>BTHU01000005.1:107815577-110215577 GCA_036184795.1 Tokudaia tokunoshimensis | reverse complement strand
TCTTGTTTCTAAAGAAAAGGTCATTTAGAAAGCTACAGCAGAGTCGTACAGATTAAATAAATTAGCAATGAGCATGAAAGGAAACAAAGAAAAATACAGCTAGCTATAAAAATGTTATTTCAGCAGATATGGCAAATAAAGGAAAAGTTTGTCGATTTATCCATTGAAAGCCTCTCTTCAGTGGCATTATGTAAGTGTCATAAAAAATAATTAAAAAAAAAACCATCTGCAGCAGGCTGAACTGGGACATATGAGGACTCACAACTGAGCTTCCAAAACTTAGATATCTCAAAGCACTTTTTTGCTTATAGCAAATAAAACGGAGAGCTGCAGATGCCTCCTCATCTGTGTGTAAATGAAAGCGGAGCCGTGTGAGTAGTTAGTATTCTTAGAACTGCTGAGAGCCAGTTTATTTAAATTAAATCAAAGCCAATCTGTATCTGTACAAAAATAATGTTCTCAGGGCTCTGACTCTCTAGACGCTACAGAGCTGCAGTATTCTCCCTCCATAGCTCCCTCTGACATAAAGAAGTGAAAATCAGAGCCGGGCAGATTGAAACCACTTCAGAGGGATTCAGGAGAGGGAGGTTCAAAGGAATCAAAATAGCCCGTGTCTCACCAGCCACCTGCTATGGAGCAGGGGCGGCTCCTCTCTGCCCGAGTCTTTGTGCTCCCACAGCACGCACATCTTGGAATTTGTCATGTGTCTATCCTTTCTCCCTTCCCTGCTCCATACTGTGAACTCTAATGGTGGAACTAGGTTTATTTTAGCCTGGTATAGTGTCTATTGACCTAAAAAGTATCTACAGCATGTAATGACACCTAGATGTTAGTTCTCACTATTTGAACAGCACATCTTAGGGGAGGCTGGAGGCAGCTCACTTGGTAAGACGCCCACTGCACAAGCATGAAGACCTGCGTTCAGAACCCAGAACCCATGAAAAAAGCTGGGGGCAGTAGCTGGGGCCTGTAACCCCAGATCTGGAGGGGTGCTGGTAGGGAGTCATGAACATCCCTGAAGCTCTCTGGCCAGCCAGCCTAGTCTGATTAACTTACGTTCTGGTTCAGTGAAAGGTTCTTTCTCACAAAAATATAGGTAAGGCCAGGTGTGGTGGCACTCAGGAGGCAGAACGAGCAGATCTCTGTGAGTTTGTATTCCTGGCCCACATAGTAATTTTCAGGCCAGCCAGGGTTACATAGTGATGACCTAATCTAAAATATATATAAATAAATATGTACAGAGGATCAAAAAGACACCCCGCATCAATTTCTGGCCTTTACCTGCATAAGCACACATGCATATATACCCATGTGCACATACATACACATCTCACACCAAAAAATAAAATTAAGAACAATAAATATCTTAGGGAACCTATTAAAAATGTAGCTGGTAGGGATACAGGGCTGTATTTCTGTAATAGAGTACTTGCCTAATATGATAGAGACCTTGAATTCAATTCCCAGTACTTGAAAAAAATAATTGAAGCCTCCAACTATGACAAACCACCCCCAAAGAGCCAAGGATTACAAATACTAGAAAAGTGCAGCTCTACGGAGTGCTGACATGTATGTCCCCTTATCCAGTACAGACACACAATTTCAATTGGCTTTACTTTCATGACATATATTTTGATACATTGTTCTTTATCCTATATTTTCACTTTCAAGTCTCATAATTTATGCAGTCTACTGACAAAAATAAAAATCTGGATAAGTTGGTCAAGGCTCCTGACCACTGATTATCTATTATGGACTCTCTAAACACACAGAGATTGCTGTCTGTATCTATGAAATGACATCGTTTCTGGGTTGAGTCAAAAGAAAGTAACTCCAAGATTGATTCTAGGCAGGGCATCAAACCATGTCATGTGTGTCTGTCTCCGGCATATGACAACCTCTGGAAGCCTGTGGTATACAGGGCTTTCACCTGCTACCGTGTCTTCCCCACTGATGGAGGCAGCCATGCTGCAAGTACTTCCCACAGACGTACGGAAGGGTGGAGGCAAAACAGCTCAATCAAAGCAGCTCGGGAAAGGAAAGGAGAGAATACTTGTCAGAGAAAAGCTCCAGGGACAGACAAGAAAACTTTTGCTTCTGCCTTGCCCAGCCTGGGTAAATAATCCTGCTCTAGATCTGCTTTCCTGAGCCGAGAGGCCGAGCTTCCACCCTTTAACCTTCACAGAAGGAACGACATTAAGATTCACCTTGTTATTTGGAAAGCACCTTGTGAGAAATGTCAGTGTGCAGCTTCTGAGCACACCCTGGGGAGCACAGCGGAGGGCAACTCTGAAAGCCAAGCAGCCAGGAGCTGGTAGAGGGGAGCACGCAGGGAGAGGGAAGCTTGGCTGCTGCAGTGCGGACTCCAGGTCGCATGCTACAGGCCAGATGCCCAGACTGACCCTGCAGGGTACAGATTACTCCATTTCATGAAATGGAGCGTGGCTCTTGAGTGCCCATCCATAGGGCAGCTTCATTTATGCTGATTAAGACTCATTCACACTGGCAGGCCCATTTCCATAGCCTCCAGCTGACTCCGGGTTGCTTTTGGTCAATATACAGTGAGTTGTGTGGGGTAGGGGGCATTTTTAACAGGTAGAGAGCAGTTCCCCTAAAACTGTAAAACCTGAATCAAAAATGAACACTAAAAAGGTAAAACCAAACCAATGGAAACCCCACTCCTCTTCCCACCATCCCCTTTATTACCTACAGGTGAGAGAACTTGGGAGCACATGTTTATCTCAACTCAAATGTGTTATGCACTAGAATCAAAACATAACATCAAGCCAGCTGGAAGAACATTCATAAAAACACAACGTCTGCTGAGCGAGTTTTCAAGGGGGAACCAGGCAAGATACTCCAGCACCATCTTTAAGGACAGAGGCTCCAGAGCTTCAAACCGGTCTTAGCCAGGATTGTTCTGCTTCATACTCCTTAGACAAACAATGTCGGTGCTGTTTAACTCCCCATTCAAGGGCAATTCCTTCTTATCTTATGGTATTGTCTACTTTCCCTCTGTGATTGACAGGGAGAGTCATGATCCTGGAGATCTTCACCTGAATAACAAGCTTGAAACCAAAAGAACAAGAATACTCTGATGCAGGTAAGACCTTTGAGTATTGACTGGCTGCTCTATCCAGTGCCCAAGAAAGGAACCATCTAAAATGGAGCAAGGCCTATAGCTATAATACCTGTTCTGTCTGTCCAGATAAATATGCTCACTGCTGACTAGGGATGTAGGCTATTCAAGGTGAGAGAAAGTTGGCTTGAAAGAGAATTAAGCCTGCATAATTATGACTTGTGGTATAAACAAACTGAGTGAACCCAGGGTCTCCTGGATGCTAGGCAAGTACTCTACCACTGAGATGTATCTCCAACCTGTTTGTTTTTTGATGTGCCACATGGTTCATGATGGCCTAGAACTCCCCACCAACCCCAACTCCCCATTAACCCCTCAGCCTTCTGAGGAAAATACATGCAAATGTTATCACCTCAGGCCTCTATCCACATAATTCTTAGCGGAGTATTATGGCTAGTATACTCAGAGTACTAATCAAGTTAGTATGACTATCAAGGCATCAAATCGCTCAGTCTCAGGCTAGGCATGGCAGGTCAAACCTCTAATCCAAGCACTGGTATGCAGAGGCAGATGGGTCTGTGAGTTAGAGGCCAGCCTGGTCTATATAGCAAGTTCCAACCAGGGCAATGAGTGAGACCCTATCTTGATGGTAACAACAGCAGCAGCAGCAGCAGGAACCAGGTTTCCCACATTCCTAGGAATCTACAGAGTACACTGTGTTGTCATAGTCATTACTTTACCCTGAGACCATAAGGAGACTTCAAACTCCTATCATTCTTTTCCCCCCAGTGTATGGGTATTTTGCCTGTATGTATGCCTGTGCATCATATGCATGCAGTACCCAAGGAAGCCAGAGGAGGATGTTGGATCGCCTGGGACTAGAGTTATAAAACCACTGTGTGAGCCGGGCGGTGGTGGCGCACGCCTTTAATCCCAGTACTTGGGAGGCAGAGGCAGGAGGATTTCTGAGTTCGAGGCCAGCCTGGTCTACAAAGTGAGTTCCAGGACAGCCAGGGCTACACAGAGAAACCCTGTCTTGAAAAAAAAAAACAAATAAAACCACTGTGTGAGCTGCTGGGAATAGTACCTAGGTCCCCTGGAAATGCAGTACTCTTTTAGAGTACTAATAAATAAATCTTAGCAATATTTTAGAAAATATTGCTAAGATTTATTGAGTGAACCTAGAAGTAGGGTGAGCCCTTTGCATGAATATTTCTTACAACCCCCATAACAACTCCAAGAGAGGTGCTTCATCCCCACTTTATAGATGGATAACCTGATGGAGTTTAGCAATTCCAACCAGTCCATAAGAAGCCCAGGGCACATCCAAGCTCGCCAGACTCTTGTGTCCTTGCTCTTGGCTGAGGTGTGCCTCTTACTAAGTTATGAAGAGACAGGTAGTCAAGGCTAATTTGTTTTTGAGACAGGGTTGCCAAGGCTAGCCTTGGACTTGCTATGTAGACCAGTCTGGCCTTGAGTGCACAGAAATCTATCTGCCTTTGCTTCCCAAGTGCCCAGCAAGACCAATTCTTATATCTTCTCTCTGAAACATATCCAATACTATCTGCAGTCAACAGTAGCTATGGGAGCTTACCCGCATGGGCTGACTCTTATTACAGAAGCCCCTGGATGGAGGATCAGAAAGATAGCTCAAAAACCAGACCCACTGGGTGTAGTGGTGCATACCTATAATCCTGATATTTGACTTTGAGGCCTGTCTGAGCTATGGGACTCTGCCTTAACCTCTCCCCCTCTGCCCCAAACACACACACACACACACACACACACACACACACACACACACACACACCAAGCAGAGCCTAGGGCCTGGGGCTGTAGCCCAGTGGCAGAGTGGTAGAACTATGTTTATCATATGTATGACCCTGGGCCCATTGCTAATGCACACATTAAACAAACAAATAAGCAAAAGTAAACCAAGACCCCATTAATTTTAACTCAAACTTCTTAGCACTGCTTGGCTGGAAACAAGCATCTGGAGCAAAGATCACACACACCCCTGAGCATATTCCAGAAGTTTCTGACACAATGCTTTAAATTAGCAGCTAATCTAAATACTGAGATTTTTATAAAATCGACAAAACAGGCCAAAGGCTATGTCTTGACCTGTTATTGTATTGTTGTTTTACACGGCTGCCTTATTGTTTCTTCCCCTGGAAAGTCCCCAGGGAGAGTCCACGTCAACGAGCTCTTAGCTTGAGGTAGGTTTACTGTCAGGTACTCCAGTTCCCCATCTTTCTTCACTTTCTTGCACAAGTTAGTAAATAAGTTCATGTTGTATTTGCATACTATTTCTAAAGGACAAAGAAAACCCACCAAAAGTGTTGTTTTTCAGGATGGATTGAAGATGATTGCCCCTCACTACAGAATGTCTAAGCTGCAGATAATGCTCTCCTGCCACCAGGACAGAGGCCAACTGAGGGAGCTCTGACCAGTCTCATAAACTTACATCAACTGTGTGTGATGTGACAGGATCCCTTAGACTTGCTCATGTCAGATGACTGAACTCTGGAATGAAAAGGCTTGCATGGGTTGTTTTAGCAGCCAGAAAACTCCCCTTTCCCCTAGCTGCCATGCACTCAAGTCATTACCCTACAATCTAAGGAGACAGATTTAGGATTAATAATTTATTACCTTCCTGTACTGCAATGTAGTTAAGAATATAGGACAATTTGGCAGGAGAAAGTTCCTGCTGAAGGCTCATTGCTGGAAGAGATATTCTATTAGTCATCCACCTCAAATTGGGTGCCCAGCACATAGAAGATGATAAATGGGGGGACCTCAAAGGGCTCCCCAAAATGCTTTTCCATGAAAATAAGACCAATTCATTTTTAAAATATACCACAATCTTTACTTAAAAAAAAGATATGACTTGCTCTTGTTGGCATAAGAGGGTACAAAGACCACAAAGTACTAAAAACAAAGCAATAGAAGAAAGTGGGGTCAAGTCGGTGCTCGCGCCTTCTACCAAGAACACTCGACATTCAGAACACTTATCTGGGCTTCTGAACGCAAGCACAAAAGAACAGAAAGGCGTCTGGAGAGGAAGAGGCCTCTTGCTAAGCCTGGAGCCATCTTTGTGTAATGTCTGCAGATGACCTCTGAGATTGTTAATCTCTCCATGTAGAATTTCATACTGATTAGAATACAGTTAAGGAACACAGAGATCAAAATATTATCTTTGCAGTGTTCGTGATTACAGTGGCTAGAGAACATGTCAGGGATGTATACCCACAACCTTTCTTCTGCTTTCCATACTGAATTACATTTACTCAACTGGGTAAATGCAGGGTGTCCTGGGAGAAGCAGACCAGCTAGAGCATAACAGGGCAAGAAGCCCTTAAGACAACAGAACTTATTACCTACATACATTAATGTATTAGAGAGGTTACTCTGAATAAGACAATTTCATGGAGCAGACAGATATACACAGTCAAATGATCATAATAGACTCCTGTTCCTAATCAGGTTGGAGAACTCACCACCCTACCATAACCATTACCTACCATACAGAATATACCATAATCACTACCTAGTACACAGAATACACCGTAACTGTCATCTACCATACAGAGTATCTGTGACCACTGGCAACACAAGACTGCAGTCCTAAGAGGAGGGAAGACCCTCCTTGAAATGACCAGTTCTCAGGTTAAGGGCAGTTTCCCTGCTGTAGCACAGAAAGCTGTAATCTAAGCAGGACAGAGGAGACTTACTGATATTGGAAAGCATGGACGCTTAGACATTTGGCTAACATTTGAGGAAGTTGCTGTAAAAGGATGGGGAGAGGCAGCAGTCTAGTGAGAACCAGTCAGTGATAAGGGCCTCACTGCAAACACCACAGAGTAGTATCACCAGAAGCATTAAGGGTCAAGCAGTGCTGGGGTAGAAGGCAGAAGCATGCTGGAGCTTGGCCCTGCTAGTGTTGAACAATTATATTAACACCATCTGCCAGTGGAGACACAAAAAAGACTTGCCTTAAGGTGAGACCTACCCTGGGGTTCTCTTCCAAAAGCCTAACACTACAGCATAGGCTGCAAGGCGCACAGGGAGCTGCCCAGCCATCACAAGAACTTCACAAGACTTCAGAGCAGAAG
This sequence comes from Tokudaia tokunoshimensis, assembly GCA_036184795.1. Taxonomy (NCBI): domain Eukaryota; kingdom Metazoa; phylum Chordata; class Mammalia; order Rodentia; family Muridae; genus Tokudaia; species Tokudaia tokunoshimensis. Next base: position 110,208,383 of record BTHU01000005.1, on the reverse strand, counting down.
CCTCAGGGGATCTGAAAGAAACTTATGTTTATGTGATTCAGAAAACATTAGGCAGAACGATAATGACACATGCTGCAGAATGGAGCATAAAAACATGATATGAATGATGATCTTTTGATATGGAGGAGGAAAGAAATAGAGAATGACTCAGAAATCTCTACCTCAGAATATGGGTGGAGATGCTCTTTTTATGTTTATAGGGAATAAAGGAGAAGAAAGAGAAGAAAAGCTCTGGCTTCCGTTTTGACATGTTAACTTAATAGGAGTTATGAGGCATCCAGCTGGAGATGTGTGACATACAGGTGGCTGGGTAGTTTGGTGCTCAGCAGTGACAGATCTGGGAGTGGTAATCACAGTTATCAACCGAGGGGATGACTGAGCCTGCTAAAGTGCATGCAAGAGTGGGGATGATGGAACAAAGCCTGAAGAACAAATCATTTAAGAGAAGCTGGGAGGGGCTGGGGGGGAAGTAATTGAAAAGTACAGAACATCAACAAAGAGGGCAAGGAAGACGGGGTCCCAAGAAAATAAACAAAGATGCCAAATGCTGCTCAGACTTTTTTAAAAAAAGGTTTATTTTATTTATTTTTGGGAGGGAAGGTTTTAGAGACAGGGTTTCTCTGTGTACCATGCTATCCTGGACTTTGCTCTGTAGACCAGGGTGGCCTTGAACTCACAGAGATCCACCTGCCTCTACCTCCTAAGTGCTGGGATTAAAGGTGTGAGCTGTCACCGCCCGGCTTGTTACCTTATTTTTAATTATGTGTATTTGTGTCTTTGTGTATGTATGTGCACTTGAGTGCAGGTGCCCAGGAGTTCCAGAGGCATCGGAACCCCAGGAGCTGGAATCACAGGTGGTTGTGAGTAGCCAGGTGCTGGCAACTGAACTTGAGTTCTCTGGAAGAACAGTAAGTTCTCTTAGCCTCGGACCCATCTCATAGCCTTACTGAAGACCTCAAGTAAGAGGGTATATGAAGATCTTCAAGTAGGAAGGTCGCCATCACCTTAGCAAAACCCAAGATGTATATAGAAGCCAAACTTCACTGCATTCAGAAGAGGACAGAGAAAGGAAGAGAGAGAGCAAAGAAAGCCTGCCCAATCAAGATGTATATAGATGCCAAACCTCACTGCATTCAGAAGAGGACAGAGAAAGGAAGAGAGAGATCAAAGAAAGTCTGCCCAATCAAGAAATGACAATGGGGAGCTGCCACGAAGCAGAACCTGCTGCAGTCATACCCATGGGACGAGTGACTAACTTAAAGTGAGCGAACTAAGGAGTTCCCATCCTACTTGGTTGTTCCATTGTCCTTCTCACTGTGTCTGTCTGTCTGCAAACTGAATTTGTACTAGGCCTGAAGCAAGTTCTTCTCCTTCATGAAGTCCACCCTGATTGTTTAATCTCCAGGAACCTACTCTACTATTTGTAAAAAAGAGGGTTGGTTGGTGGTGACTAGCCTGTGAGAGGCCCTGGGCTTGATCCCATTGCTGACAGAGGAGGGAGAAGCCAGATAATGAGGGATGGATGCCGAGAGAAAGAGAGAAGTTAGAACTGTGAAAAGGGCCATAGCTGCTGCAGAGAAAACGGAAGGCTATAAATAAGGAGGAGTAAGTAAATAGAGAAGGGCTATTGGACAGTAAACACTTCCACTCCTACCTTTATGTGCAAGAAAATGATAAACATGTTCACACAAAAACTGGTATATAATTGTTCAGGACACCATTACTTAGACAAAAAGTAGAAACCGCTGATGTCTACCAGCTAATGAACAGATTAGTCAAGCCAAGGCTGGAGGTATACCTGGGCAGTTAAGAGCATTTACTGCTTTTGCAAAAGACCAAGATCCAGTTCCCAGCATCCACATGGTGTCTTACAACCATTTGTAACTCCAGTTCCAAGAGATCCAAGAGTCTCTCCTGACTTTGGTGGGTACCAGGCAGGCATGTGGTGTACATACACGATTGCAGGCAAAATGTTCACACATAAAAAACAAAACTAGTAGATTGGAGGGGGATGGAGAGATGGCTCAGCAGTTAAGAGCACTGGCTGCTCTTCCAGAGGACCCAGGTTCAATTCCCAGCACCCACACAGTAGCTTGCAAGCATCTCTAATTCCAGTTCCAAGGATTCTGACCCCTCTTCTAAACTCTGAGGGCACTGGACACATGTGCATATACATAGTGCAGGTAAAACATCTATACACACAAAATTAAAGAAGTTCAAGGCTATCCTTAGCCAAATTGCAAGTTTGAGTCAGCCTGAGATACATTGACTCCTATCCCAACAAACAATAAATAAATGGATAAAAGCTGTAAGAGAAAAATGCTCACTCACTTACAAAGACATATCAGAATATTAGATCACTTAATAGAAACTCTTGCAAACAAACAAAACAAAACAACATGCAGTGGCATATTTTAAGCCCTGAAAGTAAACAATTCCCAACCAAAATTTCTATATAGAGCAAAGTTGATGGAGAAACAAGGACCTTTTGAGAGAAACACAAACTGAAGTAATTCATGGCCGCCAAGCCAGCACTGAAGAAGACACTTAAAAGACCCTAAACATGAAGGATAAAGGAAGTGCCAACCAAGAAGGCATAGTTAGGAATGTCACAAGAGGGCTGGAGGGATGGGTTTGTGGTTAAGTACACTGGCTGCTGTTCCAGAGGACCCAGGTTCAATTCCCAGCACCCACATGGCAGCTCACAGCTGTCTGTAACTTAACCAAGAAAACAACCAACAAACACATAGCAATTAGCAGATGTCTCTCAGTAACCCTAAGTGTAAATGGTCTTAACTTTCCAATTAAAAGACACATTTTAGCCTACTGGATTAAAAAATATGATCTAAGCTGGGTGTGGTGGTGCACACCTTTAATCCCAGCATTCAGGAGGCAGAGGTAGGTGGGTTTCTCTGTGCTTGAGGCCAACCTGGTTTACAGAGTGATTTCCAAGACAGCCAGGGCTACACAGAGAAACCCTGTTTCAAACAAACAAAACCAAGATCCAACTATCAGTGTCTCTTAGAAACACATCTCACTGGCAACAATATCTACGAACTGTGTATCAAAGGATGGACATCAAATACCAAACAAATAAAAGCCAAAACCAAGCTGGCACACTTGATTTATAACTGATAAAGTAGACATCAAACCAAAACTAAAATCATTTTGGCTTTTCATTTTTTTTTTTTGATGAGGTCTCTCTATGTGGCCCTAGCTGTCCTAGAACTCCCCGCTAGCTGGCTTCAAACTCACAGAGATCCACCTGCCTCTGCTGAGCACTGAGACTAAAGATATGCACCACTCTGCCCAATTAGAAAATATTTTTTATGCTCAGTCATTTTTTATTGGATATTTTATTTATTTACATTTCAAGAGTTATCCCCTTTCCAAATTTCCCCCCAGAAACTCCCTATCCCATACCCCCTCCTCCTCAGAAAATATTTTTAAAGGCTATTACATATTAATAAAGAAATAATTAAGAGGACATAAAAATCATAAATTACATACAACAAATATTGGAGCTTCCATTTTAAAAAACAATCCATAATGGACATGAAAGGACAGATCTTGACATAGGAACAGTAGGTGACTTGATATCTCACTCATAAAAAATAGGACATCAAGGACCAGCAAGATGGCTCAGTGGATAAAGGAACCTGCCTGGCACCAAGCCTGATGACCTCAGTTTGATTCCTGGTATCCATGTGGTAAAGGAAGTCCTCTAACTTCTACATCAACACTGGTATACATGTGCACACACAAGCACACACACAAAAAATACATGTAACCAACAAACAAAAATAGGTTATCCAGAGCAATAATGAAACTTCAAGGGCTGGAGATATATAGCTTAGTTGGTAGAGTGCTTGCCTACCACAAGGTCCTCAGTTAGAGCCCCAGCAATGCATAAACCAGGCAGGGTGACACACTTTGGCAATCCCAGCACTTAAGAGATGGGGGGAGGGGGATCCAAAGTTCATGGTCATCCCCAGCCTCACAGTGAGTTAGACATGGGATACATAATAACCTGCCAGAAAAACAAATAGTCATTTTTCTTATTCAAAACCTGTTTAACTTGTGACTTCCCCCATGAAAAATAAATAGTTCAGGTATTTTTTATATAAACAGCTCAATGTAAAATATAAAACAAAATAAACTTCAGAGTTAATCTACACAATAAATCAAGCGGACCTAATAGACATTTTCAGAATGTTCTATCCAAGAGCAAAATAAAAATTCTTCTCAGTCAATCAGTGGTACTTTCTCTAAAATAGGTCATAAAGCAATTCTTAAGAAATGCAATAGAAATAAAAAAAAAACCTTTCATTTTAACACAACATAGTGAAATAAAACTTGAAATAATTAACAAGAAAACCACAAGTATTATATAAGATTCTAAAGACTGAACACAGACTCTTGGGTCACTAAAGATGTAAAAGAGGAAATTTAAAAGTTTCTAGAAGCAAATGAAATGAGAACACAACTTACAGAACCTTTGGGATTAAGCAAGGCTCTAAGAGAAAAGCTTATAGCCATGAGTGCTTGTGTTAAAAGACCACAGACATCTCAAATAAATTATTTAAGTTCTTAGAAAAACAAGAACCATCCTAATCCAAAAGTAATGGGCAAGAATAAATAATAAAGGTCAGGGAACACAGAGAACCAGCCAGTGCCTATCAAGAGACAAATGGACAAAGATAATGAGGCGCACATGTACAATCGAGCCTTGTTCAACCATGATTCCAGGAAAGTGGATGAAACTGAAGCGCATCGTGTCACCAGACTCAGAAAGGCAAGTGCCATCTGTTTTCTCATGAGGAATCTAGGTTTTACATATGCTATATGTATGATATATGCTATATGTAGTATATGAAAAGGTTATAATGAAACTCATTCTATACACTAAAATAATTAATAAAAAACTTAAAACTTTGGACTAGTAAGATGGCATGGTAGGGTAGGACTTAGCATGCAAGCCTGACAACCTGTATTTGGTTCCCAAAAGCCATGTAAAGATGGTTAGCAGTGAAGCAACTCCACACAGTTGTCCTCTGACCTCCATACATATGCCAGTGGTATGTATGTGTTCATATGTAAACATCACATACACACACTAAAAACAATTTTTAAATTGAGTATTACTTCATATTTGCTTTTTATTGATGCCTTTGAAATTTTTGTTTTGAGCTTTTTTTATACATGCATAGACATTATATATATATAATATTATTTGGTATAATGTATCAATAAGTGAAAACAGGCTACAGCTTCAACTTTTTTCTGGAGTATAAAACATAATAAAATGTAAACCAGGTGTGGTGGCTCACATTCATGATCCCAGTGCGTGGGATAGTAAGACGCCAGCTGCTGCAAGTCCAAGGCCAGTCTAGGTTATCCAGTCAGTCCCAGACTAGCCTGGGCTACAAAAGCTAGACCCTGTTTCAAAGAAACCCCAAACCAGAGCTGGGTACATAGCTCAGTAACAGAGCATTAACCTAGCATGCACAAGCACTGCAGAAAGAACAGGAAATGAAGAGAGTGGAAGAGAGAATGTGACCCAGGCCTACTGGCACAGGCTTGGAATCCTGGGATTCTTAAGAAGTTGAAGGGCACTGACTGCTCTTCTAGAGGTCCTGAGTTCAATTCCCAGCAACATCATGGTGGCTCACAACCATCTAGGGACAGTGTACTCACATACATGGAAGAAAGGCTGAAGCTGAGACATAATGAAGGGAAGTTCAAGCACTACCTGGGCTACAGAGGAGAGTCTACAGACAGCCTGTCTAAGAAAGCTTAAAACTGAGCCTCCTTGTGACCTGGCCACTCCTGACCTCTTCAGGAACTGCACTGAGCATCCGCACCCTCAACGCCTCTGCTCTGAGTACCCACTGCCTTGGAATAATACCTCCTGCAACCTTCAGGTTCAACTTTCAAAATTGCTCAGGTATTAGCTTCTGGAAAGGACTTCTGGCTCTCCCCTTCACGTGTCAGTGAAAAGCTTCTCTGGTTCCGGGAACACAGGCCTGAATCCCTCCATCTTTTCACTCAGCATATAATAGAGTTTGTCTGTTTCTCTCATCAAACTTGCCATTTTTCCAGGACAGAGGCTTTGCTGCATTTGGTGTTTTACTATTGCCTCATCTGGAACCAGAATCCCACTAAATTCTCTAATAATTAACCAGGTATAAATCTCCTTAGAGGCAGAAAACCTGGAAGTTTCCAGAGTCAACTGCCACTTTAGCCTATAAGATCAGCCACCTCATTGTAGAATTTCAAGTTCAATTAGGTCTGTGGCCCATGCACACATAACTCTCTTCAGACACAGCCTTTCTTGTTTGGGGATGCTGTCACGGTTCAGACGTTAATCCCTTTGGATGCTTTCAAAGGCATTCTAGCTCCTTAAGTCGTCTTTGTAGACCTCTCTCTCCTCTCATTATATTGCTTTCACAGTTTAAGGATAATCCCCTACTGCTTATGTAGTATTCAGCCTACAAATACTTTTATAGTACATTTATATGCCAAATTTAATACTTGCTTAGAATACCTCAAATAAGCAATAAGGGCCAAATTTCTGCTCTTAAGAAGTTGACTAACTCCTAAGGAATTTCCAAGTTTTTAGGGGAATCTCACATTTGTTTCCAAATGATAATCACCAGGTCCAAATCGCTATTTTCAAACCACATAGCAGTAAAATTATACAGAAAGCAGTGACTCAATAGCCCACAAGGAAGAACAGGTAGCTTTTATCACACAAATCATGATCGCTCATTTCTATCAGTGGGCTTCACTGCTGAGTCCAAAGCAGAAATGAAAACGAGCCACCTAAATGAAATCAGTGTGTACCTGAAGCTCTACCAAAGAGGGGTCAACTAGTAAGTGGTACCCAGGAATGGGTAGTAACTTCAGAGTTCCCTTATTTTGCATTATGTTTTTAGGAAGAGTTCCTATAATCCATGAGCTAATGATAACGGATTAAAAAACAAACACCTTTTACCCAGGGGGAAAAAAAACTGTAAGTGCTCAGGCAAAAGCTGAGTATACACAAGTAACCAGCACCAACTCGGGTGACCTGGGCAGGGTTTCACCTGGGTCATTTTGTTGTTGCATTGCCTGGTAGATTTTCATCTCCTTATTTAAAAAAAAGAGAGAAGCTGTGGTTCAAAAACAGTGGAAAACATAGAAGAATAAAAAGGGATCATAATAAATAAACATCCAATTATACATTTTATTTTAGGTATCTTCTATTATGTGATATTTTTTCATTTCATACTATTAGAACCATAGTAAACGTAGTTATTTGTTTTTACCATTCGTGTAGGCTCTCTCCCCTTATACTCATTCTTCTAAAGTAGGAAATGTTAGGTACTATCTGTCCTAGTTTCTTTTCTGTTGCTGTGATTAAAAAATGCCATGACCAAAAGCCTTGGGGGGGGGGGAGGCGCAGAATTTATCTCAGCTTACAAGTTACAGTCCATCAGCAAGGGAAGCCTAGGCAGGAGCTCAAAGCAGAAACCAAGAAGGAGAGCTGCTGCCTGGCTTGCTACCTCCAGTTTGCTCAGCGTCCTTTCCTGCACAGCTCAGGCCCACCTGCCTAAGGATGGCACCACGGCCATAGTGGATGGCCCCTTCTATATCAGTTAGCAATTAAGAAAATCCCTCTCTGGGTAGCCATAGGCCAATCTGACAAACATAATTCACACACACAAAACCAAAAAAACCAGAAAACAAAAACAAAAAGGTTACATTACAGGCCTGAATCACCATGCCTAGCTCTTGAGCTATACATACATATACATATACATACATCCATTTACATCATATACATGTTCATATACATACACACAAACACCCACATATTAAAGCCAAGGTCTCACTATGTATGTATGTCCATATGCACACATACATGTAAGGTACCCTCAGAGACCAGAAGCTGGCCACCCGACCAAACCTAGGTCCTCTGGAAGAGCAACAAATGCTCTTAGCCACTGAGCCACTTCTCCAGTTCCTCTCAACTCACCCACCAAAAACAACTCTTCGTTTTTTATAATTGTATTGCGCGTGTTTTGTTTGCATGTGTATATGTGGACCACTTGTATGACTGGTTACCTGCAGAGGTCAAACTAGGGAGTCAGATCCCAACAAGTGAAATTACAGACGACTGTGAGCCACCACACCACATGGGTTTTGGCAAACAAACCTGGGTCTTCAGGAAGAACAGCCTGTGCTCTTAACCACTGAGCCATCTCTCCAGTCCTAAAACTCTTAAAAGGGGAAGTAAGTCAAGGGATATGAACTCTTAGGTCTCCTGACATTTATGCCAAGCTGTTCTTCCCCTCATATCTTCTAGCACTCTTTGAGGGCAACATCTCCCTTAGCACTGTTTTCTTTGCTTTGTTTGCAGTGTGGTGTTGAACCCAGTGCCTTTCACATACTAGTCAAGTGTTCTACCACCAGCCTATATCCCAAGCCTCTAGATATTTTCAGTTAATCTTCATCAGGATAGATTAAAAATAATTTCTTATCTAAGCCTGAAATTCCCCACAATTCTACTTGTAACCAAGTATAAGGGAAAAATACAAAAAGACTCAGAATTACTTTCTGAGACTTCATGTTCCTCCCCCTGAACTCTGAATCTTTCCAGTAACCAGCTTCATATCAAGGTTCTGGGGTAAAAAAAACAAAAACTTTTGGTCCTCCAAGAATCACCAACGGTAAGAAGGAACTGTGGTGGAATGTTAGAAAACAAACACTACAGCAAACAGGCTGGGTTAGGGTCCTGCTCAGCCCTGGTCTAGCTACTTGACTCTAGTCAAGTAACTCTGTTTCTCTGGGTCTCAATTTCCTTATTAATACAATGGGTATAATCTATCTATTTCAGAATTATCACAAAAATTAAGTGAGAAGATATGCAATGTTCCTACAAGTCTGGTATATGTTTGGTACACTTTCAAAGAAGTTATTTTCCTAATGTCACAGTACTAAATTAATTAACTAAAATTATCTCACACAAAACGATGCCCAGAATTAGCCAACAAAGCATCGTTTTATATAAAAAGATAAATATTTGGGTCATCTTTCTAAGCACTGCAACCTCCACCACTATAATCCTGCAATCATCAGCTTCTGTAAGACAGCAAAAACCCACAGTCAGTGCTACAAACACTGCTAAATACAGTAATTACTTGATTCTCAAGAGCATGTCAACAGCAGAAATCTTCGGAGCTGTCAGAGCACAAGCCGAGTCATCAGCCATGACAGTGGTCTCTATGGCAGAAGGTTTTGGTGTTTGGCCAGAATAAGGGCGCACTCAGAAGTCCTTAAAGTGCCGCCTTCTCACACTCCGTATCATGTCAACAAAAGAATGATAAAAGTAAAGACAGAGAGCGAGTGTATTGTTAAATTCGGCTTTTGACATTTAGCCTTCTTGGCACTGATGCCTGGCCAGAGGTTCAAAGCTGGTGGGATAGTCTGAGAAGGACAGTTCCTCCTCTGTCAAGTTCATCAGTGTGGCTCTCTTCTCTCAACAACAACATGTGTGTGTGTGTGTGTGTAGCCAGTGAGATGGTTCAGCTGACCAAGCCTGACCACCTGAGTCTAATCCTCAGAATCCACACAAAGGTGGAAGGAGAGAATTGATTTCCCAAAGCTGTCTTCTGATCTACACACACACACACAAGCCATCACTGCAGGAATGTGCAGCCCTTTCAAATTAAAATAAATAAATGAATTTGTTAAAGAAACCACCAGCCATGGTGGCTCATACCTGCTCATACTTTCAATCTTAACACTCAGGAGACAGAAGCTGGCAGATCACTGTGAGTTTATGGCCAGCCTAGTCTATATAACCAGTTCTATGCCAGCCAGGGCTAACACAGTAATACCCTTTCTCAAAAGCAAAAAACAAAGCAAAGTGTGCATTCCTCTAGGTAAGAAAGCCAAGCATCACTTACTATGCAGGTGTGGTCACAGAGCATTACATGCTTTTACTATATTATCTCTCAAGTCAAGCTGTGAGGCAGATCTAAGGTTCGTACAGCAAGGCAAGGGGATCATGAGGTCAGGGCCAGTCTGGGCTACACAGCGAGATCCCACTTAAAAAGATAGAAGGTAATGTGCCCTAGGCCTTGACACTTAATGTGCCTCAGTCATTATGACAACATCCAGCTCCAGGACCCCAATCTATCCAACTCTGAGTATTTGCTTATTTGTTTTGTTTTTATTTGTCAATCTACCTTTATAAAATGGCAAACTGAATACCAATTCTCCTTTATGAGAAAAAAATCCAATTCATATCTTGATTCCAAAACAAACTGCTTAGATATGGTGGCACCCAAGAGGCAGAGGTGGCCGGATCTCTGAGTTCCAGGCCAGTCTTGGCCACACACACACACACACACACACACACACACACACACACACTCCAAAAACCTGTCTCAGGGGAAAAAAAGCAAGCAAGTAAACAAACAGACAAAAACAAACCCAACAAGTAAACACCCATCAAAATGATGGCCATTTTTGTCAGCATGGCTTTCCTGCCTTCTGGTAGGTTTCTAAAACAAATCCATATATTCAGGATACTGATTGTTTGGAGGGGGTGTAGGGTGGGAGAGGTTAAATCTTAAATCTCAGAAGTGATACCTGTTGACAACCACAGAGCGCTGGAGCAGAAGACACTGTAAATCAGGTACAGGCTTCTCAGCGGCTTCACTGATGTCTGCCAACAATATCCTGGCAAAACCCAGGAAGCGGGACTTGGCTTGACTCCCAGTCTCTTCTCCATGGCCTTCCAGAGAGGCGAAACCAGTACACTAGAAAGAAAGAGAAGAAATTATATGCCAAGCAATTAATAATTGATTCCTGGAAATGTGGAATGCTAGAAAAATGTGACAGATCAGGAGAAAGAAATTTCAAGTGTGTCTTTCAACGTTCATTCCTGCCAGTAAATTTCCAGCCTGAGCTTCGGCAGAGCCTATAATTATCAGTGTAACAACAGAGCAAGGATATATAAAATGGATCTGCTGTTGAAGTGATGTTATATCCCATTGTTGTCTACTCTAACGTCTGTGTGAGAATGGGGAAGAGCACCTACCTGGGAAAGCTGCTCGGATTTTCCACTTCAGCTTCTACTAACTGCTCCATGATTTTGACCAAAGTACTTCATTATCTACGGAGAGGTCGGACTTCCTCTAACTAATCCTGATTATACTGCCCGGCCTTGCTATAGTTTTTCAAGGTGATTCTCTTTAGACTCAGCAAGCACTGCCCAGTTTGCTACCACCCCCACCATCACTATCTTACAACTCTACCCAATTCACACTTTTACATCAATTTACACTTTTACATTATCTGCCAGTTCCAAGTCATTCGCAATTCCTGTCTTAAGTTCTTGTATACGTCTCCCCATATGTTTAACTTGGGCTACTCTGTAATCTAGTGGCTGTAGGATGGAGGGGAGAGGAAAGAGGAGAACGACACTGATTTTCCAGAACTTTCTTCCCTCTCGGATAACAAGATGAGTTGACAGGGTTCTAAAGAAACAATTCAAAAATCAGTTGACTAGGCATGGTGTCTCATACCTGAAGTCCTAGCTACTTGAAAGGCTAAGATAGAATTGTTTAAATCCAGGACTTCAAGGTCAGCCTAGAGAATATAATGAGACACTGTCTCAAAAAAATTAAAAATATTGTTCCAGGAGTGGTGGTGCATAACTCTAATCCCAGCATTTGGGAGGCAGAGGCAGGACGATCTCTGTGAGGCCTGCCTGGTCTACAGAGCAAGTTCCAGGACAGACAAGGCTGCAGAAAAACCCTGCCTCAAAACAAAACAAAACACACAAAAAAGCAAACAAACAAATTAAAAATCTTCTATCCTAAATATGAAGCTGTCGTCCACAGCTGGTTATAGCACAGGTTGGCAACCCTAACCCTCTCTTACAGCCAGGATACAAGAAGACCAGCATTGTCTGGAATGGATTTCAATGCCAATGCCAAGAAATGAAGAGACACAAACATCCCACTCCAAATTGAGGCAATGCCTTTCCCTGAGCCATAGGCACCGGAAGGAATCTTCTCTCTCTCTCTCTCTCTCTCTCTCTCTCTCTCTCTCTCTCTCTCTCTCCTACCCATTCCTATTCTAGTTTTCCTGTAATTGTACATTAGGGCGGGGGGGGGCAGGAAAGAGGTGTGTGGACCATAAACACATTGAAAAGATCGTGAGATGTAGCCTAAGAAACTACACTCAGAAACTTCGCTAGCCTCCCAGGATGGAGCGGAGAGTATGTGCATGTTCGTGAGTGTGTGTGCCCAGATCTTACCCAATGTTTCTGCCTACCACAAAAGGATTTAAAACTAAAGGTGACTCAACACCTGTCATCAATATCCTGGCAGGTGGGTGGGAAAAGCAAAAAAAAAAAAAAGAAAAGAAATGAAAAGGCTTTGAAAACAGGAGGAATAAATACCATTGGACTAGCAAACTGCTTACAAGTGCATGGGAGAGGCAAAGCTAATTTCATTTGCCGCTCCCAGCCATTTATTCAGCTCAAACCTACAATTGCCTATGGGCACAAATCACCGCTAGGGTCCAGTTAAAGGCTCGCTGACCAGAGGCAGGAACAACAAAACACTGTTAAGATACAAAATGTTTGTTATCAAATCAAAGGGTAGCAACCCAGGGAGAGAACATACACCCCCACAATACTTGACAAATGAAAATCTAGAAAAGCTCCCAGTAGTTCTGGCATTTAGGGCGTTACAAGTACACCCGAAATAAAGGCACTCTGTCGCAGCAGCTGTTCAGACAGAGCAGGGGGTAATGTTTACTTAATACTTCAGGTTGATGGGGAATGTATCATAGTTCAGTCTGTCAGCTACATACGTGGAACTCCATTTATGTACACAGCGATAAGATATGTTTGAATAACGACAGGGCCCGTCTATTCAGCGGGTGTGAGTAATCAAGAATAAAGCTCTAAGGCAAAAAAAAAAAAAAAAAAGTCCTAGATGTTTGAGAAAGTTACAGAACAGACTGCCATGAATAGCTTTGCTTATATTTGCAGACACTGTTTTCCAAATAGCTGGAAAAATGAACAGATTGTTCCTGGAGGTCGTCTTTCCAATTTGTTCCTAGTTTCCAGTCTGTTAATCACAAGATAGCACAAGGAGAGTCAGCTAATGCGCTTTAACAGCTCCTATTGTCGGTTGGGCACAACCACCTTGAGGTGAGACCAGGCAAAGCATTCCTGGAGCCTCGTCTGAGGTCTTCTACTTTGACTTCCTTCAGTTCGCTATTTTGTGCTCACTGCAGCCACCGCACGACTCTCTAAGGGGCATAATTGTCAAAATTCTCAAGGAGGAAGGTTTTTCCGCCAACGAGCCCAGCCCCGCCCCCTTTATTCTGTATCAACTTTTTTTTTTCTTTTAATCTCGATGGGAATCATCAAACACCAGAGACAGTAACTCGGACGAGGCTGCAGAGGTCGAGGGTATCAGAAGGACACAGTGCCTGGAGACTGGTCTGCCAGTCTGTCAGGGAATAGAGGGTGCTGCCTGACCAGGCCTGAGCCCCAAAGCGGGGGTTCAGCTTGGGACTCTGGCACCTGCAAGGCTAGAAGCAGCAGATTTGTCCTGTCCCAGCCAGGAGCGCCATCTCCGGGTCCCAACGCCGGACCAGCGTACCCCGAGGCATCGCCCGTCCCGCCTCTGCCCCTCCCCTGAGCTCATGGTCCACCGCCTGGCAGCCAGCCGCTCGGGCCACCTACCGGGGCTCAGGGCCACATAGAGGGGTGCCGGCTGTCGGCGGCCTCCGCCTCCTCCCGATCCATGGGCTCGGGGGACACCCAACCTTCTCTCCCCTTACGCAAAGGAGGAGGAAGAGAAAGAAGGAAGTGCTGGCTCCCCACCCAGACAGCTCCCTCTTGCCTCAGCCTCCCTGGACAGCGACCGCGGCCGGAAACGCCGCCTCCTCCCACCTCCCGGGGCTCAACCCGGAAACACACTCTTCATGCTGAGCCAGTCCTCCTGCCCCCACCTCCGGAAGCGCAATTCCAGCCGCGAGCCCAAGGTGGGAGGAGGGGCAGCGCTGAGGAGAGAGCTACGCACAAGCGAGGACGTCCGGGCCCTCAGCGTTTTGTCGCAAGCCCTCGTGGGGCGGCCTGCACTCTTCCTCCTTAGCACGAACACCCAGGCCCCAGACCCGGGCAATGCCCACAAGCATAATGGCCGCGCCGGAGACACCCCCCTACTGCTTAGCGCCCTGCTGTGCCATTGGACAGAGGGCGGAGTGAGGCCAGCGCCGATTGGTCGAGAGCGATGCGGGGGTGGGGGTGGAGCTGTAGCAGCTTGGAGCCAAGAGTGGGCAACGCGGCGTGAGCAGCAGCCCCAGGCTCCCGGAGCATCGCGCCCGGAGAAAGACTTCGCCGCTCGGGGGCCGCAGCCTGGTGAGCTCAGCCCCCTTCAAGCCCTCCCCTGCATCTCAGCCGGAGCATCTCTGAACCGGCGCTGATCGATGCCGAGACTCCCCAGGGACCCTATCGCGACTCCATCGTGCCATATCTCGACACCGCCGTACCCTGTCGAGACTCCATTTTGTCACAACCCCTTTCAGTATTTATTTATCTATATATTTTTTATATTTGCCCTATCATATTTGGGGGCTGTCCCCTTCATGTCGTGATTTCGCTGTGATCTCTCCGTGACATCACCGCGCCATCGTGAAGTGTGATCTCATCGCTGCCCTGTCGTTCGACTTCATCAATGTCGTGTTGTGACCTGGCTGCGGCGGGACAGGTGGTGACCGCCAGGATCCCTTCTCCCCTTCTCATCTCTCCATCACTGCAGCCCTGCTTCGATTATCCGGCTTTTGGATTCGGTTATCCTGAGAGCCACCCGACCCCTCTTTCCTTCTCCAGCCAGTGCCGGCACCCATAGGTTGTTAGCGGGACGGGCAGGGAGAGTACAGGGAGCACAAGGGGTTAATGCTGCTGCAGCTGCAGCTCCTGCTCTTGCTGCAGCTGCAGCTCCTGCTCTTGCTGCAGCTGCAGCTCCTGCTCTTGCTGCAGCTGCAGCTCCTGCTCTTGCAGCCTCTGCAGCCTCTGCCCGAGGGAGGGAAAGAAAAGAAGGCAAGGAGGCTGCGGGGGCGATTTAAGAGCCCTGGCTGGAGGGGTGGGTCCACAGGGGAGTCTTCAAAACCTTCTCTGGAGAGCTTGCCTTCTCACTCCTGCTGAAGCCAGTCTACTTTTTCTGAAGAAGGGAGGGGGAAAGAACCCTAGAATGTCCTTTTCTTCCTTGTCGGCGTGAGTCCGGATAATCGAACTTCACCCGTGTATGTCTTCATTCCTCCCTGTCTGTCCTCACCACTCACTCCTGGAGAGAGAGAAAACCCGGTGTCTGGTGCCAGGGGCTGCTGAGCGTTGGGCCAGCTCCTTCCCACTTCTAGACTGGTGAGGAAAGCTGTCCCGCTGAGCAGCAGCATGCATGGTCCTCATATCCCACTTTTCTGGAGGTGACCTTGGACCAGGGTCCCCTCTTCATCCTAAAGAATTTGCAGGTCCAGCCTCTTAAAGGGGCTCCCCCAAGGGAGGTCAGTCATGAGGAAGCCACCCTTCCAAATCCACCCTCCCCTCCCTCTGTGCTAATCCCTCCCTACATCCTCCACTTCCACCCCCGCCCCCGCCCCTCCTCTGCAGAGGGATGCTCAATCCCTCTTGTGTTCACAGTTGGGCAAGGCGGGCATCATGGCCTCGGATTGTGAGCCAGCTCTGAACCAGGCAGAGAGCCGAAACCCCACCCTGGAGCGCTACCTGGGAGCCCTCCGTGAGGCCAAGAATGACAGCGAGCAGTTTGCAGCCCTGCTGCTAGTAAGGACCTGGAAGGTGGGAGGGCTGGTCAGGAGGGCCCCCAAAGAATGGGGTCAGCAAGTCCCCAGGGATATCTAAGTGGTATTGGCAACCCGGAGGCACCAAAAAAGACCCAAGACCTCTACCTTTGTACTCTGCTCCCTTGGGAATGGGGGAAGGGGAGAAGAGAGGTGAATAAGGCTGTGGCATGGGACCACGGAGGAGGCTGCCTCGATTTGCTTTTTGGGGCGTCCCAGAGCAGATGGGAGCTGACTCATAGGGTAACAGCAGCAGGTTGTAGCTAGTGCAGAGTACTTGTGGGCTGGGGTAGCTTTTCTTCGACCTGAGAGTAACAGGATTGGGAGTAACTAGCGAGAGGTTCTGAGAGATGACCGCAGTGGCAATAGTAAAAGTAAAGGGTCTTGCTCTGCTAGAGGAACCCAAGCTGGGGACAGCAGATCGGGAGCTGCAGTGCTTGGGGTGGGAGGGGGGGGATGAGTTGGTGTGTGGGGGGTGAAGGGAGGATGGAGTGCAGCAGTTGCTTGTTTGCCATGGCAACAGGGAGAAGGCTCTGGAGTCAAGGGCTCACACTGCAGCAGAGGAGGTGTTTAGGTGAAATGTAAGGGGAAATGTTTTGACATGCGGAGCAGCGAGACACAGGACCCATTTCCCATGAGAAGGTGGCGGAAATGGATCAGAGACTTCTCTGGAGACAAGTACTTAGGGAAGGACCCTGAATCCTTAGAGGATTTTAAACACTTGAGTTCTAAAGCCCCTTGCCTCCCAGTTTCGTGGGCACATGGATTAATGGGTTAGACACCAGGAGGCACTCCTCCACTGGCCAGGTGATCACTTGTCCAGATGAGTAGTTAAGGGCCACTGGACAACATCGTTTCCATGAGGACAATCGTAGATGACAGGGATCCCAGAGGTCATACCTGTCTGTCTCCAAGGAGAAAGGAGGAGCCGGATGAAATGACCCTAGAATGGATCCCATTGCATAACCCATTCCTGCCAGCCTGCAATGCCCAGGGAACGGGGTAGGGACAGTCTCTGCTACACATCCTTTCATTCTGCTTATAGTGTATTACCTCCCCTCCCCCCATAGGTAACCAAGGCAGTCAAAGCAGGTGACATTGACGCCAAAACCCGACGTAGGATCTTTGATGCCGTTGGGTTCACCTTTCCCAACCGACTCCTGACCACTAAGGAGGCACCTGATGGCTGTCCTGACCACGTTCTCCGGGCTCTGGGCGTGGCCCTGCTGGCCTGTTTCTGCAGCGACCCTGAACTAGCCAGCCATCCCCAGGTCCTGAACAAGATCCCCATCCTTAGCACCTTCCTTACAGCCCGGGGGGACCCTGATGATGCTGCCCGCCGCTCCATGATTGATGACACCTACCAGTGCCTGACAGCTGTTGCAGGCACACCCCGGGGGCCCCGGCACCTCATTGCTGGTGGCACAGTGTCTGCCCTGTGCCAGGCATACCTGGGGCACGGCTATGGCTTTGACCAGGCCTTGGCACTCCTGGTGGGGCTGCTGGCTGCTGCAGAGACACAGTGCTGGAAGGAGGCGGAGCCCGACCTGCTGGCTGTGTTGCGAGGCCTCAGTGAGGATTTCCAAAGAGCCGAAGATGCCAGCAAGTTTGAGCTCTGCCAACTGCTGCCCCTTTTCCTGCCCCCAACAACTGTGCCCCCTGAATGCCACCGGGATCTGCAGGCTGGGCTGGCACGCATCCTAGGAAGCAAGTTGAGCTCCTGGCAGCGCAACCCTGCACTGAAGCTGGCAGCCCGCCTGGCTCATGCCTGCGGCTCAGACTGGATCCCAGTGGGCAGCTCCGGGAGCAAGTTTCTGGCCCTCCTGGTGAATCTGGCGTGCGTGGAGGTGCGGCTGGCTCTCGAGGAGACAGGCACAGAGGTGAAAGAAGATGTGGTAACCGCCTGCTATGCCCTTATGGAGTTGGGGATCCAGGAGTGCACCCGCTGTGAGCAGTCCCTGCTTAAGGAGCCGCAGAAGGTTCAGCTCGTGAGCATTATGAAAGAGGCCATTGGAGCTGTCATCCACTACCTGCTGCAGGTAAGGATCCACGAGTGTGACGGGAGACGGCACAGCTGCATGTACATGCCGGCTGGTACTGTAGCAAGCACTCCAGGAGTAGTGTGTGGCCGAGCCTCCTTCCCTCTCCCTGCCGTGGGCCTCCACACAAGCACCATACCACACACCATATGTGCACTCTGATCACAGCGCGCACACACACAACACAGTAACCTCCCACTCGCATATACTCTCCAGTACACACACTCTACACATCACACACCAAGTCGCAGCAGACTATTCTGCTCACTCTAAAGCATTGTCTCACATATCAACTTGTTTACATATTTACTCGTCTTGCACGTAAACTTGTAGGATGCAGGAGAAAGATGGAGGGCAGGGCAGGGCAAGGAATGGCCTGGTTCCTGCCTCTGGGGTTTCTCAGCTAAATCTGTTTTCCCCTACCATTCTCTTTCCTCTCTGTATTTGCAAGGCCGCTTCTTCTGTTCCGTTAGGAGTCAGGCATGATTGATCTCTTTAATGGCCTGCTTCAGCCACTGGACTTAACAGCCTTATGTCCAATAACTCATGCTAAACTCTGATTTTATTTTCTGATTTAACCCAAACGTGGGTGACCTCTCACTATTTAATGGCAAGTCTTTTCTCTTCCCTGCCTCAATTCAGAGCCTAAAGAAATATTACGTTTTCCCTGGTTCCCCAGCTACCTTAGAGGTAGAGAGTTAGGAATATGTGACTTGAGTCTTTAAACAGTAGACATGCTGTCTGAGACTCACTTGATTCAGTTGTCCACACTGAGATCCTGCTAGATGACCAGCCCCTGTGGGGTGAATCCCTCCCATGTGCTAGGTTTTGGGTTGAAGTAGGTCTGTTGTCCCCGCCCCCTGAAGTTATGTTTATCTGTTTCTTAGATGTGAGATGTGGTGGAGAGACAATGTGTGTGTGTGCCACGGCACACATGTGGAGCTTGGAAAACTAGTCAGTTCTCTCCCTTCACCCTGTGATTCCCAGGAATCAAACTGAGGTTGTAAAGTCCCCACTGAGCCATCTCACTGGCCCTCGGTGCCCATGTGTATTGGGCACAGGGGCCAGGATTTCCCTCTAGTCGTGTTATTGGTAGGCAGAAGAGGGTACCTGGTTCAGCTCTGTTTCACTGGGAACTTGTGACAACAGGTGGGGCCAGAGAAGCAGAAAGAGCCCTTTGTGTTTGCCTCGGTGCGGATCCTGGGTGCCTGGCTGGCAGAGGAGACCTCATCCCTGCGTAAGGAGGTGTGCCAACTGCTGCCCTTCCTTGTCCGATATGCCAAGACACTCTATGAGGAGGCTGAGGAGGCCAGTGACATTTCGCAGCAGGTGGCTAACTTGGCCATCTCTCCCACTACACCAGGGCCCTCTTGGCCAGGGGATGCTCTCCGGTGAGTTAATGGTTATGGGTTGTCCAGCCAGACCATTCCAAAGAAAAGGGTTTCTAGGATTGGTAGCATATGCCTGTAATCCCAGCAGTTAGGAGGCTGAGGCAGGAAATTCTGAGAGTTCAAGACCTGTTTGGGCTATATAGAAAGTACCAGTTCTTCCAAGGCTACATCAACATAGCAAGACCCTGTCCCAAAAAAGAGAGAAAGATGGATGGATGGATGGATGGATGGATGGATGGATGGAGAGAGAGAGAGGGGGGAAGGAAGGAGGGAGAGAGAGACAGACAGACTGACTGACCGACTGACTCCTTAGGATCATTTTTTATTTGTTTGCTCTGGGGGCTTCTTCCCACAGAACTCCTGAACTGTTGCATGCCACTTGCCATCTCCAATTTAAAAAAAACAAAACAAAACAGGGTCTCATCATGTAGCCCTGGCTGTCCTGGAACTTCCTCTGTAGAACAAGGTGGCTTCAACTCAACCTCACAGAGGTCTGCTGCCTCTGCCCCCCAAGTGCTGGAGTTAACGTATGCACCCCCACACCTGAGTGATCCCCAGATTTTTATTAGAAACAGAACTTAGGTTTACTGAATATCTGCTACAAAGCAAGGTGCTTTGCTATATACTTAGCTAGAACACTTTCATTTGGTCCACATAGCAAATCTCATGACGTATAGAAATTTCATCCACACTTTTAAAATAAACATGGCTGAGCGTGCTGGCTTACACCTTTGATATCAGCACTTGGGAGGCTGAGGTAGGATTGCTGTGAGTCTGAAGTCACCCTGGGCTGCAGAGGAAGACCCTGCCTCAAGAATTATGTAAAAACTAAAATGACGGAAATGAACTCAGAGGTTGAGAAGTACATAGGCCACAATCAACCCGGGGCCTGTGGGCTTCTGACTCTGAGCTTTCTCAGCGATACTTTGAAAGTGGGAGTGAGTCCACCTCCCCTGACTTCTACATTCTTTTTCAGTCAGGGTGCTCTGCCCTTACCTCTCCCACCTCACATTCATCTGTCTCCACGTGTCAGGCTCCTCCTTCCTGGCTGGTGCCACCTGACTGTTGAAGATGGTCCCCGGGAGATTCTGATCAAGGAAGGAGCGCCCTCACTTCTGTGCAAGTACTTCCTGCAGCAGTGGGAACTCACATCCCCTGGCCATGATACCTCAGTGCTGCCAGACAGCGTGGAGATCGGCCTACAGACCTGTTGCCACATCTTCCTCAACCTGGTGGTCACCGCTCCAGGGCTGATCAAGTGAGGGGCTTGGGAGAGGCTGGGAGGGGATCCTGGGAAGCCTGGCTCCTGTTCTCAACTTCCGACTTAGTTTCCCTGTATCCTTAGGCTTCTCTGAGTGTTAGCGTAGGTGGGTTTCAGAGCAGACAAAGCCAGTGCCACTTGAGGGTTTGTTGTAGCAGACCCCCAGGTATCCCAGGGCATGTCTGTCTGCTCCAGCCGTCACTCAGCTCAGCCACTTGGCATCTGACCAGCCCAGATGGCAGGGTTGAAAGTCAGAAGTTAACACTTCCCTCAAGAAGTCCTGCCAAGCCCCGGCCTGGTAAAGCTAGAAACCTCAGATGCCAGGTTTTCCAGAGGGCTTGGTGGACTCTACTAACCCTCTGCCTGCCCTTGGTGGAGTCTACTAACCCTCTGCCTGCCCTTGGTGGAGTCTACTAACCCTCTGCCTGCCCCAGCCTCTGCTCTCTCCCTCCCCAGGCGCGATGCCTGCTTCACATCTCTTATGAACACCCTGATGACGTCACTGCCCTCACTAGTGCAGCAACAAGGGCGACTGCTTCTAGCTGCCAACGTGGCCACCTTGGGGCTCCTAATGGCCCGGCTCCTTAGCACCTCTCCAGGTAAGCCTAGGGGACAGAGTACCTGAGTGGACTTGCAGTGTTCAGAATGTAAGCCTCCGCTTTCAGAAAATGGTGTAGCAGAATTTTCCCATCGAGAGGCAATTTCTACAGTATTGCTCCATCCTCCACCCCCACCCTCCTTCCCAAAATGATTACCATTCTCTGCCTTTTAAAGACTTTTGAGGCAAGGCGTGGTGGGAGTTCAGGACAGACCTGTTCAGAGACACAAGCATAGGCACCTGGAATCCCTGGCAGCCTGGGAACTCTGAAACCCCCATTTTCAAGGTGGAGCTGCCCGCATCCAGACCCTGAGTCACAAACCCAGTGTGCTACATTGAGGTTTTTACCACTTAGCACCCCAGCCCACTCAGTGACACACATCCGCACTACTCTCTGTGCACAGCTTCTCCCTGTCCTCCCTCTCTCTGGCTGTGTGCAGGGGGCAGGGCGTCCCCTCCAGCCCCTGACAGCCCTCAGTGTCTCCCACTTTGACCGTGGGTGTCTGCTTGGGTCCCTCTGTCCCCGCCTGTTCCCTGTGCCCCATCTGTCAGGTTGGAGGAACTGAGCAGATGCCTGGGAACAGGGTGTAATGTGCCCATACCCTCAGCTGCCTGTTTTCCGTGTGGGGATCCCAGCAGGGTACCCTGCCGTGGAAGGGGAACAAAGCTCTGAACTAGGAACCCCTTGCATTAAGCCCCCAAGAAGAGTCACCTTGCTATGGCTCCAATGCCGGCTCGCCCACAAATGCTACCACATTAGTTGAACAGCTTCCTGAAAGTCTGAAGAGGGGGCTCCTGAACCCCTGAATGACAGGTGTGCACCAGAGTTGTATTACTGTTCATCAACCCCTTTGGCGCCCTCTTCTGGCCAGAAATCAAATTAGTTCATTCTCAGCCTGGTGAAGGGCTCTGGGCCACCAACTGCTGGGGCCCCTGCTGTGGAAACCCAGAGGAAGGTCCTTTTTTTTTTACATATGGTATGAGACTCTCTCCTACCTCTTATGCATTTAGAGGTTTTGATGATGGAGTGTATCTAGGTTATTTAATTCTCATGACAAATTGCTAAGATTGGCTTGCTATTGGTTCCATCTTAATGAAGAAACTGAAATCCAGAAAAGTTTAAACACCCAGTGTCACACTATGTGTCGAAGATAGGCTTTGAACCTATGCTATCTGAATCCAGGTGATGCTCCTGTTCTCTGAGTATGTCCACACAGGAGGGATGGGAGGCCCTGGTCCAATGCTTGGCCTGTATGATTTATGCCAATACATTCTCCATTCCTTTCAGCTCTCCAAGGAACCCCAGCCTCCCGAGGTTTCTTTGCAGCTGCCATTCTCTTTCTGTCACAGTCCCATGTGGCTCGGGCCACCCCTGGCTCTGACCAGGCGGTGTTGGCCCTGTCCCCTGACTATGAAGGCATCTGGGCTGACTTGCAAGAGCTCTGGTTCCTGGGCATGCAGGCCTTCACAGGTTGTGTGCCACTGTTGCCCTGGCTGGCCCCTGCTGCCCTGCGCTCCCGCTGGCCACAGGAGCTCCTGCAGCTGTTAGGTAGTGTGAGCCCCAACTCCGTCAAGCCTGAGATGGTAGCTGCCTACCAGGGCGTGCTGGTGGAATTGGCACGGGCTAACCGGCTATGCCGGGAGGCCATGAGGCTGCAGGCGGGTGAAGAAACAGCCAGCCATTATCGCATGGCTGCCTTGGAGCAGTGCCTGTCGGAGCCCTGAGGGGCATCCAGTGGGTATAGACCCAGGGGCGGGCAGCGAGGGAAGGAGGGAGGATGCATCTTCCCTGAAGCCCCCAAACTGGACCCCTTCTTCAGACCCCCACAAACACCCCAGCTTTCTGGCTTTTCTGAGGGCTAGGGCATGATGCCCACCTCTCAAGTATAAGAAACTGCATCCTGCCCCCAGCCCCTTTGGGGCAGGGATTGGCTTGGAACAGAGGTTGGCCCCGCCAGGCCGGGGGAAGGTTGGAGAAGCCCCCAGGAAGAGGGCAACTAAGTGTCATTATACCCAGCGTCTGGCTCCCTGACAGGAGGGAGGTCCCAGGGTAGGAGCGGGCTGGCAGGCGCTGACTGCCTCAGCCCATGTGCCCTGCCGGCCAGGGCGTGGCCTCCCCAAGGCTGTGGTGCCCCTTCTGGCTCCCCCAGGTCAGGTCCGCGCCCTTTAAATTGGCCCCTTGGCTTTTGCCTTTGGTCCTCTTGGACAGAGAGCAGGCTCAGGCCATTGACATCACAGTTCTTCCTTTTAACTCTAGTGACCCGGAGTCCGAGTTGCCCCTATGCTTCCAGGGCAATTTGGAGCAGACAGACCAGTGGGGGATGGGGAACCTCCTTCCACCTGTGCTTCCTTGAGGGGACCAGAGAGCCCTTGGTCCCAGGTCTCTTGAGCTTTTGTGTCATGTTGCAGCAGAGTGAAGACGGGGGGTTGGGAGTTATTTATTTTGCTTGTCCTTATCCCTGCTTGGACACCTGAGCATCAGATCCCTGTGCCCCTGGTGCCATCTGGCCTGGCTGGAGCCAGGAACAGGAGGTCACACCACCCTAGAATCCGCATGTTTTCCCTGTGATTGCACTCCACTGCCACCGTGGTGCCTGGCTTCAATTGCCCTCCCCCAATCCCTGCTAAGGCTCTTCTCTGCAGGGAGACGCGACTGGCGGCTCCAGCAGGAACTACCTTTCTGAACCCTCGGAGACCCGCACACACCTGACCCCTTGCTTCCTCCCCTCCCCCCAGTGCGTTCTGTGATCGCCAAGTACAAAGCTGTGCACATGTGGACACTCAATAAATGTTTATTGGTGATGAGAAGCCTCCTTTGTGGTCTGCCCTGCACCCCCTCTGCCTCCTTTCAGGCTCTTAACCTGCTCGCTGCTCTCTGCTGAGTATCAGTCCTTCTCAATACTAACAGATGTTCTCGCTCGCCTCCCCCAGGAGCTAGGAAGAAAGCACAGCGGTTCTAGTTTTACATGCAGGGAGGTTTTAGATACACCCTGCCCTAGTGCGGCAGGTTCATAAACCCAAATGTTGATGTAGCTGGGCCTGGTGGGCACTCAGAAGTCCCGTCTCTTTTCAGCACCTTGTTTGCAGGGTTGTTGCTACATCCTCCAATTTAAAAAAAAAATAATTGTTAGTGGCGTATGTGGTCGAGGGTGGCATACATGTGCCATAGCGCTTATGGAGATCAGAGGACAACTTTGGAGTTCTTGCCACTGTTGTGGATTCTGGGGATAGAGCTCAAGTCAGCGTGTTTTAGTGGCAAGTACCTTTACCCACTGAGCCATCTCACAGGCCATGTCCCAACTTCTAAAGAGATCAGAAATCCTAAGTTTTATATGGAATCCAACTCAAACATTGAAAACTTTATTTTCAATTAAGTCACTGTTGACCTAACAAAACACATAAGCTGAACATGACTTTCGGGTTACCAGCTGTTGACCTTTGTATCATGCCAAGTGAGAAGAGGAAGGGCCAAGCTGTTGGTTTGGAGCCAGGACAGCTCTACCCCCAGCCTGTCCTGGTCTGTTCTGTCGGCAGGCTCCATCTCTGCCCCCAAGCCTGTAATCATCATCCTCTGAATGCATCCAGTTGCTTACCCATGGCTGGCTATGCAAAGCAAGGCTATTCATTTGGAAATGGTTCTCTGGTAAACCTGAGAAGACAAACCTGGACCAAGTGACTTAATACCCAGAAGACAATGCAACCTAAAGGTATTAGCATTGACTTCTATGGAGGTCAAAAGAAAATGTGCCTAGAACCTCAAGCTCCCCAGTCCCTTGAACAAGCCCACGGGCTTTGGAACCTGAGGGTTAGAAGAGGGCTTGCCAGTCAGACAAGCAGAATGGTGTAAAGACATGCCAGTCCTGGACCATGGCCCAGTGGGAAGAAGTGGAGGATGAGGTCGGACCATATCATAGTGTGAATACCCAGCATTTCTTATGATGATTATTATTACGATATTTTTGAGATAAGGTTTCTCTATGTAGCCTTGGCTGTCCTGGAACTTGTTCTGTAGACCAGGCTGGCCTCAAAACTTAAGTGCTCTGCCTGGCTCTGCCTCCTGAGTGCCGAAATTAAAGGTGTGCCCCACCACTGCTTGGCTTAACCCAGCATTTTAAATATGTGATCATGCCAAAGGACCAGACTGCAGATTTTAGAGCAGATTAAATGGAATCCAGTTTGCGTTTTAGAAAGATGGCTGACTGCAAAAGGAACGTCTGGAGTTGGCTGGGTGTGATGTATGTCTGTTGAAACCCAGCACTCTGGAGGCTAGAACAGGAAGGAGGTTTGGGGGGCCAACTTGGACTATATAGCAAATGTAGGGAGACTGGGAAGGAAGAAAAGGGGAGACTACTGAGGCAAGGGGAGGGAGGGAGGGCTCAGACAGAGGGGGAAAAAATCAGAACTAAGCAAGTGATGGTGAGAAGAATGAGGATGTATAGGTAGGAGTTAGGAAACAGGACTTAGAAATTAGTAATACCTGAAAAGGAGTGAAGAATGGGAGCCAGTGATACCCCGGGTTACTGACTGTGACCACTGTGTAGGTCGTAGGATCACTGTCAGGGCAAACATGGGGAGAGAAGCGGGTTTATGAAGGAACTGATTTGGTGAATGGTTTGTGTTGTTTATGGAACATTCGAGGAGTGAGTTCCTCCCCTAGCCTAGAGCATGGGGAGATGTCTGAGAGGATAACAGATTTGAGAGCTGTCAGATATTCTTTAGAGTCATGGGAGAGACAGATTTGGGAACTGTCAAATGTTCTTTAGAATCATGGGTATGACAAATAGTCTGGGGAAGTTGAGGGAAGGGCCACAAAGCAAATGATTACTGTCCACGGTCCTTGCGGTTGAGTTGCTCTCCTGCATGCTAAGGCCAGCGAAGCTTGAGAACACAAGGCAGACTGAGACCTGTCCTCTCATGAGGTGCCCTGAGAGGGTTCCAGACTCCAGAGTGAGCAAGGGTGAAGCTGAAACTTGCAAGGCTGCACTCACTCTGTCTAGGTGCTTCAACTGAGAAAGGCAGGGGAGTGTTGGGCTGCAGTGGTAAGCTCCAACCACTAGATGGGGCCTCAGCATCTTTTGCGAGATTTCCCTTCATCCTTCATCACAAACATTTGCAGACAGACCCATTAGGAAGAGGAATGTGGGTGACACTGTCAATAAAGGAGGACAAAAAAGTTTTTGTTTGTTTGGTTGGTTTTGTTTAAAGAGGAGAAAATGTGAGTCTTGGAAGAGAATAAGCCAAGAATCTCAACTGAGAGTCCATGTGTATTTGAGCATGCATACCTCTGTGTACATGTCTTATCAATGCATCTGTGCTGGCTGTGTACCCCGTTTTCCCAGGAGTATTTCTCTTCCTTCCTCATGGCTTCATCCAGGTGTATGTATCTCAAAAAACAGGCCTTAAGAAATTGTCACCTGCATGCTTTCCAACATGAAGAACCCTTGTCCCTGAAACGGAAGTGCCCAGGCTGAAACCCTGGTGTTGCACAGCTCTGCTGATCTCCAAAGAAGAAGTAGACCATGGAGCGCATGTCCCTCCCTAGAAGAAATAAGCAAAATTACTCATTTGTCCAATGAGCTCCTCAGATTATAACTGGGCCCTGTGTGTCGCTATGCTAGGTCAAGTTCACATAAGAGCCCTTCCAAAGAGTCTTAGAAAATTGTAATTATCTTTTTGGTTACTTATTTATTTAATAGGTATGTTTTGGCTGCCTGACATACACCAAGCAAAATACTAGATACACTTTTGACTTCTTTAGACTTTTGTTTGTTTTGTTTTTGTTTTTCGAGACGGGTTATTCTGTGTAGCCCTGGCTGTCCTGAAACTCACTCTGTAGACCAGGCTGGCCTCGATAGACATTTTTTTTTTTTTTGGTTTTTCGAGACAGGGTTTCTCTGTGTAGCCCTGGCTGTCCTGGAACTCACTCTGTAGACCAGGCTGGCCTCGAACTCAGAAATCCTGCCTCTGCCTCCCAAGTGCTGGGATTAAAGGCGTGCGCCACCACCGCCCTGGCGACATTTTTTTTAAGATTAATTTTGTGTGTGTGTGTGTGTGTGTGTGTGTAGGTGTTCTGCCAGCATGAATGTCTTACAGCACAATGCCTGTGGGGACCAGGAGAGGTCATCAGACCCACCGGAACTGAAGTTACAGATAACTGTTCCTGCCATGTGAGTGCTGGGAATGGAACCTGGATCCTCTGGAAGAGTAGTCGGTGGGTGCTCTTAGCCTCTGAGCCATCTTTCCAACCCCCTACTCCTCTACCCCCCACACTTTTCAACTTCTTGTGAAGCTACTCACAGAGCAGGAAAGGAAAAGTAACCAGGAGTCCTGGAATGCTGGCTCATCGGTTTCATTCCTGGAGTGGACTGTGGCCATGGATCCCAGGAGCATTTTGGGTAGGGAAGGGGCATGGTCCAGGTAAACGATGCTCAGCAAAGGAGTTAGAAGTGGATCGCAAGTACAAGAAACTTGGGTCACTTGTTAGAGGTTTGTTGCCAGGGCCTACATGGCACAACCAGGATCACATTGGGAATTATTAAAACAGATTGATGAACTCTACTGCAGAGTTGCTGATTCAGGGCGTCTGAAGTAGAATCCAAGAACTGGCATTTCTAACAAGTCCCCAAATGTTGTTGGTGATGAGGGACTAGGTCTATGAAAAAGAGGATAAGGAAGCTTCAGGCTCTGAGAAGGGCCATGTGTTTTCTGAGGTACCTGCTCAGTCTCCTTCATGGTGGGTGCTTGTGGATTGTAAGTAGAAACATTCAGACTTTGATGTGGTGTTTCATGCCTGTGATCCCAGCACTTCTGAAGCCAAAGCAGAAAATTCATGAGTAGCTGGACAGTGGTGGCACACACCTTTAATCCCAGTACTTGGGAGGTAGAGGCAGGAGGATTTCTGAGTTCGAGGCCAGCCTGGTCTACAAAGTGAGTTCCAGGACAGCCAGGACTACACAGAGAAACCCTGTCTCGAAAAAAAAAAAAGTTCATGAGTTCTAGGCTAGCTTGAGCTACATAGTGACACCCTGTTTCATAAGCAAAAACAAAAACAAACACACGAACAAAAACAAAGAAAACTGAGAAGGTTTAAAGTTGAAGTGTGTGGTATCATTTGTGGTGCTGCAGAATTCAGAAGGCTAAGCAAGTGGGCATTGGAACTGCAGAAGAGATGTGAATTTAGCTTTCCTTGAAAACTTTGAATAGCTACAGGAGATGTCCTAAGGCTGTGGTTCTCAATCTTCCCTTCCCGATATGGGGACCATTTAGTACAACAACCCCTGTGAAGGGATCATTTGATTCCCCTAAAGGGGTTGCAACCCTCAGGTTGAGAACTGCTGTCCTAAGGAATCCTGCAGTTGGCATCTGTGTGTATGATTTTGGATTTCTAGTCAGGTTGACAGACTGACAAATTTGGGGGTAACAGAGAGACAAATGGTCATTAGAGTTGGGAGGGGAAAGAACTTGTTCCTGAAGAATGTAGATTGGGGGGGGTGGAGATGGTTCAGCAGGTAGAGGCACTTGATACCAAATCTGATGACCTGAGTTCAATCCCCGGAACCCACATTATGAATAGAGAGACCTAAGTCCTCAGGTTGTCCTCTGACATCCTCGAGTGCATGTGTGTGCACATGCACTTACACACCCGCACGCACACACACACACACACACACTCACACACTTTAAAAATAATGTAGACAGGAAGAGATTGAAGCTGTTCTATGCATGAGCAACTGACATTAAGAATGGATTTCTTGCCAGGCAGTGGTGGTGCACGCCTTTAATCCCAGCACTTGGGAGGCAGAGGCAGGAGGATTTCTGAGTTCGAGGCCAGCCTGGTCTACAAAGTGAGTTCCAGGACAGCCAGGGCTACACAGAGAAACCCTGTCTCGAAAAACCAAAAAAAAAGAATGGATTTCTTGGGGGCTGGAGAGATGGCTTAATGGTTGAGAGCACTGACTACTCTTCCACAGGACCCAGGTTCAATTCTCAGCTCTCCACAACTATCTGTAACTACAGTTCCAGGAGACCCAACACGCTTATACATTCAGGTAAAATGCTAAAGCACATAAAATAAAAATAAAATTTTTGGGAAAAAAAAGACTAGTAATGATGAGAGTGAAAATGCAAAGAAAAACAGCCAGAGCACATCGTGACTCCTGGACTTTCCCCCAGGAGTCCACCAACTCGTGAACTATGCACTGACATCTGTCTCTGAGATTAGTTTCAGACGGCTCATGACTGAAGGCTCAAGGGTATAGGATGAGAGAAGTAGGCACAGACATGGATAGCAAACAAACTCACAGCAGATCTTAGATCCTTCCTGAGGAGGGAGGCTGCGCACACAACCCCACTCCCCACCCCATCCTACTCTCCCCACACCCACTGCCTCCTCTGCCACCCTAGCTGCTGGTTCTGACCTCTGGGAAGGTCTTAGGGATGGATCTTCGGATTCCCTCCTCACAGTCCCCCCCACCCCCACCCCCACCCCGTGCAACTGAGGCTGAAAGAGATCCAGCCTCAGCTTCGTTCCAGCCCTGTGCATTCTGGGATGCCATCTAGTACATAGGTTAATGTTCTAATCTCTCTATGGTATCACTTTTACCTTCTCATCTGTTTCTTCACTAGAAAGAAACAGAAGAAGGCACTCTCCACCCTCCCTTACTTTTTGTTGCAGAGACAGAACTTGGAGAGGAAGCCAGACTTGCCTAGAATTACACAGCCACTCAGGAGTGAGACTAAATTGTAAACACCTGAGTCCAAGACAGGAAAGAATAATGACCCTGAGCACAGAGAAAGGCTAGAGAAGGGCCACCCCAGCACTGACAATGAACTAGGTGTTTAACCAGAGGCCAGTTAGTCACCTAGCCTCTCCGTGCCTTGTTCCTCACTTGAAAATGAGGGTGACAGGGCTGGAGAGATGGCTCAGCGGTTAAGAGCACTGACTGTTCTTCTAGAAGTCCTGAGTTCAATTCCCAGCAACCACACGGTGGCTCACAACCATCTATAATGGGATCTGATGCCCTCTTCTGGGGTGTTTGAGGACAGAGACTGCACTCATATACATAAAAATAAATAAATAATTCTTTAAAAAAAAAGAATAGAAAAGAAAATGAGGGTGACAAAGGACTTGGTGAGTCAGGACACTCCATATTCATGGTGTTCGCTAAGTGGGCACTGTGACCATTTCTATCCCTTCCCTATTTTCAACATGAAAAAGAAAACATCTTTCTGATTTTTTTTTATTTATTTATTTTTTAAAAATTTATTTATTTATTTTATGTGAGTACATGTTTGCTGTCTTCAGACACACCAGAAAAGGGCATGTGATCTCTGAGAGAAGCAGGCATCTTCAGAGCGTTTTTAATCCAAAACCATGAAAGAGAGGCTGCTAATCTCCCTCTCTCTCTCTCTCTCTCTCTCTCTCTCTCTCTCTCTCTCTCTCTCTCTCTCTCTCTCACACACACACACACACACACACACACACACACACACACACATATGCACTCGTGCGGGCATGCTGACACAAGTGTCTTTCACATTCACCACTGGGTAGTCAGAGAAAAGACCATTTAACAGGGAAAAAAGCTGATACCAGAAACAAGAAATACTTTGCTCAAACTCAAAGGCGAACACGTGCATTTGTTTAAGCATTCATTTAAAAAGATTTAGAAGTGAGTGGCAAGATCCTTTATCGGGTTAATTCACTGGCCACCAAGCCTCAGGACCTGAGTTCGAACCTTCAGGACCCACAGGATGGAAGAAAATAACTGACTCCTGCAAGTTGTCCTCTGACCTGCACACTAGCATCTGGCACACGCGTTCCATCCACACACACACACACACCCCAATAAATTAATGTAATAAGCAAATGTAAATAGAAAATGCACAGATCCGAGCTAACACTGACCCCTGAGTTGCATTGCAGCCTTGAATCCCATTTGATCGCAGCTGCAAGCTTTGAGGCCAAAAGGAGCGCACATCAGCAGGGCTCGAATTCATTCACTCCTCACCCCACCGGTTCCCACCAGAGCCACGCCTCCCTTTCGGCAGCCAAGGGAAAAGGCTGAGAGCTAGGCCATAGCTTGTCTCTTTAATGCGCGCCCCCAGAGGCCCGGCGCGCCCCCGCCGCTATAACTAGAGTGCATGGAGAGGGCTGAGCTCAGAGGGCGGGCGCTGGGCACCCGTTGCCCGACTTTTTCCCAAGTGCCATCAGCTCCCGTCCGACCCACCTCCATGGACGCACCCGCGGGCGTCCCCCGCCGAACACCCCATACCCTCTGAACTCCCCGCAGACTTACCCCCAGCTCCCGGACAGTGATCCCCTCCGGCTGTAAGGGCTCCGGACTCGAGCTCTCGCCTTGCCGTCGGACGAGGGCTGTGTCTCCGCCACGCCTCACGCCCCACACTACCCGCCCCATGTTGGTGCACACTTACTCCGCCATGGTGAGTAGTCTCAGGTCGCCGGCACACAGGGCAGAGGGCATCGAGGAGCCTGGCTGCTGGACCCTCCAAACCTCCTGCCTCCTGTGCCAACGAAATCGCGAAGGTAGGGGACCGCAGGGCCTCTTGGCAGCCGAGGAAGTGGTGGCGGAGCCCCGTGGTTGGTCTCCAGCCCGGGGCCGCTGCGCCCGCGGGGCACTCGCCGGTGGACAGTTGCAGGACACCCGCGAGCTGGAGGGGACCTCTCGGGCTGGGGTCTTTTTGGCTGCTTATCGGTCACCTAACTCACGCCTCCCCTTCTGCAGGAGCGCCCCGACGGGCTGGGCGCAGCGGCTGGCGGGACC
Organism: Tokudaia tokunoshimensis; assembly: GCA_036184795.1. Classification (NCBI taxonomy): domain Eukaryota; kingdom Metazoa; phylum Chordata; class Mammalia; order Rodentia; family Muridae; genus Tokudaia; species Tokudaia tokunoshimensis. The sequence goes on along the minus strand of BTHU01000005.1, from coordinate 110,176,437 downwards.
CGCCTGTCATCTCTGCCCCAGGCGGCCTACGGGCCCGCGCCGCCACTCTGTCACACTCCCGCCGCCTCTGCCACCACGGACTATCATCCCCCCTACTTCCCACCGCCCTACCCTCAGGCACCGCTGCCCTACGGCCAGGGCCCCGACGCCGCCGCAGCCTTTCCGCACCTCGCCGCCGACCCCTACGGCGGCCTAGCGCCCCTGGCGCAGCCGCAGCCCCCGCAGGCCGCCTGGGCCGCACCCCGCGCGGCTGCCCGCGCCCACGATGAGCCGCCCGGCTTGCTGGCGCCACCCGCCCGCGCTCTGAGTCTCGACCCTCGCCGAGACTACGCCGCCGCGGTCCCCCGGCTCCTGCACAGCCTGGCCGACGGCGCGCACGGCCTGGCCGATGCTCCCCTCGGTCTTCCAGGGCTGGCGGAGCCGCCCGGTCTGGAAGAACTGCAGGTGAGCCCAGAGTGAGCCGCGGTGCGTCGGGATAGGCAACTTAGCATCCTGGCTGGAGGCAAAAAAGTAACAAAAACAGAAGTCAGACTCTTCTCCCAGGCTCAGCTTCCCATCTCTGCCTCTGATAGGGAGTCCTCCGTTAGATGCTGTCTGGCCAAAAGGTGGCCTCTAACTGAGTGCACCGTGCCTGGGTGGCAGCAACCCTCGTGGAACCACTTCTTTCTCTCCCCACTGTGGGGTTGAGCCACAGTGGGCATCCATACCCAGTCCCAGTCCTCAAGGGCAACCTGGGCAGAGGTTAGGAGAGGCGCAGGAGTTGTCTATCTAAGGCAAGGCGATCATCCAGGCAGGGCTACATACAGCTTGGACGCAGATGGTGCTGAGCCCAGGCGATTCCTGGTTACGCCTGTCCCCCAGTAGCCGCCTCAGGCAGCCGGTGGTGTGCGTATGGCGGAGCAGACATGGACTAGGGGCAGCCGGGCGACTAAGTCCACACGGGCCCTCACTGTCGTCCTCTTCTATTTGCAGGCGATAGATGACCCTGGAATGAGCCTCCTGGACCAATCCGTGATCAAGAAAGGTAAGGAATGGCGTGCGACTTCCAGGGCAGAGCCAGGCGTGATGGTGCAGGCCCTGGGTGCTCAGACCCATTTTCTTTCTCCCTGGCTGATGTTTCCTGTGCTTAGCCAGGCTGAGTGGCCACGGAACATTCTTCCTCGCCCAGGAGAGGGGCAGTGGCGCTGACTGGATGATTTTGCTCAGGAGTTTGCCGCCTGAGGTGGGCTCGCACTATCTAGACTGCAACTGCTTGGCCAATCCTCTCGGAAGGAAGGGCGCTCTTGTGGATCTGGAGTCGATTTGCAGAACGAGTTAAACCACTTCCCTGTTTCCCAAGAAATGGAAAGGGGAGCGCTGTTGTCACAGATTGTGTTCAAATGGTTTCCACTTTATTGAACTTTAACATTCTGTAGTCTGGCAAATGCTTTCTGCTCCTTTCTTCCCAGCAAACGGGGGGGGGGATGGGGGGCTTCCACTTCCCCTCATCTCCCAGGGCAGAGGATTTTCTTTCTGTCGATTTAGGTTAAGTATTTAGGATTAGAAGAGATGACTAGCTTGGGACTGGTGGTGGTGTGCTCCTGGTCAGGTCTGCTGCCTCCAAGAGTGTCTGTATCTATCTCTAAGCTCAGGTCCTGTGCATACTGTATGTTCCTCTTCTAGGCAGCAATGTTTCTTGGGGTGTGTTTGCTGCTGTGGCTGTATTTGTGATTTGTATCTGTGAGTGTTAGAACATAGTTTCTGTTTGGGGCTTCTCAGTATACCTAACGTGTTCTGGAATTTGTCATTTGGTGTTTGAGGTGTTCTAAGAATGTGAGGGACTCTCCTTGGTTGTTGTTGCTGCTGCTGCTGCTGTTGTTTGCCTCCATATCTGTTTGTCTTTTGAATTAGTAAAAGGCAGGAGCGGGAGACACCCCTTGAGTAGAGTTTTGAGCCCGAAGACCAAGTTCTGACCATGCCTAGGAAAGGTGCAGACAGAGGCAAATCAGACAGAAACAGAGACTCAGACCTTGGTCAAGCGTCTTAGAATTGGGGTGGGTGCCCAGAGGAATTCAGAGGCACACAGGAGCCTGTAGTGCCCAAGGGCAGGCACACCTCCCGCAGGATTTGGCTGGAGCTGTTTTTCAAACAAGTGAATTCAAGCCCAGGCTGTTTGCCATGCCTAGGTTCTCCCGGGAGGCTTGTGGTGGGAGTGGAGCTGGTGCAAGGGGCTGGACTTCCAGGAAGCAGTGCTAGGTATGGAGTTCAGATTAGAGAACACACCTCCCAGAACTTGGTGAGTTCTGGGTGCCTCCAGGAATCTGAGACTGTCACCAGAAGCTGGGAGTACAGGGAAGCCGCTCACGACCCAATGCCCACCTCACCAGTGCTTTGCCCTGTGCACTTTGTTGGTTTCCTGGACAGCTCTTGTTTTGACCCAGTAGAAGGGAAAGTTGGGTCTGGAGTCTACAGTAACCTGTCACTGGGCTCTTTGCGAGTCCCCCAGATCCTGGTTCCTGCCAGGGCTTAAGGGCAGGGAACCCAGGTTCATTGACTCCCTAGAGAGACCCAAGCTCTGTGTTTTAGGAAGGCACTCCGGTATCCCAAGGTAAAAGAATCTACTGTTGGTCTGAGTGCTAAAAGGTCTTGGGAGTTCCTGGTAGGTTCCTGGGGCTTGCTGGGCTGCCCAGATCCCAAAGTGCACACCCGGGAGTGAGTTGAAGCACCTACAGAGACTAAATCAGCCTGAGGCACTTGCAGCAATTGTGGGAAGGGAGGGAACCGGACTGGTACAACCTGCGGAAATAAGAGCCCGGATCCACAGCAAGCTTGGAGATCTGCTGCCCAGCCGGCCTCTGAAAGAGAAAAGAGGGCCGGTGCCCCGGGACAGCGGGCTTCCACGACCCACCCCAAGAAGAGCGGCTTTGGTGAGGCAGGCAGCGCTGCTACTAGACCATATTCCCTGGGAGAGCCTCGGAACACGCAGGGGTTTTTTGTTTGTTTGTTCGGGTTTTTTGTTGTTGTTTATTTTTTGCCGGGTTCTAAATCGTGAGTTAGCACTGCTGTTGGTACTCAGGCCCTTTCAACGTTATCGAGTGGTTTTTGAAGACTCCGGATACTGTTTTGTGTGGTGAGCGACCGCCCACCGCCCAAACTCTGCCTTTGCGAAAGAAACTCGGTCTTGGAGCCCTGAAGCGTCCCAGCGTGAAGGGACCTTGCACCACTAGGACTTGGGGTTCAGCTTCAGGCCCCCCAGCAGAAGCAGTTCTCCTCCTAGGGATGTGGGGAAGCCTCTGGTGTCCATCTCACCCATGTCGCATGGCACCGGAGCCTGGACAGCCTCACAGCCCAGATCTACACATCTCCACAGACTACAGGCACTTGTCCTGGACCGGAGGAGGTAGGGGCGTCCCCTCCGCGCCACCCCAAGCCTCCACGCCTCCATAGAACTTCTAGGTCGGCCCATTTGCAGCCACCCTCTGTGTTGGGGGTGGTCTGATCACATTGAAGAAACCTGAGGGCAAATGAGTAGCACTCCATTTTCTGCGCCCAGCTGTCACCTTTAGTTTTTAACAACCTATCGCAGACAGGCAGAAAGCAGGGGGGACTTGAGGAGAAATGGCGTCGCTCTGTCTGTGCAGGACCGTTTAGGAGCTCACAGCAGAGGCGGGCAGCCCCCGGGGTTAGAGCCTTCCTAAAGGACAAACATTTGAAGGTGCTCAGTGTGTGTCTGCTCCGTGAGTGCTGGGTTTTGAATTCCGATCACGCTGGGACAGTTACACCACCGCACTAAGCATGGCTTGCACAAGCGCCTTCCTTACCTGTGGGGGGGGGGGGGAAACGGGCGGGTGAGGGACATTGTGGATATTAGAAATGAGATGGAGCAGAGTGGTTTGGGTATGTGACTGGAGTAACATCCCTATTTTCTTCCAGAAGATGGTGGCTGGTAGCCTAAGTGGGCAAGCAGGTGATCTGGATCTCAAGGGGTCTCCAGAATAAAAAAGGAAGTGAACAGACACCCTTCCCTCTGCTTCCTTTAACCCTTGGGGAAGGTTCAGAAGGGAGGGCTAGGGGCTGGGCCAGTCACTCCAGGACTTGAGAGAAGGGAGGGAGGCACTTGTCTCTGTAACAGGGGCGTTAAAAAGAAAACTAGTAATAAAGACAAGTAGAATATTTTAATTTTTTTGATAATTTCACACATGCATATTATGAGTTTGGGGCATTTTCACCCCCACCGTTGCCCTCTCTGGTCCCCCTCCCACTCCTGCTGAAGTCTTTCTCACCAACACATCCCCACTCCTACTTTGATGTCTTTTTTTTTTCTTGGTGACCCACTGAGTTCAATTAACTTTGCCGGTATGAGCATAGGTGTGGTGTGTTATCTACTTATCATTGGCTGTTCCTCAGCCCAAGCAACCATTAACTACCCATAAACCTTGAGGGTGGGTTATTGCCTTACGAGCCCATCCTCCACAAGAAGTAATTTTGAAAAGTATTTTTTTATATATTTTTATTCATTTCTGCATGTGTGTGTATAGGTGGGTGTGGAGGTCGAAGGATAACTTACAGGAGGAGGGTTTCTCCTTCCACTTTATGTGGGTTCCAGGCATCAAATTCAGGTGCTTGGCTGGATAGCAAGCATCTTTACCTGCTGCAGGAGCATCTTCCTGGCTCTGTAAGTAGTATCTTAATGTATTACTTTAAAATCGGGAATAATGGAAATAAGTCCTTGAGGACCTATCTGATTTTTATGTAAACTCAGAGTCTAGCCCAGCATCCCCACAGTTCATCATTTGCCTGCTAGGAATTTCACACTGTAAAGCAACTGCAAGAACCATTGCCCATATGGAAATAATTTTAAATTTACCTGAGGATAGTGGGAGTATATGAGGATCTAAGGGATGCACCATCACTGCCCAGCTCAATTTAATGATTTTAATTAATTAATTAATTAATTAATTAATTAATTGACTTAGTGTTTGTAAGGTCAGAGGACAACTGGTTCTCTCCTTCCACCATGTGAGTTAATGGGATCGAATCTGGGTCACCAGGTGCACTCACGCACCCTTCCTAAAGGTTTTTAACAAATGTATAGAGTTGAATAATCACTACCACAATCCATTTGAGACATCTATCACCTCTTGAGAAATTCCTTCCTTTCTTCCTATCTGTAATCTCCATTCCTGCTTCAAGCCTGGTCTGCCTGGACAATGTCTGGTCTGCTTTTGTCCCACACATTTGCACATGTTGGACCTGTCCTATAGATTATGTGACTAAACAGGCTTTTGCATCCAGGTTCTTTTTAACAAATGCTTTCAGGGTTTGCTTTGTCTCTACTGATTAGGTTTGGGTTTTTGTTTACGTTTTTAATGCTGAGTAGTAGTGTACTGTTGCTCTGAATGGCTTTCTTTCTTTCTTTTAAGATATATATATTTATTTATTATATGTAAGTACACTGTAGCGTAGCTGTCTTCAGACATCAGATCTCATTACAGATGGTTGTGAGCCACCATGTGGTTGCTGGGATTTGAACTCAGGACCTTTGGAAGAGCAGTCAGCTGAGCCATCTCACCAGCCCCCTGAATGGCTTTCAGGTTTTAACCTTTTTGGAGAGCTAGAGAGATGGTCTGGTGGCTAAGACCTCTTGCAGAGATCCAGAGTTTGATTCTCCACAGCCATCTGTAATTCCAGTTCCAGGGGGAATCCAAAGTCCTCTTCAGACTCTCAGGCACCAGGTGTGGATACGGTACACATACTTGCATGAAGACAAAATATTTGTTCACAAAAGAGGTTAAAATAGCTGGGTATAATGGCTCTGATTCCAGCACTTAGGAAGCAGAGGCAGGTGGGTCTCTGTAAGTTTTTGAGAATTCTATCTAATGAGTTCCAGGATAGCCAGGGCTACACAGGGAGAGCTTGATTAGAAAAAACAAACAAACAAAGTAAACAACAACAAACCAAGATGTTAAAATAATTAAACCTTCGTTTTTAGGCTTAATTATTTATGTATATGAATGTTCTTCTTGCATATATGTGCACCACATGCAAGACTGGTGCCTGTAGAGATCATAAGAAGGTATAGGATTCTCTGGAGTTAGAGAAATGGATGGTTGTAAGCTACCATCTTGGGACCTGGGAGTCAAACACCAGCCTTCTGTAAGAATAGCAAGTGTTCCAAACCATTGAGGTCTCTCTGCAGCCCCCAAATGGAATGGATTTTTGTTCCTTGGTGAGGCGGTAGGTACCTCAAGTCCATCTCCCTTTGCTACAGACATTCATATAGTGCCTTTGCTAGTCGTGTTTTTCCTGCTGTAGGGGAAATTCATAGGAATGGGATTGTTGCATTGTATGTTCCATTGTATTTATTTGTTTGTTGGTTGAGTGTGTGTGTGTGTGGGGGGGTGCACGTGCATGCAGCATGGGGGCACTGTTAGGGGATTATTTCCTAGAATTGCAAAGTCCTTTAATTATGTTGGCACTGGCGATTAAACTCAGGTCATTATTTTTGGTGGCAAGTGCCTCTTACCCACTGAGTCCTCTTTCCAACCCCTGGTCCATTTATATTTGGTTGTTAAGAAACGTCCAGTAGGTAGAGTCCATCTAAGGAAGGATGGAAGGGAAAGTGGAGAGAAAAAAAAAAGGGATGCTCAGCCATTTCCTTGGGTTGTTGGACTCTTTTACATTCCTGCCAGCCATGTGTGGTCTCTCCATCCCCACCACCCTAGGCTGTCTATCATAACCACCTAGTGCTTCATACTGCTCAAACATGTGCTTTCCTAATGACTAGTGGTGGTGAGGATTTTTGTTTTTTGTTTTCATGTGTTTATTGACTGGTTCTCTTTCTTTCTTTCTTTTTTTCTTTCTTTCTTTCTTTTAAGATTTATTTATTTTATGTATGAGTACACTTTTGTTATCTTCAGACACATCAGAAGAGGGCATCAGATCCCATTACAGATAGTTGTGAGCCACCATGTGGTTGTTGGGAATTGAACTCAGGACCTGGAAGAACAGTCAGTGCTCTTACCTGCTGAGCCATCTCTCCAGCCTCAGGCCTTTAATTCTTTTAAGATTTATTTTATATGTCTGTGTATGTGTATAGTAGATACACACAGGAGCAGGTTAACCTGAAGCCAGAGGCATTCGATTCCCTAAAGCTGGAGTTATAGGAAGCTGTGAGCCAAACAATATGGTGCTGGGAATCAAACTCTGGCTTTCTGGAAGAGCAATGTGTCTTCTTTTTTAAAAAATTTACTTTATTTTATGTGCATTAATGTTTTGCCTACATGTATGAGGGTGTCAGATTCTCTAGAACTGGAGTAACCGACAGTGTGAATTGCCTCGTGGGTGCTGGGAATTGAACCCAGGTCCTTTAGAAGAGCAGCTGGTGCTCTTCACCACTGAGCTGTCTCTCAGCTGGCGATGCGTCCATGTCCTCCTAACTGCTGAGCCCTGGAGCCCTAGGGTTTTGTGTTGTTTTGTTTTATATGAGACAGGGTTTCTCTGTGTAATTCTGGCTGTTCTAGAACCTAGAACTTGCTTTGCAGACCAGGCTGGTTCAAACTCACAGAAATCCACCTGCCTCTGCCTTCCCAGTGCTGGGATTAAAGGTGTGCACCACTACCCAGCTTTGTTTGAATTTTTTTTTTTTTCGAGACAGGGTTTCTCTATATAGCCCTGGCTGTCCTGGAACTCATTCTGTAGACCAGGCTGGCCCCAAACTAACTTAGAAATCTGCCTACCTCTGTCTCTCAAGTGCTGGGATTAAAGGTGTGCACCACCACTGCCCGGCTTGTTTTAAAATTTTTAATGTGCTTGAATGTTTTGTTTGCATATAGTTCTGTGCGCCACATGCATGCAGTGCCCACAGAAGCCAAAAGAACGCATTTGGATCCCTTGGAACTAGAGTTACAAGTGGTTGTGAGCTACCGTATGGTTGTGAGACTTGAACCCTGGGTCCTCTGGAAAAGCAACCAGCACTCTTCACATTGAGCCATCTCTGCAGCCTCAAGCCCTGGGCTATCTGAAAGGATTTCTGCTATGTTGCTCAGGCTAGCCTTGAAATTGCTCTCAAACTGCCTCTCTTTCCCTAGTGCCGAGATGACAGTTGTGTGCCCACCATGACTGGTCATCTTTTTATTTTCTTAATGGAGGTGCAGAAGTTTTGAGTTTCCATGATGTTCAACTTATAATTGTCTTCTCTAATGTACTGTATTTTGGGTATGTTGTAACTAGGAACTCTTTGCCCACCTTGAAATTTTTTATTCTGTATTTTCTTCTAGAGGGAATTGTAACTTTAGCATGTTTTCTAGAAGAGTGTTACAATCCTAACACTCAGCCAGATAGTGTCTACTCCTTAAATAGGAGGGGAGGTTTGGATGGGCAAGTCATGTCTGACAGGTTGAGTAACAAGGAGCCCTTGTATTATTGCAGACCTGTGTGTGTCTGTGAAATCTGTGGACGGCTTCTGCATGCATGCCTCAGGAACATCAGGGTTAGAGCACTTTGCCTCCAGGGGTCATTGTGCTGGGGTCTGTCCTGTGGGTATGAGAGGCAAGAGCAAGTCATGTGTAGTCTCGTCCTTGTTGCTGTGCCTACACTAAGGGCATATTGACATTTAGTTTGTTTTTGTTTTTGTTTTGTTTTGTTTCATTTGAGGTATGGTCTCACTGCATAGCCCAGGCTGGCCTTGAACTCAGAGATCAGTCTGCTTCTGCCTCCTGAGTGTTGGGATTAAAGGCATACGGCGCTATGTCCAGCAGGGCATACTGTTCTTGAGCACAGTTAGTTTTGCAACACACGCTAAGTGGTCTGCAAAGCCTTGGTCTTTCTTCCATCTTACAGGGCCTGCCCTTAGGAATACCTGGCTTTAATAATAGCTGTGTAAAAGAGAAAAACTTCAGCCTTCTGGTTCTCCTGACACCTCCCTCTGGCTAGGAGTCATGGAGGGGGACAGAGGCCGGATAGTAACTTTTGGGAGTCAGCTCTTACATTCTACCTTATAGAGACTCTTTGGTTTCTTCTTTCTTTATTTTTGTTGTTTTGTTTTGTATTTTCAAGACAGGGTCTCACGAGGTAAGCAGGGCTCTCCTTGAACTCATGGAGATCCACTTGCCTCTGATTCCCAAGTGCTGGGACTAAAGGCATGGTTTCTGCTGCTTCACAGCAGGAGCTTCCAGGGACTCTCATCTCTGCCCTCTGGTTCCCAGGAGTGCTGAGATCCCAGATCTGCTCTGCTGAGATCACAGATCTGCCCTGCTGCTTCCAAGGCTTTACCTGGGTCTGGGAATCAGACTCAGGCTCGTGCCAAAAATACTTGGATCCACTGAGCCATCTTGCCAGTCTACAGTTCGCATCTTCTAAACTCAAGCTTGTTGTATAAAACGACAAACATAAATGTGGTCGTGAGACCACTAAAAACAATCAGCTACAGAATAGCTATTTTACCCCAGGTCCTCTAAGGACAAAGGACTCAGGTGGAGTGACATGGGCACAGGTTCTCTCTCTCTCTCTCTCTCTCTCTCTCCCCCTCCTCTCTCTGTCACACACACATACACACACACACACACAGAGGTCTGGAGACATGGGGAGTGGAGGGGTTCCCCTGCTTGTAGGATTGCAGGTGTAGTGGTACAAGCCTTTAATCCCAGCACTCAGAGGCAGGTGGATCTCTACAATTTTGAGACCAGCCTAGTCTATATATCAAGTTACACACCAAACAGGGCAGTATAGTGAGACCCTGTCTTACATACATACATACATACATACATACATACATACATACAGATAGATAGACAGACAGACAGACAATCAGGAGTCAAGATTGAGTTGGATCCCTAGGAAGGAGAGAACCAGCTCCTGAAATCTGTCCTCTGACCTCCACACACATGCTTTGACGCACACATGTATGTGCACACATACAATAAACGAACATGTAAAACATCAACCAGACCTTGTGGACTAGGAGATCAAGTAACTTAGTCTTTTTTCTAAAAAAATAAAGAATTAAAAAAACAAATAAATAAATGGATAAATGGGATTACATATTAGTGGCAAAGCATTTGCAAGGGACTGGATTAAGATCTTCAAGACTGAAGGAAAAAAAGACACCTGCCTGGTGGCTGTCATCCTCCCAGTCTGAGTTCCAATGCCTTTGCCTCATGGACTCATTCCACATTCGCTGATGGCCACCTGTGCCAAGGCCCTGCCCCCACAGACTCCTAGCTGGTGGGAAGACAGACGTGGAAACAGACAAGGACATCGAGAGCTATAAGGAAGGGGCAGGAATGCATAGGGCTGGGATGGAAGGCGGACCAGGAGACTCCACAAGATGTGCGACATCTGAAGCTGAGTGGGGTGGACTGGAGCAGAAGACAGTTGTGTCTGTGTCCTGGGAGCACGGTCAGCTGACTGCAGGTTCTGGGTAGGCGTCTGCTCCAGGGGAGAGGCTCTTCAGACTCCACATCTCTGGTTAGCGTTACGTCACTTGTCGGGTAACTTATGAACTCACCTTTTCAAGGCTGAGCCATCCACTATGGTAGCCCACTAGCCACCTGTAGGTATTTAAAAAGTGACTGGCCTGAATGGAGGATGGCTGTATATATACACTGTACATTAGATTTCGAAGACAAAGTACAAAGAAAGAATGTAATATATCTCATTCAATATTTTTAAAATATTGATTACACGGTCTAAAGAGATGGCTCAGTGGTTAAGAGCACTGACTGCTCTTCCAGAGGTCCTGAGTTCAATTCCCAGCAACCACATGGTGGCTCACAACCATCTGTAATGGGACTTGATTACGTCTTCTGGTGTGTCTGGAGATAGCAACAGTGTATTCATATAAAAAAAATGTTGATTACACATTGAAATTACTATAGCTCTGATTAAATGCTAAGTCCCTATATACTATTTACTATATTGAAATTAATATATTTTTATTTGTTTGTTTGTTTGTTTATTATAGATAGGGTCTCTCACTGGCTGGCTTAGAATTCACAGAGACCCGCTTTCCTGCCTGTCTCCTGAATGCTGGGATTTAAAGTGTGTGCCACCTCACCTGGCTCTCATTTTCTTTTTAAAGATTTATTTTTATTTGTGTGTACAAGTGCTTCCCTGCCTGGGTATACATGCACCGCATGAGTGCACTGAGTCCAAGAAAGGACGTTGGATTCCTTGGAACTGGAGTTGGGTGGTGATGCGGCTCCACGAGGCTGCTGGAAAATGAACCCAGGTCCTCTGCAAGAGCAGCCCATGTTCTCACCCACTGAGCCCTCTCTCCAGCCTCTCATTACTTTGTTGTTGTTTTGGTTTTTTGAGGCAGGCTTTCTCTGTAGCTAGGGCTGTCCTGGAACTCACTTTGTAGATTAGGGTGGCCCCAAACTCAACAGAGATCTGCTTCCTCTGCCTCCCAAGTGCTGGGTTTAGTGCCACCAGGGTCCTGCTCATTATTTCTTAATGTTCTGCCCTGAATTATGTTTCTCTGAGTCAGTTTTTAGTCTAGATCCTAAAAGACAAATGAGAACCAGGCAAGATCCAGAAAAGAAGGTGGGGGCCAAGGCATGAAGGAGGATAAGGGGGAGGCAAAGATGGATTAGGGACATGACCTTTGGGACCAGGGGCCAGAGTCCATGACCCACTTCTGCTCAGTAGATGATGTCATCCTGACCTCTGAACTTTCGATTTCTTCCTTCTAACCTTGGGATATGGAGAACAGTGCTGCTCCCTAGAGCTGCCCATGCGGAGCATGGTCTTATAGGGCCCTAACCTTCTATTTTCAACATGTGGGACTCCAAAACCCCAGGATGGGAGGGGGAGATTCATCTTAGAGAAGGGGCCGTGGGAATCTGGGTGGTTTCCCAGACTCTGTCACAGTGACCCAAGAATCCCGCCTCCTTCTCTGATGGTGCCAACACTGGGCTCAGGAAGGGGATACTGGGGCAAGAGCCAGACAGCTCTGGGTTCCACGTTATGCCCATCGGCTTACTTGGGCATGTCACTTCCACCACACTGTGCCTCAGTTTCTCCTTTCATAAAGCAGGGATAATAGAACCCTCCCTCTTGAAAGTGTTGGAATCGTTCAACAACATACACAGCTGGTGAGTCAACCTGCCTGCACCACAGCTGACTGATAGCTGTCCTGTGGTCACTGGCTCAATGTCCCCCCCCCTCTCTCCTTTGCTTCTGCTTCACAGTCCCCATTCCCTCCAAAGCCGGCAGCCTCTCCACCCTCTCACTGTCCAAAGACAGCCTGGTTGGCGGCATCAGCAACCCCAGTGAGGTCTTCTGCTCCGTGCCTGGCCGGCTGTCCTTGCTCAGCTCAACATCCAAGTACAAGGTGACCGTGGGGGAGGTGCAGCGGCGACTCTCACCTCCTGAGTGCCTCAACGCCTCCCTCCTGGGGGGTGTCCTCCGAAGGTAGGAAGGCCAGCCCATAACCCTCCGCAGCACCCCAGCTAAACTCTTTAGTATCTTCAGACATTCTCATAGCATCAGAGAAAGGGTCAGCTTCACTCCAGGCCCCAACACCATACCCACCTCAGGTTCTGATAGAGCAGTGTCCAGGGGCTCCAGATTGTAAATGGTCTGGAGGCAGGCTCAGGGGCAAAGAAAGAAATACGGGTACAAAGAAAAAGGCCCACTCACCCTAAGCAGGGTGGACAGGGCTGGCTCTGGGAAGGGCGGACCTTCCTTTTTCCTTTCTCCACAGCAGCGCAGGCCTAATTGGTGTGAGTTTGGAGCGAGCAGCATGGTGGGCCATGCATTTCTTTCTGCAAGTTCTTGTGTCTGGGAGGGGGAATGTGCTTCAGGGCTAAGGTGTAAGGATCTAGGGACTGCATATCTTTTAGGTGATGACAAAGAGTGTCTCCGTAGTGTGGGGTTCTGCAGTAGTTGGGAATGTGTGGCCTCCAGTGGTTCCTCTGCAGTTATGTGTGCAATTGCATGCGCATCTGTAGCTAGTCCGGTTTTTTATTTTCTTTTGTCTTCTCTCATACATGTGTTTCTTTTTCTATACAGCTAGGTGTTTACATGTGCGTACTTCTGTTGTGGGGGGAGAATTTGTGCAGCTAGAGGGGGTATTTTCTTATTCTTGGTCTCAGAACCTCTGGTAGGGACCCATGCTGAAGCCCTAGGATTCTGTATAAATCTCTGGGACCCTGATTTGATGTGCACATGTGTCTCTGTATGTCTCTTGGTGTTCATGTCTCTGGGTCTCTAATGTGATGTGTGTGTGTACAACTGTGTGTCCTTGTGTTTGTCATCCCCGTGGGTCTCTGTACACAGTTTCATGTGTCCCCAGCAAATGTGCTGAGATGGGGAAGAAGGGCGCTCAGATGCTCCCCTGTCCTGCCTCCCCTGGGCTGCCCCTGCTCTTGAGAGGAATGGGGAGGAATGAGGGGCTACTACAGTGGGGTGCTGCTCCTTACCCCAAGACTGCACAAGAGTGAGATCAGGCAAAGGTTGAGATTTACTCAGAGACCCCAAAAACCAGGCCATACCCAGGCCTTAAGAGGGACAAGCGACAAGGAGCAAGGAAGGTCTCTTGGAGTCACTTAGCCCACAGGTTTTTCTCTTGTCTTCATAGTTGTGTGTATGTTTCTGTCTGTGTATGTTAAGGGCCAAGTCTAAGAATGGGGGCCGGTGTCTGCGGGAACGGCTGGAGAAGATCGGGCTCAACCTGCCAGCCGGGCGCCGGAAGGCAGCCAATGTGACTCTGCTGACCTCTCTGGTGGAAGGTGAGCAAGGTTTGAATATACATAGGAATGGGAGAGATGTGTCATCTGGCAAGACTTCCTACTGTAGGAGGATATTGTTTAGTTGTGGCTGTGAACACTGCTATATCTAGGCACATACTGTAGAAGTATGTACACATGATTCACACAGACAGTTGCCACATATGGTTCAAAATAGTTGAAAAGGTTGCACCTGTGCTGAACACATGCAGACATCTTTGGGCCATTATTACCAACAATGCAGGTAGCTATTTACATAGCATCTACATAGCATTAGGTATTGTAAGTCACCATGTAAAGGATTTTGGTACCCACATATTTTCGTATGTGTGGGAAATTCTGAAACTAATATTTTTTATCTATGTGTCTGTACATACAGCAGAACTACTTCTGGGGTGTGTGTGTGTGTGTGTGTTTGTGTTTGTGTGTGTGTGTGTGTAGGATGACTGGCCAGTATTTGGACATGTAGGTGAGGGGGGTGCATCCCTCTTCCCTGGAGGTTGGTGACCCTGGCCTCTGGCTCTGGGATACATGTTGATCCCAGCTCCATCTTTGAGCAGAGAGCGATGGAAATGAAGTTGAATTGAGAGGAGAACCCAGACAGGGCATCTCCAGAAGCAGGGTGCTCCTTAGCCCAGGAGGGAAGGAGTTCAAGGCTCGGCTCTGGTCTCGGAGGTACATCTAGTAAGAGCTCCTCTTTCCCCAGGAGAAGCTGTGCACCTGGCTCGGGACTTCGGTTATGTTTGTGAGACTGAGTTTCCGGCCAAGGCAGCTGCTGAGTACCTATGCCGACAGCATGCTGACCCTGGGGAGCTGCACAGCCGCAAGAACATGCTGCTGGCTGCCAAGTGAGTACAGGCACCATGCATGGCAAACATGGATGCAGTGTAAAGAAACACAACAGGCCTGGGTACTTTAGACGGCTTTCAACCACACCCATGTTTACACAGTGCATATGGCACCACACAGCAGCTAGATTCCCTGTTTAAGTTCACATGGGAACAGTTGTACACGCCATTCGGGCACATATGAGTAGATATCTTTTTGTTGTTTTTGTTGTTGTCCTGTTTTGTTTTTTCTGAACAGGGTTTCTCTGTATAACTGTCTGGACCTACCTCACTTTGTAGATCAGGCTGGCCTTGAACTCATGAGATCGGCCTGCCTCTGCCTCCCAAGTGCTGGAATTAAAGGCATGTGCCACCATACCTGGCTTATGAGTAGATATCTTTAGGTACCAGGTTCATCACATGCAGACTTTCATGAACACTCCCACAAACTTCCAAGAGCACATATAAACGCCATATGTGAACATATCTATTATATGCATACATTTAAAAAAAGATTTATTTTATGAATATGAGTACACTGTAGCTGTCTTTAGACACACCAGAAGAGGGCATTGGATCCCATTACAGATGGTTGTGAGCCACCATGTGGTTGCTAGGAGTTGAACTCAGGACCTCTGGAAAAACAGTCAGTGCTCTTAACTGCTGAGCCATACTTTTTTAAGGTCTGTATTGGCTTACAGACCTTGTGTGTGGGCTACATTCACCTACATGATAGGTGTGACCACCCTAGACCCTGGCATGGATCCAAGGCTCCCCAACAAGGATTATTCCGTTTGTGACCTTTCTTCTCAAGACCTCAGGGTATTCCTGGCCCTGATGCAGGTCCCATTGTCACTTCTCTCACCACAGATGACATGCTGACATTGCTCACCTCACCCCTGAGCCTTCACCAGAACCCTTCTGTTCTCTGTCATCCTACTGCTCCTGCTGCTATTGCATTATCATCACATCAGGTTCTCCAAAGGTGCCTCAGCAAACTGGCATCCCACTAAAATGTATGATTAGTCCATTTGGGAGGCTATAATAAAATGCCCTGAGCTGGGCAGCAGCTCATTTCCATGGTCCTGGAGGTGGTTCAAGATCAAGGCAGCTTCTGTGTCTGGTGAGGGCCTGCTTCTTACATACACACAGCACTTTGATGCTGCTGTGTTCTCCACATGGTAAAAGGAGCAAGGCATCTCTCTGGCCTTCTTTATAAAGGTACCAATAACATGTATAGCAGTGGTTCTCAACCCTTTGGAGGCACATATCAGATATCTTACATATCAGATATTTACATCACAATTCATAACCACAGCAAGATTACAGTTATGAAGCAACAATGGAATCATTTTATGGTTGGGGGTCACCACAACATGAGGAACTGTATTAAAGGGTCACAGCATTAGGAAGGTTGAGAACCACTGATCTATAGCGTTCTATCTCCAAGACCTAGTCACCTCCCAAAGACTCTATCTTCATATCTCAGGAGAGGTTTTAATATCTAAATTGTGGAAAGCTACTATTTGGATATTAGCAGTTTCATTGAAGGGGTGAAAACAAAAAACAGAGGGGTGGGAACAAAGGGATGGAAGAGGTCACAAAGTCTGAGAACCAACATCTGTAGGCTTAAGTCCAGTGCCTCTGAGGATCTGGACCACTCAAACGTCCAGGCCTGCTGGACTTTGTGGGTTTGGCTTTCAAATCACAACTCCACCCTCCTCATGGGGCTTTCCTCCTTTAGGCAGAAAGGAACCAGCCTCACAGGACTATTCTGTACATTGTCCTGGAAAGCTTCTTCCTGTGGCTAGAGGAGCCTGTCCGAATGAACCCACTTCATTCATGAACGTGAATCAGCTCTTGCATCAAGTGCTTTTGGGATCTGAGTTTGTCTAAGACGTGTGGCCAGGCACCAAGATGAGTGATGAGGGTTCATCTTACCTGAGTCACAAAGGAACGGACAACCATGGGCTGGACCTGGATTTGTCTCATCTCAGTGACTCTGGCAGGTCACCTATTGTCTGAAACCTTAGGATGAGGATAATGATATAGATTTGTGGGATGATATAAAATGACATATACCACGTACATGATATTGATCTAGGCATCAATATCTGCTGCTAGTTTAATTATATAAGGCAGATTCTGGACTGTTCTCGTACTTTCATAGACAAGTGTTCACAGAGGTACTGTGTTTGGGGAGGAAGAAGGGATAACAGAAAGTTTAATAGGCAGTTGAGTTGCATTCCATAAATAGGACATGTAAGGGACAGAAATCAGGGTATTAGCTGTTTATGGAGTGCAGCACTGAGCTGCTAAGTTAACTTCTGTGAAAGACAGTTTCCAATTTTGCAAAATGGTATTGATTGTTACGTGTAGGCAGTTGGGAAGGTCAAACTGTATGGATAATGTAAGGAGTCCAGTCAATTGCCTGGTTAAGTGGTTCATGCCTTTAATTCCAGCATTTCGGAGGCAGAAGTGGGTAGATTTCTGTCAGTTTGAGGCCAGCCTGGTCTACATAGAGTTCTAGGACAGCCAGGGCTATGTAGAGAGATCCTGTCTCAAAAAGTTAACAAGTAGGTCCTCCCCCAAGTTTAGAACCTTGTTCTCTAACCTGTGACTGTTCTCTTTCCCCACCAGGCAGATCTGTAAGGAGTTTGCAGACTTGATGGCTCAGGACCGCTCCCCACTGGGCAACAGCCGCCCGGCACTCATCCTGGAGCCCGGGGTGCAGAGCTGCCTGACACACTTTAGCCTCATCACTCACGGCTTTGGAGGGCCTGCCATCTGCGCTGCTCTGACCGCCTTCCAGAACTACCTGCTAGAGTCACTCAAAGGACTGGACAAGATGTTTTTGAGCAGTGCAGGCAGTGGGCATGGAGAAACCAAGGCCTCAGAGAAGGATGCCAAGCACCGGAAGTAACTGTCTCTCGTTCCCTAGCTAAGTGACTCCTGAGCCTGAGATGGGGCCTTGGCTCCTGGGGGTAAAACGTGGGATTCTATTCAGGTCAGAGAGAACATTTTTCCAGAAGCCCAGAGTGGGAGTTAGTTGGGAAAAAGAAGAAGGCCTTTCTGTGGTTTCTGGTAAGGACTCACACGCGAACTGGCATGCAAAAGTCTGGCTCATGGAACAGAGCCCTTCCCACTGAGATGCCTGGGTAGCCATGGGTATCCCAAGGTTGATAACAAATCAGAGGTGCTACTGAAGAATTAGTGACCTTCACTTCAGCCTCCTAGTCTCAGAACCCAGGAGGTTCCACTGGACTCTTTGGATCCTTCAGGCTCTTGGAGACAGAGCCCCTGCGGAACAAGACGGTACAGCACAAACCACAGAACTTGAACGCAGGCTGCAAACCACAGTCCTGTTGCTGCCTGTCTTATTTATTTATGTACGATTTAATTAATTTGAAAATTAAAAAAGTCCAGAACAAGTTATTTATCCTAATGATTTGGGGATTCATTTTACTGACTTCCGCTCAAGCACCAGAATGTCCACCTGGGCATGGAAGGCAGGTGCTGTTGTTCACAAAGGGCAATGAGTAGGCAGAGAAGGAAAGGTATGATAGACAGTAGGTCCTTCTGAGTATGGGTACCGATGACAGCAGTCCACATGCCTTGTCACATCAGTCTGTCTCTGTGTGTGTGTGACTACTGTGTGCATCTTATTTACTGTGACTTGCTGAGCCTGTATGGTCAATGCAATGTGTTACCATGGTAGACAGTCTGGGCCAGTCTGCTACAGGTGATGGTTTATGTCTGTGTGTCTGAACTGGGCAGGTGCTGAGCTCTCATCTTGAGGATTTCCCTCTCCAGACATCTTTCCTGACAGTCTTTTCCTCTAAGTAATCACCCGCTAAACCACACCTAGACACATATTCCAGGAGTCACTGTACAAAACACAAAGCCTCTTTCTTTTGCAGGTAAACTTCTTTTTTTTTCCCCCAAGACAGGGTTTCTCTGTGTAGCCCTGGCTGTCCTGGAATTCACTCTGTAGACTAGGCTGGCCTGAACTCAGAGATCCACCTGCCTCTGCCTCCCAAGTGCTGGGATCAAAGGCAGGTGCCACCACTGCCTGGCTGGTTAAATGTTTTTGAAAGACTGCTGCATCCCTTCTTTTATTTCCTCACTCCCAACTCCCAACTCCCCATTGCCCTGCCAGTCTGTTTACAGCTGTTTATGTGGCCATCAATGATCATGTTAAAGTTAAAGCAGATTTTTTTGGATTTGATGTGACTAACCAAAAAAATATGGGGGTGGGGGGTAGACAGGAGAGAAGCCCAGAGGGCCAGGAGAATGAATGGAAATATGCAGCTGTAGGGGTGGGGTGGGGAACCTCTAGAAAGTCCCAAAGACCTGGGGTGTGAGAGGCTCAAGACTCAATGGGGATGACCTTAGCTGCAATGGCCAACCATGGGGAGATAGAACCTGAAGAGACCACCTGCAGTATATTGATGGGGCCCCCAGTAGAAAATTGGGGTGACCACCCTACCTTCATTTTTTTTGACCCAGAATTGATCCTGTTTCGAGGCCCCCAGCACATACGCAGCAGAGGGCTACCTTGTCTGGCCTCAGTGGGAGAGGATGTGCCCAATCCTATAGGCTTGATGCCCCAGGAAACAAAGTGTGTGTGTGTGTGTGTGTGTGTGTGTGTGTGTGTGTGTGTGTGTGTATGTTGAGGGGAGCACCCTCTCAGAGGCAAAGGGCAGGGAGAATGAGGTGAAGAACTCTTGGAGGGGGGACCAGGAAGAAGGACATTTGGAATGTAAATAAATAAAACAATTTAAAAAACCTTGTTTTTTGGGACAGTTTTTCACATAGTTCAGGCTGGCCTCTACTGGAGCTACAAGTGTGCCGCACCCACTGCACTTGGTCTCTTCTGGAATACTGTGTGGCTCCCAGCTTTTCTTGGTTTCATCTCACTGGCCAGGTCCCATCCTATCTCCTTTGCCTGATCTTTTCTCACTTGACCTCTAAATCTTGGTCTTTGGGGGCCAATGTTTCCCTAGACGGCTGACTCCAGTTGGGGCTTTCTATGTCACATATATGCTGTGAACAGGCAGGCTCGGGTGTACCACTGCTGCCATTCCTCCGTAGGCTTGGTACAGCAGCCTCCGAACTGGTGTTTTCACTGGTGCACCTCCATCCTAAGGCTGTGCTATGCAATGAAGCGGATGTGGCTGGCTTCTCCACCCTCACCAACGATTCTCCTCACCGCTCCCTTTACAGCAGCCATACTAATTCTTCCTCTCCCCCAAGTATCATGTGTCAGGGCCACAGCTCACATTGTTCCCTTTGGGATGTTCTTCCCCTAGTATCTGCACATGCATTGTTAGACAAAGATGTTGGGGTCTCTGCTAAGAATCCAAGGATGAGCCTTACTGTCAAGACATTGTTTTGTTTGAGAAAGAATCTCATATATCCCAAGCTGGCCTCCAATTCACTGTGTAGCTGAGGATGACTGACTCCCTTGACTCTACATTCCAGAGCTGGGAGTACTACCATACCTGGTTTACACAGCACTAGAGACAACCCCAGGGCCTTCTGTATGCTAGACAAAAACTCTACCACCTGAGCTCTCAACTATAATCTATATATACACGAAAGAATAGGAGAATGTGGATATATACTCTCCTTTAACCAAAACTTTTGGTCTGGCAAGACATTGGAGTATTAAAATTAAAAGACTGCCAACCATGGTGGCACATATACTTAATGCCAACACTCAGGAAAAATAGGCAGGTGGATCTCTGTGAGTCTGAGGCCAGCCTGATCTACATAGTCAGTTCCAGGACAGCCAGAGCTATGTAATGGCCCTGTCTCAATGAACAAACAAACAAGCAAACTCTCAGACTATGTGAGGTTGAAAGTACATGAGGTGCATACGTGTAGTAGTTATACAATATTGGCCAGTCATATAGTAATAAATCAATACGTATAGTAGTTATACAATATTGGCCTGTCATATAGTAATAAATCAATCAAACGCTGGTAAGCAGAAGAAACCTATCTTTCAACAACTTTTTAGTTCTGGGTAACTTTTCCCAAGGAAAAGTCCAGATAGTCATCAGTCCTATTTTAGGAGAAAATTACAGCAGAGTAACTTGTCTGATGCCTGTGATGTCCCAAAATTTTTAGTTTGTTCATAGCTGTTTGAATCAAGTCTTTCACTGGACCTCATAGGCCTGCCGCAGCAAGGCCTCAGGCTTGGCCCCAGCAGGGGGCAGGTCCTCCTCCCATCCAGTCCTCAGCCTCTGCTGTGCATAGGGTTAGGATTGTTGCACTGCAGAAGCACGGTAGTGCAGACTGAGTTATAAGAGGCATCCAATGGAGTCTGAGTGCTCAACTCTTCCTTCTTCACCTCCTATGTAGCTAAAGAGCAAGCACTTCAGCTTATTAGCCTGAGGGCAAAGATGACTAAAACCAGATTTATACAACGCTTATACTCTTTCCCTTGTGCAATGCAAGCTTAGAATTAAGCAGGGAATATTTGGACGAATCAGGATTTTCAGAGTGGTGAGCGTATGCTTAAAGGCCTTCGTGCTTTCTGAGAAATAACCACAGTAGTAAGAAATTTCTCAGGCTCCAACAAAATGGACCCAGAGCTTTATGACAAGCAAAAGAGAGAAAGGAACCCAAGCTCAGATGGGTGTGGATTATGAAATGCCTGGTACACCAAGGCAAACAACTGGGAGTTTGAGGCCAGCCTGGTCTGCATGGCAAGTTCCAGAACATGCTATACAGAGACACCGCCTCAAAGCCACAGAGACTTCAAAAAGATTTAGGAAGCAGAAAGGGCAGAAGCTGGTGACTATGTGAAGACAGCAAGAAGATAAAGGGTGGTTAGAAAATGATGCAATGTGGTGGCATGAATGGCACCAAGAACAGAAAAGGAGAAAGGAGAAGATGAGCCTGAACAAAAGCTAGTATCAGGACGAATGTATCCATGTCAGCTTCTTGGTTTGGGCAAATGCATCATGGTTATGTAAGACACTACTATTAGCAGAAACTGGGCAGAAGGGCTGTAAGGAAACTTATCGTTATGTTTCTGTAAAACCAGTTGTTTTAATCAGGGTTTCTATTCCTGCACAAACATCATGACCAAGATGCGAGGAAAGGGTTTATTCAGCTTACACTTCCACACAGCTATTCATCACCAAAGGAAGTCAGGACTGGAACTCAAGCAGGTCAGGAAGCAGCAGCTGATGCAGAGGCCATGGAGGGATGTTACTTACTGGCTTGTTTTCCTGGCTTGCTCAGCTTGCTTTCTTATAGAACCCAAGACCACCAGCCCAGGGATGACACCACCCACAATGCAGCGGCCCTGATCACCAACTGAGAAAATGCCCCACAGCTGGATCTCATGGAGGCACCTCCCCAACTAAAGCTCCTTTCTCTGTGATAACTCCAGTCTGTGTCAAGTTGAGACACAAAACGAGCCAGTACACCAGTTATTCCCAAATCAAGCTCATTGAAAATAAATGAGGGAAATGAGGGTCAGTGAGATGGCTCAGTAAGTTAAAGGTGGTTGTCACCATGCCTGATGACTGGAGTTGAGTCCCAGGACAAGGCAAAAAATTGTAGGTTCTCTCTCTCTCTCTCTCTCACACACACACACACACACACATTTTGAAAATGTTAAATGCTTAGGGTTTTGGCATGGGCCGTGATGAAATACTAGATAGGCTAGAGGTAAGAGGTAAGGTCAGTTTTAGATATGCTGATGTGCTTGGTGTCCCTAAAGCCGAGGTTGCATTATCTGTGAATAAGCTGATTTTTAGCTCCAGAGACCTAGGGTAAAGATGAGCTGGGTCGAAGGGCTTGATGAGGCTGCCCTGGGGACATGTACACTGAGCGGCAGAGAGCCTTTTACTCCTGTTTGTGGACCATGGTTAGCAATGATTGTATTTACTGAGCACTTCACTCTAGTATGTAGTATATCACTACACATATATCACTGCATAGAATGCTCAAGACTAGTAGTATCAACTAGGTCCTCTTTCAACCATTTTATAGAATATATGCTTCAACAGGGCCCCACCCAGGGAGCAATGAGAAGCACCCAGCAGAAGGTTCAAAGCTCTTCATGTGATGTTGGAGGTGGAATTGCTTGTAATGTGACTCATTTCTCTGCCCAGTTCTCACTACATTAAGCACTTAGCATCGTGCATAAAGAAGCCTGTAAGGCACTGGAACTGACTTTCCTTCAGTACTGTGAATATGAAAGACAGACAGCAATCTCAGAAACTGGAGGTGCTTCTCTCCGGCAAACCAGAAACCTAGCTAGATAGGGTACTATTTTTGAGTCAGGGTTTCTTTGTATAGTCTGGACTGTCCTGGAACTAGATCTGTAGACCAGGCTGGCCTCAAACTCAGAAATCCACCTGCCTCTGCCTCCTGAGTGTTGGGATTAAAGGCATGCGCCACCACTGCTCAGCTTCTATGTGTGGTATTAACACAGATGCCAGGTGTGGTAGTGCGCAGAGGCAGAAGGATTGTGAATTTAAGGGCAGTGTGGACTGTATGACAAGACTTTATAAAAGACAGAAGTAATGCAGAACTGGATAAAGCAGGACTTAACCTTAGTCTAAGGCCAAACGGCATTCAAAAAGTTCTTGGTGAGCAACACCAGCAAACGGACTAGATGTAAAAGGTCAGGGACTATCCATACAGGCACAAATCACGTAAGCAGGACTACTGGCTTGTGTTTTAATAAGCCCTATAACAAGCTGAGCATTACTGTGCACACATCATCCCAGCATCTTTAGACCCAACACTCATGAGGCAGAGGCAAAGGCTGGTGGATCTCTGACTCCAGGACCAGCCTGGTTTACACAGTGAGATTTTATTTTAAAACAAAAAGAAAATCCATGCATAGCTCATGAGGTGAAGGTATGTGACGACCAATCATGCAAGCCTGACTATCTGAGTTTTACCCCAGAACCCACATAAAAGTAAAGAACCAACTCCAGAAAGTTGATGTCTGACCAAGACACACATATAAATACAATAATTTTTAAAAAATAAAAAACCCCACCTCCTTTAAAAAAAAATCAAAAGACCTTAAAAAAAACCCCTTAAGTTATGAACAGCCTTTATTTTTGTGTGTGAAGCTTCAGATCAAAGCCAGAGCCTGAGACTTGTTAAGCAGGTACTCTATCCCTAAGCTATCCTGTGTTTACTCGTATTCTATTTATTTTGTAAATAATTTATTCATTTTTATTTTACGCGCATTGGTGTTTTACCGGTATGTATGCCTGTGTGAAGGGGTCAGGTCCTCTGGAACTGGAGTTACAATTATGATCTGCCATGTGATTGCTGGGAATTGAACCTGTGTCCTGTGGAAGAATAGTCAGTGCTCTTAACTGATGAATCATCTGCTCAGCTTCTACTTATATCTTTAAAAACAGGTTAGAAAGCTGGACCTGGCCTGGAGAGGTGGCTTAGCAGTTAAGAATACTAGCTACTCTTCCAGAGGCCCTAGGATTGACTGCCAGGACCCACACGACAGCTCGCAACCATCTGTAAACTCCAGTCACAGGGGATCCAATGTAATTCTCTGGCACCAGCCTCAAACACGGTGCCCATGCAGGTATACATCCATATTTCAAAAATAAATAAAATAAAAAGCACACAAGCAAGCAGGCAAGCAAGTTGGGCCTGATAGCAAAAGCCCATAATCCTCGCTACTAGAGCAGCAGAGGCAGGAAGAGGCCAGCCTGAATTCCATAGCTAGTTCAAGGCTTAGGCAAACTAGCAAGACTCTGCCATAAAAGTAAAAGGAGGATTAAGGATGGGGCTCAGTGACCGAGGGGCCTCCCAGTGCCAGGCTCTGGGCTCCATCCCCTTTGCCAACACTGACTGAGCAAAGACTGAGCATAGTGAAGCAGTCCTGTATCTAGTTTTTGGAAAGTAGAGAAAGAACAATACAATAAAGGGTTGAAGGTCCGCCTTTTTTTTTTTAAAGATTATTATATATAAGTACACTGTAGCTGTCTTCAGACACTCCAGAAGAGGGCGTCAGATCTTGTTACGGATGGTTGTGAGCCACCTTGTGGTTGCAGGGATTTGAACTCAGGACCTTCGGAAGACCGCTGAGCGATCTCGCCATCCTTCTTGAACACAGAGTTGAAATACAACCTGGGCTACATGAGATCCCATCTCAAACAAAGAAATATGTAAGAAGTGAGTAGCTGAACTGTCCTCTGAGAAAGTGAAATAGGAGGGATACTTTCTGTTTTTGTACTGTTGACACAAGATTTAAGGGCTGGGGACATAACTCGGTTGGTAAAATGCGAGTCTGAGCCCAAGAATGCCTGTTTTTAATAAAATCAAACATAGGATTTTGGTGCAAGGCAGACTGCGTATTCCTGAGAATAACACCCAAGGTTGTCCTATGGCCCCCACATTGCACACACATATTTCAACACAACACAGTTCGTTCGCGCTCTCTCTCTCTCTCTCTCTCTCTCTCTCTCTGTCTCTGTCTCTCTCTTTCTCTCTCTCTCTCTCTCTCTCTCTCTCTCTCTCGTTTTGAGACAGGATCCCTCTATATGACCCTGGTTGTCCTAGAACTCACTATGTAGACAAGGCTGGACTCAAACTCAGAGATCCACCTACCTCTGACTTCTAAGTGCTGGGATTAAAGGCATGCACCATCATTTCTGGCCAACAAAAAAGATTTGAGCTTAAAGGCAAAAAGATCCACTGTTTTAGACAAAAAGCAAGAGACTGAAAGAGTTAGAGGAAGGAAGCCAGACAGTGAACAGGAGGGGCTGTGAGCTGGCAACGCCACTTAGACCATTAACACAGGGAGATACAGGAGCTAGCATTCTGGCAAGACTACAACCATCATTTCAGTTCCTTTGTAATGCAATGTTGGGTAAACTGAGGCCAAAACCAGAAAGCTCAATTTAGCTATATTCAGTTTTATTTTGAATTAACCATCTATCAAGAATGAACGTCAAAAGAGTAGAAAAAAATAAAAGGAGCCCATCAAAAAAAGTTCCCTGGTAAGTGGGAGGGAAGATGTGACGTTAGGAGCCCTGCTTAGAGAAGGTGATGTTCTCCAGACTGTGGATGCCATCTTTGTCAATGACCCGAACACTGAAGGTAGGCAGATTCAAGATGAAGCGCTTCTGGAGCTGCAGGGACATGAAACAAATCAGTCAGCAAACATTTACTGAATACTAACTATGTGGCAGGTTCTGTTCTAAGAGAAAATGTCAAGCATAAAACCTCTCTTTTTGTGAAACTGAACCAATATTCTGCTAGGGGCAGCTGGTACTATGTCATGGAAGAGTGTCTAGATAATAGCTGGAGGCTGACTGGAAGGTAGTGACCAAGAACTGTGAAATGTAGCTGTGAGCCTGCCTCTGGTCAGTCAGCTAGTGCACGAGACAATCCAATGTTTATCCGCACAGCCTGATACCAACCAGTCTACAAGAACACACTTGCCTCTTTAAAAAGTCTTCAGGTAGTAAGCTAGCTCTCTCAGTCCAAAGGCTGTTCTAGAGGAACAGTCTGCATACATGGAAGCTGACTACTGAGAAGTACCACTCAGAAATCTTCACTTTTGTGGCTGCCCTTGCTAAACACCCTTCTAAGAGCTTCCAGAAGACATAGGCTCTCCATCTATTTCCTTGGGAGCCTATCTGGAAATGACCTCAGGCTTCTGACCTCCCTCCTCTGCAGTTGAGAACTGGGCAATAACAGACTATTTCATTTCCACAGTTCTTCCTGGCTGACAGCTCAGATCTAGAATCAAGGTCAAAGTTTAAGAAAGGGTGACGTGACAATAAACAAACAAGGGTTTCCTTTAAAAATCTTTTTTAAAAGACAAGGACTCATTTTGTAGTCTTGGTTGGCCTGAAACTTGCTATGTACACCAAGCTGGGCCCCAACACCAGAAATTCACCCACACTTCTGCTTTTCGACTGCCTGATTAATTTTTTTAAGATCTAAGGGAAATAAAATTTCAAGAACACCTGATATTATAGGGTCTTCTTCCTGGCTACTCCTTAGAATATTAGTGGGTAATACCGTCTCTCTCAGCTGAATGGCTAAGAAACACATGAGCTTGACTCTCAGCATCTCCTAAGGAAAGGAGATTTAAAAAGAGGAAGAGTTGGGGCTGTGGTGTAGAGTTAACAGGGTTCTACACGAGGCAAACTGAACCCAGCAGCCAACGCTCTCACTGGACACTTACTTCATTACCATTCTTAGTCCATGAGAAAAATAAAAAAAAATAAAAAGTCTAAAAAGGTGAGTTTTTGCCACTTTATCCTAATATCCTTACACTCTTACTGCAACCATAAGAGTTGGGGTTCTTGGTCTCCCAAAACAATGATTTCTTTCTACCTCTGACCCAAAACTTCCCAAGTGCTTTCCATGGTCATCCAAATGTACTGCTGAAGGAGTAGAGTTTTTAGCACAACAGAGAGTGTATAAAGTTCAGACTGTCTCTTACAGCAAGGGCCTGATTATCACCTGTATTAAAATCACATGGTTGCCAGTTAAAACAAGAGACTCAGTTTCTACCTACCTACAGAAGATTCAGAACTGGGTGCTGGGGCCTACCAGGGAAAGGAAAGTTCCCCCAAGATAATTCTTACATACCAGTGAATTTTGAGAATCACTAGTCTGGATGATGCAGAAAGGAATTGTAACTAACTTAATTGTAATTAAATTGTAAAACGAACATTAATGAGGCAAATAAGTCCATCATCACATCACCCTCCATCATGGGTAGCAAGTTCACATTTGGTTAGAGGGTATTTATTACTACCTTCTGGAAAGGAGCAGGAAAAAAGTTAACCAAGAACAGGAATGGTACTTCAGAGGGAGAGAAGCCATTCCTCCAGGATCCCTGGGAGCTACTCACCTCCTCCAGACACTTCCTAAGAAGTTCCACTGCCCTCTCACGTGAGATAGCTGAAAAAGAAAACAAGAGGCCGAGCACTGAAGGCTGTCCGTGTGTAGCACTCAACAGCTTGTTTCAGCTTCCACAGGTCGGGGTGCCACACAATTGGAAAAGTAGAAAAGACAAAACATGTCCAGCCTTCTAGCCTGCAACCGACTTACTCCACACGCAGAGGAGGGCGCCCCAGACCCAGTGCTCCCATGGCCGAAAGCCATTACAAATTGATTTGCTACAGAGGAGGGTAAGCATGACGGAATTCTGTCTCCCGGCCTGGCCCCGCCTCTGAAGAAGTCCAGCAGCCAGCCCCTCTTTTTCATGGCTCACCCTCACCAGCCCTTTAGTCCAGGGCTTAAATCAATTCCATCTGCCTTTGCCAGCTGCAAGTCAGGGAGAGGGAGGACAAGGCCAGAGTTCCATCCTCACTATCCCAGCTGGGTCTCAGCTGAATAATGGGGAGACAATTAGGAGGATGGGCCTGGGACTTCTAGACGGGATCCAAAGGGATTGTTGGTAGGCATGGCAAACTGGGATGACATATTATGCATTAGGCTTCAAGGGTGGCTGCTGGTTATTTTGGTAGGGGAATCAGCTGTGTTACTGGCAGACGCCAAATCAGGAGACAGTCACCAGGAGGCCAGGCTAATTCTTTTCAGGACGTGGCCTGGAGCTCTAGCATGGCTGAGGTTGAGTACGAGGGTAGCATCAAAAAGAAAAGACTGTGCCAGTTGTCATGATACTGAGAGGGAGATGGGAGCGTAAGGAGAGAGTGGTTAACTGCTGCAGTACTGCCGGTGACAGCTGGATTCACGTCCTCTCTGTCCATAGTGGCTACAGAGGAGCATGAGATCGGGGTCAGAAGACAGAACTCAGCGCAAAAACACTGCTTATCCCAAGTTTTGTCAAGCTGTCAGTTTAGGTACAAGGGAAAAAACAATTTTATATGCAGGAGGGAGTAAGTAGTCTTCAAAAGCTCTGATGTTTAAACAAAGAAGTCCTCACAAGTTTAAAACATAGACATAAACTGCTTGGCTCACTTTCTACAGCTGAGATGTCAACAGTCACCTAGGAAGGAGAATGACGGTGAGTGAAGCTAGAGAACGGGACAGAACACCTCTCACTCACGCTGACATCTACTCCAGCATCTACCTTAAAGCAAAGGAAAACCCAGCACCAGACAGAGGAGTAGCTTATTTTGGTGAGCAGGAAGACTTTTACCAGTAAGGTTTTTTTTTTTTTTTGGTTTTTCGAGACAGGGTTTCTCTGTGTAGCCCTGGCTGTCCTGGAATTCACTCTGTAGACCAGGCTGGCCTCGAACTCAGAAATCCACCTGCCTCTGCTTCCCAAGTGCTGGGATTAAAGGTGTGCGCCACCACTGCCTGGCATCAATAAGGTTTTTGAAGACTGCATAGATCCACAAAAGAGAGAACAGTCTCCAGAGAGGAGCTGCCCTCTACCTAGGACATAGCCGGCCAATTCCAAGGTTTGACAAGACTGAGAAGGGCTAAGGGCAGGGCTGTGCACTGCTCTCTCCCTAGAGTGCTAGTACTTACTCGGTGTGTAGTATCGGTCAAGGATGCTAAGAGTCAGGAAAGCACCATAGCCATGAGCTGCAAAAGGAGCCTTGGCCAAGGCTGCCAGGTAGTCCATGTAGTAAAGTGCTGGCCCTTCATGCTCGTCATAGCCAGCCAGGAGGAGGTTCACATGATATGGGGTCTGCAAAGGAAACACAGTAAAGTGTGGATGAGAGCGGAACACAGCAATGCAAACAGGAGTAGTCTGGCTCTTGATAACTAAGAAAACTTAGCAGACACTGACTAAATCACAGAGGCAATAAAAATAAACACCAACCCTGAGGACTTCTAATATTGTCATAAGTAAAGCAAAAAGCTTTCTTGTTTCTATTTAAAGCCTATGGAAAAAGAACCTGATACAGGCAGTCGACATGGTTCAGTAGGTAAGGGGGCTGACTGTAAGTCAGCCCTGATGATCTAAGATTGATCCCTAGAACCTGACTTCCACAAGTTATCCTCTAACACACACACACACACACACAGACACACACACACACACACACACGATGGATGGGGTGTTAAGAGCCTGATGTAAAACCACTTCAAAGGCTTACGTATTCCTGGGTCATTCTTTCCTTGCTTTCACTCACTGAAACCAAGAGCCTGGAATAATGGCTCATACTTAAATCCCAGCACTTGGGAGGCAAGGGCAGGCAGATCTCTGTAAATTCCAGGTAAGTCAAGGCTACAGATTGAGACCCTATTTCAAACAACAACAACAACAACAACAACAAAAGAGACCAACAAACACAATTATGTGTCAGGCCAGAGACTGAGTCTAATCATGTCATTCAAAATAAGCAAGCTAACGAGCCCAGTAGTTCAGGACTGGGGCCAGCCTGGACAACACAGTGAGGCATATCTCAAAAATAACAACAAAAAACCCCAAATACCTCATACCGCCAAGACTTCATCACAAAGCGAGGCATCAAACAGTCTCAAGTATTTAAGGTGGAGTCAGTAGACCTCAACAAGGTCCATGACAACAAAGAACAGCTGTGGGGAAGATGTGAATAGCATTGTTCTTTTTAAACTCCATTTATTTATCATATATGTGTGCATGTACAACATTTTTCTTTTCTTTTTGGAAAACTCCATTTACGTATTGTATTTGTGTATCTGCACAGGTTGGAGGACAGCTCTGTGAGGTTGTCTCCTTCCACCATGTGGGTTTTGGGACTGAACTCAGGTTGTCAGGCTTGGTGGCAAGCACCTTTACTGAGCCATCCGTCCCATTAGCCCAACACCTTGCTAATATAACAAGACTCCTTTAAGATGAATAAAATCTACTTTTCATCAATGAAACAAATTAAAAAAACAGTTGTAACTTGCATTTAGTATTTGTTCTTCATATTGCTTATAAGTGTAAAACCACAAATTACTACAGTAGACCTTGACTAAGTCTGCCTTGCTTTCATTTCCAACGGAATAATTACTTTTTCTGTATCAGCTGAGAATTTGCCATATCAAATTCATCCTATCTATGCTCTAGGTACTAGTGGTGGGAATCCCATTTTGTGGGTTTTCTTTTTGTTTGTTCTTATGTCTGCTTCAGTGAAGCCCTGTCTGTGGTTTGTACCCATCCATATACTTATGCCTGTGTTCAATAAAATGAAATATCATGGAACATGACACTGGAACAAGCGATGGCTCCAAAAGGGACACTATATATTCTTTGCTCACTGATCAATGTGGGCACTCACGGTAGAGCACATGGATATACCTACTGGAATTCTACTAGCCCAGCTGTGCTACTAAGTAGGAAGAGTTGCTAATGTCCCTTGAAAATTACATGAGCTCCAACTTCCAAACAGGTGCCTATCCATGGAATAAAATAAAATAGCAGACAGCTCACAAAAGTAAGATTTAGCCATTAATAGTGAGGACTTCTGGGAAGAGAGCTGCTGGCCGATCCCATTTCCAGTGAGGTGTGCTGTGCTCAGCTGTGCTCTGGGACTGAGCTCGGGGCAGGGCACACCTACATTTCTAGTATGTTAGGCACATCCTAACCTTTTGATAATGCAAAATTTGAACAACAACAAAAGCTAAAGATAAAAATAAAAAATATATAAAGTGTGAAAACAGTACTACAAAGTCTCACAGACATGAATATTGTGATATTCTTATAGTCAAAATTAGGAGACAAATTTGGGATAGGGAGATAAAGAATAGCCAAGTGTCTTCAATTCGCATTCTTCCCCAAGAGAATTTATGATACAGTTTGTTTCTTTCTTTTCTTTTTTTCTTTGGTTTCCGAGACAGGGTTTCTCTGTGTAGCTTTGGCTGTCCTGGAACACATTCTGTAGACCAGGCTGGCCTTGAACTCACAAAGATCTGCCTGCCTCTGCCACCTGGCATGATAAACTTCTTACCTATTACAGAGTAAGTGTAATCTTTTCTCTAAGTGTATAACTCACTCTTCCCGACTCCACGTAGTTAGAATATCCTTGGGACAATTAACCAAAACAATTTTATGAATGTATGGTATAGTAGGAATCCATATAGACACTCAAAGAGGCCTCAAGCAGCAGAGTCCAGAAATATTCTATCTAATGAAGCTGTTGCCCATAGTATGAGATTAACTCATGTTGCAGAACAATTCACATTATTTAAGAGCCATCACCAGAAGATTTTACAAGAAACCCCATGAAAACACAAGCTCAGAAGCAACTGTGTTTCTTTCTCACTTTAGCTCCATACTATAATTTATTTATGCTTAAGCATCTCACATACACTCAGTGACGTTGTAGTCAGAGACTACAACTTGTGGTACAGAAGATAACTCACAAATATTGTGTGACTTCGAGTTACCGACTTTTGCATGTGTGAGATGTTGAAGCATAAATAAGTGGTGTTATCTAGACTAATTAAGTCAATACATCTGTGTAACAACTTGCAGTTTCAGAAATTCTGACAATGCTCCATCAAAGACTTTAACTTATACTAGTTTTTTTGTTTTTTCTTTAAATTTCAAACAAATTTTTGTTATGTTGTCACTGTTTTCCTGAAATTAGATAAATTCCAAGTAATTCATTTGTGTGCTATTCTGAGTGGTTCTACACAAAAGTTAATAGCTCTAAGTTCCTATAGTTCTTCTATTCAACAACTTACACAAGTGTGACTTCTGAAACAGTATAAAATTCATCTATTCACAAATATTTTATATATTATAAACTCTATGAAGGCAGGAGTACTTCTGTCTTATTCAATGGCATACAGGTATACAGCCTGTGGCTAATAAACATTTGTTAAATGAGTGAGCACTCATATACCAGAGAAAACATCGCACACTTTATTGTATGTGTGGTTAATACTTAATATTACAAGCAAACATTAAGAAAACAACTAAATCAAAGCAAGGATGTGATAGACACTATTTTTTCTTTTAAAAATATTTATTTTAAATATATGTGTGTATGTCTGAGTGTATGTGTGTGCACCACATGTGTGTAAGAGCCCTCAGTGGTCACACGGGGTATTGGATTCTTTGGAAGTGGAGTGACAGACAGCTGTGAGCTGCCATGTGGGTGCTGGGAGCTGAGGGTCCTCTGCCAAAAACAGTGCTCTTAACTACTAAAAGTCCCAAAAGCCCCATTTCTGAGAAGTGTTTCAAGTTCAAGATAAATGCCTGCATCTCCATAGGCAAGCAGATTTGTTGCTTCTCTTCCCAACCTCCTTCTAGACATGAGTTGCTAAGGATAAAAAACTTAGGAAGCAAGTTAGACATTAAGTACTAAATAAAGAGGAAACTAATAGCACAAAAAACAACTCAGGAAGAAATAGGCCTTGTAACAAAGTGCTGGACATGAGTTTGAATTCTGGTTCTATTAGTATATGTGTTATTTTAGAAAAAGATTTGAATTCTAGAATCTCAACTAAGATAATGCCTAGTACAAAAGGGCGGCAGTGAAAGGTCAGAGATAACGCATGGCAAATATCTAAAGCATAGGTACAGGCCTGATAAGTGGTAGATATTACTATCAAGGAAATAAACTAAACTATGAAATTAAAAGTGAAATTAGAAAACCCAAGCACTCCTGGCACAAGGTAAATTCCTTCCAGGATGTATCTTTATAAAATGACTCAGAGATGTTTACTAAAAGTGCCCAGCACGTTGTCTGGAACATACAAGTAAAGTAGTAAATGAAATTTTGTAGAATCAGTGGGCCGTGGTGGTATATACCTCAGTGTAAGCATTTGGGAGGCAGAGGTAGGCAGATGATCTATGAGTTCAAGGCCAGCCTGGTCTACAGAGCGAGTTCCTGGACAGCCAGGGTCACACAGAGAAACCATGTCATAAAAAAAACAAACCAAACAAAAAGTTTCCGAGCCTTTCCTTCATAGGATTCCTTATCTGTGTCCTGAGGTTGACAGCGATATTAGACACAGTGTTATCTTACAGTGTTATGGTCAGTCTACCCTAGGTCCCCAGAAAAAATGTAGACCCACATTTGGAAACCTAGTCAACACATACTAAGTATTTTCACACTGTCTCTTGCAGATGTGTCTATCCTAAGCATTAAGCATCACTTTCTAGCCTATGTACTTTTCCTTGCACAATATCACATGGAAGAATCTGCTTAACTATTGAGAAATGCAAACATCAATGACAGGTTCCAAAATCCTGTCTTTTACCAAGTAACCTCTATTCTGTCAAAGATGTAAGACAAAGTTAAGATGTCTGCCTGTGGAGACCTGTGCATTAGATGACTAGACACATTCTATATCAAAGGCTGAGATGGAATAGTGTATGTATTTTAATCAATGCAAATATCTCAGCTGTCCATCTTGTAAATGAACCCACACTCCCTAATAATAGCCTGAGAATCACCACCAATGGCTTATAAACACCAACATGTTTAGTTTTAAATTGTGTATGATATACAAAGGAAAAAAAATCAAATAAATCATTCTGGGGACTCAGAAATGGCTTTTAGCCTCTGGAATAAGATATTGCAAAAATTTTGTCTTTCTCTTTTTGGGAAGCAGATGGAGACAGGAAGATCCTGTTATATAGCCCTGGTTAGTCTGAAACAGGTGGCTTAGACTGGTCTTGAACTTGTTGTGAACATTGTCTCATTTCTCCAGGGTGGGGATTATGGACATGCATCATCATATTCAACTAAAAAATCCTGCCTCAGGGTCAGGAGGTAGTGTTTTACACCTGTAGCTACAATGCTAAGGAGGTAGAGGCAGAGGCAGGCAGATCTCTTGAGTTTGAAGCCAGCCTGGTCTACAGAGTGAGTTCCAGGACAGCCAGGACTACACAGAGACACCCTGTCTCCAAAAAAAAAAAAATCCAAAAACCAAAAACCAAACAAACCTCTTATTCCAAGTGCATGTGTTGAGGTGGGGGAGGGGAGGTTAGACGTAATAAGCTTATTCATCAAGTGAAGAGATCCAGGCCATTTTAAAATTTCCTGAGGCTAAAATACATGTGAAGCACCCAGTACAATTCCTGATATGCAGTAATATCAAAACCTAACTACCCCCACCTGCTTATTTTTAAGATCTGACTAGATAATCTAAAGATCAAGAAGATGCTATCACAGAGAATATAATTATCTACCTTCTTATGGTTGCCAAAGGGATAACGTTTAACTGGGTATTATCCATAAAGTGTATCTTTTATGTACTTCTTCCTGCAAAAGTATCTCTGTACCCCTGAGAACTACAGAACTAAGCTCCGTTCTCCTGTTGGGAGTAGGGAGTGTGTATTATACACAGAAACTTAAATTAGATGGACCATTCCCTTCCTTCTAACTTTTGTGCATACAGACTCCTTGTCTGTTTCCTCTATCAGGAAAAAGAAACACTATAGTGATTAACAAGTGCTTGAAATTCCATAAATTTTACAGCTAAGGAGAACAGTTGTGACAAACACACTGAAACAACAAAATCAGCGACTACAGAGTCTGGGCGGTGACAAGCAGCGGTGTGACATCTGGCGGAAGCCAAAGTCACAGCAAGGGGGAGAGAGGTGGGCGTGAGGAAGCATCCTGCCGAGCGCGTGGACACAGACAGGGAGAGGAATTGACAGTCTTCTTTTGGAGCCAGGCCAGCCTCTGCCACCTCTAATTGAATGGGATGACATTACTATGACTGAGGGGACCTGAAGAAC
This sequence comes from Tokudaia tokunoshimensis, assembly GCA_036184795.1. Lineage (NCBI taxonomy): Eukaryota > Metazoa > Chordata > Mammalia > Rodentia > Muridae > Tokudaia > Tokudaia tokunoshimensis. Next base: position 110,141,290 of record BTHU01000005.1, on the reverse strand, counting down.
AGTGCAGTTTCTTTAGGGCCATGTAGCACTTTGGAATCTAAGCAGTGTGGAAATCTACTTCTATGCCTGGTGGGTCAGTAATGTGGAAGTAGATACTAAACCACATGGGACAAATGAGATGAGCATTTTAATTAATGAACTTCTACATTTTGGGGTGGTGGTGGTGGTAGGAAATAAACCCAGGGGCTTGTGCATGCTAAACACATGCTTCCGCAGAGATCCTCCAGCCCCATGCTTGATATTTCTTTTAATCCAGCAGACTGCCAAGATTCCAACTTTTATCCTAAGATATCTCATAAAATGTAGTTTGTACATTTGGAGATCTGAGCTCATTGAGCTTATAGCATTCCTCTTACACATGGGTCCCAAGTAGTCAGGACCAGAAGTCAGGCTTCCCATTATTAAGTCCTTCTGCCTCCTCAACATGGAAATAATGTTAAATTAAGTAAATTCAATATTTGGTGTGAATTTCATACTCAAATGTTCCGCAATTTTTTATATCAACACCTATGTTCTGTATTTCACTAACCACATCAATTGTGACCAATAATATCTTAGGTCTTAAGAGAGCAGGCTTAATGTCATAGCTTCTAAAAGCTTCCAAGCATCTGTAGGAGCTGTTCAATAAATACTTGTGACACCAATTGCTTTGTCGATATCTATTTTTACCTTCATTACTAAGCAAATTGAATCAATTATTATTTTTCTACACCAGTGCTCTCAACTTTGAATCAGGAACTTGTTTTCTTTTTCTTTTCTTTTTTTTTTTTTTTAAAGATTTTATTTATTTATTCTATGTAAGTACACTGTAGCTGTCTTGGAAGAGGGCGTCAGATCCCATTACAGATGGTTGTGAGTCACCTTGTGGTTGCTGGGATTTGATCTCAGACTTTCGGAAGAGCAGTCAGTGCTCTTAACCACTGAGCCATCTCTCCAGCCCCAGGAGCTTGTTTTCAATAACTAACAGAATTTACTACCTTTGGGTGGTTTCAGGGCATAATTTAAAAATTCTAATTCTGCCATTTTAATAGCAGATTAAAAATATTTGTCCGTGCATGAGTGCCACAGTACACACATGAACACCTGTGGGAGTCTAGTTATGTCTTAATACCATTTAAGTTCCAGAAATCACACCCAGGCATGACGGCAAGCATCTTTACCTGCTGTGCTATCTTACTAGCCCTAATTACAGATTTTCACATTTAAAATAAAATTCACTCCAAACGTTTTAAAATTTAACAACTTCTAATTATTATGATTAAATAGTTTTACTTAATCCAAAATATTATGGCCTCTATTCCTAAGAATCATTTCCATATGACAGGAGTCTCAATAACCCATGTTTGCCTTGAACTTGTGGCAATTCTGTCTCAGTCTCCCAAGTGCTGAGATTACAGGCAAGACCATGTGTACAGTCAATCTCTTCTAACTTTAAGCATTAAACAGTTTATAAAATCTTTAATCAAATCCTATAAAAGTTCCCCGGAGTTACAAGACAGGAAACAAGAAGATATCCAACTAGTCTCATCTGATCCCTAGCTCAGGACGAATCAGAAGCCTGTAATACCAGCACCTGGGAAGTGGAAGCAGGGGTCCTAAAAATTCAGTTACCTTCATAAACATTAATTTAAGGCCAGCCTAAGCTGCTTAACTCGGCAGTTAAGAGTACTAACTGCTCTTCTAGAGGTCCTGGGTTCAATTTTCAGCAACCACATGGTGGCTCACAACCATCTGTAATGAGATCTGACGCCCTCTTCTGGTGTGTCTGAAGACAGCTACAGTGTATGCATATAAATAAAATAAATAAATCTTTAAAAAAAAAAGAAAAGAAAAAAAAAAGAAAAGAGATTCTAAGGATCATGTCTGCGAGTCAGGATTCTCGATCCAGAGACAATGGCCCCGATGGAATGGAGCCGGAAGGCGTCATCGAGAGTAACTGGAATGAGATTGTGGATAGCTTCGATGACATGAATCTCTCAGAATCCCTCCTCCGTGGTATTTATGCCTATGGTTTTGAGAAGCCCTCTGCCATCCAGCAGCGAGCTATTCTTCCTTGTATCAAGGGTTATGATGTGATTGCTCAAGCCCAGTCTGGCACTGGGAAAACAGCTACATTTGCCATATCAATTCTGCAGCAGATTGAATTAGATCTAAAGGCCACTCAGGCGTTGGTTCTGGCACCCACTCGTGAATTGGCTCAGCAGATACAAAAGGTGGTTATGGTATTAGGAGACTACATGGGTGCCTCTTGTCATGCCTGTATTGGGGGCACCAATGTGCGTGCAGAGGTGCAGAAACTGCAAATGGAAGCTCCCCATATCATCGTGGGCACCCCTGGCCGGGTGTTCGATATGCTTAACCGGAGATACCTGTCCCCCAAATACATCAAGATGTTCGTACTGGATGAAGCAGATGAAATGTTAAGCCGTGGGTTCAAGGATCAGATCTATGATATATTCCAAAAGCTCAACAGTAACACACAGGTAGTTTTGTTGTCTGCTACAATGCCTTCTGATGTCCTTGAGGTGACCAAGAAGTTCATGAGAGACCCAATTCGGATTCTTGTCAAGAAGGAAGAGTTGACCCTGGAGGGTATCCGCCAATTCTACATCAATGTGGAACGAGAGGAGTGGAAGCTTGACACATTGTGTGACCTGTATGAGACACTGACCATCACCCAGGCAGTAATCTTTATCAATACCAGAAGGAAGGTGGACTGGCTCACCGAGAAGATGCATGCCCGGGATTTCACTGTTTCTGCCATGCATGGAGATATGGACCAAAAGGAACGAGATGTGATCATGAGGGAGTTCCGGTCTGGCTCTAGCAGAGTATTAATTACCACTGACCTATTGGCCAGAGGCATTGACGTGCAGCAGGTCTCCTTAGTCATCAATTACGACCTTCCCACCAACAGGGAAAACTACATCCACAGAATCGGGCGAGGTGGACGGTTTGGCCGTAAGGGTGTGGCTATTAACATGGTGACAGAGGAAGACAAGAGGACTCTTCGAGATATTGAGACTTTCTACAACACCTCCATTGAAGAGATGCCCCTCAACGTTGCTGACCTCATTTGAGGGGCTGTCCTGCTACCTGGCCCTAGCCCAGGTTCAGTCCTGGGGGAGGGGGCTGAGGAACAGCTGGAGGGGGGAGGGAAGGGAGCCAAGGGATGGACATCTTGTTTTTTTTTTTTTTTGTTTTTTTTTTTTTTTGGTTTTTTTTTTTTTCTCTCTTCTCTCTCTTTGAATAAATGTCACTTTTTGAGGCAAAAAGAAGGAACCGTGAACATTTTAGACACCCTTTTCTTTGGGGTAGGCTCTGCCCCAGGCGCCGTCTCCTTCCCCCCCAAACACTAATGCATTTCCCTAACCTAGTAACCTCATTCCTAAAGGCTTTCCTACCCCAGCCAAATCTCTAAGAGTGAGTCAAGGGGCTAAAACATGACTGGCCTCATTTGCTGGACCAAATCTACAGGGAGAACCCCTGAATGAGGTTGTCCAGGGAATTGTCCCCAGGTGAGGGGAGCAGGGGAGAGAAAATGGTAGCCATTTTTACATTGTTTTGTATAGTATTTATTGATTCAGGAAACAAACACAAAATTCTGAATAAAATTACTTGGAAACTGCCAAAAAAAAAAAAAAAAGAAAAGAAAAAAAAAAGAAAGAAACACCAATAGTATGTAACCTCAGAGAAGTGAAAATTTACTCTTTTAGGACAGTAACTGACATTTATATGTACGATGAACAAGGATAAAATGAAGGGGACCCTTTGAAGGTGCCCTAGTAGTCAAGATAGCAGATACTGAGGACTAACATGAGGCCAAAGGGGATGGGGGTAGATATGGAGTATGAGGTCAATGTAGACGGTGAACTGAGTAACAGAGGAACAGAAAATGTGACTGAGAGTTAGGACTTTCTTTCACTAAGGGGGAAAGCAGTGCTGGAAAGAGAAGATGGGGAACAGCCAGAGTCAATGGGACTGAGGACTGAATGAAGAGGCGGCCATTGAGGAGGGTTTCCTTGAACCAACACATACAGACTCTCCCACGTGGAAGAGTAAAGAAAACACCAGGACACGCAGCAGAAGTCCATGCAGGTTGCTGTGACAGCACAAACAAGCTGAGGGTGACATTTATATGAGGATATGGGGTGAAGGGTGCAGAGAAAATGTCCCTGATAAATGCTAAACTGAGTTTAATCAGCAGTGAAGAGCCAAACATGGGAAACACAAGCATATTTTGGAGAGGATATTAGCAAAGACATGGATACAAGAAAGACCTAAAGGAAGATCAGACTCATATATGTTATCAACTGGCTAAGAGAGTTGGAATTTGAGGGCAGTTTCTTAATCCTTTTTTTTTAAAGCATAGAATAGAGCTTATTTAGGGCATGAGGAGGGGAGTTAAGCGTAGTAGAGGCAGAGAGAGTAGAGAAGTAGGGGCCAGCCATGACCACTCGGAGAGAGGGGAGGAAGGGGGCAAGAGGGAAGAGAATAATCCGATTGATAAAAAGAAAGAAAAAACCCACAAGTTTAAACTAATTAGAATCAGAATCTTATACTCTGTTTCACAAATAAACTTATCTACTGTAGCACTAAAAACTATTTGTAACCATAGCACTCAGGAGGCCTCTGCAAGAGGACAACAAGTCTCCCGCCTTGGCTATACTTTGTTTCAAAAACTAAAACTAACCACTGGGGAGATGGCTCAGTCAAATTCAGTCTCCAGCACCCATGTAAGAAGGCAGGTACATCAGTGCGCATCTGCCATACAGGGAGGTAGAGACAGAGGATCCTTAGAACTAGATGGCCAGCCAGTTTATCTGAATCTGCTACGATCCAAGTGAGAAAGATTTTACCTTTAAAACAAACAAGGAGGCAAGCAAACAAAAACAGGATACACAGCACTAGGGAAGACATTCAGTGTCTTTTGGTCTCTACTCACATGATCACATACACATAAATTAAGGGTGATGGTGCCACATGTCCTTAATCCCAGCACTTGGAAGCAGAGGCAAGGGGATCTCTGTGAGTTTGAGTCCAGCCTGGACAGCCAGAACTACACAGAGAAACCTTGTTGGGGTAAGAAAGGAAGGAAGGAGAAAGAAAACAAAACACGGGTCTGGATTGATCGCTCAGTGGTTAAGAGTGCATATTGTATTAGGTGTTGTGGAACATGACCTTTAACCCCAGCACCCAGGAGGCAGATGCAGGTGGATCTATGTGAACTGGAGGCAAGCCTGGTCTACACAATACATCAAGTTCCTGGACAACCAGGATTATAGAGGGACCCTTTCTTTAAATGGGGGGGGGGGGAAGGGGAGAGGGAGAGAGAGACAGATGAATTCAGAGGACACGAGGTCAACTCCCAGCACCCATGACCACTTACAAATGCTTGGAACTGCAGCTCCAGGGGATCTAGGATCTGAGGCCTCCAAGGCTACTTATGCTTCCCTGTACCTGCCCCCATATATACATAATTAAAAATATATAAATTTTGGCTCAGGAGGTGGATCAGTGGTTAAGAGCACTGTTGCTCTTGCAGAGGGTCTAGGTTTGATCCCAGCACCAACATGGTGGCTCAATTCCATGGGGATTCGATGCCTTCTTCTGACCAATTCAGGAACCAGGCACACATGTGGTACACAGATACACGTGCAGGTGAAATACTCATATACACTAAATAAGTAAGTCTAAAAAACATTTAAAATAAATTAGATATGGGGCTGGAGAGATGACTCAGTGGTTAAGAGCACTTGTTCTAGCAAAAGACCCAGTTTTAATTCACAGCAGTCACACAGCTGTTTGCATCATTTATAATTCCAGTTACACAGAATCTGACAACCTCTGCTGACCTCCACAGGGACCAGGTATACATGTGGCACACATACATAATACATAAAAATCAACTAGCCACACACATAAAACAAATTTTTTTAAAAAAAATCTTAAAAACTAAAACCAGTTGGGTGGTGGTAGCAGAGGCAGGTAGATCTCTGAGTTTGAGGTCAGCCTAGTCTACACAGCAAGTTTCAGGATAGCCAGGGCTACACAGAGAAACCCTGTCTTGAAAGAAACAACAACAGCCTCAAACCAAAAGACATAAACCATTCCAGATATAGCTCAGTGGTTCAAATTTTCCCTAGCATGTATGAGGCCCTAGGTTTAATCTCTAGTAACTCAATGTCTATAAATGTTCATGCTACACTGAGAACAAAGGAAGCAATACACTTCACATGACATAATCATGTCATGAGGAATCACAGTGCTTACCTGTATTAAAAGTTCCTAGAAGCAAACAGTAAGTACTAAATAAAACTGAATTGTATGAAAAGAGAGAGAGAGAGAGAGAGAGAGAGAGAGAGAGAGAGAGGAAAAAATTTAAGTAGCATGTAATTTCAAAGTTTATTTTAAGAAAATTGGACTTTAAAGTCTACCCTACAAAATGCTATCAATTTTAGTTCTCTAAAGCCATTGCTAAGCTCAAGTTTGGTTGATTCTATTAAAAGCTGTAACCTTACTGTAATTAGAAGTTGAGAAATTTAATGAGTTGAAATGCAACATGGCACAGATGCCTTATTATACCAACTAGTTAACACAGTATTTGTTTTCTACATTAATTTTACTTGCTAATCAAAAATACTGCTTTCTCCCAAATAACATCAAAATAAAATTGCTGACCCTGCAATGGCAAAACCACCAACCATCTGCAGCAAGGCCGCTTGGATCCTTTTTCAGGAACCAGTAGTCTCTGGGACAAACGTAGGGTTCCTCGTACATTCCAGTGGTTCCTAGAAGCCAAGTGCAGATGCCATGCTTTGCCACAAACACACAACACTGGGTACACATTAGATGTCTACCCTAAGCTTGCCCGATATACCTAGGAGCGTTGAGTACACAGCAGATTCTTCTGAGTTAACAGACATTATGGTCTCCTGGGAGAGAATATTTAGAATGTATATGGTTGTCGATGTTTTCAGATGTCAACAGTGTAAATGAAAGTAACAATGAATTCCTGAGAAAAAAGACTATTTAGGAACCATTCTGTGAGAACAGTGCTCCCTATGAACACCTTACATCCAATGTAAGCTATGCTATAGCCACAGTGGATATGCCAGCTCATGATTTCCCTATTCCCTCAATTCTTTCCTCAAACAGTCCAAAAAGCAGCCAATAATCTAATCAACAGCTTTTTAGAAAAGCACAATGCTTTTATGTTTTGTGCTTTTAGATTTATTTATTCTTATTTTGTGTGTATGTGTTTGTGTCTGTGGCGTGTATTTATGTATATTGGATGTATGCCTGGTGCCCAAGGAGGCCAACAAAGGGAATTAGATCCACTGGAACTGGAGTTACAGATGGTCGTGAGCTGTAATACAGATGCTGAAACCTGGGTCCTCCTTAACCACTCAGCCTTACTCACCAAACTACAGATTTTTATATACTAAGAGAATGTCTCATCTATTTACATTTTAAAAAAATCAGTAATACCGTAATTTGTACACTGTACCCTCTAACTTTAAAAGAGAATTACGAGTAAGTGACCAGAGAAGTGCCTGAGGTTGCCCTGAACACCTGCCAACACTAACATGCTCTCACACAGCCTGCTCTGTGCTTCCACTTTCCCCTTTTGTCTTTCAAAGCACAGGTTAACTCTGTTCCCAGAACACCCCATGTACACATATATTCCAGCACTTTCATTTTGCAGTACAAGTGACTTTTATACTTCATTTCCCCACCAGAAGGCACATACTGAACTTTGTACCTGTTTCCTCAGCCCCAAAGACAGTGCAGGCTGGAAATCTGCTGAACAAATGACTACCAGTGATTAAAGAGCATCTTGGCTCTAAAACCACCCCTATTCAAAGGGAACCAGAAAGGGAAGTATGAGATTCTAGTACAACATTTCAGTTATTCAGAGATTACTATATTGGGGTTGGGATTTAGTTCAGTGGTAAGTTTTTGCCCAGTAAGCACAATGCCCTAATTGTGATCCTTAGCTCCCTAACACACACACACACACACACACACACACACACACACACACACACACACACACACACACACACAGAGGCAATTAGCACACAGAAATTATAACCTATCTTTTCCCTTTCTTCATTCTAGTCTGTTATTTCTATTTACTAGAGTGTTAACTTCTCATTTTTAACTTAAAAATGTTATGCTTCCTTGTTTAGCCTTTCTTTTGTCTTTTCACAAATTATCCTTTTATGAATAAGATGTAAACACATAAAACATACATGGATAGTTTAATAAATACAACAGATAGACATGTAACTACTTCCCAGGTTAAGAAATAAAAAAGTCAAGGAAATAGGACAATCGTAGCCTTGGGTTGAAGGAGGATTCCTGAGGGGTTCCCTCAGCTCTCAACGTTAGAGCCACTTCCTCTTCCAGGACCTACAGGAGCTCTGTCAGCGACTGCCACTTCAGCATGCCAAACCATGGTCGAATATTCCTATGTAAAGTCCACCAAACTCGTGCTCAAGGGCACTAAAGCCAAGAGTAAAAAGAAAAGGAGCAAAGATGAGAAGAGAAAACGAGAAGATGAGGAAACCCAACTTGATATTATGGGAATCTGGTGGACTGTATCCAACTTTGGGGCGATTTCAGGAACTATTGCCATTGAAATGGATAAAGGAGCCTATATCCATGCACTGGACAATGGACTGTTTACACTGAGAGCTCCACACAGAGAAGTTGATGAAGGCCCCAGTCCTCCAGGGCAATTTACTGATGTCAAATTGTCTGATTCCAGAATTGCTCTGAAGTCTAGCTATGGAAAATATCTTCATATAAATTCAGATGGACTTGTTGTTGGGCCCAGAGAACAATGGGAACCAGTGTTCAAAGATGGGAAGATGGCTTTACTGGCCTCAAATAGCTGCTCTACTAGATGTAATGAAGCAGGCAATATAGAAGCAAAGAATAAAGCAGCAGGAGAAGAAGAAATGATAAAGATCAGATCCTGTGCAGAAAGAGAAACCAAGAAAAAGATGGCATCCCAGAAGACGACAAGGGGAGTGTGAAGCAGCGGGAGAGCAACTATGTAAAGAAATTTCAGAGCTTCCAAGACCACAAACTCAAAATAAGCAAAGAAGGCAGTAAAATTCTTAAAATGGCTCGGAAAGATGGATTTTTGCATGAGACATTTCTGGACAGGAGAGCCAAATTGAAAGCTGACAAATACTGCAAGTGACATGGACATTGTGTGTCCTTTGTTTGTTTTTTTCTATTTCTTTTTTCTCTTTTTCTGAATAAAAATATTTGGTATAAGTGCTTTTATGGAAAAAAAAAGAAATAAAAAAGTCAACTCTTCCTCCACTTTGAAGCCTTTTTTCACTGTTTACATGCATTTTTTTTGGCAGACAATAAAAAGGGTTTTGGGACCAGTCCCTACATTCATAACATTATGCGCTTCTGCAAAGATAAAAAGAGTCACCAAGAAGCCAGAGCTTATTGTGTTTCTGTCTGAGTGTTAGGGTTGCCCACCACTGTGCCTACCCTGACTACGGCACTGGTTTAAAGTAATCTTAAAAGGTAGGGATAAATTGGTATTTCTAATGGCAAACACTTGAAAACTAAAGCATGTTCTTACTAAGCAGACAGCATTCTGCTGCTCTAGCCTTAAGTCAAACCTTCATAGGAAACCACCTAATTTTTAAAGACATCAGTTTTAAAACAATATAAACTTAAACCAATTACTTATATTATTTCACCTCCATTGTGCTTAGGAAAGACATTTTAGGTGAAAAGTTGGCATTATGGGATTGTACAATTCCAGCCATCCAATAGGCTTACTCCTTTCAGCCAGAACAGGGGTTCTCTCTGCTCACAGCAGGCATCCAACAGGGTAGCACATATATGCTCTCTGAGTGAGAAAGCAACACCTTCTCACATACAACCCCCTGGAGAGAGATGGGGAAGGGGAGGGGGAGGACTTTACACCTGCAAACTCCTAACTCTATCAGCACTGGGGCTGGGAAAAACACCACATAATTTTTTTTTTTTTAAAGAAGGGGGAAAAAGGGTTTTCAAATAAAGCTAGTAGCTTCAAAGAAGAATCTTCTGAAGCCATTTTCTTTTCCTTAGGAGCCAAGAGGCATAATGATTCAACAACCACTCTTTGTCTTCTTAATGGACTTAGTCAAGCCCTAATGACTAAATAAGCAAACTACTTAAAAGGACAGCTGTCAGAATTTTCACTCTGGTAAAAAAACACTATAAGCATAGTGTTATCATATTAATTAAGGTACCTCAACTTCAAGGCACACCTGTCCCTGGGCCTTTGGATAATAAAAATGACCACTAAAAATAGAACAGTAGTATCTCCAAAGGGGCAGACAGGAGCCATCCCCAATCCTAGGAGACTGCTGTCTGTGACCTGGGATATACATATGTTTTGCAGTACAAATGAATACCTATCTAAAGGGAGCCCTGTTCCCAGCTTTTAGTCTGCCCTATTGATGTCACAAACAAACTTAACTCCTGACCCACAATGAAAGTCCAGTTAGTCGACTAGCTGACTGAGGCAATTGTGGGGGGAAGCAAACTACTCCCCACCAGCAGAAAACTGCTACACCAAAAGTCCAGGAATTGATTAACATCGTCAATTTTGTTTTTCTCTCCAGTTTCCCATCACCAAGAGTAAGCCAGCTCTGTCTGTCAAGATGCCCAGGCTGTGTGGCAGTGGTGTCAAAGGCTGCCACTTGCTCCAAGGCACTGCCATCTGCAACAACACAACATTTTGTCTCCGGAAAATAAACACATCTGCCTTTGCCAGTGTCCTCCCACTGTGCCACCCATCTGGAGCAGGTGAGCTGGAGGGCAAGCCTGGGCATGGCAAGATGGGGCCTCAAGGGAGATGGCACAGAGAGGAAATGGCAGTGCTTCATCATGTCACATCCTGCTAAACACATTTGCCAAAAAAGCACGGGAAATTACCCTTGTTAGTGATATTTTAGTGACATGTAACAAATGCTTGGTTATGTTTAGGAGATAAGACTTGCAAAGTCAAGGTTTCACCTGGTCCAGCTGTTCACTGGGTCACATGACCCAAGGATACCAATAAACTGGATGGTCTCTGTGCCAGCCACGCAAAGCATGAAGAGAATAACTTCAGTGCAGAAGTCTCACAGCAACAGGATTCTTTTAAGAATAGGAGCTCGCTGTACCCGCCCCAAACAAAGACACTCATTCAGAACAGAGATAAGCAGGGATCACTTCTAAAGTGACTAATTTTCTTTCTTACATTTCTTTTCCTTTCACTGAAAAAACTACATTCAAGTGTTGACATCAGATCTTTATGTTTATTTTCTTGGAACCAGGATGAAACCTAGGGCTTAGTTAAGTAAGTCCATGCTCTATTGCTGAGCAACACTCCCCCCACTAGACTTTCAGATCTGCTATCTGATCCAATCAGCTGCAGCCCACTCAGCACTTTCAACTAGCTCATAGTAGACAGGGCAGTACTAAACCTCCACGGCAGGGTTTAACTATTAGATTTTAAACTACAGAGAAAAAGAATGGTGAAGCCATTTTTTTAGATTAAAATTTTACATGTAATTTCTGCATGTGAAAGATGAAAGGAGAATCAATATGAGTGAATGAGCTAAGGTTTTATCACACTAGGCTTTCTTGGTAAGTGTTCAATAGCAATTTATGGAACTAGAGCTGAAAACCAGTTGCCAAGTTTGATACTTTTCATTATTTCTATTGTTTATTTGCTAAACATTCACGAGAGAGAGAGAGAGAGAGACAGACAGACACACACACACTGGGATGGACAGGCAGGCAGGCAGGCAGGCAGGCAGGCACGCGTGCACACACACACCCCCCACCCCACCCCCAAAGGCTTATAAAATACGTCAGAAAAAGTTCTACGAGAACACTGAGCACTCAGTAGCAGCAAGACCACACACTACCAAGGCCAGCATTCTGCTGAAGCTTCAACACAAAACTCTATGTTCCCTAAGGACACTAGAGTAGCTGGATCATGCCTCAATCTCACACCACTGCCATGGAGATGGTGTAAGGAACAGTTAATTTTAAGGGAATCAGATAATATAATCACATAAATAATGCCACAGTGGGGCCAGTAGGTAAAATGACTCAACGGGATTAAAGTAGTTTGCTACCAAACTTAATAATCTGAGTTCAATCCCTGACCCAAATGATGAAAGAACCAACTCCCAAAAGCTTTCCCACAGCTATTCCATGGCATGTATGTGCACATGTGCATACACCCCCCCCATGCTGGTGCTTGGAGTGTAGTGAGTCAGTGACAGAGCAAGTAGTTAGCATGCTAATTAAACCCCAAAACTAAGAAACACAACTTTCTTTCTCAAGAAAAACCTAGACGACACCTTCCTGGATTTTCTTATTTAATAAAATGCATTGAAATATTTGATTAGGTCCTAGGTTCAATAATGGTGGCAGATGGCATGGGAGGGAGGGGTTAGTTAATTGGAATTTAAATAACCCTTTATAGTTAGTGGTGTTCACACATACTGGGTAAATCTAGAACAAATCTTAACATTTAACAGATGTTCAATGTTAGTTTATTTCTACATTGTCCATCAGTATTAGTAAATTCCTATAGCCCCCACTTTAGTATCTCATCAGTTCAATTGAAATAATTCAACAATTAATTCCCTATAAAGATAACTGCCATTAGATTACTTAAACCAAACAATAACAGCATCATAAAAACAAAATAAATCATTCAATCATTACATGTTTTATATAATGTACAAAGAGCTTTGCATGATGATGTTTACTCTTTACAATAATTCTACAAAGTACTATTATTTTGTAAATAGGAAAGTTGAGATTAGAATTTATTCAAAGACATGCAGCCAGCAATTGTCCAAAGACTATTCAACCACATTCCAAATTGCCTACATTTTACATAAGATTGATAATCACGCTGTAGTAAATGTTCTCCAACCTGATACCACCAGTAAGCAAGAGTGAACAAGCGTGGCACAAGGCAGAGGTAGTCAACACTTAAGAGTTCTTTCTCATTGTCTACAAGGGACATTTACTTGTTCAAAACATCAAACATCTCTGTTAGTGGAGAAGATTAGGTGGATTCACTACATTTGCATGAAGCAAATTTCCACTCTTAATCCTAAAAGGAGCTTAGCTCACTTAATGTCTGCGACATTTAACGGTAAAGCTTTTATTATGCCCAATGCTGGAATTCTTATTCCAGTTCTGCTTGGTATCTAAGAGGAACATTCAACACAGGGAGCATGACATGCATGCTCCTTCAATAACTCAGGCACTTCTGGGTGGTAGGAAACCTATTATCTGACCCACAATTCTCCCTCAAGGATTAAATAAAGAACCCAAAATTTTCACCCAGATCAAAATAATGTACGTGAATCTCTCTTCACCCTACAATCCATTATGTCTCTGATTTCTTCTCAAATATAATGATCACTTACGTGAACATAGTGCACAGACATACACGCAGGCAAAACACACACACACACTGATAATTGTTTATAGATCACTGAGATTGCAAAGCACTTGATCAAAGCTAGCACTGGGACAGATTCTACTTAGTGATATGCTTGGGGTCTAATATTAGGCACTGGGAAATAAGTGCTTTAAAGACCTACAGTAGGTCTGGAGAGGTGGCTCACTAGTTAAGAGTCCATACTGCTCCAAACATCCATGTCATGCTATTTATAAATATCAGGTGGCTCACAACCTATATTTATAGCTCCAGCTCTGGAGTGATCCAATGTCACTGGCCTCCTTAGGCACATGCACACATTCATACACAGATATACAAACACATCTTTAAAACTAAATCTTCTAAACAATCGACAGCAAGCAGGTTTATAAAAAACATAATACTTATTTGTTTTGATGACACATGACTGAGTTTAAGAAGACAGAAACCCCAATCACCAAGAGCACTAATTTTCTAAACTGCTACTGAAGAATCAAAGAGTCAACCTTAAGGCAAACAGTCAAATTATGTACAATTACCATCACTTTGTCTGACCTGCTATGTGCCCTGAACTAGTCCCTGTGCCACTTTATGCTTTTCACTGAATCAGCAAGAGAATCAACTACGATTTGTCTCAGTGGAATAGTGAGTAGATTAAATTATCAAGCAAAATGCTTTGGGCAAAAGTCATATGAATGTTAAATATTATGATTTACAAACATTCATTTTCCTGGCACTCCTGTGGGGTTAGGAAGTTATCTGGTTATCATAGATGAATAAATAGGCACAGGGGGTAAGGTCACGTGGTGAGGCTCTATTTACTTAGTCCCCTTGGGGAAAACATACACCTTTGACAATCAGGTGAACTTTCCTGGCACATCCTACACAATCCTTAAGCTTTCAATCTTTAAATAAACGATGCCTCCTTCTACATGAGATAGAGGATGCTACAGTGCAGAAGACTAGAATAAAGATAACTCTCTGCTTTGGCTAAACTGTCACAGATACACCTCCATTACTGTGTAGGGAACTTCAGCCACAGTTCAACAAAAATAAAAACGCTTTAAAAATGTTTGGCACTTTCTTACAAAATTTAACATATTCTTACCATACAAACCAGCAATCATACTCCTTAGATTTTACTCAAAACATTGCAAATACATCTAAAGAAATCCCAGATACAAGCCACCTCAAACTGGAAGCAATTAAGATATCCTTCAGTAAGAAAAGGATATATAAACTGCAGTACACTTAGACAAAGGAATATAACTCAGTACTAAAAAGAAATAACATAGCTGGGTGGTGGTGGTACATACCTTTAATTCTAGAACTAGGGAGGCAGAGACAGGCAGATCTCTATCAGTTCAAGGCTAGCCTGGTCTACAGAGTGAGTTCCAGGACAGCCAGGGTTACACAGAGAAACCCTGTCTTGAAAAAAACAAAAAACAAAAAAAAAAAACCAGACAGACAGAAACTGTCAAGCCATGAAAAGACATGGAAGAACTTTTTATTATTTTCACTATTTTAAATTATTTGTGTATACATCCACATGTGGGTACATGTACACGAGTACAGGTCCTGAACAAGCCAGTGGCATTGGATCCCCTGCAGCTGTACAGACCATTGTGAACTAAACATGGGTGCCAGGAACTGAACTCAAGTCCTCTGGAATGCAGCAAGTGTACTTAACCAGAGCCACTTCTCCAGCCTTATGTGAAGGAACTTTAAATCATGTCACCAAGAAGCCAATTTGAAAGCTTAATTATGGTTGACTCCAACTCTATGCTATGACAGTCTGAAAAGGGAAACCATGCAAACAGTAAGAGGATTAGATGCTATCAGGGGTTCAGCAGATGAAGAAAATGGGGGGGCACAGAGGACATTCGGAGCACTGAAAATACTCTACATGATACAGATGGATTTAGGTCCTTACACATTTATCTAAACTCACAGAATGCAAGCATCCTGAGTATATCCTAATATAAACTATTTACCCACGCTGTCAATACAGGTTCATTAGTTGTAGAAATACACCACTCTGGTAGATGCTGATATACAGGATACTATCTATATATGTGTTCTGCACTGGGTTTATATGGGGAAAGTATTTGTATTTTTCTCTTAATTTTGCTGTGAGCCTAAAACTGCTTTGAAAAAATGAATAAATAAAGTCTCTAGGAGGGGGTAGTTTATCACAGTCCTTCATGTTAGTACATCACAACAAACAAAGTTCAAAACCTTCCTTTGGGGCCAGAGAGATGGTTCAGCAAGCAAAGGCAACTACCGACAAGCCTCCCAACCGAACTTGTGCCCTGTGGCCCATGTGGTGGAAGGCGAGAACCAGTTCTGCAACTTGTTCTCCCACCTCCATACCCACCCCACGCCAAATGCAAATAAATGTTAAAAAACTTTTAATTTTGTTCTTAAAATAGGGCATATTTGGGCTGGAGAGATGGTTCAGCGGTTAAGAGCACTGACTGCTCTTCCAGAGGTCCTGAGTTCAATTCCCAGCAACCACATGGTGGCTCACAACCATCTGTAATGAGATCTGATGCCCTCTTCTGGTGTGTCTGAGGACAGAGATTGTGTACTCACATACATAATAAGATAAATAAAATCTTAAAAAAAAAAGGCATATTTTTATTGAATAGCCTGGGCTAGCCTAGAACTAGCTCCATAGCCTAGGCTAGTCTGGAGTTCATTAGCCTTCATTAGCCTCCCAAATGACAGAATTAGACTATAAAAAGCAACAATAACCAAAGAGAAAACAAACCCAAGGGGACTAAAAAAGAATTAGCAATGGGAAGAGTTGAGGAAAGTCAAAAATGGCAAAAATACCGTTGATGTCAAATAGGAATGTGAAAGCGCAGCTTTCTGCTGTTGCTGAAGGCCACTAGCTGCTTACCCGACTCCGAAGACAGTCAGCCAGGTTTCGGCGTGTGAAATTAGCTGCTGCTGTGGGGGACAATTCATATCCTGGTACAAGACATAAAGAATCACATGTGAAGTGAAGCAGAAGAAAATAACAGTATTCACCCACATCACTTCTCTATACTATTTCTTTTTAAAGGTAGGTCTTAAACTTGAGATCCTCCTGCCTCTGCCTTCTAAGTACTGCCATTACAGGTGTGTACCATCACACCTACTCTAACTATACCTATGATTGTTGTTAAAAGTCACTTTCATTTATTTATGTTTTCTGAAATATGATCTCATGAGAATGGGGTCTCCAGTCATCAGACTGGCCTCAAATTCATTATGCAACCAAGGATAGTCTTTTAGTACATTCTTTCTTTCTTTTTTTTTTTTTTTAAAAAAGATTTACTTATTCATTATATATAAGTACACTGTAGCTGTCTTCAGAAACATCAGAAGAGGGCATCAGATCTCATTACAGATGGTTGTGAGCCACCATGTGGTTGCTGGGATTTGAACTCAGGACCTATGGAAGAGCAGTCAGTGGGTGCTCTTAACTGCTGAGCCATCTCTCCAGCCCACAACTGAGGATAGTCTTGAACTTCTGATCCTTCTACCTCCATCTTCCAAATTGTACTTAATAAAGTAACTAACAAGAGTCTTTAAGGGTTAGTTTAAACAAACACAATTTTTCTTTTAGGCACCAACTTTTAGCATCTAAAACACATATAACAAGCGACTCCTTCCTATTCTTCTTAGTCTCTCAGTCTTCTCTCAGGACAACCAAGGAGACAGCCCCATACCTCAGAAGCATTAGCAGATCCTTCACCCTAAGTATGTGTAATCCCAAGCAGCATACTTTTAGGTTCCTGAATGGCAGGGTCTAAGTCATGATCACCCATTAATTTTCTACAATATTAAACACAGTGCTTAATATTGATAAGAAAGACCTTCAAAAACATTTAGGCAATTGGAAGAATAATGCTAAATATACTGCCTAAAAAATATGTATGAATGGATGTTAATTTAGTCATTTTACATAGGTAATCATATAAAACTTAAACCAAAGCTATATTCTAAGTCTTTATGTTTTTCAAGACAGGGTTTCTCTGCCTAGCCTGGGCTCTACTAGAACTCGATCTATAGACCGGACTGGCCTCTAACTCAAAGATCTGCCTGCCTCTGCCTCCTGAGTGCTGGGACTAAAGGTGTGCACCATCACACCTGACTCAAAGGCTTTTTTTTTAAGATTTATTTTTGTTTCATGTATGAGTGGTTTGCCTGAATGTACCTGTACCACATGTGTACCTGGTGCCAAAGAGGGTGTTAGATCCCCTGGAATGGAGTTAAGAGATGGTTGTAAACCGTTATGTGGGTACTGGAACCAAACTCAGGGCTTCTGCAAGAGCAACTCAAGCCATCTCTCCAGCCCCAAAAGAATGCTTTTAAAGTAGTGTCTTAAAATTACAAATAACTTTAAGTTCACAAAGAATTTTTCTCTTTGTGCAGTGCTAAGATTATACCCAGGGCTTTTCAAATGCTCGGCCAGTACTCTGCCAAAGAGCTATATCCCCAAGCCAGTCAACACCTTTTCTTTCTTTTTCCCCCCTTTTTTCCTTTTTCTTTTCTTTCTTTTTTTTTTTAAGACAGGGTTTGTCTGTGTAGCTTTGGCCATTCTGAAACTCACTCTGTAGATCAGGCTGGCCTTGAATTCAGAGATTAATTAGGCTGTCTCTGCCTTCCAAGTAGTGGGATTAAAGGCTTGTGCCATCACTGTCTAGCTGTTTTATTTCTTGAGTCAGGGTCTCACGAAGCCCTCACTCTCTCTGTGTAGCTGAACTGCTGAATTTGACCTTTAACCTCTGATCTTCCTGCCCCCATCTTCCAAGTGCTAGGATTACAGCCATGTACCACCACTCCTCATTAAAATATCTTCATTAATATAAATATAATCCCATTTTAGATAAAGAAAATAAAGTCCCAGAGAGGACATATGACTTGTTATATATGACGCTGTAAAGCCATGGAGCTGAAGAGACGGTTCAGCGGGTAAGAACAGGACCTACCCTTCCAGATGGTCTAGGTTTAATTCCCTGAACCCAGAACCCTCTGAATTCCAGTTCTAGAGGATCTTCTGGCCTCTATGGCCACCACGTGGTGCGCCAACATGTGTGCAAGGGAAACACCTACACACATGAAATAAAACAAAAAACTTAAAAAAATAATCTGATTTGTAGCATTCTATCACCAATATAGTAGTGTCACAATAGAATATTTGTAGAAAATCTTTAAGAACAAAACAATTAGAATTTAGGGTCTAGATTTTTGTTTTGTTTGGTTTTTCAGAGACAGGGTTTCTCTGTATAGCCTTGGCTATTTTGAAAACTTAACTGTAGATCAGTCTGGTCTAAAACTCAGAGGTCATATACCTGCCTCTAGTTTTTTTTCTTTTAGTAGGAAGATTTAAATGAAAAACTGTGATCCCATCAATCCAAGAATGAATAAGACTGTCGGTAAAGAACACCCATCTTCAGTTCAAAATTAAACATAAACCAATGGCTGCAGACTGAATAGTATCCTCCAAAAACTCATACACTAAAGCCCTAATCATAGATCCTCAAACTATGACTGTATCTACAGATAGTAGACAAAGAGACGATTAAGTCAAAAATGTGGTTATGAGGATAAGCTTCAATCCAATGTGACTGGTGTCCTTATAAGAAGAGATTTGGATAGAGAATACAGAGGAAAAGTCATGGGGGAAGATGGTCATCTACAAGCCAAGGAGAAAGCTTCAGAAAAATTCAACTCTGCTAACTCCTTGACCTCACAATTGTAGCCATTAGAATTAAGAAAGAGTTCTGTTGTTTAAACTGCCCAGGCTGTGGTACCTTGTATGGTGACCTAGAAAACTAATGTACAAGCCAAAACAACCATTTAAGTCTTACCCACCATTCCGCATTTTATAAAGCTGCACGTTTTTCTGGATATATTCTGCAAACTGTACAGTGTCTCCAGCCTCTCCAACACACAGGAGTAAGATTTTTTCACTCATCTTAAACATCTTGTCATGATCTGCTCAAAAAAAAAAAAAGAAAAAAGAAATTCATATTAGAAACACTGACCACAGAAACTAAAAGCTATTTATATGTGCAATTATAAACAGGTCTATTAAATATCATACTGAAGATTTTTACCAGTCATTGTTTTTTTTTTTTTGGTTTTTCGAGACAGGGTTTCTCTGTGTAGCCCTGGCTGTCCTGGAACTCACTTTGTAGACCAGGCTGGCCTCAAACTCAGAAATCCTCCTGCCTCTGCCTCCCAAGTGCTGGGATTAAAGGCGTGCGCCACCATCGCCCGGCTTCCAGTCATTGTTATTATAAGAATTTAATAGTTTCACAAGCCAACAGGTTAACTACATATTTTCTTAATGTTAATTTATACCGGAAATTATATATGAAAGCAGACTATTTAAGACACAATTGTGGGAAAAAGAGATGGTTGAACAGTTAAGAGCACTGGCTACTCTTGCAGAGAACCCAGGTGATTCCCAGCACTGACATTAGGTTCATAATCATTTGTAACTACAGTTCCAGGGAATCCCATACCCTTTTCTGACCTCTGAGAGTACTGCGTACATGTTGCATACAGACATACATGCACCTACACACATAAAAATAAACATTTTTTTTTAAAATTACAATTTGGGGCTATAGATGTATCTCAGTGATATAGCATATGCTGAGTGTGTGTGAAGCCCAGAGTTCAATCTCTACCACTTAATTAATTAATTAAAAAATAAAATTTAAGGTTGGCATGGGTCATATGCTTTAATCCAAGCAATCTGGTGTTACAGGATATTTGATCACACTATGAACCCTGAGATTACGTTATTTACTGAAAAAATATGTTTCTAGTTGTGGTGTGGCTCAACCCTTAAAAAATACATTTAATCCTTCTGGCTGGAATACAGACACACCCTTAGCACATACCTTTAATCCCAAACAATGAAAGTAAAATTAGTTTGTAGAAGGAAGCATCCATGTTTGAAATTGATGTCTGATTGAGTGGCAGACAAAATGACAAACCAGAGAAAGACTTGACAGAATAGGATACATTGAACTCTTAAGAGAAAGGAGAGGAAAGAGAAACTACTTAAGAGAGCAGCACAGAAAGGTGTGGGGGGGGGGGAGCAGTTTTACTGGGACAGTTATACAGAGACAGGTTGACGAGAGAGCAAGCTGAACACAGGTGAAGACAGAACAAACCAGAGAATGGGAAGGAGCCAGATTGTAACAGATTGCCAGATTAGATTGATTAGCTTGTACAAAGGATAGAAGATCCCAGGATTAGGCCTAGGTTAGTTAGCAGACGGAGGCAGTAAGGCTTGGAGATGACAATTATATCAGGGGAATAAAAGGCATCTTTACATTCTGGAAGCAAAGACAGACTGATCCCTATAAGCTTGAGGCCAGCTTACTCTACATAGTATGCTACAGGGCAGCCAGAGCTACATAGCGAGACTCTATTTCAAAAGACAAAACAAACAAGCAACAAAACCAATTTAAGAACATTTAAAATACAGGGAATGGGAAGGTGAAGAAAGCTGAAGGAATCCAGACTATGGTGATTATCTTGAGGTACAAGAGTTAAGGACAAAGTTCTGAAACATTATTACTAATACAAATGTTATATAAACATAAAAATGGTGAAAAGAATGGATTCTACAGTTTAAAAAACCTTCTCAAGAAAGTAGGAAAAAAATCAGCTGAAATTACAAATTACTTATAAAGTAAACCAGCTGCATATCAAAGAAAAAAAGAAAATTGGTTGCCAAAGCCAACCCTTTAAGGAACGTGCTAACAGTGAGCCATCTAAATAACTAATGAAAACCATAAGACTCTAGCCTTATCTAGCTAAACCAGACTAATTCAGATCAATCAGATAAACACTCAGGTTGTAATTGTTGCCTAGGGAAGGAAACGCAGTACTTAGTCTGCAGCTTCAGAGAAAAGCTTTACTCTTCCTATCTTACTCCACTTTCACTTTTCATTTTTCTAATAGTGCTGAATAATCTCCCCTGGGAGACATGTTTTCCTGTATGAAAGCTTTTGAAATGTCAAAATCTCTTAATAGGATTTAAGGAACAAATGCAACTATCAAATACTTTACAAGTGTTGGAGAGTTGTAGACAGTAATAATGTGGATATTTGGAGTGGTGTGGCTCCCACATAAAATATGCCTATAGATAATGTTGAATTGCCTTAAAATTCCCAAGTAAACAAACTTTCATTTGTTACACATTCAAAGACTGTTAGTTTGCAAAGTTGTTCTAAAAGGAAGATTCATTTAGACATATGTTGCAAAGAAAAAGACCAGAAGGGTGTATATATGTGTGTGTGTGTATATATATTTATATATATATATATATATATATATTCTAAATTCTTGACAATGGCAAGAATCTGAACGATTTTTATTTCCTTCCTTTTGCTTAACAGTATTTTCAAAATCTCTATAGTAAACAAGTTTCATTTTTGAAAAAAAAATAAGTACTTAATAAGTTTGCATTGTTTTTAAGGAGAAAAAAAGCAGATAGGCAATACGGCTCAGCAGGTAAAGGCCTTGCCCCATCCCCAACTAAATCCCCAGAACCCACACAGTGGATGGACAGAAATGACTCCTCCAAGTTGTCTCTTGACTGCCACACATGTGTTGCGACAAGTCTGTGTGCATATACACACTAAATATTGGAGCAAAAGTAATCTTTTAGGGAGAATAAATTTTATGTCACATTTCATAAAAAAGGCTAAGATTCAAGGCAGCAAACTATTAATTATTAAATCAAAGTAAATCAGGCCTACTTATTTTAAACAGTGGGCATGCTCAGTGAATAGCAAAAGATAATGCCTCAAAACAGAACTGATGGATATTTATGGTCCTGAGTTGTACAAGAAGCTGCCTGTACAGTTCAAGGAAGTTCTTACACTTGTCAATAAACTTCCAAGATCCACAAACACACCCAACCAAATGAGTATCAACATGTAATGCCATGCAGTCAAACTGACCAGAACCCACTAGACATACGTTCTGGTCAGATACACAGTGGGCAAATGATTTGCCTGTCTAAATTCTGGTTATCAACTATGTAAAATAATGACACTATCACTTACCAATGTCAAACTCACAGATAAGGAAAACTGTTACACTCATTGTTAGACAATGCAGTCTATATGACATATATTGTAGGAATTCGGAATAGCAAGTTTCTGGAAACATCAGAGCAACTTAAAAGTCATTCTGCTGCTGGGCAGGCAGTGGTGGTGAACACCTTTAGCCTCAGCACTAGGGAGGATGAGGCAGGAAGATCTCTGTGAGTTTGAGGCCAGCCTGGTCTACAGAGTGAGTTCTCAGACAGCCAAGGCTACACAAAGAAACCCTGTCTCAGAGGGGAAAAAGGCCTTCTGTGTAGGCCAAGAGAAAAAAAGACATGACATGTAGCACATTTACAACCAAACTGAGAGCTGTGCCAGTTCAGTTAGCTGTATAAGCAGGCAGTTTGTCTTGGGAGCTGTTACCTGTATCAGGTTAGTCAGAGCACTTCAGAGAGCCAAAAAACCTTCCCCTAAGAGTATTTGCAAAAAAGTCTCCCTCAAAATTACTACTGTTCAGCATTCTTGACTTTTCCACACAAATTCCCTCAGACAATTGTAAACTCCTACCCTAAGTTTTTCATACCAGAAAAGGTTGTTGAGTACAATTATTTCCAACTTTTTTCAAGAACTTACTCAAATTCATCTTTCTTTCCATACCATAATCCTTTTGTTCTCTGTGCCTATTCTAATGACTTACTTTATAATCACTGATTTAAAAACTAGGCTAACACTAACTAGTAATACTTCTAACACATAAGAAAAATCTTGTATATATTTCCTGGCTTTTTTCTTCAGTTTGCTTTTTTAGAGAGAGAAAATGTCTCAGTATGTAGTCCTACAATGTCCTTGAATTCATTACGTAAACCAGGCTGGTCTCCAACTAGAGATCATCACTCCTCTGTCTACGGGATGAAACTATCGGGATACACTATGCCTGGTTTTCCTTGTCTTGGTTTTTTCTTCGGATGTTAGCTAAGAGGTTGCATCCCACGTAACACCTAGTGTGGATAAAGGCACAGAGCACATTCTCCTTTACAGTCATTCACACATTCACTATGATGAAACAGAAGATCCATTAACCCGACGGCCGCTCCACCTGCACTCTTCATGCTAACATCACTTGTTGTCAAAGGCCTTGCTATTCAAAGCAATGGACAAATTTATTCTCAAAATAAACTTAGTCCTTTGGAGATTGGCTTAAAAACATAACTTCTACAAACTAATCATAAAATTTCATAAAGTTTCTAGAGAAACAATACCATAGACGTTTGATTTGAAGTTCTTCGGAAAGAACAGAATGCAAGCAAAGTTGACAGCATTCTATCTCCCCAGATGGGAGCTCCAGGCTCACACCAGCTAGGTGCCTTTTCTTTGAGAAATCAGTTGTGGCAATTGTGCTTTTTCAGCTCTGACAACACACTTCAGGAAACTCCAGATCTAATCGTTGTTCTTCCTGGAATCTAGGATTAACTACTCATCACCTTCAAAGCTTCCCCTAATCTGCACAACCAGAATCTCTCCTCCAGCATTGCTCCCTAAAAACAGTCTCCTCTTCTCATTAGCCCAAAGCTTGACTGCTCTTGTCTCGACCCAGCAATCACTTTCTGGTTTGTGTGTGTGTTACACATGAGTGTATGGGTGTACCCACCTTACCAGCGACAGGGAAGGACACCAGGCCATCCTCCACCTTATTCTCATGAAGCAGAAGCTCACCTTTTGGACTTGACTGATTGGTCAGTGAGCTCCCAGGATCTGTGTTTGCTGCTCCCAAGTAGGGTTACAGGCACACAGCCATGCCTGTTTTTGTTTGTTTGTTTGTTTGTTTTAGAGTGAGTACTTGGAATTTAAATTCTTCGTGCTTGCATAGCAAGCACACTGACCTACTCAGTCATCTTCCCAAATACATAGTATTCTTTTATTTCTTCCTCTTTTCAATACCTAGCACTGTAAAGTACATTGAGGCATGAAACTTGTCAAATGAACTTTTAATTCACTGAACAAAAGCTAAATACCTTTCAAACAGTACCATGCCTATGATCAATCATGAAAACACTCAGATCCTGTGGGTCAACTGTCACTATAAAAGAAGCAGCGTAGTTGTTAAAGGTAAAAGAGATCATTTTCATAATGTCTACTAACTTGTTTTTGGAGTGCTTCGAGTGGAACCTGGGGCCACTGAATTGTATCCTCAGTCCCAAATTACACAGATTTGAACCTAGGTTCTACCACCTGTAAGCTTAGAAACTTTTTCTTTGATAATTTAAAAATTATTTATTTCTTTAGGGACTCTCTCTTGTTCCGCACAGTTGCACACGTGCCACAGAACAGGTCAGAGGACAACCTCCAGAAGGTTGGGGTAGGGTCTCTTCCTCTGCCGTCTGGGTTCTGGGATCAAACTCTGGTTGTCAAACCTGGCCAAAAGCATCTTTACTACTGAGTTATTTCAACATCTCCTTAAGAAAGTTTTATACGTATTATATGTGTGTTATATATAATATACACATTAAAATAATATATATCTTAGTTATACATATTCTGTCTCCAACTAACTCTGCAAAAATGGCACATAATAGAGCCAATCTTTTAACAAATTAAAATATTAACGCTGGACACACCTGATACATATACGCTTCAGTTTGTTAAGTATTTGTCCAATGCTAACTCGTTCACTCAATCCTCTCAACACGTTCTGAGTTGGGTATTAGTAATCTGAGAGAATAGAAAATCTGGGCACGGAAAAGTAACATACAAAAATCATAAAACAAATAAAGAGAAGCCATCTCTGTTGCACTAAACTATTTAACTACAAGGAAAACGTAGCAGCCAGTGAAAGCCGGAAGAGGCTCTGAGCTAAGCAACTGAAGACAGCGGAAGTTGAGTGGAAATGCCAAACTCTGAGGAGTCTCACTCTCCCCAAGATCCCACCTTAGGGCGCCTGCAAACTAACCCCTATCTGTGACGACCGAAACTTACCAGAAATTCAGAGATCTGAGGCGCCCAGCACCGAGCACACACTTGAGCTCTTATAAACGGAACCGTCCATCCTGAACAACTCTGACCTAGCAAACCTCATCCAGCCAAGGCCAGAGCACAATCCTGACCTAGAATCCAAAGCTAGGGCCTTAAGTTTGTCTGCCAGCTTCCCGGCTTCTAAATCCTGCAGTGCCGGAAGGGCAGAGCACGCTGAGCTCCATTCCAGGCTGCCCAGAGGGAGGCCCACTGTACCCTTCACCAGATCTCGCCGACTGCCCCTACACCCAGGCCCGCCGGGCCTCCCCCTGCTTCCTCTCACCGTCCTTCATCTGGACAATATTGCTGGCGGCCACCCGGTCAGAAGCGACCAGGACATAGTCTGGGCCCTGGATGCCAATGAGGTACTCCATGGTGCCGGGAAGCGGGAGGCTGCAGGGTCCACAGACAGAGGGACTTTCCGGGACACGGCCTCACCAGTGAGACAGCACACCCGAACTAAACTGGGTGTGACGCAAAACGTGCGACCGCCCGGTCATTGGCGCGGCCCAATGACGTCAAGTCTCGCGAGAGAGCCGGCGTGAGCTTGGGAATTTTTTCGCGCTGTGATTGCGGAGTAGTAGTCTCCTTCAGCGGTGTCTTTTCAAAACGTAGCTGTGGGTTATGCAACATTTGGTTTCCTTATCTACCAATTCGAATTTCAGAGTTTGTACGTAGATAAAAAGTGTAAGAAGTGCCAGCGCACGTAGGTGCTACAGAGGAGAAGGCCTTCAGGTTTCTGTTTTTCATTTCCTTGCTCGTTAAACAAACGGAAAATTTTCCCTACAAGCCAGATTGAAGAACAGTCATCCTGAGCCATAGAGTTAGAGATCAGGGGAGCAACATAGGAAAACAAGTCCCAAAAAACCCCCTTGGCGGGGGTTCACTCTTGAAATCCTAATACTGGGTAGGCTGAGGTAGAACGCAGTCAAACCTGACTACCAAAGTTCAATCCCTCGAACCCGCGGTAGAAAGAACAGACTCCCCAAAGTTTTCCTCTGATCTTCACACGAGCGTGTTCATCCCCCCCCACAAATAAAAAAATTTATATTTAAACATTTTATTATACTTCTGCTTCATTACATTGAAAATATTATTTTTAAAATTTATTTACATTCCAGTCATTGCCCCGCACCCACAGTTCCTCATGCCAACAAATAAATTTTTAAATGTTTACTCTTTTTATTTTTTATTTATTTATTTATTTTTGCGCGCGCGTGCGGGGAGGGGGTTGTCCAGACAGGATTTCTCTGTGTAGCCTTGGCTGCTCTGAAACTCCCTCTTGTAGACTAGGCTGACCTGGAACTCAAAGATCCCCCTACCTTCCGAGTGCTGGGATTAATGGCAAGTGATACCACCTGGCGGCGGCGGCTGCTGCTGCTGCTCCTCCTCCTCCTCTTCTTCTTCTTTTTGAGGGGGTGGTGTGGACTTACTACTATGTAGCCTTGGTTGTCCTGGAACTAATTTAACTGTGCTGACCAGACTGACCTCAAATTCACAGAGATCTGCCTGCCTCTGACTCATCAGTGCTAGAATTAAAGTCCTGGATCACCATGCCCTACATGAAATATTTTGGAAAGAGTAAGATAGGAAATTAGGAACGGGTTGGAGAGATGGATCAGTGCTTAAGAACACTGGCTGCTCTTCCAGAAGACCTGGGTTCAATTTCCAGCACCCATAAGGCAACTTGAAGACGGCTATCAGTAACTCTGATATATTTCTGTCCTCTGAAGGCACTGCGCATACATACATTCAGGCAAAAACCCCATAACACATAAAGTAAAAACAATTCTTTTAACAATAGGAAGGGCATATGCACTGTATCAAAAACAGGTAACTTGTCTGTCGATGTTAGTGCACTAACAGATCTGCCCACCCCCACCCCCAGCCTCATGCCAGCATATGTAGATTTGAGTTCTAACACAGCACTTGCATAGCCCATGTAGTTCTGTGCACAAGCTCACCTTTCCAGAACCACCTGGGCGCAGAAAGGCAGTAACTGCGGCATGTGAAAGCTCCAACAAGTAGCCTTCTATTCATCTCTTTCTCTCCCCAGATAAAAGGAGCTTCAATATATGTGTACTTGATTTTTGTTAACTTCAGCTGAGCTGCTGTTTTCTTCAGGTAATACTGTATACTTGGTGTGTATGGAAGAAGCTGGTAAGAGTGCCCTCCTTCATAAATAAGCAATTGCAGTGTTTTGCATGCAAAATTTAAAAAATTTAAATTGTCCTGATTCTATTTTGTAAATAAATAAACAGTATCTTTTCTAAGCAGTATGGAGGAAGACAAGTGCTTTGTGCATTTTTGGTATATTTGAGTTCATGTTTCCACAATGACATTCCTTTTGACACAGTTGGGTTTCTCATAGGTATCCTAGTTCATGTACATCTGAATGCTAGCTAATACTGTGTTTAAGTTTCGTGTTGCAAGAACAAATGGAATAAACTTGAATTGTGCTATAGGTTAAAAAAATTAGGGGAATAGAGGAGAGACTACAATTAAACTGCATATGGAAATGTCTTAATGAAACTTGTGACTCTGTACAATTAACATACTTGTGCTGGCTAGTGCTCTATCAACTTGACGCACAAACCAGAGCTATGTGAAATGAGGGAACCCTTAATTGAGAAAATGCCCCCATAAGATCCAGCCATAAGGCTTTTCTTAATTAGTGACGGACGAGGGAGGTCACAACCCATTATGGGTGGTGCTGAGTTGGTGGTCCTGGGTTCTATAAGAAAGCAGGCTGAGCAAAACCATGGAGAGCAAGCTAGAGAACAACAGCTTCCCCAAGGCCTCTGCATGAGCTCCTGCCACCAGGATCTTGACCTGTTTGAGTTCCTCTCCTGACTCCCTTCAGGGATAAACAGTGCTGTGGAAGTGTAAGCTGGTTCCTCCTCAATTTGTCTTTTGGTCATAATATTCTGTCACAGCAATAAAACCCATAACTAAGACCGTACTTTAATAATAAAAACACCGCCGGGCGGTGGTGGCGCACACCTTAATCCCAGCACTTGGGAGGTAGAGGCAGGTGGATTTCTGAGTTCGAGGCCAGCCTGGTCTACAGAGTGAGTTCCAGGACAGCCAGGGCTACACAGAGAAACCCTGCCTCGAAAAACCAAAAAAAAAAAAAAAAAAAAAAAAAAAAATTGCCAGTCAGCATGGCTCTCGCCTTTAATTCCAACAATCTGAAGGCAGGGGCAGACAGATCTCTGAGTTTGAGGCCAGCCTGGTCTACAGAGCAAGTTCCAGGGCAGTCAGGGCTACACAGAAAAACGCTGTCTCAAAAAACAAAGCAGAGTTTATTAAATATGCATTATCTTTCAAATGTAGCCAAAGAAATGTCTGCAGAATAACCCAGACATTTGTGCACAGACATATGTTGTGTTGACCGCCACAGTAACGATGCAAAGAGGACTAACTTCTATGTTTAAGTAGAGATGTTTTATATATGCTGCTTTTTGCACACAGTGACATACTAGTCATCTATTCCAAAGAATGAAATGGGGCTGAGGCAATGACTCAGTCGATGAAGTGTTTGTTTCACAAGCTTGAGGACCTCAGTTCCGGAACCCACAGGTCTCACATAGTGCTGGTGCCTGTAGCCTAGTGAGGGGGAAATGAGAGGTGCAGACAAGGGGGTCCCTGGGAGCTCATGAGCCAGCCGACCTGGCATGAATGGTGAAGTTCAAGGCCTCAAGAGATCCCACTTCAAAACAAAAGAAAAAATGGAATGTGCCTAAAGACACACATGCACACACACACACACACACACACACACACACACACACACACACACTAAAAAGAATGAAATTAATTGCCCTATAGCTCAAGTTATATTTTACTGTCCTGAAAATGGAATTGCTTTCCTCTTTGTAGTGGGATGCCATTTTATTAAAACAGTGAATATTCATCTGTGAATGGAAAATATTTAGGAATATTTCAAGATCAGTTATATGCAGTTATTATTTAGTGTGTGTGATTTAGCAAGATGATTTTTCACCAGGCTGTGGTGGCACACACCTTTAATTCCAGCACTTGGGATGCAGAGGCAGGCAGGTCTCTGAGTTCGAGGCCAGCCTGGTCTACAGAGTGAGTTCCAGGACAGCCAGGGCTATACAGAGAAACCTTGTCTCTAAAAGCGAAACAAAAGGGGGGCAGTGTTTTACCCCGAATTTGACAGATTCCTTCTGCCTCTCCATCCTGAATTCTGGAATGACAGGCACAATCCACTATGTCTAGATCACTTTCTATTGTTTCTGTTTTGTTTGAATGTTTTACTATTCTCAAGTGACACACACACACATATATATGCATGTTTCAGATGTCAAATGTGTGCTAGGGATTAAGACCAGGGCGTTCCTTATGGTGTTAAGCACACACTTTACCACTGAGTTACACCACAGCTAATTATTTGCAAGTAATTTCGTGAGACAGGGTCTTGTGTGGCTCAGGATAGCTTTGAACTCATTATGCAGCTGAAAGTGATTTTGAACTCTCCTGATCCTCCTACCTCTACTACACAAGTGCTGGGATTGTGGGCAAATGCCACCACCCCAGGATTTAATTAAAAAGAAAACAGCCACCACTATAGTCTATAAGCCTTGCAGCAATTCTGGGAAAGGGGGACTACCTCACGGTTAGGTTCTGGCTCATACAACTGAGTCCTCATGTCACCTAATGAGAAATGGAAAGTAAGTTGCAATTCTATCTCCAAAGACAACTATGGGATCCCCTTGTCTCTGTAGAAATTCTAGCAATTACTTCAGTCTGCATGTTTCTTCCAGGTCTCTGCCCATAAGGAGGCGTAGAGCCTGAGGAGATTGGAGCAGCCTATCTATCATGGGATGCAAGCCACGGGCAAGCGAGGTCATTAAGCCAGCCATCTCTGTGAACACAACTGCATCCATCATTCTCAAAGAATTCTTTTCTTAAGCATCAGCAGAGAAAGCCCCACTGAAACCCCCTCCTCCCTCTGGGACCCATGCCTACGATTGTGTTCTTTAAATGCTAAAATTACACAGCTATGCTATATACAACCTGCACACAAATAATGCAAAGTAAATCAATCAATATCTCTTCTTTCACCAAAGGTAATCACCCATCAAATGCCTCTATCTGTCATATCTTTCATTTTGTACAAGCCAATACGAATTGGTTCTTTCGCAGAAGATGCAGAACTTTGAACAGGAAATCTGATACACACACATACAACATATACACACACATGTATATGTTTTTATATGTTATATATGCATGTATATGTGATGCATATATAAATATATAAATATCTATAAAACAATCTCTTTAGTGGACACTTTTTTTTTTTTTTTTTTTTTTGGTTTTTCAAGACAGGGTTTCTCTGTATAGCCCTGGCTGTCCTGGAACTCACTCTGTAGACCAGGCTGGCCTCAAACTCAGAAATCCTCCTGCCTCTGCCTCCCAAGTGCTGGGATTAAAGGCACGTGTCACCACTGCCTGGCTTAGTGGACACTTCTATCTTCTCCAAGACTTTTGAAATACCTTCTAGATTTCAGTCCCTAAGATGTCTTACTTTCTTGTTAGTTAAGAAAAAAAGGTGAAGTTTTTAAAAAGCTAAATTATGGTGACAGGAGAGATGACTCAATCAATAAAGTGCTTGTGTTGAAAGCATAATACCTGATTTCAGCCCCCAGAATCCATGTAAAAAATCTGGGTGTAGTGATGTGCTTGTTATCCTAGCACTCGGGGTGCAGAGATGGGTGGATCCCATCCCACTGTCCTGTCACCCTGGCTTATTTTTTATAGCTCTGCCACACTTCCTCCTTGGCAGTAAAGGTGTTTTGAAGATGTTGAGAACTAAGAAGAAACAGAGTGGACATTTCCCCATGTTTTGTGCTGTGTATTATTTTCAAGATAAGGTCTTTCTGTGTAACCCTGGGTACCCTGGAACTCACTCTGTAGACCAGGCTGACCTCAAACTCACAGAGATCCGCCTGCTTCTGCTTCCCAGGTGCTGGGATTAAAGGCCTGTGCCATCACTGCCTGGCTGTGCTATGTATTGTGTGCTTTATTTAATGCTCATGTTAATTGACTTAGCAGGCTGTGTGATTACATTAGCAGGTCCCATGAGAACCTTTAAGGGGAAGGAGTTTGAGAGGCTGGGCAGCCATGCATACATGACTAGGGTCCTGTGCATGATCTTGGCACTTGGGGAGTGTGACAGACTGGTTTCTAGAAAGCTGAGGTTCATAACCTGACAGAGACACTATGCTGCTTTTGAGAAGTACAGCTGTTGTCACAGGGTCTTTAGGTGGTGAGAAAAAAGACTGAGTAGCCAATAGGATTAGGTAGCCCTGCCCTGGCCCTTAGTGTAAGTTGCTCCCATGGTTGGGGTGTTGGGCAAAGCATGTTACCATTTGTAGCAAGGAATTGCTCAGATGGCAACTCTGGTTTACCCAATTTGTCTTAATGTCTCCTCCTTGATTGACCCTCCCAAGTATAGGGGATGCTATCATTTCCTTGTTTATCCATCTTGGAAAGAACACAGTCATCGGTCTTCAACATCTAGGTACTGTTCCAAGATCATGGCAGAGAACTCTTTTCCACACCTTGCTGATAGATGTTAGAGCATTGTTGAACTGACACACATGTTGGCTTTCATATGCCAATATGTGCGTGCGCGCATGCACACACACACACACACACACACACACACACACACACACACACACACCACCAGGTAAAGCAACAAATAACCTTTCAGTTAAGGGAAATACATCAGTGCTGGGGCTCTTTAGAAAGATTGTAAGAATCGATAACTGTAGCTATATAGTGTTTGGTCTTCATCCTCAGCATGGAACAGGCTCAGAAGACAGGTCAAACTATAGTCAGAGTCTGAACTTCCAGTATCCCACCGAGCTATGGTGGGAGTCATTGGTAATCTGAGGTTTGTTTGTTGGTTTGTTTTTGTTTTGTTTTGTTTTGGAGGCGAAGCAGGTTTTTATTGCTCTTGTTTAAAGGTTTTTTAAGACAACATCTTATGTATTTAAAACTGGCCTTGAATTCTTAATCCTCCTGTCTCAGTCTCTAAAGTGCTAGGGATACAGATTGAGCTGATTGAGATTGTACAACTGCCAGGTGTGGTATTCCAGAAACGTTATGTGACCTCCCTGTGAGCCTGCTCAGGCTTTGTTCACCAAAATTTCAGGCCAGATAATGTAGATAAGTTGTCTGGCTGTCCTGTGGGCCAGGACTCGCCTTGCTTCTGAAATATCTTTTGGTTTCTAGCTTTATGGTAGCCAGGTGTTTGGAGAACTTTAGCATCATCTGGAGATTTACAAAAGAAAATGCTGGGATGGAAAGATAGTTCAGTGGTCAAGAGCC
Source organism: Tokudaia tokunoshimensis (assembly GCA_036184795.1). NCBI lineage: Eukaryota > Metazoa > Chordata > Mammalia > Rodentia > Muridae > Tokudaia > Tokudaia tokunoshimensis. The sequence continues at coordinate 110,108,359 of BTHU01000005.1, read as the reverse complement.
TGCTTTTGCTGAAGTCCAGGGCTCCATTCTCAGAATCAACCTGGTGTGTCACAACCATCTATAATTACAGCTTGTGATTTGTAGACTTACATGCAGGCAAAACATTTATAAACACATAAAAATATGGCACAATTATCTTAGAAGTTCATTGGTCTGGTGTTCATCCTTGACCAAGGTTGAACCCCTAACCTAGATGTGATAATTTCTGAAACAGAACCCAATGTTTTGGTTCTTCTAAATAGCTGCCAGTTCTTTACCACAAAACTTCATAGCAGCTGGTTTCATTTTTAAAAGGAGGCTTGGATGGATAGGAAAGGTTAGACACTGTAGCACATGCCTGGAATCTCAGCACTCGGGAGGCTGAGGCAGAAGAACTGGGAGTTCAAAGTCATCCTTAGCTACTTAGTGAGTTAGAGACAAGCCTGGGCTGTATGGGATTCTGTCTCAAAAACCAAAATTAAAATAAAAAATAGGGAGAAAAGGAAAACAAAAAGAAAGAAAAATCAGAAAGCCTCACTCATGAAGATATGAACCTTTTAAGAGAGGTAGAGCCCACTTGGGCTAGGGCATATAAGAAGATCAGAAAAATAAGTCCTGATCCAGGACCTAGTAGGTCCACTCTGTCTGGAGAGTCTCCTTGGGTTTACTTTCTTAGGGTTCTTTGTTGTTATTGTGTTATTTTGTTTTAGACAGGGTCCTCAATGCTCACTGAACTGCATTCCCAGCCTGGATGGAATGTTCTCTTTTGAAGCAAAGCCTTGCTATGTAGCCCAGAATGCCCTCGGACTCCCCAAGTACTGGATTCTGACACGTGTATTTCAGACACGGACATGACTAACAGTTGATGGGACTTTTTTGTTTTTTGAGACAGGGTTTCTCTGTGTAGCCCTGGCTGCCCTGGAACTTGCTCTGTAGACCAGGCTGGTCTTGAACTCACAGAGACCCTCCTGCTTCTGACTCCTGAGTCCTGAGATTCAAGGTGTACACTACCACTGCCTGGTGTTGACTGAACTTTCATAGGAAGTCCTTGTCCTCTGGAATAAAAATAGTGTAGCAGGAGAGGGCAAATGGAAGCCTCAGTTATAATCAGTGTAAGATATAAAAAACACCAGTAGGGACAGTCAGGAATTAAACACAAAACAGCAAAAGGCTAATAAACACCAGCAAGTTCCAGATGTGCATCAAAATCACATATCCTATTATAAGATAATCGAAGCTCTCAGATGAGTTGAGAGAGAACTCTGTTGCAATTATTAATAAATTGATACCATTTCCAAATATTTGAAGGGTACAATGACGAGTGCTACTAGCACTCCATTTAGCTAAATGCCATGGTGCATAAAAAGCATACAGATTAATACAGAAGACAGCAGACTACTGCAAACAGCTGTGAAATGGCCACTGTTGCATCTCTCTGTGTTGGAGCAGAAGAGCTCAACCTTTGGTGCAGCATTTGGAGCACTGATGGAGAAACACATTGACTTCCATGTTATTCAAAGACAGTTTGCAGTCAAACGGAGCACGTGACAGTGCTGCCTGGTTGCCATATTAGTTCTCCTACAGAAATTGGTCTAGTCTCTTACAGAAGCTGATTCCTTAACCAGAAAGCAAATCAATTTAAATAACTGAAGTATGACATTCTCAAGGCATGCTAAGTTGCTAAAAATAAGAGTAAATATAGCCACTTGTGTGCTTAAATGACCTGATGCTGCTCCCAAAATAGCCGGCAGTGAGAGTAAAGACCCATAGTAAAAGAGAACCCCTAGAAGCTAAAGGAAATTACTTAGCAGATCTGAATGCTAGCAGGCTTGAGACTCAAATACCCTGGTAAAATCTCTTTTCCTTACAAAAAAAAAATGTTTGTTTTTTTCAAGACAGTGTTTCTCTGTGTAACAAACCTGGCTGTCCTGGAACTTGCACTGTAGACCAGGCTGACCTTGAACTCATAGAGATAAACCTGCTTCTGATTTCTGAGTACTGAGATTAAAGGCATATGCCACCTGCCTGGTTTACCTTACACATTTACTTTGAAGATCATATCATAGGCATGAAGTGGAAATGTATGGTTTCTTCAGTTGTGTCATGTGATGTTTTTCTGAAAACTATCTTTTTTTAAATATTACAGGATTTTTTTAAAGATTTATTTATTTTATATATATGAGCACACTGTAGTTCTCTTCAGACACACCAGAAGAGGACATCGGATCCCATTACAGATGGTTGTGAGCCACCATGTGGTTGCTGGGAATCGAACTCAGGACCTTTGGAAGAGCAGACAGTGCTTTTAACCACTGACTGAGCCATCTCTCCAATCCTCTGGAAACGGTCTTATGAGAGGAGGTTTTTTACTAAAGCAGACATGATGAGAACAAAACATCCTTGTACCTTTAATTTTTTAAAACCTTATTTTTAATGATGATTCTTAAACGCTATAACCTCCCTTGTAGCCCACTGCCTACCAGAGGTGGTGGAAAAGAAAGGATATGAGGGAAGTAGGCCCATGTAGAAAGGGTCTTTGGAGCAATTCTCGCCCATGTTGTCTGGAAATTGGCAGTTCAGTTCACAGGTTAGCATCAGCAGTTCAATCCACTCACAAACACTTCACAGATATACCAGCAATCCAGTTCAGCAGAGTCAGGTTAGCAACAGCAGTGACAGGACCTAGCAGAGACAGCCAGGCCTCAACCTCAGCTTGAGTCAGCAGGAGGGACCAACAGGAACACCAGAAGTTCTTGGCTGTGTGTCTTTCAGGGAAATGAAGATCAGTGAAGAAGATGTGAGACCCACAAGCGTTGCACAGCTAGCTGTAACAGCATATCAAGCTCTCTCTGTCAAGAATCCTATTTATACCCTCTAAACATCACATGTCTTCCACATGTCTTGCCTCAGCACATGCATCCAATCAGCCTGAGTCCAAGGAGTCTTGACCTTGTAAAGCTGACCAATACATGCATGTTGTTAGCAAAAAATCTTACATCGTGTGTCCTTTCATGTGTTTGCTTTAGCAGAACATCCTCTCTCCTGTGTCTGCTTCAGTGAAATGTTCCATCACGCGTCACCTGTGTCCACTTCAGGAAAACACTCCTTCAGGTGTTTGCCCCAGCAAAAGACCTTCCAACACAACCGACTCTCCAAAAAACCCTTAAAGTTTCCACTTCACATCCTCCCACATGTTTTTCTGGAAGCTGCTTTGGAAAAGGGCATGTGATGTTTTGCTAGAGTGAATTCTTGAGAGAACACATGATGTTTGGAAACAGTATAAAGATAACCCAACAGACAGTGGACAACACTGTGTGGTATTGGTTCACCTTGCCACTCATTGCTGCTCATCGTTTGTCATGATTTCACAGAAAGAAATACATCAAAAGACTTCTAGTGGTGTTCTGGTGGTTTCTTACCACTTCCATACTTCTGCTAATTGGCTGAGACTCATAGTTTCTTCTGGCTCAAACTGCCTTTACTGATTTGTGAATGGTGTTTGTGAGTTGATCAAGCTACCCTGCTGATTTGTGTCAATTGAACTACTGATATCCTGACAATGCAGATTGGATTTGACCCAAAGAACTGTTTCTAAACAGGTCCACATCCTCATTTGCCCTATTAACCATTCCCTTCCACTCCCTCTGGTGGGTGGTGGGCTAGAAGGTAGAATAAAGCATTTAAGTACACTTATTAAAATAGGTTTTTGAAAAACATAATCCTACATAGGTGTACAAAATCTTGCATCATTTTTGTATCTAAATTAACACCACAGGTGAAATGGAACAATTTACATTTGAGCTAAACAAAGTTCAGTCTATCCAAGGTATATTTATAAAACTGTTTGAAATATTAGTCAGGCCTAAAAAATATATATCCAGTATGCTTTTCAGAGCCTTCATACATTTCTAATTACACTCATTTTTTTCTCACAGTTGCTTGGTACCTGGTGTGGGGGTCTCCTCCACAGCTATACAGCCACTACCTGGACAGATGCATCCATATGCATTTCAAAGATTGGGCAAAGTTATGTTGTTTGACACTTAAGTTCAGTCTTTCCAAATGAAACTCCAGCTTCAAGGCAAATAAATAAAAATGGTAAAGATCTAGCTAATTCTTGTTTATCTTTCCCACTGGCCTTGGCTGATTGAAAACCAAAGAGAACCAAGAAATCGAAATTCCCCACATATTTAGAGAAAGCTGTTGTTGGAGGTCATGTATAAGTCCATAGTTTATGCTCTGCCTGCCTATTCAACCAATGAAAGTTCTATAGTCTTGCTAACAATTAATGACAAGAACAATCTTTAAAATCTTTGTGTTGGTTGGTCAACGTTACACATGTGTGAACACACCAGCCGTTTAGTCACAACTCTTTGTCAGATAATCAGATCACATTTCTTTTCTTTTCTTTCTTTCTTTCTTTCTTTCTTTCTTTTTTTTTTTTTTTGAGACAGGGTTTCTCTGTGTAGCCCTGGCTGTCCTGGAATTCATTCTGTAGACCAGGCTGGCTTCAAACTAACTTAGAAATCTGCCTGCCTCTGCCTCCCAAGTGCTGGGATTAAAAAGGCGTGAGCCACCACTGCCCAGCCAGATCACATTTCAATGGACGTGTTTCTGAATGCCAACCAAGTCTTACTTTACGTGATCCCACTTTTGGGGTTCTGTCAGCCCTCTCATACCTGTGAAAACCTACTGCTACGTGAAGCCCATGTTGTTACCAAACTCTATGATCAGTGGTATGTGGTATGCCTTTCTTGGTGGAAGGTGTCACCAATCAGTATATTCTTAAGCAAGCAAGCAAACAATTAGACTTCATAGTTTTCTGTTTAGGTATTGAGTGATGGTCTCATCCATTGACACAGGAAAGATTTTTCAGCTCTGAGTGTGCATAGAGCAGGAAAAGGCTCTGGAACATTTTCGTGCTCCCTTCTAGATAACTGTCATCCTTAACTAGAAGGCTTCATTTCCACTCTGGTCAATAGCTAATTGACAGAAGAATGCAAGCGATTGGGGCTGGAGAGATGGCTCAGAGGTTAAGAATCCTGGCTGCTAACCCAGAGTACCCAGATTCAATTTCCAGGACCCATAGGGTGTCTCACAACCATCTGCAACTTGTGTCAAGGGATCTGATGCCCTCTGCTGGCCTCCTCAGGCACTTCATGCACATGGTGCACAGGCACACATGCAGACAAAACACCAGTACACATAAATGGAAAAAAAAATAATACAGAAGACCATCTTGCTCATGTGGGGAACTAATTCTGTGGTCCCATTTTTATCTTAAAAATCTCTCCTATAAAATCATATAAGATTACATTCTTTCCAGCTTTTTATTTCCTGTCCTAGCCTGCTTGTCTTCTTTCTTCTAAAAATTACTCCATCAATACGCCCCCTTAAGACTGAAGTTTGAGTTCCAGCACCCATGTGATTCACAGCCATCTGTAACTCTGGTCCCAGGGGATTTGATACTTCTTCTGATCTTCAAGAGCACCAGAAACTGCAAATATATATATATATGCAAAACACATAAAATAAAATAAACAAACCTAATTTTAAAAATACATTCAGTCAGGTGGTAGAAGTGCACACCTTTAGCCCCAGCACTTGGGAGGCAGAGGCAGACCTGGTTTGCAGAGCTTGTTCCAAAACAACCAGGACCACACAGAGAAACCCTATCTGGAAAAACAAAAATGAAGAATAAAAAAGTATATCTCTCATTAAGAACCCTGTCTCTAACTCTACTTCTAGGAAGCCCAACCCAAGACAATACACACGGTTCAAATACTTTTATAGTACTAGATAGAGGGCTACCCCACAATTTTTTTTTTCTGAAATGGAATCTCTTGTTAACAGGAGAACTTATCTGACAGATGTTTGTGTCACATGGAACATGTGATGCTTCTTATACTTGAAAACTGGAGAACAAAATCCACACGTGAGTATTTTCTTGTCATAGGGTTCTATACACTGCCTAGGCATTTTGAGAACTGTCTTTCCACTCCTAGATGCCAGACAGCTCTTCTAGGGTAGTTCACAGCTTGACAGGAAGCAGTCATTTGCCAAAACTGGGCTACCCAAGACTTTTTTCCTCTTGCCTCATCTACTTGTATGTTTGGTATCTTCTGATTGGCCCTCAGTGAAGCCAAGATCTCTGTTTTCTCTGCCACTTCTTTCTAGGTTGGTTTTGATGTTCAACCACCAGTATTCAATAGCTATGCGTGGCTTGAATGTCTCCCTTATCTCTATCTTTTTCCTTTTCCTTTTTTTCAGTGCTGGAGATCAAACTTAGGGCCTTGGGCATGCTACACAAATATTCTACCGTGGAGCTACATCCCCAGACTCCTGCCTTCATCTCTTTCATAGCCTCTAACATAAGCCACCTGCCCCTCTAGTGCTATGCTCTCACAAATGTTGGTTCTTATGAGATCACTGAGTGTGAACACTTACTTCATATTCAGTTACTCATGCTATTTTACTTTATCTCAATGGTACCACTGAGGCTGTCCAACTGAGTCAGTATTCCAAGGCTGCTTTTTATCATCCACAATCTAGTTGTGATTAGATACCTAAAATCATAAAAAGCATTTTAACCTTTTTTTTCGAGACAGGGTTTCTCTGTATAGCCCTGACTGTCCTGGAACTCGCTCTGTAGACCAGGCTGGCCTCGAACTCAGATATTCGCCTGCCTCTGCCTCCCAAGTGCTGGGATTAAAGACGTGCGCCACCACTGCCCGGTTATTTTTAACCTTTTAAGTTTATTTCTTTCGTCCTTTCTTCTTCCTTCCTTCTTTTCTTTCTTTTCTTCTTTTTTTAAAAGATAAGTTGAAGGCTTAGATTTTTCAAAACTTACTTTAATTTACTTGGTTCTTTAATGTTTCAACCTCCTTTTGAACTCGCCACCCACCAGAGGTAGGGAAAACGAAAGGTTAATAGGAAAAGGGGATTATGGATCTGTTTAGAAATAGTTCTTTGGAGGCAATTCCAATTTTTTTTGTCAGCAGTCCAGTCATTCACAAATCAGTAGAAGTGGCTTGATCCAGAAGTAACTGCGAGGCTCTACCAATCAGCATGAGTCCGGCAAGAAGCAGCTAGAATACCACCAGAAGTTCTTTGGCAAGCTTCTCTCTATGAAGTCATGACAAGTAAAGACCAGTGAAAAAGCAAGGCAAACCAATGCAAAAGTGTCGTCAGCCAAGACCAGTGTCATCGAAGCCCAATGAAGACCAGCAAAGAGCTACAAGGTGAACCAATGCAAGAGGGTTGCCCACTGTTTGTTGAATTATACTTAGATTCTCTCCAAATATCATGTGTTCTCTCAAGTGTCCACACCAGTAAAACATCACATGCCCTTTCACCAGGTGACTTCCAGAAAAACACCACGTGTCTGTTCTCAGCAAAACATCCTCTCACATGTCTGCTTCAGCAAAATATCCTCTCATATGACAATTTCTAGAAAAACATCACAGGAAACAACTGTGAAATGAAACCAGAAATTCCCACTTCAGCAACTTCTTACTATGTGGCTTTGGCTGGCCTGGAACTCATAAAGATCCACCTGCCTCTGCCTCTGCCTCTGCCTCTGCGAGTGCTGGGATTAAAAGTGCACCACTATGCCCATCTTAAAATTATTTCTAAAATTTGATGTGTTGAGTGTTTTGTTTGCATGTACATAAGTGCACCACATCTATGCAGTAACCATGGAAACTAGAAGGGGCATCAGATCCCTTGAAACTGGAGTAACAGGCAGTTGGAATTTACCACATGGGTGCTGAGAATTGAACCCTGCTTTTCTGCAAAAGCAGTAAGTGCTGCTAACTGCCCCACCATCTCCCCACCCCCTCCTGTACTTCTGTACAGAAATTCCCACCAGTATCCTCCTCCTTTCCTATACAGCATCCCTTTTTCATATCTCTGGCCTTTGTTTTTATATTTTTATCTAGTGTGGATAATCACCTTTTCTTTTCACCTCTTTTTCTGTTTTGTTTTGTGTTTTGAAACAGGGTTTCCCTGTGCATCCCTGGCTGTTCTGGAACTTGATCTGTAGACCAGGCTGGACTCAAACTCATTGAGTTCTGCCTGCCTCTGCCTCCTGGGTGCTGGGTCTGAAGGCATGCACCACCACCTCCTGGCATCCTGCCCACCTATTTATTCAGCACTATCTCAACCAGGACAGAAATCCTTCCAAATACAGGCCTTCTGATGATTACATAACGAGCTCTGTGTTTGTCAGGGATGTTCATCATGTCCCAAAAAGCTCAATGCCTCCAAGCTGAATAGACAGTGAAATATGATGGTTCAAAGCTTATGTAATATTAGCAAATCAAACAAGTCTGAGTTTGAATCCTAGCCCAATTATATAGTAGCTGGGAGAACTGAGCAAGATGCAAGTTTCATTTTCTCTAAAACTGAGGTGCGATCCTGACACTACTTAAGCTCTTAGAGAGTTAGTGAAGATGAAGTTAAACATAACAACTCACTTAGCTCACTACTTGGTATATTGTAATTATTCAATACATGTCTTAATCTTATCACCAGCATTCACTGTCTGCAAAGGTCATTGTTGAACTTCCAGAGTTGTCCTACAGTTATGGAAGGGGCTCCCCAAGAAGAGTTCTCCATCAGTGCCATCTCTCAGTGTGGAAAACCTAGGGAATGTGTCAGAATGTTGTTAATTACAGAATAGGTTCACCCAGAAGTAGATCAGACCGTAGGGATGGAAGGGCGCTAAACCAAAGTACAGAAAAGGAAAGCTAAGTTCTCAAAGCTGCCTCTACTGGAGCAACAGGGCAGGGGAGAGGACCCGGGGTGGGTGCAGACATGCGGGGGTAATTATGGATTAAGGCACAGAAGAATGAAGCACACAGATTGCGCCCTCCTGATCCATTGTACGTCTAGGTAATGAAAGGCAGTCTTAGAAAGCAGCTCCGGAACAGAGAAAGTCCTTTGATTTCAGACCTCCCTCGTCATCATTGGCTTGCTTTTGGTAGGAAGGCTGCGGAATGAAGCTGTTCATGGGGAAAATGTCATGCTGAAAATCACAGACACAGAGACTGCATTCACGTTATAACTGAAGAGTTGAGGTATGATGATGTCCATTTGTAATCCCAGAACTCCAGAGGCTGAGGCCGAAGGATCACTCAGGAGTTCCAGGTCAGCCTGGACTACAGAGTGAGACACTATCTCAAAGACAAAACAAAAAGCCCAAAGATTCTGAAATTGAGTCTTATACTCCAGGCATTAGCTTCTCCACCTGGAGAGGAGGGCCCCTTTTTAGGTGACTCTTTGCCCACCTCCTGCCCCCCATCATCTCTGGGATATATGATTACCTTAGAGTATAAACACCAGGGGTAACTAGTGTCTTTTCAGCAGTTTCTGGCATCCCAAGGGGCTTTCAGACAGATGATGCCTTCTTTATTTCTTATGTTCTCCTAAGGGGCCAGGGCAGTCACATCTGCTGATGGTCAACAACACAAAACTCTCCTTACAGGCCCCATAGGAACACAGCTCCCATAGAGCTGATCCGGTCCATGATGAATCCTGTGTCTTATGCTATCTGAAACTGACTGTGCAAACATCGCCAACAAACAATTGTTATTTATCATCTGTAATTGTTTCAAACTCCTGCCCAGAGGCAGGAGAATGGGTCTGATGACTTTCAGAGAATTCTGTTCACCTAGGAAGTCTGCAATAAGTCAATGTTGTGATGCTGGGATTTTCAAGAAAAGTCACGGGGGACTTAGGAAACTTCTACATAAACATCGAAAGTGACACTTGTGCCATCTGACTTCTGGTCCCCCAAGGAGATGAGAGAGTACCATGAAACCTGACGTGTTCCTATGATTTGAGATGTCCAAGGAGCTCAGACCTCTTCTCATCCCTGTCTTATCTGTCTTCTTTCATTCTCATCCAACATTCACCTTCAACCTGAAACCCAGTCCATGCCCTCTGCTACCCACTCAGGCTCTGAGCGAATGGAAACTGGTGAGCCTTCTTGCTCAGGGCCCTATAGTCTGCTGGCTCCTGTCCTATAGCACCCCACTTCCTTATGCCTTCCACTTGATAATATGAAGGGCTTTAGATCCTGACAACAAGAGAAAGATGCCAATGTGTCCTGGACCTGGTGACCAAGAACTGATGTTTGGATTGCTGAGACTGGGCAGAAAACCCAGCCTGAATCTGGCCCTCCTCATGGCTCATCTTTCAAGAGCATTTGCTTCCCTTTGCTTCCCTGTTGCCTCTGCTCTGAGGAAGCGTGGCAAGCCATCTTGCTGCTGGCACCTGCCACATTGTAGCATAACACCAACACTAATGGCAAAAATAATCACAGTGACAACGATGACAGCTTAGTCTACATGCAGAAGGCACTTGTCATCTCCTTGGGAGCCTCCCAGCCCCAGGCTTCATGCTGATGATGTACTTGGCCCTTGGCCCACAGTACACACTGTCACAGTTACACACTTGTTTCCTCTGAATGGTTGACATTATCATTCCTGTCATGGCAATTGTGAATAACTCTTGGTTTATTCTTGCAAAGCACATCTACTGAGGACAAAGTGAGTATCAGTTTCCATCAAGGTTATAAAGGAGTTACACATTTAAAACATGCTTTCAAGAAATAGTTTAAGGGATTGGGGATATAGTTCAGTGGCAATGCATTTCTCAGGCATGCACAAACCCCTGGGTTCTTTCTACCCACAGCACCAAAAGGAAAAGAGGAAGAGAGAGAGGAAATGAAAGAGGAGGAGAAAAAGGAGGAAGAGGAGAGAGGAGGAGGGTGAGTGTGTGGAGGAGGCAGGGGATCAATATATATATTATACAGACAGTTGTAAATGGGTAGCTTCACAGTGCCTAGAAAAAGCAGTGGTACACAGTGAGTGCTCAAAGACTAAGTTTGGATTCAATGAAATGAATAAGTAAGAATGAATGATTATACAAAGGGCTTAGAACCTGAGACAGGGCACAGAATAGCTTATTAAATGAGCCAGGAAGTCTTCTAGGGAGGTGATTGAGTTCTTTTTCTTTCCTTTCGTTACCTTCTGCCCTCCTTCCAGTCTTTCATTTTTGAAGAAATGGTCTCATATAGTCTCCACAATGTACTGAGGATGACCTTGAACTCCAGTTCCTCCTGCCTCCACTTTGCATGTGCTGGGATTTATAGTTGTGTGTCTAAACTCAGAAGGCTGAAAAGGCAGCGTCCAGTGCTGCCTGGACCTGGACACTTGGGCTGGTACATCACCTGTGCTTGAGGGAACATTGCTGAACCTCTATGTTCCAGACCCTGGTTCCCATGAGGCCTTGGTCCCCATGTATACAATGAGTTAACAACAGTAACTTCCTTCTGGTGTTATAAGAGCACTGACTGCTCTTCCAGGGGTCCTGAGTTCAATTCCCAGCAACCACATGGTGGCTCAGCCATCCGTAACGAGATCTGGTGCCCTCTTCCAGTGTGTCTGAAGACAGCTACAGTGTACTCATGTACATAAAATAAATAAATCTTTTAAAAAAATAAAGGAAATATTAGTAAAGTTTTTGCTATAAAGCCAAGTATCACATAAATGTCCAACAAATGAATGTGACTGCCTAGGAGATCCTCAGACTAGCAGGTTGGAAAGCTAAAGGCACGAGGAGTGCTTCCCCAACAATGTACTGACGTCTCGGCAGAATATCTTACTCAGGAATCTGGGAAAGAGCACAAGAGAAGGATTTGTTAAGGTAAGTGGTGGTGTGAGCTGTTCTTTTTTAGGCTTTTTATTTGTGAATCATTTCAGATTTATCAGAAGTTGTAAAGTACTGAGTGTTCTGGTACACCCTTTACAAGTTTCACCAAGTGGTAATATCTTCAAAGTGAGACGTAATTGGACATGAACTAGAAAGCTTGCTATAGCAGTTGCAGAGGAGGAAAAACAGGAGGAAGAGGAAGGGAAGGAGAACGAACACACGTGAACCAGGAAGAGGGGGTGTTAGCATCATCCCGGTGAGCAAGAGGAAGGATACAGTCCAGACATGAGGTAGATAGGATGGCATAAGTATGTGAAGACTCCTGAACAAATATGGATGCCCTGGAAGAGAAAAGACCAAGAGTAGAGTCAAGGGCAGGCATCTGTTGGAGACAGCAGCTGATCATCTCTCCATGGGAATGACCAGATATTTCTGTGAACAGGAACTTCTCTGAATAGTTCAGGAGATTGGCAAGCTTGGAATGGCATGGGCAATGGGCAGGCTTCTCTTCAGTCCCACAAGGCTGTGTTCTGTACATTACCTAGCAGAGAGGGCCTTCCTTCAGTTACTCTTAGTGACTGGCTAGATATGATCAGCTGCCCTGCCTGCATCCAGGAATGTGGGCCTAGATTAAACAGAGTCATTCTAAGCCTTGAGGCGTTACACATTTTACTGAGAGGCATGATGGGTAGTCTGCACGGTGGCATCAGATAGACTGGTTTAGAATCTCAGCACTGCCATTTAATGACTGTGTAACCTTGGACAGACATCTTAACTTTTCTATGCCTCAGTTTCCTAATCTATAAAAAAAGAGAGAGCTCATAGTAGTATTGGCCTTGTAAAGGGGATTTAGATTCAATCTGTTTGTTAACATACAAAGTGAATTATCACAGTCCCTAGGACATTGTTAAATCTTATTGTGTTTAAACAATTTGATTAGTTTACTTAGATTATTTAACACTACTGTGGTTCTCAGTTTATATATCTGAGGAAATTATCTCAATAGGCAACATACAGATATTTTGTATTGCCCCAGTATATGATTAGATGTACTGTATTAACCTAGGTAGGTATTAACCTAGTATGGTAGCTGAAATAGTTAATTCAATACAGCATTTTGAGACGGTTTCATATATCCAAGACTGACCTCTTTCTGACTATGTTGGATGACTTTGATTTCTACTTTTCCTGTCTCTTCCTCCCAGGTGCTGGGATTACAGATGTTTGCTTTCAAATCAGGTTAACAAAGTCCTGGGAATCAAATCCAGTCAAACAGCGTCCTGTTCAGTGTTCCATCATTGATCCTTCTCAGTGTGTCAGTAGTAAGAAACCCTATAGAGTCAAACACTATAGAGCAAGCAGACAAACAAAACCAAAAGGTAGCAGTTACAGTACTAGCCTCTGCTCTATACAGATGGCTCTGTATAGATCGTTAGGAACAGCAGTGTCTGAAAGCCTGCCTTACAGAAGGCTGTGTAGTGGGATGGGGGAAGCTGGCTGAACTCTGACATATATACAAGCACAGCTGATTTGCCCTGTATCTGGAAAACCATCAGTGTCATTTCCCCTGGGTTCTTCATTCCCTCCTAGAGTCTCTCCTCTCTCTCTCTCTCTCTCTCTCTCTCTCTCTCTCTCTCTCTCTCTCTCTCTCTCTCTCTCTCTCTCCTGGTATGTATGGAACCACCATCTTGTATGTGCTAGGCTAGGCCATTACCTATGAGCCATATTCACACATTCCCAGCCTCCACTTTTATGTTTTGAAAGGAACACTACAGAGTATTTTATTTTAATTGTGGGAGGACAGGGTCACTCTTGGCAACCCATGATGGCCTCAGATGCACAAAAATCTTCCTCCCTCAGGCTCCCAAACACGGAGATTCCAGTCATAAGCCACACTGCTTGGCTTCTGGGGACTTCTTGCCTCTCCATATTTCTGTGCCTCGGTTCCAGTTTCCTCCAGAAAACCAGTTTCCTTTGTTTTCACATAAACTAATGTGGATGCCCCACCCCCCTCAGAGCACAAGGAACTGAAAGGAATCTGTGGCCAGTCTTGACCAAGAATCCCCTAGTCCACTGAGTCACTAATGGCCAGGGGCATAAGAAAATGAGTGGCATCTCTACAGGGTGATCTTCCTTCTTGTCATCAGAGCTCCTTCGTGAGGTTAGGTTAAACTGATGAGCCTTGTCAAAAATATCTGTCAACGAGTGACGGCAGGTTTGTTTGCTTGTTTGTTTGAGAAAGGGACTCACAATGCAGCCCAGGCCATCCCCAAATTCCCTGTGTAGCCAGGGATAGTCTTGAATATGCAATCCTCCTGCTTCAGCCTCCCGAGTGATGGCATTATAGGTAGTGTCACTGCTGGATGAGGAGGACACAGATGTTTGCCCAGAGCCTTAGAAACACCCTTTCTTCAGGTGCTCCACTTGAATGCCTTAGTTTCTGCTGTCTCTATGCTAAGTTTCTAGGATTCTGAGGCTACTACCAGGCAGTCTGATCATGTCAAGGGATCAAGTGCAGGCATGCACATGTATGTCTGTGCATTTGTGTGTGTCTGTGTGTCTGTGCATTTGCGTGTGTGTGATACAACTCAAGGAAAGAGAAATTTCTTCCAAGTCTATGTCAGGAGAGCTGCCCACTTTGCACATCAGACCTTAAAGATGGGGCTGAGGTGAAAGGAAAGGGCTGGACTTGGAGAGGGAAGAGCCTTTGATTCTGGCAGTGGACATCTGCACGTTAGATTTATATTAGCCACAGTTTGTAGAATTGGTCTAGCCTTGCAATCACTACATACAGCTGAGACTTGTAGAAACCCCACGGAACTGACATCTTTATCCCCCTTACTCAGATGAGAAAATTGAGATTAGAAAAGGTGAAAATTGAGGTTAGAAGTGGCATAGAAAAAAGAAGGTGACATGATTGGTCCAACGTCACACAATTAGGTGCTGATCAAAGAGTGGAACTTAGGCCTGTTGCACTTCCCCTGCCCCTGCTCCCGAGTTCCCCTGCATTGCTCTACCAAGCGAAGCTTTGGGAGTGAGACTGTGTCTAGTAAAGAATCCAGGGGCGGGCAGAACTTGCAGGTACCTAGAGGTGCAGAGTTAACCAGTTTCTCAGTCCCTGGAGGAGAGACGGCCTGATGAGGCTGGTTGGGGACTTCAGAGAATGAGGAATCGATCCACCATTCCATGTGAGAATGGATTGTAGCCCCAGTCTGAGTGTGTCAATGGATCTGATTAGCACTTGCGTGAGACTCCAGCTATCGATTGGCAGGTGAGAATCGTTCTGGGACCAGCAGGGAATCAGTCCCCTCTGTTCCCAGTCTGGCCAGTTCACCCCCTCCACAGAGGCATCTTCCTTCCTCTCACTACATCCCTGCCCCTGGAGGTCTCCAGATTCCTCCAACCCCCAGACCTAATGGGAGTCATGGCTCCTGTAGATGCTGCTGTCTAAGGAGGGATACATGGCTGGCACAAATCTCATTCAGCCACGCCAGGTTTAGCCCTTAAAAGAGCCAATGGGAATGAATGGATACTTCACCTTAGAGCCTAAACCACACAAAGGAAAAGGCAAGGGCTCTGCAAACATTGATATCCGTGACCTTGGGTAAATCATTTGTTTTGCAAGCATCAACTCCTCAGCATGCAAATAGTAGTAGTAGTAGTAGTAAGAAGAAGAATAAATAAAAATAACTTCCTCCCCAGATTGTCTGTGTTTGATAAAGACGTATATGTGAAAGTGCTCTGCAGCCCCTAGCACATATGGCCTAACATGTCAGATGGAAATTGAATCTGCAACTCTCCTGAGGATGCGTTCACTGTGGGAAACCCTGTCTAGTTGACCCTGCTTCTGCCTCTATTCTCTTCATTTGAATGCCACACATAAGTGACAGATAATAATTGCCTCCACATTTGGCCAGACCTGGAGCAGTTCTGCCTTCAAGGAACTTCAACCCATGATACCGGCTTTTCTTTGGGGGCATTAAACTGTCAAAGAAACAAGACAGACTCAGCTTCTCATGCCCTAAGAGTTCCTTGAGCCTGGAGGTTGCATTCAAAGGTTGACATGTGCTATCTAGAAGAGGGTGTTTTAGGCGTTTTTCTGCCTGCCAGGATGGGGCCAGGAGGGAGCCAGTGGCCAGAGACTGTGACCTCTTTCATTATCCCCAGTTGTAGCAAGTCCATGTGGCAGGGGTGCTTTCTTTCTGGTTTCTTTCCTGTCCTTCCAAGGCCGGAGCTCTGCCAGGCTCACAGTAGCCCTGCCCCTTTGCCCTGATAGCACTAGACTTCTCCCCTGGGGCTTACTAGACTTGTCTACTGATGGCTAGCCCTCTGCCCCACGTTCCTCATACCATCTGTTACAAGAGCATGTCCTCAGTCTTGCCTGAGTAAGGCTCTTTTGGATCATTAAAGTCTCTGACGTCACAGCAAGAGGGAAAGCGTGGGCTGCGATGGCAACCAAGAATTGTACTCAGGACCATGGACAGATGCTAAGGTTCCAGGATGTGTGGGGTCTTTCCTAACTTGGTGTGAGCACAAACAGGATCATATTATGAGTAGCACCATGGACAGACACCGCCGGCTGCTTCAGCTTGGAAGAACAGTCTTGGAGGAGTACGATTTATCAAAATTATTTTGATTATAAGAAATGAAATCCTGTGCATGCAAAACTGTTCACATTTGGGAGGCAGAGAAAGGTGAATCTCTCTGAGTTTAGAGGCCAGTTGTGGTCTACATAGTGGGTTCCAGGATAGCCAGGGCTACATAGTGAGACCTGCCTTAAAAATAAATAAATGAAAATAAAATAAAATAAAATAAAATAAAATAGGGCTATAGATATGACTCAGAGGTTAAGAGCACTGGCTACTCTTCAAGAGGCCACAGGTCCAATTCCCAGCACCCAACATGGCAGATCATAACTGTCTGTAACTCCAGTTTCAGGAGTCTGACATGTTCATGCAGGCAGAACACCAATGTACAAAAAATATGAATAAATATAAAATATAAATTTAAAATTAAAAAATAAGTACACATGCACACACATGCATACATGCCACATACATTCATACACACAATATATGTGTATGTGTATATGTATATCTTTTAAAATTTTTAGTAAGACAGGGTGGTACTCAATTTTAATCCCAGCACTTGGGAGGCTGGGGCAAGTAGATCTCTGTGAGTTCAAGGCCAGCCTGGTCTATATAGTAAATTCCAGATCAGCCAAGGCTACGTAGTAAGACCCTGTCTCAAAAATAAAGATCAATTATTGTTATTATTATGGTTATTATTATTATTATAAATGAAAATTGGCTGGTGAGTCGGATCAGCTTGTCAGAGCACTTGGAAGTGCAAGTCTGGTGACCTGAGTTTGCTCCTAGGAACCCATGTAAGAAAGACAAGCGGTGACACATATCTCTAATCCCAGCAGTTCTATGAGAAATGGGAAATAGAGGCACTCAGAACCTCTCGGGGCAGCTAGCCTGAAGTTCAGAGCTGGGCGTGGCCAAGAGAGACTCTGCCTCATGCAGAGAACTGACTTCCAAAAGGTGTCCTCTGACCTCCACATGCATGCACATGTCACACATGTATGTGCATAGGCATGATACTGAATGAAATAAAATTTAAAGAAACAAAAAGGTGGAAACCTAGTAGAAACTAGTGTAAGCTATTCTTTGCATGAGCCTGGGGTGGCTCTGAAAGTCACAATTTGTTCCATTGAGCAGAGTGAAGTTAAAGGCACAGCATCCCTTGTTTTATTTTATTTTCTCTCTCTCTCTCTCTCTCTCTCTCTCTCTCTCTCTCTCTCTCTTTCTGGGTTTAGCTGGCCTGGGACTCACTATGTAGATCAGGCTGGCCTTGAACTTTGCCTCCTCAGTGCTGGGGTCAAATGATGTGCCACCACACACAACTCTCCTTTACTTTAGAAAAACAGAAACGAGGCTATTCAAGTCACCATGAGGCTATTCAAGTCATCTATTTCTTCTTGAGCGAGCTTGAGTGGTCCAAGAAAATTCTTCCCATTCAAGTTTTCCGATACATTGACACAAGCTTCTTCACAGTACGTTCTTTCAATTATTTGTTCTTGAGCAGAGTCTCATGGAGCCCAGGCAGGACTGGAACTTGTTATGTAGCCAAGGATAGCTTTGAACATCTGGTCCTCCTGCTTCCCCCTCCCTGGTGAGTAGTTGCAGGCATATACCATTATGCCTAGCTTATGAAGTGCTGGGCTTCCTGTATGTTAGGCATGTACTCTATAAACTGAACTGTACCCCAGCTCTGTTTTCCTTTCCATTTCTATCAGCCTCTTTTATATTGACAGCCCCTCTCTGCTTCCTGATATTAATTTTGGTAACTTGCACCAGCCTGATCAGAAGTAAATTTAATTAAACTGTGCATGTTTTTCTTACTTCTGCCTCCACCTTCCAGCATAGAACATTGTAGTTTCTCTGTGGCAAACTTCCCAACAGGCCCCAGGCTCTGTGTTCCCACTACAGTACATTCTGCACATTGCTGCCAAAGGAAGCGGATAAAAAGGGACTTTTAGCGGCTCCCTGTTTCTTCTGAATAATTCCCAGCCCCCTCCATTTTCCTTTGATGCCCACCCCCACCACCTGACAAGCGGTCATGGCTCCACAATCATTACCCACTCCTCCCCTGCACGAACTCACCTCATTTCAGGTACTCGGGTCCACACTTTAGTTACATCAAACCCAAAAGGTTACTTTTAACTCTGTGCTTCTAAAGCTCCAACCCTAAGGAAGTAAGAAGACCTGATTCTGAGACTGGTCATGCTTGGACAGTATCGCTGCTTATCTTAGGTCAACTTAACACAAGTTAGAATCATTGGGGAGGGGGACTCTCAATTGAGAAGATGCCTCCATAGATTTGCCTATAGGTAAGTCTTTAGTGCATTCTCTTGATTAATGATTGATGTGGATAGGTCCAGCTCACTGGGGGTGCTGTCATCCCTGGGCAGGTCATTCTGATGACATAAGAAAGCAGGCTGAGGCTGGTTGATAGTATACATCTTTAATCCCAGCACTCAGTAGGCAGAAGCAGGTGGATCTCTTGAGTTTGAGGCCAGTCTGGACTACAGAATGAGTTCCAGGATAGCCAAGGCTGTTACACAAAGAAACCTTGTCTTGAATGGAAAAAAGGAAAGGAAAGGAAAGGAAAGGAAAGGAAAGGAAAGGAAAGGAAAGGAAAGGAAAGGAAAGGAGGGAGACAGACAGACAGACAAAGAAAGAAAGAAAGAGAGAAAGGAAGAAAGAAAGGAGAGAGGGACGGAGGGAGGGACGGAGGGGGAAGGAGGGAGGGAGGAGGAGGGAGGGAGGCCATGATATATAGCCAGTAAGCAGCACTCCTCCATGGCTTCGGTACCTACATCACAATTCCTGCCCTGACCTTCCTTCATGTTGAACTACAACTGTAAGCTGAAAGAAACCGTTTTCTTCCCACATTGCTTTAGGTGATTGTGTTTTGTGTTTTAGCACAGCAGTAGAAACCCTCAGAAAGAAGACAGATGGTAACTTGTGGACTATATAAGCTCAGTATTTGAGCTGCAAAATGTGATAGTTTCTCAGGTTGCGGTAACCCCTCCTCCCATAAGATTCTTTTGTTGCTACTTCATAACTATAATTTTGCTACTGTTATGGATCATAATATAAATATCTAATATACAGGGTATCTGATATATGACAAAAAGGTTTAGAATGCCTGGGATAAACACCCTTGATTTGCAGAATCTTTTGTTATTCTCCTCTCTCTCTCTCTCTCTCTCTCTCTCTCTCTCTCTCTCTCTCTCTCTGTGTGTGTGTGTGTGTGTGTGTGTTATATGTGCACACTTTTGTGTACATGAGGAGTCCAGGAAGGATGTTGGGTGTCCTGTTCTGTGACTCTTCGTCTTATTCTTTTGAGATAAGGTCTCTCACTGCACCTGGAACTAGGCTGCCAGCCAGCAATCTTCAGAGATCTCGCTGCCTCTGCACCCTATAGTGATGGCGCTATGGGCATGCACAACCACACATGGCTTTTAATGTGGGCTCAGAGGATTAGAACTCAGTTCCTCATGCTTGTACAGCAAACACTCTTATCCACCACACTACCTCATCAGTCTGTTTGTCTGTCTGTTTGTTTGTTTGGCTGTTGTTGTTATTGTTGTTTGGTTTTTTGGAGGGGTTGGGGTTTTGGTTTTTTTTGTTTTTATTTTAGTTTTTGAGAAAGGGTTTCTCTATGTATCCCTGTCTGTACTGAAACTTACTCTGTACACCAGGCTGTTTCCCAGTGTATAGAGATCCACCTGCCTCTGCCTCCCAAGTACTGGGATTAAAGGCGTGCACCACCACACTTAGCCTTTGGGGCTTTCTTGGTTTTGTATTATAGTCCAGGCTGCCCTTGAATTTATGACAATCTTCCTGTCCTAACCTCAGGAGGATTACAGACGTGAGATGCCATGCACAGTTCAAACACACATTCTCTGTGTGTGGATGGATGACAAAGTCAACCATCGGTGTTATGACAGTGAAGAGACCTGAGTCTCAGGGAGACTTTCAAGCCATTCCCACAGTGTTTGGTGGTCATTTGGTATTTTTAAGATTTATTTATTTTATTTTATACATAAAATAGGTTTTCAAATGTATGCCTGTGCATACATGTGTGTGCCAATGTTCTCTCAGAAGTCAGTAGAAGGCGTTGGATCCCCCTGGAATTAGAGCTGTCATGTGGGTGCTGGGAATTGAACCCAGATTCTCTGCAAGAACAACAAATGCTTTTAATTGCCAAGATATCTCTCCAACCTCTATCTCTTGTCTATATAGTTCAGGCTAGCCTCCAACTCACAAAGATCCACCAGACTCTGCCTTCTGAGTGCCAGGGTTAAAGGTCTGCTCCACCATGCCTGGCCATTCCAGTGATTTTAACTCAAACTTCACTCTCACCCTCTGGGTTGCGAGTGAATGTGCATTTACAATGTCTGATCTCTCCCTAGTCCTGTGCCCCCAGTCGGCTGCCCTCTCTTTGAGATCTTTGGTACACAACTATCTCCGTTTTCTCAACTCCTATGTCCACTTGGCATCTTTGAGAAAGAAATACGATGATGATGGTGGTGGTGGTGGTGGAGGTGGTGGTGGTGATGATTATATAATGTATATTGAGAGAGCAGACATACATGTATTTATTCCACCTGCTATATAGTTTTTAAAAGATTTATTTATTTTATATATAAGTATACTTATATATAAAATATATAACTTATATATAAAATATATATATATATAAAATATGTAGCTGTCTTCAGACACACCAGAAGAGGACATCAGATCTCATTACAGATGGTTGTGAACCATCATGTGGTTGCTGGGTTTTGAACTCAGGACCTCTGGAAGAACAGTTGGTGCTCTTAACCGCTGAGCCTTCTCTCAAGCCCCTACCTGCTATATAGTTAACAGTAAAAAATAATAATAAAAAACATACTATTAGCTACTCCACTATATTGCCTATCAAATGAGACAGAACCTTAAGGCTCCTTCATTCCAGTGAGTATAAAAAGGGATATATATATATATATTGACTCACTATATGTGTTTATATAACTGTATGTGTATCTCTGTGTCTGTGTGTGTGTGTCTGTGTATGTATATGTGTATGTGTGTGTGTGTGTGTGTGTGTGTGAATTTCAGCTTTGTGACCACAGTAGAAGAAAACAGCACTTCATAAGACCAAGGACCAAACCCCTCCCTTCCTCTCCTCTGTTCTCTGATCTCATCCATTTCCAAGGCACAGCACAGGTTTACCTCTTCCTGAGGGACATCTTTGATGTCCAGCACACAGGAATGTCTCTGAGCTCAGGGTTACTGAAGATTTTCATTGCCCTTTCCTTGGTCTTTTGAAGTGCTGTTTTCTTCTACTGTGGTCACAAAGCTGAAATTCACACACACAGATACACACACACAGTTATATACACACACAGACAAACTCACACACACACAGACACACATACACAGATACACACACAGACACACACATATACATACAAAGACACAGACACACATACACAGAGATACACACACATAGACACAGATACACACACATACATATACAGACACACACACACAAACACACATATACAGAGAAACACACACACATACACAGATACACACATACTTATTGACACATACTTATTGACACATACACAGAGATACAAACACATAGACACACACACATACATACACAAACACACATACCACGCATACACAATCTTTCCTCCTCCTTCCTACAGGACACATGGACTTATCTAAACAAAGATAAAGTTTAGGAGCAGCAGTGAGGTTTGTTTTTTGTTTGTTTGTTTGTTTGTTTTTGTTTTTTTGAGACAGGGTTTCTCTGTGTAGCCCTGGCTGTCCTGGAATTCACTCTGCAGACCAGACTGGCCTCGAACTCAGAAATCCTCCTGCCTCTGTCTCCCAAGTACTGGGATTAAAGGCATGTGCCACCACTACCCAGCTTGGTTTTTCTTTATTTGTTTGTTTGTTTGGGGGTGGTGTTGAGACAGGGTCTCACTATGTAGCCTTGGCTGGTCTAGAACTAGCTGTGTAAACCAGGCAGGCCTTGAATTTACTGAGATCCATTTGCGTCTGCCTCCTGAGTGCTGGTAATAAAACCATATATCAGGACACCAAGCCAGAAGTTATGTCTTTATTTATGTTTTATTCTGTTTTTTTTTTTCAAGACAGAGTGTCACTGTATAGCTCTGTCTGTCCTACAACTCACTCTGTAGACCAGGCTGGCCTTGAACTCACAGAGAATTGCCTTCTTTTGCCTTCCAAGTGCTGGAATTAAAGGCATGCACTACTACACCCACCTTAGAGGTGAGTTTAAAACATAGTATGACTTCTGGTGCCCTGTCTAAGCTGTGCTGTGGCCCTCTGACAGAGCCTGATTTTCCCTCCAGTATCTTCTCTTCCCAGGCCTCTCTGCTGGGAGGTGGGGCAAGTGGTCATGGCTCCATCAGCACCTGTGTTAAAGGTGGGGCTTCACCCTTTACTATTATCATTAATTTAATTTTTTTTATTTCTGTGAATATGATGGGTGTGTGCATGTGTGTGATTGTGTGTGTATGCGTGTGATTGCGTGTGTGCATGTGATTGTGTGCATAAGCGTGTGTGTGAGTAGAAGTGCACTCTCGCTGGTCATGCCGTGGAGGTCAGAAGACAGCCTTGAACATTTCTCCTCGCCTTTACCTCATTTGAGATCAGTCTCTTTCCTGTTACTTACTATTATTGAGTGTGCAAAGCCTGGTGTGGAACACTTGGATTGCAGATGTGCACTATTGCATCTGTGGCTTTTCTGGGGACTGGAGACATGGCTCAGTGGTTAAGAGCACTGCCTGCTCTTGCCAAGGACCCAAATTCACTTGTCTAGTTCTCATGTTAGGCAGTTTCCAACTGACTCCAGTTTACACACACACACACACACACACACACACATACACACTCACAAATAAATAAATTTTAAAAAATAATGAAATTATATTGCTCAAATCATTCTCTATTTCTACATACTTCAGTTACACTTATAATGCATATTCTTTTGTTTCTACCAGAACCGGCCTTGATCCAACAATGTTTGGGTTGGGCTCTGATTCCCCAACACAGTTCTTGGCTTTCTTTTCCACAGGCCTGAGCCTCTTTCTCTTCAGTACTGAGGACCCTCGCAGAATGGACCAATGAATGGGTGTGATAGAACCAACCCATAAGCTGACTCCTTTGGCACTTCTTCCCTGAACTCCTTTCCATCCCTCCTTCTGATTTGGGATCAGCGGTACAGAGGTACTTCCCCCTCCCCAGCTGGAAATCCCACTGAAGTCCCGGCAGGCAACTGCTTTCAAGTCTAGATTCAAGCCCAGAACCCTCCAGGAGGCCCATGTATGCTGTCTGGTAGAGTACAGCCAGGTGGCCACGAGCTGAGCTGCAAGCTGAGCTGCGTCTTTCTCCGATTTTAACTTCTCTCTTCTTATCTGCCCTTTCATCCTTCTCTTCTTTTTTAAAAGTCTAATTCTGAGCAGCCGGCTCCGTTCAGCCTGACTGGTTTGTTATGGCGTATAATCTGCACCAGGATTAATTACCTAATTACTGACAAACGTCCGCTGGCAAGATTCCGCTCCGGCTTGTCAGCTTGAAGTGTTTAATTATTTTAATCATTTACTTTCATCTTCAAAATTTATGCTGCCAAGGGAGTTGCAGGGCATCTTTTAATTATCATTTGGGGTTTCGGCTGGGCTGTGTTATGTTCCTGGAGAGAGGGAACATCATTTTGTACCATAGCACCAAAGCCCGAATACCCTCCGACCCCCAGTGTCTGGCTTCCTGTTCCAGAGTGGGGAGGCAGGAGGCTCTCAGGCCACCTCTCATCTCATTCCTGAATCCCCAGATCAAGATGTGTGTGGGCATGGGATGGGGATTTGTACCTTGGTTCTGCCTGTTATGTGCTAGACTGCATGGTGTGTATTTACTTGTTATGAACAGTGTTCACATTTGTAAGTGAAAAGAATGTGGAAGCTCCTGACAACTGGACCGAGCATCTTACAACCATCACTGCAGAGAAGCAAGGAAGGGGCTCATTTTATTTATTTTCATGATATAACTTATTTTCAAACGTTTTATCGCCATATGTTAATGATCCGATTTTTGCGTTTTTATAAGTGCACACACTGTATTTGATCAGCCTCGCCCACCATTACCATCCTGTGTCCCCTCCCACTGGCTCTACTCCTCTCCACTAGCCCTTCAACCTTTATGTCTTTTTTCTTTTCCCCCCTTTTTTTTTAAATGATCCAATGAGTTTTCTTACAAAACTGCTTACAAAAGCATAGACACCCTGAGCAGTGGCTAATCACTGAAGAAAATGTGTCACCCTCTCTCTCTCTTGCTTTTATTATGTGTTTATCATTAAAAACAAAACAGGATCTTGCTGGGCTTGGTGGCACAAGCCTTTAGTCCCAGCACTTGGGAGGCAGAGGCAGGAGGATCTCTGAGTTTGAGGCCAGTCAGGGCTACTCAGAGAAATCCTGTCTCAAAACAACAAAACAAAAACCCAACAAAACAGGACCTTGTGTAATCCAGGCGGGCTTCAAACTTGACACACAGCCAAGGAAGACCCTGAACTTCTGATCTTCCTGCCTCTATCTCCTGTTGCTAGGATGTTTACACAGGGCTGGAGATGAAACTCACTGAGCTACATCCCCAGCCCTCAGGATATAATTTTGATATTATAATTGAGGTTCTCTTAAATTCAAACCTCCATAAATTGTTGCTCTGGAACACTTAACAATGCACAAACCCATCAGTATCTCCCTGAAATAGCCACAGCTAACCCCTCTCACTATGGATTTACTGGGTCTCCACTTTTCATATACATTGAATTCCATGGAATGGCACCTTTTCTCCAACCTTTTGTCTATGAGCAGAAACACCCTCTAATGCAGCAAATCAGCGTCCTCTGGCCAATTGGTGCGTGAACTTTCCTGGGGAGCCTCTTTCTGTTCACCCCACCATAGAGCAGGCCAAAGAAACAAGTCGGTTCCAATCCACCTTGGTGAGTCAGCGAGTTTACAGAACCTAGAGGACATAGCTCATCTGCACCATCATGCCTAGCTTAGCATTAGGGAAGACTCACAGAGTTTCCTTTATAGTGGTCCCCTGTTAGCCTTCCACCTCTTGTAGCCTCTACTCCTTCCTCAACCACCTACAACTGGGCAGAGTTGGGCAGGAAGAACGGGGGGGGGGGGGTCTAGCCACCCCTCCCCCACCAGAGCAGGGCTCCTGTACTACCGCCAAGCTGGGTCCAGCTCCTCTTTTATAAACACTGCCCTGAAGTTTATTTTGTTTTAATCTCCTGCCCCTTTTACACCCCGTTTTCTCCCTATCTCTGCTCTTTGACATGACACGCACTCTGCCCTTCCAAAACTCATTCCTGAGACCCTGCCATCCCTGATGTCGGTTTCTTATAAACTCACTGTGCTCGCAGGAGAGCTGTAATGCAAGTCCTCCTGTGGAATGGAATTGACTTTGTCCCTTTCAGTTTAGTTTAGTTTTGTTTTTGAGACAGGATTTCTCTGTATAGCTCTAGTTGTCCTGGAACTCCCCCTATAGACCAGGCTGGCCTCGAACTCAGAGATCCTCCTGCCTCTGCCTCCCAAGTGCTGGGGTTAAAGGACATCTATTGTCTGGCCCTTTGGTGTTTGTTTATTTGTTTAAAGAATTATTTATTTATTTTATGTATATGAGTACACTGGTCTTCAGACACACCAGAAGAGGGCATCAGATCCCATTGCAGATGGTTGTGAGCCACCATGTGGTTCCTGGGAATTGAACTCAGGACCTCTGGAAGAGCAGTCAGTGCTCTGAACCACTGAGCTGTTTCTCCAGTCCTCTTTGTTTCTGTTTTTGTTTTGTTTTGCTTTGTTTTTTTGTTTTTTGAGACAGGGTTTCTCTGTGTAGCCCTGACTGTCCTGGAACTCACTCTGTAGACCAGGCTGGCCTCGAACTCAGAAATCTACCTACCTCTGCCTCCCAAGTGCTGGGATTAAAGGCGTGCGCCACCACTGCCTGGCTTTTTTTTTTTTAAAGGATGTTTTTCCGTTTCTTATATTGCTAATGTGGTGGCTACTGCTGAAGTGTTAGAGATTTCAAATAAGGGCTCTGGAGAGATGGGCTCCTCAGGAGCATTAACTGCTCTTGCAGTAGACCCAAGTTCAATGCCCAGCACCCACACCGAGTGGTTCACAATTGCCTATAACTGCAGCTTCAGGGGATGTGATGCCTCTGGCCTTCTCAAGGTGCTGCAATCAAACGCACATACTCACACAAAGACACACAACATTTAAAAACTTAAAAAAAAAAAAAAAGAACAGGCATTGGTGGCACAAGCTTTTAATCCCAGCACTGGGAAGGCAAAAGCAGGCAGATCTCTTGAGTTCAAGGCCAGCCTGGTCTACAAAGCGAGGTCCAGGACAGCCAGTGCTACACAGAGAAACTGTCTTGAAAAGCAGAACCAAACCAAACCAAACAAACAAATGAGCAACAACAAAAAAACCAAATTTCTCTGCCCACTTATTGTGACTATTAAAAACAAGGATGAAAGGTTAAAAGTCAGAGCCAGACAGTCCTGTGTGCCTCAGAGAAGACGTGCTGGGGCCTGGCAAGATGGCTCAGCTGGCAAAGTGTTGGCCACTCAGGCCTGACTGCCTCAGTCGTATCCCTGAAACTCTCAGCAGAGGGGGAGAAGCAACTCTGAAAGATGTCTTTTCATCTCCACATACTTATCTGTACATTCACACGGGCGCACGCGCGTGCGCGCGCACACACACACACATTCATGCACACGCACGCACACACACACGTGCACACACAGGCACACACATGCACATATACATGCACACACACACACTCACACACATACAAACACACATACACACATGCATTCGTGCACACCAAGCAAGAACAGAAGGAAGAGGATGAGATACCTAACCCCTATGACCTCAAGATGTTACCTTACCTAGACATAGGCTCATCACAGAGGCAACCAAGTTAAAATACGGTCATTTGGGTGGAACTTAATCCAATATGATTGATGTCCTTACAAAAAAGGTAAACTTTGGACACAGCCCCCACATGGATTGAGAAATAGAGACAGACAGAGACAGAAAGACAGACAGACAAGAGAACACCAGGCAAAGATGAAGACAGAGATGAACCTATACATCTATAAACCTAACCCTATAGATTACCAACAAGCCACTAGAGGTCCCGGGAAAGGCACAAAACCAAAGGAAGCCCTCTGAAGGACCTCTTCACACACAAAAACATGACAGAACAAATTCTTGTCCCTTCAGCCCCTCAGTTTGTGGGGTCTTGCACAAGCATTAAGAAGCCAGCTACATCCCCCAAAGGGAGTTTAGGTTGATTCTGTGGCATCTGTGTCACAGCACTGACAGCAGCCTCTGCAGGATCCTTGGTGTGGGAGCCACAGAGGGTTAAGCCAGCCCCAGGCTGGGCGTGACAGAGGTGACAACTCAGAACAGGGAGGTTAAGGAGATGAGAAAGATCAATTTAATGAGCAATGTCATTAATGAGGCAGTAAATAGCCAGGGGCGTCTAGCATGGCCGCCACCAGGGCAAGACAGCTGAAGGGTGGCAGGAGCTAGGTCAGGCCAGGTCTTAACGTGTTGTGGTCTGTCTTTTGGATGGGTCCCTCCACAGAGCCGAAGGACTGGGCCCTAACACACGGTTCATGTGTGAGTTCACTGCCATGTGCACTTGTCCCTAACTGGGCAGGACTTAGCCTTGTGCCAGGCTCAGCAAGCCTCTCTGATTGTGCTTTTCTTTCTTACAGTCACTCCTGGTGACCTTTGAGCTTCCGGGTGAACAGGGAGCTTGTCTCTCTGAAAAAGACACAGAAAGCCCCCTGCCTGAATTCTACAAAACCTCCTTTATCTAGGACCCTGACTGTTCCCTGTTAATCCCCCCCCCACCTCTCTTTACACCTCATCTAAGAACCCTGTCCCTCAGCTCAGACCCAGATCTGCCAGAGTTCAAAAGCCCTGCCTAAAGATCAACTTCCTCCTCCACAGACACTGGTTCATGCCGCCGTCAGTCACGACGGAGGGCGGGTATCTATGTGGAGCATAGACCTCTTAGTCTTGGTCTCCTGTAACTAAACCTAGCTAATGATCCTGTGTAATGAGGGGCATGGGCCAGTCATAGAGCAGTGTGGGTTTGTGTCTGGATGGCCTCATATGATGTAAAGAATGATGGGGGAAAAAACAGGACCGAGTCTGGCCCCTGTTCTGCCTTTAATGAAAGCTACTTCCCGTCTACGTTCCAACTTCCTTGCCTGAGGAATAAAGTATAATTTCTACTTTATAAAACTATAGAATAGGAGGGAGATAAAGCTCGGTTGGTAGAGTGCTCCTCTAGCATAGACAGCCCTGAGTTCAAAACCCAGCCCTGTCTAAACAGTATGGTGGTGCATGCTGTAATCCAGCGCTTAAGATGATCAGAAAATACAAGGTCATCTTGGGCTACATAAAGAGGTCAGCCTGGGCCCACCAAAAAATGAATTAAACACATACATACATGTATACATAAAGATTTTAATGTAAAGATAAACACTAGAGACAGAGATAGAGTTTACTAATAAAATCTGCGTTTAGCATGCCTGAAGACCTGGGTTCAATCCCTAGCACCAAAAAGTGAATACCCAAATTAAGATATAAACGAGAGAGTCCTAAACGAACGTGACATCAATACAAATGCTTTTACTTTTGGCTCTGGGGATCACCCACCATAATATGCTCTTTCCCTTCCTTGTTTATCACCTTTAAAAAATAATCTCCAGGAACTGTGGGCCTCAGTCTTCACTTTCTAATAGAGGGCTCTGATCTGTCCGAGTCAACAGAGCTGCACTTGACTGCGCCGTTAAGTGGCTGCCCAGGTTTCTAAACTTCTCTGGGCCTGTTTTCTCAGGGACAGAGAGGGATAACGCAGCCCTAATGGTGACATGGAAAAGTGCCATGGCATGTGGGAACCGGGACTGGCATAGAGGGAGTGCATGGCTACGAGGCAGTGTTAGACACAGGGACTGGATGAGGATTTTAAATTTTATTTGTTTGTGTGCTCATTTGTTTGTTTAGGAAGAATCTCACTATAGAAACCTGGCTGGCTTGGGATTCGCTCTGTAGACCAGGCTGGCCTTGAACTCATAGAGATCTCCTGCCTCTGCCTCCCAAGCACTGAAATCAAAGACATGTACCACCAGCTTAAATGAAGATTTTATCTGTTAGTTTCCCTGTTGCTATCAGACACTTGAGAAGAGTTGGAGTAAGGAAGTAGGCCAGGCACTGGCATTGCCTTCCTTCCTTCCTTCCTTCCTTCCAACTAAATCTCCATCTGTGTTGACAAAAAAGAATCTTTATGCCTAGTCTTTTTGAAACAGGGTTTCCTATATCCCAGGCAGGCCTCAGACTCGCTATGTAGCTGAGGATGACCTTGAACTTTAACCCTCTGGTCCCTGCCTTGCTGATGATGAGAGAACAGGTATAATACATCATGCCCTGTTCACATGGTGCTGACAACTGAACCCAGGTCCTCTGCAAGTGCATCAAGCATGCTGGGCAGTGATGGTGCACTCCTTTGATCCCAGCACTCCAGAGGCAGAGGCAGATGGATCTCTGAGTTCGAGGCCAGCCTGGTCTACAGAGTGAGTTCAGAGACAGTCAGAGTTAATACACAGAGAAGCTCTGTCTCAAAAAACATAAACAAAACAAACAGACCAAAAAGAGCAGCGAGTGTTCTTAAGCACGGGGTCATCTCTCCATCTCTGCAAGCCTCCTTCTCTACATCGAGGGTTACAGACAGGCAAAGCCTTTCATCTCCCTGAGCCACCACCACCAGCGGAAATCTGCTCACGTTCGTTCGTTCGTTCTCATCCCCACCTCCTCCGCCTCCCATCTCACAAGTGTTCCCAGCTAATTGCTCACTGGAGCTCCCAGCTCTTCTGGAAACCTGCTTTGTCGACTGTCCTTCCTCCCCTACCTCTCCCCTGCCTGCGTTTTTAGATTCTTGTTCTCTACTAGAACACCTCCCCCACCCCACGCATACAAATATGTTCAAATCTCTTCCACCTTAAAATGTTGAATCTTCCGGGCAATGTTGCCTTCCACCATTCTCTCTCTCTCTCTCTCTCTCTCTCTCTCTCTCTCTCTCTCTCTCTCTCTCTCTCCTTCCATTCCCTAAATCATTGCAATCTGTCCCTTGCCACTCCAGGACACTCACAACTCATCAAAGATGCTGGCCTTTTATTTTGGAGCAGACTGATTAGTCCCGCAGAGGTATGCCCAGCAGTATTGGCTGCCGCTGAAGGTGCCCTTGGTGAAATTCTGCAGCTCGGACTCCATTATCTTCTCTCTTGACAAATATTGACTCTTGTCTTTCCAGTCATCTAAGACTGGGGACTGAAGCAGGGCCTGGGATGTGCTAAGCAAGCACCTTACCCAACCTTCTCCCACCTCTCTTTTTATTATTACATTTGTCTATTTAGTGGAAGGACACACATGGAGAACTCAGAGGACAACGTTCAGGAATCAGGTTTCTCCTCCCATCGTGTGGGTCCTGGGTATGGAACTAAGTTGTCAGGCTTGGCAGCAAGTCCCCTTACCCGCTGAGCCAGCGCTCAGGTCCCTCCTTCTCCTCGTCCTCCTCCTCGTCCTCCTCCTCCTCCTTCTTCTTCTTCTTTTCCCCCCTGGTCCCTCTTTTTAATGGTCTCTTCTTTTGTTCTGTTCTTAGGGTTCCTATGTCTAATCAATATTAATTATGGAGCTTCTAATTCTTAATATTCTTAAAAGAAAGAGAACCCTCTTTCTCTTCTTTACAACTGAGAAATCCCAGCTTTAATCTGAATTTAAACAACTTGCAGCCAAGCAGTGGTGGCACACGCCTTTAATCCCAGCACTCAGTAGACAGAGGTAGGCGGATCTCTGAATTGGAGGCCAGGCAGGTCTACAGGTGAGTACTGGAACAGCCAGGGCTACATAGAGAAACCACATCTCGAAAAACTAACTAACTAACTAAATAAATAAATAAATAAAAGACAACTCCCTCTTCCTAACCTTGTACCCACTCTTTTCCAACTCACTATACACATCTCATGTAAACCGTCCTTTCAAAATACAAATATGGCCAGGCATGGTGGCACAAGGTGGAATCAGGAATTCTAAGACTAGCTTGGGTTACAAAGCAAATTTAAGACAACCTAGGCGATCCTGAGCATTTAAACCTGAAGAAGAAGAAGAAGAAGAAGAAGAAGAAGAAGAAGGAGGAGGAGGAGGAGGAGGAGGAGGAGGAGGAGGAGGAGGAGGAGGAGGAGGAAGAGGAGGAGGAGGAGGGACCTGAGCGCTGGCTCAGCGGGTAAGGGGACTTGCTGCCAAGCCTGACAACTTAGTTCCATACCCAGGACCCACACGATGGGAGGAGAAACCTGATTCCTGAACGTTGTCCTCTGAGTTCTCCATGTGTGTCCTTCCACTAAATAGACAAATGTAATAATAAAAAGAGAGGTGGGAGAAGGAGGTTAAGACACCCTCCTCTACCCTTATTTCCTGTCCATACCCAACTCCTTCTTATCCTTCAGGTCTGAACTCAGACTTTTCCTCCTTAAAGCCATCACCCCATCTACCACTCACCACCCCTCTACCACCCATCACCCCACCTACCACCCATCACCCCATCAACCCATCACAACCCATAACCCCCATCACCCATTAACCCTCTACCACCCATCACCCCTCTACCAACCACGACCCCATTGGTTTGTGTACTTAGTGAGGGAAACTGAATGTAACTTCCAGAGCTTCAAAGAAAATGCTCCTCCCACCCATATACTTCCTAGAAAAGGGAAAACTAGAGGAAGGAGTCTGTGTGGTCCTTGTGGTTTAAAGGTTCGAAGAAGCTCAAAGGCAAAGCCACTGAAAGAGCCAGGGTTCATGGAACACAGTGATGTCATTAAAAAAGTAAGTTAGGGGCTCAGTGAGTAAAGGTGTTTGCCACAGGCTGATGACTTGAGATTCATACCAGGAACCCACACAGGGTAAGGAGAGGACTAACTCCTGAAAGTTGTCCTCTGATCTCCACATGTATGCATAGCATGCCTACACACACACATATAATAGATGAATAAACAAAGACATAATAGAAAGAAAAGCCAGTTATTAGTAAAAACCATGGGAAGTTCTCTCTGTGTGTGTGTCTCTCTCTCTCTCTCTCTCTCTCTCTCTCTGTCTCTCTGTCTCTCTCTCTCTGTGTGTGTGTGTGGTGTGTGTGTATGGGGGGGTGGTTATGAGGCAATGAAGAAGCTTCTCATGTAGTCCAGGCTAGCCTCACATTGTTATGTAGCTGAACTCTTGAGTCCCCTCTTCTATGGTCTGTGAATTGGGATTAAGGCAGTGCTGTCCCACGCCTGATTCCTGAAGTGCTGAAGGTCAAACCTAGGCCTTGATGCGTGCTAGGGAAACACTCTACCAACTGAGCTATGTCCCTGGCCCTCCCACAAGTCTCTTGTTGGTTTTGTAGCATTTTGGTTTTGCAGTACTGAGAGTTGAGCACAGGGGCTTGGACATATGAGGCAAGCTATCTACCAACTGTGCTACATCTCTGTCTAGCTCCTCTTGTGTGCTTTAACTAAAGCTTCTCACAGGTCATAAAGAACTTGGAAAGTGCCAGTTGGTGGTAGCACATGCCTCTTTAATCCCAGCACTGGGAAGGCAGAGGCAGGCAGATCTCTGAGTTCAAGGTCAGCCTGGTCTACAGAGTGAGTTCCAGGACAGTCAGGGATACACAGAGAAACCCTGTCTCAAAAAGCAAAACAAACAACAAAAAATAAAACAATGAAAACATGTAAAGAGGTTGGTTGGAAGGCCGGAATGACCAGAATAACTGCCTGAATCATGGTCATACTCACGGGCACCGCAGGCCCAGGTAAAGCATGTTATACATTCCTGACCACAGTCCTGGCTCAAGTGATCATATCCCCACTTTGCAGATGAGGCAAGTTCAGAAAAGTTGAGTGGTTTGCCTGAGCTCTCATAGTAAATGACTGGCAGGCAAAGGTCAGACCCACGTCTGAACCCAAAGCCCTCTCTTGATCTTGATGTTCCTATGTCCATCTTTGCTACTGGGATGGACTGGAGAGACAGAGCCTACCGTTCCAAGGAGCCAGAGAGCCCATGAGTAGTTCCCACACTTAATATCTCCATGGCACCCATCCTGTGTGTGCTGACAGTTTGACAACTTACACGGCAGCTGGTTTGCTTGGAGGAGATCTCCGTTAATTAAAGTAGCACAAAGGGAGAACAGCCTGAACCATGTCGTTGGGTAATTAATGCAGAAGAGGGCCCAGGCGGCCGGAATGCTCACGAGCTACCTGCCAGAACCAAGCGCTGCCGCTCATTGTTCCCAGCCCACAGCCACTGCTCTGTTCCTCTAGCCACCAGCCGCTGCTGTCTGATGACCTCATGGAGGAGAGGACAAGGTGTCCTCTGGGCCAGATCCTGGATCACTCCTCAGGCTCTTTGAACCGTCCATCTTGCCTGGGGGATATCTGGTAAGACTACCTGGCGCTAATGCATCGGGACACAGAGCTTGGGAATAAGAAGTAAGTGTTCCCAGCTACCTCTGCCCTATAGGCTGTCTGTCAAAAGGTGTTGCGCGTGTCTCAGGACAAGATCTCAAATCAACCTGCTTCGGTACCCAGCACGGAATGAATGTGGCCCCAAGAGCAGCATCCGCCGAGAGCTTCCACTTGCCTCCCTTTCGAGACCTTCATCCTGGTCCCGGATCTCACCGACTAGAGGTTCTCATTTCTTTCTTGTCCTTTCTTCTATTTCGTTATTACCAGAACCCCAGCAGTGCAATGAGAAAGAAAGTTCCCCATTTTGCAAATGAATCCACCGAAGTTCTGAGCCGTGAAGCCGCTTGCCAAGGACAGAGGAAGTTCCCCATTCTTTCTCCAGAGGTTGTGCTTCAGCTAGGATTTCAGCCATCCATAACAACATCTTGTTTTTCTGGTTCTCATTTCTTCTTTCTCCCTTTGGCGATGTCTTAGTATGCTTCCCAGGCTGGTCTCACATTCTTGAATTATAGTAATTCATGAGGCTCTGCTTCCCAAGGCTACAGAGAGAAATTCTATCTACACACACACACACACACACACACACACACACACACACACACACACGAATTTGATGTTGTGCATTTACTTCTGTGGCAGCTCCAAGCATCAACCCCAGGACTTGTGCATGCTTGGCAAGTGTTCTATCTCTCAGTTACATAAATGTCCCATCACATATACTTGACTTTTGATCTAGGAAACACCTCCCCCAATCCCCATGAGTTCTGGTTTCCCTCTTCTCCATCCAAACTGTGAATACTTATAATGTGGCTCCTTCAACAGACCTTTTCCCTGCATTGGTACTTTGGCCAATATCTACTTCCCAAGGCCAGGAGGGCCATTCAGGAAGAACTACCCTCAGCATCAGACACTCAGTTTTGTTTGTAACCTTTGAGAGTCTGCTCATCAATGTACTCCTCCCATAAACTTCCGACGGGACCTGTTGCTCACTTAGTCAGTTGTCCCGAATCCCACCAATGAAACCTGAAGGTCCCACTCACTGTAATGTCCCTAGGTAGATGGCCCTGACCTGTGTAAAGAAGACAGCTCAGCCTAAGCTGCCTGGGGAGCAGGTGTCATCTTCCATGGTTTCTGCTGCACTTCTTGGCTGCAGAGTGAGTCCCTTGGTTATGGTTACTCTGTGTGCAATAACAAGCTGTCCTGCCTTCAAGTTCCTGTCTTGGCAGGACCATCAGTGATGGTCTGTGATCTGGAATTGTGAGCTGAAATAAACCCTCTCCTCCCAAAGTTGTTTTCTGTCAGGGTGCTTTTATCACAGCAACAGAAATGAAATGAGAACAGATGTCATAAATATATATATTTTTAATTCAACACCTTTTCATCATAGAAACTCTCAGCAAACTAGAAATGGAAGGAAATGACCTCAGCATAATGAAGTCTGTATGTGAAAGGCCCATAGTTATATCACACTAAATGGTGGTACTGGAATATCCGTAAGAGGCATCTCTGGCTGCCGGAGTGGCTCAGTGGTAGAACACTGGCCTAGGATTCCTAAGGAGTTGGGTCCAATGTCCATCAAAGAGAAAAAAAGTTCTGTAAAAGTGAGAGGAGGCAAGAGAGTGGGGCTCTGCCTCTGTCTCCACATTTGCCAGCCCTCCTGGGCCAAGACGCACAGTGTGGCCAGAGGGACAAGCCCAGAGTTCTTCCCCCGCAGAGTAGATCAGAAAGGTGGACATGAACAGCTGGACAGACTGACGCCCTCCTTGAATTGAATTCTAGGCCCTGCACTCTCAATTCTTTCCTTCCGCTGTCCCCTTCCTACTGCAATCTGGGCGCTCCAGTTGGATGGGGAGGGTCCTTTGTAAAGCGGCTCTCCCTCCCCCCCCCCCAGCCCCAAGTACAGAGAGCTGGTTCTGGGGTGGGAGCAAGTGGCTGCTGGGATATTGGGCAACACATGCAGCTGAAGCTCGTGGGGGGAGGGGAAGGCAGAGACAGAGCCTCTCTCATCCCCACCCCCAGGGCATGGAAGCCGCAGAGGTGTCAGAGATAGTGACTTAATGACAAGCCTGGGGGTCTACCTGCACAGATGAGCAGGCCGGGAGGGGGGGCTGCTGTGGAGAAATTGGAAAAGGGACACAATCATTTTTCAATACGCATCTACACACACACACACACACACCTCACTTAATGGCTCTCCTTCAATACGCATCTACACACACACACACACACACACACACACACACACCTCACTTAATGGCTCTCCTTTTCTACAGAGGACCCATGGGAGAGAGGTTGTAAAGAGGCAGAGATGGGAAGGCACAGGGATGCCCTCTCCCCTGGGTTTTGCCACTGTCTGCAGGATAGCCTGAGGGGGCATTGCCAGCCTTGCTGGCCAGGATGTGGGGGTGGAAGTGAGGGGAGCCTGAGAAAGAACCTAAACGGAGAAGAAGGCCTGGAAAGCTGCCCTGCCCTCCAGCAGGTACTTAGCCAGAGCCCTAAGCCTCTGGCATCCCAGCTTAGCTCCAAGGAATAGACCTGACGATAGCCTGAGAAGAATCATCAGTACCCTGCTCCTAGCACCCATAGGAATTTAAAGAGACAGACCACCCGCCTGGCCTAGGCATGGTAGCACACACCTATAACCCCAGCTACCCCAGAGGCTAAGACAGCAAGATGAAGAGTCTGAGTCCCACTGGCCAACTTGGCAGAGAACAAGAGAGGAGTAAAGGTTCCCTGGGAGGGAGTTTGTGCAGCAGGTGAGCCCCTGGACTCCATCTCCAGTAGGAAGGAAAAGATGGATAGAGAACAACTCACCAAGCCCAGCTCCTGTCTGGCCAGTGAGTTCTGGGCCTCCTTCTGTTTCTGCCTCCCCAGCACTGAGATTACAAGAACACGATACTCTATGTCCAGCTTTTCAGATGTGTTGGTGATTCTAATGCGGGTCCTCCTGCTTACACAGCAAGCACTAGGAACCATCATTAAAGGCATAACTCAGTGGCATTAAATATATACAGCGTTGTGCAACCATCTCTACTCTCCATTCTGGAACTTTCTCATCTACCACAGTTGAAACTCTGCCCATTCCTGGATAATTTCTCCTCTTCCTCCTCCTCTTCCTCCTCCTCCTTCTCCTCCTCCTCCTCTTCCTCTTCCTTCTCTTCCTCCTCCTCTTCCTCCTCCTCCTCCTCCTCCTCCTCTTCCTCTTCCTTCTCTTCCTCCTCCTCTTCCTCCTCCTCCTTCTCCTCCTCCTCCTCCTCCTCCTCCTCCTCCTCAGTCTTTGGCAATCCCATTGTGCTTTCTGTGTTCAAATATGACTACCAAAGCATCTCACGTAGAGAGATTTCAACGGTATCATCTTGTTATCAAGTAGTCATCTTGTGACTACTTGATTTCATACAACATACTTTCTTCAAGGTTCAATCCTAATTCAGTGATCCAGAATCTTTTCCTTTTTAGAGCCGAATACTACTCTATTATATTGTTGTATATTTGTTCATCCATTTGTCTGCTGATGGGATTTGGATGGTTTCCACAGTTAGGCATTGTAAATAATTCTGCAATAAACACACCTAGGTTCTTACTTTCTAACTATTTTTGGGTATAGCCCAGAGGCGGGAGATTGGGTTATAAGATAACTCTGTTTTATTCTCTGAGCAACGGCCACACTTTCCCACACGACTTTACATCCTTGGAAGAGGGGCACCTGGTTCTGTTTTCTCCACATTCTGGTTGCTCTCCTCAGGCATCCTCCACAGCTCCCACTCCTTTATCCTACATCCAGTCGATAATGGTAACATTACATTGTCTAAGATCACTTGAGTATCTTCCTATCACTTTCTTCTGAGCGCTCCTGGCCTGGTTCAAGCCCTCCCAACCTCGTTACACCATTATGGCTCAGGGACCTTCCAGCAGTTTCAGTGAAAAGAGCCACATAGCCCAGAAAGATGCTGCATGGAAGACTTATGAGGCTGGCAAGATGGCTCAGTGGCTAAAGCGCTTGCTGCACAAACACAAAGATCTGAGTTCAGGTCCCCAGAGCCCGTGTAAAAGCCAGGTGAAACACCACATGCCTGTAACTCCAGTGCTGGAGGACTCGGAGGAGGTTGCCCAGAGGTATCTGGTCAGATCGCCCAGTCCAGTCAGTGAGCTTGGTGAGCCCCAGGTTCAGTGAGAGACCCTGTCTCCAAAACTAAAGTAGGAAATGACCAAGGAAGGCACCCATGTTGTGTTGACATTTGGCCTCCACACACAAATACATGCACACATGTATACCACATGAAAAAGAAGACCAAAAGACACCCAATCTGATTAAAAACGAGACATCAATCGTTTTAATAATTGACCTTGCTAACTACAATAATAAAATGTGTTAATTTTAATATATTTATTTGAATTATAATACTTCCTCAGTTATGTCTAACAATTAATTTTCTGTTTGTCAAATTTCCAGGTGTATTGTACAAAATGGTTTAACAGGTGTTCTCGAGGGCCACAACAATCTTTTGATTCAGGAACTCTGAGTCTGGAAATCTATTACAAAGAGTTTGAAATATGAGGGGAAAGATGTTTGTCGTATTCACTATGGAAAAAAATTAGATGGACATATTAGTGCACACTACTTCCAACACTCAAGTACTCAAGTGCACAGTACTTCCAACACTCAAGAGATTGAGGCAGAAGACTGGTCATGAGTTCAAGACCATCCTGGATATATAACAAGACTTCAATGTCAAAAAACAAAAGAAAAACAAAGACCCAAAACAACAACAACAGAAAACCCTACCCTGGCTGGTTTTGTGTTAGAGCTTTCAAAGCCACAGCCTGTTTTCTGTCTTCCTGTTTTCTGTCTTCCTGTTTTCTGTCTTCCTGTGCACTGATGCTTTGCCTGTATGCATGTCTGTGTGAGGGCGTTGGGTCTGCTGGAACTAGAATTTCAGACAGTTGCAAGTTGTCATGTGGGTTCCAGAAATTGAACCCTGGTCCTCTAGAAGAACAGCCAGTGTTCTTAACCACTGAGCCATCTCTCCAGGCTCACAGTCTCTGTTTCTATCCAGGTAGTTATGAGGGCCCAGCTTCTTCATATGTGAGATAGCACTTCCTTTCCATTTTTGATCGTAGACACTCATTGGTGTGCAGTGGTAGCTCTTACGGTTTAATTGTGTTTTTCCGGTGGCTGGTGATTTTCACTATTATTCTTTTGTCTTTTTTTTTATTGTGTTGTTAGTTTTTTGGTGTGTGTGTGTGTGTGTGTGTGTGTGTGTGTGTGTGTGCTTTAAGATAGGATCACTTGGGCTGGAGAGATGGCTCAGCCGTTAAAGGCTAGGCTCACAACCAAAAATACAATATAGGATCACTCAGTGTTGCCCTGGCTATTCTATAAATTGTAGACCAGGCTGGCCACAAACTCGGAGATCTTTGTGTTTCTGTCTCTCAAATGCTGGGATTAAAGGTGTGCACCACCATACCCTTCACACTCATTTCTAACAAAACTAATTTTTAAACAGCATAAAATTGAAATTCTCATTATAAAAATTATTCATGTGTTGCTAGGTGATGGCGCACGCCTTTGATCCCAGCACTCGGGAGGCAGAGGCAGGTGGATCTCCCTGAGTTCAAGGCCATCCTGGTCTACAAAGTGAGTTCCAGGACAGCCAGGGCTACACAGAGAAACCCTGTCTTGAAAACCAAACTAAGACAAACAAAATTATTCATGTGTATTGAGGTTTTTTGTTGTTTTTTTTTTAATTATTTAAAATTTAAATTACACCCAAATAGCACCATCTAGAGGTAACACTGTAAACACTTCCAAGTTTCCTTGAATTCTTTTCTGCCCTTTCTAGGATAAGCTCAAGTTATTGAACATTTGTGGATTTACTTTTTTCCCCAACTTCAAAATGGGACTTTAAACATTACAGGATGGGACAATTTTTTTAACCACTCTGCCACTGACAGATGTTTGGTTGGTCTTAGCTATATTTAATGTGATAAATAATGCAATAAGAACCAGGTGTGGTGGTACACATAAACCAGGAAGAGGGCTGTGGTTCAGGAGTCCAAGAACAGGCTGAGCTATAACGAGTTTAAGGCCAGCCTACGTGAGACCCTTTCTCAAACAAACAAAAAAACACAAATAATAAAATTGCAGTGGTTTGACGTCACCCCTTTGT
Source organism: Tokudaia tokunoshimensis (assembly GCA_036184795.1). Lineage (NCBI taxonomy): Eukaryota > Metazoa > Chordata > Mammalia > Rodentia > Muridae > Tokudaia > Tokudaia tokunoshimensis. Next base: position 110,068,316 of record BTHU01000005.1, on the reverse strand, counting down.
TCTGCCTAGTAAGGTTCAGATCTTTGAGGACATAGAACTTGTCTTCTATTCCATAAATATGCACAATTTATTACATGTCAATTAAAAAATAATAAAGGGGTGGGTCATGGTGGCTCACGCCTTTAATCCAGCCTAGGCAGAGGCAGAGGCAGAGGCAGAAGGCAGAGAGGAAGAGAGGAAGAGAGGCAGAGAGGCAGAGGCAGAAGGCAGAGAGGAAGAGAGGAAGAGAGGAAGAGAGGCAGAGGCAGAGGCAGAGGCAGAAGGCAGAGAGGAAGAGAGGAAGAGAGGCAGAGAGACAGAGGCAGAAGGCAGAGAGGAAGAGAGGAAGAGAGGCAGAGGCAGAGGCAGAGGCAGAAGGCAGAGAGGAAGAGAGGAAGAGAGGAAGAGAGGCAGAGAGGCAGAGAGGCAGAGGCAGAGAGGCAGATGGATCTCTGTGAGTTCAAGACCAATCTGATCTACAAAGCAAGTTGTAAGACAGCCAATGCTACACAAAGAAACCTTATCTCAAAAACCAAAACCAAAACAAAAGAACAAAACAAAAAACAAAAAAACAAAAACAACAAAATAATAATAAAAATAAAGGAGGGCTGAGACTAACGCTCAGGGAGAGCATCTGCAGACCAAGTCTGATGATGTGGGTTCAATCCCAGAACCAAGCTAAGGATGAAGGGGAAGAACTGGCTCCACAGTGCTGTCCTTGGACCTCCAGTCACATGATGTGGCATGCACGAATGTGCACAAGCAATGACAGTAAATAAAAATGTAAAAAACAATACAGATTTTACTAATGGAAAAAAGTGGCTCTCAAGCACTTCTCCAGCTTTACGGACCCTCCTCCCCAGCGCTGCTCCCCATTCTCAAATAATGGAGGAGGCTTATGTGCCAGATTGAAACAAGATACAAGCCAGCTACACAGCCCTGTCGCCAGAAGACAGGCAACACTGGTTAAGCATTCAGACTCTGAGCTGGGCATGCATGCTTGCTTATGCCCATAATCCCAACCCTTGGGAGGCTAAGGCAGGAGACAGCATCGTCCCAGGACAGTGCTGAGAACACAGTAAACTTCAATTCTTGTTATGGGGTGAGCACTGTGCTAAGCACTGGACACACGCCAATGTATTTACTTAATTCTTCTAGCTTCCCTGTGAGGTCTGTGACGTTATTCTCTATTTTATAGTTGAGAAAGGTGAGGCAGAGAAGTTTCTTTTAAGGTGCAGTGACAAAATTTGGATTCAGGTAGCCTGCTCTGAAGTTTAAACTCTCCTTACTTACTTACTTAGTAACTTAAGCAGAGTCTTATTCTGTAGGCATAGCTGGCCATATTCTGTCTCCCTCTTGTATCTTTTCACCTGTCTGTCCTCCCCCCTGCTCACTCTAAGTCTCTGCTTAAACACTATTGTCTTCTGGGAAGTCTGCCCCAGGCCCTCAGCTAAACTCTGTTGCCCGCTACACACATACTTCTCTGACATGTATTATATTTCTTATAATTGTTCTTTTTGAAAAAAAGAAAAGAGAAGATGATTGAAAAACATTGTGTGCTGTCTAGTTTAATGTCAACCTGATGGGAGCTACAGTCATCTGAGAGAATGGAACCTCTGTTGGGAAAAATGGGTCTCTGTAAGATCTGCGGTAGACAAGCCTGTTAGCTTTTTCTTAATGAGTGATTGATGGGGAAGGCCTGGCCCACTGTGGGTGGTGCCAACCCTGGGCCAGTGGTCCTGGGTTTTAAGAAAGCAGCCTGAGCCTGCCATGGGGAAGCAGCACTCCTTCATGGCCTCTGCATCTGCTCCTGCCTCCAGGTTCCCATCCTATTTGAGTTCCTGTCCTGACTTCCTCCAATGATGAACAGTGATCTAAAAGCATAAGCTGAATTAACCCTTTCCTCCCTGGGTTACTTTCAGTCATGGTGTTTCATCACAGCAATAGTAACCCTGACTAAGATATATTGTCTGCATGTGTGAAATTCTCAAAGGATGAATAAAAATCTTCTATATTTAAAAATGATGGGGGATGACCAGGCATAGTGGTAGATACCTTTAATCCCAGCACTCAGAGGCAGAGGCAGAGGCAGAAGGATTTCTGTGAGTTTGAGGCCAACCTGGTCTACACAATGAGTTCCAAGACAGCAAGAGCTACATGGTGAGACCCTGTGTCAAATTTTTAAAAAAAATAAAAAAAATAAGAAGAGGAAGGAAAAAAAGAAAAGAGAAAGATGATAGGTGCTGGAGAGAGGGTCACTTTCTTAACACCCGCTTGTGGCACACAATGGTCCTCAACTCCATTACAGGTGATCAACACCCGTTTCTGGTTCTGGCTTCAGGAGCACCAGGCATGCATGTGATGCACACACACTTGCAGACAGAACATATGTGCACATTAAAAAAAATTATTTTTTTTTTTAAAAAAAAGAACTAGCTGCTCTTCCAAAGGACAGGAGTTCAATTCCCTGTGCCCAGGCTAGGCAGGTCATAACTCCAGCTCCCCAGATTTACTGTTTCTCTAGCCTCCATGGTCACCTGCACACACAGACACACACACAGACATACACACAGAGACACACACACAGGCACACACACACATATAAATAAAAATAAATAAACCTTTTTAACATGACATTTAAAGGAAAAAAAAAAGAAAAGGAAAAGTTCCTTATTATGGAAAAATTCAAAGAGTATTTTCATCACCCGGCTTCAACAATTATCAGCCCACAGCCAATCTGGTTTCCTAAGTCCCCAATTACTTTTCCTCCTCTTATATTATTTTTAAGCAAATAATCTTTTTATTTCATCTGCAAATGTTTCGCTCAGAAAGTGTCTCTAAAAGTTATAAGATTCTAGGGTGGGCGTGGTGGCTCATTTTGATCCCAGCCCTCCGGGAGTGGAGGCAGGAGGATTAGGAGTTCATGGTCTATAATAGAAAAAATATAGAAAATTTAAAAAAAAAAAAAAAGAAAAGAAAAAAAAAAAGGAGTTCATGTCATCCTTGGCTACATAGTGAGTTCAAGGCAAACCTGGACTGTGTGAGATACTATCTCAACTCCTACTCTACCCAAAGGATGACGACTTTAAAAATCATAGTTAAAATATCATTATCAGCCAGGCAGTGGTGGCTCCTGTCTTTAATCCCAGCACTTGGGAGGCAGAGGCAGGAAGATTTCTGAGTTTGAGGCTAGCCTGGTCTACAGAGTGAGTTCCAGGAGAGCCAGGGCTGCACAGAGAAACCCTGTCTTCAAGACAAGCAAATAAACAAACAAACAAACAAATCATTATCCGGGCTGGAGAGATGGCTCAGCGGTTAAGAGCACTGACTGCTCTTCCGACGGTCCTGAGTTCAAATTCTAGCAACCACATGGTGGCTCACAACCATCTGTAACAAGATCTGTTGCCCTCTTATGGGGTGTCTGAAGACAGCTTCAGTGTACTTACATATAATAAATAAATAAATATTTTTTAAAAATTGTGTGCTGTTTGCTTCTTTAAAAAAAAATCATTGTCCTTTTGTTGTTCTGTTTTGTGTTTGTAGTGGTGGTGGTATCTAATATAGCCCAGGCTGCTCCCAAACTCTCTGTAGCAGAGGCTGGGCTTGACCTTCTGACCCTCTTTCCTTTATCTCCAGAAAGCTGGAATTGCAGGAGCGCACCATCATACCCTGCTCAGTAAATGTCATTATTTTAAAAGGTTAATTATAATTGTTTTCTTTTCTTTTTGTGGGGTGGGGTGGAGGGATTGCTTCAAGACATGGTTTCTGTGTAATCTTAGCAACCCTAGAAATCACTCCAGACCCGGCTGGCCACGAACTCACAGAGATTCGCCTGCCTCTGCTTCCAGAGTGCTGGGACTAAAGGAGTGCACCACCACCTCCCAGTTTATAATTGTTTTCTTTTTTTAAGTTTTTACATTGAAAAGTTGCAGGCTTACAAATAAGTTGACCCCAACTTCTTACCTAATTCACTCAGTTGTTAGCATCTTGCCACATCTGTTTTCTGAACTGTTGGCAATTCTTCTAGGCTCCACCCCACAGCTACCTAGCAACAGCTTGCATCTCCACGGGCCAGGTACAAGCCAAGAGCCAGGCGGATAATCCCACTAGTTACCATACTCACTCTCTCCAATTCCTCTCTCTCTCTCTCTCTCTCTCTCTCTGTTTTGGGACAGGGAGGGTGTTTTTTCTCTGTATTTCTGGCCAGTATTTCTGAAGAGAACCCACCAGGTGCGTCCTTCCCAGCCGGATCATAAATGTGGGTTTACTTGGTTTCCTCCTGGCACCACATCTCTCAGGCTCAGCATCATCAAGAATCATCAGGCAAGAATGATACCCATTTGTCTCATAAAGACAACAGATTTTGATATTGGATTAAGGCCTTAATCCAGTCCCTTAAGTGTGTGTGAAATGGATGAAGAGCGAGATCAGATCCGTTTTCTCCATCTCTCTATTTCCCCAAGCTGACATAACAGCTTTAAACTGGAGAAGTACAGCCAGCCACCTAAGTGGGCCTTTCCTCCATCCAGCTCAGGAGGAACTAATTGAGATCTCAGAAGGGAACAAGCTTGGGACAGGGCGGTCTCCCAAGCTTGTCCCCGCCTGGGACGTTCCTTCCTTTCTGAGACTCTCTTCTGATGGAGCTCGCCCCCCATCACGGTTTCAAAGGAAACAGCCGTCCCAGAAAGAAGGCCAGCAAAGCGCCTTAGTAGTCCAGAGCCCAGGGGCTGGGGGAGAGGAGTGGGAGGCCCTATTTGCATTTTTTCCATTAACAAGCTGGAGTTGAGCTCACTCGCCTGGGGAGATAATTTGAGAGGAAAATCTTTGCATATTTTATTTAAAAGCACGCCGCGTTTGGCGGGTAATAATGCAGAGTGTGGCGATTAGGTGAGCCCTGCAGGGGGCAGGGGGTGGGGGTCCTTTCCTCCTTGCCTTCCATTTCCTCCTCAGTCCTGAGAGCCATTCTCCTTAAAGGCGCCTAGGCAGACGGGCTCAAGAAGCTTTAGGAATTTGGGGGTGGTGGGGTGGTGGTGTTTTTTTTGTTTCGTTTTGTTTTGTTTTGTTTGTTTTTGTTTTTGTTTTTGTAGGAAAGACCAAAATGAGGAGTGCTAAGAGCAGGAAGGGTGGAAAGAGGAGGACAATGGGAAGGGACAATGTCCCAAACAGAGACGCCGGTGCTCAAGAGGAGTAAGGTACTCGGGGAGATCTCAATGGGGGCGGGGCTTTTTAAAAACTTAAGCCGGCGCCTGGTGGGCAGAGGCAGGATCTCAGTAAATTCAAGGCCAGCATGGTTTTCAAAGCAAGATCCAGGACATCCAGGACTGCTGCACAGAGAAACCAAAAACGGAACCAAAGTAAAACATGGTATGTTAAAACGGGTATGGTGGCACACACATTTAATCCCAGCACTTGGGAGGCAGATGCGGGCGAAACTCCGTGAGTTTGAGTCCAGCCTGGTCTACAGAGTGAGTTCCCAACGGCTGAGACTACATAGAAGTAACCTGTCTCAAAAGCAAAACAAAACAAAACAAAAAAAAGATGTTAAGTTCTGTAGTAAGTGGGTAGACATGAGTTCCAGGGCGACCTGGGCTAAGTAGTGAGGCCTTGTCTCAAACAAATAAACAAACAACAAAACACTGGGATTATCATAGAGGGACTGCCAAACTCTGAGTCCATAGATGGATATTATTCAATTTTAATTTTCTCTGTGTGTGTGTGTGTGTGTGTGTGTGTGTGTGTGTGTGTGTGTGCGCGCGCGCGCATGCGCATGCATGTGGAAACTCAGTACCACAGTACTCACATGGAAGTCAGGAGATAACTTGTAAGAACTATTTTACCACCTCCGCCACATGGGGCCCAAGGCTTGAACTCATGGCATTAGGCTTGTCAGCAGGCATCTTTCTTTACCCATGGAGCCATCTTTTGATGGCTGGGCTATTATTAGGATGGAGAGCGGAGCTTTGGGCGGCTACAGTAATAGATGCCCAAGGATAGGTTTCCTTCCCTGGGAGCGGTACCAAGGCCATGGTGTCCCTTACCATTCCTGCCCCGCTGAATGACGGACTCATTCAGAGGCCAGCCTCCACAGTCCATGCTTCTTGGCCTTGGCTATAGCTTTTCCACTGAAAGGTAGAGGCCCAGTTATTTCACAGCCAAATACCAGAAATGGAAACACCATTTAAAAAAAAAAAGACAGACACTGGGGACCTGGGGGATGTTGTTCAGCAGTGGTGGTCCACGCCTCTAATCCCAGCACTTGGGAGGCAGAGGCAGGCAGATCGGAGTTCGAGGCTCGCCTAGTCTAGAGAGTGAGTTCCAGGACAACCAGGGCTACTACACAAAGAAACCCTGTCTTGTGAAACCATACACACACAAAAAAAGTTCAAAGTCATCCTCAGCTACATTACAAAAAGGCAAGGTACTAATAGAAGATTCCCTAGGATAATTTGTTCTTCTCCGAATAGCCTTAAAAGTCTTTCCTTCTAGCTACCTCTGTCTCCTCATGTGTCAGATGCACAGCTATTCTGACATCCCCTTTGAAAATTGCACATACATACCAGAATGCATACACATACATACCAGCTGGAAGATCTCATTAGGAATTAAGGGAGAATCCAAATGTCCCATACTAAAGAAGTTTTATCATGGAGTTCAGTGTGGTGGTTGTACCTGAGGTGTGACAATAGCCAGGAAGTCTACTTTATCTGGGTGAGTCTGAGAATGTGGAGGGGTTCAAGGCTAAGATGGTGTGTGGTCCTAGAAGACTGAATGAGGACTTCACATATCCCAGGCATAGGAACTAGCACCATACAGCATTTTGTCTTCCCCATAGGAGGAAGAAAGCCATTACCTGGAGCAGGAAGCAGACACCTGCTGTCATGTCCTGCCTCCTCTTTCTTCCTAAGTTCCCATACCCCAGGAAGATGATCTTGAAGCTAGGGGATGCTTTCTGAGTTTGGATGGACCTGTTTCTCTGGCAAGAGGTTCATGGCCTTGACTCTTCTTGGTAAGGGAGGAATGAGACAGACATCTGTGAATGTGCCTTGCCCTCTCAGAAACATTTCCACGTACCTATGAGATAAGGCATAGAGAAACTTCCCCATGGGGTGGTGCGAGGATGAGATGCTGGCTATCTCCTCCCATCCTTTCCATTTCTCTCTCTCTCTCTCTCTCTCTCTCTCTCTCTCTCTCTCTCTCTCTCTCTCCCTCTCCTTACTCTCTCCTGAGAGTACTTCTATTCTATTCACAGCCATCCCACTTTGGGGAATAAGAAAGATGCCCCTTGGGAATAAATTAGGGAGTAATATTGTCACATCTTGTTAATTCAAGCAACTTTTATTTGCCTTAAATTATTAATAATCACAAAAAAAATAAAGATTACCATTTCAGAGGCTGAGAACATTGCTTAGTGGTAGAGTTCAATTCCAAGTGAGTGCACGCACACACACACACACACACACACACACACACACACACACACCCTACTATAAAACAAGTTATAAGAAACTTCAAGAAACTGACCTACTTAATTTCATATTACTTTTTTGTTATTGTTTGTTTGTTTTGTTTTTAGTTTTTGGTTCTTTGAGGCAGGGTTTCTCTGTGTAGCCCTGGCTGGCCTGGAACTTTCTCTGTAGACTAGGCTGGCCTTGAACTCAGAGATCTGCCTGCTTCTGTCTTCCTAGTGCTGATTAAAGGTATGCGAAACCAAGTGGTATTTGCTTTCTCATCTCCCATTAATAGGTAAGAAGCCTAGGGTTCTGAAACACTAGATGAATTTACTCTAGAGGTAGTTTTCTTAGGGATACACAGAAAAGGAAGGGAATAAGTTGTAGGGACTGGGAACAGTAGAGTCCAAGTTTGGACAGAGGCACTGAGGGCAAAGGAGAATGGCCTGGGCCTGGGGAAGCTGATTGGGAGCAACAGGTTAAGATCAGCATGGTCTCTGGGTAGGAGGAAAGGGAGGTGGTTATAAAGGGGCTTGGAGGGTAGACGTGAGGACTTACAGAGTTTGAGATGGTAAAAACACAGATTGTACATCCAAATGTCCAAATGACCTGGGTTTGAGTCTTGCCTCTTCCTTCTACCAACTGTGTGAGTTGCCCAACACCCCTGTTTGTTCATTTGCATGTTTGAATCCATAAATGGGGATCAACCTTGTAGAATGTTAGAGGATATGTGGGTAAAGACCCAGAAGCCTCTAAGAGCAGTGACTACCCTGGCACAGAGCTAATGCTTGCTTTATGCCTATGCTCTGGGCTCAGAGCCGGAAAAGATGGTGCTGAGAACCAGTATGAGCTAGAGCTGGCTGTGAGCACAGGGAAAAGGCAGGGATGAAGATAGGAAGGGGAATGTGAAGTCAGGGATCATATACTGTGCAGAGCCTGGGATGGGCCTGAGGATTTCCTTCAGAAACACAGGGCTGAGGGGTCAGGATGGGGCTGCATAGGGTTGAGATGCATAAGGTTGAGATGGCATGTTCACGTATATATGGTCTTTAAAAGTGGAAGATTGCCGGGCGGTGGTGGCGCACTCCTTTAATCCCAGCACTTGGGAGGCAGAGGCAGGCGGATTTCTGAGTTCGAGGCCAGCCTGGTCTACAGAGTGAGTTCCAGGACAGCAAGGGCTACACAGAGAAACCCTGTCTCGAAAAACAAAACAAACAAACAAACAAAAAAAAAAGTGGAGTATTGATGGTAACGCAGGAGGAACCAAGGGAAGGATGGTACTAGAAGACAGAAAGCAGCGAGATTTATTTTATTTGTATGAATGTGTACCCTGGGAATTACAGACAGTTGTGAGCCACTGAGTAGGTGCTAAACCGGGGTCCTGCCAGGTGGGGATGTGGGGATGGCGCACAACTTTAATCCCAGCATTAGGGAGGCAGAGGCAGGCAGATCTCTGAGTTTGAGGCTAGCCTGGTCTATAGATCAAGTTGCAGGACAACCAGAGCTATTAAAAAAAAAACAAAAAACAAAAAACCCTGTCTTAAACAAACAAACAAACAAACCCTGGGTCCTCTGCAAGAGCAACAAATACTCTTAATAGTTAAACCATTTTCTAGCCCCCAATTTTTCTTTATCTCAGGTTAGACCATAATCCCAGTACATGAACCATAGGGATATTTCTGAAGATTTTCCATAACATTCTATGTCAATTATACTGACCCCAACCCTGCAGGATCTGGACTGGCCCTCACTTGCATGATGTTTGGACTGTGTTGTTGGGGTACAGGATTCATAGAACTAAGTTCAGTAGACAGCACGCAGGATCTTTTTCCTTTGCTTGTTTTTCTATGTGTGTGGTACACATATACATGTGGGGAGCGAGCATTCCCATGGGCATCTGCAGAGAATGCTCGGTGTGTCGTCTATCATTCTCCATCCTAGTCCCCGAGACAGGGTCTCTTACTGATCCTGGAACTAGGTTGGCAGCCGTAAGCCCTGAGATCCTCCTGTCTTTGTCCCCTGCAGTGTCAAGGTTATAGGCATGCATGGCCATGACTGGATTCTCATCTGGGGCTGGTGACTTGTACCCAGGACCTCAGGCTCACACAGCAAGTTGTTCTTACTCACTGAGCGCCCCCAGTTCCTATTCAGGTTCTTCTGAGAGAATCCCGATGGCCATCCTTGAGCAGATGGTCTAGAGCAGTGGTTCTCAACCTGACTCCCTTTAGGAGTCAAATGGCCCCTTCGCAGGAGTTGTCTAAGACCATCCCAAAACCCAGATATTTACATTATGATTCATAATATACTTCATATAGCTATGAAGTACCAATGAAAATTAATTTTATGGTTGGAGGTCACCATGACATGAGGAACTGTAATAAAGGGTTGCAGCATTAGGAAAGTTGAGAACCCTGGCCTAGGGTGTGTAAGAAAGCAAACTGAGCAAGGCAGGAGACACAAGTCAGTAACTGGGGAGTGTCCCTTCATGGCTTCAGCTTCAGGTCCTGTCTTGTGTTCCTGCCCTGACTTCCCTCAGCGATGGATGGTTGATAGCTGGCAGTGTAAGATGAAATAAATCCTTTCTTCCTGAAGTTGATTTTGGTCATGGTTTTATCGCAGCAATGGAGAGCCTAAGTAAGACACAGGTCGGTCTAGGTCATAAGGAAGAGCACCCATATTGGCTGTACAGAAGACCAAGCCCCATTTCAGGCGGGCTCAAAAAGAATCCTCTGGGCTGGGGGTGTAGCTCAGTGGTAGAACACTCGAAGCTTGCCCAAGTGCCTGGATGATCTGAAAGAGGGGAATCTCTACCTCTGGGATGGTTCCTGGGTTCTGAAGCCCTCAGTGACCCAAGCCCCTACCTCCCTAGGCCAAGTGTCCTCCACGTTCCCTAGGACACCTCTTTCCCTGTCAAATGTCTTCATCTCCAGGTTGTGCTTAGCATCTGATAAACAATTTCCTGCCAGCCTTTTAGTCCCCTACCCCTTTCCCCACCCCAGGCACAAATTTAATTTTTCCAGTGTCTAGGTATCTCATACCTTTGTGTTTCTCAACTTTAGTATCTGGAACACTGAATCTACAAGATGATTCATGAACAAGTCCTCTTCATATGCTACCCTGTCATACACACTGAGGAATGTAATACATGTGGCACAATAAAGGCCCTGAGAAGGTCTGTAGGGAAGATGCCTAGTCAGCATCTTTAACCCTAACGTTTCCCACAGCCCTTGAAATGACAGAACTTTTTCCTGAACACGTACTGGTGCAGACTTCTATTAACACTGTCACGTTATTGCCACTGCTGTTCCCCTTGTCTGAGTCTCCTGCTAGACTGTGAAGGCCCTGAGGGCTGGAACTGTATCTGAATTATTTGGTCCCCAGTGCCTAGCATGGAGTCTGGCACATAGTTATCATAGATGCTTGTCTAAGTAGAAAATTTCCCCATCTGTAACAAAAACAAGGATTCAATGAATACCCCAGGGCAGGCTCCTGGCAGCACCATGAAGGAGGTACCTGGTCACAGTAAATAGTGGGAACACAGGGACACGAATCTTTTTGCAGAAGGTTTCTGGACCCTCTGCGAATGTGATATCCTTAAGAATCTAGGACAATGCGGTCCCCAGCATCTGTGAGCATTCAAGCCTGACAGAGTAGCCTCTGTGGGTCCAATAGCTAGGGGAAGGGAGCCTGAGAAAAACACAGAACCGTTTTAGCCTAAGAGATGCAGTATCCTGTGTGGCAGGCACACTTCAGCAAGGCTGGGCCAGCACACAACTTTAGAGGAATCATCCTCTGTACTGTAATGGTCTGGAACTTGGGGCTCTGAGAGAGCCCCAACACAGGTCTGTGAGAGTCGTGGTGTAAAGGGACTCATAAGGCCTTGTCAGCACACTAAGTAACTGAATCCAAGGGAAGCTGTGGCCGTGTCTGTCCTATAGAAGCCCATGCTAGAGTTAGGCTGTGCCAGGTAGGTGGGTGGGTGGGGTGATAGTTCTTCAGGTGTGGAATTACAGTACCTGGATCCCAGTCATCCAAATGAGACTACTGGTTTTGAGAGGAAGGGAGAAAGGCTCGAAGAGCCCACCCCAACTCACCTCACTCCACCATGACCTTGTAGAATAAGCGGCTGTATAAGGAAGAAAAAAACAATGAGCTCCACTAGTGCCCCCAGAAACAGGAAGTGCTGGGGTCAGCTGGGGGACACTCAGAGGGCAGACTGATACTCAAGTAGGGATGGAGTAGACTGAGGGCGGCAGAAGTTTGGGGGTCCTGTGGATAGGTGAGTACATGGCTCCTCAGATTGTTAAGAGTTCTGGGGACAGCCTAAGGGGACACAAGGTCTAGAGGGAGTTCCAAGGTTTAGAGGGAGTTTCTAGCCCTAGCTGTTTAACAAAAATGTTAGGTTCCCACTCGTCCGGTTAACTCACACCCATGAATCTGGTCCCATCCGTGTTTCTGCTTGGAGGCTTTTGTCCCACGCATCCCTTCACAGTAGTGAAGGATGCACCCCGCAGCCTTCTCTCGCGCTCCACCTTCCGCAAACCCTGGGTTAATTCTTCCCTCCCCCAGAGCAGGGGTGTCGCCCTGCTTTGTGCGCCTAGGCGCTGGAGGCGAGAGCCAGGGGACAGCTGAGGTGAGGAGGGTGACGGGGGGCAGCGGGAACCAGGCACAAAGAGGGGAGGAGGCTCTGGCTGCAGCTGTCCCGCGAGGGGCCGAGACAAAGGACCTGCTGGCGGCCAAGCCGAGCCGTTTTCATGCTTGTTGGGATTAGGCACAGGGAAAGGCGCTTGGGACCGTGATGATCAGGAGCCCGGTGCAGCCCGACGCGTGGGGCGGCCGGCGCCACCACCCCTGGCTTTGTGCGAGGGTCGCCCGATCTGGGAGGCCACCCCTTTGTCTAAGCCCCGCCGGGGGACCCCCTAAACGTCAGCTGAACGTACCCCCACCACGCCCTCGCTGGTCCTTAATGACTGGACTGGTCCCCTGGGATTCAGCCCCTTCCCAGACTCTTAACATGCCAGACCTCAAAACAATGAACACTCCCCGCGCCACTTTGGTCCCATTCGCCTGCCAGTTGCTCAACCCAAGGAATCTTTCCTCACATTTATGGGTGATGTAACACACAGATTAGAAGATGAACTAGCTCTAAGGCTAAGGGCTTGGTGGGAAGGAGTAGGATTGGGGAGGTGGGAGGATCTGGGAAGTTCTGGGTGGGATAGGTCAAAGTTTAGCTGGAGAATCCTTCAGGCCTGGAGCAAATTGCAGTCTTATTCCTGAGGGGTTGGTGGGTCATGCGGAAAGGTCTGGGTCCGGAGTAAGCGATGGTGCAGGTGTGTTCATACACGGACGATGTGGGCGCTTATCTGCCAACACCTGTGGGTATGGAGATGTATACCAGCATGAGGTCTGGCTCAGATCCCAGAGCATCTCCAATGTTCTGTCCTTTCTGACCAGAAGCATCCATTAGACCCACTGGGCTGGTATTGAGAACCTGCGGTAATGCAGGTTGGTTTGTTTTTGTTGTTGTTTGTTTTGTTTTTAAAGACAAGATCTCATTTGTCCTAGGCTAGCCTGGTACTTGCTATGTAATCGCGCATAACTTTGGAATTTCTAATCCTCCTGCCCTTACCTCCTGAGTAGGATTACAGGCATTTCCTCCCACTACACCTGCTTTTATGAGGTGTTCAGGATCAAACCTAGGCTCCCTGTAAGCTAGTCAAGTACTCTACCGACCAACTGAGCTACAATCGCAGCTCAGCAATGCTGTCCCCACCCAAATTAATTTTATTTTATCTGTATGAGTATTTTGCCTGTTTATATGTGCTAGTAGTTGTGGAGGCCAGAAGAGGGTGTTACACACACACACACACACACACACACACACACACACCCAACTGTAATTACAGAAAGTTATGAGTTGTCAAGAGAGTGCTGGGAACCAAACCCTGGTCCTCTGCAAGAGCAACAAGTGCTCTTAACTGCTGAGCCATCGCTCCCTCCCTAGCAATTCTTTTTAATACACAGCACAACTGCTCAGCTACAACCCCCGCCTCCGATGGCCTTCAGAGGAGGAGGAGGAGGAGAAGGATGAAGAGGAGGAGGAGGAGCAGTAGTAGCAGCAGCACCAGTCACTGCAGCTCCCTGTGCCTATTGCCTTACTCTAAATGAGGCGCTAACACTGGGATCTAGTAGACAGGTCACAGACTGCCACCAGGGGACAGTCACTCTCCTTAGAGGTAGCTGATACACTGTGTTCTATAAGTTCCAGGCCCTAGACTGTAGAGGCCACTTAACACACTTTAGAGCCTTCTGACCCTCCCAACTCTGTCTTCTTCCTTAGTTCCCAGATCATTTCTTGCACCCCAGTTTTTAACCACATCCCCGCTGATCATTCTGTGGGGACTGACCCAGTTCGGGGCCTGTCCTGGTTAGTTGGGTTCTTGTTTTGTTTTGCTTTTTCTTTTGTCAACTTAAACGAACCTAGACATATCTGGGAGGGAAAAGGCCTGTAGACCAGTCAGTGGGGAGTGTTGTTTTGATTAATGATTTATGTGGGAGTGGCCCTACCCATTTTTGGTCCTAGAGGGTATAAGGAAGCAGGTTAAGCAAGCCATGGGGAACAAGCCAGTAAGCAGCATCCCTCCATGGACTCTACATCAGCTCCTGCCTCCAGGTGCCTGCCCTGCCTGAGTTCCTACCAAAACTTTCCTGGATGATGGATTGTGATCATGACATATACACCAAATAAGCCCTTTCCTTTCCAATATGCTTTTAGTCATGTTATTTTACCATAGTAGAAACCCAAAGACCGAGACCCTGGTGAGAAAGGTTTGAATGAATGGAACCCTCCCTCCCCACCTCTCCGTAGGTAGGGCTACCTACCCCTTGGCCGTCCCTTAATGCTTCAGGTCTGGGCCTGCAGCCTGTTATTGGGGTCAATATTACCCCCATGTAATTCCTAAGCAAGACTCTTCACATAGCATACAAGACCGGGGTCAGATATCCTTGCTGTGGTCATTGGATGTCGTTCTTCAGGAGGGGAAGAAGGTGGCAATGGCTCTCTGCCTGAACCTTTCCAAGTGCACGAGACTCTCCATAGTCCCTCCCAACCCCAGGGACCTCAACAGTTAACACATGCTTCCAGATTGAGAAACCTCAGGCTGAGACCTACTTGGAGTACCGATGTCCCCTTCCCAGACGTGGAGTGGCCTCTACATTGGGCTCCTGAACACAGGCCTCATTCATCTTTGCAGGCCAGTGCTGTGCAAGGTCAGGGGCAGGGCAGGACCCTGGAAGGGTCCTGTGCAGAGTAGGGATTTAATCTTAATGCCTGCAGAACATCATAAGGTCCATCTGGTCAATCTTTATAACTGCCACAGGTGAGGAAATTAAGTCTACCTCAGGTCTGCTCAATATGAGGTTGGGAGTAGCCCCAGCTATTACCCAGAAGTAGCCTTGGCCCCTCCCACCTGATAGGGAACTACAGTCCTAGATTTGGTTGGCCCAGTCACTGGGGTCCTGCCTCCTGGCCCCTACCTCCACCCTAATAACTGGGCATATCCCTAGACCCAAAATGACTACAAAAGTCCTGTACCTCACTGTTTTTTTCAGCCTGGTTCTCACCTTTTGCTCAGCCCAACATGCTGTTTTGAGTATGCTTGGCTCACAGGAAGTGGTCCTTAGGAAGTGTGGCCTTATGGGAGGAGGTGTGGCCTTGTTAGAGGAAGTGTATCACTGTGGAGGCAGGGCTTTGAGGTCTGATATGTATGCTCAGGCCTCACCCAGTATGGAAGGAGAGTCTCCTGGCTTCTCCAGATCAAGATGTAGGACTCTTGGCTCCTCCAGCACCATGTCTGCCCGCACACTGCCATGCTTCCTGCAATGATGAGACAGGACTAAACCGCTGAAACTGTAAGCCAGCCCCAGTTAAATGTTTGCATTTATAAGAGTTGTCTTGGTCATGGTGTCTCTTCACAGTAACAAAACCCTAAGATGGTCCTCCTAGCTCCCACTTTATACCCTGCCCACCCTGAACTGGGGCTCAACCCAGCACCTCTCTCATGCTGAGCACCCCTCAGCCTTCAAAGAACATTCAAAGCTTTTATTGTTTTTACAGTTGTTTGTTGATGTATGTGCATGAGTTGTGGGCACATGGGCCACATGTAGAGGGAATCAGAAACCATCTTGTGGGAGTTAGGTTTTCTTGTTCCACCACACAGGGCCTGGGGATCCAATACGTCATCAGGCTTGGCTCCAAGAGCTCCTTCCTCCCTGCACTGAGGTATCTCACAGCCCCAGAGAACTCTTCCTGGAAAGGAATATTACGTTTGTTTGGTTTTATTTTGAAACAGTGTCTTAGGGCCCAACCTGGCCTCCAAATCACTCTAGGCTGGTCTTAAATGTCTGATACTCTTGCCCCAACCTCTCAAATTGAGATTAGGAGCTCTCAAGTTGAGATGTTCCAACCGTAAGTTTTGTTTGTTTGGGTGTGTGTATGTGTGTTTATGTGTATGTTCTTCTGGTAAGGGTCTCACTTGGGAAGCCCTAGCTGTCGTGGAACTTGCTGTGTAGACCAGGCTGTGCTCTTCCTCAGAGCTCCCATGACTCTGTTTCTCCAGTGCTGGGATTAAAGGCATGTTGGAGTGCACATTGCTTTTTTTTGTAGACCTCCCCCCATTTTAAAAGAAAAAGATGTTCCAATTTTTAGATCCAATTTCCTTAATGAAAAACAACTGCTTTTCTGTGGAAAAAGTCAGGTCTAGGGCTGATGAAGGTGCTGTGGAACCAAGGATGGCCTTGAACTCCTGAACTTCCTGCCTCCACCTCCCCAGTGCTAGCATTATTAGATATTTACTCCCAAGCCTGAATTTTATTTTAATTTTTTTTAAATGTTGGAGACTGAACCTGGGGCTGTGCTCATGCTAAATAAGTACTTTGCAGCTACATGTTTAGTGCCTGAAGTTTTGAATAATTAAATAATCATATAAACCACAGTAGAAGACAATCATTTTAATTGTTATCAGCTGATATCTCAATTTTATATGGTATTGAATATTACGGCTGGGGCACAGCTCGTCAGGCAGAGTGCTTGTCTCAAATATGCAGGTTCTGAGTTCAATACTACAAAAGACAAAATAAAACAACATCTGTGTCAGAGTCATGTAAAGACCCTGTGTTTTTGTTTTGTTTTTGAGACAGGGTTCTCCAACCCCCTGCCGTGGAATGGTGTTTTGCTTGCATGCATGTCTATATGAAGGTATTTGGTCTTCTGGAACTAGGGTTACAGACAGTTGTGTGCTGCCATGTGGGTGCTTAAAATTGAACCGGGGTCCTCTGGAAGAACAATCATGCTCTTAAACTTGGAGCCATTTTTCCAGTGCCCAGAGTTTCTCTGTGTAGCCCTAGCTGTCCTGGTACTCACTGTAGACCAGGCTGGCTTCAAACTCAAGAGATCCGCCTGCCAAGCTCTGAGATTAAAGGCCTGTGTCACCACACTCAGTATGGCCCTGGGCCTTTTGCAGTCAAGGCACCCTTCAGAGCAGGGGTGTATGGTATGTGCCCTCAGAACCTATTCAAATACAAGTGTGACTCAGGACAAGGGCAATCCCCTGTGGTGCTATTACAGCAGAGGTCAAATCTCCATGGTCAGCCTGGGAGGCCCTGATACTGCTAGGTAAATTCTGATTTTTTGTCCCCAGTATCTCCCAGGTTTCCAGCACTTGGCCCCAGCTTAAAAGTGGAACTCAGTGTGAAAGAGACCACTAGGCAACAGATAAAACAAAAGCACATCCTGGAATGATTTAATTTGCTGCCTTAGTTTATTTATGCTGGATTGGTCCAGAGGCCAGGTTCACATTCGACATGCAAGCACTATAAAAATCCCCATGGCCCACATTTCACCTACCCTCCCATCAAGGATGGAACTGTTTGGAAATGGTTCCGAAAAGTCCCCACTTTGCAGATGGGGAGACTGAGGCCAGACACAGCATCGGTGCTGTCCCTGTCACCTGCTGCCACTCCTCCTATTGCTTCACCCACTGGGATCCTGCATTGCCTTGGCACCCAGAAACAAAACAAACGGCTCCATGACCTTAACTACTGATCCACCCAATATATTCATCTCCATGGCATAAAGCCTTCCCTAGGGTCTGCCAATCCCCGTTCCAAGGGGCCTCATATCCTAAGAGCTTCAGGAGGCTGGACTGACCCTGTCCTCTGATTGGAAAGCTGAGCACTGGCTCCTCCAGACAGTCTGGTTCAGAAAAATGAACCAAACCAATTGGACATTCACTGCTGCTAAAGCCAGGTAGGCAGAGCGAGGGAGAGGTGAAGAGAAGGGAGCTCCCCCAACTCCCTGTGGCCTTGGTGCATCTGGTCTCTGACCTGCATGCTTATACGCACAGTCCCATTCAATAGACATGATTCAATATAGCTTTCAGCCTCTCCTCACAGTGGAGCAGGATGGTGTTTTGCAATTCTCTTGTTCTTCACAGGGTTCTACCAGAGTCATTCTCTCCCTCTGCCACCTCTCACGGAGCCAAAGAGGGTTCAAAACAACAGCTTCTTTCTTTCCTTCTTTCTTTCTTTCTTTCTTTCTTTCTTTCTTTCTTTCTTTCTTTCTTTCTTTCCTTCCTTCCTTCCTTCCTTCCTTCCTTCCTTCCTTCTTTCTTTCTTTCTTTCTTTCTTTCATTCTTTCTTCCTTTCTCCTTCCTTCCTTCCTTCCTTCCTTGTTTTTATTTTGTTTGGGTTTCTATGTGTAGCCTGGCTGTCCTTGAACTCACTCTGTAGACCAGGCCGTTCTGGAACTCAGATCCAGTGGCCTCTGCCTCGAGAGTGCTGGGATGAAAGACGTGCACCCCCAGAGCCCCGCTGGGAGGACAGTCTCATATCTCTCTTTATCTCCACTCCCACCCCTAACATGGCCTCCACCACCATGCCAGTTCCCTTCCTTGATACCAATTCTCCACAAACTGTCCTGTGCACAGGAAGGCCAGCGCAGTCAAGAAATCTCTGAACCGGGGCTGGGTGTGCAGCTCAGTGGAGGACATTTGCCTAGCATGCGCAGGGCTCTGGGCTCAATCCCTTGTACGGTAATAAGCAAAACAAAAAGCAACTACCCCCCAAAAACAAACAAAAAACTGAAGAAAAAGCCATGAGGAACAGAAGTCTTAGAGCAAGGTCAGAGGGGAAGGGATAGGAAAGGTAACCTGGGAAACTCCAGGAGAACAGATCAGCCACGGCCCTCAGATATATGACAGCGAGAGAGGCTTCTTTCTCCAGGAAGCTGTGAGACTCAGTAGAGGATAAGGCTGGGGTAGACTTTGGGAACACAGGGATGGGTGGATGCCCTGCAGGTGCCATTGATCATATATTTACACACACCTGCTCTTAAGTCTCTGCAAATGCACATGTTCCTAGCACATGCTTCTTATGCCAGCACTGGAACATGTAAGTTTCAACACACAGAGGTTCACTCACACCCAATACAAGATTGTACATTTAAACTGATACACATGCATACATATCTTTTGCCTCTACATTCGGGAATATATATATACACATTCCTGGGTACCTAGCCACACATGCTAACTTGCACATATGCCAACTAATACATACTTCCTTGTGCATAACCACACATAAGCCTGCAAATATACACTCTTGTGCACACCCTTAGCCCTGGTCCTGATGCCTGCAAGGGGCTTCCCTCTGTTGCAGACAGCGGATAAGTTCCTTCCGATTGTCTAGGATGGTGTCAAAGCTCTCTTGCAGTCGGGCCTGCTGGTCGACCAACTGGTGCTGCAGAGCCCGGATCCACTGGAGCAGTGCCAAGCGACGGTACATCACCAAGTGCACATGGTGTTTCTCCTTCTCCTGTTCTTTGTAGCGCTCCTGAGCCTGGAGCTGCTGCACAGCCTGGGCCACGGAGGGCAGAAGGGGATCCAGAGGGCTCGGACCTCGAGGGGTGCCACAGACAGGTTCTGGACTGCTGCTAAAGCTGTCAGTGCTCAGGGGACTGCCGGCATAGCCAATGTCCTCCAGCGGCGAGCAGACACTGCTGGCACCGCTCAACTTCTCTGGCTCCGCACCAGGGATCTCCGCACCCTCCGGGGGACTGCGGACTCCGGCCTCAGGGAGCCCGGTGGCTTGGAAGACCTGGTTATCAGAGGGAGACTCAGAGGAGCTCCTTATCAGAATGGGATCCACCCTGCCTGGCACACCATGCCAGTTCTTATTGGCATCCTTAGCACTCTCCACGAAGTTGGAATTATTGTCTGGTTGGAGGTCGGGTTGACATACTCCAGGAGGCAGGCTCCCCAGGTACTGGGCCCCCTCTGCTAGTCCTGGTTGGATAGCAGCGAACATCTGGACTGTGAAGAGAAGCAGAAGAATTAAGTCACAGCAGGACAGGATGGAATGGCAACCTTGAGCCCAGGAACCTTGTCCTGGCGCCCCTCCCTTCTCTCTGATTATTCTGTCTCCCTCATGGGGTTTTTCCTTTAAGGCTGACCGTCTCTTCATTCTACAAACTTCTCCCCCAGGTCACTTCTTCCTGTTAGAGCTTCAGGAACCATTGTGTGTAGGTAACTCTCAGATCTGTGTCCCGCCCAGATTCAACCCCTACTCAACCCTGTGACCTACCGTCAGTTCTTCAATTCTACACATCCAAACATCTCTCCTTTCAGGGTCCTTGGGTAGGACAGCTCTGCCGTATATTAATCCATCTAGCTATGCCTAGGAGCACCCTGGACTACTGGCCCTCCTCCCATGCCCATCTCACTGTCCACACTTTGACAAACTCTCCTTTGGCTCCGGTCATTTTGACCTAGATGATTGCCACAGCCTTTCCACTGACCATCCTCCAATTAAGAATATAAATTTCGGGGCTGGAGAGATGGCTCAGCAGTTAAGAGCCCTGGTTGCTCTTCCAGAGGACCCATGTTCCATTCCCTGCACCCAAGTCAGGTGATTTTCAACTGCCTGCATCACCAGCTTCACGTCAACCCCTCCTCTGGCCTCTCTGTTTACCCACATGCACGTGTGCATCCACACACAGGCAGGCACACACACACACACACACGGATATGCTAATAATTGTTTAAAAAGATGTCCAGTTAAATAACAAATAATACTTTTAAAAGGAACATCTGTCTACATCTATATAGATGTATAGATACAGACAGATATATTTCATAAGACCACAGAAAACCACAAACATCTCCATCACAACTCATAACAGTAGCAAAATTACAGTTATGAAGTAGGAACAATAGCTGAGTGGTGGTGGCGCACGCCTTTAATCCCAGTGCTTGGGAAGCAGAGGCAGGTGGATCTCATGAGTTCAAGACCAGGCTGGTCTACAGAGCGAGTTCCAGGACAGCCAGAGCTACACAGAGAAACCCTGTCTGGGAAAACAAAAACAAAGAAAAAAGAAGTAGCAACAAAACTAATTTTCTGGTTGGGGGTCAGCACAACATGAGGAAAGGTCGAGAACCACTGCTCCAGTGCAAGTACAGCAAGAGCAGGTGTCAGCAATTTCCTGCAGAGCGTGAACGGGACGGACTACGGTGGGATTCCTGGTCTTGGGAAGACGTGGTAATAGTACCAGGAGGCGGCTACTGCAGAGGACCCAGGGCTTGAAGAGCTGGTCTCTTTCTCCTTCTCCACACCAAGGAACCGCTGTCTCCTGTCCCCCCCCATCTCCCCTTTCTTCCCTAATAATCGCTTTTGAGTTTGAACTGACAAAAGTAGACCACATTTCTATAACTGAGGCCTCGTGAGTGAGAAATACTACTAAGTCAATCAAGTAGCCACTAGGAAGGTTTCCCTATAGGTGGCAGGGACCCTCCCCACACCCAGCAATGAGCAGAAGTCATGAAGAGAGACTGAGGTTAGGACAGATGTTTCACACACACACACCCCCACACACATACATACTCTATTTTAAGTTTTTTCCTAAATCTGGACAGGCTCACAAAGAAAGCTGGGGTGGGATGGGAGTGGGGCTAAGGATCCAGATTGGAAAAGTCAGTGAAATGAGTCCAGTCATCCCAAGATCAGGATTTCCCCCAAGCTAACCCACAGTGTAGTGGGATGGGGGCGGCTGTAACAAGGGGATTGGCAGCCTCGCAGGGGACAGAGCACTGTGACCCTAATCTCTGCAGAGGCAGCTCCCCCATTCGCTTTCCGGCGGCTGGGCCCTAGGCCCTCCATCAGGGCCCGGACTCACGGCCTAGAGGCGCCCGCTCCTGCGGGGCTTGCTACGGTTCCTCGGGACCTGCTCGCTGCGGGGTCGGGGGTCCTGGACCTGCGCGTGCACGCGTGGTAGCGCGGCTGCCCGGTCCCGGCACAGCGCCCCCAGCCTCGGCCCGGACTGCGGGAGTCCAGCGGCGTCTGCGCGGCTGGGCGGAGCGGCCTGACCCACGTGGGCCGGTTCGGTTCTCCGCGCAGGAACTGCTTCCTCCCGCGGCTTGACCCGAGAGCCTTCTAAGTCCGGTGTCATCTCCTAACCACCCTGGCCAGGAGCCACGGATTCGTCGTTCTCCTTGCTGCAGATGTGGCGACGAAATGCCTTCTTCCAAGGTTTCCCAGGGGCTCGGAAATTGGCGAGGCTGTGGTGCCGGTCTGGACCTGCTGCAGCACCCGCTGTAGTCCTTCCGTGCTCAGCTCTGCACCTTTTCTGCTCATCCCCCACTTACTCTATTTTAGGATCTTTGAGCACCTTTCTGACTCCGAGACCTGGTTTTTAAAAGATCCCTTCACTGTATTATACCTATTTGATTAAATGCACTTAGTGACGGCTCTACAGATTTTATTGTTTTGTTTGTTTTGAGACAGAGTCTCATTATGTAGCCAAGGCTGCCCTGAAAAGCACTATGTAGACCAGGCTAGCTTCCAGTGCACAGTGAGATCTGCCTGCCTCTGCCTCCTAAGTGCTGGGATTAAAGGCGTGTTCCATCACTGCCGGACAGTTTTCTTTAGGATTTTATTTTTTATTTATGTATATGTGTTTGTGTCTCTCTGTGTATGTCACTAAGAATGAAACCTCACACCAGGTAAGTCACAGTTCTTCCTTTAGACATGAAATTAAAAGACAAAATAGTGAAGATTTCAGACTATGGCTGCAGCAATCATATTTCCTGTCAAATGGAAGAAGCCAGTCTATGTACTAGGAGAAAACGATACTGACACACAGGAACTCAGACAAAGATGCATGGCTGGGTAATGTCCCAGTTTTTGCTTCCTGAGTTTCTAGTTTTGATGCCTTCCCATGAAGTTCATATCTTGTCATACCCAACCTGAGTGAAATTTATCTCACTGGTAATCAAAAGATTCTTTTTTTGGGGGGGGGGGGATGGCGGGTCTCATGACAGGGTTTCTCTGTATTGCCCTGGCTGTCCTGGAACTCACTCTGTAGGCTGGCCTCGAACTCAGAAATCTGCCTGCCTCTGCCTCCCAAGTGCTGGGATTAAAGGCACATGCCACCACAGTCTGGCAATCAAAAGATTCTTGAATTAATACACTAGCACAATGAGGTACACCTAGATTCTGATCATTCACTGCTATTGTGTAGTTGTTTACTCTGAACTGAAGTATTAGAGAGAGGGGTTGTGAGATTCAGGAGATTCCCAAAGGACCCTCTTCAAGGGTCTGCTGGGGCAACAGACTCGAGTGAAGTTCCCTGCCAGTCGTGCTGGAAGCTCCAGGGATGTAGCTTTTGTGAGCCATCACCCAGCTGCATTCAGGTTTTCAGTGACCTAGCTGCCTTTGAGTTATCGATGGCCCTGTGAGTGAGCCCTAACCCATAAGCAACCCTGGTCAACTCATTTGTTCACCGAGCTAGACTTTGATGGGCCTGTTCCTTCAGTCTGACATCACTGCCCTCTCTAGTGGGAGTGGTGTCTGTTCATGTCTCCCCGGAAGGGGACTGCCTAACCCTCGGTAAGCAGTAGCAGCATATTTGCCCTTGATAGTCATCATCCGGGACGACAGGTCCTGTAATCCACCATCATGTAGAAGTTGAAAGGGTCTGAAACATAAAGAAACCCTCTCTGTGTTCCTGGCTAGATACGTTCTTCCCTAGATGCCCAAATTTCCTGACCTGCAGAACCTAGAATCTCGGAGACCAGACTGGGCAACATGGTAAACAGATTTACATATCAAGGCTGAGAGGTTAAGAGCACCTGCTGTTCCTGTAAGAGGACAATTGTTTGTTCCCAGTACCCATGTGGCAGCACACAACTGTAATTCCAGTTCCAGAGGATCAGACCTCCTCTTCTGGCCTATACCATGCAAGCAAGCAATCTTACACATAAAATAAAAGTAAAGATATCAGCCGGGCGGTGGTGGCGCACGCCTTTAATCCCAGCACTTGGGAGGCAGAGGCAGGAGGAGTTCTGAGTTCGAGGCCAGCCTGGTCTACAAAGTGAGTTCCAGGACAGCCAGGGCTACACAGAGAAACCCTGTCTCGAAAAACCAAAAAAAAAAAAAAAAAGTAAAGATATCTTTTAAAAAAAGATTATAGATAGGGGCTGGAGAGCTAACTCAATAGGAAGAGTAAAAGTAAGAGTACTTGTTGATCTTGCAAATGACTTGGGTTCATTTCCCAGCATCCACATCGGGGCTCGTGATATCCATAATTTCTGTTCTAGGGGCTCTGACACTCTCTTCTGGTCTCCACCGGCATCAAGCACATATGTGATATATATGCTTACACACAGACAAACACTTATATTCATGAAATAAAATTTAAAATTGTGTATCAATTATGATTGTTGACTTGAAGACTATATTATACTTTGCATCATAACACCCCAACCTGGTACAGCTCACTCAATAATTCCATTGTTCTCTGTAGACCAAGCTGACCTTAAATTCAAAATTCTGCTACAGCCTCTGGAGTAGCTAGCAGCCTGGCTTCTATCATCCTATAAATCTAGTTGGACTGAGCTTGATGCTATATACCCTTAATCCCAGCACTTTGGAGGCAGAGGCAGAGGCAGAGGCAGAGGCGGGCAGGGGCAGGGGCAGGGACAGAGGCAGGGGCAGAGGCAGATGGATCTCTGTGAGTTCAAGGCTAACCTGGTCCAAAGAGCAAGTTCCAGGTAAGCCATGGCTACACAGTGAGACTCAGTCTCAAAAAAGAAGTACCCCCCCAACAAAACCAAACCAAATAAAAAACAACCCACCCCACCCCCCAAAAAACCCTGCCAGTAGCTTCCAAATGACATCGAAACACATAAGTCAAATGGATTCCAAGAGTACCAGACAGTGGCCTCTTGGTCAAGAGCGATGTTGGCAGGAGATACTCCAGCATGGTATAAATAATGCATACAGCAATTCTGGCTGCTCCATAATTTTCAGGAACATGAGATTGTGGAGACAAAAAGGCTCAGGAAGCCATGGCTATCTATGTCTGGAAACAGAGAAGAAAACTGTTATTCAATCACCAGTAGCTTCTCCAGTCAGGATGCTGGGGGATCAATCTCCCCAAATATAGAAGTATCTTTGACTGTGTTCACCCCTTTCCCCGTATATGCCAGAGACACAGAAACCTCAAGCTAACCAGGGCTCAGCTACAGGGCAGGCCATCATGAAGACCTCGAAGTGAACAACATGAATATTGGCAAACAAGATGGGGACCAGAGAGATGGCTCAGAGGTTAAGACTGCTCTTCCGAAGGTCCTGAGTTCAAATCCCAGCAAACATATGGTGGCTCATTACCACCTGTAATGAGATCCGATGCCCTCTTCTGGTGTGTTTGAAGACAGCTACAGTGTACTTACATATAATCAATCAATCAACCAATTAATCAATCAATCTTTGGGCCAGAGTGAGTGGGGCTGGAGCAAGCAAGGTCAGAGAGAGAAGAAAAAGTGTCTGAAGACAGCTGCAGTGTACTTACATATAATAAATAAATCTTAAAAAAAAAAAAAAGAAAGATGGGGACCTGGCTCAGCGCACAGTGTGGGCTTACTGCGAAAGCTTGAGGGCCTAGGCTTGGGTCCCCAGCACCCACACAAAAGCCAGGCACTGGCATCACCCACCTGGAGGCAGAGGCGCTCCCTGGGGTCATGATGTCAGTGTAGCTGGCATCAGCTAAGTCCAGGTTCTTGAGAGACTCAAAAAAATAAGGTGAAAGTGCAGGAGAGATGTCTCAGCAGTAAGAGCGCTTGTTGCTCTTGCAGAGGACTATGGTTTAGTTCCCAGAACCCACGTGCTGGCTCACTGCCGTATGCACCTCCAGTTCCAGGGGATCCAACGCTTCTAATCACTAGGTCTACATTCAATGCATAAACATACTTACAAGCAAAACACTCATACACATAAAATAAATCTTAAAAAAAAACCATGATAAGGTACAGAGGAACATAGGAAGATACTCAAAGTCAATCTCTGTTCTCCACATGTGTATAGAGGCAAACACACCCACATGGGCGGGCACACACACACACACACACACACACACACACACACACACACACACACACGACAAATGACAGAGGCAAGAGAGGCCACAGTGAGTAGCCAGGTTCAGGCCCCAGGGTCAGGAGTATCAGACAAGGAGAAAAGAGGAGATGAAATTCCCCAGGCAACAAGGACAAAGATGAGGGTTCCTAATGGGCAGGTGACTTCTCAGTGTCCATATGCCCAGGAGGAGAGGGGTGGATGGGATCTAAGTCTCTGGGCTTCAGCAACCTTCTGCTCACAAGCAGTGCCCAGCCACTACTATGGGAGGAATTCAGGACAGAATCAAGTACAGTCTCGATGAGCTCCTGGTTTAGAAAGGGAAACAGAGAAGAGTAGATGTCATGCTCGGATGGGCCTGGCAGCAGGAGAATAGAATTAGCACAGGAGAAAGGGAAAAGCTTCCAGAGATTGGGCTTGACTGAATGGAAGTCACCAACACACAGCGGGCCTTGGAGACGGCATGTTCCAAGAGCACTACGAAAATGGAGTATGCCAGAGTGGCTGGGACTTGGGAGCCAAGCGGAGGTAGGACATTCAGCAGAACACTCAGCACAGGATTCAGTCTGTGACTGCAGGGTGGTAACTGGGGAAGTCCCCAACAACTGCATTTCACAACATTCTGGTCATGAAGGATGTACTACTCACGTTCACTTTCTTCTCTTTTCCTGATATCACCTGTCCACTCACTCCGGCAGCTTTGGGAACTTGGACAAATCGTTTCAACCTTTTTACGGTAAGTAAGGCTAATGTGCCTTTGGAATAGTTGGAGGTAAGTTATTTGTGAACTTTGTTACTTGCACTTCAAAACATAGGCACAATACAGAAGGACCTTTGACTTAAGCCCGAGAGCCCTAGGGCAGATTAAGGAAGGTTGCACCCCAGAATTGGCTGTTCTTGAGAAAGAAAGGTCCAGGGAACCTGTGACCCAGTTTTGTTCACCCTTTTTCCTCCACCTCTTAAAGGTAAAGGCCACCTTAGACTATCTCAAAGGGACTGTGTGACTTGGGTTAAAAGGTTGTTTTCTCAGATAGGAAATGAGGGTGACCTACTTCCAAACCAGAAGTTTTACACTTGGTTTTTTTGTTTGTTTGTTTTTGTTTGTTGTCTTAAGGGCAGAAAAAAGTTTTTAGTGTTGGGAATTTAACTCAGGGCCTCTCTCAGGGCTGGAGAGATGGATCAGCCGTGAAAGGCTAGGGTCCCAATCAAAACCTCAGGGCTTCATACATGCTAGGCAGGAACTCTGTCACGGAGCTATGCTCCCACCCCTGCTGCTGTAGGCTTCATGTGAGCCACTACGCGGCCTGGGAGTCACTCTCTATTTTCTGGGAACAAAAATTTTATTTCTATCTGGGGGTGGTGGCAAATGCCTTTAATCACAGCACTCGGGAGGCAGAGGTAGGTGGATCTCTGAGTTCGAGGTGAACCTGGTCTACAGAGCAAGTTCCTGGTCCCAGGGCTACACAGAGAAACCCTGTCTCAAAAAAAAGAGTAGGGGCTGGAGAGATGGCTCAGTGGGTAAGGGCACTGACTGCTCTCCCGAAGGTCCTGAGTTCAAATCCCAGCAACCACATGGTAGCTCACAACCATCTGTACAGCTACAGTATACTCATAAATAAATATAAATCTTTTTTAAAAAGTAAGTAAATAAATACACAAATATAAATTTTCCTTTTGTTTTTCATTCTTTTTGACAGGGTCTCACTATGTAGCCCTGACTATTTGGGAACACACTATGTAGACCAGGTTGGCCTCAAACTCACCATGTAGACCAGGCTGGCCTTGAACTCACAGAGATTCCCTGCTAGATTAAAGGCCAAATGCCATCACACATAGCTTGTTTGAGATCTTCTCTCTTGATTTCTCTACCCTAAACAGCTCATGAAAGGACACTGAGGCAACTTTTATTTTTGTATTTTGTGGATTTGTTTTCATTTGTTGTGCTGAGGTTTAAACTGGGGATATCTAAGCTACACAACCATACTAAGGGAAGGTGTGTCATTCATTCACTCACTCATTCATTCATTCTTGTGGGGAGGGGAATGCAGGCACACACATGTGTGGGACTTAGAGGACAACTTGTAGGAGAAGCCTGTTCCACCATGGATTCTGAGGATTGAAATTAGGACCTCAGTATTGCACAGCAAGATTTTTTTTAAAATTATTATTCCATTTCTCCAGCCCCAAGGAAGGTTTTTGTTTTTCGAGACAGAGTTTCTTTGCGTAGCTTTGGTTGTCCTGGATCCAAAGCCTAAGGAAGGCTTTTAAAGTTCAGTGGGGCAGTTTCAAATCACTACAGCACGAGAACCCAGAAAATGTATATTCTTTCTATCCCTACTCCCATACCCCAAGAGAAAAGGAACAAGGTTGATTGAAACCATGGAAACTCTCTTTAACACCTTCAGGTAGTGAATATCTTCTCCCAACACCTTCCAAGAGATCAGAGAAGCCAGATCCACAGGCTGAGGGTGTGGAACTGCCGAGGGCCCACAGCAGGAGTGACTAGAGAGAAGCAGAACAGAAGGAGGAATGAGGGAAGGGGGTGCCTGCTCATCTTTCTAAGCATACCCCTTCCTAGCAGCTGCTTCTGTGGGCTCCATAATCCTCTTCCCTCACCTCCACCCCATCCTCCGGTCGCCCACCTCTCCTCCACCCATCCCATTCATCAGTAGGAGGGCACCATATTAGTGCAGCATTTCAGGGCCTGACAGATCCTTTCTGGGTGCCCCCCCACATGTAACCACTTAACCCCTAGCACAAAAGGCCATGCTGAATGGGCTCGAAGCCAGTGGCTCGTGCGGAGGGGGAGGTCTCAATAGGATTTGGGGAGCTGGGTGTATAAAGCGCTCTGGTCCAACAGCCCTCAATGGAGGAGCTGAAGTCAGGCATGTGCCGAGGGGAGGAGCCCGGCAGCTGCATCCCGCCCCTGAACAATGATTTATTCATTCTCTTGGCACGCTCAGAGAAAAACAGGCTCCAGGGAACGTGGCCCCACAAATCGCCCTGGGCGTCAGATAATTCCCACCATCATCACTGAAGTTCAGAGACCTCAGTCCCCACCCCCATAATTTATTGCCTAGAGCTTGAGGTCCCTCTTCCCTGTTAGGGAGGCTTCTGGAAGCCCTAGGTGAGGGTGGGATGGGTCAGGCAGGCATTGCACCCAGTCTGGGTCTCCTCAAGTTCCTCCTGGTGCCCATCTCACAGTCTATAGAGACCCATGTATATACCCCCCCCCCCAAAGTAAAGAAATAAAATTGCAGGGCACATAGGGTGGCTTGGTTTAGAACTCTGCCTGCGCAGATAGATCAGAAGAAGAAGCAGGATGTTGGGCGGCTTAGTCTACATAATAAACTAATAGGTAGTAGGAAGGCCATAAAGGGATGCTGGACAAAGTGCAGCGGCTAGCCAAAGGCATTGCTCTTGCTGTCCCCACTCTTCTGCCAAACCACATTCCTGTAGCAGAATCTCTGGGAACGCTGGGGATTGAGAACCATAATACAAATAAGTAAGCTCTAGGTAGGCACGGTGGTGCATACCCAGTAATCCTAGCATTTGGCAAACTGAGGCAGGAAGATCGTAAGTTTGAGGACATCCTGGAAAGAACCTATCCCCTCCACCCACCCACCCCCAAAAAAGAATGTCAAGTGTCAGACAAGTAGTTTCTTTAAAAATTTTTTATTTTGCCTGCATGTATGCCTGTGCCCTATGCGAGTGCCTGATGTCTAGCTATATAGTTGAAACCCTATGTCATAAACTCAAGTACCCTTTGGGTATGGGTCAGAGGAGGGTGTTAGATCCCCTTGTACTGGAGTTATGGATGGTTGTGAGCTGCCCCGTAGATGCTGAGACTCTAACCTGGGTCCTCTGTTAGAACATCCAATGCTCTCAACCACCGAGTCACCTCTCTAGCCCCAAGGCTAGTAGCTTCAAGAACAAAACTATGACAAGCAAACTTGCCTTCCCACCTTCATAGCTCATGTCACCAAGGTCAGACATTTAAAAAAAATCATAATAAATAAAGCTAAAAACAAATCAATAATGTTAGCAGAACAGCAGTGTCAGGTTGATGTGGCCATCCTCAGACTGGCCCCCGGGTCTCCGAGCTCCAAGCTTGTAATTACCTTGTCACACAGAAAACAAATCTACTGTGGGCCTTCCCAGTGAGAGGTGGGAGATCCCAGGCAAGGAGGTTGCCAAGTTGGGAAGGGGAAGGAACAGCAGGAAGACTGATTGATGTTGAGAGCTGGAGGTAAGAGAACTCGAAAGCGACAAGCTAAAGCCTAGAGAACTCAGAAAGTTTTCTTCCTTCAGAAGAAGCCAGACACACCAGGGGAGAGGATATAGAGACTAGGAAGGGTCTAAAGAGAAGGGCTCAAGCCCCTTCCTGGAAGCCTCAATGGGGTGATTACTAAGAGGCTGCTGCCCTCTGGTGGGCATAAAGAGAACCATCAACGCCACCAACGCTGAAATCCCATCTTTTCCAAGGCTAACCTCCTCTCATTCCTCAGGAACGAAGGTGATAGAGTGTAGCGTTCATTCAGAATGTTTACGAAGAAGCTCTTTTTGCATGGCACGGTGGCACCAACCTTTAATCCTAGAACTCAGGAGGTAGAGCCAAGGGGATCTCAAAGAATCTGTGGTCTACATAGTGAAGCTCAGTCTCAAAAAGAAAAAAAGCACCCTTGCTCTTTGGCTGGGAGTGTACCACAGCAATGCCTTAGGTATGCACAGTGGTGCATGGTGCAAAGATGTCATCCCAGCCCCCGAGAGCAGAGGCAGGGGGATCAAAAGTTTATACTAAGTTCCAAGCCAGCCCAGGCAACATGAGACCCGTATCAAGTAAGCAAACGAACAGCCCTAGTGCTTTTGGGCTCAATATCGGCAAAAACAGAAAAGAAACAGGATCAGGCAAAGAAAGCTGAGTGGCAACATACGCCTGTGGCGATCTCAGGTCCCCAAAGGAGCTCAGAGCTTAGAATGCCTGTTCTGAGTTGTCCCTACCCGATCTGAGCGGACCATGTCCACACACCTGTCACCACTGTAAGGCAGTTGTGCTGGAAAGAGCCCAGGCCTTTCAGGGTGCCCTGTCGCTGAGACAAGTCTCAAAGGGGAGAACACAGGAAGCTGTTCTCATCGTGTTCCCAGCAGTAAAGCCTTCCGCGCTGGGTTCACCCCACACACCAGAGATGCTCATTAAACGTGTTAAAGGGACCACAGGTTCAGCTTGGGCTACAAGCTGTAGGCTCCAGGCTCAGCGGGACAGTGTATCAGTCCCAGTTACCGGCCTGCTATGCTCTGAGCCTGGGGGATGCTCAGGCGAGCTTAATACATAGATTGTGGACTCATTCACCCAGCTACCATTCACTGAGATTTCCTGGGCCAGGCCTGGAGGTAGACAATTTCCATTTTTTCTATTTAATCCTCACAACTGTGGAGCGAGCATTAAGTCAGATTATTCAGATGAGATCAAGTTATTAAGTGGCTTTCACAGTCCAATGATACTTTAAAAAATGATACTCACAATGGGACAAGTGTTATTTCTGCTGTCAAAGATTCTTCAGGTCACAAAAGGCCTTGGCCCTGTTCTGCCTGTGTGTGCTCTCTGAATAGGATGGTTTGAGGTTTGCAGTCAGAGCATAGTCTCGGCTGTAGCCAAGAGTTCTGTTCCACAGGCCCCAGCTTCAGCTCTTTCCTAACAGTACTGCTTCCCAGAGGTAAGAGAGCCACAGACTGTAAAGCCCTGGCTTAAGCCACCAACGACCAAGAGGAAGCAAGGGACTGTGTTCCAGAAAGTCCTCAGCTCCCTGTATTCCTCGCTGATGTGTTCTGTAGAAGACAAAGACTGGGGAAAAGAAAGCCATCAGCTGCTGCTGTTACAGCCCTGACTTGTTTTCATTCTTGATCAATTAAGCCTTTCCAACCCTGGTAGTGTGCCTCTGTAAACCCAGAACTTGGGAAGTAGAGGCAGGTGTGTGAGTTTGTGGCTAGCCTGGGCTACAGTGAGACCGTCTCAGAAAACAAAACCAGAACGTTTCAGCACATCTAGGCATCAACATGAAGTAGTTTCCTCATTTTAGTTTAAATTAAGAGGAAGGGGAGGGGTCCTTGGATATTATAATTTTCGAGAATGACTGGAGACATTTACTCAATACTTCTCTCCTCCCCACTACACACACACAAACACACACACACACACACACACACACAGAGTCTTCCCTCCTGGGCTCCCAGAACCTAATTTTTCACGTTTAGAAAACCCAGATGATTTTTGCCTGGGTCCATCTGGTTTTCCAAATAACCTGTCTTTTTGATAAATAACGTAAGTTAAATTAGACAAGACAAACAAAGAGAGGGGTGAACAATCAGCCCCTCCCCTTTCAGCCTCTGAGAAAAAGAGGGGCTGCAAAGCCCAAAGCACAGTCCACTCCTAACCGGGCCCCAGCACTTTCAACCCCCTGGACTGGGCCCAGTGCTTCCCCAGCCTGGAGCCAGGGGCAGTTCTGTAACCCCAATGCTGGCCAGCTAGCCTACCAGGCATAAAAACACCACATGCAGCGGTTCATCTGAACATTAGCGAAGAACCCAAGTGTTCGACCCCATAGCTTCCTCCAATCTCCCTTAGGCTGTGGCTACTTCAAACTCCCTCTTCTCATTACGTACCCCACCGCAGGGAAGGATGGAATCAATACACTGAAAATGAAAAACCTTTAAGGTGAGAGAAGATGGGATGGAAAGAGGGGACTGGTGGGCCACGGATAAAACTAAGATACTACAACTAAGGGACCGAGAGATCTGCTGCCTTGTTCTCAAAAGGTTATGAGGCTGATGCCAGCTACACACTACTAAGTTCACTTTGAGAGTCCTGGCAATACCCATAGGCCTCCATTCCTACAACTGTCAATATCTCAGCACTAACTGCCATTGGCTGCTGGATTAGCCCCATGGGCTGGGAGACTGCAGAGCTTTGCTGAAGTGTGGCGGCTCACCCTAACCATAGTGCACCCAGGCACCAGCCCTATCCCTTCTTGAGCAGCGTGTTAGATATACAGTGTGAAATGTATATAATCATGCCACATCCCATTATACCTTTAGACCAACCATAACCCAGTGAGCTGCATAAGGGAGTGTCCATGTGCATCCTCCAGTTGAAGGATAAAGTCTAGAGAATGATTTATCTAAGGTCATACCACTTGTAAGCTACAGAGTCTCACGGTCATTTCTACTACTCCATCCTATACTGGAAAGCTTTATAAGCAAGCCAGGCATGGTGGCTCACACCCTTATCCTGGTGCTGAGGAGGCTAAGAGAGGATTTGCAGCGAATTTAAAGCTAGCCAAGGCTACACAGCAAAGTCTAGGCCAGCTATATTGGGCTATACTGTAAGTTCCTTTTTTTTTCAAGACAGGGTTTCTCTGTATAGCCCTGGCTGTCCTGGAACTCACTCTGTAGACCAGGCTGGCCTCAAACTCAGAAATCCGCCTGCCTCTGCCTCCCAAGTGCTGGGATTAAATTCGTGTACCACCACTGCCTGGCTATACTGTAAGTTCTTACCTCAAAAATATAAAAATAGGAGGCTTGACAGATACATAGTTTAGGTAGTTCACAGCCACCATGTGGGTGCTGGGAATCAAACCCATGAAGAGTTAACTGCTGAGCCATCTCTCTGGCTCCTAATTATTTTTTTTTTAAAAAAAAGATTTACTTATGTATGTATATGAGCACTCTATCTGCAGGTATTCCTGCACGACAGAAAAGAGATTCAGACTCAGACAGAAGAGGGCATCAGATCTGATTATAAATGGTTGTGAGCCACCATGTGGTTGCTGGGAATTGAACTCAGGATCCCTATGTGAGCAGCCAATGCTCTTAACTGCTGAGCCATTTCTCCAGCCCCCTCTCCAGCCTCTTTTACACAGGGTTTCACTATTACATCTCCCTGCAGGCTTGAACCACAACCTCAGGCTTACCTGAGGTTACCTCTAACTTAAGGCATCCTCCTGCCTCTGCCTATTGAGCGCTAGCATTCATTACCACACTCAACTGTGAAAAACTGGTTTTTGTTGTAAGGGATTGAGCCCCAAGCCTTATGCCTGTTAAGCAAATATCCAGCCAGTGAACACCAACCCTTCCTGGGGAGAGGTTTAATCGAGACAGTGCACCCTCCACACATTATGCATGTGTAAAGGTCACCTTCTGGCTGCTATGTAGATTGGATGAAAGAGAAGCAAAAGCAGAAGTGGGGACATCAGGAGACTACTGCATCACCTGGGAAGAAGCTGAAATTCAGAGCATAGCATTGGCTACAGAGCCGGAATAGGCGAGCTGATTCCAGATACAAATTATAAGAAAGAACCTAGAGAAAGGCCTGGAAACGGACGAGAATGCTCTTCATTTTTCCTACTTGAGGGACAGGGGAACAGTGATAACTAACCTTTTCAGATTTATATTTATTATTTTAAAATTATGTGTTAGGGTGAGTTTGTGAGTGAGAGTGCGTGTGCCCAGGGGAGGCGAGAGGCATTGGGTTCCCCTGGAGCTGGAGTTACAGGCAACTGTGAGTCATATGACATGGCTACTGGGATCTGAACTCAAGTCTTCTCGAAGAGCCATTAGAAATGAACTTTTAGCTGGGCGGTGGTGGCACACGCCTTTATACCCAGCACTTGGGAGGCAGAGGCAGGCAGATTTCTGAGTTTGAGGCCAGCCTGGTCTACAGAGTGAGTTCCAGGACAGCCAGGGCTACACAGAGAAACCCTGTCTCAAAATAACAACAACAAAACAAAAAAACAAAAATTAACTTTTAAGCAGGTGTGGGGCACACGCCTTTAATCCCAGTATTTAGGAGGCAGACAGATCTCTGTGAGTTTGAGGCCAGCCTAGACTACAGAGTCAAGTTCCAGGCTAGCCAGGGCTACATAAAGAAATCTTGTCTCAAAACAAAACAAAAACACCCAGCAACAACAAAGAAAAATAAATAAATAAAAAAATAATCTCAAACCAGAAAGTTTACAGAGAAGTGGGGATGACAAGGGATCCTATGGAGATCTGAGAGGCTTGGGCTCTAGAGATTTGGGGAATATAATTTGATACTTTATAGGAAGAGACTACACAGTGTATGCAACTGTGGACTGAAGTGGTCAGATAAGGTAGAGACTGGTTTAAGTGACTTCGATACTGCCTGCCCCTACTTACGTATACAATGAGGAAGAGACAAAGGACCGACACTGACATAGTGTCTTAGGCTCCGATTCCTCCTAATAGGTAATTTCCAAGATGGTGGAGCTGAGTCCTACTAGGAGTCAGAACGAAGATGCTGGTGGCTCAATACCCTGGACAAATGGCATGTGGGTCAGAAAGAAACGCTTCAATCCAGTTAAAAAGGTGGAAGCTGAGCATGACTTCTGGCAGGTATATTTTCATAACGAAAAGTGACCTATAGTTAAAGACTACATCTTTTCTTCTCTAAAGTCTAGCGAGAACTTCTTGTGCACTGTATGGAAGCACCACTGGCCAATAAAAAACTGATGGCCTATTAGCTGAGGCAGAAAATAGGAGGGAGAAAGGAACTCTGGGATAGAGTCAGGTGTGGGAACTCTGGAGGAGACAGACACCTGAAACTGAGGAGAGGTAACTAACTATGTGGCAGACACAGACTAGAATAAAAGGGTTAGGGAAGTTATGAACTAGTTGAGGAACAAGCCCAAGCTTATGGCCTAGGCATTTATTCAAACATAAAGAGTCTCCGAGGCATTCTTCTGGGAAACAAATAGACGGAATAGAAAAGCTTGCAATCGCAAGCTAAAGAATATGTTCTCGGGGGCCAGCAAAACGGCTCAGCAAGCCAAGGCGCGTGCTGCCAAACCTGAGGGGTTCAATCCCCAGGGTTTGTATGGTGGAAGGAGAACACTAACTTTTGCAAATTATCCTCTTATTCCTACATGTGTGTCCACACATATACACAAACATAAATTAAATGAAATGTAGCAAGGGAAAGAAAATAGAATGCATTTACCCAGAGATTCAAAGAAAAACAATTTATTTCCCAGATTTCTTAGGTACTGATTTTCTTTTCTTTTTTTAAAAGATTTATTTATTTATGTATTCATTCGTTTGTTTATTTTAGACACACCAGAAGAGGGCACTGGATCCCCATTGCAGATGGTTGTGAGCCACCATGTGGTTGCTTAGAATTGAACTCAGGACCTCTGGAAGAGCAGTCAGTGCTCTTAACCGATGAGCCATCTCTCCAGCCCCTGCTTTTCTTCTATTAAGTGGTCAGTTCTGTTTTTTATTTCTCCCAAGGAGAGCATGTGGAGAAAAGGGGATCTGTAGCCTCACTTCTCAGCTTTGCTGCTCAGGGGATGAGGGTGCTTTTTATAACACTTAGCAGCAATAACCCTCACCTTGGATCCAGAGTAACACTGAGTACATGGAGGCCAGCCAAGAAGAAAGAGTCTCTCAGAGGAGGTATAACGTATGAAGCCTCTCCTCCTGACCAGCTCTGAATTCAGACCACTAAGTGGGTTGTCTGATCACTTCCTGGGGATGGAGAAGCCAGTGAGGGCAGCTGCAGCACTCTTTATGCGGGATGCAGAGTCCCTGGGAAGGAACGTCTTAAAAATGAAACCCTCTCTCAACTTAGGCACCGACTGAAGAATCGACATTGAAGCTGGACCGCAAACCCTGCCCTCAAGGCAATGAGATTTATTGAAAACCTACATACATATTAAAACAGCTTTATACACATTTCACCTGTGACAAGATTACGAATATACAAATGTATGCTCTGTCCAAGTCAGCATCCTGAGTATTAGAAAAAAACAAAACCAAAAAGTCCTAGCACCTAGCAGAAAGCCCACATCTTAATTTCATCGGTTGAATAGGCTGCTTTGTCTCTCAGTAAAAGATGGACACAACCTCATCCAACTTCCCACGCTCAGCTTTCAACACTGAAGCCCAGCATTCACCTGCAATGCCAAATCCAGCTCTGGTGGGGAGAACTGGTTTGTTTCTGAAAGCCTACTGGCCAGTCGAAGAAAGCGCCTAATGGCAGTTCTCTTCAGGGTTTTTATTAAAGTCTACCAGTCAATATTAGTGATGAAATATTAAAATGTTCTCTGACAGTCAGGGCAAGAAACTCAGCCCAAGAGCAGCAATAAATATTGGTTGGGTTTCTGCAGAAGGGAGGGGGGCTCTCGAACAAATGAATGCTTTAAGTTGAGACTCTAGTCCCAGGGAAGGTCTGTTCTCCATTGATTATCCAGTGTGGGTGGACCCTGGGTATAACCCTTTATCTTCCTCCCACACTGCAGAAAGTGAGGGATAACCTCTTTCTGAACTAGGTACCAGCTTGAGTCCTTATTTCGAAGGTGATAAAGGATAATCAGAGGTCAAGGCTAGAAGCTTACATGCTACAGAAGGAACAGGTGATGCAACAGCCAGGTTCATGCTTCTTGGCCTGTTGTTACCGTGCTAAGGGTCACGTGGCTGTGGGGGACTCATCCCAGTGCTGGCTTTCAGTGCTTTCTGCAATTTTCTATAATGCCACACTTTCTTCCTTCTCCGAACACCTCTACTTGAAAGTGGTGTCAACCCAGGAAACTGCTAGGAAAAAATGTCAAGTGCTTAGCGGAAGAAGTGAGATTTCAATTATTCTGTAAGTCGATGCTGGGGCTCTGCACTGCCAGGATTGGTGGCCAAACTGAAAATTAACACTAGGAAAGAAAAATGCTGGGGAGAAGGAGAGCTCTGCTCACAGAGCATCGATTCTGAGGAAAGCAGCAGTCCCACCCCTCCATGCCAGACCTACCGTGAGTACCTTTGGCATCCTGGATGATGTTAGCTTTCCAAGTATCTGAAGATGCTTCGCTTTGGTCCTGGACTGCTACCGTTTGTCTTTAGTCGCTTAGGAGATGGTGATGTCATTGACGATGGTCCCCTTCTTCTCACCTAGAGAGGACACAGAAAGAGTCCGGGCCAGCTCAAGACACACAAATGCTTTCCTTCAGTCAGTTCTTCAGCAACTCAGTTAGAGCACAGATGACTAACAGACAAAACACAAAGTTTGAAGGCAAATTTAAAAGCTGATTGTCCATTGGAGCAGAAACTCCCCTATAAATTCTTGAGACGTGAAACATTCTAACACTGTAACAGCTGTTAGATAAGAATTTTCATTTCATTTTATTTTACTTTTTTGGATGTGTGTGATGTATGCATGTGGTGCATGGTGCAGGCCATGTGCATGAATGCAGAGGCTGGAGGATGCTGGGATCTTCCTCCATTGCTCTCTGACATGTTGCTTTTAGACAGTTTGTCTCTAAACACAAAGTTTGACACTTCAGCTAGGAGAGTTGGCCAGCAGCCTTTCTCTGCACAACCATACAGCTATGCCTGCCATTTATATGTGCTAAGATTCAGACTCAGATTCTCATGCTTGCACAGTAAGTTCTCTTACCCACTAAACCATCACACACACACACACACACACACACACACACACACATTTTTAAAGAATAAAAGAAATAACTCTGGGACTGGAGCGATGGCTCAGTGGTTAAGGTACTTGCTCTTCTTGCAGAGGACCAGATTCTGTGCAGCACCCACAGCTTAACAGCTGTCTGTAACTCCAGTCCCAGGGGATCTGACACCCTTCTCTGGCCTCCGCAGGTACCAGACACACATGTAGTACATGTACATACATGTAGGTAAAATACAAACTAATCTTTAAAAAACAAATCCCCACAAGTAAACTCTATTTGGGAAGTTCTACATATCAATCCCTACCTGAGGCTTAGATGAGTCCTTTGCTGTCTCTGTCTTGG
Organism: Tokudaia tokunoshimensis; assembly: GCA_036184795.1. Lineage (NCBI taxonomy): Eukaryota > Metazoa > Chordata > Mammalia > Rodentia > Muridae > Tokudaia > Tokudaia tokunoshimensis. Next base: position 110,029,603 of record BTHU01000005.1, on the reverse strand, counting down.
TGGGAGAAAGTGTATGAAAGACGAAGTTTCTTGAGTTTCGGGGAGCGCTGGGGTTGAGATCAGACAGGGCAGCAAGTTTCTGAAGCACAGCTTTGGGCTGGTTTAGCAGGGAGCCTGTCTTCAGCTAAGGAAAGAAGAGTAACCTAATATCAAACCACTAATGCCAAAAAGAAAGAGGATGTCTATCCCCGTCTGCCTACCTTGGTACCGAGGGATGCACTTCTACCTTATGCAAGACCTTCCCATGGCCTGTGTCCACCTCCCTCCCTAGATGACAGAATGATCTACAGACCATGATGTCAGACTAACATGGTCCCAACTAACCTGGTGGGCACCTCCTGGTCTGATGGTCTCAAAAGGGTTACTGAGCATAGACCTTGGTTCCTGAACCACCACAGCACGGCTAGCTGGAGAGAAAACACAGAAAGAAGTGTTCTGGGCAAAGCTGGGTACAATTCCTTCTATATTTAAACAAGCTAAGAAGCCTTAAAAGCTGATGTAATAAGAACTCTTGTTTATTTTATACTCATGACTTTAAAACCATAGCAAGTGTCACTAAGGAAATAATGAAGTTGAACTTGTCAATTAATCATTAACAAAGACTAATGTAAGAGAAAACAGTAGTTGGTGCTGTGGAGTATGAGAGAAATGGCTCTGGAGTTCGATACACCGATGTTCAAATGCTAGCCCTAAAAACTGAGTGGATAAATCCTGGGCAACTCAGAGAGAAGCCACAATTCACCAGCCAAGCCTCAAAACTTGAAGCAAAACAGCTACATAAACCCAAGTACAATTTCTACTGACCAATAGCTTAAAAGACAACTCCTGCCTCGCCTCACCTCGATGGCTCCTTTAAGACAGTATTACAGAACTGCTTATGTTAGCTGTCACAGTCCCTGAAGGTTAGAGTCCCCTCCAAGGCACCAGCACTCACAATCCAAGCTGCTAGACAGAAAAAGAAGGGAGAGCTCACCGTTCTTCTGCAGCGCTTTGGCTGTGACTTTCTTGGCTAGCATCATAAACTGACTGTCTTCCCCAATGTCCTCTTCTTCAGCATCAATTTTCCCCTGTTGAGCCTGAACGTGAAGATCATACAGTATTAGCCAGGTATGGTGGTACATGCCTATAATCCCAGCACTTGGAGCACTGAGGCAGGTTGAGGCCAGTCTGGAATACATAATAACAGACCAGCCTCTGTCTCCAAAATAAACAAAACAAACTCATGCATCATTAGATTACTTTCAGCTTTCCTAAATAGTCAGTGTAAGGGAGCTGGAGAGACGGCTCGGTAGTTAAGAGCACTGGCTGCTCTTCCAGAGGATATGGGTTCAACTCCTAGAACCCATATGGCAGCTCACAACTGTCTGTAGCTCCATTTGCAGGGAGTCTGACAACCTCTTCTGGGCTCTGCTGGCACCAGGCACACATGTGGTACACAGACATACATGTAGGCAAAACACCTATATACATACAATAAAATTAAAGGCTGGGCCTTTAATCCTCACACTCCAGAGGCAGACGCAGGTGGATGTCTATGAGTTTGAGGCTGCCTGGTCTACAGAGTGAGTTCCAGGACAGTGAGAAATACATAGTAAGATGCTGTCTCAAAAAAAAAAAAAAAAAAACAAAAAAAAAAACAAAAAATAGTAAAATATACAGAAAGAATATATACCAAAAATATAATATATACAAAAAGAAGATAGGCTGGGTTGTAAAGACCGGCTACTACAATTTGTTCTCCTTTTTACAAGCTTTGCTGCCTTAGACCAAAAACATAAAAGGGCTGCAGAGATGTCTGAGTGGTTAGAAACACATGCTGCTCCTCTACAGGACCCAAGTTTGGTTCCCAGCATGCATGTAGGCAGCTCACAATTGCCTGGAACTCTAGCTCCAAGGGACCTGATGCCCTCTTCTGGCCTCCACAGGCACTGCACTCAAATGCACATACTTAAAAAAATTATGTATTTCATATTTTTTAGACAAGGTCTCATTATGTAGTTTGGGCTGGCTGGGATCTCACAGAGATCTACCTGTCTCTGCCATCCAAATACTGGGATTAAAGGCATGTGACACAACTCTCATCAGTAAAATACATATTTTTTTAACATTGGACAGTTAACCAGAGTTACTTATGGTGACCTTTTCAGTGTGTGTGTGTGTGTGTGTGTGTGTGTGTGTGTAGGAAGCAAACCCCAAGATTTAAAGGATTAAACATGTTGTTGCTAAGTTTATATGGCAGATGAAGTGGCTGAATCTTTCCCACCCCAAACTTGGTCAGAACAGGCGCTTTTCTTAGACTCTTTCTACCTGTTCCCTAAGCCACTGCTCTCGTTCAATTCGCTCCTTCCTCCACTTGGCTTCAGTCTCGTCAAGCTGTTCTTCAACCTGATCATCATCAGAGTCTCTGTGAAACAGGTCCATCTGGGAGGTATCGTCTGAAGGAAAGAGGTAAGGCGTTTAGCATTGGGAATCCTCACAGAGGGAGTGGTCAGACAGACACAAAACAAACCCATATCTGCTGAACATTTTGACATAAACCTTTCTCAGCCACAAAAGGAAATCAATGGATACAGCTACATCTACAGCACAACCTGGTGTGCAGGTGGCTTTCTGTTTGTGCTTTTTTTTCCCAGAAAGGATTGCAAGTAGCCAGGTTGGCAATGAACTTGCTATGGAGCTAAGGATGATATTGACTCCTGGTTGATCTTCCTCTACCTCCCAAATCTTAGGATTATAGGCATGCACCACTGCCGAGTCAAGCTTGGTCATGTAAGGGACAGTATGACATGGTTTTCTGCCCCTGAACAGAGCCAGCAGGGTGTGAGCACAAGTGTCGACGTTTCCTGTGGGTGAAAGGCTTGTTTGTCTAATAGTGTACATATTCTCACGTTCCTCCTTTGAGGAATGTCCTCTGCCTAGGTTAATGATTCCATGATAATCAGAGACAACATTAGTCTGGGAGGCAAGGACGTGTCTAGCAAAATGGTGGAACGCTGTGACCTTCAGGACAGCCCTTAAGACTGTGGGACAGAATGCTGAAAACATGAGTTCAAAAATATATAATTTCTCAACTATGCAAAATATAAGGATGCAATATGAATTGTTTAAGGAGCTTCATAGATCTAAAGAACAGAGGCAGCTGAACTATAAGTCAGCTTGTCAGAAAGATACTAAGAAAAGAGATTAAGAAAATTAGGGAGTGGTGATTGTTAGGCAAGATCCCACCCAGCTAAGTTTTTTTGTTTATGTTTACAAAGGCAGGTGGATTCCTGAGTTAGAGGTTAGCCTGGGACAGAGCTAATTTAGGTTCAGGCATGGTCAGAATGGTAATTTCAGGGTGAGGTCCTATCCAGCTATCTTATTGTCTGTGTTAGTGTTTGTTTCTCTAAGAATCAAGGGGCTGGGGTTATGGGATAATCAAAATGGGGTTATGACTGAATTAATATGTAAAATAAAAAACTGGGCTTTTTATCTGCAAGAGATGAACTATCTAGAGATTTTTTAGAATAGCAAGAGAATTGTCTCAAGAGCAGAACATAGAAAGAGAACATTCTGGAAAGCTGTCTGGAGCTTAACACAGGCTGTCAGCTTCGACCCAAGATTTGACACTGCTCTCAGATACCCCCTTTGTCAGAACCCCTCTCTAAGCTGAGGCAGGTCCTTGGCACACAGTCATGCCCAGTTGCTTTCTAATGTGTTACTGGGCATAGAACTCAGAATATCTATGTACTAGGTAAGCATTTTACCTACTAAACTCTTATCTCCAGTCTCACAGTTTACTTCTGATTGCTATCTACCATCTTAAAGTGGACAAATATGTATATTGGAACCATTTCTTTCTACTAAAGGACCAAGATACCTATGTGTTTCCATCGGAATTTTCTTGTTCGTCCAGGCCCATCGCTGTGCAGATCCCCGTCAGCAAGGTACCGCTCTTGATATAGCCGTAGTCGCCGCTTATCGTCATCCAACATGGTTTTCCTACAACAGAAACAATAAGGTTTTGGACACCAGGACCACCTGCCTGGTAACATAGCTGCCTTGGGGTGTCTTATTGCTTAGAAGGGCTCGTTAGAATACTAACATGTGTATTTTCTTGATCTGACTCTCCAGCTCCTCATCAGATGGGAGCACCTCGTCAATGACATCTTCTTCATATTCATCAATCTCTTCGCCATCATACTCATCTTCACTTCCCACGTCACTGCCTGACACCTCTGCCTCGTCTTCCAAGTATTTCTTCAGTCTCCTAGAAAGCAACTGGAAAGATTAGAGACTAGACAGTGGATACATACATAGAATATGGATATAGTAAGAAAAGCAGAAAGCTACTGTGGTTATCTCTGTCCACTGGATAGCCCCACATAACAGCCCTCATCAAACCTAGGAAGTCAGAGCAAAAACCAAGCTGAAAGTAGGATGGGGTTAGTAGGCTGAGGGGTGGGGTGACAGCTGTCAGGACGGCGGAGAATGAGAGCGGGCAGAGAATGTGAGCAGGACGCATTATGTACATGTGGAGGTAGCCAAAGGGTTAATACTAAAGGAAAGCAGAACATAGAGCCATTAACAGTAGGCTTCAATTTGTCATAACACACTTTGATAATATCAAGTACTCTTTTGATATTTAAACACTGGGCACAACCCAGACCATGTGACAGCTGCTGTACTTTACAGGCGGCACCATTAGCCTATTACCTTTTGACATCTGACAGTTAAGAAAGAGAACGCCTAAGATGTGAGGAGTCTGGAAGCTATCACCCTAGAACGCTACTTCTGGAAGGAACTAGAGATGTTCGGATAGAAATCGTGTAAGGAGGCTCAGAGAGACCAACCACGTAGAAGATGGACTCAACCTAGATTGGGCAATCCTACAGCCAAAAAACTTTAAAAATGTATTTTATGTGTGAATGCCTGCATGCAGGTATAGAGACATCTTGTGGATGGTGGCTCTAGGCTTCCACTGTTACGGGATTTCTGTTTCAGCTGCTTCACTGTATATAGTCCAGGCTAGCTGGTCTACAAGCTCCCAGGTCATTCTAACTCTGTTTAAAAACCAATCAATCAATCAATCAATCAATCAACCAATCAATCAATCCCCAAACCAAACAAACAAAAACAAAACATTTAAAATTACTTGATTATTTTATAAGGGTTTTGCAAGAGTATATGTCTGTGCACCACATGCTTGCAGTGCCTACAGAAGATAAGAGGGGATGTCAGATCCCATGTAACTAGGTTATAGATGGTTGAAAGCTACCAAGTGCCAAGAACTGAACCTAGGTCATCTGGAAGTACAGTACCAGTACTCTTAACTCTTAACCGCTGAGCCATCTCTCCAGTCCCATTCTCCTATCTCTTAGGGTGCTGAGAATTATAAATGCACACCAATACACCTAGCCGGCTTCCTTCCTCCCTCCCTCCCTCCCTCCCTCCCTTCCTTCCTTCCTTCCTTCCTTCCAATAAGTGGGTTCTGGGGATTGAATTCAATCAGGCTTGCATGGCTACCAGTTTTACCCAGAGCCATCACCTGGTCCCAGCAAACTCTTAATATTTACTACATATTTAGAAGTACCTGCTAGAAGGTTCAAACTAGTTTGTTTTGTATTTAGCTCATCAGTGCTTAGAGAACAGTCTGATACAGAACTCCCTGTTGCTCAACACCATTACAGTTTGTCTTTTCTATTTTCTTTTCTGGAGAGGTGCTGGAGACTGAGTCTATAGCCTTGAACATGCTAGGCTGTTCTCTAAACCCCTCTAAACTTCAGCTCTACTCTTAACATTTTGAGACATTTCTTAGTAAGTTGCCTCGGCTAGCTAAAACTCTGTAGGCCAGAGTAACCTTGACTTATCATTGTCCTAGTTGAGCATCCAAGTAGGTAGTCACTGGTCTGTTAATTTTTTTAACTTCATTCTCTTTAAGAAGGCAGCCTTTAAAGTCCTCTTCTCTATGGTCACAGGAAGCAGAAATTTGGTGGGTCTGATAGATGGCTCTTTTTTCTTTTTGAGACAAATTTTCCTTACATAACCCTGGCTGTCCTAGAGTTCACTATGTAGACCAGTGCTGGGATTAAATGCACGGCCACTGTGCCTAACTTGTAAGATGACCTCTTAATCAAAGCCTTATATTGTATTTCCTTTTAAATCCTAGGCTTCCTGCAGAGTTCCTTCAAGGGCCATTAGTCCCAGGCTTCTCAGTAATGTCACTGAGCAGTTCATCTTTGGTTGCCAGTCTTTAAAGACTGATTTGAAGACCTCTGTAGTTAAATAAAGTTTAACAAATACTACCTCTGGGGGGGAAAAGATCTGGTTATATCCTAAAGTTATACAAAAAAGTTAAAAGTGACAGGTGACAAATGAGAACCCCACCTGGATCCTAAGAGGATGAAATGACAGGCCAAAAGCAACAATATAAATCTAATAGAGATCAATATGACGTCCTGGACATGAATCTAAAAGTCATGCACATGCTATATGTTACTGAATCTTTATTAAATTATGTTTGTGAAACTTCTTTAAAATTACAATACTATGGATATGCTATGAGGGAAAGTCTGGATGCAAAATTAAACACATAGGGAAATTATTTAAATCTTAGATGTATAAGAATATTTGCATAAAAAGATATGAGGAAATTTATTATCAACGTTTTCACATACATTCTGGCCAATCAATATGAACAGCTCCCTCCCTCACCCCCATCCTTCCCTTTGCATTTGTGGTGCTGGGGATAAACCCAGAACCTTATGCAGTGCTTTACTATTGAGCTCCACTTCCAAACCCTGTCCCTTCAACCCTACCCACCACCTACCTACCTACCTACCTACCTACCTACCTACCCACCCACCACCCACCTACCTACCTACCTACCTACCTACCTACCTACCTACCTACCTATGTCTTTAGTGGTATGTAGTAGAGATTAAGCTCAGGGCCTCACACATACAAGACAAGCCCTCTACAAAATGACCTGTATTCCCAGCTCATGCATTCTTCTGAATACTCTAAAATAAGTGTTTTACTTTCGTGACCAGAGTGACAAATATTTTAAATATAAAAAGATTAAGCAGGCCATTTGCCCGAGATGAGAATCAAGAAAACCAGGAATGACAGACTTCACAGGAGCAAAGTTCCTGCCAACGTCAGTTATTGGCAGCAGCCTTCGGGCATAGGGACCAACTCAGTTCTCCTGATCTTGGGTCACGTGACTAATGTCCATCTAGCAAACAGTCAGAGCACACCTGGAGACAAGAGTAGGAAACAATGCTACTGAGAATGTCACTGGATCTGGGAGGAATCAAGAGATATTTAATATTGATGTCACTTAAGGAAAACACAACCATCTTTGAGTATTCAAGAAGTGGCCACAGAAGGATTTTTAAGAAATGTATTCGTCGGGCGGTGGTGGCGCATGCCTTTAATCCCAGCACATGGGAGGCAGAGGCAGGCGGATTTCTGAGTTTGAGGTCAGTCTGGTCTACAGAGTGAGTTCTAGGACAGCCAGGACTACACAGAGAAACCCTGTCTCGAAAAACCAAAAAAAAAAAAAAAAAAAGGGATTCATTTGTCATTTGTGTGCATGTGTGTGCCATGGCACAGGTGTGGAGATCAGAGGACAACTTTTGGGAATTGGTTTTCTGCTTTCATCATGGGATCTAGAAAGAATGGCAGTCAAGGTTGCACGGGAAGCACTTTTATCTGCTGAGTCATCTCATTTGCCTCAAGGCCATGAAGGATTTGTTTAAATGTTAATCATGAAAAGCAGAAACCAAACCAGCAAGTTTATGTAAAAAGGTAACAAGCTACACCTCAACTTAGGAGAACTGAAGGTATGGACAGAACACCTACATTTGGCGTTTCATCTTCTCAGACTGCTTCAGGAGCTCTTCCTCATCATCCTCCAGGTCCAGGGCCAACTCTTCATCACTAGAGCCACTGGGTTCACCCTGCAACGTCAGAGCAACACACTGACAACAGGGGTCACAGGAAGGGAGTGCTGCCCTGCCTTGAGCACGTAACAAAGAGTTGTGGGCTCTTTCCCCTGTTCTTAAACTTTTTACTTTGTTGACAGAGTCTTGCTGTGTGATACAGGCTGGTCTTGAACTCATAAACCTACTTCATCCTCGTAAGTACTGGGATCACTGGCACATGGTCCTGGGTTTGAGCCCCAGCACGAGACAAAACCAGAAGGCAACAAGAGGATTTATGAAGTTCTGTCCCCATGCCTCATAACAGGACATTGCTTCTAGTAAGACGCTAAGCTCAGCATTCTCAAGAACTGATGCAGGGGAGTACCGTGTGGAGCTTCATTGTGCTCTCTCTGCACTTACCTCATCACTAGCAAATCCATTCTCCTTTGAAACAAGCTGAAAGTCTCCAAATTCCTCCTCTTCACCCTCTTCCTCCCTAGAAGACAAAACACTATGTTACTGAAAGTACACCACAAACGGCCAGTCAAGCTAAGGACCTAGGACACTTACCAGGACCAGTCATTTCTTTTAAGAAGCAGGAAATGAGGTATTTTGTCTTTTTAAAAAGGTGTTTTGAGCTTGCAGGCTAAAACATTTACTCTATAACTGTGAAAACTGGAGTTTTGACCCCCCAGAATCCGTATCAATGCCAGGCTGGCAGAGTGGCCCACCTGTAATTACAGCCTCAAAGGCAGAGATAAGGATGCTCAGGCGGGACTGACTAGAAAGCCTAGTCATTCCTGGGTATAATGGTCCAGGCTTTTAAATCCAGCACTTAGGAGACAGAAGCAGGTGGATCTCTGTGAGTTTGAGGCTAGCCTGGTTTACAGAGTGAGTTCCAGACCAGCCAGGGCTACAGAATGAGACCTAGTCTCAAAACAAAACAGAAAAATTCTTAAACAAATCTTCCTCTCTCTCCAGCCACCATCTAATTTCACTGTCTCTGTGAAACTGCTTACTCTGCTATACATGTAGACTTATACAGTATTTGTCTCTCAATGACAAAGATTCCTTGTTCCTAGCATATCTTCATGGTTCCTCCATGTTGAAGCACGGGTCATAATTTCCTTCCTATTGGGCCGGATGCAATGGTACACGCTTGGTGGATGAAGCAGAAGGATTATTAGTTTGAGGTCAGCCGGAACTAACAGTGAATTCCAGGCTAGTATGTGCTGCATAGAAAGACCTGGTCTCAAACAACAAAAACAAATTTCCTTCCTTTTAAAGCCATTTAATGCATATAAATTTTATTTAGCAGATGTGCTGGCTAGTTTTATGTCAACTTGACACAAGCTATGATCACGGAGGAGGGAGTCTCAGTTGAGAAAATGCCTCCACAAGAGAGAGTGGTGTGCAAACATATAGGACATTTTCTTTTTCTTTTTTTTTCATTTTGTTTTGTTCTGTTTTGTTTTTTTTTTTTTTTTGGTTTTTCGAGACAGGGTTTCTCTGTGTAGCCCTGGCTGTCCTGGAACTCACTTTGTAGACCAGGCTGGCCTCGAACTCAGAAATCCTCCTGCCTCTGCCTCCCAAGTGCTGGGATTAAAGGCATGCACCACCACTGCCCAGCTCATTTTGTTTTTTATGTTCATTAGTGTTTTGCCTGCATATGTTTGTATGAAAATGTTAGATCCTAGAACTTGAGTTACAGACAGTTGTGAGCTGCCACGTGGTTGCTGGAAATCAAACCCAGGCTGTTTGGAAGAGCAGCCCGTGCTCTTAACCACTGAACCATCTCTCCAGCCCCTGTAGTGTATTTTCTTAATGAATGGTTGATGGAGGAGGGCCCAGCCCACTGTGGTCATGCCTGGACTGGTGGTCCTGGGTTCTATAAGAAAGCAGGTTGAGTTAGTCAGTATACAGCACTCCTCCATGGCCTCTGTATCAGTTCCTGTCTCCAGATTCCTGCCCTGCTTAAATATCTGTCTTGACTTCTTTTGATGATGAACAGTGATGAGGAAGAGTAAGCTAAACAAACCCTTTCCTCCCCAGTGTGTTTTCTGTTATGGTGTTTTGTCACAGCAATAACCTTAATCAAGCCAGGCAGTGGTGGCGCACGCCTTTAATCCCAACACTTGGGAGGCAGAAGCAGTCAGATTTCTGAGTTTGAGGCCAGCCTGGTCTACAGAGTGAGTTCCAGGACAGCCAGGGCTACACAGAGAAACTCTGTCTCGAAAAACAAAAAACAAAACAAACAAAAAAAACCACAACAAAATAATAATAATAACCTTAACCAAGACAGCAGTCCATTACATTCCTTCTTCATTTTAGCTATTATCAAATAATGTTAAACACAAATTATAAAAACCTGTCTTATTCATTTACGTAATAAGAAAGGAGTTCATGTAGCTGGGCTGGCCTTAACTTTCGTGCCTTTATTTATTTATACATTTATTTATTTAATGTACGTGCATGTATAGGCATGTGCATCTATAACTATGCACATGCTGTTGCCTACATAAAGAGGCCAGAGGACCACTTGTGGGAGTCAGTTCTATCCTACCACTAGGGACTGAACTCATGTCTTCAGGCTGGGTGGCAAATACCCTTACCCACTGAGCCACTTACCTAGCCCTGAACTTCTGATTTTCTTGCCTGTTTCTGGACTATTGGATTCTGAGCATCACCACACTAGGTTTTTTTTTTTCTTTCTTTTTTTCCTTTTTTTCTTTTTGAAGCAAGTCTTTTCCATGTCATTCACTTGGCCGGGAGCTCACTATACAGCTGAAGATGACCTTGAACCCGATTCTTCTCCCTTCACCACTTACACTCTAGGGTTACAGGTTCGCACCTCCATGCCTGCCCACTTGCATTTTCCCTTTTAAGTCTGTGTAAAACAGGATTTCGTGTGTAGACTAGGCTGGCCTGGAGTCCATGACCCTTTTGCTGTAGCCTTGCCAGTGCTGAGGTCACAGGCATGTGCCACCACTCAGCCTTCTTAAAGCCAAAGTGGAGCTGCTGGATCAGATGGTAACTATTATCAATTCTGAGAAATCACTGCACTGTTTTTCCTAGCAGCTCACCAAGAATAAACAGAGGTTTCCCTTATTTTTGCCAATATTGGTTTATATAAAACTGTAGTCACCTTAAAGGATGTGAAATAGTATCTCAGATTTGCCTTTCCCAAAGTTATTTAGTTATTGCTAAACACAGAGAACTGGATCCTAGGATTGTTTGGTTGGTTGTTTTTTTTTTTTGGTTTTGTTTTCTCTCTGTATCCCTGGCTGTCCTGGAATTCGCTCTGTAGACCAGGCTGTCCTGGAATTCAAAGATCCGCCTGCCTCTGTCTCCCAAGTGCTGGGATTAAAGGTGTGCGCCACCATGCCTGGTGGATCCTAGGTTTTCTCTTCCTTAGTTCCCACCAACCTTTGATACTCACCTGTCTGTAGGGAAAGAGCCTGAGCAAAGAGCGAGCGCCTCTTCCATCAGATCTTCTGTGCTGCTCTCCTTCTCCTGCTTCCCCAGCCTCAGTGGAGTGACCGGGGAGGCATCTACCTCAACAAGGAAAGATCAGTAAGAAAGGCAATGATGACTTTGCTCTCCCTGGCCATCTAAATACCAACCAGCTCAATTCAGTTCTTAGGTAGGATGTGGAAAAGTTCATCATCCATTCTTTTGACAAATCCTTACTCATATTTACTGTGTGCCAAGCCTCAGGAAGATAGTCATGAACAAAACAAACACCAAATTACCTCATAGAGCCTACTTCCTGTTTCAGCAAGCGTGCAACATTTACTATATACCAGACAGTGTTCTAACCTCTGTATATAGATTAAGTTATGCATTATAATGCTGAAGCTAAAGCAGTCCTAAGTTGACACTGTCATTCTAAAAGTACAAGAGTTGTAAAGGTGAGGAAGTGAGGGAATTCCATCACATCCCTGTTTTCTGTACACTTACAGCGAGGGGCAAGAGCTTCTTTTCAGGGATGCTGACAGAAGCTGACTGAAGTCTAGTTGTGATAAACTGGACACTCTTGCTGAATATTTACCTTGAGAAGGAAATTTGCCAGAGCAGAGATTCAGAAGTTCCTCCATGTTTTCTTTCTTGTCATTCTTCCCAGGTTGACACTGCTCCTCAGACTGAGATGTAAACTGTCCAGTGCACAAATCCAGCAGCTCATCCATGTTGGCATCCATAGCGTTCTCATCCATACTGGCCAGGGGCAACTGGGGCTTCAAAGCCTGGTATCGATTCCGGTGATTTCTAATGTTTAAAAATCTACAAGTACAGTGAAGTGTCAGAAGTTACCCAGAAAAGAGAAAAACCACAGGTAAAAACCTTCTGACTTCCAACACCAGGATTAGAAGCTGAACGTGGCCGGGCGGTGGTGGCGCACGCCTTTAATCCCAGCACTTGGGAGGCAGAGGCAGGAGGATTTCTGAGTTCGAGGCCAGCCTGGTCTACAAAGTGAGTTCCAGGACAGCCAGGGCTACACAGAGAGACCCTGTCTCGAAAAACCAAAAAAAAAAAAAAAAAGAAGCTGAACGTGGCCAGCAAGGTGGCTGAGTGGGTAAAGGCGCTTGCTGCAAAGCCTGATGAGCTGAGTTCTAAACCCAGGATCCACATGATGAAGGGAACTAACTTCAGCAAGTTGTCCCATGACCTTCTCATGTGTACTGTGGCACATCTGTGCTCACACATGTATGCACACAAGATAAACAAAATGTAATTTTGAAAAATTATAAAAAGAAAAACAAGAAGCTAAATGTGATGGGGATCGTGAATTTCAAGGTGCTGGGATTTAGAATCACCATGGAAACACATCTCTGGGTGTCTTCAAGGGATTAGCTAGATTAAGTTAAAAGATGCAGGAAGACCCACCCTAACTATGGGTGGTACCATTCCATGGGCCTGGGTCCAGGACTGACTAAAAAGGAGAAAAGGAGGTGAACACCATTCATCTCTTTCTTCTTCCTGACTGTGGAGGTGATGAGCCCCATGCCTATGGTCCTGCTTCCGTGACTGTCCCACTGTGACACACAGTATCCACTGGAACTGGAACTCAAAGTACACCTCCTTCTTTAGGGGCTTTCTCAGGTATTTTGTCAGAGCCACAAGACCAATAACTAACACTGGGCCTCAACTCAGACAATAAGATCTAAAGTTTAGCCTCATGCTAATTTAGACAGGGAGGATAGGCAAGGTTTGTCAAAACGTGATGTATAAAGGCTAACTTCTAGTGTATAAAGGTGGCTTCTAATGATACATCAGGGATGAATGCTATATCTCAGTCTTACCCAACAATCAGAACACAACAGGATAGACAGAGAAAGCCCTTACAATACAAGGTCTGTGTATTTGAAATAAGATCAGAGAATAGGAATGTCAGCAATGGGTATTTACATTTAATTTTCTGGAGACTTCGTTCAAATTCGTGGAATATAAGACTAATGGTCGGGACACCTTCTCTTTCTCAGAAGAGAAAGCGCAGATGGAGTGGCAGAAGCTCATTTTATTTTTAAACAAAATTAAGCAGCACCCAGCCTTATTCCCACCCACAGAAACACAAAACTACCTACCCATCTGCATCCAACAGTTGGCTCTGAGTGTCATCTTCCAAACAGAACTGGAAGTCTCCTGCTCCTAGGAAAAGTGTCTTAGGCTCTGGGGAGGCGGTGTACAGATCCTGGGAATCCTCTATGGGAAGTGAAGGCTCAGACAGTTTTCCTGAACTCTGGCACCAAAACAAAAACAAAAGCAAAACATTTCACAAATGCCATCCAGTGTCATGACAACAACAGAAGTTGCTACTTGCAATATGTCATCTGCTCTCATGCAATCGCAGTTGAGGAGGACAATGCATAGTCAATGGAACCTAAGGAAAACTACCTGTAAGCAAGAAGAATGCCTGCTAATACATGAAGCGGGTGGATTTTTAAAGCTGAACACCACGGCGGTGGGAGTTGGTTGGCTGGGATGCACTCTATTTAGCAATGTGGGAAGTGAAAAGAGAAGATGAGAACAACTCTCCCCGCCTTTACCTTAGAAGCCGAGCTGATCAAACTGCCTCGGAACAGCCCAGGGGACGGGGATCTGAATCCTGCTGTAGGGAGAAAACTCGCCCCACGGCCTGTCTGTCTATTGCAAGGCTGATAGGATGGAATTGTGGAGCCAATCAACTCAAAGCTGCTATTGTGGCTGCTCTCCTTTGTTAGCAGTGAACTCGAGTCATCTTCATCTAAAGAGGAGGAGAGAAATACCATTCTCAATACAGAAATGAGGAGCATTTGTTCAGGTAAAATTCAGTGGCAGACCACTTAAGTTCTGGGCTCCAAGTCATCTGTTAAAGGTAAATTAATTTAAGACAACAGCATTGTATACTTAGGGCTCATTACTCTGAGTAAGTGACACATGGAAGCTCTCTTCCTTCTCTTCTAAGTACATATCTTTCTTTGATCTTTGCATAGAAATATTTCCTATTCCACTCAATCAACAAATTATACTGTAATATGTCCACGGTCAACTATAAAAATGTAACCCAGAGGCTGGAAAGATGGCTCAGCAGTTAAGGGCCCTCGCTGCTCTTGCCGAGGACCCAGGTTCAGTTCCCAGACCCCACACGACAGCTCCCAACCATCTGTAAGTCCAGGTCCGTGGGATCCAGGACCCTCTCCAACCTCTGCGAGCACCAGGCACGCACTTTCAGGCAGGTGCCACACTCACGCTCACAGAGTAAAAATAAGTCAATGTTAAAAAAATAAATAAAAGTAGCTCAAAAAATGGGCCAGGAAAACTATTTCAACTCATAAATCCATGTCACTGCTACATGTTAAGAATGTGCTTTCAATAGAATAAAAAAGGAAGGAAGAAACTTTTGAGAGACTATGGCCTTTAGATATCAGAAGTAAAGAAATGTTTTATGTAAGGATCACTACTTACCCAGTTTGTCAGACTGCTTGCCCAAGTGTTCATCTGTTTCTGATTTTTCTTCAGTAGGAAAGTAACTACAAAATAAAATTGTAAACTTCTTGAGTATCTGTTCTTACTTCCTACTCTTCTGTAAGAAATTCAAGGATGAGCTGGAGAAACGGCCCCATGGTTAAGAGTGCACATTGCTCTTCTAGAGGTCCCAAGACTGGTTTCCAGCTGCAGGGGATCCAGCGCCTTCTTCTGACTTCCTTAGGCACCTGCATTTGTGTATGCGCGCGCGCACACACACACACACACACACACACACACACACACACACACACGTCTTCAGAAATCCAAAAGAATTTTCTATTTCCTTAGAAGAACTTACCCCAACTTGGAAGAGCTGTCCTTAAACAGAAGTAAGGTGGAGTCTGAGGAGAGGGGCTTGGGGACACAGAGGGCAACAGACTTGCCAATGTCACTACTCGTGTCTGTATTTTCTTTATCTGTTTCTTTTTCATCTTTGGTTTCCGTATCTTCACTACCAAGAAGATATTCTGTAGTCTATGCCAAGATAATAATAATAATACAAGTTAAAAAAAATGTTAAAAGTAAATCTACTCTTAACCTGAAATATGGATTCTTGGTTATAGGTTACATCTCAAGCATGAAAAGGTGAACTTGAAATAAACTAAGTCCAAGCACTATCAGCAACGTCACTCCTCTGACAAAGTGTTTTTTCACACAGCATCTCACTATGTGGGCCTGGGACTCCGACTAGTCTGAACTTACTCTGTAGACCAGGCTAGCCTTGAATTCACATAGACCCACCTGCCCCTGCTTCCTGAATGCTGGGATTAAATGTGTATGCTACCACTGGCTAGCTTCTAGAGCTTTCCACGCTCTTCACATTGATACAAGATCATAAAGGAAGATTAGACTGGCACACTACGGAGGCAGTAAGAGAGTAGCCAGTCTAGAGGAAGGATGACTGCGCATCAGTCAGTCACAGACTATATAACGTGCTGCCCAGCTCAGACACTCTGCTCTTTCTTCATTCAAGGTTAAGGACTTATCATGTCTTTCAACTGAAAAGAAAGCTCTTTTCATACCAAACAGCCATATAATGAATACCTGCTTTCCCTGGGCTGCAAAACTACTATGGGATAGGGCCAGAGGTTCTTCCATAAAGGCCCTCCTTAACTAAGAATGAGACGAATTTAGAAAGATCTCTTGCTTGAGAACTTATTCCAGATCTCAGCCTAAATAAGAACAATTGCTTTTCAATCTCAATCAATGACAGACAGAAAAGTCCTTATTAGTAAAGTTATTTTCAATACAGTACTATATAAAAATATATAAACTAACAGGTAGAAACAGGACACACACAGCTGTGAACTGCAGGTACTCAATATTGCCAACAGAACTGTATGTGTGCTGAGCTTAGAGCACATACACAGATAGCTATTTTCATCCATCCACCAGGCACACACACACACATACAAACAGGCAAAACATGCATATACATATATATATACATATATACACATATATATATTTGTGTGTGTGTGTGTGTGTGTGTATGCTGGAGTGATGGTGCAGCACTTAAAAGCACTTTCTGCTCTTCCAGAGAACTCTGTTTCAGTTTCCAGCACCTAGCTAACAACTGCCTGTGACTACAGTTCCAGGGGACCCAGTACCCTTTTCTGGCCTCCGGGGGCACTGTAGGTAAACCACCCATACACATAAATAATGAATAAATCTTATCTCTTATCTTTCTCATATTCATCATAGCCAAGTAACAAAATTATATAATTGCCCCAAACCTCCTGAATGTCTTGATCCTCCTCCTCTTCCTCTTCTTCCACCTCCTCTTCTCCATCTTCCTCAGACTCATCTGTCATTTCTTCCTCTTCCTCCTCCTCTTCAAATCCATCTTCATTATCTAATTTAAATAATGCTTGGCGCTTCTGCCGCTCCTCAAGCCTTCGGAGTTTCATTGCCTCCTGCAACTTAGCTTTCAACATCTGCAGTTTCTCACCTGAACAAAACAAACAGTGGCATGCTTTGAATATGACAGACTACAAGGCACAAGAAATAACCATCCAGTCAGGCAGTGATGTTACATGCCTTTAGTCCCAGCACTTGGGAGGCAGAAGCAGGCAGGCGGATTTCTGAGTTCGAGGCCAGACTGGTCTACAGAGTGAGTTCCAGGACAGTCAGGGCTATACAGAGAAACCCTGTCTCGAAAAACCAAAAAAAAAAAAGAAAGAAAGAAAGAAAGAAAGAACCATGCAATTTAAGCAACTTAATACAAATGTAAGCAATTTAATACAAACTCTATTTATAATCTGAACACCCAAAAGGAAAACCAGAAGACCTTAGTATTCTAGGCTTTTACTTATTTTAATATGGGATAGTATAAAAGAAAATGTCTGTACCCAGGAGACTATAAGTAACTGTTAAAAGGGAAGGAAACAAAGCTTCAGGAGTCTCTAGCTCAAAGGGATAGGAATGTAGCTCAGTAGGAAAACTTGTGATTAGCATGCAAGGGGCCCTGGGTCTGAGTCTCAGCACTGGAAAAATCTCTGGCTCAGAAGTCATGAGATAAACAGTGATACACTTACTTACATAAAGACAAAACAGTTAAAAAGTAACATGGTAAAAGTGATAAGACTTCTGCCTCAGCCTCCCAAATGCTGGGATGTGCACTTATGTGCACCACCATGCCTGGCTTCTCTCTATATTTTTCTACAGTGACTATTTATTCCTTTCTATAATTAGATAAGTACTATTTTAAAAAAATAAAGCTATCTTGCTCACCCCCATCTCTCTCCATGCCACCTTCGAATCATCCTAAAGGCATGTTCCAATCTCTAAAGTCTCCAAGGAAAAAAGGTCCTGTCACTTTTTATCATAGGCTTTTCAAAATAAAACAAATACCTGGCTTTGTGTGGCTTGCTCCTTCCAGCTTCTCGGCTGCCAAGGTGACAGGCACTACCTCTGCCTTCAGCTCCTCCTTCCCGTCAGTGCCCAAGTCCTTCACGATGATGTTCACATTCACCGTCTGACGAGCCCTGGGACTGGCTGCTGGATTAGCGTGCCTCCAGAAACGCTGCTTCAAAGCTTCCAATTCTAAACCCAAATGTGAACCAATGTGTCAGTGTGCATGTTCTAGTTAAGAATGATAAGTTTTCCAACTTAACAGCAGTGAGGAAAATAACAGAGAAACCAAACCCCCTTGCTACTAAGATCTGCACAAAATTCATACGCTGTAATCTATAACTGCTCTCTCTCTCTCTGGTTTAAAAACCAACCTTTTAAAAGCAACTTTTTTTAAAAAGATTTAACACGATAGATAAATACAGTGTACAGTAAGTACACTGCAGCTGTCTTCAGACACCCCAGAAGAAAGCATCAGATCTCATTACAGGTGGCTGTGAGCCACCATGTGGTCGCTGGGATTTGAACTCAGGATCTTGGGAAGAGCAGTCAGTGCTCTTAACCGCTGAGCCATCTCTCCAGCCCCCTTAAAAGCAACTTTTTATTACTTTTTATTGAGTATGAGTAGGAATGCATGCCTTGGCCCTGGGTGGATGTCATTTCATCCTCTGGGTGCAGGGATCACCCGGCCAATAGGCTTGCCGGCAAGAGCTTTTACTCTATGAGGCCTCTGCAGCCTTCAGTTTCTTGTTTAGTATCAAATCAGCAGGAAACAAAAGCTATTAAAAAGGTTAACTGGATCCAGGTGTGGTGGTGCATGCCTCTGATCCTAGCATTTGGGATTAAAGAGACAGGTCTACACAGCAAGTTCCAAGTCAGCCAGTGCTACACAGTGAGACACTGTCTCAAAAAACAAGTACACCTTGGGGCTGGAGAGGCGGCTAAGTGGTCAGGAGCACTGGCTGTTCTTGCAGAGGACCTGGGTTTGGGTTTGTTTCGGTTGCCAACACCCACGGTAGCTAACAACTACTGTCACATTCCAGGGGATTCGATGCTCTCTTTTGTCCTCCAGGGGCTCCTGCACACACATGGTGCACTCATATATTCAGGCACATACACATAAAATGAAACAAATAATAACTTTTTTAAAAGAGGCAAGATTAGTTTAAAAATATAAAATAAAAAGTCTATTTTTTGCTGGATCATATTATTTTATTTTTAGAGACAGGGTCTCAGGTTGCCCAAGCTTATCTGGAAGTATTGATCTTCCTGCATCCACCATCTAAGAGCTGAGACTCTAAGTGTACACCATCACACCCAGCCAATGGTTCATTTCATAAAAACATGCACTCAATTCCATGTCATTGGCAGTATGGTTATCATCTACATGTGTTCTTTACTTTCCCTAGAGAAGGAAACAAAATCTTTTTATTGTGCCTCTAACAGTTACTAGCAGTAAAAGCCCAACTCTACTTACAGACAAAAGAACAGTGAGAGAAAGCCTGAGTCTGCCTCCTATTAATAGTGACTCGGTAAAGTTGGAAGCAACAGGTGGTACCAGCAGAAAGAGAACAGAAATAGGCAGATCACTATTGATGCTAATAAAATAAAACAGTTGAGTAGGAAGATTTCACCGAGGCCCTAAAATAACATCAAAGAAGCGTCTTCATTCATAATTAGAGAATGTGCCTCCTCTCAAGCTCTCCATCTTGGAGTCAGGTGAGGCAGCTGCTTTCTTTGCCTTCATTACCTGACTCACCTATCCCTTACTCTCCTCCCGTCTTCCTAGTATCTCTCATCTCAAGTGAAAAACCTCTGCTCCAGCTCAAGTCTATGCCTGTAGCTCCAGTCCACTGTTCTCATTCCCACTAGGTTCCTGTGCCCTCATAAAGATTAGGAATAATATATTTAAATTTAAATCTACATTCATTTCTCTCATGGACATTTATTCTGAGATAAAGGAATTGAGATATATCATTGTTTTCTTTGTTTCTACTTTTTGAAATCTATTTAAAAGTTTTAATTATGTTCATGTGTGTATGTGAGCCTGTGTATGTGCACATGACTACAGGTGCCCCTAGAGGCCCAAAGGCATCAGATCCCCGAGTGTTGGAGTTACAGGTGGGTATGAGCTGCTAGATGTGGGTGCTGGAACTGAACTTGGACCTCTGTAAGAGCAGCATATGCTCTGAATTACTGAGCCCTCTCTTCAACCCCTTTTTCTGTTTCTTCTGATTTTGAAACAGGGTCTTGGCCATGTAGCCTTGGCTAGTCTAGTACTTGCTACATAGCCCAGGGTAGCCTTGAACTTTCAGTAATCCTCCTTTTTCAGCCTTCTACAGGCACATGGTATCATGCCCAGCTCTCTAATTTTAATCTTAAATCCTTACAAGGCATTAACTGTGCTAGTTTTCAGCTTGAACTTCCTAAAATTAGTGAGTGAGTGAGTGAGTGAGTCATTTCCCTGCTTAAAACAACATTTTTCAACAGTCCTTTACTAGAGAAGGCTCAACTGAAGCTCTACTGCTCTAACATGCCCCAAAGCCCTTCTGGATCGAGGCTATCATTAATACCCCTACAACCTTGACATCCACCAGCCAGCACTCCATGATTTCCATTATCTGTGTCTTTTGCAGTTGTCTCTACCAGAAAAGCTGTCTTTCCCTCCCTGCTTTGGTATCTCCACCTCAGGTTTCAGGGCTCTGTGTAGCCAGACTTTTTTACTTTGTGGGTTCCTTTTCTTCACCTTTCTCCACTCCTCTTCTTCTATCCTTTTAAACCTCCCCCCCCCCGCAACAGTTGGTAGGAGAGAATAAAGGATAGAGGGAAAGGGGAGGACATTGTCCATTGTCATTAGACTGCTTCCTGCTGATTGGGGGTGTCGAGTTCCTTGGAGTAAGTTTGATCTTCACTACCATCAGGATATCTAGTTTCTTCTTGTTTCTTCTTCGAGCACAACTATTTAACAAACTGTGAGCAAGAGCAACCCACCACCTCTTGGGGCTCTAGTATTTATATACCCTCTGAAGAGTCCCCAAAATTCCAAACACATAACACAATCGCAGACACTCTCTGCAGCAGCCCCATCTCACACCTGGGATTAAAATGAAAACACATTCTTATAACTATTTCTGTGTTTTTAAAGAAACCAAAATTCTCATTACAACTCTTTTTTTCCTCTTCCTCACCACCTCCACTCTCTCTCTCCAAAACTTCCCTGAATCTCCAATCCAAGTAAGTGGCATGTGCTCTAGGGCTCCTATGCGTCTTCTCCAGTGACACAAACTGACCACTTTCCTTACCATCCAGTCCCATAATGGTTTGCTTGCCTATCTCTATTTTCATTTCCTTGAGCATAGGGATTGTGCCTTACTTATACACATAGGACCCAACCAAATGCTAAATGAATAGACTCCAAGGTCCTGTATAGAAGACAATGAAAAAGACTGGTCTGGAAACCAAACTTTCATGTCAATCATATTTAAAGGAAAAAAAAATTTTTTTTGAGTCAGGGCCTCAACTCTATGCCTGGTTGGCCTAGAACTCTATGTAGACCAAGCCAGCACTGAGATCTCCCAGAGATCAGTCTGCCTGTACCTCCCAAATGCTCGGATTAAAGGTGTGAGCTATCACAGCCAGCTGGAAAGCATGCTGAGTTAAAAGAAAGTGTGCACCATGTGGCAGGTATCACTAAGTTCTATATAAGCTAAGAATCATGCTAGAAAAATGACCCAACTCCCCAGCCTCAGTTTCAATTTGCAGAGTAATCTCCCAGGCCTATAAGAATCAAGGAAGATAATAAAGAATCTACCAGTATTTAATATGGTAGGTCCTCAAAATGTTTTCCTCCTGTATCTCAGCCCAGAACAACTTAGAAAATTCCTCAGATAATTCCTAGTCATTTAGCACCAGGTTTCCTCAGTGCTGTGGGCAGCAGTTCCTTCTTGTCCTCTGCTGATGAATCTATGCTAATTGTGTTACATAACCCTTAACTGGACATCTAGTTCCAATCAAACCCTCATCTTCTCCCAATATGTACTGTGCAGAGCTTCTGTCCTTTCTAAAGATATCCTTCCCAGGCATGCTCAGAGTGCACAGCTGTATTCCAGGACTCAGGAGGCAGGGGTGGAGGAGTGCTGCAAGTTTGGGGCCAGTTTGATCTACACCGAGAGTTCTAGGACAGTCAAGGTTACATAGTGAGACCCTAACTCGAAAAAAAAAGTTAAAAAAAAAATCCCTAAAATATCCTACTCTCACCCCTAAAAGCCCACAAAGTCCATCTATTCAACAAAGCCACCAAGCATATTCTACACACCGGACCCCATGGCTGACATAGCACTTGCCAACAGTTGTTGATTGGAATAGTCTTGATGTAAATGACTTTAGTTACCACCATGTGAATGCTTCTTTATTCTATTTATTTAAATGTATTATTTCAATATACCTTCCATATAGCTCCTGAGCCATATAGTGTGTCTTTCTTTTTTCTTCCTAAGAAGGGTTGGAGAGAGCCCAAGCCGGAATGCTGGCACATACCAAATCCTAACACTACGATGTAGAGGTCGGAGGACTGGGAGTTTAAGGCTAGCCTGAGCTACACAGAGAGATCCTGCTTCAACAACTAAATACCCTACACTCAGTTAAACATTTTGTAATATTTTCTAGGGAAGGGATGTGACTCAATTGGCAGAGTGCTCACTTAGCATGCATGAAGTCCTAGGTTTAATCCCTGGCACCCATTAACCAGGGATGTCTGCAATCCCAGTACTCAGAAGGTCAAGGTCCTCCATGGCTACACAATGAGTTTGAGACTAGCCAGAGAAACATGAGACATGAGAATGTCAGAGTCCCTGGAGCTGTAGTTATAGATAGTTATGAGCCATCAGACATGGATGCTGGGACTCAAACTCCCTCTTAACCAGTGAGCTATCTTCCCAGGTCCTACAGTGAAAGTACCATAAGTGAAGGATAGGTGTGTGATAGACTGCCTCAATTGTAAACAGAATTCTTACAAGGTCACAGGTGACCTTGCTCTGTCAGCCCAGAAAGGAGTAGAGCATTTTATAAATGAAGCAGATAGTTTAGTATCTGTCAAGTGTACAGGTGGAGGAAGAAATTCAGTTCTGCAGACAATTTAAGTGGATCAAAGTGTTTCTCTTTGGCTGTCAAAAACAGAATGTTTTTATGAATGATTTAATAAGATTTGACACAGAGTCATAGAAAAATTTAGGTGGTTCAGTTGAAAAGGCAGAAATAAATTCCTAAATACCATAACCCAAAGCAGTATGCCTCCTCAGTATGTTAATTATCACCAGGTTTCCATTTGAAAAAAGACATAAAAGACCACCCTGATATTCTGCCAACCTCATCTGAAGAGGATTCTGCCCACTTCTAGTGCATCTAGAAGAAGATCCTGTGCAATCACTGCCTTCTCCCACACTCCCCATCTTCCACAGCAGCAAAGGTTGCAGGTAGGAACCACCCCAGAGAATCTTCCCTGTTTCAAGGGTTACCTCTGTTGGTTTCAGGTTCATCAAGTGTCACAAAGGAATCTTCATCAGCGCCCAGCCGAGGTTGACTGGAAACATTCACTCCCAGCTGTCTAAGGCGGTCCACGGTGAATCGCCTCACCTTTGCAGGTGGTGCAGCCGCTGCCGACTCGGTTTTCTGCTCAGAAGCTCCCTCTTTTGCGTCTGTTTCTTCTGCTGCCTTCAGTTCTTCTCCCTCCAGGGCAGGAGGGTGAGATTCAGTGAGTTCTCCAGCCTGATGTCCCTCATTGTCTTTGATCCTGGAGATGGAGAGTTCCTGCTGTGACATGGATTTGTCCCCAGGAGAAGAAGGTCTGTCATCCCTGGGCTTCTCAGTCTCCTCAATTTCCAGCTCTTCTTCTCTTACTGGATCCTTCCCACAAGCCTCATCTGATCCAGCAGTGATCCCAGCTTCTTCTGAGACCGCAGGGAGAACGTTAGTTTCCGTTGCAATTCCTGCCCCTGTTCTCTGCTCAGAACCTTTGCTGGGGTCATCCGCATTCATTCCAGCTGCATCTCCTGTGTTTATGGTCTCCTTGTAATGGCCCGACTGATACTTACATGACCTAGAAGAAGGGACATGAGCTGGAATTAAAATTCTCGCTGTGAAGTACTCTCATCTCTCAACACGGAATGAATGGTTTAATTCAGTTTTAAGGGACTAAGGAGTCTAAACTTTATACCAGATGCTACAAAACTGAACATTCACTAAGACTGTAACCACAAGTAAAGTAGGTTCTTACTTCAGCAGGGCCATGGCACTGCCCTGGCAAGTGGGCCGGGGTTTACGTTTGAAGAAATCGTGAATAGTTTTACTCTCAGGCATATGATATGGAAGATTAAGTGCAGATTCTAAAAAAAATGGAACAAGACAAGGAAATATTCATGTGCATATTCTGAAATGTCACTTCATATTCAGTTAACCAAATAATATAAAACCAAGCTACCATGAGACAGAAAACAGTCCTTTATTTACCAAGGACAAGAGCCAAACACCAGCAAGCTCCTTACAGATAACTGGCTTTTGTGTTTCTTCTGTTATGAAACAAGTACATGGTAGGTGACATGGGCTGGCCTGGAACTTGCTGTATCGTCCATGTTGACCTCAAACTTTCAATCCTCCCAGCTTCAAACACCATAAGGGTCTTGGGCCATATGCCAGGCAAAACAAATCAGAATGCTTTTAACAAACATATATTCTTGGATCCCATTTCAAACAGAATATTTTATATATCTCAAATAATTTCATGTATTACAAAACTTCCTACAGGGATCTGGATGCGGTCAGTCCATAGACAACAGTTTCCTCTCTAGGGACTAGAACACTTATGTTCTGACAGAGAATCAGAATTTAGTTCCCAGAACCCATCAGGTCAGCAGCTTACAACTGCCTGTAAGTTTGAGATCCAGAGAATCTGACTTCGTCTGGCCTCTTTGGGCCAGAAGAATTACACTCACATATGTGCCACTCACATATGTGCCACTCCCCACACATACATACATAAACATGTAATTTAAAATATTTTAAAAACAGTTCTCCCTTTAGCTCTACCACAGTTCTGCAAATTTTCTGTTTATATCAATGATCCAAGGCTTGGGAACAATAGACATTTATAAAGTTTACCTCTAAATTTCATATCACACTCATGTGATATGAATTCACATGATGAATGTTAGCAAACCAATTCCCCAACATTCAAGATGAGCTGACAAAAAAAAAAAAACAAAACAAAAAACAAAAAACCACAAACCAAACCAAACCACCACAATGCATCTATCTCATGGTTTACATTACCTCGGACCAGACGCTGAGTCTCACTATGCAGTTTTTTTAATGCTTCCTTACTTAACCTTGCTGCCTTTCTTTCCTTAAAAACAAAACAAAGTGAAACTACATTAATGGTGTTTTCCAGGAAGATATTTATTTCTGAAGAGCTGTTGTCTCCAAGAAAACAGGAAGAGAAGGAATAGGCACTAAACACTCAATACAAGATAAAGAATGTATTAACAAGTCTCAGAAAACAAATTTATCCTAACGAACGATATTTCTGTTCCTACTGTGTACAAAGAAACACCTTGGATGACAGAGAGATGGCTCAGTGGTTAAAAGCACCTGCCTCTCTCGTAGAGGACCCAGGCTCAGTTCCCAACACCTATGTGGTGGCTCACATCCATCCGTTCCCAGTCCAGGGGCTTTGATGCCTTTTTCTGGCCCCTAGGCACTGCATGCATGTGGTACAGAGACATACATACAGGTAAAACACATGTGGTACAAAGACATGCATACAGGCAAAATACATGTGGTACATACACATGTATGCAGGCAAAACACACAAAAATAAATATGTGTGGTGCACAGACAGACAGACACACATACAGGCAAAACACACATATATATAAAATAAAGCAAATCATTAAAAATGAAAGAAGAGAAAGAGGAAAGACCTGGGTTACCAAGGAAATCAAGTAAGACACAATATTTATATTGAGACACATACTCCCCTGTGGAAAGAAATCGTACAAATAGTGGGTAGGAGTGTGCCTTACCTTCCTCGCACTGCCTTTGGATAACTCACTTTCATCTTGTAATGAAAAGGTCTCACTCTCCAGAGATGGTTCCTTTTTCTAAAAGATTATAAATCGATTAAAGACAAAACTAAACTCAGATAAAAACGTGTTTTTCTCTTGTTGGTGTAAGTAGTAGAACTCAGGGCCTAGCACATGGGTTCTACCACTGAGATAAATCCCCAGGCTTCAAATTTCACTTGGAGACAGGGTCTCATTAAGTTTCCCAGGCTGCCTTTGAACTTGCAAGTCTCCTGCCACCCAAGTATCTTGAATAGCGTAACCACCGAGGCTAGTAAAAATGAAGTTTCTTACTACATCACACTACTTTACTCTTCAATTAATAATTACCAGATAAAAAGCTTTCCTGCTGTGCTAAAAAAAAAAATAAAGGTTATATACAAATGGAATTATAACCCTAATTTTCCTGTTTATGTATTTCCTAAGAAGGAAAATTACTTCTAGGGAACTTCTTTTGGATTTGCTTTTCCTTCAGCTCTTTCTCTGTGCAGTGTTTTGGAGAGCTTTCTGTTGCTGGTGAAGTCCACAGAGCTTCCTGACTGGTGGCTCTAGGGAGCTAAAAAAATAAAAAGTCCCTCTTTTCTGGGGGTTGGAAATGTTAAATAGGATTATGAGAGCCCTTTTGCAGAGGACCTAACACCTACATCATAGTCCACCAAAGTTTATATAACTCACGTTGCAGGGAATCCAATGCTCTTTTCTGGCTTCCACAGGCACAGAATACAGAGTATACACTCATACACATAAAATGTAATCAAAAAGAAAAAAGAAAAAAGAGAAAGAAACAAATAAATATAGAGAGAAAATCCCTTCTGCTGGTTGATTTTTGTCAACTTGACATGAGTTTAGATATATTGGAGATGAGGGGACCTTAATTGAGAAAATGCCTCTGTCTGGTCTGAGGACAAGTCTATGTGTCTTATTAATGTTTAATGGAGGAGAGGCCCAGCCCACCGTGGGAGATGCTATCCCTGGACAGGGGGTCCCAACTGGTATAAAAAAGCAGGCACTCATGGAAGAGTTGGAGAAGGAGTTAGGAATTCCACAGGAAGACACAAAGTCAACTAACCTAGACTCTTTGGGCCCCCAGAGACCGAACCACTAACCAAAGAGCATACACAGGCTGCCCCCCACACCACACATATGTAACAGATATGCAGCTCCGTCTTCATGGGAGTCCCCCAAAACTGGAGTGGGAGCTGTCCCTAAAGCTGTTGCCAGTCTATGAAATCCGTTCCCCTAGCCAGGCTGCCTTGTCTGGCCTTAGTGGGAGAGGATGCTCCTAACCCTGCAGAGACATGATGTGGGGAGATGGGGGGGGTGGTGGAGGGGACTGCATATTGACCAGCTTTACCCTTTTAAAGGAGAACGAAAGCAGGAGATGGGGGAGGAACTGTGGGGGAGGAATGAGGGGGACAGCAATTGGAACATAAAGTAAATAAATAAATAAAGGGAAGAATAGAATAAAGAAAAAAAAGGCAGGCTGAGCAAGTTCTGGAAAGTAAGCCAGTAAGCAGCACTCCTCCATGGCTTCTGCTTCAGTTCCTGCTCTGACTTCTCTTCATGTTGGACTACAACAACCATAAGTTAAAATAAACCCTTTTCCTCCCCAGCCTGCTTCTGGCCATGGTGTTTACCACATTAGAAACCTAACTAAAAATATTTCCCTTTTTTGTTTAGGTTGTGTGTGTGTGTGTGTATATGAATGCATGTTTGCTGTATTTGTTTATTTGTGTACTAGTGTAAACATGGAGGCCAGAGAAGACTATCAGGTGTCCTACTCTCTTATCCCTCCCCACTCCTCAATTCCCTTGAGACAGGGTCTCTTCACCAAGTCCCAGCAACCCAGTCCTGGACTACAGCTCATGACCACACATGGCTTTGTGATCTGGGCTCTGAAGATTTGAACTTCGGTCCTCACACTTGCACAGCAAACCATCTTACCCACAGATTCAAGTACAAAGGACCAAGATTCATTCCCAGCACCTACAAGATAGCTTACAACCATCCGTAACTCCTGTTCTAAGGAATCCATGCCTTCTTCTGGCCTCAGTGGGCACTGTTTGTACATGTGGTACACAAACATACATGCAAGCAAAACACCCACATACATAAAAGTAAGTATTTGAAACTTTAAGTTTAAAACCTGCAAGCTCCAACAATAAACGCAACAATAAAACAAAGACTGAAGCAGTGGGCTGGGCTGGCTCTGGACTTGCCTTGCGACTCTTCACCTTGTTTTTTACAGCCGCCCTTATTGACTCTAAGGACTCTTCATCTTCCAGTGGAGAGTCATTTTCTTCCTCCAAACCTGTTTCGAAAAGATCACTATCTTCAAGGAGACAGCCACTGTCATTAAGCGGCCGGTCTGCATCACTTTCCTAGACAGTAAAGAAAATGCACAATCAAATCATGTTGAAGCCTAGCATCTCACAATAGCATATGCTAATTTGAAAGAGAACAAAAAGCCCACCTTTCATTAACACACAACTGTCTCGAATCTAGAACATTCTCACTGGCTCCTAACTTACAATTATCCTTTGAAACCCAAGCTGTGATTTTTATATAACTACTCAATATTTACTTAGCAAACAGTAGATATGTCTTGAAAAGTTAATTAAGTACTTATGGAGCAATTGCTTTATAAAATTGGAGCATAGGCTGGAGAGATGGCTCAGCAGTTAAGAGCGTTGATGGCTCTTCCAGAGGTCCTGAGTTCAATTCTCAGCAACCACATGGTGGCTCACAACCATCTGTAATGAGATCTGATGCCCTCTTCTGGTGTGTACATCAGCTACAGTTTACTCATAAAATAAATAAACTTTTAAAAAATAAAATAAAATTTGAGGATAATTTTTCTAGTTAACAACTTAACTTTTG
This sequence comes from Tokudaia tokunoshimensis, assembly GCA_036184795.1. NCBI lineage: Eukaryota > Metazoa > Chordata > Mammalia > Rodentia > Muridae > Tokudaia > Tokudaia tokunoshimensis. Next base: position 110,000,844 of record BTHU01000005.1, on the reverse strand, counting down.
ATTGATACATGTGTTTTTAAAAATTCTCCCCTCAAAAGTCAACTTCATCAGAGGAACAGTAATGAAGAATTACTACAAGAACACACCAAGAAACCAGTACCCAATTTATTTGGAAATATCCTTAATGTATCTACAATGGCAAAGAAGATCAATAATTGCAAATTATATAACCATCACTCTTTATGCAAAGCAGTCAATTTAAAGCTATATTTTGTGTGCAGAAACAATTATCAGGAATTAAAACCTGTTTCTAAAATATCAACCTACATGAAAAATAAAACCTAATTATTTTTTAGAATGTATCTCAACAAGTATTTTTTAGAATGTAGATACATAAAATATTCTTCCATACTCAAGAGTATAGTGTTCACCCATAAAAAAAATGAAATTGTATCATTTGCAGCAATGTTGATAGAACTAGAGGGCATTATGTCAAGCTAGAAAGAGACATCTTATGTTCTCACGTGTGGAATTAAAAAGTTGATCTTGGGCTGTTTCAGAGAACCCAGGTTCAGGTCCCAGCACCCTCACTTGGTGGCTTCCAACTGCCTGTAAGTCTAATTCCAGAGGATCTGACATCTCTGACCTCCACAGGCACCTACACCATCCACATAGTGCCCAGGCATAAACATATACATAAGAAAGAAAGGAAGAAAGGAAGGAAGGAAGGAAGAAAGAAAGAAAAGAAAAAAAAGAAAGAGCTGGGGGCTGGAGAGATGGCTTAGTGGTTAAGAGCACTGACTGCTCTTCCGAAGGTCCTGAGTTCAAATCCCGGCAACCACATGGTGGCTCACAACCATCCGTATTGAGATCTCTTCTGGTGTGTCTGAAGACAGCTACAGTGTACTTAGATATAACAATAAATAAATCTTTAAGCCAGAGTGAGTGAGGCCGAACTGAGCAAGCAGGGCGGAGCCAGAATTCAAATTCCCAGAAACCACATGATGGCTCACAACTATCAGTATAGCTACTGTGTACTCATGTACATAAAATAAATAAATGAATAAATCTTTAAAAAAAAAAAGAAAGACATAGCTGGGCAGTAGTGGTGCATGCCTTTAATCCTAGTACTTGGGAAGTACAGGCAGGCAGATCTCTATGAATTTGAGGCCAGCCTGGGCTACAGAATGAGTTCCAGAACAGTGAAGGCTATGTGGTTAAAAACAATTACAAAGGTCAGAAAATTACAGCATACCTCACATCTTGTTTCCTTCTTTTTCAGTCTCCTGATTTTCTCCATTGTTCTCTCCTCTTTCTCCAGCCTTCTCTTGGACTTTGCTTTTCCTTCAGCTCCTTCTCTGTGCAGTGTTTTGGAGAGCTTTCTGTTGGTGGTGAAGTCCACAGAGCTTCCTGTCTGATGGCTCGGCTCCAAGGAAGGAGTCTCTTGAGTCTCAAGACTGTCCTGACACAGAGCTCCCTCCATGTTACTCTCGTCACTGTCAGCCAGAGCTCTGGAGATGTTTCTGATCTTCTGAGTCTTCCCTGAGTGTAAGTTCTCCTTGTTCTCCTCCGCGCTGTTATAGGTGGGTCTCTCCGGGGCATCATCTCTGTCCTCAGCTTCAGAATCGCTGTCTTGTAACACGTTTCTGCTCTTCAGTTTCTTACTCACAAATATCTCTTCGTCAGAATCTGGAGGAAATGGTGTTTTGTTTTGTTTTTTTTTAAAGAAGGTACCTAGTCACCCAATCCTTTGTCCTTCTTCCTAGCTACTTAAAAATATATTTAATTACACATGTGATATATCACCTTGTCGGATTACACAACTACCATTAAGAACTAACTCACTGTAGCAAAGCATATCTAAAAATACATTTTGAAAAAATTTCTGTGGCAAAACCTCTCTGGCTAAGAAATGTAATTACGTACATTTATAATGTGTTCTAATCATCCTGGCAGGTGTTAGAAATTCTGTTCTATAATGAATGCATTTAACCAGGCAATGAAGTAACTATTAGACATCTTATCTATTTTTATCTAAAAAATAACATATTATTTATTCCTGTTATATAACAGGAATGGATGTTCTTTAAAAATATATGTAAGCACTGTTATTTTTTTACTTTTGGTTTTTTTTCGAGACAGGTTTCTCCATGTAGCCCTGGTTGTCCTGGAACTCACTCTGTAGACCAGGTTGGCCTCAAACTCAGAAATTCAACTGCCTCTGCCTACCAAGTGCTTGGATTAAAGGTGTGCGTCACCACTGCCCAGTTATTTTTTTATTTTTTATAAAGAAAATAAATAACAAAGTTGGGGCACTGGGGCTGGAGATATGGCTCAGTGGTTAAGAGCACCCACTGCTCTTCCGGAGGTGCTGAGTTCAAATCCCAGCAACCACATGGTGGCTCACAACCATCTAAAATGAGATCTAACACCCTCTTCTGGTGTGTCTGAAGACAGCTGCTGTGTACTTACATATAATAAATAAATAAATCTTTAAAAAAAAAGTTGGGGCAATAACAATTTTATTTGATAAGTCAAGAAAATAATGAGATTAACTAAAATCACTCACAACTCAGTACCTCACTGTCTATTCCTAAAATTAACATAACGTATATTACAAACCTCTTTCACTCAAGGGCTCGAGTGTTTCCAAGCTGCCCTGTCCACTGTCTACAGGACTGTCTACTTCTTCTTCTTCTTCTTGTGAAAGGAGTTTTAGATCGTTGACTTCCAGGTTAACCTAGAAAATGAGAATAAACAGCATTAACAAGGAGGAGACGGAGCTGAGTACACATGGGTCCACAAAGCGTGAGCTCATCCAGCTGCAACTGGAAAGAACCAAAGGGACTGTGTGATGAATAGATGACAGTTAGAATCACAGGCCAAAACCAAAACCAAACAAACACAAAGACTAACTGCTACAGGGTACTAACTGAACAGCTCCGTTTACTTTTATTAAACACATTAATTGCAGAAACCAGATTCACTTGGTTTTTCATTTTTTCAATTGAAAAGATTTATTTATTTTATGTGTATAGGTGTTTCATCTGCATATATGTCTGTGCGCCATATTCATGAAGCGCCTGTAGAAGTCAAAAGGGGGTCATGAGACCCCCCCTAAAGCTGTAGCTATGATGTCATGATGTGGATGCTGGGAACTGAACGAGGGTTCTCCACAACAGCAAGGGCTCTTAACCACTGTCCCATCTCTCCAGCCCCTTTTAAAATTTTTAAAAAGATTTACTTTGTTCATGTGTATGAGTGTTTTTCCTGCATGTATGGAAGGGCACTGTGTGTATACCTGATACCCATGAAGGTCAGAAAAGGCAGTGGATTCCCTGGAACTGGAATGAGATGTCTGTGAGCCACCACGTGGGCGATAGGAGCAAAATCCAGGTCCTCTGGAAGAGCAGCAAGTGCTCTTATCTGATGAGCCGTCATTCTAGCCCCTTTTTTAATTTTTAAAAATTGCATCTTCATTCATTTCGTGGCGGGGGGGGCACGTTTGAAGAGGGAGTGGTGTGCTACAAGGACAGAGGGAAGGCAGAGGACAACCAGCAGAGTCTAATCTCTCCTACCAGGTGGGTCCTGGGGATAGAAGTTAGGTTGTCAGTTGTCTTTATTTATGAACCATCCCTCAGGTTCCGTTGTGATAGTTACACATGCAGTAAGTGTGCTCACATACCATTCTTCTAACTTTGCCTCCCTGTCTCCCTTCTCTCTCTCTTTCTTTCAGCAAAACTGTGGCTTATGAAACCAGTCATCTTTTGTAAGTAATGTTATTGAAATTAAGGCTTTTTTAAATTTTGATCCGAGTAAGGGAAAAGACAGGTTGGTGCACAATGAGATCTTGATTTTTAAGTCTGATATTTTGTTCAATATCTAATCGTGAAAACTTCATGTCAAAATAAGACTTTCGTTTGGTGATTAGGTTTTCTGGTACCCCATTAAATCTGTTCCCAAGGCAACTATTTGGTCTAGTCCTGGCTCCAGAAAAGAACACAGATCCGGGGAAAAGTTTTCTATGGCCGAATTCCCTAGTGAGTCGTCAGCTACTAGAAGGACGCCACGAGCCCGGCAAAGACAGCGGGCCCACGCGCGACACCCTCAGAAGTCCCTTCCAAAACCAGAGTTCCAACAACGTACACAACCCTCACCCTGTGCTTACAAAGAATCCCACCCCTCAACCTCCAAGCCAGGCTGGCCAAGGCCTGTTTTTTTGTTTTTTCTGGGGATGCTGTAAAAGGAGCTTGCGCGGCAGGAAACGCGCCAAAGAGCAAGGCGGGCTGCAGTGACAAGCTGAGGACCCGGCTGGGCGGACAGCAGCGCACGCCTCCGAACCAGAAGCTGTGGGGACCGAGCGCGGGAAGCCAGATGGAGACCCTCGAGCGGCATCGGGACCTAGTCCAGTGGTCTCGGAGCGGTGCACGCCGGGAATTGTAGTCCTCCAGGCTCGGTGCTCCGGCCCTGTTGGGTCGCCTGTCCCACCCAGTCCTCAGCGAGAGGCCTCCACAGCCCGGACCAGAGCCTAAACTCACCTCAGAACCCACCTCGCCGGTCATGATTCCGGCCTCCCTACCGGGCCGCTCGAGGAGAACGTGTCCCCAGTAACTTCAACTTGCCGGCGACAGCTCCCGCCGTCTCCAGCTCGGCAGCGAAGTTCGACCTTTCGCGCCCAGAATCGGTACAGCGCTCAACCTCGATGGTTTGAACCAATCCGAGGGAGGATTTCCCTCCGAGGCCCCACCCCTATCGCCCTGCCAATCAGGAAGCACCTCCTGCCGGCCCGGCAAATGTAATTTGCGTTGGTTTGGCGGGTTGCGGCTGCTCTTGTCAAGCAGATCTAGGAGTGGCTTTGGGGTGGCTGGGGGTTCTCGGGTGCGAAGAGGTCCGGTGCTATGGCTTGGAAAGAAGGTATCTTGTGAATGGTGTTTTCAGACTTTTGACCTTTGTCCTAGTTCATGGGTCGTACCGAGAGATTTCAATGCAGGAAGTGAACTGGGAAGAAGTTCCCAGGTATCTGGGCGTATCCCACACCTGAATTTTTGCTGAGGGAGTCTGAGACCCCATTGGAGGTTTTCTCCATCAGTTCATCCCTAGAGCAATCCTAACCTACAGAGTTAATGTTTTTACCTCTTTGGGTCGATTCTCTGTCCTTTCTTTCCCGTGTTCTATAGGCAGGCAAGACTCTCTGGACTGGACTGTCCCAGCTGACTTGCTTTGTCTTCTGTATGGTCAAGCCAGTGGTAAAACTCCTTACAAAGTTATTGTAAAGAGACCAGTTGGCACAGGGAAAGAAAGATCTGAGTATTTATTATCCTCCACCCCCACCCCCAACCTCCCACCCTTCACCTATTCTGATATGGTGACCAACTCTGTCCAGTTTGCTTAGGACTTTCCCAGGTTTAGCACGGAAAGCCTCACATCCCTAGAACCTCCTCAGAGGATAGCGGGGATGACGGTCACCTCTGACACTGGCCTCCCCTTTAAAGTTTCCAAGCTTATCTGAATACACATTCAGATAAAAAGCAGCTCCATTTCTTTACATCTCAGCCCACTTTTACACCCCTAAGGGTCTTGAGCTGGGGGTGTAGCTCAGTAGTAGAGCTCTTGCTTGGCTTGCATGAGACCCTCCCTGGTAGAAATCTCCAGACTTTCAAAAAGTACAAAAAGGGTCCCATCCTCATATTTTACCTTTTTTTAAAAATCTATTTTACTATGACCATATACATCAATGATTGATTAACGCATCTATTTGTAGCACTTCCCCCAGCATTTGGAGGACCGACTTTTATTGGCCCTATGGTTTGTGACAGAAGCAATGGGCAGAATTCTATAATCATTATTTCCTTAATCTTTGGAGTAAGCCTGTAAGGGAAGTAATATGATCGTCTCCATCTTAGCAAATGAGACAAACAGACTTTAAAAAAGCTAGGAACTGCCGGAGCCCATTACCACCTGCTCTTTATGGGTTCACAGAGATCATCCTGCAAAGTCCCCCTTCTCCTGTTACCCCAATTACACTTCTGCCTAAAAAATTATTTCCAAGGGCTGGAATAACAGCTCAGAGGTTAAGATCACTGGCTGCTTTTCCAGAGGACCCTGGTTCAATTCCTATCACCAACATGGAAGATCACAACTATCTGTAGCTCCAGTTCCAGGGGATCTGATACCTTTTTTTGGTCTCCATGGGCAGCAGACATACATTCAAGCAAAACATATACACCAAAATAAATAAAAATCACTTTCATCTGTTAGTCTATACTTCTAAAATTAGTCACTTTGGATCTTGACATAGCCCACCGAATCAATATTTACAAATCAGTTCTAGGCCAGCAAGATGGATCAGCAGGGGAAGGTGCTTGCTGCAGAGGCCTCGATCACCTTAAAGCCTATGTCAGTTCTCTCCCTAGATCCCACAGTGGAAAGAAAGAAGTGACTCCTCAGAGTTATCCTCTGACCTCCACACATATGTCATATGCAGCATTAGCATACATCAGACATACACACTCAAATAAATAAATAAATATTCTGAGATTATAAGTACATGAGAAAAATGGAACTTAACATGTTCATGCCATTCTCAAGTGTTCTGTTATAATTTGTCCCGTGGGAATAAACAAAAACAGATGCTAAAGATTAAGAAAAGTTTGAAGAGATACCTAACTTCTATTTTGACTCTTGGTTTTGTGGCTATCATGCTGAGAATCAAAGCCAGGGCCTCATCCATGTTAAATAAATGCTCTCCCTCCCTGATATGTCTCTAGATTTTTTTTTTTCTCTTTTTACGAAAGAGAGCCTATCATGTTACAGCTTCACTACAAATCTCTGGAATTATGAACTGGTTTAATCTGAAGGCCTACCCTGTGACATCTCATTTGTGGAGAAGCACTGCCACCCAGTGGTAGGTTTCAGTAATGTTATTCTTTTTTTTTTTTTTGAGGTGCTCCCCCTCCCCCCCCATTTCCCCAACACACACACTTATTTTTTTATTGATGGAGGGGAGGACATGCCCTGGCCCATGTGGGGAACTGATAACAACCTGTATGGATCGATATTCCCCTTCTAGCACGTGGTGTCTGGGACTTGAACCTCTGAAGCTGGAATTATGAGTGACTGTAAATCTCCAGGCGTAGGTGAGAGCAGCAAGCACTTTTAGCCTCTCAGCCATCTTTTCAGCATCTTTCCAGTTATCCCACTCTTATCCGAAGCCACATACAGAAGGCTTGGGATGTGCTTGAGTAGGAGAGTTGCTGTAAGATTGTTCAAAGAGTTATTCAAACTTGTCTTTGGTAGAATGAAATATTTATATCCCCAAGCACTGAACTTCAATTTTTTTTTCATAATTTAATTTCAAACAGCTTTAAAGCTTTTACAGAATATTCTTTAAGGCCACACCTGGCTTTCTTGCTTAACACAATACCTCCTAATTCCAAAAAAAAAAAAAGAAAGAAAGAAAAGAAAGAAAGAAAAGGCTGGAGAGATGGCTCTGTGGTTAAGAGCACTGACTGCTCTTCCAGAAGTTCTGAGTTCAATTCCCAGCAACCACATGGTGGCTCACAACCATCTGTAATGGGATCTGATGCCCTCTTCTGGTGTGTCTGAAGACAGCAACAGTGTACTCATATGCCTAAAATAGATAAATCTTAAAAAAAAAAGTCATGCAAGACCTGAAACATAGAATAGGTGCTTAATTGTTGAATAAGTGATCAAAATATCATACAAAATATCATACAAAAAGCAAAAAATGACCAGGGCCCTTCTCCAAGCATACAAACCGGCTATTTTCTGTGCAGAGAGGCTCCTATGCTGCGACTTTGTCCAGCCTAAAGTACTTATAAAAGAGTCACCTGCTCATTCAATGCACCTATTCTAATCCTACGATAGACATGGAGCATGCAAAGACACATAAGAATCAGTTCATTCTCAGAGAGTCTCCCACTGCCAGTTGGAGACAGGCGAGCAAGCAAGTCTATGCAATATGTAAATGTGTGCAAGAAATTGTGGAGAGCTGGAGGGAGAAGCAACTGTAGCTGGCGACAGACTATGGCTGGGGCAAGTCAGGGAAAATGACTCACTCACTGAATTTCAAGGATGAATTAGTGCCTCCGGCTGGCACAGAAAGCCTTCCATGTATGTGCAGGGGCTTGATAAAGCATGTTGTGTTTGGGGAACTGAAAGTAGGTCACTATGGCTGGAGCACAGGGTGTGGGTGTGGGGTTGGAGGAGGAGCCAAAACGAAGGCTGCTGGTTACAGGAGGAACAAAATGGAATGTTCTACTCAGAATTTAAACAGAATAAACAGGGCAGTTGAGGAGTGGGAGTAGAAATGGCTAAGGAGAGTGATATAATCAGATGTATATGCCTGAGAAAGATTATTCTAGCAGTGTGTGGAAGGTGAATTGAAAGGGGATTAGACTGGAGGCAGAGAGACCAGTTGTCTCTGGGAGATTATGGGAACTTGAACTAGGTCAATGATAGCAACAATGGAAGAGAGATGGGCTGGAAAAAAGAGGCAGAATTAATAGTGCTTGTTGGATGGTTAACTTTGAGGGGTGAGAGTCGAGGTGACTCCAGTGACAGACCATGATACTACCCTCAAAACTGAGGATGCGTGTCACTAAGTAAAAATTCACTCATGGGGGCTGGAGAGCTGTCTCAGCACTTAAGCACTGACTGCTTGTCCAGAGGTCCAGAGTTCCATTCCCAGCAAGCACGTGGTGGCTCATAACCATCCCATCTGTGGTGGGATCCGATGCCCTCTTCTGGCGTGTCTGAAGACAGCTACAGTGTATTCATATACATAAAATAAATAAATAATTTTAAAAATTTGCTCGGGGCCAGGCAGCGGTGGCGCACGCCTTTAATTCCAGCACTTGGGAGGCAGAGGCAGGCGAATTTCTGAGTTCTAGGCCAGCCTGGTCTACAGAGTGAGTTCCAGGACAGCCAGGGCTATACAGAGAAACCCTGTCTCAAAAAAACAAACAAAAAAATTTGCTCGGACTGGTGAGATGGCTCAGTGGTTAAGGGCACTGACTGCTCTTCCAAAGGTCCTGAGTTCAATTCCCAGCAACCACATGGTGGCTCACAACCATCTGTATTGAGATCTGACGCCCTCTTCTGGTGTGTCTGAAGACAGCTACAGTGTACTTAGATATAACAATAAATAAATCTTTTTTTAAAAATCGCTCATCACTCAGGAAGACTATGGAAGGAAGATTGTGGGTCTGAGGCCAGGGGAGGAGGGGAAATAGGGACAGAAGGACAGCGAAAGCAAAGAAGGATTTGAAATGTAACTCGGATGCTAGAATGCTTTCTGAGCATGCCCGAGGCCACAGAAGCGGGATGGTGCGCACATCTGCTCTCCTAGCACCAAGGAGAGCCTTAACCCAGCAGCCTTTTGTGTCCTACTCACTTATGCCTTTACTACTCCATTTCTTCCCTGGTTCCCTACCCACAAATACTTATACCAGAAATTCCTCTGCCTGGATGGATTTAGTTTTCTCTGGTGTTTTTATATCAGTACAAAGATTTATCAAGACATTAGTATTCCTAGCACTTGATCGACCAATATACATCAGTCTGGGCTTGAGAGAGGGCTTAGCAGTTAAGAGCACTTGCTGCTCTTGTAGAAGAGAAATCAGTTCCCAGCTTGCACATCAGGTGGCACATAACTGCCTTAAACTCCAGTTTTAGGTGACCTGACACCCTCTTTTGTCTTCCATGGGCACCTACACACACACACACACACACACACACAGAGAGAGAGAGAGAGAGAGAGAGAGAGAGAGAGAGAGAGAGAGAGAGAGAGAGAGAGAGAGCGCGAAACAAACTACAGTTTGTTTTTTAAGACAGGGTTTCTCTGTATAGCCCTGGCTGTCCTGGATCTCACTCTGTAGACCAGGCTGGCCTCGAACTCAGAAATCCTCCTGCCTCTACCTTGCAAGTGCTGGGATTAAAGGTATGCGCCACCACTGCCCAGCCAAACTACAGCTTTTAAATGTAAATATTTAATGTATATAGATCACATATTCTATATATATTCATATATATTATGTATATAATAGCTAATTGTATATATGTATACTTTGATCATATAAGCCTTAGCCAATGTAGGGAGATTTATCTAGGTATATGTGCTTGAGGAAAGGGATTTTACCACAGGAGGAAGAGGGGTGTTGGTCCATTTCTACATCCTGTTCAATTTTAGCACCTACTTTACAGGTTGATGACTGCCTGAGCCCTTTCAGATATGTGAGACAGCTAAAGTTAGCTGTCTGGAAAGTTACAGCTAGCAAGGGGTAGATAGTACTGGACAGGCGAATGCTGTACCCACCATCGGCCCAAAGGATGGTTTTACTAGAGTGTCAACTAGTAAATCCAGAGATTTCTCATAGCTGTCATCGTGATGGAGACGTGGTTGACATTTGGTGGGGGAGGCCAAGTTTGTTAAATGTCAGTGAGAAACGTTCAAATAGGCAAAGAGGAAGGGGAGAGGAATAATTTAGGCAGGGAAAGTAGAATGAACAAAGGCGTGGAGGTAGGAAGGACCCAGCGGCTTAAGGAACTATTCAAGGAATGACTGTGGGAAGAGTGGGTGATTATGATGGGAAAGGAGACAGCGAGTGAGACAGAAAGGTTAAATCCGACTCACTAGCACTCTGCAGGGCTATTGGAGCCTGAGTGTCTGCTAGAACCAAGTCAGCTTCCTCTGTGGGTGGAATATGCACCCGAAGCTGTAGATTAAGGAACACTGGATGGCCAAGGCCAAGGTTGATGTGTTTGGACCATCCAGACTCAGTGAGCCTCCAGATGAATGAACAAGACAAAACAAAAAGACAAGAGAGAGAAAGGAAGGAAAGAAGAAAGGAAGGAAGGAAGGAAGGAAGGAGAAGTCAGCTTATCTGTCTCATCACATAACAGAACTCCAAAGAAAGTGTTACCATTTCTGTTTCTGTTTTTGTTTTTGTTTTTCGTGACAGGGTTTCCCTGTGTAGCCCTGGCTGTCCTGGAACTCACTCGGTAGCCCAGGCTGGTCTGTGTGCTGTGATCTGAGCACTCAGGAGATGGAGGCAGGGGAATCGGGAGTTCAAGGTCATGCTCAGCTCCATATCTGCTTCGAAGTCATCCTAGGCTACGGGAAATGCTGTTCTAAGAAAACAGAAACCAGCGGGGCTGACTGGGGACGTAGCTCAGTTGTCAGAGTGGCCGCCTACCGTACACAAGACACCATGTTCAAAACCTCAGTACAGCTTTAGAAAAAAAAAAGTCTGAAAAGGCCTGGTGGGCTGAGCCACTGAGTGTGCGTATTAACCGAGGCTCACCAGTTCCCAACACTGGTGAAACGGAGGAGGAGGGAGAGAAGGAAAACCAGCTGGGAGATAGCTTAGGAAAGGGGGCCTGAGGTCAATCTTCAGAACCCATGTGAAAAAAAGGGAGGGAGCAACATGTGTGATTCCAGGACTGCAGGGCTGGGGAGTGGGAGACAGAGACAGGTAAATCCAGACCAGCGAAAGACTCTTTAAAAGCAAGATGGACGTCTCCTGAGAAGCGACACCAGAGGTTGCCCTCTGGCCTCCATATGCACATGCGTGTGCATGTACTTGTGCAAGGGGGGAGCGTGCACACGTGCGTACACGCATATTGTTTTGCAGTGAAAGTGTTCTCAGTTATTCTTAGCATCAGCTTTGTAAGAAACACTAGGATTGGGGGGCACATTCTGGGGACCCCTCTATGCTGTAGAGACGCTACTCTACTCAGTAAAATCTTGCTTGCTTGTCCTTTAGAGAAGGAGGGAAGAAGGGAGACACACACACACACACACACACAGAAAGAGAGAGAGAGAGAGAGAGAGAGAGAGAGAGAGAGAGAGAGACACTCAGGAAGAAGCTCATATAAATTTGTGACCTAAATCACCCTTACCCATGTTACAAGCATGTGCTCAGTCCAAAGTGCATCCTGATTTGTGAGAACTTAATATAGTTGTGCATATTGTTCCACATTAAGTCCTAGGTGACACACAAGGCATGTCAGCATGGAGTCAGCTTCAGTTGGCTCCTTGGGAAGAAGATGCCTGTACAGTCAGATAGCTGGGAAAGAGCAAATGTCCTATGCAAACATTCTTCTGGCTCACTTTTAGCATTTGGGTGGGGGAGAGGAACTCCAGGCATACCAGGATCTCCAAGGGGTCTACAGAGAACACTATCTCCCCTGAAATTCTGTTCCCAGCGCTGATAAATTTGCTAAGTAGCAACCATATGCTGGATAAGGAGGGAAGTGGTGGCTTTGAACATAGATGCTTATCTCCTCTTCTTCCTAGAGCTTCACAAAAGCGAGAGCCGGCAAATAACACCAGAATAAATCCACGAGGATAGCGAGTGGGAGAGGAGCATCAGAGGGACGGTGAGAAGTCGTGCCGAGAAAGCTGTACTGCAAGTGAGCAGAGCAGGCAAGCCTCCTCCTGCCCCAGAACTACAGCTCAGGTCAAATACCAGAACTGAACATCCTTGGAGAAACGAAGCTCTTATTATGAAAGACCATCAACTAGTGACATATAAAAAACGGATGAAGATTCCCATCAACTCCGCCCTCCCCGCCCCCCGCCCAGCTCTCATTTTGAGATAGTATCTTACTATGAATTACAAGCTGGCCTTGAATTTATCATCTTCTCTCTCTGCCTTGAAAATGCTGGAAGGTCAGGCCTGTGCCTCCAGGCCAGTTTCTAGTCAACTTTTATTTTTTATTTTTAATTATGGATATGTATGTGTCTAGGTGTGGGTGTGTGCACATGCCTGCAATACCCAAAGAGGCCAGAAGATGGCATTAGATTTCCCCTGGAGTTGGAGTTACAGGCTTGGGTGTGCACATCTGTAATTGCAGCCCTAGGGAGGGAGAGCCACTTTTGAGGCAGTCCTGGGCTCTATTGCACATCACTGTCTGACATGAAGGAAGAAGGAGGTGGGCTATTTATACACAGACTCCAGAGAGGGTTTTTTTTATACACTTTAATCGCTGGTCCTTCAGGTCTAAGGTTGGAACTGTTGGAGTGGCTTTTCTTTATCCATCTGGGAAAGCCCTCAGGCACAGAGAGGCAGATCCCTGGAGTACTGACAGCACTGAAAATTTTAAATCATTCTTAATGCCTCTCCTCTTTTCATATGCCAAATTCAGCTCATCAGCAAATCCCGTCAGCTCTGATTGCAAAACACAGCCGGGATCATAGCTATACCCCTTCACACAGGCCACTGGGATCATTCTCCTGGGTCATCGTGTGACCTGCTTCTTCAGCTTTCTGGTTTCGCTCCTGCTTACCATATTGGTTTACTAGAGCTGCCATAACAAGATGGTACAAGCAGCAGTTTATGTATACCACACGCATGTAAGCTCCCCTGGAAATGAGGAGGCATCAGATCCCCTGCCTGAAGTTACCTCACAGTGCTGTAGGCTAGAGGTCTGAGATCAAGCCAGGACACACTTCCTTAGGGAACTGGAGAGCAAGCCTCCTGTACCTCTGCATGGTTTGTGAGCTCACCTGTTTAGTCTGTTTCCAACGTTGTCATCCTAGTCTTCTTCTCTTCCTTTTTATTTACTTATTTATTTTTATTTGTTTTGTTTGTTTTGAGATAGGGTCTCACTATGTAGCTCATGCAGCTCTGGCTATTCCTAAACTCACTATGTAGACCAGGCTATCCCCAAACTCACAGATATCTACCTGCCTCTGCCTTCTGAATGCCAGGATTAAAAGTGTGTGCCACCCCACTTGGAAAATTTTCTTCTTTTATAAGGATGTCAGTCATGCTGGATTAGGACTCATCTAACGATGCTGTGTTCTAATTGGCTATCTCTGCAAAAACTATTTCCAGATAAAATTTTATTTAGTGCTTCTAGGGCCTAGGGGTTTAATTATCTTTTATAAGGAATACTAGCCAATCCATTGCATTCCTGCCCATTTCCAAAGTCTGTTCTTTCTTTCTTTCTTTCTTTCTTTCTTTCTTTCTTTCTTTCTTTCTTTCTTTCTTTCTTTCTTTCTTTCCATGTGTATATGTGTGTGAGTACACACGTTTATGTATACCACATGCATTTAAGCTCCCCTGGAAATGAGGAGGCATCAGATCCCCTGCCTGAAATTACAAGCAATTGTGAGTCACCTGATTTGGATGCTGGGGCCCAAGCCCAGATTTTCTGCAAGAGCAGTTAGCTCTCTTAACTGAAGAGCCACCTCGCCAACCCTTCAGACTGTTTTTGTTTGCTTGTTTGTTTTGAGACAGGTTTCATGTAGCTCAGTCTCTCAACTGACTATGTACTCAGGTAACCTTTAACTTCAGATCTTCCTGCCTCTGACCCCCAAGTTCTGGGATTGCAGGCATGCACCCCAACATACCCAGTTTTGGCAGTTCTGGAAGTCAAACCCAGAGCTTTGAGCATGCTAAGCAAACACTCTACCAACTGGCCACACCCCCAGCCCCTATTTCGATCCTTTCAAGAGCAACTGGTATTTCGTCTTGTTTTATTTTGTTTTTCTGCTTAAATAGTCCCAATGATTCAGAGGAAAAATCTAAAGTCCTAAATTGGTCTGCAACTCCCTTATTGTCCGCCTGCCTATCATCTCTTTTCTGACTCTGTCCCTCACTCTCCTTGCTCAGTCAGGCTCAGTCCACAGCTCTGTTGTTCCCTGCAGCCCTGTGGTGATGCTCTCAGAGGACTGAGTGTGTGTGTGTTCAGTGAGGACACTCTCAGCTCTTTTCCCTCCTTTTCCGCATCAGTGAGCCAAGATCATATTTCCCATTTTGGAGATTTGAAGATAATCCTCAGGGAACTTAACTAACCCAAAAGAAAGCCCGCAAGTATAGCTCAGTTGGTAGAGTTCTTGCCTAGCATGCACAGTGCCCTGGTTTGATATCCAGCATGGAATAAATCGGGTGTGGCAGTGGTATATCATTATAACGGACCAGCAGTATAGAGGCAGAGACAAGAGGGTTAAAATTTCAAGATCATCCTTAACCACATAGTGAGTTTCCAAACCACCCTGTATTACATGAGACCCTGTCTCGAAAATAAAAGAAAATAAAAAATAAATGAATTAAAATAAAAAACCCCGCAGGACTTAAGATTTCTTTTTTAGCATGAAAGTTCACCAAATGTATGATGACTAAAAAGTAACTCTACGGACAGGTTTATTATTTTGAAATTCCAGCATAACCAGATATAAAGAGAAGCTTCTATAAAAAGTTCCAGAGAGAAAAATAGGTCACATTGAAAGCATCAAAAACCAGAGTGGATTTAGTTTTCTCTGCAGATAACCTAGGACATAAAGGAACAGTGTTCTTAAGAAGATTTATATTAATCCAGAATTCTATACCCAATTTGTTCAAACATGAGAATAGAATAAAAATGCTGGGACAAAGACTCCGAGACATCCTAACTTTAATTACCAGGGTTGGAGGATGAAGAGGAGGAAAGGCAGCAAGGCCCCCAAGCTGGCGACCCTAAGGTAGAGAACAAACACACATCTTGGGAGAGATGGCTCAGTGGTTAAGAGCACTGCTGCTCTTTCCGAGGACCTGGGTTCAATTCCCAGCACCTGCACAGTGGCTCACATCCACCTGTAGCTCCTGTCCAAGGGAGCTGATGCCCTCTACTAACCTCTGTAGGCACTAGACAAGTGCATGAGTCAGACATGTGAGCAAAACAGGCATGTACATAAAATAAGTAAATCTTGAAAAATACTAAAGATTTCATATTCTTGAATGTGTGTCAAAATCTGAACTGAAATCCCACCTTGATCCCCTTGGTGTACCACACCCCGGTCACAACTCAGCCAATCCAGAAACAACCGTTGCTTCTGGTGAACTGTACTCCTGTCCCATGCTGCCCCCTGCTTAGTATACCCTCACCTCTCTAAAACAACAATGTAGAGGCTATAGACACAGTTTATGCTTTCTTCCTGTAGATTTTTGTTCTTTTAAAAATGCCTTTAGTTTTGACCTAGCAGATATATTTTGGACTGCTCAACTGACCCTGATGCGGGCACCTGTGGGCTGGTTTCCCAAGGACTGGTCCTTCTGTCAAACATCAGCAATAGCAAACAAAACAAAACAAAACGAAAACCCAATCCCTTTAATTCAGGAGTCCTGCAGTCTCAAGAGTTTTGTCTTAATTTCCGAACAAAACCCCACTCATCATGCACCTGCCTGTGGGTACCACAGTGCTCATGCCGAAGCCAAAGGATAACTTGAAGAAGTCCATTCACTTCTATTGTGTGTGGTTTGGGGATCGAACTCCTGTTGCAAGGCTTGGCAGCAAGCCCCTTTACCCTCTGAGTCATCTTGTCAGCCCAAGGAGTAAAAGGAGTGATGACAGAAAAGATAGAGTCTTCTGAGACAAGTGATATGAAAGAAAAAAGTCATTTCTCTGATATGCTTGATGAATGGAGAAAAGAGGTATTATCAAGAGTTAACTAAATGATAACGACAATGGCTAATTGTTCTGTTAAATGGAATTTCAGCTCAAGATATTTCCAATAGCTGGAGTCAGGGTCAGGAGTTTCCAGGTTCTTGGTCTCTTATTCGAGGAGTTGAAATAAACTGACCTAAATTTGCAATGCTCAGGAGGAAACATTATTTAAAGTAAGGCATCTGGGCTTGGTGGCATATGACTTTAATCCTATCACTTGAGAGCCAACGGCAGGCAGAGCTCTGTGAGTTAGAGACCAGTTATGTGATGACATCTTACCTCAGAGAGAGAGAGAGAGAGAGAAGATCAGAATACACTTATACACTTCAAGGGAGCTATGGGTCACATGAGTAAAGCGTCAAAGCCCTGATTCAGGGCTTCCTTTTATAGGATGTAAGAGCTTAAGAGAAGGAGGAAGTTGGTTACTAAGGGGCATGGTGAGTAGTTCCCTGTTTTGGTTAATAGATTCGGTTATATAATCATTTTCTGCTGCACCTGTCCCCTCCCACAATGCATTTGGTTTTAATTGTATGCATGCTTAGCTATGTGTAGGTGTAAAGTGCTAAATAGGGGATTCTCCCTAAAAGTTTACTTGAGGTCAAAATCAGCTCAGGCTAGGCTGACTTTTCCCTTTTCTCTACTTGATGCAGTCACCATAGGCTACACAGTGAGCGTGATGGTTTCTATCTGCTTGGCCCAGGGAGTGGCACTATTAGGAGGTGTAGCCTTGTTGGAATATGTGTGTCACTGTGGGCGGGGGCTTTAATACCCTTGTCCTAGCTTCCTGAAAGCTATTCTTCTGCTAGCTGTCTTTGGAACCAGAGGTGGAATTCTCGACTCCTCCAGCCTCATGTCTGTTTGGACACTGCCATGTCCCCACCTTGATGATAATGGACTGAACCTCTGAACCTGTAAGCCAGCCCCAATTAAATGTTGTCCCTTATAAGAGTTGTCTTGGTCATGGTTTCTGTTCATAACAGTAAAACTCTAACTAAGACAGTGAGTTTGAAGCCAGTTCAGGCTACATAAGACCTTGTCTTAAAAAAAGAAAAGAAGGAGCCAGAGACAGCTCAGTCAGATAAGTGTTAAGCACAAGGACACAGGTCTAATAGTGTCTGCGTAAAAAAATGCATGGTAGCACACACTTGTAATCCCAGTCCGGGAAGGCACCGAGAGCCAATCAATCTGTGGGACTCACCAGCCAGCCAACTTAGCTTACTTGGCAAATTTCAAATCAGCGAAAGACCCTCTTGAAATACTGGTGAATGGCATCAGAGGAATGACACCTGAAGTTATTCTCTGTCTTCACTCACACACACAAATACACACACACATACACACACACATGCATCAACACATACATGCACACATACACGTAGGCACACATGAACACACATACCATAAGAAAAAAAGAAATAAAAGAGTTAGAGCCCTTATAAATTGCCAGTGAACACCAAGTAACACTATCAACAAATTTAACATAGAATGATCATATAAGCCAGCAATACATCCAAAAAGAACTGAAAATTTATTTTTATCTTTTTAAAGATTTATTTATTTATAAATAAATACACTTTTATAAATAAGTACACTGTAGCTGTTTTCAGACACCCCAGAAGAGGGCATCATATCTCATTAAAGATGGTTGTGAGCCACCATGTGGTTGCTGGGATTTGAACTCAGGACCTTTGGAAGAGCAGTCAGTGCTCTTAACCACTGAGCCATTTCTCCAGCCCAGAACTGAAAATTTATGATCACACACATAAAAAAACCTTGTGTATGAATGTTCACCACTGTATTATAGCCAGTGGATAAATAAAATGTGGTAGTATAAGGCTGGCAAGATAGATTGGTGGTTTAAGCCACCAGCCAGCAAAGTTGATGATCTGAGTTGGATCCCTGGAACCTATCTGGTTCCAGTTCCCTCAGGTTGTCCTTTGACCTGCATATGCATGCTGTGGCCTTTGTGAACACACAAATCGCCCCCAAATGAATGTTTATCTTGGGCACCTTCTTTTCTTTTTTTAAGACAAGGTTGTTTTTTTATTTTTTATTTTTTTTGGTTTTTCGAGACAGAGTTTCTCTGTGTAGCCCTGGCTGTCCTGGAACTCACTCTGTAGACCAGGCTGGCCTGGAACTCAGAAATCTGCCTGCCTCTGCCTCCCAAGTGCTGGGATGAGAGGCATGTGTGCCACCACTGCCCAGCCTTTAAGACAAGGTCTTATGTAGCCCAAACCGGCTTTAAACTCACTGTCTTAGAGTTTTACTGCTGTGAACAGAAACATCTGTTTTATTTATGTGCCTATGCCTGTGCCTGTGCCTGTGCCTGTGTCTGCCTATGCCACATGCATGTGGGTGTCCACAGGGGACCAGAAGAGGGTGTTGGATTCCTTGGAGCTGAAGTTATAGGCAATTATGAACCAGCTCACATGGATACTGGGAACTGAACTCTGGTTCTCTGGAAGAACAGCAAGTACTCTCAATTGTTGAACCATCTCTGCAGCTGCTGTAATAAAGTTTTAAATGTGGTACATCCATATCCATAGCTATAAAAAAACAGTGAAGTATTGATACATGTTACTGCATAGATAAGCCTTTAAAATATGCTGAGTGAAAGAAATCAGATATAAAAGGCCACATAGTCTATGATTTCATTTACATGAAATGTCCAGAATATGAAAACCTGTGGAGACAGAAGGTAGAGTCATGCTTTCCAGGGGCTGTTTGGAGGAGTGTACAGTGAGTACTCATGGAGCTTCCTTTTGGGGTGATGAAAACACCCTGGAATTGTACAGTAGAGATGATTAGGTCTCATGAGTATACAAAAAGTCTTTGAATTGTAACTTTTAAGATGGTAAGTTTTAGCCAGGCACGGTAGCGCATGCCTTTAATCCCAGAGGAAGAGGGACATCTCTGTGAGATCTAGGCTAGCCTGGTCTATGTAGTGACTTCCAGGATAATCAGAGCCACATAGTAAGACTCTGTCTTAAGACAGAAACAAACAAGCAAACAAACAAAAGGAAGGTAAATTTTACAGTAGAAGAATTTTATCTTGAGGCTAGAGAGATGGCGAAAGCTTGCAGTCGAACCTGATGATGTGAGTTGGATCTTTGAAAGACGCATGATGAGAGGGTAGAGCCCAGTTCCCCAAGGTCTGACCTCCACACTTGAGCACCACACACGCGTACTCACGTAAACACACACACACACATTTATAAATAAATAAATGCAAATTTTAAAAGAAATTATCTCTAACTTAAGACTTTGGGAAAGAGCAAGGCTGCTGTGGATTGGGAGTGTGAGGTACAGCGCTCCATCTAGGAGAGCTGCTGTCATGTTCAGAGCTTGTCCCACTTTGGCTTCCTGTTGCTGTGATAAAAATTGTGACCAAGAAGAGCTTGGTAGGGGTTATTTGGCTCACACATCCTGATCACAGTTGATCACTGGGGAAGTCAGGGCAGGAGCCCAAGCAGGAACCATGAAGGAAAACTGCCTACTGGCTTGGTCTCTCTGCCTTTCTCCTTTGGCTGTCTTATACAGCCCAGGACTGCCTGCCTGTCGGCAGCACTGCCCCCACTTTGGCTAGGCCCTTCCACATCAATCATTAATCAAGAACATGTCCTACTGACGCTCCCACAGGCCAGTCTGGTAGGGGCATTTTCTCAATTGAGGTTCCCTCTTCCCAGATGACTATGCATCCAATTGACAAAACTAATCGGCACAATGTGGGTGGGTACCTGCTTCGGTCAGTTAGAATGGATCCACTTTAATGTCTACTTAAGTTCATTTGTTTGAAAGCTGGACATGATGGTACGTGTCTGTAATCCTAGCACCCTGGAAGCAGAGGATAGCGCAGCCCAGGCTATAGAGAGAGACCGGGTCTCAAAAAAAATAAATAAAATGAAATAAAAAATTTTGTTTAAATTGAGAGGTTCCCCAGCTAAAAGAGCCAGACTACCTACTGCCATTGGTCAACTGCAAAGAAGTTCTTTCTCAACGTGCAAGCAATGGGTTCTCAGAATAGGAAGGTAGCTGTGGCATCAGAGTACGGGCAGATCAGAAGGGTGGAGTGTCACAAAGACTGGTGGCTGGAGTCAGAGCTTGAGCTCAGCATCCACTGGTGAGGATCCCTTGGCTTAGCCTGCCTCAGGACCAGCACTGACAGGTTCAAGTAGTTCAGTTTTACTTGTCAACCGTAACTGGGCATGTTTGTGTGCTCAGCGCTCTCTAGCCAAGTACCTCTCTTTGAGTGTCTCGGGTCCAGAACGTGTAAATACGTTTAGTCCCTGAGGGCTCTGTTTTCCACACTTGCACTGAGCTGAGATCTTGAGCTCACTGTCTCTCAAGGGACAACAGGGACAGCAGGGCAACAGAGAGACACTTGGGAAAGGAGGAGGGACAAGGAGAACAAGCATTGATTGTTCACGGCGTTCGGGGTTCCAGGCACACAAGAGCACACACCGGACATAGAGGGGGCAGTCTCCCTATTGAGATAACCTTTGAGCAGGCGAGGCTACATGCCCAAGGTACTTAGCGTTAGTAAGTTATAGAATGGGAGTTGAAGCTCAGACCCATCCAATTTAAAAGAAAAAAAATCTGCATCCAAAGAAGCTGGTACTTTACCCAGAGAGTCTCATCGAGGCTCTGACTCCAACACTACACCGTTTCCAGCTTCCAGCAGCCACACATTTACTGGCTCACTCGCTTATTTCGTAAGCTCTGTCCCCAGCCACATTTGACACTGGGTACATTGTTCGGAAACAGAGACACATATCTGAATAAAAACCTAAGAAAGGCCTGTCCTCCAGAGTTTATAGAGCAGTGGGGAGCCAGGCTTGGACTGATACACAAGCAAGATGAGGTAATAAGGAAATGAGGTAATTGCATCATCAAAATGGTGGCCACCAAGGGACAAGAGGATCTAATAGGAAAAAAGTAATAATTCAAGCATTGACATTAGAGGCAAATTCTCTATCCTTCTCCCTCCTGGAAGTGTGTGAGGTATAGCGGGGTTAGCAGTCACCAGTAGAGTGATCTGAAGGGGAAGTGGTATTGAGACGTGGCTTCTTAGCCACAGCAGGAAGCAGAGAGGCAGGGTTTCCTGAACTGAGACACGGGGCAATTTATTGACTACAGAACTTCAGTAGGAAGGGTTACTAGGAAGAGGGTAACCAGTGCTTCAGAGGGGGTGAGCTTGAGAATGGAATGGAGATAACCACTCAGGTTGGGATATTTGAGGGGGTGCAACATCACAGTCCTTACTGGAACTGTACATTTCATGCTCCAGACTCTACGTTAATGCCAGCACTATTTATTATTATGTAGAAAACAAGGGTGCCTGAAGAAGAATAAGGGGAAATTTTGTTCGGAATTAAGACTGGGAGAGTCTGCCTCAAACCAGGCCATTTCAGCCACCAGCATTGCTTAATTAGTTTTGTTTTGAGACAGGGTCTCATGTAGCTCAGGCTAGCCTTTAATTCACTATGTCGGTGAGGATGACTTTGAACTTCTAATCCTCCTGTCTCTACCTCCTCAGTGCTAGGGCTTCAGGAATAGGCTACCATGTCCGGTCTTACTGAACCCAAGGCTTCCTGCACATGAGACAAGGCCTCTACCAACTAAGATAAATCCCCAGCTGCACTGGCGTTGTTTAAATTGTATAAGGAAATGCTGTGGAGAAGGGAGGGTGGCTACCATGTTTAAAAACTTGAGCTCTAGTTTTTATTTTTATTTAAAAATTTTTTTTTATTTTGGTTTTTTTGAGACAGAGTTTTTTTGTGTAGCCCTGGCTGTTCTGGAACTCACTCTATAGACCAGGCTGGCCTCGAACTCAGAAATCTGCCTGCCTCTGCCTCCCAAGTGCTGAGATTAAAAGCGCGTGCCACCACTGCCCTGCGAGCTCTGGTTTTTAAATGGTTGAGAGCTGACTCAGCCATTAAGAGTGTGTGCTGCTCTTGCAGGAGACCAAGGTTCAAGTCCCAGCACCTATATTCAGCAGTTCACAACCACCCTTAACTCTAGCCCCAAAGGACCAGGAGCACTCTTCTGGCCTCCGTGTGTACTACATTCACACACACAAACCTACACTCAAACCTATACACATCCCCATAGTTTAAAAAAAAAGCCAAACTTTTAAAATAAGAACAAAACGTGAGCTTTGTGCTGGGCACGGAGATGCACGTCTGTAACTTGGCCCTTGAGAACCAGAGGCAGAAGAATCAGTAACTGGAAGTCATCCTTAGTCACACAACAAGTTCTACACCAGTCTGGGGAGCACTAGACTCGGTCTCAAAACAACGGCAACAAAATTCAAACCAAAACAAACACCTCGAGCTTCTAGACGGTGGTTTTTCTTTTCCTTTTAGTTGTACACAAGTTCTTCTCATCTTTCTTTCTTTGTGTGTGTGTGTGCATGTGTGTGTATGTGTGTGCATGTGTATATATGTGTGTGTGTGTGGTGTGTGCATATGTGTGTGTATGTATGTATATGTGTGTATATGTGTGTGTGTGTGGTGTGTGTGGTGTGTGTATGTGTGTATATGTGTATATGTATGTATGTGTATGTGTGTATGTATGTGTGTGTATGTGGTGTGTGTGTTTGTGTATATGTGTGCATATGTGGTGTGGGTGTGTGTGTGTGTAGGGCTTTTTTGTTTTTGTTTTTTGTTTTTTTGGGGGGGAAGTGTCTCTCACTGTACAGTAAGCTCCAATGATCTGCCTGCCTTTGCCTCCCCTGTGCTGGGATTACATGTGTGGGCTATCATGCCTATTGCAATTGCTTCTTTTTCCATTGAAATTGGGTCCTCGTGCTCTACCTCCCCAGCCCACACTTAGTTTAGAGCATTTTCTGCCCCTCCCCTACTGTTACTTAAGTTAATGTCTGTTTTGGTTTTTGTTTCACTTTGGGAGAAAGGATCTCTCTCTCTCTCTCTCTCTCTCTCTCTCTCTCTCTCTCTCTCTCTCTCTCTCTCTCTCTGCCAGGGTCTCATTATGCAGCCTGGCTGTCCTGGAAGTCACTATGTAAACCAAATTGACTCTGAACTGCCTCTGCCTCCCTAGTGCTAAGATTAAAGGCTACACCAGGCTGGAGTATCTTCAAACACGGATTGCCTTAAATTCTTTGGTAGCAAAGGCTGGTCTTGAACTCTCCAACTTCCTACCTCCATCTCCCAAGTGCTCCACTACCCAGGGTTTGGTTTTTTTTTTTATTTTTTGGTTTTTCGAGACAGGGTTTCTCTTTGTAGCCCTGGCTGTCCTGGAACTCACTTTGTAGACCAGGCTGGCCTCGAACTCAGAAATCCTCCTGCCTCTGCCTCCCAAGTGCTGGGATTAAAGGCGTGCGCCACCACCACCCGGCTGGGTTTTGTTTCTTAAAATAATTTAAAGCATTTATTTATTTACTTATTTTAGAGTATTCATAACACTTGTGTGGAGGTCAGAGAACAACTTTCAGGAGTCAGTTATTGCCTTCTGTCGTATCTGCCTTGGGGATGGAACTCAGGTTGTCAATGTTATAAAGTACCTTTCCCTCTGAGCCATCTACCTTATAAGAAAAAGAAGTTGGGGGCTGTAGAGATGGCTTAGTGGTTAAGGGCACTTGTGCTCTTACTCTTGCAGAGGACTCAGGATTGATTCCCAGCCCCTACACAGCTTACACTCTCTGTAAACCCTATTCTAGGGGATTCGACTTGGTCTTCTGGCCTCTGGAGGCACCAGGCACAAACACATACATGCAGGCAAAACACTCATACACATAGATTAATTTTTTTAAAAAAGCAAAAGGAGCAGTTTGGATAGAAGATACCAAGGGAAGACTGTGTGGTAACACAGAAAGACAGACATCTACAATCGAGGGAGAAAAAAATCTCACCCCACCCCCCACCCCAACTTGCCTTGATCTTATTGGACTGTTAGTGTGCAGAACTGAGAGAAAATGCACTTCTGTTGTACTAAGCTACACAATCTGTGGTACCCAATGGCGGCCCTAGCAAACAAGAATGAGGATGTTGTGCCTTTTTAACTAGTAGACCACTGTTGCCCCATTTAGTTGATTAGACAACCTACGGTCGGTCGTGGCTTAACTGGAAGTTCTGACTGGAAACTTTAAAAATACTGGACTCGCTGGGATACATGCTGCCTTGGTGACCAGTCTAGGGACCCAAAACAGAACCTGCTTTCCCTGCACTGGGAAGGAAGGTGACTGGATGTGTGGTGTTGGGGGAAGGAATGAATGAAGGACCTGAGGTGTCCTGGGGCGAGAGAGAAGAGGCCATCTGTGGTGGGGGAAGGCGGGGAGAGGTTCCTGACGTCAGTCTCAGGACGAAGTGGAGGGCTGCTGCCTGTGGGCCATCAAGGACTGGAATCTAGCTCTTTCGATGGCGACTTGGAGGAAGGATGCCCGAGGAGGACCCGCGGAGCGGCGGGCGGGCGCGCGCCTGACGCGTCCTCTGGGCTCGCTCCCAGGGCGCGCGCCTGTCCCTGCCGCACCCCGCCCCCTGCCTCGGACCGGCTCGCTGGACCCCGCGCGTGCGAGGCCGCGCACGCCCCCTTCGCCAGCCGGGACCCCGGACCGCACGCGCCTGGCGCCCCCTCCCCGCCCGGCGGGCGCGCGCCGCCTCCCGCTCCCGCTCCAGCGGGCGGCGGCGGCGGCGGCTGGGATTGTTTTTGTTGTCGCTGAGGCTGGAAGAGCTGTGAGAGAGCCGGGTCCCTGTCTCCGGACCGGGCGCCGCCGCCGCCCCTTGCCCAGCGCCCGTGTCTTCGCGGCGCCGCTTCAGCGCCAATATTCCGGAGAGCAAGCGTTACGCGGCGGCGGCGGGGCCCGGAGCGGGAGGCGCCGGGGATCGGGGCGAGGCGGCCCCCGCCGCCGCCATGGAGGCGCTGGGACCCGGTGAGGAGCGCGCTCGGGCCAGGGTCGGACCCGGGGCTCTGGAGGGCGGACGGACCGGCGGAAGGGACTGTCGCTGTCCCGCCGCGCCTAGCGCGGACCCAGCTGCCGGCTGCCAGGCCCCGGGAAGGAGGGCGCCTCAGACCCTCGTCCCTGGGGGGCGGGGACCACGCCCCAGCTGAAGACTCTGGGTCTGTTCGGGACCCGTCACGAGGACGTCTAAGGGAGGGAGGGTCGAGAGGTGACCCGAGTCCTCCTGGGTAGGGCAGACCTGCCAGGACCTTAGATCTCTGTCCACAGTCGCTGCGAGGGTAGCTGGGGCCTTAAATGGGACCGTGTGTCTAGTCCGCGCGGAGGCCTGGCCCTAACCTGGAAGGCCTTCCACCTTCTGTCAAAGGTTTGGGGCAGAATCCCTGTTTTCTTTTGCACTGGCATCTGGTTCCTCAGATGAGGAAGAGAGACCCATTCACCCCCATCCCTGAAAGCCAAGGGGGGGGGGAATGTCCATTCTTTTTCCAAAGTCCTAAAGTTGGTTATCTGTCAGTTTGTCAGTCCCAGAGTGCTGTGGAATGACAAGTCAATACTCTCCAGCACAGGCATCAATGTCCTGCGTTCCCTTTTAATTGGGTTATCAGTGGCCGTGAAGATCAAACGAAAAAGTGTTTCTGAAACTCTCATGAATGTTCTTCTTTGGAGACTTGTGCTCCTTTCTCAAGACTCACAACAGGTTGCTAATGGCTTGGCTAAGTCGGGCAAGGTTTAGGGGCAGTGATGGAATTAGGGATGAATAATTCACACCTTGTCTACATAGTAGACTTAGTTGTATGTTTTTTTTTTAATCCTTAGAAAATTAGGTTTATTGTTTGCATTTGGAAACTTTGCAGGTTTGCTAACTTGGAGCATATTTACATAACTGAATGATTAAATCCTATCTTTATTTGCTGCTTAAAGTTTTTTAGAAAAGCCTGCATAATCAAATTTCATAGGCCTTTAAAAAATAAATCGGCTTAGCTGGGCATGGTGGCATATGCTTATAATCCTAACAGTTAGGGGGTGGGGGCAGGAAGATCCAGAGTTCAAGGTCAGCCTCAGTTACAAAGTGAATTTGAGGTAGGTCTGGGCTACTTGAGATCCTGATTATAAACAAACAGGTTTAAGCCTGCTGTAGTGGTGCACACTTATAATCTCCGCATTTGGAAGACTGAGGAAGAACAAGAGTTTGAAGGTAGCTTGTGCTACATAGACTCTGTCCAAAAGAAAAAAAAAACAGATTGGTTTGTAACATATTATGCTGTTATTTCAGACATGTTCCTATAGATAAAGGGATGCTTATGGCTTTAGGACTATACCAAATTTCTATTCAAAACTAATATAGTAATTTCATACTTGTATTACCCTCAATCCCTACCTCCACTTCCCCACAACTTACATTGCACTTCAGTTTCCTCCTAAAACAAGGCTAATGTGCTACAAGACTGACAATGTGAGAATGAAAGCTGACATTTGTGAGAAGACCTGTCAAGTCTTGTACAGATGTTCAACTAATGTTTCTTTTCTTCCTCCCATGAGTAACTTAAAATTGAAACAACTGTTGCAGTCATTAGCTGATAAGAAAGAGATTATGTAACTATGTGTACAGCTGAGTTTCTTGAAAAGAATCAATATGGTGATGTAAGGAGATGCCCAGGAAACCAGATGCCCACCCTCTTTGGCTTGATTTTATTTTTTTGCAGTTTTGAGGACTTGGAAGTTTACTTAGAAATGCTGGATTTGTAGAAAACGAATATTCATTCATCCTAGTTAAAAGGCATCAATGGTTAAGGCAAAATTTTACGTAGATCTTCTTTGTCGAGTAATATTTTCCTATGTGCCTTATAGCAGCCTCTTGTTTTGGTATCCAACTCCCTTAGAAACCCAGTTAATAACAAGTAATAACAGTTGCTTGTTGAACATTGATGGGAACAAGGGGAGCCCGTGGGTTTGTTGGGATGTTGCTTCTAGACTGTTGTAGGACTTAAGAAGCACTTTTACTTCTGTTAGAGAATGCCTAGCTCTAGTGCGTTGGGTCCTCTACACTTCAGCAATCCCTGGGAGGCCTCTTAGTCCTGCTCACTCCTCTGTCATGACCCAGGTTCATCTTCTCTCAGTAACTTAAAATTACATGACCTCCATCACTCATTTTGGTTATAGTGATTATAACCTTAATTTTGGCATGCTTTTTGTAGTTGTTGGCTTGTTTATTTATGTTTGTTTTTTGCAGTGCTTGGAATGGAGCCCGGGGCTTCATGAATAATAGGCAAATGTCCTACCACTGAGTGGCAGTCCTCCAGCACTTCGTAGTACTTTATAACTTGTGAAATACTTTTATGTGGGCTGGAGAAATGACTCAGTGGTTAAGAGTACTGGCTGTTCTTCCAGAGAACCTGGGTTGGATTCCCAGCACCCACAGAGTGCCTCACAACTGCCTGTAACTCCAGTCCCAGGGGATCCAACACCCTTTTCTGGCCTCTATGGGCACTGCATGTATGTGGTACATGGACACACATGCAAGAAAAAATATGCACACACATAAAAATAACTACTTTTTTTTAGAAAATAGTTTAATAATTATGAGCTCATTTGAGCTGTACTGGGTGGCTTATAACTTACTCTCAGCACTTGGAAGGCTGAAGCTGAGGGATTACCGTGAGTCCAAAGCCTAGGTCACTGAGTAAGAACTGGTCAAAACAAGCAGCAACAATAAACCTCACCATCCAACCACTTAGCAAACCATTTAACCAAGCAAGCCAGCAAAGTCTATTAACCTTTTTGATCCTTTGGAAAGTAGACAAAGCAGATGTCTATTTTCATTTTACAGATGAAAAAATGAGATTCAAAGAGTGTAAATGACTTCATCAAGACTCAGAGCTCCATGGAAAAATGAGACCAAAGTGTGGGGGCATCTTATTCTCTCCAGTCCTCTCCCCCCCCCAAGATGCTAAGGATCGGCCTAGGGTCTCATCTTGTATCTATAGGGGCATCCTTTACCAATGAACTATACTCCCAACCCTATATTTAACCTCTTTTATTTCAATCCCTTTGCCATTAAGTACTTTAGAGAAGTATAGATAATCAAAGACCTGTGAAATCTGCGGAAGAAATGGGAGGCCTTGATCTAGTAACTGTTACAAATCAGTTTCCTAGGTAACTCCTTTGATCAATTTGGAAGTTTCTGCTTCCAAATTTCTCTTTTAAAGCTGGATTCTTTGTAATTCTGTGTTATAATAGTTGCTTACATGTATTTTGTGCAAGACTGCTTTATCTCTATGGTTTAATTGGGTTGATTATCACACCCACTGTGCATCACAGTGAGACTTTTCATATGCTCTGTGCTTTTGCTTTATTGAAGAATAATTGTCACCTTTTGCATATTAGGGTCTGATGTGTTTCTACCTGGCACTTGGCACTAAGGTGGCTCTTCCACATGTATGGAATTCATACAGCTTGCTGGGTGATGAGTTAGGTGTTGTGGGGACCAGAATTGAAATTCTGGTTTTTCTAAGAATTTGTAAGTATAGTACAGAAGACAGGACAATTTAACAACTTACTCCCTTACTCCTTTTAACACTTATGTTTGGGGTGTGTGTGTGTGTGTGTGTGTGTGTGTGTGTGTGTGTGTGTGATCAGTTCACTGCTTTCACCATGTGGACACAGGGATCAGACTCAAGTTTGGCAGCAAAGTACCTTTACCTACTGAGCCATCTTGCTGTTCCACAAGTGATTTCTTACACCTGAGCTAAGTCCTAACCTACACACAGGGTCTTGTGTATTCAGGGCCTTGTGCAATTTTCTTGTCTTAGAAAATTGCATCTGAACTACATTCTGCAGTGTTGATTTTAGGAAGAAATGAACAATAAATTGAATACATAAAGAGATTTTTGATTCTTTAACTATTAGTATATGGTAATTTGTCAATACAAATTCCATTAAGATAATTGCTGTGGTGTCCTTAAGTGATATTGGACTAGAGCAGATAAGTATTTCAAAGCTTTCTCATTTTAGTGGCTCCTCTCCATTCTCAGTCAGTAAAATGTCACTTTAGTAAGAGCACTTGTAACTTTCCATTGTAACCACAATCTACTTTGCTCAGTGTCTATTCATAATAGAGAAGATGCTTATTTTTTAGGTCAGTGTCCACTTGATATTCTCATTAAAGGGAGATTGGTTAGATAAGTACCTCCAGGCTATGTCTACAAAATCCTTTCCCAAAGAAGGTTAATAGAGTAGAGGTTCAGTTTTGAGAGGGGGAATAGGGGTCAGGAGGGAGAAGGAAGAAAAGCAAAGAGGAAAGGGAAAGGAGGGAAAGAGCAGTGGTAAAATGAGTCTAGTAAACGACGAGTTACTTTGATTATTCATTGCATAACATATTTCTCTTTTTAGATATGATACTGTATTTTGTAGCCTGGGGAGATGGCTTAGTGGGCAGTGTAAGCATAGGACCTGATGTGGATTCCCAGCACCTATGTAAAAAGCACACGGCAGAAGTTGAAGGGGCAGTGCTGAATCAGGCAGAACTTCAGAGCGCTGGTTGGCTGTCCAGTCCAGCTCAACCAGTGAACTTTAGGTTCAGTGGGAGAGCTTATCTCAGAAAGTAAGGTGGAGGGAGCTTAAGAGATTCTCCGTGGTTACGAGTACTTGTTGCTTTTGTATACGACTCAGGCTTGGTTTCTAGTACCCACATGGTGGTTTACTCCAGTTCCAGGGGGTCTGATGCCCTTTCCTGATGTCCATAGCACCAGGCAGGCATGTGGTACACATATATACCTGCAGGCAAAACACTCATACACATAAAAAGTAAAATAAACAAATCTAAAAAAAAGTGAGGTGGAGATTGATAGATGAGAATACCTGATATTGTCCTCTGGCCTCCATGCATACATACATGGGCATGTAACATAACATACACGCATATACACACATGCACATGTACATACACTATATATAATACATACATATTAAATGTAATATATATTAGGAAAAGAGAGACTGTGCAAGATATCTTCAATATATGAAAGTCTTTTCTTTTTGGGATAGGGTCTCCTATGTAGCATAGGCTGGCCTCCAATTTCAACCCTCCTGCCTCTTCCTCCTTAGTACTGGGGTTACAGGCACATAACCTTGTGAGTCATGATTGGAAGGCTTCTTAACCTAGGTACTGGTCTTTTGAACTGGATGAGTACTGCTCAGAGATGTTAGTAGCATTGCCAGTTCTGACAGATTACAATGTGTCTCTAGATATTTGCCTAATGTTCAGGTCAAGAACCACTGACTTAGACTACTGACTTGGAGGGCCAGGGCTCTGATATTAAGTACACAATGTAGATTAGGTCCGTTAACAAATGAATCTGTATTGTTGGTTGGTTTGTTTTGTTTTTGCTTTTTGAGACAGGGTTTCTCCATGTGGCCCTGGCTTTCCTGGAACTCACTCTGTAGACCAGACTGACCTCAGACTCACAGATAGTCTGCCTGCCTCTGCCTCTGATTGCGGGGATTAAAGGCATGCGCCACCACTGCCCATCTATGAATCAGGTTCTAGTTTTTTGTTTGTTTGTTTATTTGCTTGTTTGTTTTTTTAAATCGTTTTAAACCATTTTAAATGATTTATTTATTATTTTATGTGCATTGGTGTTTTGCTTGCATGTATGTGTGAGGGTGTCAGATGCCCTGGAACTGGAGTTACAGAGAATTGTGAGCTGCCTGGTTGGTGCTGGGAAATGAACCCAGGTCTTCTGGAAGAGCAGCCGGTGCTCTAAACCACTGGAGCCATCTCTCCAGCCCTTGTTTTTGTTTTTAATTTTTATTTTGAGGGCCACTCTGGAGCCCAGGCATGCCTGGTGCTCACTTTGTAGCTCATGCTAGCCTTGAATTTATGGCAATCCTCCTGCCTCTTGGGTGTTGTAATGACAGGTGTGTGCCTCCCACCTGGCGAGGCTGTCACAGTTCTAATAATAACAGATTACAGATTAGAATGTATATTATAGTTGATATTGTTACAGTTTGATATTAAAAAAGTGAACAGATTAATATAGCTGCTGTTTAATCTCCTGATGTTTGTGCAGAATATAATAATGCAAGGCTATTTGTGGGGAATTAATGACCCTTTTCCAACTACAAGGGCACTTGATGGCTCCTAGAGTTTAGAGATTGTTACTTTTTTATTTATTTTATGTGGTGGTAGTGATTGAACCTGAGCTTTGTACAAACCAACCAAGTATCATCACTAAGTTACATCTCTAGCTTTTTGTTCGCTTCTTTGTTTTGTTTAAGCCCAGGACTAGATAAGTGCTCTACCACTGCACTACATAATGATTTTACTATTTTTATTTTTGTTTTATTTAGTTAGTTTTTGAGACAGAGTCTCACTTTGTAGCTCTGACTGGCCTTCTAGGTGCCAGAATTAAAGAAATGCACCATCTCACCTGCCTCCTGGTTTTATTTTTTATTATAGTTATTTTTTTAATTTTATTAATTGTATTTTATCTGTATGAATGTCTTGCCTCCATGTATGTCTGTGTATCCTGTGCATGCCTGGTGCCCACAAAAGCCAGAAGAGGGCATCAGATCACCTTGCATCAGAGTTGCAGATAGTTGTGAGTTGTCATGTGAGTTCTGGGAATCAAATCTGAGTCCTCTAGAAGAGCAGTCAGTGCTCTTAAGAGCTAAGCTATCTCTCCAGCCCCTAATTATCTTAATGCATTTAGTGTGTGTGTGTGTGTCCTGGATATCAAAATAAGGTTGTCAAACTTAGCAGTAAAGTCTATTTACTGAGCCATTTTACCAGCCACTATTGCTATTCTTTGAGACAGGCTTATGCTTTTGAGCTCTTATTTTTCTTCCCTTAGCATCCCAGGTATGAACCACTATGTTACCATGCTTGGCTACATGTTATTTTTAAATGTATATGATTTTGTGAACTTGTGTATGGGGTAAATTTATCATACTCTGTCTAACTTTGATATTCCTTATATTGAAAATAATAGCAACATTGCTAACTACCTACCTAGAAATCTAGATAAGATTAGTATATTCAACACCTCAATTAAAAAAAAAATATGGGGCTGGAGAGATGGCTTAGTGGTTAGGAGCACTGACTGACTGCTCTTCCAGAGGACAGGAATTCAATTCCCAGCACCCATATGGCAACTCACAACTGTCTGTCTGTATCAGTTCCAGAGGATCCGATACCCTTACATGCAGCCAAAACACCAATATGCATACATTTTTTTTAAAAAGTGTCATATTTATTTTAAAAATTATATGTGTGAGTGTTTTGCCTGCAAGTTTGTACCCATGTATGCCTGGTGACCATGAAGGTATGAAGAGAGGCATTGAATCCCCTAGAACTGGAATTATAAACTTGTAAGCCATCATGTAGATGCTGGGAACAATACCTGAGTCCTCTGGAAAAGCAACCAGTGTTTTTAGCCTCTGAGCCATCTCACTGACCTCAGAGATCCAAGATTTTTTTTATATATATGTCAGAACATGTTCAATGGTAAATAAGATCTCAATAATTTTAACTGTCATTATTTTCCTTATTACCAAATAGCACAACGTATGTCTTCCAATCTTTTTAGGACCGCCAGCCAGCCTCTTCCAGCCACCTCGGCGTCCTGGCCTTGGAACTGTGGGGAAACCAATTCGACTGTTAGCTAATCATTTTCAGGTTCAGATCCCTAAAATAGATGTGTATCACTATGATGTGGATATTAAACCAGAAAAACGGCCTCGTAGAGTCAACAGGTAAGAATCAGGAAGAGTAGACTTTTAAGTACATATAGTTCAGGCAATTTATTATGTATCGTATTGTCTTCTGAAGTCTCTCAGCAGGTAGGCATTATTTACCCTATCAGATCCTCTTTGGTTGTTCCAGCAGCTCTGCCGGATATAGTGTTGATCTATCAATAAATATATACTCTTTGATAAAGTGAACATGTCATTGGTCATCATCAATCAAAGGTACCAGAAGTTTATGACAGTAGATGAAGATTTTCCAGATTTAGCCTTCTGAGTAAGGACATGTATTTTAAATATTTATCTGTATGTGTGTGTGTGTGTCCATGGAGACCAGAAAAGGATGTCAGATTCCCTTGGAGCTGGAGTTACAGGCAGTTGTGAGCTGTCCAACTCAGGTACTGGGAACCAAATCTTAACTACTCTTCACTGCTGAGTTACCTCTTTAGCCCCAGGATATTGTAGACATGCTAAGGTCATGATGTCTATTAGATTACAGAATATGTGAAATTCGATTTAGGGGAGATGTGTACTGAAAAGAGGCATTTGAGAGTCATGAGTATATTGTTGGTAAAGCATGATACTGAATGAGATCCATGTAGGAAGTGAACATGGTTACAGAAAATGAGACTCCAAACAGCCCTGAGGCCTGGGGTTGTGGATGTAGGCCTGTACCTGGCTCAACAGACACTGGGTTGAGCATTTACAGTGTAGCAGGTATTGTTCTGTGCTATTCTATATCAGAGATCTCTTGCCTTTCCACTGACATTACAATCTTTTAGTAACTTGCCAGAAGGATGAGGAAAGGCATGCCATGTATGCAAGCTAGGCTTTTTAGAAAACATGGAGCTGTTCCTTTGACCACATATGAATGAATATACAGGAAAGATGAAACTGTAGGCATCTGGGGAATGGCTGCTGTTCAAAACAGAGCCCCTACAGGTGCTACCATCCGTGCAAGTCAGAAAAGTCTCCACTGTTACCCAGCATGCACTTGACATTGCTGTAAGCAGAGAAGTGAAGGGCAAGAATCTTGCCAAGAAAACGGGCATACTGAACACATTAAGTTCTCTGAAGAGATGAGCTAGCTTCTTGAAAACTCTGAAAGAATATGATTAGAAGAAGGAGAGAAAGCGCTTGTGTCAGCTGACAGGCCAGCCCCACACAGAGGTGCACAGGGGTGAGGTGCCGGAGCCTGTCCTGGAGAATTCATAACTAAATGGGTGCAGAGGTGCAGGGAAACGGACGGCCTTCCAGGCCGGGGGAGGGGCAATGTTTGTGGCTTTGAGAAGTTCATATTCTAATGGTCAAAACTTGATAAATCAGCAAATAAAACATATTATAATGAAAAATAAAGCAGGGATGGGGGCCAGAATTGTAGCTCAGGAGTAGAATGCCTGTCACTGTCCACAAAGCCCTGGATTTAATCTCCATAAACCAGGCATCATCCCCACACTATGAAGAGTTCAAGGTTAGCCTTGGCTGTATGAGACCCTGTCTCCAAATATATATATGGAAAGAATGCATAGTTCTTAATTTAGCTTTTTTAAAAGTGAGACTATATTATACTACATTTCCCTATCTACCATTCTTTCTCATGATTTGTTTATAAGTGTGACTTTCCTACTCACTTGTAATTTTGATGGCTGTGATATTTGAGTTAGGATATAGTTCACAAACACGGAGCTTAGTAAGGTTGGTAAGGTAGGAGCTAGAGAGAGAGTCAAGAATGCCTTTTGGTTTTGGAGAAGACTGGAGCTTGGTTCCCAGGACCCACATTGAGTATCTTACAGCCCCAGGGAATCCAGTACCCTCTTCTGGCCTCCTTAGAGTACACACACACACACACACACACACACACACACACACACACACACACAGAGTTATCTTTTAAAGGTGGTAACACAAAGCCCCCAAGTTTTCACTGACTTTAAGACTGATAGCATTGTGGACTCAGATCTGTCCATGTCTTATGTTATGTATTCTAGTTTCCAGGCCATTGCATTTACTTTAGGAGATGCACAGAGTAAACACTGTATACAAGACTAAAGTGGAGCCAGGCATGACTAGTTGAGATTTCTGTCTAATAGAAACTAGATCAGTAATCTCTTTTGGAGTGAGAATATTTAATAGCAATCTTTGTTTATACTACCTAGGAACTTTTTGGAATAAAACAAGGTAGTATGCAGAATAATAAGTCATTAGCATTAGAAAAGGGGGTTGACCTACTCATTTGAATACCATGCATCTTAGATATATTGATTTACAAGTTTTTGAGTTTTATTCTTTTTTCTAAGACCTTCTAAGATTTTTTTTGAAGAATTATTTATTTTATGTATATGAATACACTGTTGTATCTTCAGACACACCAGAAGAGGGCATCGGATCCATTACAGATGGTTGTGAGTCACCATGTGGGTGCTGGGAATTGAACTCAGGACCTCTGGAAGAGCAGTCAGTGCTCTTAACCACTGAGTCATCTCTCCAGCCCCAAGACCAATGTTCTTGATAAGGATTCTGATTTGATAAGAATCATTTAGTGGTAAACATCCACACAAAGCTTAGATGCCTTAAATATATTTGTTGTGTGTGTGTGTGTGTGTGTGTATATATATATACTCTATACACGTGTGAGCACACGTGTGCTGTGGCATATGTGTGGAGGTCAGAACCACTGGAGAGAATTGGTTTTCTTCTACCTTTGAGTTCTGGGGTTAGCTCTATCTGCTGAGCTATCTCCACTTTTTTTTTTTTTTGAGACTGGGTCTCATGTAGTCCAAGCTTGTCTCAAGCTCAGTATTTAGCCAAGGATGATTTTGAACTTCTGATCTTCCCGCCTCCACTGTCCCAGTGTCGGGGTTACAGGTGTGTTCTATGTGCTCGTTTGTGCCCATTTGTTGTTACCTTCCTTAAGTTATTTTTTTTTTCATTACGTGAGTCATCTTTATGACTTTGACTTTTTTCTAGTGGCAGCACACAGAATTTAGATGAAAGCGTGGCGCCACTTTCTGTTGATCATTCCTCAAAGCTAACTGCCACTGTCTCCATTACTGTTAAGGGAGGTAGTAGACACTATGGTGCGGCACTTCAAGATGCAGATATTTGGAGATCGGCAGCCTGGCTATGATGGCAAAAGGAACATGTACACAGCACATCCGCTGCCAATCGGACGGGATAGGGTAAGCGTCGGCAGCGGAGACTGCAGGTGGCAGAGGCTTTCCTTCTGGGTCACCCTTCAGTCCTTTTAGCCCTTCAGTGACTTACTGCTGGGAGATATGCACATGCTACGATGCCCTTGA
Source organism: Tokudaia tokunoshimensis (assembly GCA_036184795.1). Lineage (NCBI taxonomy): Eukaryota > Metazoa > Chordata > Mammalia > Rodentia > Muridae > Tokudaia > Tokudaia tokunoshimensis. Next base: position 109,964,496 of record BTHU01000005.1, on the reverse strand, counting down.
GTTGGTTCTCTCCATCCCCAAGCTTGTTGGCCAGCACGTTTCTCACTGAGCGTTTGGCAAGCTTCCTCCTCTTCCTGCCGTGGGGTTGCACACATGGTGGGTGACAGCTCAAGCCCTGAGCCACTCACAGCCTCCTTCACTCAGCTCTTGGAACTGGGATGACAGGCTGGTTATACTTTCCACAGTCATTGTGTCTTCGCTGATAATCACAGATGCAAGGAGCACTGGGGTTACATTGATTCCTTCATCTTTGTCTGTATTCCACATTTTTCACATTCACGGTGAACTTTCACAGAGTACTGCCTAGCAGAGTACTTACAACAGGGTTTTCATAGCTTCAGTTATGAAAACAATACCACAGTATACTCTTTAACATTTATTTTAATAGTAAAAAAAAGTGCCGCCAGACAGGGGTGGCGCACGCCTTTAATCCCAGCACTTGGGAGGCAGAGGCAGGCGGATTTCTGAGTTGGAGGCCAGCCTGGTCTGCAGAGTGAGTTCCAGGATAGCCAGGGCTACACATAGAGACCCTGTCTCAAAACTGTCTCAAGCCCCCACCCCACCCCCCAAAAAAGTGCCAAGCATGGTGGTACACATCTTTAATATCAGCATTTATAAGACAGAGGCAGGTGTATCTCTGTGAGTTCTAAGTCAGTGTGCTCTACCTAGGAAATTCCAGACCAGCCAGGGTTACATAGAGAGACCCTGAGTAAAAACAAAACAAAACAAAACAAAACAAAAAAAACAAAACACCAAAACAAAACCAACCCAAAGAGTGAAAAATTATTCTTTTTTAAAAAGATTTATTTATTTATTTGTTTGTTTGTTTATTACATGTAAGTACACTGTAGCTGTCTTCAGACACTCCAGAAGCAGGGGTCAGATCTCATTACGGATGGTTGTAAGTCACCATGTGGTTGCTGGGATTTGAATTCTGGACCTTCGGAAGAGCAGTCGGTGCTCTTAACTGCTGAGCCATCTCACCAGCCAGAAAAATAATTCTTAAAAATTATAATCTTTTAATATTTACGCAAATAACCATGTGTGAGTTTGTACACATGTACATGTACATATGGTCCCCATAGAGGTTGGAAGAGGGCATCAAATTTTCTGGAGCTGGAGTTACAGGGAATTATAAGCCCATAATATTTTAAAATTAGGGATGCTGAAGTGGCTTGGTGGGTGTGGTGTAATCCAAGCCAGAAAATCTGGATTCAGTCCCTGGGAACCCACATGGTGGGAGGTGAGAACTGACTTCCACAGGTTGTCCTCTGACATCCACACATGTGCCATACCACACACTCACCTACAAACATGTATGTGTACACACATTGTCTAAGGTTTTACTGCTGTGAACAGACACCACGACCAAGGCAAGTCTTTTTTTTTTTTAAAAGATGTATTTATTTATTTATTTGTCATATGTAAGTACACTGTAACTGTCTTCAGACACTCCAGAAGAGAGAGTGTCAGATCTCATTGTGGATGGTTGTGAGCCACCATGTGGTTGCTGGGATTTGAACTCAGGACCTTTGGAAAAGCAATCAGTGCTCTTAACCGCTGAGCCATCTCTCCAACCCCCAAGGCAAGTCTTATAAAGGACAATATTTAATTAGGGCTGGCTTACTGGTTCAGAGGTTCAGTCCATTATCATCAAGGCAGGAGCATGGCAATGTCCAGGCAGGCATGGCTCAGGAGGAACTGAGAGTTTTACATCTTCATCCGAAGGCTGCTTGCAGAATACTGACTTCCAGGCAGCTAGGATGAGGGTCTTAAAGCCTACACCCAGTGCCACGCCTCCTCCAAGGCCACACCTACTCCAACAGGGCCACACCTTCTAATAGTGCCACTCCCTGGGCAGAACATATACAGTCCATCACACACATAAAGGAATGAATAAATAAACAGTTGTAATAAACATTTGGAGAAGGTACTGAAGAGATGGCTCAGCAGTTAAGAACACTTGCTGCTGTTTCCAAGGACTGAGGTTGATTCCCAGGACTGACATCAGGCAGCACAGCTGCCTGTAACTTCAGCTCCAGGAAGTCCATCTCTCTCTTCTGGCTTCCATGGGAACCTGCGCTCATACACAAAAATAGATAAGGAAGAACATATTCTAAAAATTGGCTTTTAAAAGTAGTTTTAAATTTAAAAAGGTAGTGTTGGAAGATGGCTAAGTGATTAAGAACCATTGTTGTTGCCAGGGACTCAAATTCAATTCTAAGCACCCATGCGGTGGTACATAACCATTTGTAATTCCAGTTCCAGGTGATCCAACACCCTCTTCCTACTTCCTAGGATATCAGGCACGCACATGGAACACATAAATATACACAGACAAAACACCTACAACTTGAAAAACTTGAAAAGGTAACTCAGTGGTATAACCCTTGCCTAGTATCCACAGGGCTCTGAATTTAATTCTTAGAACCACAAATTTTTTTTATTGATTTAAGTTAAATTTATAGGGTGGGAGAGATGGCTCAGTGGTTAAGAGCACTGACTGCTCTTCCAGAGGTCCTGAGTTCAATTCCCAGCAACCACATGGTGGCTCACAACCATCTGTAATGGGATCTGGTGTATCTAAAGAGAGAGACAGTGTTCTTTTATAATAAATAAATAAAATCTTTAAAAATTATAAATAGTATGTGAATATATGTTCCTTTTAAACTTATTTGGCAATTCACAAAATCTATGACTTTTTGACTTTCCTTCATCTCAATTCCATTCTCCTTGTTAAAAGAGCATCCCACATTAGTTCGTTACTTGTTATTAGATATTTTATGTGTTATCTTTTTACATGCATGTTTATGTAAGTGCTTATCATCTTTTGCATATCATTCTGTGATTTTTTTCATTAAACCATATGTCTAGGTGTTGTTTTCATTTATATACAATTAGAGACCCCTTACTGTATTTTCTAATCCAAGACAATTTTTTTTGAAATATGTTCTCAGTTTGGCCTTGAATTCATGGTCTTCCTGCATCAACCTCCTGTTTGCTGGGATTATAGGCATAGACAGCCACTCCGTTGTTGGGTTTTGTTGTTGTTTTTAAAAAATTTATCCAGATATGAAGATTTTCTTTTGATATCACAACTATTTTTTAAAGAATTATTTATTTATTATATATATGTTAGTACACTATCTTGAGACACACCAGAAGAGGGCGTTGGATCCCATTACAAATTGTTGTGAGCCACCATGTGGTTGCTGGGAATTGAACTCAGGACCTCTGGAAGAGCAGTCAATGCTCTTAACCACTGAGCCATCTTTGCAGACCCAGCCACTCATTTTTAAGAGCATTTACATTGTTGGGTACTTGAGAATTTTTCTGTTATCTTAAACAGAGACTCTCTACCCACTAAGGGGTAGTTCCCATACCTCCCTGCCTCCTGCTCTGGAACCCACTATTCTACCTTCTGTTTCTATGAATCTGTCCATTCTGAGTATCTCATCTAAGTAGAGTCATCAATATTTGTCTTTCCATGTCAGGTTTATTTCACTTAGCAGAATGCTTATAAAGTTCATCTGAAATGTAGTGTCTTCCTTATTTATTTTCAAATTTTTATTTATTTACCTTTGCATATGTATGTGTGTATATATGATGGGTTCATGCCTGCTGTGGTGTACATATGGAAGTTAGAGGACAACTTGTGGAAATTGGTTCTCTCCTTCTACCATGCAGTGCCCAGGATCAAACTCAGGTCATTAGGCTTGGTGGTAATAGCATTTACCTACTATTCCATTTACCTACTATTACCTATTATCAAGGTAATAGCCCCTTATTTTTAATTATCGTATAATATTTTCTATTAAATTTTTTCTTTACTTATGGAAAATTGCATTTCCAATGGTCTGCATTTATAAAAAGTGTTAAGATAAATGTCTATCATGCATATGCCATATGGAATATTCTTGGTGTCTTTCCTACAACCATTACAAACCTGTTTGTATGTATGTATTTTTCCCTAGGTTGATATGGAGGTGACCCTCCCAGGTGAGGGTAAAGACCAAACGTTCAAAGTATCTGTGCAATGGGTGTCAGTTGTAAGCCTTCAGTTGCTTTTGGAAGCTTTAGCTGGACACCTGAATGAAGTCCCAGATGACTCAGTACAGGCACTCGATGTGATTACAAGGCATCTCCCCTCTATGAGGTCAGTACCTTACTTTGGATCCCTTCCCACAAATGTCAGCCCTTTTGACAGGTTGTTCTTAGCCATGCAAAGGTTCCAACGTAAATCACCATTCAAACTTGATTTCAGTTCACAAACTGACGACAAAATGTTTTGCACGAAGTATTCAAACCTTTGTCTCTTCAGGTACACTCCAGTAGGCCGGTCTTTTTTCTCACCTCCTGAAGGTTATTACCACCCTCTAGGAGGGGGCAGAGAGGTCTGGTTCGGCTTCCATCAGTCTGTGCGCCCTGCCATGTGGAACATGATGCTCAACATTGACGGTGGGTGGGCTGGACTCCATCTGCTAACTCTGGGTTTGTTGTTTAGTTTGGGCCCTTCACTTTGCCTTGACGCTTACGTATCCTTTCTCTGTTTCTTAGTATCTGCAACTGCTTTCTACCGGGCTCAGCCTATCATTGAGTTCATGTGTGAGGTGTTGGACATTCAGAACATCAATGAACAGACGAAACCTCTAACTGACTCCCAGCGTGTCAAGTTCACCAAAGAAATTAGGGGTAGGTATCCAAGCTGATGTCATCATGGCCTGAGTGTAACACAGACCTGGGTTCCCTTCCTAGCCTAGATAGTCCTAGCAGTGAGACTTTGGATAAGTTCTTTAGCTGTGTTAGCCATAGAGTCAGTGTATACTTAGACTTGAAAATACACACCAGAACATATTGATACTTACACAAACTTATTGAATTAACTAATAAGGTCAGTTATGTAGCCAGGCATGGTATTGCATGCCTGGAATCTCAGCAATCAGGAGACTGTGGCTGGAAGATCACAAGTTCGAGGCTAAACTGAGCTATGTAGAGAGACCGTGTCTCAAAAAAAAAAAAAAAAATTGGTCGAACATCTTAGATCATCTGGGACCTAATTTATCTTACTTAGCTGAGACTTTTTGCCTTTTTATGATGAAATTGTCACCATTTTCTTGTAACTCTTATTCTGTAGTAAGGTTCTTACTTTTTGTGTATGTGGAGAAATCTCTATTTTTTTTTAAAAAAAGATTTATTTATTTATTTATTTTATGTATAAGAAATAAAAATGGTTGTGAGCCACCATGTGATTGCTGGGAATTTGAATTCAGGATCTCTGCTCGCTCTGGCCTAAAGATTTATTTATTATTATAGGAAAGTACATTGTAGCTGTCTTCAGACACACCAGAAGAGGGCATCAGATCTCTTTAGGAATGGTTGTGAGCCACCATGTGGTTGCTGGGATTTGAACTCAGGACCTTCAGAAGAGCAGTCAGTGCTCTTACCGGCTGAGCCATCTCTCCAGCCCTGGTGAAATCTCTATTATCTACATGAGAATTATTTCCAGAGTCTCACTTCCTACCTCTGGCTGTTGTAGAATTCTCTCTATAGACCAGGCTGGCCTCTAACTTACAAAGATCCACCTTTCTCTGCCTCCTGAGTGCTGGGATTAAAGGTGTGTCCCCCTATGCCCTGCCACTCCTTGACTTTTTAAAGACAACATTTGAATTAGTTTTGTAACTATAACTTTAATTAAAACTGATATTTTAGGTTCTCTCTCTCTTTCTTTCTTTTTTAATTCTTCAGGTCTTAAGGTTGAGGTGACTCACTGTGGACAGATGAAACGAAAATATAGAGTTTGTAACGTGACAAGACGGCCAGCCAGTCATCAAACGTATGTTGATCACGTGTAAAATATTATGGGAGTCATACATGACAGTTTAGTCCTGTAATCTCTTAGATGAAACTGAGGCTGGAGGATTGCTGTGAGTTTGAGTCCAGCCTGAGATATCCCGAGAGACCCTGCCTTAAAAAATGAAAAATCACAAAATGAAAGAAAAAGACAATGAAAGGAAACCGAAATTAATGGTAAAATTTGCTATCAGTTTGATAACAGAGGAAGCTATTGAACATCGTTGGAAAAGATGGTGCACAGTAGTGGTTTTCAGGGTCACAGGAATCTTCACTTACCATCAAAGCTTTAAAAAATATTTTAGGGGTTTGTGATTCAGTTTACCTTTTGAGCCAAGTGTACTAAATATAGGTATCAACTTCTATTTAAGAATGTAATCATCAGGGCCTGGAGAGATGGCCAATCCATACAGCACCTACTCTATAGCATGAGCACCTGAGTTTGATTCCCCATTACCCACATGGAAGCTAGGCCTGGTGGGGGGCGGGCGGAAATGGGAAGGTCCCTGAGCTGATCAGCCAGCCCAGTCCCTGGGTGCTCTTAGGTTCCGCGAGAGCCTCGGTCTCAAAAAGTAAGTTGCAGAGTGATAGAGGATGCTGCATGTTGACCTCTGGCCTCCATATGCACACACATGCACACACAAAAATGCACCCATATGCTACATCCATGTACATACAAGCACAACTAAGACTTTAAAAAAGGAATGCAGTAATTGTAATCAATTGCTATACTGTTATAATTCTCAGTACAAGATGACCCTCCTAGGGTCTAGCCATCATACAGGCCGTCATGGGAAGACAGATACTGCTTTGCATGTTTGTGTAGTTGTCTCTCCCTTCTTTTATAGCTTGTTACTCTCAACTATTAGTGTCTGTCTCCAGCAGTGTGTTCTTTTGCTCTTACTCAATCTTGCTTTTCTAATCACACAAGTTGTGGTATGTCGAGTACTGTGCCTAAGTGAGAATATGTATGGAAGTGCCCGTGCACTTTCTGCTGTGGTAGATTCATTCTTGTCATCAGGATCACTAACCTTTTGTCTGACATGAAAGATTGGCTCTTCGCTCTCCGAAATAAATAGTGTTAAATATATATAAATCTTACATGATTTGGGTTATTCAGGAATTCTTTTCTTGTTATAACTTTGTATCCATGGTATTCTCTCTCTCCCCTTCTCCCTCTTCCTCTCCCTCCACAGCCCCCTCTCTGTGTGTGTATCAGTATGCTATAGCATATATGTGGAAGTCAGAGGACAACTTTTAGGAGTTGGTGCTCTCTTTCTATTGTATGATTCAGGGATTGAACTAAGATATCAAGCTTACAAAGTGAGGGTTTTTGTTTTATTTTATTTTATATACCTCCTAATTTAGCTCCCTAACCTGCATATTTAGTCTTGTTGCCTCCAAACTACATAATTTGCCTTGGCTAGAAATCTCAAATCTTAGAGATCTAAAGATATGACCTCAATAACTATAGTCATTCATTTAGAAAAAGTTTATCTTGAGCAAATAAAATTATGTGGATGACTCCAAGTGTACATCTCAGTAGCCAGCAAGACAGGTTGTAGAGAGGACCCAGTGGTTAGAACTTGTTATTCTTGCGGAAAATCAAGGTACAATTCCTAGCACCCACAGGGTAGCTCACAGCTGCCAACAGCTCAAGTTCCAAGGGATCAGTGGTCCTCTACTGACCTCTGAGGCAACCAGCATGCACATGGTAGACGTAAATAAATCCAGTCTGGCCTCAAACATGAAGTGGTTCTCTTGCCTCATTCTCTTGAGTACTAGGGTTTCAGGGGTAAGCCACCAGACCTAGATCTTTTGTGGAAAAAAATAAATTTTGAATTAAAAGTTTTTTTTTCTCAGCTTCAACAAAAATTGGAATTTCATTGGAATTCTTCTGGTATAATACTAAAATGACTTCACTGAAGTACTCAGGCTGTTTTTTGGTGGTGGTTCTGCACACACACCCTCTCACTGTGCTTTACCCCAGCCCTCACCCTTGTCCATTTTTTTCACTATTTGTTTGTTTGTGTTCTCTTTCTTTCTCCCCCTCTCTCTTCCTCTCGCCCCGCCCCTCTCTCTCTCTCTCTCTCTCTCTCTTACACACACACACACACACACACACACACACACACACACACACACGTCAGTCTTAGTAGCAAGCACCTTTACCCAATGAGCTATCTTGCTGCCTCCCCCTTTTTGAGAATCTTATGTAGTCCAGGCTGGCCTAAAGCTTACTGTGTAAGTGAAGATGACATTGAATTCCTGATTCTTCTGCCTACATCTCCTAAGGTCTGGAACAACAGTCATGTAGCACTATGTTTAATTAAGTGGCTTATGGAGTTCTGGGGATCAAACACAAAGCTCTGTATATGTTAAATAAGCTTTCTACCCACTGAGCCACATCCTTAGCCCTTAGCCTTTGTTTCTTAAGTGACTAACCAACATAGAAAATGTTAGTAGGTTTTGTTTACTTGTTAAAGAAGTTAACGTTTTAAATAGACGTTCTTTCTTCTAGCTTCCCTTTGCAGCTAGAAAATGGTCAAGCTATGGAATGTACAGTAGCTCAGTATTTTAAGCAGAAGTATAGTCTGCAGCTGAAATACCCCCATCTTCCCTGCCTTCAAGTGGGACAAGAGCAAAAGCATACCTACCTGCCACTTGAGGTAAGCCAAATGACATTTCTTTTGCTAATCCCTTGAATTAATTTTTCTCTTAAAAAAGAAGCATTCAGACTGGGTAGATCTGGTTGCACACACTTTTGTTTTTGTTTTTGTTTTGTTTTGGGTTTTTTTTTTTTTTGGTTTTTCGAGACAGGGTTTCTCTGTAGACCAAGTCCTCTGTAGACCAGGCTGGCCTCAAGCTTGGTTGCATGCTTTTAATTAATCCCAGCACTCAGGAGGCAGAGGCAGGCGGATCAAATAAACAAGGTGTTATAAACTTGTGGCAGAGTTTAGTCTTTTTGAAGTATCTTGTGCACATAAATTTATTATCTACCTATTTGTTCCTGGAAATAGACAAAGACTTCATGTATAGAAGCCCATTCCTACAAAACCTAGCTTCTCTTTGTCTCTTTGCAGGTCTGTAATATAGTGGCAGGACAGAGATGTATAAAGAAGCTCACAGACAATCAGACATCCACCATGATCAAAGCCACAGCAAGATCTGCTCCTGACAGACAGGAGGAAATCAGTAGACTGGTCAGTAAGGCGTGTCTTCAAGATTAGCCAGCTGTGAGCTGGGAAAAAAAAAACAACAAACAAACCAAAAACCCAAAACCAAAACCCAAAAAAGAATAAGCAGCTCCCGAGGGGACATAGTTCCCGTCTGCTCTTATATATGCAGGCTTTCCCGTTCCTTAGGTGAAGAGCAACAGCGTGGTGGGTGGACCGGACCCATACCTGAAGGAATTTGGGATTGTTGTGCACAATGAGATGACGGAGCTCACAGGCAGGGTGCTTCCGGCTCCGATGCTGCAGTACGGAGGCCGGGTAAGCTGCTTCCACACCAATCAAAACAAGATGCACCTTTGAATTTACCTGCAGTTGTGCTCACTATTGCTTCTGACTTCTGACTGTACCAAGTAAAGTTTTGTTTGTTCCCCCTTCAACATAAAAATGGTCTTAGATTGTAATATCTTTTCTCTTTTCTTTTGTTTCTTTTTTGTTTTCTGTTTTTAAAGAATAAAACAGTAGCCACACCCAGCCAGGGTGTCTGGGACATGCGAGGAAAGCAGTTTTATGCTGGCATTGAAATTAAAGTATGGGCAGTGGCTTGTTTTGCGCCTCAGAAACAATGTAGGGAAGATTTGCTAAAGTGAGTATCCTGTTTTCAGCTCAGTAATACCCCTTCTAGATTCGAAATATCATCTTTCTGTGTCTGTGCTGGGTACACTGGCACTGAACCCCTGATGACCACAGTGATGCCTTCTGGCTCTACAGAAAAGACCCTGCACTGTATTGTAAACTGAGAATTCTTTGAGAATTTGACTCAGCTTCTGCATATTTCAAGTAGAAACTCGAAGAGATTCACCAGAAGCTGTGAAGTAGATAGAGTAGGAGCAATGCTACTTGGAAAACTTTCCAATTCTTAGGAGAACCTTTCCCTGGGCATTGCACCTTTTCCAGTAAAAATAAAAGCTAGCGTCCTTTGGCGACTATAACTCACTAGGTGAGCTTGTTTTGCTACAGGAAAACTGCCTCAGAGTTGTGTCACCTCTTACATCTGTGTAAGGAAGTCCATGAGAGGGGTAAAGAAAGCCAAGAAACAGAACTGGGGTGAGACAAAGGAACCCTACAAGACATTGGCAAATACACAAAATCAGTTACTTTTATACTAAGGCTGGTGGTTCACACCTTTAATCCCAGCACTAGGGAGGCAGAGGCAGAGGCAGATGGGACTCTGCAAGTTTAAGGCCAACTTAGTCTACATAGCAAATTTCAGGCCAGCTAAGGCTAAATAGTGAGAACCTGATTTGTGCATAGATTTAAGTATTTCTTAAATCCAACATTTAAACTTCAAAATGAAAAAAAATAATGTTGGTTTCTTGAACCAAATCTGTTACAAGTTTGTTTCTAATTCTAAACATCCAGACTTGAATATGAAATCATGTTTACATGTTCTAAGTTGAACACAAGGTCACCTACTCTGCCTTTACCAGCCTTATCAAAATATGTCTTACCTGAAACTGGGACCCTCTTTCTTTTTTTTTTTTTTTAGCTCTGGATTACTGATTTTATTATTTTTTTAAAAAAATATATTTTAGATATAAATGCTATTCTAGTTTTAAAGCTCAGCTGAACCATAATTTTTTAGAAATTAAAAATGAGATTTGAAGGTATAACTTAGTGGTAGAATGCTTGCTTAGCATACTTAAGGCTCTGGGTTTAATTTCCAGTACCACAAAAAATAGTAATAAAAATTCAGACTGATTATCTGTTAGTTTACTAATACCTATTGTTCTGTTTTAATTGCAGAGGTACAACTGCCAATCTATTTTTGGCAACTGCGTAAAGACTTGTGCTTGTTTACGTGTGAAAATGAAAGCGCTGTGTACCGCTGGTTTTATCTTAACAGGAGTTTCACTGACCAACTTCGTAAAATCTCCAAGGATGCAGGGATGCCCATACAGGGTCAGCCATGTTTCTGCAAGTATGCTCAAGGTGCAGACAGTGTGGAGCCCATGTTTAAACATCTGAAAATGACATATGTGGGCCTGCAGCTAATAGTGGTGATTTTGCCTGGGAAGACACCAGTATATGGTATGAATACTTGTGGTTTTTTGAGACAGTGTTTTTCTGTGTAGCCCTGACTGTCCTGGAATTCACTTTGTAGATCAGGCTGGCCTCGAACTCTCAGAGATCCACGTGCCTCTGCCTCCCAAATGCTGGGATTAAAAGCATGTACCTTTAGTATAAGAGTATAAACACTGAATGTTGAATGAGAGATGATTTCAAGACCTAGCTAGGTTTGACAGAATGAACTAGGTGATTGCACAGTCCCAGCTGTACATTGTTGTGGTCTAAGTCACAGAAACTCAGGTGTATGTACAGGCATATAGCTCAGTGGTAGAGTGCGTTGCTTAGAAAGCTCCCTGCAACATTGGAAAATGGTGGGGTTGGGGCATGATGATACTCTCTTCTTTTCCTTCCTCTCTTCTCCCGCACCCCTTGCCCTTTCCTTGTTGAGACAAGATCTTATGTAGGCTGACCTTGAACTCATTATGTGATAGAGAATGGCCTTGAACATTGAATCCTCCTATTTCTACCGCCCAAGTGCTGAGATTCTAGGAAAGTAACTCTTTACCTGACTTATGTGGTACTGGGGATTGAACCCAGGGCTTCTTCATACGTAGTAGGGAAGCACTATATCAACTGAGCCATCCAGGCCAAGATTCGTTTCTTGTTCTTTTCTTTTCTTTTTTTTTTTTTTTTTTTTTTTGGTTTTTCGAGACAGGGTTTCCCTGTATAGCCCTGGCTGTCCTGGAACTCGCTCTGTAGACCAGTCTGGCCTCGAACTCAGAAATCCACCTGCCTCTGCCTCCCAAGTGCTGGGATTAAAGGCGTGCGCCACCACCACCCTCTTGTTCTTTTCTGTCTATTCTCAATAGACAGTGAGTAGCCTCTGCTCCATGTAACCACACTCTACTCACTCTAAGACCCAACTTAGTAGAGCAAGTTGGTAAGCACTGCTTATAAGGTTGCTGGCCACCATGTTTTTCTCTCAACATCTGGATACAACCAGCCTTACCTAACACGGTGGGAAATGCTGTGTAGGCCATCCATAGTCCAGGGAGCTGGAAGACACAGAATATTCTAGTGAAAAGCACTTAGTATCAGAATGGGGCAGTAGGAGTTGGGGTGAGGGGGCTGCTGTGTCTAGAAGAAGATATGCTAAGTTTGTGAGATGAGTTACACAGGCTCTTCTCTTGGTGACTATCTGAGTCAGATTGTAAGAACACACACCAACCCTTAAGCTTCATCGAACACCTCCAATCCTCTCTGTCTGCTTCTTTTGTCACCTTCTGTTTATCTCTAATGTTTAGGAGAACAAAGTAAAATTGAGAGGGCGGTGTGTGCCCCGAGGAGGGCAGAGCTAGGAGATTAATTCCTTCACAAGACCAGTTCTGAGGGATAAGAAACCTCAAGAAACCTAGCAAGTAGTGGCAGGCAGCACCAGAAGGATAAAGGAAGTGGGCTGGCTTTCAGAGCTGCCGCCCAGGAGAAAAGGGGAGGCTGCTCTGAGGGTTTAGCAGAAAAAGTCCTGGCACCTGACATTCCGTGTAGCACTGTGTGCAGGCTGTAAATGTTACATGTCCAGGACTTTTCCTTTACTCATAGTAATCAGGTGACTAAGCATTTTAAAGGGAGTTAATTTATTGACTTATATTTTATAGCTGAGGTGAAACGAGTTGGAGATACCCTTCTAGGTATGGCCACACAGTGTGTCCAGGTCAAAAATGTTGTGAAGACCTCGCCCCAAACCCTTTCCAACCTTTGCCTGAAGATCAATGCTAAGCTTGGAGGGATTAACAACGTCCTTGTGCCTCATCAAAGGTGACAGCATGACTTCTTTTTCCTAATTTTGTTTAAAATCTAAATTATGTGATTTATGATAAAGAACACACTTTCCAGCCAGATATGATGGTACACACCACCTTACTTGGGGAAAATAAGGCAGGAGGATCATGGGATCATGAGTTTCATACCAGGCTACATATCAAGGTCTTGTCTCAAAAAACAAAACAAAACAAAATAAAAATAAAAACAAACAAAAACCCCCAAGGGTTTCTTAGCCAGGTGTGATAGTACCTATTTTAATCCCAGCACTCAGGAGTCCAAGGCAGGTGGAAGTTCCAGTTCCAGGCCAGTCTTATCTACATAGTGAACTCCAGGCTAGCCAAAGCTACACAGTGAGACCCTGTCTCAAAAACAAAACAAAAACCAAGGTCTGAGATGTAGCTCAGTGGTAGAATGCTTGCCTAGTGTGTGTAAGGCCCTGAGTTCCATTCCCACCAGTACAAAACAATAAACAAAATATGTCAAACATGTATCTCAGTGGCTGTTTCTTATGTAATGTATGTAAACACATGTACCCACTACCAGTAAGAATTGGAGTATTTCCAGACTCTACCAGGCTCTCTCTTGTCACTCACTCCAAAGCTCACTCCCAGGGCCAGGGCTGTAGCTTACTGGTCTAGCACTTATTATGTGAAACCCTGAGTTACCTACAAACAGGTAACCCCAAAAGGAACTGTCCTTCTGACCTGTCTGTCGTTTAGATTTGTTCAGCGGTCGCCTTCCTGTAAGTGGAGTCACTGAGGCTTTGTTTGTCTTCCTTTTCCTTTTCTTCCCTTTTTTCCTTTTTTTCAAAACAAGATGTCACAGTGTAGCTTTAGCTGTCCTAGAACTCACTATGTAGACCAGGCTGGCCTCAAACTCACAGAGATCTGACTGCTTCTGCCTTCAGAGTGCTGGGACTAAAGGAGTGTAGCATTCTGTCTGGCTTATCTTTTCTTAACATTATATGTGTGCAGTTCACTTAACATTGTTGCATTTAAATAATTTTCATTGATATGGATTATTTTATTATGTAGGAAAAAAATCACATAATTTTGTCTGTTCTTTGATCAATATTATATATTTATTGTACAGTTCTACAGTATTGATAGATGTAAGCATTGTTTCTCTGCTGTGGGACTCCAGGTGTGGAATTGCTGGATTACAGAGAATAGGGTTATAGAGAATACAAAGATTTAGCCTTAACAGATGAAGTCAGGCATTTTCCAATCTGTCTATCCCAATTTACACTTCCACTGAGAGTTCTAGTCCTTCCATACCATTATCAATACTTGGTAGTATCAGGGCTTTGATTTTAGTCATTTTTATTAAAAGAAATAGTATCTTATCATTATTTTAATTTGCTTTACCCTGATTGATGATGATAAGCATGTTTAAGATTAATTTTGGCCATCTTTTGTAAGGAGCCAATTCAGTTCTTTTGTCTGTTTGTCTGGTTATGTTTTGTTTGTTTTAAGATACGATCTCAGAGTTTCATATAGCCTAAAATGGTCTAGAGATGATTAACTGAAGATGATCTTGAATGCCTGCTTTTTGATTTATTACTAGTTTATTTGTTTATATATTTATTTGAGACAGAATCTATACTGTCCAGGTTTGTCTTAAAGTGGAAGGTTTGGTTGGAGAGATGGCTCAGCGGTTAAGATCTCTTACTGTTCTTGCAAAGGATCTAAGCTCAGTTCCAGGCACCCACATCAGGCAGCTCACAACTGTCTGTCACTCTAGTTCTAGGGAGTCTGAAACCTCTGAGGACATCTATACATGCAGTGTACATAAACTTACATGGGCACATGCATGCAATTAAAAAATGGATCTTGCCAGGCTTGGTCGTGCACACTTCCATTTATTTATTTATTTATTTATTTATTTATTTATTTATTATCTATATTTATTTTTTATTTATTTATAGATTTATTTATTTAAAGATTTATTTATTTATTATATCTAAGCACACTGCAGCTGTCTTCAGACACACCAGAAAAGGGCATCAGATCTCATTACAGATGGTTGTGAGCCACCATGTGGTTGCTAGGATTTGAACTCAGGACTTTTGGGAGAGCAGTTAGTGCTCTTAACCGCTTAGCCATCTCTCCAGTCCACTGCACACTTTTAATCAGAGGAGTTGAGAGGCAGAGTCAGGTGAATCCATATAAATCCAAGGCCAGCCTGGTCAACATAGTGAGTTCCAGGATAGCCAGGATTACATAGTGAAACCCTGCTTAAGTGATCTTGTTTCACAAGTAGCTGAGATTACAGGCTTGTGCTAATACATCTACATCTCAATGGGAGTGGAGGATAAAGAAACAGATTTTGTAGGGCTGAGACTGTAGCTTGATGATAAGCACTTCCCTAGCATTGCACAAGCACTTTCTGGTCTCCAGCACCACAACAAGGAAAGGAAAGATAAGGAAAGGAAGGGAAGGGAGGTGAGGAGGGCCTGGAAGGAGGAATTTCTGTCCATTGCCTGGGCTAATCCTGAACTTCTAGCTCCTTTAACCTCCTGAGCAGCTGAAGCTACAGATGCCACTCTACATGACTTCTTTGCCTGATTTTATATTGAGTTATGAGATAATTTTATTGATCTGTAGTCACAGTTTTATGTAGTTCTGGTTGTAAGTCTTTGATAACATATAGGTATTGCAGCTATGTTATCTGTGCTGTGTTTTGTATCATATGCTGATAAACAAATTAATTTTTGTTATTTAATTTGTTATTGTTGCTATTTAATTTTTGAGGGTTTTTTGAGACAGGGTTTCATATAAAGCCCTAGCTGGTCTGAAATTCACTACATTGACTTCAGGCTAGCCTCAAACTTGTAGTAATCCTCCTGCCTCTGCTTCTGGAGTGCTGGAGTGTCTATACCATGTCTAGCTCTAAACAGTGACTTTTAAGGAACACTTTGCTGTGCTGCTGCTGGGAGTCAGACACTGCATCGATCCTCCATCACTGAGCAAATCCCCCGGCCTCAGAGATTCCTAATGAAACTGAGTTCTCTCCACTCCAAGTGATAGACTTTTGTTTAAGTTTCAACTTGTCAGTTTCGTTCTGGAGTAACCAAACACTAAGACAAGATGGTGCTGGGGTCAACAGAGTACTGGCAAGGATTGAGAGATTTGGGGATTGCTGCCTATGTGAATGTTTAAGATATCTGGTCCTCAGTTCCTTGTCTATGAAGATAATAACATCTGCCTTTCAATTCCAAAATACCATTTTTATCTGAGCTCTTAGATGTGAAAACTTTCACTAAGGGGTGTAGTCTGTAGTCTTGGCCACTGCTGTGTTGGGCAGAAGGTGAAGCTGAAACCGTCCATACAATTCTCATCTTTCTCCTTAGATAAAAGAACTGGGACACTGAATGAATTTGTATTTTCAACAAATATTTATCAAATGCCAAGTATGAGCTAATCAACGTTCTAGGTACTAGTAATGACCAAGATATAACAAAATTTCTACTCTTTATTTTCTTTTTAAAATTTTTTTTCTTATTTTAGGTGTGAGTACTCTATCTGCATACGTACCTGCAGGCCAGAAGAGGGCATCAGATCCCATTATAGATGGTTGTGAGCCACCATGTAATTGCTGGGAATTGAACTCAGGACCTCTGGAAGAACAGCCATTTCTCCAGCCCCAAAATTCTTATAGAGATTATATTTGTGTAGATGCATATGCAAATGAAAATAAAAATATGGTTTAAGTGATAAATATTATGTATAAAATTTGAGAATATATAATATATTATAAATAAATATAGCATAAGTCTGTATGAAACAGGAAAGAATGGATTTGATTCCCTTCTCTAAATTCCACAACTTAAAGAGAGTTGGTTTTTGAAAGGTTAGTTTTCTTTCCTAATGGGCGGAAGGTTCTCATTTCTAAGATTATGCCTGCAGTTATTTCTGCTGATACATTTTTCTAGACTCATTGAGTGCCACTGTCTTCTTAAATTTGGACAGGCCCTCGGTGTTCCAGCAGCCTGTCATCTTCCTGGGAGCAGATGTCACTCATCCGCCTGCTGGGGATGGGAAGAAGCCTTCTATTGCAGCCGTGGTGGGCAGCATGGATGGCCATCCCAGCCGGTACTGTGCCACAGTCCGGGTACAGACATCTCGACAGGAGATTGCCCAGGAGCTGCTCTACAGTCAGGAGGTCGTGCAGGACCTGACAAGCATGGCTCGGGAGCTGTTGATTCAGTTCTATAAGTCCACTCGCTTCAAGCCCACGCGCATCATCTACTACCGCGGAGGGGTATCCGAGGGACAGATGAAACAGGTGCTCCCATCAGCCCAGTGCCATCCTGCCAGCACTGACAGAGCGCCCTCCTTCCTGCCACTGGAGACGTGAGACCCAAGGGATTCTAGGCAAGTTCTCTATGAGACAAATTTACCCTTCTGTCTCCTAGGTAGCTTGGCCGGAGCTAATAGCAATTCGAAAGGCATGTATAAGCTTGGAGGAAGACTACCGGCCGGGAATAACCTACATTGTGGTACAAAAGAGGCATCACACACGACTCTTCTGTGCAGATAAAATGGAAAGGGTAAGGAGATGTGCTGTAAGCTTCCTCATCTGACTGTGTGGCAAGTAAATGTGGTTTTGAGTGGATGTTTACAGTATCCTCTAAAACGCCTGTGTCTAATAATAATTTAATAAATATATTAACCACAGTTGAATTTAGATGACCAGTTCTAGATAGCACAAGTGTTAAGCATGAATGTTTCTCTTGTGTCAGAAATGCTGGTTTCTAGAGTTTTGGAAAGAGCATTGGAGAATTGTAGATTAGTTACTTTTGTTATCACCATAACAAAACACCTGATAAAAACTTTACTTTGGCTCACAGTTTGGGCTACAGTCTATCATGACTAGGAAGTCATGATGCCAGGAGCTCCAGGCAACTGGTTATACCACATCACAGTCAACAGTCAATAATTGCTCAACTCACTTTGTTTTAGTCTGTCTGGAACCCCAGCCCATGTGACTGGTGTTACTCACACTTAGAGTGGGTCTTCCCACATTAGTTAATCTAGAAGCTGAGACTGGTGGTGGATGCCTTTAATCAGATCTTGGGAGATAGAAGCAGGTGGATCTCTATGAGTTCAGGGATATTCTGATCTATGTAAGGAGTTCCAGGGCAGCCAGGACTATATAAAAAGACCTGTCTCAAAAAAAAAAAAACAAAAAACAAAACCGAAATTTAACCTAATCTAGAAACTCCCCACATTCATGATGAGAGATTTGTCTCCAGACAAATGATTCTGGATCCTGACAGGTCGGCAATCAGTAGTGACTATCACAAGTTGTTTTTATAGTATTGCTGGGCGCTGGTTAGAAAAATGTCAGGTACATTATAGTATAACAGGCAGCTTCAAAGTGGGATGATGATGATGATGATGATGGTGGTGTGTGTGTGTGTGTGTGTGTGTGTGTGTGTGTGTGTGTGTTTTGCTGGAGATCAAACCCAGAATTTCACATGTGATTTTGTTTGTTTTTTTTTTTTTTTACTGCTGATGCATGAGTGATAGTTCTAGGGCATAAAGCAGAATCACCTCAGTGATTTTATATCAGTTTAGGGAATTATTGGGGTATCTACTTGGAAGAATTATGATGTCATACTTACTTAATCACAGGCAAGAGACTTTACTTCTCTGCCACAATGAAAATTTATGATAATTTGACTTAAGGTTTTTCATTTACGTACATGTATGTATGTATGTATGTATGTATGTATATGTGTGTATGTATGCATGCATATATATGTGTGTATACGTATATATGTGTGTATTTACTTACCTATTTGTGTGTGTGTGTACACATATGTGAATGTGTGTAGGTGCATGCATCTGTACATGCATACAGAGGTCAAAAGAGGGCATTAAGTGTCCCCTTCTGCTAGTCTCTGCTTATTCATTTGAGGCAGGGTCTTCCCTGATCCTGGGGCTTGCATTTTCTTGGCTAGGCTGGAAGCCAGTGAGCCCCAGTGTTCTTCCTGCCTCAGTCCCACTTCAGACCTAGTGTTACAGGCATTTACTGGGACACCAGCCCTCAGGATTATGAAGCATGTACTACTGAGCCATCTCTCCAGCTCCAAATTTTGGAATTGTCAGCTTTATGTTACTGTGAAAGCAGTCTGCATTCTGTAGTAACTGCGCTTTAATAAGGTTCTCTTATAATGTAGCCACCATTACGTGAGTAAACAGTAAGCAGTCTATAGTGTGCTATACTGCTAAGCTATGATACTCAGAAAGTTAGATAGGTTAGGTGAAATCTTCGTTTATAATGAGCTTGTTGGATATAATTCCTTCATAAACTGAAGAACATTTGTATTCTTACCTGTGAAAAGTGACAGTGAACAGCATCTAGGCATGGTGGTTCCACAGCTGTAGTTCCAGTAGTTGGGAGGGTAAAGCAAGAAGATCATGAGTTGCAGGCTAGCCTGAGTTATCCTGTCTCCAAAGAAAGAGCACGTGAAGGAGATGTAGCTAGCAAACGCAAAGCCCTGCATTCAGTTCCTTAGTACATGTCTTCAGTGACAAAGCTTGTTTAGGCCGCATGAGGTCCTGCCTAAAAAAACAAAACACAACAAAAAAGGAATAGAATCTATTTCAAGAGGTATGGTAAAGATAAAATAAATGAGTGTTAATTTGGGGTATAATTACCAGACCTTAATAAAAAATATTTCTATTTATTTTATTTATGATTTACTATTCATGTTTAAAGTGGGTAAGTTCCAAGTGTACGGTACTGGCTGGCTGCTTTCTGGATACTTTTTTATGATACTATTTCATCTGTGCAGTCCTGCTCTCCTTCAGGCCTAGGAAGGACCAGATCTGTTCTGCTGCTGGATCAGCAAGCTTGCTGACTCCTCCCATTGTTTTCCAGGACAAAAGTTGTCTCCCTTCCAGGAACAAGATGTTTGGTTTTAGTTTCTGAGTTCTTTTCCCCATCATTCCCAGGTCTGCGAGCCAGTTTACATTAAATCTTTGTCCTCCAGCTGCTCTAGCTCTGCCTCAGTGAATTCCTAGACTTTGCTAATATAGATCACCTGAGTGCTTGCTTGGAATTGAAGCAGAAAATATCCTGCCACCCATCTTGTATTGCCATGGTTTCCTCTCTGTCCAATGTAAACTTGCTATCTATGCGTTTAGAGTAGAGAGGAGATCCAGGACCTGGATTATTTTACCCCTACCCTCAGTGCTGGGAATAGAACACAGGGCCTCAAATAGATTAGGAAGCAGTTTACCACTGAGCTGTTGCAGACCCTGGGTTATCTTTCCATCCTATAGCTCTGTGCTTTACCATCATTCAGGATCGATGTTCCAGTTCTTCAGTTTACTTTATATCCTGACCAGTATCTCCAGTTTTCTTGCTTGTCTCCGACTCCAAAATACCTGCTCATTTGCTTTGCTTCAACTCTCTGACTGATGGGAGTTGCTGGCTGAACAAAACATTTATTCAGTCATGAACCATGTTATAAACACATGAGAGCAAATCTTAAACCTTAAATGTTGTGATTTCTTTCTCATTGTTCTATTCCCCATTAAGTGTTTATCCCATTTTTTAAAAGCCCTATCCATGATATCCTAATGGTAACGAAGACCTACCTTCTACAGTGTAGTGGTGGGCATAGCTGCCTTCAGAACCTTACCTCTGCTGTCTGGGAAGCTGGGACCTGGAAGGCATGGATTGTGTCAGTTGCCTACCCTCTACTTTCAAATGTGGTCTTGTGCTTCCTTATCTCCTCCCTCACATCTCAGGCTCATCTCCCCATCTGTGCTTTTGACTCAGTTCTTTCTGCCTCACTAGTTAATTGATTTCCTGTGTATGTATGTGTGTCAGTAGGTCAAAGGACAACTTATATCTAGAGTCCAGAGATGGAACACAGGTCATCAGCTGCTGAGCCAGCTCACAGGCCATCTTCCTTAGTCCATGGCCTTTTCTTCTGTGTTCCAGAAGTTGTTTAGTTCTTCCTCAATTCCTCCAATCAACATTTGCTAATTGCTCTCCCTCTCACTGGCTACCTTCTCCTTTTTTCCTTTTATAAATTCCCTTTTAGAAAAACAATCACTTGACACACTGCCTGTTCCCTCACATCAGACTTCATGTTGGGATTTTCAGGAAGTAGGAAGTTGAAGAGAGAACTAAAATCGTGCCTCTGGGCTTTGCTCATCTCCGACCAGGTCAGATTCCCACAATGACCTCTTAGCCACACCTAAGACAGCACAGTCTTCTCTGGCCCTAGCAATATGAATTGCCAGGCTTCCTACCTGCATCTGCAGTCAGATTCCCTTTACTTTAAAAAAATTAGATTTGTTTATCGTATTGTATGTGTATGTGTGTTTTGCTTCATGTGTGTATTTGCAGCACATTCATACCTGATACCCTCAGGGGTTAGAGGGGCTTGGGGGACAGATCCATGGGGCCTGGAGTTACAGATGTTTGTGAGGAGTGTGAATTCTGGGATTCAAAGCCAGGTCCACTGAAAGACCAAGTGTTCTTAACCACTGAGCCATCTCTCCAGCCCCTCCCTGACTTCTTCCTGTTCTCAGCTTGAACTCATCCACTTTTCTAGGCTCACTTGCTTATCAGCACCAAATCCATATTCCTACCTTATACTGCTCTGTTTAACTCCTGATTTGTACTTTGAATTATCTACCAGATATTTTCCCTTAGATGCGCTGTGAGCATTATATCAGTCTCCACAGACCCTGCTGTGTAGTGGTGATAACAACAACCCATCTTTGAGGCTTACAGCAATTCATTTCTTGCTCATATTACATTCACTGTGGCCCTGCTGCAGCTGTGACCCTGTTGTCCTCCCTTTGGAACCTAGGCTGACAGAGCCTATCTGGAACCTTGCCAGTCAGTGTAGCAGAAGGGAAAAAAAGAAAAGACAAGCTGAGTGCTGGCTCTTAAGGCTTCTGCCCAGAAGTAACACATTTTGGGCCACATTTTATTATCAAAGCAATTTATATGGGCACTCCTGTGGAAGCTGGGTGGAACTTTATAATCTTCCCCAGGGAGGGGCACAGAAATATTTGGCATCAGTGATACAGTCTACCATAGGCATGTCAAGCAAAACATGTCTAACCCTCCCACTCATTGCTTAATCCCCATCCAAAGCCTCTCCTACTTCTCCTTAGATTCTGTTGCTTGGCATCACTGTGTTTTATGTTAGCCAAACTAAAAACTTAGAGTCATTTTTAAATTCTTCGCCTGCCTTATTGTCCCTGTGGTGTCCAGTTTGCCAAATAGTCTCCTGTATTCTGCCCCCAAATCTCTCTTTCCTCAAGTGTTTCCACTACCCTAGGTGCAGTCTCTGTTACTCCTTCATCCTGCTCTCAGGGGTTGGACCCTAAAATGCACCCCACTGCTCAGAAGTCTCCAAGTGTTCGCCATTGCTGACAAGACACCTTCTTTTGCTCCTTCATGTTTTCCCTGGGGAGCCAAAACGCATACTCATTTCTCCTTCCACTACATCCTCATTGTGTCTCCGACTTCCACTGCCTTCCCTTACCTGGAGTGAGCGCATCCATGCCAGTCCTTTTTGTTGTGATAACAGTTGGACTTTATGATTCAGACTAATGCATATAGTTCTGTTTACACTGAATCTTTTTTTAAAAAAATGGTATTGGACATTGAATCTAAGGTCTCATACATATAACAAGTGCGCTGTCACTCAGCCATATCCCCAGGCCCCTTTCACCTTTTATTTTGAAACAGGGTCTCACTAATTTACCTAGTTGATCTTGAAGTCACTCTGTAGCATAAGCAATCCTGAACTTTGAAAGCCTCCCGCTTCCATTTCCTGACTGGCCAGGCTCACAGGTTGGTGTCACCAGAAAAGTCTTCTGTACTCAACCTTTTTCTGACCTGAGCTTTTGACTAAGCAACAATGATAGGAATTTCTTACTTATAATTTGCCTCTCCCAGGGTGCTGTATAAATATGAATAGAAACGTGTAGCTTTTGAGTTTGACTTTTTTTTTTACTGTTCCAAAACTATATTTTCTTTTTCTTTTTATTTACATTCAAAATCATTTCCCCTTTCCCGTTTCCTCCCTCCCCGAAAGTCCCATAAGCCCCCTTCCCTCCCTCTTTTCCCCATTCAACCCCCTCTCGCTTCTCTGTCCTGGCATTTCCCTACATCCAGTCTTTCCAGGACCAGGGGTCTCTCCTTCCATCTTCTTGGAAATCTATTGATATGCGAATTGTGTCTAGGGTATTCCGAGATTCTGGGTTAATATCCCCTTATCAGTGACTGCATACCATGTGTGTTCTTTTGTGATTGGGTTACCTCACTAAGGATGATATTTTCAAGTTCTGACCATTTGCCTAGGAATTTCGTGAATTCATTGTTTTTAATTGCAGAGTAGTATTCCATTGTGTAAATATACCACATCTTCTGAATCCATTCCTCCGTTGAGGGACATCTGGGTTCTTTCCAGCTTCTGGCTATTATAAATAAGGCTGCTATGAACATAGTGGAGCATGTGTCCTTATTGCATGCAGGTAAAGCCTCTGGGTATATGCCCAGGAGTGGTATAACAGGATCCTCCGGGAGTGTCTTGCCCAGTTTTCTGAGGAACCGCCAGACTGCTTTCCAGAGTGGTTGTACCAGCTTGCAATCCCACCAGCAGTGGAGGAGTGTTCCTCTTTTTCCACATCCTCACCAACAACTGCTGTCTCCTGTGTTTTTGATCTTAGCCATTCTGACTGGTGTGAGATGGAATCTCAGGGTTGTTTTGATTTGCATTTCCCTAATGACTAAGGATGATGAACATCTCTTTAGGTGCTTCTCAGCCATTAGATATTCTTCAGGTGAGAACTCTTTGTTTAGCTCTGTACCCCATTTTTAATAGGGTTACTTGCCTCTCTGGAGTTTAACTTCTTGAGTTCTTTGTATATATTGGATATTAACCCTCTGTTGGATGTAGGGTTGGTAAAGATCATTTCCCAGTTAGTTGGTTGCCGCTTTGTCTTTTTGACAGTGTCTTTTGCCTTGCAAAAACTTTGTAATTTAATGAGGTCCCATTTGTCAATTCTTGATCTTAGAGCATAAGCTATTGGAGTTCTATTCAGGAAATTCTCCCCTGTGCCCATATGTTCAAGGTTCTTCCCTAGTTTCCTTTCTATTAGTTTCAGTGTGTCTGGTTTTATGTGGAGGTCCTTGATCCACTTGGAATTGAGCTTAGTGCAAGGAGATAAGAATGGGTCAATTTGCATTCTTCTGCATGTTGCCCTCCAGTTGAGCCAGCACCATTTGTTGAAAAGGCTATCCTTTTTCCACTGGATGGTTTTAGCTCCTTTGTCAAAGATCAAGTGACCATAGGAGTGTGGATTCATTTCTGGGTCTTCAATTCTTTTCCATTGATCTACATGCCTGTCACTGTACCAATACCATGCGGTTTTTAGCACTATTGCTCTGGAGTACAGCTTGAGGTCCGGGATACTGATTCCCCCAGAGGTTCTTTTACTCTTGAGAATAGTTTTAGCTATCCTGGGTTTTCTGTTTTTCCAGATGAATTTTTGAATTGCTCTTTCTAACTCTATGAAGAATTGAGTTGGGATTTTGATGGGGATTGCTTTGAATCTGTATATTGCTTTTGCCAAGATGGTCATTTTTACTATATTAATCCTGCCAATCCATGAGCATGGCAGATTTTTCCATCTTCTGAGGTCTTCTTCAATTTCTTTCTTCAGAGACTTGAAGTTCTTATCATACAGATCTTTCACTTGTTTGGTTAGAGTCACACCAAGATACTTTATATGGTTTGTGGCTATCGTGAAGGGTATCATTTCTCTTACTTCTTTCTCAGCCTGCTTATCCTTTGAGTATAGGAAGGCTATTGACTTGCTTGAGTTGATTTTATATCCGGCCACTTTGCTGAAGTTGTTTATCAGCTGTAGGAGTTCTCTGGTGGAGTTCTTTGGGTCGCTTAAGTATACTATCATATCGTCTGCAAATAGTGATAGTTTGACTTCTTCCTTTCCAATTTGTATCCCTTTGACCTCCTTTTGTTGTCTAATTGCTCTAGCTAGACCTTCAAGTACTATATTGAAAAGATATGGAGAGAGAGGGCAGCCTTGTCTAGTCCCTGATTTCAGTGGGATTGCTTCAAGTTTCTCTCCATTCAGATTGATATTGGCTACCGGTTTGCTGTAAATTGCTTTTACTATGTTTAGATATGGGCCTCGAATTCCTGATCTTTCCAAGATCTTTAGCATGAAAGGATGCTGAATTTTGTCAAATGCTTTCTCAGCATCTAATGAGATGACCATGTGGTTTTTTTCTTTGAGATTGTTTATATAGTGGATTACATTGATGGATTTCCTTATATGAACCATCCCTGCATCCCTGGGATGAAGCCTACTTGATCGTGGTGAATGAGCGTTTTGATGTGTTCTTGGATTCGGTTGGCAAGAATTTTATTGAGTATTTTTGCATCGATATTCATAAGAGAGATTGGCCTGAGATTTTCTTTCTTTGTCGGATCTTTGTGTGCTTTTGGTATTAGCGTAATTGTGGCTTCATAGAACAAGTTGGGTAGTGTTCCTTCTGTTTCTATTTTGTGGAACAGTTTGAAGAGTATTGGTGTTAGGTCTTTGTTGAAGGTCTGATAGAATTCTGCACTAAAACCATCTGGACCTGTGCTTTTTTTGGTTGGAAGACTTCCAATGACGACTTCTATTTCTTCGGGGGTTATAGGACAGTTTAGATGGTCTATTTGATCCTGATTTAATTTTGGTATTTGGTATCTGTCAAGGAAATTGTCCATTTCCTCGAGATTTTCTAGTTGTGTTGAATACAGGTTTTTGTAGTAGGATCTGATGGTTTTTTGAATTTCCTCAGTTTCTGTTGTTATCTCTCCCTTTTCATTTCTGATTTTATTAATTTGGATACTGTCTCTGTGCCCTCTGGTTAGTCTGGCTAAGGGCTTATCTATCTTGTTGATTTTCTCAAAGAACCAACTCCTTGTTTTGTTGATTCTTTGTATGGTTTTATTTGTTTCTACTTGATTGATTTCAGCCCTGAGTTTGATGATTTCCTGCCTTCTACTCCTCTTTGGTGTATTTGCTTCTTTTTGTTCCAGGGCTTTCAAGTGTGCCATTATGCTGCTAGTGTATGCTGGAGTTCGACTTTTCTTACTTAGTATAGTATATTGAAGTGTCACCCTCTGCTGAGTTCAGACATGACAATATGGGCGAGCTACAGTTTATCCATGTGTCCCTGGGTTCAGGGTGCATCTAGCATTTTCAGACTTTATCCCATTTTATTTATTCATTTATTTAGAGACAGCGTTTTGCTGTGTACTCAAGATGGTCTCAAACTTGGAACCTTCATGCCTTAGCCTCCTGAGTGCTGAGAGTTCTGGTGTGTGCTACCATACCAGGCTTCCCCTTCCTTTTCAACTCCTCCTTAAACTATAAGACGTAGTGTGATTACTCCCCCCCTACCAGTAATTCTAGTGCCTTTACCTGTATCACTTTGCACCAAAGTGCTTGTGTCGTGGAAGTCCATTCATTCATCCATTATTGGCTCTTGGACTCAACATTTACAAAGCCTAGCTTGGGTGCTCAAGCAATAATTGTTGAGTGCAGTGTATCTGGTTTCCATTCCCCAGGCATCATACAGATATAGCTTTAGATTTTCATCTGTAGAACCCTAGAGTTTGTTTTTGGATTTTTTTTGTTTTATTTTGTTTTTCAAGATAGGGTTTCACTGTGTATCCCTTGCTATCCTGGAACTCACTCTGTAGACCAGGCTAGTCTCAAACTCAACGATCTCCCTGCCTCTGCCTCCCAAGTGCTGGCATTGAAAGCCATGTACCACTGCTACTCGACATCCCTAGAGATTTTTTAAAAAGAGTTTCTGTAGCTAAATAAGTTTGGAAACACCATCTATTCTGTTGCAATCTTAAATATCATACCCAATTAAGCAGTTGTTTTGAGAAATTACACATTAGAAAAGCCTGTGTGTGTGTGTGTGTGTTACTAGAACCTGAAGCCACAGCCTCACATATTGCAGGCATGTGCTATCCTCTGAGCTATGTTTCTCTCTCTAAAAAAAGGCTTATAAACTGTCCTTTAATGCAAAGTCTTCAAATTTGACAAAAACAATTAAGCACACTGTAAAAACTAATATTCCTACAGAACACACATTCAGGAAAGATGCTAGACCCAGTTCTCTTGTTCCTCTTATTCACGGGGGATATAAGACTCCCTAGTGGATGCCTGAAACATACACACCACAAACACACATATACACACACACACTATATACAACACATACTCACACACGATATATATACACATACCCCACATATATAAACATAAAACACATATACATAACACACATACATGCAACACACATACAACATATATACACAACACACACAACATACACATACACAATATATACACACACACCACACATACACTTTTTTCTAAACATACATGCCTGTTGAGGCATTTAAACTATAAACTAGGTATAGTAAGATTAATAATAATAAAAGAAAGCCATAAACTGTAATAAAGCTATGTGAATCAGACATGGTGTCTCAAACCTGTAATCTTAGCACTCAGGAGACTGAGGTAAAAGAACTGTGAGTTCAAGACCACGCATACTAATAAATGGCAGGCCATCCTAAGGAATACAATAGATATTGTCTCAAAAAACAAACATGGAGGTAAGAAAAGCAACATGTGTCATTGTCTCTCTCAAGTATCTCCATTTCCCATTGCACTGTGTTAATATCTTGAGCACTGGCTGACCACAAATAGCTGAAGCCATAAATTGAGATAAGCAGGAATTACTGGACCTCAGTTATACTTTCTCTGGTTCAGCTAGATACCCAAGCTTGATATGAATTTGAAGGAGAATGCTCTGTGTCCCAAGTTCTTATGTGTATTGTTATGTGATTCACAGCTGGAAGGAAGGAGTAGTAGTTAGAAAGAAGTCAAATAAGCCCTGTGGAAACATATGCCTCTGCTATTAAACTTTCTTGTAGTAAAGCAGACAGAGACAAAATTTAATTCGTTCCTGTTGAGTGAATTTCTGGAGTGTCCCGCTCCCCTTTCCTGAACCTTAGGGTTTTAGAAATGTGAGAGGTCATGACCTGATTTTTTTATAGATGATTAGATTGAGGCACAAAGATGTTCTGCTCTGCTCAAGGCTCTAAGTATCTCCAGGTCAGCAGAGGCTTCCACCAATCATGTGCTAGAACTTACTTCTATGTATACATACACACATGCACATGCACATACACATACATAGGGCTGAGCCTATAAACATTAGTTTTGTTGAACCTGGTGAACCAGTTCGAAGATTTTCAACTTATCTTTTACTGAAGGCTGTGTGTGTGTCAGGGGTTCTTTTTCTCTCAGGTGAGGAATGGAGGTCATTTTTTCCGGGAAAGTTTATCTTTTTCTCTTTGTTGAAGTACTGAGGATTGAACCCAGGGTCTTCCTCACCCTCTTGCTAAGCAAGCACTCTATAGATGAGCTACATTTCCATTCCTTAAATGCTGTTTTCCCCTTCTCTGCATACAGAGTGTCATCTATAAACATGTGGCAATATTGATGCATGAAACTATAGATAAAGCTGTTATTTGGATTCCTCAAAAAGGCTCTGGAGACTTGTTTGAGAATATACTTTCAGGATAAAAGGTTGGGCTAAGGAAAAGTTACAAAGGTATCCAACCTTTTTTTTTTTAATTTTACTTAGAGACAGGGTCTCACACTGTAGCCTAAGCTGACCTTACTGACCTTGAACTCAGAACAATCCTCCTGCCTCTGCTTCCCAAATGCTGAGGTTACAGGTATGAATCGCCATGTCTTGCTTAACATCTTGAATTTATCTAGTTTTGAGACTTCACATAACAGCAATCTACTAACTTATTACCAATTAATGTGTTAAAGGAAAGAAGTGGCCTTAATTGTATTTTTAAAAATTGTATCTTTTTAACAGGTGGGGAAAAGTGGCAATGTCCCAGCAGGCACTACGGTGGATAGCACCATCACACATCCATCTGAGTTTGACTTTTACCTCTGTAGTCACGCAGGAATTCAGGTACTTTGGAAACTAGTCCCGATCTTTGACCTGATAGGAACATATCTGCCAGCTCAGCAGCTAGCTTGAGTAGACTTGTCATTAAATGCTCCGCCCGGCTTTGTTAACTGCTATGTTTCAGGACAGCTATGCAGGGATCAGTTGTCGGTGTGGGGTGAGGCAGAAATACTGTTGAGCTTAATAATTAGATTTCAGTTCCTCTTGTCTTTTAGGGAGCCAAGTCCTGCTAGAAATGTATTAATCCCAAAACTCTCCCTCCAGGGAACCAGCCGTCCTTCGCATTACCAGGTCTTGTGGGACGACAACTGCTTCACTGCAGATGAACTACAGCTACTGACTTACCAGCTCTGTCACACCTACGTGAGGTGCACACGCTCAGTCTCCATTCCCGCCCCTGCATATTATGCCCGGCTTGTAGCATTCCGGGCAAGGTATCATTTGGTGGATAAAGATCATGACAGGCAAGTTCCTCAATAAAAATCTCTTCCTGTTGTAGAAGCATGTTTTTAAAAACAAGCTTTACAGAAAACCCCTTTAAAGATTTAAATGTCCTTTTAAGGTTTAGCCTGCAAGGAACAATTACAACTGCACGAGGTTTTGAGAACTTTTAATGTGACTTTTGGTCCAAGAAGTGCTCAAGCTTGTTTAAACTTGTGTCTCTAACGGAGTCTCATTTGGACCTGTCTGTGGTTTTCACATAGAACTAACTGCATTTCAGTTCTGCTGAGGTCCCAGGCAACCTCAAAAGCTGGTGGACAGAGTACCCTGGCTCTAGTCAGAGTAGTCACAGACTATGCATTCCACCTCGTGCATGAAGCAGTCCTACCTAGCTCATTTTGCTTCCAGAACAGTACAGAATTGGCCAGAGTAAGTCTGGGCTTAATGGGACACAGAAGAGGTGACTATCTTCATTCCCAGATAGGTATCTCAAGAGACTCAGACATTTTTTTTTTGACTCAGACATTTTGACTTGTTACTGAGCTACTAATAAATGGCTAAACAAGCTCTTTGCATTAATTTTCTTTCCCAAATGGCCATTTGTAAAGTGTAGCAGTTTCTGGGCTCTTCCCCAAGCCTCAATTCAGTTGCTAAATAGTAGACATTCCACTGCAAGTCTATTTCTGTAAGAGATAGAAAAATACACTATTACAGAAAGCGCCCAGCTGTGGCTTTACACTTTGCATTCCTTAATATACGTTCATTCATGCAATACATTTATTCGGTACTATATGCCTAGTGCTGTGCTAAGTACTAGAAAATGATGAGATTAGTAAGCCATGTTTCTTGCCTGTGGGGATTTTATGTTTCAGTATGGAGGTAATAAAGGTGAATATAAAACTGACAGGTAGTCTAATTCATTGTAGATAGCCATGCAGTAGGAAATCAGAGGAAAGGTTACTAGAGACTTTATAGGTGGGAGGACAGGGCTTAGCTTTACAAAGTAAAGAGGATTTTCATGGCAGGGGGGATAAAGGAGAAAGAGAACAAGTGACATTTTTGTATAGTAGTTAGTTTTCTTTGGCTGGAACATATTAAAAAGGAATAGCAGGCATGGAGTGGAAAACTGTGTTGGAGCAAGATTGTGTTTGCTAAATGTAAAAACTGTTCCTGGGCTGGAGTGCCATGAGCGGAGGAGCAGAGGGTGAAGTCAGAGGTGGCTGGGGTTACATCAGCATTCCAAGAGAAAGGTTGGGGGCCAAGGGTGTGGCTCTACGGTGAGTACAGCTCTCAGCACACATGAAGCCCCAGATGGAATCCTCAGCACCCAAAAAGGGATGGTTTGCCAGACCCCAGGGTACAGGGTACCCCACGATGTATGTTTAGAACTAGTGAGCACTCTGCAGGGCCAAAGACTCATTAGTGTAGGAAACAGTGTGTTAGTGAGTAGGAACGAGGAGGTGCACGCCTGCAAGGCAAGGGATCTCCGTGAGCTTGAGGCCAGCGAAGCCTACAGTAAGATCCTATCTCAAAAGAAAGAAAGGAGAAGGAGGAAGGAGAGAGAATACTCTTTTTCTTGAAGATTTCATCCCAGTAAAGAATACCTGAGAATACCTAGAAATTTCCCAATTAACAATTTCATTTCCATTGTGTCTAATACTGTAAAAAAAAAAAAAGCACAGTATTCTGTGAAAACATATTCTAGGTGACCCTGACCTGGACTTTGACGTCAGAGAAGTTTCTAAGAGAGACATGACTTGTAATTGAAGCTTGAAGAACGAGTAGAAACCAAGCAGACAGAAGGGCCAGTGAAGTCCTTACGTAGGTGCTATCAAACACTTGGGTTTTGTGAACATTAATTAATTATTGCAACCATCCATTAAATAAGTTGTACTGTATTTTTCAGTAGAACAAAGTGTCTAAGGAAACATAAATTATTTGAGTAGCCCAGGCTTGAGTCAAGATGTTCTTGAATACGAGACTGTTCATGCTTTTGAAACACTGAGGTCTCAAGTAGTCTTCTGCTAATGCCTGGTTTCTTGTTTTGTTCTCATTATAGTGCAGAAGGCAGTCACGTGTCAGGCCAGAGCAACGGCCGGGATCCTCAGGCCTTGGCAAAGGCTGTGCAGATCCACCACGATACCCAGCACACTATGTATTTTGCCTGAGAGTCTTGGAAAAGAACTCAACCAATTTGGCATCCCACACATCCTCAAAATGTTTCAGATGCCTACTGCCTCTCTTAGTGCCACAGTGATTTCAGGTGGTCCCTACCAGCAGCTCAGACTAGTTGCACTGAATCTGTGCTCTGCAAACCTATCTGATGCATCAACAAAATTGAGCCTTTTTTTTTTTAAGAAATAGATACTCATAGATTGTGTTTTCTGATGCACTGGGCAGAATTTTTACCTCAACGTGCGAAGGCTGATCAGCCTTGACTTTCTAAAGGACTTTCCAAGAAGGGTTTCTATGGAATATTTTGCTAGCTGTGGTATTCACCGCATCTAGTCTTATAAGAGGAATATTTCCTTTTTTCTGTGTTTATTGAATGGAGTGCATAAGTGGGAGAGAGAAACCAAACGACCTGTATCATTTCCATGTAACTTTTTAATTGGGTGGGTCCATAGACTCCCTAATGGAGATTTCTGACTTTGCCACTGTAAATGCCTTTAAGGAGCATTAATTCTTGAAAGTTTTACAGAACTCTGTTACCTTCACTGCTTTATCTTACTGATCTCTCCGGGCCTGCGCTGTGGAGTACAGGCTGCCCGGCAATTGCACTATATTTGGCTGCAGATTCGAACCGGCAGTTCCCTTACTTGGCTGGCTTTTGTGAGTCTGTGACAGAAGCAGATGTGATGCATGTCACGGGGACAGATAACACTGCCATGGTAAAAAGTACCCATGTCCTCCACATTTGGAAAAAAGAATTAGCTTTTAGTATTTTTCCATGTCTTCAAAAGTGCCCGTTTTATGCTGCTGTGTGGTGTGTTAGATCTAAACGATCTTTAAACTTCTCTCATAGAAAGTTAACTTTGGCAATAAGCATTTTTAAGGCCCCTGTCCTTTCTCCTCCTGATGTAGTTTTCTAGATGAGATTTCAGTATGATTTTATCAACTATTTCTTATATATCATAGCTGGGGTATTCTGAAACCAGTTTATAAAGACACGGATTTCAATGTCCTTTTAAATAATTGTTTGTTTTTTTAAAAAAAACAAAACAAAAAACAAAACCTAGTTTATAGTCAGTGTCCTGTCACTTTAAAAAAAAAAAAAAGCTGGAACCAGGATGCTTTCTGATTGGTCAGACTTTGCTGATGTGTTAGGCACATTGAGCAGAACTGCTCTTGAAAAGAAAGTACCTGCCAGTAAAAAAACTAGTTTCCTTGGGAATCAAGGCTGCACATACAGCTGCTTACAAGACAGCCGGAAATGTGCTTGGTGGCTTTGCCTTTCTCTTTTTCAACTGAAACTCTGTAGAAGAAGTTGATTTTTTTTTTCTTTTTCTGTGATTGATTCTAGAGTCCCTCACAGAAGACAAGATTCCTTTTCTTGTCCAAACAAAGGGAATTGATGTAAAGCAAGTATCAGTTAGAACATAGGGAAAATGTATTCTGTATTTAGTGTAGATAATACTTTGTAAAGGACAAGCGTTACATAGTCAAGGTAGTTCCACCCACGGTTTTCAACCCACATTTTACTCTAACCTGGAAAGGCAAGGAGTGAAAGGTAAGAGGCTCTATATGGAGCCACACTCCTCATCACTGAAGAGGGTGCTGAGAAAGAGACGGACACAATATGCTAAAATCAATTTTACAGTCTCTCTGTAGAAACCATTGGTGGGAAACACTGGATCAGAGGGTAAAGGGTGTTTGCTTGAACTCAGTAGTTGGTCCAAGGTTCAAATCTGTGGAACGAGCCTCTCATAATTCCAGCAATATAAAGCACTGTTTCCTTTCAGTTGTTTCAACAAGTGTGTAGACACATTAATGTTTACATTTCTGTGTGCTGTCGCTCAGCAGTGCCACCAGTGTTTGCTGAGATTGGTCTTCGAGCGAGTTTATAATGTCCGTCTAATCCTACGGCACGTGAGGATGGGTGCAGACATCCTTAGTCGCCACAGACAGTGGGAAACATCAACTCCTGTGGCTGAAGTACAACACAGGAGTGAAGAGACAGCAGATGTCCGTTCCCTAAGATTTTCCTTTTTTGCAAATACCTCACTTGGATAATACAAATCAGGACACGTTGATGAACGGCTGACTGCCACTTTTATTCACACCTGTCCAGGGAAAGCACAGAAAATACTCAGCAGCACAGCCACTCTGGACCCAAGGCGGGGGGGAAGGAAGCATTTTTAGGAAAAGGAAAACTTGCCTGGAGTCTGTGATGTGAAGAACTTTTGGTGGCTGGCAGCTAGCCATAGACACCATACCTGCACTGGAGTGCCTAGGGCTCGCTTGTTGACAATGCACAGAAGGAACTCTTGCCATCTTCCAACCTGATGGAAAAGTGAGCAAGATGTGTGCCCAGAAGCCCCATCCACGGTCCTGCAATTGGGTTCTAAGTTTGCCCATGAACAATATTCCTGAAACATCACTTTCAGTCCTAGTATGCTGGGGTGAATCAGTGTGGAGCTGGAGGAAAAGCCAGGAGACCAGCTTTTGTAGGGAAACAGTACCAATAAGCATGTGATGCTGTTGTTCCGGACAAGTGGAAAGAAATATGGAAGAGTTAGGATTACCGGGGGGGAAACTTGCTAAGGGGTGAGCAGTCAGGAGGTGATCACTGTAGAATCGAAACTGCAGCAATACCATCACAAGCAAATCTGAATGCATAGTTTTAATTTAACTAGGGTTGGCAATTCAAATAAGTACCCCCCCCAAAAAAACCAAACCCTGACTGAATTGTTATGCATGTGTCAATCAATGGGAGGTGTGCATTCTCTAGAAATAGTGTTAGGTTGTTTGGTTCTTTTACACACAGCCTATTTAGGTACTGTCATGTAGTGTGGAAGATTTTGGTGTAGCAACTCTAAAGAATGACAATTTGGGGCTAGGGAGCATAGGACATTAAGAATGGGAAAGACCCAAATGTTGAACCAATTATGTTTTGTTAGTTGTTGAATCCTGAGCTGATGCAGCCAGTGTTCTGGGCAGGTGAACCACGTTCGTTCTTACTGTTAGTTCTATATGCTGCTTCCAAAGATGATGATGTACAAGCAGGATTTGGGGTCCATATGCTAGATCAAAGCCTACCCACCTGGCTCAGCTACCTATTCCTTCCCATGGGAAAAGGCAATGCATGGTTATAACCAGGCTCGCCCTCTCTACGCCGTCGTGGTTACCCCCCCCCCCCAACAGATATGCTCTAACAGTCTCTTGCTTGGCAGCAAGGTGGCTGCTCTGCTTTCATTTTAAGAAAGCAGAGGTTAAGGCATCATACTAATACTGCTTCAACTCCAAGAATTAAAGGAAAGATCTGTATTGTTCAACCATTTTCTTATTCCTTCCTATTGACATATTGATATTCTTTCTGTGTCTACTGGTTTGTGTTTGTTCATCTGACTAATGGTATGGTTTCTGTATGGTTAGACTTGAAATGTTTTAAAATGTATTTTATTACTTTGGACTGGATGTTTGTCTCCAGCGATACGAGGTACTTTCTAAGCTATTAAGGAATGGTTTGTACCCCTATGTGAGATAAGATAACGGTTGTTTAAATTTTGCAGAGGTTTTTGTTATTGGTTTTGGTTTGGGGGGTTTTTTTTTGGCCTGCAGGGATATTTTGTGTTCATGTGTCCAAAAAGTGGGGAGGGGAATAAATTGGCATTCTTGTGCTAAAAGTTGTTTTTCTCATCAGTTGTATAGTAAATATGGAATACACTGCAATGGCATCCTACATGGCTACTTTAAACAGTATCATCTCTTTGATAAATTGGACAAAAAAGAGAAGTATGCTTAATTTCTGGGTCTCCCTATATTTAGGAATTGCATTTGGGAATTTTTGAAGGACTCCAAGAACACTTCACATACAGAAACTATGACAATATTCATCAAGGTTCTAGGTACTGCTCTTAATGGATAGCTCCGGTTAATATCTTAAAGAAACATTGAGGTAATCCCAGAATTTAGGAGACCGAAGCAGGAATATTATTTTAATTCTGAGTCTAGCCTGGGCCTTAGGGTGGGACCCTGTATATTATAATGCTACTCTTCTCTTTGATAGAGCAAACCAGAACAGGACCAGTGATGGCCTATGGGAGAATTGGTTTTTTTTTTTTCTTTGCATATGGTTCTTTCTTTCTCTCTCTCTCTCTCTTTTTTTTTTTTTGGTTTTTTGAGACAGGGTTTCTCTGTGTAGCCCTGGCTGTCCTGGAACTCACTTTGTAGACCAGGCTGGCCTCGAACTCAGAAATCCTCCTGCCTCTGCCTCCCAAGTGCTGGGATTAAAGGCGTGCGCCACCACCACCCGGCTTGCATATGGTTCTTGAAGGAGAGTTCACAATGATATAGAAAGCATGGCAGCAGGCAGCTTCAGTGGGAAGCTGAGAAACCACATTTTTTAAAGATTTATTTATGTATACGAGTACACCATTGCTCTCTTCAGACACATCAGAAGAGGGCATCAGATCCCATTACAGATGGTTGTGAGCCACCATGCGGTTGCTGGGAATTGAACTCAGGACCTCTGGAGGAGCAGTCAGTGCTCTTAACCGCTGAGCCATCTCTCCAGCCCGAGAAACCACATCTTTAATCACAAGCATGAAGCAGAAAGTGAGCTGGAAATGAGGCAAGGCTGTAACCTCTTATTGCCTGCTTCCAGTGATGAGCTTCCTTCAACAAGGCTGCACCTTTCCAAAGCCTCCCTAAACATTGCCACCATCTTGGAGCCAATCATCCAGATGCCTGCACCTGTGGGGGGCATTTCTCAGTCAAACCACTAGACTGTGTCTCAAAGACAAACAACCAAAAACAAAAGTCTCAAGAAGACACTGTGGCCAGATGCTTCTATTTATGACTAAATTCTCTAGAGAATGTCTCCAAATTCACCCAAAACAGAGAGTCTCCAGTCTTTTGACCCCTTGGCTTTGGGGGCAAGGTCGCCCTGTGTAAGTCAGGCTGATTGTGAACTCACACTTTTCCTTCAGTCACCAGAGCACCAAGATTACTGACATGAACCACCATGTCAGCCAGCACACCCAGCTCATGATTTCCAACAGTCTTCACAACCAAGAGTAATGCAAAGATTTGCCCAATCTGAACTTTATTCTCAGGGAATTCAGTTTATCAGGAGAGAAAGCCCTGTATGTTACCCACTCCTGAGAAGGGAGGTCTTGGTTTTGGTTTTCAACAGCACAATTTTTCCTCCTTATGTGTCAGGTATCAAACACACCTCACAAATGAGTGCAGTCTCCACCTAAATATGACACAGAGAGAATTTCCTCAAACAGTTCATTCTAGGATCTGTAAAGTAGGCTCAGGGCATAAAATGCCTACCATACAAGCATGAGGACCAGAGTTCAGATCCCCAGAACCCACAGGAAGGCCAGATGGGAATTGAAACTGGTTAACTAGATGAGTCACATTGGTGGCTATTTTGAGACCTTGCCTCAGTAAATAATGTGGAGAGTAACTCCCAATGTTAGCCTCAGGCCTCCACATGCACATACGAGTGCACATATGTGCACCTATACATATGTGAACTGCATACACACATCACAGACACATACACACTTGATTGATTAAAAGAGTTCATCCTAACAAGATGTAGGATAGAGGAAGGGCAGCACAGTTAACCTGAGTGCCTGCTTGTTAGACACTTAGCAGGGACATCTTTAATCTTAGCAACAGCTCTTTGAGATTGATAGTGGAATCATCATTTTCAAGAAAAAGAACTACTGGGTTGGGGGCAGAGTTAATTTGTGCAGCATGTGCATATGTCCATGTGTCCAGTCTCTAGCACAGCAAAAATAAAGCCAGCCAGTCAGTTTCCAAGAGGTTAAATATGCAATCACTGAATGGCAAAGCTATAATTTGAGTACATGCTTGCTTAACTGCATTGCACTTACTGTTGAGCATAAGATGACAGAGTCTGAACAGAAAGCAGCTTTGCTGTGGGAGTCAAGAAAGGCTTTACAGTATTAGCAACTGTTGGATAGGTCATGGCTTTAGGCGTACTTCTTCCTCATAGCAGATCAGAGTAGCTATAATTGTCTGGAAATGTTCTGTTTGTTTGGGGTTTGGTTTGGTTTTTTTGAGACAGGGTTTCTCTTTGTAGCCCTGGCTTTCCCAGAAGTCCCTCTGTAGACCAGGCTGGACTTGAATTTAGAGATCTGCTAGCCTCTGCTTCCCAAGTGCTGGGATTAAAGCTTAGCTAGGTGTGTGTGTGTGTGTGTGTGTGTGTGTGTGTGTGTGTGTTTACTCCTCTTTTGGAAGACAAAATATTTTATATGGAAATCTCATTATTTTGTGTGATTCAGAAGAGTGGCTTCCTTTCCATACCATCTGTATATCATGCTAATATCCTTCCCTGATTTACAAGGATTGGAGGGAACAGACCTTACCACTGCCAGTAATGACTCCAGTCCTTTCTGTGTGGCCAGCGAACAGGGCAGAGACAGACTGAGCAGCACCACTGTAGGGCATGAGCCTTTGCTGGCTTTTCCTCTTTTTTTTTTTGGCTCTGATTTTCCCTGTGCTGATGTTCTTCAGAAACTAGTGGCAAGTTCTTACAGAGAAGACAGAATCAAATTAGAGGTATTTTTACAAAGAAAAAAAAAGAAAGCAATTATAAATTTACCAAGCAAAAGAAGAAATGATTAGAAATGTTTCAGAAACATTTCCAGAAGAGTTGGGTGTGGGGGCGCATGTCTTTACTCCCAGCACTCAGTAAGCAGAGGCAGTCGGTAGTAAGATCTCTGTGCATTTGAGAACAACTTATAGATGTTGGTTCTCTCCTTCGACCAATATGATTCCTGGGAGTTGGCCTCAAGTCCTCAGTGTTGACAGCAAACACTGTCACTCACTGTGCCATCTCACTGGCCTGAGGATGTATCTTAGAAGAACTGATGAGTTTGTGAGGCAGAGGGATTGCTATGAGTTTTAAACCCAACCCAGTCTCCTTAACAAGTTCTAGTCTAGCCTAAGCTGTCATACTGAGAACCTTCATATAAATACAGTGATGTGAAACTATTCAGTCATGGAAAGAATGACTGAGGGATCAGTGATTAAGAGCATTGACTGTTCTTCCAGAAAAATCCAGGTTCAATCCCCAGCAACCACAAAGTGGCTCACAGTCATCTGTAACTCTAGTTCCAGGGGATCCTTTGCTCCCCTCTGGCTAGTATGGGCACCAGACCTACATGCAGACATACACATACACTCAGTGCACAAACATACACATATACTTGGTACACAGACATATATGTAGACATACACATGATTTTTTTTTAGTGGGTAAAATCCTGTCCTGTTGATAACATGGATGGGAACAATGGCCAATACATTAAACAAGCCTGGCATAGAAAGGCAAGCACTGCATAACTTTACCTGCATGCAGAATGTAAAATAGTTGGTCTAGCAGTAGAGTGGAATGGTGGCTACTAGAAGCAGGTTAGGGGCTATCACCAGGTACAGAGTTTCAGGTGCCTGGAATTAGCACAGGAGCTCTATTGTACAGCATGGTGGGTGTTGGCTTATTTCTTCTGGAAAGTCAACCTTTAGGCCAGGCAGTGGTGGCGCACGCCTTTAATCCCAGCTCTTGGGAGGCAGAGGCAGGCAGATTTCTGAGTTTGAGGCCACCCTGGTCTACAGAGTGAGTTCCAGGACAGCCAGGGCTACACAGAGAAACCCTGTCTCGAAAAACAAAAAACAAACAAACA
Organism: Tokudaia tokunoshimensis; assembly: GCA_036184795.1. Lineage (NCBI taxonomy): Eukaryota > Metazoa > Chordata > Mammalia > Rodentia > Muridae > Tokudaia > Tokudaia tokunoshimensis. The sequence continues at coordinate 109,925,180 of BTHU01000005.1, read as the reverse complement.
AACAAACAAAAAACCAAAAAAAAGTCAACCTTTAAGCATTCTTACCACAAAGATGCTGAAAGCCAAAAGAGGGCTCCAAAATCCCTTGGAGCTGCAGTTACAGGAGGGTTGGTTATGAGATGCCTAAGGAGGGTGCTTAGGAATGGAACTCAGATTCTCTGTAAGAGATTAACAGCTGAACTGTCTCTTCACCCGTACTTCCCCATCATTACATTTTTTAAAAAACTGTAGTGCAAGTGATTGAACTCATGGCCTCTTCACGCTCTCCAAGCACTGTACCACCTAGCTATAACCTCAGCCCAATATTCTTGGATCTTTTTTTTTTTAAATGGGAAAGTGCCATCTTTTATTTATCCTAATTGAATTTTAAATATCCTTTTGACACAAAAAGATATATACATGACACAGCTATACAACCTATTTTAACTGGACAACAAGTGTCAAAACCCTGGGTAGAACAAGATTGGTCAGGAGAAGAGAATTGTTCCTGTAACTGCAATCCGACGTTGCCTGTGTGGTGACATGAAAGCAGAGTTCTTCCACAAACAGAACAAGATGCTCAAAAAGGACAAACTGTTTCACTTTTGGGTAAATACGTTCTTCATACCAGGACCAGAGGAAACCTCAGAAAAAGTGGGAAATGGAAGTCTTTGTGATCAGGAAATCGATAGCATTTGCAGTGTAGAGTGTGCAGATGATGACAAGGAGTATCTCGTACTCACCCTAACAAAAAACGATCTTGACAAAGCAAACAAAGACAAGGTCAACTGATAATTCTCTCCAAATTTTAAGGTGAAATTATACTTTACAAAAACAGTAAAAATCCAGAGGCTAGCTATTCAACTTCTGTGACTCTGGATGTTAGTGACAGTGAACCCGATCATTATAGATATTCTGACACCACTGACTCTGATCCAGAGAATGAACCTTTTGATAAAGATCAACATTCACAAATTACAAAAGTCTGATTTTTTTTTTTTTTGTATTCTTAGATCTTAAGGTCTGGAGGTGGTAAGGTTGGACAAGGGTCAGGTATCAGTTCTTTTTAGGATATGACTTGAATGGTATTTTAAGGAGTTTAGAAATGGTTTTACACGCACGCATTCTGCTCTCTGTGCTAGTTTTGCTGGCAAGAATATTGTGTCAGCTGGAAGCTGAAATTCTGCTAAGAGAAGTTCAAGGTTTTTTGTAAGTTTTGCAAGCAAAAACGGACTTGAACAGTGTGCGATGCAATTAGAAGGAATAGAGATGAGATAGAAAATAGAAAAGACCTGGTGGCTGAGCGGATGTAGAAAGGCAAGGGAGGTGGGTAGGCTCATTAGGAGGATCCCAGCCTCTGCTCTCGGTGATGGGTATACAATAGTGCCACTAAGAGGAAGATCAGAGGGAAACAGCGGGGTTATGGGAAGGAAGAGGAGGATAAGTTTAGTTGGACTTGAGGACCAGTCATTTGAACAGGAAAAAGAGACTGGGCACATCAGTGTGTCAGTGCTGATTGAAACCATTCAAATGTCCATGCAAATGAGACGAAACACTCAGAGGAACATGGATGTTTAAAGGCAGACAAAGGAAGAGTAAGGAAGAGACAGAGACAGAACCGGGTGTCCTAAAAACTGAGAGAAAAGGATTTCTTGCCAGGTATGGTCCACACTCAAAATCCAAGTTCTCAGGAAGCAGCAACAGAAAGCTCACAAGTTTAAGGCCAACCTGGTCTATGTCGTAAGTTCCAGCCCAGGAACCTAAATAGTGGAAGGAAAGAACCAGTTCCTATAACTTATAAATTGTCTTCTAAGTTCTGCCTACACACACACACCCCACACCCCACACCCCATCCCATCCCACGGGTAGATAGATGGATAGATGTAAAAAGAATTAAGTTAGAGCAGTAAGTAGTAGCTTGTTTCTCAGCTGTTTTGCTTACATGTGGGATCTTTCCCTCCACTTCCTTTACAGTCTCCCTCTATCACATACTTCATTTCTGTACAGTATTTCCAGTTGTTCCTTCTCTTTACCCTGCTTCTCCAATGCACACAGGTGTTCAGACTTCTCCCACTCTGCAGACAAGAAGCACTTTCAACTTCATCCGATATCAAGTTTCGTCATTTCCCTTTACATTTGATTCTCTAGCTAGGTCTGTCCCAGAGACTCCTCTTTAGATCTCTTCGGTCATGATCTGCTCCCTACAGCCTCAGATTTTGCTTTCATCACAATTACTTCTAACTCACTTGCTGTAAATTCTAGCAATAAACAGAAATAAACACAATCCAGAAATAAACAAATTCCAGAAATAAACACAAATTTCAGATTTTGTGTTTATTTCTTCGCAGTACAGGGGTTTGAACCCATGGCTGGCTTTACACATGGTAGGCAAGTGCTCTATGACTGAACCACACTCTAATTCCTAGATATTAAAAATTTATTACATAAATTCATTTATATGTGAGCACCCATACGTGTAAGCTTGCACGGTGGCACACATGCTGAGTTTAAGGACAGCCTAAGCTGTAAACGAAACAAAATGGCCACTATCTTAAAAAATATTTAATTAATGAATTAATTTGTGTGTATGTGTGCCTGCCTGAGTTTATGTGTACCATGTGCATGCAAGTGCCTGTGAAGGTCAGAAGGCATCAGATTCTTCTTGAGATTAGAGTTACAACAGTTATGATCCACCCTGTGGGTGCTTGGAACTGAACCTGGTTTCTGTGTAAGAGCACTGAGCACTCTTAATTGCTAAGCCATCTCTCCAGCCCCCAGTAGTCAAGGGATCTTGACTTGGTGACACTCATAGGAATTTTGCTTGTTTTGAAATATATATAAATGGAGCCTATCGGTTTTGGCTCATTCCCTTAGAGTTAATGTTTATGAGGTTTGACCATGTTGTTGCACATAACTGAAAAGTGCTCATTTTTATTGCAGTGTGCTATACCATATACAATATTGCACTAACAAGATTTTAGTAACTTAGTTTTACTTTATAGTTATTGTGTATAATGCTGTTGTGTTGGTTAGTTAGACACAAGCTAGAGTTGTCTGGGAAGAGGGAACTTCAACTGAGAAATTGCCTCCATCAGACTGATCTTGTACATGCCCTTTTCTTGATTTATGATTGATGGGGGAGGGCCCAGCCCACTGTGGGCAGTGCCACTTCTGGGCAGGTGGTCCTGGGTTGTTTAAGAAAGCAAAACTGAGCAAGCCATGAGAGCAAGTCACTAAGCAGTGTTTCTCCATGGTTTCTGCTTCAGTCCTGCCTCCAGGTTCCTGCCCTGCACTCTTGAATTGCCTTGCCCTTCTCAATGACGGACTGTGAGCTGGTGCTTTCCCAAGTTGCTTTTTGTCCAGGTCTTTATCACAGCAATGGAAAGCGGTACCAGGATCAAAGGATATTGCTGTGACAGATCATGTTTTTTGAGGGGTGGGGGAATTTTTGGAAGGAAAACTTTGGGCTGAAAAAGGTATTGGATGCTTAGTGGGCTGTTCTGTGGGAGCTTCAAGGATCAGAATGCTGAAAGAAATGCAGTTGACAGAGGCCTGGCTTGTGAAGTTTCAGAGAGAAGAAATATTCCCTCAGCTTGCTTCTATGCTATTTTATATTAAAAGCTGGTTTCTAATCAGCTGGGGCTAAAGCATCAACTGGGATTAACAACGGGCGAGCACCATTGAAGTGAAACCTTTGTTTTATTGGGACAAGTGATGTTGGTTAGCTGAGTCTGAGGAACCAGTGTCTTTGAGGGTAATGTGGATGAAATTCAGGTCTTCGTGCTCATTCAACAAACACTGAGCCATTTCCCAAGTCCGAAGAGAATTCGCGGGCTTTCACACAGGATGTGAAGGGCGGGGCTAGATAGCGCATGCTCATTTCCCCAGCTTACCCCAGCTCACCAATCACATTCGGGGGGGGGGGGGGAAATGTAAGGGGAGGCGAGGAAGCCACATGGTGAGGAACTCATTCTTTCTCAGAATTCAGAGCGGCTCTTTCTCTTCAATTTGAAGTGGTGAAGCTGTTGGAAAGAGGACCTGAGGATGGGGAAGACCCTGGGGTAGAGGACTGGTCTATGTTGGTTCTCTTTGACTCGTGCTTTCTTCTCTCTCTCTCTCTCTCTCTCTCTCTCTCTCTCTCTCTCTCTCTCTCTCTCTCTCTCTCTCATATTTATTATATGTAAGTACACTGTAGCTGTCTTCAGACACTCCAGAAGAGGACATCAGATTCCATTACAGATGGTTGTGAACCACCATGTGGTTACTGGGATTTGGACTCAGGACCTTTGGAAGAGCAGTCAGCGCTCTTAACAGCTGAGCCATCTCTCCAGCCTCCATGCTTTCCTCTCCATATTCAGAGTGCAGAATGTTTCTTCATTGGAAACATCTGAGAAAGCTGGGAATGGTGATGCTCGCCTTTAATCCCAGCACTCGAGAGGCAAAGTCAGCCTTTCTCTGTAAGTTCAAGGCCAGCCTGGTTTACAAAGCGAGTCCAGGACAGCCAGGGCTCTGTTACACAGAGAAGCTCAACCTCGGAAAAAGAAAAAAAAAAAAAACAAAATCTGAGAAAGACATTTTGTTGTTGTTATTTCTTCTTGCCTCCCCCCCCTTTTTTTTAAAAACCCCTTCTCTCCTGAAGTGGATCTTCTGTTGGTCAGATGAAGTCTTGTGGATGCCTCTCTACAAATCTTTTGTTTATTTAGTTCTCTTTAAAACTTCTTCCTATTCTTGGAGTCTTATTTAATAAATGCAGTATTTTTTCATCAACCCTATTAATATAGGAACCATTTTTTCCCCTTACAGAAAATAAAAGTTTTGGGAGACCAATCTAGTTGTCTGAAATCAAGCCAAAGAATATTTATCTCATGTATATTATAAAGCAAAATAAGGTAAGAATCAGTATTAGCTACAATTCTGCTTTCCCAGTGGACAGAAAGAAAGCAACCATTCCTTTTTTTTATTATGTTTTATGCCTTTACCTTTTAAAGTATTGTGTGGCTTCATTCCTAATCTGGTTCCATTCTTTTCCCAGTATAACTATTATCTTGGTTTCCCATTTCCTCGCTTTTCCATGTTTTTGGTTTGTTTTTATGTATTTGGATCTGTGGGTATTTGATGTGCGTGTGGGAGTCTGTAGAGGCCCAGAGAGGGCATTGGATGCCCTGGAGCTGGAGTTAGAGGTGCCTGTGAGCGTCCTGATGACGTGGGTGCTGGAAACCGACCCAGGACCCTCTGCAGGGGCAGTGAACACTCTCAGAGCTGTTGAGCCCGCCTCTAGCTTCCTCAATTCTCTTCTTAGATTCATATGTTTTATTTTATGTGTATGAATGTTTTACCTGCATGTGTATATGTACATGTGCCTGTATATGTGTGCCTGGTGCCTCCAGAGGTCAGAAGAGGGCATTGGATCCCTAAAACTAGAGTTATGGATAATTATGACCCACTGTATGGGTACTAGGAACTAAACCTGGGTCTTCTGCAAGTGCTCTTGACAGCTGAACCAACTCTGCAGCCTCCCCTTTGCTCTTCTGTCTTATTGAATGTATACATTTGTATTCTTAAAATAGATGTTCTTTGTTGGGCTGGAGAAATGGCCCAGGTGTTAAAGGTGACTGTCCTGGGCTCCAGGAGTCGGATGCGGCTAGGCTAGCTAGCTGGTTTGCTCTGGAGAGTCTCTGTTCTTGCCTTCTAAGTACTGAAATTATAGATGGCTACCATGCAGCATTTGTATGGGTTCTGGGTATCCAAACTGTAGTCTTCATGCTTGTGTGCCAAGTGCTTTACCCACATACTGCCCCCAACCCCTTGAACTTTTTATGTTCATTCTTCATAGCTCTTTATCCATGAAACACTCATTTGTAACAATTTGCTTCCTTAAAATGATATAGTTGCCTTCTACGGGTTTGTAATTCTTTTTAAAGATTACTTATTTTTATTTTATGTGCATTAGGGTTTTGCCTGCGTGTCTGTCTGAGGGTGTCAGATCCCTTGGTACTGGCGTTACAGACAGTTGTGAGCTGTCATATGGGTGCTGGGAATTGAACCTGTGTCCTCTGGAAGAGCAATTAGTGCTCTTAATCACTGAGCTACCTCTCCAGCCCCTATAATTCTCAGCATCTATCTATTTATATCTATCTACATTATTTGTTCACTTAATATATTGCAAATGTTCTCCATTTTTACCTTGTCTTCCCTTTATTTTTGGTATTTGTTAATGAATTTAATCTACTTGTATTAATCATCTTTTTAAAGACTTTTAAAACATTTATTTCTAATTGTGTGTGTGTGTGTGTGTGTGTGTGTGTGTGTGTGTGTGTGCTGTTTCTGTGTGTCTCTGTGTCTGTGTGGAAGCCAGAGGCATCAGATCCCCCTGGAACTGGAGTTGTAGGCAGTTATGGGCCCCTAGATGAGCGCTGGAAAATAGACTCCGGTCCCTTGGAGAACAGTGATACTCTTACCCTCTGAGCAGCCTTCCCAGACTCTTGCTGTCTTTTCGAATGGTTAGTATCTCCGTGGCTTAGGACTTCTTCCTCACTTCAAGAGCCTTACATATTTTTCTTCACACATTGTTCAGGTTTTTGTTTGTGGAGTAAGGCAGGGCTCTAATTTAATTATTTCTGTATTGATGAACAGTTGGTTGCCTGGTCTGTCCCTTGGTTGGTCTGTCTCTTACCTGGCATCTGCATTGCCCCTTTAGCCACTCAGGTATTCCTTTTACTCATGCAAGGTTTGTTTCTCCACTTTGACCTGTAGTCTCCCTTATCTTCCATCTTCTGTGGCATTGCTTAACCTGTCATCCACAGAGCAAAAATAACAAATTGAAGTTTTCAAGCTTGGTCTGGTGTCACAGACCGGTAATACCAGGTACTGGGGATGTTGGAGCAGAAAAACCCCAAGTTAACAGAGTGAGTGCCAAGCCAACCCGGGCAGCTTAGTGGAACTCTGTCTCAGAAAGGAAAAATAAAAAAATAAAAATAAATAAATAAATTAAAGAGCTGACAGTATGACTCAGTGTAGCGCAGCATCGCCGAGTCTCTGGGCTCTATTTCCAGTGCTGGAAAACCCAGCCAAACAAACTAGAAACACTGAGCATAGGTTTTAAAATGCTCACCATTCACACAGAAACTGCTCTGGTCAGCCTGCAGGGTAGGCATCTCTTTGACTAGCCCTGTCTGCCTGTTTGTAGCCTGTGTGGTTACCTACCTGTTAATCACTTGGAGGTCTTCTCTAATGTTAGACTGACTATTGTGGTCTTGGAATGCTTGTATTTATGTAACGATGGCCACAATGTGCAGAACAGTGATGCTGGTGATTCAGATTCAAACGGGAGTCAACAAAGTACTTCTTTATGTGCAAAGATGAAGTCTAATGGGATAATGATGGGCAGCTAGGAGAACACATTTGCATAAATTGTTACATCAGATTGTTAAATTGTTTTATGCTATTAATGTTGTTCATCTCTTTCTGTGACTCAGTAATTTATACATTTTTATCAAGGGTTATGTGTGTGTGTGTGTGTGTGTGTGTGTGTGTGTTTGTGCATGGAAACAATATGTATGGATTTCAATTCTATGGGCATTTTCAAGCATTCATGGATGGAAGGTATCTCATATGGTTGAGAGATAATTGATGTATTTAATGGTACTAGCCATCTTATGTGATTTTAGGCTCCTACTCCATTGTCTTAATACTACAGCTATATAATAAGATTTGATACCTCGTAGACCAATTTTTCCACCTTACTCCTTTTATGTAACTACTATTTTGCCTTGTATATGTATTATTTTAGGGTTGGTTGGTTTTGACTTCTGACAGAGTCTTCACTATCTGCAACCCAAGGTGGTCTGGAACTCAATTAAGTGGTTCACGCTGTCCTTGAACTCATAACTCTCTTGCTTAAGTCTCCTGAGCTACTTGGATCACAGTCAGGAGCCATCGTAGCTGGCTCATTTCTATACATTCTTAAAATGATTTAATTTTACTTTTATTTGTGTGTGCCCAGGGAAGTTAGAAGAGAGCAGTGGGTCCCCTGGAGATGCAGTTACAGGCAGCTGTAAACTGCCTCACATGAGTGCCGGGATCCAAACTTGAGTTCCCTGGAAGAGCAGCAAGTGTTCTTAGCCATTGAGCCATCTCTTGAGCCTCATTTATAAACCTTTTAAAAATAAGGTTGTTAACTAGGTGCAGTGGCAGATGCCTGTAGTCACAACTGCTCTACCTCAAAGGAAATAAAGAAGCTTGTCACACCGTGTATATATAAACACAGTGGGGGCTTTATTATTCTACTGACTGTAAACCAATTTTAGAATGCACTGACAAGTTGACTCCCTTTCTCAACACTTACTTAGGACCTTAATATTTTTCAATAAAGTTTTTATAATTATTTCTTATGTAGTTATTACAAACCTTTTGTCATATTTATCTCTCCTGTCCTTTAAAGACATTTGATTAGCAAATATTAATTGTGTAGGATATTGTACTCCATAATGAGATTTTCCACACCTAATTATTTTAGGTGTGGAAGTGTTTTGTCTGCATGTATGTTTGCATACCACCTGTGAGCTTGGCACCCTCAGAGATCAGAGTGTGTTGGATCCCCTGTAACTGGAGTTAAGGATGGCTGTGAGCCACCATGTAGGTGTTGTGAATTGAACGTAGGTCCTCTGCAAGAGCAGTAAGTGCCCTTAACCACTTACTTGTCTCTTCAGGCCCCATAATGAGATTGTCACACATGCAGATTATACACTCTCATTATATTCACCTCATGGTTCTTCTTATCTGCCTTGTGCTGGTTGGTTTTTATCAACCTGACACAAACCTAGATATATCTAGGAAGAGGGAATTTTAATTGAGAAACTACCTCCATAAGATGGCTTTGTAATCAAGTTGGTGAGGTATTGTTTTCACTAACTATTGCTGTGGGAGTGCCCATTTCATGGGGTGGGGCTGTGCCATCCATGGGCAGCTGGCTCTTTGTGGTATAAGAAAGCAGACCACTGCTGGGTGTGGTAGTGCACCCCTTTAATCCCAGCACTCAAGAGGCAGAGGCAGACAGATCTCTGTAAGTTCGAAGCCAGTCTGGGCTATAAAGTAAGTCCAGAATAGCCAGTGCTCTTACACAAAGAAACCATGTCTTGAAAAACTAAAAAAAAAAGAAAAATTTTGCAAGCAAGCAAGCAAGCGAAGAAGACGATGAGGAAGAAGCCAATAAACAAGCAGCAACTCTCTCCCATGGCTTCTGCTTCAGTTCTGCCTCCAGGTTCCTACCTGCCTGCAGTGGAAACTTCCAGTTTCTTTGGAAAGTCAATTATGTCAAATGATGGTTTCCTGGGGCACGCAGGTGAAAGGATGTTTTGCTAAAGCAGACACATGAAAGAATGTTTTCCTGAAGCAGACACAGGTGAAAGGATCTTTTGCTATAGCAGACATGTGAAAGCACACCTGATGTTTAGAAGAAATATAAATATGACCCCACAGATAGTGGGAGCTCAGGCATTGGTTAGCTTTGCTCCGCCATGATATTCTTCGCTGATGGCATGCATGTGTTGGTTTGCCTTACTTTTTGTGCTGCTGAGTGGCACTTGTGGTGATGTCCTAGAGAGAAACTCTCCAAAGAACTCACGAGGTTCCTGCGGCTTCTTACGGCTTCCATGGTAGACTCGGGCTGGTTGGTGAGCCGCCTCACAGTTTCTTCTGGATTAACTACCCTTGCTGATTCCTGTGTGGTGTCTGCTGAGTGGACTGAACTTTCTTTTTTTGATTCATGTTGGTGTTTTCCTAGAGGACCAGGCTGCTGATCTCCTGACAGCGAAGACTGGACTTGCCTCCAAAGAACTATTTCTAAGCAGGTCTACTTCCCCTGTGTCCTAATAACTTTAATTTTTTACTACCTATGGTGGGTGGTGGGCTAGAGGGGAGGTTGAACCCTTATTAAAGTAGGTTGAGAAAGCTGTATGCCTTCACTTGCCTCTGTGATGAAGTGTAACCTGAGGATTCTAACATGAAATAAACCCTTTCCTCCTCAAGGTGCATTTCGTCAGGCATCTATCACAGCGACAGAGACACTTCTGCTAGTCCTCTTCCTCTTCCTCAGCCTTCATGGTGTCCCCTCCAGGCCACCCCCCCCATATGGGGAAATATTAAATAGGAAAGCTTTATGCCCTCACTCAAGTGCTCTGCCACATTTCCAATCTTCCTCCCTTCTGAAGATTATTTTAGACATGGTTTTACTAAATTGCCCAGGGTGGTCTTGAAATAATTGTTTTCAGGACTTCTGACCCTCCTGCCTCAGTTTCTCAAGTACTTAGAAATATAGGCCTGAACTACTGGAGCTTAGGGTTTTTTTTTGTTTTTTTGAGACAGGGTTTCTCTGTGTAGCTCTGGCTGTCCTGGAACTCACTCTGTAGACCAGGCTGGCCTTGAACTCAGAGATCCGCCTGCCTCTTCCTCCCGAGTGCTGGGATTACTGGTTTAGGATTCGATGGGTCTCATAATTAAGGTTTTGTGCATGATAAGCAAACAGTACACAAAGTGAGTTACATCCCCAGACCCTAATGACAATTAAAAAAATTTAGTTTCTGGGTATCCTTATACCTTAATTATATTGCCAGTATAAATTATCATTGCTATTATTTTTTCTTTATTTGGTTGGTTGACTTTTGTTTTGAGACAGGGTCTTGAGTATCCCATGCTGGCCTCAGATTCTGTGTATTTGAGGATGACCTTGAACTTCTGATCCTCCTATCTTCCTGAATGGTGGGATTTTAGACCTGTGCCACTGTACCCAGTTTATGCTGTGCTGGGGATCAAACCCAAGGTCTGTGCATAGTAGGCAGAGCACTCTTATCAGCTACAGCCCAGCCCTGTTTGTTCACTCACTCACTCACTCACTCACTCACTCACTCACTCACTCACTCACAGACTGGGACTTACTATGTAGCCCTGATTGACCTGGAACTTGGAGAGATTACCCTTGCCTCTGCCTCCTTAGTGCTGGGATTGAAGGCCTACACTACCATGTCTGGTTAGATTTATTTGTTTATTTATCTATTTATTTGTTTATTTACTTACTTGAGACAGTCTCATTATGTAGCCCATATAAGTATCAAACTTTTTTTTTTTTTGAGGCAAAGGTTGTTTTGTGTGTGTGTGAGTGTGTATGTGTGTGTGAGTGTGTGTGTGTGTATGTGTGTGTGTGTATGTGTGTGTGTATGTGTGTGTGTATGTGTGTGTGTGTGTGTGAGTGTGTGTGTGTGAGTGTGTGTGTGTATGTGTATGTGTGTGTGTGTATGTGTGTGTGAGTGTGTGTGTGAGTGTGTGTGTGTGTGTGTGTGAGTGTGTGTGTGTGTGTGAGTGTGTGTGTGTGTGTAGCCCTAGCTCTCCTGGAACTTGCTCTGCAGACCAGGCTGGCCTTGAACTCGGATTCACCTGCCTCTACTTCCTAGTGCTGGGATTAATAGTGTGTGCCACCTCTCCCCAGCTCATATTATTGATTTTCTTAGTATCACTACCATACCTAGATAAATTATCTGCTTAATGCACTGGGCTTTAAAAATATTAGTCTTTTTTGTTAGTCTTGCTACATATAATCCTTTCCTCATATACAGCAATTTATGGGTTAATTTGATTTATTCTAATCTACAGATTATTGTCATATTTAGTATCTGTGAATAATTTTCATTTCTTTCCTTTCTACTCTTTTTTTTTTCTGTTTTGAGGGGGCTCTATTGTGCTAGAGAAATAAGGTCTTATTTTTTTTTGTCCTTAAGTTTAAAAAGAACACTCCTATCACTATTGTGTATGTGTACGTGGATACGTGTGTGTTCATGTGGAGACTAGAAGACAACCTCAGGTATTGCTACTTAGGCACAATACCCTTTTCCAATTATTTTTTGACAGGCCTCTCATTTCACTTGCTTGGAACTTGCCAAGAAGCTTAGGCTGGCGCTCCAGCAAGCTCCCTGAACCCTCCTAACTTTGTCTCCCCAGGGCTGGGATTACAAGCGTGCAGCAACCTCCATACCTAGCTTTCTAATGTTTTTATTGTTATTACCATCACCACCACCATCATTATTATTTGAATATTCTTTCTAATGTTTATTATTAAGAATAAAGTTTAGAGCCAGCAAAATGGCTCATGCTTCCAAGCCTGTTTGATGCCTGAATCCACATGGTAGAAGGAGAGAATTGACTTCTAAAAGTTATTTGGCCTCCACACATACTCTGTGACGTGTACATGTATGCACACATGCACATACACACTAAAAAAAAAAATAACTCTTAGGGCTAGAGAGATGGCTCAGCAGTTAAGATCACTAGCTGCGCCGAGCGGTGGTGGCACATGCCTTTAATCCCAGTGCTTGGGAGGCAGAGGCAGGCAGATTTCTGAGTTCGAGGCTAGCTTGGTCTACAGAGTGAGTTCCAGGATAGCCAGGGCTACACAGAGAAACCCTGCCTCGAAAAAACTAAAAAAAAAAAAAAAAAAAAAAGATAACTAGCTGCTTTCCCAGAGGTCCTGAGTTCAATTTCCAGTAACCACATGGTGGCTCACAGCCATTCATAATGGGACCTGATACCCTCTTCTGATGTGTCTGATAGTGTACTCACATACATAAAATAAATAAATCTTTAAAAAACCAACCACTTACTGGGCAGTGGCAGCACATACCTTTAATCCCAGCATTTAGGAGGCAGAGGCAGGCCAGCCTGGTCTACAGAGTGAGTTCCAGGACAGCCAGGGCTACAAAGAGAAACCCTGTCTTGAAAAACAAAAACAAAAAAACCCACTTAATGCAGGTATGGTGGCTCACACCTGTAATCTCAGCACTCTGATAACTGAGACAGGAGGATTGCTTCAAGGCCAGCCTGGCATATAATGAATTCCAGAACAGCCTTCTTTCAAAACAAAAATCAGGAGTTTCTGTTATTGATATCTAGATGATGAACATCTGAGAGTTGATTATACCAGTCACACAGGAATGGACAAGTTCCATAGTATGTTAATTTTATTTCATTTGTATTTGTTTCATTTTTTATTACCTGTAATATTAATTGAGTATTTGCTATAGGGCTTTGACAATTATCCTGTTTAAGAAACTCCCACATTCCTAGTTTGCTTAAAGATTTTTTGTTTCTGTGAGTAGGTATTGAATTTTATTAAGTGATTCTCCTATATGAATGGATCATATTGTCATTTGTCTTGACATTTATAGATTGCCTATAATGGATATTCTTGGTTTAGATCAAATTTGATAAAGTTCTATTCACTTAATTTAATTTTTTACTAGATATTCTTTATTTACATTTCAAATGTTATCCGCTTTCCTCCTTTCCCTTCTGAAAACCCCCTATCCCATTCCCCCTCCCCCTGCTCACTAACCCACCCATTCCCACTTCCCTGGCATTCCCCTACACTGAGGCAACGAGTCTTCACAGCTCCAAAGGCTTCCCCTCTCATTGATGTCCAACAAGGCCATCCTCTGCCACATGTGGCTGGAGGCATGGGTCCCTCCGTGTGTACTCATTGGTTGGTGGATTAGACCCTGGGAGCTCTGGGGGGGGGTCTGGTTGGTTCATATTGTTGTTCCTCCTATGGGGCTGCAAATCCCTTCAGCTCCTTGGATCCTTTCTCTAGCTCCTCCATTGGGGACCCTGTGCTCAGTCCAGTGGTTGGCTGAGAGCATCTCCCTCTGTATTTGTCAGGCACTGGCAGAACCTCTCAAGAGACAGCTCTATCAGGCTCCTGTCAGCAAGCACTTGTTGGCATCCCTAATAGTGTCTGTGTTTAGTAACTGTATGTGGGATGGACCCCCCAGGTGGGGCAGTCTCTGGATGGCCTTTCCTTCAGTCTCTGCTCCACTTTGTCTCTATATCTCCTCCCATGGGTATTTTGTTCCCCCTTCTAAGAAGGACCGAAGTATCCACACTTTGATCTTCCTTTTTCTTGAGCTTCATGTAGTCTGTGCATTATATCTTGGGTATTCCGAGCTTCTGGGCTAATATCTTTTGTGATTGGGTTACCTCAAGATGATATTTTCTAGTTCCATCCATTTGCCTAGGAATTTCGCGAATTCATTATTTTAATAGCTGAGTAGTACTCCATTGAGTAAATGGTACCACATTCATTTAATTTTTAAAAATCAGGGTCTTGCTTTGTAGCCTAGAAACTGTGATTTAAACCAGAGTCTTCTCAACTTGCTGTGCTCCCCTGTCTCTGCTTGCCAAGTGCTGGTGTCACAGGCATGGGTCGCTACACAGCTATGATTCTGCTTTTATTATATCTGTTTTTCTTTTGTTTTTTGTTTTTGTTTGTTTTTTCGAGACAGGGTTTCTCTGTGTAGCCCTGGCTGTCCTGGAACTCACTCTGTAGACCAAGCTGGCCTCGAACTCAGAAATTCGCCTGCCTCCGCCTCCCAAGGGCTGGGATTAAAGGTGTGCGCCACCACAGCCTGGCACTTTTATTATATCTGTAATCCCACCTCTTAGAGGCTGAGTCAGGAAGATTGTCAGTTTGGGACCAACCTGGGCTACCTAGTGGACCCTGGTTTAAAACCAAAATCAAAATACAGTACCAGACTTGGCTTCTGTTATTTTGCAACCTTGTGTGGTGAGTGAGACTGACCTGAAATATTCCTTTCTTGTATGGTCCTCCATGGTTTTGGTAGGATAATTATATGGATGTAGGGACTTTCATATTATACTGTTTTTTGACACAGTTTTTACCAAAATGTGCGTACAGTGATCTCTCATTTTTCCAGCATTTGGTGGAACTTACCTGCAGCATTGTGTGTGTGTGTGTGTGTTTCTCTGTGTGTGTTTGTGTGTGTGAAGATTCTTGTCTATTGATCAATTTCTTTAGTCATCATATAGACATCTTAGCTAATGGTTTGAAACTTCAATATCTATTTTCTATTGTATTTCTATTTTCTCTATTGTATTTTTATTTTTTCAATTGTATTTCTAGATATCAGTTACCTATGCAAGTTAAAATTTTTGATAGGCTATGGTTTTTCCAGGGCCACATGTCTATGTATAAAGTAGATCTGAGATTTTACCTATATTTACTTTTATGCACACTTATATTTGTGTTTCAGTATGCAGCGGATGGGTTTTTAAGTCAAGGAGTAGAAAAAATTGTTTGCCTATTGATGAATGGTATTAAATTGTTTTCTAGAATATTATACTGATATCAATGCCAGTGTATTTTAAATAATTGAATATATAGCTATTATTCCATACTGACTTTCTTATGTTTCATTGGTAATTATATGGTTCTGTTTATGTAGACTGCACTTTTCCTTGGCCCATTGGTATTCAGAAGCCATAGTTATTGTCAATATTTTCCCATTTAGCTTCTTTCATGTTTTAATGGACCATAATAGGAATTCATTTTGCATCTAACCTTCCCACCAATCAACAGCGTGATAACACTCAGGTAGACTCTGGGTTGAGAGCTGAGTTGTTATAGGATAGGAACATAGACCAGTGTTATAGTACTAGCGAGTAGGAAGCCTTTTGGATTCAGTCCCTGGTACCAAAAGTGGTCAGGACAGATAGAAGAGAGGAGAGAGAACAACAGAAAAGGAAGCTAAGTTGTTAGTTCACATTTCCTAAGTGGCTAAGATAGCATGTTGTTGGGTGCCATGTTTAGGATTCATTTGATATAATACAGCTATGCATCTGCATCTGTTGTAGGGTAGATGATTTTCTCTGATTTTTTTTTTTAACCTAAGCCCATTCTTTGGTATGTTAACTAATTGTTTTCGCTGGTATCTAATATAACAAACTTGTGGTTTTCATATACTAAACATCATATACTGAACATATTCTGACCTGTGCTGCGAGTCTCCTCAGATTGGAGCATTTCAGAGTTGGGGATGCTGAGCCCTGGGGCCTTCAGAGACATCCCGTGCTGTTACTGAGAAGTCAAATGTGAAGAATGACCCTAAATTTTTATTAGCAGAGTTATCGTTCTTAGTCTAAAATGTTCCTGGACTTAGCCATTCTTTCCAGAGGTGGCCTTTCCAAAGCTTCTAGATTCTCCTATCCTGCCAGGCTGAGTTCAAGGTTTGGGGGCAGGTATGTTGCAGAAGCCATAAAGTTTTGCTGTGAGTCGTTTGATACCCAGCCTGAGTGTCAGAACCAGGGACAGCTCCTGTTGCCTTCGCAGCCCCTCCCCTGGGCTGGGCTAGTGGGTAGGGGGTATTTCTCAAGGCTTTGCTTATGTCTTTATGTTAGAGCATCAGTGATACTGATGGTTCCAATCGTGTGTGCTGATTCTGACCTTTGCACCCTCTGCTAACACCGTTCTCTTATCCCTCCTTTGCCTGGTTAATTTCTGCTCATTTCTCCCATGCCTCTAGGAAACTTACCCTGATTATCCTAGGCTGGATCAGACTCATCTCCTTACAGTTCTTATGGCACACCCATGTGTTTCTGTCATTATACTGAAGGCTTCATTGAAATTACCATCTGTGTTGTTTTTCTGAATTGTAGAGTTAGCTCAAATCTATCCTTGCATCTTTGTTCGTCTGTATCTTTATTCGTCTGGAGTATAACGATCTGGGGGGAGGGGGAGGCTGGTACTTAAGCTTGGCTGCAGGTACCGAGTTCTGCAGTCACTACCGCTTTAGCTTGTGTGTGCATTGAGGAACTTGGTCTCTCTCCTTTACTCAGTTTTTTTTTTTTTTGATATGGCTTCTTATTAGATCAGATGCGCTTTCTAATACAGATCACAAACATTTCCCAGTTTATTTCTTGATCAAACTGGATAGTTTATCATCATTGTTCCTAATTATTTATTACTAGTCAATTACTACTTATTTCCTTGAATTTTTCCACTTACTTACAGTGGTTTCTTTGTTCTCATTCTCTTCTTTTTCTCTCTCCCTCTGTTTCTTTCCCTGTCCCCCTCCCTCCTTCTCTCCACCCCAGGGGGTCTCACACTGTGTTGCCCAGGCTAGTAGCAAACTCCTGGGATCAACAGATTCTCATCCCCTCAGCCTCACGAGTGCTGGGAGTATTGGCATATACCACTGTGCCTGTATTCTACAATGTTTTTAATGTTTAGAAGAGGAGAGCACTGATGGGGATACGGTTTTTCATTTGTTTCTTTTCTTTTGTGTCATTCTTCCTGTTTCAGTTCTAAGAAGTTGTGAGAGGAAAGGTGAGTAGACTACACACAGATGGTAGGCTCTCTGAGTCTCAGCAATGGATGACAGCGAAAAGGTTGGACAGGGAAGAGAGTGAGTCAGTAAATTTCTAGGGATGTATATTAAGAGTTACTGAGTGGCCGTCGAGATGGCCCAGTGTGGCAAAAGCACCCACCAATGAGTTTCATGACCTGAGACTGCTAACTGTGATCTAGGTTGTCCTCTGACTTCCACTATGTGCTACACACACAAAACAAAATATACTTTAATAATTAAAAACCAGAGGCCCTGAGTGTGTCAGCCCGAAAAACAAAATGCTATCTGAATTTCCTTTTACCCCTTTTCTTAGCAGAGACGGGAGCATCCTAATGATGGCGGCAGTCTGCAAAGAAACTCTGACAGCTGGGCCAGAGTGTGACACCACTGTACACTTTGGAGATCAGTCAAAGGAGTGACCAGTTCCTCTCCTTAGCATAAACATAAGGCTGAGTCTTAACAGAAGGAGACTCAGGCTCTTAGAGGATGCTGTCCTTCTCACTCACTTAACCCAGGCAAAGGTCTTGATCCAGGGAAAGGTCTTGCTATATCTAAAAGTTGTTTTTTTGTTTGTTTTCTCTATGCTCTATTTAATTCAGCGAAACCCAAATTTACTAATTATCACAGGCACATATTTGCTTAACAGCGAAGAGGCAGAAACATATCTGATACAATCCATCTTTTAGGAACTTATTGTGTAGAAGGCAGATAGTGACTGATAGCAGCTGCTCCTGTGCTCCCGTCCCTTTGGGCTCTGTTCTAAAGTCAATCCTTTTAATTTCACAACAGTCAATGATGTAACTATTATAGCACTACCATTTACACAAGAGAAAAACAGAAAAGTGAAATGGTTTGTCTAATGTTACATAGTGAATGGCAGGGTAGGGAATTGAAGCCAAGCCAAGTTAGCTCTAGAGCTTCCTTCTTAAGCCCTGGAGAGCACTAGTCCTTACTGTGGTCCCAGCTTAGCCACATCTGCATCATCTGAAAAGTTATACACACACACACACACACACACACACACACACACTTACACACTCACACACACACAGTTTTGTTTGTTTGTTTGTAGGAGACAGGGTCTCACTATGCAGTCCTGACTGTCCCAGAAATCACACTAAGTAGACCAGACTGGCCCTTGAACTCACAAAGATCTGCCTGCCTCTGCCTCCCAGTGCTGGGTTAAAGGCCTGTGCCACCCAACCCACCTGAGACATACATCCTTTTATTCAGCATAAGGCCTATGACTCACTCCGAAGGCAGGGCTCAGTAGTCAGTGTTTTAACAAGCCTTCCAGGTAATTGTGATGGTTGCTCTTTGAGAAAGTCTAAAGCTGAGGGGAAGCGAGGCTAAAACGAGTGTATTTAAGTTCATCTCACTGGTAAGGTGTGAACATCGTCCGTCTCCTAAACCCTAGTCCTTTGTATAGCATCTGATGTTAGGTGAACATTGAAAATACACAGGAACTGGGTGGCAGGCAGCTTTCATCCCAGCAGGAAGGCAGAAGAAACTGGATACTGTGATTTGAAGGCTAACCTGGTCTATATAACAAGTCTCAGGCTAGCCAAGAGCACATAGTGAGACCCTGTCTCAAAAGTGTGTGTGTGTGTGTAAGTGATGTGATGTTTGAGCTGGGTCTTGCTGTAATTAGCCAGTCAGTGCAGCAGACCAATTGGGAAAGGTTATGTGAGACTATCAAGGAAGTAGCTGTGATGTTTCTGGCAAGGTTTGAAGAGGGTACCCACACAAGGAACTTTAAGAATGACAGGGAATGATTTGAGAGTGCTTCATAAGGTAAGCATGTCAAGATACAGCTGAATATAGCAAATGGACAAGGGAGACAGGAACTGATGCTTTTGGCATGGAGATGCAGTTCAATGAGACAGGACAAACATATGTATTTTGTAGGGGGAAAAAAAGGGTTAGGTTTGGGCTTAAATTTGAATTGTTAGCGCCTCCTGGAGCTGTCCAGCAGACAGTAGGAAATACGAAGCTGCAACATGGTTATTTACAGATATTTGGGCTTTAAGAGTGGATGACGCTGTGAAGAGTAGAGGGGAGAGTAGAATATAAAATTCGAGTTAGAACTATAGTGACCAAAACAAGAGGAGCTATTGAAGAAAGCTGAACAGGACAGACATTAGGAGACTTAAGAAAATGTGAAAGCCGAGGAAAGTCTTTAAAAAAAGAAGAAGATGCATAGTGTCAGATGCTGCAGAGAAATAATGGGAAATTAGCCTTTGGGTTTTGACATAAAACGTCATGAAAAGATTTGGTAGGAGCAAAAGAAAATCAGCCGAGTTCTGGCAGATGAAAAAGTGGAGGCAGGTGCTTCCTGCAGATAGAGAGCTCTGTCTTTACACTTGTGAAACTGTTACACCGGTCAGAATCGGCGAGGTTTCTAACACATTTGTGGTTTCAGTGCTAGGCACGCAACCTGGAAGGGAGGGTGGCATTAATGAGATCAGCGACTGGGGACACAGAAAGCCTGACTTAGCAGAGGCAGCCAAGACTTAAGGATGAGGGCGATTGGGGGAGGTGGGAGGCAGGGCCCTTGGGTGATTGGGTGTTGGAGGAGAAGAGAGTCGGGGAATGAGTGGGATCCAGGCTCTGTGTTGATGGCGGGGGCTGTGGGTAGGTTTCTAGGGATCTGTTTAGGGAAAAGACAGGGCCCCAGGCTGCAGCCAGGGAAGGGGTGTCGCCCAGCCCCTCCCCTCTTACGCCACTGCGCGGTTCCGCCACTGGAGCCCTCCCGCCAGGCTGCACGGCCACGAGTGGCCGCCAGGGGCCGCTGCACGGTCGCCGCACCCCCGCCCCTCTCCATTGGCCTTTGTTGCCGTCGAGCGCCCCGCTTGACTCGTTCCCGTCCGCCCCCTGGGCCCATCGGTCGCGCCTGCGCACTGGCAGCTACTCGGGCGCTAGCAGGGGGAGCTGCTGCAGGCTCCGCGGCGGCGGCAACGGAGGCTGCGGGGGCGACAGCGCGAACGGCCGGGCTTCGGGGGGGAGCCGAGCCCGGCCCGGGAGCCCGAGCAGCGCAAGTGCGAGGTACCTAGGCCCCTCACGCTGGACTCCTCAGTCTCCCGGCCGCCTGTCCTCCGCACGGGTATATGGGATGGAAGCGGGACCCTCGGGAGCAGGTAAGGGCCCTCGGGGACGGGGAGCAGTGTGTGTTCCAAAGCCCTCTGGGCTCTCGCGGGATAGAGCATGGTTCCAGAGTGAGGAAAGGGGCTCTCAGGGGATGGGGGCCTCATTTTGAAGGGGGTTGTGTGCAGTTCCGGCTGAGAACCATGTGAAGATCTGATACCCGGGCTGTTTGTCCTAGGAAGCAGTATACTGTCCTGAGGGTGGGAAGTAACCTGGGAGAAGGGCCTGAATGCACAGAGTCCTTCCGTGAGGTCTGGGGAGGCCTATGGGGAGGCCCGGCAGGTGGCAGGGGGGCGGGCTCCAGGTGTCCAGGAGAGGAGGGGGGCGACACAGATGGGCCTGGAACTACCGCCTGTCGGGGGGCGGGGGCTTGGTCGTGCTGGGCTGGGCTAAGCTAATGTCCCTAGGGAGTAGGCGCCAGGGCTGGCCTCTGAGCTCCGCCTAGCTGGGCCTGAAGCGAAGGGTAAGGGTCAGGGGGCGGTGGGTGGGGATTTAGCCCTGGGATTTCCCCCTTAGGCTGGGGACTTGAGTGGTGGCGCGGGAGCATGCGCGGAGGTACCAGCCTGAAGGGCTGCCCTATGTGGTGGGGGCGTGGCTGTTTGAGTGCCCCTCCTGTGCCCCTGGGTTTAGGAGGAGTGCACTGATGGGTGCAGTCTCTCAGATTCTGTTGGCAGAGAACAAATGGAAATTGTCTTCTGTCTTGGGGGGCGGGGGTGTGCCTCTGACACTTGGTCCTTAAACCCCGGAGTAGCAGTTTGCCAAAGAAAGGGTCGAGGTAAACTGCCAGAGTACCTTTTTCTGCTGCATGAGGAGAGACGGGGACCAAAGCCTTGCTTTTTACGAGCTACTTCTCCCTGAAGATAGGCCTTAGGAAAGTGTTGGTCACTGAGAAACCAGGCCCACATGGTTTTCAAGTTTCTAGACCACTACTGAGAAGAGATGGGAGCTTTTAATCTAAGGATAATGTCCTTTTCCTTGTATTGACTCTTTATGTTACAGTATAATCTCTCCATATACCTATGGCTCCTGTTTCCTAGTGGATCTTTTCCCATGTCAGGAGCATGTCATTAGACTCAAAGCTGCCAAGCTTGTCCGTCTGATAGAAACAAGTTGTTAGGCAGACACTGGTGGCACATGCCTTTAATCCCAGCGCTGGGGAGGCAGAGGCAGGCAGATGAATGAATTCAAGGTCAGCCTTGTCTACAGAGTGAATTTCAGGACAGCCAGAGCTAAGCCCATATCAAAAAACAAAACAAAACAAAACAAAAAAACCAAAAGAAAACCCAGGGTGGGGGGGGGGAGAAGAAAAAAACAAGATGTTGGGGGTGGGACAACATTGACCTGATAATAGCTCTAACTTACTTTTCCTAATTTGAAGAGAAACTGAGGCAGGGCTGCCCAAAGGTAACTGGAGTCCTCAGGATATGCTGTAGACTCAGGATACTTTTTGTATTAGAGAGCTTATAGCTTATACCCTGTGGTAGACAAGACAATCTGAACCCAGAATCCTTTCTGTTCTCTCTCACTCCCTCCTTCCATTTGGTGTGGGGATGGCAACAGGATTCTCGTTCACTTTCCAAAGATTTTGGGAAGCATCTTTGTTTTTCAGGCCGATGGAATTGATCTTAAAACTCTCCCAAGTCTATGATTGAATGATCTGTGATGTGTACTGATTGTATTTTCCCAAACACAAGTAGCCTTGTTAGGTAGAGTGTAAATCCTAGTTTTCTAGGTTGGAAACTACTATCAACAAACCTGGGGACTAGAGTAGGACTCATGTCCAGACAGACTGAGGAAGGCTCATTTTTCTGAATTGCTAATGATTTTATCCTGATGAGTGTCTAATGGGTTCTGGGATGATGGAGAAAAGGGGCTTGTCACAGGAAAGACGCTTCTAGGTGAAGGGCTGGAGCACTGGAGTCAGCTGTACCATTGGGAAAATGCTAGTGGCGTGGGATTTGCCTCATCAAAAGACATAATTAAAATTCAGGCTGGGAACTCTGATGGCGAGACCCCGCAACTGCTTCCTTCTGGGGCTGGACTGCTGTTCTCTTGGAAGATGCTTGGAGTATTGTTCTGAGAAGACTCAAAGCACCGTTGCTTATGTCCAGATGTGCCTTCAGTGTACTGGTGTGTTCAGGCATGTGGACTGGCCTGGGAGCGCCTTGAGGTAGAGGTGCTGTCCGACTTATCTGTGGAAGCAGCCGTTGCCTGGAGTCTGGAGGCCCTGACACAGAGTGCATGTTTATTAATTGACTCGGATCATTCAAGTGTGAGCATATGGTTAAACTCATGTGCATATTCTGTTATTTGTTTCTATGCGTGTGGGTGTTTAATGTGTGTGGACAAATATTTTTGGAGAGATTGGTCTCTCAGTCCTTTCTTGCTCATCACCTGACTTACCAAGGGTACACACCCTCTGAGTAGTCAGTTGGCTTCATTAGAAGAGGCATTGAGCCTCTGAGTTGCTGGGGAGGAATCCTGAGCCTGGGCCTCAAGCTCTGTTACTTTTCCTTCTCAGTGCTGGTTGGGTTGGGGGAGGGGGAGTGTCATTTTCAGGGCCCTCCCTTCTTGCTTTTGTCTGCAGGGAAGGGCCCCGCCCCTTTCCCCCTAGGCTGGAGCTTTGTCCTCTGTGCTGGGGCCCTCATCTGCATCACAAAGTGGCCGTCTGTCCCTGTCTGGGTCTGAGGGGAAGTGTCTTCCTTTCTCAGACTAAAAGCTGGGGGCAGGGCGAGGTTGGGGTTTAGAGACTCTGTACAGCTGTGGGACTTTCCTGGGGATAGAAAGGCTGAGGGGTAGTTCTTTCCTCCTGCCTTCTTCCCTAGTTTGGAGATGAAGTGGAGATGTGTTCTCCATTTTCCCTGAATCCTGGACAGGAGAGTGCTCCAGGGCACTGGTGTGCTGTCCATTTCCGGGATGGAGAGAGCTCTGAGGGGAGAGTCTCTCTCATCTCACCCCCTAGAATTTCTGCTTTGCCCTTGGTTCTAGAGAGATGCCTTTCTCCCAGGATTTCAACTGTTTATTCAGTCTAGGTGGCAAAAGGTGAATGGAATCCTAGAACTTTGGAAAGGGGGCAGATGCTTCTATACAGAGTTTATGATCGTTCGGGAGAGTTGCAAGCATGGTTGTGTGGTTGTGTACTCTTGTGGTGTGCCTATGGGTACGCTTGTTCATTTATTCGATATGAGTATACTAAGTACCTGTCTTATGCCTGGCATTAGCTTGAGCTGTGACTAAGTCAAGTATGGTCTCTTTTTTTGAAACCCTGAGTTGAGGATGGTAAGGAGTGTGAGTGGAGCAGTAACTTTAAAGAGCTAGTATGTGAGAGGGCTGTTGCTAGTGGGCTTGTATGCAGTGTCTGTTCAGCTCTTTCTGGGATAGGAGCGACTACTTTAGTTCCCTTGGAGCTGAGTTCTTTGGGTTGGACTTGCATTTTTCCTCTGCAGAAAGGGGCTGGGGTTGATGATTTGACAGGTGGTTAGAGGGAGTCAAGTCCTTCAGCTTTGGAAAGTGTGCTCTTCCCTCAAATGGTGCTCTTCCTGACCCCCCTGCCTAAGATCTGCTCCACACCCTCCAACCCTGCCCCATCCCCCAGTCCTCTCTGTCTATGGAAGCAGAGCTCTGGTAAAGGGAGGTTCTGGGTTTATCCCTCTTCCACCTGGACTGGTCCTCTGCAGGCAAAAACAATAGTAGCTGAGGACAAAGGCTCCACTTAGTCAACCAACACACACACACACACACACACAGAGCGAGAGAGCGAGCGCTAGGAAATAAGACTGAGTAGCCGTCATGCTGGCCTATCCTAACCTTTCCCAAGGGCCCTTTCTGTTCTCAATCGATCCTTTCTGCTGTCTGGGCCCTCGGTATCGAAAGATTTGTGAAGAATGGAAAGTGCCTTATACTCCCCTTCTGACCTGGTGTCTCCCCTCTTACTGCTCTTCCTCCTTCCAGAGCCTCCAGCTTTCTTCTTCATGTGAGCTTCTATTTCTTCTGTTTCCTCATTCTGCACTTGATAGCTTTTTCCCGATACCCCAACCCTACTTACCTTGCCTTACCTGCACTCTTCCCTCCCTTTTCTCTTTTCTCTTGTGTCCTCCAGATCCGACCTTCTCTCCCACCCTGGCAGCCGCCTTTTAGTCTGCAGATGCTGTCCTTCAACCCTTCTCGTTACGTCTCTCCAGAGCCAGCCATTCTGAGTCTCTCAGGCACTGGCCTTGCCCTTCCCAGCCTGGCTTTCTTGGGGTCATTCTCCTGTCCACATTAACAAAGGATGTAATCACAAAATTCTGGTGCTATTTTGTGCACTGATGGTAATGAGTGAAGTAAGCTTCTCTAGCACAGAATAGAACCTTCTTAATCTGCCAGATACCTGGTAGAGACAGGTATCTCAATCTAGTATAGGAGGAAGAAAGGATTTTGTAAACTAGGAAACAGACTCAGCTATTTTCTTGATGAAGTAGGAACTCATTACACATTTACTTGATGAAGTTTTAGATACACATTTTCCTAACTGAAGGTTTAAAACAAAAATAAAAGTGAAATAAGCCATGGAGAAAACCAGTGAGCCTGGGAGTGTCTGAGCTAGTGGAAGCCTCCTGCTGGGTTTAGGAAAGAGACCAGTGGTCTTGGTCTGAGAGGCCTTGTCTGATCACAGTAGTTAGAAGATTGCCAGACTCCTTCCTCACTGGCTTCTTTGTCCTCACAGCTGCAGGTGCCTACCTGCCTCCCTTGCAGCAGGTGTTCCAGGCACCTCGCCGGCCTGGCATTGGCACTGTGGGCAAACCAATCAAGCTTCTGGCCAATTACTTTGAGGTGGACATTCCTAAGATTGACGTTTACCATTACGAGGTGGACATCAAGCCGGATAAGTGTCCTCGAAGAGTCAACCGGTAAGCGATGCCCGTGGGTGCCACCAAGTCCAGTTTATTAAACAGGGAAAGAGGAAGCATGCCAGCTGGAGAACACTGTAAGAACGGGAATAGCACTGAGCATATTCCAGCATTTGCGGAGACGGATGAGTACAGAGACGTTAAGGATGAGACTTAGTAAAGGAGCTGGTAGAGAAAGAAGTTAAAAGGCAAGGTCAAAATGGTGACAAGAAGAGCAGGATGGCTGTTCTTGCTTGCAGAGGATGTTGTGGAATGCGTAGTTGGAGGAGTTAGTTGTAGAAGAAGCAGATTCAATTGGTTTATTATTACTGAAAACCATAGTCACAATTAAAAACTAGGAATTAGCAGTGAAAATTTATTGTTCTAGAACATTTTTTTCAATAGTCTTGAGTGTATTTTCAGATGTTTTTCTGTGCATGTATATGTTAATATATGTACATTAATTTTATATGTGTGAAGATATAAAGCATTCTATAATAATATATCATCAGCAATTATTACTGTCATTAATTACTTACTAATTATATTATTAATGAGCATATAATATTACATTATTAGATATTATTGTATATGTGTAAACACAAACATATATGTATGTATACATGTACACAAACATATATATGTATACATATACACATTGATTTTGTACAAGTATTACATATAATGCAATATATGTGCATTATTATTATTATGTATACATATGTGTCTTAGTCAGGGTTTCTATTCCTGCACAAACATGACCATGAAGCAAGTTGGGGAGGAAAGGATTTATTCAGCTTACACTTCCACACTGCTGTTCATCACCAAAGGAAGTCAGAACTGGAACTCAAGCAGGTCAGGAAGCAGGAGCTGATGCAGAAGCCATGGAGGGATGTTTCTTACTGGCTTGCTTCCCCTGGCTTTCTCAGCCTGCTCTCTTATAGAACCCAAGACTACCAGCCCAGAGATGGCACCACCCACAACAGGCCCTCACCCGTTGATCACTAATTGAGAAAATGCCTTACAGCTGGATCTCATGGAGGCCTTTCCTCAAGGGTGGCTCCTTTCTCTGTGATAACTCCAGCTTGTGTCAAGTTGACACAAAACCAGCCAGTACAACGTGTAATGGATGAATGCATATAATATTATGTACAATCCTATATACTTTGTTCAAAATTGTCCATTTTTTTGATTAGCCACATATTTTGGAAAATAGTATATATTAGTATATATAGATCTGCCTTATTCTTTTGCATAGTGCCCTACATAGTCCTTGGATGGCCACATGACTTGCTTGATCTATTGTGGAATATTTAGATTGAGTCTAAACTTTGCAACAAGATTGAAACTCTTAAGTATTATATAAAGATACATATTTTCACCCATGTGTGAGTGTATCTAAGATGGAAGTCCTAGGAGTGGAGTTGCTGGCACAAGGCAGTTTAAATTGAGACATTGTCGATTCCTAGAGGCAGTGTCAGAAGAACTTAAGAGTGGGAATGAGGGGAAGATGATAATGGAGAGAAAACTGGTAAAAGTTCAGAGAGCTGGAGAGGGGAATCATTCTACACTTTATTATTTCTAGGCTAGCTCAGATCGTTTCCTTTTTTCCTTTTTCTTTTTGCTTGATAGACTGGGGTTAGAGGTTTTGGGAGATTCAGGATAGACCTGGAAACAGGCCCTTTCCCCTCTGAAGTTCTGTGGGAGTCTTGGTGACCTGAGAACCAATAGCGTCACCCTAGGATGTCAGAAGTGTGGGTTTTAAGCTACACTGTAGACTACAAATCAGAAGATGACTTTAATGAAACCTGGCGATTCATAGGAATGTTGAAGCTTGAGACGTACTGCTGTGGTGTAGACATTAGAAATGAGCATAGTACGTGGGACATTGCCTCAGTGTGGAACTGTTTCCAAAAGCCTGAAGTGATATTCTCAGCTTCCACATGCCACGTCTGTCTTTTACAGGGAGGTGGTGGAATACATGGTCCAGCATTTCAAACCACAGATCTTTGGGGATCGCAAGCCTGTGTACGATGGAAAGAAGAACATTTACACAGTCACAGCACTGCCCATTGGCAACGAGAGGGTAAGACCAGGGATGAGGCTAGGTCTGTGAGTCCAGGGAGGCCCACCTGGAGTCTGGGGGTCCAGAGATCCTTTTCTTTTGTGCTGAAAAGTATATTTTGGGGCATGATGAATCAGGGTAGATGCTTAGTGTACTGTGTGCCTGTTCCCAGACAATGAGATTAGATTAGACTTAAAAATAAAAAAAGACCCAAGGATTTCCTTCTAGATTAAGAAGGCCAGAAGCATGGAGGCATCATCCATGGAAATCGGGTGTGGATTTTTATTCTGGGGTTTTTAATGTGAGCACCTGGTGGCTTAATTTTGGCAGATTGTGGAGTGGGAGACAGTGAGTAGGACAGGAAGACTAGTCTGTGGCAATGTGATAGTAATCCTTTCTTCCTTCTTATCTTAAAGGTTGACTTTGAGGTGACAATCCCCGGGGAAGGGAAGGATAGAATTTTTAAGGTCTCCATCAAGTGGCTAGCCATTGTGAGCTGGCGCATGCTGCATGAAGCCTTGGTCAGTGGCCAGATCCCTGTGCCCTTGGAGTCTGTGCAAGCCCTGGATGTGGCCATGAGGCACCTGGCATCTATGAGGTACTGAGTATAGTAATTATCTAAGCAACAAGTGCTGGTAAAACTGTTGTTGGGGGAGGAGGGAGTGAGTATGTATTAAGGTCCCTCAGTGTGTCATTAGGAAAAAAGAACTGAAGGCCTACCATGCATGTATCAGGCACACACACACACACACACACACACACACACACACACGCTTAGATGGTTAGACCCCTGGACCCATCCTTAGATATCATTTTGGCCTCACTCCATCTATCCCTACAGGGCAGAGAGAAAAGTAGAAACTTGTACAAGGTCAGTCTTACTATTGGCCCAAGAACAGAACTGGCATTAAAGCCCTGGTGTCCTGCCTTCCAGGCCAGGGCTCCTCCGTGCCCAGGATGCCTCACAGGGTGGGGGCCTGTGCCCGAGGGACCAGTTCTCTGCCTGTCCCTGCCAGGTACACCCCTGTGGGCCGCTCCTTCTTCTCACCGCCCGAGGGCTACTACCACCCGCTGGGGGGTGGGCGCGAGGTCTGGTTCGGCTTTCACCAGTCTGTGCGCCCTGCCATGTGGAAGATGATGCTCAACATTGACGGTGAGTGGGGAGAGCTATGGACCCAGGGGCCCTAAATCCAGTGACCACACGCCCAGCCTCATCCCTCCCAGCTCTGCAACCACACTCCTCGTCTAATTCCTGTAGCCCTGGCACGCCCTGTCCCTATCCTGGTGCCCTACAAAGAAGAGAGTATAAATTGTAATGCCTTCATTGATTTTTTTTTTTTCTGAAAGAATCTGAGTCAAGTTACCCCTCCCCTGTCCCCACAGTCTCGGCCACTGCCTTCTACAAAGCACAGCCAGTGATTGAGTTCATGTGTGAGGTCCTGGACATCAGGAACATAGATGAGCAACCCAAGCCCCTCACGGATTCCCAGCGTGTTCGGTTCACCAAGGAGATAAAAGGTGAGGACCCAACCAAATGGGGACGGAAAGCACTGCTTTCTCTAGCCCTAAGAGGAAATCCCTCTGGGAAAGGCCAGTGAGGGAACATGATCAATCCCCTTCAACCTTAACAAGTAGTGTGTGTATCTCAGGCCTGAAGGTAGAAGTGACCCACTGTGGACAGATGAAGAGGAAATACCGCGTGTGTAATGTTACCCGCCGCCCTGCTAGCCATCAGACGTAAGTTGGCAGCATTGCTAAGCATGGTCACGACAGCTAAGCTCTCTAACCCACTCCCTTCTATGTTGTCAGAAGAAGACTTTTCTAGTCTGTCCTTGAAGATAAGCGTACTCTTCCGGACCTCCCCAAGATGTTTGATTCTCTCTATTACTTTTCCCTTTTTTTTTTCCTGGAACTCACTTTGTAGACCAGGCTGGCCTCGAACTCAGAAATCCGCCTGTCTCTGCCTCCCAAGTGCTGGGATTAAAGGCGAGTGCCACCACTGCCTGTACATTTCCCTTCTTAGTCTCTTGGCTTCTTCCTTGGACCCTTACTATAAAACATGAGTGGTCCCCCAATTGCTGTTGTGTCTGTACATATAAAATATTGTGATCCCATTTCTTGATCCCAGGTTATGCTGAACTGTTATCTTTAGTAGCTATCCTACTCAGTAGTTAGAAATACAGATGAGTGAGATTGCTGGCCTTTCTGGAACGTCTCCATCATCATTAGGTTTTCCAGTGAAGCCATGTAGCGTTCACTGAGCCGAGGTGATGAAAGAGGATGAAGCGAGGCCTGAGGCGGTCTTTGGTTGTGGCTATAGAGAGGTGGGGTTGATGCCGAATTATGATACTTCCTTCCCTTCCTCCAAACAGGTTTCCCTTGCAGCTGGAGAGTGGACAGACTGTGGAGTGCACTGTGGCACAGTATTTCAAGCAGAAATATAACCTTCAGCTCAAGTATCCCCACCTGCCCTGCCTACAAGTTGGGCAAGAACAGAAGCATACCTATTTGCCCCTCGAGGTAAGGCTGCCAGAGAGTGGCTGGGCTGACAAGGATCATCAGGTCTGTTGAGCCAGTCAGTCTTCTCTCCTCATTTTCAAGTTTGAGAAGTTGATGTTCTACGAAGGTCTAAGGTTGTTTTGATGTGAAGTATAGACTTCCTACTTGCTAAATTCTTTTCTTATTCCTGGCTTTATTTTCATCTACTTCTAGGACTGCTAGGCAGAAGGGCAAGCTGTTTGTTTGTTTGGTTGGTTGATTGGTTGGTTGGTTGGGTGGGTGGCTGTTAATTGGTTGGTTGGCTGGCTGGCTGGTTAGTTGGTTGGTTGGTTGGTTGGTTGGTTGGTTGGTTGGTTGATTGAAACATGTCTCCAGCCCAGGCTGGCCTTGAACTCACATTTAGACAGGGATAACATTGAACTTCTTTTTTTTTTTTTTAAAGATTTATTTATTTTATGTATGTGAGTACATTGTAGCTGTCTTCAGATACACCAGAAGAGGGCATCTGATCAAATTACAGATGGCTGTGAGCTAACATGTGGTTGCTGGGAATTGGACTTAGGACCTCTGGAAGAGCAGTCAGTGCTTTTAACTGCTGAGCCATCTCTCCAGCCCCCAACATTGAACTTCTGATCCTCCTTTCTCCTTCTAGGGTTTGAGATTATAGGCATACACTAGCACACTCATTTATGGGGTATTGGGGACACATGCTAGGCAAGCCCTGTGCCAACTGAGCTGCACCTCCAGCCTTATTATATTTATTATTTTGCAACTGGTCAGGACAGAGATTTCAGGTACTCATACACATGATATCTCTTAATTTCTCTTTCCTGCTGTCTGCAGTTAGGGGTAATGAGTGACCCGGAAATACAGTTATATCTTATTCTGGAGAAAACCTGTGACGTAAATCCCATTGCCCCAGTGGTTAATATGCTGTCTTCTGGGAAAGTTTTAAATCTCCAGATTTTTATGCCTTTGTATTTCACAGACCTTTGAAATGCAACCATCAGCAAGAAGATAGTAATACTCGCAGGACAGAATAAGGGGGTGGGGGAGAGAGAGAGAAAGGGTCCTTCTTCTCTCGTGGGACTTTTACAGGTCAAGGGATAGAAGTAAGGGTGTGGGGTCAAGGGTGGCCTCTTTTTAGGAGATATTTGATCTGAGTTCCAAATTATGGCCACCATCCTTGTAATAATAGCAGGGACAAGGGACAAGCTTTTCTGGCAAGAGGAACAGCTTCTAAAACGAGATGGTCTGGATCTTTTTGAGGGACAGCCTGAGGGCTGTAGTACATAAGGGGGAGAGTAAGTAATGGGTGACAGTGGTAGACTAGGTGGAGGGTCAGATTATATTGAATCTTGTGTGGTGGAGGATTTAAAAAAAAAATTAATGGCTTTATCAAGATATAATTGACATAAAAATATGATAATGTATAATTCAGTAGTTCTTAGTATATTCACAGAGTTGTGCAGACATCACCAATGTTTAATTCCAGGATGTCTTATTACCTCCAGAAGAAAGCCTGTACTTTCCCTGGTAACATTAAGCTATTTTCCAGCTCTGGATTTGTCTGCTTATGTAAATTTACTTGTATAAATGGCTTCCTGCCTTTCTCTCTTTTCCTTCTTAATTTATTTAATGTACATAGGTATGAGGGTGTCAGATCCTATAGAACTATAATTACAGTTAAGTGTTGCCATGTGGGTGCAGGGAATTGAACCTTGGACCTCTGGAAGAGAAACCAGTGCTCTTAACCACTGAGCCATCTTCTCCAGCCCCTCCTTTTGGCTTTTTAAGACAGGGTTTCTCTGTGTAACAGTCCTGGAGCTTGCTTTGTAGACCAGGCTAGCCTTGAGCTCATGGAAAACTTACCTCTGTCTCTGGAGTGGTGGGATTAAAGACATAATCCACGAGGCCAGTCTATGACTGACTTCTTCCACTGAGCATAATTGTTCCAAGGTTCATCCTTACTGCTCTGAGGGTGTTGTTCTCTTCTGTAGCTACATCATTTTGTGTCTTCAGCATTGATGGGCATTTGTGTTACACTTATTGACTTATAGAAAAAAATAACTGCTGTAAGCATTCATTTCCTTGTTTCTCTGAGCATAGTTTCATTTTTCTTGCTTACATGTATAAGAATGACATCTTCATACAAAACTGTAACTAAGGTCCTAAGTGCTCCCAGACTTGTCTCCCATTTTACAGTCCTGTCAGCAGTGAATGAGAGTTCCGGGATTTCTACTCAGGTGAATTTTACCTCAATTATACTGGGAATCCGTGTTTAAGTAAGAGAATATGGATTATTTGAAGCTTTTCAGCTAGGAACTAAAAACAGTCAGTGCCACCAACCTAGGTCTTTGAATTTCTTGTAGTCATTCAGGCCATGGAGAGACTCAGCAAAATCACGTTCAAGTCAGTTCATTCCTGCATTAATCTTTTCTTTGTAGTCAGCTATGTATAACATGAAAGTTACCATTGTAAGCATTGAGTGTCGAGTTCTGTGACATCAAGTGTTTCCACACTGTTGTGTGACCCTCACCACTCCTCACCTATCTCCAGAAAGTTTTCCTCATCAGGAACTGAAGCACACCCTTTAAAGCCCGACCTCCCACCTCCAGCCTTCGCTCTTTCTCCTCTTAGGAACTGACTACTTCTCTAGGTTCTCCATGCAACCTTTTTTGACTGGCTTATTTCACTTAGCTTGATGTCCTCAAGGTTACCCATGTTGTAGTGTGTTGGGATTCTCTACCTTTTTAAGGCATAATACACTCTGTGTGTATACCACATTTAGTTTGTATTTTCTAATGCCGATGGACATGTGACTAGAAACTATGTAAATAACGCTGCTGTGAACAAAGCAGTACAGATACCGTCCTCTTCTTTTGCGTACATCGCCGTAGTGGAGTTGCCGGGTGATATGGTAATTCTGTGTGTGATGTAGCAAGGAATCACAGGACCGCTTTCTGCAGCAGCTTCACTGTCTTGTATTCCCACCAGCAATGCGCAGAGTTCCCGTTTCTCCTCATTCCTCTTGACTTTCTGGCAGTGCTAGTTCTGAAGCTAAGCTATGGAGTGCCGTAAGCATCTCAACAGTTCTGGGTGCACATGTGAATTCTTTGAAATGTGGAATTTAAAAGCTGGTGGCCTTGGCCTGGCTTTCCTTCCTATTGTTTACTGTGAAGCCTGGGAGCCAGAACTAAAGCCAGTGAATGCCGAGCACTGGCCTCAAAGAAGCAGCTACATCCTCAAGCAGTATTGTAATTGTAGCTGAGATGAAAGAAGTCGAATCTCAAAGCGGTTAATAGCCTAGCCCAGCAGATCTGTGTGAGTTCAAGACTAACCTGGTCTACAGAGTGAGTTCCAGGACAGCCAGGGTACATAGGACAGTGTTTGTACTGCTTAGTTCACAGGACACAGAGAAACCCTGACTCAAACAAAACAAAAGAAAACAAAACGAAAAACAAACAAGAGACTAACTAGCCCAAGGTAACGTCATTTAGAATTAGAAAGCCGCACTTCAATCATAAACCTTCTGAGAGCAACTGGCTTTCCCTCAGTTTTAAGCTTTCCCGTCCCTGTGTCCTGATTAGAAGCTAAAGTCTTAGTTGTCACCAGGCATTATTTTTGATCATCTTGAGCGCAGGACAGGAGCCAAGTAGCAGGGTGTTCATCACACTAACAAAGAACACTGCCAACCAATAGAAATGGTGATTCTGCGACTGTGCTCCGTTGGTAGACTGCTTGCTTAGGAGACATGAGCCCCTGAGCTCAGCTTCTGTACATACCACCGTATGTGCCCATCCTCCCCAACACACACAGAAGACAAAAGGAAATAGTGATTCGTGTATTTTGATACCGTGGGGCTCAAGAGATTTTCACCATCTCTGTTCCTCTCAGTTGTTTGCAGATGGAACCACTTACTTCCTGCTACCACTGGAGAGCTGCCACAGGAATCTGATTTGCTTATAGTATGTTAGGATTTTAATATTCAAAAGATCTGTATACTTAGTCCTTGGGTAAACATTAATGTATGCTATAATTTACTGAGTGCAGTGTTCTAGAACTGTGCTCAGCTCTCTAAATGCTGTGTTTAATCTCTAGATACCCTATAGGATTGTAATTATTCTCATTTAACATATGAGACCTGATCATAGATCCACCCGGGATTCCAAACTTTTGGTCACAATGTATTTTTCCAGAGAGCGTTCTGTAACCCTTTTCTCATAGTTGGTTGCTCAGATACTGTAGAGGTACAGACTGTCTTCAGGTCATAACTACTGTCTGTCTCATTTCCTCAGGTCTGTAACATTGTGGCTGGGCAGCGGTGCATTAAGAAGCTGACTGACAACCAGACTTCAACCATGATAAAGGCTACAGCGAGGTCGGCCCCAGACAGACAGGAGGAGATCAGTCGCCTGGTCAGTGGGACATGCTGTTCACTGAGCCTTTGGGACCCTTGGTAGCATAGATGCTTTAATGCTCAGTCCAGTGAGACCTTCCTTCAGAAAAACCCAAGTCTGGTTTTATTGTCTGGGACTTTGCAGAGCTTTTCTTGCTTCATGGGCCTTTAGCTACTTCTTTTCTCTTTTTCCCTCCTTTATAGCAACTCCCATTTCCACTTCCCCTTCCTTCATCTTTTAGTTCTTCCACCCCCTTTTTAGGGCTATTTTTTTTTTTGTCAGCCTCAGCTTCTCTTCTAGGCTCTCTCCTTGAGACCCAGAGCAGGAGGAATATTGCCAGCCTGCCAGTCTTCTGAGATGACCTTCTTTTGTCCTGCAGATGAAGAATGCCAGCTACAACCTGGATCCCTACATCCAGGAATTTGGAATCAAAGTGAAAGATGACATGACGGAGGTGACGGGACGAGTGCTGCCGGCGCCCATCTTGCAGTATGGCGGCCGGGTGAGCAGGGTCAGGGCCAGACATAGTCTCTGGGGTACATGGGGGTAGTTGAGCTGCACAGCTCGGGCATTTGTTCCCTCCTCACATGGCTCTACTGAGGCTCACCTGGGCGCCCCCTCTGCCTATCCCTAGAACCGGGCCATTGCTACACCCAACCAAGGTGTCTGGGACATGCGTGGGAAACAGTTCTACAATGGGATTGAGATCAAAGTCTGGGCCATCGCCTGCTTCGCACCCCAGAAACAATGCCGAGAAGAGGTGCTCAAGTAAGGATGGTAGAGGGTTGGGTTTCGGGTTGGGTGAGGGGGAAGGATCCAGAGCAACCTCTAGGTGCCAGACCTGACCTGCGATCTGCCTTTCCTCTTTTAGCTCTTCTACATGGTCATTTCTGACTTACCTGTCTGCCTATTCTTTTCTGTCCATATGTGGTCCGATGAGTTCAGGAGCCATAGGTATTTCAGAGATGAATTTTAGGGTATGACTCTTCTAAGGCAGGCCTGAGTCATTTTATTGTTCTAATTATCATAATTGGTAATAAATAGCAGTAGTAGTAACTATAATATTTATGCTAACATTACACTTAAGTGACTAATGTACTTTCTTTCATCTTGATCATGGGAAGGTGGTGTTTAAGTTGCTTTTCTATAGCTGCAATAAAACACCACAAGCAAGGAAACTGATAAAATAAAAGGTTTCTTGGGCTTTAGAGTTCCATCACGACCGCAGTGGGGCAGCAGGTAGACAGGCATGAAGCAGGAGTTGCGAGCTCACATCTGGTCCACAAGCATGAGACCGAGAGACACTGAGCATGTGGTGGTCTTTAGAAACCTCAGAGCCCACCTCCAGAGACTTCATCCATCAAGACTACCTTCCTATTCCTTCCCAGATAGCTTTACCAACTGGAGATCAAGCATTTAAATCTGTGAGCCTATGGGGGCCATTCTCATTCAAACCACCATATGTGGTAATATTTTAGGAGGCTGAGGCTGAAAGAGGTTAAATAACTTGTCCAAAGTTTACAGATCAAGAAAGGTTCAGAGTTAAGATCAAATCAGATCTGAGCTTTAGCAGCTGGTCCTTTGAGCTGGGGTCAGCAGCTTAGTTAAATCAGATCCCATGATCTGATTGCTGCTGTAGGTGCACGTGAGCTCAGGCCACTCATCATCCCTGAGAGACTGGAGTAGGTGGCAGCGAGGAAGCATAAGATGTTGTCAAGTTGCTTAATGAAACAGATTAAAGAAGTTAACAGCCTGAGTGAGTAAATAAAGAGAAAAGCCACTTGACACTTTTCCTATAGTCTTTATTCTTTTAAAGTTTTATTGATTTATCTTAAAACACCAAAAAGTGGACACAGATAAAAGAAATGGTTCAGTTTCTGTTGTCTTTTTAAGGGGGGGTGGTTCTGTGGCTATGATCATTATTGTATTCTGTAATGAGGAAGTTGGTGGAGCTGGCCCATTTGGTTTTGACAAAGGTAATGGAGATTTGTGCCCTTGATATCTTTTTTTTGTTTTGTTTTGTTTTTCGAGACAGGGTTTTTCTGTGTAGCCCTGGCTGTCCTGGCACTCACTCTGTAGATCAGAAATCCTCCTGCCTCTGCCTCCCAAGTGCTGGGATTAAGGCATATGCCACTATCAGCACCCCACTGAATCCAGGCCCTCCAGGGCTGCATCCTTCCTTGTTTACGTAGTTAGCCACCACCATAGTAACTGTAATTTCTTGCTTCCTTGTTTGTCCTTTGGTCTCCTTTCCTGGATTTTTTAGATTTAGGCCAGGCTGTTCTTGTATCTGGTTTGGCCTTGTTTGGATGGTCCCTAACAGTCCTGGGGGGGCTCCCAGCTCTTGGCCATCAATCATCAGTCACCTCATTGATAGCCTGATCTTCTCCTCCTCCTTTGTCCTGCCCTTGTTTACTCTGTTCTTTTGGGCGAGGGGATTTTTGGTGCTGGTACTGGCTTTGTTTTTGATTGAATAACCTATAGCTTTGGCCTTTGGAGTTTACCAGGAACTGATAAACCTATCCTCTCAGGTCTGGAGGAGTTCAATGCATCAGGTTCCTTTTTTTCTTAGTGACCACTACATATAGGGGAATTAAAAAAAAAGTGCCTCATTTATCTGTACAAGTGGTAACTAATTTAATCCATGGTTCTGGATCAAAGATAAGGATTGCTGAGTTTTCAGCCGTGGCTGTAGAGGAGTCTTTGTAGGAACAGTGCCTAGAAAGAAGAAGTTGAAAACAGAACTTAGGAAAATTGGAAAGTAAATGAAGCAAAGACTCCTAAGTATAGAGGAGGACACAGGATTCAGAGCATAGAGAAAAGCCTCCTTTTCACAAAGAACTTAGGGAGAAGAGATGGAGGCTACTGTGGGACTGGAGAAATTTGTCAGTGACGGATGAACGAATTTAATCCTATTAATTTTCTGTCTGTCTTTATCACTGTAAGTGTGTCTGTTAGGATTCGGCCTTGCACATTCTAGATATCTCAATACTTTTTGGTTCCTAGCAGCAGACATAGTATTCCAATCATAGTGCGGTAGTGGAGGGAAGAGAGAAATACTCATTTCTTGAAGTTAAGTCCCATTATTAATGAAATCTGGTAAAACCAAATTTGATTAATGTTTGATAACTACAGTTGTATATGAACCAGAGTAAAGGAAGAAATATCTTTAGCAGTCCATCAAAGCCCCATCTCTTACTTATAGGAGGCAATGGTTAGCTTGTAGTGAGTATTTATTCACTTGTTTGTTTGTTTTTACTTAATTTGTTGAGTGAGAGTGTTGACACAGTATTGTTGGGATGGAGTGTCAACTTGTACCTCTCAGGCTAGCCTTGAACTCGAGGCCGTCCTGGCTCAGTCTCTCAATGTTGGGCTTATGAGTGCATGCATGCCTTGAGACCTGTAGGTTCTAGTTTTTAAATGTTACTACTTATTAGTTTTGTTTGTTTAACAATTTGTTAAAAAAATAATGTAGTTAGACTGACATGATGCCTCATACCTATAACCTCAGCACTCAAAATGCAGAAATCGCCTCCTCTTTGAGGCCGTCTGGAGCTGCATCCAGTGAATTCCAGGCCAGCCAGGGCTACATAGTGTCTCTGAAAACCAAAATAATAGTCCTAGGTTTCTGTTGCTGTGATAAAACATCATGACCACAAACAACTAGGGAAGGAAAGGGTTTGTTGTGCTTATAGTGATTGAAGTAGGGGCAGGAATTCAAGGCAGGGGCCTCGGGGCTGGAACTGAAGTAGAAAACTTGGCGGGGAGAGTGCTGCTTTCTGGCTTGCTCAGCCTGCTTTCTTATGCACCAGAGGCTCACATTATTGCCTGAGGGTAGGTAGCACCACCCACTTGTGCTGGGTCCTCTGCATCAACCACTGAGAAAATGCCTTATAGGCTTTTCTGCTGATAACTCTTCCCTTCCCCACCCCCCACCCCCACTCCCTTTGGTTTTTAGAGACAGGGTTTCTCTGTGTAGCCCTGGCTGTCCTGGAACTCACTCTGTAGACCAGGCTGGTCTCCAGCTCAGAAATCCTCCTGCCTCTGCCTCCCAAGTGCTGGGACTAAAGGCCTGCACCACCACTGCCCAGCTGCAGATGACTCTTAAGGAGGCATTTTCTCAGTTGAACAAGCTTCCCTTCTCTTAAGTGGCTCTAGCTTTATGTTAAACTGATGAACAGTTAGCCAGCACAACAACAATAGCAATAATAATGATGATATCAGATTATATAGTCCACATCCACAGTCGGCATTTAGAATTTTATCATATTTACTTCATTTTTAAAAATATAAGTTTAGCTGGACATGGTTGTACACACTTTTAATCCCAGCATGCAGGAAGCAAAGGCAGGAGGATTTCTATGAATTTGAGTCCAGTCTAGGACAACCAGGACTGATATACAGAGGAACCTTGTCTAAACATTCAAACAAACAAAAAGTTTGACATTATTTGATATCCTGCATTCTACTTCTGTTTTTCTTATGGTGCAGTTGTTAGCATGAATCTTTTTATCTAGATTTTTTATCGATGTATGTATAATTTTAAATTTGTATAAAATATACTGTATACACCTTACCTACTTTTAAATATGTGAAAAATACTTCCTGTCATTGATATGTATGTGGTATATATTCTTGAAACATTCATTTCTGTTCTTTTTGTAAATCACTGCTTTTATCAATTAAGTTTATCAGTGCTGAGCGTGAATCCATGGCCTGTCCACTCAAGGCCCGCACTCTACTGTTGATTGCTTTCACTTTAAGTAATAAGATTTTTACAGATTAAATTGTTTGTCACTCATTTTGTGTATTTACAGTAGCTTGATTATTTTTATTTTTCTATTTTTTCGTATTCCATCCCTCTGTACCACTCTGTTGCTTTTCTCAGGATAAAACCTAAAGTCAGAGGACTTAATCATTGGTTCTTTGCCTTAGGTGAGCCAGTTGGGAAGGAGGAGTTCAACTGTTTTTTTCACCACTGGTAGACCCTCATTTACTTTGGACACAGAATCCGTACACTTAGGCATCTGTGTGTTTTTTTCCCTTTGGACATGTAATGGAGGACAGGTATCCACAGGTCTCCACCTAGACAAGGGGCTTGCGGCGGCTAGGCTCTCTCTTCACTGAGAATTCCCACAAGCCCCATGTCTAGACTCTTCAGTTCCCTTGGTGTTCGTTCTCTTTAGTTGAGCAAATTGCCTTGTTTTAACGCTACTATAAATGTACTTTTTACATCAGCTGTAGTTGGGGACCCTCATGTTAGAATCTCCCAGAACACTCAAGATGGAGGCATTAGGTTCATCAGAGTCAGTGGGATTTCTTACATCCTGCCATGACCATGTTTGTGCTACAGGAACTTCACAGACCAGCTTCGGAAGATTTCCAAGGATGCAGGGATGCCCATCCAGGGTCAGCCATGTTTCTGCAAATACGCACAGGGAGCAGACAGCGTGGAGCCCATGTTCCGGCATCTTAAGAACACCTACTCAGGACTGCAGCTCATTATCGTCATCCTGCCCGGGAAGACTCCAGTGTATGGTACAGTTCTCCTGGGACAGTGATAATAACGATAGGGTTCAGTTCACAGTAGCCCCCTGGAGGCCTCTAGGGTGGAGTCAGTGGAGAAATCTGGCATTCTCCAGAGATGGTCATTAATGTCAGTGGTTTGTTTGTTGTTTATGTTCTTAAATCAGAGAAATATTCTGTGTGAGCTATTGAGTCATTCAGCTTTGCTTACCTGTTCACACGGCATCACATTTCCCAGGATCCCCTGTGACAGCATCTTTCTGGCAGGCTGAAGTAGCTGGATACAGAGACAGGTCAGGCCAGGTGGCTGTTATTTCGGGGTGTGTTATTTATTAGGATGTGATGAGCTCAAGCTGAGGTTATTCTGCTAAGAACCATGGACTCTTTTGCAACATTTCCCCATTTTCCTTTTTTCAATTTTATGAGTTCTTACTCAGTCGTCCTCCGTTCTCCCGCCTGCCTCAGAGGCTGTGCTGGTGCTGTGCCTCCCTGGTCTGCTTTCGTTCCCATCCAGGCTTGGTGCCCTGCATCTTCAGACGAACTGTGCTAAAGCCCACTGCAACCATTTTGCAGTGTCTCTTAAGCATTTTTTTCCTCTTGTTTTTCTTCTTTTGAAAGAGTTGTTTTCGTATTCTGTGTGCACGCTTGCTCCTTAGCCTGTCTCCTCTACCCTGTCTACTTTTCTCCTCCACCATCTCTCGGACTGAGGCTCTGCTTCTGTTCTCTTCTTCCCTTGACTTCCAGATACATTTCTCCTCTCGCTTTGTCATTATCAGAGATGTTTGATTGTCTAAGATTTTCTGTCCCCTTCTGTCTGTCTGTCTTCTGTTGATATTTCTCATTCATTCTGGTTGCCGTGGCCATTGGCCATTACTATGATATGGCACTATAATCTGAAAACTAGTCCTCGAAGTCTCTGCAGTGCCTGCATGTCCTCTCTCCCTTCTGCAGGGGCCATGATGATCTCTTCTAAACTTTCTTCTCAAGGAACTTTAAAAACATTTATTTATTTTTTACTGTGTGTGTGTGTGTGTGTGTGTGTGTGTGTGTATACATATGCACTTGTGCCATAGTATGTGAGTGGCGACTGGAAGATAACTCGAGGAATAGGTTTTCTTATTCGACAAATGAGTTCCGGGGATAGGACTGAGTCGTCAGGCTTTGTGAGAGCACCTTCCACCATACACCCTCCTGAGCCGTCACCAGTCCCTCAGATCTTTGGTGAGTAGGTTAATAAATCAGACTTTTTAAAAGCAACATAACTTCACTGGTCTCATTCAATATGAAAGGACTTTCAGGCCTGATACTTTTTAACCTTTCAGCTCTGTCCTGTATGGTTCACTTAATAAGCCTACTACAGAATTGCTTGTCCTGAAACAGAACCCAACCTCAGTCCTTCCACCAGTCAGCGAACATTGGCAAATTGCCAAACTCTCTGAGCTTCATGCGTTGATTATATACCAAGCAGCATCTAGTAGATTCCTCGATAGCAAGGAAAAGTTTGAACGCTCCCCGTCTGTGCTTTCCTCTCTGGCTGTGTTCTGCTGGTATTGCTTCCCCATGGCTCAGATGTCTGAACGCGCCTTTTGCCCTTCTTCCCCGTAACATTCTCTCCACCTCCCAAAACCTAGTTTAAGTTATACTTATTTTATATTTTGGTCATTTTTCCCTAGAGGAGAAATATGTCCTTTTGTTATTGTTTGTTTGTTTGAGAGGGTCTCACTATGGCCTTTTGTTCAAAGATCTGCCTGCCTCTGCCTCTGCCTCTGCTGAGATTGAAGACATGTCCCATCATGCCTGGCTTCTTTTTTTTTTTAAGATGTATTTTATTTTAAAGTATGTATATGAGCATGTGAATACAAAAGTGTGCCAGGTTCCCTGGAACTGCAGTTACAGACAATTGCAAGCTGCCCAACAAGGGCGCTGTAACCAATCTTAGGTCCTCTGTAGGAGCACCAGGTACTGTTAACCCCTGGGTCATCTCTCCAGCTCCACTGTGACTCTTTTTAATTCCTTTACATTATTAGAAATTTGATCAGTTGTGGCCTTGATTGATTTTTTTTTTCCTTAAACAGAGTTTCTCTGTGTAGCCCTGGTTGTCTGTAAGCCAAACTCTTATAGATAGTTACCCATCTGCCTGCTTCTGCCTTCCAATTGCTGGGATTAAAGGCCCACACTGCCACCACCCAGCTGCTTGATTTTATTTTGAGCATGAAGTAGATCTAACTCTGCTCTCTGACCCACACAACTAAAGTAGAATTTTTCACTAATGACAATAATTTTAATAATTCCTTATAGAGGGAAGTTGGTTATAACTCAGGTCCCCCTTGGATGAAAGAAAAAGATTTTTTTTTTAATCTTCCCTCCTGGGGGTGTGGGTAAAAATGACACTATCCCTATGTTGTTCATGTCAAAATCTCGTTGGCATTGTGGTTTTGGGGGAAACATTGGGTGTCACTTTGATTCAGTCCTATGCATGTCCTCTTTCTAATATTTTTAGCTCCTTTTTCTCAATTAGACTGCTCTTCCAGAGGACCGGAGTTTGATTCCCAGCACCCACATGGCAGCTTAAAACCATCTGTAACTCTAGTTCTAGAAGATCTGGCATCTCGTTCTGGCTTTCCCTGGCACCAGGCATGCACATGGTATACAGAAATACATGTAGACAAAACACATGAATAAAATTTAAGTTAAAAAAAAATTAAAGGTTTAAAAATTCTTATAAGATTTATAACAATAAGATTAGTAAGTTTATAGGTTTGGGTTTTTTTGTTTTGTTTTAAAGCTAATAGTATCAATCTAATAGAGAAAAGGAGCTAAAAACATTAGAAATAGTGCTTTTAACTGCTTAGATATCTCTCCAGCCCTATAAATAAATCTTAAGTATTCAGCCTAATTTTTTTTCCTCACAAGTATCACAGCATTGTAACAAGTGTGCCTGGTAGAACATTGCTATCCCTGGGGTCCCTCACTACAACCCTTCCCCCAATTAGCGACTGTGGTTCTCATCTCAAACATTGTAGATTAATTTTGCCTATTTTTTTGACTTTATACAAATGGAATTATAATGTATGTGGTTTTTTTTAAATGTCTGGTTTCCCTTATTTAACATTCTCTTTGTAAGATTTTTTCCATATTATATATAGCTGTAATTTCTTGTGTTTCCATTGTGTGACTGTAATGTACTTTATGCTTCATTTCATTCCACAGTTGAGGTTATTTGGATCGTTCCTAGTTTCTAGCTGTTAGGGATACTGGTCGTATTTATCCTTTGAGCACTTGTGCCTGTTTGTGTAGAGCTGGGTCTAGGAATAGGTTTTAAGTGTATCAGACTTCATTCCACCACCAGTGTTCAATAGCTCTAGATGTTTCTGTCCTTTATGCATGACTAGCATGTTTGTAAAGTGTTTGTTTATTTAACTTTTTTTTTTTTTTGGTTTTTCTCTCAGACAGGGTTTCTCTGTATAGTCCTGGCTGTCCTGGAACTC
This sequence comes from Tokudaia tokunoshimensis, assembly GCA_036184795.1. Classification (NCBI taxonomy): domain Eukaryota; kingdom Metazoa; phylum Chordata; class Mammalia; order Rodentia; family Muridae; genus Tokudaia; species Tokudaia tokunoshimensis. Next base: position 109,882,025 of record BTHU01000005.1, on the reverse strand, counting down.
ACTCTGTAGACCAGGCTGGCTTCAAACCCAGAAATCTGCCTGCTTTGCCTCCCAAGTGCTGGGATTAACGGCGTGCGCCACCACTGCCTGGCAAAGTGTTTGTTTATTCACGGTGATTTTTACTTAGCTGTCTTTTACTGATTTATAGATATGCTTTATAATTTCTATATTGAATATACATTTGTATCACACACACCATCTTTGTTCTGTGGCTTGCTCTTTCTTTTTCCCTTTTTTCTTTGTTTTGTTTTGATGAGACCCTTGACATGGCAATTCACTTATACAAACACACACACACACACCCCACCACCACCAAGTCCATCTTAAAGATACTATTTAAATGCATTCTTTTTTTTTCCCACGTTTCACATTTGGCAGTCTATCTGTAAAGGGAGCAAACATTCTATTGCTTTGCTGTTTCTTGGCAGTTGCCCACAGCTGTCGCAAAGGCTGGAGTCTTGGCCCTCTGCACACTCCTGGACTCAGCCAGTGGACATGGGGACCGTTATCTACAGCAGATAGCTCATGGCTGTGCGATTTCCTCCCTCTCTGATGTTCCAGTCCTGAGTTTTGGTTAGCATGTCTCTGCTGTCTTCAAAAAGATTTAGTCTGACTTTTCTGAATGTTGATTTCCACAGAACAGATTTGCAACTAACTCCTCAGTCTTTTATAAGCTAAAAGGATTTCTTTAACCTTTTAAATATGCTCCCACTGGAGACATACCAAACTCTTCCTTGATCTTACGTCATTCTTTTTGTGTTGGGTATTGCCAAAACAGTTTGCATTTCCACACACTGACTTTTTGGTTTTCAATATCACTAAATACAATGAATATTTATGGTTCTCATTTTACGTGATCTCTCAGTTGTATCTGACTTTGTCAATTACTCGTTTCTTCCTTTCCTTTGGTATTTAGAATAGTACACTGTCTTGGCTTCTTCCTAGTTCTGCTGAGCTTCCCTCCTTTGCAGACTTGTTTTCTTTAGCTTGTTCTGCAAATGTGGATTTTCTTCTAGATTCAGATCCAGCCTTGCTGTGACAGGCTTTTCAGCTCCCCATCCTAGGAGTTGCTAAAACTATCTCCCTTTCTTAGTGACCCCATCAAGAGCATGCCTTCAATTACTTAGACTTCAATATTGCACAAATTTTGCACTTGACAAAAAAAAAAAAAAGCTTCCAACTACCATGCCCGTTTCCCTAGTGAAACCCTTACTACACTCAAACTCAAAAGAGTATAGGATCTGTTTTTGTCAGGAAAACTAAAGCCTTGAAAGTAATCCATCAACAAGGAGCATGCATGCAAATGAGACCACTACTCTGTACAAGACTGAAAAGTTATTAATAAAATATCCATCAAAGCTCATTTCTCTTATGTACGGAGTCTATACCAGGTTCCTTAGTGGTCTCTTGACTCCATTTGTTTCCATGTCCACAATTCAGCTGCCTTTCTGTGTGTGAGGGACTGAGCCCAGGCACTCATGCATGGTAAACACACACTACACTACTTACTGAGGTCCAGTCCCTCAGCCGCCTGCCTAAATTAGTTTCTCAAAAGTTCCTTACTATTTCCAGGTAGGATGCTGCTTGCTCTTTGTTTTGAGACTCTTATGGTTTAGAGGCTGTTCTCAGGCTGCCACTAAAGTCCTGTTCTTCCTGCTTCATCCCCCAGTTGCTGGTGCTATGGGTGTGAACCATCCTGTCCAGCTCAGGCTGTGTTTTTGCATGTTTCCTCCTGCTTGGAATTCACTCATTCTCATTCATATTCATTCTCTCTGTCTCTCTCTCTCTCTCTCTCTGAAACTCCTCCTTCCCAGATTTTTTAGTTCAATCATTATATACCCCTAACTAGGTTATTACCCCATATTATACATTCTTACAACTCTGTTTTACCACTGTTATTTTTTATACTGTGTGACATAGCGTAGACTTTTAGCAAAAGGCCAAATGCACTAATCATTTTTCTCTCTTCCCTAGCTGAAGTGAAACGTGTCGGAGATACACTCTTGGGAATGGCAACACAGTGTGTGCAGGTGAAGAATGTGGTCAAGACCTCACCTCAGACTCTGTCCAACCTCTGCCTCAAGATCAATGTCAAACTTGGTGGCATTAACAACATCTTAGTCCCACACCAGCGGTATGAACTCTTACTTACTCTGTCAAGGGGACCTCCTGGGGAAAGGTGAAAAGACAAGAACCCTTTCCAGGCAGAGTGACAGACACAAGAGACAGAAGACTTAGAATGGGCACTTAATGGTGCCAGCCAGAACACTCAATTCCTCACCGTTTTGTTTTTTCTCCTTGCTCAGCTCTGCTGTTTTTCAACAGCCAGTGATTTTCCTGGGAGCAGATGTTACACACCCCCCAGCTGGGGATGGGAAGAAACCATCTATCACAGCAGTGAGTGATTCCTCTTAATTCTAAGTACTTTAGAGTGATGTGTGTTCAGCCCTAAACTCTGCTCTTTCCAAGAACCCCCTGTAAACCTAACTCTGCATGAGAGCATAGCCTGTGGCCAGAAACTGTCTATCAGTCGCTCTTTCTTTCTGTGTGTTCATTTTACGCTTTTTTGCTCTAGATTTAAGAGTGGTATGGAGGTGATCTTGTATCTCTTCTTTGAAACATCTTTTAAGGGAATTACCTGATTGCTGGATTGGCCTTTCTTTGGCCATTGGTCCATCTAGTAGAGTAGCTGTCTCTCCACTCACTCCCTATGATATCTGGAGCATTTAAGTTTTTCAAGTCTCAGTCTCTAGGACACTTAATTTGACAGAAAAAAAAAAATGAAGAAAGAAAAGCAATACAAAATGAAACTACGTGAGTGTGGATCAGGAGTTTGAAGCCACTCTTGATGCTCAGGTCCTTCTGCTGACCATAGACCGTGGATAGTGCTTTCCTGCACGGACAAGGAAAGCAAACATTCTGATCACATATTAAATAGATTCTGTTTGCAAGGCAGAACAGGTTGAATACGGTATTTACTGGATCCTATCATCCCTTTTGCATGGCAGCCAGATAGGTACTGTCTTCTGATGTCAAGGTTTTCTAGGAACATAGTGAGTGAACTCATTCAGTTAGTTGGAGAGTATTCTTTTTCAGAATTCCCTCCTGAGGCCCATTACTTCAGAGCAAAGGAAGGTGACATTCTGGAGACCGATGCTTTCTCTCTGTTGCTAGGTGGTAGGCAGTATGGATGCACACCCCAGCCGATACTGTGCCACCGTGCGTGTGCAGCGCCCACGGCAGGAGATCATCGAAGACCTGTCCTATATGGTGCGTGAGCTGCTCATCCAGTTCTACAAGTCTACCCGCTTCAAGCCCACCCGCATCATCTTCTACCGAGACGGGGTCCCTGAGGGCCAGCTGCCCCAGGTATGGTTCCCAGTGGCTGGCGTATTATCTTGTTGAGGCCAGAGGACAACTTTTTCAAAGTTGTTGGTGCTGGGAAAGGCCAGAGAGCACTTCTGAGAAGCAGGGTAGCAAGTACTTTTGTTTCAGCACACAGTTCTCAGTGTTCCTAGGTAGTGTTGAGACTATTTAGTGGTTCTTTTCCTTTCTTTTGAGACATGGTCTCACTATGTAGCTCTCCCTGACCTGGAACTCTCTATGTAGCCTAGGCTGGCCTTGACTTAACAAAGATTCCCTGTCCTTTCTCCTGAACATTGGGATTAAAGGTATGCACCACTACACCTTTCTAGTTTCCTGTCTTAATGTAAGGTCTCTTTTTGCATAGAGTAGCTAGGGCTCCTGAAGCCACGGTTCCTAGCAAAGGTTTTCAAACGTACTATCAGGACTCATCATTTTTAATTGTTGAGCATCAGCTTATAAATGTTAAGTGCAAAAAGCCACATACAAGTTGGAATGTTGCTAGTTCAGTAAGACCTTTAAATTAAGAAAGGGCCATGTTCCTTTTCTCCCTCTTCACCCTGTGCCTAGATCCTTCACTATGAGCTGCTTGCCATTCGAGATGCATGCATCAAACTGGAAAAAGACTACCAGCCCGGGATCACGTATATTGTGGTGCAGAAGCGCCATCACACCCGCCTTTTTTGCGCTGACAAGAATGAGCGGGTGAGTGAGGAAGCTAGGCCACCGATACCCTCTTCCTGTCTCCTGCAAGTAGAGAGAAGCCTTGAGATACAGTCTGGGAATTTAGTTTTTTCCTGTGTGTTCTCCCTGGCTGTTTCCCCTGGATTTGCGGCCCATCCTCCACCACTTGTCCTCCCTCACTCCTCCTCCTCCCCTCCTTCCCTCATACTTCCTCTCCTCCTAACTCCCTAGCCTAGACCCCTTATATAGACCAGCTCCCAGAGAAGGGAAAGGGAACTACCATTTATTGAACTTCTTGTATGTGCCACGCACTGTTCAAGGAGTCTTCCTCACAGCAGCTCTGTGAGGTAGGTACCAGTGATCTCTCTGTTTAACCTCAGAAAGGTTAAATGGCTTGCTAGGATCATACAACTAGTAAATGGTGAAACCAGGATTCAAACACTTGACTTTAGAAGCCCATTATTTCAAGACTTAGTTCCCTCTGAGAATAAATTTATTCTTGTAATTCTGGGAGAGTAAGAGTAGAATCCAGTAAAGGTGCTAGTCAGGGCCAGGCAGGTCTTGGGATTTTGGTTGTGTTTGTCTCTCCAGATTGGGAAGAGTGGTAACATCCCAGCAGGGACCACTGTGGACACCAACATCACCCACCCATTTGAGTTCGACTTCTATCTGTGCAGCCATGCAGGCATCCAGGTAGGTGGACCATCTCCTGGGGTTTCTATCGGGTCAAGGATTAATTGGTTATTCCTACTACATTTAGAATATGTTTGTTGTAGTTGAGTATATAAAATGACTGTTAGCCCCAAGTATATTTGTAGGTTGCTTTATAATATTTGATTTTGCATATTATGCCTCGTATGGGTGGTGGGGTATGCTCATACAGCCTAAACATATTCTTAATTAGTAGTGTTTTGGGGGTTTTTTTGTTTTGATTTGTTTTTTGCTTTTGGTATCGTTATTGTTTTGTTGTTGTTGTTTGTTTTTATTTTTGTCAGCAGGCATCCACTCTGTCCAATCAGGCCACTTACCATCTTTTTTACCTAGGGTACCAGCCGACCATCCCATTATTATGTCCTTTGGGATGACAACCGTTTCACAGCAGATGAACTCCAGATCTTGACATACCAGCTGTGCCACACTTACGTACGATGCACACGTTCTGTCTCTATCCCAGCACCTGCCTACTATGCCCGCTTGGTGGCTTTCCGGGCACGATACCACCTAGTGGACAAGGAGCATGACAGGTAAAGGCTAGCTGTTTGCTTTTTGCTCCAGCATTTGTACCAACCCTTTCGACTTTTTGTTGGTAGAAGGAAGTGGATGTTATTCAATTTGAGGCCCTTTATTTAGGGCTTCTCTACCTAAACCTGAGTTGGTGTTGTCTCTTAATTTGGTATGTGAATTGGCACTGTAGGCATGGGTGAGGGATTAGCAGCAGGTCTGTTCACCAGGAAGGACTTTTTTTTATGTTTTCTTTTCAGTGGAGAGGGGAGCCACATATCGGGGCAGAGCAATGGGCGAGACCCCCAGGCCCTGGCCAAAGCTGTGCAGGTTCACCAGGATACTCTACGCACCATGTACTTCGCTTGAAGGCAGAACGCTGTTACCTCACTGGATAGAAGAAAGCTTTCCAAGCCCTGGGAGCTGTGCCACCCAAATCCAGAGGAAGCAAGGCAGAGGGAGGTGGGGTCGGAAGGAGTATAGGAGGCCTTGTTTCTATCTACAGAGGGGGTAGAAGGGTGGGAAGAGGACCAGCAAGACAGACTACCAGCCAGAAATCTCTGATAGCAACCTCATGTCCTCCACCCCCTCCCCATCTTGTCATATCCGACCCCCCCGGACCAAAAGGGGCTTCACTAGTGCCCACCATACACACAGTTGTCTCATGTGACTCACAGTGCTAAAGACTCATGCTCGACAGCTTGCTAGGGTCAGCTCTGCAGCCCTGTGGTCAAATGCTGGTATGTTTGGGTTTGATATTCTAGATGAGAAAGTGGGTGGGAAGAGGGCAGGAATTTTTAGGAGCCTTAATCAGAAAAGGTCTAGATTTGTTTAAGAAGAAAAATGAAAACAGACTCAGATCAATATTTTAGGATACTAGATGTTTTCATGGGTTCAGAATCCACTTTGTAGGAAGATTTTTAATGCTAATGGTTTGGGTTGCTCCTCCCCAGCTGCCACCCCTCCCATTATTCCTCTCCACATTCTCTACCCCATACGCCTCTTTCCTGACAGACATCCAGCCCCTAGTAACACTTACGGCACTATGGCACTTAGCTCTGAGGTGACATGACCCTGTCTTCCTTCCGCCTGCTGGTGGGTAACCAGTGCCTTCCCATAATGGTAATGCTGCAGAACTGCAACCTTTTGTACCTTTCTCTGTGGGATGGGGTGTGGGTGGGAGAGGAGGTAGGGAGGGAGGGAAGAGATATCCCAATGCCAGCAAGCCTCCAGCCAGAATGCCAGCTAATTTTCATTTGAAGGAATTGACTTCCATAATCATTGAGCTTTTAAAAAAAAGATCACAACCTCAAGATGGTTAAAATCCATTGACATTTGCACTTTCAGACATGACAAGTCTCTGAGCTGCTGAGATGACTGGCCCTTAGCCTTTTCCCTTTAGCCTCCTCTTCTCTCTGGTCCCACCCCCACCCTGCCAGGTCTAGAGTTATTGTCATAGTATTTCTCATTCTTGGCTTCTTTTCCCCCTGATGGTAAAATCTCTTGTTTCAATATTTCTTAACTGGGGTGTCTTACAGCAGAAGATCGTAAGGACTAAAATAAGGAAACAGAAAACTAAATGTTATTTTTATACCATAACTTGAGTCTATTGCCAAAATCTGGAAATTCCCTCCCATACCTGATGAGTCCCATACCTCCATGAGAAACATGGAGCCATCAGAAGGAAATGTGGACCTGACTTGTGTTCTGGCCTGGCTAAGTAGGGGGGTGGTTGTCTCCCCAAGGTGGGGCTCAGCCTCTGTTCTCCCTCTGTGCAAAACCTTGTTCTCGAGACAGCCTCCCTCCACGCACTGCCCTGAACTCTTCCTTGTAAGTGCATCTCTTCCCCTTTTCTGGACTGGACTGTCCTTTGATTCCTTGACTAACCGAGAGTCTAGCATGTCCTCTGGACAGGCTGGAGAATTTTGCTGCTCCCTTTTGCTTCTGTTTACACAAATGAAATTTTCCTGTTTCCCACTAGGGCATGTGAGTGGGTGGCATGGGCTTTTCTTTTTCTTCCCCTCTCTTGAGATACTGGGGTTCAGCTGTCTTGCAGGACTGGAAAAGAAGTGGGTTCTAGCTTTGTCCTTGCTGACCTTGAAGCAAGGCCCCCTTTTTCCTTGACCGGTTTTTTCTCCTGCATTATTGCTTGGGATGGGGAATTTGAACCTCTGTGTCTAGGTTCCCCTTCTGAGGAGCCTGAGCTTGGGATTGCCCTACTCTGGTGTTGAAGCCATGATATTTTAGATCTAGCCCAGGCTTAGAGGCCAGCTGGAGAAAGGAAGGTCTGAACCCTGGTCTATGGAGTCAAAACCTTTCGCCAGGAGCCCTTGTATAGACCCAGATTTGCTATGCAAATAGTCCAGGTTCAGTTGTGGCTGGCTACATTGTTCAGTAACTTCCCAACAGGTAGCACAAACATTCCTTATGGAAAAAGCCCAGGACTGTTCAGTAGTTCCTCCTGTACTTCTTTTCTGCTGGCTACAGTATGGAGTGCCCCATGGGCACAGGCCCAGCCGAAGAACAGAACGGAGGGCCCTGGGAAGAGGCAGCTCACTGGAGAGCCTACATTCCTTACACAAGTGCCTAAACAGAGTGATGCCAACACTCCATCTGCCCCGTCATCGCCTTCATAGACAGTCTACTTCGTGTTCCGTCACCCTTTGGGGAGGGAGCTCTTCGCAGACAGTGTGCTGTCAACTTGGGTACATTTGGGGGCTTGGATTAAGGGCTCTACTCCAGGAGGGTCCAGTCATTCACCAGCATTTGCAGATGCCCATAGGGAACAGGTGGCTGTCACAACTCCCAGCGACAACTTTTTGTTCTCTCCTTTTTTCTTTGCCTCACTCTCTCCAGTTGGGTTTTAAGCTAGAATGAAAAGCAGTTTCGGTCCTTTGGTATTTATGTGCCATCCAAGAAATAAAAGCAAGAGAATGCTGGGCATGACGGCCCATGTCTGTAATTCTGTTATTTCAGCACTAAGGCTGAAGCAGATGCAAGTTCAGGGTCCGCCTGGGCTGCTCAGTGAATTCCAGGCCAGTGTGCACTATGTAGCAAGACCATGTCTCCATAAAAAAGATGGAGAAAAATGACTTGGATGATACATCTTGCTGTGCTGTTAAACAATTCTTTGAGACTTAACTGCTGACCATGTGGGTTCTTCTCATTTAAAGGCGGTATGCACACATTGAAAACAGTGTTGCCAAGCCTCAGCTTGTTTGGATTTGGTTTAAGTGGTGCATTGTACCGAGCTCTGGGAGGATTTCAACCTCATCTTAGACAGATCTTTCTCCCTCCCCCCCCCCAACTGTTCGGCTTTCCCTGTCCTCCTCTTGCCTTCCCTGGCTTCCTCTTCCTTCTCCCTCTTCCCTCAGCTTGCTTGCTGGCTGGCCTGCCTGCCCGTCTGCCTGTGTGATAATGAATTCTCTGCATGGCTGCAATGATCCCACTGTTAGTTGGCAAGGTCAGGCTTAGCTCATTGACTACAGAAGACCAAAAACCTGTTTCTCATGCCCAGTGGTGTTAGCCCTGGGTTGCACTGTCCTCGAGCTTACACTAGGTCAGAGCAGCAGGCTTGTCTAACTGACAAAATCAGTAGGGTTTCTGGCAATTTCAACACCTCCATTCTGTGGAGGGGGGTTGGAAAAGAGGCAGTGAAGGAGAGTGCCGATTTGGATTCAGCCCATTGAGTCCTATTGGTTGAGGTGCTTTTGCCAGCCTGTTGGGATCAGCCTGGAGCTACTGTTACTGGGAACTTATCCTTGGACTATGACTAAAGTTGAACATAACTTAAGTATGAAACTGCTCTAAAATGTAGTTTTCAACTGCAACATAGCTCCTCTGTGGCTGAGTAGCAATGTTTTTGAACAGTTTTCTTTTTAACCAGAATTCTGTGAATGATGCCAGGAACAGAGTTTTCTTAGCTGGCCCAGGGAAAGTCTACAAGGTTGCTCAGTGTTGTAGACCTGGCATCCAGCATCACAAAGGAGGATGGAATTTCTTCCCTTTCAGGGTAGAAGATTCACCTCTTACCTAGCCAAAAGGCAATTTTGGAAATTCATGTCGGGAAGAAAGATTTCGTTTTGTTTTTAATTTACTGGGCTTTAGATAATCCAGGATGGTAGTTAATTATGCCTTCCTTGGGCAGGGATCATGGCAGGGATGTGCAAGGCACTCTAATACTTGGCCTTCTAAGCAGACTGGGAAAGGGGGATTCTCTGGTTTTCTCTTTCTCCCCACTTACTAGGACTTGCCTTCTCCCTGAGCCACGAGAGAGGCTGGGTTGGTGCTCTCCCCTTACTTTGCTCCTACTGACTTAGAACCTCTGGCTGCTGTACGATAGCCCAAGAAAGGGAATGGAATGAATGGGCTCAAAACAATAATGTAAGGAAGGCGATTTCCTTCCTTAAAAAGGGAAATCAGAAACTCTCCAAGAATTGTGTAAGTAAAGACAATGTGTCTGAATGCACTGAGTCCTCTAGTGTCATAGCAATAAGGAAAAATGAATTGACTTCCTGTGCACACAGTCCAACCTGACTGGTGTATGATGTTGCACTTAGCAGCCATGTGGTGGGCATGTGTGACTACTCCGGGTTTCACTTTATTTTCTAAACTTTTTATTCCTCTCAAGTCCAGCATGGATGGGGAAATGTCCCTGGAGCCCCGCAGCTGTGTACTTGTTAGCATTTGTTTCCCATTGAGACTGTGTTTGTGTCCTGCTTTGAGCTGTACCTTGTCCCGTCCATTGTGAAATTATCCCAGCAGCTGTAATGTACAGTTCCCTTCTCAAGCAAGCAACAGCAGCACAATCCTGTGTTTTATAAAGACAACAGTGGCTTTTATTTCTAAAGTGTAGTCTCTGTTTTTTTTTTCCTACCACAAAATAAACAGTTAGTATTAGTTACATCTCTGATAGGTTTTAGGATGGAATAATAGGTTGTCATGCAGTCACACTGCACAGGGTCTCTCTGTATTCTTCACAGACATGCAATACTCCCATGTGCTGGGAGTATTGTGGGAGGAGAAAGTAGGTATAGTTCAACAATGAGAAAAAACAGGATGTCTTTGAAGTTTCTTGGGGAGATCATTGGTCACCGAGTCCTCCGGTTACAAACGATTAGGCTGGGCTGAAGCTGTAGCAGTGAAGACAGAACAGAGGGAACATTTGAGGAGCAGGAAAAAGTATTAATAGGACATCATGAGTAGTAGAATGTAGAGCTTAGGTCTCTACTTGAACATGAATGTACTGAGACATTCTTACCAAGATGCGATAATGCAACTATACAAGGCTTGTAGTACATCTCCTGATAAAGGATAATTAGCCTCAGATGCAAAGTTTTCTTTGAGGGTTCTCTTATGTATCCCTGGTGACCCTCAAATTCAGTCTTCTGAGCTCTACCTCCCATGCACTGGAGTTGGAGGCCTACAATAACCTGCCAGCCTTAAGAATCTTGAGAATCCAATGGGGAATACAGTTAAAGTTTCCAATAAACACAGTCTTGGTGCTTAGGCAAGATAGGAAACTACTGGTAGAAGTACCGGATTCACACTGCGTAAAAGGTAGCTAAGGCCTCAGTTGCAAGGGAAACTGCTTACAAAAAGAAATAGACTGAACAGCCAGCTTTGTGGATAGGGAGGGGGCTGAAGCTAGGTAACAGCCAAGTCACCACTAGATAAACTGGTAACTAATTTTGAGCTGATTTAAATAAAGTAGAGAAAAAAATAGAACAGAAAAGGAATTTAGGACTTCCAAAGTGTTCATCAGAGAACACCATTTTCAAATTTCTCTTGTTCTTAGGAGAAAAAAAAAAGTCCTGATTTTGTTCCTAACAAGTGTTATGTTATGCATTGTGTACTGGTACACCAGACAGAACCTAGCTTGCTGTACTTACTACTAAAACTTGTCTTCTCCAGGGACTGTGAACCCCTAGGAACCGAAACTACATTCTATTTTGTCATCTCAAGACAACAGCAGATACCAAGAAAGAAATATTTGAGGATGGGTGAAATGAGTATGGAGGGGGTAAATCAAGAAATGATACTGAGACAGGTTTGGTGGTACACACCTTTAACCCCAGCATTTGGGAGGCAGAGACTGTTGATATCTGATTCAAGGCCAGCCTGATGGCATATGGTGAGTTCCAGGTCAGAGCAACAAAGTAAGACCCAATCTCAAAACAAACAAACAAAAACAAACACAACCAAGCCGCGCAGTGGTGGCACACACCTTTAATCCCAGCACTGGAGAGGCAGAGGCAGGTGGATTTTTGAGTCTGAGGCCAGCCTGGTCTACAGAATAAGTTCCAGGACAGCCAGGGCTACACAGAGAAATCCTGTCTCAACCCTGAACTTTAAGCCAAAATAATGTTCCTGCATCTTCAGGTAAGCAGAGTAGGAAAAGATCTGGTGTCAGCCAATTATCTTTTCAGATACTTTCACCCCCAACTTGAGGGATTTCTTGGGTTTGTACCTTAAGCTGGTGGCATAGTTGTTCAGCTTGAAAGGTCTGGTATCTTCCCTAGTGCTACTGGAACACTGATTTCTCAACACTGGGGAAGATGGTTTAGAGAAGGATTCTGGCAGAGAGCCCACTGAGGAATTATCACTGGTAGACGGTGTACTTATAATAGGTCTAGCAGTCCTCTGGAGGCCAAGTGTTATGACTTTGCAGATTATAACACTAAGCCTTTGGTTACCACCTGTCAAATTCCACTAGGATATGGCCGCCTAGACACCAGGATCCTTCCAAGATGCCAAGCTTAAAGGAAGTTGGTTGAACTTGAACAACATATTCCTGGTTGAAGTAAGATAGATTTATTTTATTTTCAAGATAGGGTTTCTCTGTGTACCAGATCCCTAACTGTCCTGGACTTGCTTTGTAGACCACTTTAGCCTTGAACTCTACATTGGGATTAAAGGTATGCACCACCACCACCTGGTGACACAAGGTCTTTTTGTTTCTTTGATATATATATATATATATTTTGAAAGACTTAGCAGTTGGTTGCATCTCAAAGACACTGACTTAGGGTTTCTATTCCTGCAGAAAACCAAGAAGCAAGTTGGGGAGGAAAGGGTTTATTCAGCTTACATTTCCACATTGCTGTTGATCACCAAAGGAAGTCAGGACTGGAACTCAAGCAGGTCAGGAAGCAGGAGCTGATGCAGAGGCCATGGAGAGATGTCACTTACTGGCTTGCTTCCTCTGGCTTGTTCAGTTTGTTTTCTTATAGAACCCAGGACTACTAGCCCAGGGATGGCACCACCCACAATAGGCCCTCCCCCCCTTGATCACTAAATGAGAAAATGCCTTACAGCTGGATCTCATGGAGGCATTTCCTCAAGGGAGGTTCCTTTCTCTGTGATAACTCCAGCTTTTATCAAGTTGACACACAAAACCAGCCAGTGCAGACACCTAACATGACTTAACTGTAAGGTCCTGGAGCCCCAAGTTTTGATTGTTTATGTTTAGATACCCTTTTTAGTACTGGTTAAACAATCTTCCCTCTTGCCTTATTAGTAAAAATATAATGTAGCATATGATATACCGTGAGGCAAAGTAAGGAAGGATGTTGTGGCTATGTCTTGCCTTAGACTCTAGAATCTTATGGCAGTTAGGGTTAGAGGTTAACATTATGGTGAAAGATAATGTTAAGATAATGTAAAGTATTTAGAAGTTCTAAGCCATGCTTTACCAGGCTGCTGTCAATATCACTTCAGTAATGATACATTGGAATACTAAATTGGTTCTCATTTCCCAGACATTGTTTTGGCTATAGGCTGAGGAAGGCTTACACGCTTGGGAAGATATGCAGAGAACATGAAGCACTCCTTCAAAGCAGCCATGTCAGAAGTTAGAAGGACATTTTCCCCCTACAGTGTTTCATTCTAAAACAAATCTTCCTCTGGATGCCCTAGCAATTCAGACTTCATATCTCATTGGCTCATTTTCTCATGCCACTGGCAAAGCAAAGTCATCATTTATAAGACTTAAATTAATGGGACTTATCCTTTGAATCATAAAGACTAGGAAGATTAGTTATGTCTAACAAGACAGAAGCAGGTAAGTACTGTTGGGTGGATACCTCGGCTTATGGTGAGTAGTAGAGAGCCTTCAGTCTTGGCCCCGTGTGTTCTTAGAGCCCATGCTTTATATTGTATTTGTTGCAAGTGATCCAAGTACAAATCATTCTAGAAACAACTGGTGGGGGCTGTCATTTTTTAGTGATGTGTCTTACCTAACCCAGGAAGTAGATTACAGAAGCACGAAGGGCCGTAGAATAATAGTGGCAACTGAGAAGAAATAGAGCACTCTTAAATCCCTGAATCTCACTAGTAGGCCTCAAGGCCTTACCACATGATAAAGTAGAAAGTTTAGCATTCCATCCTTGAAATGCCCTGAGTATTTGGTATTTTAATGTGCTTTGCTCTGGTGACTGTCATGTATCCATGTACCTATATGCTACTCTGATGTTAGGTTGCTCATATAGTTTACTCATTTTAAAATTTGGTTTGTCTTAATGAGCTATAAAAGCATATAAAACTCAAGAAATAAGTTCTTTATTGGAGACATATATGTATGTGTGTATATATAATTTTTCTTAATCCATGGCTTGCCTTTCATTTTGAGTAGGAAAAAAATAACCATTTTTATGTCCAATTTATTAATGTAAAGTTAAATTTATTGTCTTTCTAACTTTTCTAGTTCATGCTCTTTTTTTTTGTAGTATTTAAAGAAAATTTGCATTGTCTGGCTTAGTCTGCAGGCGTGCTCAGTGTTCAGTGTGCGCTGATGCCTCTGCACCCGAGACTTCGTTCTGTTTTATAGTTCTTCCTTCTGAGAACAATCAATGCTCTCAGGGATCAGCCCAGAGTTTTATCCTACTTCTTCAAAACCATCCATCCATCCAACAAATAGTTACTTAATGTGCTCTTATAGGACAGAAACAAGCGTTGCTCTAGATACTGAAGGTGTGACAGTTAGCAAGATCACAAAACTTTATGTCCCGAAGATTAGACTCATTGGAAATCGGTTACCCCCAAACAGTATTTGGTCAGGGGAAAGCCTCATGCAACTTTTCATCGGTAAGAATCGCCTAGACCTTTTTGCCTCCCTACTTTAAATTTTAATTCATGAGTTTTTCATGTGGGCTTACCCTAAAACAGTGTGGTTCTGAACAGCAAAAGTAGATAGGAACCCATCAAAGACATTTGTTGGATTTTATTGATTCTAAGGGCCCAAATCTTCTTACAGTGTTAAAAAAGAGCACCTTCGAAAAGATGGCTCAGTGATTAAGAGCACTGGCTGCTCTTCCAGGAACCTGAGTGATTCCCAGCAGCCATGATTGCACACAACTGCCTTAACTCCAGTCCCAGGAATCTGCCACCCTCTTCTGGCCTCCAGGAATACCAGAATCCCACATGCACAGACCAGACATCACCACACACATTTTTAAACAAATAAAACCACGCTGTTTGTCTCCACACCATGTTTTCTGGAAGCTAGCTGAGCTTACATTCATTCAAAGAACTAGTTCCAGAATCAAGAGATTAGGGGTATGATAGGTCCTTGCACAAGTTTGAGATTTAATTCTTAGGGTTTAGATCAAGATATGGATTGTATATAATCAAAGCTTGAACATGACTTTTAAGATGTGCTAATTCATCTGGGGATTTGGTACTTTAAAATTGGTAAGAGTATTTCTTTTCACAAAAACAGGAAGAACATGAGGCAGAATTGGTGTGTTAGATGTGACCTGGCGTCACTTCCATTTATTAAATGTTTATTATATAGTAAGCACATTTATTAAGAGCTTCAAAATTGTAACTATAGTAAATATTTTTGTTACTAACATTTGGGAGGTTTTTGGGTTGTTTTTTTTTTTCTGTGCATTCATTGTACATGTTGGCCTTTAAGTTTTTCTGACGAGGAAACTAAAGTCCGAAGATAAATTGACTAATCCAAAAACACATAACAGGAAAGGAAGGGATAGTGAAAATAAAAATAAAATCTTTCTCAATTTTCTTTTAAAAAGAAATATATGTCAAAACATTACTGGTTCATTGGGGCACGGGGAAAAATACTTAATCATTGCTAAGTTTGCATGAAGTAGTATCTGGTTTCACAAAGCCAAATATTTTTAAAAGATGGACTATTTGCCTGATAATGAGTTGGATCTAGTCTCCTAAAGGTTCCAAGTCCGCAGAAAAACACCAGACAGAATCGGGAAAACTGGAGGTTGACCAATTTAGCTATAAAAAGTCTTGAGTCGCCGGGCAGTGGTGGCGCACGCCTTTAATCACAGCACTTGGGAGGCAGAGGCAGGCAGATTTCTGAGTTCGAGGCCAGCCTGGTCTACAAAGTGAGTTCCAGGACAGCCAGGGCTATACAGAGAAACCCTGTCTCGAAAAACCAAAAAAAAAAAAAAAAAGTATTGAGTCCCAAGGAAGAGAAAGGCTAGGGCACCTTAGCAAGTGTTTTAAACCCCGGAAAGTAGTTTAGGTTCCTCAAGGTATTGGGAGACTTTAAACATAAAAATAATTCCACCTGGTATTCATGTAACGTCCCGTTTCTTATTCATCTGTTTAAAAAACTATATTGAACTTGCCTAGTGCAAGTCACCGCCTAGTGCACGTGCTCCAAGCGGGTGTGGCAGACGGAGCTGGGAGGGAGGATGTCCTTGGCTGGTCACCCGCCACTCTCAGGTAGGCTGTACCTCAGGTAAGCTCTGCGGGCTGGCGGCGACGTCGCCTCGGGCAGCGGTCCCCACCCCGGTGACTGGCACGGGGAAAGCTGGCCTCTCGCTCGGGATTGTCACCGTCAGGCACAGCGGGTACAGAGTGACCGCCCATCCGCGGCTCCGCCCCAGCCAGGCACCGGATCACTCGCCCACAGATCCCCAGACGTTACTCCTGCAAGGCTCTGGCGGGAGGCCAGCTGCAGACCGGGAGAGAGAGCGGGGCCCGATCCGGAGAGCGGAAGTGACGCGAGCGGGCTTCCGGGGGCGACCGGGAAAAGCGAGCGGCGGCGGGGGGGCGGCGGCGGGGCGGCTTGAGGGGCGGGAACTGCACGCGTCAGCAGCTGTAGGCGACGCAAGTTCCGGACCTGGCTCCAGCGTCCTCACTCAGGACTGTCGCCGCTCTTACCTAGCTGTCTCCCGACAGTGCCACTTCTGCCCGGAGCTTTCAAAGGGCGTCCGCTCTTCGCCTCTGTGGTGGCACCTTTCTCTCGTGAAGCTCTCCCCCCAGCTCCATGAATGGAAATCGGCTCCGCAGGTGAGTCGAGCTGCTGGACACAGCAGGTGGGGCCGTTACCCCGAGGTTGTCCCCTGAGCATCCTTGCTCCTTCCACATCAGGTGCTGTCAGTGTACACAGTGAGGGAGTTGCTGGTTTTCAGGCCCAACGCGACTCTCCACAGCTCCGCGTCTACTGTCTTGGGGTCATTGAGTTGGCGAAACTACAAGGAGGGGTTAAGTTTTGGGTTATCTAGATGATGACGTCCCCCTAGAGTGCTTTTCCCTGAGGATGTAGAAGAGTTTGCCCTTGCTTTTGTAATTCTTGTTGGAAATGTAAAGGGTGCGCTTGTCCTTTAACCCGGTCGTGTGTCCCATGGATGCAGGGACAAGTCAGGCATCCCCCTTATCTACCTCTTAATGTACTTGGAGGATACTCCGAGATAACCAATATGGTTAAGTTTATAATTGGTGCTCAGGCAACGTCAGATGCAAGATGGCATTGCTTCCACCCCGGTTTCTCAATGTTTGTGGCAGTGGGGTGTGTAGTTTCGGAGGAGCTTGGAGATGTCTTGTCAGTCTGGATCACTGCTTATGTAGGAGATCTTCAGAATGCTGACACTATCTCCCCCTATTTTCTATTCCCTACAACAGCAGTTGCCATATACCTGGAAATCTGGAATTTAAGATTTGTCTCTTGAAGAAAAAAAAAATAGAGGTCTTGAGAAATGAAGCCCGCCTGAATAGTGCTTGTCTTGAAGAAGGAAAAAGTAGTCAGCGGTTCTAAAGTCATTGATAGAGTAACATGGAATAGGTGTTACATAACGGCCTGCTTGCCCAGCAGTCACCCTGTTCTCTAGTTTGAAAGTTCTCGTCATCCACAAGATCAGTAATGTATCGTTTTCATATATTTGAGGGATTGTCTTGTTATGTTCTAGCAAGTCCCTGAATTTCATATCTCAACTTGCCAAATTGAAAGATCTCCAAAATATAAGGAAAAAAAAACCCAAAACTAAAACTAGCAACATAGAAAACCTTCAAATAGGTTCAGGACATAATTGTTAAAGGGATACAAAAAGGCATTTCCTTTATTATGTGGAATTTCTTTCTACTCAGTTTCTATCATTTTTTCCCCTTTCTGTGTTCCTTTTTTTCCCCCTCATATTTTCTTAACAGCGAAATTTGTCTAGGCTGTGAAGTTTTAGACTCTTATCAATTTGTGTATTTCCAGACTGTATTTTCCATCTTCTAAAATTTTACATTCTATTTGCACTGTGCTTACTTTATAAGCTATCTGATTATTTCCAGCTCTCTGATTTTTACAGAGCTACTCGATTGTCAAGCCTGGAAAACTGAATGTGAAATTTAAGGTTGTGTCAATCTTCTGCCTAAAACCTTTGAAGATCTTTCCCCCAAATTGAGTATTTACCCTATTTGGGATTTTTCACATGAAAATATTGACATGTATTGATTATTTGTGATATCAGACCAACTACTCAGCTGATAAAATTAGCTAAACCTGACTCAGGGGTTTTGTTTTGATAAAATATAGAGCAATTGATATGTCTTCACATCAGGGTAGGTATAGTTAAGATTTATCAACTACTTGGCAGTGGTGGCTCACACCTTGTCCCAGCATTCAGGAGGCAGAAATGGTTCAATCTCTGTGAGTTGTAGGCAGCCTGGTCTACATAGAGAATTCCAGGCCATCCGGGGCTACTTAGTGAGACCCCGTCTAAACAAACCAACAGCAACAAAACAACCAGGTTGTTGTTAATTGAATAAAAACAACCAAAACAGTTCTACCAGCCATGCTTGGCCATCTTGAAAATGTGTTCTTCAGTGAAGTTTATGTGTGACTGACTGTTGTTTAATATATAATATCAGGCTCAAGGTTGTCATCATCAAAAATGATTCTTTTGGCTGGGTGTGGTGACCCATGCCTTTAACCTCAACACCTGGAAAGCAGAGACAGGTGGATTTCTGTGAGTTTGAGGCCAGTCTAGTCTACATAGTGAGTTCCAGGCCAGTCAGAGTACATAGTAAGACCCTTTTGAAAGAAAGAAAAGGAAGGAAGAAAGAAAAGGAAGGAAGGAAGAAAGAAAGAAAGAAAGAAAGAGAGAGAGAGAAAGAAAGAAAGAGAGAGAGAGAGAAAGAAAGAAAGAGAGAGAAAGAGAGGAGGGTTTTTTTGTGTTCTTGTAACTTTTATGTAATTGTTACAGTGAATGTGATATTGAAACATACTTAAGAAAATAGACAACTAGGGTTTTTTCTTTTTTTTTTGTTTTTTTATTTTTTTGTTTTGTTTTTGTTTTTTGTTTTTTTTTTTCCCCAGACAAGGTTTCTCTGTGTAGTCCTGGCTGTCCTGGAACTCACTCTGTAGACCATGCTGGCCTGGAACTCAGAAATCCGCCTGCCTCTGCCTCCCAAGTGCTGGGATTAAAGGCGTGCGCCACCACTGCCTGGCAACAACTAGGTTTTAAATTCAGATTTGACAGATTTGTATTTTGGTTTGACATTTTTTTTAGATATATGGGCTGACAAGATGGCTCAGCAATTAAGAGCACTTGCTGTTTCAGCAGAGGACCCAGGTTTGGTTCCTAGCACCATGTAGTGGCTCAAAACTATAACTTCATCTGATCTGATGCCCTCTCCTGACTTCCAGGGGCATCAGGCATGCCTATGGTGCACATACACACATGCTGGTAAAACACTCAAATGCATAAAGCGATATAAAAATCTTAAATTTGAAAAAAAAAATAGATATAGATGCTTTCTAACAGTCTATTAGGTTAGTACTGAAATTTTGGCTCTCAAATTCTGTTTTCCTTTTAGTGCAATAGAGGATATCAAATATAAATATCATGTAATTATTTAACAATGTAGCATTCCTCACTAAAAATATTTATTTCTTTCCTATTTGCATGAAATATTACAAGGGTTATTTGTGAAACTAGGTCTCCTTGTGTTGATTAAAGCCGTATGCCACCATGCCTAACTCTGTAAGGCATTTTTCAGTTTGTCCTATACAGTTCACTAATTAGCACCACCTGAACTTCGATTTAACAACAAAAAATGGAATAATTCATTTTAAATAATAATTTGGCATTCATGTCTATGATTTCTTAGGGATACATCCGATAAAACTTTTTTTTGGTATGATTACAATTGAGCTAAAAAAAAAATATGGGCTGTGCTTTGTTTCTAAATAAAATGAGAACAGGAAAATCAAGTAATGTTCATTTAAATGCTACATATTTTTGAACCCTAGTACTCTAGTTTATATTTTTAGGTAAAGCACAGCTGTTGTTCAGAAAATATTAAATACTTAAATGTATTTAATATTTTAAATCTCTAAAAATCTATGTGAAGACGGGCATTTCAGTTATGGATTGCTTTTCTAGCATATTCCAAATTCCATCCCCAGCATTGGAGGTGAAAAGGCTCATGAAGGGAAATCATTTATTTTTATCATAAATTACTAATATGTAAGTAGAGTTGTCATGGCTGATAGTTTTATACAGTCTTGCAAAAAATTTTCATTTACTTTTACCTTATGAGTGCTTGACTGCATGTATGTCTCACTTACACCATGTGTGCCTGGTGCTCAGAGGCCAGAAGAGGGCACTGACTCCCCTGGACTGGAATTAGAGTGCAGTGAGCAGCCATTTGTGAGTGCGGGGAACCAAACCTTGGTCATCGTAGAGCAGGAAGTTCTCGAACTGCTAAGCCATCTCTCCAGCCCTTTTAAGTTAAACTTTTAATTTTTTTCTGAGAGCCCTCTATTTCCTTTATTGATGAAAATGTTTTGAGTCAGAAGCACTTGTAAAAGTAAGGCACTTGCAACCAACCCTGATCCAGATCTCATATGCAAGGAGAGAACTGACTCCCAAAAGTTGTCCCATCCACACAGATATCCACACACAATAAACGGACAAACAAACAGTGTGGGGAGGGAAACAAAGCTCATTTGGGACCAGATTTCAGAAGAACAAAAGCTGAATATAAAGGAAGCTACAAGTAAATCAGGAATCAGACTGGCATGATGGGGTGCTCCTGTCATCTTGGCATTCTGAAAGCCTGAGAGAGAAATGTGACTTGGAAGCCATCCTGGGCTACATAGTGAGACTCCATCTCAAAATAAAAGGGAAGATTTGAAGAGGAGGTTGAGAGTTAGAGATTCAAAATAACTGACATACACAGTGCCATCAAATTAGGGAAGTAATCATTATTATAAAAATTTTATATTTATGGCTTGTTTTGAGAACAATGTCATATTGCCCTGTTGTGTGGTAGTTGTGAATTTGGAAGTACTAAAAAATTTTTTCCTACTGTATTACCACTTAAATTTTTATTTTGTTGCTGCTGTCCTGAAATGGCCATTATAACATTTTAGAATTTGCTACTTAAGACTGGCAGCTTGAATTACAAAAACCATACAAGATTATTTTGATTATTGTTTTAGAATTTAATTTTTCTATCAATGATAAGGTACTCTAAGAGAATATTAAAAAGGAGACAAATGTCACTTTTCTTTTAAAGAAATTATGTTTGTAATATATAAAATAGTTGGTTACATTATAACATTTTATATGTGTATATAATGTACTTTGAATATAATTACCCACTTTTTTCTATTAAAGACTTTAGGTCCCAGTGTGGTGACCAGCACTAGGAAGGTGGAGGCATGTTCTCTGAATTTTATGACTGAATAGTCTACGTAGTGAGTTTCAAGTCAGTCAGGATTATATAGTGAGACCCTGTCTCAAAAATGTTAGACTTTAAAGAAGAGGTGAAAACAAAACAAAACATATGTAACTTAAAATGTAGTCTTATAAACATAATACCCATTAGCCTGTCACTGTGACACAGTTTTTACTTTTAAAAATCAAATTAGAAACTAGTCAACCATAACAAAGTTGCCTTGAAAAACAGCTAAAATGAATGAAAAGATAAATAGATGCTATTTCCTTTTATTCTTCGGGTAAATTTTGCCTAATAAGTTGGTATTCATGTATGTTAGTTTATATTTTTCATTGGGAATACTGTATTTGTTTGGTTCTGTAAGCCTGGCCAAGCAGCATGCCAAGAAGCCTGGGGCCCTGTAAAGGGGAGAGTTCTGTAAGAGTGCTCTCTTGTATATGGGAAAACCCTAGCTAAGAGAGAAATTCTTGCCAAATTGTCTTTAGCTGCTGGATTCTAGCTGAAAATTATTTTACTTTATTTATAATATAGATATCTAGATTCATTTGGTTTCTAAATCCTTAGAATACTCTACCAGAAAGACAAAGTGAAATCAGTGTTTTTGTTAAATTAGCAAAATCTTCTTTTACAACACTTAAACCTTAAAATGTTGTTTTAAATAGTTAATATATAAGAGAAAAAAGACCAAAATTATAGCTCTGTTTTCAGGAAAGTAAAACTAAAAAGATAATTTATTCACAACTGATTTTGTTTCTAGCCCTTTTTAGTTTCAGAGGGCTAGGTAAACAACATTTACCAGACATTCCTACTTTCTAATCACTTGTCTGAGATGCTCATAGAACCTCATTCTTGTCTCATTAACAAAACAGATGTGAGAAAGAATATTGTGTGTTTTTCTACCATAATGATTATGCTGTTTAGGATGCATGAACAGCATTTCTGTATTTGGAGTTTCTGTGGTTTTCTGCCATTATCTATGTTAATATTAATGACTTTCTTTGGCTAGCCAATGCTTTAAAAAAGACTATTGAGATTCAAACAACTAATGCTTTCTCTTACATTGTAAGTGTGGATTTTTGTGGATTGATAACAAACAGTTAAAATGAATGAAAAGAAATAGATGCTATTTCCCTTAATTTGGTCAAATTTTGCTTAATATGTTGGTATTAATATATATTAGTTTATTTTTATATATAATATATTAGTTTATATTTATATTGATTTTGTGGTTTAGTTCGTATATTTGTCTAGAATATCAGCTTAATAAAATAAACTAAGTATTCATTTTATATCATATACTTATTTTATTATTTTTATAATTTTTAAATTCTTGGGAAATCAAAAATTATTTATGCAATATAAACATGAATAAATGAAATATTTTTAGATTTTTTTCATATTTAGAAGGAATTTTGCAAGAAAATTTTCACAATTAATAAATTTATGTACTATTTTAGTTTTATTTAATACTATTTTGCTCCTCTTCTGATTTCTAAATCTTCTAGCAACATGTTATGCATAATATTTATTTGAATTTTAAAACTAGTTAATGAATAGATTACAAAATCTGTTAATATTAATATTTACTCTTATTTTCTTTTTTTAAAAATTTTGTTAGAATTCTTTATTTTATGTATATAAGTACACTGTCACTGTCTTCAGACACACTAGAAGAGGGCATCAGATCCCATTACAGACGGTTGTGAGCCACCATGTGGTTGCTGGGAATTGAACTCAGGACCTCTGGAAGAGCAGTCAGTGCTCTTAACCTCTGAGCCATCTCTCCAGCCCTACTCTTATTTTCAAGGAAGAAAATTCTTTAAAAGATTTCTATCTATAGTAACATCTGAGACAGTTAACCCTTAATAGGTTTAATATTGTCTAAATGGTTGTTTAGGTATAGTGAATATGACTATAACCACTGTCTTTCTTGATGAGTTTATGTACGGATAAATAAATGGAATTTGAAATTGGCAAATAGGCACTTACTAGAAGTTCCATGCTAATGTGTATTAGTATGAGTTCAAAGGCATAAAAAATCACAGGCATTTCATTCTGTTAAATTTGGAGATGAACTTAATACATTTACTTTCTGAAACCGAAACATATTTTTAACTATAGACCAATAAATACATATTCCTTGTTTTAAAGAGCAAAACTATAAAGGAATGCAAAATAACATTATATAACAATATTATCCTAACATTCATATTAAACTATCAGTCTGGTGTGGTGGTGATTACTTGTAATCCCAAAGCAAGCATAGAGGGACTTACCTTAAAGAAAAAATGTTGCTGGCCGTGGTGGTACACACCTTTGGAGGCAGGAGGAATTCTGTGAGTTTGAGGCCAGTCCAGTCTACAGAGCAAGTTCTTAGACAGCCCGAGCTACACAGAGAAATTCCGTGGTGTTGGGGGCAGTGAGAAGAGAAAAAAAAGTTTGCCTGTTTGTCATGTTGTTTTCACCTCTACCTTTCCTATTAAATCATGTATCATGAATATTCCCACCATGTCACTATTTATACCTCCGTGTCAACAATAATAACTTTTATGGGTATATACATTTAATTTTTAATATGTTAGTCTTATAGGTGGTAGTTTAGATTTTTTCCAATTTTTCTTCATTATGAATAAAACTTAGCAAGTGCATAGTACACAGATCTTTGAACACTAGTTTAGTGCTCCCTATTATATAAATTCCTAGAAATAAGATTGGTAGAGTAGGTGTTCTATGAATATTAAAGCAAAAATTTCCATAATTTGAGGGATGGTTCAGTGAATAAGAGCACTGGCTTCTCTTTTAGGGGACCTGGGTTTGATTCTCAGTACCCATGTGGAGAAACCCTGTCTCAATATATAATGAAATTATTAAAAAATACACAGGTAAGCTAGTGAGATGACTCGGTAAAGGTGCTTGTCACCAAGCCTGATGACTGGAAGTCAGTCCCCAGTATTCCAAATGCTGGTTTCTCACCTCCATAAATGTTCCATGATATGCACATAAGCAAATAAATAAATATAAGAACTATTAAAACACAAAAATATACCCAACCAAAATAGAAAAAGAAATTTTTTTAATGAAATTAGAACTTTACATGATGGAAGACACATTAAAGCCAATATTTAAGAAACATTTTCCAGAATTGTGTCACTACCCTCAGCTAGACTTTTTTTTTTCAAATGTGGTAAAATACACATACCATTAAATTTATCTTCTGTACACTTAAATGTACAGTTCACTAGTGATAAAGTACATTCACACTGTTGTGCAAATAGTCACTAGAACTCTTTTCATCTTAGAAAACTAAAATTGACTCCCTCTTGGCTCCTGCCATATCCCCTAACAACTACCTATATTTCTTCCTGTCTTGTTTGTTTGATTTTTTTGTTTTTGTTTTTTGATTTTGAGACAGGGTTTCTCTGTGTAGCCTTGGCTGCCCTGGAACTCACTCTGTAGATTAGACTGCTCTCCAACACATTTGTCTACCTCTGCCTCCTGAGTGCTGGGTTAAAGGTGTACACCACCACCTGTCTTTAAAACAAAGCAAAAGACCATTTATTTCTTATTTTGTGTCTGGGGAGGTTGCCACCCATAAGAGGCAACTTGAAGAGTTGATTCTGTTCTCCCATCCTGTGGGTCTTGGGGATCAAACTCAGGTTGTCAGCTTCAGCAGCAATACCTTTACCCACTGAACCATCTTGCTGACCCTCTCTCTGATTTTTTTTATAGAAGTTATATATATCTCATATAAGATGGTAACACAGTGTCCTTTTGTAACTGTCTATTTCATTTAACATTATGTCTTAAAGTTGGTCTATATTGAAGTAGGTATCAAGAATTTCTTCTAAGGTTGAATACTTTGCCATTAGGTATATCTTCCATACCTATTCATACATACATAACATTTAAGTTGCTTTTTATCTTTTGCTGTTGTAAATAATGCTCCAATAAGCATGTGTGTTAAATTATCTCTGTTCAAGTTTTTGTCTTTTAAATTCTTAAAACACACACATACAAACACACAATTCATATACACTCCCCCCAAAGTAGAATTACTGGATCATATAATACCAACATTGATGTATCAAGTGCCTGTGTCGGGGTTTATGAGATTAAGTGCTTATGCCACCAAGTCTGAGGATCTAAGTTCAATCCATGGGGCCCATATGGTGAAAGAGAAGTGACTCTTGAAAGTTGTGCTCTGACCTCCATATATGTACCATAACAAGCATATGTATGCCCTTCCACAAACTACGAATAATAGAAGATTCTCACCAAAACAAAAATGTAAAAACTTATTGTATCATATGCTACTCTGTTATTTTCAAGATTCATTTCAATTATGTATATGTGTATGTGTGAGTCCTGTGGCAGCATGTATATAAGTACATGCACATATAAGTACAGGTGTCCACGGAGGCCAGAAGAAGGCATCAGATCTCTGGAGCTGGGATTATAGGTAGTTGTGAGCAACTTAATATGCACGCTGGGAACTGAACTGGAATCCTCTGCAAGAGCAATCTATGTTCTTAACAGCTTAGACATCTCTCCAGCCCATACTTCTGCTATTTTTTCCACATTATGTATGTATTTACATACGTACTTACCTACCTACCTACCTAACCTATCTATGTATGTATGGTCATTTTGCCTCTGTGCAACATGTATGTGCCCATCATCTGTTGAGGCCAGAAGTGGGTATCAGATCCTTTGGAACAGGAGTTATAGAGAGAGGAGCATGAGGTTATCCTCTCATTTGGGTACTGAGAATCAAACCTTGGTCCATTGGAAAAGCAGTCAGTGCTCTGAACCACTGAGCCACCCCTCCAGCTTCTTTCTGCTGGTATTTTACAAACCACTGTACCGTTTTCCAGAGTGACTATGGTGTGCCATTATCTATTTCTACCAGCAGAGAACTATTGGGATTTCAGATACTATTGTGTGTCAGTGAGTTGTCTTTTCCTGGTAATTTGCTTGTTTCATCACTGTCAAATTTATTGTCATGATATTTTTAATGTCTTCTGGTGATTCCTTTAAAAAAAAGATCTGACATTGATTATTTAAGTCGTTTTCTTCATTTAAATAAAATCAGTGTTGCTTGAAACTTACAATTTATCAGTAAAATGGTTCAGTGAGTGATAAGCCAGACCATCTCAGTTTAATCCCTGGGACCCATATGTTGAAAGAAGACAACTGACTCCTTCAAGTTGTCCACTTGACATCCACATGTTTACCCCCCCGCCGCGCACATACTTATACACATACTATATATAAATTAGTATATACTAAATATATATAATAAATTTTAAAACTTGCAGTTTATTTTTCAAATAATTCAGTTTTGATCATTTTGTCATCTAATTTCTATTATAGATTGGTTTCCTTCCTTTTTCTGTCATTTTTGTTTGTTTGTTTTTGAGACAAGTTTAATTCACTGTGTACCCAATGCTGACCTTAGATTCCTGATTCTTGTGTTTCTACTTCCTAAGTGTTAGGGATTTCAGACCACCCCAAGTAGTCTACATTTGAGAGAGAGAGAGAGAGAGAGAGAGAGAGAGAGAGAGAGAGAGAGAGAGAGAATGAATGAATATGTGTGTGTTATGTTTATGTATATATGTTGTAGATTAATATACTTGTGTGTGTGTGTAAAGGCCAATAGTTGATATCAGAATGTTTTTCCTAAGTCTCTTCTGTACCTTATTTTTTTTAATTAAAGATTATTATATGTGTGTGAGAGTTTTGCCTGTACCGTGTACATGACTAGTGTCCAAGGAAGCAAGGTGTCAGATTCCCTGATACTGGAATTATAGATGATTATGAACCACCATGTAGTTGTTGGGAACTGAACCTGGGTCCACTACAAGAGCAACAAGTGCACTTAACCACTGAGCAATCTTTCCAGCCACTCCACCTTATTTTTTGAGATACTTTTTCACTGAACCTGAAGCTTGAGGTTTCAGCTAGACTGGCTGGCACTCAGGTACCTGGGAGCCTCCTGTTACTACCTTCAGTGCTGGCATTCTAGGCACACCTAGCTTTTACATGGGTCAGGTCCTCATGCTTAACGCAGTGAACACTTTATCCAGTGAGCCATCTCTCTAGCCTCAGTTTTTTTTTGTTTTGTTTGTTTGTTTGTTTGTTTTTCGAGACAGGGTTTCTCTGTGTAGCCCTGGCTGTCCTGGAACTCATTGTGTAGACCAGGCTGGCCTCGAACTCAGAAATCCGCCTGCCTCTGCCTCCCAAGTGCTAGGATTAAAGGCGTGCGTCACCACCGCCCGGCTAAAGAAGCTTTTTTTTTTTTATTAATCATTTTATTCATTTACATTTCAAATGATATCCCCCTTCCTGGTTACCCTTCCACAAACCCTCATCCTATTCCCCCTCTCCCTCCTCCTCTTTGCATCTATAGGATGCTCCTCCACCCATTCACCCACTCCTGCCTCACCACTCTAGCATCCCCCTACACTGGGGCGTCAAGCCTCTATGGGTCCAAGGACCTCCCCTCCAATTGATCTCAGATAAGGCCATCCTCTGCTACATATGTAGCAGAACAACCAACCATCTAAGGAAGCCTGGGGACCCCAGTGGAAGAGCTAGGGGAAAGACTGAAGGAGCTAAAGGGGATTGCAACCCCATAGGAAGAACAATAGCAACTAACTGGACCAGAGCGCCTAGAGACTAAACAACCAACCAAAGAATATCCATTTTACTTTTTATCTGAAGTTGTATTCTTTATTTTCCTTTTCCTTTTTATTTTGGGTTTGGGTCTTACTTTAGTCTAGATGTATTTTACTGTTGGTGACTCCCTGGGTCCAGAATGCACTGGCTTACTTGAGTTTGCATAATTCTTCTGTCTCTCCTTTCCAGATCATAGTCGTTTGTTTTTAATGAAGAGAATGAGATGAGATGAAAGAAATTGAAATGTTAGGAATAATGTCACCTTTCAGGACCGAGTTTAAACATTTATCAGCTGTACCTATAGTTCTAACCTACTATAAGATTATATAAATATGACTTTTAACTGTGTGAAACTTTTTTCTCCTTCCTGGCAGGACCCATTGGGGCTCAGCCCCTATTCATAGTGCCCAGAAGACCTGGGTATGGCACAATGGGCAAACCCATTAAACTGTTGGCTAACTGTTTTCAAGTTGAAATTCCAAAGATCGATGTCTACCTCTATGAGGTCGACATCAAACCAGACAAGTGTCCTCGAAGAGTGAACAGGTGAGAACCATGGAGTTTAGCTGACATTTGGTATTTCTATTTGCTGTAGTAAATTAGTTATGACTATCTTACATATTTAAATAACAATGACTTGTAACACTTGACCAGGAATACATAATTTGTTTTGAAATTTGTACTTCAGTAGATGATAAAAAAATATCTTCAAATGTCCTTGATATTATTCCACTATTTATGAGCTTACATGTTATTTGTGTGGTAATAAAGTTTAAGCACTGGGCATGGTAGTGTATGCCACCATTTGTGAGACAGAGGCAGGTGGATCTCTGAGTTCAAGTCTAGCCGGAGCTACAGAGTAAGTCTGAGACAGCCAGGACTACACAGGGAAACCCTGTCTTGAAGAGAGAGGTGGACTGTGATTGGGATGGAAAGTGAATTAATAAAATAAAAAGAATTTTAAGAACAAGCAAAGACTTGTGAATATAGTCAAGGAAAATCTAAAGTAAAAATGTTTGGAAAAGACAAAAATCTGATTAAATTATAACATGTATTATATATCATACATGTGTAATATATGAGTGTGTATGCAATATGTGATTATATATGTATATATTTATATGTGCAATAGATTCTTTTTTTAAAAGGATTTATTCATTTCATGTATGAGTGCTCCCATCTGCATGTGCACCTGCATGCTAGAAAAGGGGATCGGATCACATTATAGATGGTTATGAGCCACCATGTGGTTGCTGTGAATTGAACTCTTGACCTCTGTGAAAGAGGAATAGATTCTTTCAATATATTATTATATATTGATTATTTGTATGTGCAATATATATTTGAACATCCATTTATGAAATAGAAAGCACCGTCAAACAAAAAACAAAACAAAAAGGTTCAAGTCATGTTTACATGTTTGAAATCTGGCAAAGCATTCTGAGCATGCCTTTTGTGTTGCTGTTATGTAGTTCTTCTACCTCAGACTCAGTCTCAGTGCCGGCGTTACAGACATGGTTACCATGAGCCTTTTTTCAATTCCTTCTGAACATTACCAAAATAGTTAAGTGTCAAAATGCAGCAGTTAGTTCTAGCTAACCTTTTCAAAATGGATAAAGCTACATCAAATTGTTTCTTTCTAATGTAAAGATTGTGTTGCTACCTTCTATAACGTCAAAATTATTGTCTTTTTAAGTGACTGGGGTTTTCTCTATTTTTTTTTAAAATATTTATTTATTATATGTAAGTCTACTGTAGTTGCATTCAGATACTCCAGAAGAGGGTGCCAGATCCCATTACATATGGTTGTGAACCACCATGTGGTTGCTGGGAATTGAACTCAGGACCTCTGGAGGAGCAACCTGTGCTCTTAACCACTGAGCCATCTCTCCAGCCCGGTTTTCTCTATTTTAATCACTCCAAGAAAAGTCATATTTTTACACAGTATGTGTAAAAATGAGCATGAGTTGTTTCTTGTTCTTATGCCACATATACAGATATGTAACAGTAAGGCATTAATAACCATACTAGAATAGGTATCCTAGCCAAAAATGTTTGCACTGTAGTCAGAGGCTTTCTCTTGGCGAGATGCCCACAAAATGCTTAGTCACTCTGAGTCAGCATCTTGCAGACTTGCTCTCTACACTTATTTTCTGCCTTTGGGTGTATGTGTTAGCTTCATCTACTTTTTTGTTTGTTTGGCTTATTTTGATTAAAAATGACTATTATATGGCTGGAGAGATGGCTCAACAGTTAAAAGCACTGGCTGCTTTAGGTAGCTCACAACCATCTGTAACTCCATTCCTGGGGGATCCAACACTCTCGTTGGGCCTCTGTGGGCACCTGGCAACACATGATGCACAGACATACATGCAGGCAAAACACGTATGCACATAAATACATTTTTTTTTTTTGGTTTTTTCGAGACAGGATTTCTCTGTGTAGCCCTGGCTGTCCTGGAACTCACTCTGTAGACCAGGCTGGCCTCGAACTCAGAAATCCTCCTGCCTCTGCCTCCCAAGTGCTGGGATTAAAGGCGTGTGCCACCACCGCCCGGCATAAATACATTTTTTAAATATATAAAAAAAGAAAGGAAATGACCATTTGGTAAGAGAGCAGGTTTAATACGTATATCTAAACTGCTGTAGGAGGTGAGTGGTCACAACTAAACTTCGTATATGTTAGAAATAGGACCTCAAGCCTGTCCAGCTAACTGTATGGGAATGAACCTGAATAGGCTGTTACAAATTTTCTCAAGGTCTTTAAATGTGGAAATGAAATACTTGCTCATTAAGTTAGAGTTTACAGTCTGGGTACCACAGGACAACGTAGACAGTGCTAGTTGAGGTAAGAGTGGGAAGGTAGACTGTAGCCTTCCATAAGACTCAACGTACTCAGGCAAGTTCCATTTTCAGAATAATTGTCAGATAAAGTTTTAATTTTAAACTGTAGTCTGAAGTTCTGGGAAGAAAAAAGAATATTTTCTACAAGAATTCTTGCTGGGTAGTGGTGGCGCGCGCCTTTAATCCCAGCAGTTGGGAGGCAGAGCAGGGGGATTTCTGAGTTCAAGGCCAGCCTCATCTACAGAGTGAGTTCCAGGACAGCCAGGGCTACACAGAGAAACCCTGCCTCAAAAAAACAAAACAAAACCAAACAAAAACAAAACAAAACAAAAAAAGAATTCTCCCTTCCCCAGACTAAGCTTGTTAATGAAAGGAAGCTACTGAAGGTTAGGTTAAACTTAGCTCCATTTACTTAAATTTTCCTCCCAAAATTATTTTCTTAAATACTTATTAAGTTAAAATGTTGGGCTGATTAGTATAGTAGTACATGTCTTTAATCCTTCCAGTGAGGCAGAGGAAGGTGGATGTCTGAGTTCCAAACAGTCTGGTCTACATAGCAAGTTCCAGTACAGCCTGAGCTACACAGTAAGACCCCGTCTAAAACAAACAAGCAAACAAACAAAATGCTGGCAAGATTGCTTAGTGGGCAAAGGCCCCTGTTGCCATACCTGATTACCTGAGACTCACATGGAAGGAGGGGAGAACTGGTTCCTATAAGTTGTCCTCTGGCTTCCACATGCATGCTATGCCACATGCACCTACTCCCCCCACCATGCCCCCCCACACTAAATAATATAATTTAAAATTTAAGTTAAACTGTATAAGCTTAAATTTTTCTCTGCCCTACTTTTAATGATGGTTCTTAAATGTTTTAACCTACCTTCTAGCCCACCACCCACCAGAGGTAGTGGAGAAGAAAGATTATTAAGGGAAGTGACTAGTAAATATTAGAAAGTAAAATTTTCTGGAAAATTCTGATTTTCTTTTCTCCCTTTCCTCCCTACTTGTCTGGGCTAGATTTTAATCTTTTGATTCTACTTTAAATCATGCCAGTACTGTACAGGTGTACTCTCATTATGATATATTGCAATTGTGTAAACAGTTCCTCTCCAGACATAAATTAGCATATATCCTTTTAGATATCTTTCACTGTCTTAAAGCATTTGTGAGTAAAACAATAAATTGGATTGTAGGTATTTGGTATAATTCTCTATAGACACAAATTTTTTAAATTTAAGTCTCTAAGGCCTTTCCATGTTATTATACATTGGGATCAAAATGTTTGCTGAATGAAACTAGAGTTTTTTTCTTTGTGGTATTGGGGAGTGAGCATAGGGCCTTGTATTTGCCAATAAGTGTTCTACCACTGAGTGCCATGCCCATCTGAACATTTCACAGCACCTCACTGATTAGGTGGTATTATAAGGGTGGGACTATAAGGAATATGGATGTGTTCATTGCTCTAAAGAACTCACTGTAGGAATGAAGAATATAATTATGACATGATAGACTGTTCTAAATAGAGATACAAACAAGATGTAGTTTAGCACAGTGTAAAGAACACTTCTTTGAGAGAGAAAGGTAAATAGTTGGGGAGTTCTTAGAAAAGATGAAAGAGAATTTGAATCAAATTCTAATACTAGTTCTCTGATCAACAGTATCCCCAAATGATTGGTTTGTTGCATTCATTCATTCTTTTTTTTTTTTTTTTTTTGGTCTGAGAAATATGTGTCATCCTTTGCCAGCAATCAGTCTTTCTGCTATTTTAAGCTGTGGTATGAAAGCAAATCTTGTTTTGAGGTCATTAAACAGTTCCAGGAACTATTTCAGTTGATAATTTTGTGTTTCATCTTGCAGAGGGTTATGTGAATGTATTTTTTCCCTTTCTTAGAGAAGTAGTTGATTCAATGGTTCAGCATTTTAAAGTGACTATATTTGGAGACCGTAGACCAGTTTATGATGGAAAAAGAAGCCTTTACACAGCCAATCCACTTCCTGTGGCAACCACTGGGGTAAGATGTGTTTCTTACTGTAAAGCTATACTTGTGCTGTATCTCTTTTATTTTATTCTTATTTTAGATTTATTTATTCTTATTTTATGTAATTTACTTATTCTTATTTTATATGAGTGTTTTGCCTGCATTTGTGTCTATGCACCATGTTTGTGCAGTTGCTGAGGAGGCCAGAAAAGGACATCTATTCCCTTGTGATTGGAGTTATAGCTAGTTGTATGCAGCCATGTGGGTGCTGGGAACCAAGCCTAGGTCCACTGCAAGAACTGAGCCATTTCCTCAGCCCCTGTATCTCCCTTTAAATTATTTTACTACACCATTTTAAATTATAATCTGTGTTAATATAATCATTTTTATTTATTTTAATTTATTTACATTTCAAGTGTTATTCCCTTACCCAGTTTTCCCCTCTCCTGGAACCCCCCTATCCTATCTCCTCTCCCCCTGCTTCTGTGAGGGCGTTCCTCCACCCATTCACCCAATCCCTCCTCCCTGCCCTTGATTCCCCTACACTGGGGCATCTATTGAACTTTCATAGGACCAAGGACCTCTCTTCCCATTGATGGCTAACAAGGCCGACGTCTGCTGCATATGCAGCCGGAGCCATGTGTACTCCTTGGTTGGTGGCTTATTTCCTGGAAGTTCCAGGGGGTCTGGTTGGTTGATATTGTTGTTTCCTATGGGGTTGTAAACCCCTTCAGCTCCTTCAATCCTTTCTCTAACTCCTCCATTGGGAACCCACACTCAGTGCAATGGCTGGCTGCGAGCATCTGACTCTGTATTTATAAGACTCTGGCAGGGCCTCTCAGGAGACAACTTATATCAGGCTCATTTCAGCAAGCCTTTTTTAGCATCCACAATAGTGTCGGAGTTTGGTGACTGTTTATAGGATGAATCCCCCGGTGGGACAGTCTCTGGATGGCCTTTCCTTCGGTCTCTGCTCTGCACTTTGTCTCCATATTTGCTCCTGTTGAGTGTTTTGGTCCCCTTTCTAAGAAGGACTGAAACATCCACACTTTAGTCTTCCTTCTTGAGCTTCATGTGATCTATGAATTGTCTTTTGGGTATTTGGAGCTTTTGGGCTAATATCCACTTATCAGTGAGTGCGTACCATGTGTGTTCTTTTGTGGTTGGATTACCTCACTCAGGATGATATTTTTTAGGTCCATCCATTTGCCTAAGAATTTCATGAATTCGTCATTTTTAATAGCTGAGTAGTACTCCATTGTGTAAATGTACCACATTTTCTGTATCCATTCCTCTGTAATATGCTCATTTTTTAATCTGATTGCAAAAGCTTCAAGAACAATGTACAACGTTCACATACCCTTCACTCAGACTCACTAATGCCTTTAATATTTGTTGCACTGATTTTAACATTTTTTCTTATTCTCTTTTGTTCTTTCACTATTGCTTGATATATTGATATAAAGAAACACACATACATACTTACCTTTGCCATATCCATTCACACTTGGGTTGCATACATTATGCTCATTAATAATACTTTAATATATATTATTCCCTAACAATAAGGATAAAAACTATATTTACCAACTTTATTAAGTTTAATATTGACATAAGACTTTTTTCTAATCGACAATCCATATTCTAGTATTGCCCATTGTTTTAATTATGTTGTTTAGTGTCTCCCCTCCTCTTATAAAGACTCCAGTCCAGGATTGTGCTAACAGGCATCACATCTTTAGTCTTTATTATGGAACAATTCTCTAGCCATTTTTTCTTTTCTTTTATGATCTAAACATGATTGAATATCATAGGCAAGTTATTCTTCAGACTGACCCTGAAATATATTTGTTATCTCCTTCCCCCTGATTGTTTTTTTATATATATTTTTGGCCATAATATTGCAATAATGTTCATCTTTTATCACTGCAGTTGTACCCAGAGGTACATACTATATATTTGTTCCATTAATAATGTTAACTTTAACCACTTGATTAAGTTGATTTCTGCCAGTTTTTTTCTACCAAGATATTCTTTTTCTCCTTGTGTTTATTATCTTAAGGAGAAGTATTGTTTTTGTTTTTTATTTGTTTTTACTTATAAAGTACAAATAATATCTTAGTCATTTTTAAAGTTCAATTCACTGCTGTCAACTACCTTTACAATGCTATATAACCACTAACACTATCCACTCCAGAACTGTCTTTATCCTGTTGAAACCCTGTACCTACTAAACATTCTTTATTGCTCTTTCCCATCAACCTTTGGCAACTAGCATTCTCCTTTCTGGATCTGAGTTTGATACCACAAGATACTTCAAGTCAATGGAATCATGAAGCATTTACCCTTTCATGGCTTACTTATTTCATTTAGCATTAAGTCTTCAAATACTATAAAATTTCTTTTTCAAGACTGAGTAATAAATCTATTACATTTATACAACATATTTTGTTTATCAATTTTCTGTTGCTAGACACCATTTAGGTTGCATTATATAATGCAGGGCTGACCTTTGACCCTTTCTATAGTACAAGGCTGGCATCTTAAAATCCTCCTGCTTTTGCTTTCCAAGGAGCTGGTATTATAACAGCCAGGCAGGTTCAGTTGCATTGTAGTTTAGATTCCCTCCAAATTAGTGATATTTATGTATTCATTGCTCATTTTTACTTTTATTAAGATGGCCATTCAAATATTTTGTCCAGTTTTTAAATTAGGTTTTTTTGTTTTTGCAGTTAATGGTTGCAGGAGTTTTTTTGTTTTGTTTTGTTTTGTTTTGTTTTTTTTATGTTCTGAATGCTAACCCCTTTTCTCATATATACTTTACAAAGTTTTGGGGTTTTTTCGGGTTTTTTTGACATTTTGTGGACTGTCTTCCCCTATCAGATGTGCGCTTTGGTGCAGATGCAGAGTTTTTAGTTTTTATACAAGAAATAACCTTTAAGGATTTTATCCTTACATTTTTTAGCAAATGGTTATTTATGCTTAAAGGGATTATTGTTTTCTCTATTTATTTGAAATGTGTTTGTATTCATTTGATTCTGTTTATTCTAGAGTTTTTTGTCTTGGGTTTTGGTTTGTTTGTTTGCTTCTGGCTGATCTAGAGTTTGTTATGTAGACTAATCTAGCCTTGCACTTGCATTGATTCTGCCTCTGCTGGCTTGCTCGCTTGCCTGCTTTTTTTCTTTTCTCTTTTCTTTTCTTTTCGAGACGGTTTCTCTGTGTAGCCCTGGCTGACCTGGAACTCTGTAGACTAGGCTGGCCTTGAACTCACAGAGATCTTGAGACCTGAGATTAAAGCTGTGTGCCACTCCCTCCTGGCTGCCTGTTTTCTGCTGGGATTGCTGGCATGAATCACCATATCTGGCTCATCCTTGTCAATCTTGAACTTATGAGTCAAGTGATTTTCCAGCCTCTCAAGTAGCCAAGAGGATACCCTGAATATTTAGAATTTTAGAATGTTCCCAAATCTCAAGATTCCATCCCTAAAATACACTAGCATTGCCTTCCTTTTATCACTTCCAATATATTCCCTATAGGAGGAATTGAACCAGTTTCATTGTTTCTGGTTCATACTTCCTTCTTGTGTTTCTTTTTTACAAAAGGAAGCAGTTCATGAGTATTTTCTCATTTTTTCTTCTCATACAACAGCTTTTGTCCTTCATAGTCTTTCATATTTGGGTTGTTCATTTAATAATATGACTGAGAAATGATCAGATAACAGTTCCAAAAGATCTTTATTCTTTTTTTATAGCTGCCAAAATGTTAGCATATTTAAGTAGTTTCCAGTGATTTAGAATGATGAATGTAACTACCATGAATAAACTATGTTTTTAAATATTTTTATAATTTTTTATATTGTTAGTTATTTACATCCTGATCACAGCTTCCTCTCCCTCCTCTCCCGTCCCTTCCTCTCACCTCCCTACCCATTTACCCCTCCCCTTTCTCCTCAGAAAAAGGGAGACCTCCCATAGATATCAACCAGCCTTGGCAATTTTATTCTGTTAATTTGGCATTAGGATTTTTTAAATCCTGGGGTTTTTTTTTATAAGTTCAATTTTAAATAATTACATTTATCTCTTTCAACGTTTTACACTTATGGGTCTTGTATCATTAACAGGTAGATTTAGATGTTACATTACCTGGGGAAGGTGGAAAAGATCGACCTTTCAAAGTGTCAGTCAAATTTGTGTCTCGAGTCAGTTGGCACCTACTACATGAAGTATTGACTGGAGGGACTTTGCCTGAGCCACTGGAATTAGACAAGCCAATCAGCACTAACCCGGTCCATGCCGTTGACGTGGTGCTCCGACATCTGCCCTCTATGAAGTAGGTGATACTGGATCTTTTTCCTCTTTAGATCTTTAATATGAAGGACTTCTTCCTAAGAGAGTAGTATAGGCCTTCTTGGTTATTCTTTGTATGCTGTATGTTTTTCATTGTTTCATTTGTATAGTAGTATGATGTAGAATATCCATCATTAGCTTAGCTATGTAATGAATTATTTTACAGAGAAATTTCTAACCTTTTTTCCTTAGGATCTATAAGTCTTGAATAACTGACATTTTCAGATATACTATGAACTTAAGTGACCTGTTTTAAAAGTGATTTTATATTTTATACAATAGTGTCAGATTGTGTTGAAATTGCTACTCTTGGGCTGGTGATGGGGGACAGGGGTGGAGCATTGGCCCAGCATACTTGAGGCCCTGCATTCGGACTCCTGCATGGGAAAAAAGGAGAAGAAGGTACTGTTTCTAAAATCACACTAGCATTTTGTATTTTTGGATTTAAATATGTCAAATATATATCTTTGAACATATTTGTAGAAATAACTTACTCTAACATTTTAAAGTTGCAATGTTCTTATTTTAAGGGAAAAATGAGATAGTATACACCTTTAATCCCAGCACTTGGTAAGCAGAATCAGGCAGATCTCTGTGAGTTAGAGGTCAGCCTGGTTTACATTGAGAATTCTATGCTTCCGAGAGCTACACAGTGAGACTTTGTCTTTAAAAAAAAAAAAAAAAAAGTAAAATATATTGCTTTGTAAACTGATTCTGAAAATAGACAATTTCAAAGAAGGCTGCTGATGAATTTCTTCACTTAGAATAGCTTTTTGCTTTCATGTATATAAAAGTATCATTATAATAAACTGTCTTTGCTTTAGTATCCCCTGTCCTGTAGATTTATATATTAGTCCTAGAATGAAAGGAATGAACATGCCATTTTAATTTTGTAGATATACGCCTGTGGGGCGTTCCTTTTTCTCAGCTCCAGAAGGATATGACCACCCTCTGGGAGGGGGCAGGGAAGTATGGTTTGGATTCCATCAGTCTGTTCGGCCTGCCATGTGGAAAATGATGCTAAATATTGATGGTAAGGGAACTAAAACCATATTCTGAATTGGGTAGTCGATTTCTATATGGCATGTATATACAGTTTTATTTATACAGTTATATATATTGGTGTATTAAAGTAATACTTGGATATTCATATATATATATATATATATATATATATATGAATGACAACCTAATAAAACCTTAATATTTTTATTATATTTCATTTGTAAATCCTTAATACAGAACCTGTGTGAGAATGCTATTAAACCTAAAGCAGGCATATGAAAATGTGTAAAAGCCCTGATTTGAGAATTTTATCTTACAAATAATTGACTTTTGTTCTCTTTACTCTTAAGTCAGCCTTTCATTATAAAATTCATATCTTTGAGAGAAGAATGTTGGTCTTGGTGATCATAGTCAGGCATTCCTGTTGTACTAATATGTTATTAATTGCATTCTTAATTTTAGGTGCTTTCCTACAAATATTTTCAAGCTATATATAAGTAGAGAGAATAATATGGCAAACTGCCATGTGTATGTAGTCATTAATCATTTTGTCAGAAATTTTCTACCTTGCTTTTTTTTCCTTTCTGCAAATATTTAAGTCACATTCTGCATACACCACTGAAAATTGTAATGTTTTCTCTTTTTAAACTTTTTTATTACTTTTATTTTTTTACAGTCCAGTCATTACCCCCCTCCCGGCCGCCCTCCCACAGTTCCTCATTCCACCCCCACCCCATCCCCCCACCCCTGTCTCCAAGAGGATGTCATCTTCTCCCACTGAGGCCAGACCAGGCTGTTCTCTGCTGTATAGGTTGGGGGTGGGGTTGGCTCCTTGTCTGAGAGATCTCAGGGGTTAGGTGAGATTGTTGGTCTTCCTATGGGGTCGCCCTCCTCCTCAGCTACTTCCAGCCTTTCCCTGATTCAACCACAGGGATCCCGACTTCAGACGAGTGGTTGGGTGTAAATATCTAAGTCTGTTTCACTCAGCTGTTTGTTGGGCCTCTCAAAGGACAGTCATGCTAGGCTCCTGTCTGTAAGCACACCTGTCTATAAGAACAATTCTGGGTCAGAGTTTTTGACCGTGGGGTGGCAACCCCATCCCTCCAGTTGATACCCTGTCTTTCTACTAGAGATGGAATCTCCCCCACTGTAGGGCATTTCATCTAAGGTCCCTCCCTTTGAGTCCTGAGAATCTCTCACCTCCCAGGTCTCTGGTACTTTCTAGAGGGTCCCCCCACTTCCCAACCTCCAGCCCCCAAGGTTTCATATTTCAGAAGCCCTGCAGTCCAGCAGAATCAAATTTCTTGATGGTCCCAAATATGTCTTTTCCTGTGTAATTGATCTGAATCAGAATTAACAAGATTTGCACCTCACTGTCCTTCCCCTGCCCTTGTCTTTTCCTCTCTTTAAAATTCCATTGACTACTTACAAAACGTTCTTACTGAAACTGTATTATAGAATATCCCCAAATCTGTTTTTGTCTTTGTTTTCTTAAGACTGGGTTTCTCTATCCTCTGTATTTCCTGAGAAATAAGTTATCCCTAGAAGTTTAATTCACTTTGAGTAGAAGATATGAGTGTATTGTATTATGTCCTATTTGGAGGTGGTACTTGGGGTCTAAATGGTGGTGCAAAGATGAATCCATAGAACAAACAGTCAGTGGGTACAGAGGCCTCTCCTTTATAAGCCCTACTCAAACTTGGCAGTTACTGATATATTCATTGATCGTTGCTCCCAGACCATTTATTTCACTAGAGATTACTAACTAGTGACTTTTCTCTTTCTATTCTTTTTGGATTCAGTGGAATGCCAAGGCTCAGTATTCAGTTGATAAGTCACTGATACTTCTCTTGCTTCCTAGCACAGCAATATGTTCAAGGTTCTTCATGTTTGTTGCTTAGTATATGGAATTAGCCATTCCTCCATGGGTCCATGGACCTTTCTAGATCAACACAGAGTTTCCTCATTTTTTCCTAGCAGTTTTGCTACTGTAGAAATAATGAGAGACACTGTTTAACCAGTTCCTTTTATATGTGTTATTAGGGATATTTTTAATTATGTACTATCTCCAAATACTATTTTACATATATTTAACGTATGAGTAGGATAAATTACTGGAGATGAGACTGATAAGTCAAAAGTAAATGTACTTATAGTTTTGAAGCTGGGCAGTGATGGCACACACCTATAATATTAGCACTCAGGAGGCAGTGGCAAGTGGATCTCTGAGTTCAAGGCCAGCCTGGTCTACAGAGTGAGTTCCAGGACAGCCAGGCTACACAGAGAAACCCTGTCTTGAAAAAAAAGAAACAAAAAAAACCAAAAAAACAAAATTAGAATTTCCAGATTCCTCACCTATAAAGACTATAATTGTTTCTCATCTCATCCATTAGTCAGAAGAGTTGTTTCTTTATATATGTACTATCAAACTCTTAGGTTTTTGCCAATTAA
Source organism: Tokudaia tokunoshimensis (assembly GCA_036184795.1). Lineage (NCBI taxonomy): Eukaryota > Metazoa > Chordata > Mammalia > Rodentia > Muridae > Tokudaia > Tokudaia tokunoshimensis. Next base: position 109,841,519 of record BTHU01000005.1, on the reverse strand, counting down.
ATTTGCTATTTTAAGTTACTTTTGTTGTTGATTTATTAGTCTTTTTTTTTTTTGAAAACAGTTTCTTATGTGTGACTCAGCCTAAACTCCCTGTATGGTCCAAGCTGCCCTCCAGTCTCAGCCTCCTAGCTATAGGATTACAGGCATGAATTACTTACTGTACTTGCCTCAAAACAAAACAAATAGTTCTTTACTAATATGAGAACCACTTGTGATTCATTCTTTTTTACTTTTACATTTATTGTTATTTTTAAGTACTAAGAATAGAACCTAAAGCTAGCCATACACTTTAATAAACTGTTGGTTGCATATTTTGTTCTTTTTTTCTTTCTTTTTAAAATTTATTTTGAGAATTTCATGAGTGTATAAAATTTTGACTATATCTGCTTCTAACTTCCTACCTCCAGTTCCCCTGACACTCTATCCCCGCCCATCTTCACGTCTGTCTCTCTCTGTTTTAATACCTTACTCTGTGCAAGGGTAAGGGCCATCCACTGGAGCCATGCATGCCCCCAGTGAGAACTGCTCTTCCTCTTCCAGCAGCCTTCAGCTGCCAGAACCCCTTGGCTAGGCGTAGGCTTTTGTAAGTTTTGTGACTGACCTGATCTTGTATAAGGAACCACAATTGCTCTAAGTGAATGGCCATGTTATATCCAGAAGTCTGCATTTCACACTACTTTCCCCTCCTCCAGCTCATGCATTCCCTCCACTTCTCTTTTGTGATATTCCAAGTTTATATGGAGGTCCCTTTCAGTACTAAGCACTCTGTCACTTAGTCTCAGCACTTGGACCAACCAGTTATGAGTCTTGCAGTAGCTACTGCCAAATGCAGAAAGAAGCTTTATTGATCAAGACTTATAATTAAACTTCTATTTGTCTTTTGATCTTTGTAATGGGGGTGGTTATTTTGTCTTGTTGATTTGTGTTTTCATACATGTAAGTTTGCTTGTTGGCATACATTATGACTTATGTGATAACTCTACTCTCATGCTTTCAAGACCATTCTTACTTGTTTTATGATATAGTCTTTAGAAATTCTATGTCTACATCCAGTATGTAAGAAGACAGGTCATTTTTACTAAGATCTCTTTTTTTTTTTTCCCCTCACTCTGGCTACTTTAATGGGGAAACCGGGAAAGGGGATAACATTTGAAATGTAAATAAAGAAAATATCCCATAAAAAGAAAAGAAGAAAAGATCTCTTTAATAATTGGAACAAATTGACTTCTATAAGGTATTGAATCTAGCCTTCAATCCAAAAACATACTATATACTTGTATTTTGTTGCTTCAGAAAAGTCTTAAAGCTTCCCTCACATAGAGCTTACTCTCTCTTGGTATTTCTGGAGTTCCGGCACAAACATATGTCACACAAACATACAGACAGAACACCAGTGCACATAAAATAAAAATAATTTTTTTAAATTTAATGAATCAATTAAAAAATCAAGTATCTAGGCTATCTCTGATTACTTTCATAAGTCACATTTATTTGCTATAAAAATTTTTTTACCCATGTTTTATCTAATGTATAGAATTCTATAAAACAGTTTTTCCTATTTCAAACTGTCTATTTATGTGGTTCCCCCATCTTTTACCTTTGTATATTTGTGCTTTTTTCCTTTTTTCCTATTTATTAGTGGCTAGTACTTTAGTCAGCTGATTTTTTAAAATTACTTTTTCACCTGCATGTATGTTTATGCTCCACTTGTATATGTTGATGCCCTTGGAGATCAGAAGATGGTGTCCAGTCCCCTGGGACTGGAGTGACAGATACTTATGAGCCTCCATGTGGGTGCTGGGATTCGAACCTGAGACCTCTGCAAGAGCTTCCAGTGTTCTTAATCACTGAGCCGTCTTTCCATGGCCCCTGATATTTTTTCCTCAGCAGAAGAGCTAATATTTGTTTATTCTAGTTCTTCTAGCTATTATTTCTGTAATTTTTCTTTCATCTTACAAGGTTTTTCTTCTTTGGCTAACTAAAGTTGTTTTCCTATCTTTTTAAACTACTTAGTAACTTCCATTTTTTCTCATTAATAAAAATATTCAAAAACTATGAATTTTCTTCTGATCACTGAGCTTTACTGCACAGCCTCTGGGTTGTGTTTTCATTACATAGTTTTCTAGAACTGCAATCTTCATTTGTATTACACTTCTAATCCATATTTTTTCCAGTTTTTTTTTTGTATTCACTTTACCGAATCACAGACCCTCCCCCCCCCATCTTCTCCTAGTCCTGCCCTTAAAAATCCCTCCCGTTATCCTCTCCCCTCTCCTAAGAAGGGGAACCCCCCACCTTAGGTACCTCTGAGACATCTAGTCACAGCAAGACTATGCACATCCTCTCTTGTTGAGGCCAAACCAGACGTCCAGGTAGGGAAAGAGTATCCAATGGCAGGCAAGACAGTCAGAGATAGTCCCTGCTCCAATTGTTAGGGGACCCATATGAAGATCAAACTGCACATCTGCTACAAGTGTGTATGGGGCCTAGGTCCAGCTCCTGCATGCTCTTTGTTTGGTGGTTCAGTCTCTGTTAACCCCACTGAGCCCAAGTTAGTTGGCTCTGTAGATCTTCTTGACCCTCTGACTCTCTATCCCTTACTCTTCCACAAGACTCCCCAAGTTCTGTCTCATGTTTGTGCATCTCTCATCTGTTTCCCTCCGCTCCTGGATGAAGTCTCTCAGGAGACAGTTATGCTAGACTCCGTCTGCAAGCATAACAGAAGTATCATTAATAGTGTCAGAGGTCCTTAGTCACTAGGGAAATGCAAATCAAAACAACCCTGAGATTCCATCTCACACCAGTCAGAATGGCTAAGATCAAAAACACAGGAGACAGCAGTTGTTGGCAAGGATGTGGAGAAAGAAGAACACTCCTCCACTGCTGGTGGGATTGCAAGCTGATACAATCACTCTGGAAAGCAGTCTGGCGGTTCCTCAGAAAACTGGGCATGACACTCCCGGAGGATCCGGCTATACCACTCCTGGGCATATACCCAGAGGCTTTACCTGCATGCAATAAGGACACATGCTCCACTATGTTCATAGCAGCCTTATTTATTATTGCCAGAAGATGGAAAGAACCCAGATGTCCCTCAACGGAGGAATGGATTCAGAAGATGTGGTATATTTACACAATGGAATACTACTCTGCAATTAAAAACAACGAACTCATGAAATTCCTAGGCAAATGGTCAGAACTTGAAAATATCATCCTTCGTGAGGTAACCCAATCACAAAAGAACACACATGGTATGCAGTCACTGATAAGGGGATATTAACCCAGAATCTCAGAATACCCTAGACACAATTCACATATCAATAGATTTCCAAGAAGATGGAAGGACAGACCCCTGGTCCTGGAAAGACTGAATGTAGGGGAATGCCAGGACAGAGAAGCGAGAGGGGGTTGAATGGGGAAAAGAGGGAGGGAAGGGGGCTTATGGGACTTTCGGGGAGGGAGGAAACGGGAAAGGGGAAATGATTTGGAATGGAAATAAAAAAAACTTAGAAAATAAAAAAAAAATAGTGTCAGGGGTTGGCTCTCTCACATGGGATGGGTCTCAAGTTGGGACAGTCATTGGTTGACTGTTCTCTCAGTTCCTACTCCATCTTTATCCCTATGCATCTTGTTGGTAGGACAAAATTTTGGGTTGAAGGTTTTGTGGGTGGTGGGCTGATGTCCCCCTTTCTCCACTGGAAGTCCTGCCTGAGTAACAGAGGTAGACACTTCAGTCTCTATATCCCCTACTGGTAGGAATCTCAACCGTCTCCCCTGTAGACTCCCATACTTTCCCCTCTAATCTGTATTGTTAAAGAGACTTTTTTATTAATGTTTGTATGTATTCTTTCAGGAGTCTTCTTAAGTTTTAAGTTCTGTCTTAGGGTTTCTATTCCTGCACAAAAATCATGACCAAGAAGCAAGTTAGGGAGGAAAGGGTTTTATTCAGCTTATACTTCCACACTGCTGTTCATCACCAAAGAAAGTCAGAACTGGAACTCAAGCAGGTCAGGAAGCAGGAGCTGATGCAGAGGCCATGGAGGGATGTTTATTACTGGCTTGCTTCCTCTGGCTTGCTCAGCCTGCTCTTATAGAACCCAAGACTACCAGCCCAGAGATGGCACCACCCACAAGGGGCCCTCCCCCCTTGTTCACTACTTGAGAAAATGTCCCACAGCTGGATCTCATGGAGGCACTTCCCCACCTGAAGCTTCTTGTTCGGTGATAACTCCAGCCTATGTCAAATTGACACACAAAAATCAGCCAGTACAATTGACCCCTTGTCAACACACAAACACATCACTATTAAGTCTCAACCCTTACTTTCTTATTCATCCCCAAGATCTAAATAACTTTAAAAGTCCCACAGTCTTTACATATTAAAAGTTCGATCACTTTAAAATGTTCAGTATCTTTTAAAATACAAAGTCTTTTAAAAATTCAAAATCTCTTGACTGTGGGCTCTTCTAAAATACTTTCTTCCTTCAAGAGGGAAAAATTATCAGGGCACAGTCACAATCAAAAGCAAAATCAGACTCCAACCATCCAATGTCTGGGATCCAACTCACGATCTTCTGGGCTCCTCCAAGGGCTTGGGTCACTTCTCCAGCTCTGCCCTTTGTAGCACACAGCTTGTCTTCTAGGCTCCAGCTGCCTGTACTCCACTGCTGCTGCTGTTCTTGGTGGTCATCTCATGGCACTGGCATCTCCAAAACACTGCTGTCTTCTGCTGTAACTAGGCTTCACCAATAGCCTCTCATAGGCTCTTTTCATGGTGTCAAGCCTCAACTCCTTTGCATGACCCCTTCAGTCCTGGGCCATCAATTGCAACTGAGCACCTTTACCAATGTCCTCCTGCAGCCTCTTGTGTCGAGCCTCAGCTGCTCTTCATGACCCCTTCATGCCTTCAAAGCCAGTACCACCTGAGTGACTTTTAAACATTACCCAGTCACAGCACAAGATACTACCTTGGCTATCTCTGGAACACAGCCTCTATGCTCTCAGAAAACACTTCACAGAAGATTTCACCTCAGTGATGCTGGTCTCTTCTTAATCACCGCTAATTTCCTAGCTCCAGCTAACCAGCATCAATAGTCCCAATAACGCAAAGGTTTGCTTTAGTGGTTCTGGTATCTTGTTAATCACAGCTGATTCTTCAGCCCCAGCTAACCAAAACCATAGAATCTTCACAATCAAACCATGGCCCTGATAAGAGTCCTTAATCTTCCCTCTCAAATTTCACAAACCAGGCCTCCATCTTCTACGATGTTCTCAACATTATCTTCCAAGCTCCTACACAGAGCTATTAACATGGAATGGATCTTCTAGCCCAAAGTTCCCAAGTCCTTCCACAATCCTCCCCAAAACATGGTCTTGTTTTCACAGGAATACCCCACTACGCTGGTACCAAGTTGTCTTAGTTATGGTTTCTATTCCTGCACAAAGATCATGACCAAGAAGGAAGTTGGGGAGGAAAGGGTTTATTCAGCTTACACTTCCACACAGCTATTCATCACCAAAGGAAGTCAGGACTGGAACTTAAGCAGGTCAGGAAGCAGGAGCTGATGCAGAGGCCATGGAGGGATGTTTCTTACTGGCTTGCTTCCCCTGGCTTGCTCAGCTTGCTCTCTTATAGAACCCAAGAATACCAGCCCAGAGATGGCACCACCCACGAGGGGCCCTCACCCTGGATCACTAATTGAGAAAATTCCCCACAGCTGCATCTCATGGAGAGACTTCCCAACTGAAGCTCCTTTCTCTGTGATAACTCCAGCCTGTGTCAAGTTGACACACAAAAGCAGCCAGTACAAGTTCTGTTTTTTCATTTTGTTATAAATTTCTAGTTTCAATAAGTTGTTAATCAGAGAATGTGGGAAGTCTTTTTTGTTGTTGTTCTGAAGTTTTAAGACTCAATTCTCAGTTTCAGTTTGGTTTGACGGGTTTTTGTTTGGTTGGTTGGTTGGTTAGTTGGTTGGTGTGTTTTGGTTTTTCAAGATGGGGTTTCTCTGAGTCTGTCCCAGAACTCAATCTGTAGACCAGACTGGCCTTAAACTCACAGAGATATGCCTGACTCTGCCTCCCAAGCACTGGGATTAAATGTGTGCACCATCACGAATCTGCTGTGTTTATCTTTTTATATCCAATAATTTCTGCTTTTTAAATGCTATTGATTAATGTGGGTTTCTTTTTATATCTTTTGGGCAAGTTTGCTATTCTTTTATTAAAGGATTACAATTCAAGCAAGCAGTTACAGGAAGAATTTTTTTTAATGAGTATGAGTGTTTTACCTCCATGGATGTCTATGTATAATGTGCATGACTGGTACACAGGGCCAGAAGAGGGCATCAGATTCCATGGCACTAGATTTTGTTAGCCACCACTTTAGTGCTGGAAATTGAACCAGGCTCCTCTGCAAAAGCAGTTAGTTTTCCTAACTGTTGACTATCTCTCCAGCCCCATAGATATATCCTGATATGTTATAGAATGGTTTTACTCTATAGGTCAGTAGTACTTGTTTTGTTGATGTTTTGTTTTGTTGGTTGTTTTTTCTGTTTAGTAGATACAGGAAATTTTTCGTTTATCAAATTGTATCATCTCCAACCCACCCCATCCTCATTGCCTTTTCAATTTTTTTATTTTTATTTTATTTTCTATATTCTTTATTTACATTCCAAATGATTTCCCCTTTCCAGGTTCCCCCCTCCCCGAATGTCCCATAAGCCCTCTTCCCTCCCCCTGTTCCCCATTCAGCCCCCTCCTGCTTCTCTGTCCTGGTATTCCCCTACACTGCTGCAAGGAGTCTTACCAGGACCAGGGGCCTTTCCTTCCCTCTTCTTGGGAAGTCAATTGATATGTGAATTGTGTTTTGGGTATTACGAGCTTCTGGGTGCCTTTTCAGTTTTTAAAGGGTGTGTATTCTGTGGTTTACTTGTTTGGGATTTTTGTTTATTTTTTGAGACAGGGTTTTATGTAACTCATATGTCCAATCTTCAGGTGCTATAATTACAGGCCAAAGTGCCCAGCTCTGTTTCGTGTAATCTTAAAGTAGTGGTTGCAATATGAGAAAGGCCATTTCCTCCTCCCTCTTTCTTCAGTTTCTTGACTTTGATGTTCTTTGTTTTTGAGATAGGGAATGGATTTTTACCCCTGGCTGGCTTGGAACTTGCTATGTAGACCAAGTTTGCCTTTAACTCACAAAAATCTACCTTCCTCTGTCTCCCAAGATCTAGGATCAAAGTTGTACTCTGCTGAGTAGTACAACTGCTGAGCCATTTTACCAGCCCCAATTTTGCCTAATTTTTTTAACTTTGAATCATAGCTATTACTGAATATGTGGTACAGTTGTTAAGTTTATTCTGCTGTTTATATTTTCTCTTATTTATTTGTATATAATAGTCTTTCACCCGTAGAGCATATAATAGTATGTTCTGTCTGTCAGCTGCGTTTACATCTGCCATTGAATGCACTGGTGCTTCTGACCAGCCCTTCAAGCTTGGCCTGTCACTTGTTGATTTCAGTTCATCCTCACGTTGTTTCTTTTATAAGGATTTATCTGAGTGAGATTTGAGTTCATGCATATTATAGATAGCTCTATTTCTAAGGGACTGCTCAGCCAGATACAAAATTACCATAACTGCACAGCTTTAATCCTAGCATTCAGAAGACTAGGCAGGAGGCTTCCTGAAAATTCTAGAGCTGCTTGAGTTACAAAATGAGTTCTAACCATCCTGTCCTACCTAGTGAGCCCTTGTCTCAAAAAAACTTAGTGAAAAATAATTTTAACGTGTACCCATTGTATTTCTTACCGTACCTTTTGTAGTATGTGTTTATTATATTGACAGGTTAGATCTGCCTTCAGGCTTTGTTATTGTTTTAAACATTTACTTACTAGTGTGTAGATGGCTGTGTCTGTATAAGTCCATGCCCTGGCACATGTGATGGTCAGAGGAGAGCATGTAGGAGCTCGTTCTCCTTCTACCATGTGGGTCCTGGAGATAGAATTCAGGTCATTGGGCTTGACGGTAAGTACCTTTACCTGCTGTGCCATCTCACCCGCCCTCTTCCTTGAGTGCTAAAGTATTTGCTCTTAGATCTTTCCATGATTTCATTAAGATCTTTTTAGTGGGTCTTGGTGGCACATGCCTTAAGTATGCACTATGGAGGCAGGACAGGCAGATCTGCATAGTGAGTTACAGGTCAGCCAAGGCTACATGGTGAGATCCTGTCTCCAGGAAAACAACAAAAATTCATCAACAAGAAGAAAGGAAAAAAGAAAGAAATTTAATATACTTTAACCCCTAAGGACTTTGATGTTTTAAAGTAATTTTCACTAACTTTGTCATATGCTCCATTCATTTGTCAGGTATAATGCCCCACTTCTTGGTATTTTTTGTTTGAAGGCGAAGTGTCACTGTATAGTATAGAGTTGCTTGGAAACTCTCCATTCTCCTGCCTCAGCCTTTCAAGTGTCAAGTGATAGAATTATAAGATGTGCCTCTTTGTCTGGCTTTACAGTTTTTATATATTATCTTTGAATTGAAGGCTTACTTTCTTTTTGTAGCTTATATTTGATTGAGATGTATTCTCTGAAACTACTGGTAGATGGTGGTAGGAGGAACATTAGTTGTACCTTAGTAGCAAGAGAAATCTCCAGCTCTCTCTGCTTGAAGACTCCATCCAAAAGGGTGGACGGCTTCACTCCTGTCTCCCTGCTTTCCAGTACTTTCAGTGATGTAAGTGCTACACTCAGCTGTGAGTTCCTCTGCATCGCCATTGGTGTATAACTTTCCTACACAGTTGACATTATTTCAAAGTAAGAAATTACAAAACAATCATACTGGTTCGTTTTTAGAAAGGTAGTTTTTCTGAGACTGTCGATTTTAAAATACTTTCCATTCACCCTGATGTTTTTATACATCCTTTCTCTTTTTCCATCTGAGAGTCCCCCAGTCCATTTCAGTTCCAGACATGACTTTGAAGATAGGACACTTTCTTTCTGGAAATGAAATGTACTGTTTTCCCATAGATTTCCTTATACTTCTTGCATTCTACAATGTTCAGATATGATTTCTTGTATAGATTTTGCTAGTCCTGAATACTCAGGGCCATATTTACTTACAATGTGGCATTTTCTGGGGTTTTTAATTACTTTTCTTAACATCTTCTTTGTTGATATTTGCAGTATCTTGGGGAAAAAATGAAGAAATTGGGGCTAAATTGCTGTTATGTTTCTACCAAAACTTAAAAGTTTAGCTTTCAGAATTAATAAAGAATTTCTAAATAACCCATTGGTCAAGGAAAACACAAAGAAAATTTGAATTTTAAACAGAATGATAGTTAATAATATATGTCAAAATGGGTATGATTGATTTAAGCAATGCTTAGAAAAAGTTTAAAACTTTAATGACCTGCTAGAACAGAAGAAAAGCACCAGTACCTGAGCATCTATCTAAAAATGTTAGAAAATTAAACACAAAGAGACTAGAAATAAGAAATAAAAACAGGAGTTAATGAGCTAAAAAGGAAATTTAAACCTGTCAGTAGGGAGACTTCACGGGTTCTTAAGAAAGGTAGTGACATGATCATGTTTGTTTTCCAGAAAGAGACCTCTGGCAGCAGTTTGGAGAATAGATAGAGGAAAAAGACTAATCTGAGAAACCAGTAAGGGCTTTTCAATCACTAGTTCAGGTAAGAGACGGTGGTGGTCTAATATGGGATGGAGAGGAAGGAGCAGATTCCAAGGATTTTGCTGGGGGAAAAAAAAAAGCAGGCTTAAGAACTGTGTCTGGAAAAGCAAAAACTTTGGGTATAGTTACCAGCACATGGAACTGATTAGAAATAAATAGACCAGAAACTACTAAGTTTTTAAAGAAATTATACTTGAAAATAAACTATAAGCTTGGTGTATCAGATATATTAAGAGTTCAACCACAGAAGCAGAACTGGTAGGAGATAGATTTGTTTGTACAGTTGTAGTAAAGCTAATCTGAAACCCTTAGAGAAGGTGACAAGGACAGAAGTCTTGGACATAATCTAAGCTGTTGTCTGTAGATGGAATTTCTTCTTTCCTTCTCCCTTGGGGAAGCCTAAGCCTTTAATTTTAGGCCTTTCAATCAATTGAATCAGGCTTATCCACATTATCCAAGATAATGTCCCTTATGTTCAGTCACCTGATTATGAGCTTTTATTACAACTGTAAAAATAACTTACCAGCAACACTTACATTAGTGTTTGGATGAATAAATAACAACTAATGGTTGTTAGCCTACCCAAGTTAACACACAAAATAAAAAATATAAGCTGAGTATGGTGGACTTAAACCTATAAACTTAGTACTTAAGAGGCTGAGGCAAAAATGGTTCTTGTAAGGCCAGTCTGGGCCACGTAGTGAGTTTGGGAACAGCTTGGGCTACAGAATAAGACTCTTTGTCTTTTTTTTTTTTCAATAGTTGGCTTAAATTTTTTAATGATTATTTAATCATTGAAACAATTTTAGTTACAGTGTTTTACTGCTGTGAATAGAAACCATGACCAAGGCAAGTCTTATAACATTTACATTACAACATTTAATTGGGACTGGCTTACAGAATCAAAGGTTCAGTCCATTGTCATCAAGACAGAAGCATGGCAGCGTCCAGGCAGGCATGGTGCAAGAGGACCTGAGGGTTCTACATCTTTATCCAAAGGAAGCCAGGAACAGACTGGGCATCCTCAGGCATCTAGGAGTGAGATCTCCAAGCCTACCAACACAGTGATACACTTCCTCCAACAAGGCCACGCCTTCTAATAGTGCCACTCCCTGGGACGAGCACATACAAACATCACAGTGGTGAAAGTCAGAAAGCTAAATCAAGCATAGTGAACCTCACCTGTAATCCAGGACTCAGGAGTGGACAGAATCTGGAGTTCAAGCTATGTAGAGACTTTGAGGTCAACCTGAGCCAAATAATGAGACCTTGACTTTTATAACAAACAAATACTAGTGCGGTGTTGCTTGCTTATAATCCTAGCACTTGGGAGACCCAGGCAAGAAGGGAGAACTCAAGGCCAGCTGGACTATATAATGAATTCCAGGACAGCCTGGGATTTAAGTCTTTAAGAGTAATATTGTAGACGGGCGGTGGTGGCGCACGCCTTTAATCCCAGCACTTGGGAGGCAGAGGCAGAGGCAGGAGGATTTCTGAGTTCGAGGCCAGCCTGGTCTACAAAGTGAGTTCCAGGACAGCCAGGGCTACACAGAGAAACCCTGTCTCGAAAAACCAAAAAAAAAAAAAAAAAAAGAGTAATATTGTACATAAAAACAGAAAGGTAAAGATTACTATTAGGAGGAATTATAATATTTAAGGACGTAAGAAAACAAATGAGCCAAGACTGATTGTTAAAAAGCAGTATGGCAACAAAAAGAAAAAAATAAGTAAAAAACAGGTCAAAGTTGAAGCCAACAGAAGTATATTCAAACATTAGATGTTTTCAATTAAGCAAGACATTTTGCCGTAAAATCAAGAACAAGAAAGAATATCAGTACTGTGGGTTTTAGTCACTGTGTGTTTTCTAACTTCTGTTCTTACAGGTTTCAGTCTACATGTTACTTCCTTAAGAAGCAGTGTTTCTCTCCCAGTCCAGCCATCCCCCAAGTCTGAGTTAGGCATCTGTCTTATATATTCCCATAGTACAGTGCACTTCCCCTATAATGGTATGCATTACCTGAGATAGAACAGTTTGTTGTTCTATGTCTCCAATAAAAGGGACATGCAGAGTACTGTTACTCTCCAGTGTACTCTCAATGCCTAGCATAGCTCACATGAAGCAAAGAATGAAAACATCTAAGAGTGTGGAGAAGGAACGTCCAAATGAGCTTGAAAAACCAGAAATATTTACAGAACTAAGTGATATCTAAGCTGAATAATCAAAAGAAGTTTAGATTAAAAAACAGATACCCAGGAATAGATTTTTTGAAGTCTATAAAATACAGTGTTTTACTGAAAGACATGAAGCAAAGCTTCAAAATAAAAAGAAACAAATGATGTTATATTTATTTAGAAATCCTAAGATGTCAGTTATCCCAAAATCAACCTGTAAGTACAATACTAAATAAAATCCAAATGGAAAATGTTATGATACTTTATAAGTCTGTTTGAATTTGTCTTTTGTTTTTGAAAAGGCTTTCATTATGTAGCCCAGGCTGTCCCAGACTCTCTGCAAAGGCCAGAGTGGCCTCTGCCTTCCGAGTGCTGGGATTAAAGGGTTTGCACTATTATTGTTTGTGTGGAAAGATAAATGACCATGAGAAACCAATACAAAGGGCTGGAGAGATGGCTCGGTGGTTAAGAGCACTGACTGCTCTTCCAGAGGTCCTGAGTTCAATTTCCAGCAACCACATGGTGGCTCACAACCATCTGTAATGGGCATCCGATGCCCTCTTCTGGTGTGTCTGAAGACATCAACAGTGTACCCACATACATCAAATTAATTAATTAATTAAGAAACCAATACAATTTTAAAGAAAAAGGAATTGTTCCACTTATTATGAAACTGTAACATTTCTACCACAGTGCTATAAATGTAGAGACAAGCAGATTAATATGTTAAGAGAGAACCAAGAAACAAAGCAGCTGCATATTTGTGGAAATTTTGTAAATGTCTGAGGTGGCAAACTTGGTCTATAGAGCAAGTTCCAAGACAGCCAGTGCTATACAGAGAAGCCCTGTCTGGAAAAACAAAACAAAACAAAATGAGAAAGATTATGGAATCTTAATAAAATGAACATAGTGCCTAGAATATTAAATGGTTCTCTCCTGAGCTTTATTAAGATGTGTTTGACAAAAATCATGTATGTTTAAGGTACAAAATGTATTTATGAATACATATTCCGTGTGGAATCATTACTATATGCAGCATCACTAACACTTTACATTTCAGTCGCATTTGTGTGTGGGCTTCTGAAATGAACACTTGAGACCTACAGTCAGTGAATATACATACACACACACACACACACACACACACACACACACAATGATGTATACTTAAGTGTACAATTTTTTTCCACATTTCAACTCCTCTTGAGATTGGGAACTCTCTTAGAAATAACGATTCATTACAGTTTGGGTTTTGTTTTGTTTTTTTATCGGTATTTGGCATATTGCCATCAGTTCAGCCTTAGCATTCAGTGAGAATGCACAGTGATTAACGAATTTTGAGGCCAACCCCATTGCTACTTGGATTTATTATTGGAAGTCATATTGTGAGAAGCATCACATCTCTTAAGATAGAGTTCTGTTTGGGCTCAGGGATACTGGGGATTAGTCTGGGGCTTAATGCATATTAAGCACACACTCTACCAGAGCTACATCTCAAACCCTTTTGCCTAAGCATTTAATGTTATTATTATCTCACGCAAGTTTCCACTGTAGAACTGAGGGCAATGGTGCACACTTATGGTCTGTGTGAGAGGCTGAGGTGGAAGGAGCATTTGAGCACTAGTTCAAAATGAGGCTGGGTAACATAGGGAGACTGACTCCACCTCAAAACACACCCCCACACAGTTATGAGATAGCATATACCCCAAACTGATTCCACTGTTTATGATACAACTTTATACTGCATCTCTTAAGCCAGAGTCTTGAAAGGCAAGTGTTAGACCTTAGACATCTCAGGATTAAAACACTATTTTAGGGACAGAATAGCACAGTGGTAGGGTACTTGCCTGGGTTATAAATTCCTGGGTTCCATCAAAAAGAAAACTTTATTAAGACTTTTCAATAAAAAGTAGCTTTTTATAAAACATTCTTTATCAAGCCAGGTAGAGTAGCACTTTCTTGTTGCCTCATCTATTCAGAATATATAAAATAGATATGCAAATTAAACATGTATTAATAGTAAATCTTAAATTTATTTTAAAAGAATTTTTTAATTTAAATAAAGAATTTTTATAATTATAATAAAACTATAAATGGAATACTTATAAATTATAAATAAAATAATTTAAAATAATTATACTATTAATCCCCTTTTGTTAAAGATACAAAGAAATCACATAACAATATATGCACTTAATTTTATATAAAGATTTATATCTTATCTGGGCATAGTGATGCATGCTTGTAATCCTAGGACTTGGAAGGAGGATCAGAAGTTCTAGGTCATCCTCAGCTATAAGTTCCAGACCAGCCTAGGCTACTTGGGGGATTAGGGGGAAGATTAAGACTTGCCTGAGTATTTGATATTACAGGACATAGAACATAGCATTTTCAGAATTGATCATTATTTTGATTTTATAATCACCAGTGCTAAGAATGCTTAGTATAAATATATAATACAAAATAACTGAAGTATTTTTAGGAGTTATTTTGGAAATTCTGTCCAAATCCCAAACCAACATTATTTTAACGATTTTTTTTTTTTATTAAACTCAAGCCAGCAATTTAAACAGCATTCTTTATTTGTTTTTTGAGACAAGCTCTCTCCATTAGCCATTTGCTGACCTGGAACTCACTAAGTAAAGCAGACTGGCCATGAACTCATAAAGATCTGCCTGCCTCTGCCTCCCTAGTGCTGGAATTAAAGGCATAGGACACCACATGCTACTCAACCACCAGCTTTAAAAATCAAACATTCTAATATAATGAAATTGCAAGGTATACAAATTTGATTTATACAAGGAATGACAGAAATATTGTTTCTTTTATATAACTATACTAAAGCATTCTAAATAAGAGCAGAAAACTTTAGGTGCACAGGAAAATAGCTGCAGTTCTTCATAGCTTATCATAGTCCCTGATATGATATGATCCAAGGTGTTTGAGGCAGCACTCATTAGAAAAACACGATGTTATAGTATAGAGTATAGTTCAGAGTTCTCACGTTGTATGTTTAGAGCCAAGGCTGCAGCATAGGCAAGCAGTTCAGGAAACAACTCAGATTCACTACATGTGTGATAGTCAGGCTTCAGTCATTGAGCCAGAAGCCCTTTACTGCTGCCAAATTTTTCCCAGCTGCCATATTCAGTCATGACTCCGTTTACTGTGATGGAAGTCAGGCTTTCCCAGGCAGTCTGTCCTCGCATTAGAAGACTGGCTTGCTCAATGTATCATAATCAGCGCAGCTTTCAGGTTGGTTTCTTCTCATTTCTGTTTGACGCTGGTTGAGTGTGCCTTTCTGCTTGGCTTACAGTGATCCTTTTGAGATCACACTTTTAATTGTTGTCTTGGACATTCCTTTGTCAAGCAATTAAAAAAGCATTAATAGACAACATCAACAATAAAAAGCTAACATCAGGGCAAAGTTGTGCATGAAACTGCCTTGAAGGGAGAGTAGCAGGGGGCTGTAGGGGAGATATTACGCCAAAACACAAATAACTAAAGACACTGTAAAATAAAATGAATGTTAAATGGAAAAAACAAAACAAAACCACCACCAAATCCCATGCCAGAAACAAATCTTACACACACACACACACACACACACACACACAGAGAGAGAGAGAGAGAGAGAGAGAATGAGAATACAAAATGCAAAAATGGACACAGTTGAAGCGGGTGGATTAAAAGTTGGAGGTCATTCTCAGCTACACTGAGTTGAATAGTCTTGTGTACATGAGCCATCTCTGGAAAAAGAAAAGTTCAACCACATACCTCCAAAAGAGGGAGTCAGGACACCTCAGAGATTCAGAAATCATCACCTGAAGGGGTCCGTGGAGAGGCCTGGCTCTCCTGTCTTTTCCAAGCTCCTGTCACAGTAGCTTGCCTTGTACTGGTTATTTAGGAGGCTGCTCAAGGGTGTGGGTGAGTGTTGGTCCCCTCCCCATTCCTGCGCCATAAGAACCTAGTCTCAGCTTGCTCTTCAGGTTGGGAGGCTCCCCCCAAGGGCAGAGAAGCTGCTGCTTCCAGCTGTATCCTTGTTCTCCAGGACTCAGGGAACAGAATATGCGCCATGATTGCAGCTCAGTTCCTCCTTTTCATGTGTTAAGGCACTTAAGAGAAAGGGTATATGAGAGGCATATGGGATCTCTTGAGCCCAGTGAAGTAAGACTGGGCAATATAGCAAGACCCCATCTTAAGAAAAAAGAAAGCTTCTGTGTCAAGATTTCTCCTTCAGGAATTTGGAAGTACACCTCCATTTGCAATTCTTTTTTCCATTCCTGTGATCTCGATTGTATTTCTTTCAGTGATTGGCCAGCAGGCTGTTTCCATAGTTATTGACACTGCAGTTGCGCTAGGAGGTGGAGAGGTGTCTCTACAGTTGGAGCCTTTGCTGCTGTTCAGGGTACTCGGTACACAACCCCTTGTAACTCCAGATTCAGAGGATCTGTCGCCCTCTTGTGGCCTCCAGGGGCACTCGGGAACATCCAGTACACATGTGTGCACATGCACGCACAAACACACATAAATTGTTTAAATTAAATCTTTAAAAAGACGAACCCTCAAAAGCACTCCTATACACTGCAATTTTATTCTTTCAATCTGCTCTGGATTAAACCTAGGATATTAATAAGTACTGTTCTATTTTTACGACTTATATACTATGAAATCCACCCACTTGTCTTTTTTAATTTTTTTAAGATTTTAAAAATGTACGTATATGAGTGCTCAATTTGCATGTATGCCTGTATGACAGAAGAGAATATCAGTTCCCATTACAGATGGTTGAGAGCCACCATGTGGTTGCTGGGAATTGAACTCAAGACCTCTGGAGGAGTAACCAGTGCTCTTAACAGATAAGCCATCTCTCCAGCCCTTTTTGTTTTTGTTGTTGTTGTTGTTGTTGTTGTTGGGTTTTTTTGTTTTGTTTTGTTTTTTTTCGCTTTTTTTAAATTCTATTTTCTAAGTTTTTTTTTTATTTCTATTCCAAATCATTTCCCCTTTCCCGTTTCCTCCCTCCCCGAAAGTCCCATAAGCCCCCTTCCCTCCCTCTTTTCCCCATTCAACCCCCTCTCACTTCTCTGTCCTGGCGTTCCCCTACATCCAGTCTTTCCAGGACCAGGGGTCTCTCCTTCCATCTTCTTAGAAATCTATTGATATGCGGATTGTGTCTAGGGTATTCCGAGATTCTGGGTTAATATCCCCTTATCAGTGACTGCATACCATGTGTGTTCTTTTGTTACCTCACTAAGGATGATATTTTCAAGTTCTGACCATTTGCCTAGGAATTTCGTGAATTCATTGTTTTTAACCTTTTAACCTTTTTGTTTTTTTAATCTCAGTTTTGAGCTACTTTCTAAAAGTTTTCCTCAGTTTTCTGCCCTTTGTTTGCTTTTTAATAGCTATTTTATTAATAGCTTTTTTCTGCTTTCTAAATAACTACATCTTAAGATAGCATTCTAAGTCTCTTTTAGCTCTCTGGGCACGATGACTTATTCTGGATTCTTCCTATATATACTTACATTTCCCTTAAATTCTCACTTGTTTGTTTTGTTATCTGAACATGTCTAGGGGTTCAGTGGGAGTGTCTGAACACACCAAATGGAAGTGCTGTATGCACAAAGGCGTCTCATCAACCTGGACCTTCATGATAGGGTGAATTCATTCAGTGGCTGAGGTTGGAATATTGGTGTTTTGTTTTGGGTTTTTTGTTTTGATTTGTTTTTGTTTTTCCAGATAGGGTTTCTCTGTGTAGCCCTGGCTGTCCTGGAATTCACTCTGTAGACCAGGCTGGCCTCGAACTCAGAAATCCGCCTGCCTCTGCCTCCCAAGTGCTAGGAATAAAGGCATGCACCACCACTGCCCAGCAAGGTTGAGATATTATAATTCTTAGGTCTCTTCAGAGCAGGTAAGGTTAGCCAAAGATTAGCCTTCTCATATACCTATCTAAAGGCTAAGTCTGGTCATCTACATTCTGAAAGCCAAGTTAGAGATTCTAGCCAGAGGAATTTCTGTATCAGCATTTAGTGTTTACACTCATTTGATCCCCTGTTGGTGGTACAATCCTGGGCCTTCAACTCCTGGGCCTTCAACTATGTCTGGCATCCTCCTTCCAGGGAGCTTTTATTTTGTTTTACCTTTTTCAGAGAATGAGCTGTCAAACTTTCATAAGAACACAAGGGCAGCTGTTCAGCAATGTAAACCCAAACTGGGGCCCTAGGACTCAGCCTGTTGCGCGTACTGCTTCCCTATCTATCTATAACTAACTATCTATCTATCTATCTATCTATCTATCTATCTATCTATCTATCTATCTATCATTCCATCTCACTAGCCCCCTAAATTTTTTTTTAAATCACTGCCATGTACCTATCAGAGTGACTAATCTTGTCTAACAATATTTAACAGTTGTGAATAGTGCCAAACATGACTTTGGTTTTTAATTTTTTAAAATTGTTTTATTTATTTACATTCCAAATGTTGCCCTCCTTTTCAGTCCCCCCTCCAAGAGTTCTTCACCCCATACCCCATACCCCATTCCCTTTACCTCTGAGAGGATGCTCCCCTACCCACCCCACCCTCACCTCCCCACAGCTCCCTTCCCAGGGGCATCATAATTAAATTTATTTATTGTGTGGTGAGGACATGTGCCAGGGTGCCTGTGTGGAAGTCAGAAGACAACTTGTGGAAGTCAGTTCTCCTTATGCCATGTAGATTCCTAGGATGGAACTTGCAAGGTCAGGGTTGGCATCAAGTCATTACCTGTTAAACCTTCTCACTTGCCCCACCACAGAGACTCATGCATTGCTTGTGAAAGGTCAGAAACTGAAAGAACTACTATAAGATATCTAAGAAAGGAATATATATCCCTCATGATCCAGCAGATTCACAGATAGTCTGTTCTAGAGGTGTGCAAATACGTGTGTGTGTGTGTGTGTGTGTGTGTGTGTGTGTGTGTGTGAGAGAGAGAGAGAGAGAATGAATAAATAAATATACCCAACATGCACAATGGCTCACATCTGTAATCTCAATACCTGGAAGGCTGAGGTAGGACAGCTGCAATTTTGAGACTAGTCTGTGCTATGACACCTTATTTCAAAAGGTGGAAAGGGGATTAAAACAAAAACAAAAAATCAAGCCACGTGTGGTAGCCCATTCTTGTAATCCTAGCAAACAAGTGTGAGGCAGGAGAATTACAAGTACATACATGACTATGTAGTGAGTTCCAGGCCAGCCTAAGTTATATAGCAAGACCGTGTTTTAGAAAGAAAGGGAAAAAGAGACGGGGGTGGGGGTGGGGGGTGGAGAAACCATTGATAGCATTTCTAGTATTCGAGGAAAAGTACCAAGACAATTAGAGTAGTTGTGTGCTTCTCCAAAAAAAAAAAAATCACATATTAGTAAAAATGAAGAAATTAATTATATTTAATTGATAATGGTTGAGTTAGAAACAAGCTTCAGCTAAAATCTGGAAAAAAATAATCACATAGTTTATGTTTTCAGTTACATAATTTTCCATAACTGGGAAATCTAACTTAGATTTAGTGATGTGTCTTTATATTGTAAATCCATAAAGAAGGCACTAATACAGAAGTAAGGATTTTTGTCCTCTTAGAGCTGTTTTCCCAAGCTGTTAGGTTTGGGAAAGATTTTGAGAAAGAACCTTCTTAGATACTAACAAGATGATTTTTTAGGTTATTTTTTTTTATGCATCTGAGTGTTTTTTCTGTTATAGTTGTGAAGAGTTTTTTGCCAAGATCCATTATATATTGCCATATTTTTTACTATTAATTTTGATCCAGTCTTTCTTGGTACATGTCCTAATTATTTTAAATGTTACAAATACTTAATTTTCTTTTTTGCATCTGTAATTTTATGTTGTATCAATTTATTTCATTTATTTACTTACATTTTATTTTGCAGTACTAGGGATCAAATCCAGGGACTTGATACTAGGCAAGTCCTCTAACCATCAAGCAATACCCCCAACCTTCCTGTGTCCTCATACAGTTTCAGTTTGGACACAGTGAAAATCCTAACTTCATTTTCACAAGACTTCATAGACTTTTTCAGAGAATTATTGTACAAATAATTATTGTATCTAACAATAGATCAATGAGAAAATAGTAGAAAATTATTCAGAAGTGAAAATAGATGCTCTGAATTGCTCCCATGTTTGAGGCACAACTGGGTATCTCGCATTGGTAATTTCCAGTGCTCTGAGAAGTATTTTATCTTTATTTCTGAGTATGTGTTTGTGTCTGTGTATAAACACAGTATGTACATACACCATGATTTGTTGTAAGTGTTCACAGAGACCAGAAATGGGTGTCAGATCCTTTGGCGCTGGAGTTATGCCTGGATGTGAGTTCTAGGGTACCAAACTCAGGTCCGCTGGAATAGTTGTAAACACTCTTAAAACTATTGAGTCATCTCTCCTACTCCAGAAATTTTTTTGTTTGTTTTTTTGTTTTTTTAACAGATGAATAATTAGAAGCTCAGAGGACTGGAAATGAAGGTCAGTGGTATAACACTTGCTTAGCATGCATGAGGCCGTAGGTTCAGTTTTAAGAACCATAATAAATAAACATACTAATAACACTGAGAAAAGTCACAACTAGTGAGGACTGGGTTAGAAGTAAGCTCCAATGAGTCTATTTGATTTCCAACCTTTTTTTTTATTCTCTTTATGTTGTTTCTCAGTGTTAGAATGATTTTTTCTTTTTATTTATTCTTCTCTCATACAATACATCCCGACTGCAGCCTCCCCTCAGTGCCTCCCATGATCCACTGCTCCTCTCCCCCAGATTCACTGCTCCTTCATTTCACGGAATGATTTATATTTAATTGAGCTTTTTTTTTTAAAGATTTATTTATTTTATATATATGAGTATACTGTCAACGTCTTCAGACACACCAGATCCCATTGCAGATGGTTGTCAGCTGTCATGTGGTTGCTGGGAATTGAACTCAGGACCTATGGAAGAGCAGTCAGTGTTCTTAACTGCTGAGCCATCCTTCCAGTCCTTTAATTGAGCTTTTTAAAAATTGTTTCCTGTAGCATACTTGTTAGTACACCTAAGACCCTGGGTTAATCTCTAGAACAATCAGTTATTACCTAATGAATTAGCTAATTAAACATACAATTTGTGACACAAGTAAAGGATACGTTTCCAACAGAAACAAAAAATTAGGAATTGGGTTGGGAATGTAGCTCAGTGGTAGAGCATTTACCTAGCATGTAAAAGCTGTAAGTTCAGTTCTCCGCAAAAAACAAACAAAACTATTCTAACCACTATTGATGAGTAAACATAGTAAAAGATGCATGTATTTTAGGATATATTGTAAAAGTTTAATGAAATTAACCTTAATAAACTCAGTAATGCACTACATTGACAAACTGAACAGTGACTCACTCATTATGTCATTACCTAGTTTGATAAGTTTCCTCTCCAGTTGTCTGTCTAGATACAGCCATAAGTAATCAGTAATCACTCATTTTACCCAAACTTCCTTAACTGCTTCATTTTTCAGTTTAACCGAATTCTGGTGCCTTCTCAATTATTTTAATTTGTACTACATATATATTTACATGTAGTTTATTTCATTCTATTGATGTTTAGGTGGATCCCATTATCTTTTTAATTATACTTTTATTTATTTTGTGGGGATGGCATTTGTGCAGTGGTCAGAGGACATCTTGGAGAAGTCGGTTCCCTCCTTCAACCTTGGGATCCTAGGGTGGCACTCAGATGGCACCTTTGCCCACTGAACTCTCCTAATGGCCCTTATTCCATTCTTGCTGTTTTCTCAAATCATGCTATGTTAAGAATTCTAATTTCCATATCATTTTATAGTTGTAGAATTCATCAAGAATGTCTGTCTACCTATTCCAATAGAGTGAATTTGAGTTGAAATAACTCTAATAAGTCTTCATATTTTTACATATTATCTTTCCCTTAATGATACAATTATTCAATTATATTCTGTAATCTAAGTCCTTCATTTCCCTTTTGACTTGTTGTCAGTCTGTGGAACCAATCTTGAACTTTTGTACCCATCTCGATTCTTCAAAATTGTTTTTAAATATATCTCTTTAATTATAAATAAGATTATTAATGAAATTTTTATGTGGTTTGCCATTTAGATTTTGAGATATGAGATGTCTTCTCATGTCCTTTGCCACTTTTTTTATCTAGGATTTAGGAACATCACATATTCTGTATATTAACCTGTACATTTTGCACACAGTCTCTACTAATCTTTAGCTGGGTAAGGTTTGTTTACGATGCCTTTTTATTAGTTTTTTTGGCTCATAATTCTTATTTGTTATTTAGAACATTCTTTGCCAATTTGTGTGCCTTTGATCTCCTTTTATTGTCTTGTTCTAGCTAGAACTTCAAGTACTATATTAAATAGATATGAGGAGAGTGGACATCCTTGTCTTATTCCTGATTTTAGTGGAATTGCTTCAAGTATCTCTCCTTTTAATTTGATATTGGCTGTTGGTTTGCTGAAAAATGCTTTTATTCTGTTTAGGTATGGGCCTTGAATTCCTGATCTCTTCAAGACTTTTAACATGAAGGGGTGTTGTATTTTGTCAAACACCTTTTCAGCATCTGAGGAGATGATCATATTTTTTTTTTAGTTTGTTTATATAGTGGAATATGTTAATGGATTTTCATACATTGAATCAACCTTGCATCCCTGGGATGAAGCCTACTTAATCATAGAGAATGATTGTTTTGATGTGTTCTTGGATTCAGTTTGCAAGAATTTTATTGCATATTTTTACATAGATATTCATAAACAAAATTGGTCTGAAGTTCTCTCTCTTTTTTTTGGGGGGGGGTTGGGTCCTTGTGTGGTTTAGGTATCAGAATAATTGTGGCTTCAGAGAATGAACTAGATCATGTTCTTCTGTTTCTATTATTTTGGAATAGTTTGAAGAATATTGGTATTAGCTTTTCTTAAAGGTCTGGTAGAATTCTGCATTAAAGCCATCTGGTCCTGGGCTTTTTTTGGTTGGGAGGTTTTTAATGACTTCTATTTCCTTAGGAGATATGGGCCTGTTTAGTTTACCTGCTCTTGATTTAACTTTGGTACATGGTATTTGTCTAGAAAATCATCCATTTCCTCTAGATTTTCCAGTTTTGTTGAGTATAAGCTTTTGTAGCAAGATTTGATGAATTTCCTCAGTTTCTGCTATTATGTCTCCTTTTCATATCTGATTTTGTTAATTTGGATACTGTTTCTGAGCCCTTTAGTTAGTTTGGCTAGGGGTTTATCTATCTTGTTGATTCTCTCAAAGAACCAGCTTTTGGTTTTGATGATTCTTTGTATTGTTTTCTTTGTTTCTGTTTGGTTGATTTTGTCCCTGAGTTTCACTATTTCCTGCCTTCTACTCCTCTTGGGTGAGTTTGCTTCTTTTTGTTCTAGAGCTCTCAGGTGTGCTGTTAAGTTGCCTGTGTAAGATCTCTCCAGTTTCTTTACCAGGTTACTTACTGCTATGAAATTTCCTCTTAGCACTGCTTTCATTGTGTCCCATAAGTTTGGGTATGCTGTGTCATCATTTTCATTGAATTCCAGGAAGTCTTTAATTTCTTTATTTCTTCCCTGACCAGTTTGTTCAGTTTCCATAGGTATGTGGGTTTTCTGTTGTTTTTGTTGTTATTGAAGACCAGCCTTAGTCTGTGGTGATCTGATAGGATGCATGGGATTATTTCAATCTTGCATCTGTTGAGGGCTGTTTTGTGACCAATTATATGGTCAATTTTGGAGAAGGTACCTTGAGATGCTGAGAAGAAGGTATAGTCTTTTGTCTTAGAGTAAGCACTTGGGAAGTGGATATAAGATGAATAGAGGAGTCCAAGGTCATGACTAAGTGGGGCTAGCCTGGGGCTATATGAGATGCTGTCTTAAATAATGAAACAACAACAAAAGTTTGAAAGGTACAGAAAGGGCCCCAGTGATCTCTAATCACTAAAAGTTACCCTTATTTAAGCTGTGTTCATTGATTTCAACCCATCCTTTTTAAAGCTTTGTGTCACAAAGTTTAGTTTTCATCTCAAATGCCCATGTCACTGGATGTGGTCTAGAAGATGGTAACTGAGTGATTAGAAGAGTAACAGAAAATTCAGTAGAAGAAATCGTTGTGTACATTTGTATGGTAGTTCCAACCGTGGCCTGTGAAACAGTAGGTGTGATGTAGTATCTAGTGAAGAAAATCTACTATAGGATTAAAGGAAAGATAAAAAGCACATGTTATTCACAATGCACTTCTTTTATCTATTTCCTTCCTAAAAAGTAGTCCAGGCCAGCATGTGCTAAACTAACCAAACAATATGAAAAGTATATACTGTACTGTCATGTTTGCACTTTTGGTTTGAGGCCTTTGTTGTTTGTGTTTGTGTTTTGTTTTGTTTGAGATGGGGCTCACTCTGTAGTCCTGGCTGGCCATGTGGCCATAGAGACCTGCCTGCCTCTGCCTCGTGAGTGCTGGGATTAATGGCATGATTCACCACCTCCCTCTTTGCTGGCATTTGTTTATGCACAAAAACGTTCCCACAGTTTTTCAGTAAGAGAATGGAATGTGTGGCTGGAGAGCAGTCTTCCTGCCTGAAGTCCATCTTCAGTACCCACACTGGGCAGCTCATAA
Source organism: Tokudaia tokunoshimensis (assembly GCA_036184795.1). Classification (NCBI taxonomy): domain Eukaryota; kingdom Metazoa; phylum Chordata; class Mammalia; order Rodentia; family Muridae; genus Tokudaia; species Tokudaia tokunoshimensis. Next base: position 109,817,003 of record BTHU01000005.1, on the reverse strand, counting down.
CCACCTGTGACTCCAGCTCTAAGGGACTCAAATTCTCTTCTGTCCTTTGAGGTCACTGTACACTCACATGCACAAACTTTCCCATAGACATATATACAGTCATAACTTTTTTAATCTTAAAAGAATATAAGGTTAAATATGGTAGTATATACCTTTAATCCTAACACTAAGGAGGCAGAGGGAGATGTGTCTTTGTAAGTTTGAGGCTAACCTGGGCTACATATTGAGTTCCAGACCAGCCAGGGCTACACAATGAGAGACTGTTTCAAAGGAGGAGGAAGAAGAGGAGGAGGAAGAGGAAGAAAAAAAAAGAAATGTGTGGTCTTTTAGCCATTTTATAGTTCCAAAACCTAGAAATAAAAACTATTTTAAAGACCGGGCGGTGGTGGCGCACGCCTTTAATCCCAGCACTTGGGAGGCAGAGGCAGGAGGATTTCTGAGTTCGAGGCCAGCCTGGTCTACACAGTGAGTTCCAGGACAGCCAGGGCTACACAGAGAAACACTGTCTCAAAAAAAAAACAAACTATTTTAAAAATAATCATGCTGATTAATAAAGAGGTGGTTAGTAAACCACCAGCTGTGACTCAGACCCCTCGGCAGACACACCCTAGTATAACCTGTGGCTTGTGTTTAATGTCACTATTATCTCAAACCCTTATGAAGAAAACTGTCTCTAGAAGAGCATAAGAAGCCTTGTTTTTTGTTTTGTTTTGTTTTTTTAATTATTTTATTTATATGAGTACACAGTAGCTGTCTTCAGACACATCAGAAGAGGGCATCAGATCTCATTACAGATGGTTGTGAGCCACCACGTGGTTGCTGGGAATTGAACTCAGGACCTCTGGAAGAGCAGTCAGTGCTCTTAACCACTGAGCATGTCTCCAGCCCAAGAAGTCTTGTTTAAGAAATAATCCCACTCTCTTCTCTGCTAAAAAACTTAGGCATTCTTTGACTTCACAAGTTCTTGTTTCATAGAGCACTTCATTGTGAAGATAGTTACCCATGGTGAGTTAGATAATTAAAAACTATAGTATTTGGCCTTCCTGTTCTTGTACCTCAGAAATCAAATTACTTCATTTTGGAAAACATACATACACATAAGAGATCATTTTTAACTGTACACAGTTAATTATGGAAACCTAGAATGAAGTTTCTTGGATCTTCAATATTAAATTTATACTATTTGATTTTTTTTCCCTAGTTTCTGCCACTGCCTTTTACAAAGCACAACCTGTAATTCAGTTCATGTGTGAAGTTCTTGACATTCACAACATTGATGAGCAACCCAGACCCTTGACTGACTCTCATCGGGTGAAATTCACTAAGGAGATAAAAGGTGAGTTAAGTATAGAAGACTATACTTCCAGATAGCATTTCTATGGTTTGTTACCAATTAGTATTTACAACAGCTACACTATAAAATGCATGGATAAGACAATTTTCTATTGAAGTGTTTTTATAATTAGAATCATATTGTATAATATGACCAATAGAATATAGATTAATTATAAAATGTTATATCCATTATTGTAGCTACTTAGGTAGTAGTTGAGTGGAGAATATGCTAAGTAATCCAGCTATGTTTTTATGAATACTGTCCTATACTAGCTAGAGAGAGGAAAGTGTCTCATGGGAAAATGTTTCTCTAATACTATCTTTTTAAAGTAAGAATCTTATCTTAAGATATTGCTAATTTAGAATTTGACTCACTCTTTGAACATATTCTAATTAATGTTATTTTTCTAAAATTACAGTTTTTTAAAATCTTTTTTCTTTGGAATTTTAGAAATTGGAGTTCATCAGTTTCATGTGTTATTCCAGATTGTACTTAGCTATTTAATGTACATAATAAAGATGCCTGTCTTACTTAGCTATAGTTATTACAGTGGTGTTACATTGTATGTTCATTAAACTAAAAAGGTATTCTCTGTAGCCCCTCAAATTAAAATTACTTTAATATTTTTCTATTTATTCTGTGCATATTTGCTCCTTCTGTACATTTTAAACTGCATTTACAGCTTTGTGTTAAAACTCACATGATTGTGTTTTATCAGCAATTTCGGAAATTTTTAAAACGTGATTTGATGGTATATAATTTCTTTTCTTATTTATGACTTTAGTATCTAATCCTCACTTGAGATGTAACTCCACTGTATTTAGTGTAGTATATAGACATGAAGGAAAACCAGATATCTAGTAAGGCATAACAAACTTTGTTAATATTAAATGCTACATCTTAAATAGACAGAAATAATTATGTTGTTATTTAAGATTTTACCTATTTGTTGCAGATAATTTTCAGCTTGTGGTTTGAATGAAGCATTCGAGTTTGTTCACTGAACATCTTTCAGTCCCCCAAACCAATTAGAGTAGGTGACTACATCTTGCTTGTTCCAGTTATCATTCATTCTGTGCCATTCAGTAATAACAAAAAAGAGATAGTCATTGTAATAAAACATGAAAAGGAAAGCCCTTCCTGTTTTGTCAATAAGCATCCATTTATCTCTGGTGATTAAGGTCCAAAATAAGAAACTGTTAAAGATAACTGTTTGCAACCATATCATTGTCCTTTCATAATCTGTTCTAACTGCAGTTAGCATTGTCAGGTTAGTGCATTACCTACCATTATATATGTGATCATCTAGCTCAATGCCATGGTTTCTAGCCGAGTTGCTGCTTAGTTACCACCTCTGATATCATACAGTCACATACATTACTTTGCGGTAACTATGCAATCAACTCATATCACCACTCTATCACAGAAAATACAAGATGTACAGAACAAGGATTCAGCTGCTGCCCGGAGAGCATGGACTCGGTCTTAACTTCAACTGCTCAGGGGCCCAAAGAAATGACTGAAAAGTTGACTAGAAAGCATTATAAAGTTGATGTTATAGTGAAGGTAAAGCCAAGTTTATAGGTTAAATATTTGTTAAAGCCAAACTTTTTGGTTGGATGGAGGGTTTGGGGAGGGGCCTGGGCAGAGAATTACCTATTCCATTCTTTATCATTTTGACTTTTTGCTAGCCCCTGGATTTGATCTAATTGTTAGCTATGATCTATGATCTTACATTTGGGGTAGAAATTCTGGGTTGTATCTAATTAATAAACTAGTATTTTTTTTCCTCCATTCAAAGTCAAGAAGACTTTTTTTAAAAGTACACCATGTATCCTACCACAGGAACTCAAAAAATAGAATTTTCTGCTCAATGATGTTTGGGTTTAAGTTTTAACTTATATAAGGAATTTGATGATAGCTGCTAAATACTGCTATAAATTATGCCATAATGAATATAAATTTTAGTATATTGATTGTAATCTAGTTAAACTTACCTCCAACTAGTTAGTAATAACTTTGGAGTGGCTTTTTTTTTAATCAAAAAAACTCAGGGTATTTTCACAGCAGAAATATTGGGGAAAAGTATGATAACTTTATGTATGAAAAAGCACTAATTTATTTTTAGTTAATATTTGTTTTATAAGCATATAGAACTTTATTTATATTTATATTTTTAAAGCCTATGCTTTTTTAAATCATGGGGAAAACTTGAAAATAAATAGTTAAATGTTTAAAACAGCAGAAACTTATTTTGTTCTTCCCTAAACAATATTTTTACGTTCCTTACTCCCTAGTATCACTGCTTCCGTCTTATAAGGCCTTCCATTGTATTTTCTGGCCTCCTTTATAATATAATGATATAATAAATATTTGAAATTTAATTTTAGAAATACAGTTATAATAAAAATTACTTCACAATGGTTTAAGTTTTATTAAGAATATTTTTAAAGAAAAATCATTTACTATCCTAATTTATGTTGGTATGTCAAAAGAAAATATCATTTACTATGAGTGAACTTTGTGATTGGTACTATAGTTAATAATTAGGTAAGAAAACAAATTATTCTGTGGTAGAGTTTCTCTTGACATTTTGTACTGGGTAATTCTTTGCTGAGTTGGTAGGTGGGTGCAATTCTGTACATTCTAGAATATTTGGAAGTATCCAACCTCTACTCACTAGCTGATATTACCCAGTTGTAACTGTCACAGAAATCTTCTTGGGGGCTGGGAGTGTAACTTAGTAAAGCACTTGCCTAATGTGTGCCAAGGCCCTAGATTTGCTCACAGCAACACATGCACACGCACACATGTGCAGTTAATATTCTAGGGTGAGGGACAAGTAAAATCACATCCAGATGAGAATTACTGCACTATAGGAATTATAAATGTAAAATTACTTAAAGTATAATAACCATTGTCCTGTTCAGAAACTAAAACTCCCTTCTAGACTCACTCTTTGGAGCCTAGGCCAAACTTTAGAAATGGGTCTGTTTTTCTGTGAAGAATAGCTATTATATGTCCATTTCTTAACTCCTGGGTTACTACTTGGCCAATATGGCAGCCAGGAGCTTGTGTATCTATTTAGTTTAATTAAAATTAAACTTTCAGTTTATCAGGCATATTAGCTGCATTTCCTGTACTCAGTAACATGTTATTAATGATTGCCATATTAGCACAAGTGTAAAACATCAATCATTTCAGGAAATCCTGTTTCTCATCAGTACTTAAGAAATTCCTGCTGGGCATAGTAGTGCATGCCTTTAATCCCAGCACTAGAAAGGCAGATGCTGGGAAAACTCTGTGAGTTCAAGGGCAGCCTGGCCTATAACAAGTTCCAGTCAGGACTACATAGAGAGAGCCTGTCATCATCCTATACCTTCAAAAAAAAAAAAAAACAAAACAAAACAAAAAAAAACCACAAGAACCTTCCTGGTTTCTTGATATGCCAGTCATGGAGGCACCTCCCTCCCCACCCTACTCATAATCCCAGAAAGCTAAGGAAGGAAAATAAACTCAAGGATGCTTTGAGCAACTCAACAAGACCCTGTCTTGAAACAAAGTTCAAAGGATGGGGTTAGAGCTCAGTGGTAGGACTCATGCCTGTGTGGCCACAGCCCTGAGTACCTGCAAAGCAGGGGTTTTCTTCAGCAGAGGAGTCAAAAACCATTTCTTTGCTTTCTAGAATAGCCTGGAGTCCTTGAATCACTAAAGTTCGTAAATGCACTAGTGATCTAGAAATATTTAAAATTACTTGCTACATTATACACACACATATATATTATGTATGTATTTTTCTGAGAGTTTATTGCTTTCATCAGATTCTCAAAGGGGTCAGTGACTCCATAAGAAAGTAGAGATCACCTACATTAAGAATTATTTGAAGGAGCCAGAGAATGGTGGCCCACACCTTAAATCCCAGCACTCAGGAGGCAAAGACAGATGAGTCTTTATGAGTTCAAGGCCAACCTGATCTACATACCAAGTTCCAGTACAGCCAGAGCTACCTAGAGAGACCCTGTCTCAAAAAAAAAAAAAAGTTATTTGGAAGATTGATAAGATGGCACAATGGACAAATTCACTTGCCCCAAAGCTTGACAACCTGAGTTTGCTCCCCAGAATCCACATGGTGGAAGAAAAGAATCAATTTCTTTAAATTGTCTTTCAGTCTCTACATTCATGTGTACATGAGTACACACAAAAAATAATTTCTTAATTAAGAACTATTTATCTTCCATTCTAGTCATCACTATTTTTGAGAAAAAATTAATAAAGAAAAATACTTAATAAAATTGTCACTCTGGTTCTAACAAAAGGACCAAATTTTTTTTTTCTGCCTGCTTCATAAATCTTAGAAGGACTTCCTTCTTTAACTTTCCAAAACCCTGATTTTCAGTCACTATATGATGAGAGGCTATTCAAATACTTATGCTCTCATTCCCAAGTTTACAAATTCCTGAGTTTATTGTAAATATATTTTTTTTCTAATGGAGAATCTTGTCCCTTGATCTTTGGACTTAGCAAATTACAGGATTTTCTTTCTTAACAAACAGAACTTGATAGTGTAAAAAAATATTTGATATTAGGTCTGTCATAATTATAATTATTAGCAATGTCATGTAAGAATCTCTGATATCACATTGCTTGTGTCACAGACTTTGTCTGCTCAGAATAGAGGCTTTATAGTAGTGAACAGACTGGGTATTTTTCATTGAATTTCTGTAACCTTTATTTTTCTTGTTGGGAACAGGTCTGAAGGTTGAAGTGACTCATTGTGGAACAATGAGACGGAAATACCGTGTTTGTAATGTAACAAGAAGGCCTGCCAGCCACCAAACGTAAGGAAAGCTGCTGTTCACCACAGCAGTGACATGAGGCAGTGCACTTTGAGTAAGGGCTGGGGAGTTGGCCAACTCATAATGGAATAAGAGTTTTTATGTCAGCTCTTCTTTTTTCCAGCTTTCCTTTACAGCTAGAAAATGGCCAAACTGTGGAGAGAACTGTAGCTCAATATTTCAGAGAAAAGTACACACTTCAGCTGAAGTACCCACACCTTCCCTGTCTGCAAGTGGGGCAGGAGCAGAAGCATACATACCTGCCACTAGAAGTAATGTCTTTACACTGCTTATGATTGGCTTAGCTTCTGTTCCTCTTTCTGTATGTATGCGCAAGTGTGAATGTGTTTACACGTGTGTGTATGTGCACATGTGAGTGTGTGTGTATGTGCACATGTGAGTGTGTGTGTGTGTGTGTGTGTGTATGCATGTTTGTGTAGGCCAAAGGATGACATCAAGAGTCTTTTGATATTGCTCTCCATCTGTTTTTTGAGACAAGGTCTCTCATTGAACCTGAACTTCAGCTGGACCTGTTTCTCCACCTTCCTTTCCCCTCCCTCTTCCCCACCACTGGAGTTCTGGCATATACCGCCATGCTTAGTTTTGTACAATGCTAGGGATCTGAGCTCGGCTCCTTGTGCAGCTCTTCACCCTCAGGGCCATCTCCCTGGCCTTATTATTCTTTTAGGGGCTTTTATGGACCTATGATTTATCTGAGTCTCACATGTGTTTTAGAATTGAACATTTTTTAAATTCTACTTTTTTTCTAAATTTTTCATTAAATAAAATAGTATGTATCTTAGTCAGAGTGCCATAGAGCAACTTGGGGAGTCAAGGGTTCATTTGGCTTATACTTCCACTTCACTGTTCATCATCAAAGGAAGTTAGGACAGGAACTCAATCAAGCCAGGAACCTGGAGGCAGGAGCTGATGCAGAGGCCATGGAGGGGTGCTACTTACTGACTTGCTCCCCATGGCTTGCTCAGCCTGCCTTCTTATAGAACCTAGGACCACCAGCATAGGAATGGTACCATTCACAATGGGCTGGCCCTTCTCCATCAATCACTCATTAAGAAAGTGCCCTACAGCAAGATCTTAAAAAGTATTTTCTTTATTGAGGTTCTCTCACCTGAGGATGACAAGAGCTTGTATCAAACTGACATAAAGCTAGCCAACATGGTAGGAAAAAAGTTCACACATAATTCTACCATTGGTTAGCATTTTTGCTATGTTTCTTTTGGTCTTTATCCTGTGTACCTTTTACCTATCTGTAGTTATGTGATTGTGTGTAATTTGTTCTCTACTTTTTTATTTTAACATACCGTAAAAAGAAGTGATTTAATAAAATAGACTTTAAAATTATATTTAACATGTGATTGGCATTAAGCAAGTGAGTTCTAACAAAAATATATACATTATATATATTATTCTATTTCTAGGTCTGTAATATTGTAGCTGGGCAAAGGTGTATCAAGAAACTAACAGACAATCAGACTTCTACTATGATTAAGGCAACAGCAAGATCTGCACCAGATAGACAAGAGGAAATTAGCAGATTGGTTAGTACAGAATTCTAAAATGTGATTTAAGTGCATTAGGGTGAGTTACTCAAGAAAGCAGGGGATGGGGATAGGATTGTGGGAGGGGAGGACTGGGAGTGGAGGCAGGGGATGGGGGTAGGATTGTGGGAGGGGAGGACTGGGAGTGAGACAGGGGATGGGGGTAGGATTGTAGGAGGGGAGGACTGGGAGTGGGGGCAGTAGTCAGAATGGTAAGTGAATACATTTTTTTAAAAGGAAAAAGATTTATACCATCTGAGGAGAAACCATGGATGGGTCCATGGCTCTAGCTACACATGTAGCAGAGGATTGCCTTATCTGACATCGATGAGAGGGGAGGCCCTTGGTCCTGTAGAGGCTTATTGCCCCAGTAAAGGAGGATGCTAGAGGGGTGAGGTAGGAGTAGGGGGGGGGAGCACCCTCTTAGAGACAAAGGAGAGGGGGGATGGGATAGAGGGTTTGTGGAGGGAAGACCAGGAAGGGGAACATTTGAAATGTAAATAAGTAAAATAATCAATAAAAAAAAGAAAGGAAAGAAAAAACATGTCCTTACCAGCTGATGCTACATTTCCATTTTATAAACTGTCAGAATTAAAAGAGATCATGGAACCAGGTATAGTGACTCACACCTTTAATCCCAACACTTGGGAAGCAACTCTCTGACTTCAAGGCCAGCCTGGTCTACAGAGTCAGTTACAGGACAGCCAGGGCTACACAGAGAAACCTGTCTTTAAGAAAAGAAAATAGCCAATAGCATACCTTAGGGTAAGATACAGTGCTGAAGAACCATGTATTAGTTCTTTGACTCTATGCGTGGATATTTATAATCTATAACTGATGCTGGCTTTTTTAAATCTGTTCTTACTATTTCTCTTTAAATAAACTTATATGATGTAATATACCTGAAAATACTGAAATAAAATTATATGTTATAAAGCAGGTAGTTAGAAAAAGGTTGTTTTTAATATTTACTGTCAAACTCTACATGAAACAAATTTTAGTATTATGTTCCTAGGTTCTTTATAATCTGAGGTTTTATTTGTTTGGTTGGTTGGTTGGTTTGGTTTTCACTAACTAAGCAATGAGTCCAGTCTAAGGTTCTTTTTTATTTGTTTGTTTGGTTTTTCATTTTTTAAGACATGGTTTCTCTGTATAACAGCCCTGGCTGTCCTGGAACTCATCCTGTAGACCAGGCTATCCTTGAATTCAGAGAGCCACCTGCCTTACCTCCCGAGTACTAGGATTAAGGCGTACACCATCATCTCAATTGGAGGTTCTTATCCCATTTTAGATAGGTATTCTTGCTCCTGAAATTGCTTACTTATTTAAAATCATTTTCAGGGGTCACAGATAGTTGAAGTATATTATTAGCCTAATACCTATATTGAGTTCTAAGTAAGTTATCAAGGTGTTCATAGATGCCCTACAGCCTCTGACTCACAGTCTGCAGGATAATATTCTCTGCCTTAGAGTCAGGGCACCGTTGATCATTCTTATTACAAATCATATGGTTGACATAGAGGAAGAAAAACGGAGGTTCTAGCAAGTATAGTAACAGGTTGAGGGAAGTCTTAGAATAATGACGTCTTTTGTGTTATTAGGTAAGAAGTGCAAATTATGAAACAGATCCATTCGTTCAGGAGTTTCAGTTTAAAGTGCGGGATGAAATGGCTCATGTGACCGGACGAGTACTTCCAGCACCTATGCTCCAGTACGGAGGACGGGTAAAGCCTATCAGTAATGTTCTAATCATATACATACAATATGCCAAGTATGGGGCTGGAGAGATGGCTCAGCGGTTAAGAGCACTGACTGCTCTTCTAGAAGTCCTGAGTTCAATTCCCAGCACCCACATGGTGTCTTATGACCACCTATAAAGGGATTAGATGCTCTCTTCTGGCATTCAGGTAGACATGCGTCAGAGCACTCATACATAAAATAAAAAAATAATTTGCTATCTATGGAGAGAATGGTACTCTTAAGTCTTAAACTTATGAGGGCTAGAGAGATAGCTCAGTGGTTAAGAGCACTGACTGCTCTTCCAGAGGTCCTGAGTTCAAATCCCAGCAACCACATGGTGGCTCACAACCATCTATAATGAGATCTGATGCCCTCTTCTGGTGTGTCTGAAGATAGCTACAGTGTGCTTATATATAATAAGTAAATAAATCTTTTTTAAAAAGTCTTGAACTTATTATTTTGTCATTCCAACAATACATTGGGTATTTCATTTCACGGTGAATTGCTTTAGTTGAATTTAGCTTAATTTTTTTTACATTTACTTATGTATTTATTGTGGGGGTGCACATGTTAAGGTCAAAGGGTAACTTGAGGGAGTTGGGTTCTTTCCTTCCACTGTATGAGTTCTTGGGTGTGGTGAGGTGTCAAACTCAGGTCAACATGCAAGGGGACAAGAGCTGCATGTAAAGTAAAGACCTGCTGAACCATCTTGCTGGCCTCTTACTGGACTCTTTGGTTTTAACAGTATAAATAATATTGATTTAGAACAGTCAACTCCACATAGAGTACTAAGGATTTATCAGTTCAGAACTTGAAGTGCTTACTTGAGCTCACCTGAAATGCATTATTTGGGAGAGTTTTTGGTTTTTTGCCATGTCATTTCTCTTCTAGAACCGGACAGTAGCAACACCCAGCCATGGAGTGTGGGACATGCGAGGAAAACAGTTCCACACAGGAGTTGAAATCAAAATGTGGGCTATAGCTTGCTTTGCCACACAGAGGCAGTGCAGAGAAGAAATACTGAAGTAGGTGTTTCTTTGATTTGGTCTGGGGACCGTTGTGTTTGAAATTTTAAAAAAAAAAAAAATTATGTCACTAGGGGCGAGCCCAGGACCTTGTACACCCAGTAGGCTGCTTCCCTGAACTATATACCCCAGCCCTGTGTTTCAGTTTTAAATGATTCATCTCGTGTTCTAACAAATGTTACCTCTATATGGAATGTATTTAACCAGTGAACCTTTAAAACTATTCCTTCCATTCATCTGGGATCACCTATCATTCCAGTTATGTGGGAGGCTGAGGCAGGAGAATCATAAATTAACAAGACCTAGTCTCAACAATAATGTCTGTGTGTCCATGTGTGCCCACACATTTGCAGGTGTGTGTGGGTATGCATGTTTCTGCATGTACAGGCCAGAAGTCAGCCAAAAACATCAGTTATCAGGCATTATCCACCAGGGTCCCTCATTGGCTTAGAACTCACTGAATTATTTAAGTAAAAAGACAAAGGTTGTCAGCTTAAAAAGGAAAAAAAAATTATGTGCTGAAGTGTCAATGATGTACATTAAAAATGAGTATTTTATTCTGAAATTATAAAGGTGAGTATTGTGACGCACACCTTTAATACTAGCACTCAGGAGGCAGAAGCCAGGGTATCTCTGAGTTCAAGGCCAGCCTGGTCTACAGAGTGAGATCTAGGACAACCAGGGCTATACAGAGAAGCTCTGTGAAAAACCAAAAAAGAAAAGAGAAGGAAGGAAGGAAGGAAGGGAAGGAAGGAAGAAGTTTGTATAAATTTACTTGTTAGACTTGGGATTTCAAAAATTATAGCCATTGGTTGAGATCAAAAGGCATTAAATTATAGAGTCTAGTACCATCCATACCTTTAAACCCAATGGAAGTCTTGTATATGAAAAAAAAATATATATATATATACATATGTATGTATGTCAGTGTTTGTGTGCAGATAGGTTGAGGCCAGAGTTGATTTTAGGGATCTTCCTCAATCACCTTCCACCTTATGTTTTGAGACAGGACATCTTACTGAATCTGGAATTCATTAATTCAGTTAGATTGGCTGGCCAGCAATACCAGGGATCCAGTCTTCACCTCCTCAGTGCTGACAGTATAGACATAGCAAATCTTTTACCAACAAAGCCATCTCCCCAGCTGCACTAGGGAGTCTTTGAACATATCCACAGAGGACAAAGGAAGGCTACTATAGGTTACTGGTACCGTTGCCTTTAACTTTAGTAATCTGGTGACCTTTTCTATATTGAGCAAACACAGATCTTTCCTTCATCTGCTATTCCTCCTCTTCTTCCTCCTCCTCTTCTTCTTTCTCCTCTTCTTTCCTCCTCCTCCTCCTTCTTTTTCCTTAATGATTTTTTTTTTGAGACAGGGTTTCTCTGTGTAGCCCTGGCTGTCCTGGAACTCAGTCTTTAAACTAGGTTATCCTTAAACCCAGAGATCCACCTGCCTCTGCCTCCTGAGTGCTGGGATTAAAGGCGTACTCCATCACCACCTAGCTTCAATTTCTTTCTTAAACTTTTCATGGGGTTGGCGGTTTAGTTCAGTGGTAGAGTGCTTAGTAGGCCCTGGTTTCAGTCCTTAGCTCTGAAAAAAAATTAATAAGACAAAATAACAAAACGCCAAAAAAAGAAAAAGAAAAAAAAAAACCTTTTCATTGCTGTTTGGTAGGCTTGGAGCTAGAGATATAGCTCAGTGTAGAATACTTGCTGAACACGCACAAACCATGGATTCAATCCTTAATACTATACACACACAAAAGATAAAAAATATTTGGTACATTTTGATGTCTAGACAAAGCTTTTTTCTGCTTTCACCTTCAGAGGTTTCACAGACCAGCTGCGAAAGATTTCTAAGGATGCAGGGATGCCTATCCAAGGCCAACCATGCTTCTGCAAATATGCACAGGGGGCAGACAGTGTGGAGCCCATGTTCCGACATCTCAAGAATACGTATTCTGGACTACAGCTCATTATCGTCATCCTGCCAGGGAAGACACCTGTGTATGGTAAGGATATTTTAAAAATGCGTTTTTCAGGCTGGGCAGTGGTGGCGCATGCCTTTAATGCCAGCACTTGGGAGGCAGAGGCAGGCAGATTTCTGAGTTCAAGGTCAGCCAGGGCTACACAGAGAAACCCTATCTTGGGGGGGGGGGGCGGGAAATTGCATTTTTCAGGAGTGAGAGTTAGCTCATTGTTAGAGCACTGGCCTAAGATGTGCACAGACTTGGATTTGATCTCAAGCACTGCAACAGCAGAAATACTGCATTTTTTCCCTTTTCCTGCTTAACGTTGTTTTTAGAATTAGATAACCTAAAATTTTATTTTTTATTTATTTTTTTTTAAAGATTTATTTATTTCATGTATGTGGGTACACTGTAGCTATCTTCAGACACACCAGAAGAGGGCATCAGATCTCATTACAGATGGTTGTGAACCACCATGTGATTGCTGGGAATTGAACTCAGGATCTTCGTAAGAGCAGTCAGTGCTCTTAACCGCTGAGCCTTCTCTCCAACCCAACCTAAAATTTTCAAAAACTAAAATGTATTTGTACCATAGTATTAAATCACATGCTAGCTGGGTAGTGGTGGCACATGCCTTTAATCCCAGCACTTGGGATGCAGAAGCAGGAGGATCTCTTGAGTTCTAGGCTAGCCTGATCTACAGAATGAGTTCCAGAACAGTCAAGACTACACAAAGAAACCATGTCAAAACAAACAAACAAAAAGCAGAAAAACAACAGCAACCAAAAAGCCTCACATAGTATTACTTTAAGGCAAAGCCTATAAGCTAAATAGTAAAAAGGAGACACTGAGAAATGACTTTTAGTACCTAAAAGAGACATCCCAAGCAGTGCTTCAGAGAAGACTCATATAATGAAATGGCATCAGAATAACTTGTAGCAGGACGAGGTAGTGGGTTACAGCACAGATTGTGAAGATGTACTATTGCTCAGTGTTCAGATACTGCAGGTTACACTGCCTGCGTGGTGTGACCCAGTTATGTAACTGTACACAGCTTTCTTTCTTCACCTGTGGAGATGAGATACTTTAATACCTAACCCTATGTGACTGTATACAAAGTAAAGTTTTGTGAGATTAATAAAAGAAATCTAATACCTTGAGTCATGAAAAAATATTTAGGAAAATAATAACTTGTAAACCGCTGAATGTAGTAAAATAATTTCATATTAGAAATGACAGAAGTGAGGGTAGAGAGATAGTTCAATTAATGTAAAGTGCTTTCCTGATTTTTATCCCCAAGAACCCATATAAAAAGTTAGGCTCTGCAGCATGCCCCTATAGTCCCTGTACTGGAGACACAAAGAGACCTTCGGGACTTGCTGGACAGCCAGTACAGTGGTGAGCTCTACATTCAATGAGAGACTGTCTCATAAAACAAAGTGGGGAGCGATTGGAGAAGACACCTTACATCCACACTCAAATGCACATATGCACACACAAGTGTATATACACATGCATATATGCATGAGCACCTCTACATACTGAGGGGGGGGAGCAAGTGGGAGGGGACACTGGACAGATGACTTGGTGGTTAAGAGCACTTCCAGAGGACCCAGTTTCAATTCTCAGCACCCACATGGCAGCTAACAACTTTCTGTAACTCCAGTTCCAGGGGATCTAATGCCTTCTTCTAGTTTCCATAAGCATCAAGCATGCATGTGGTGCAAACACATCCATGCCACTTAATTAACTCACTGATATAAAATTAAAAATAATTTTAAAAAATAAATAAATAAAAGAAGGTTCTGAAGCTCAATAGGCAAATGCTTGGTTATGAGATGGTTCCTACCATCACAAAAACAAAAATAGAAGAAATAACAAAAAAAATTGTTACCTTTGACCACACAAATCAACAGAACACAGTAAACAGAAATAGTAAATACTAGCTTATCATTAGAAAAAAATGAACATATTGGTTCAACAAAGGATATGTTTTCTAGGCTTTTATTTTGTTTTAATTAATTAACTTATGAGCTTTTTTAAAAGACAAGGTTTCTCGCCCAGGCTGGCCTTAAGCTCGCTGTGTTGCTGGAGATGACCTGGAGCTTCTGATCATCCCGCTCTTTCCTTCTGAGTCCTGGGATTAGAGGAGGTGCTCACTGTTATGCTCAGGGGCTTATGTGATGCTGGGGACTAAAGTCAGGGTTTCATGCATGTTTGGCAAGCAGTTTACTACTAAACTATATCACCAACCCCCAAACGTGTATTCTTAGTCTGCAATTCAGTATTTCAAATTCAAACTACCTAGTCAAAGAAATTAATATATCTTCTGGATATAGCTCAGTGGTGGAGCACTTGCCTAGCATGTGTATGACCCGAGGTTCAGTCCCTAGCACTGAAAAAAAAAAAAAGCTATTGGAGTATTGCTAATCATTAAAGAAATTTTAACTAGAGTAAGTGTCTTAGTTAGAGTTTTACTGCTATGAACAGACACCATGACCAAGGCAAGTCTTATAAAGGACAATATTTAATTGGGTTTGGCTTACAAGTTCAGAGGTTCAAGCCATTATCATCAAGGCAGGAACATGGCAGCATCCAGGCAGGCATGGTGCAGGAGAAACTGAGAGTTCTAAATCCTCATCTGAAGGCTGCTAGCAGAATACTGGCTTCCAGGCAGCTAGGATGAGGGTCTTAAAACCCACACCCACAGTTTTATGCCTACTCCAAAAAGGCCCTGCCTACTTCAATAGGACTACACCTTCTAATAGTGCCACTCCTTAGGCTGAACATATGCAAACCATCACAGTAAGTTAATTTTTATCAATAATAATAGTACCTGTTCTTGACAAAAATTTGAATAAGTGTGCACTCTTACATATTTTTGGTGGGAAACAAAGTATTTTCATAGCCTCCAAACTGTTTGTTTGTTTTTGCCTATTTTTCATTCATTTGCTTCTAATAGAAATAAGATAGACAGCTTCTGATGAATGACACTGAAAGTTGATCTATGGCCTTCTCACACATGTGTACACACACCTGCACACACATGAACATGTAAACATGTAAATATGCACAAATTAAGTAAATAAATATACTTACTTAGAATAGCTTTAGATTTACAGAAAAATTGAGCAGGTAGTCTAGAGAGTTCCCCCATGTCATCTGCCCTTTGCACAGACTAACCTTTCTCCTTAATGTGTTCCATTTACTGAACCAAAAGCATTCATATTGTAAACATTATTAATTATTAACGGTTGCCCACAGTTTACATTAAAGTCCACTGTTCATGTTGAACAGCATAGGTTTGGAAAATAAGTAATCACTATTACAGCACCACACAGAATGTTTCACTGTTCTTAAATTTCTCTGTTCATCATCCCCTTCCTCGATCCTTGAAGCCACTGATTTCTTTACTATTGCTATAGTTTTGCTTTTTCTAGATTGTCACAAAGTAGAATCATTTTATATGTAACCTTTCTTTCTTATTTTTTTTGTTTGTTTTGTTTTGTTTTGTTTTTTGAGACAAGGTTTTCTCTTTACAACCCTGGCTGTCCTGGAAGTTGCTCTGTAGACCAGGCTAGCCTCAAACTCAGAGATCCTCTTGTCTCGGCCTCCCGTGTGCTGGTATTAAAAGTGTGGTCTACCCCTTCCAGCCCAGCTATGTTGTTGAGGTATGCTGCTGTTTGCCTGTTACATAGTCTTTCTAATAGGCTCCTTTCACTTAGTAATGTACATTCAAGGTTCCTCACATTTTCCCTAAGAACTGATAGTTCACTTATGTCTTGAATTAATATTTCCTGATATGATTATACTACTGTTTATTTGAAATTGAAAGATGCCTTGCTTGTTTCTAGACCAATAGGAAAGAATATAAAAGCAAGAATGGAAATGTCCCCAGTACAAGTCTGATGATGTCATTATATGTATCTAGAGCCTCTGAATAGAATGTAACCTTTTGGTTGTTTAAGTAATTCTGATGCCTGTAACCAAAAGGAGAAGGTGACATAAAGCCCTTGTCAGAAGTCAGCAAAAGTCCTAGGTTCTGCTTCAGCAGCGCCCCCCCGCCCCCCCCCCCCGCCCCCCCCCGCCCCCCCCGCCCCCCCGCCCCCCCGCCCCCCCCGCCCCCCCCGCCCCCCCAGTCTGAGAAGCTCTTGCAGTGTTGCATTCGTTATAATCCCCCTTTATTTTCAGGTCCCACAGGGACTCCATTTACTCTCTTCCTTCTACCTGTGTTGCTTGTCATACTCCATTTCCCATGTTCACCAAGAGGAAATGCAAACTATTCACTTGAATTTTAATAAAAGCTTTATCTCACCTCCCTAACAAAAATCAATTTTTTTCTTAGTATCTTATATAGAACCTTATTACTCTCTTTAATATTGCTTTCACATTTGTATTGTTCAATTTGAGCCTTTTATCAAGTAGACAGTAAACAGAGACAGGAGCAGCATCTGTTGACTCAAATACATCATGCTTTTTATAATACTAGTATTAGGTTCTAGCTGTTCACTGACATTTTTGTTGAGGTATGGTGAGATGGGTCAATGGGTAAAGAAGGTATTGCCACCAAGCCTAATGGCCTGAGTTTGATATCAGAAACACAAATGGGCCGGGCGGTGGTGGCGCACGCCTTTAATCCCAGCACTTGGGAGGCAGAGGCAGGAGGATTTCTGAGTTCGAGGCCCGCCTGGTCTACAAAGTGAGTTCCAGGACAGCCAAGGCTACACAGAGAAACCGTGTCTCGAAAAACCAAAAAAAAAAAAAAAATTTAGAGCCAGGTATGGTGGCACATGTCTTTAATCCCAGCACTTGGGAGGCAGAGGCAGGAGGATTTCTGAGTTCGAGGCCAGCCTGGTCTACAAAGTGAGTTCCAGGACAGCCAGGGCTACACAGAGAAACCCTGTCTCGAAAAACCAAAAAAAAAAAAAAAAACCACAAATGGTAGAAGTAAAACCCTATTCCTGCAAGTTGTCCTCTGACTGCCACACGTGCACATGGCATTCATACACACACACACACACATATATACCCCACAATCTCCTTCTGAATCCTGGATTTCACTTATAGAAATGAACCCTGAAGATAAAATGGAATAAAACAATAAAGGTTAATCCATAGCATTGTTTGAAATAGCAAAGACCTACAGTGGGCATGGTGGTGCATGGTTTTAATACCAGCACTCAAGAGGCAGAGCCAACTGGATCTCTGAATTTGAGGCCAGCCTGGTCTACAAAGTGAGTTTCCAGTACAACCAGAACTAACCAAAGAAATCTTGTCTCAATCAATTAACAAAAACCTGAAGCCAGCTGTGGTCATTTGAGTAAGAATGGTCCCCATTCACTCATGTATTTGAATGTTTAGTCATCAAGGAGTGGCACTACTTGAGAAGGATTAAAAATGTGTCCTTATTGGAGTAGTGTGTCACGGGGGGGGGGGGGGGAGCTTTAAGGTTTCAAAAGCTCAGGATAGGCCCAGTGTCTTTATTCCTCCTGCTGCCTGTGGATCTAACTATTAAACTCAGTTAATGTCTGCCTACATGCCACCTTGTTCCTCACTATGATTTTTTTAATGTTAATAAGCCCTTTTATTTTTTTTCTTAGATATATTCTTTATTTACATTTCAAGTGATTTCCTCTTTCCTGGTTCCTCCTCCCCAAAAGTCCCATAAGCCCTCTCCTCTCGTTCCCCAATCAACCCCCTCCAGCTTCCCTGTCCTGGTATTTCCCCTACACTGCTGCATTGAGACTTTCCAGGAACAGGGGCCTCTCCTTCCTTCTTCTTGGGCATCATTTGGTATGTGAATTGTGTCTCGGGTATTCCAAGCTTCTAGGCTAATATCCACTTATCAGTGAGTGCATGCCATGTGTGTTCTTTTGTGATTGGGTTACCTCACTTAGGATGATATTTTCCAGTTCCACCCATTTGCCTAATAATTTCATGAATTCATTGTTTTTAATAGCTGAGTAGTATTCCACTGTGTAAAATATACCACACTTTCTGTATCCATTCCACCGTTGAGGGACGTTTGGGTTCTTTCCAGTTTCTGGCTATTATAATAGGGCTGCTATGGACATAGTAGAGCATGTATCCTTATTACATGCTGGGGAATCCTCTGGGTATATGCCCAGGAGTGGTATAACAGGGTCCTCCAGTAGTATCATGCCCAGTTTTCTGAGGAACTGCCAGACTGCTTTCCAGAGTGGTTGTACCAGCTTGCAATTCCACCAACAGTGAGGAGTGTTCCTCTTTCTCCACATCCTCGCCTGCACCTGCTGTCTTCTAAGTTTTTGATCTTAGCCATTCTGACGGGTGTGAGGTGAAATCTCAGGGTTGTTTTGATTTGCATTTCCCTGATGACTAAGGATGTTGAACATTTCTTTAGGTGCTTCTCAGCCATTCTATATTCCTCAGATGAAAATTCTTTGTTTAGCTCTGTACCCCATTTTTTAATAAGGTTATTTGGCTCTCTGGAGTCTTAACTTCTTGAGTTCTTTGTATATATTGGATATTAGCCCTCTGTCAGATGTAGGGTTGGTAAAGATCTTTTCCCAATTTGTTGGTTGCTGTTTTGTCCTATTGGCAGTGTCCTTTGCCTTACAGAAACTTTGTAATTTTATGAGGTCCCATTTGTCAATTCTTGATCTTAGCGCATAAGCTATTGGTGTTCTGTTCAAGAAATTTTCCCCTGTGCCCATGTGCTCAAGGCTCTTCCCCAGTTTCTTTTCTATTAGTTTCAGTGTGTCTGGTTTTATGTGGAGGTCCTTGATCCACTTGGACTTGAGCTTAGTACAAGGAGATAAGAATGGATTGATTTGCATTCTTCTGCATGCTAGCCAACAGTTGAACCAGCACCATCTGTTGAAAAAGCTATCTTTTTTCCACTGGAAGGTTTTAGCTCCTTTTTCAAAGATTAAGTGACCATAAGTGTTTGGGTTCATTTCTGGGTCTTCAATTCTATTCCATTGATCTACCTGCCTGTCACTGTACCAATATCATGCAGTTTTTAACACTATTGCTCTGTAGTACTGCTTTAGGTCCGGGATACTGATTCCTCCAGAAGTTCTTTTACTGTTGAGAATAGTTTTAGCTATCCTAGGTTTTTTGTTATTCTAGATGAATTTGAGAACTGCTCTTTCTAACTCTATGAAGAATTGAGTTGGGATTTTGATGGGGATTGCATTGAATCTATATATTGCTTTAGGCAAGATGGCCATTTTTACTATATTAATCCCGCCAATCCACTAGCATGGAAGATTTTTCCATCTTCTGAGGTCTTCTTCGATTTCTTTCTTCAGAGACTTGACGTTTTTGTCATACAGATCTCTCACTTGTTTGGTTAGAGTCACACCAAGATACTTTATATTGTTTGTGGCTATTGTGAAGTGTGTCATTTCCCTAATTTCTTTCTCAGCCTGTTTATCCTTTGAGTATAGGAAGGCTACTGGTTTGTTTGAGTTAATTTTATATCCAGCCACTTTGCTGAAGTTGTTTATCAGCTGTAGTTCTCTGGTGGAGTTTTTTGGGTTGCTTAAGTATACTACCATATCATCTGCAAATAGTGATAATTTGACTTCTTCCTTTCCAATTCATATCCCTTTGACCTCCTTTTGTTCTCTTATTGCTCTAGCTAGAACTTCAAGTACTATATTGAATAAATATGGAGAGAGAGGGCAGCCTTGTCTAGTCCCTGATTTTAGTGGGATTGCTTCAACTTTCTCTCCATTTAGTTTGATGTTGGCTACTGGTTTGCTGTATATTGCTTTTACTATGTTTAGGTATGGGCCTTGAATTCCTGTTCTTTCCAAGACTTTTAACATTAAAGGATACTGAATTTTGTCAAATGCTTTTTCAGCATCTAATGAAATGACCTTGTGGTTTTTTTCTTTGAGTTTGTTTATATAGTGGATTACATTGGACCATCCCTGCATCATAGTGAATGATCGTTTTGATGTGTTCTTTGATTCTGTTGGAAAGAATTTTATTGAGTATTTTTGAGTATTTTATCCAAATTCATAAGGGAAATTGGTCTGAAGTTCTCTTTCTTTGTTGGATCTTTGTGTGGTTTTGGTATCAGCAAAATTGTGACTTCATAGAACGAGTTGGGTAGTGTTCCTTCTGTTTCTATTTTGTGGAATAGTTTGAAGGTCTTCTTTGAAGGTCTGATAGAATTCTGCACTAAAACCATCTGGACCTGTGCTTTTTTTGGTTGGAAGACTTCCAATGACCTCTTCTATTTCTTCAGGGGTTATAGGACGGTTTAGATGGTCTATTTGATCCTGATTTAATTTTGGTATTTGGTATCTGTCTAGGAAATTGTCCATTTCATCCAGATTTTCCAGTTGTGTTGAGTATAGGCTTTTGTAGTAGGATCTGATGGTTTTTTGAATTTCCTCAGTTTCTGTTGTTATATCTCCCTTTTCATTTCTGATTTTGTTAATTTGGATACTGTCTCTGTGCCCTCTGGTTAGTCTGGCTAAAGGTTTATCTATCTTGTTGATTTTCTCAAAGAACCAGCTACTGGTTTTGTTGATTCTTTATATAGTTCTTTTTGTTTCTACTTGGTTGATTTCAGCCCTCAGTTTGATGATTTCCTGCCTTCTACTTCTCTTGGGTGCATTAGCTTCTTTTTGTTCTAAAGCTTTCAGGTGTGCTGTTAAGCTGCTAGTGTATGCTCTCTCCCGTTTCTTTTTGGAGGCACTCAGAGCTATGAGTTTTCCTCTTAGCACTGCTTTCATTGTGTCTCATAAATTTGGGTATGTTGTGCCTTCATTTTCATTAAATTCTAAAAAGTCTTTGATTTCTTTCCTTATATCTTCCTTGACCAAGGTATCATTGAATAGAGCATTGTTCAGCTTCCATGTGTATGTGAGCTTTCTGTTGTTTTTGTTGCTATTGAAGACCACCCTTACTCCATCGTGATCTGATAGGAGGCATGGGATTAGTTCGATCTTCTTATATCTGTTGGGGTCTGTTTTGTGACCAATTATATGGTCAGTTTTGGAGAAGGTACCATGAGGTGCTGAGAAGAAGGTATATTCTTTTGATTTAGGATGAAATGTTCTATAGATATCTATTAAATCCATTTGGTCCAAAACTTCTGTTAGTTTCACTGTGTCTCTGTTTTGTTTGTGTTTCCCTGATCTGTTTGAGGAGAGTGGGGTGTTGAAGTCACCCACCATTATTTTGTAAGGTGCAATGTGTGCTTTAAGCTTTAGTAAAATTTCTTTTACGAATGAGGGTGCTCTTGTATTTGAAGCATAGATGTTCAGTACTGAGAGTTCTTCCTGGTAGATTTTTCCTTTGATGAGTGTAAAGTGTCCTTCCTTGTCTTTTTTGATGACTTTTGGTTGAAAGTCTATTTTATTGGATATTAGAATGGCTGCTCCAGCTTGTTTCCTGGTACCATTTGCTTGGAAAACTGTTTTCCAACTTTTTACTCTGAGGTAGTGTTTGTCTTTGACACTGAGATGCATTTCCTGTATGTAGCAAAATGTTGGGTCCTATTTACATATCCAGTCTGTTAGTCTATGTCTTTTTATTGGGGAATTGAGTCCATTGATGTTAAGAAATATTAAGAAATACTGATTGTTGCTTCCTGCTATTTTTGATGTAATTTTTATGTTTCTGTGGTTATCTTCTTTTGGGTTTGTTGAAATAAGATTAATTTCTTGCTTTTTCTAGTATTTAGTTTTCCCTCCTTTTGTCGACGTTTTCTATTCATTATCCTTTGAAGAACTGGATTTGTGGAAAGATACTGTGTAAATTTGTTTTTGTCATGGAATACCTTGATTTCTCCATCTATGGTAATTGAGAGATTTGCTGGATATAGCAGTCTGGGTTGGCATTTGTGTTTCCTTAGGGTCTGTATAACATCTTCCCAGGCTCTTCTGGCTTTCATAGTCTCTGGTGAGAAGTCTGGTATAATTCTGATAGGTCTACCTTTATATGTTACTTGACCTTTTTCCCTTACTACTTTTAATATTCTTTCTTTGTTTAGTATATTTGGCATTTTAATTATTATGTGAGGGGAGGAATTTCTTTTCTGGCCAAATCTATTTGGAGTTCTGTAGGCTTCTTGTATGTTCATGGGCATCTCCTTATTTAGGTTAAGGAAGTTTTCTTCTATAATTTTGTTGAAGACATTTACTGGCCCTTTAAGTTGAAAATCTTCACTCCCTTCTATATCTATAATCCTTATGTTTGGTCTTCTCATTTTGTTCTGGATTGTGTCAGGAGCTTTATGCATTTTGCATTTTCTTTGACTGTTGTGTCAATGCTTTCTATGGTATCTTCTGCATCTGAGATTCTCTCTTCTATCTTTTGTATTCTGTTGTTGATGCTTGGATCCATGACTCCTGACTTCTTTCCTAGGTTTTCTATGTCCAGAGTTGTTTCCCTTTCCTGTTTCTTCTTTATTGTGCTTTCTTTATTGTTTCTACCTCCATTTTTAGATCCTGGGTGGTTTTGTTCAATTCCTTCACCTGTTTTGTTGTGTTTTCCTGTAGTTCTTTAAGGGCTTTTCTCTGTTTACTTGTGTTCTCCTATATTTCTTTAAGGAAGTTATTTATGTTCTTCTTGAAGCCTTCTATCAGCATCATGAGCTGTGATTTTAAATCCAAATCTTACTTTTCTGGTGTGTTGGGGTATCCAGGACTTGCTGTTGTGGGAGAGTTGGGTTCAGATGGTGCCATAGTGTCTTGATTTCTGTTAGTAACATTCCTACTTTTACCTTTTGCCATCTGGTTATCTCTGGTGTTGGTCCTGCTGTCACTGGCTGGTGCTTGTCCCTCCTGTGTGCCTGCAGACCTATCTCAGCACCCCTGGGTTACCGGCTTTCCCCTGGCACAGAGTGCTGTGGGTCTGCCCAGCTCCTGGGTGTGGGTGGGGCCCTGGCAGACCAAGTCTCAAGTGATCTTACACTAGGGTGTTCTGTGCGTTCCTGGCTGTAACAGCCCACTCAGCCACAGGAGTGAAGATGGTGGCCTCACCACTAACTACGGAACTCCCTGCAGAGCAGATGTCTCCTAGCAGGATAGGTGCACAGATGGCTGTGGTGCTGCCCAGCTCCTGGTTGCATGTAGGGCCCTGGCAGGCCATGTCCCAAGAGATCTTACACTCGGGTGTTCCCTGTATACCTGACTGCACCTGTCTGCTCAGTCACAGGAGCAAAGATGGCGGCCTCCCCTCTAACCACAGGACTCCCTCTAACCGCATCTGCAGGGCAGATGTCCCACAGACAGCTGTGGCACTGCCCAGCTCCTGGGTGCAGGTGGGGCCCTGGCGGTTCAAGTCCCAAGTGATCTTACACTCGGGTGTTCTCTGCGTTCCTGGCTGTAACAGCCCACTCAGTCGCAGGAGTGAACTGCTCCTCACTATGATAACAGTGGACGAAACTTCTGAAACCATAAGCAAGCCCCAATTAAATGTTTTCTTTTATAAGAGATGCTGTGGTCATGGTGTCTTTTCACAGCCATAGAACGCTAAGACAAAAGTTGGTACCAGGGAGCAGAGTACTGCTGTGACAGTCCTGACTGTGCTGCTTGGTTTTTGTTTTTTGTTTTTGTTTTTGTTTTTTTCGTTTTTCAAGACTGTGCTGCTTGGTAATGGGATGTGGACTTTGGGGTTTTGGATTAGGAAAGCAGTTGAATGTTTTAAGTGGAACTTAATGAGCTGTGGTGGTTTGATAGGGTATGGCCTCCATAGAGACTCAAGTATTTGAATGCTTGACCCGTAGGTAGTGGCACTATAGGAGGTGTGGCCTTATTGAAGTAGGTGTAGTATTATTAGAGGAAGTGTGTCAGTGTAGGAGTGGACTTTGAGATCTTCTATGCTTAAGCTATGCCCAGTGTGACACACAGTCTCCTTCTGCTGCCTGTGGATCAAGATATAGAACTCTTGGCTCTTCCCGCACCACGTCTGCCTGCATCCTGCCATGCTTCCCAGCATAATGATAGTGGACTTAACCTCTGAAACTAAGCCAGCCTCAATTAATTGTTTGTCTTTAACGAGTTGCCTTGGTGATGGTGTCTCTTCACAGCAATGAAGCCCTAACTGAGACATAAGCCATGCAAGTAGGAACATGGTTGACAGTACTGAGAGTGATTTGAATTGTGGGGGCTAAGCTCAAGAGGTTTCAGAGGAGAGGAAAGTGACCTAGAGACCATTCTTGTGGTATTTTGGCAAAGAATGTGGCTGCATTTTGCCCTTGCCAAAAAAAAAAAAAATCTGCCTGAGGCTAAATGAAGTTTTTAGATTAATGGCATTAGCAGGAGGAGATTTCAAGACAGCCTAGTATTGACTGTGTCGCATGGTTATTAGTGATCATTCTTATGTAGATTGAGCTGAGCAAGGAAAAATACAAGTACAGATTGAGGAAAAGAGAGCCACAGAATGTAGAAAGTTGGAGCCACATCCAGTGCTCAGAGAGATAAACGGTTTAAAGAAAATCCTAATGCTAAATGGAATAAAGGGAATGGTAACCTCAGGGCAAGACCCACCCAGCTAAATTTCCAACTTGTGAAAAGGAATTAAAGAAAAGCTTACACAACAAAGAAAACCACCAAAACCAGAAAGTTGATGAAAATGTATTTGAATGAAGGGACCAAGTTCACCTCCAGTAAGCAGCAGCTTTGACCACATGGTTCTGGCTTTAGACTCAATAATACAAGAAAGGGTTATGGGTAAGGGGAGGGGCTGGTGAGATGGCTCTTCCGAAGGTCCTGAGTTCAAATCCCAGCAACCACATGGTGGCTCATAACCATGAGAGCCCACGCCCTCTTCTGGTGTCAGAAGACAGCTACAGTGTACTTACATATAATAATAAATAAATCTTGGGGCTGGAGTGAGCAGAAGTCCAGAGTTCAATTCCCAGCCACCACATGATGGCTCATAACCATCTGTACAGCTACAGTGTACTCATGTACATAAAATAAATAAAGCTTTAAAAAAAAGAAAGAAAGAAAGAAAAAGAAAGAAAGAAAGAAAGAAAGAAAGAAAGAAAGGGTTATAGAATCTTCCTATGCACAATTAAGGAAAGCTGCTGAGGCCAGGCATGTGCCATGGGTATCCCTAGAGAGATGGCTCAGAAATCAAGAGCACTGGCTTCTCTTCCAGAAGACATGGTTTCAACTTTCAGCACCAACATGTAACCCACAAGCATTTGTAACTCCAGTTCTATTGAATGGATGACCTCTCTGGCCTCCTCAAGCACCAGACACACATGTGGTGCACAGACATGCAGACAAAACATTCACACACACAGTTTTTCTTAATTAAAAAAAAAATCTATTTCATTTTAAATCCTGTGTGTCTGTGTGTGTCTGTATCTGTGTGGGTGTGTCTGTGTCTGTGTCTGTGTGGGTGTATGAATGTAAGTCCAGAGGTGTACAATTTCCTGGAGCTGGAGTTATAGGTGTTATAAACCACTTGAGGTGAGTGGTAGGACCCAAATTCTGATTCTCTGCAAGAATAGTACTAGTTCTTTTTTGCTTTGTTGGTTGGTTGATTGGTTTTGTTTATTCAAGACCGGGCTTCTTTGTGTAATAGCTCTGGCTGTCCTAGACTCACTTTGGGACCAGGCTAACCTCAAACACATAGAGATCTTCCTGCCTCTGCTCTCCAAGTGTGGGAATTAAAGCTGTGCACCTCCACACCTGGCTGAATAGTACTAGTTTTTAATAACAATTTCTCTCTGCACCTTTTTTAATATTTTAATTTATTCTTTCATAATTTAATACATGTATACAATGAATTTCCGCACCTCCTGAATCCACCCCTTCTTCTGCATCTTAATTGTCTTCAACTTAAAATCCTTTAAAACTGATAGAGGCCTTTTCTTTCTTCCTTCAGTTTTAAATATTTTGGGGGGATCTTATCAGGATAGCTCAGCAAATAAAGGTATTTGTCATGCAAGCCTGACAGCCTGAGTTTGATCCCTGGAACCTTCCTCTGAGTGCTTGGATTAAAGGTGTGTGCCACCATGTCTGGCTAAAAGTTTAGATTTTTTTTAATATACTTTTTGTACAAAATAAACCAATAGATAAATTCTAAATTGGTGCTTAAATTTTTCATGCATTTTTAATGATTTATTTTTTAATAAATTTTTTTAATGTATTGTTTTAATATTGGTATAATTTCAGGTGCCCTACCAACTGGTGATATGTTTCAAGGGATTCTTCATAGCTTTACTATCGGGGGAATTCATTGTTTATGTGTCCTCTTTTTTGACTAAATCATTTGCATTTGTTCCATAGCGGAGGTGAAACGTGTAGGAGATACACTTTTGGGTATGGCCACACAGTGTGTGCAAGTCAAGAATGTAATAAAAACATCTCCTCAAACTCTTTCAAACTTGTGCCTAAAGATCAATGTTAAACTTGGAGGAATCAATAACATTCTTGTACCTCATCAAAGGTAAGCTTTTCTTTTTCAACCTTTGTTTTTGCCCATAAGCTTGAATAACTACTAAAAGATACTAAGAGACAACCTTAGTGATTCTTGCCTGTGAACAAATCTTAACAAGATTAAGAGATTGTTGGAGCTGGAGACATAATGGTTAATTGGATGCCTTTAATCCCAGCACTTGGGAGGCAGAGACAGGTAGATCTCTATGCATTTGAGACTAGCCTGGTCTATATAGAGAGTCCCAGGACAGCCTGGTATACATAGTGAGTTACAAGCCAGCCAGGACTATACAGTGAGACCTTGTCTTATTAAACAGGAGATGAGATTTATAAATGAGGCAGAGAATTTAACTAATACATTCAAGAACTAAGAAACAGCCAATATTTTTAAAAATATCTTAACCTTTATTTCATATATATATACGTATGTATGTATGTGTGTATATATACATACATATATACATATACATACATACATACACACGCACACATATATATAAATATATATATATGCGTGCACATGTGTGTGCAGGACCTGTGGAGACCAGAAGATATTGGATCCCAGGACTGGTGTTAGAGAGCTGTGAGCTTTCATGTATGTGCTGAGTCCTCTGGGCAAACAACTGCTGAGACATCTCTCAGCCCCAGCCCTTTCAATTCTAAAAGGATGACATTTTCAAATGAAATTTAAAAAATGCTAGGACTTCAAGATTATTAAATATATATCAAATTTTATTCTTTGGTCAGGGAATAGTGGACTCCTATAATCCCTGCCTGAAAATGTAAAATAGATTAAAACTGAAAGTCAAAGGCTTGCTGATTCTTTTTGTCCTTAAGTCCCATAGAAATGTAAGTAGATTTTTTAAATTCATAAAAGTTATTGGGCCGGGCGGTGGTGGCGCACGCCTTTAATCCCAGCACTTGGGAGGCAGAGGCAGGAGGATTTCTGAGTTCGAGGCCAGCCTGGTCTACAAAGTGAGTTCCAGGACAGCCAGGGCTACACAGAGAAACCCTGTCTCGAAAAACCAAAAAAAAAGAAAAAAAAAGAAAAAAAAAAAGTTATTGGGAGGGGCTGGAGAGATAGCTCAGTGGGTAAGAGCACTGACTGCTTTTCCAAGGTCCTGAGTTCAAATCCCAGCAACCACGTGGTGGCTCACAACCATCTGTAATGAGATCTGACGCCCTCTTCTGGAGTGTCTGAAGACAGCTACAGTGTACTTACATATAATAAATAAATAAATCTTTAAAAAAGAAAAGTTATTGGGATACTATGAAGAAACCTGTCGATTTTTCCCATTACAGAGAATAATAACATTAGTTTCTTTTGCAACCATAGTACCATTGTTTAAACCTGATAAATCTCACAAGATGTCAGAGAGACTTAACAGCTTTTACTTAATTGACTAGAGATTCATGGATTAAGAGATAGTCAGGCTGGGCATGGTGGCACACACCTTTAATCCCAGAATTTGGGAGGCAGAGGCAGGGGATCTCTGTGAGTTCGAGAGCAGTCTGGTCTATGTATTGAGTCCCAGGACTGCCAAGGCTATGTAGAGATCAAAACAAAACAAAACAAAACAAACCACATTAGTCTGCAGTTCAGGTCTGGGACGCTGCCTGGTGGTTGCACAGGCTTCCTTTGTACTGTCGGTAGCGTGCAGTTATATTGCAATCATGTAAAACAGGTAAACAAATGAACTGTCTAACCCTTTAAAAAAATGTGTTTAAGACCTTCTGTGTTCCAGCAACCAGTGATCTTCCTGGGTGCAGATGTCACACACCCACCTGCTGGTGATGGGAAGAAGCCTTCCATTGCTGCTGTGAGTACCTCCAGACAAGTCTATGTTCTCAAAAACCTAGACTAACACAAACATTGTGGTTTCCACTTTTCAAAATTTAGTATTTTCTTCTTTATTAATTTTTTGGGGTTAACATACCAAGTACTGAGTTTCATCCTGGGATTGTTACACATGGGCCAGTATCGTCCTGGTCTCCGCACATGTGGGCCAGTATTTATATATATATATATTATATCTGTGAGAGAGTGTATGTATGTATGTGTGTGTGTATATGTGTATGTATGTATGTAAATTTTAAATTTAGGTTGCATGTATGACAAGCAGCACATGATATTTGTCTAAGACTGGCTTTATTTTACTAACATAATGATTTCCATTTGTATCTATTTTTCTGAACATCATGATTTAATTTTTCTTTACATTTGCATAAAATTCTATTATGTATACAAGTATCACATTTATTTGTTTGTCTGTTTGGTTTTTTGTTTGTTTGTTGAGAGGACATGTAAGAGGAGAACTTGCAGAAGTTGGTTCTCTCCTTCCACCAAGCCTGACTGTCCCTGGAATCCACCTTAACCCAAATTACTGGCCCCTGCACTACATTTTCTTTCTCCATTCGTCTGCCAGTGAATGTCTAAGTGGGTAGTTTCCTAGCTCTTGTGAATAGTGCAGCCGTAAACATTGTGGTCTGTTGACTTTAGGTTCTTCAGGTGTGTACCCAAGAGTGATATAATAAGTCATATGGTAGCTCCATTTTCAGTATTTTGAGAAAGCTGTCTACTGCTTCAGTTGTCGCAGTTCACATTCCTACCAACAGTGCGTAAGGCTCCTCCTTCAGTACACACTGTAGCCTTTGTTGTCATTTATTTGTGGCGGTGCCCACTCTGCCTGGGAAAGATGGAATTACAGGACTTTTATTTTCATTTCCCTTAAGGTTAAGGATGTTGAATCATTTGTCAAGTGTTTGTTGGCCATTTGTATTTCTCCTTTATTATTGCATTTATTGCTGGGGAGAGGTACACATTAACGCTACAGCATGCATGTGGAGAGAAGAGGACAACTTGCAAGAGTTGATTCTCATTCTCCTGTGTGGATCCCAGAGATCAAACTCAGGCTGTCAGCATGGCTGCAGGTGCATTTGCTCCCTGTCTCTGTCTCTGTCTGTCTGTCTGTCTGTCTGTCTGTCTCTCTCTCTCTCTCTCTCTCTCTCTCTCTCTCTCCCCTCTTCAGAGCTGTCTGCTCACTTTATTGGCCAATTTATTGATTGGATAATTTGGTTTTTCTCTTTTAAGATTTTATTTTTATTTTATGTATGTAGAAGGTTGTCCTGGTTCTTCCTCTTAGTCCCATGCTCCCAGAAATAAGACTCAGAATCAAAATATACTTACAAATATCTTGACTATATAGCTAGTCTCTTCTCTGATTAAAATCATAAATTAAGATAATCCACTTACTCTTGTTTTTAAGATTTTATTTATTTTATGTATGTAAGTATACTGTAGCTGTCTTCAGACACACCAGAATTGGATCCCATTACAGATGGTTGTGAGCCACCATGTGTTTGCTGGAATTTGAACTCAGGACCTCTGAAAGACCAGTCAGTACTCCTAACTGCTAGGCCATCTCTCCAGCCCCCAACCTATTTATCTAATCTATATTCTGCCATGTGTCTGATTACCCATGGTTAGGTACCATGTGTCTATCACATCTTCCTAGGCGAGAATCTCCCAAGCCTGGCTCTATCCCAGAATTCTTTCTGCCTCCCAGATGTCCCATCTTCTATTCTACACTTTCCTATAAGCCATAGGTTTTTAAATTGACAGGTGATGCATACATACAATATACATCATATCATATCCTTATATATATTTTGTCTGCGTGTGTGTCTGCACCACATGTGTGCAGTCCCTGTGGAGGCCAAAGGTCACTGGGTCCTTGAAATTGGAGTTAATAGATAGTTGTTAGTCACCATGTAGTTGCTTGGAACTGAACCAGGGTCTTCTGCATGAGCAGCCAGTGCTCTTAACTGCTGAGCTATCTCTCCAGCCCCTGGTTTGTTTGCTTGTTTGTTGGTTGGTTGGTTGGTTGATTGATTGATTGGTTGGTTGGTTTTTGGAGGGTGATAGTCTTTAATCTTTGTAGTTCTTGAACAATTTTCTTGTAACTTCAATTATTGCTCTTTGAATTGGAGAGTTTTTGGCCAAGATTGGTTATTCTGATTTGGGGGTACAAATAGGTATAATATACCTATTAAATCTGTTAACTTTATTCCTTAAATCTCCTATAACTATTGTAATTTGTCTGCTTTCTCTTTCTTTAACTGTGCAACCTCTGGCCTTTCCATGCACACATTCACATGTAAGGACAACATTATACATGTGCCCAAATATATACAAAATATGGATATGAAAACATGCACACCACATACATATGAACATAGAAAAAGAAAAAATACTGCCTGATTGTTTTTGACACTATTCTGGTCTTTTATTTTGTTCTTTACTAGGAATTATGTAATTTTTGTTATTTTCAAAGTAAATAATGATGAACAGGCTTCAGTAAAATATGGATGTAAATGAAGAGAGTTTAGTTTTAATTAATTTTTTTCTCACTTTTCTCCACCTAGGTTGTAGGTAGTATGGATGCCCATCCAAGCAGATACTGTGCCACAGTAAGAGTTCAGAGACCCCGGCAGGAAATCATCCAGGACTTGGCCTCCATGGTCCGGGAACTGCTCATCCAATTTTATAAGTCAACCCGATTCAAACCTACTCGCATAATCTTTTATCGGGATGGTGTTTCAGAAGGACAGTTTAGACAGGTTGGTTACCTGGAATATATTTAGACCATAAGTATACCAAATACTAAGTTTATGATGTGATACCTAGTTCTGAAGATGAACATCTGAAATTAAAAGTTTGTCAAATCAGAACTCATGGCTAAATGAACTGCAAAAGCATATTGAACTATACAGTGTGTGATGTTAAGTCATGAGGTGGGCTGGAGAGGTGGCCTAGCAGGTAAGAGTGTTCTTGCAGAGGAACTGAGTTCTGTTCCCAGCACCCACATCAGGTGGCTCACTACCAACTGCAGCTCCAGGAGATCTGATGTCTTCTTCTGGCATCCAAGGCACCTGCACTCACGTGCACAAACTCACACCCACACACACATACATAACTGAAAATGAAACTGATCCTTAAAAACAAAAAAGATCATGAAATTAAATCATTATCCTACTTTGGAATTTGTAAAAGAAGCAACTGGCTATATTCAATCTTTGTGTTGTATCTTTTCTAGGTATTATATTATGAGCTACTGGCAATTCGAGAAGCCTGTATCAGTTTAGAAAAAGACTATCAACCTGGAATAACCTACATTGTTGTTCAGAAGAGACATCATACACGATTATTCTGTGCTGATAGAACAGAAAGGGTAATTTTATGTCTGGTAATATTGCTCTAAGCCAAGCTCCCTCCCCACCATCAAGCTTCTGGTGTCTGCCTCTTCCCTTCCCTTTCTCTCTTTTCTCCCTGTTCCTCCCTCTTTCCTATCTCTTTTCTTCCTCTCTTTTTGTGTTGCTAGAAATCATCCTTGGACCTCACGAACGCTAGGCTGTATATACTGAGCTGCATACCCAATCTAAGTGCTTTCTTAGTTTAACTGATTTAATCCTCCCAAAAATTATGCAACTAGTATTACATATAATAGTATATATTATATATAATGTATATTTTTATCATCCCTGTCTTGCAAATGAAGAAACTAGCCAGGCAGTGGTGGCACACTCCTTTAATCCCAGCACTTGGGAGGCAGAGGCAGGCGGATTTCTGAGTTCGAGGCCAGCCTGGTCTACAGAGTGAGTTCCAGGACAGTCAGGGCTATACAGAGAAACCCTGTTTTGAAAAACCTTAAAAAAAAAAAAATGAAACTGTAACCTTAAGTAATCTCTCCAGATGGTTACAGAAAAAACACTGATAGAAGCAGTCCTTAAATCCAAGCTATGTACTACACAGCGTTCTTTTTTATAATTCATTTATTTTATGTGCATTGGTATTTTGCCTGCATGTATATCTAGTTGCAGACAGTTGTGAGCTGCCACATGGGTGCTAGGAATTAAACCCAGGTCCTCCAGAAGAGCAGCCAGTGCTCTTAACCTCTGTCTGAGCCACTACTCAAACCCTACTCCAGAGTGTTTTAATCATCATGATAGACCACCTAATAGGTGCAGTGGTTTTTATTACAGCCTCCCAGTTGTTAAAGGCCTTCGATTCTAAATGACTAGTATATTTTTATACCTAGAAAACCTGATGTAGGTGGAATGCCAATGAACAAATGTGATTAGTAATGCCATTCATCCATGCTTCTACTCATGGCTCTATGTAATTCTAATAATGGCTACAGCGGTGGACCTTAGTGGAATGTTTAGATGTAATACACATTCAATTCCCAAAAATGAAAAAAAAAAAAGATGGAAAATTTTTATGGCTAAGAAAAGAGAGGTAAAATACATTGTCCTACATAGAGCAGCAGCTCTCAATCTGTTGGCTGCAACCACTTTGGCAAGTTTCTCTCTCCAAAAATATTTACACTATAATTCATAACTAGCAATATTGTTTGTGAACAGCAACAAAAATAATTTTCTGGCTGGAGGTCACCACAGCATGAGGAACTGTATTAAAGGGTTGCAGTGTTAGTTGACAGCCACTGCCCTAGAGCATAAATCTAGAAACTGGAACTGTTACAAAGATCCTGACCTTCTGTTTCCTCTTTAAATAGGTTACAGCTTCTAAATGGTATATGTTGTTAACTTATTAGACTGGGATTTTTTTAAAGAGAAGACATAATTAAACTGGGCATAATAGCATATACTTTTAATCCTAGCATTCAGGAGACTGTGAGTTCAAGTCTAGCCTGGTCTACAGAACTAGTTTTAGGACAGCCAAGGCTAAACAACAAAACCCTGTCTTGGAAAATCAAATAGTAGTAATGATAAAAATAATAAGAATAAATTTTAAAAGACTAGGAACTAAGGGGTGTACTTAATAGCTACTTCAGTAATATTTCAAGCTAAAAGTAGTGAAATATGAGGTCAGTTTATGTTTTTGAACATTTTAATGTACTTTCTGATATTTTTTTCTTTGTCTTGTTAATTTAAAATTTGATCAAAAAAAAAAATCTAGGTTGGAAGAAGCGGCAACATCCCAGCTGGAACCACGGTGGATACTGACATCACTCACCCGTATGAATTCGACTTTTATCTCTGTAGCCATGCTGGAATACAGGTGAGCCTGCTCTGGGGGAAGGTTTTCACTCAGAACCTCAATTTTTCTCAGCAAAAAGATAAATAATACTTTTCTCTGTGTTCCTAATTATTTTCACATAAAAGTTTTAGTAAATGAATTTCTTCCTTTTCCTTATTTTAAGAGGGAAATATTTTTATGGTAACAGCAGAACTAGTGAGCTGGGCGTGGTGGCCCACACCTTTAATCCTCGCACTCAGGAGGCAGAGGCCAGCCTGCTCTACAGAGCGAGTTCCAGGACAGCTGGGGCTACATAGAGAAATACTGTCTTGAAAATCCAAAAGGGAAGGGAGGGAAAGGGGAAAGAGGAGAAGCTCTTAGCGACAGGGAGATGTAAGATCTGCCCTGTACAGGACAGCAGACAGTGTGGACTTCTACAACCTTTCCCCAAGCCTTTGAATAAAGTGTTTCAACAACAACAAAAAGAAGGGGCTGGAGAGATGGCTCAGCAGTTAAGAGCACTGACTGCTCTTCCAGAGGTCCTGAGTTCAAATCCCAGCAACCGCATGGTGGCTCACAACCATCTGTAATGGATCCGATGCCCTCTTCTGGTGTTTTTGAACAGCAACAGTATACTCATATACATTAAAATGAATAAATAAATCTTTAAAAAAAAAAAAGAATTCGCTTAATAGAATGAATCTTCCTAAACTAAATCCTTAATTTAATGCAAAACTTTTAAAAATTTTACTTATTTATATTAATTTTAATGTTGCTATACAAAAATAGGGGTTTTTTTGTTTTGTTTTTTGCTTGGGTTTTGTTTTGTTTTGTTTTTTGAGACAGGGTTTCTCTGTGTAGCTTTGGCTGTCCTGCCTGTAGACTAGGCTGGCTTAGAAATCAGAGGCCCACCTGCCTCTGCCTCCCAGCGCTGGGATTAAAGGTGTGCGCCAAGTGCGGCGGCAGCGGGGGAGATGGCGGCGGCTGTTCCGCAGCGTGCATGGACCGTGGAGCAGCTGCCCAAGAAGGACGTTATCAAGTTTCTGCAGGATCATGGCTCAGATTCGTTTCTTGCAGAGCATAAATTATTGGGAAACATAAAAAATGTGGCTAAGACTGCTAATAAGGACCATTTGGTTAATGCCTATAACCATCTTTTTGAAACTAAGCGTTTCAAGGGTACTGAAAGTATAAGTAAAGTGTCTGAACAGGTGAAAAATGTGAAGCTTAGTGATGGTAAACCCAAAGAATCCAAATCTGAAGAGACTCTTGATGAGGGTTCACCAAAATATACAAAATCTATTCTAAAAAAGGGAGATAAAGCCAACTTTCCTAAAAAGGGAGATGTTGTTCACTGCTGGTATACAGGGACACTCCCAGGTGGAACTGTTTTTGATACTAATATTCAAACAAGTTCAAAGAAGAAGAAAAATGCCAAGCCTTTAAGTTTTAAGGTTGGAGTAGGCAAGGTTATCAGAGGATGGGATGAAGCGCTCTTGACTATGAGTAAAGGAGAAAAGGCTCGACTGGAGATTGAACCAGAATGGGCCTATGAAAAGAAAGGACAGCCTGATGCCAACATTCCACCAAACACCAAGCTCATTTTTGAAGTGGAACTAGTAGATATTGACTAAAACCAGTACTTCAGATCGGACATCAGCAAACATTAAAACCTAATGTGGCTAATTAGAGCTTGTTACTATTGTAAGGGAAGAGTCAACTGGAAAATTTAAAGAGTTAAAGCTTGTTTACTTGATCTCAACTTTTAAAAAACTTAATTCCCTGTAACTCCCTTTAAGTCTCAGATATTTTCCTACAGCCATGTAAGGTATTCAAGAGAGCTGCTTTTCCTTTTACCTCGTAAACTAAAAGGCTCAATAAAAATGTCATGGATTGTCTTAAAAAATAAAATAAAATAAAGGTGTGTGCCACCACACCCACAAAATAATAGGTTTTCTTGCCACATTTTCATGCATGTATGTCACGTGCTTTGTTACTATTCCTTCTCCTTCCCAGCAACCTCCTACCTCCTTGCCCTTTGCTGCCCCCTGTACTACACTTTCATGGTCCCTGTTACCCTTTCTTTCTCTCCTTTTCTTAAGTCCTCTTTCTCCTTTCTTGTCTGCTTTCTAGATTTATGACCTATACCTACACACACATGAAAATATATAAATATACACATTTTACATATATGCATATACATACATACATACATAATCTTAAATATAAATTTCACATATAAAAGAAAATATCTGGTGTTATCTTTTTGAATCTGGCTTATTTTGCGTAACATAAGGACTTTCAGCATCATGATCCCCCTCTGCTTATATGCTGGGTCTGGTAGCACAAACTTGTAGTCTCAGCACTTAGGAGGTAAAGACAGGAGGATCAGGAGTCCCAGATTTTGTAGAGAGGGGCTGGAGAGATGGCTCAGAGGTTAAGAGCACTGGCTGTTCTTCCAGAAGAACTAGGTTCAATTCCCTGCACCCACATGGTGACTAGCCCCTGTCTGTAGTACGTAAGCTCCTGGGATCCAGTGCTCTCTTCAGGCCTCCATGAGGACCAGGCGTGTACATGGTGCACAGGCATTCAAGCAAGCAAACACCCACACACATAAAGTGATAGCAATAGGTAAGAAGCATGTAGAGCTATGAGGATTTGTAAAATCATGACTGTATAGATGACATGAAAGTAGAGGTGAGACTGGGGGACAGTAGAGAGGGGTGGAGGGAAAGGTGGGGGGGAGGACAGTGGAGAGAGGTGGAGGGAAAGGTAGAGAGTGGAACAGTGGAGAGGGGTGGAGGGAAAGGTGGGGGGTGGAGGACAGAGGCAGGTGCTCAAAGTAAGGTCCACACTTACATGAGTGTGTTTTTATGAACCAAGACCTGTATACAGTGAATATACACCAATGAAATGAGTTATGTATGTGAACATTAACATGCCATTACACACACGTGCAAGTCAGAAAACAGCCTTCTAGATTCTGTTCTCGCTGTACACCTTTACAAGAGATTTAGGAATCAAGCTCAGTTTACCAGGCTTGCGCAGCACACACCTTTAGCCAGTGAGCCATCTTGCCAGCTCACCAATGAAGAAAACCCTAAAAAGAAAAAGTTTACAAGTCAACAGACTATACCATTGCCTCTCCACAGGGTACCAGCCGTCCTTCACACTATCATGTTTTATGGGATGACAACTTCTTTACTGCAGATGAACTTCAGTTGCTCACTTACCAGCTCTGTCACACTTACGTACGCTGTACAAGATCTGTCTCTATCCCTGCACCAGCATATTACGCTCACCTGGTGGCGTTCAGAGCCAGATATCATCTTGTGGACAAGGAACATGACAGGTAATATAAAACCATGAGAAGTAGGGATTTCTAAACTAAATTCAAATAGAGCATGGTTTCTTTGGGCCGTTTTCAGTTGTTGTTGGTTTGGTTTGGTTTTTGGTTTGGGTTTGGGGTTTTTTTTTGTTTTGTTTTGTTTTGTTGTTTTTCGAGACAGGGTTTCTCTGTGTAGCCCTGGCTGTCCTGGAACTCATTCTGTAGACCAGGCTAGCCTCGAACTCAGAAATCTGCCTGCCTCTGCCTCTCAAGTACTGGGATTAAAGGCGTGCGCCACCACTGCCCGGCTGAGCCATTTTTAATGTTCATATGTACCTCTGTTTGGGGGACCAGGAAGGGGGACAACATTTGGAATATAAATAAATAAAATAATTTAATTTTAAAAAAAAGTTCCACAGGCTGTCAGACAGCCAGTACACTGTGTCAAAAGTGATGACAATTGAAAGATTTATTTATTTATTATATGTAAGTACACTGTAGCTGTCTTTAGACACACCAGAAGAGGGCATCAAATCTCATTACGGATGGTTGTGAGCCACCATGTGGTTGCTGGGATTTGAACTCAGGACCTTTGGAAGAGCAGTCGGTGCTCTTACCCGCTGAGCCATCTCTCCAGCCCCAAATAAGTAATGAACCATGTTTTCTTTTTTTTTTTTTTTTGTTTTTGTTTGTTTTTCGAGACAGGGTTTCTCTGTATAGCTCTGGCTGTCCTGGAACTCGCTCTGTAGACCAGGCTGGCCTCGAACTCAGAAATCTGCCTGCCTCTGCCTCCCAAGTGCTAGGATTAAAGGCGTGCGCCACCACCGCCCAAGTGATGACAATTAATGGCCCAAAATACAGTTTTCTACTAAAAATACTGTGTGGGCTTACTAGTAATCAAAAGTTCTAGGGCTGGGAAAGTGAATGGCTCCATGGTGGGAGCTCTGGCTGCTCCTCTGGAGGACCTGGGTTTGATACTCAGCCTTAATGGCTCACAACTGTCTTGTTACTCGAGTTCCAGGGGACCCATGGCACAGAGCATGCACATGGTGCTTACGTGCACGCAGGCAAAATACTCATGCACATAAAAAAATTTATAAAACCACAGTGATCTAGTAACTTAGTTGCTTCCCCAAATTACCCAAGGAAGATTGTGTATGTGTGTGTGTGTGTGTGTGTGTGTGTAAGATAATATACAAGGAAGATAATATACATATGTATGTATGTATATATACATTAGACAAAATGATAGGATCTCTGGGATTTGTTTCTAATTAATCCTGAGAAAATGAAAGAGCCAAAATAAAATTGGCTATATTGAAGCTAAATGATAAACACAAAGCTTACTACACGAGTCTCTATTTTCTAGTATTTTTGGAATTTCCTACATGTAATATTCTTCAGAGTTATTACATTGGAGCAGACTGTTTGTGTTCATTAGCCCATCTCTTACAGTGCTGAAGGAAGCCATGTTTCAGGACAGAGCAATGGACGAGACCCACAAGCTCTTGCCAAGGCTGTACAGATTCACCAAGATACCTTACGCACAATGTACTTCGCTTAACAAGTCCAAGTTTATTCTCCGAGAGGAAGAGATGAAAGGCGAATCAACATACACTGTATGTTTCCAGTGGAGTCAATTCCCTGGGGAGGCCTCCAGCCATACAGAAGCCAATCCGATATAGAGGTCTGGTCCTTATGCTGATCCAAGGAAAATTGTTTACTCTGTCAAATAACGCAGCACCGTTGTACACTAGGGAGCCAGCCGCTGCTTTTCTGCAGTTTCCTGTAGAAGAAGCACCACTGTTGTTTATTCTCACTTCTTATAGTCTGACCCTTTTAATGCCCTTACCTCAAGTTGCTTAGCAGCACAATTATCTCTGCAAAAAAAAAGAAAAAGAAAAAGTGAATGGTGGTTTAAAAACACACATTTACACAAATAATGACTGTTCAGTTATATGTGCAGAAAAAGTAATGTGCATCTATTCTTATAAGGGAGTCTGTATTTTCAATACCCACACGTTCCTTCATGTGCATATGTATCTAGATCTAGATAACTGATATATATGTGTCTGTGTGTATATTTTATAATTCATTCCCCTGAGAAACTCTCTTTCCTTGTATCCCTCCTTAGACCCCATTCATTTCCTTCACTACCTCCCTTGCCTTCAGCATCTATACTTTGGTCCCTATAGCTACAAATGGCATTCATATGTTCATACATATGGTTCATTTGAAGGAAGGCTTGGCAAATTAGACTTCTGGTTTTATTTTATGTGCCTCCTCCTAGCTCCTGTCTCACACACAGGAGTCCTCAACTCCTGATGCCATGTTTGTGAGCGTCTGCTCCTTTTTGCTCTGGACTTACCACATGTGTGCTGTGTTCAGAAACAGTGGCAACCCGAGGATTCTTTTCTGTAGTGAGTTTGTTAAAGCTGCTATAAATATGAAACCTTGTCAGACATCTTTTTGATCAGTGACAAATGTTCTAAAGCCTTCTGTTTGTATCAGTTATACCTAGAAATCCCTTCAAGCTTTTATAAAGAGTAAATATTTTAAAAATCTGAAACTCTATAGGATGAAAAAAGAAAGGAATTGGGGTTGGTTTTGTTTTGGTTTTCTAGTTTACTTACTGGCCTCATACCTTAATGAAATTTTCTCTTTGCCTTTATATTCGTTAGAATAGTGCTTCAATAATTATAAACTGTATTGGCTACATCTTTTATAGAACTATAATCATGTTAAGAACTGAGACAGTTTTTGCTCTCTTTTTTAGTGCACTAAGCAATTTTACAGGAAAGCCATGTCTGTCGTCCCCACCATGGATAACAGGAAGAACAGACATCTGTCATTTAAAGGGAACACAGTAATGCAGCCTTAATTTCAGAAGGAGAGTTTCATAATTTTCAGTTTTAAAGCAATTCCTTAAAACAGTTATAGCCAAAGGAGTAAAACCAACTAAAGGAGCCTCAGCTCTGAGATCAGAAACATAGTTGAACTTCAGTTTTTAAAAACAACAGCAAGCAGCTTAAGTTTTAAATTATCTGAAAATATATTTTTAAATTATCTGTAAATATATCTTACTTATTGAAGAATTGTGCTCCTTTGACTAACAGGAATCAAGAAAATACTTGATGATTTTTTTTTCTATCTTTTTACCAGTGTAACTTTCTCTTTAAAAATAAGATGGCAGTGTGCTCGTTTCAGCAGCACATATACCAAAATTGGACGATACAGAGAAGATTAGCATGGCCCCTGCGCAAGATGACACTCAAATTTGTGAAGCGTTCCATATTTTTTAATTAAAAAATAATAAGATGGCAATGATGAAGGAAATTAGGACTTTGATCATTTAAAATTAGTAAAATTCCTGAAATACAGTGAAAACACTTTAAAAACTTAATTTTCTCCACTTTAATTAATAACTTTAGTTAATAACTTTAAAGCTGTCAAAGCTGAGTTTTTCAGTAATGGCAGGTTCGGGAACTTTGCACTTTGTAAGTCATGAACATTGCATGTGAGTTTTCTCTGTTCTTGTTCCCGCACCGGCTCTGAAGACAAACACTACAGCTGTTTGTGGTGGGCACTGTCAACCTTTCAGAACTCTGCCTGCCGGGAACAGGAATGCAGTTAGGTCTTCATTTGCTCTCTTACTGTTAGTCCACATTGTTGCCAATTTACTGTATTTGAATCTAAAATCTGAGCCATGTCCTACAGGCACGAATTCTTCTGTCCCTTTGCCAGAATACTGAAGAAAGTACTGTATTTTATATGTTTATTGCTTTGAAGTATCTAAAATACAATTCTCAACACTGTTTTAAAGCACTTTACAAAGGATATTTGTGTAGTTTATACATTTTTTTTCCTTCCAAAATATTCCCATCTCAACCCTGGCAAAAGAAAACTCCTTACAACATATTTGGGGTTGGTTTGTTTGCTTGCTTGTTTTTGAGACAAAGTCTCTCTCTATTGCCCATGCTGGCCTCCAACCGCTAGGATCCGGAAGTCTTCTTAACCTCCCCAGTAGTTGGACCACTGGCCTCCTACCAGCTTGCCTGACTGTTGGGGAACATGGCCCAGAGAATAGAATGGTGCAGCCTCCATGGTAAAAGTCTTTGACTGGATTGTGTTTGCTCAGTAGAAGTAAAACATCTTTTTTGGCCCCTGCACATATTCACGTGAGGAGCTTTAGGGAGTAGCATGGGCAGACACCCTGCCCTTTTCCTGATCTTTGATCTCACACATGCCAGAGTGAAGCCCTTATTTTAACTCTTATTTAAAAGGATTTTTTTAAGGGGAAGATTTTTTTTTTCTAAAATATAAGGTTTTATCTTTTAAATGGTTTCTTTTTTAGAATGAATTTATATTATTCAGTCTTGCTAGTTTAAGATAATTAACTTAAAATATGTATAGTGTATTTCTGTTTTACCTACTAATAAACTGTTATAACAAACTTAATGCCAACAAAGTTTGGGCTTAGAATTTTAAGATAAAAAGGCCTATAGAAAATACTTCTTGAAATTTATACTATTTTTCCATTTCTGGGTATAATTCCTAATCTTTTACTTAAGTTCCTTTTAGTTTAAACATCATGAAGCCATAGTAACGTTTCTCTTCTACTGTACTCTTGCTCCTAGCTGATGAATATCGGCTTGTGGTTTTGTTTTGTTTTTTATGGTATGGCTTATAAGACCGACTAAAATGTCAATCTGAACAACTTGTAGAATTATTCTCGTGTGAAGAAGAGTTGTGAGTTTAATGTATATTCTTGATGGCAAATGTGTCTGTAGAGTGTACATGTTACATGTCTATATTACAGTATCTAAGCACTGGCATTGAGACCATATATTAATAATTCTGTAGCTGCTATATTTATTGAGGTAGAGTCTGACATTTACTGCACTAAACAATAAGGAGATAAGCCAGATGTCAGGCTAGTGTCAGACACTTTTGGTTTCTTAGATAAGTTTAGGGACATAAAATATGAAGGTAACGAACAGCAGGTACTTGAAACAGTGCTGCTTTCAGTTTAGTAACAAGATACCTTTGCTTTAGAAATGTAGGGTTTTTACATTGACATGTGCACACATGAGGGTGCTTCAGTCTTCTCAGGCCTGGACTTTGACACATTTCCACAGAAATACGATGACCTTTTGTTTTATTGATAATTATCTCTTAACAATTTTCCAGGAAAAAAATAGTCTGGAAATACCTCTGCTTGTGACTATTAGTCTATTTTTGTTCCTAAAGAGACTCTAGAAGGAACTCCAGTAGGAATGTTCTGTGTGTTGTGGAAGGCATTTGAATAAAGATTCATCTCTACCTTCTAACAAAGAGACTCCTCATCGTCAAAAGACCCAACAAGTTTTCCAAGCCAGGCTCTCTATGGTTCCCGTAGCCTAATATTGGCTTTCATAGTGTCTTGTAGATCTTAGGGTGGCAAGCTTGAAGTGTGTCTTGGGGAATTAAAAACCAGCTGCTGATGAGTAGAAACAGCTTCAAGTTCTCAGTCACAGGCAGTGTGAGCACTTGGAGAACAGCCATAGAAATGAAGCTGAGAAATGTCTATCCAAAGCATGAGGTGGGGCTTTTCATATGCTTAATTCTTATGAAATTCAAGGAGCTAGCCACTTTGGACGCTGGTAGAATAGTTTGTTC
Source organism: Tokudaia tokunoshimensis (assembly GCA_036184795.1). Lineage (NCBI taxonomy): Eukaryota > Metazoa > Chordata > Mammalia > Rodentia > Muridae > Tokudaia > Tokudaia tokunoshimensis. The sequence goes on along the minus strand of BTHU01000005.1, from coordinate 109,774,111 downwards.
CCTTTCTGATTCCAACCTTTAGAGTAATGTTTTGCCAAGAAGTTTAACTGACGTCTCTGCATAATTTTCACTGGGTGTCATTAAACTAAGTTATATGTTCAATTAAGCCTGTATAAGGCACACCTATAACCCCAGCCCTCAGGAGCATCACGAATTCAAAGCCAGCCTCAGCAGCATGAGACCATGTCTCAAAACACAGCAAACATTTTGTTTACCTCATCCCTGTAGGTACTCTCCTGCTTCAGAGAAAGGCTACTCTTAACAGTTCCATGTAGTGTACCTGTCTCTTATAAGTTGCATAAGTTCCTCAAAGAAAGACAGTTCACTTGTCCAACATTCTTGATTCAGCTGCTTTATCCGTGAAGTGTTAGTCCCTTTCATCCTTTTTGAAAATTCATAGATATTTTTGAAGCTTTAATAAAAATAGTTGGAGAACTTTATCTTGAGTGAGATCTTCTTGAGTCTTGTTATAATCCTGACTTGAGTGTCTTCATTTTCCTTTCCACTTAACACATAAGATTTCTGTGATTCTATGAGTCAAAAACAAAGCCAAGAATAATTATGTAAAGGTCAATACAGAGGGCAGGGGGATGGCTTAGCAGGTAAAGGCACTCACCAGCAAGCCTGGAAACCTGAGCTCAATCCTTGGGACCCAAATAGTGGAAAGACAGAACCAACCCCCATAACTTGCCCTCTGACCTCCATACATATGCCACAGCACCATCCATCAGGCTTAAGTACATGGACACACACACATGCAAATGTACTTTTAACTGTTGTAATTTTTAAGTCTATAGAAATCAGAAAGGCAGCTGGGCTTAGTGCATGCCTATGATCGGATCTGGAGTTCAAGACCAACCTAGGCAGTTTGAGGCCAGTCTAGAATACATAGTAATACTGTGTCTCCCAACTCTGCCAAACCCGCTGTCTGCACAAAAGAAAAATGCAAGACAAAAGAAATCAGAAAGAATTGTCTTTAAAACATATTGGCAATGATAAATATGATGTTGTGATTAATTACAGGGGAGGAAGATGATTATATAGCGATAAAATATATCACAAAAGAAAAAAAAAGATTATAATAACATTACATTTTATGTTTCTAATTTTCCCTGTAAGTCTGCAACTCTAAAATGAACAAGACTTTGGTTGATAAAATCCATGGCCAGATGAAGTTTATCTCACCCATCAAAAGGAATACCCTAGAGTTTTCTTAAGAATCTTTTGTTTTAGCTAGGCAGTGGTGGCGTACGCCTTTAATCTCAGCACTTGGGAGGCAGAGGCAGATGGATTTCTGAGTTCGAGGCCAGCCTGATCTACAGAGTGAGTTCCAGAACAGCCAGGGCTACACAGAGAAACCCTGTCGGCGGGGGGGGGGGAGTCTTTTGTTTTTAAAGCATGAAAGTTAGCTTAAATGAAAGGATGGTGAAGCTCAGTGTAGAGAGTTGGATTCCCATGGATTCCCAGTAGAAGACCATGTTAAAGTTCTAGAGAGCAGACAGATGACAAAATTAGGATCTTCTCAAACTGCCGGCCAGCCAGTGGGTCCCCTTCCTTTTTCAAATCCATGTCTAAGGTCACCAGAATCTGCTATTGTTTTGCATTAGGGTCTGAGTAAAGAAGTTCTTCAGGGTAGACACTGGGTCATTTTTTAAAAGCAAGGTGGTTCTTAGAAAGTGCCTTTTCTGAAGATGGTGCTGTAGATTTTTATTTTTCAAACAACATAAAGCTAAAAATTTTTATGATAAGTTAGAATACTAAGAATATGTCAGTTTTGCCGGGCAGTGGTGGCGCATGCCTTTAATCCCAGCACTTGGGAGGCAGAGGCAGGTGGATCTCTGAGTTCGAGGCCAGCCTGGTCTACAGAGTGAGTTCCAGGATAGCCAGGGCTACACAGAGAAACCCTGTCTCGAAAAAAAAAAAAAGAATCTGTCAGTTTCATATAGTGTTATTTGTTGTCCTGAATTTGGTCTAGAGACCAAATTGGTGTAATAACATGTTAATTGTAATAACGTATCAATGCTCACTGAATTAATTTTGTAAGTTTGAAAATATAATTTTTAATTCTCAGCTATATTTGAAGTATCTCTAATATATATAAGATAACAGATATAGGAGTAAGTGCCCCATGGCAAAGGTACCATCGCAGGAACTGTATATTATGAGGAGCTTTTCCATTTCAGCACAGGTTACCTCCTGACCTAACCTTTCCTAATGACTCACCTTTAAGGACGATACTTAGAAAGGAAGAGCTCCATCACTGAGACCAGTTTAAGAGAGAAAGCAACTGACAGCTCAGTCTTTAGGGAAATTTTGGTTTTCAGACAGTAATAACTATTTTAAATGATTCCTGTTTTTTAGAGTAGAAGGACTGTGGAAAATGACAGGATGAGGGCATGGTCGATTATTTAACAATAGATCATAATCTGAGCGAGTACAACTACTCATTGGAAGAGTATGCACTTGCTTAGCATGTGCAAAGCCCTAATTTCATCCCTAGCACTAGAGGAAGAAAAAAAATGCAATTTGGGCTGTGGGAATAAGCAAAGTGAGATCATTCAAGCCCACTAGGAATTCAGTCATCTTTTAGGAAGCTAGCAGATTTTTCTTACAGCAAGAAGCAGTAAACAGCAAATGGCCAACTTAACCAATTCCTGCTTGTGAAAACACATAGAAACCACCACGCCTGGGTAACCTTGTCTGTGGCATTTTGTAAGAATGTCAGTAACATTGCACTGATTGTCTGGTGTGAGCTCTGTCTGTTCACACATTAAACTTCTTTATTTTTGTGTCTTAATAGCAATTATTAGTTTATTTTTGAGATTAATTTTTCAATAGTGATGTTCATATTTATTGGCAATTTATGTGCAACTTTTGCATTTTGCCCAGATGTTGGGTTTAAGGTATTTTATTTTTATAGTTATATCTAGCTTTTCTCTTTCTTTGTGATATTAGCAGAAATTTAGATAATGCATTAATATATCAACCAAACTACTAATTCTATAGAGTTTGGATTTTTACCAATAACCATTAACACTATTTTCTACCTTAGAATATTTAATATTTTATACAATGGGCATTAAAGACTAGGTGGATTTCTACATGTAGATAGGAGCAAACAAATATCAACAAACTGGATTTATTTTACCTGATTGCAGTTTGGGGGAAGTTGTCAAATAAATGATTCTTTGGTTTCTTTTTTTTTTTAGCTTGAGGCACATTGCTCAAAATTGTGATTCATTTTTGTAGTCAGGAAGACAAATAGAAAAGGATATATAAGTTGTTGATAATTAATTTCCAAATGAGATTTTCCTACCCATAATTATTTGGAAGATTTGCTACCCTGAACTTTCCTAGAATAGTTTTAAAGTTGGTTCAACCCTGAGTATCAATGAAGAAAAAGAGTGTAGGTATCTGGGAAGAGCAAAGATGGAATGATAAAAATATTTCAGCTGATTAAAACTGACATCAGAAGGTATGAAGTGATGGTGCATGGCTTTCGTTGCAGCCCTCAAGAAGCAGAGGCAGGCTGACTTCTGTAAATTCCAGGCCAGCCAGGGCCACATAATGAGACCTTATCTCCAAAAATACAAAAAAAAAAAAAAAACCTAAGTAGTAACCTGAACTAATTGAAAAGCAATAAAAAGTATAATCATAGAATACTAATTTCAAGTATATATAATCACTGCAGTTTTTTAGTAGATCAGTATCTTTTATATTGGCATATTAATTCCTTTAAATAAAAGTATATGAAGATGTATTCCCTTAAGGTAAAATATCTCCATTGTATTTTACATTCCTACTTTGCTTGCTAAGGAAGTTTCCTTTCCTGTGAGAAATGAAAAGAGAACATTAATCCCTTCTTGAATTTTTAAATGTCAAACTATTGAGGCTCAGCGCATTTCCCTTCCCTCACTATATTCTGTTCTCCCTCTGAGAGGGGGGAAATGGGGAAAGGCTTTAGGTACTTACAAATCAGAAGATATTTTTTATAGTAAGTAAAAACACCCTGTAAAATGAATTAGCATGTGATTTCATGTAGACATCAGCTAAGTCATTTCTTTATGCATTCTTCTGGTTACATACCCTGCTTTTTAATGTACCTTCTGAGCTCACTCCTTCCTTCACCTACCAAGTACTCACGGAATGCCAGCATGCTGATGGGATGAGCCTCTTAACTGTTAAGGAGAGACTGCTTCAAGTGGCTCTTTTTCTTTTCCTGCAAGTATAGCTAGGTCCCCTTGATCACTGTATCTTCAGTTTTATTGTATGTCAGTGTTGTTCCAAGTAGATGGGCATATTATTCTTTTACACTAATGTTTTTGCGGCTGTCTGAAATCCAGTTTTCTTTTCTGAAAGCTTTTGGGTACCTGAGCTTCCGTGGGGAGCTCCACACACCCAGTTACCTGGCATCAGTACCACATCAACAGTGAAATACTGGATGGCGTAAGTTCACAGCCCACCTCTTCAGAACCGAGTGTCTGTACAGGGAGGTGTAGGCCATCTATAAAAGAACCTTCAAGAAAAGTCCTATAAAGAAAAAAGATGTGCACCTTGCTCAGAAGACCTCCCTGTGTTTGTTTTATTCTTCCCAGTCATGGGTCATGTGCACATCTATAATTTTATGTTTGCAGTTTAAGAGGCTATATCAGAGGCTGGGGATGTAGCTCATGCAGAAGACAACTGCTTGCCTCACATGGTTGAAGCCCTGAGTCCAATCCCTAGTGCTTCACAAACTGGGCTTGGTGGTACATTCCTGTAACCCCAGCACTCAGGAGGATCAGAGTTCAAGGTTCTCTTTGATTATGTACTGAGTTTGAGGTCGTTCTAGGAAACTTACATCTAGGCTTCATCAGAGCCTAGATAGGGAAATTAGTCTGGTATTTCATGCCTAAAGCTTTCATCTTCATGACTTTTGTTTGAAAAAAAAACATACAAAACTGCCTAGACTTGGCTGTTTGATAATCTTCAGCTGAAAGAAGGAATGGTTCCAATCTGTTATGTATGTTACCCTACATATTAAAGGTAGAGTTCCTGTGGAAACAGGAAGGATTTATAAAAACTCTGACCAGTGAGGCTGTGCAAGCAGGCAGTGAAGAGAAATGGGGAGACAGTTTCTTTGCTGGGATCCTAGAAACCATGTATTAGTATTTTCCAAGTTCACAGATCACAGGTAACAGAGCAGCTGTTGCTGTTTCACAGATGTCAAGGAAGGGTTTATAATGGAGACGTATATTAGCTGTGCCTGCTCTTGGCAAATTAACATCTTAGATGTCACCTCTGCATTATAGTGAGGAGGTCACGTGAAGTTGTTACCCTTAAGTAAAAGCCTGGCATTACTGTAGCTTTGGTGGGTCTCTCCTTAGAAAACCCCAGTCTGTCAGACTTTCCTGTGCAGACTTGGGGAAAACACTGGTGGGTTAGAAGGAAGGAAGAATCTTGTTCATCTGGTTAATACATCCAGTCTGGTCCCAAGGAGTTAGAAAGAGGAAGCTTTGGTTTTTATAGGGATACACTTGATCTCGGGTGATGACTGATTGCAGACACCTCTCTTTCCACAGTCAGGGAATGATTCGTTGTTGAAGAGATGAAGGCCTTGCAAGCCTACATGTGTGCTAGGTATAGGCTGGTGAAGTACTTCAAGTGGTAAAGCACATGCATTGCAAGCACAAATCTGCCCCTGCCCTCTCCACTGCCCCTGCCCCTGCCCCTGCCCCCTCCTCTGCCCCACCCCTGCCCCTGCCCCTGCCTCTGCCCTTGCCCTCTCCAAGAAACAACCGCCAAGAACAGTAAGCATGAACTGGTGGACTCTTTTGTCTGAAAGTTTTCCAGGTGCCTTCTTAGCCCAGGGTACAATTTTTTCTTTTCTTTAAACAAAAAGGTTTACAAGCAGTTTATACAGACCTCTACTACGGGTGAATAAGTCTTTAGAATAGTTGGGGAAGAGCCATTTGCCAGAAGTCCCTGCTTAATGAGGAGACTCTTTCAGCCAGGCATGGTCACACATACCCTTAATCAGAACACACCAGGAGACAGGGCAGTCTCTGATTTCGAGACCAGCCTAGTCTACATCACAAGCTCCAGACCAAGAAAAAAAAGTTTCTGACTTATTGTACATGGCTTCTTAAATAAGTTGAATGGATTAATACTTAGACAACTCCTTCTAATTTACATAATTCTTGCTTTCTTAAACTATCCATTCCTCTTACATATTTATTTAACTAAAGTTGTTATATAGATATATTTATCACATTTGATTTATTGGTGTGTAAAATATATGATAAAAAAGGTACTTTTTTAGGGCCTAGAGAGAGATGTCAACTGTTAAGAGCACTTACTGTTCTGTCAGAACCAGAATTCGGTTCCCAGCACCCACATAGACAGCTCACAAATGCCTGGAACTCCAGACTCCAGGTTGGGGAGGGGGGGTCTGATGCCCCCTCCTGGCCACAGTGGGCACATATGCACATAAGTGAAATAACATAAAGTTATATGCACCAGGCATGGGGTCATACATTTAAGTTTCTGGTCAGCCTGGGCAATATAAGACCCTGTATCTAGAAAAAGAAAAAATTTCAACCTATCTCTAGTCAGGTGTGAGCTGTAACCGATGTGACTTTTAAAAGGTCTCAACTAACAGAGAACTATTAAGAAATTATTTGCCAGGCAGCGGTGGCGCACTCCCAGCACTTGGGAGGCAGAGGCAGGCAGATTTCTAAGTTCAAGGCCAGCCTGGTCCAGGACAGCCAGGACTTCACAGAGAAACCCTGTCTTGAAAAAACAAAAAAGAAAAGAAAGAAATTATTTAAGGCTTTGAGAGTAGAAAAGTCCGTAGAGCATATGCCAGAGACTTGGGTGTCGATCATACTGGCTCTGCCATTCATCTGTTCTGAGGCCTCTGGCGTTTTCTTCCCTCTCTCCGCCTGTCTCCCTGTAGTGATGGCACCTGCCCTCACATACCTCACCAAGTCCCCTTGAGAATCGGTTTGTTTGTGAATAATTCCTGGCTTTCCCAGACAAAAAGCTATTCAGAAGTTTAGAGTGGTAGAGAAGGTTCTGAGGGCTCCTTTCCAGCTGGCCTCTGTGAAAGTGTCTTCGTTACAGCAGGTCTTTTTTATGAGACAAGCCTGAGAGTCATGGAGACATCAGGATGTGCTGTGCCCTGGCACTTCCCGCCAAAGGTCAGCACAGGGGCACACTGTTTTCTTTGTACTAACTGCTGGCAAAAACATAAGTTTGCAAACTAAATTCCTTTCGGTGGTGCTAAAGTAGTTGCAGCCGCACTTTGAGTTAGTGGGGGGCCATCGGGCTCCCAGACTTTAACTTGCCCAGGTGCTGTGTCTCCTGTCCACCCCAGCTGCTGTTCTGCCGGGCCTTCCTCACTGCTCCTTGGCAGATATTTGGTCCCTTTCCCTTGCAGAGGTGGGTAGGTTCTAAGAGCAAAGTGTCCTGATTTCACTTGTCATTTACAGAGTTGAACTTGGCTTTACTTTAAAAATTCCAATCATCGTTTATCTATAAAAGTTAGAACGTAAGCCAGACACCTCTAGTCCCAGCACGCAGGAGGCTACAGCAGGCAGAGCACAAGAGACCAAGGCTACTTAGTGAGATCCTCTTTCCAAAGTCAGAGAGACTAGCTGCAGGTGATATTGGATGTATGGCCCATGTATCCCACAGAGTGCAGGCAGGGCCTTACATTTCAATAGGAAACCCGTTCTCCTGTAAGGTAGGACTCCTGTTTCTAGGAAGGGCATGTCACCACAGGTATAAACAATTCCTTTTTGCAACAGACAAGTTTGTTGCTTTTGGTTTTGTTTTTAAAGAAAAATGAATGTATTTTAAGTATCCAGGGTATGGATGAATTCAATGTTTATTCTTATCTCTACTAATAGTGACCTCCCCATTCTTGCAAGCATTTGGGCCTTGCCAACTTCTTGCTAACAGATCTGACATCTGTTGTTAGTTTAATAGAACAATTAGAATTACAAGGTGAGAAGTTGAGGAACTTTGTGCTTAAAAATGAAAAGAGCTAAGTGTGGTGTCACATCTGTAATCCCAGCACTTGGAAGGCAGGAGGATGTGAGGATCGTCCAGGCAGTCATGGCCATGGAGCAAGAACTTAAAAAAAAAGGCACCGTGTGCAGTGCAACAGCTAACACTGATACATCAGAACACTGTTAAATGATTCTTACTGTAATGTGTAGCTTTAATGTCTCTCTCCGTCATGAACCCATAAAAGTATTACTGTATCTTCTAAGTATCATTTTGTGAATTAATATGTGGATACATTTGTAGGCTGTGGAAAACAGTGCTGTTTGTATGTGTGTATATATAAATCCTTTGCAACACTATATGGATTAAGTTTAAATAAATAGAATAATATGTTGTTTCTTTCATGTTGGGAAGACTAACATGGCAGTCTGACCATTCCGTTGCAACCCTATAGATTCTCTTCTACACAAAGCCTTGCTAACTGCTCCTGCTTCAGACAATTGCTGCTTTTAAACCCTGAGTAATGGATAAAGAACTAACATTCTTCTTAAAGGGACCTTTCTAAGGAGTGAACTGTAAATTATAAGATGTGGGGAGGGTGGGGACACCTACAAAACGTCCTCCATATGGATAGCCTTTTAAATTTACCTTTTAATCACCTTGACCATGTGTGCCTATTTGTATTACAGATGTGAACTTCTATTTCAGAGTTAACAGAATGTTTTAAAACTGAATTATTACATAAATTCAGAGTAACCTTTCCCACCCTCTTATACTCCCAGCTCTTGCCAAATATTCCTACTGACACCAGAGAACAACACGGGGCTCTGACCCTATTTCCCTGTCCCTTCCTGCCCTGCAGGGGCTCTGTCATACGCCTGAGCTCACCTCATAGTCTCCGTTGGCTTTTCATAAGAAAGAACAGTTTAGTATCTAGACTTCAGCGTTTCGTAATGTTTGTCTAGCTGCTGCCTTTTTACATATTTGGCTACACGCTAACACCATAAGACAGTGGAGTAGGTCTGATCTGTAAGTTATCATGGGACCAGAAAAGATACAGAATGATGCTTGGCGGCCATATTTAAGAGGAGGAATGGGAACTCTCCTGGGGGTGGTTTATGTGATCAAGTGTCATTAGAGTCACCAAATGCTGAATTCTATCACTGTGTACTGGGGGCCAGGCTCTAATCTGTCATGTTAACTCCTTAAAGATGATGTGTGAATATGAGAAGCAGAAAGCTAATAAAGTTTTTAATCAGAAGTGCTCGTCTTCAGTATTTCTAGCTTGGTATAATTTTTTTTTTTTTTTTTGGTTTTTCGAGGCAGGGTTTCTCCGTGTAGCCCTGGCTGTCCTGGAACTCACTCTGTATACCAGGCTGGCCTTGAACTCAGAAATCCACCTGCCTCTGCCTCCCAAGTGCTGGGATTACAGGCGTGTGCCACCACTGCCCAGCGACATTAAATTTTCTACTTTCAGTTTTACTATCCTACCCTAAAAAATTATTTCAAAACCTTATGTGTGAAGTTGAACTAGAAGTTGGTTTTAAACAGTTTGGTCCTTGTGACAGCTCATAAGCATCTGTAATTCCAGTTCCACAGGAGATGACACCCTCTTCCGGCCTCTGGTGGGCACCAAGCAGACATGTAGAACATATACATACATACATACATACATACATACATACATACATACATACATACATACAAGAAAACACGTGTACACATAAAAATAATAGACCTATCAAAAGTATATCATATTATACTTTTGAGTAATTACAAACCCTTAACAAACAATCCAAGATAGACTGAAAAGTGGGGAAAATTATGGGGCACAAGAAGAAAAAGGAGCCCTTCAGTCAGGAGTCTAAGCAACGGGGAGTCAAGAATTCTGCCAGGCAGTGTTAGCACATGCCTTTAATCTCAGCACCTGGGAGGCAGAGGCAGGTGGATCTCTTAAGTTCAAGACCAGCCTGGTCTACAGAGCTAGTTCCAGGACAGCCAAGGTTATACAAAGAAACTCTGTCTGGGGAAGGAGGGAGGGAGAGAATTCCAGCACATTTACTGTGACTATTGCTAACATAACAGCCCTTTATGCAAAAATAGCGGTGACCCCAGGCTCAAGGCCTGAATGTATATGACTTTGGATAGAGAAGGCCTCATTCCTTTCCCCAGACACTTCTAGAAATCTCAAACAAGACTGTTAACTTTGTTTATAGTGGCCTGCCAGATGGCTCAGTCAGTAGAAGACTTGTGGAGCAGGCCTGACAGCCTGACCTAAGCTCAGTCATCAGAACTCAGGATGGAACGAGAGACCTGACTCCTCCTTCCTGATGGTTGTCCTCTGACCTCCACATGGGCACCATGGCATAAATGAACCAATACACACAAGACAACAACAATTATAATAATAACTTTTTTAAAGAGCATGACTTCATTTACAACAAAGATAATTCACCATTCTGCATCCTGTGATCTAGACTTTTTAACATTATCAATTCTAATCCTATTGGGTACCCTCAAGAACTACTCCCCAGATACTAGTAGCTTCAAACCCACCCAACCCCTATTTATGACCTGTAAAGACAGCAGTGTTCCCTCTCAGAGAAGTCCACATGAACACTCAAGGGTGTGTCTTTCTCTCTGAGCTCTCCTCTCAACTCATGTTTAAAATCTGTAAGGAAATGTTTTAATAAACCCCAGCTCTCATTCATACTGGAGAATCCCAACTCTCTTTTCTAAGTTGAAGCTATAATGACCATTTGGCTTGAGTCAAGGTTCCTGAAAGATTTGAGAATTCTGGCTACTGTGGGTGACGGGAATGTACCTCCCATCTCTGTGCCCTACATCACTGACACTTTTTTGTATGTTTTTAGATTTTTATTTTTATTTACATTCATGTTTCTGCCTGTGTGAGGAATGTCAGATCCCCTGGAACTGGAATTACAGTTGTTGAACTACCATGTGGGTGCTGGGAACTGAACCCCAATCCTCTTAAAGAGCAGTGTTCTTACCTATTGACCCATCTCTTCAGCCCCCAGTCACTGTCACTCTTAAACGAAACCTCCGAATAACCTAAATAGCATCCATCACCTGACTGCAACCTCAGGGCTAGTAAGTATCAGATAAATCTAATGAGACTTGAAAAACATTTCAAAATCACAGTTCTCAATCCTCTAAAGATATCCATTTCCAACAGGCAGAGTCAAGCTTACCAGCAAACCTCAGCTTAAATCTTCACTGTAATTTGGGAAGCCAGTTAGTAAGTTGTTTAGAATAGAAAGGAACTCTGATCATCTATAAGGGACAAAGAATGGAGGGCAGTCTTCATATTTATACCTTGCTATTGTCAGTGATATCTTTCCAGAGTGTAACACTCATTTTTTTAAAGATTTATTTATTATATTTAAATACTCTGTAGCTGTCCTCAGACACACGAAAAGAGCCATCAGATCTCATTACAGATGACTGTGGCTGTGAGCCACCATGTGGTTGCTGGGATTTGAACTCAGGACCTCTGGAAGAACAGTCAGTGCTCTTAACCTCTGAGCCATCTCTCCAGTCCAACACTAAATTTTTAATATCCAGCCACACCTCTTTTTAGCACAGATTCTAGGTGCTCCTGCAATAGCCAGGGTTTCCACTCAGGCCCCTCCAAGTGCTGAACTCAGACACACCTCCTGCTGGAAGATCTGCCCCTGCTTCCCCAAGGGCCTCAAGAAGTGAGTCCAGTGCTGTGTCTATGCAGAGCCACCCGACCAGGCTGAAGTTCTGGATGTGGGAACCTCCCGTAACCACCTGTAAACGGTACAAACTTTACAACTCTAATCCTTTCTCTATATCTTTTTCTATGACATATGTGAGTGATAATAAAGATGTTGACTTGATTTTAAAATTTAAAAAATCCCAAGCGGGCTGGAGAGATGGCTCAGCAGTTCAGAGAGCTTGCTGCTCTTTCAGAGAAACCAAGTTTGGTCCTCAGCTCTCATGCCAGGTGACTTACGAGTACCTGTAACTCCAGCTCCAGAGGATCTAACGTCCCCTCCTCTGTTCCTCGTGCCCCTGCGTTCACATGGCAAACACACACACACACACACACACAAATAGAAAGAATAAAATCTTTGAAAATAAAAACAATGTTTTCATAATACCCATCACCATCAAGATACAGAGTAGAGTGCCGCCGCAGGAAAGAGATGTAGTGCTAAGTAACACTCTATCTGCAATGTTATTCTAAAGAAAGAGCTTTTAGGAAACAATAGTGCAACTGACCTCTCCACCCAGCTGTGTAAGCAATGCACAATGTTCTCCACAGACATTTTTAACCCAACTGTGGTCTGTGGCTATCTGTGTGCAACACTCACTGAGACATGATTTTTCTATCAGAGTACATCAGCTGAACTATTACTAAAGTACTCTAGAAAGCTTTGTGTATATCTAAGCGCTCTACCACAGAATTGCATCCCTTGGTCCCACTTCTTTTGATTAAATATCAATCACTTTAAAAATTATGCATTCTCCCTGGGTGGTAGTGGCATACACTCCTTTAATCCCAGGCAGAGGCAGGTGGATCTCTTGTGAGTTCAAGGCCAGCCTGGGCTGTCTACAGAGTGAGTTCCAGGACAGCCAGGGCTACCCAGAGAAACCCTGTCTTGGAAAACCAGAAAAAAAACAAAAAACAAAAAAACAAAAAAAGAAAAGAAAAAGAAAGGTATGCATTCTCAGACTGAGAACCTGCCTATCAAGCATAAAGATCTGAGTGACCCCTGACCCTGAATAAAAGCAGGCATGGTGATAAAGAGGACAAGCATAGGGAATATCTTAGCCACCTGGGATTCCACTTGGTTTGGTCCACACCTGTACACATGCCCCTCCTCCCAATGATGCACTTGACAATCTAGGACCACACCTGCATCAAGCTGTGCACAAAGACCCACCTCCAAAATGGAATGAGTTTCTCTATCTCTAACAAACACCAATGACCTTTCAATGGACAGCCTTATTCAAAGATATTCCTAAATATATGAGGATACGGATTATGCTGGCTCATCCAGCCTAGAGTGGTTATAGGCAGATGTGCAGTAAGACAAACTGTGTCCTTGCAGTAAACTGTGAGGGAAAATGCCTAATTAATATGCAAAATTAGACATACATAAAATTAAAACCAGATGCATCAGGGGAAATATGTGTGTGGGGGGGGGCTTATATAACCCAGAACTATCAATCAAAATAAGGAAGTATCCAAATTTTATACGTGTGGGTGTTCTGCATGTTTTTTGCTTTGCAGGTTTCAGATTTCCTGCTTTTGTGATCTGTCTCTAGGCTCCTGCATAATCCAGAAAGCTCCTGGACAGTCAGGATCGATAAAACCACAGACAGGAACTGCAAATCCACTGATCTGGAGAGCAGAATCTGAGTCAGTGCTAGCAAGGGACACCTGACGTCCTGAACCGCCAACCCCCAAAAAGTGAAAGGTCATTAACGGAGAGGCAGCTGGTTTCAGGAGCTCTAGACCTTGTAAGATCACTGTCCAGCAGGAGTTCTGCTAAAGAAGAAAGGCACACCCACCATTGCCCCCTCCTCAAGAGTCAAGGCAAACTGGCCTGTCCATCACCACCTAGAGAGAGCAAAGTCCCCCAGGAAGCGCTGCATGCTCTGGAGATGTCAGCAATAAGATAAAGCCTTTCTAGATGGGCGCAGTCGTCGTCCCTTCAGCTGGTGTGCATTGCTTGCACGGCCTGAACATGCTCAGTCCTTAGGAGGGTGCTATCCTCTACTCTGCGCTAAATTCTGCCCACATTTCACACTGTACTTCGTGTCAAGTCCTTCAAAGAAGATCATAATGTACAGGGGCCAAGAGGCATCCAGCCTGAGATCACAGCAATATGTGCCTCACAGGACGACCTTGACTCCAAGATAAAGAAACAAAACCATCACACAAAAATAAATTTCCTATCCCACATCAGTACGCAAACCTACTGAGGAGATCCCAAAGTCAGCCAAGAGACCATGATCGTTCAAACGCCAGTGTTGACATTTGCTGTTCTTGGCTGACCATTCGACCGTTTGCTCGGCTCTTTCTTTCTGTTTTAATATCCTCTTCTTTCAGATGATAAATGCCATCTGGTGTGAATTTCCCTTCCAGCAGAAAAGTGGGAGAATTTTGCAACTAAAGGAATTCAAAAGACCTCAGGGCTTTCATTAGATTCCACCATAGCAAATCAAGAGCTGGCTGGTGAATGATCAAGCACGCGCCAGGAACTCGCCAACGCTGGAAAATCTTCGCTGGTACGTTCGCACACCACGCAGGAGCTGAACTCACTGAAAGTGGTGAACGTCCCAGTAACGATACCGGTTACCTGGCGTTGCTAACACCAAGTAACAGAACGGGATATCACTCATTCTTCCTATGTTCATACGTATCAGCGTATGTGTACCTGTTACGGCGAGGCAATACTTTGCTACTGAGACACACTTCTGACCTCTCACTAATCCATATCACTCCTTTCTTCTTGGCCAACCCATCAGTTGACTAAACTCTGTCAACAGTTTCTTCCCTTGGGCAGGATGTGTGGGAACCCCCAGGAGCTGTGAAAAGCAGGACTACTTCACCATTCATGGGTTTTTGCTGAAGCCACTCCAGCACCATCATATTTATTTCTGTCATAAAGTGTTTCCAAATAAGCAAGCTCAAAGTTAAGGCTGGGCACATAACTCAGTAGCGGGACACATGCTCTGATTTTATGCCCCCCCCCCAGATTTATTAACCAATTAATTTAAAGATCCATCATTTCCTCCAACAATTAACTTGTCTGTCTGTTGTAATCCTTGTAAAAGAGCTCCATCACAAACTCCTATTCACAGCTCGGTGGTGATGGCACAAGCTCTTAATCCCAGCGCTTGTGAGACAGAGGCAGGTGGATCTGAGTCTGAGGCCAGCCTGGTCTGTTCTAGGACAGTCGGGGATACACAAATTGTCTATAAACAAACAACTCCTGTTCTAGTCCCATTTATGAGCTGTATATCAGAGTCTACAAAATAGGCTGTGGTAGCTCACACCTATAATCTCAGCACTCAGGAGGAGGAGGAGGGAGGAGGATTTGGGGCTCAGTTTTTGCTGTGCTGATGTATCGAGCTAGGCAAGCTAGCCCCACTGAGTCTAGCCCCTGCCCTAATACCAACCCGTTTTCTCTGCCAGGCTTATGTTGTCCATAAAAGGAATACCGTTTTTTGTATGACTTCAAACACTGATAAAATTGTTGGGCGAAACAAAATCAAAGGAATATATATGTTTTAGATCTGTGCCCAAGATATACTTTTTGTTACACCACCTATTTCTGGAAGGAGACCCGGGAAGGAAAGCTAGCCTAAGAGCGAAGCCTTTACTGTTCCTATAAACTAACCATACTTTTAAAATCTTGTCAGTGTAAACCGTTGATCAAAACTAAAATATTCAGTTCCTAGATCCGCAGCTGCGCGGTGGCCTGGCCAAGCTGAGGCCCAGGTGACAGCGCAGGGGCGCAGGTGACCACGCGAGGAGGGGGCGGTTGCTCGGCAACCAGAGCCACAAACAACAGGAGTTCTCAGACCTGAGCTCCGAGGGCGAGCGGGGAGACCAGGTGAGGGGATGCCGGCGAGCGGAGCACCCTCGGCAGACCTCCTAACCCAGTCTTCAGGCCCGGATGTTGACTGAAACCCCAAAGGTGGAGCCCGCGCACGGGAAGGATCCTGCTGGACGCTAAATTCTGACTCCAGCTCCTCCTACCCAGCGGCCAGCCCTCCTCCATAGCAGGCGGGGCAAGGGACCCGGCCTCCCTCCCTACCCAGATAGCTGGTTAAAGCCTGGGTGTGCCACCCAGTTATACCACCCTGGAAAAGAAACAAGGCTTCTTCTCCCGGATCCCCCGTGGGCCTGGCCCATAGCCTAGGAGAGAGTGATTGTTGGAAGTAGGGGTGGAAACTGGATTAAGGGGTATGTTCCCTGCCATCCCTTCAGTAGTCACATTTGGCATCTCCTAAACACACACACACACACACACACACACACACACACACACACACACACACACACAGGCTTTATCCTTTCCTTTGCGCTCATCCTTGCATCTGCAGGATCCAGGGCTTTGTGCCTGAAGACGGACCATTGAGGAAATACAGCTTGATTGCTGATACCTCACAGGAAGTGAGTTGGAAGGGGTCTGAGTTGGAAACTTTCCCAGCAGACTCTGCGGGAAAGGGCTTAGAGCCAAGAGGACAGGCTACAGGCTCAGGGGGTCCAGAAAAGCCGCTTTTCTTTTCTTCTGCAGGTGGCGATCTGGACCGGGCCTAAGGGCTTCAGACCTTTGGCTCGTTAGCCATGGCTACACTAAGTGTCAAGCCCAGCCAACGCTACCAGCTCTCCGACTGGCGCACCAACAGCTACCTGTTGTCCACCAACGCCGAGCGGCAGAGAGATGCTTCCCACCAGATCCGCCAGGAGGCCCGGATCCTTCGCAATGAGACCAACAACCAGGTTTGTGGGCCTGCTAAGGCCCATGTGCCATGGGAGTGCCCTTAATCACAGACATCCATTTTATTTGGTTCTGTCTCTTCCAGACTGTATGGGATGAACATGACAATAGGACTCGCCTGGCAGAGAGGATCGATACTGTCAACCGATGGAAGGAGATGCTGGACAAGTGTCTGACCGATTTAGATGCTGAGATCGACAGCTTGACACAGGCAGGGAGCCAGGGCTGGGCATCAGCAGGCTCTGATGCCAAGGCCTGCCCCTCCTCCCCATTTCCAGATCTGGAAGCCACCATCCCCTCTGCTGACGTGAGGATGGGCGAGATCTCCTGGGGCATGGCTCCACCAATCCCTGTGCCCTTCCTTTCTAGGCGAAAGAGTCAGCAGAGCAAAACCTTCAGGCCAAAAACCTGCCTCTGGATGTGGCCATCGAGTGCCTGACTCTGCGAGAGAGCCGGAGAGACATTGATGTGGTGAGGGACCCTGTGGAGGAAGAGCTGCTAAAAGAGGTGGAAGTCATTGAAGCCACCAAGAAGGTCTTGCAGGAGAAGATCAGCCAGGCCTTCCAGCACCTCTGGTGAGGCGGGGGCGGGCCCGAGGACACTCACGTACACTGGAGGCACAATGGGACTTGCTGGATGATCTTTCTGTCCCTCCCGGCCCTCTGGCAGAAGCTACTGGTTATTTAGGAAGTGCTTTCCAAGGCCTGTTCATTGTTAGGATCCCAGGCAGCCTTTGTTCCTTGCCTGAAAGCTTCTGCTCTCGGCCCTTTATTGTAAGTGTTCATGCATGCATGTGAAGTCACATACCTGTGCCTTGTGTCTGGGGGACACTCCTGAGGCTGCTCTGTCTTAGATGCAGCAGCACATGCATCACACACACACACACACACACACACACACACACACACCACAAACCTTCAGTATCCTTGCAGTCCAGTGAGGGCTGCATCCTGGTCCTTGGGGTCACGGCCCCATTGCCTTCTCCTTCCCCAGCCTCCTGCAGGAGATCCGGCAGCAGCTCAACTCTGACCACCGGGACAAAATGGAGACGCTGGAAATCGACAGGGGCTGCCTCTCTCTCAACCTCACTGCCCCAAACATCTCTCTGAAAGTCAACCCCACACGAATCCCCAAAGAGTAAGACCAGTGTTTCAGTCCGTCCTTTCTGTGTCCCTTGTGCGTCCCAGTGACCCCCGTTGTTTCCTTGTGCGTCCCAGTGACCCCCGTTGTTTCCTTGTGTTTCTCTGTGACCCCCGTTGTTTCCTTGTGTGTCCCTGTGACCCCCGTTGTTTCCTTGCCTCCACAGATCCACCACACTGCGGGAGTGGGATGACTTCACTCGATTCAACAAGAACCGGGCAGAGGCGGAAATGAAAGCAGGCATAGAGTTGAGGGAAGCCATTGCCCTAGCTATTGCGCAGGTGACTAAGCTCAACTCACCTCTATCTTTCCTTCCACACTGACCACATGTTAGCCCTTCCCCTGACATAAAACAGCAGTCTCACAAGGCCATGACCCTCCTCTGGCCCGGCTCACCCTCCTCATGCAGACCAACAATGAACTGGAAGCTCAGAGGGTTGCGACAGAATTTTCCTTCAGGAAGCGGCTTCGGGAAATGGAGAGTTTTTACAGTGAGCTCAAGTGGCAAGAGAAAAATGTGAGTCCCCTTCCCCGCATCCCCCTCCCAGCAGCCTTCCCTTCCCGCTGTGAGCTCAGCAAGACACACAGAACCCTGGCCAGAAGCTCCCAGTTGGGAGCCCTCGCGTGAGTCTTGCCGGTGGAGAGCAATAATGTCTGCCACAGACCTTAGAAGAGCTAGCCGAGCTGCAGGGAGACGTTCGGCGCCTGGAGGAGGACCTGCGAAGAAAGATGATGAACTTGAAGCTTGCACACACCCGCCTGGAGTCCAGAACCTATCGGCCCAATGTGGAACTCTGCCGAGACCAGGTACAAGGGGTCCCAGTGGGGACCACCCCTGTCTGCTAAGGAGTCCTCAGTATTACCCCTCTGCGCACGTTTCTTGTGGAACAAGCATTCTGGCCAAGGCAGCAATGAGGCCAGCTGAGGGGCCATGGGGCTGAACTGAAAACCCTATCCTGCCCCTCTGCCCCCAGGCACAGTATGGGCTCATCGATGAAGTCCACCAGTTGGAGGCCACCATCCATACCATGAAACAGAAGCTGGCCCAAACACAGTAGGTTTAGAGAGTGGGCAGGAGGGGTAGGAGGCTCTGCCCAATCACGGCGCCGTACTGACTTTGGGCTTTATGCTGGTGAGATAACCTGGTCCCTGCAGCCTGATGTAGGGCTGTGAGCTCTCGACGCCTCCCCTGCAGGGATGCTCTGGATGCCCTGTTCAAGCACCTGGCCCGGATACAGGCTGACATTGCGTGCAAGGCCAACACCATGCTCTTGGACACCAAGTGTATGGACACCCGCCGCAAGCTGACAGTGCCGGCTGAGAAATTTGTGCCCCAGGTGGATACGTTCACACGCACGACAAACCGCACACTGAGTCCACTCAAAGTCTGCCATCTGGAGCTAGCCTAGACTTGGGCGGCTGAGGGAAGACGCAAGGTTGGGGGGAGGGGGGAGATGATGAGGGGACAGTAAAATAATAAAGATGGAGTTCTCAAGCCAGGCTCTTCTTTGCTACCCAGGAAGGTGGCTGACCGAGTGAGACAGTCCACCTGGGGGACAGAGTCGCCTAGACTTCATAGGGGTCCAGTCCAAAGCCACTTCAGAAGTGTGGGTGTGAAGATACGGGTGCTCACCCGCGGGCAGCAGTGGCTTTGAGTGGGCACCATTCTTGTTCAGGTGCTTTTCAGAGGGTCCTCCGCGAGACTTTAGGGAGCTGTCAGTCCGATTTGTCGCGCCAATTACTAAAGGGACGGTAGGGACCGCCAAACCGAAGCGTGCGAGTACTTGCGGGACGCTGCGACTCCAGGCCGCTGGGTGGCGCTGTGGGATGGGACGTAGGCTGAGACTCCGGGCCACAAGGGGGCGCTGTGGGAACGCGGGGCGAGACGACCAAGGAGGCGGCAGCATCGGCGCCGGAAGTGGCGACTAGTCCGCGCGCGGATGGCGGCTGCGGCAGCGATGACGGCGGCGGGCGGCGGCGGAGCCGGTGCGGCCCGCTCCCTCTCGCGCTTCCGAGGCTGCCTGGCGGGCGCGCTGCTGGGAGATTGCGTGGGCGCTGTGTACGAGGCACACGATACCGTCAGCCTGACATCAGTCCTGAGTCACGTCGAGATCCTGGAGCCGGACCCGGGCACGCCGGGCAGCGCGCGGACAGGTGGGCGGGGCACAGGCGATCCGGTCCCCACCCCGGGGCGAGGGGACCGACCTTCGGGGGTACGCGCGCGCTCGCGGACGAGGCTGCCGAGGTGGAGGCTCCTGCGGCGAGCTCCCGCGTAGTCACGAGGCTGAAGGCCCCTGGACCGGGTCGGTTTTCTCCAACTCTCCACGGTTGTAGGTCTCCAGCCTTGACCACAGGCAGTGCTCACGCCTCGCCTAAAACCTTGGCTTGAGCCAGATCCCGCGTGGCCAGTTCCGTCGTAGCCAGCTTTCTCAAGCTGCTGCCCCAGTGTGGGCATCTGCGGGGGCTGTCCCCAGCATGTTAAACAAATCCCTTCCTTTCGCTTGCATAGGCAACTTGTCCTCAGACTCCGGGTCCAGATGTCAGCAGAGGACTCGGTTCTTAGAGACCATGTAGCACAGTAGAAGGGGGCCGTCGCCAGAACCCCAGAGGGCGCCATGAGTTAAGAGGCATTTAGAGGTAGGGGAAGGAGCGAAGAACAGGTGTGCGCCGAGAAACAGGAAAGAAGGTAACAAAACCAGAGGAAAGAATTTCAAGACGGAGACACTGGTGTGTTACAGAAAAGTCAAGGTAGTCAGTACCCACAAAACCATGTTGAGTGGGTTGAGAACATGGAAAATGGGTGTTAAAGGAAGCAGGGATAAGACAGAGGCAACCATTTTATTTTATTATGGTTTGGTAAGATGAAAAAAGGTGTGTTTTATATTGAGTGGTAGTTGGGACCCTGTGGCTGCAGAAAACACATTTTAAGAGGGTCTGAGTGAAAAGGGCTGACAAGGAGCAGGCCAGAGGAAGTTCTGGCCTCAGGCAGTGCCAAATCTAGAGCTCAGCCCAACTCCTAACTGGCTTGCTTGGTTCCTCTTGGCCTTGAGATTCCCTTTGGGGACGGCTCACTCTAGCGCTCCTTTTCCTACAGTATGGTCCCAGGAGCGTGCAGAAGGTGGGGGCTCCTTTTGCTCCAATCTCTACAAACGATACAACTTGAGTCTGGAGCCCAGCCCTAAATAAGGGACTGGCAATATGAGATGGATGCCTTAGAGTTGCCATCTAACTAGGCAGGAGGTCAGTCCCTGGGCTGGGACTAAAGAAGAGTGGTTCCCCCAGGAAGACCAGGGCACAGAACAAACGGAGGGAGGACAGACAGTGCCCCCCTGACCCACAGAGGTGCTGAGCATATAGAGAGAAGGGCAGAGAGCAACGCCTAACCCCAGTGAGCGAGGGTGGCCTTTACCTTTGACCAGGCTGGCAGAGACTAGGAATGTGTTTACAACCATGAAGGTGGGACGCAGGGGCCACCTGAGAAGAGGGAAAATGGAGTTTAAGCTACAAGGAGGGAGTGGATTGACTATTTGAAGGGTCCAGGAGGCACTCATTAGAAGAGTCCATTCTCTGTTAACTGTCTTCTCCCAGTGAAGCAAAGGTATTGTCCTACCAGGTTAGTAGCCTCTTTGAGTGTGGCATGTTAGAAGTACCAGGCCATAATGAGTGTGGTGTCACACACTGTGACCCCAGAATTTAAAAGAAAGAGGCGGGAAGATCTCAGCAAGTTTGAGGCCAGCCTGGTCTACACAGTTCTGAGCAAGACAGAATTACAGACAGTGAGACCCTCCCCGTCTCAAAAGCAAAAGGGACTGCGGATAATTTAGCAGTTTAGAGCACTGGCTGCTCTTAAGAGCACCCAGGTTCAATTCCCAGCAGCCACATGGCAGCTCACAACCACCTGTCACTCCATGCTCAAGGACTCTGGCTTCCCTGGGCACCAGGTATGCACGTGGTGCACAGATATCCATGAAGGAAAAAAAAAACATACAAATGCAAATTTAAAGGAGGAGGCGCTTCCAGGATACCTGCAGCTAGGGGAGATGGCGGTGAGGTGGGTGGAGATGAGGAGCAGACCTAGCTGGAAGGACTTGACCCAAGTGCTAGGATTGATTGGTCCTGAGCCTGGGCAGGGAAGCTGTGGGATGGAAGATGGCAAGGAAGGAGGGGGTTGAGCTGGAAGGGGTTTGTGTATAGATCCCATCAATTGAAAGGAAGAAGGCAATGTCCTACGTACGAATTTGTGGCAGTGTGTAAGGCCACACTGGGGTGGGAAGCGTGCGACCCACGCGTGTCATACTAAGATGGTGAGTGGCATAGGAGGAAGGGAGTGGAAAGTTTCCCTTCAGAAATAAATCAACAGGGCACCACGAGTGCCTTTTAAGAGACGGTCACTGAAGTCCCAAGACTGAGGTCTGAAGACTTCCTGGCTTGCAGGGGGAAGGGGACACAGTGAGGTCATCGTAGAGGTCAGCTCTGGGCCACCAAGAAGAACGAGCGTTCATTCCTCTGCAGCCCTGTGGGTTGCTCTCACCCCTCCACCGTCTTCCTTGCAGAGACATTGTACTACACAGACGACACCGCCATGACCAGGGCCTTGGTGCAGTCCCTGCTGGCCAAGAAGGCCTTCGATGAGGTGGACATGGCTCACAGGTGAGAGGCCAGACAGGCCTCAGGAGAGGAGCAGGGCCTGTATGTACTCAGCATCCCCTCCTCAGCAGGACTCTCTGTGGTAGCATCTCCCCAAGATAAAATTTGACAACACTGTTGGTACAGGCTCCCTAGACACCTAGCCCCTCCCAACCCAGCCCAGCCTTTTCTTCAGGCCCTGAGAGTCACTTTTGAAAGTTTCATCCGCCTCCCTTCTCTTCGCCAGGTTTGCCCAAGAATACAAGAAGGACCCTGACAGAGGATATGGGGCCGGAGTCATCACTGTCTTCAAGAAACTCCTGAATCCCAAGTGCCGTGATGTCTATGAGCCTGCCCGGGCCCAGTTCAATGGAAAGGGCTCCTATGGCAATGGGGGTGCCATGCGGGTGGCAGGCATCCCGCTGGCCTATCGCAGCGTCCAAGATGTACAGAAGGTATTGGGCAGGCTGGTGGCAGAGTCCCCTTTCCCAACTCTGTCTGTAGAGATGTGACAGTGGCTCCTCCTCTCCATAGTTTGCCCGGCTCTCAGCCCAGCTGACCCATGCCTCTTCCCTGGGTTACAACGGCGCCATCTTGCAGGCCCTGGCTGTGCACCTAGCTCTGCAGGGTGTGTCATCCAGTGAGCACTTCCTCGAGCAGCTTCTGGGCCACATGGAGGAGCTGGAAGGTGATGCCCAGTCGGTCTCGGATGCCAAGGAGTGAGTATAGGCTGGAGCGAGGGCTGAGGCAAGTCAGAGTGGACAGGGCAGGGGTGGGCGTCTGGCATTGCCTCAAAGCCAGGCCTTCTGCTCTTCACTGGGAACTTTATGGAGTGCTTAGGGGAGGCCCCTTTGCCTCAAAGGATTCCTGGCCCTCAGTGTCTCAGATAGCAGAACACCTCTCCCTCCCAGCATCATGAAGGCACATGCGCCTGGATGGGACCTGATGTCCCCAGTTCCTCTTTTGAGTTTGATCCCCCTGCATGTGTCTGCCTGCTCACTCTGATCTTTTGGAATTCGCTTCCCAAACCCCAGGTTGGGTATGGAAGAGCGTCCGTACTCCAGCAGGCTGAAGAAGGTCGGAGAGCTGCTGGACCAGGTCGTGGTGAGCCGAGAGGAAGTGGTGTCTGAGCTAGGTGAGTGGACCCCGCTGACCAAGGGGAGAGAGGGCTGCTGGGACAGCTAGAGCTGCTCTTTGTAGGGCCCCTGACAGGGCTATGAGCATGGTCCCTGCAGCCTTGAGGATCAGTGTTCCCAGAAAAGGCAACTGGCAGCCAGTTCGTCCACTAGTGTGGTTATGGATCTAAATATACCCTGGGCACCGTGTGGAGTCCTTCACAGTGACCCACCTCTCAACAGCTCTAGGAGAGAGCAAGAATCAAAGCCCAGCACAGGACTAAGTGGGACCGTGCCTGGCCACCGGCAGGCTTGGTGGGTCCTGAGCCGTCTCACTATAGAGCCTGAGGTCCCAGGCATGGCCCGCACGAAGCTGGGAGTGCCGACTCTTGGCAGGAAGCAAGGTCGCCTTCCTATGCCCCGACTTTCCCACAGGGAACGGCATTGCGGCCTTTGAATCTGTGCCCACCGCCATCTACTGCTTCCTGCGCTGCATGGAGCCTGATCCTGAGATCCCCTCCACCTTCAACAGCCTCCAGAGGACTCTCATCTACTCCGTCTCACTTGGTGGGGACACAGACACCATAGCCACCATGGCTGGGGCCATTGCTGGAGCTTACTATGGGATGGAACAGGTGCCGGAGAGCTGGCAGCAAAGCTGCGAAGGCTTTGAGGAGACGGATGTCCTCGCCCAGAGCCTGCACCGAGTCTTCCAAGAGAGTTCGTAGGCCACAGCGGCCCTGCCCGGCCCATCGGGACCAAGGACAACTCAGATTGGACTCCACAGTTCCCTTAGGTTGACTCGCCTGGCCTGCCTTCCTAGAGGGCAGGCTGAAGGTACCCTGGGGCTGGAGTCTTGGGACAGCCTGTGGGACGGAGAGGAGCTGGTGCCTCCCTGGCTTGCTGCAGAGCTGTCTGATACCCAGGGTCCTCAGAAACATGAGGGCCAGGGCAGGCCTTATTTTGGAGGGATATGTGTGGCACTCTTTTTCATCTAGGACATGGGACTTGGGAAGGTGGAATGACCTATGGCAGTATCCTATCTCCCAGCTGGGTTTTAACCAGTGTGACAGCCTATTGCTGAGTGGGCGGAGCCAGCAACAGGTCGGTTGCCTCCTGAGAGGGCACTCAGCCCACCCACTGGCTGCTGGACCTGGCCCCTCACTGCAGTAGGCTCCTTGACAGCTTCTGGTGGATGTCACAGCAATAAACAGTTTTTTGTAAATCCCAGTTTCCTGTTTCTGTCCCGACTGGTGGATTGTCTTTAAGTATTAACTCCCTGCCTGGACTGCACTTTCCAGTACTGGGACCCAAGGCAGTAGCTGCTGTGTTGTGGACTGTCTTCCACTTCCGGCCAGGAAGGGCAGAGTAGGCATGATCAATGACTTCTTATTGGAGGTCACACAGTGTTGTCCCCATATGGACAACTGCTTTACCTGAGACACTTGATAGAAACAGATTGTTCTTCCTCAAACAGCCCAGGCCTGACTGGACCAGGAAGAGGGATCCTATAGGAGATGCAGTGCACCCACCTTGGATAGGAATGGGTATCATCCTAGGTGGACGTCCCATGTGCATCCCAAGGAACTAAGTTGAGGCCTGGGCTGAAGGCCTTTGTTAGCATTTTGTCTAAGCTCCGCCCCAGTTACCTGGCAACAGCCAGTTAGGTCTGACTCACTATAAAGGGGATGCTCGGCCCCTCTGCTCTCTCTTGCTCTTGCCTTCTTGCTCCTGCTGTCCTCTCACCCATCCCCCTCGCCCCTCTCTCTCCACATGCTCATGGCTGGCCTCTCTTCCTCCTCCTCCTCCTCCTTCCTCTCCCTCTCCCTCTCTCTCTCTCTCTCTCTCTCTCTCTCTCTCCCTCCCTCTCTCTCTCTCTCTCCCTCTCTCCCTCTCTTTCCCTGTCTCTACTACCCTCTTTTCCCCAAAGCATGAATAAACTATCCTATACTATACTGTAGTGTTGCTGGTTTCTCAGGGGGAAGGAATGCCTCAGCATGGGCCCACCGAGGCACCTCCTCCCATACCTGACTACACCTCCACCAAAACATAACTCTTCTCTATCTTCTTATAAACACAACAGCCCTGGCCTGCAAGGAAGTTTTGTACAGCATCTATTATTATAAAGGACAGTTGAAACTGGGCATAGTGATAGTGGTGCATGCGTTAATCCTGGCACTTAGGAGGCAGGAGCAGGCAGATCACTGGGTTCAAGGCCATCCTGGTCTACAGAGCTAGTTCCAGTACAGCCAGAGCTATATAGTAGACCCTGTCTCCAACAACAACAACAACAAAAGAAGACAGTTGACACCTTCCCATAAACCAGGAGGATGGTCTCTGAGCATCCTTCCAGGTTCAGTGAAGGGACAAGTTTGTGCAGCTAGCTCAGTGGATGGCATGAGGTTTCATGACTGTTAGGCAGTTGGCTTCCAGCCAAGCCGAGGTTCTGTCAGGGTAGGTCTGATGATGTCCCAGATCCTCAGCCAAGGACATGAGCACGCTGCCCCTGTGCATAGCCAGCTGTAAGACGCTTCTGCGCAGCACAGCGCCTTCTGCCCTTTCCTCGGCACTGGGCCTAGCACAAGCCCATCCTCAGGACCAAAGATTCACAATTTCATTCATAATTTGTATCAGATGTTGTAACTTAGCCCTTGGGATCCTGAGCCAACTGTCATGCTCCATTGCTCCCGAGAGCTTACGGGAATGTTCCAGCAAAGTTCAATGCGGCTCCAGCCACTGCCCTTCTCTGGTTTCACTGACTGCCTTCGAGTTTGCCTGGTGACGCTAAGTGAGCAGACAGTGGTTCTAAGGGGTCTCAGGAGCTCGAGTGAGAAGCTGTAATGAAGATGATTCCTCAAGGGGCCAGAGAAGTCCCTGGATGCCCATGGAACACGTCTGTATCACGGCCAGAGTCAGGGCGTGTGTTTCTACAACAGGTTTTATTGGGGTGATCAATAAACAGTACTGTAGTTTTCAAAAAAGAAATCCCATTTTCTCTGATTCCCCGGTGCATTTTCCCTGAACCTGACATGGGGTACATAGTAAGTAGAGAGGAACTTCCTACACCAGGTTGGAAATGAAACCCCGAGTGGAGAATCTTAATCTTTTAAAAAAAAAAAAAGACAAAATACAAAAATGCACAAGGTAAGTGTAGTTGTCATAGTTAAAGCCTGACATCGTTTGTCAAAGCTAGTCAGTGACACCTACTGCTCCAATCCACAGATATTTCAGAATCCTTCCCTAAAGGCTTCGGGGTGGGGTCTGGCAGCTCTGCCCTGAACCAACTTTCAGGGCTCCCTCTGGGGACCATCAGAACCCATCGGATTAGTGGCTTTGACCCGGGGAAGAAGGAAACTGAAAAGGCACAACAGGGATGCTCTGAGACTCTAGCTGGCTCTCTTGGGTGTGGCAGTAAAAAAGGACGCAGTCCCAGGCAGAACTTTTTCTTGCCGTCACAGGCGGATCCCCCTTTGGAAACAAAGCGAGCAGTCCTCTAGGCTGCTGCGCAGTTGTAGGCCGGGAGGAGGCTAGGCCCGCCCTCATCCTCAGTCTGCCCCATGGGCAGTTGAATGTGCCCAAATTGGAGCACGAACTGCATTGCTTATTTGATGTCCCAGATTCACACTTGGTCGGTGACATGGACTGACCAGTGAGGAAGGCCATGAACCACAGAGAAGGCAGCCATCCATGCATAGGTAAGAATGCCCACCATCCCTACCCCCAGCACTGAGCCCAGCTGGGAAGCAAGCCCGCTGGCTTCCTGCAGGAGTATCCTGATTGGGGACGATGGTAGAAGCCACTAGAACCAGCTCATTCCAGCGGGGCCTCCCGAGCCCTACACTGCTTAGAACAGGAAATTGGAAGCAGAGGGCGGAGAGAGAGGATGTGCCCACAGATGAGCCCCTCCAGTAGACACTAAATACCCACGGCGTGGTTCTTATTAAGGAGAAGCAGAAGTCTTCACCCACAAGCTTGTGCGCCCAACGAGAGGCGCTCTGCCTTGAAGACACTCGGTTTGGGGTTGCCAAGCCTCCCCTGACAGTCTGATAATGAGTTACCCCACCCCCAGCAGGTGAGAGGAAAGAGGGAGGGGCATGGTTTTTGCTTGATCGTCAGTCCTGATTGGCTCTGCAGTCTGTATAGACACTACCCAGAGTCCCATCTCAGCCCATGGCTGTCCACCCTCGAACCGAAGAGTCAGAGCCAATGGAGATAGCCAGGGAAACAGAGGTGTGACCGACCAGCTTGCCCCTGATCCGTGTCCCCTCACACATCTCCACAGACGGCTGCTTCAGGAGTCTTCCAGAGGCCAGGAGCAAGGGCCATCCAACTGTCCCCACCAGGGCTGGTCTGAGCTTACATCACTCCAGATGTCTATCCATATCAACTGCCTCCATGGTCCCCAGTCCCTTCTTCAGAGAATCTAATGTCCTATCGTATGCTGGAGGTTCCTGGGGAGCCGGAAGAGACCCAGGGAACACAGGAAGCCCTGGGCTCATTCCATGCCATCTAAGGCCAACAGGAAAGCCATCTCTCCCAGCAGTTTCCAGGCCCACTCGTGAGCCCAGGCAGAGCGCTCTGGGGTGCTGCCTGCAGACCAGGCAGGTCCAGAACAGGGGTACAACCCCCACAGTGCTCCTGGGGGAAAGGAAATTAGGCCAACCTCTTCCAGAAACGACTTCAGCCTACAGAAAAGCAGATCAGTCTTCTTGGGCCAAGGCCGCCGCCGCCTCTGTTCAGTTTATAGTTCTTTCCTTCCGGTGGAGATCTCTGTAACTGGAAAGGTCTCTCTATCACTAAAGAGGAGGAGGCCAGGGCAGCAGGGCCCCCCACGGGTTATGTGGGACAGAGCAAGAATCCTGAGAAGGAGGAATGGATGTACTCGGTGGAGTAGAGGCCATTGGCCTGGTCTGAGGGCATCTGCACCCACACCTGGTCATTGGGCCGCAGCTGGAGCACAGCCCCTCCGGAGGCCTGGTCCAGGTAGCCCTTCTTGTATTCGTCGTACGTGTAGGTGGCGGGCACGTTGTTCTTGTACAGGGCTACCCACACATTGGTGCCCTTGACATGCACATGGTAAGCAAAGTAGTAGACGCCTCCCACGGGGCAGGTGAAGATACCGGTGGCTGGGTTGTAGCCGCTGTGGCCGTTGTAGAGAGTCCGGTCAAACCTAACTGGCATGCCTGAGGCGGGGAAGGGGGAGGTGAGCACAGCAGTGAAGGCTGGGGTGGTGTGGGCCGACAGCTCGCCGAGCCCAAACTGGGGCTTGCCTCCTTTGCCCAGTACAGCCCCCTCCACACCACCATTGGGCAGATGCAAGCCTGCGATACCAGTCTCATCCAAGGCTCCGGGGGCACCAGGAGGCCCAGGAGGCCCAGGGGGCCCAGGAGGACCTGTGAGCCCTGGGGAGCCAGGGACTCCAGGGGGCCCTGTGGGGCCAGCAGAGCCAGGCTCCCCGACTTTGCCCTCTCCAGGAGGCCCTGGAAGGCCTGGTTCACCCTTCAGGCCTGGCAGACCCTGGGGCCCAATAGGGCCAGCTGGGCCTTGGAGTCCCGGGATCCCAGAGGGACCCCTCAAGCCAGGCTGCCCTGGAAGCCCCAAGTCACCTTTCTGTCCTAGGGCTCCTGCCACCCCTGGCCCTCCGGGGCGACCTGTAAAACCTGGCTCACCCTTGGGCCCAGTTGGTCCAGGGGGTCCATGGGCCCCAGGAAGTCCCCTCTCACCAGGGAGCCCAGGTTTCCCAGCCAGCCCATTGGGCCCTTGGTCGCCTCGAATGCCAGGCGCTCCTGGGGGACCTTCAGGTCCTACCTCTCCCTTTGACCCAGGGGGCCCACGTCTGCCAGGAAGCCCTGCAGACCCAGGAAGGCCAGGTGGACCCCCAAGTCCCTGTGGACCCTGCTCCCCCGGCTCCCCATCCTCTCCTGGTTCACCTCTGTCTCCTAAGAGCCCTGGGGCCCCAACTGGGCCCCTGTCTCCCTTAGGTCCTGGTTTTCCTGGCATCCCATAGCCAACAGGGCCTATCAGGCCAGGGGGACCCCGGAGCCCTGGTTCCCCTTTAGCCCCTGCTGGACCCTGTGGCCCTGGCACTCCTGCTGCCCCTGGTATCCCCACACCATCTACCCCAGGGGGGCCTTTTGGACCCACAGCTCCTGGCTCTCCCCTAGAACCTGGAACCCCAGGGGGGCCAGAATCACCTTTGTCTCCAGGGGCTCCTGGTACCCCATCCAAACCTGGTTTGCCCAAGCCAACTGGACCAGGCAGCCCAGGGGGCCCAGGGGCACCTGCCTGCCCAGGGGCCCCAGGCAGCCCAGGTTGGCCCACTCCATTTTCCCCTTTGAGGCCCCTGTCTCCTCGGGGTCCAGGCTCTCCCTGGGGTCCTGGCTCTCCCCTAAATCCTGGAGGCCCTGGAGCCCCCTGAGCACCTGGTTTTCCAGGGACAGTAATACCCGAAGGACCAGGAAGGCCAGGGGGTCCTGGGGGGCCCCGGAGGCCCTGGTCCCCTCGTATCCCTGGCTCCCCCCGTAGCCCTGGCTGCCCTGGTGGTCCAACCTTTCCTGGGAGCCCTGGGGGGCCAGATTTGCCCATCCTGGAGAAGCCAGGGGGCCCAGCAGGGCCTGGCTGTCCATGGACCCCAGGTTTTCCAGTGCCTGGCTTTCCGGGAAAGCCAGGAGGCCCAGGGGGACCCCTAGGTCCCGGCTTCCCAGGGGGACCTGGCTCTCCTTTCAAATCCATTGGCAGCATCGGTAGAGGCATTTCTGAAAGAGAGAGAAGGGGACAGTCAGGGACCTGGACGATGGAAGCTGGGTACCTCATCTGTCCATTGCCCCATGGCAATGTGCAGAGCACCGTGGAGGAACAGGCTTTGTATCTGCTCATAGAGAACACTCCCAGAGCTGTCCCTCCATAATGGAGGGTGTCCAGAGCTGTCTGGTTGCTATCCCAGGAGCATTGCAAGTGTCCTCATCCAGGGCTCCCTGTACCCAACTTCCCACCCAGGCCTTGCCCAAAGAACTTAGAATATTTATGGCTGCTAGACTTGGTGGTCATCTTACCACTAGGTGGCGCCAAGAACCCGCATTACAGACCAGTCACGCTGCTTCATTACCTATCAAACCTTCCTGCCCGGTCCCACCCCCCAATATGAAGACCACCTGCACCAGCCAACCAGAACCAGTTTCCGGCCCTCCTGGACCAGCTGAAGGAAGAATAAATGGAGGTGGGAAGAACTCAGTTGGACACTGAGAAGCTGTGGTCTGGAGAGATTTAGGGAGGTTAGGGGGGAGAGATCTTAGGCATGGTTGAATAGAGATACTCTCACCTAAGTACTGGCCCTTGCCCTCTCGGAAAGGCGGTCCCACTGGTCCTTTCTGCATGGGCTGCACATACTTTACCGGGGCATAGCCAGCTGGGCCCCCAGCTCCGCCGCCAGAGGACACTCTTGGCCCACACCCCAACAGCAACAACAGCAGCGAAGGCAGGGGCATCAGAGCCCCCTGCATGGCGTCTGTGGATGTGCTGCAGGGAGAAGGAAGAAGACTGTCACCAAACCAGCCACCAGGACCACGGGTTCAGATCCGTTGTTATTCAGAAGCCAATCTCAAAGTCACTGGTCTGTAGATACCGTCTGCTAACCTCTTCCAGGCCTGAGCAGTCTCACCAGTTAGAACCTCTGAGAACCAGCTCGACCTCAGCACAGGCCTTGCTAAAGCGGACCTTTTCAAGATGAGGGCCCTGCCATCCATGTGCAGGCCAGCTTTCCGCCAATTACCACCTACCACCGGGGCTCTTCAGAGATGTAAACTCTCATCTCCACATGGGCAACCCCAGTATCCAGATGATATAGGGGAGACAGGTCTGGGATTGGACTTGGATCCTTGTGATTCCCCATCACAGTGGTGTCCCTCTGGACTCCATACTTCCAAAAGCCAGTGTCTTATCTTGAGCCCCACCTTCCCTTCCTCTCCCTGCAACCTTTACTCTGTCACCCAGGACTCCTTACAAGACAGCTCCTAGGCCCCAGTAGCCTTGTAATTCTGGGCCTCAGTTATCCTTCAAGTCCCTGTCCTCCAATCGCCTTCTGACAGCTATCCAGCCCTCCAAGTCCCAGCTATCCACAGCACTTAGCTGAGCTCAAAGAACAAGGCCTGGTTTCTGCCAGCTTGAATACTATACACACCAGAGAGGGAGTTTAGACAGATAGCACAGGGTAATGTGTCTATGCAAATCTTGTATGCAAATGTCCATGGCATTACATTATCCAAACAGCCCCAAATGAAGGCAAACCTAACTGGGATGCTAGAACAATGTGCATGCTCTCCACACAGTGCACTACCTTTATAAAATGCCTTTTAATTACATTTTTCTCATTTATTTGAGATAGAGGCACATATGAATGTGGCAGTCAGCATCCAACCTGCATGAAGAGGTTCTTTCCTTCTACCATGTAGGTCCCAGGGTTCAAATTCAGGTCATGAGGCTTTGCAGCAAGCACCCTTATCTGCCGAGACATTTTGTGCACCAAAAAAAAAAAATGCTTTTTAAAACTGGGCATAGGACTGGAGAGATCGCTCAGAGGTTAAGAACACTAGCTTCTCTACCAGAGGACCCAGGTTCAATTCCCAGCACTCACATCTGTCTCACATCTGTCTGTAACTCCGGGTCCAGGGGATCTGATGCTTTCACCTAGACATACATGAAAGCAAAACACCAATGAACATGAAAAAAAAGAAAAAAAACAAACTGGGCCTAGAGGCTTGGGAGACGGCTGAGTAGTTAAGACTGACTGCCCTTCCAGGTAACCCGGTTCCATTCCAAACACCCACATGTCAGCTTACAACCCCTGTAATCCTATGACAGAGTGTTTTGCTTGCTTGTTTGTTTCTCTGTGTAGCCCTGGCTGTCCTGGAATTTAGTATGTAGACCAGGCTGGCCTCAGACTCACAGATATCCGCCTTCCTTTGCTTCCTGAGTGCTGGGATAAAAGGCACACGCCACCACTGCCCAGCTTCACAAATTGTTGGGTTTTTTTAAGATTTATTTATTTATTTATTTATTATGTATACAGCATTCTCCCTGCATGTATGCCTGCGTGCCAGAAGAGAGTGCCAGATCTCTCAGTATAGATGGTTATGAGCCACCATGGTGGGGTTTGTTTTGTTTTGTTTTGTTGGTATAGAGTAGAGTTTATTCAGGGTAGAGGATGGGAGTTAGTGGAGTAGTGGAAGCAGAGAAAGGCAGAGAGAGTAGAGAGAATAGAGAAGTAGAGGCCGGCCATGACCTCGTGGAGAGAGGGGGGAGGGGAGGAGAGCCCAAGAGGGGCAGAGAGAGGCTGAGAGGAGTAAGAGAGCAAGAGGCAAGAGCCACCATGGTGTTTTGCCTGCATGTATGTCTGTGTGAAGGTGTCAGATCCCCTGGACCTGGAGTTACAGACAGATGTGAGACAGATGTGGATGCTGGGACT
Source organism: Tokudaia tokunoshimensis (assembly GCA_036184795.1). Taxonomy (NCBI): domain Eukaryota; kingdom Metazoa; phylum Chordata; class Mammalia; order Rodentia; family Muridae; genus Tokudaia; species Tokudaia tokunoshimensis. Next base: position 109,741,271 of record BTHU01000005.1, on the reverse strand, counting down.
TGAACTCAGGACCTCTGGAAGAGCAGTCAGTGCTCTTAACCTCTGAGCCATCTCTCCAGCTCATTTCACAAATTCTTTTCATTTTCCCAATCAAAACAGCCATCCTGTCTGATGCCTTCAGGAAGAGGTCTCAATTCATGGGCTCGGTATCCAAATCTTTCCCAGCTTGCCCCCCTCCTTCCTTATCTCCATCTCGTGCCTCCCCCCCCCCCGGCTCAGGACCAATCCTAACCCTTGGGTCAAGTCCTTCCAGCTAGGTCTACTCCCTATCTCTACCCACCTCATCTCCATCTCCCCTAGCTGCAGGTATTCTGAAACCTTCCGTCCCCATTTGTTTTGTTTTTGAGGCAGAGCCTCACTGTATAGTTCTATTTGGCCCGGAACTACATAGACCAGACTGGCCTCAAGCTTGCTGAGGTCTTCCTGCTTCTTCCTGCTGGGGTTACAGGTGCATGACACCACACTTGGATGGTCTTTTTCCTCCTCCCCTTCCTCTTCCTCCTCTTTGTCTTCTTCTTCCTCCTCTTCTGACAAGTTCTCATGTAATCCAAGCTAGTGTGAACTTGGTAGACAGCTGAGGAGGATTTAGAACTCCTGACCCCGGCCCCTACCTGCCTGGTATTGGGATGATAGGTGTGACCCACTGAACTCAGTTTTATGGGGTGCTAAGGATTGTACCCAGGGCTTTGCACATGCCAAGCAAGGCTTTTACCAGCTGAGACACATTCCCAGCCTACAGACATGATCTTTTCTAAGAGTATGTCCTTAAGAGAAGTCATTGTCACAAAACAGCAATCAGTAGAAACAGCCACAGGAAAGAATATATAAGCGCACTCTTCCCAAAGAGACTCCCTTGGAGCAGAAGATAAATAAGGTGACTGCAGGGCTGGAGAGCTGACTCAGGAGTTAGGAGCACCAGGTTGACCCCCAGCATCTACGCTGTGGCTCACACCATCAGGCGGTGCTAATATGAATATACACGTAGGAAAAACACCCATACATAGAAAATCAAATTAAATTAAAGCTTGAGCTGGGCACGGTGGCACACATCTTTAATTCCAGCACCCAAGAGTCAGAAACAAGCAAATTTCTGTGAGTTCAAGGCCAGCCTGGTTTATGTAGGGAGTTTCAGGTCAGTATGGACTATTTAGTGAGACTATGTCTTAAAATAAAAATAAAAACTGCCCTGTACATTGATTTTGAGACAGGGTCTCATGTCTCCCACGCTGAGATTAAACTCACTACATAGCGGAGGATGACCTTGAACTTCTGATCCTCCCAACTCCACCTCCTGAGTGCTGGGACCTACAGATGTGAGCCACTATGCCAGGTTTGGTTTTTCAGTTCTAGATATTAAATCCAGGATTTCTTCCATTCTAAACAGCATTTCTACCAACCGTGCTACAGATCCAACCCTGTACTGTACATTTAAATGGATACGTGAATTATATATTAATAGGCTGTCATTTTTGGAGGGGAGATGTTTGGGTTTGTTTTTTTGGGGGGGTTCATTTTTTTTTTTTTTTTTTTTTTGGTTTTTCGAGACAGGGTTTCTCTGTGTAGCCCTGGCTGTTCTGGAACTCACTTTGTAGACCAGGCCGGCCTCGAACTCAGAAATCCTCCTGCCTCTGCCTCCCAAGTGCTGGGATTAAAGGCGTGCGCCACCACCGCCTGGCTGGGGGTTCATTTTTTGTTTGTTTGTGTTATTTTGTTTTTGTTCTTTTGGGTTTTTGAAACAAGATCTCTTTGTGGCCCTGGCTGACCTGGAACTCACTGATCAAATCCAGTGGAGAGCAAGCTTCCCTCGCATCCCTACTCCGGGCTCCACAGCGCCTGAGGAAGCAAAACCCTCTGTGATGGGGCTGCGCTGCAGCTCTCTTCCCTCGCATCTCTCTCAGCAGAGGCTGCAGGGGAGGGCCATGGGCCACTGCCCAGCTCCCAGGTTCAAATCTCAGCTCCACTACTTGAGCCCTGTGACCTCAAAGGACCCTTACTCTGCCTGAGCCTTGGCCCGACAGTAACACCTGTCACTGGGGTCCCTGTGTGTCAAACTCAAGCTGTTCTTCTCACGGAGCCCAGTGAGTTCATGTAAAGGTTGCCTTTGAGCTATAGATGTGGAAAGAGACTCTTAGGGCTCAGGGTTAGGGGTTCCATCCTTAGTAGAGGGAAGAGGGAGAGAGAGGGGAGAGATGCTTACTTAGACTATAAAAGTTTTGCCCAGAAGCCAAGGCCTCATTAGGAACCTTCCCCAGCACAGGCCACCTGTCTTATTGGCTGTGACTTGATGCCAAGACTCAGAGAGCCTACAACGTACAGGGTCTGGCTGAGCCTGTAATGTACAAGTTGGGCTTTATTTTGTTGTTGTGTTCTTGTTTTTTCTTCTTTTTAAAAAAGATTTACTTATGTTTATGGGTTTTGTGTCTGCATGTACATGTGCATGCCAGAAGAGGGCACCAGATCCCATTACAGATGGTTGTGAGCCATTTGAACTCAGGACCTCTAGAAGAGCAGCCAACGCTCTTAACCACTGAGCCATCTCTCCAGCCCTATGTGTTTTGTTTTGTTTTGTTTTGTTTCAAGATAGAGTTTCTCTGTGTCGCTCTGGCTGTCCTAGAACTCATTCTGTAGACCAGGCTAGCCTCAAACTCAGAGATCCATCTGCCTCTGTCTCCCAAGTGCTAGGATTAAAAGTATGCACCACCACAGCCCCTGCCCAGGTCTGACTTTATTAGATGCTGATGGTGAATCGGACCAAAAACTGTCCTAACAGTTGACATATTACCCTCACTACAGCCTATGGGGATGCTATTGTGGTCTAGAGAAGAGGAAATGGGTCTTAAGTCCTCACTAACAAGGCTACAGGCAGAACCTAACCTGGGCAGGGGAGCCCAGTTCCTGCCACCTCCTCACCTCTCCTGGACAGGCAGGGCAGGGCCCCTTGAATTGGCTGTTCGAGCTGGAACACTCTGGAGGGCTGTACAGCTGTCCAGAGCCATAGTGTGCTGTCTGATGGGTTGGCATGGGTTGGGGAGCAGGGGGAAGAGGACTAGTATACAGCAGGTACCAGAGGAAGCCATGATGGGCCAGGGCCTTAAGGTCATGACACCATCACAAGCAGACCTGGGACAGACCTGGCTTCTGGAAAGGCCCAACCTGTTTCTTACACATGGTTAATGCTAATGGAGAATAGAACCAGGAAGGCACCCAAGGAGGCATGCTACCAAAGGAAACGCCCCAGTGCTAGCCAGGAGCAGGGCCAGCACCCAGAGCTAATGCAGCCTTGAGTTCTGCTTAGTGTGGGGTCTTACAGGAAGGGGCTCTGGCTCCTTCCCATAGCTCCTAGCATGTCCATCCCAGTGACTTCTACCCAACACTGGGGTGTGTGTGTGTGTGTGTGTGAGAGAGAGAGAGAGAGAGAGAGAGAGAGAGAGAGAGAGACAGAGACAGAGAGAAAGAGAGAGAGAGGGAGGGAGAGGGAGAGGGAGAGAGAGAGAAGAGGGAGAGGGGAGGAGAGAAGGGGGAGGGAAGAGGGAGAGGGACTCCCTCCATGAGGTCAGGGACCAGATCTGATGCTAGGTGTGTGTTTGGAGAGTGAGGAAAAGCAATAACCCATAAATGCTATGTCAAAAAATGATTTTTTTTGTGGCCTTTCCATGAGGAAGGCACAGTCAGGGCCTGTCTGCAGCTGAGGAGACAGAGGCTCAGAGAAGCACAGTGGTGCTTGCAAAAGCTTAGGGTGGGGGGCAGCGATGACAGGGCTAGGACAGAGACCTGTGACAAACCAGAGCTGTAACCACTAGGGTTTCCTGCCGTGGGAGCTTGGAGCATTCCGAGGGTCGGCCAGGCAGCAAAAGCACAGAATGGGAAGGGGGAAAAGTCTTTCTTTCAGCCAGGCTGGGCACAGGGCTGGGGAGTGAAGGCTGAGGCTGTTCCGGGATGAAAAAAAAAAAAGAGCCAGTGACCTAGAGGTGGCACTGTGTGGGCCTGTGTGCCAGGCCCGGGGACTCTGTGGTCCTGGCATGCTCTGCCCTCGGTAACTCTCCCTTGTTCCGGCATGCTGGAGACACCCAGTCCGCTGGCTGCCTCGCACAGCCTCGGACTGTGGAGCCGGATCGGCTCTTAGCTGCTGGTTTAGCACTCCTGCCCTCCCTGTCCCCACATGGCCAAGCTGGCACACTGCGAGGCTCCGCAACGAGTGACCAACTCAACTCACCGTCACACTTAAAAGGACGCACGACGCTAGATATGGTGGCACACACCTGTAGTGGTGGGGAGCAGGGGGCAGAGGCAGGAAGAGCACAGAAATGTCTAGGTCATCTAGACATTTCAACTGCTTGGCAAGTTTGAGGCCAGACTACCTCAATCCATCAGTCATCAAGAACACAGCAACAACTCGCTCCAACATCTCCCCGGTGACTACTTGAAGACTGTCTGCACCGACTAGTCTCGCTCCAGAAGTGTGGGGCAAAGGGAACAATTCATCTGCCAGCAGGGACGGTTGACCAAGCTGGTGTGTGTGTGTGTGTGTGTGTGTGTGTGTGTGTGTGTGTGTGTGTGTGTGAAAGATCAGGAGGAGAGTCCTAAGGCTCCAGCCACCTCTGCCCACGACTGGCTGTGTGACCTTAGGCAAGCCATCACCGTCTCTGGTGACCTCTTCCGAGGTGTGGACTGATCGAGGTCAGGGATGGCTGGGGCGCGGAGCCTCGGAGGTGGGACGCCTTCAGGAGACGCTGATTCAGGGGATTGCGCCCGGGCGGCGGCGGGGCAGACGCGGTGTTTGGACAGCTGCAAGTCCTTAACGGGGATTTCCCCCCTTTTCAACAAATCGCCGTAAAACACCATTTCGTCCAAGTCAGCGTTTTGGGGCAGCCTGGCCTCCTCCCAGAGGCGGAGGAGACTGGCTAAGAGCGGGCGCTCCAGGCGTCCGGGCCGAGGTGGGAGGAGGCGCTGGCCGTCCCCTCCCCTCCGACCCCCTCCCCAGGGTCGCGTCCCAGGTGTGTTCCCGCTCCATCACCCCACCCCGCACCCCACCCCTGACCGAGCCGTCTGGTCCGCGGTGCCGAGGGGCCCGGAGACAGGGCGCAGGGTGAGGCTGCTGCGACCCCGCCCCGGGGTGGGAACGGGTGGAACCCGACCCGAGCAGAATCCAGGCCCCAGCACCCCAGACGGCGGCTCCGGAGCAGCGGCGGGGAGGCGCGGCGGCCGGTCCGCCAAACCACAGATATGCTGTGAGCCGCTTCCTGTGGTGCAGACATTCTGCAGAGCCCCTGGCCGGTGCCTGGTCCCCGCTCCCCAGCCTCTTCCCCTCTCTGGTGTCCCGCAGCTCTGTCTTCCCTCACCTGTGAGGTGACAGCCGTTCCTAACCCCCCCCCCCCGAAAGCTTGGCCTCCCAGCACAGCTACTTAGACTGGGACATACTAATGGGCAAGTGACTTAACCTTTCTGAACCTTCAGTGTCCTCGGCAAAAAGATCACCTAAGATCATGGGAGCCACCAGGCCCTCCAGATGTGCTGCCCTGGCCTGTCCCTCACGGCCAGGAACACCTGCCTTCGGTCCAGCCACATACCTTCCGGATACAAAGTGGCGTCTTGCCCCCCATCCAAATCATAAGGTCTTAAGGAATGAAGTCCGAATGTCCTTTTTCTGCCCTTCTAGACCTTTCCCTGGTTAGTGGAGAGAGAACACGGGCCAGGTCTCTCTGTAGGGACAGCTGGAGACAACTGAGCTAAGGACCCAGGGGAGAGCCTAGGAGCACAGGCCAGCGCTGGGGCCCTCAGCCTCCTCCGCAAGCTCTAAGCCCTATCCCCGTTGTTCCTGAGTCCTCGAAAGAAAGGTGGTAAAGGCCAGGGGTCTCAGTGTGGATGCCGCCTATGTGACTTCCATTCTCTTGCCCCACATGTCCCCAGTCCAGGCACATCCCTGCCTGACCCTGGGCTGGGTCTCTTCAACCTCTTCCTCTGCCAGCCAGCAGAGTCAGGCTTCCCACATTGCTCAGGCTCCCAGTCTCTGGACTGTCCATGTTGTTCCAGGTCTCCCTGTGTCCCCAGATCCTGTTCCATCACCGTGTACTGGCCCGGTCTCCAGTCTCCACCCCCCACTGCACACAGGCCCCGCCTTCCCATACCGCTGTCATTTCCTCCCAACTTCCTTTCTCCCCCTGCAACCCAGGTGCTCGGGAGAAGTTTGAACATCATTGCTAGCCCTTTCTTCCTTATATGGTAACACGACTCTATACCCCCTACAGTGCCTTGGTGGGGTTAGAAGCCACAACTACACCTGGCATCCCTAGTCGGTTCCCTTCAAGCCACAGATCCAGTCCTGTGGAGTCCAGTCTTCTCTAGCCCTCCCTATGACTTCTACCCCTTCCCCACAGTCTTGGACAGGACAGAGACCATGTACTCCAAAATACAGCACAGCCAGGCAGTGGTCGGGCACGCCTTTAATCCCAGTGCTTGGGAGGCAGAGGCAGGCAGATCTCTGGGTTCTAGGGCAGCCTGATCTACAGAGTAGACTCCAGGATAGCTGGGGCTACACAGAGAAACCCTGTCTTAAAAAGCAAACATGCAAACAAGACCAGCCCAGGGGCTGGCACAACCCAGCTACTCCATAAAGGTTTGATAAATGACTTTGCTGAGGGCTCAGGGGATGTAGCTCAGCCGTCAGTGGGTTTGTCTGGCATGCACAAAACCCTGGGTATGTGGTGGCAAACACCTGTGATTCCAGCACTTGGGGAGTGGAGACAGGAGATTCTGAAGTTCAAGGTCGTTGACTACATAGAGAGCTCAACACACTAGGCTGACCTACATGAGACCCTGTCTCCAAAAATTGTGTGTGTGTGTGTGTGTGTGTGTGTGTGTGTGTGTGTGTGTGCTAAACCCCACAGGACACCTTCAGTCCACCTCTGCCTTTTTTTTTTTTGGTTTTTTTTGTTTTTTGTTTTTTGTTTTTGTTTTTCGAGACAGGGTTTCTCTGTGTAGCCCTGGCTGTCCTGGAACTCACTTTGCAGACCAAGCTGGCCTCGAACTCAGAAATTCCTCTGCCTCCCAAGTGCTGGGATTAAAGGCGTGAGCCACCACTGCCCGGCCTCTGCTTTTAACCTATCATCCTCCACATTTTTTTTCTTTTTTTTTTTTAAAGATTTATTTATTTTATGTATATGAGTTCTGTTGCTGTCTTCAGAAACACCAGAAGAGGGCATCAGATCCCATTACAGATGGTTGTGAGCTACCATGTGGTTGCTGGGAATTGAACTCAGGACCTCTGGAAGAGCAGACAGTGCTCTTAACCGCTGAGTCATCTCTCCAACCCCCACATTTTCTATATGGACTTCAACAACACTTCTCAAACCATATAGCCTGTACCAGGTCATCAGGACAGATGTGGCTGGTGTAGACCCAACATCTGCACCTTGCCAAGCTTCTAGGCTATGCTGATGAGTCCTGACTGTGGACCACCTGTTACTGCAGCTCTGCCCCCACCCCCACCCCAACCCCCGTGGCCCTCGATGGCTCTGGAGTCTAACGGCTCCCTAGCCCTCACAGGCTACATCTCTGTTGTTCTGCCTTTCACACGGCTTCTGGAGGAGGATGCACAGGGAAGGTCCATCGATGTGCTGAGGTTCCACTGTGGGAACATATTTCGTGTCTAAGAGCTGGGGAGGGGCCCTGAGGACCATTTAAGTCCTCTCCATGTCTTCTTCAAGTCTCAGCATCTGTCTCTCCTTCCACACAGACGTGTCTCTGTCACCATCTCCACTGCCTATCCAAGCGATCCTCTCAACCCTCTCCCATGCCCTTGTGACAAACTGAGGTGCCTATCCTCTGAGCGAGGTCCAGCTCTGGCAAACTGAGATGCTGATCAGGTAACAAGGCCTTCTGCAAGACCAGTGTGGACAGGCCATACCTGTGCATGCTGACCTGGGCTCTGGGTCTGCCTCCCTGGATGAGGTCTGGCTGGAAACTGGGGGTGGGGCTCTACTGGCTCTCTGCCTCAGCCCCCTGGTTTAAATGTGTGGGCAAGGGCTGTCCTAAAGCTTTGGAGCTCCCTGGCACCTCACTGCCCCAGTGGCTGTGAGCTCGAGAGTACACCTCTGCTCATGGTGACTGCCCTACCAAGCTGCAGTTCCACTCAAGGGTCCCAGCATCTCACACCTGGTGCACAGGGGACTACGGCTTAGGGACCAGCCCTGGAAGGAGATTTGAGGGAAGCATCAGGGTCGTATGGGCAGAGCACGCGCGTCCCTCCCACCGGTAAGGGGAAAGGTTGTGCAGTCTCTGAAGGTGGCGCCATCTAGTGGCAGGAACTACCTACAGATGAAAACCTGGCCTTGTGGGTAGGGCTGGCTTATCCACCTTGGGGATCAGACAAGCCTACCACAGCCCTGGGGGCCCTCGACTTCATACCCACCTTCCCATAGTTGCCGACAGGACCCTCTCTATCTAGAACGCCCATTCTCCCTTTCCGTTCCAAGCAAACTTCTCAAAGCCCCTCCTGAGTGCCTCTTCCTCTGAGCAGCCTTCCCAGCCTCCTCCTCTCATACCCCACCTCAGCCCTCTCTTCCATGTTACTCAACAAGTATTCTAGAAAGCCTGCAGCTAGGACTCCGGGGCTGGCTCTGACCGGGCCACCCTCCACCTGGGGCCCAGTCCTAAGGAGTCTGCTTGGGGACTGGTCTCTGTTGCTCTTCCTGATTCCTCAGGCCTGGGTCACAGAAAGCCAAAAATGTCCTCCCTCCTTACAGGTGACTACATTTAATGCCAGGACCCTGGCCTCTGCCCACTTGAGTCTAGACACCTGCTAGTCCCTGGAGAAGCATCTCATTGCCACCAAACCTCCAGCCAGAGAGGTAAGAATGTCCAGGCTGAGACAGATGACCCACAGCCACCGCGCCCTCAGGCGGGTAGCCAAGAAAGCTGGCTCCTTCCATCGGGGGCTCCGGCCCCAGCGGGTGCCACTCTGCGCTAGCTTCCAGCAGAGCTCTTGCAAGCCTCTGACCAAAACAGACTGGAGGGTCTCCAGACCCAGCCACCCAGCCTCAGCCTGGCAATCCGGACCTCCTCAGCCTCCATCCAACTCTTCGCCTTCTGGTTCCCATTTGCAGCCTTTTCCGGAGCGCCACCCTCGGCCGCTGTCGCTCCAGCCGGCCAAGATTCCTGGGCCTCGCGGCTTCCCTGCGTGGTGGCGGCAGCGGCAACCGGAGAGGCCGGGCTGGGCAGGGAGGGAGCCGGCGGGAGTGCGGCCAGGCCACTACACTCAGGCGGGGCCAAGCAAACCCGGCCGCGCCAGGGAGCGAGGCGAGATAGTTCACAAATGAGAAAAGGCTGCTTCCGACTTGGGCCGGGGTTTTACAGCACAAGGAGCTGAGGTCACCTGCAGGAGAAGCCGGCGGCAAGGGCACCCTGCGCCTGGGTGGGACGGGCTGCTACTGCCGCAGGAGCCAGAGAGTTTACCGGGCGACCAACAACTGCTCTTCCAAGCCTTGGGTATCAGAAAACCCTGTCCCCAGAACTAGCTTACCTTTTTTAGGTGGGCGGGGCCACGAACGTCCTCGGAGAGGCAGAGCCTGGCGGGGAGAGGGGGGAATAAACCACAGGAGCAGTGAGAGGATTCCTGGAGAAATCGAGGGAAACCTCCCGCCAGCTAGCCACCCTCGGCTGATCGCGGCACCTGACCAGGAGCCCAGCGGGCCCCCTCCTCAGCCCGGGGCCCCCGCTGTCACGCAGCGCCACGCTCATCCTCTCTTTCATTCTATGCGCTCAGTGACAGTTCTGGTCTGAGGCACTGAGGAAATCCCTTCTGTGTGCCCTGTTCTGGCCAACTCAAGTCTCTACATTAGGACTGGCTGGGGGTGGCCCCTAAGACGGGGACGTGGTCTTCTAGACATAATGATGTCTCCACCCCTGCCTTGTAGGAGGCGAGCAGGGAGCATCAGTCAAAAAGCCATCACAACAGGATTGGTCCGTTAATCTCAGTACTCACCCAGATCTCTGTGAGTTCGAGGCCAGCCTGACCTGCATAGTAAGACCGGTCTCAAATAAAACATCCCCTCAAGCCCCAACACAGACAATTGGCTAAGATCCCCAGGCTGTAGAAGCTCAGAGAAGAGCACACTGTCCCTCCAATTCCCAGTGAGCTCCCCTAAAAGGATTTGTGGAAGAAGGGACATTCAAGCGGAATTCTGAAAGATAAATAGTAATCTGAGCCGGCAGATGAGGAGAGTAAAGGAATTCCAGGCTGTAGGAAACTGCTTGGAAGCTTCTGGGTTGCTCTAGAAGTCTTTGGAGTTGGAGACCAGCAGGAACAGAGAGTATGGCATCGGGGAGGCGGGGAGGCGAGTTTTGGAAGTCACACTTGCCTTCACTAGAAATCAATGGGGAGAATTTAAGGCAGAGGAGTGGGTAGGGAGGAGTAGCCAGAGCTTTGGATGGCAGATCTCCCAGTTGAGCCTCAACTAAACATGGTACCAGGTTCTGTCAAAAGTCCTAGTTCAGGGCTTAAGATGTAATATAGTTGGGAGAGTGCTTGCCTAACACCTACAAGGCACTTGCTTCTATCCCCAGTACTGCATAAGTCTCATATGGTGCCTGATACAAGCCTGTCAGCCCTGCAGTTGCAAGGTGGAAACAGTAGAATCAAGTCATCTTCATCCATACTGTGAGTTCAAGGCCAGCTGGGGCTACGTGAGACCTCGTCTCAAAATCCTTGTAAAAACTCCTAGTCTAGGTAGCTAAAGGAGTTGGGGGCCATTGTCCAGACCCAGACATGACTTCTGAGTGGATAGAGAGGGGACACCCAGCCAGCCCACCTGGCAGGAAGAAGGAGGCTTCGTCACTCTCTCCCCCAGCTGTTTGCTCGCCTCTGCCCGATCCCATGGAAACTCTGACAACCTGGCCTTCTCCGCGGCTGCACAAACAGTCTGATGCCAAAGCCTGGTCCTCCTGGCTGTCTCTCCACCTTGCTGAGCCCTGAACACCCTGGCTACAGTAAACACCAGAACCCCAGCAGAGACCACTTTCCGAGCTCCTGGTCTGGCTGCTGGGGCCTGGCTGGGCAGTCTGTACCTCTCAATACAAACCTCCTGCCCACCAGCTCCTCCCCACTGGGGTGGGGGTGGGGCATTTGGTCTAAGCTGGTTCTGAGTCTTGGCTACCAACCTGAATTGAGCTGTTTGGAGGTGAGGACTGGCCATCCAGGCCAGAAGAACTGAAGGTACTACGGTGTGTGGCAAAATCCTGAACATACACTAGGGACAAAGGGGATTAAAACAAAACAATCCATGGAGAGAGGATAGTGCTCAGTGGCCAAGCGTAAGGAGTGGGTTCAATCCCCAGCATCACACATATACGTACATATACACAAACTACTGCTGGGGATTCAATCAAGCGTAAGGAGTGGGTTCAATCCCCAGCATCACACATACACGTACATACACACAAACTACTGCTGGGGATTCAATTCGATTGTTAGTGTTTGCCTAACTCAAAAGCCCTGAACTCAGTCCCCAACATGCGTACATCGCATAAGCTCTGCGTGGTAGCACATACTTGTAATCCCAGTACTTAAGAGGAAGAAGCCAGAGGACTGGAAATTCAAGGCCATCTTCAGCTACGTGGCCTACATATGTAGTTCAAGGCCAGGTGGACTTAACCACTGAGCTAACGACCCCCCTCCCTTTAAATCTTGCACACATATAGACACGTGTGTGCTTGAGGTCAAAGGGCAACTTGGAGGGATTGATTCTCTCCTTCTACCCTGGGTTCTGGGAGCCAAACTCAGGTCACTGAGCTTGTACTGCAACCATTTGTACCTGCTAAGCCATTTTGCTGGCCCAGGCTTCAAACAGGTGGCTTTACTGGAGAGGGCTGCCCGGGTTCAGCTGAGGAAGGCCTTGAGTATCAGGGTCGGAGATCTAGGTCCAGCCCAAAGCTGGCTGCACGTGCTTGTCTAATAACAGTGTCTAAATCCCAAGAACATCTAGCATGCACAATGAAACAAATAATAAACCTTAAATCCATACTACGCACAGAACAGCACTGGCCACATCCCAGGCATAACTTTAAAAACATTTTTTATGACATTTTTTATTATTGTTGGGGAGGGCCATCCATGCCTCAGCTCACGAATGTGCAGGTCAAAAATAATCTTCATTCCTTTTTTTTTTTTTTAAAGACAAGGTTTCTCTGTGTAGCCCCGGCTGTCCTGAGACTCACTCTGTAGACCAGGCTAGCCTCAGAGATTCCCCCTGCCTCTGCCGCCTGAGTGCTGGGATTAAAGGTGTGCGCCACCACACCTGGTGATCAGACAGAATTTTCAAGGGCCATTTCTCCTTCCACCAGCTGCGTCTTGATCTCAAACTCAGATCCCCAGGCTTGGAGGAAAGGCCCCTTGACTCACAAAGCCATCTCACCTCCCTTAACCCCCACCCCCAGCATACCTTCCCAGCCACCTCCCCAGCCCTGCAAGGCTAGAACTCCTGTCCAGTTTCCTTGAGGAGGAACATGGAGGCCCAAAGGAGCCATGTCCACTCTCCAAGGTCTACCTTGAAGAAGGCAGGTCTGGCCAGCCCTTAAGTGGCCACAGCCCCCATACTTGGGCTTCCTACAGATTACGGTCCTATTTGCCAAATCCACTCTACCCTACCCAAGCTGCCACCGTGACACAGAGTGCACAACCAGAGACAGGCAACACTGGGCACAGAGTGGACAGCCTCTACTGAGGGCCTCAGGAGCCCCCCTCCCAAGATTCTACAATGTAGGGAGCAGGATGGATGGGCATACCAGGGTTCTGCCTGAGCTTTCTTCAATGTGGCTCTGTTCTCAATGCCCTAATTCTCTCCTCCCTCCTCTGGTGACATCTCCCCTTTGCACAGTTAAATCCCACACCAGATATGAGGAGGGACAATCTTTATCCCTACCAAGAAGCTTCTGAGAGCTGCCAAGTCCCCAAGTGGGCTAGCCTGGTGTCAGGCCCAGCTCTCACCACAGCGGTCCAAACACAGGCCCTGAGGATTCCCAAGGGCCCTGGGAAGAAAATTCAGTTCGTTGCAAGGTGTTGGCTGCTGGAGAGGGGTCCATTGCCAGCCCCACTGTGGGCAGATCGAGGCTACAGTCCCAATTTAAACATTTTTGTTTTAGACTTATTTATTTCTGTGTGAATGTTTTGCCTGGAGGTTGTATGCACACCACCTGCGTGTCTGATGCCCACAGAAGCCAGAAGAGGGAGTTGGGGCCGGGAACTGAGTTATGGGTGAGTTTGAGCAGCCATGTTGGTGCTGGAAACCAAATCTAGGTCCTCTGCAAGAGCGACAAGTGTTCTTAACCACTGAGCCATCTCTCCAGACCCCAAGCGTCTTATTTTTTTAAAAAAAATCATGGGTTCAGGAACTACTCAAGAGCATGCGTGCATGTGGTTTTGTTCTGTTTAGTTTGAGTTGAGATAGGGTCTCCTTAACCCAGCTGGCTGCCGACTCAACTGTAGCCAAGGATGACCTTGAACTCCTGATCTTCCTGCCCGACAAACCAGGTCGTGGGAAGCTGACTGTTTTGACTGTCTGTTTGTTTTGAAGCAGGGTCTCGCTATGAAGCCCAAGCTTCGAAACACAAGGCAATCCTCCTGTGTCAGCGCACCTGATTATATTACACACCTTATTTTTTTTAAATATTCATTTATTTATTAAGGGATAAGGGTTGTGGATGCCACTGGGCCAGTGTGGAGGTCAGAGGACAGCTTTGGGGAGTCAGTTCTCTCCTTCCACCATGAGGGTCTTGTGTGATGGATTCAGGTCATCAATCTTGAAAGCAAGCACCTTTATCTGCTGAGCCATCTCTCTGGCTCCTTGAATATGTATTCTTACGACCTCACCAGCCAGCACCTCGACGGCTTCATCAGTGATAGGTAAACAATCACTGCTTCCTAGAACTTGTGGGAGGATTAGACATGCTATTTTTTGCACACTGGACTTAGTGTAAATTGTTATACAGGAACTCAATACACGTCCACTATACTTATTTGAAATGTCAACATCTTGACCTCTCCCAGCAGACATGTGACATAGTCTAAACACCACTTTACAGATGAGAAACTGAGGCACGGATGGGTCACTTGCCCAAGTTCATCAGCAGGACAGTAGAGGATGTGTCCCAGAGCTTGGAGCCAAGCTGGTTCCAAGGACCCTCCATGCTGCTCCGAGCTGAGGCGGAGTGTTCCTGGAGGGGGGGGGGTTGTCTGCCACTCCTCAGCTCATCCCCACTTTGGCTAGCCCCCAGGGTTTCCACCCCCTCCCCAGTCCCTGCTGCCGCTGCAGGAGGGGGCTCTGCATTCCCGACTAAGCATCGGATTTGCTGAGCTCCAGGAACTATGAAAAGAATGTTTGCCACGAACTAATAAGCTCGTGGTCGCCCATCAGGAGTGGCCTGGAGGGCCCACGCAAGCTTTGCAGCAGCCAGCACAGTGGGAGAGAAGGAGGCTAGACAGAAGGGAGAATTTCCTGGTCTTAAGGACTGGGATGCTGGAGTGGGGAGGGGCGGGGGGGGGAGTGCCAAAAAGTTGGCCTCAGCCAGGCGTGGTGGCTCACGCCTGAAATTCTATCTCTCAAGAGGCTAGGGCAGGAAGATGGTAAATTTATGGTGAGCCTAGGCTACACAGAGAGTTCCAGGCCAGCCCAAGCTATATAGGGAGACAGGGAGCGGGGGAGAGGGGAGGGGGCTTCTGTGAGCTTGCGGAGGAGAAATGGCTTCCCACCCTTTAGTTTCCAGGGTAAGCCAGGCCAGTATCACTGGCCCATCTCAAAAGCATGACCTCATGAGGTCTCAAATCTGCCAGTCAGGGCTGACAGGTGAGGCCAAGACCTTAGGCTCACAGCCCCTGTTTGAAGAAGCAAGTGTCCCTTACTGTTCGACGTCCCTGCCAGGCACCACTGAGAGGTCTCAGATAATAAAAACCAACAGCCTGGCCCTCTCCGAGCCAAACTCTCTCCATGGACCTGACTTTCAGATACTTATTATTTCCTCTCTGGGGGGAAATACTGTGTTACAGAGGTGTGTGGCATGCTGAAGATGCTAACAGTTGTCCACTCCTTTCCCAAAGTGAAGAGAATCAGGCCAAGGAGAAGGACCAGAGGTGAGTGTTATCACAGACCTGGCTGGGAATCTCAGTCCTGTACCCGGCAAGTCCGCTGACTACTGACCTACCCTGCTCTGTTGGATGAGTTGTCAATGCCTGCCTGGTACTATTACTACCGGATTAGAAACAAGCTAACAGAGCACCTAATGAACAATCAATCCGCATCATCGTTACACTCAAGGAGACAGAAAGAGGAACTGGAATTACAGGGTGCCTGGGCTGGAGAGATGGTTCAGTAGTTAAAAGCAGTAGCTGCTCTTCCAGAGGACCCAAGTTCAATTCCCAGGGCCCATACAGTAGCTACTGTCTGTGACTCAAGTTTCCTGGGATCTAATATCCACTTCTGGCTTCCAAGGGCGTTGGTTATGTACATGTGGTGCACAGACATACATTCAGTCAAAAATACGTACAATAAATAAAATCTTTTTAAAATAAAAGAAAACAATTACAGCACTTAAGGTATTTGATGAGGTTCCCTCTACCCCAGGTCCCTGATAGCCTGTGAGAGGAGGCTCCTTCTGTGGAGAAGGGCCTGAGCCCAGGCCTCTGCTTTCTCTCACTTCTGCCTTTGGTTGCTATGTGACCCCAGATGATCCCCCCTAAATCTCTAATCCCATCCCTAGATGGCCAGTAATGCTCGCCTGGCTCTCCCCATAAAGTGCTCACCAGCTCCCTGACCGCCCCCCCCCCCCAGGTCTTTCTACTCTCTAAGAACAGGCACACCCATACATCCTCATGGGAATGTTTAATCTCTCATTCAAAGCTCCCTAAGAATCTGGATGATACAAAGTCAGCACTTCCATGCTCCATGACCCAACCAGGGAGGTGGCAGAGGTAGTAGGCATACCACCCAGTTACTTGTATGACAAAGGTACCTGGGACCACCCCTCCCTCACCTTTCCACAGTTAAAAAATAGTCCCAGGAAGGGATTTTGACAATAGGGAAACTGAGGCACAGAGACAGGCAGTGCCAGGGCCAACTCTTGAACCTGCATATGTTCTCTTCACTGGAGATCTGCAGTCCTGCAGTCTATACCCTCCCTACTCTGGAGATGACCAGAGAACAGAGAGATCTAAACTTCTCTGTCAGAGACCATGGCTTCCCTGGCTCATATCTGGGTGTGTGTGTGTGTGTGTGTGTGTGTGTGTGTGTGTGTGTGTGTATACTTTCTGGCCTTTCAGATGCACCCTGGCTTCTGTACAATCTCAGGGCCTTTTAGAGAAACTCCCAACTCATGGTCATACCCAGCTACAGTTTCAGTCATTACAGTTTATGAGACTGGGAGCCAGTCTCCAGCCTCCTGTGAGGACAGGCCACAGTGCAGCAGTGCAAGGCTCTCAGCCTGGCTTCCATTGATCCTGTCATCAGAAGAGTATATTCCTTTCTTTTCTTTTCTCTTCTTTTTCTTTTCATTTCTTCTCTTGGTTTTTTGAGACAGGGTTTCTCTTTGTATTCCTGGCTGTCCTGGAACTAGCTCTGTAGACCAAACTGGCCTTGAACCTCACAGAGATCCACCTGCCTCTGCCTCCTAAGTGCTGGGATTAAAGGCATGCACCACCACTGCCCCTCCCCCCCCCAAGATGAGTCCATCTTCATCAATCCCTTCTCTCATCTCCATGGCAACCACTCACTTAGCTACCTTTCTCCTCACACTGTCTGGCCTCCTCTGAGATCTCCCTGTCTGGAAGATGAAGGGGGTCCCCTTCATGTTTAGCACAGAACAGCTAGTCACTCCCAGTTTGTACCACTAGGCAGCTCACCCCAGGAGTCTCTAGATAATAACTGAAGAACCCTGACTTCAAAACAATATGGTCCCTCAACTCCCTACTGTGTGACCCAACTAACAAAACTCATTATCATTGAAAGCCTTACAGAGTTACCTCAGATCCTCCTCTCCCCATACTCGCAGCCCTGAATTTGGCTCTCACAGTACTTCCTCTTCCTTGGGTACCTCAACGGGCACCCAGAGCCCATAGGTGCACTCCATGAGAGAGATGTTGGTGCCACTGTTTCATTCACCCAACTCTGTGAGGCGCCACTTCCCTACAGAGAGGCCCATGCCTGTCACTGAGGTTCTGGAGTGAGCTTTGGGCCAGCAGGGCAGGGAAGTTGGACTCACACCCTTTGGTCTGGCTGGGGCCCAGAGCAGGGAAGCAGTGGGGTTTGGGGGCTTGGGCTGACAGCCGTGTTTGGTATCTTTTCCCTCCCTCTAGCTAAGAGAGACACATTCCCTTCCCTCCTTTCTTTCCCTTCCTCTGGGCCAAAGTGGAAACGCTCATGTTCACCGGGGTAGACAAAGCGAAACCGGAGAGACCTTAGTGAGCATGGAGAGTGTGAACCAGGGTGTGTGCACATATCGTGTGGAAGTATGTCTGTCTGTCTGGACCACAAGGGGCTGGCTGTGTGTCTGTTGGAGACCTCGTGTGCACATGCGTGTGGTCGTGTGTGTCTCATGAGTCTTTACTCAGTGTGTGATTGTGTGTGAGTCTCAGTGGGAGGGAGCGTGGCTATCTGTGACTTATCTTTTTAGAGGGTTCTGTGTATCCAAGTCTCCATCTGTGTTCATCAGATCAAGGGGAGGCCAGACACCCCACCAAGACTGCCAGCTCTCTTTGTGACCCCCCCTGACTCTGGGGGGGGGTAGATCCCTTTGCCCAGGCCAGTAAGGATCTGCTATGCCTACCGAGAGACCCCAACTGCACACCCTCTAGCATCTCTGTTCTCCCCTCCCCCAGTTTCTAAGGCGAGCAAGTGAAGGAAGACTTCTGGGCTGGCAGGGTACCCTGAAAGGTCAGATGCATTTCTGTTCAGGAATCTAGGCTGTTCTGGAGAAAGTGTTTCTAGTAGGTTCTCTCTCTCTCTCTCTCTCTCTCTCTCTCTCTCTCTCTCTCTCTCTCTCTCACACACACACACACACACACACACATACACACACACACACACACACACTCCAAGCAAACTCAGATCGATCTGTCCTGGGTGCAACTCCAGAAGTCTTCTGGCTGATAGCTGTTCTCTATCTTGAGCCTCCTGGGACCCGTGTGGTGGAGACACCAGAAAGCTATTCCAAGGACCTGGGACCCCAGCCACTTTTGGTCAGACACAGCCCCTTCAATCCCTACGAGCCTCAATGGGAGTGGGGGTGCAGAGCCACTGTCAGGGACATTCCTCAGAGCCTCAGTCTTCCGGTGTCGGTAGAGGTTGCCAGGTTACTCCAAATAGAAAGAACTTGGGGTAAAGTCAGAAAAACCAAGTAATTTGGAGGTCACCGGAGAATCAGACATGGCAGAAAGATGGGGAGAGAAGATAAGACAGATGCTGAGTCTCCCTTCACCTCCCCCTCTCTCCTCAACTTCACCTCGAAGGCAGTTTTGCTATTCCCGTTTTACAGGTGAGGTGAAGGGACACACCAGTGTTGGAGACGGAGGGAACAGGGGGCTCTATCTTGTTACGTCCAAGGGAGGGGTAAGCACCCCCAGCGGGAGTCGCCTCCAGGTCCTGTCCTCGCACTGGGGCCTGAGACTCTGCGCCCCGTCGGGGCTGGACACCTGGCTGCATCCGGCCCTCGGGGAGCCCCCAGCCCAAACCCTCGCAAAGCTGCCCGCCTTTACCTGCTGGGAGGCCTCCGGGCGGCGCTCCGGCGCTCGAGGGCGACCGGGATGGCGCAGGCTCGGGGCCAGGGCGTCGTCGTCGGGGTCCGCGCCGCCAGAGCTCCGCGTCGCTCTACCCGCTGCCCCGCGCCCCGGCCGAGTGGGCGGGCGGCGGGAGGGGCGCGGTGGGGCGGGGCCTCCGCCCTGCTCTTTCCACAGCCGCAGCCAAGGGTGCGCGCCCCGCCCGCAGCGCAGCGGGCGAGCAGCCTCAGAGCTCCGCGGACCCTTGCCCTAGACGGCTGCCGGTCAGGGAACAGCGCTGAAAGAGGGTGGGGAGCACGGAGTGGTCCATGGGGCACCGTTCATAAGGAATCCACACAAGACTCAAGACTTCCCCCACACCGTGACCTGCCAGGAGGACTCAGGGGGGAAGGAGAGGGTTTTTTTTTTTTTTTGTTTTACAGATTTATTTATTATAATCAGACACTCCAGAAGAGGGAGTCAGATCTTGTCACGGATGATTGTGAGCCACCATGTGGTTGCTGGGATTTGAACTCAAGACCTTCGGAAAAGCAGTCCGTGCTCTTAACCACTGAGCCATCTCTCCAGCCCGGAGGAGAGGTTTTGATGGCCCGGTGAGCTGAGCTGGTGTAGTCAACAAAGGCAGGCAAGGGCCTTACTGAAGTTGGTTAGATGTCACCTTCAGGGAAATGGGGAGCCATGGGAAACTCTGGAGTGAGCGGATTTGTGCTTTGAAAGAGCCAGGTCGCTGCTGCACAGATAAGAGACAGGGCCGCGGGAGTCCTGGGGTGGTTCAAACAGTTAGGTATGCGATTTGGAAGGAGGGTCATCCCCGAGAGGGGCTGCAGCAGTGAAATAGACAGGATTTGGGTGTTGGGGAGAGGCCTTTTAAAGGCGGGGGTGGGGTCGGGGTGGGCACATGCCTTTCATCCCAGCACTCAGGAGGCAGAGGCAGGCAGCTATGGTCTACATAGTGAGTTCTAGGAAAGTCAAGACTACAGCCCTTGTGTGCTGGCTAGTTTCATGTCAACTTGACACAAGCTAGAGTTATGTGACAGGAGGGAACCTTAATTGAGGAAATGACTCCATAAGATCCAACTGTAAGGCAGTTTCTTATTTAGTGACTGGTGATGGAGGACCCAGCCCATTGTCTGTGGGGACCATCCCTGGGCTGGTGGTCCTAGGTTCTATAAGAAAGCAGGCAGAAACCGATGGTGGTGGCAGCAGTCTCAGCGGCAGCAGGGGCAGCAGCGGCACTGGCACATGTCTTTAATCTCAGCACTCAGGAGGCTAGGGCAGGCAGAGCTCTGTGAGTTCAAGGCCAGCCTGGTCCACAGAGTTCCAGAATAGCCAGGATTACACAGAGAAATCCTGTCTGGTAAAGCAAACAAAAACCCAAAAAACTAAACAAAAAGTAAAGAAAAAGAAAGAAAGAGGGAAAGAAAATAGCCTGAGCAAACCAGTAGGCCGCACCCTCCATGGCTGCTGCACCAGCTCCTGTCTCCGGGTTCCTGCCTTGTTTGAGTTAGTTTCGGCCTTGACTTCCCTCAGTGATGAGCTGTCACCTGGAAATATAAACTGAAATAAACCCTTCCAAGTTGTTTGGTCACATCACTGCAGCAGAAATCCTAACTAAGCCACCCTGTCTCAAAAAAAGAAGAAGAAGGAGGAGGAGGAGGAGGAGGAGGAAGAGGAGAAGCTTGGAGAAATGGCTCAGCATTTAAGAACAAGTTCAATTCCCAGCAACCACATGGTGGCTCACCACCATCTGTAATGGGATCTGATGCCCTCTTCTGGTGTGTCTAAAGACAGCTACAGTGTACTTATATATAATAAATAAATAAATAAATAAATAAATAAATAAATAAAAATACATGGGGCTGGAGAGATGGCTCAGCTGCTAAGAGCACTGACTGCTCTTCCAGAGGTCCTGAGTTCAAATCCCAGCAACCACATGATGGCTCACAACCATCTATAATGAAATCCGATGCCTTCTTCTGGTGTGTCTTACATATAATAATAAATAAATAAATCTTTAAAAAACAAAACAAAACATGTCTGGGTTTCTGGTTAGTGGCCTGGGAATGATAAGGCCCAGAAGTGGGTGGGGGATGATGGGAGTCTGTGGCACTTCAAAGGATCTGAAAGGGAAATGGGACCTGTGGGCTTCCAGTACTTGTTACCATGGGATGCGCAGAAGCTGGGGAAGCACCCCACCCCACCCCACCCCCATTCCACCCCACCCCCCACCCCCACCCTACCCCATCCCACCCTCACCCCACCCCACCCCTACCCTCACCCCATCCCACCCCCACCCCCACCCCACCCCACCCCATCCCACCCCCCCACCCCACCCCATCCCACCCCACCCCCACCCCGCCCCCAGGACACAGCACAGGCCAACTGCATCCACCCAGATAGAAGAGGGGCCATCGAAGCCCTGAGACATGCGGCTGAAGCAGGAAACCAAGAATGACAGCTCCAAAGCCAGTGTTTTTCTAGATGGCTAAAGAGGCCACAGGACCAGGCAGGTCTCACAGAAAAGTGGCCCTGTCAACTACAGGCGGGTGGTTAGAGTCGGGGACAGGGTTGGTAGCCAGGTTGCAGAGGCTGAACAGTCATCCCAGGAAAAGAGGTGGGGGCAAGAAATGGAGTGGAGGATTTTAGATGAACCGAGGAGGGGCGAGGTTTGGGTGAGGGTCGCTGTGTCTCTAAGATGGAGGGACCCGAGGGATCCACAGGACAGCACAAGGAACAGAGAGAGGCCAGCGCTGTCTCGGTCTCGCCCCTTCCCCCTCCTGCCTGCCCTCCAAGGGCCTCCCACTCCACTGTCCCCCTGCCAAGGTACACAGCAGCCCCACCACTATTCAGCAGGGCCTCTCACCCCCGCCCACCCCCAACCCCTTAAACTGGGGGGCTACCAGGGAGGTCTTCGGGTCTTGCTTTCCGGCCTGAGCCAGCCCAGAGGAAGTACTGCGAAGTCAAGCTGGAGCCTTGCTTGCGGGGGGAGGGTTATAGATGGGAACTGGGTGTCAGAGCAGCAGAGAAGACAGGGCAGGGATGGACGGCTGGGGCCTTCCCCCTCCACTAGTGTGAAAAGCAAGCCCTAGATGGGGCTCAGATTGGGGCTGAGACTCGAGAGGGGATGGGAGCTGACTATGCAGCAAGGATTGGGGGCGATACCATGGATTCTGGAGAGAGCCTGCCTGGGTTCAAATCCAAGTGCCACCACATCATTATGGACCATTGAAACCGATCACTTAGCTTCCCATGCCTCAGTTTTCTCATTCCAAAAAGCTCTCACAGACTGCTGTGAGGGTCACATGTCTTAATCCACATAGATCACTCAGCCGTGCGGGTGATATGGACACATAAGGGATAAGTGGCATGGGCTTCATGCCCATGCCCTCACTGAACTACAAACCCAGCTGACCGTGCCCCGGGATGCCAACCCTGAGTCTCCTGATATATCCCCTCCATTTCCCCCCAGCCCTTCAAACCTGGTCACAGTGCCACAGACAGCTCCTCGTGGACCTCTTCTCCTCCCTTGCCCAATGCACTGCAACCAGCTCAGGAATGGTCAGGTGCTGTATCCCTAGAGCCCACCAAGCATAGAGAGCCCCGTATCCCTGATGGGCTCTAGCTACCTGACCCCAGCCTGCTGCCCAGAAACTGAGACAGCCTCACCTCATGACTAGAGTCTCCTATTAGAACTGAAGGACCAGAAATTAAAATCCTGGATGAGCTGACGGCAGTGAACAGTCCTAAGGCTCACCTCTGGGCTAGGCTAGGCCAGACTCCCGACCAGACTGCTCAGCTCACTAGCTAGAGGCTCCCTCTGGCAGTGTCTGGACAACTGTGATAACTGTGATCAGCTCGCGCTCTCTCTCTCTCTCTCTCTCTCTCTCTCTCTCTCTCTCTCTTTCTCTCTCTCTCTCTCTCTCTCTCTCTCTCTCTCTCTCTCTCTCTCTCTCTCTCTCTCTGGCAACCTACTCCATGGCCTTCTCTGAGTCAGAAACTACTAGAAGAATTGGGAACTGCCAAGTAGGGGTGGTGCATGGTTTTGACCCAGCATTAGCAAGAGGCAGAGGTAGGTGCATCTCTGTGAGTTCTAAGTCAGCCTGGTCTACAGTGTGAGTTCCAGGACAGTCAGGACACAGAGAAACCCTGTCTTGAACCCAGAAGCTGGGGGTCTCCAGAGATGGCTCAGCAGTTCAGATCGCTGGGTGAGTTCAATTCCCAGCAACCCACATGGTGTGTCTCAACTGACTATAATGGGATCTGAAACTCTCTTCTGTCTGCTGTCCACTTCTGCCCTGCAGGTATACATGCAATAGGGCACTCATACACATAAAATGCAGAAACAAATAGATACACTTGTTTAAAGTATAAAAAAGAAAGAAAACAGAAGCTGGGCAGGCAAGATAGGTCCCTGGGTAAAAGTCTTCCCTTGTAAGACTGACAACCCAAGTCTGATTCCTGAAACCCACATTTAAGGGAAAAAAGCTACCGAAGCTGGCCGAGGGGCAGGTTCTAGTGCCCCTCAGCCATCCTCTGGGCCAACTGGCAGCCACTGTGACCACACAGACACTACTGGGGGGAGATGGCGGTTGTGTGCTTTGAGTGGATTGACATTGCTGGAAACTTCTACAGAAACAAGCCAAAGAACCTTCCTTCTCCCCACCCCAAAAACAAAATAAAACAAAACAAAAAAACAGATGAATATCAACCCCTCTCGAGACCATAGTACAAAGACTCTGCTTTAAAGCAAGATGGACAGAGAAAACCAGTGCCTCTGACCTACACACAGGCAGACAGACAGACACATACACACACACACTCATATAGACATACACATACATAAACACACACATACAGACGCACACAAACACACTACAGACACACACATACAGACACACCACACAAATAACGTTTTGGTTTTTTTTTTTTTTTTAGAATTTAGGCTGGGAGCTGGAGACCGGCGTGGTGCATGTGGTACATATATCTGTGCATGCAGACAAAACACCCACACACATAAAATAAAATAGATCTTTTTTTAAAAAAGGATTGTAGGCTTGCCAGTGAAGATTCAAAGAGTACTGTAGTCCTGAGCAGAGGCACCACATGTAAGGGTGGTTAAACTGAACCAGGCCAGGCAGATAACCTTCCTTACGGAGCCCCTGGCAGCGCCAGTACTGGCATGGCCCTCCTGGTTCAGAGACCAGCCTTAGTTTGTGGTCCAGTGCCACCTCTCTGTGATTGGGGGCAAGCAACCTCATTTCTTAAAGCCTCAAGTTTCTCCTCTATAAAGGAGGGCACTATGGGGCGATAGTCCATGATGACTGTGACAATCAGCGCACGCCTTTCCTGTATCAACTCAGTTAATCCTTGACAACCTCTGTGGTCACTGGTATTAATGTCTCTGCTTGGCAAGTGGGGGAAACTGAGGCTCAGAGGGGTCAACTCACTCACTCACAGTGGTCACACAGACGGGAAGGAAGTGAGCTGACGTCCCCCAGAGACTCTCCCTATGCCAGAAGGTCTCTTCGAAGAGACAGCAACTGTGCCAATTGCCTAAGGATATAAAAGTCTGTCTGTAAGTATAAGCCTAGAAGGCTCTACCAAGAATCTGACCATTCTGGCACTCTGATCTCAGGTTTTCAACCTTCAGAACTGTGAGAAATGAACACTGTTCAAGCCAGAGGGAGAGAGAATAATAACAGAGGGTTTAATAAAAGTCTGGTGAGTAGTAATGGCTCAGACATAATCAGGCGCTGAATTACAATAAACATCAGGAATCTTTATCACCAACATTTAATAACAACTCATGCTAGTAATCTTCATTTCCATTACTACGGTTCTCCATTCCTAAATTTGTTTTATTATACCGATGTAAAGCAACCCCCCACCCCACCCTCTTCACCCCTCCATCTCCAGCCACTCCAGTTGGAGCCTGCAGAGGCCCTGGATGAGACACCCCCCTTTGCCACCCTTCTGTCTGGCAAACTGAGGGAAGGGATGTTTGCACAGATGTGTGGCCCGGGGCATGCAAATAGTCTGGGAGGTGGGGGGGGTGGCATTGGCAAATTCCTGTTCCACCAGGGCGGGCCCCTCACTCCTACAGCTGCTAGAGGACCCACTCCTGGTTCTGAGCTTCCTAGGAAGTCCTCTCCTCTAGCTCAACGCTTTCAGACATTTTGGTTGTCAAGGGCCTGTTTCTCCACAGCTGAGGAAAATGGAGACCTCCCCTCGTACAGCTTCCACCCCGGGGGATTCTTAGCTTCAACTTCAAAAATCCCAGTAATGCAGTGGAAATTAAAGTTACCTTAACTAGTCTAATCTTATAACAATTTTGCTTCAATCAACATCTAAATGTGACCACATGTGCCCAGACCACCCGGTGGCCAGCTTGATGGTGGGAGGTGAGTTCTGGGGGGTTAGAAGACAGCAAGAGGCTCAGGCCTGAGCCTGGCTCTGGGGGGGCTTCCTGGAGGGGGGTGCGAATCTGAAGGCCACTGGATCTGTCTGCCTGCTCCTGACCTGCCCATTCTGAGCAGCCCTCCTGTCTTCTTGCTCCCTGGGGCGGGCCCTCTAACTCTCAACAAGTTGGCAATTGTTGGGGGGGGGCAGGGGAGAGGGCCAGGAATAATGATGTTCTACAGACAGGTGGAGTCAAGAGCTGACTATGGGGGTTCCCCCAGGGCTCCCCACTAATGTGGGCATGTAGCCCTGCTAGTCATCTTGAAATTCAAAACAATTCCTAAACAAAGGATTCCGTGTCTTTATCTCTGTCTCTGTCTCTCTCTGTCTCTTTCTCTGTCTTCTCTCTCTCTCTCTCTGTGTGTGTGTGTGTGTGTGTGTGTGTGTGTGTGTGTGTGTGTGTGTGTGTGTGTGTGTGAGCTTGGATATGCATATGCTATGGTGTGGAAGTAGAAGTCCAGCGATAACCTCTGGTGTCGGCCCTTGCCCTCCATCTTGTTTCAAACAGGCCTCCCGTTTGCTACTACCTACGTCAGACTATCAGGCCTGTGGCACTGTGTCTGGATTTGTGTGGACTTTCCATGCACATGAGAGGACCTTACCCACTGCCACATCCCCCTGGTTCCACATTTTTATTGTGTACTGAGTCCCCTGATTACACACTGGGTCCTGTGGACCTACCCACATCCTCCTCTTTCTAAGAGTCTTTCCACCTCTGACACAGCACCCAGTGAACATTTGCTGAGCACATACCTTGCACTGAAAAGCTAAACTAGGTGCTTGGGGGTTCAGCGACGAGTAACACAGATATGACATCCTCACAGGACAACCCTGCCACAACCCTCACACACTCATATATCCGTACACTGGCTTTGCAAGACAGTTCCCAGTAACAGCTACATTAATTATAACAGCCAATTAGGGAGTACTCTGTCTACGCTAAGAAGTGGACATACTGACCTTCTTTTGTTGCACCTTTCAAACAGCAATTAAGTGTTTTCATAATCACATTCCCTGAAAACACAGGCTCAGCATCCACAACAGATGTCCAGCGGCTACAGAGGGGAGAGCGAGGCCCACCTGCCTCTCACTTTCAGCCTCTCCTCCCCTTACACTGCTTTCAGCAATGGGCAGAAGCTCCTGGCAAATATGATTGAGTCTAGGCCAGCTAGCATAGGTCTATTGTTTGTTTGTTTGATTGGTTTGTTTTATTCTTTGAGACAGGGTTTCTCTGTGCCACTCCGGCTGTCCTAGAACTAGCTCTGTAGACCAGGCTGGTCTCAAACTCAGAGATCCACCTGCCTCTGCCTCCCAAGTGCTGAGATTAAAGGTGTGAGCCACCACTGTCCTCCTAAAACATATTCTCTTTTAATGTGTAGGGATGTTTTGCTTGCATGTAAATCTGTGTACTGTGTGCACATCTAGTGCCTGTGCAGGCCAGAAGAGGGCTTCTGTGTCCTTGGAAATGGAGTCACAGCCCGTTGTGAGCTGCCATGAGGGTACTCTGAAGAGTAGCCACGGATCTATGCCACTGGACCGGCTCGTCTCGCCAGCCCTTTGTTTTCTACATTTCTTTATTATGTGTGTGCAAACTCTTGTGTGTCACAGTACAAGTATGGATTACAGAGGACAACTTTCAGGGATTGATTCTCTCCTAGCATGTAAATTCTAGGAGTCAAACTCAGGTTACAGGCTTGGTAACTCCTGCCTTTGCACAATGAACTATTTTGCAGGCCTAAGTCTATATTTTCTCAGTCTCTGTCTTTCTCTATGCATCTCTGCCTCTCTCTGTCTCTATCTCTCTCTATATCTCTGTGTCTCTGTCTCTTCCCTCTCTTTGTCTCTATCTCTCTCTATATCTCTGTGTCTCTGTCTGTCTCCTCTCTCTCTCTCTCTCTCTCTCTCTGTGTGTGTGTGTGTGTGTGTGTGTGTGTGTCCAGGGTTCTTCTGTGTAACCCTGGCTATACTGGCACTCACACTGTAGACCAGGCTTGCCTCAAACTCAGATATCTGCCTGCCTCTGCCTCCCGTGCTGGAATTAAAAGTATGTGCCACCTCAGCCCGGCTTACATTTTTTATTAGAGAAAACATCCAAACTCTAGTGGCGCATACCTGTAATCCCAGCACTTGGGAGATGAAGGCGGGGGAATCAGTTCAGGGTCACCCTCTGCAACAAGATGAATTTAAAGCCTGAGGCCATCCTGGGCTACATGAAACCTGCCGCAGTAAAATATAAATAAAAATGTCAAAAGGTTTACACACAAACAAACACAAGGAAACACAAACGCACCCACAGCATGTACCAGACAGAGTAAAATGCTCAAATCTTGATTACGTGGATTCAAATCCCGCATGTACCTCAGCCCTTCCTTTGCTACACAGAATAGTAACTAGGTTGCTTGTTACAGACCACGTGCCCATGCTCACATGGGCTCTCCTGCCCCCTGCACATCTCTCCTGCAGGCCCTCTCTGGTCCAGCTCCGAGAGATTCTGGCTCAGCTGACATTCCCAGCCAGAACCATCAGAAAAAGAGCAGCTGCTTCCCGGCATGCCCTGGGCTAGCCAGTGTGGTAAGAAGGTGCTTTAAGCACCAACAGAGGCCTCCACCCAAGCCAGGTACAAGGGAGCCCTGTGCCTTGGCTCCCTCCACGGCTCCTTACAACGTTTTCTCCCCAACCTCCACTGCCGTAGCCCCCTTCCCTTCCCCACAGTAGAAACTTTCCTCTACTCCTGCCAGAGTGTAAATTGCCCCCAGGAATGTGCTGAACCCCACAGCTCCCCTAGCAGTGGCCAGCGGCTGTCCTGGGGTCAGGCCTGGCCTTACATCAAAGGCTCAGGAGCGGTAACAGCAGTAACTACGTGTCTCCGCCTGCCGCCACCCTCCCCTCCCACTAGCACTGGCTTCCAAGGAACAGCACATGGTAGCACTTAAGCTCCAGGAGGAGGAGGATGCTTTCCTACACCCCACCTCTCACACGCCACAATGGACCACTTGTTAGGAGACTATTTTAATTTTACTTAATGCGATTTCAGCTCCTAAGGCCTCTGCTGCCGTCACTTCTTGGACCTGGAGGCCCAGGGAGGGAAGCCAACCTCCCAGGAGGTGAAGTCTGAACACGGAGAGCTCACTAAGGTGGGGTCTGGGGCAGAAGAGGACAGTTACATCAGGGTCCAGTCCTGGGGCTGGGGCTCTGGACTCCACTCAGGAAGGGGACTGACTGAGGGAGGGCTCAGAGCTAGCTTGTACAGTTCAGGAGGCCAGCCTGACTTTGTGTGCTGCCAGAGAGCCTTGGCCAATAGATTCTTCCAATGCCTTGAATGTAGCAGGCAGACGCTTAGCCTGGTGGCCACGTGAGCTTTGCTGTTGGGTCTCGTGGGGGTAGTTGGAGGAGGATACTCCACCCTTTGACAACCCTCTAAGATTTTCCTCATCAGGTGTATCTCTGAGCAAATTAACAAAACAAAACAAAACCAAAACCTGGAGTCCCAATAGTCACTTTCCCTAGATGATCTGGTGGTGATCTGGAGACCTCTGGTGGCTAAAGGCTGCAAAGTGTGACTTGTCCAGAGCTCTGCCCAACCAGCCTGACCTAAAGGCTGTCCTTTAGCCCCAGAACTCAGTCCCAAGCTAAGGCTCCCCAGAATCGCTCCTCATTAGTCAGCATTTCCCATGAGAGCTTGTCCACCCTGCCTCTTCTTGCTGGAACAGAGTGTATGGAACTACAGGAGGGCTGAGGGGCGCCTGAACTACATTTCATTAACTATGGGGGGGAACACAAGGTGCGGAGGGATAGGAAATTGGGATGCTGGGGCAGCCCTTCTCTGTCCTTTAGTACCCCAGTGTGTACACCTCTCAATTGCGAGGCTGTAGGTGGGAAAAACCAACTAAGGAGGCCTTGTTTCCATGGTTTGCAACTCCCATGATGTTTTAGTTGTTTCTGGGAAAGGAGATATCCAAAACCTCATGCCACAGTGGCTGCTGGTTAAGAAAGAAGAGCCCCCATCCAAAGAACAGGGCAGTGCAGTTGGTTTTTTGACAGGGTCCCGACATACTGCACAGAGCTTTTCCGGTGAGTCCCAATCTCCTCATCCCTTTCTTTTCTTTTCTTTTTTTTGGTTTTTTTCGAGACAGGGTTTCTCTGTGTAGCCCTGGCTGTCCTGGAACTCACTTTGTAGACCAGGCTGGCCTTGAACTCAGAAATCCTCCTGCCTCTGCCTCCCAAGTGCTGGGATTAAAGGTGTACGCCACCACCGCCCGGCTTTCCTCATCCCATTCATTCATTCATTCATTCATTCATTCACATCTGGTATGACAGGATTATGACATTATGACAGGATTACGACAACCAACTCCAGCTGACCAAAACAAAGGGTCTGTCACGCAGCCCCAGACTGTATCTGCAGGAAGACGGAAAGAGGCTTCAAAGACGGGATCCTAGAGGACCACACTCTCTCTACCTGGGGAAATAAATGTGACATTATTCCCCAGTGGCCTACCACAGCTGAGGGAAGTCTTGTGCAAACCACCTCGTCCGTGAGCCCTCGAGACCCTGGTCCAATCCTCACGAACCAAGCCGTGTTTCCAGCATGGTGAACCTGTAACCAGCCCTTCTCAGGCATGTTAACTGGGGAAAGCCTCAGTCCAGTTTCCTAATAACTTGGCCAAAATTCTAGGCCCTAAGTTGTCCCAAAGAACAGGCCTGAGACAACCTCTGCCTCTCCCTTTAAGAGCTATCTGGAGTTTGGAGAGATGGCTTAGTGGTTAAGACAACTGCGGGTTCTTCCAGAGGCCTGCAATGATTCCCAGAACCCACAGAGTAGCTCACATGCAGACAAAACATCC
Source organism: Tokudaia tokunoshimensis (assembly GCA_036184795.1). Taxonomy (NCBI): domain Eukaryota; kingdom Metazoa; phylum Chordata; class Mammalia; order Rodentia; family Muridae; genus Tokudaia; species Tokudaia tokunoshimensis. The sequence continues at coordinate 109,711,214 of BTHU01000005.1, read as the reverse complement.
ATACACATAAGTTAATTTTAGAACATTAAAAAAAAAAAGCCTATCTGTGGCCAGCAAGAAGGCTTGGGATAAAGGCATACCTGACCCTCAGAACACACGGGGTGGCAGAAGCCAAGTCTCAAAAGTTGTCTTCTAATCTCCACAGCAGGCCACAGTATGTGGGCATATGAGAGGCTGCACAAGCGTACACACACACACACACACACACACACGCACACGCACACGCTGAATCATTTTAACCATCTGTCTAGCTCTGGTGAAAAGGATCTATATTCAGCTTCAGCAAGAGGATTACAAGTTCAAGGTCAACTTAAATCCTATTGTAAAGAAGTGAGAGAGAGCTTTTGTTGTTTCATTTCTTAGGCTTTTGTTTGTTGTTTTTTTTCAAGACAGGGTTTCTCTGTGTAGCCCTGGCTGTACTGGAACTCACTCTGTAGACCAGGCTGGCCTGGAACTCAAGAGATCTGCCTGCATCTGCCTCCCAAGTGCTGGGACTAAAGGTGTGTGTGTGAGGAACTAGGGATGAGCACAGTGCAAAGCGCTTGCCTGGCTTATTTGAGACCTATGCTTAATCCCCGGCACCCAAGGTAAAGCTATCCCAAGTCCTAAGGCTGGAGAGTGACCCTAAGTGTTAGTCAGCCTCCAGAACTTCAGTCAAGAACAGGGGTTTGTGTGTCCTTCAAAGCCTGCTGTCTCCCTCCACTTGACAGCTTTATGACCTCAGGCGGCTGGACCTTGGCTTTCGCCAATGAAAACAGAATCATCGACCAGATAGAATCAATCCAGCATCTGCTGTGTGCTGTGAGCAGGACCTGGCCCCGCGGCTCACACACTCATTTCTAGTCAGACTTCACATGCTGAGCAGAAGGAAACATGGCAGGGCTGGGACTTCACTCAAGAATGTGTCTTTATTGAAGAATTTGTAAGAAAAAAGGATGGACCCTCCGTAAAAAGAGGAGATGTTGCCTCCAAACAGCAGGGAGGAATGAGACCTGGGCGGCTTCCCAGAAGCCGGTGTTTCCGGCATGACTGGCTTCCGTGGCCTGGCAAGACTACAGTGTGTCACTACAGCCAACAGTTCTTACCCACCCCTTCCCAGCGTTCTCCCTCCCCTCCACAACCCAAGACTCTCTACAGCCATTTGCCAAGGGCGTCGTGAAGGCGCGGGAACAGATGCATCAGGCTTGTCCCTTAGTTGGGTCAAAGTAGGTTTTGCTTTGGAAAATTCACAGGAATGTAAAATGGCTTGAGCTCTCTCAGTCCAACCAAGGGCGAGTACATCCTGCCCTTCTGAGGGGAAGTGGAGCAGAGAACCCCTCTGAGGTGCAGACAGACTGTCAGTCTGCTCTTTATTAGCATGAGGGTGGAAATAAGGTTAGAGGGATATATAACATCGGTTTAAGTCACTGAATTCCGGGGCAGAGGGGGCAAGCGCCCGCCTTTCTCACCCTGGCAGGCCCTCCTCTCGGTGGCCCAAGTCCTAGAGATGCTCACTCTTCTCCAGCTGGGAGATTGTCCTCGATCCGCCTGATGAACCTCATCCTGATTTCTGTCACGCCATCTCCCTTCAGGGTGTCCTGGACAAACTTGGCCTCCACAGCCATCTGGACCTGAGGAATAGAATGGACAGATGCCAAGTCACAGCCTCTGGGGAACCCCTCAGTGAGACTAGATCAGAAATGGCCATGGATGGAGGGAGGGAGGGGGGAGGGAAGCAGGGAGGAGGGGGGAGGAAGGAGGGAGAGAGAGGGAGGGGGAGGGGGGGCTAAAATTCACTATATAAACTATATAAATGTATAAAACTTCCAAACTTTTTTTTTTTAAGATTGATCTATTATTATATGTGAATACACTGTAGCTGTCTTCAGACACACAAGAGATCTCATCATGGATGGTTGTGAGCCACCATGTGGTTGCTGGGATTTGAACTCAGGACCTTCAGAAGAGTAGTCAGTGCTCTTAACCACTGAGCCATCTCACCAGCCTCCCAAACTTTTTTTTAAAGGGACTGATTCCCACAGAGACAGGATTGCCAGCCCCAATACTCTAACACCAAAGACAGTGACCTCAAGCAAGCAAGCAATCGGCCTCAATTCACTTAGACCGCGGCCCAGGTAACCAGTGCGGGACAGGGCTGCCGTCCGTCCACTGTTCACAGGGAGGAGCACTGTCTCGGGCCTGTCAGGAAGGAGGGACTGTGACTAGGCAGAGGTGTGTGACTTGGATCTTGTCTCGACAGCACAATTCCCTGGGACAGTGAGAGGCTGGGTAAGCCAAAGCCTTTTTCCTCTCCTCCATTCAGCCACAAATTGACCAAGCAGCCTGAGAGCTCGGGCGCGTGGGGGCGGGGTGTAGAGCCCCACTCACCATCTCCAGGGCTCCCCGCAATACCCCACACAGGAGGTTGGAGTAAATGAGGGCTGAGTGGTTATCGGGCAGCTCCACAAAGTCCACCAGCGGGTTATTTTCCAGGATGAGGGAGAACTCATCTCCAGCTGGGCTCCAGTTGGTGATGCTTGGAGTGATGCCCAGGTACATCTTGAATGCCACCTGTCGGGGACACCCAACAGCACAGTGGGGACTGGTGAGAACTATGCCATTCGGAAGCGGTCAGAGGACAAAACCGTGGCCTCCAAATCTTTAGCGATCTGGGGAGAGGTGGACATGCAGGACTCCACCTTTCTCCTTCGGGCACCATACAGCTAAGCGCTAGCTCGATATCTGCCTGCCTGCCCCACGAAAGCCGCTGCCTTCAACTGAAGTCTCAGTAAGGAGGATTATCTTTGCTTTACTTTCCTCTGTAGCTCAGGCTGGCCCAGAGCTGACTACATAGCCTACACTGGCCTAGAATTTGCAGCAACCGTCCTACCGTTGTCTTCTGAGTGCTGGAATTATAGGACTGAGTTGCATCTGCCCAAAATGCACATTCTCAAACCTCCACAGCACTCAGCCTCACTTTCGAAGGGGACAGAATTGGGCTTTAATTTCAGCGAGGCCGACGCACCTGCTGGCATTGTCTGTCTGTAGGTAGGATCTTGCTATGTAGCCATGGCTGATCTAGAATTTACATACAGACCATATCAACCACAGACTTGCTGTGACTCTGCAGTTTGCCTCCCAAGTGCAGGGATCACGGGCACATGCCATTACACTCAGTCACAACGAGGCCGTAACACACAAGAAGGAGCCCAGCCACTCTTGCCTGGTGGTTATTCCCAAACCAACAAGAAGGTTGCTTTGGTCCAAAGAGCTGCCTAATCTAATCCATTTTTGGGGAGATTAAGGGAGACAATGAGAGTGGTCAGCAATGACAAGCTTCAGGGGGACAGGTGGCCCACATAAATGACCTTAGCAATGACATCAGCAGTTTCCCGAAAGTCATGACATCTTCCAACATTGGACCGCGCCAAAAAATCTTCAATCAGTCGGACTCCAATGTTGTAGCCCCTTGGAAGGAAATCAGAGAACAGACCATTACAAAGTCAAAATGTCTTATATTTAAACATGAGGTTGTTGTTGGCTAAAGGAGGAGATGGGGATAACACCCCCACACCCTCATAAGTGTACCCCAAATGTCAGCGTCCCAGAACCACCCAGGTGCAGCATGCGGGAGCCTGCCGCTGCCTCCTGAGAGAGATGCTCACTCACATCCTGTCCAGCTGCTTATTCACGTCTTCGTCATTTTCGTAGTCCTTGCACAGCTGGGTGACAAGCGCCCCATAGGTCAGCGTGAATAGCTCGGAACTCTGAAAGAGATGCAGAAGGCAACTGGGACCAAGCAGAACGAAAGGTTCAGGGAGGGTCTGGACCTCCTTGGCTACAAGCATGGGATTCCAGGGAAGGCCACATCATCCGAGGCACAGCAGGACTGCAGCACACCCACTGTGAATTGGCCATAGAAGGCACATCAGGCACCTCACAGTCATCTTCCAAGACAGCAGCAGTCTCTGCCAACCCAGTCTCTGCCACAGCTGTCAGCCTGGGTCACCTGAACCTGGAGTGGGAGGAACAGCCACTCATTGGAGTCAGTGAAAGACAGCCAAGACACCAGCTTCTGTTTCAGGGCAGGTGTGACCAATGGCTTCCCCTCACCTTAGAGAGGGTCCTGACAAGGACTTGGCCTGTATTCCCAAGGCTTGGCATCTCTGCTGCTCATGGAGGAGCTGTCAACTGTGGGAGAACCTGGGTTGGCAGAGAAGGAAGATCCAGAGAGCTCATTACCCTAAGGGCAACTTCTCTTCAAAGTCAACAATATAGGGGAAAAAAATTAATGATTCTTTTCACACAATGGTAAACGTCTAAAAAAATGGGTAAATCTAAGAATACAATATTGGGGGGGGGTGTAAGTTCATTGGTTCATTCTTACTGCTTTTCCAGAATATCTGAATGTAGTTCCTAGAACCCACATCTGGTGGCTCACAGCCATCTATGATACCATTTCCAGGGGTGCCTCAGAAAGCATCTGCAGACACATGGCACACATTAGACTCATGCAGACACACACAAGATAATAATATATAATCTTTAAAAATAAAACAATAAAGCTGGGCAGTGGTGGCACACACACCTTTAATCCTAGCACATGGGAGGCAGAGGCAGGCAGTTTGGGTCTACCTGGTCTACAGAGCAAATCCCAGGACAGCCAAGACTACAAAGAGAAACTGTCTTGGAAAACTAAAAAAGTTAAAATAATAAAAATAAGAAATTAAAAAAAATAATAAATAAAAATAAAATAAAAAATAAAAATAATAAAAAATAAAAAAATAAAAAAATAATAAAAATAAATTTAAGCTGGGCAGTGGTGGCACACACCTTTAATCCCAGCACTTGGGAGGCAGAAGCAGGCGAATTTCTGAGTTCAAGGCCAGCCTGGTCTACAGAGTGAGTTCCAGGACAGCCAGGGCTATACAGAGAAACCCTGTCTCAGAAAAAAGAAAAAAAAAGGAAATTCTAATCACACTTGTGTATGTGTGTGTGTCCGTGAGTATGTGCACATATAAGTGTCCATGAGGACATGTGTGCCAGGGTTGTTTATGGAGGTCTGAAGACTTCGCAGCAAGCACCTTTACCCGCTAATCCATCTCAGCGACCCAAGAACACACATTTCATATACCTGGAACACAAGACTGCTCCAAACTGGTTTCTATTACTGTGCTGGTTGGGTTTTTGTCAACTGGACACAAGCTAGGGTCAACTGAGAAGAGGCTACCTCACTGAGAAAAATCCTCAATCAGACTGTCTGTACATCAGCCTAATGACTTTTAGCATTTTAAGAACATTTATATGTACGGGTGACTGCTGCATGTAAGCATGCGATGCCTTGTGCACACCTGGTACCCGTGGCAGGCAAAAGAGGATAAATGCTAACCCTGGAACTGGAGTTAGGGATGGCTGTGGTCCACTGTATGGGAGCTGAGAACTGAACCCAGGTCACCACTGAGCTATCTCTCCAGCAGTGATTACTGACTGACGTGGGAGGGGCTAGCCTACCGTCAGTGGTGACACTGAGCAGGTGGCCTGGGCTGTACAGACAGGGCATGCCAGGAAACAGCATTTCGTCCTCCTCACTGTGCTTCAGTTCCGGCCTCCATGGTCCTTCCCTTACTACCCTCAATGTTGGACTGTGACTGGATCACAAAAGACAAACCATTTCCTCCCCAGACTGCTTTTACACAGGGGCTTTATCACATCAGTACAAAGCAAACTAGTCAGTTAGTTCCAGGAGTCGGGCACTGCTGTGACAGACCTACCATGTTAAAAATCACAGAGGTTTGTTGGGGGATGGTTTTGTGTACTGTGTACTATTGTCTTTGTACTATTCAAATGCTGATTTCTGGACCGGAAGTGTAGATGCAGGCCTGTCTTGGTTAAAGGGTAGTTTATTGAATCTACTCTTAGACCAGACAACATAAATAAGCCAAATATTTTACATTTGGTACACACTTTGAATATTGATACAGATTTAAGGTTATATCTTGTTACAACATACTATGTACATATGTCTTCACTCTTAGGTATTGTACCTAGTTCTTAAAAATGCAATGTTAAATTCCAATCCTTTTGAAAGCTACCTTACAATCTATTTAGGATAAATAAGAAATGCAAGTTGCCGGGCGGTGGTGGCGCACGCCTTTAATCCCAGCACTTGGGAGGCAGAGGCAGGAGGATTTCTGAGTTCGAGGCCAGCCTGGTCTACAAAGTGAGTTCCAGGACAGCCAGGGCTACACAGAGAAACCCTGTCTCGAAAAACCAAAAAAAAAAAAAAAAAAAAAAGAAAAGGAAGTTAATAGTCAATCAAACTTATGGTCATGTTAGGTACTAGTTTGGTTAATAACGGAAAAAGCTTCATTTAGCTTGCAATAGAAGTGTTCAAAGTTAAGCAGAGAGTAGATGGCTAGAAACAAACACTCAGACATGACATCAACACATCTACAGAATATGGCATTTATTTAAAGATGTCCTAATAAAAGGCTTTTCACGACAGCGATATGTCTGCCGCTGGCAGCACCCCATTCTACTGAAGACGACGGTGAGCATCAAAGAGCCTCCTATGGAGTCTGCTTCAGATGTGGCAAGCTAGACACTGGGCAAGACACTGCCCTTGCTTCAACTGTACGCAGAATGCTGCCCAAACTGGACAGACAGGACGTAGGGAAGTCAACTGCTGAATGTAGCAAGGGAAAGGCAGGCAAGTCCTTCAAAATCACTGCTTCACAAAAACGTCTGTCATAGTCTGGGCCAGAAGGCCGAAGACAGATGCTCCAATGACAAGGAAAGAATGTGGGTGATTGTCCAGACAGCCACTGTCATTTCTGTCAGTTCTGTAGTTGTGGAAGCTGCTTGCTCCGCACTTCTTGCAGACTCGGGTAATATTTATTCTTTCTCAGGTCTCTGATGGAGTTGAAGACTAAATAGTTTTATAATTAAGCTTAAATTGTTTTGGATTTGAGAAAATGTTTTAAGGTCTAACAAGTTATTCTTAGGTCTATATATTCAAGTTTTGATAGAAAATGTTTTAAGTACAGAACTCTAAACTCACCAAGATGGACAGATAATATTTCATTTAAGGTTACCAAATACAAATGGACTTGACATTGTGAATGTAATTTTACTTGACAAGTTTTCATAATTGTTACTATTGTATAGAGTTTATCAATATCAATATAAGAGATAGAATCTTTTATTGGACTAGGGAGGAAATGTGGAGGATGGTCTTTGCGCTGTGTAAAGGCTGTCTCTGCATTGTTCAAATGCTGACTTCTGAGGGAGAGTTGAGGACAGGCCAGACTTTGGTATTGTTATTTTTAGGAAGCATCACCTGTCCCAGAGTTATGTAAAAATTCTTTTCTATCCTAATTGGTTTAATAAAGAGCTGATCAGTCAATTAGCTGAACAGAAGAGCATAGGGCAGGACTTCCAATCCCAGTGAGGAGGTTCCAGAGAGACCACAGAAGGGAGAGAAAGACCATGAGAAGAAGGTGTGGAAAGACCATGTGGAAGGACCAGGATTCGCCCTGCGAGAGCAGCCATGAGGACACACATGGACCAGAGTGACCCAGGGCAGACTCAGGCTGACAGTAAAGGACCACATGGCTGGGAAAGGGGCAGTCTTACAGGCTTAGAACAGCTCAGAACCTGCCCGGCTTAGTGCACGCAGCTTGTTAATAAAATAACAGGTCTCTGTGCCTTTATTCAGGAGCTAAAATGGGCTATTTCTGAGGGAATCCATGGACTGGACGTGTTGACGTGCCTGTGTCTCAGGGCTGGGATGTACCTCAGTGGCAGAGCACTCGTCCAACACCCTGGGTCTGATCCTCAGCACCACAAACACATTCTCAGCTCAACAACAACAGCACCTTTTCTACTGCCAGCAGACTTGATATTTTTATTCTTGGTCTTAGTATTGTAGTATCTGCAGTTTCTCTCACACACTTCATGTAACTGTGTGTGTGGGAGGTGTGTGTATGTGTGTGTGCATATGTTTTACTTTTACTTATTTACTTACATGCACACACATGTGCCATGGTGCCCGTTGAAGAGTCAGAGGATAGTTTGCAGGATTCATTCTTTCTTTCCACCATGTGGAGCCAAAGGCTCAAACTCAGATCATCAGGCTTGCTGGCAAGGGTGTTTACCCTCTGGGCCATTTTACTGGCCCCATTTTTCTATTTTTATTGTGTGTGCATGTGTTGCTGTGGACCAAACTCAGTACTCTATTACTCTATGGACAGCAGTAAGCTACCCAGTCCTGGCAGGACCACCCCCCCCTTTCTAAATTATGTGTATGTGTGTCTGTCTTTGGTGGATATGTCCATGTGAGTGTAGGTGCCCAAGGAGTCAGAAGTCTTGGATTCCCCTGCAGCTGGAGTTACAGGTGGTGTGAGCCTTACAGGTGATTGCCTTTGAGCTACCTACTCCCTGCCATTGAGCTACTCCCCACCACTGAGCTACTCCCTGCCACTGAACTACTCCCTCCTGAATAGAGGCCTGTGCAAGACTTCCAAGAAAAAAAATCCAAAGCATTAAGGCCTAGGACCTTACAACCCTGTGTTCTTCTACATCCACGTGCCATGTGGCAGGGTCACTGCAAGAACAATGCGCTCTCTCTTTTTTTTTTTTTGAGACAATCTCATTATGCAATCCTGGCTGACCTGAAATTTGTTATGTAGATCAGGCATGTCTTGAAGTCACAGAGATCCACCTCTTCTGCCTCCCAAATGCAAAGGATCCCAAATTAAAAGGATCCCCCACCATGCCAGAACAGGACATTTCATTATCTCATTTTGTCTCCCATAAAAACTCAGTAAACGAAAGGCAGTAATCAATCCAGACAGGACACTGAGACCGGATTGAGGAGTGATCAGCACAAGGTTAAACAACTAAGAACTGAAAAATTAATCTGGGGGGACAAAACCCAAATGCTTCCCAGGCAATGTGTCCATTCTACCCCACAACTGCAATATTAATAACCCCCTCAATTAAAACAAACCTTAGCTGCACTAGAGTCAGAGAAAATCAATGTTGGGAGCAGGAAGCTCTTTGAACTCAACTAAAACAGGCAGAGTGGGGTGTCTCCAAGAGACCATTTGCCAGATACACCAAGTGAAAGGAGGCTGTTAGGGAGGGAGTCGTTTTTTAGTAAAGTCAGGGGTTTGGCACTGGAATGGCCTGAGCATGAATGGATGGAGACGATCCAGCAGTTACCAGTCCGGAGAGCTGGCACGAGAGCGTTAACAGGAGAGTTTTCCTTCCATTATTAATGAGTCCTTGGATGAAGACTCCAAGAGCCTCCGCCCTCCATGACTGCCGAATTATATGCAAATCACAATGTTAGCACGCTCCTTACACACAAAGCTCCCTGAGTTCACCAGTGAGAAGAGGCAGGGTCCTGGACAGATGCGCTCACTGCCACAGGACAGACAGGCCTGGAGTCTGGGAACGGGGCTCCTGACTCAGGTTCGCCACACTTTCTATTAATATGCAAGTCTATCTCCAGCCTCAGTTATGAACCTAGCCTATTTAGAACAATACACAATTTGAATATATAACTTAAAGGTCTATATGCTTTTAAAACAGAAGCGGTGAGGGACTGGTGAGATAGCAGGGACTAAAAAAGTAGGTGTCAGATAACTTGGGCACATTAGCCCTTTAGGTCTTAGAAGGTTTATGTAAAATACAGTAATTGTGTGCTCAAGGCTGGGCTACCTGGAAGAGAGCCACTAGAGGGGTATTGTTCCCAAACAGTGGAAAAAGGGACCTATCAGAACCAGGTACTTTGGCTCAGTAGGCAGAGCTGCCTGCTGCTGTGCCTGATAACCTAAGTTAGGTTCCAGAACCCACATGGTGGGAAGAGAGAATGGACTCCTTCAAGTTGTCCTCTGACCTCCACACATACTGTGGCATGTCTTCCCTGTACTAGCTAATTTCCTATCAACTTGATACAAGCTAGAGTCATCTAAAAGGAAAGAATCTTAAGACTGTAGGGCATTTTCTTGATTAATGATTGATGGAGAAGGGCCCAGCCCATTGTAGGCGGTGCCATTCCTCGGCTGTGATCACGGCTTCTCTCAGAAGGCAGGCTGTGCGAGCCATGAGCAGCAGGTCAGTAGGCAGCACTCCTCCATAGCCTCTGTATCAGCTCCTGCTTCCAGGTCCTTCCTGTCCCCAGTGCTTTTGATGATGAACTGAGAATGAAATAAGCCTTTCCTCCCCAAGTTGCCTTTGATCATGGTGTCTCATCACAGAAATAGTAACCCTAACATACGACACCCTCCCCAATAAATAAGTAAATCTATGTAAGAAAAAAAAAGGTAATAGCTAGGTATGCCTGTAACCCCAGTACTGGGGAAATAGAGGCAGAAGAAATAGAAGTTGGAAGTGAACCTGGAATAATCAGAAAAACTTTATCTCAAACACACACCGGTGGCTGAAGGAAGCCCTTGGCAAGCCCAGAGTAGCATCAGCAGGAACTGAGTTAGAAAATGCAGTCCCCAGTTTCATTCACTCAACGGACAGCCTGCCCAGTGGCAGGCATTGTTCTAGCTGCCAAGACTGGAGCACTAGAAGGGACAAACCCTTGCCCTGCTTGAGTTCCCATTCTCACAGGACAGACTGAAAACAAAAGTAGCTTGGGGGTTGTGGGGAGCACGCCTTTATTCTAAGAGCTCGAGGGAGAGACAGGTGGATCTCTGAGTTCAAGGCCTGCCCGATCTGTACAGCCAGGGCTACACAGAGAAACCCTGTCTTGAATACTCAAACCCTCCCTCACCCAAAAGCAAACATATAATTTATAATGAGATATTTAAAATGAAAAAGATAGTGCTGTGAGGAACCAGTCAAGGGTCCAGGGAAGGCCTCTGGCGGGGCGTGAGATCGGAGCATGTGTGAATGTAGGAGGGCACTGTGTGAGGATCTAGGGGAAGGTTCTTCCAGTCAGGGACAGCAGCAGCTGGAGGAGCTCTGAGAGCAGGAGCTCCTGGCCTCCCTAGTTACCACACAAGAATACTAGAAAGGGTGACCGCAGGCACAGGCACGTCAAGGGACGCTAGAGGCTTCAATACTGGCCCTGGACGGACAGCTCAGAGGTTAAGAATCCTTATTGCTCTTACAGAGGACCCAGGTTCAGTTCCAAGCACCCCATCAGACAACTCATAACTTACTGCGTGCACAAACACACACACACACACACACACACAAAATAATAAACAGATCTTAAAGACAAGAACGAACAAAATATAATACTTCAATGCTGTCAGGCGTGGTGGTGCATTGCTTTCATCCCAGCACTTGGTAGGCAGAGACAGGGGGATCTCTGGTTTCCAGGCTAGCCTGATCTACATAACAAATTTAAGGTCAGCCAGGGCTATGTAGAGAGACCCTGGCTCAAACAAACAACATCAATACTGAGTCCAGGAGAAATCAAATACTGATAACAGGATACAAAAGCTAAAGAATAAGTGTCTTCTCCTATCACCAAGGAAATACCAGCCCCTTAATTTAACACCCTTTCTTCTAATCTTGGGTACCACTGCCCCCATTTTGTAGCTAAAGAAACTAATAATCACTTGAAAATGCCAAGGAACATGTATGTATTTTCTTCCAGATGACATTGTTTTCTAGCACAGCACTCTCAACTATTGTTATTTCTTCCAGAAATCTCCCCCATGGGGGGTGGGTGTGTGTGTGTGTGTGTGTGTGTGTGTGTGTGTGTGTGTACTATGCGTGTGTGTACTTCTCAGTCACATCCTCGGTCCCCCAAAACTAATTCTTAACTTATCATCCCCAGAGTATGTTGAGGCCCACAAATCCCTGGAAAGTGCAAACAAATGTATGTAATGTTATGTATATGGTGCAGGTTTTTTGCATTTTGTGTTTGCGGTGCCTGGGATCAAACCCAGCTTTGATCACTGAGTTTGTGTTTGTGTAACTTAATGTTTGTGTAACTTAATATTTGTGTAGAGATGAATCATCGCGTGTCTTAAAAAGTGGTCTTAGAGAGAAAGGGTTATGAACAACTAGCCTGGGGGGTTGGGGATTTAGCTCAGTGGTAGAGTGCTTACCTAGCAGAAGCAAGGCTCTGGGTTAGGTCCTCAGCTCTGGGGTTGGGGTTGGGAGAACTAGCCTGGAATAACAGGGGTTCCATTTGTGCTGGTAGTTCCTGGTATAAGACGAAAAGGTGTGAGGAAAGTCTAATCATCCTGTCCCGAGGGGAGTACATAGGCTTCCAGATCTAGTCATCAGGCAACCTCAGATTGGTCCAGCTGGGTTTTGGTGAAGTTTGAATTCAGAGTATCCTGCATTTGCATTCTGCCCCTGAGTTACATCCCAAACCTGATCACAGCACCCCACACACACCCCACACACTCTTGTGTGTCAAAAATAGTTTTAAGTAGCCTAGGTTGGCCTCCATCTTATCACAGGCTAAGGACAACCCTGAATTCCTGACCCTTTTTCTCTACCATCTGAGGGCTGGGATTACAGGCATGCATGACCAAGCTTAGTTTATGTGGTGCTGGGAATTAAACCCAGGGTCCTGTGCATGCTAAGCAGACAATCTACCGATTTGAGCTACATCTCCACTCCCAGATGTTCAGTTTTAAACTCCAAAACAAAGGTACAACATGGGCATGGGCAGTGGGCAGTTCTGCAAAAGAATACACTAAAGGGGGAAAAAAAACAAAAACAACACACCTGACAAGAAAGCTTCCTTCCTTGGGATTTGGAGAATATTGAAATCCACCTGACGCTCCAGACCAAGCCCAGCCTTTTGGGATTATATACTGTCCCACTACTCTCAAGTCAGGAAAGGACAGTTACCCTCTCAACCATTGCTGGGGCCACTGAGTACTTAGGCCGGCTCACTTCTTTATGTTAGATGGCAAGTTCCCTTCTGACAAGACCACTGTCTAAGCTAGTCTCACAATGCCCAAAGCATAGTGAGAGGCTGCATACTTAGTAGTCTGAGATATTCACTGTGGAAATGGAGAGGCATGGGTTTAAATCCTAACTCTTCCTAAGCGTAAATCTGGATGTCACATAGGCTTCCCTGAGCGGTACAACGCCATAACATTATGCACAGAGTAGGGGTTACCTTGTGGTAATCACGTAATGGAAGCAACAGCCTAGCACCAAACACACAGTAAGAGATCAGTAAATGGTTGTTACTGTTACTGACTACAGTCGCTGTTGTTGGTCTAGCACAGAGACCCGGGCGTAGCGGGCGGGGACGCCACTCAGGGGTCCTCCAACCTGCCCCAGCGCAGGACGCCTAGGGAGTGACCCACATTGGGACTTCCCCATCCCACAGCTCACAGCAGGACTCATTTGACAATCACTTGGAGCGCCAGCACCAGGCCCCTTCCCAGGAAGCTTCAATTCCACCCGGCCCGCCGGGTCACGCGCTCAGTTACCATTTTCTTGCTCTCGGTGCCACGGTTCGCCTGCCTCGACATGGTGCCCACCGTTCAGTGCCGCCTCACCTCAACTCCTCACAACCCAGATCCCAGACCCTGGGAGACGCCGATTCAACCCAGCCGCGGCCCCTCAGCGTCTAAGACTGACCGGCCCCTCCTCACTGCGTCTGCGCGGCGTGGCGCAGAGGACCCCGGGACTTGTGGTTCGGCCGACCAAAGTCAGACTACAGCATCCGGCAGTTCCACCGGAAGTCCCGCCCGTTGTTCAGCAAGAACTGCAGCTCCGGAATGCTAAGAGCGCCGGGCTGGCTGCACCATTATGGCCGCTAGGTGGCATCCGCACCTTGTGGTAGTCCTATATTGTCCACAGAGTGTCCTTATTTTCCTCCTCCACTGGCTCTGTGATGCTCTGCAAATTCTTCTCTCCCAGATTGGTCTTGGAAAGTCCCTATTTTGAACTGTCTTCTTTCGCTGCAGCTCAGTTCCAGAAGCTCCCAGAATGTCCTGGAAAACTAGCAATGGCTCACACAGAGGTCTAAAGTTCATTATAAAAAGTTTGAATGACTACATACTCTGTGTCAGGATAGTTAACGACTTTCTCTTCTAACTGCCATCTGTGCCCAAACCCCAAACACAGCCAAGCCCTGCATCCTACCACCTGTGGCCTTTTCAACAAATCCAAGTCACTTGTCACTCTCTTACCTTCCCTTCTCTAGAACAGTTACCCTGCCTAGTTCCCAGAAAAACAAAAATGCCAGCTGTGGTGGCACTCAGTGCCGACTTCTAATCCCAGGATGCCATCTGAGGCCAGGCGCTGGAGTTCTTTCAGTTGCTTTAAATATTAATGAGACATGAACACAGATACTGGGCGCAGAAAAGGTATACCGAGTAAATGTGATTCCCTTCGAGCTACACTATCAAGACAGTCCAACAAATCAAAACACAGCACAACAATCGTTGAGGAATCTGCTAGCTGACCAAACTCTTCTAACCCATCACCAAGGCAAAGCCTTGTCATCACTGACCACAGCCCTTTGGATTTGGCTCCCGCCGTCTCTCCTTAGTGGTCAGCCCTGTGGGCGCTGAGCTTGGAATTAAGGTCTTCTCACTTCAGCCTGCTTGCCTGTCTCTGCAGCAACTGTATACTATGGTGTACCACCCGGCCTTCACCATGACAACTAGTCTGCCCAGATATTGAGCCAGCTAGGCTGGGAGAAGTCTGGAGGGGCCAAGAGTTTCCCCCAGTCTCTCCCTGAGGGTATAGGACCAATCATTATTATACCCTTCTCCCTGTGGCACAGACATTCTGGGGCCTCCCTAGAGGTAGCGAGAGATCCCTGACTCTCCGTCCTGAGGCATGACCTCAGGAGGCTGCATGAGGGTCTGTAGAAAGGAGCAGAGGAAAACAGAGGTCTGTAGCCTTGGGAGAGCAGTGGGGCTAGTCAAGAGCCTTCTACATTCCCAGGAGAAGGGACAGCTGAGGTGAAAGCAGCAGTTGGCCAGCCTGTCTGTCGGTCTGGGCTCCTCCCTGCCGGCTGCCTTGGCTGCCCACAGAAACCTGAGTCACAGTCACAGGCAGCCGCCTGACCCCACCCAGCCTGCTGTCAGGCAGGGCGGTTCTGGACAGACTGGAGGTGGAGCCTCTCCTTGCCTTCTCACAGACTGATTATTCCCCTCTCTGCCTGTGATTCCCAAACTTGGCCCTGCCTTCTCTTTGGGACAGTTCTCAGAGTCATCAGTTTTGAATTAAGGGTGGGGGTGGGGCACCTGTATTGATCTATAAGGTCTCATCCTTATTCAGACTGAAACCTAAAATCTCCTTGGGGTGGCTGTCAAGGCTCAGGAGTAGAGTGCAGCTCTGTATGGGCAAGGCCCTGGGTTTCATCTCCAGCACAAACAAAACGAACTCCCTACCTACACAGCAGGCCCCAAGTTCTCAGACTTCATTTTTCAACTCCAACCCCTCCCTCTCTACGACCTGTAGGGAGTAAGATATTTAGGAAACCAGACACCCCTCCCCGCCCTCATCTCCTGTTCCCTAGAAAAGAAGGCAGTAGGAGTGGAACATAAGAAACTCAAGGTCATCCTCAGCCACACAGTGTGTAGAAGTCCAGCCTGGGCTACAAGAAGTCTGGTCTCAAAAAAAAAAAAAAGGAAGGAAAGAAAAGAAAGGAAAGGAAAGGAAAAGAGAAATAAGGGCTGGAGAGATGGCTCAGTGGTTAAGTGCACTGACTTCTCTTCCTCTTCCAGAGGTCCTGAGTTCAAATCCCAGCAACCACATGGTGGCACACAACCATCTGTGATGAGGATCCGATGCCCTCTTCTGGTGTGTCTGAAGACAGCGACAGTGTACTCACATACATGAAATAAATAAATCTTTAAAAAAGAAAAGAAAAAGAAAAGGAAAGAGAAGAGACACCAGGACCAGTTTCTCATCCCTAGTATCAGCTTGAAAAAAAGACTTCCTCCAAGGCACCCAAAGGCTTGACCTCTGTAGTACTGAATTTTAGTTCCTCTTGCCCTTCCCTTCCTCCTCCTCAAGAGCTGGAGGGAGAGAGGCAGCTGGTCACCACTACCCTGAAGGACTTTTCCCAGTCCCAGTCTCAAGCAGCAGGCCCTGGAGGCTAAGGCTCCTTCAGAGAGGCAGTCTAAGTCACAGCCCCTCCTCTTCTTTGTGCTGTGCGGTGGGGGTGGGGCGGGAGTGCGAATCTGGTGGCTGTACTTTCCGCTACCCCCAAAAGACTCCTCCCACTTCCTACTTTGTGGGGGTGGAGGCAGCATCCCAGGCCCTAGTCCTGAGATTTGTATCTGAGTCAAATCTCCTGGCCAGCCCTGTTTTCTTCAGCGCTGGGTGGGTTCATCGTGGGCTCTGCCCCATCAAACCTCGGCGATTGGGAGCGCTTTTGCTCCAGCCTTCCTCCTAGAGGATATCGTCCTGATCTCCAATCAGAGATTTCCCCCCAACCCCAGCCCAGCCTCATGGAGAAACTAACGATTCACTTGCTCTTGTCTATTTCCGTGGAGGGGGAGGAGACTGCCCTGGGCAGCTGAGGCGACAAAGTTCCCAGCCTCATGCCGAATGGGCAGGATATCCTCTTGGGGCTTCAGCCCCAGATGTTACACATACCCATGACTGCACTTTCTTTGAGAAGGCATGTGGAGCCCTCACATAATCCCAAACGTAAAGGTACCAGTCTTTTCTAAATAAGTAAGTAAGCAAGCAAACAAATAAATTAATCTGTTAATCCTCGATTGCTGGGCTAAGGGTCCTCCTGGTCAGTTACAGGGAGAGAAGTGTCTACTCCACCCAAACACATTACGGGGCTGTAGCGCTGCCCTGGCTCCGGGCAGGCTCTTCAGCTGTGCCAGAACCCTCTAGCTGTTGCTGGCCCCTCCCGCTGGCTAACTCTCAGATAGCCTGCTGGTCTGCAGCACTAAAACTGAGGAGTCCAGGAATCATAAATGTAAGAGGCAAGGGCTCCTCTCAACTTTGGTACCTCGAACATTGCGTGAATTTTTTGTTGTGACAGTGTTGTAGGGCTTTTAAGTCATATTCTTGCCTTGCATTCACTGGATGACAAGAGCACCCTCAGCTGTAACAACCAAAGTGCCCTTAAACACTGACAAAGGCCCTCCCGAGTGTCTGTGTGAATGCAAACATGTCTTTGGTGGAGGACCGTGAATGCAGCCTAACACCTCACACCCGAGTTACCCCTGTCCGGTTCAGAGAACTCCCCAAAGTCAGTCCTAGATGATCAGATACACCACATGCAGATTTCTAGTTTTCATATCTTCCCCAGCATGGACTCTCTTGATCTTCGACCCATTTAAACCCACTGTCCCTCTTTATTCCTGAACTCTCACCACTCTGGGAACCTCACCACTCCCACCTTTATCCCAGGTCTGGGAGGTAGGAAAAGAACCACCCCAGACAGCTGGCCCCTTGTTGGGTTTTGCTCCTGAATTATTTAATAAACTCTGCAGGGCTCAGTATGAGCCTATATCCAGCTCTGGACAATGCAAATCTTAGACCTCTGGCTTCACAAAAGACAGTCATGGACTCTAGCATCCATATGATCACTCATCCTGCAGATGAGATGACTAACAGCAAATATGGAAGGTCATCTTAATCCTCTTTTACATCTGAATTCCCTTCATCATCAAAACCATCATCAATGTCATATTTACTCAGCACTTCGTAGATACCAGGCTCTATGCTAAGTATTTCATTTGCATTGTCTTGCTTAATCTTTACAAAGACCCTCAATATACTTCATGACACCATTTATATTATTTTATTTTTTATTTATTGTGAAGCTTATCTCATATATCCCAATTGCCCTCAAAATTGCCCCATAACCAGGGGCTTTTATTTATTATAATACTATTTAAAGGGAGTTTTCTTTATTATATTCCTTACTTCTAAAAATTGGTAGCATGTGCCTTTAATCCCAGCACTAGGGTGAAAGAAGGAGGATCTCTGTAAATTGGAGGCCATTCTGGTATACAGGGTGAATTCCAGGCCAGCCAGGGCTACACAGTGAGACCCTGTCTAAATACATATATATTTTTTTCTTTTATTTTGCTTTTTTTTTTTCTCTGTGTAGCCCTGACTATCTTGGAACTCAATCTGCAGACCAGGTTAGCCTCAAACTCAGAGATCCACCTCCCTCTGCCTCCAGAGATGTATTACATTCTTAATTCTACATATGAGAGTGGAGATCAAAGAACAACTTGCAGAAATTGGTTCTTTTTTACCACATGGGTCCCAGGAATTCAACTCAGATCATCAGGTTTGGCTGAAAGCACCTTTACCTACCAAGCCATTTCCCTGAAGCATCTTTTGAACTTCTGATCCTCCTGCCTCCGCCTTCCAAGTGCGGAGATTGCAGGCCCATGTCATCACACCTGCTTGATGTGGGGCTGGAAATCAAGCCCAGGGCTTAGTGCATGCTAGGCAGCCACTGTGAGCTAAACTACACCCCCAGCTCCACTATTCCTAGCTTATCAACTTTAGAGTTTCAGGAGATTTGTCACTTGTTAGCTCTAGTTGCTGGCCTTTAGCACCATCCTTTTCTAAAGTCACTCAGCCTCCAGTCTTGTCGAGTCTTCCCAAGCCCCCACAGAGTTCAAAGCTCCAGTTACTTACTACACTTATTGGGATAGAGACTGCTTCTAGGTTGCCTGAAACCTCTACCATCGTACTTCCTGCCCTCTCCCTTTGAATGGCTGTTCTGTGGAGGTGCTCTAAGGAAGGAGGGTTCAGTGGTTAGGAAGGGGAAGGAGGGACAGGGAGACAGTGCCTCCCAGGCCCTAATCTGTAGACAAGCAGAGCACTGACCTCCAGGTCAGGACAAAGAGCAGGGCCAGGGTAGGCAGAGCCCAGCGGCCCCTCCTTCCTCCCTCCAGTCTGGTCCTCTCTGCACCAGCACCTCCATTATCGATCCACCTTCCCAGCAAGCTCCCTGCACCTTGTTCCAGGCCAAGCTTAACTTGGCTCGAGGCCCTCACCTCAGCAGGCGGGCATTGAACCAAGAGATAGGAGAGCCCACTCCAGAGCACAGAACCTGAATATTTTCGGGGAGGAGGGTGAAGAGAGGCTTACTACTCTTTATCGCGACGTGCCATAGGAAAGAAAATCCTTCTGGAGAGATGTGGGGGCGGGAGGGGGGGCTTCTGATGAAGGTAGGGGAGGTTCAAGGTTAGGACCACCCAGTTTGAACTAGGGAGGGCCCCAGCAGATTAGAGACCTGAGTAAAACAACCTTACAGGGTTGTAATTACTCTCAGAGAAAAAAAGAAGACACCAACCCTAGGGTGCAAGAGGAAAGGCGCCTTCACAGCCATCACTAGAAAAGAGAAAGGATAGCCCTTTTAGGAGTCTCCATGAGACCGTTCTTCAGGCGTTGCAATGTCCCCCCCAGGAAGATTTTGTCTAAGGCAGGCTTGGTAGAGAATTTAGACTTCATGGTGTAACCTCCAGCATCCAGAGTGAAAATAGGGGATCCCAACCCAGCTTCCCACTCCCCCAGTCCCAGCGGCGGGTGAGTCACCCGAGAGCTCCCTACATAGTCTTCAGGCGCGCGGCAGGTACCAACGCGCGGCCGCAGGGGGAGACAGGGTGTCCCGTAGCGTGCCCCCAGCTCGGCGTCCGCCCTGCGGCCACCGCAGACGGAGCATCGTGAGGTTACCCGAGCTGCATCGCTGGGCGGAGTCGGAACCCTCTGGTTGTACCCGCGGTGACTCCGAACTCCAACACTGCGGGGGCGGTCGTCCCCCGCGCACTTGGTACATTCGGAGAGGACAGGCCCAGCCCGGGCGGTACAATAGGGTTGGGCCGCGACCAGGACTGGGCCGGCGCGGGGCAAAGGAGCAGAATCGCGGTCGTGCAGGACCGACCTCGGCTAGCTGGTTACTTAGAGCTTCATTAGCCACTGGCCTCGACCTCTCCCATTCCGAGCGCGGCCGCCTCTGGGTCTTTGCCCGCTGGGCGGGCCGGGCGGGATGCGCCGCGGGACCCTGGTCCTGGCCTCCGGCCGTCGCCGCCGCCGCGGCTGAGACCCCCCTCCCCCCAAAAAAACCTCCAGTGACGCCGCAGCCATGGAGAGTGGCCCGCGTGTGGAGCCCGGCCCGGGCGCACCCGCAGGTAAGCCGGGAGCCACACGAGAGCGAGCCCGGAGGGAGGCTGGGCGGCCAAGGATGAGGCTGGCGGCTGGGCGGGGACCCCTCCCCCGCCGCGCCCTCTGACCACTTAGAAGTTTAAAAATAAAGGCTGCGGTGGCTGGCGAGGCTCGGGGCCACGGACGCATCTTCTGACAGCTGCCTCCTCCCCCCAACCTTTGCGCCGGGACGCACGGGGCATCGGAATCCGTGGGAACCCGGCTAGGGAATCGATGGGGTGACCCTTCTGCCGCAGCCCGGTGCCATCCTCTGTTCCCCACCCCCACTCTCCTTCGAGATCCACCCCAGACTCTGAAGATCCTCTTTTACTGAGCTGGAGCTGCTGTCTTCTCCATCCTCCGTGGGCACGTGTGACCTTAGCCTTAATGTGTGTGTTAGGGGACCAGATTCTCAGGTCTGGAACCATGCATACCGTAGCTAGGCCCTCGTACCCCCACGCCCAGGCCCTGGCCCAGACCTCGCCCCCACCCCATCCGTCCAGCTGCCGCGCAAAGGGCCTGTTGCTGTTGTGGGCCGACCAGGAGGGGAGGGAGACGAGGGGGAGGTCTTTAGCAGTGGCTGCCAAGTAACCCGCCGGATAAAGGCGAGGGGGAGGGGGAGGCGGTATTGTTTGGGGCGCGGGCGGGAGCTGGGGAGTGGGCCGCCTTCCCAAAAGCCAGGCCTACTTAAGAGCCCACCTAGTCTGATTTGGGACAGGAGTGACAGAGGTCTGCTGGCACCACGTCACTTCTCTGGGCTGGAGTCTGTAGAATGAGGTGAACGCTCAAGGATGGCACTCCCGACGTGCCACATCATTCCCCCAGACTGAGGTTTTTGGATGCTTTACACACACACACACACACACACACACACACACTCTCTCTCTCTCTCTCTCTCTCTCTCTCTCTCTCTCTCTCTCTCACTCACAGTCTCAATGCCCACCAAAGCTCTCCTTTCCACCCCTCACCCCACCAACCACCAGTGTCCTGGACTTCTGCAAATCCCATTCGATCTGGGAGCAGCTGATGAGGGGGTGGGGACAGAATTCTGGTTGGGCCTGGTGTTGGAGGGAGGATTCTTTCTTCCTGGAAGGGGAGGGAAAAGCATGATCACTGAGGACCCAAGTCCTGATCCACTGACACAGTCATCCCCACACTCCCAGAGAGTCCCCAGTCTAATCCTGTCACCTCCCTGCCCCTTGGGGTGTGGAGCCCAGAATGAGAGTATCTATAGGTGTGGAGAGCATCCAGGATGAGGTGGGGCTGCTTGGCTGTGGGTGGGCTCCTCCCTGTGTCAGTGTGGGTGCTTGGAGGGGACCTAAGACATGTAAGAGGACACAGGAGAGTGGAGGACTTCTGGAGGTTTGCGGACTGTGTTGGCAACACGGGTGGTCGGGTTTGTCTTGGCTCTACGGAGCCTGAGAGGGGACACCTAGGGAGACCCAGCCTGGACTAGCCATCTGCTTACTGGTACTTTGCACCTGAGAGTCCTTGGCACCGGGGTGTGCACGAGAGCCCGAATGAGGGCAGGGACACAGCCTCAGCCGTGGCTGGTTTATAATTAGGGCACTTGGATGGGTGGCCCAGACTGCGTATGGGGGCAGGGGTGGGATGCTTGACTATACTGAGGGCCTAGGTGAGTGCCGAGGGCCACATGCAGAGGCCTGGCATGAGAAGACCCTTCTATTCACAGGGATCTAGATGGAGTTACATGACAAGCTGGGTCACGATCATGACTTGACTGTACACATTGAGAATCTGAAAGTGACTGAAGCGACGACTTCCTGGGAGTAAATGACAGGACCATAGCATGTGCCAGGGAGATTATGGGGCAGTGGTCTAAGTCTCTAAGTATTGGTGACATAACACTGCTCTCTTTGGGTGCTTAGTTGTACACCGACCTGTAGCAGACAGCATGGGGTAGGGGACAAGGGTGGCATCCCCTTTAGAGTTAGACGGCCCAGATGGAAATCCCAGACAGCCTCCTGCACTGGACCCAGGGATTCTGCTCCCTGGGGAAAATAAGGAGCAGGGTTTGAGCTCTGAGCCTCTTGTGGTTGATGGGAAATGATGAGCCTTAAGGAAGCTGGCATGCAGACACCAGACACCCCGGTAAAGTACGATTACCATTATTGTGGTTAGGCTCATTACAACTGGTGCCAGCAGGGAGGCGTGAACTATGGGGGAGGGCGGGAATTGGGAAGCAGTTCAGAGTGTAGAAGAATCGATGAGTTCCATGTCATAACCTCCACTGTGTGATGGGTGCGGGGAGGGGTTCTTAACCTGAACCTTAAGTTTTCCCATCTAGAAAGTAAGAATAATGCTAGAAGTGACCCCTCGGGCACACCAGGCTCTTTAACTTAGCCCCTGGCACGCACTTAGTATGCAATCAGTGCCAGCCTAGGTTTGTGTTTTATTGATACCATTTCTAATTCTGTCGGAGGTCTGAGGACCAGAGATGGGCCACCATTAGGATGGGGGGGGTGGTATAAATAGGGCAGAATACCAGGCGAGGGACATCTAGGCTGATGTGAGGAGCTGGAGGGCATCTGGACAAGAGAGAGACTGCTGCACCTGATGTAGGACTGTGGCAGGAGGAGAGAAAACAGGAGTCAGCCGGGTCTCGGTCTTACACATTGTCCTGTGGCCCCACCGTGTGACAGCAGGGTGCTGGTTGTGCTGAGGTGGTGAACGCAGTCGACACCTACTCTGACTTAGTGGGGGAGCTGATGTGTTCTCTGAAGGGCAAGCACCGTGGTTGCTTGCCCGTGTAGCTCTGCAGAACGTGGGCTTTGTTTCTGGCAGACCCCCACAGAAGTTGGGGAGATGGGCCCAGTGGCCCGCAGATATCCATGCAGCAGTCAGCATGGATGACACCTCCCACTGCCGGACAGTCCCCCTCACTGGACTGGTGGGTTCAGTAATGAGGACTTTAATGAGCCTCTAATGTGCAGTCACGCATATGCAAATGAGGAATAAGGGCACTTGGCCAGCTCGGCCCTTTTCCCCCTAAGAGTGGCCAGCGGCTATTAGTGGGGCAGAGGCGAGCAAAGGAGCCGGAAGCTGAAGGCAGGGCCCAGACTGGAGTGGAGGCACGATGAGAGGTTAGTGCCGGTCTGACCAGAGGCCGTAAGCAGCTGGGAATGGTGTCCTCGGGTCCCCTCTGGGCCGAGGAGGGAGTCAGAGAGGCAGGCTTAGATAATGTAGCTTTGTTGGCCGGTGGTAGCTCTGCCTGGTACCCCGGGGCACAGCCTCCAGTGTTTCCTCCATCACCTCTCAGCTGCAGCTCTTCCCCTAGGGAAATGGGGAACTTGGAGTAGGGAATGTGATATTGCTGTTCCTCCTCAGTTGTCAGGGGAGACGCGGACCTAGGGAAGGAGGTGATTCCTTGGATCTCCAAACTCCCGTTTCTTGCTCCTGTCCCCTCACCCCCCACTTGTTCATGACCTTCCCTGTGCCAGGCCGCGTCCTCTCTCCTTTGTTCCTCATGACAATCCCATGAGGAGGAACTAATTTTCTCCCCATTTTATAGATGAGACCCAGAGAGATACGGTTACTCGCCGGAAGCCACATGGCTAGGAACCGGCAGCCGCAGGATTCGAAGTTTCGGCACCAAATCTTTATACAGAATTATCATGACCAAGCAAGCCAGGGACAGGGTCTGACCCACTCCCTTGTGTGGGCCTGGTGGCCGTGGCGCCCCTGGTCATTTCCCCTTGCAAACCCTGGTCGCTCATGGGTTCCCTGTGAATCCAGTCAGGTTGGAGACGGAGCACATTGGACTCAAGGGGTGAATGATAGTCTAACTGAAGAAGGCTCATTCTCCAGACTGCGGACTGGGGCCGAGGGAGGGACGCGGTGGAGCCTGGGCTGCTGGATGGGGTCATTTCCTGCCGCCTAAAATAACAGGAAGTGAGTGCTCCTGATTGGAGGCTAGGAAACAATGGCCGCCAGTCCTGCCAGGGCTCTCCTTCAGAGCCTCTGTCACACTAAGGCTACAGAAGCTTCAGCCTAGCCTCAGGACCCTGCCTCCTACCTCTGGGGGAGGCTGGCCTCTCCCGCCCGGTGTACTGCTTACAACTGCCTAGTTCCTCCAGGCCAGGCTATGCTGCTCTTAAGAGACATCTGTCCTGGCCCAGCCCCCGGGTGTCCCTCAGGCTTGGTCCTTCCTAGCCCTCCTCCCAGCCTGGATCTCTCCAGGAGGAGAAACCTGGGAACCTCCCCACAACCCTCCCCCCCATAGCAGTGAGGGTCGATGGGGACAGTTAACCTGACTGCAAACCCCACCTTTACCCTCCGCCAGCTCTGTGGCCTTACCAAGTGTCTTAATTCTCAGAATCTGCTTTTCTGGTTTGTAAAGTGGGGTCATAGTGTGCCCCCCTAAGGATGGAACCCAAATTAAGAATGAACTAATGAAGTTATATACTTAGCTGGACATGGCACAGGCCTTGCGTATGCTTCTGTGCATGTGAAGTTCTGAATCCCAAGTCTCTTTCCTGAAAGAGACACAAGAGTGCCTTGTGACCATCATTGCGTGTGCCCTTGTCTATGTTGTCTGCTTTCTCCCTGGGGTTCTCTCTCTCTCTCTCTCTGCCTCTCTCTCTCTGTCTCTGTGCCTGCCCGCCCCCTCCTATCTCTCCATCTTTCTCCTGTCTGTGTCTGTGTTCTGTCTCTGTCTCTCTGTCTCTGTCTCTGTGCCTGCCCGCCCCCTCCTATCTCTCCGTCTTTCTTCTGTCTCTGTGTGTCTGTATCTCTGTCTCTCTGTCTCTCTCTGTCTCTGTGCTTGCCCACCCCCTCCTATCTCTCCATCTTTCTTCTGTCTCTGTGTGTATGTGTATCTCTGTCTCTCTGTCTCTCTCTCTCTGTCTGTCTGTCTCTCTCTCTCTCTCCTCTCTCTCTCTCTGTCTCTCTCTCTGTCTCTGCGCTTGCCCGCCCCCTCCTATCTCTCCGTCTTCTGTCTCTGTGTGTCTGTGTATCTCTGTCTCTCTCTCTCTCTCTCTGTCTCTCTCTCTGTCTCTCTCTCTCTCCTCTCTCTCTCCTCTCTCTCTCTCTCTGTCTCTCTCTCTCTCTCTGTCTCTCTCTGTCTCTGTGCTTGCCTGCCCCTCCTATCCATCTTTCTTCTGTCTCTGTGTGTCTGTGTATCTCTGTCTCTCTCTCTGTCTCTGTCTCTCTCCTCTCTCTCTCTCTGTCTCTGTCTCTCTCCTCTCTCTCTCTGTCTCTCTCCTCTCTCTCTCTCTGTCTCTGTCTCTCTCTCTCTCTCTTCTCTCTCTGTCTCTCTCTGTCTCTCTGTCTCTGTCTGTCTGACTGTCTGTCTGTCTCTCTCTCTCTCTCTCTTGTATACCTGTCGTATACCTGTCTTTCTCTGTTTATCTTTGCTCTCTCCTTGCCTGTCCTCCCATCCTGTCCTCATCTGTCAGGTCTAATGTTGACACCTCAGAAGCCATTGCAAGACATGGAGGTGCTTAGCTGCCTGTCCTGCCTCCTTTGTCTGCATCGGCTCCAGCCTCGCTGCTGCCCGCCCTCCCAGGATCTACATGCTGCTTCCCCCAGCTCTCACCTGACACACTGCTCTGCCATGGAGATGGGCCTCCCTTCCAGTCGGGCCTGGGGCCTCACTCCCTGCCTCCTGTCGGCCAGCCTGGGCAGGAGCCTGCCTACCCTGCATTCCTGAGCTCTTAGCTCAAGGCCTGCATGCCCCACCTGCACCCTTCACTTTTGTTGGGGAACCTCCCTGGGGGAGCCAGCGAGTCACTTCCTTCTTAGGGAACAGACAGGAGCCTGAGGAAAGGATGTCACTGACACCAGGCAGGAACAGCATGACATAAGATTTTGTCATCAGGCAACATGGGGTTAAAACCCTGCCCCTGTCATGGACACACTATTCAGTATGACTAACAGTTAACTTACCTGTGATGGAGTAGGGGATATTTAGTACTTTCCCTTTAGGATAGTTACGAGAATTGAATGACATAAGAGAACATGGCTTAGGACTTGGCAGAGGACAGCAGGACCTCATACAGTCATGACATTTAGGGTTGAGAGAAACATCTATGCCTGGAAGCATCTTGGAGGTCTCACTGTCTACTCTCTTTTTTGCATTTTGATTGTTTGTCTGTTTGGGATTATTGTTTGGTTGGTTGTTTTTGTTTTCGTTTTGTTTGTTTTTTGGTTGTTTGTGTTTTTTTGAGACAGGGCTTCTCTGTGTAGTCCTGGCTGTCCTAGAAATCATTCCGTAGACCAGGCTGACCTCGAACTCAGAGAACACCCCCACCACACACACACACACACACACACACACACACACACACACACACACACACCTCTGCCTCCTAAGTGCTGGGATCAAAGGTGTACACCACCACTGCTCTTCATTTGCTTTGTTTTTTAATACAGGGTTTCTTGTAGCTGAGGCCAGCTTTGAACACTTGAGTCTCCTGCCTTCACCTACCAAGTGCTGGGACTATAGGCATGTGCTACCATGCTTGGGTGATTGACTGTACATTGCATAGGTAGTTTCTCACACATGTCTGTCCATCCATCCTTCCATCTGTCCATCCATACATCCACATGTTTAGGTCTTCACTGATCAGACCCAGGGTTCCTACTATATGTCAGGCATATCCTGTATGTGCTACAGAGAGGACTAAGGCTTAGCCTCTCAGTGAGTTTTTCCACTGCTGGGGTGGAGATGGCAGGCAGGCAGAAAAGTGAGGCTGAGATCAGAGCGGTGAAGGACCAGTTGGAGTTAAGGTAGCAGAAACCTGTCTGAAAGGACTGCGAGGAGGTAGCACCCCACACATGCAGCAGGCCCACCGGGGACTTGGCCCCCATCTCTCAGCAGACCCCAATGGTGTCAGAAGGCCATTTAGGGGCTCCTGGAAAGAAAGGACCTTCTGACATCACCACACAACCAGATCCTGCACCTTTGCCCTGCAAATGTTTTTTTTGTGCCAAGAAATAAATACAAATTATCTACTGCTTATCCAGTTCTTAGCAAACACTTCTGGTGGATATCAGCCTAGCAGAGGAAAGCTGGCAGTGGCTGAAGCCTCCCAGCCTGGCACAGTCCAAAAGCAAGATAAAGTTAAGTAACCTAAGATCATATTTGATTGAGGTGAATAATCAGAAAAGAATCAACCATATTGTATAGATAATTAACCCGGGTATTAATTTGGCTTAACACAAGTCGTTCCAGATAATGCCATCCTGGTGACATTTTGTCAGGGTTGGCAGAATTCTGAGGGAATATTTGTATTCAGGGTCAGTAGCCTGCCAGGTCACGAAAGTAGTTCCAAGCGTCCTGTTTGCCTCTTGAGAAGTTTTTCTTGTTCAGCTGCTGGAGTAAACATTATTTTTGTGAAAGTCTACCTGAGTGCCTTCGTCCAGGGAGCCGCCCAAACTCTGTTATGATGGGAATCTTTTCTTCCTTTCGATGTTTATCATTTCAAAATACATAGCCACATATCTGTTTAGTTTTTGTTTGCTTGTTTTCTTCTCTTTCTTTTGACAGGGTCTCTCTATTATATAGCTCTAACTGTCGTGATCTTGCTATGTAGTCCTGGCTATCTTGGAATCTGCTGTGGAAACCAGGCTGGCCTTGAACTCACAGCAGAGTGCCGAGATGAAAGGCTTATGCCACCACATCCAGCAGATCTGTTCTTTGTGTTTCTTCACTTGCACCTGCTCTAGGCTAGGGTGGCCTCCTGGTGTGGCATTTCATTGTCATTCAAAGCACTCTGTGACTGTCTCCTTAAACATGGCATTGTTGTCAGGTGCCCCAAAAGACAAAGCAGATGTGGATCCTCACAGTCTAAGAGGGAAGAATGACAGTCTCAGCACTCCAAAGAGAGGCTGTGAAGTCACAGCTGTGTGTAATGAAGGATTTTGTGTGATCAGAGAAGCCAGGGAATGCCTCTCTGGGGTTAATGGCGACTAAACCAGAGAAACAGCAAAAGTTAACAATGAAAAGAAGGGAAGGAGCACTCGCTGATGCCCTGTGGCAAGAAGGAGCTTGGATAGTTATCAGACTTTAAAGAAAGGTCTGTAGGTAGAGTTCAGTGGACCAGCAGGGAACTCCTCCAGTGCCTTCCCCCAGGCTGGGGCTCCTTCTCTTCCCAAGTGTTTACAGGGCATTTAGGTCCCCAGGTGTTTTGGTGCTAGAGATAAGATGAGACAGTTGGGGATCCCCTTGGGGATCATAGGCCGGCAGTGGGGATGTCCTTAAGATGGGGTTTGTGAGCCAAATGTGTTGGTGTTCAGGAGGCTAAGGCAGGAGGGTGGCTGGAACTCCTGGGGTTGACCCCAGCCTAGGCTACATATCAGGACCCTGCATCTAAGAAGAGGCTTTCTGTGGTGACCACTTCTAGAAGATCCTGCTTTGCCGGGGACTTCAGATCTCACTGACCTCTGCCCCTTTCCACCCTCATGCCTCGGAATAAAATGATTTTACCACAAAATAATAGACAAATATAAATAAAGAAAATAGGAGAGATGGCTCAGTGGAAAATTCTCCTTGCTACCCTCCTAGAGGACCAGAGTTTAGTCCCAGCATCCTTGTCAGCTGGCACACGACTGTGGGAACTCTAGCTCCAGGAGATCCAGTGATCTCTTATGACTTATGTGGACATATGTCTCTCACACACATTTTTTAAAAATCACAAAAAGGAAAAGTTTGATGTCACAGGCTTGGAACCCAGTTACTCAGCTGTCTGGAGCAGAGCTATCAAAATGTCAAGGCCCGTCTGGGCTCTAGAGTGAGTTCAAAAGTCAGGCTGGGCAAGTTAGTGAGGCTCTGTCTCAAGATAAAAGTCGCAAAATCTGAGGACACAGAGCAGTGGTAGAGGCTCTGGGTTCAAGCCCTAGTACTGAAAAACAAATAAAAATGCTCTTAATGCTTACATAGAATGTAGTTTATTACTATAGGTATATGATGTGTGTGTGTGTGTGTTAACACACATGCATGCACACTCGTGTGTACACTGACAGCATTCTATGGGATTCAGGAATGAAACTCAGGTTACCTACCAGGCTTGCTCAACAAGTGTATGTACCCACTGAGCTATCTCACTGACCCTCAGTTTGTAGTTTTAAATCAAGGCAGACTTCACTGAGACATGAGACATGTCGGGGTTAGGGAATGAGCGTAGTTGCTTCTGGGGGCAAAGACTTTCCTACAGAGGGCTTGCAAGTTGCAGCCCAAGGTCAAGGGGCATAAAGGACTGGCTGGAGGGACTGAACTCCAGGGAAAGGGGAAATGGTGTCCAAGGTGTAACAGGCTTCAGAGGGAGGGGAATCCTGGGGAACCATAGACTGGGGTGGCCACTTGGGGTTCTTCATGAGATGGGGTGTGTTCTGGGGATTTCAGGGAAGTCCTGATGATGTGATCTGATTTACAGTTAATCCATCTCCCCTGCTGTTGTGTTGAGGCAAGAGCAAGGGGTGGGGCAAGTAATGAAACAGGGCTGGGCCTGGGTGATAGACTTGGAGGCTGTGAACTTGGGGTACATTTTGAAAATAAAAGCCCAAAAGATTTGCTGGGATTAGACAGTCTGAATGAAATGACTCCCAGATCAGAGGAGCTTCCATAGCTGAGCTGGGAAGAACTGGAATGGGGGAGTGGTTAAATGTGGGGCGGCTATGAAACATCCAGGGTGTCAGGTAGGGAGTTACAGGACTGAAACTGGTCCTCCAGGGAGAAGTCTGGGCTGGAGAAACAAATTTGGTTGCTGTCAGCACAGGGATGATGTCGGATGACATCACCTCAGAGTGTGGGGACAGAAAAGGTAAGCTCCTGACAGCCCTGGGGCACACAGCAGCATGGAAAGGTTAGGAAGTCAGGGAGGGGCCCAACAGAGACACAAGTTCCAGCCAGCAAAGCAGTCGGAAAGCCCAATCCTGAAGTGTGTCCTCGTCTCCGCAGCCGAACGAGACAAGGGCTTCAGGAAGCACCACTTGGCTGTCTGTGTCTGTGTGGCAAGTAAGAATGAGACAAGTAACCAGTGACTTAGTGGCCTGGAGGTGTCTGCTGAACTCTCAGAGAACAGGGTCAAGGCCCTGGGTGAAGGCCTGACCTGGAGGAGGTCTGGCACAGGGGAAGTGGATGGCTTCTTCAGGGAAGGTGCTGCTTGAGGAGGCAGAGGTGGTGTCCGCAGTTAGCATTTGAACCAGCAACTCAGTGAGGACCCAGAGGCTCAGGTAGGTTCAGGGTTCCCTCATAGAGGGATCCGCCTGTCGACTGCATCCGATGCCCCACTCCTCTCGGCTTCTCTGCCTCTCAGTATTTGGGCCCCACTTAGATACTCACAGTCTTACCTGGTGGGTGTGATTTGCCTGGATGTAGACAAACACCCGCCTACCAATTTCCTTGCAACACCTGTTAGCACACACACAGGTTCTTGAGGAAGGATGTACGTAAGCCTCACCCTCATCCTTTAAGCTAAGACTTACCCACCCAAGTTTTGGCCTCAGACAGCCCTGGGTTCAAATCCTCCCCCAGCAAATATGACTTCTCTGACGCTTCGTGGAAGGACCTTTGCTTGCCTCACGGAGTGAACAGCCAGGGGTCCCTGAGTGGGTGCCACTGTGCTGTGTGGTGAAGTTAGCTAAGGAATTTGCACCTGGCACATCTCAGGCTGGTATGAAGAGCTGGGTCACCCGCCGTGGGGCCGGCAGGGTTGCAGGTTGTGAGGGAAATCATTGCTTCAGCTAGGGCTCTTACCTGCAGCCCAGGAAGCGAAAGAAGAAAAGAGTAAGGGAGGAAAGCAGAAACTGGGGTGGTGGTATAATTAACTGCCTACCACCCATCCCTCATACTGTTCTACATCGATGCTACAAGTTTGTGCAGAGGGGCCAAGACCAGTGGGTCTTACCCTTCCTAATGCTGAGACCTTCTCATACAGTCCCTCATGTTGTGGTGACCCCCCCCCAGCATAAAAGTATTTCATTGCTACTTCATAACTGTAATTGTGCTAGTTATGAATCATAATGTATAATCTGATATTTGACCCCTGAGGGTGTCACATCCCACAGGTTGAGAACTGCTGGCCTAGGCTCTGCCAGTGACACTGGGTTCAGATCCACACTGGGTCCCTTACTAGCCACATGATCTCAAAGTTGGATGTGGTAGCACATGCTTAGAATCCCAGCACTGAAAAAAAAAAAAGGAGACCAGAGGATAGCAGTTCTCATTAGGCCAGGCTAGACCTCATAGTGAGAGAGGCCCAGTCCCAAAGAAAACAGAAAGGACTCCCCCAGTCTGTGCTTTACTTTCTCTGTCTTTGTGAAAGAGATGGTAACATCTTCGTAAACAGTGAGGTTAGAACAGGGCATGTAAAGAAAGCACAGCTTCACATATAGGAAGCACTCAGTCAAACATGAATGATAATGATGGCGGTGTACACTTGTAGTATTAGCACTTTGGAGCAGAGGCAGGAGGATCTCTGTAAGTTTGGGGCCAGCCTGGTGTATGTAGCTAGCAAGTTCCAGGACAGCCAGGGCTACATAGAGACCTAGTGTCCTCTCTCTCTCTCTCTCTCTCTCTCTCTCTCTCTCTCATATATGCATATATACATAAATATTTACATATATATATAATTTTCATGCATGTGTGAATCTCAGTGGCTAACCTCACAATGCTGTGACCTAAGTAGTGTCCATGCTTTATAGACGAGCAGCTGTAACACACAGCACAAAGTTACTCAGTCTTCAGCAGAGCCAAGGTCCATGCTTGTATCGTCTGGCTTTGAGCCCAAACCATTAAGATGCCTGTATGTAGAATTCCAAAGACAGTTTCCTGGGATGTCTCCCCCCTGCAGTCGTTTGTCCCAGGGATGAGGAGTTTACACTTCCTGAGATAGCCAGAGTTCCTCGAACAGAGGACTTTGTGTGACAGGGGGTCCCAAGGAAGAATGAAAAAGTTTCCTGCGATACTGCCTGTCCCCATCTGTCAGTACTGTGTCCTCACTAACTCCCTAAGTGGCCAGAGGGCCTTGCAGATGACACAAGGGCTCAACCTGAGAACAGTTCTCTCTGGGAGAGCTGGAGGTGACATAAGACCTCCAGAGACATGGAAGTAGGCTTGACTTTACTGGGTTCCTTGGACCCACTTCACACATAGGAAAACTGAGGCTTGGAGGGTGAATAGCTTACCCCTCTGTCTCAAGATGGCAAAAATTAGAACAGGGCTAACATGTTTTTAACCTGTCCTCTGGTGTAACATTTAACAAGTTCTCTTTCTGAGGCATAGCTAGGCCGACCTGTTTCCAACACTTCTCCCTCAGCCTTCCAAGTGCTGGAGTTACAGTTGTGCGCCCCCATGCATGGGTGTGTGAATTTAACACAGGCTTACTTCAAACTCATTATGTGGTCAAGCTGGCCTTGAACTCATGGCAGTCCTCCCATCTTAGCTTTCCTAATATTAAAGGTGTGTGCCACCACAATGTTTAGCAATATTCGTATCTGGAGTTTTTTTGTTTGTTTGTCTGGTTGATTTTGTTGTTTTCGAGACAGGGTTTCTCCGTGTAGCCCTGGCTGTCCTGGAAATCGCTCTATAAACCAGGCTAACCTCAAACTCACCGAGATCCACCTGCCTCTGCCTCCTGAATGCTGGGATTAAAGGCGTGCACCACCACTGCCCACTGCCCAGCTCCAATATTCATACTTTATTCATATCTTTTTTTTTAAGATTTATTTTTATGTGTGAGTATTTTGTCTCCGTATGTGTAGTTCATGGATACTTGGTGGCTATAGAGGCCAGAGAGGGCATCAGATCCCTGGGACTACATTAGAGATGGTTGTGAGCCACCATGTAAATTCTGGGAACGGAACCCAGGTCCTCTGCAAGAGCAACAAGTGCTCTTAACCACTGAGCCATCGCTCCAGCCCCAAATATTCATATCTTTAAAGAATAAATCTATGGATGAGTAGGGAGAAAAGGTTGCAGACAGATAGATGTATCTATAGCTGGCTGTGTACCCCACTGATGACTTTGGCAGTGTAAATATCCCACAGATACATGCCTTTGCCCTTCTTCTTGATTGGCTCCATGTGCCCAGCCCTGGTATACTCTGTGAACCAGACTTTGGATTGGAGAGTGTGACCCAAGGCAGAGAGGATGGATGGGCAACAAGATGGCTCAGTGGATAGAGCACCAGCCTCAGAGCCTGGTGACCTGAGTTCCATCCCGAAGGAGAGAGCCAACTCTCACAAGTCCTCCAACCTCCACATACGCAGTGGCACGTCTCCACCTACATACCCACACCCACATACACATACGTGAATAAATGTAATTTTGTTTAAAAAGGGAAGAGAAAGAGAGGTCCATTTGGTGCTATAAACTTGTTCTCTGTTTTTCCAACACACTGTGCTCTGTCTGCCCCTTTGCAACCAGCTTTCCCCTGCCAGACGCTTTCCTTGCTCTGCCAACTCCAGCTCGCCCTTCTGATCACAGCTCAGCTGACACGTGTTCAGTTAACCATGTCAGCTCAGCTGTGCTGTACATTGCTCTTCCTCTCTGCAGACATGTGTCTGCCCTACTGGAGCTCCCTGGAGGCAAGAGTCCTGACTCTCCTCTCACCATTTTCCATTAATAACTGGAATATAATAGGCCTGGCACATGGACGACGGAATATCTGTGAATGAATGAATGAATGAGTGAGTCCACTGGACAGGGCAGATTGCTGGGTGAACTGACAATACATATGTAAACTCTGACCCTCCCTCCTCTCTTGTATTGATCTTTCAGCTGTGTTAGCCAGGATCCCCCAAGAGCCAAGACCTTCTCCAGAAGGTGACCCTTCCCCTCCTCCACCACCCACACCGATGTCAGCCTTAGTTCCTGACACTCCCCCGGACACACCTCCTGCCATGAAGAATGCCACTAATCCCAAGCAGCTCCCACTGGAACCCGGGAACCCCACTGGGCAGATGTCACCTCAGCCAGCTCCCCCACCACCGGAAGAATGCCCATCCTCAGAAGCCAAGAGCAGGGGACCCACCCCCACAGCCACAGGACCCCGGGATGCCAAGCCTTCTCGAAGA
This sequence comes from Tokudaia tokunoshimensis, assembly GCA_036184795.1. NCBI lineage: Eukaryota > Metazoa > Chordata > Mammalia > Rodentia > Muridae > Tokudaia > Tokudaia tokunoshimensis. The sequence continues at coordinate 109,677,107 of BTHU01000005.1, read as the reverse complement.
AGCAGCCAACCATCCCCAACCACAGTGCCAGCCTCTGACAGCCCTCCTGCCAAGCAAGGTGTGTGATGTCCCCAGTGTCAGACCCTGTGTGTTGCTCACTGAGTCCTCCTTGTCACAGAGGATGAGGTTAGGAAGGTGGGGTAGGGTGAGGCCTGAAAGGAAAGCCTGAAGCCAGTTTCCCCAGGAGACCTTCTGACTCTGTTCTACCCTCTGCTTAGATGTAAAGAAGGCAGGAGAGAGACACAAGCTTGCCAAAGAGCGCCGAGAAGAGCGCGCCAAGTACCTGGGTGAGTGTTTGCGTAGCCTTATCGGCTCATCGACGTTCCTCGGCCTCCCGTAAATAAATAGTATAGACCCTTCTGGAATACCATGTGTGTGCTGATCTCACTTAATCCACTCAGCACATTTTGAGGAAGAATCGAGTCGGAAGAGATGACATCACTTGCCTAAGACCTAGTGAACAGCTGAGGCCCAGACCCGGGCCCTGTATCTTACCTCAGATCGGTGCTCTGAACCAGTGGTTCTCAATATCAATAAATATCCTGTATATTAGGTATTTATGATTCATGAGAATAGCAAAAGTATAATTATGAAGTAGCAATGAGATAATTTAAGGTGGGGGGGTCACCACAACATGAGGTGTCGCACCATTAGGAAAGTTGAGAACCACTGTTCTTTACCACCATATACCATATGTTGAAACTGTCCAGTTGGCCTCCCAGTCACGTACAGGGGTGGGGTGGGGTGTCACACTGATGAGCTAGCTCATTTATCCTCCAACCAGTGGGGGAGACATTTCCCTAGGCCTGTCTCCATGGAAGCCCGGATACCAATGGGGCATCCTGAGAGTGGAGGCCTCACAGAGACAGGCAGGGAAGGGACGGCCCAGAGCTGAGGTAGCTGACCGCCCCTGGGAGCAACTTCAGGCCCAGGTCTGCCACAGAACCCCTCAGGTCATGCCCCCTCCTTCCCACCTTAGCGGCCAAGAAGGCAGTGTGGCTGGAGAAGGAGGAGAAGGCCAAGGCGCTCCGGGAAAAGCAACTCCAGGAGCGCCGCCGCCGGCTGGAGGAGCAGCGGCTTAAAGCTGAACAGCGCCGGGCTGCCCTGGAGGAGCGGCAGAGGCAGAAGCTTGAGAAAAACAAGGTACAGTCTTAGCAATCTCAGCAGTTCCCACAGGGTCTTCAGGTCTGCGTGCACTCGTGCCCAGCGTCTATGGAGTAGTGAAGTGCACCTCCACACCAACACATGTCCCCATGTGTTCTAGGCAACCCCAACTGCATCCTCCACTGTGACTCTGTCCCTGTGTGGCAACGTCCATACAGATGCATTTGCTCCCACATGTGCCTGTGACAGGTCCGAGAGTCTGTTCTATGTGTGCAGATATATGTCTGTGAACGTCCCTACATCCATCACGTGGATAGAACCTAGTTTGAACAGTGTTGAGGCTTTGAAAGACATGATAGTCTGTCTAGTCCTGTCTGGTAGCCTCAGCCAAGAAGGAAATCAAAATGCCAAGATCAGGACCCTCAGTACTTGGGAGACATGCCCCTGCCCAGGAATCCCAGGCAAGGAGAGTCCCACCCATCATTGGAGAAGCAACTCATACACCCAGGAAGTGACTCAAGCCCATGGGGGGAAAAAATGCTCTTCAAGAATGTGGATAGGGATCTATCACACATGGGCTTGAATCACAGCCAAGTCAGTAACTTCGGTTGCCTGTAGTGAGTCAGGAAGAGCTTAGGATCGGGGAGGACTTTCTCCAGGTGTGGTGACTGATCCTGAGCCCAGACCTTTTCCCGTCGGCCCCCAGGAGCGCTATGAAGCAGCAGTCCAGCGGTCCGTGAAGAAGACATGGGCTGAAATCCGGCAACAGCGCTGGTCCTGGGCAGGGGCCCTGCACCACAGCTCCCCTGGACGTAAGACCAGTGAGTGGGCTGGACGTGCTGGCTGGCGGGCGGGCGGGTGGGCAGGGGAAAAGGCACACTACTCCCTGCAGCGGGTGCATCTTGCTTCATGTGACTTGTTATCTTCTGGCATGGTCTGTAAGCCAAATCATCCTTTCCTAAGGACTTCCACTATCAAACCAAAAATGGATTCTTTCAACTTGGTTTGCTCCTCAAACCTCTGTCGTCTTAGGAGTTGCTAAGTGCTTCGCTCCTGTCAGTTACTGTTCGTTGATGACGTATATAAATATATTCTATATATAAAGTCATATATATATATATATATGTATATGACTTTAATGCCCTGCAGACCTGGATACTTAAAGAGAACTGCCATCCTCTGTTTTGGAAGGTAGTTTTTTTTTTGTCTGAGTTTTCTTAATAGGTACATTCTGGAATTTGGTCTGCTTCCTTGTGGCATGTGTATACCACTGTGCTTGGCTGTCTTTATACAAGGACACGGTTCTGTATTTCATGTATCTCGCCTGCTGTGTGTGCTCATCGATGCCTTGTGTAGCCCACTGTGGGGCTGTGTTTTGGGAGTTGCATACCTCAGTGAGGACTCCTAAGTCAGACTTAGGTTCAAATTCTGACCTCGTGTGACCTTTAACTTCTCAAACCTCACTTTCTTCATGTGTAAAGTGGGGGATCACAGCACTGCTTGCCTCCAAGGTTGTAGGTAGATGTTTGGAGGATCAAGTGAGGTGACATGTATGTGGTGCCCAGTACAGTGCCGGCCCGTGGTAAGCGGTCATCAACCGTCACGTTAGTTACTTCATAGTTCTGCCTGTGCACATATTACCTCTCTCTGGGTGTGCATGTCTACACGTGTGCATGCATCCATCACTGTGTTTGCCTATGTTTGCATGTCTTTGTCTCTGTGTGTCTGGATAAAATATGTGGGTATGTGGATTTGTGCAAGCAGCCGTGAACTGTGTAGGTCTTCTGTTTAGGAGCGTTTTTTGCATTGTCCCAGTATGTGGGTGTTGTATCCATAGCGCCTTGGCTGGGCAGTGTCAGCAAGTGCCAGGGCTGGGTGGTTGTGGGGAGGGTTGCAGCACCCAGCCCTAGGCAATGGCTTCCTTTGGTCTGGCCAAGAAGGCTGTAGTTCTAGTTTCCCACCATTTCCTCCCTCTGCTCCTTTTCCATTAGCTCCCTCAATCAAGGTCGTTTCTGATCATCTCCCTTGTCCCCTCCCTCTCCCAGGGCCAAATCAAGCCTCTTCCCCATCCTAGCCTGCCCGTCCTTCCTCTCCCACCCTGCTCTCAGAGCATCCTGCATGGAAGGCCTCAGTGCCCCCCCTGGCTCCCGTCTGGCCCGGCCCTAATGCCGTGTCTTTTCCCCTCCAGGTGGGAGCAGGTGCTCCGTGTCGGCAGTAAACCTGCCCAAACACGTGGACTCTATAATCAACAAGCGGCTCTCAAAGTCCTCTGCCACGCTCTGGAACTCCCCCAGTAGAAGTAAGAGAAGGCTCAGCCTTCCCCCTCCAGAGCCCCTGTAGCCAGCCCCCTCCAGAGCTCAGCAAGAATACTACTACTCATCCCTGGAGCCCTCCCTAATCCTCCAGGTCCAGCCCTCCTCTATTGCACCCAGGGCTCTGTGCCCTTTAGGGGAGCCAGCATTTGGGTCTGGAGCCACCCCCCTCCCCAGGACATAGTAGTGTCCTGTAGGAGAGACAAAGGACAATGGCCTAGAGGACAGAAAGCCTGGCAGGGGCCTCGGAGAAGGTCAGGCTAGGGGCTGGGGTGGTAATGGGCAGTCAGCTTTCTCTCCAACCACAGCTAGCTGGCCTGGGCCAACCTTAGACTGGTGGCTTTGCCCCCTCGTGTCAGGCTAGCCTGGATACTAGCTAGGGCGAGGGTGTCTGGCTCCACCCTGGAGGGCCATGCAACCCTGCCATCTCTGCCTATTTAGAGCACCTGCTTTGGCCTTGGCTGGGTCCAAAGTTGGGACCAACCAAGGTGGCACAGCTCCTGCGTTCCCACCATGCCCCGGTGCTTACATATGAAAGAACCATGGTTAAAGTTATTTATAAAGTTTCTTCAGCTTTTATTTGGTTGCTCTGTTGCCTAGCAACCAAATCAGCTGCTGTACCAACCCCACCTGACTGAGGCTTAAAAATAACCCAGCAGCTGAAGGGACGGAGCAGGGTGGCCCAGGGCAGCCAGGCCCTCTAGCTGCCTCTGTCTCACACTCCTAACGGCTGGTTGGAGGAGCACAAGGACCCTCACTGCCCCAAATCTAAGAAGCATGCCTCCCCCAGGCCAGCATGAAAGCAGGAGAGGCAGGCCCTACTGTGGGACCTGGGAGAGGGCAGTTGGGGCTTCCCTAGATCCTATGATGGCTCCTTCCTTTGCTCTCAGTTTTGAGCCCTCTCACCTGGGGAGACTGGTAGGAGCCACTCCTAAAGTGGATGCAGGGTGTTGGCCTAGGGAGGGTTTGTTTTTTTTCTTCCTGGTATTGGGAATTGAACCTAGGGCCTCTTGCATGACAGCCAAGCGCTCTACCTCTGAAATATATTCCCAGTCCCTTGCTCAGTGTGTTGTTGCCTGTGTCTGCAAAAGGAGCACCAGATCTTAGAGAATAAAAACAAGTGTGACCCCCGTGTGACTTGGGGTAGGGGCTGACAGTCCTCTTGAGCGTCCTTGGGCTCACCGTGGGTTCAGTGCCTGGTCTCTTCCACCTATGCCTTCTCCTGTGTTGACCTGCTCTGTCTGGTGTTCTCCTAGATCGCAGCCTGCAGCTGAGCGCATGGGAGAGCAGCATTGTGGATCGTCTGATGACGCCCACCCTCTCCTTCCTGGCTCGGAGTCGCAGTGCGGTCACACTGCCCCGCAACGGCAGGGACCAGGGTAGGGGCAGCGGCCCTGGGAGACGCCCCACGAGGGCCCGGGCAGGGGCCAGCCTCGCGCCCGGGCCACACCCCGACCGCACTCATCCCTCTGCAGCCGTGCCAGTGTGCCCGCGCTCCGCCTCCGCCAGCCCCCTGACGCCTTGTAGCGCCCCTCGGAGCGCGCACCGCTGCACCCCGTCCGGGGAGCGCCCAGAGCGGCGCAAGCCCGGCGCCAGTGGCAGCCCTGCACTGGCGCGCCGCAGGCTGGAAGCCACGCCGGTGAGTGGCCCCAGCTCAGGTGGGAAGAGGTTACATCTAAGCTGGAGCGTGGGCGCTGCTAACCTCTCCTCCTCCTCGCTCCCATCCTTCACCTCCAGGTGCAGAAAAAGGAGAAGAAGGACAAGGAGCGGGAAAACGAGAAGGAAAAGAGCGCCCTGGCCCGCGAACGCAGCCTCAAGAAGCGCCAGTCGCTGCCAGCGTCCATCAGACCCCGGCTCTCCACGGGCACCGAGCTCAGGTGGGCGGGGCTCCGCGCCTCACTGGACATTCACTCTGTCAATCATTCCCACATACTTTTACTGAAGAGCAGGATTTTCCATTTTCTTGTCTCTCCGTTTCTCTTTTTCTTAAAAATTTTTTTTCTCCTTTGAGACGGTCTCCAACTCTTGAACCCTCACCATTTTCTTACCTACATGAGCTTAGTACTAGAATAGATTCCCCGGCCTCCCGCATGCTAGGCAAGAACCCCCATCACTGAGCTATATACCCAGTCCTTTTTGTGTTTTGGTTTTAGTTTTTCAAGACAGGGTTTCTCTGTGTACCCTTGGCTGCCCTTGAACTCTAGCTGTGGACCAGGCTAGCCTGGAACTCACAGTGATCGTGTCTGACTGCCTCCACTTCCCAAGCGCCGGGGTTACAGTCCTGTGCCGCCCTCGCTCCGCCCCTTTTCACTAAGTTGCCCAGCCATGAATCTGTGGTTCTCATAGTTGCTGGGGTTACAACAGACCTGTGCCACCATACTTTCTCAGTGTGTGTGCATTCGTGGGTCAGAGGAATCAGCTACCACTCTACCATGTAGGTCCAAAGATTGAACTCAGGTTTTCAGGCTTGGTGGCAAGCACCTTGGCTTGCAGAGCCATCTCACTGACCCTTTTTTTTTATTGAGTAGGAGTATCTTAACATCCTAGAACTGGCCTTTAATTAGCTCCATAGCCAATGATGAGCTTGGATTTACGATCCTTCTGCCTCTACCTCACCCAAGTCCTGTAATTAGGGGGCTGTGTGCCCGATCAGTAAGCACGCCACCAACTGAGAAACATTTTTATAAAAACATTTCAACAAAGCCTCTTGTTTGTTTTGCTTTTAGGAGGCAGGATCTCCTTTGTAGCCCAGGATGCCCTTGAACTAATTGTGCAGCCTGGGCTAGCCACAGACCCCTGGCTTTCACTTTTTCTTTTTGCTTCTCTCCCTCATCCTCCTCCCCCCACCCCTTTCATTTCATGGAAGCTCCCAAAACAGTAACATCTAAGACTCAGAACATAGGTGAACAATGGATGGGTGGTGTTCTAGGTGCTGAGAATACTTTGGGGGGGCTAAACCGGACCAAGTGTTTGCTCTACCAAGTGTACATGCTTGGGGAAGGCAGGTGCTAATCAAAATCTCTCAGTAATGAATTTGTAATTGCAAACCGGGATATACCCACGGAGAGGAAGTGGTAACACTGAGTGATGAGGTGGGATACAACCCAGCCTGCATGCAGAAGGCAGCATGTGGAGGCTGAGGCTGGTGAGAGGGCTCCATAAGCAAAGGCCTTTGCTGTGCACGCCTTGCCACCTGAGTTAAATCCCTGGAATCCATGGAAAGATGGAAAGAACCACTTCCACAAAGTTGCTTTCACATGCATGCTCACACATGCGCACTCCACACAATAATAACAAATCCTTTTTTTTTTTAAAGGGAACACTTCCTCAAAGAAGTGGCATGTTGGGGGAGGGGCATGCCTGCCCAGGTGCTCTGCCTTCCCTTCTAACCCTTTTCTTCTCTCTTAGCCCTAAGTCCAAGGCCCGGCCATCCTCCCCCTCAACAACCTGGCACAGACCTGCCTCCCCCTGCCCAAGCCCAGGACCAGGCCATGCCCTTCCTCCAAAACCACCATCCCCCCGAGGCACCACCGCATCACCCAAGGGACGGGTTCGGAGGAAGGAGGAGGCAAAAGAGAGCCCCAGCCCATCGGGGCCTGAGGACAAGAGCCACAACAGGAGCAGAACCGCTGAGGAGAAGGAGCCGGCTGCCCTAACTTCACCAGCGCCCTCACCGGTGCCCTCACCCACCCCTGCCCAGTCTCAGAAGGAGCAATCCTCAACACAGATCCCTGCAGGTACACAGGACGTGAGCGCGGGCAGGGCAGAGGTGCCATCTTTTCCTATGTCTGGGAAGTGGACCAACAGACACTGGTTGGTGTTAAGGGTCCGGAAGAGGGATCTCCTGCCCAGGTCTCCGACAGCGCTGAAGTCCTGAAAACACGGAGGCGTACAGGGCTGATGAAGGGGCCTGTACCGGTGTGTACTAACTCCTGGTCTTGATCGTCCTCCAGACACCGCCGTCCCGGCTGCTCCCGCTGCCCCTCCTACTGCTGCTCCCTCGGTGGTGACCCCTAGCAAACCCATGGCCGGCACCACAGACCGAGAAGAAGCCACGCGGCTCCTGGCTGAGAAGCGGCGCCAGGCTCGGGAACAGAGGGAACGTGAAGAACAGGAGCGGAAGCTGCAGGCTGAAAGGGACAAGTAAGCGTGACCTCGGGGACTGTGAGGGCCCCTGTAGCGCCTGAAGAAGAGGCGCAGACCAAACTTGAGTTTCCTGGGTCCCCCAGGCGGATGCGGGAGGAGCAGCTGGCCCGCGAGGCTGAAGCCCGGGCTGAGCGCGAGGCCGAGGCCCGGAGACGGGAGGAGCAGGAGGCCCGAGAGAAGGCGCAGGCTGAGCAGGAGGAGCAGGAGCGGCTGCAGAAGCAGGTGCCCGGGCGGGCGATCTTGGCTGGCTCTAGGTTTGGCTGAGAGGGAAGGCTGAAACAGAGAGCCCAAAACTTATGGAGGTCTTTGGCAGAAAGAGGAAGCTGAAGCTCGGTCCCGGGAAGAAGCTGAGCGCCAGCGCCTGGAGCGGGAAAAGCACTTTCAGAAGGAGGAACAGGAGAGACAAGAGCGAAGAAAGGTGTTCAGGGCAGATGCGGTCTGGGGGCGGGGCCTTAACCGGGGCGGGGCCTTGCCGGGGCGGGGCCTGGCTCTGGCTCTGCCTCCAGCTCCAGTTCCTGCAAATTGCAGCAGTGAACCAGTGGGCCCGGGCTTGGTTTTGTAGAAGATAGGATACCTGAAGCACGGGTGTGGGTTGGGAGGGAACTGAGCTCTAGAATAGGGCCAGCAGGTGGGAAGTTGAGGATGAGGACTGGGGTTGAGCCTAACTGATGTGGGGCCTCCTCCACACAGCGGCTGGAAGAGATAATGAAGAGGACTCGGAAGTCAGAAGCCGCTGAAACCAAGGTCAGGATTCTCAGGTTGGGGAGTGGGAGTTGGGGTGAAGAAAGGAGGTTACAGAAAAGCCCCCAGAGCCAAGGAAGAATGCAGTGGGGGAGGCTTTTCTGTGTCTGGGCCAAGAGGGAATTCAGTACCGAGGTCATCGGGACCACATAGCCCTGGCACCTGACGGCTCTTCCTTTTCAAAGCAGAAGCAGGATGGAAAGGAGACCACAGCTAACAGTTCCGGCCCAGGTAAAGCCATCATGCATTTCCTTTGCCCCGGTCACCCCTGGGCTCCTTCAACAGCCCCTAACTGATGGCCATTTCTTTGCTGCGTTAGACCCTGTGAAAGCTGTAGAGACTCGGCCCACTGGGCTACAGAAGGATTCGATGCAGAAAGAGGAGCTGGTCCCCCAGGAGCCACAGTGGAGGTAGCAACTCCCAGCCCCAGGGACCCCAGGCAGGCGACTCCAAGCTGGAGCTGTGGACTCCTGGGCTTCCCAGGGAGGTGAGGTACTAACCCTGAACCCCTACATCTACAGCCTGCCAAGCAAGGAGATGCCAGGGTCCCTGGTAAATGGCCTGCAGCCTCTCCCAGCGCACCAGGAGAACGGCTTCTCCCCAAAGGGAACCGCTGGGGATAAGAGTCTGGGTCGAGCAGCAGAAGGACTCCTCCCATTTGCAGAGGCAGAAGCCTTCCTCAAGAAAGCAGTAGTGCAGCCTCCACAAGTCACAGGTGGGGACTGAAGGGACCCTGGCTCTTGCACCCGGCTGCATCCCGCCCATCCCTTCCTGGGACTCCCCAGCCCTGACTTTTACCCCTTTCCTTTCCCTTAGAAGTTCTTTAAGCAATTGCCTTGGACCCGGGTGCGGCTGTGAAGGTTCCTCCATATCAGCTCGTGGGTGTCTGGAAGAGAAAGACAGAACAAAGATGGAAGTGGCCCGGGCCCCTGGGGGCAGAGTTCCTCTTTGTTTTTAATCTGCACCTTACAGACTGATGATGTCTTTGGCCGAAAGCAGGTCCTGCCCCTCAGTACCTTCGTGTGCTCACACGCTCGGACACCCATCTTCCCCATACACACATACACTCATAGCCTCTCTGGCCTCCCCTTGGGGAAGGACCACTTGTAGTATTTGCCTTGGTTCGGTGGGGTACAGTGGATGTGAATACTGTAAATAGCTTGTGCTCAGACACCTCTACGTGGAGGAGGCGGGTACAGGAGGCAGACCCTCCTCCCAAGTCTCCCTGGGAAGATCTTCCTCTATTTAACTGTAACCGAGGGGGAACCCAGGTCTGGGAATGGAGTGGCACCTTGGGCCACAGAATACTGGTTGCTTCAGGGGTAATGCCCCCTGTCCTCGCCTGGAATCAGTGTTACTACATCTGATCAAACTTCTCTGGAAATAAAGTGAGAATAATTCTGCCAAACCTGTGTGTCCTGGGATCTGGGGGAGGGGTTGCGGGGAGGAGGGTAGGAACAGGTAGGTGAACTGAGTACTGAGACCTTAAAGATCCTAGGACTCGGGGCTGTCTAACCCTGATTGGTGTAGCTGTCCTGGCCTCCCTGCCCTGTGGTTTTCTAGTTTAGTTGTGAATTCCTTCGTTTATTTATTTCCTCAACAGACATTAATCACTTCGCATAAACTAGAAGTACAGCAGTAGGAAAAGGCCCTGCCTCTGAGCCTGTGGAGTTTCTGCTCAAACAGCGAGCATCACAGGCTCTGGGCTTTCCACTCCGTATCCCTCCACTGCCCCTTCCTCCTGTCCACTGCAACCCCGATCTCTCCAAGTAGCCAGGCTCTTTCCCGGCACTAACTCTCTTCAGCAAAGGTGGCTCCTAGCCCACCTCTGGCCAGTGAATCATGATTGCCGTGATCCAAAAATGATGGTCCCGTGGGTAAGGTTGGATTGCATGTGTGCGCGTGACAGTTCTAGCCAGCAGGTGTGAAGAGAAGTCTCCTGGAGACGTTTGTAAAGGAACCCTGTGTGGCAGATAGTTTTGAGGAGACCTCCCAGCATCCCATCTTTACGCTCTTGGCGGTCTCCTCCCGAGCTGTAACTGTGTTGGCCTGGGTAGCCACTAGAATACAGCAGAAAGAATGGTGTCACACTGAGCCAAGGCCTCTGTCACTCAGGCTGGGTAAAAATCAGAATCCTTAAAAGAGACCTATATACCTAGACAGTGAAGCCCCTGCCAGCAGTTATGAGACTCAATCCAGCCTTCAGATGACCTTAGGTCTAGCTCACAGTGTGACCGTCACCTCATGGAACACCTACAGCTAGAAACAGCTAGTTCAGCCACCTTCAGAAAGTGAGACAACACTTTAAACTGCTGTTGTGTGGTTATTTGCCACAGCTACAATAGTGCCATGAGGAGAGAGGCCCTGATGTAAAATCTCACTGTGATGCTGAAAATTAGTTTACACCCCACTAACCAGCCTGAAAACAAAGCCAAAGCAAAGATGATGGGATTGAGAGCCTAAGTCCGTGAATGCTGGGAGGGCATTCATTCATTTATTCATTCACTTATTCATTTATTTATTTATTTTTCAGTACTAGGGATTGGATCTGGGGTGTCTTGCATGCATGTCAGGCAAGTCTTCTAACGCTAAGCTACAGTCCCAGAAATCTAAGTCTTTGAACACCAACCACCTAATTAACCAACCATAAAATGTAAGGCAGGCCTATCTTGGGCTGGGGAGGTGGCTCGTTGGGTAAAGGTACTTGCTGTACAAGCTGACAGAGGAGAGAACTAACTCTATAGAGCTGTCCTTTGACCTCTGCATGCTCACACATACACCATGCACACAATGATAAATTCAAAGCCAAAAACTTTTAAAGAAAACCCATCTCCAAGCGATTTCCTTTATTGTCTAAGCCAATGCAAACTGGATTTTTCTATGTGGTTCAAAGCTTCTAAGTCATCTGGGGACACATAAATAAGCAAATATGTGAATTTGCTTCCCTTTTGAGAAACTGGAAAGGAGTTGTGGGCACGTTGGCCTGGCCTTAATCCTAGCACTTGGGAAGCTGAGGGAGGAGGTGTAAATGGTCAGAGCTGGCATCACCTGCCTAGAGAAAGTTTCAAGCAGGAAGCAGCATGAGGGATGCTTCGTGGGTGCCTGCAGGAGCTGGCTCTGTGGGTGCTGTGGACAGTGCTCCAGACTCTGGGTGCTGTGGACGGTGCTCCAGGCTCTGCAGGTGCTGTGGACGGTGCTCCAGAGAGTAGCTGCAATGTGCCTGGAAGATGGACAGGATGCAGGGCGCAGGTCACGGGCATGGCAAGGCTGGGGAGGTCAGGGAAGGGGTCAGCCATTCTGGGCCACAGTGGAAGTTTTTCACCTGCCCTTCCCAGCCCCCCAACCAAGGCAGAGGCACTAACATCTCCCTGGAAGGCAGTGTCCTCCAAGTCCGCTTAGGAAAGCATTTATTCATCTGTGCAGTCAGTAAATTGTGGAGCATCTGCTAAGTGCCAGAGGGATAGAGTGGTTAAGCAGAAACCAGACCCAGAGACCCGTGAGCTTCCTGAAGGGGGAGATGGACATTAATCAGACCACATAAACGTGACCGTAAAGCATGTGGTCAGTGCCCAGAGCAGCAGGGCGTGCCCCAGGAGTGCAGCAGGCTAGTAAGCCAGGCCAGGTGGCTTTCTCCTGGGGGGCTGGGTATTGACTGGCAAGGCCAGCAAGATGGGAAGGAGAGATGCAGATGCGTTCTCTAGGCAAGCATGAGGGCTGTGTGGGAAACAGCGGTGTGCCTGTGTCCGTATGACTAAGGATAAATATGACGGATGGAGTCTGGGATTTTCCCATGAAAGCAGTGCCCACTGCCCGGCAGAACAGTCACTCTGTTGAGTTAGATGCAATCCTCAAGAAGGAGCTTGCTAGCCAGGCGGTGGTGGCGCACGCCTTTAATCCCAGCACTTGGGAGGCAGAGGCAGGAGGATTTCTGAGTTCGAGGCCAGCCTGGTCTACAAAGTGAGTTCCAGGACAGCCAGGGCTATACAGGGAAACCCTGTCTGGAAACCCCCCCCCCAAAAAAAAAAAGAAAGAAAGAAAAAAGAAGAAGCTTGCTATGAAGGGGACCATGGAGGTAAGGCCTTTGAAGGCTGTGCTTAGGAGCGTAGGTTTTATTCCCAGGACCCTGAACTGATCGATAGGGGTCAATTATACACCAGGAGGCAAGAAGGGGTCGCCAAGGTTCAGACGAAAAAGTGGCACAGACCTAACTTGGGAAAAAGTGGGTAACCAATGTAGTCAGTTGAACAAGTTACTGGATCAGTGTGGTGCATACCTTTAACCCCAGCACTTAGAGGCAGGGGCAGGTGGACCTCTGAGTTCAAGACTAGCCTGGTCTACATAGGGAATTCAGGCCAACGGTAGCTATACAGTAAAACCCTGCCTGGGAAGAAAAAAAAACAAAACAAAAAAATTAACAACAACAACAAAAACTAAAAGCAACTGGGCAGTGGTGACACACATCTTTAGTCGGGATGGAGAGGCAGGTTGATCTCTGTGCGTTCATGGCCAGCCTGGTCTACAGGACAGCCAAGGCACAGAGAAACCCTGTCTGGAAAAACCAAACCAAACAAGCCAGATATACTGAGCTGGGGAGATGGTGCTGTTGGTAAAGTACCCACCTTGCAAACATTTAAGTTTGGACCCTACCATTTTCCCTACCCAATCACCTCATCTGCCCTGGAGATTGTTTCTAAGTGGGCAAAACTTGATGTAGTCCTTAGCCTAATGGAGGTCCATTAATAACTGAGCAAAGTTACAAACAAATACATAATTACAGCCCTGACAGCCATAAGCAGCTAAGTGTGTGGCATTAGAAAAACTAGTAAGGGATCTGACCCAGTCGTGGAAATGAAGCAGGGCATCGCTGAGTGCCCGGAAGAGTTCCTTAGTGCAAAGGTTTGAAGTTCCAGGTAGAAGCAACCCTGCAAAGGCCTGTAGTGAACAGGACCAGGGCAGATGAACCACAGAAAATGAGGGGAATTCAGTCTCGCAGAGATAAGAAGGGCCAGCTCATTCAGAAAACCTGCCACAGAGGAGTCTAATATTTATGGTAAGCACACCGGAAGCACTGTGCAGTGGTTCATACCCAAGATCCCACAGTCCCAGCACTGGGCAGTCAGGCAGAAGAATCACGAACTTGAGACCAGTCCTGGCTACTTAGTGAGACTCTGTCTCAAAGAATCAAAAAAGTAATAAACAGAACCCCAGGGGGTGGGGACAGTAGGATGACTCACTGGTGAGCCACTTGCTATGTAAGCTTAATGTGTTCAATCCAGGATCCCATCTAAAGGTACAAGGAAAGAACAGATTCTACAAAATTGCCATTAATTTCCCCATGTATGCCCCTCCCCCAACACACACACACAAATAACAATAACTTATTCTTTAATAAAAGGAGCAGTAGGGGGGACTACAGGGACAGGTTCAGCGGGTAGGGGACAGGTTATCAAGACTGTCACCTGGAAAAGGTATTGGAGAAAGAGCAGCAGTGGAGCTTCCGGTAGAAACGGGTCCTAGGGAAGAGAAGCCGGGCACTTGGCCCAGTGCGTGGTGGAAACCAAGAGATGGACAGAGGAAGCGGGAAAAGCTCATTGGTCATGAGAAATGGAAAAAGGACCAACGACAATTCCAAGCCTTCCAGGTCCAACTCCACAGACACTGGCATTCATGTACAAGGAACGGTGGAAGAGGACTTAAGGAGACCCACAGAAGTGTCTCACGGAGAACCATTCGCTCACTCTACAGGACCCGAGCTCAGGACCCACAGTCAGGGAGAGGGGACAGCGCAGCGGTACATCTTAAGAGCCCGAGGGTGGCTCCCCTGGCACAGCAGGCCATTTCCGGGAAGTCCTGGGGCAAAGACTGCTTCGAATGAACTGGCTGGACCTGAAAGAAGGCTGACTCGAGGTCTGATTTCCTGGTTTCCTTGCCAGAAAACTTAGGAATGTCCGGTCTATTCCAGGCTCCGAGCGTCTCTGAGGAGATGGGCGGTGGAGGCAGGGGCCCACCCCTCCAGAGAACCCTCCTTTTCCCTACTGCTGCGCTTTTCCCAGCAGGGTCAGGCAAGGCAGAACCAGGAGGCCACAAAACGTTCTTGGCTCCTCCTCCAGCCGCCAACGTTCCTGAACCCTGGCTCTCTTACAACACCTCCCTCAACCCTGACACACTCTTTCTGTACCAAGATACCCTAGGCTCCCTAGTCCCCTGAGCCATTCTCAAAAGAACATTCGCTGTAACTAACCCCTGGGCGGATACCCCGGCCTCGCCTTTAACGGGCATCTGGTTCCCTCTGGTGGTGAAACGAGCATGTACAGATGGAAGAATTGACACTGTGGCCTCTCAGCTTTTTGCCGGAATATTTTAGACTGGTACCCTGATTTTGTCGGCTTCTATTTCCTCACCTGCAGATTGGGGCTTGTGATGGAGTGGAGCCATCATTGAGCTAACATATAGAGATGTTGACAGTCAATCTGGGTGTGATGGTACAGGCCTTCAACCTCATAATTTGGGAAGTAAAGGCGGTAGGATCAAAGGTGCAAGATTGGAGCCTCTGCTGTTCTAGTGAGTTCAAGGCCAGCTTGGACTGCATGTGTCCTTGTTAGTTGTGAAGCCTGTCCCCAGCTTTAGACACCATGACATCCTCAACCCCTCTGTACTACCCATCCTTCCCGAAATCACTCCACTTTGGGGCAGACATACTACCCGATTGACGAGGGCACTGAGCATGAATCTGTTATTGCAGCACCAAGTTCTTGATTTCATTTACTGTCACAGATCAGGGGCAGAGCTGAGCAAGAAGTATTCTAGGATGGAAAAGAGAAATAGTTATGCAGATTCGAGAGAGGAGACTGTCGCAGGTGGCCTCCTATTGGACCTGAGAAGGTGATCCTACCACCTTGACTTCCCAAATTACAAGGTTGTAGGCGTGGACCACGGCTCATGGCTTGAATGTTTCCTGGAGGCAGCTCCAGCCATCCAGTTTTGGTCCACAGTTTTCAGGACAGATCCAAAATTGTTAAGAAGTGCCTCCCAAGGATAAGATCACAGGCAAAGTCAGCCCTGGGTATGAGTGATAAAAGTATATCATTTGTGAGTACTTGAGAACACATATAAGGGGTTGGAGAGATGGATCAGTGGTTAAGAACACTGGCTGTGCTTCCGGAGGACCTGGGTTCGACTCCCAGCACCCACATGGCAGCTCACATCTGTCTGTAACTCGACTTCCAGGGTTTCTGACACCCTTACACAGACATACGTGCAGGGAAAATATCAATGAACATAAAAATAAATTATATTTTTTAAAACCTCATTACTGCTTGTAACTCCAGCTCTACAGGATACCTCTGGCCTCCTCAGGTGTACACACACACACAAATATTTTATAGAAAAGAACATATATAAAAATAAATGTTGCTTTCTTTTCTTGATGACTTCCTTGAAGTAGCACGTTAAACAGTGTCAGGGTTGCTGTTGTTTGGTTTTTGTTTGTTTTGTTCATTTTTTGAGACAGGGTTTCTCTGGGTAGCCCTAGCTGTCCTCGAACTGGAGCTGTAGTTATCAGGCTGGCCTTGAACTCAGAGATCCACCTGCCTCTACCTCCTGAGTACTGGGATCAAAGGCATGGGCCACCACCACCACCAGGCAAGCAAGGGCAGTTTTAAAATACCTTTCTAAGTGCTAGGGGTGTAGCTCCGTTGGTAGAGTGTTTGCCTAGTACACATGAAATCTTGAATTTGGTACCCAACACCACATAAAATGATTGTGGTATATGCACATGTAATCCCAACATTCAGGAGGTAGAAGCAAGAGGACCAGACAGTCAGTCTAGGCTGCATGGGACTGTCTCTGAATGAATGAATGAATGAATGAATGAATAAAATAATAAAACTACTTCTATTTGAAAAGAATATTTTATTGTTCAGAGTTCTAAATGGCTCTAGAAATTGTGTGGGTATGTGTATGTGTGTGTGTGTGTATATGTGTATATGTGTGTGTATGCGTTTATGTGTATGTTTGTGTATAGTGTATGTGTGTGTATGTGTATATGTGCATGTGTGTGCATATGTGTGTGTATGTGTATGTGTGTGCATATGTGTGTGTGTGTTTCTGGTATGTATGTGTACACTCAGTTGTGCCTACAGGGCTGAAGGTAAGAGGTCAAGGCTGAGAACGGGGACTCTTAAATGTGGAGCTTGCCTTTGGCTAAAGTGGCCGGCCAGAAGGCTCTTAGTGTCTGCTTCCCCTCCTCCCTGCGCTGGAGTGACTAGAAAGCACCGCCATTCCTGTCCTTTTGCGTGGGAACTGAGGATGCACTCAGGTCCTCAGGCTCGTCCAGAAAACACCTGTAGCCGCTGAGTCATCTTCCCCAGCCTGCCACTGGGCTTTAAAAAAAAATTCCATGGTGGTTCAGTCATCCGAGCTCTGTGGGCTCACCCAACCTTTCCATCTCTAGGACAAGACAAGTTCCTAAGGGCTAAACGGCCATTTCAGAGTGAACAGGGACTGCATGAAGTGATGAGTCAGCCTGGTTTGATTCTACATGACCATGTGACACTTGTATTAATTTAAAATTTACCGATGTGTTATTGTGGTTCAACAGTAACATACTTTCTATACAAGTTTTAGGCCAGGTGTGGTGGCTCATGTCGTTAATCCCAGCACACAGGAGGCAGAGGCAGGTAGATCTCTGAGTTTGAGGCCAGCCTGGTCAACATAGCGAGTTCTAGAAGAACCAGGGCCACAAAGAGAAATACTGTCTCAATTCCCTACCTCAAAAAAAAAAAAAAAAGTTTGGCCCTGGGTTCAATTCCCACCACCCACATAGCAGCTGTAACTTTGCCGCCTTTTTCTGGCCTCCACAGGTACCAGGCACAGACATATAGACAAAACACCAATACGCTAGAATACATTTATTTTTAACCAAAAAATAAAAGAGAGAGAGAGAGAGTAGGAAGCATAAGGTGAGTTTCTTTGTTTGAAAGTGCAAATTGTTATTTATTTATTTATTTATTTATTTATTTATTTGGTGCTGAGGACCAAACCCAGCACTTTTTACATGAAGAAGCACTCTCACTGGGCTACACCACTCACATGCCCTGACTAATGTCTTTTTTTTTTAAAGTACTTATTTAAGTGGAGTGTGGTGGTGCGCACCTTTAAGAGGCAGGCAGGTATATGTGAGTTCAAGACCAGCCTGGTCTATACAGCAAGGACTGGGCCAGCCACAGCTAAATACACAGTTAGACCCTGTGTCAAAACAAACAAACCAACCCGCAAAGCGAAAAAAGGCCAAGAACAACTTCTGAGAGTCAGTTCTCCCCACACTATGCGTGTCCCAGGAGTTGAACCAAGACGTCTGACTTGAGTGCCAGTGGCCCTTTCTATAAACCGTCTCTGACCCTAGTCAGAGCTAGGGCTTGTCCCAGGGCCGTGTGAGCACTGAATAAGTAGATGTTCTACAACTGAGCTGCATCCCAAGCCCTTGGCTGCATCGTTTGAAACAGAATGTGACCGTGTGACTGAGCTTGGCCCAGATTTGAAACCTTCCGACTTCTGTGTCCGGCCCCACTCACGCCTATTTTTCCAAATAACGTCTTTAAAATTTAGTTATATCCTTTAGTCTTTAAATTTTAGTTAGGTTCTTTAGTCCTTAAATTTTAATAATGTTCTTCACTACAGTGGTTCACATTTGTAATCCCAGCACTCAGGGATTTGAGGCACAAGTGTGAGTTCAAGGTCAGCCTGGACTACATAGCTAGACCTCAAAAATAAAAAAAGTAAGTTATTGGACTGGAATGCAGATTAGCTGTGTTTACCTAACATGAGGTAGCACGAGGTCCTGGGTATCACTTCTAGCACTTCAAATTACATATATATATATATATATATATATATATATATATATATACACACACATATACACATATATCACATTAATTTTACCATTTTGCCCCCCCCTTTAGAATAAAATTTTGAAATGCTATAGACCAGGCTAACCTCAAACTCACAATCCTCCTGCCTCCTAAATGCTCAGATTACAGGTATGAGCCACTATTCTCAGTTCATTTTAACTATTTTGTTTTTTATTTTATTAAATGGGGCTACACAAATACATACGGGTTTTTTGTTTGTTTGTTTCAGACAGGTTCTCCTGTAGACCAGGTTGGGTTTGAACTCATTGTATGGCCAAGAATGACCTCTAACCTCTGATCCTTCTTGTAGGGAACCCAGGAGTCAGCTCAAGGCACCCTAAGACCAAATTCTCAGCACAAAGGAGATTTATTTACCCCAGAATGACAGAGGACAGGGACGAAGGATAAAGACAGGAGACTGGAGAGATGGCTCGGTGGTTAAGAGCACTGACTGCTCTTCCGACGTAATGAGGTCTGATGCCCTCTTCTGGGGTGTCTGAAGAGAGCTACAGGGTACTTATATATAATAAACAAATTAATTTTAAAAAAGCATAAAGACAGGAGATCTTTAGGGAAGAGGGAAAAGGGGAAAAGATATGGTGGGGGGCAGGGAACTAACAGACTAAGGACTGCCACTGGACAGAGAGAAGACAGACGTTGGCATATAGGCAAGTGTCAGTTTATAAAGGTAAAGGGAAAACTCTGTGTTAGGATGAGGTGTTTCATTTAAATTGGTCATATTGACTAGGTGAGCTAAGGAAGCTTTTGATTGCTGGGACTGCAATACTTTGATAGCTGGACCTTGCTGGTCAGTCTTAGAGAGGAAGAAGTGTCCAAATAAGGGAATAGATCTTGGCGGCTAGCTTTAGGAATGTAATCTAACAGTTTTTAGCAAGGCAGAGGGAATGAGGGAGAAGGGCAAGGCCTACCCGAGCCGAGTTTGCCAGGCTGGGGCTGGAGTCCCTTCACTTCTGCCTCCGAAGACTGAATACTGTATGTGGGCCACTACCCCTAGGTCTTTTTGTTTATTTGGTTTTGGTTTTGTTTTTTAAGATAGGGTCTTTTGCCGGGGCAGTGGCAGCACACGCCTTTAATCCTAGCACTTGGGAGGCAGAGGCAGGCGGATTTCTGAGTTCGAGGCCAGTCTGGTCTACAGAGTGAGTTCCAGGACAGCCAGGGCTACACAGAGAAACCCTGTCTGGAAAAACCAAAAAAAAAAGAAAGAAAGAAAGAAAGAAAGAAAAGAAAAGAAAAGGTAGGGTCTCTTTATGTACTCCTGGCTGTCCTGGAAATCAGGTTGACTTCAAGCTCACAGAAGTCTGTCTGCCTATCCTCCCAGTTGCTGGGGTAAAGGGTCTGTGCCATCAAGCTAGGCTCATTTGGACTATTTTTAAATGTATATTCAGTGGCATTAAATGTACTCATATGGTTGTGAAACCCTGACCACCACCTGACCTTTCCATATTCCCCCACTGAAACTATTTATTAAACTCTCTATTACTTTGTCTGGACAGGAGTGTGACTGGCTTTATGTTGGGTGGAGCTTGGGAAGCATTGGTTGGTAGAATAAGGGTTTGGGAAGCCCCAGGTTTGAGCCTCACTACCACAGACACGAAGCATGGTAATTAATAGACGCCTATAACCTCAGCACTCGAGTTCATCTTCTGCTACGTAGTAAATCTGAGGCCAGCCGTGGCTAAGTAAGACTTGTCTAAGCCAGATGGTGGTGGTGCACATCTTTAGTCCCAGCACTTGGAAGGCAGATCTCTGCGTTCGAGGCCAGCCTGGTCTACAGAGCAAGTTCCAGGACAGCCAGGGTTACACAGAGAAACTCTGTCTCAAAAAAACAAAACTAAAAACAACAATGAGCCCCCCCCCAAAAAAAGAATAACTTGACTAAAAATTAAATGGGTAGTAGTATATTCATTTTAATTAATTAATTAGTTAGTTAACTATGGCATTTTGAGACAGGGCTTCTCTGTGTAACCCTGACTATTCTGGAATTCTCTCTGTAGACCAGCCCAGCCTCAAACTTAGAGATGGGTTTCCTCTGCCTCCTGAGTGCTGTGACCAGAGGTGTTTGAGGAACTGTTTTAAAAACCTGAAGTCTCGGGCTGGAGAGATGGCTTAGCGGTTAAGAGCACTGACGTCTTTTCCAAAGGTCCTGAGTTCAAATCCCACCATCAAATCCCACCACATGGTGGCTCACAACCATCTGTAATGAGATCTGATGCCCTTTTCTGGTGTGTATGAGGTGGTATACTCATATGCATAAAACAAACAAACAAACTGGTCTCTCCAGGCAGCCTAGACTACATTCAAACTTTAAATCCACTCATGTCTGCCGAAATACTAGGATTACAAACTTGTGCCATCATGCCTGGTAACTCTGGCACCTCAGACAAATAGACTCACACACGACATCTCATGATGGTTTTCAGGTCTTTGGGGCATACGTCCAAAAGAGGAACCACTGGATCACACCACCGTTCTATTTTAACATATTGAGGAACTGCCCTCCTATTTTTGCATAGCAACTGGGCCACTTTACCCTCCTGCCCTGGCAATGGGCGGGGGCACCAGCTTTTCACATCCCTGTAAAAACATATTTTATACTGATAGTTACCCCAGTAGGCATGAAGAAGCAACTCACTGTGTTTTGTTTTGTTTGACTGTGTTTTTAATTCGTATTTGGTAATGTTCAGCATCTATTCCCGTACATGTGAGTCGTATGTTTTTTTTAAAGTGTCAGATCCTTTACCCACTTTTAAGTTACCTTGTTTGGTTGGTTTTTTTTTTTTTTTTGGTCTTTTTGTTATTTTGTCTTTTTTTTTTTTTTTCCAGAGCTGAGGACCGAACCCAGGGCCTTGCGCTTGCTAGGCAAGCGCTCTACCACCGAGCTAAATCCCCAACCCCCTTTACCCACTTTTAAATCAAGTCTTGTATCTAGGCATAGCGGCACATGCTTTTCATCCCAACACTCGTGGGGCAGAGGCAGGAGGATCATTGTAAGTTCAAGGCTAACCTGATCTATATAACGAGTTCCAGGTCAGGCAAGGATATATCATGTCTTAAAAAGTTATTTATTGGGCTGGTGAGATGGCTCAGCAGTTAAGAGCCCCAACTGCTCTTCCTAAGGTCCTGAGTTCAAATCCCAGCAACCACGTGGTGGTTCACAACCATCCATAATGAGATCCAATGCCCTCTTCTGGTGTGTCTGAAGACAGCTACGGTGTACTTACATATAATAATAAATAAATCTTTAAAAAAAGTTATTTATTAAGCTAGGATGGTGTGACACACCTTTAGTCGAAGCAGAGGCAGAGTCAGGAAGATGTATGTGAGTTCAAGGCCAGCCTGGTCTACAAAGTGAGTTCCAGGACAGCCAAGACTACATATTGAAACCTTGTCCCTGAAAAACAAACAAACAAATAAACAATATTAATTACTCTGTGTGTGTGTGTGCATGTGTGCTGCACACATATAAGAATTCACATCTGCCAAGACACCTTCACGGAGGGCAGGAGACGACTTTGTGAGTTATTTCATTCTCCTTCTCTCTACCTGGTCCTGAGGATCGAATGGAGGGAACCAGGCTCACTCAGCAAGCATTTTTATCTGCTGAGCTGTCTCTCCAGCCCACAAACAGAACCATATTGTCATCTTTGTGCTTGTGGTTGTCCAATAAGAACTTCTAGGCCAGCCAGGTGTGGTGCTCCACACCTTTAGTCCCAGCAGTCAGGAGGCAGAGGCAGGTGGATCTCTGGGAGTTCAAGGCCAGTCTGGTCTCAAAGTGAGTTTCAGGCCGGTCAGGACTACACAGTGAGACTGTCTCAACTGCCTTTCCCTCAAAAAAAAATCCCCAGTTCATACTTCTTCCCTAAGGTAGCTATTGGTTCCTCTCTACAGGTGGGACATCTTGACTTGAATCGTTTTTTTTTTTTTGTTTTTTTTTTGTTTTTTTTTTTTATGAGTACACTGTAGCTGTCCTCAGACACCCCAGAAGAGGGCATCAGATCCCATTACAGATGGTTGTGAGCCACCATGTGGTTGCTGGGAATTGAACTCAGGACCTCTGGAAGAGCAGTGCTCTTAACCACTGAGCCATCTCTCCAGCCCGACTTGAACGTCTCAAGACAGGGTTTCTTTGTGTAGCCCTGGCTGTCCTGGAACTCACTCTGTAGACTAAGCTGGCCTTGAACTCAGGGATCCACCTCTACCTCCTGACTGCTGGAATTAAAGGCAGACCTGAGTGTCTTTGAAGCACTTAGCAAATCTGGACTTAAATAGTCCCTTCCAGAGGACAGGACCAGAAGCCACTAGCCCTCCAAAGCCAGACTCTGGGGAGATCACTCTCATTCCTGTCTCACCTCATCTCTGACTCTGTTCCAAGGGTCTTCACTTTACCAGAGGCTGTCGTCATTTCTACCACCCTAGAAAGAGCAGCAAGGCTTCTCCAATCGTCTCTGCACTACATCCACAGGATGCCTGAGTACCACTCCTGAGGTCCCTCCCAGTCTTCTCATTGCTCTCAGACACAAAGGCAGACTCCAGGACCATTGGGGCAACTTCTGGAGGACTTCTCACCTGTGGTTTTCTTTCTCTCTCCTTGTGTGTTTCTACCATGTTGAACTCAACATGGTACAGGGGCTGGGCTGATAGCTCAGTGGGCAGAGTGTTTGCCCCCAAAGCATCAGATACCAAGTTCAAATCCCCAGAATCCATATAAAGGCTGGGCACAGCAGAGCACCCGTCGAAAACCCTATTGTTCTTATGATAAGACATACAAGGTCTGACTGCCACATGTGCTATGCATGTGTCTGCACACACACACACACACACACACACACACACACACCTCATAAGCTCACGAAGACTCCTCTCCAAGTCTCAGAGCCTTTGGCGATCCGCCCCTGTGTCGGAGACACTGCCTGCCTGGTCCCAGTGGTTGGTTCAGATCTTAACCTTCTTTACCCAGGGTTCTGGATCACCCCAGGACAACAAGCACCTCCTTGTCGCTGTTTGCCCAGCAATGCTCTTCTGCCAGAATGTGAGTCATAGCGGCAGAAATGCTCCGGTCTGGCAATCCACAGCGTCCTTCCCAGCCCACGGCTGGCACGCAGGGCTGGCACGCAGTAGGTTCTGTGTAATAAAGGACAGGCGAGAAACATGAGCAGCACGACGGAAGCCAGCAGAGGCTGCGTGCGGAGCCTGGGAGACTCAGAGGCTGATCCCACTGTGCTGGGCGAAAGGGGAAGATGTCCCGTATGCTAGAAGTGAGGCAGGGGTCATGCGCCCAGTGTGCCCGGTCCTGTTAAGTCAGGAAGCTTGCTTTCTTTCCCTCATGATAAGCAACTATTGCTGCAGAAAACTGTCTGTGGGTAAGGAGAGAGGGAAGCCACGGTGGAAGGGAAGTGGCCGCACTGGAGACAGGAAGATAGGAATGGAGCTGCCGCAAGAACGTTTCCAAGTTCTACCCCTAGAACCATCGATACCAAACTGCTCTAATGCTGGCTCCTACCTACAAAGTTAAACTAATACGGTTTAGGAGATGGCTCAGCAGGTTGAAGCTCTAGCCGCGGACAACTCAAGTTTGATCCTTAGAACCCACATAAAAAGCTGAGTGGAGTGGACGGCTGGTGATGGCGCACTCCTTTAATCCCAGCAGAGGCAGGCAGTTCTAGGCTAGCCTGGTCTACAGAGGGAGTCCAGGACAGCCAAGGCTACAACAAAAGACAAACAAAACAAAACAAACAAACAAACAAAAAACCAACCAAACAAGACAAATCCAAATGCAGTTAGTTGCAAGTATCTATAAATTTCAGAACTCCAAAGGCAAGACTGGAGGTAGAGACAGAATTTCCCAGAAGCCTTCAGGCCAGCTGTCTGGAATGCAGATCTCAGTAGCAGAAATGGAAGAGGCCCTAGCTTAACAATATGGAAGACAAACCCTAACCTTTATCCTGTACTCTGTAGTACACTTGCACTCTCTCACATATATATAAATATTTTTTTTCACGTTTTAAATATAATGTTTTTGAGATAGGTTCTATTGTGTATTCATGGCTGGCCTAACTCACTGAGATCCATTTACCTTTGCCTCACAAGTGCTGAGATTAAAGCTGTGTGTTGCCACATTGGGTACAAATAAATACTTGTTTAAAATAGAAATATGAGCCAGGAGGTGGTGGCGCATGCCTTTAATCCCAGCACTTGGGAGGCAGAGGCAGGCGGATTTCTTAGTTCGAGGTCAGCCTGGTCTACAGAGTGAGTTCCAGGACAGCCAGGGCTACACAGAGAAACCCTGTCTCAAAAAACCAATAAATAAATAAATAAAATAAAATAGAAATATGGCCAATGAGAAGGCTCAGCCGATAAAAATGACCCATGAAGCCCAGCGATCTAAGTTCTATCCCTGGGACCACAGAAAGGTGAAAGCAGAGCTTTGACTCCATAAATTGTCTTCTGACCTCCACATGCATGCATTGGCAGACACACCCATGCACAGACACACACACACACACACACACACAATAATAAATCAAATGATGGCTAGAAAGTTAAGAGCCCTGACTACTTTTCTAGGGAACCTGAGTTCTAGTCCCAGTATCTCCATGGCCACTTATAGTGTCTGGAACTCTTGTTCCAGATGATCTACTGCCCTCTTCTGGCTTCCTCTGGTACTGCATGCATGTGGTGTATAGACACTGGTGCAAGCAAAACACCCATAATCTTAAAATTAAAAAACTGCAGAGGCAAAGAGATCTCTCTCTGTGAGTTCGAGGCCATCCTGGTCTACAAAGAGTGTCCTGGACAGACAGGAATACACATAGAAACCCCGTCTTGAAAAACAAACAAAAATTTAAAGATTTGAGCGAGAATAATAAAATAAAATAAAGGTCCTCTAAAGTGGTCCTTACCCCATTGTGAGCAGTGTCAGACATGTTCCCTGTGTCCCCACCTATAGCTACCAGAAAGAAAAGAAGAAGAACAGGAGTCATGGGAAAGGACTGATCGTTCCTCTCTAGGGCTGCACAACTGAACACATTGAAACAAGGTCCCGGGGCCCACATGGCACATGACTGCAGTTCTAGTGTTCAGAGACTGAGGAGAATCTTCAGGAGAATTTCAAATTCAAGGCCAATTTAGACTGCTCTAGCTAGCCTCAAACTTGCTTTGTAGACCAGGCTAGCCTCAAACTCAAAGAGATCTGCCTGCCTCTTTCTCCCACCAAAGTGCTAAGATAAAAGATGTGGGTTACCATGCCCACATGCTGGGCTTGCTCTCTCTCTCTCTCTCTCTCTCTCCTTCCTTCCTTCCTTCTTCCTTTCTTTCTTTATAGAGATTATTGTACCTCAGGCTGGCCTTGAACTTTATTATTCATTTATTTAGTTGGTTATTTATTTAAAGATTTGTTTATTTGGGGCTAGAGAGATGGCTCAGTGGTTAAGAGCACTGACTGTGCTTCCAGAGGTCCTGAGTTCAATTCCCAGCAACCACATGGTGGTTCACAACCATCTGTAGTGGGATCTGATGTCATCTTCTGGTGTGTTTGAAGAGAGCAACAGTGTAGTTACAGAAAAGTAACAAATCTTATTTTCTATCTTTCTATAATGTATGTAAGTACACTTCCAGTGTGTTTTCAGACACACTGGAAGAGCGCATCAGATCCTATTACAGATGTGGTTGCTGGGACTTGAACTCAGGACCTCTAGGAAGAGCAGTCAGTGCTCTTAACCACTGAGCCATCTCTCCAGCCCTGACTCTGATCTTTACAAACTTCCCAAATGCTGAGATACAGACATGTGCCACCATTGTTGAGATCTACTTGAACAAAAAGAATCTAAACTGAGAATGGTGATTCCTGCCTTTAATCTCAGAACTGGGGAGGTAAAGGCAGGCTGATCTCTGTGAGTTTGATGCCAACCCAGTCTAGACTGTAAGTTCTGGGTCATAAAAGGGGTACACAGTGAGATTCCCATCTCAAAAATAATAAATAAATAAATAAATAAATGAAATCATTTGCTGAAATCTAGACAGAACTAGCATCCAGTATCTTCCCCAGCAACCCTCCCCAACCCCAGGCCTCTGTCTCATCTTTCTCTGTTTACCTCTCTAGCTCTTTCCCCTGTTTTTTATCTTTTCTATTTGAATAGGATTGAACTTCAGAAGTCCTTAGGGGCTAGGGTATGGCTCAGTCATGGAATGTGTACTGTGTTGGTTGTATGACCCGGCCTTGCTGAATACTTGCCCCTGGACCACACTAGCCTAACACACAGTAGCCTAAGCAGCTAAGGGCTGTGAGGTGAGAGGTCTGGGAGGAATGGGACAGGCAGCTCTGAAGGCTGGGCCCTGCTGACAGGAACTGGCCATTAGGCTGGGTATAAGTCCTGGGATTCAATACTTGAAACCATGTCCTGGCTCTGAATGCTGCACTCTGGGTTCTGAAAACTAGATCCAGGGCAGAGGTCACAGGATTCAGGTCTTTTGACCCTAGAGGTTCCTAGGCTCAGGGGCAGTCATGAGTTTTGTGTCAGTTGGTACCCAGGGTGGGGCCAAGATGGAGAAGCTGCTGGGCAGTGGTGGTGCATGCCTTTATTCCCAGCATTTGGGAGGCAGAGGCAGGTGGATTTCTGAGTTCGAGGCTAGCCTGGTCTACAGAGTGAGCTCCAGGACAGCCAGGGCTACACAGAGAAACCCTGTCTCGAAAAACAAAAACAAACAAACAAGCAAACAAAAAGATGGAGAAGCTGCCTAGTCCTCAGTTGTTTTTTTTTTAAATATTTATTTATTTATTATATGTAAGTACACCATAGCTGTCTTCAGACACGCCAGAAGAGGGCATCAGATCTCATTACAGATGGTTGTAAGCCACCATGTGGTTGCTGGGATTTGAACTCAGGACCTCCTGAAGAACAGTCAGTGCTCTTAACCGCTGAGCCATCTCTCCAGCCCCCACTTAGTTGTTTTATAAGAGCTATTGGACCAGACTAGAGGAGAAATTTAGGGAGCTTGTGTGTGTCTGTGGGCACATGGGTGCGTCTGTGGGCATGCGATCAATGGACAGGTGGAGAGGGCACGGAAGGTTGGACACATAGACTTAGTCCTAGGTCCCGGGTATAAAAGCCTGGCTAGCGCTCCAGGCCTCTCAGAGTTCCCCTCACAGTTAGGGTAAGATGGGATGGGTGGGAAGAGTGGAGACCTTCTGGGTTCCCTGTCTCTAGCCACCCCCTTTGCTTACTACTTGGCCCAGCTCCCAGGCAGAGGTGGCAGGAGCAGTTCCTGTGGGTGAGGAGTCCGCATGCCCAAAGTGGGCTGCTCCCAGAACACAAGGATCCTACCAGAGCAGATGGCAAGACGTAGAGTGAGACATGGGACAAACAGGGACGTCACCAAAGACACGGACCATAGAAGCAGGTCCGAGAATAAATCAGAGTTGGAAAGCCCACACAGAGAGATGGATATTGTTGCTGGGGGGGAGGGGTCAGGAAATACAGCCCAGCAGCTCTTGACCTTGTGTTCTCTAAGATTTGCCTTGTCTGAGTTTCTCCTTATTCTTCTTACTGCATCCAGGTCCTAGAGTGTTTCCTAGTCTTGTTGACTTTGAAACAATATATATACATAATATACATAGCATGTGCACACTCACACGCGCGCGCGTGCATACACACCCCCCCACACACACACAGAGACATTTTTGCTTGTTTGTTTTTTCAAGGGAGGGTTTCTGTGGCTACCCTGGAACTCACTCTGTAGACCAGGCTGGCTTCAAACTCACAGAGATCCACCTGCCTCTGCCTCCCCAGTACTGGGAGTGTTCATCACTACTGCTTAACTGGAACAGGATATTTTTAGACATGTCAGGGAAGCAGGTTGGCTTTGAACTCAGTGATCTGCCTACCTCTGCCTCTCCAGTGCTGGGCTTAGAGGCATGTGTCACCACCACCTTGCCTGAAGCATCTATTTTCATTCCATCTAGAAAGTTTAACAGTGTGTTCTGTGATGCTAGGGCATGCTCTTTGAGAGAAGAAAGATGAGCCCTGGGGTGTGTGTACAAGGTACTTATAGCAACAGGTATATATTTTGTTTGTTAGCTTGTTTTTTGAGGAAAAAGTCTTACTATGCAGCCCTGACTGGCTTACAATTTACTGTGTGGATCTAGCAGGCCATAAAGTAAAGCAATCATGTTGCCTCTGCCTTCTAAGAGCTACAGTTGCAGGTGTATCTTACCATGCCTTGAAAGCATGCATCCATAGAATTAGATGTAAGAGACACCTGGCATCTGGGTGTGGTGACACAAGCCTGTAATTCCCAACACTGGGATCAGAGGTAAGAGAACAAGAAGGTCATAGTCAGCCTTGCTTATGTATCTTGTTTTCTTTAGCCATTCTAAATCAGCATGTCTACTGGAAACTCTGCTAGGCAAGCTGCTGGGAAGCCAGTCACAGTGAGGTTTTGGAGCTCTCTGGGGTGCTGGTAGGTGCTTATAGATGACATGGGGGTGGGGCTGCATGTATGTCTGTGCTCCAAGTATGTACCTGATGTCCATGAATGTCATGATCACAGTCATTTGCCGTGGCTTCCAAGGCAACCAGTCTTACTGCCTGGGTACCCACTTCCTCCTGCAGACAGCAGCACACAGAGGCCCACCAGAGGCCCTGGAAGATGTCCAAGGGAGTTTTGACTATCTATCGCTCCCAGAAGGAAGTGGCTCCTTCCTCTGAAACTTCTACATGGCTGATTATAACTGATTAAAAACTTCAGCGACTGATGAAAGGTTGAAATGCTGCAGATCCAGGTCTAATTCAGTTATCTTGGGCTGTCTTTAGTCTCTTAAGTAGCCATTCCTTGCTTACCTCTATGTCTGACCTAATTGATATCCTGTAACTAGCAGATAAAACATTTAGAAATATTTTACCTGGGCTGGTGAGATGGCTCAGATGTAAGAAACACCTCCTGTCTGGGTGTGGTGACACAAGCCTGTAATTCCCAATACTGGGATCAAAGAAAATAGAGATGGCTCAGTGGTTAAGAGCACTGACTGTTCTTCCAAAAGTCCTGAGTTCAAATCCCAGTAACCACATGGTGGCTCACGACCCTCCGTAATGAGATCTGACTCCCTCTTCTGGAGTGTCTGAAGACAGCTACAGTGTACTCACATATAATACATAAATAAAGATTTAAATAAAGATTTATTAATCTTTAAAAAAAAGAAATGTTTTACCTACCAAAGCCCTTCTTTTCATTGATTAAAAGGCTAATAATGTCATCAGATAGCATCTGAGCTCTATAGCTGATTTGTCCCTGTTTTTCTGTAACTGCATACCTAATATTTCCACCAATGTATTTGATTTTTTGTTTTGTTTGTCTGAGACAGGGTTTCTCTGTGTAGCTCTGGCTGTTCTGGAACTCACTCTGTAGACTAGGCTGGGCTTGAACTCACAGAGATCCACCTGCCTCTGCCTCCCCAGTGCTGGGATTAAAGGTGTGTGCCATCACCACTAGGTCTCCATCAATATATTTGAAAAAATCTATTGATTTACAACTTTCTTCTGTTACTATAAAAACTTCAAACTGTTAACACATTGTAACAGAATTTGGGGTGACCTAAAATCTGTGTTTCCCACCCATAGTCATATTTGATTCCAGACTAGACTATACCTTACGCCCTCTGGAGAGAGAACTGTTTCTTTAGTGGATAACTGTGCACTGCCTTGTGACTCAAGGGCAGAGACAGAGACAAAGAAAGCTGGACTCAGGTTGGTTTTCTCAGGTTACTTAACTTAATACCCTCCCCATCTGGAAGCCTCATGTGGCTCTGGCATAATCCAACTCCAAGGCCTGGAGCCTGGGCTTGGTAAACAAGAGCCCTGGCTGATAGATGTCTTCTAGTGCCTAGTAACTTCTGGTTTTGGCCAGGCAACCTCAGTCCCTACCCCCAGGCAGGAAGGAGAAAACATAGCTACATCAAGGAGACCAGAATGCAAATTACAACCACCTTCTGCTGAGAGATCATGCGTGTGCATGAGCACACGCCGACAACATGTCCCCTGGCCTGCTCAGGACCTGCAGATCCTACACCAAGAACCAGTAAGGTGCCAATGGATCAATATTGTAGGCTTTGCAGACCATGGAGCCTTTTGTAAGCTCTTGACTCTTCACAGCCAAAGACACACACAAGCAAATACATGGATGATGGATGGTGGCTATTTATTTATTGATGGGGTCTCTCTAACGTAGCTCTGGCTGTTCTGGAGCTCACTTTGTAGACCAGGTTAGCCTCAAACTGCAGAGATTTGCCTGACTCTGTCTCTTGATTGCTGGGATTACCACTGCAAGCCATGCAATAATTTATTTTAAAAAAAAAAGTAACATAGAAAGTTTGAGTCTCCTTTTTCAAAGGCTTATTAACTGCGTGAGGGTAAGGTATATATGAATGGGTGCCAGCGGAGGCCACAAGAGGGCATCAGAATTATATGCAGCTAGGAGCCACCCAGTGGCTGGGAATCCCACCTACATACTCCAGAAGAACAATAAGAAACACTGTTAATCGTGGAACCGTTCTTTCCAGGCCTCCTGAAATTTTGTTGTTATTGTTTTTTTTTTTTTTCAAGACAGGGTTTTCCTGTGTAACCCTGGCTGCCTTGTGTTGCGGTAAATATTTAAAAGTCGGTCTCCGCTCTCTGGCGGGTGCGCGCTGGCTCTGCACCTACCCAAGAGCTCTGGAGTCACGAATGAAAGACACACGCACAGTGCTGTTTTTAATATGCCTTACTAGCTCAGTGGCCGGGCCATTCCTGAACCTCCACGTTCCTAGCTCCGACATTCCTGAGTTAATATTTGCTAAATCTATATTTCATCTCTGCTACCCCAGACCCAATCCGGGGAGTGGCTCCTGGGGCCGCTTCCCTGACTCTTGCAAGTCGGCGGGCTCTTAAGTCTGATCTCTCTGCTCCCTGTCAAGGCGCTTCTGTTCCTTCTCTCCTCTGTGTTTCTTGCCCTGGAATCCTAGTGCCGCCTCCGTCCCCCTGCCCAGCCATTGGCTATTGGCTCTTTATTAACCCGTCAAAAAAACAATTGTTGGCAGGGACCTGTAGTGGATTTCCATGTAAACACAAATCAAACTCCCAACAGTCCCAGATCTCACTCTGTAGATCAGGCTGGCCTAGAACTCAGAAGTCAGTCTGTCACTGCCTGCCTCTGTCTCCTAGGTGCTGGGACTAAAGGTATATACCATCATACCTGGCCATGAACTAGTATTTTTTTTAAGATTTATTTATTATATTTATATGAGTACACTGTAGCTGTTTTTAGACACACCAGAAGAGGGCATCAGATCCCATTACAGATGGTTGTGAGCCATCATGTGGTTGCTGGGAATTGAACTCATGACCTCTGGAAGAACAGTCAGTGCTCTTAACCGCTGAGTCATCTCTCCAGCCCCTAGTATTTTTTAAAGACATTTTTTTTTTCCAGGTTGGAGTGATGGCTCAGCGCTTAAAAGCTCTTGTTCTTGCAGAGGACATGTGTAGATTCCCAGCACCCACACGGTGGCTCACAGTGGTCCCTAACTCCAGTTTAGGGGAAGCTTTTCGGACATCCTCAGTCATAAGTGGAGCACAGATACATATGCAAACAAAACATGCATACACATGAAATAAATAAGTTTAAAAATTAAAAAAAAACACCCTATATGTATAGAGAGAACCTGTGATTAAGTATGTGTTGTATGGAGGTCCAAGTGCAACTTGCAGGATGCGTTTTTCTCTGTCTGGACTGACTTGACCCGCTGGCTCCCAGATAATGACCCAGAAACTTATTGTTACTTATTAAGCTTAGGCCTTTGCTGGCTACCTCCCAGGTAGCTCTGACACAGCTAATTCTAGTTCATGTTTGTCAGTTTGTTTCATGGCCCGTTACCTCAATCAGTCCGGGTACATCTGACTTCCTCAGTGTCCCACTGGCAAATTTCCCAGTGCCTGATTATTCCTGTAGCCAGTATGTCTGAAGGAAGTTCTGCCTTCCCTTTGCCTCCTAGTTATAGGCTGTCAGCTCTTTATCAAAGCCAATCATAGGGCTGCAGAGATGGCTCAGAGGTTAAGAGCATTGGCTGCTCTTCCAGAGGTCCTGAGTTCAATCCTCAGCAACTACATGGTGGCTCATAGCCATCTGTAATAGTAGTGTTCAATGCCCTCTTCTGGTGTGTCTGCAGAGAGGGACAGTGTATCACATACATAAAATAAATAACTTCTTAAAAAAAAAAGTCAATCAGAGAGTGCCTTAGGCAGTGAGGAAGACACCTTCATATACTGTAAAAAATAGTACACCAACATTTCTCCTTTTACAGTGTAGGTCTTGGGGATTAACTCAGGTTGTCAGGTTTAGTATCAAGTGCCTTTATCTACTGAAACACCTCAGGGTCTGCTTCTATCACAGTCCCCTTGATTTATTGAGGCAGGGCCTCTCAACTGACCCCAGAGCTTAAAGATGAAACTATAGCCAGCTTGTTCCAAGGAATTACAGGTGAGTACTATGCTCACCTGCAGTTTAGGTGGGTTCTGAGACTGAAACTCAGGTCTCATGTTTGCATAGCTAGCACTTCTAACCATTAAGCCACCTCCCCAGCCGGCCATGACATATTCTTTTGAGTTTTCTTCAACTATTTAAAAATGTAAAAGCCATCTTAAGTTATTGCTGAATGAAGCAGGAGATGGGCTAGAGCGGCCTCATAGCTTGCATGTGATCACTGTTCTATGCTATCAAGGTATACCATTTCCTGTATTTCACTTACAGAGTAGCAGTTATACTTGTGACAGGATTCCATTATTATTATTATTATTACTACTACTACTATTGGTTTTTTTTTTTTTGAGACAGGGTTTTTCCGTGTAGCTCTGGCTGTGTTGAAACTTGCTCTGTAGACCAAACTGGCCTCAAACTCACAGGAACCTGCCGGCCTCTGCCTCCAGAGTGCTGAGAGTAAAGGTGTGTGCTACCATTGCCAGGCTGTGATAGGATTCGTTTTTTTTTTTTTTTATGATTTATCTATTTTATTTATGAGTGCATTATAGCTGTCTTCAGACACTCCAGAAGAGGACATCGGACCCCATTACAGATGGTTGTGAGCCACCATGTGGTTGCTGGGTCTGGAAGAACAGTTAGTGCTCTTAACTCCTGAACCATCTCTCCAGCCCTGTGATAGGATTCTTAATATTGTCTGCCAGGTTGGAAGTCATCTCTTAGATAGAAGGGACAGGATTTTTTTTTGTTTCATTTTTTTTCCAAAGTTTAGCACATTTTCTTATTAAAATATCAATTTCTCTATTATAGGAATCCTAAGAATCTTCACACGAGCAATAAAATACATAAATAATAAAATGATTTTTTAATCTGCAGGGTTTTATTATCAAATTTGCTGATACCTCCAAGAGGTAGAAATGTGTTTTATATTCACACAATGACTTGGAAAGTCTGTCTTTAAAAAGTCATTTAAAAGGGCTGGAGAGATGGCTCAGCGGTTAAGAACACTGACTGCTCTTCCAGAGGTTCTGAGTTCAATTCCCAGCAACCACATGGAGGCTCACAACCATCTGCAATGAGATCAGATGCCCCCTTCTGGTGTGTCTGAAGGCAGCTACAGTGTACTCATATACATAAAATGAATAGATAATTCTTTTTTAAAAAAGCCATTTAGAAAAGAAGTTTAGCCTTTGTTCCCCAAGTGTCAGCATAAAACCCGGATATATTGGTCCTTTTATGCTAAATAAGTCACTTGGGAAGAGGAAACCTGTGGTACTTCTTGTTGGTGATTGATGTGGAAGGGTCCAGCTCACTGAGGACAACGCTACCCTCTGGGTAATTCCTCCTGTCCCAGAGCTGTTAGAAAGCAGGACGTGTGAGCTACTGGGAACAAGTCAGAAAGCAGCTGTCCTCCGCAGCTTCCGGCCCTACCTCCTCATCTCTGAACTGCCTGAGGCCCTCTGTTGACTTCCCTCACTGACAGCAGGTGACATGGGGTGTGGCTGAAAGTAACCCTTTCCTCCCTAGGTTGTTTTTGTCATAGAGTTTTATTACAGCAATAGAAACCCTAAGATATGATACTCGTTGAAGAAATTAGTAGAACTGGGTGCCACAGCGAAACCCTGTAATCCCAACACTCAGGTGAATTCTGAGATACAGGTCCGCCTAGACTACATAGGAAGACTTTTTTTTTTTTATTTTTTTATTTTGAGACAGGGTCTCTTGTGGCCCCAGACTCCTCAAACTCACTTTGTAACAGGATGACCTTGACTTTCTTCTGATCTTCCTGCCTCTAACTCTACCTGTAGCTGGTTTTTCTATTTTGTGGGTTCTTTTTTCCCTACCTTTTATCCGTCCCCACACCCTAGTTTCATCCCATTACTGGATAGGAGAGAAACACAGACGAAGGGGAGAGAGGGTTTAGAAGCATCCTGAATCTAATATTTTGGTTTTTTGGCTGCGGCTACTAACAAACTGCAGTCAGTGACCTAAACAACCAACAACCACCACACCTGACTGACTATCAGGGTGGGATTTATATATATATCCTCTGAAAAGTTCCCAGAATTCCAAACATCAAATATTTGCAGAAATTATCTGCAGCTTGCAAAACCATGCTTCCACTAAAGAATGAGGCAAATCATAGTCAGCTGCTGCAGACAGGTCAAAGTGGCCCCATAGCTCCACACCTAGGATTAAAACGACACATGTTCTTATGCTATTTCTGTGATTTTAAGGAGACCAAAATATTCCAAAATTGTCACTATATCTACCTCCAGAGTGTGAACTGCCATGCCCAGGATTATGAGGTACCAGAGAGTGAAATCAGCTTCATGTATGCTAAGCTCTATACCAACTGAGCTGCACCCCTATCCTTGAGACCCCACGTTTAAAAGAGAGGTAGCTCAGTGGTTGAGACCACTGGCTACACTTCCGGAAAACTGAGCTTCAACTCCCAGGTCCAGGGTATCCCATTGCCCCTTCGGCATCCTCAGGCACTGCCTGCCCCTGGTGTACAGACAGACAGATATACATGTGGAGGCAAAATACCCAGACACAGAAAATAAACGTGATTTCAAAATTGTTTGAAGGGCTGGAGAGATGACTCGGCGGTTCAGAGCACCGACTGCTCTTCCAGAGGTCCCGAGTTCAAATCCCAGCAACCACATGGTGGCTCACAACCATCTGCAGTGGGGTCTGATGCCCTCCTCTGGTATGTCTGAGGACAGCTACAGAACTCATATACATAAAATAAATAAATCTTTCAATAAAGACATATAAAAGTTTTGAAACGAGGAGTAGGAGCTGTGAGATGGCTTAATGGGTGCTGGCTGCCAAACCTGGTGAGAAAAAGCTTTTTGAAAGGAGTGATAAATGGTTCTCTCCTTTGAGATGAGCTCAGAGTCTAGTAAAGAATGCACAAAGCCGGCTATGGTGAGCACCAGGGATGCAGAGGCAGGTGGATATCTAAGTCTGAGGCCAGCCTGGTCTACTGAGTGAGTTCCAGGGCTACACTGAGGAAACCCTGTCTTGAAAAACCTAAACTAATCAACCAACCAACCAAAGACTGAAGACACACAAATCACAATAAATAAATTAGAAAGTGCTCTAGAGGAGGGAAAGAGAGTTCGGTTACAGACAGGCTGAGCTTGGCATTCCTGTGGGGAATCAGGAAGCATGGTGGCTGCCAGACTTTTAGAAATGAGAGTTAAACAGCTCGTTACTTCAGTAGATGTAAAGACACTGCAAACACATGGGATCAGCAGAGGAGAGAAGGGACTCGATGAGACCGGGTGAGAAGAGAGGGTGAGGACTGGACCCATGCGATAGTTTCTGGGCCAGAGGAGAGGCAGATGGTCCTCAGTTTAGCTTATTACTGTTTTTGCAGTGTTTTGTACTTGGTATGGCATGAGGTAACTCATGGGCCTTACAAAGGGAAAGGGTGGAGGGAAAAAAGCCACCAATCCCTGAGCTCCCCAAGTTCAGGACTTGAAATCCCACCAATCCTTACTCTGGAAATGTCTGTCCTGAAAAGCCCCACCCCAAATAAATCCTATATAACCCCTACCTGCTGTCCACTTCCAGGAGCAGAGACAGCCGGTTCTGGATTCAACCCTCTAAACCCCGAACTCTCCCAACAAATCTCTTTTATGAGATTTGCTGCCTGGCATGACTTTCTCATTGGAAGAAGCCAAGAAGAAAAGAAGCAATAAAGAGAAGAAGCAAAGAGGGATCAGGGCTGAGGCTCCCGAGGTGCAACCTCTGCCGAGGAGGGCTCCTCTCAGTGCTGTGTGGTTCCTGGACTTTTTGAATCCCAGGACACCCTTCCTTCTGAACAGGAACATTTTCAATAGGTACAACAGTATAGAGATCAGAGTAGCTAGTAAATGCATGACTAAAAAAGGTGACATTTGAAAGCTTCCATGTGCAGGATTCACTGGGGCAAGCAACTGCAGAGAAAACCAGACTGGTGTAAAACCTTAGTGACTATGTGAGAACCAGCCTTGTAGTGTCTTAATCTGGAATCTCAGCAGTCCTGAGGCTGAGATGGAAAGGCTGCCTTGGGTTTAGGGGCCCGCCTGTGCTACGCAGTGATTTCGAGGACAGCTTGGCATACAAAGGGAGGTTCTATTCTAAAAATTAAAGTTACAAAAAAAGAAGAAAACACGAATTCCACATTCGTGTTTTCTTCTTTTCACATTTGTGGTTCAACAGGTACTGATATCCTTCCTGTGGCCACGCTCTTAAAAAACTTCTCTGGGCCAAGTCTGAGGCCAGCCTGGGCTACCTGGAGTGTTTCAGGCCAGGGATACAGAGAGAACCCTGCCTAGAACCCCTACTCCCCACAAAAAAACCCCAAAACTAAAAGCCTCTTTGGGCTCTAATTGCCATTAAATGGTTGGGAAGCAGCTGTAGGAGAGACCAAGATCTACCCGGCTTCTGGGTCTCCTGAGGTCACACTATCAAAACAAGAACTCTTCTCCATTTTGCGTTGAGTTTTCTGGATTCCGGGTGATCATTAAGTGCCTTCCTTTGTCGGGGCCTCCCAACAACTTTGTGAAGTACAAATTATGAACCTCACTTTATACACAATCTGCTCAAGGTCAGAAAGCAGGGAAAGGGTAGGGCACAGAACGAATGCCAAGAGGCCTGGTGACCACAAAACCAGAGACTTTCCTGGGAAGACGAGTAGGTGGGGCTCAGGCCGCCCCCCTCAGTCCCTCGGAGAGGCCTCTCCAAAATGGTGGGGGCAGTGGCGTCAGCAACGCCCCCCCCCCGCCCCTTCCGTCCACCTCCCTCCCTCTTCCTCAGGCCACCCAGGCTGGAGCTGGGGGGGGGGAGGGAAGGAAGGATGGAGACACAACGCAGCAGCCCACGTGACCGCCGAGACCGCCGATCTTTGGGCGCGTGACGCAAAGCGGCGGGCCCAACGCTCGCTTTGCTTTGTGGGAAATAGAGTTCAAGAGGACGTCCGGTGAGCCAGGAGAGAGGAACCGAGGACTACATTTCCCAGGAGGTAGTGGACCGAGGCGGTAGCCGCCGTCGTCGGAGAGCGGGGACGTGGGGCGCGCTATCGGGCGGGGGCGAGGTTCGGGCCGGTTGTGCCGTTGCGAGACTGCAGCTGTAGTCGCTTCGGCCGGTCAAGGTGAGTGAACGCTGCTGATGGGAGTTACGACACCTCAACTAATGTCTGTGATTTGGGGTTTTTCTCTTTTCTCGGCGCCGGCTGGTCCCCGGCGAGGGTAAGGCCTAGCGTGCGGCGGCTCCCCCACGCTCTGCTCAGCCCGGGCCTGCTCAGAGCGGGCCTGTTCGATCGGCTCCTCCCCCTCCCCGCCCTTCAGCGTTTCCCTCCGCTCCGGCCTAGTTCTCAAGGCTCCGGACGCCTTCTTTCTGGAACAGCTTGCACACTTCTGTGCACTGTGCGGGAACGACGGCTCCCACCAACTCCACCTTCCCACTCCCCCGTTCGGACGAACCTCATTATTTGATTTTTTTTTTTCCGGGAACTCTTGAACGCCCTTCCCCCACCTATTGGCCTGGTTCTGTCTTCTAGGGCCCATGTGGCTGATAACACACTAAATGTTAATACTTTCTTCTTTTCTTTTCTTCTTTTTTTTTTGTTTTGTTTTGTTTTTCCCCTACTTTGTGGCCAAAAGAGGTCTAATCCAAGTTTATTTCCTATCGGAAAAATCGTACTTTTCTTCCTTTGCTTGCAAGTGAGGCTGACTTGCATTCCTTTGGTGATTGGCGAGTGTCTTGCTTATGAGAGGCAGTTATGTCCCACACTTAAACAACTTTTCTCTATTTTCTTTGCTCTTCTGAATCTTAATGGGTGGAGCGTGGCGGCGGTAGTTGGCGGCAACCTTGGTGGCCCAGAAGTTGGAAGCCATCGGTGAGAGTACTGTGTTAACGGGGAGGTTGTTAATTGGATAGGAGGAATATGGCAAGGACGTAATAGGACAGAGCCAATAAAATCGGCCTTATCAGCTTTTGCTCTTAAATTTCAGCTTTTACTTCCACGCACTTATTTTTCTTTTTCTAAAATAGTGCACAGCCTTTAGTTGGCTTATTGTAAATATTCAACGAAATTAACTGAAGATTAGCCCCTTGTTACCGGGTATGGGAGTTTCGATTGTGGGTCCTGAGTCGAAAGGCATGTATCTTACTGTCATTTTTCAGATCTTTGCTAGTTTTGTTTGTGGAAATACTGTCTGTGTAGTCAATCCTATTATTTAGACAGCTTAAGTGTATATATTATTCTGTATAAATGTTAAAGACGTCTGGTGCCTTGAAACTTGTGGAAAAAAAAGAGTTCTTTGCAGTTTTTAGTATTTTTTTTGCAGATGTGTATCCTGAATTAATGTTAGTACTTAGTGAATCAAAAAGTAATGCAACTATTTTGGTATGATAGCATTTTTTTTTTAATTTTTGTTTTTGCCCAAGACGAAGACCAGGCAGGCCTCTAAACTCTGTATTTAGCTGATACTGCCTTGAACTCTTGGTCCTCCTGCCTCTACTTCAGAGCTGATTTTATGGGCTTTTGCCCCTACACCCAACGTGTGTATGTGTGTTTGTGTGTTTAAGACAGGGTCTCACTGTGTATTGATCCCAGCCTCCTGCTGCCTTCCAAAGGTGAGCCCACCACTCTGGTTTGATGACATTTTGTAAAAAGAACTGGTTGAAGGTTACTAATTTAGCTGGGTGTGGTGGTCCTTGTCTTTAATCATAACACTCCAAGGCAATGGTAGGCAGGTTTCTGAATTCCAGGCCAGCCAGAACTACATAGTGAGAACCTGTCTCAGGAGAGAGATAGAGAGACAGAGACACACTTAAGAATATCATTTGTTTGTTTTTCAGTTCTTTTAGTACCCATGTAGGATCTCTAGTTTTAGAGATTGACTGACTTAGGTAGGGCCTCTCCTGCCTCTGTCTCCTGAGTGTTGGTGACTGCTGAGGTGAAAATTGGTATTTAGTCTGCAGACTAAATACAGTTCCGTTAGAATGGGGTGCTGGTAATTGTTAGTGCTCCAGTGTATTTCTTTGCTATCAAGTATGGGCACTTTGGAGTTTGGATTAGTTAGTGAAATCCCATTCCTGGGGTGTAGTTCAGTGGCAGAGCTTTCTTAGAGTCCTCTTAAGTACTGGTTTTCCTCAGTGCAAAAGAAAGAAAGAAAAACTATGGAGAGCTGAGCTAGGTAGAGCACACCTTTAATCCCAGGATTTGAGAAGCAGGTGGATCTCTGAGTTCAAGGTCAGCCTGGTCTAAATTCTAGGGCAGCTGGGCCTGTGTAGAGATCCTTGCTACAAAAAAACCAAAACTATAGATAATGAAAGGTGTTCTGCTTTGTATTGCTTAATTTTTGGAAGAAACTCTTGGAGTGTTTCCAAGATTTGCACAAAAGAGGTATTAGACTGCCTGAGGAGCTCAAACTAAAGTTTATTTTAGTTTTTTTCCCCCCTTAAGACAGGATCTCTGAGTTTAGGCTGCCCTGATAATGTCTCAAGGACATCAGTCACCATGTTTTTGTATTGAATAGACTTTTAGAATGCTACCTTGCTTCTTTGGAGAATTAAGAGATCCTGAATTGAAGGAAATGTAATTAATGTTTTTGGTCAAATACTAGATTTTGGTGAATTGCTTCATAAATATCTAGGGTCACTAAACTAATTTGACTGAGTGGCTGAATGATTCAATAGTGCCTGGCAGCCTACATATATCCAGTGTGTGTTGAGACCTTGTGAGTACAGTTCAGGAAGCCAAGGCAGTTGAAGGACTGCCTGGCAGCTGATGTGTACACCACATTGGCCTCTGCTTCTTCCTCCTGAGTGCTTGGACTAGAGAGTGTTACCATGCCTGGCCAGAGTTCTGGAGAAAAGTGAGAAACCAGTTTTGTGGGGTATTAGAGAGAGAATACTCAGGTGGAAGGAGTAACAGGTGCTCAACAGGAATGGATAGATTTCCTTCTTGGCCATTCGTTCTTATTTTAAAGAAAGCCAAGTATGGTGGACAGGTGTGACTGTTTTATTGTGAGTTAAGAGGTACAATGGGTTGGTGAAGGGATTTTTCACTAGTTCAGGTGAAGAGAGGAAAGGTTTGTGACTTAGGTTGTGGGAAGTGGTTCATATATTATTAGATCACTATTGCAGAGCTTTGGTGTAATGAAGAGGCTAGTCTAGTCTAACCTGGTGTAGAATAACGGATAGAGGTATAGGGTAGAATTAAAGCATAGGCTTCAGGGACTAGCTTTTTGTTCTCCAGAGTCAAGACATTATTACTGTATGACTCAAGAGAGTTCAAGATGGTCAGGATCTCTGTATAATTTTATCCAATATGTACATTTTTAGAAATGTCTCCATCATAGTTATAAATATCAAAAAGTTTAGCTGCGTGAGAGGCTAAGTAGGTTCAGATAAGAGTTCCAGGACAGCCAGGGATACAGAGACTCTGAACCCCCACCCCCCAAAAAGTTTTGATGAAACCTCTTTCTACAACTAATAAATGCTAAACACCAAAGGACACTTGCTTTAGACCCTGTAGTGTAGGATTATAATCTATAAAATGGCCTAAAAGATTGTCTTTCTTAGTCTTAAACTGTTCTTTTTTTTTTTTTTAGAAGAAATTAAGTGATGTGCCGTAGAAATTAAATATTTAGTTTCCTTTTGTCATGAAGATGTGAGGAAACTAAAATTTGGTTTCACATAAATTAATTTGCCGTTTTGTTTTTATTGAAGGGTTTTTTTTCCTTTAAATTTTTTGAAACAGTTTCTGTGTAGACCTGGCTGGCCTCAGACTCAGAGATCCACCTGCCGTTGCCTCCTGAGTGCTGGGAGTAAAGGCCTATTGGCACCTCCACCTGTTGCTGTCTTTTTTTTTTTTTTAAGACTGCCTGGTTGCCCAGGATGTCCTTAAACTTGGCAAATATCTGAGGACGTCTCAACTGGATACTTTACATTTCGTTTATAGATCTTATTTTAGTAGCAGAAGTGGAAAGTCTGGTGTGAGAACAGGTGGTTTTCAGGTATGCATTAAAAAGTGTGCCTTCTTGGAAGCGTAGGATGTATATCTGCCATAAGTGCCAATGGAACTTCCATGGTTTTCTTTTTATGGTGGAGGTTGAAAGTTTAAGTCTCTTGGACTAAATCCAGCCTGTAGATTGATTTTGTTTGACTTACATGGAGTTAAAATTGAACGAATTGTTAACATTTGAAAATAGATATATGTAAATACAGATTCGGGCTGCTCTTGAAAAATTAGTTCTAGCAAGCTGGGGTCTGTTTGTTTTCTAGCAGCGATCTCTTGTGATTGAGACATGTCTTTTTCTGGTTGTCCCAGACCTCAGCCCTCACCAGAGCCTGAGGCGTCCCTGACCCTCACCAGAGCCTGAGGCGTCCCTGACCCTCACCAGAGCCTGAGGCGTCCCTGACCCTCACCAGAGCCTGAGGCGTCCCTGACCCTCACCAGAGCCCTGACATGCAGCGGTATCCTGCTGTCTGTTGATTGCAGGCATTTTAATTTGCTGACCCATTCTGCATTTGTGATGCAGGTCTCTGAGTGTTCTGTGACTGGGCCTGGTGGGGGCTGGCTTTGGATCCTGGCAGAAGTACTGGCATGGTCAGGAGGAGTAGAGAGCCTGGCCTACTAGAGAGAGGCTCACCATTGTGCTTTCTGCAGTCATCTCTTCACTTCAGATAGAAACAATCCTAGTGTCTAGTTCCTTGGTGCCTCTTATTTATTTATTTGGGCTTTATTTATCTTAAATTTTGTTTTCTGACATTTTTTTCTTTAATTGGAAAAAAAATTTTTTTTCACAATGTATATTGATTACAGCCCTTTGAGACAGGGTCTCTACAAAGCCCTGGCTCTCCTAGAGCTCACTTTGTAGAACAGGCTGGCCTGCTCATAGAGATTCACTTGCCTCCTCCTAAGTGCTGGGATC
The DNA here is from genome assembly GCA_036184795.1 of Tokudaia tokunoshimensis. NCBI lineage: Eukaryota > Metazoa > Chordata > Mammalia > Rodentia > Muridae > Tokudaia > Tokudaia tokunoshimensis. Next base: position 109,634,435 of record BTHU01000005.1, on the reverse strand, counting down.
AAAGGCTGGCCTGATAACGTTTTTTTAGAAAGATTCTTTTTTTTAAGGGAGGGTCCCCTAAAACACAGAAATACTTTGTTTTGGAACTGAAGCAGAGGAGTTTTGGAAGGCAGTGCCTTTAAAAAGATAATCATTGCCCTTGCGTTTTTTTAAGCTGACTTATGTTCAAAGTCTCCAGTTTTGTTTTTGCTTTTTTTTCCCCTTTGCTTTGTGGCATCTGAAATGTGGTGACTGCAAGCTTAGTCTGTCTCAGAAGACAGACAGCCAAAGAAAGAGAGAGGCCAAGTCCAAGAGTTTGGACTGGTCGTCTGAGATTTACCAGAGTTTGCCCTGTGTGATATTGCCTTTAGTTCCAATGGCTTCTGAAACCGCGGGTCATGATCACTTTCCAGGCCTATCTGGGTAAATCTGAAGTGAGTCCTGGTAGCAAAGCATAGCAAGACTGTCTCCAAAACAAACAAACCAAAAAACGTGAGGGGCTCTGGGATGTAGGGAGCCTACCTAGCATTCAGAGGCTCTAGTCAATTTCCAGTACTGCTTAAAAACAAAAACCAAAACCCAGGAATTAGTTGAATTTTGTTGTTATTGTTGTGGGTTGTTTTTTTTTTTGTTTTTTTTGTTTTTGAGAAAATTTCTCTGTGTAACCCTGGCTGTCCTGGCTCTGTAGATCAGATCAGGTTGGCCTCAAATTCAGAGATTTGACACCCCTCTGAGCCCTGGGTTTGAAGGTGTGAGTCCCTACTGCTCTTTATTATTATGAGAGAAGTGACTGGGCAGGTAAGTTATGAGACTTGGCAGCTTCCCAGAGGAAGGGGGCGGTGAATGGAAGAGGAAAACCAGTGTCACTGTGAGTAACCACACTGAGAAGGGGTGGCTAGTGTCTCTGAAAGAAAAGTGGGCAAACTCAGAGTAGAGGTAACTCCATAAGTGATGCTGTGGATTTGTCTCCCCTCAAGATTGATTTATTATTACATGTATGTACACTGTAGCTGTCTGCAGACACACCAGAAGAGGGCATCAGATCTCATTACAAGTGGTTGTGAGCCACCATGTGATTGCTGGGAATTGAACTCAGGATCTTCATAAGAGTCGTCCTTGCTCTTAACCACTGAGCCATCTCTGTAGTCCCACAATGCTGAGAATTTTTATTTTTTAAAATTAATACACATACGTGAAAACCATTGCTTTGCTTTTAGTAATTTTTTTCCTTTGAGGCTAATGATTAATAATTGACTTCCCTCTGTTTTAGTAGAAAGGTTGAGTTATGGGGAATTGATAGAGTAGTTCACTGAGATGAGGGTGTTCCTAAAGTCATTCAGGAAATTTCATTGTGAGAAAGCCAGCATTAACTCAGGCTTGGCTTTCATCCTTAGCAGCAAAGATAGTAAAACTAGTATCTTGGAGTCTTAACCAATATTAGGAAAGAAAGAAAGGTGCTTGCCAGTGAACTTGATGATCAGAGTTTGATCCCCAAGTCCCAGATGGGGAAAGGAGAGAACTGACTTCTGCAAGTTGTTCTCTGATGTGTGTGGGTGTTTGATTTTATTTTATTTATTTTTATTTTAATTTCTTAATTTTTCAAGACAGAGTTTCTCTGTGTAGCTCTGGCTGTCCTGGAGCTCACGCTGTAGACCAGGCTGGCCTTGAACTCAGAAATGGGCCTTCCTCTGCCTCCCAAGTGCCAGGACTAAAGGTGTACGCAACCACTGCCTGGCTGTGTGTGGGTTTTGAGAAACAAAACTAAGAATGAATGAGATTCTGATCAGAGTGGTCCATGCCTTTGGTCCCATCACTCTGCAAGTAGAGAAGTAAGTGAATTTCTAGAGTTCAATGCCATCTTAGGCTATACAGTGAGTTCCAAGCTAGTCAGGACTGCGTAGTGAAAGCCTGTATCTAAAAGAAGGGACCAGAGAGAGGAATCAGAGGTTAAGAGCAGGCACTATTATTGCAGAGAACTGGGGTTAGATTCTCAGTACCTATATTTGGTGGCTCACAACTGCTTAAAATAACTGCCTCTAAGGATTTGGGCAACCTCTTCTTACAGGGCAAGCACTTTACCATTTTTTCAGCTCTTTTGTTTGTTTTATAGACAGGGTTTCTCTGTGTAGCCTTGACTGTTCTGGAACTTAGAGATCCCCCTGTCGCTTGCTTTCTGTGCTGGGATTAAACTCACCAACCTTCATCAGCTTTTAATAGGCTTTTAAAACAAATTACTTGGAACTTCTAGAAGAAATTTTTTTCATTCCTTGTCTATTTTGAGAATAATGTGTATGCACTTGACAGTAATAGAAATAATGCATGAAATATTATTTAAAAAATCAATATTTCAATGAAACTTTACTATAAAAAATTTGAAACAGCCACACACTTAACTCATTTCATTTATTAGTCATTCTGGGTCTTTAATAATAATGGAAGTAAGGACTTTTACTACTTTGTGTGATAGAGGACTAAGCAGTGCTAGAGGGCCACATTAAGACGTCTCAAGTGGGGGCTGGAGAGATGACTCAGTGGGTAAGAGCACTAACTGCTCATCCAGAGGTCCTGAGTTCAAATCCCAGCAACCACATGGTGGCTCACAACCATCTGTAATGGGATCCAATGTCCTCTTCTGGTGTGTCTGAAGACAGCGACAGTGCACTTATATATAACAATAAAGAAATCTTAAAAGGGAAAAAAAAAGACTTCTCAAATGAATTTGTCCTGTGCTGCATTTAGATTTAGTTATTACAGTGAATAATTTTCCAACCAGGGCTGAACAGTGGAGGTGCAGGCCCTAATCCCCAGCACTAGGGAGGCAGAAACATGTAGATCTCTGAGTTCAAGGCCAGTCTGGTCTACAGATTAGGTTCCAGAATACCAGGAGCTACAAAGTGAGACTTTGTCTCTGTGGGGTTGGGGGTGGGGTGGGGTTAGAAAAAAGATCTGGTTTAAAAGTGTATTGAACCACCTCACAGACCAAATCAGAAGAGGGTCTTCCCACTTCAATGACTTGTTTTAAAAAATTCTGGGCTGGAGAGATGGCTCATCAGTTAAGAACACTGACTGCTCTTTCAGAGGACCCAGGTTCAGTTCCCAATACCAACATACATGATTGGTGTCTTGCTAACACTGTCTTTGACTGGAGACACAACGTACGCTAAATATAAAATATAGCTTACAAAGAAAGAAGTCCCTCACAGGTGTGCTCAGCTGTTGTGCTTTAGTTAATTATATATGTAGTCAAGTTGATAGCCAGGAATAGCCATCACACATTGGCTTTTGATTTTTCTGGGTAAGAATTGTTTGTGTGATAATAGAGATTGATATACACACGTGCACCCTGCTCGATAGGCAAATACATTTTCAATTTAGTTGTTTGATTTTTTAAGACATAGTCAGCTTTCCCAATCTTTGTTTAGTTTTTGCTTTTTTTTAAAGGAAATCTTTTTTTTTTCCAATTTTTATTTTTTGGTTTTTCGAGACAGGGTTTCTCTGTGTAGCCCTAGCTGTTCTGGAGCTCACTCTGTAGACCAGGCTGGCCTCAAATTCAGAAATCTACCTGCCTCTGCCTCCCAAGTGCTGGGATTAAAGGTATGCACCACCACTGCTCAGCTTTTGTTTTTTTGATAGTGTTAATAGTCCAGGTTAGCCTCAAACTATGTAGCTGTAGATGATCTTGAACCACTTTTCTAGTTTCAGACCACATAATGTTTGTGGGTTAACTGGGCACCAAATTTGGGTTTTCAGGAAGAGCAGTAAGTACTCTTAACCTCTGAGCCATCTCTCCAGCCCAGACCTGGAACTTCTGATCTCTACTGTCTCGATTTCCGTAGTGATGGAATTACTGTCATGCATGTAAGCATATCTACCTCACTTAAACTGTTGGGGACTGAATCTGCTTCTGCTTGCATCCTTGGCTCCTGAGCTGCGTTCCCAGTCATCTTTCTTCTACCTTTTTGTTGTTTATTTTTCTGACACAGAAAATAAACACTTTGTGTACTTTGTGTAGCCATAGTTGTCTTGAAAGTTGAAAAAGTCGAATCTGCAGACCAAGCTTGCCTGAACCTCAGAGATCCAACTGCCATCTCTCTAGTCCCCCTCCCTTTTTTGAAACAAATCTTTTATTGCATGTGCTTGTATATATGAAAGGGGGTGGATGTTGAGGTCAGAGAACAACTTTCAGGAGTCTTTTATAGATCTCTCAGAGTTTAGGCTAGTTTTGACATCAAGTGCCCTTACATCTTGGGAAGGTACACTCCCCTTGCCAATTTTTTTGAGACAATTATTTTGCTCACTCTAAATTGACAATATTCTTGCCTCAGCCTCCTAAATGTTGTTTCTAGACAGGTACCACCTCACCCAGTTTAAGAGTAGAATTCCATTTTAACTTCGGCTGAGTTAGCATTACTAGCAAAATTGATGGTGGATTGTCATCTATTAGTGTTGGTTGTCTGTACTACTTCTTTCTCCTCGTCCTCAGCCTTTTTCCCTTTGTTTTATTTTAAAGATAGTCTTTAAACACTGGGAAAACCCATATGCATGCACACTGGTGCACATTCACACATCCAACTCTTACGGTCATGTACATGCTGGTGATTCAAACTCAGGTTCTCACGATTGAATAGCAAACAGTTGGGATAGGGATTTTTTATTTATTTATTTTTATTTATTTTTTTAAAGACAGTTTCAATTTATAGCCTTGACTGTCCTGGTACTCACTATGTAGACCAGGCTAGCCTTAAACCTAGAGCTCTATTTGTCTTTTCCTCCCAGATGCTAGGAATAAAGATATAAGTTACCATGACTGACTACATACAGCAAGCACTCTTAATAAGTGAACCATCTTTCCAGCCTATAAATTAGAATTTTTGTTGTGGGTTTTAAGCAATAATAGAATCTAAGGTATAGTAGCCATTTTATCACTTCCTCTCATTGCAGAGTTATACCCTGACTGTAAACTGGAGAAGCCAGTGTGCTGCTGGTGTTTTTCGGAGACAGTTCAAGTTGAATCATTAATTCTACTAAGGTAAATGCTTGGTGATAAAAGAATCTTAGTGACCACACTCATCTTAAGAAGCATTCATGTTCCAGCCCAGCTAGGGCTTTATAGTGAGTCCCTGTCTCTCTCTCACTCACACACACACACCAGTTATGATGAATTTATCATCCGGAGGTATTAAATCCATAGGTTTTCTAAATCTCAATTCTATGTTGTAATGTGTATGTACCCATGTGTCTGCAGAAGCCAGGAGATGATTGGGTATCTTCTTGTCTTACTCTGAAATATTCCTGTGAAGCAGAGTCTCTGAATGTGGAGCTCTTATTTTCCTGCTAGTCCCCAAAGATTCTTTTGTCACTGATGTTACAGGTCTTGGTGGGATGCTCAGCTTAATACTGGTGCTGGGATCTGAACTCTGGTCCTCATGATTTGCACAAGTGCTTTTAACCACTAACTCTAGTCCCCAGATTATATAGCTATTGTTTTGAGACAGTGTTACACGGTGAAGCCCTGGTTTGCTTAGACCTTCTTTGTCGACCAGTCTCTCCTCAAATTCAGAGATATGTCTGCCTTTGCTTCTTGGGTGTTGGAATTAAAGGCATGCCTACCTCTGTAATTTAAGAAATCTTTGATTAGGTTTATAATGATAGATTCTGAGTTTTTGGAAATGAAAGTAGGAGAGTTACATAGTGAGTTTTAGGACAGTTTGGTTTGGAGACCCAATCTCCTCTCCCCCAAAATAAGAAGAAGAAAAACTGAAGTGAGGATTTGGCTTATATACATCTGTAATTCTAGCACCCAGAATGCTGAGGCAGAATGACTAAATTCTGGGATCAATTTTGGTTACAGACTATAATAATTTAATCCCAGCGCTTGGGAGGCAGAGGCAGGCAGCAAGATCTCTGAATTCAGTGCCAAGAGGTCTACAGAGTTCCAGGACAGCCACAGCCAGGGCTACACGGAAAAAACCTGTCTGGAAAAACAAAAAAATAAAACAAAAAAAGATTAAAACTGTATTTTCTATTGCCATGACAAATTACCGTGGCAAATACAACTTAATAAAAGAGTTTATTTAATTTGGGGTTCACAGGTTCCAGAGAACCTGAGTACATTCCATGACTATCATGGTTGGGAGCATTGTAGCGAGCAAGCAGGCAGACATGCCACTGGAACAGTAGCTGAGAGCTCATATCCAGATCTATAAACAGTAAGCAGAGAGGTACAAACACTGGGCAGGACTTGGGCTTTTAAAAACCTTAAAGTTCACCAGGCAGTGAATCAATCCCATGCCTTCAATCCCAGCACTTGGGTGGCAGAGGCAGGCGGATTTCTGAGTTCGAGTCCAGCCTGGTCTACAGAGTAAGTTCCAGGACAGCCAGAGCTATACAGAGAAACCCTGTCTTGAAAAACCAAACCAAACAAAAAAATACGAAAACCTTAAAGTCCATTCCAACTGACACTTCCTCCAACAAGGCCATACATTCCTAATATTTCCCAAATAATTTCACCAGCTGGGGACCAAATGTTCAACTTTGTGCCTCTGGTGCCCATTCTCATTCAAGCTACCATATTATCTTTCCTAATACTGTTGTGAATAGGCTTTGTATAATAACCTACAGAATGCCGGGCAGTAGTGGCACATGCCTTTAATCCAGCACTTGGGAGGCAGAGGCAGGCAGATTTCTGAGTTCGAGGCCAGCCTGGTCTACAGAGTGAGTTCTGGAACTGCCAGGCCTGTACAGAGAAACCCTGTCTTGAAAAACAAAAAACAAACAAAAAACAGAAATGAATGGCTATGCATATCAGTTTTCAGGGAATGATTATGTACTGTAGAGACCATGACCTAACCAGCCTTTGGAATATTTCACTTCAGCTTCCCCAATTGCTGGGTTTCTGGGTTTGTACCACTGAGCCTGAATTTATTAATAGTTTTATTTAAGAAAACCTGGAGATGCTGGGCGGTGGTGGTGCACGCCTTTAATCCTAGCACTTGGGAGGCAGAGGCAGGGAGATTTCTGAGTTCGAGGCCAGCCTGGTCTACAGCGCGAGTTCCAGGACAGCCAGGGCTATACAGAGAAACCCTGTCTCGAAAAATCAAAAAAAAAAAAAAAAAAAAAAACAAACAAAAAAAGAAAACCTGGAGAAATGGCTCGGTGGTTAAGAGCACTTGCTGCTTTCCAGAGACTGAAGACCAACCCAGATTTGGTTCCCAACACCCATATTGGGCAAATCACAAGTACTTGTATCTCCAGTTGTAGGGGATCTGAGATACCTTGCTCTGGCCTCTATAGCCATCCATGCAATAGGTGCATGTTTACACATACACAGTGAATTTTTTTAAATGGCTGCCATGTTAGTTTAATAATGAAAATTGGAAGGATACCATAGGCCATTAGTTAAGTCAGAAAAGCTCAGTTTTTTAAGAAGTGAGGAAATATTCCCCTTGGTAATGCATACTCATTTAAAATGCATGCTGAAATTGCCATCATTCTCTGAGGGACATAGAGAGGAGCCTCGGGGGTGAGTCAAAGATTATCTAACTACCAGCTCTGTAGTTCATTCTTTCCCTACTGATGAAAAATTAATTGCATAGGTGATCATATCATAGTAGACCCTTTATTTTGAGTTAATTCTCTGGAGAAAACACAAGTTGCTTACACTGGGGATATTATTGTAAGGGAAGTTTTAAATGAAAGGCTTCTCAGCTTGCTGTTGATTTCTGTCCTCCCACAACAGCATCAGACCTCTTTTTTGGGAGGGGGTGGGGGTGGCTTTTGGCTTTTGGCTTTTTGGTTTTTTGAGACAGGCTGTCCTGGAAATTTGTAGACCAGGATAACTCTGAACTCACAGAAATCCATCTGCCTCCCAAGTGCTGGGACTCACAGTGTGGGCTACTGCTGCCATCAATGTTTCTGGCCTGTCTTAGTGATACAGGTCTTTTCTTTTAGTATATTTCTTCAGTGTGATACTAGCCAGTCTAGCCAATAAAAAAACAATAGCAGTTTACTTTGTATAAGAAGATGCCTGATCACTTATTAAGTAAATCACAATAAAAATAAGATCTCTGAAATTCAAGGAAGTTTCTAAATATACCCCCTAGCCACCCTAGAACAAAACATAATTTAAGATGTACTGGGTGCCAGGGACTGGAGAGATGGCTCAGTTAAGAAGTTACTGTTCTCGGGCTGGAGAGATGACTCTGGTTTAGAGCTTCTGTTGCTCTTGCAGGGAACTTGAGTTTGATTCCTAGGATCCACTTAGTGACTCCCTGCCATCTGTAACTCTAGTTCCAGGGAACCCAATGCCGCCTTCTGGCCTTGGCCTCCACAGGCACTAGCCATGCCCATGGTGCACAGACATAATGTAGGCAAAACACCCACACATACAGAAAAATTAATTAAAAAAACAACTTATTGCTCTTGCATAATAAGATCTGGGTCCAGTTCCCAATACCCACATAGCAAATCATAACCATATATAACTCCAGTTTTAGGGAATCTTATGCCTTCTGGCATCCAGGAGCATCAGGCATGCATTGGATGCATAAACATATACAAAGGCAAAACAAATACACTTAAAAAAATAACTTAAAAATGTATTATGGGGCTGAAGAGATGGTTCAATGGTTAAGAGCACTGACTGCTCTTCCAAAGTCCTGAGTTCAAATCCCAGCAACCACATGGTGGCTTACAACCATCCGTAATGAGATCTGACGCCTTCTTCTGGTGTGTCTGAAGACAGCTACAGTGTACTTACATAGAATAATAAATATTTTTTTTAAAATGTATTATGCAGGTTCCTATTTTATTATTTAAATTGAACTGACTAACTTTTACGTCATTTACTATTTCTTTTGGATGGAGCAAGAAACAGTCATTCTCAGGCTTTCTTTGTTTTTAAACATGGGTTTCTGGGACTAAAAGCCAGGTCCTTGTGCTTGAAAGACAAATGCTTTATTGACTAAGCAATACCCCCAGCTCCTGTTACTTTGTTTTGTGTAGTGGCAATTTTGTAATTTTGGTTTCTTTAAAGACAGAAGTATATTAAGAATGTTTTTGTTTTCATCCCAGGTGTGGGGATATAGAACTGCTTTGCAGCAGCTGACTGAATCTGCCTCATGCTCTAGCAGAGGCATGGTTTTGCCAGCTGTAGGTAGTTTCTGTGATTGTGTGACATTTGGAAGTCTGGGGACTCTTCAGAGGATATATGAATGCAGGTGGTGGTTGGTGGTGGTGGTGATGGTGATGTTGGGGGGTTTTGGTTTGTTACTTGTATTCAAAGAAGAAATAAAATAAGAAAAATCAGATTCAAGAACTCTTTCCTGTATCTCTTTCCTATCTAGAGACAGGAGGTGAAACCAAGCAGGTAAAGGGTGGGAAAAGGAGAACCCACAAAGCAGCAAAGACCAGCCACCGCGGTTTATTTTGTCTGTCTGTCTTTCCTTCTTTCCTTTTTTTTTGAGACAGGTTCTCATACCCTGGCTTTAAACTCTAATCTTCCTGCCTTCACCTTCCAGTATTAGAATTTACAGGTATATGCTACCACAACTGGCTTTATAGGACTTTAATTCCCTTGATCTTCCTGCAGTGATGATATTAGGGTCCAGCTATTAGTTCACAGAGGCAAGATTTAACCCCTGACCTCTCCCGCTTCCTGCCAAAACTTCTGTTTAGTCAAGACCATGGCTACTCTTCCAAGTACTAGGGTTCAGTTCCCACAACCCACATGGGAGCTTACAACTGTTTGTAATTCTTGTTCCAGAGGATCTGACACTCTCATAAAGACATATATGCATATAAAAAAAGAGAAAAGAATAAATCATTTAAAAAAAGAAACAAATCCCAGAAAATTGTATAGGTAGTACAGAGTTCTTGAATTTGCTGTGACTTCTATAAAAGTCCTGGTATTGACAGATTATTGATTCATTCTGAGAGCTGCAAGTGAATTATCTGCTCTTGCTTTATAAGTGGTCAGTCTTCCCCCTGTCTTACATTTTCCTTTTGCATATATCTGTCTCCAAAATTCTGTTTTTTAGAGATATCACTGTATTCCTCAGTAATATCTTTATACCCTAATGAAGATAACATTCTAGGGTGCTGGAAACTAAGGACTTCTTTGTTTGTTTGTTTTTTGGGGGGGAGTTCAAGACAGGGTTTCTCTGTATAGCCCTGGCTGTCCCGGAACTCACTCTGTAGACCAGGTTGGCTTCGAACTCAGAAATCCACCTGTCTGCCTCCCAAGTGCTGGAATTAAAGGCATGCACCACCACTGCCCTACTTTTTATTTGTTATTATATGAAGTACACTGTAGCTGTCTTCAGGCACCCCAGAAGAGAGGGCATCAGATCTCATTATGGATGGTTGTGAGCCACCATGTGGTTGCTAGGATTTTAACTCTGGACCTTCAGAAAAGCAGTCAATGCTCTTAACTGCTGAGCCATCTCCAGCTCTGACTTCTTTGTTTGTAATTGGAAAGTAAGAGGACCCACAATTAGTATTCTGTGTCACAATAAACTGATTAGTGTTATCTTTATTAACAGCAAGAAGAGGTAGAGTTCCAAGACAGGTAAGGCTACACAGAGAAACCATGTCTCAAAAACAAAACAAAACAAAAGAAGTGATGCAGTTTGGAAAAGATCTCTGGTATTCTTACCACTGCCCACCAAAACAAGTCCTAAATTTCCAAAATTAATTTTCTACCTGTAATTACAGTGGGACAGGGAATTTGCCAGTTTTTTTGTTTTTTTTTTTTTTTTTTTTTCTGAGACAGGGTTTCTCTGTGTAGCCCTGGCTGTCCTGGAACTCACTTTGTAGACCAGGCGGGCCTCGAACTCAGAAATCCTCCTGCCTCTGCCTCCCAAGTGCTGGGATTAAAGGCGTGCGCCACCACCGCCCGGCGCCAGTTTTATTTTAAACATAAGGCATGCATAGGACAGAAAGTGTTCAGTGAGTCTGGATAAATTAATAAGAATGCTTAGATGTATTTTATTTTAAATTACGTGTGTGTACCTGTGTGTGGGTATATAATAAGAGTATACTAGAGTACAGGTGTCCTTGGAGATAAGAGGCATTGGATTCCCCCGGAGTTGTAAAGTTGAGGTGTCAAATGTGGGTGCTGGAAACTGAACTCAGGTCCTCTGCAAGAGCAATATGCTCTCAGTGATTGAGCTCTCTCTCCAACCTGCAATTTAGGTTTTGTTGGTTTGTTTTGGAGATTTATATTCTTGGCTGGTCTGGAACTGAATATGTAGACCAGCTGGCATTGAACTTAGGATCTGCCTGCCTCTGCTTCCCAAGTGCTAGGACTAAAGGATGTGCCACTACTGCCTGGCTTGTTTTTCCTGTTTTTTTGTTTAAGATAATCCCTATATTCAGGCTGATCTCAAACTTGCCCAACCCTCTTGCCTTGGTTTTGGGAATGTTGAGCTAATAAGACTGGGCCTCTAAAAATATACCATACTTTGCTATACTATTATTTTTGGTAGTATTGGGCATTAGACCTAAGTATACTAGATAAGGACTCATTGAACAATATATTTCCAGTTTTATTTTGTTTTTTTTAAAGATTTATTTATTTTATTTGTGTGGATATATTGTAGCTGTCTTCAGACACCCCAGAAGAGAGCATCGGATCCCATTACAGATGGTTCTGAGCCACCATGTGATTTGATGGTTGTGAACCACTATGTAGTTGCTGGGAGTTGAACTCAGGACCGCTTATCTCTCCAGCCCATTTCCAGTTCTTTGTGTAATTCTTGAATAACTTTTAATAACATGAAGTAATACCAACTGGAGAAAGCAAATGGGCGTATTTTGGCTCATAGTTCTCAGGGATACAGACATTGGGAACAGGGAAGGTGTGGCAGGCAGAAGGATCAGGATGCTCTGGGTCTCTTGTATAGTAGGTAGTTAAGAAACAGAGATGAATGCTTGCATTCATCTTACTTTTTATTCTATCTCACTGAAGGCAATGGGATTGTGCCACCATATTTAGGATGGGTCTTGCTACCTCAGCTAGTCTAATTTGAAAAATCTCTCCTAGATATACCGAGATTTGTTTCCATAATAGTTCTAGAACCCATCAAATTGACAAGATTAGCCATCAGTTAAGGTGATTAATATTTTCATTAAAGTATACAAATATTAGATTCCAATGTGAAATCAGCCTTGAAATAATTAGTTCTCCTCTGCCTTCTTTGTTTTATGCTCCATGGAAAATACATAAGACTTTTTTCTACCTTTCTAGTTATTGTTATTGAAAAGTAATGTAGTCACCTGCCTTTAAAAAGTGAACACTGGAAAAAGTTGTCTAAGATGTGAAAGGACTAGAAAATAATTTACTCACTAAAGATCAGGAAGAAAATATGACCTGTCACTGACTCTGAAAGAAGAAGCCAGCAGAGTGTGCTTCACTAGTGAGATCCTATAGCTGTAGCTTACCACTTCTCCCATGAGCTTGGTGCTTCCTGCATTTGCTTTAGGTATATAGCCCCACCTGCATTTCAGTGCATCCAGGAGATGAATGGCCTAGATGGTTAGTGTCCTTATTTTTAGGTAGATTGGCTAGGTTTTTAGAAAGGCACAAAAAGAAAGCCAGGTGGTAGTTGGTGCTGCGCACCTGTGAGTTTGAGGCCATCATGGTCTATAGAGTGAGTTCCAGGATAGCCAGGGTTACAGAAGAACCCTGTGTGGTAGTGGTGGTGGATTTGATGATATGTGAATTTGATTACTTCCACTATAAATTTCAGAATTGATGGTGTATGTGTATACATTTTTAAAAAAAAAAACAAAGCTCTGTTAGTAATAAGGAGCTGTTTGAAATCCTCATTTTAGTTTAAGGCAGGGTCCTAGTACTCTCATCTAGACCAAGCTGACCTAAAACTCAACAGATATCTGCCTGTCTTTCTCCCCAGTGCTGATAGATACTAAAGGCATCTCTCCTGACTGGCTTCAGGTCCTTGTTTTATTGATCAACAAATAGAGGTAACACTTGGTTTTGGCTTATTTCAGAACATGAGCCAAGCTCCTTGCCTCGTTCCAGGTAGGAGTTCAGCCTTTCGTTGCCCTTTTGTAGCAATGAGAAAGATCTTTTTCACCTACCCATATGAGTTTTAATGTTTTTCAGGGAGAAGGAAAGAGGGGTAGCCAAACAAGAGGCCGGAGTAACATCAGTATTAGTGGATGACTGGTACTTGGGCTTAAGCTCACATTCCTCACGCAGAACACAGAGATCTACCTGCTTCTGCTTCCTGAGTACTGGGGCTAAAGTCATGCGCCACCTTGGCACAGCTTGTAATTTTGTTTTTATAACATACGTAGATTAAAAAAAAATTGGAGCAATAAAATTACCAGAAGAATGATGCCTTGAGAAAAGTCTTTAATGCAGGTGCAAATATTATAAATTGTAAGATCCTAGAATTGAACATGTGTACATGATTTATAGTACAAAATAGCATCCATTTAATCGCAGACGTGTCAGAAAGAGGTCTGTAGCTTGAGTCTTGAGAAGTGTGTTTCAAGTCTTTGCAGTGTTCCCTCGAGGTGTCTCAGCTGTTCCTGCTGTTGTTTCCCCTTCCCCTCTTCTTCTTACCCTAGAGAGTAAGAGTAGTCTCTGGAGAAACAAAGAAAATAGTAAACATGTTTAAATTTCACCTGAGCCTCAACTACCCTGAAGCAGATAACACAAATAGGACCTGTTGTTTAATTCTATGACTGGTGGGTTTTCCCCTTTTTTTATTTCCATTCCTTCCCTTCATTTCTTTTTGAGATAGGGTCTCTCTGTTTTATAGGCTTGCCCTGGAAGGTTTTGTGACCTTTGATTTCTGATCCTCTTGCCTATCTTCTCAGTGCTGGGGTGACAAGCATACACTACCATAACCCGTTTTGTTTGGTTGGTGCAGATTGAACCCAGGACCATCCATGTGTTAGGCAGCTACTCTACCAACTGACTTAGATAAAACTGCAGCCATATCTCAGTTACCTTGATGTTTTACCAGAATTTCTGTGTACCACCATTGACGTGTCTATTGAAAGTTCTCATCTTTCCTCCCTCCTTTTTTGTGATATGCCAGATCATGGCTGAATCTTAAAGGCTGTGCTAAGTGAAAGAATGCCATCCCAAGACAGATACACCTATGTTTTAACTCTGTTAATAATAAATATCTCAGGGAGGGGTTGGAGAGATGGCTCAGTGATTGGGGCACTTAACTGTTCTTGAAAAGAATTCCAGTTTGGTTTCCTGAAACCGCATGGTCCCTCACAGTCATTCATAACTCCAGATCATGAGTTTCAAAGGCACTTGACACCCAGGAATACACCTTGCACATATGCAGACATGTACTTCAGCACATTCAATAAATCATAAAAATATGCTGGAGGACAAGAGGATGCTGATTGTGAAAAGTGCTTGCTATGCAGGCCTAGCAACCTGAGATTAGCTACCAAGAATCAACATAAAAGCCAGATACAATATGCAAGTTATTGTTTTTTTTATTTTTTGATGCTTTGTCTTTTTTGTAGTGGGTGGGGGACATAGGGTCTGATTTTGTAGTCATGGTTGGTCTAGAGCTTGCTATGTTGACCAGGCTGGCCTTAAATTCAGAGACCTGTCTGTTTCCTGAGTGTGATGATCTTTTTTTTTCTCCTCGGTTTTTTGAGACAGGGTTTCTTTATATATCCTGGAACTCACTCTGTAGACCAGGCTGGCCTCGAACTCAGAAATTCGCCTGCCTCTGCCTCCCAAGTGCTGGAACTAAAGATGTGCCCCACCACTGCCCGGCTTTTCTTTTTTTGAGACAAAGTTTTTACTATGTGTGATAATTAAATGTATATACTACCATACTTGGCCTTCAGATTACTTAGTAAGTGTGACTCTTTTGAAGAATATGGAGACTAGTTGGTACACAATATTTAATTTCAACTCTGGGGAGGCAGAATTATTGAAGTCATCCTGGTCTACAGAGCCAAGTTTAGAACAAGCAAGGCTACACAAAATCTGTCTTGGAAAACAGAGAAGGCAGGGGTGGGGCAGACAGAAGGGGGGGAAGGGAATGAGAATGAATAATGAATATATGGAGACTAGAAAAATCAGTCTGGGAGATGGCTGAGTCAATAAAATATTTGCCATGGAAGTGTGAGACCTTGAGTTCTGATTGCTAGAAATATAGTCTTAGGCTAGAGAATGGCCTAGTCAGTGAAATTGTACTACTTTAGTAGGGGACCTGAGATAGAGTCTCAGCATTCTCATCATTGAGCAACTTACAAAAGTACTGTAACTCTAGGGGATTTAACATCCTTTATGGTCAATACAAACAGAGTGTGGTTCATATATGGCTGTGAGCCACATGTGGTAGAAGCTGAACTAAGGGCCTCTGTTAGAACAGCAGTATTCTTAACTACTCATGCATATCTCTGGCCCACAGTGTCTACACACAAAAAGGATTGAGTAAGGTTGTTTTGGTTTTTGAGTTGTTGTCTCACTATAGAGCTCTAATTGGCTTGTAATTACATAGACCATTCTATGCTCCTGCCTTTCTTCCCAGGTCCTGGGATTATTGATGTTCATGAACATAGCCATGAACTCCTGGCTGTGAGTTGGCTTTTAATAATTGTGTTGTGTGTCTTCCCCTATTACCCCCAATGCTTAGTGAAGTTGAGATTTGCAGAACTCGTGAATTTGTTTGCCTGTATCCTCTTACATTAGGTGTAAACTCTTCCAAGATGTCAAAAACAAACAAATCCAAGTCTGGGTCTCGCTCTTCTCGCTCAAGATCTGCATCCAGATCTCGGTCTCGTTCGTTTTCAAAGTCTCGGTCCCGAAGTCGATCTGTCTCTCGTTCCAGAAAGCGCAGGCTGAGGTAAGGGGGTATGATTTTGTATGTTGAGATGGTGATTGTGTTGGTTTGGGTATTGAAGGACTCCTGTCACGTGGCGGGTAGGATGGGCTTTGATGGTGAGGCTGTTTGCTTCATTTCTCTTTGACAGTACCATACTTCCACTCACTTTAGAAGAGAGCATTTGATTTGTGTCCAAATTCCTTGGTTGAAATTACATGTCGTACCTGTTTATCAGCAATGAAAGGACAACTAAGGATTAATAATATTAACAGCATTGCATTGGGGAGAAACCATAATCCACTAAACTCAGTTAACTTTTAGAGATTTACCAGGTATCTAATGTGCTGGTCACTAACAAGTTGATTTAATTTAACAAAACAGATCTTTGAAAGTCAGTTATAAACACCAATAGTTTTCGTTTGCTAAATGTGAAAATGATTGGGTTTTTTGTGTGTGT
The DNA here is from genome assembly GCA_036184795.1 of Tokudaia tokunoshimensis. Lineage (NCBI taxonomy): Eukaryota > Metazoa > Chordata > Mammalia > Rodentia > Muridae > Tokudaia > Tokudaia tokunoshimensis. The sequence goes on along the minus strand of BTHU01000005.1, from coordinate 109,618,163 downwards.
GTGTGTGTTTTTGTTGTTGTTTTGTTTTTTTGTTTTTTTTTTTTTTAGTTTTCACAAATACTTTTAAATTTAGTTTTCAAATCTTCAATAAACATCTCCATTTCAGTTATGTTTTCAATAGATGCACAGCATCTTTTTTGGATGGTTTGTTAAGGCAGGTTTCTCGTTCATTGAAAGCATGTTGGTTTTTGTTCTTCTCATGTGTAGTCCAGGGTGATGCTGAATTTGAGATCCTTATGTTTCAGCCTCTTGAGTCCCTGGGTTAAAAAGGTTTCAATTTTCTTCTAAAGATTGATTTTAAAAGCTTTTAATGCTTATAATTTTCTTCTTGTGAATTTTGGAAAGCACTAGTGTAAATATTGAAGGGGATCTTTGTGAAGTTCCTTTATTTTTAAATCCAGATTGAACTAGCAAGGTATTACTGTATCGTTTTACCCTCTTAGAAATTCTAGCCGGGCAGTGGTGGCGCATATCTTTAATCCCAGCAGAGGCAGGCAGATTTCTGAGTTCGAGACCAGCCTGATCTACAGAGTGAGTTCCAGAACAGAGAAAACACAGAAAAACCGGAAGAAAAAAAAAGGAAATTCTAATAAGTAGTATCTAGAATCTTTTTCTTGACAATTTATTATGAACCTAAACCTTCTCTAGATAGTCCTTATTCTTGATGACTTCTGTAGTTCTATAGTATTTAAACATTAAATGTGTAATTGGTTTAAAAAAAAAATCTTCCTTTTCCTAACAAAAAAGTAAGTTAAATCTGTGAAAAGTTAGCCTCAAAATTAATTTTAGATCAGAGATTAGACAAAGGGGATGTGTGAATACTGAAGGGGAAACTACTGATTTTATGTTTATCCCTCAAGAGATTAATGTCAAGGCCATGGGATGGAACAGAGTCCTGCCTTGCACCCAGTCTTGATTTAGGTGACTTAAATTTCATTTTCAGCTCATTTTGTTCTGAAAGATACCATTTTAAAATTTAATTCGGTAAATGGATGCTAAATAAGTGGTTCAGAGCCAAGCATGACTGAACAGCCAAAGTTAAGCAACAAAATTGAAACATGCCAACCCACTCTGAAACAGCGGGAATTCTGGGCAGATCATGTCTCCTGGTCTACACATTTGGCGTGGCGATTGACTTGAGAAATGAAGGAACATTGTCGTAAACAGGCAATTTGTTGGGTAGGTCTAGAGCCAATTTAAGTGCTATCTTGTTACCTAGGAGATTGTAAACTCTGGAAGATCCCCCCCCCAAAAACATGCTTTTTGTCTTGACTGTTGCCTGACTTCTCTTTTTAAGAAGCAGATTAAGTTTGCCACTGTATACTCAGCTTTTTATTTCTGACTTATCTGTTTTTTTGTGTTTTTTTTTTCTTGTTTCTTATTGTTTTCTCTCTCCTATAAGGAAAGTATCCTGAGAGTTTGAGAAACCATGCCTTTAAATTAACTTACTGCGAGTTCTGCAGAATTGGAGAAAGTTCATTTTTTTCCCCTTTATTTCAGCCTGTATCCTTTTCAGTGACCTTAAATAACTTCTTTTGCAGTCTGCAGAGCCTCATGTTTCTGCATCTTAGTGACTGCAGCTTTGGTTGCAGGGGTCCACAGGGTCTTCCCTTCCTCTAGTAATTGGTAACAGAAGCAGCAATGGGTCTAAGGATGGGAACATGAATCCCTCCCTTCAGTGGTCTCACAGTCCCTTTCATAGCCTGCCTCTGCCGCTCCTTTTTTAATTGTTACTGTTTCTGAATGAAAAATATAGAAGGTAAGTTTTTATTCTTGATTTTTAAATTTTGCTTAGATAGCAACTGTTAATCAACAGTTAGATACGTCTTTGCTAGTTGTTATTCTTTATGGTGTAGATAGATAGATCTAAGAACAGTGGACAATACTAGAAAACCAATCTTAGATTAAACTGAAGTTAAGCTTCTCCTTAAAGGTACTGTTTGCTTAGTTATCAGATCCTTAAAACAACACTTCCTAAAGGGGAGTTACTGTCTCCAAGAGTCTGGTATCCCAGCTAGGCCTGATTCCTAATACACAGTTTTATATTTCTTATATTCACATCTATGATAAAGTTTAATTTATATTAACTACAAGAAAGAGATTAACAGTAATGAATAATTAAGCAGACAATAAAAATTTTCTATAATAAAAACTGGTAAAACGTGGTAAATACTAAAGAATTATGCTGGCAAGGTGGTTTAGTGGATAAAAGAATCTTGTGTCAAGCCTGAAGACATGAGTTTGATCCCTGGGATCCTCAAGGTAGAAGAAGAGAACTGATTTCAAGTTGTCTTCTGACCTCTTATGCATAATACACCCATGTACACACATCCACACACAACAGATAAATGGGGCACTAAAGAAGCACTTAGTTTTGGAATTTACCACTTAATATTTTTGATTCTGATTTGCCATAAGAGATTTTCCAAAGCAAGACCTTGAATAAGGTAAGGGGAGGAAATTATCATTACTTTTTAAAAGGTTTGTTTTTATTTTATGTGTATGAATGTATTGCCTGCCTGTGTGTGTTTGTGTACCACATGCTATAGCTTTTAGCTAGCATGTGAGTGCTTTGAGACAGGTCTGCTGCAAGAGCAATACTCTTTTAACTGCGGTCATCTCCAACTCCTTATTAATTTTATTTTTGTATGTGTATATGGGCAGGCAGTGCCACAGTTAATGTGAGGTCAGAAAATAGATTGCAAGAGTTGATTCTTTCCTCTTATGTGTGTCCCAGGGATTGAACTCTGGGATAACATGTTCAGTGATAGGCATGAATACCTGATGAGCTATCTGGCAAGCCTCAGGAACTATCATTTTAAAAGCACAGAGCCAGGCATTCTGGCACATGTCCTCTTTCAGTCCCAACATTTAGGAGGCAGAGTTAGGGTCATCTCTTGAGTTTGAAGCCAGTCAAGCTGCATAGTCAGACCCTGTCTCAAAAACAAAGCTAAAGCAAACATGATTCAATGCTGCTCCGTGGGAAAGTGCTTGCTGAGTGTATGTGAGGTTCTGTGTTTGGTTATGAGCACCCCCGCCCCTCCCCCCAAAGAAAGCCTCTCAGGCAAGTTTACTAGCTAGAACATGTTTTTAACTGAAGTGCTGTACCAGTGAACTATATCCCTAGACATCTCTTCTAAATTTTGTTTTCAAACTGGGTCTTGCTAAATCACTTAGACCATCCTCTAGCTTAATTCTCCTGCCCAGGCCTCCCAGATAACATGTATACTAACATGCTTGACTGAAGGTTTTTGTTTTGTGTTTGTCCCTGTGCCTGCAGAGGCTAGAGGACATCAAATCTTCTGGAGCTGGAGTTACAGCTGTAACAGGTTACAGGTTGTGAAATGCTGTCGGTATGGGGAACCAAAATCTGCTCCTCTGGAGGTTAACCACTGGACTTGCTATTTCCTAGTTGTTTTTGTTGTTTATTGAGACAATATCTCATGTATCAGAGTAGCTTCAAACTTGCTGTGTAGCTTTGGAAGATTCTTGCCTTCTCCTGATGCTACTGCCTTACCTTGTAAGTGCTGAGATTAATAGGTGTGCACTACCATGCCTGGCTAGACTTTAATTTTAATTAATACAAAATAGTGAATTTCATTATTGAGTTCCATACATGAATACCATATACTTTGATTATGCTATTGTTCCTGAAGGGACTTTATTTTATATCTGGAGATAATATTTTTTTAGTATCCCCTAGTATTATTAATATTATGATTGGCAGAATAAATGGTATTTAAGAACCTCATCAAAAGTTCTTAATCCTAGCATTTAGTGGACAGAGGCAGGCTGTTCTCTGGAAGTGTGAGGCCAATCTAGTCTGCATAGCAAGTTCCAGGTCAGCCAGAGCTACCCTGAAACCCTGTCACACCCCATGCCACCCCACCCCCCGAAAAAAAGGGACGTAGAGGAGGGAGAACTCAGTGAATTGGTACAAACCTCTTTTTAAAATTACTGTATTTATTGTTGTGTGTGTGTGTGTTACAGCATATATCTGGAAAACAGAGGACAACTTGTGGGAGTTGGATCTCTCTGGCATGTGGGTTCTTATTGCTGACTACCCTGACCCTTTGACTTCTTCACTGTCTTAGTTAGGGTTACTATTGCTATGATGAAATATGACCAAAAGCATGTTGAGAAGCAAAAAGGTTTATACTTCCATTGCTGTTCATCATTGAAAGAAATCAGGACAGAAACTCAACACGGGTCAGGGGCCTGGAGGCAGGAGCTGATGCAGAGGTCATGGAGGGGCTTGCTCAGCCTGTTCTCTTATAGAGCCCAGTACCACTAGCCCAGGGATGGGACCATCCACGACAGGTTAGGTCCTCCTCCATCAATCACTAATTAAGAAAATGTGTTACATAGTTCAAACTTGCCTACAGCCCAATCTTAGGGAGATATTTTCTCACTTGAGGCTCTTTCCTCTTTGACTGTAGCTTTTGTCAAGTTGACATAAACCAGCTACTACACTGACCCTGGCTTTGGCCCTTTTGATGGTTCCTGGTTGCCCACAGCATTTATTCTTGAGTCGTTATGGTTTTGTCAGTGGGCCTTGGCTCCGTTACAGTTCTGTATTGAAATTTTGGCCTTGCAGTTGAATTGAAAGATGTTCATTCACTCTGTGGGAAAGTGACTATCCCTAGGCTTGGGTGCCTTATGGTCAGATAGTGCCACCTTGTGGCTCCTCAGTGACATCATGAAGCTCAGCCACAGAAATTTGACCTGAATGAAACCATTTCCAGTCTCTAGCACATAAGTAGTGTTTTATGTCTTTCTGATCTGATTTTGACAGATTCTTTTGAGCTTTTTAATAGCTGTGTTCTTTCTTTGATGGCAAGCTGTTACAATTGTGCCTTTACAACCTCAGGTCTTACATGTAAGACCTTCATCTACCAGGAGACTAGTAATGAGTGTTGGAGCCAGAGACCCTAGTAGTCACCTGCACACAGAGCCTTTCCCTCTGGCCACCTGCTAAGTGTTCTGTGCCTGTGTGTCTTTATTTAGTTTACAAAATTGAGGGAAAGTTTATACCCTTGCTTTCACAACAAAACTGGAAATATATATACAGAATAGTACAGATTACGGTGTTAACTTTTATTGGCAGTCATTTTTTTAAATAAAAATTATCTGTAAAAAAGCATTTTCCCCATTCCCTTCCTCTGCAGTTCTAGGTCTCGTTCCAGATCATATTCTCCAGCTCATAACAGAGAAAGGAATCACCCCAGAGTGTATCAGAATCGAGATTTCCGAGGTCACAACAGAGGCTACAGGAGGCCCTATTACTTCCGTGGGCGAAACCGAGGCTTTTATCCATGGGGCCAGTATAACCGAGGTGGCTATGGAAACTACCGTTCCAATTGGCAGAACTACCGGCAAGCATACAGCCCTCGTCGGGGCCGTTCTCGATCCCGGTCCCCAAAGAGAAGGTCCCCTTCACCGCGGTCCAGGAGCCATTCTAGGAACTCTGATAAGTCATCCTCTGACAGGTCAAGACGCTCCTCATCCTCCCGGTCGTCCTCCAACCACAGCAGAGTTGAGTCGTCTAAGCGAAAGTCTACAAAAGAGAAAAAGTCCTCTTCCAAGGATAGCCGACCATCTCAGGCAGCTGGCGATAACCAGGGAGATGAGGCTAAGGAGCAGACATTCTCTGGAGGCACCTCTCAAGATATAAAAGGGTCTGAGAGCTCAAAGCCATGGCCAGATGCCACCACCTATGGCACTGGTTCTGCATCACGGGCCTCGGTTTCTGATCTGAGTCCCCGGGAGAGAAGCCCAGCTCTCAAAAGCCCCCTCCAGTCTGTGGTGGTTAGGCGAAGGTCCCCACGCCCTAGCCCTGTGCCAAAACCTAGTCCTCCACTTTCTAATGCATCCCAGATGGGCTCATCTATGTCAGGTGGCACTGGATATCAGTCTGGAGCACACCAAGGTCAGTTCGACCATGGCTCTGGGTCTTTGAGTCCATCCAAAAAGAGCCCTGCGGGTAAGAGTCCACCAGCCACTGGCTCTGCATATGGGTCATCTCAGAAAGAGGAGAGCGCTGCTTCAGGAGGAGCAGCGTACTCAAAAAGGTAAGTATCTCATTTCCCCTTCCCCAAGTGGTCACTATCCAACAGCTTAGTTGTAATAATAATGGCTGAGTTACTGCTCTGATTAATAGTAATAAGGTAGTACCTGTTTCCTTGGCTTTTCATTAAAGGCATCACCCAAGGAAACCTTTAGCTTTCCTGAATATTTATTGTAATACAAGTTTCTTTAAACTAGTCTGCAGTGATATTTTTTCATTAAAAAAACTTGCTTTTGATTCTACCAATCTAAGCTAGAAAATAGTAGAAGTTTGAGGGTCAGCTACCAGAAAACATGTCTTTGCCAACATGACTGGCCATTGGAGCTATAAACCTCTAGGATCCACCATCTTGCCATGTTTGATGTACATTAATCCATCATGATGAAGAGCCACACTGAAGAGAAGGAGGAAAATAGGAAAGGCCAAGACTTAGTCCAGCAGAGCCATTATTTAAAACACAAGGTGGGTGTGTGCCCTAGTAGAAGCTCCCAAGTTTTGTGTTAGGAGAGGCTCCTGTTACCCTGAGAGGGAGCATAGTGAGTTTGATAAAGAATTGTTTCTGTGTGGATTGGATGGAGTTGGAAGTTACACAAAAGGTGCCAGAACTGTTTTAGTCAAGAGAGACTCATCAAGAGTTTCCTTCTTCCATTCTTACTAGCTCATTCTCCGGTGCCTGCTGTCCCGTGGTTCTTTGCCATGTTCATTAGTGTTGCCCGTTAATTGCCCATAATTACATATGTTCAAAGTCTGCAGATATGTTGCTTTGCAGTATACGTTTTAGTCCTAGCCAGGACTGAGTGTATTTGAGTCTGGTCCCTGCTTTTCCATTAAGAGAATAATGATTTTGCCACCTTCCTTCGTACTCTTTATCCCATTAACAAGTATTTTGTTTTTATGTGTTCACAGTATGTTTCATTATGTAGATCTTCTAGGTGACTTGAAGCAAATTTGAAGTCTCTTTTTGAGGCTTGTATTTCCAAATGTGAGTTGTATAAAATCAAAACAGTCCAAGGTTGAACATTCTCTTTGCTTTGCTGAAAGCAGATTTTAATGAATGAGTGAAAGTTGGGGTAAGATGTTAGTTGTTTTCCCCTTAGACTACATTGCAGGTAAGTAAAAAAAGTTTTCAGTATCCTAAATAACTTCCTCTTCTGGTTTTTTGGTTGTTTTTATAAGGCACAGTTTCACTGACTCTTAAGTGCTGAGTTCGTAGATCATTAGAAATCATTAGAACAGGTAGACAGTTGTGATGATACTAGAATATAGCTATGAAACCAGAGCAGGAACAGGTGCTGTGTTAGAGCAGGACGCTCAGGAGGCCTCCTGTGTGTCTCCCTTGTGTCTTTATAACTAGGTATCTGGAAGAGCAGAAGACAGAGAATGGGAAGGATAAGGAGCAGAAACAAACAAATGCTGATAAAGAGAAGCTGAAGGAGAAAGGGGGCTTCTCTGATGCTGATGTCAAAATGAAATCTGATCCATTTGCTCCCAAGTTGGACACTGAGAAACCCTTCCGAGGCAGCCAGTCGCCCAAAAGGTATAAGCTCCGGGATGACTTTGAGAAAAAGATGGCTGACTTCCACAAGGAGGAGATGGATGAGCAAGATAAGGACAAAAGTAAGGGAAGGAAGGAACCCGAGTTTGATGATGAGCCCAAATTTATGTCTAAAGTCATAGCCGGTGCAAGCAAAAACCAGGAGGAAGAGAAGTCAGGCAAGTGGGAGAGCCTGCATGCAGGGAAGGAAAAGCAGAGGAGAGCAGAGGAACTGGAGGAGGAGCCTTTCACAGAGAGATCCCGAAAGGAGGAGCGTGGAGGGGCCAAGAGGAGCGAAAGCGGGCACAGGGGCTTTGTGCCAGAAAAGAATTTCCGGGTGACTGCATACAAGGCGGTCCAGGAGAAAAGTTCATCACCTCCCCCACGGAAGACCTCTGAGAGCCGTGACAAGCTGGGAAACAAAGGAGACTTTTCCTCAGGGAAGTCTTCCTTTTCCATTACTCGGGAGGCCCAGGTCAATGTTCGGATGGACTCCTTCGATGAGGACCTTGCACGGTGAGGAGCGCTCCTTGTTGACTCTAATGGCCTAAATAGTTTCCTTACCCAGTCTTCCTGAGGATGGAAATGTTCCTTTGCTGCCACCTGGCAGTGCCAGTACCTTTATGCCTATCCCTGGAGTGGAAAGTGATTTTGGCTTACAGTGATGGTGGCCTATGAGCATTGTTGGGGTAAAGAATCTTTAAGCCCTTGCTGGCTGACTTTCTTTGTTTCTGGGAACTTGGAGCAGCCATTCTGGTCTGTTTTCCCTCCAAGCCAACTCCCACCCACATTGTTTCTTTTACCTATGAAGACACTTGAGACTTGTGTCTCCATTTTATGTGGCCACCAGAATCTGATTATTTTTGCCACCATTAAATAGCAAAAAACTTCAAATTGTTGAACTCAGCCTCTTCCGTTCTTCCTCTAACTTCAGGAAAGTATGGTCGAGCTCAGAGTGGCTGCTTTTTGACTTAGTGTAATCTACCCAGTCAGTTGGAACTCGGCCTGAATGGTGTTCTAGCCACATGCTCCACTCTTGTCACTTCTGCTTAAGACGTGGGGAGGGGGGCTGGAGAGATGGCTCAAGATAGGAGCACTGGCTACTCTTCCAGAGGTTCAATTCCCAGCAGCCACATGGTGGCTCACAACCATCTGTCATGAGATCTGATGCCCTCCTCTAGTGAATCTGAAGACAGCTGCAGTGTACTTATATACATAAAATAAATAAATCTTTTTAAAAGGGGGGGAGGGGCAGACATGCCACAGCATGCACATGGTCAGAGGACATCTTGTGGGAATGAGTTTTTTCTTTTTGCCATGTGGGCTCTGGCTTGGTGGCCATCACCTATACCCACTGAACCATCTCACCAGCCCCACTCTTGCTGCTTTTTGTTGCCTCATTGAATGACCTTTCTAGCCAAGTTAGTTGATCTTTTACAATATCTGTTGTTTATGTTAAAACAAGTATTTAACCAAGGTTTAATGCTTCCCCACTTGAAGATTGTCAGTGAATTTTGGATCAACCTTTTCTTAGTCGTAATGTGATAGAGAACAAAAGGAACATTTGTGAATAGGCTTAAAACTTGGAAATGCCGGGCAGTTGGTGCTGGACACCTTTAATCCCAGCACTCAGGAGGAAGAGGCAGGTGAATCTCTGAGTCTGAGGCCAGCCTGATCTACAGAACTAGTTCCAGGACAGTCAAGGCTACACAGAAACCCTGTCTCAAAAAACAAACAAAACAAAACAAAAACCAAAACCTTGGAACTGTCTCAGAAAGAAAAAAATGAAGGAGGGGCTGGCAAGATCCACTAAGCCTGGTGATCTGGAAGGAAAGAAATGACTCCTACAAGTTGTCTTCTGACTTTTACTTGTGTATTCCACACATTTTCTTCTTCCCCTCCCTGGCACAAAATAAGAGGAAGCTGTGGTTCAATATTGGAAGACTCAGATATTTAGTATTTACAAGGCCCTGGCTTTGATGCCCAGCAGTCTACACCTTCACCTGAGTCTAAAGGCTGAGCCATTCATTCAGCCCCAGCACTCAGTAGACTGAGGCAGGAAAAATCACAAGTTCACAGCCAGCCTTGAGTTATATTGGGAGGAAAAGCTATCTTGAAAGTTAGACTATTTTTATAGTTAAAGAATTCTGACTTTCTGTATCTCTTGTTACACTGAATCTCCATGTATTTGTTTTTCAGACCCAGTGGCTTATTGGCTCAGGAACGAAAGCTTTGTCGGGATCTAGTCCATAGCAACAAAAAGGAGCAGGAGTTCCGTTCCATTTTCCAGCACATACAGTCAGCACAGTCTCAGCGTAGTCCCTCAGAATTGTTTGCCCAGCACATAGTGACCATTGTTCATCATGTTAAAGGTGAGTTGATTTCTGCATATTTGTCTTTCTAAAGCAGGACGACTAGGGAATGAGGAAGCCTCTAGGACCTTTTAAAGCTACAGGCTAGGTAAAGGGACAGCCATCAGTGGGAAATTTCCATGTTTTAATAGAGATGAGTGTTTTAAAATGCTAGCAATCTATAATCATAATAACAAAATTCTCAACACAAAGTACGAATAGTTGAGTTTTTTTTTTTTTTGGAGAGTGACTTTTTTTAAAGTTTTGTTTTATATTTATTTATGTGTATGTGTCTAGGATAGGAGGTTCCCATGGAGGCCAGAAAAAGATTTCAGATCCCCTTGGAGCTAGAGTTACATTCGGTTTTGAGCTGTCTGAGAAGGGTGCTAGAAAGCAAACTTGTGTCCTCTGGGAAAACAGCAACCTTTCTTTACCAAGTTCTATTGTCCCCCTGAGAAAGTGGAAGTGGGCGGGTTGAGAAATTTCTAAGAGCAATGGTTCAGAAAGCTGAACTCGGCTGTTTACAGGCTCAATCTAGAATTAAAGTCAAGTAGTAATTGGTCCTGTGCCCCAAAGGGAGTTGAGCACCAGGGTTTTTGTCCTTGTATCGATAGAAATCCAGCATTGGATTGTTTCTGAACCAGCCACTTTTCCTTCCTTTTTTCAGTGTATTACTTGGGTTTGAATACTTGAGTTCTATCTCTGTGGCTACAGGTTCTTGGTGGAATTGAACATTGTACCTCCTTTGATAGTCTATTAAAGTATTTCTTTGAATCTTAACAGAGCATCACTTTGGATCCTCTGGAATGACATTGCATGAACGCTTTACTAAATACCTAAAGAGAGGAAATGAGCAAGAAGCAGCTAAAAATAAGAAAAGCCCAGAGATACACAGGTGAGGTCCTCAACCTTATACTGGGTTGTGATAAAACACTTGACATTTGATACTAAACTCACCTTGATGAGTTCTCTAATGTACTTTTGATCTAAAATTTAGGCTCATATTCTCTAGGGTTCTTGAATATTTGGGGACATTTGTATTTGAGAGTGGAAAGGATGGATGCTTTGAAGGCTGTAGTCTATCACATTGGGCCCAACGAACTTGGGGGTTTCTGTAGTAAGAATAAATACTGACTTTTTTGTTTTGTTTTGTTTGTTTTTTTTCCAAGACAGGGTTTCTCCGTATATCCCTGGTTGTCCTGGAATTCACTCTGTAGACCAGGCTGGCCTTGAACTCAGAAATCTGACTGATTCTGCCTCCCAAGTGCTGGGATTAAAGGCGTGCGCCACCACTGCCTGGCAATACTGACTTCTTTAAGCAACCTTACATGTTTCATATATTTTGTTTAGGAGGGTTTGCTGGAGAAGAAGGTTGAGGAAGAAGCTTAAAATTGACTTATCTCAAACGGTTTAAGTAAGCCCAGCAGGTTTAAAACTTGTAATTAATGGACTGGAGAGGAGATTAAGCAGTTAAGAGCATTGACTGCTCTTCCAGAGGTCCTGAGTTCAATTTCCAGCAACCGCATGGTGTCTCACAACCATCTGTAATGGGATCTAGTGCTGTCTTCTGGTGTGTCTGAAGACAGCTACAGTGTACTCATTCATATACATAAAATACATAATTCTTTTCTTAAAAAACTTGTAATTGGGGAATATGTAGTCAGGGCAGTAGAGGTGATTATAAGCAAATCTAAGATTGAATCTATCATGCAAACTAGTAGCACAATTGGGAAGGAACAGAGGCTTGGCATAACAATATGCCTTTTTATCTTTATTTATTTATTTATTTATTTATTTTTGGTTTGGTTTGGTTTTTCGAAACAGGGTTTCTCTGTGTAGCCCTGGCTGTCCTGGAACTCACTCTGTAGACCATGCTGACCTCAAACTCAGAAATCCGCCTGCCTCTGCCTCCCAAGTGCTGGGATTAAAGGCGTGCACCACCACTGCCTAGTGGCAAAATGCATTTTTATTCCCAGCACCAGGAAGCAGAGACAGACCTCCTAAGTTTGAGGCCAGTCTGGTCTACATAGCAAGTTCCAGGACAGCTATGTATGACTTCATAGATTCTGTCTCAAAAACAAAACAAGAATGGAATGCTGGGGGGTCATAGTTTAGTGGTAGAGTGCGTGCCTGGTTTTTGTGTGTGTGTGTGTGTGTGTGTGTGTGTACACTCGAGAGAGTGAGTGTGCATGCATGCAAAACTCTGAGTTCAATATTTCCCCCACCCATTACACTCAAATAAAATAAAGAAACTTGGACTGGCAAGATGGCTCAGCCAGTAAAACTGCATGTTGCCAACTGAACTTGTATAAGTTTTCCTCTGACCCCTCACTTGCTGTAGCTTGTGCATTACAAATGAGCATGTGCGTGCACAGGCACACACAAATGCAAATAAACAAATATCTTTTTGTTTTCAAGACAGAATTTCTCTGTGTAAATCTTAACAAGAGAGGGGGAGAGTGAGTGAGTGAGAGAGAGAGAGAGAGAGAGAGAGAATATGAATGAATAATAATAGCAGATAAACTATGAAAAGTACTTGTGTCACTCCTTTACTTACCTTAGGATCTAGACTGTTAACCAATGTTGTTCTGTAGAATAGTAAACAATTTCTGTATTTTTAATTTTAGGAGGATAGACATTTCCCCCAGTACATTCAGAAAGCATGGTTTGACTCATGAGGAATTGAAAAGTCCACGGGAACCTGGCTACAAGGTGAACTGTTGCTTTGATCAGTAATTTCAACAAAATGAGTGCGTTGGGCATGAACTTGACAGAAATGTGTTTGTTTAAATTACTCTCTACTTAAGTTTGTGTTTTTCTTTTAAGGATGGGCATAATTCTAAAAATGAACTACAAAGGGTTAATTTTTATTAAAATGTATCAACAACCTTTGTGAAGTGGTTAGAATATGGTAAATGACCCCAGAGTCTATTGAGGTGAGCTTGAGAAAAAAAAAGAGAGGCGTTTTGGAACAAGTGCCCATGATGAGAGAAGAAACTTTTTGTGATATTTTTCTGCTTGTAAGTATTATCAAATCAACTGTCTACATGCACTATTTTCAACCATGATTTCAGAAAGACATGCATGTCAGAGCAGAGTGAAATATTCATATCTTAACTCAGTAGACTGTGTTCAAAAGCTGGTGCGCTTTTTTTTTGTTGTTTTTTTTTCCTAACATTGTACCATATCATCTGTCGATTACTGTTACTTTAAAATGGCCTGGCTGTATTTGGAATGATGTGCACATAACACTGTTATTAAGAAGTTTAAACTCATGCAGTCTCTTACTGTAAAATAAATAGATGGAATTTTTAAGATCTTAGTATTTATTGACCATCATTCGTATATACAGTTGCAATTTGAAATGAAAGATGGCTGTTCTGTACTGCTGAAACCTTTTTTAAAAAATGCTGTTTTAAATTTTTCCAAACAAATTTGTCTTTTTGGTTGAAAGTGTTGCGACACCCTTGTGCAGTCTCTGGCCTTCTACCCCTTTTCCCTGTCTCCATATGCCTGGCCCTACTGAAGCAGCGGAAGTCTGTGCTCCATGCCTCCAACAGCCAGTTTCTCAGTGATGCTGTCTAGTGGCCCAAGGAGCCGTGGCTGCGTTTGTCCTTTGTTGTCATTTATTTGTCTATTTATTGGCTTAGACCCTCTCAGAAACAGATTGATAAAATAATAAACCTTCCTATCATTCTTGCTATTAATTTCAGTGAAGTATTATTGCATCGGGAAGTCTATGAAATACAGAGTGGACAGCTTCCTGTTAGGGAGGGCTTGTTTCCATTAGACCAGTCCCACTGCATGCTGTCTCTGAAGCCATCCTAGGCATTTTCCCTCATGAATTTCCCTGGGTGTTATTGAAGGCCATTGCAGAGTTGATCTGGCCAATGTTGATTTTTTTTTTTTATTTTTTCTTATTCTTAAAATACCTTAAGGTAGTTCCACACAGTAGTGGGTAGCTGCTTTAGGTAGATAGAAGTAAGCATTTCCTATAAACTTAATAAAAACACCTTCCAGAGCTGATTTTGGCCATCTGGGTGTGAACACCTAGCCAGTCATTACTGGGACACAGGAAACAAAGATTCACATACAACATTTTCAAGAGATAGCACTTTGATTGTTCTTTTAGAAAACAAAACAACAACAAAAAAACCTGAGGCAAGGCTCTTAGATCCCCAGGGCCATTAGTAGAGACCACATTTGAGACTGAGTGAGTCAGCAGTTGTGGATCCCAAAACCATGATTTTGACATCTTTTTGGCAGGCTGAGGGAAAATACAAAGATGATCCTGTTGATCTTCGCCTTGATATTGAACGTCGTAAAAAACATAAGGAGAGAGATCTTAAGCGAGGTAAATCAAGAGAGTCGGTGGATTCCAGAGACTCTAGCCACTCAAGAGAAAGATCAACTGAAAAGACAGAGAAAACCCACAAAGGATCAAAGAAGCAGAAGTACGTGATGCCCCTGCCTGTCACCCTGGATTGTAAAGTCTCTCCACACCACACTGTTTTGGTGGTGGTGGTTGGTTTTGCCTTTTACTATAGAGTTTGAACACAAAGCCCGAGCTGGCTTAGAAGTTACTGTGTAGACAGACTGCTCAAACTGCCCCTCTGGTATTGAGATTACATGAGAACACACAGCACATGCTCCTTTGGGCTCTTGTGGCACACTGGTTAGGAATTAAAGCATTTGTAGCTTTGTCTTAAATACCATGTAGTAGATAAAGAGGATCTCTAACTTGCAAGTAGAACTATATCTAGGTAATGTTCCAATGGGGATTCATTGGGAAGGTTGTTTGATAAATCTTTTGGACGTGGTCTTTCTCATTGAACATTTTCTCAATGTACTTAAGTTTAGAAAGTCATTATTGTTGAAGAAAAATACTAACCAGGTAGAAGTATAGATAGGAGAGGATTGTTGATGTTAAATGTCTTTTAAACTAGTTTCACAGACAGTTCAAAAGAAGTGTTCCAAATATTTCTTAGTAGGACAGCATAGCATGCCAGTGTCATGGAATTTCTGTTTACCTTTTTTTTTTGGTGGTACTGGAGAGAGAGCCCTGCCCCCTCCACATACTAGGCCAGTGTATTCCAGCTGAGCCACATCCAGCCTCAGTGCAACGCTGAAGGTTCTACAGTTTTGGTCACCTTTCATTAAGTGGAGCAGAGTTGTAGCTTTTACCCTCTCCAAAAGCAATATCTGCTGCTCTGAATTTGAACTGGTAGGGTTTTCCCTCAGGTGTCTCAGGTGCCTTCGTTCACTGTATAGCAGCTAAGGGTGGCTGGAATTCCTGGTCCTCATTACCTCCCAAGGTTGGCTTGGCAAATGTACACTACATTGTTACTGGTGGAAGAGAGGGTGAATTCCCACAAGAACTTTAGGATTGAGTGTAAAAAAGTAATTCTGCTGGTTCTTTCTGAAATATACCTACCCATGAGTTGCAGTGTTACTTAATAAGTTGCTTAAGCAGATTTCTATAGGGCAGAAAGGTAACAGGGCTACCAGATCACTCTAAGGTGTCAGAAGAACCAAGCTCCCAGAGGTAGAAACCTCAAGGTACTCCGTTTGTTTCCTTCCTTCCTTCCTTCCTTCCTTCCTTCCTTCCTATTTATTTATATTTTATTTTATATGCCTTTGTTTTTGTCTGCCTGTGTTTGTGTGAGGGTGTCAGATCCCCCTGGAACTGGCGTTAATAAGGACATATGTGAATTGCCATTTGGGTGCTGGGAATTGAACTTGGGACCTTTGGAAGAGCAGTCAGTGCTCTTAACCACTAAGTCACTCTCCAGCCCCCCAGTTTACAGAAAGCACTTTGGGGCTGGAAAGTTGGGTCATCGATTAAAAGCAATTGTTTGATTCCCAGCATCCATATGACAGCTTGGAACCAACCATCCAATCTTGGCGAGCTAACGAACACTCTTTTTAGCTTCCTTTGGGCACTGCATGCTTTAGTGCCTGAGTCAAAGGAAATGACTTGATTACATGACTATTCTTATTGCTGTGTCTGCACAGGTGGCAGAAACTGTTTGCTTGGTGTTTTTGCTTGTTGGTTTGTTTGTTTGTTTTGTTTGAGACAGGGTTTCTCTGTGTAGCCCTTGCTGTCCTGGAACTCACTCTGTAGACCAGACTGACTTCCAACTCAGAAATCCCTTGCCTCTGCCTCCCACGTGCTGGGATTAAAGGCGTGCGCCACCACTGCCCGGCGGGCTTGGTTTTTCAATATAGGATTTCTCTGTATAGCATTGATAGACTGGTCTTGAACTTAACAGAGGTCCACCTCTTGCCTCTTGAGTGCTGGGTTGAAAGGTTTGTACCACCTCTGCCTGGCTCAAATTGGGACCTTTTGAGAGTCTAACTTCTCAAAATTTGTTGCAATAGCACCGAGTTTTGGAGTGGCTGGATTTTTACATTCTGGTCATGAGAAGAACAACCGTGAGTTTCTCCTTTTCATAAGTAGATATTAAAGTAAGTGGGGGCGGAAAGAAGTAGGAGGATGTCTTAGTCAAGGGTTTCTATTTTTGTATGAAACACCACGACCAAAAAGTAAGTTGGAGAGGAAAGGTACTTATTTATTTTAATGATTTATTTATTGTTATATGTAAGTACATTGTAGCTGTCTTCAGACACACCAGAAGGGGGCCTAAAATCTCATTAGGGATGAATGTGAGCCACCATGTGGTTGCTGGGATTTGAACTCAGGACCTTTGGAAGAGCAGTCAGTGCTCTTAACCACTGAGCCTTCTCACCAGCCCGAAGGGTTTATTTTTATTTGGCTTACTCTTCCAGATCTATAGTCTATCACTGGAGGAAGTCAGGACAGGAACTCAAGCAGGGCTGGAACCTGGAGGCAGGAGCTGATACAGAGGCCATGGAGGGAGGCTGCTTACTGGATTGATTCCCATGGCTTACTCAGCCTACCTCTTTTAGAACCCAGGACCACCAGCCCGGGGATGGCACTACTCACAGTGGGCTGGGCCTTTTCCCCATTGATCATTAGTTAAGAAACTGCCTTACAGTAGGATCTCATAGAGGCCTTTCCTCACATGAGGCTCCTTTGTGTGCTGACTGTAGTTTGTGTCAATTGGCACAAAACCAGCCAGTACAGGCGGCAAAGTGCTTCTCCCCCCTCCCAACCCCCAAATGTCTATGTACCATGTGTATGCCTGGTGAGGAAACCAAAAAAGGGTGTTGGCTCCCCAGGACTGGTTTCGAGCTGTCATGTGGGTGCTAGGAATCAAGCAAGTGCCCTTAATAGCTGAGCCAACTCTCCAGCCCCGAAGTGCTTTTCATAAATGAAGAACTGAGAAATACTTTGTGGTCTCTTTTCCTGGGAGCTTGGTCCTTCTGACACCTTAGAGTCATTTAGTAGACGCTTGTTACCTTTGGCAAGGTTGGCACCTGTAGTATATAGACAATGAGTCATCATTCATCTAGTTTGTCTAGTCTATAATTCCCCCAGATGAAGGAAAAGGAAGAGAAATTACTCCAGAAAGAGTTGCTGCTGATTCTGGGCTTATCAGCCCAGCCTGTTTGAGCTCAGTACGAGGTGGTTAGAACAGGAATGGGCTAATCAGAATTCTGTTTGAATCGAGGCTCTGCTCAGCTCTGCCACCTATACATTGAGTAATGTGGAATACCCTGGTCACTTTGTTGAATACTTGTTTTATCAGTAAGGAATTTCATCCTTAGAGTGCCACCCACCGCCTGCACCTACCCACACCCCAGCATTTTTGAGTACTAGTAGTGACGGCACACTAACAAAGGGGCTTTGCTGAAGTGACAGAGCCAGCTAGTGTGACTCACGGCCTGCTTGGCTTCTCTGTTGATTCATGTGTTAGACTGATACTGGAGGCCATGGTTGTTTTGTGTTCTTTATTTATATATATTTACCACAGGCCTAGAAACTGTTGTATCACAGAAAATGACTGGAGAACGGAGAGGAAATCCCAGGTCTTCTGGTGGGTTGGTTGCTTGGTAGTTTGTCTGTCTGTCTGACTGCCAGACCAGTCTTGATTTCCCTCTTTTTTCTATGTAGGAAGCACCGCAGAGCAAGAGACCGGTCGAGGTCTTCCTCCTCCTCTTCCCAGTCGTCTCACTCCTACAAAGCAGAGGAATACCCCGAGGAAGCAGAGGAGCGCGAGGAGAGCACCACGGGTTTTGACAAATCCAGATTGGGGACCAAAGACTTTGTGGGTCCGAATGAAAGAGGCAGAGCTCGGGGAACCTTTGTAAGGGCCTCCTTCTAATCCCATTAAGTCAGTAACATACCAGTTCTTCCCTCTGGTCTGAGCTGGCCAATTGTAGATTGTTTGGCTTCCTAAGCTTCTATGTTCACTTGCTTCTTTGTTCCTAATCACTTCTGAAGCCATTTATAGCTTCCCATCCCAGAATTTCCCCAGTACCTTAGATCTTGCTTGAAGGAAGGCCTCTAGCTATGTATACCCCCTGGACTGTCTGCTTGGGAGGAGTGGAGAAAGGAATGGGTAGAAACTAGTTTAACTACTAGTGACTGGAAGCCAGCTTTCCATCCCGTCATGAAATGTTCTAACAGAATGCAGGGACCTTCTACTGCTCACATGAACCTTGGTTCCTGTTGCTTCTTTTATTTCTACAGCAATTTCGAGCAAGAGGGAGAGGTTGGGGCAGAGGAAACTATTCTGGTAACAATAACAACAACAGCAACAATGATTTTCAAAAGAGAAGCCGGGAAGAAGAATGGGATCCAGAGTACACGCCCAAGAGCAAGAAGTATTACTTGGTAGGTTCTGGGACTAACCAGAGAGGGGCAGAGAGCCTTTTGAACAGTGGGTCATTTGAAGGCCTTAATTGGTCTGTCTGACCATGTGCCTAACGTTTCGTACAGGCTCAGAGCACTGTGGATATGCTAACTTTAGTGCGGCTTCTTCTCTGGAGGGCTAAGTCAGTTTTGGCTCTTCTGGATGTTTATGGATTCCAAAACAAGAAAGAAATGTTACTGTTGCCTTTCTTATCCTGTGATCTTTGACTCCTCACTCACCCACGGTCTGTCACCCTCTGTTACTGGATTGATAAGAAAGGCAGTTCTAGACCTGTTTGAGGAGAAAAAGATGTTACCATAATGAAATGGCGCTGAGAGCTTTACTCACCGAGGTTGTGGGTCATTCCCGCTCTCCTCTGGACTGCTACCTAGTCCTAACTTTTGACTTGGCTGTGATTCAGCAGGCCTGTATCCAAGCCCGCATGACTCTTGAGGGTTGTGCCCGGTTGCTCGGGGCCAGTTTGAAGCTTCTAGAAGACATAGGTGTGGGGTTGTTGTGAAAGGAAGGGCCCTATAAAGGCCCTTCCCTGCTTGTTTGCCACCTGAGGGAGCATTGCCAGTCTGATCTGGTCATTGTGGCACATTGCGGCCTTGGACAGAAGCAGCTGGCAGCTCGGCTGACCTTCAGGAGCTAAGACTGGCTTTTGAGTGTGGTACTGTGAAGTCTAATCATAAGACAGATGAGGTTTTTAGTACAGGTTTTCAAAATGCTTCATGCATTCACCTTTTTTATCTTTGCTGAGGAGACTGTTAGTTAGAGCAGGGGTTGTTCGAGGTGTAGGCTGCTTTTCCCCTTGTGACACATTGCCTCCTTAATACAGCTGAAGAGAGATTTACAACAAGAGGGCAGCCTGGGGTGGGAGGTTTGAAAGTGCTGGAGCCTCACGTGTGTCTTCTGCTAGCTCTTCTTTATCTAATGGCCCAGTTCCATTTCATACGTTAGTATAACTTGCAAAATTCTTTTGAAAAATTGTATTCTAAATAATAGTAGTGGTTAAATGAGACAGGGGGATTAAATGAGATGATGCCTCTTGGTCTTCCTGCTTTTTGAAGGTGTTCTATCATTCTGTCACTGTTGCAATGTTCACACTATTGCTTTAGTTCCTTAGAGTTCCTTAGGTACACCAGTGACGTTCTTGGATCTGAGCCTGTGGGAGTTTGAGTGGGAGAATGGGAGGAGGGCAGAAAAGGAAGCCGGGGAATTGGGCTCTCTGGCCTGGGGATGGGTACAGAGTAGAATGCTAGCACTAATGCCACTCTTATTCCCTTGCAGCATGATGACCGGGAAGGCGAGGGCAGCGACAAATGGATGAGCCGGGGCCGCGGCCGAGGAGCCTTTCCCCGGGGGCGGGGCCGATTCATGTTCCGGAAGTCCAGTACCAGCCCCAAGTGGGCTCATGACAAGTTCAGTGGGGAGGAGGGAGAGATTGAAGACGATGAGAGTGGGACAGAGAACAGAGAAGAGAAGGACAGTTTACAGCCCTCAGCTGAGTAGGGGCTACTCTTGATGGAGCCCTTCCCCGGGGGAGAAAGGTGCTGGGAGAGGCTGGTGGAGCTAAGCAAGGAGCCTCGAGAAGATCCTGAGAGACCCCACCCCACGACCCGCTAGCCGCACAGAGTCCCACGACAGCCGAGTGTCCCTGGTGCCGTCTCACTGCACAGAGGACAGGACGCTGCCACCGAGCCTGGATCAGGCCCATGATTCCAGCAGACCACACACTGGGCTCCTGCTGCTGTTGCTGTGTGGGGTGGGGAGGGGCAGGGGAGGGAGAAGGATGCTGATGCTTGGGCTTTGTTTTGCTTTTGTCGTCCCCCCACTCCGCCCCAACTAGAAACCAAGTTTTCTTCATTTCATTTGGAACTAAACAGGAATTTGGGTTTCAGTCTCTTTCTGTCCTGAGTTTTATTAAAAAATATCCTTATATTTTTCTTTTTTTTTTCTTTTTAAGGGATATGTAGTAATATTAGCATAAAGATTTTAATTTGGGCAACTTTGATTCTTAAGAGAAAACAAAGCATGTGAATAAAAATTGAAGTGTTCACCTCAGTTTGGGACCAAACTGCTTGGATCTTTGTACAAACCGGTTTTGTATGTTAAGGAGGAGTTTAAGGCCTTTCTGACCACCCCATGTTCCCCTTGCTACACAGCCATGTATCACATGGAGTTGCTCCCAGCCTCCCGTGCACCCTGCTCTTGTCTGATTTCTCCTGGGCTGGGCTTCCCATTCTCCACCAGCAGCTCCAGTATCCCAAACTTTGTAGTCCTGCTGGTCTTCAGCAAAAGGAGTGGAAACTGGAGGGCAGTTTCTGGACGGTTTTCTAAGAAACTTCTGAATTCTATTATCTTTACAAATACAAGATGAGAAAATAATTTTTTCAATATTTTTTATTAATCTTTTTATAAAATGAAAAGAAACGCCTATGATTGATTAAGGATGGTGGTTATGGCTGGGTGGTCTGTGGGGTTGTGTGTTTTTTGGGTTTTTCCTTTTTTTTTTTTTCCTCTTTTTATTTTAGTCTTACGTTTTGGGTTGAAACATTTTCAGATATTTGGGGGGCATCCTCATTAAAGGGTCCTTGTGCTTGCCTTCTGGGGCGGTCCCAGACCCGGCTGCACCCTCCTCCCCAGCCTTCGCTCTTGGGTTGTTGTGCATACTTCCCTTTACTTTGCTAATTTCAATAGTTAAGTTGGTTTTACTTGAATGATTCATGTTTAGGGGAGAAAAAAAAACACCCTTAAATTTTTGTTTCAACTCCTCCTGCAAATAAAAACAATAAACGAAGTGGCAGATGTAAACGGACTGTGTCTGTTGCTTGTGTGACCCTGGCTGGGACAATAGATCCCATAGAAGTTCCGTATCTCTGGGGAGAACAAGAGCATTCTGTGCTTTTGACACCTCCAAGAACCAAACTTAACTACCATTCCAGAAGCCAGGACTTTGGCTTCCCTCGTGGTGGGGCAGGGGGCAGGGCTGCAGTCAGCTCGCTTGTCTTCGTATGTTCACCCACAAGGAAGATGACGTTCAGGTGAGCTTAGCCCAGCTGGTAAACTTTGTGGGTGGATCCTAACCTTCAGACTCTTGATAGCCCTTATTAAAAGTCGGTTCTTCCTGCCTTTCCCCAAGGAGAATCTACAGTAGTTATCAGAAATCCAACTAGGCCCCCAAATGAGTCAAAGCTTCACCAGTGGGGTTTTGAAGTTTGGAATACACCCGCCATAGGTTTTCGACAGGAGCCAGTACCTTTCCCAGGAAAGGCCCCACCCTGGTATGTACCTCTCCCACCTTCCCCTGCAGCTAAGAACTTGCAAGCCAGAAGAGGGTGGGCCGGGAAACGTATAGTTAGAGCTCTTGGGAGAGCTGTTACCCGAGCCCTGGGCTGAGACCCTGGACTCCTCCTCCTTCGAGAATTGGGGCCCAACCTGCTGAGCCAGGCCGCCCACTCCTAGTACCTGGATCCTGACCTATGACTCGAGTCTCCGCCTCATCCACATCCAGTCCGCCGCCTGGCGGTCTCGCCCGCCCTCCAAGCGCCCAATACCCAGCCTGACGGTCAGGCTGTGCAGGGCGCCCCAGAAGTCATGGGTATGTGTGTGGAGTTTGGGGTGGGTTCTTCTGCACCCCATTTTCCGGAAGGACAGTCTAGGGATGTCCCCCCCAGCCTTCCTTAGCCCGCTTCCGCCCGCAGAGGTCCTGGTCCTGGCCAGATACCGTGCGCAGACGGAGGACGAGCTGAGTCTGGCTCCGGGGGACGTGATCCGGCAGGTGTGCGCGGGGCCCGCTCGGGGCTGGCTGCTTGGGGAGCTGGGGGGCCGCCGTGGTCTCTTCCCCAAGCGTCTGGTGCAGGTGAGGCCTGGTGCGGGTAAGACGGCGCGGGGGAGCAGGAGCTGCCCCAGCCTCCGCCTCGGGCCTTGTGCTGAGTGCCGTCCCCATGTGATTTTCCCAGGAGATTCCTGAGGCCCTGCGGGGCGTCACCGAGTCCAGACCGCGCTTTCCGCGCCGTCGCGGTGAGTCGGGCGCTGGGCCGGCGGGTGGGGGCTCACTGCCCGCGTGGAGCGTGACGGCGTGGGTGGGGCACCGGGGGGGCTGTTTTGCAGCCCCCTGATTGGCTCGAAGTACAATGCTCCGCTCGAGGGCGGGGCCTGAAGCTATTAAAGGGCGTTCTGAGGTCCACCTCTTCCCCAGTGCTGCAGATGGGGCTTCCTGCTCGAGCTGCTTCCCTGCTTGTCTGGTCTAGGTCACCCCGTCAACTCTCGGGACCCCCAAAGATGGTGCAAAGTGAACTTCAACTACAGCCCAGAGCAGGCAGACGAGCTGAAGCTTCAAACTGGGGAGATTTTGGAAGTGATAAAGGAGGTGAGGCTGGGCGACTTGGGGAGATGCTGGAGCTCTTCACACAGGAGAGAGTGAAGTAAGGGTGGGAAGGGAGGCGACTGGGGAGGATGTAGTCCTTGGGTAGAACCAAGGATGGACACCTCAGTTACTCTTGGGCAGAACCAGATGCTCCTGCATCCTTCCCCCTCCCCAGATTGAGGACGGCTGGTGGCTGGGAAAGAAGAACGGGCAGTTGGGCGCCTTCCCATCCAACTTTGTGGAATTGCTGGACAGTGGGCCCCCAAGTGAGACCGTGACCCTGTGATCCCCTGGGACCAGACTCAGCAATCTTCAGTGATCTTCCCAGAGACCTCCTGACCCCGTGACCCCCTTTGGCCCTCTCCTTTGTTCTAGCTAAATTAGCACCTTCCTAACCTCACTGATTGTCCCTCTGCAGGCCTTGGAAATAGAGACATGCCTTCAATCATCCCTAATTCACAGAGGCCTCCCAAGGTAAATTGGGTCATGGTGGGTACAGTCAGTGAGTTTTTCTTTTCTTTTCTTTTTTTTTTTTAAGATTTATTTATTTATTTTATGTATGAGTACACTGTAGCTGTCTTCAGACACGCCAGAAGATCCCATTACAGATAGTTGTGAGCCACCATGTGGTTGCTGGGATTTGAACTCAGGACCTCTGGAAGAGCAGTCAGTGCTCTTGACCGCTGAGCCATCTCTCCAGCCCCCAGTGAATTCTTAAAATGGCTTGAGACTGGTCTTATTCTCCCCTTTCTCTGCCCCTAATAGCTGAGCAACTTGACCTATGACAGCCCTCCAGACTACCTTCGGACAGGTAAGCATCTCACCAAAGAGGCCCTCCCTCAGTACCAGGTCTTTGTGGGAGGTGAACCGGCTAGGTTGTTGGAGGGAGTCGCTGGCTGTTGAGGGAAGGGCTACACAGTAGAATGACCTTCTTTTAGTCTCCTGCCCTGAGACCTGCAGGGTCCTATTTGACTACCATCCCGAGGCCCCGGATGAGTTGGCGCTGCAGAAGGGGGACCTGGTGAAAGTTCTGCGAAAGGTATGAGAGGATTAGGGGGTACGGAAGAGTAAGGAGTGGGGGGACCAGGCAAAAAGAACTTGAGCGATGCTCACCTCTCCACTGGCTTGTTTCCCAACCAGACAACCGAGGATAAGGGATGGTGGGAAGGAGAATGCCAAGGCAGAAGAGGAGTTTTTCCGGACAACTTTGTCATCCCACCCCCACCAGTGAGTATGGAACCAAGTGTGGGGAGGAGAGAGGAAAGGCTATTTTTAAGAAATCGGGAAACCGGGTATGATGGCACATGCCTTTAGTCCCAGCATTCAGGACACAGAGACAAGTGGGTCCCTGAGTTGGAGGCCAGTCTGGTCTATAGAGCAAGTTTAGGAGAGCCAGAGTTACACAGAGAAACCCTGTCTCAGAAGAATAGGAAAAAGAAAAATCGGGGATCATGGATTTGCTGGATCCCTAGATAAAGAAACACAAAATACTCTAAAAACATCTAGGGATAAGCTGAGGAGATAGGGCTCAGGGTTAAAGTGCTGGTTCAGACAGGGCCCTAGAACCCATAAAAATGGCAAATGGACGTGGCAGCTCCTCTGTGTTTCAGGAAGGGAGAGAAGCAAAACAGATCACTATTGGTGAGCTCTGTGTTTGATTGGGAGATTGGTACAAACTAAGGTGTGGTGGCCTTTAATCCCAGCACTCGAGAGGCAGAGGCAGGTGAATCTCTGAGTTCAAGATAAACCTGGTTGGACTGGAGAGATGGCTCAGCAGTCAAGAGCACCAACTGCTCTTCCGAAGGTCCTGAGTTCAAATCCCAGAAACCACACGGTGGTTCACAGCCATCTGTAATGAGATCTGACGCCCTCTCCTGGCTACAGAGGACAGCTACAGTGTGCTTAACATAAATAAATAAATTTTTTAAAAAAAAAAAAAGATCAACCTGGTCTACAGAGAAAACCAGGGACTGGAGAGATGACTCAGCAGGTAAGAGCACCAACTGCTCTTCCAAAGGTCATGAGTTCAAATCCCAGCACCCACATAGTGGCTCACAACCATCCGTAAAGAGATCTGAAGCCTTCTTGTGGTGTCTGAAACAGCTACAGTGTAGCTGTTTAATAAATAAATCTAAGAAAAAAAAAATGAAAAGAAAAAGAAAATCAGGACAGCCAGGGCTACACAGAGAAACCATGTCATGATAAGCCAAAAAAAAAAAAAATTAGAAGAGGGAACAAAACAGAACTGTTGGACTTACTTGTCCTTGGAATCTAATTTTCGTTTTTTTTTTTGTCTAGATTAGGAAGCTGATCCCTCGGAAAATTATATCTCGGGAATCAGGTGGGTGCCTGGGAGCATGGGGGGGGCGTGTTTTGTGGATGATCCATCATTTCTAGTTGAACATAAACACTTGTTGTCCCCCAGTGGTCCAATGTCGGAGGGGGTGGTCTGGGTCCACTAAAGAGGGGTGTCCTCTGGTCTTGTAGCAGCAGGAGAATCTTAACTCGATCATCCGCTTTGATGAATTGGGCAGTTGCCATCCTGTATTTCTGCAGAGACTTGGAAAATAACTACTAGAGATTCAGAAGCAGACTGTGGTTGCAGAGTGGAACTGAGAGATTTTTTTTTTTCTGGGAATGTTGAGGAAGGGAGGAGCTAAGGTGGGAGAGACAGAGCGAGAAAGTGGGCATGGAATGGGTTCAGAGTGACGGGGACTGGTCCCATCACCAGGACTGCTGCACCCAAATGAAGTCTTGCAAGAAGCAGGGAGCTTCAGAGCATCAGAGGAAAGGCACAGGAGAAAAATGGAAAGAATTGTGTCTGGCCTGAGGTGAAAGGCGTGAAGGTCCCTTTTAGCCAGAGTTTCTACACAGCTTTTTAGATGCTGTTTTTTGTTTTTTGTTTTTTGTTTTTTTGCAGCTGTATTGGGGAAAAAAATGGAGCTGTTAAAGAGAGCTCTTTGGAGAGTTCACATAGAGTATCTTGTTTGGGCATAGGGTGAAAGTCAGTAAGTAAAACCTTTAAAAGAGAGGATGAGAATAACAAGGAAAAAGTAAGTCAAAGGGAGAGATGGAGGAGGGGGGAAATCAGAAGCCCACACACAGGAGGGAGGCTTGTGGTTGAATTTTTCCTGGTCCCTGTCTCTGGGACCCATCTTAGATCAGTTAGGGTTTGCTGGTGTGGACGCAGCATCCTTGTGGGAGGAGAGCACAGATGTGGTAGTGGAACACCCTCTAAGGCTCTTTACAGAGATGTTGCTCTGTTAACTGATGTCTACAAGGCTGTCCAGCTGTTTCAGTTCTAGGCCCCAAAACAATGTCCAGTCCCCTTTTAGAGGTCACCCAAATGGCATATAGGAGTTTGGGAGTTGCCCTTCATTACTGCTTCAAGGCTGACAGAAGGGTCAGCAGCAGTTAGATTGCCTCAGAAGAGGGTTCATCCAAGGGGTCTTGGTAAAACTTAATAGTTGGTGAAGATCTAGAACACAGGAGGTAATAACTGTACAACTTTGTGGGGAACATCAAGAGACAAAGTTATATGAGGAAAACTGTTTTTTGGTAGGTTTATCTATTTTTATTTTATGTGTATGAATGTTTTACCTCATGTATGTCTGTGTATCATGTGTGTACCTGGTCCCTTTGGTGGCCAAAAAGGATAGTGGATCCCCTGGAACTGGAGCTACAGATAGCTTAAGACATCATGTGGGTGCTGGGACCCAAACCTAGGGCCTCCGCAAGAACATTATGTGATTTTTACATCGATATGAACATGAGTTACATGCAACTGTAAAACTGGCTGGACCATGTACCAGAGCTCTGTAGAACCTGATAAGGCCACTGTAGTTAGTTGGCTGTTTGTTACATCAGACTACGGATAAAGAACAACAACCTAGAAGCTTTGTAAAAGTTGTCAAAGTCTGCATCCAAGGAATAAATCTGAACAGGGTATCTACTTGATATTCTTTGCTTCCACATATAATAAACTTTGTATATTTGTTTCAAATATTAGCAATACAAAGCTGTTGTTTAATAAGCAAAACCAAAGTATGTCAAGTAAAAGACAATTCTTGGACAGAAAAAAATTGGTAAGGTAAGATTTTATAAGTTGGGACAATTACCCTAAATGACCGTATCTAGTATCTGAAAACATGACTCAATACTTAGTTTTGTTTACACCAAATGTATTTCTGTGCCACATGCATGCAGTGCCCACAGAGGCCATAGGAGGGTATCAGAGCCCCTGCTACTGCAGTTACAGATGGTTGTGAACCATTATTTGCATGTCAGAAACTGTACCTGGTCCTCTGGAAGAACAGCCAGGGCTCTTAGCTCTCCAGCCCTGGTGTTTCATGTCCCACCTGAAAACAGAGAAGTGATAGAATGTTCGACTTTTTTTTTTCCCTCTTGAGACAGGGTTTCTTTATGTATCCCTGGCTGTCCTGGAACTCAATTTGTAGACCAGGCTGGCCTTGAACTCACAGAGATCCGACCTCTGCCTCCCAAGTGCTGGGGGGTGGGGGGTGGGGTGCCATCACCACCTGGCTAAGAAGATCTTTGCACATGCTCAACAAGTGCTCTGACACTGAACTACATCCTTAGTCTTTGGATCTTTGAGACAGGATAGCCTTGAACTCACGGTCCTCCTGCCTGCCCCCAGCAGTGCATGAAGATCTTAGGTTCTCCACAATCACCCCTATACTTGTTAACGTCTTCATTAGAACCACGCAGGCAAATAGGAAGGCATCTTGTGGTTTTGCTTTGTGTTCCTTTAGAGCTTAAGAGTGTCAGGAAGCTTTCCGTGTGTTTCCAGTTGGGCTGTGTTCTCTACTACTGTATTACAGGAGTTCTTCATGTTCTAGATGAGAGGCTGGCTGGAGCTAGAACCATGTGATAGAGCCCTTGCCTGGCAAGCACGAGGCAGGCCTTAGCTTCCACCCTCAGTACAGCAAAGATGATGGTGGTGATGCTGCTGCTGCTGCTGTGGTGACGGTGATAAATACGTCTATCATCTTGTAAAACTTTTTCCTATCCAGTGAAATATCTTTTCATTTTGTCATTCTATTTTTTATTTCTTTTTATTTTTTTGAGACAGCGTTTCTCTGTATATCTCTGGCTGTCCTGGAACTCACTCTGTAGACCAGGCTGGCCTGTAGACCCTCCTGCCTCCGCCTCCCAAGTGCTGGGATTAAAGGCATATGCCACCATTGCCCCGCTTTTTTTCTTTGTTTGTTTTGTTGTTGTTCTTTTTCTGAGACAGGGTCTATGTAGCCCTGGCTATCCTGGAACCTGCTCTGTAGAACAGGCTGGCCTCAAATTCACAGAGATTCACCAACCTCTGCCAGATCCTGTCTGCCTGTATGTCTGTGCAGCACATGCATGCAGTGCCTCTGGAAGCCACACGAGGGCGTTGGATCCCCTGGAACTGGAGTTACAGGTGTTTGTGAGCCCCCACGGAGATGCTGGGAATTGAAGCCTTGACCTCTGGCAGAGCAGCCACTTCTAGTGCTTGTAACTGCTGAGTCATCTCCCCAGCCCCCCAGTCATCCTTTGTTGAAGTTGTCCTTTGATGCATAGTTTTGTGTTCCGGTGAAGTGTACCATTTATCTACTCTTGGGTTGGTTGTGTTTGGGGCATCACACGAGCGAGCTGCCTTTGCTGCTGTCAAGTTGCTGTTTCTCACGGCCACCAAATCCCACAGCCCACCCACACCCTGCACTGCGTATCTATTCTGTGGACCAAGCCCGGGGAAGGGATGGAACATTATTAAGCACAGGCTCTTCTCCGACTGCCGATGCCCTGGATATGTTTGGCTTTTCCTCTTAGCTGCCTTTCTGGGAGAGGACTTAGGCACCACTTCACTGAGAACATTGGTGGAACTGTCTACCATTCCATCCCCGCCCCAGCCTCCCCACTCCCTGACTTCTCGTTTACTAATTCTCTCTCTAGCTTCTAGCTGTGTTTACTCCACTGTTGAACGTGTGTGTGCATAAATCTGTCCATACACACGCAGGTCATGGGCTTGCACAGTGTATTTTTTCAGGAATGCTGTCTTCTGTAATACGTTTGTTTGCTGACTCTCCCTCACGACCCCTTTGTTACTTGTACATCCTTTACCTGGTGATTTCAGTGTGTTTGTGTATTGGCTGGGCCTGCAGACTCTGCTCACGGTGGGCTGCCTTTGTGTTTTCTTCCCTTATGAGCTTTTATGACTTGATCTTAGCTGTGGGAACCTTGCAGGTCTTAGGAAAGACAGACTTCGGGTAGGATTTGATTTTGTTTCTGCCAGCAGCCAGAGGACACCCACTCCCCCCAGCCACCTGGTCATCCTGAGGAAAGGTGACACAGGGTAAGTCGAGGTTCCAGCCTGTTGTTAAGGGAGCAGAGCCCCGGACCCTGCGCCACGTCACTGGCCCGAAGCTCAGGATCCACAGCAGAGTTACCCACTTTCCTATCTGTGCTGTGTCTTGATTGCTAATTGACATAGAAAGACCCAGTGCATTGTGGGCAAGGAAGCCCAGAACAGCATAAGAAGTGAGAGCTGGCTGACAGCAAGAAGGAAGGATCTGCGTGTTTATTTTCTCTCTGCTCTTGTCTGCGTATTTGACGTTTCCTGCTTTGACTTCCTTGAAGTAATAAACTGTAAACTGGAATGGGAAGTTGAACAAGCCCCCACCCCCACCCCACCCGTGTTTGCGTTCTTTATCAAGGCGTTTGTCACAGCGACAGAAACAAAAGCAGGATACTACTTTCTGGCCTCTGTTCTCTATTTGTGGACTGTTTTTTGGTTTTTTTTCCCCCTGTGATAGGGTCTCAATATGTAGCTTTGGCTGTCCTTGAACTCCTCTGTAGACCGTGGTGGCCTCAACTTGAGAGATCTGCCTGCCTCTGCCTCCCGAGTGCTGGGGTTAAAGGCAAGCACCCAGCTCTATTTATGCATGCCTACTGTCTTTTTTAATTGCTTAAATATTTTATGTATGCAAATGTTTTCTTTGCATCATGTTTGTGTCTGGTACATGAGGCCAGAAGAGGGTGTTGGATCCCTTAGAAGTAGAATTATAAATGGTTGCAAGCTGTCATGTGGGTGCTGGGAATCAAACCCAGAAAGTCTGGAAGAGCAGCCAGTGCTCTTAACTCCTGAGCCATGTCTCCAGACCCTCTCCAAGCCTCTTTTTCAATCCCATAGTGTTGGAAAACCATCCTAAGGAGTATATGATTGCTGTCTAGTGGGAGGGCCCCCTACAGAGCCCTTAGCCAAATAATAAGCAGCAGAATTCAGGGTTAACTATATTTAGAGTGCAGCTGGGCACATAGGTATTGGGTCACTCAGGTCTCAGCACACTGCTGTGTACTGCATAGTACATACTGCTATCCAGGTCTCGCAGATGAGGACACTGTGGTATAGGGTTCACCTGCCCAAGTTCTTACACCGCTAGCAAGAAAGGAAGCTGACAGTCAAAGCCCGTACTTATTAGAGCATGCTGCCAATGGACTTATGTCAGTGTGTGTGCATGTATTGGAATGATGTTATCTGCTGATGTGGACGCCACTGTGTGTGGCTGCCTTCAGAGCTCCCTCCAATGTCATTGTCACCTTTATGTGGCCTGCTCTGACCATTTTGTTTGGGATTTTTTGAATACTTATTTTGAGACAAGATGTTACAACATAGCCAGGCTGGCCTTGGACTCCAACGGCCTTCTAACTACCTCTACCCAAGGGGCTGGGATTGCTGGCATGCGCCTTGGCATCCTAATCATCTAAGATAACTGTAGGGCTGGTAAGGTGGCTTACCGAGCTTGATGGCCCTGCCTTTGATCCCCGGTACTCACATGGTAGAAGGAGAGAAATGACTTCCAGGAGTTGTCCTCTGTCCTAGACACCTAGGCAAATAAATTCCCATGTATGACATCAGCATACACATGGACACTTAGCAAATTAAAGTTAAAATTTTCTGGGTGGTGGCACACACTTTTAATCCCAGCATTCGGGAGGCAGAGGCAGGTGGATCTTGGGAGTTGGGGCCAGCCTGGCGTACATAGAGAGGACTTGTGGTAATGCTTGCCTTTGATCTTGGTACTCAGGAGACAAAGGCAGGTGGATCTCTTGTGAGTTTGAGGACCAGCCTGGTCTACAGAATGAATTCCAAGGCTACATAGAGAAACCCTGTCTTAAAAAGAAAAAAAAGTCTACTGTTGCTGACTGTGGTGGTTACACCTGTAGCTGCAGGTGGGTCACCTAAGCCAACATGGGTAACCATGAGACTGCTTGATAGCTGTGTATGTGTGTATATATGTGTGGGTGTGTGTGTATGTGTGTGTAGTACACACCCCTTTAATCCCAGCACTTGGGAAGCATAGTTGGTGGATTTCTGTGACTTTTAGGCTAGCCTCATCTACACAGTGAGTTATATAGAACAGTCAAGGCTATGTAGAGAGACCCTGTCTGGGGAAGTGTGGAAGCTAAAAACCAGCCACTCCTAAACACGAATGCACATTCACATGTGCATACACACACGTGCGCACGCACACATACACACACACACACACATTTTCTTGGTGTATTTTGTGTAAAGCTGGTACCCACAGAGGCCTTGGATCACCCTAGAGCTAGAGTTTTGGTGGCTATGAAACGCCCCTCCCCTCATGTGGGTGCTGGGAACTCAACTCGAGTCTTCAGCAAGAGCGATTTGTGGAGCCACTGCAGTTAGCTGCCACGCGGGTGCTGAGAACTGAACCCAGGTCCTCTAGAATTCTAAGTGGTACTCTTAGCCCCTGAGCCATCCATCTAGCCTTTTTTTTTTAAAGATTTATTTATTTATTATATGTAAGTACACTGTAGCTGTTTTCAGACACACCAGAAGAGGGGGGCATCAGATCTCATTATTGGATGGTTGTGAGCCACCATGTGGTTGCTGGGATTTGAACTCAGGACCTTCAGAAGAGCAGTCAGTGCTCTTAAGCACTGAGCCATCTCTCCAGCCCTCTATCTAGCCTTCTTGCTGAATTTTTTTCCTTAATCATTTCTTTTGTTTACATTTCAAATGATATCCCCCTTCTCATTAATCTCGCTGAATTTTTTTAGAAGTACAACGTAAGGATTAAGAACAGTGAGCCAAAGACAGTTCTTCATTGTCTTATCCTTGCAAAGTGGGACATGAAAACAACAGAAATGGGGGGAGCTCGGTGCTGGGGTGTGGGGAGCTGGAACCTGCGACTGGATACCACATTGTAGCTGCTGGTGGCTTTCCAGGAGGAATTTGGTTTGTGCTTTTGAGACTGAGTCTCTGTAATCTAGTCATCCTTTGAAAGGACCGGTGAGAGGGCAGCTGGATATGACTGAGGTCTCAGTGGTAACAGTGGCAGACGCTGGGCATCCTTGGTTTATTGATGATGATTAAACTCTTTAAGGTTGGATGAGATCATTTAAAAGGCATGAGATGGCAATAGAAAATGAAGTGAGATCAGAAAGGGGGAAACTAAGGCTGGGTGTAGAGGTGCGGTCTTTACTCCCAGCACTTGGGAGACAGAGGCAGGTGGATCTCTGTGTATTTT
The DNA here is from genome assembly GCA_036184795.1 of Tokudaia tokunoshimensis. Classification (NCBI taxonomy): domain Eukaryota; kingdom Metazoa; phylum Chordata; class Mammalia; order Rodentia; family Muridae; genus Tokudaia; species Tokudaia tokunoshimensis. Next base: position 109,585,511 of record BTHU01000005.1, on the reverse strand, counting down.
GAGGCCACCCAGGTCTATGTAGTGAGTTCCAGAACAGCAGAGCTACATTGTGAGACCCTGTCTTGGAAAAACACCATCTATGTTGTGGATGGTGGTCCATAAAGAAATAAGGACTGGGACTGGAGAGATGGCTCAGCAGTTAAGACTGCTCTTCTGGGGCTGGAGAGATGGCTCAGCGGGTAAGAGCACTGACTGCTCTTCCAAAGGTCATGAGTTCAAATCCCGGTACCCACATGGTGGCTCACAACCATCCGTAAGGAGATCTGACGCCCTCTTCTGGTGTCTGAAGACAGCTACAGTGTACTTACATATAATAAATAAATAAATCTTTAAAAAAAAAAGACTGCTCTTCTGGAGGTCCTGAGTTCAAATCCCAGCAACTATATGGTGGCTTACAACCATCTGTAATGAGACCGGATGCCCTCTTCTAGTAGATCTGAAGACAGCTACAGTGTATTTACATATAATAAAGTAAATCTTTAAAAAAAGGACTGAACTTCAAACATTGACTCAAAACCTGTCGGCATGGAGTACTCTCTCCCACACACACAGCCTCTCCTGCGACCTGCTGTGTTCAGATGGGATGCTTCACAGTTCCCTGAGGGTGATCTCCCAAGTCAGGTATAATCCATCACCTGTTGAGTCTTCCATACACAGCACAAGACACACACAGCCAAGGACTTGGGCAGACACCACTCGTCTTTCTCTTCTCAGCTCCTATTAAGGAAACAAAAAAACTGATGCCCAAATCATCTCTACCCACTGTGAAGAAGCTGGCAGCATCGGCCTCTGCACCTGGCCGAGCCAAGTAAGGAGGACGGGGCGTTGAGGCTGGAGGAGGTGCAGAGGAGATACTCCTCCTGTCTGACTCTCATGTTGCTCACGTGTTCCAGGACACCAACACCCAGTGGAGACAGCCAGAAACGCCCCTCCCGAAACTCTGGTAAGGGCTTTCTTCCTCCAGGGGAAGACAGGGTGGTTGTGTTGAGGGGCAGAGAGGAGCGTGGGTCCCTGAAGCTCTACTCTCACAGGCTCCAATGGCAGCTTCCTCAATGGGGGACCCAGGCAGCCTGGGAGAAAGGGATCCAGAGCCCAGGCTTCCCAACAGCTCTCTGCATCCAGTCAGGTGAGCGGCAGATCCCTGGGAGAGGGTATGGCTGGGAGGAGATGGTTCCCACAGGTGTGTTGTGCAAGGATGAAAGACCCCGAGGGAACAAGGAAGCTCCTCTATGGTTTCCAGCTTCCAACCGAGGCCCCGTCCTATCCCACTGTTACCACAGGAGAATGAACAGAAAAGCCCAGGAAAGGGTCCCTCCAGGAATAAAACCCCGCCAGAGAAGACTCGGCTTCCAGATAAAGCCCTTGACCCAGAGAAGATCCCTGCTCCTCACAAAGTCTCCACTCCAAAGGACCCCGTTCCAGAGAAAGCCCCGGATTCTGACAAAATTCCCACTACAGAGAATACCACTGTGGACGAGGCTGTCACTCCAGAAAGCACCCTTTCTGGGGACGAACCAGCTAAAGATGAAGCCCATGACCTGAAGATGGCCCTTCAGGAGGACAACGCCCCTGCATTAGTAAAGATCTTGACCCCAGAGCACACGATTCTTAAAGAGGAGCCTTCTAGAGACAACACTCAATGCCAACACTTATCTCAGGAAGAAACCACACCGAGGTCTGAGTCTCTTGCATCCTCAAATGACATCCAGGTACCAGGAGAGTACTCCCCACAGCCTAACTCCTCAGAGAGGTCCTGCTGTCACGTGAAACAGGTGAACGGCTCCCCAGCCCAGTCCAAGGCTGAGGATGTGTCTGCCATGGACAAGGCCCACTGTTTAGAGGAGCCACTAGCCAAGGATGAGATGACCCTAAACAAGGCACTTCCCAAAAAGCTGCCTTCTGAAGGGGCAGGTCCCCAAAAGAAGGTGCTTCCTAAAGAGTCAATCCCTACTCCCCAAGTGCCACATACTATCAGGCAGACTCCAGACTCTGAAAAAGTTGCCACACTTCATCCCCTGGCCCCACTAACCTCTCTCAAAAGCAACAACCGCAGTGTGGATGCACTAGAATCATTAAAGGAGGAGGTGGGGTCGTTAAGGAGCAGGCTGGAGCTTCTGGAGTTGAAGCTGGAGTAAGTGGGCAGTAATGCGGAGTGGGGTGGGATGGGAGGAGGGAGGGGTCCAGCGTTCACCTGAACCCCCTGTATACAGACAGAAGATGGGGGATGTCTGTGAGGAGCTGAAGACCGAGAACCTCCAGTTGCCAGAGGTGGGTGTTACGGGGACGCAGGAGGGAGGAGGGAAGTAGCTGGTGGCTCTGGTCCATGATAACCCTCTCCCAACTAGGTTCAGATGATGCAGAGGAACCAGAAATCCTTCAAACACACGGAAACACAGACGGAATGAGAGCAGGTTCAGGCCGAACCTCAACCCAACCTGGAGGGACATCTATCCTGCTTGGGCCACCCCGGTCCTTGCACACAACTTTGAGAAACTCCATGGAAGTAAAAAACTCTAAAAACTCAGACCAGCCTGGTCCTTGTGGGGCGGGGCCAGCCAGCACACCGCCTTCTGCATTCCTGGCAGTCTCTCTTGGGCACATCTGGCCAACATGTGGCTCCCATTACCATTCTCAAGGCCTGTGCAAGGCTATTTTTATCCACCGGATGGTTGGGGGCAGGGGTAGTCTCCTATGCTAGAGGCAGGGTGGAGGGGCCTGGACTCTTGGCTGGATTCAGGAACCCAGCTGTGTGCTAGAGGGGTGGAGCCAGCCTTCTCTGGGCCTAGCTCCTCCCAATTAGCCTCTGCCCAAAGGGACTCCTGTGTCCACTCACTTGGGATGATTTTTGGCCTAGAAGCATCTGCTCAGTCACTAAGTCTTAATAGAATTTGCATCACCGTTGGAGCCTTAGGCCTCCCTGCGATTGCAATGACGACATCCCAGGGAAGGTCACAGGGCAGGGGACTAGGTGACACTTGTCCAAACGCCACCAAGTACAGGCGGTATTTGTGAGGAATGCTCATAATATCCGCCCTGTGTGCAAAAGGCGTGTCTCGGTCTGTTTCTTTGATGTGTGAAGTGAGCACAAGCATGCACTGGGTGGACCCCCAGAGGGGATGCAACCTGCAAAAGGAATGAGGTACTCCCACAGCCCCGGAACGCCCCTGCAAGGCTGGGGCCTGGGGGCCTACTGAAAGCAGTAGTAACCATCGAGAGACTGTGACGCTGGGACTACCTTTCATTGGTCATTATTATCGGGAGGTGGGAGCTGGCATTCTTTTCCCACCCACCCCTGCCCAATGAAGAGTGCTTAGCAGGCGGTGATCCAACGCCCAATAGCACCAAGAGAGTTGGGGCAGAGGCAGTTTGAAGGCCCTGAGGCAGTTCCATATCCAGTACTCTGGCCCCACACTGCGGGGCAAGGTGTCAGTAATAGTGCATTCGTCCCAGCGTGGCCGTGGCTCCGGGCCCGAGCGTGCCGCTGCCCAGCAAGTCTGGCTGCCCTGTGCGCCAGATCTCCCGCAGGATTCGTTCACGTTCCTCCAGCCGCTGCGCCCGCTCTAACTCCTCTGCGGACGTGAAGACATTGACGCTGAGGGGCCCGTCGGGTTCTGTGGACAGCTCCTGGCCCTGCAGAGTGTCATCGGGACCCAGCCTCGTCATGGTGTCCTCATCCTCGTCGTCGTCCTCGTCTTCCGGCTCTAGGGTGCTGCTACGAGGGTCCCGGCGCGGAGCAGGGGTCCGGGGCCGCGAGCGAGGCGCGCAGGAGATGCTGATGACCAGCAGGCATAGGGTCAGCAGCAGGCCAAAGCAGACGCCAAGCACGAAGTAGAGGCCGAAGCTCTCGGGGTTAGCTAGGGAGCAGGGAGCGGAGGTCACAGGGGGCCCTGACAGGCTGGAGTCGTCCCATCTGGGAGAGACCCAGGGTCTAGGTAGGCTTGGGGCAAGGAACGGAAGGGCGGCAAGGACTGAGGGTGAGCCGCAGGGAGTGGAGGGCTGCCTGGGTTACGATGGACGGGCTCCGTGTCCCCAGGCCTGGCCCTCACCTCGGATGTGCGCATAGGCTGCCAGACTGTTGCTGAGTAGCTCCATGTCCCTTCTCGGGGCATCCATGCTGCCGGGGCGCAGCTCGCCTGTCAGCCTGAGAGGTCACCCAGGTCAGGTCCTCTAGAGCACAAGGCGCTCGCTCCTCGCGTAGCTCCTCCACCCTGGGGGGAGCGGTTCGCTTCGCTGGATCGCACATCTGGACTCTGCTAGTCCTTGTTCCCCCGCAGACAACCCCTCCATCCCCGCGAGCGGCGGAGAGGCAGCACACGCTCCGCCCCCTCGTGGGGTCCCCAGGCGAGGCCCAGCGCACGGAAGGGCGAGGCGGTGCCTCGAGTTCCCCTTCCACCTCCCTCCTGCACCCCTCCACCCGCGGGGCCTCGGCCCGGCTCGCTCACCCGTCAGCGTCCCGCAGCCTCGCCCCGGCAGTGGCGTCTCCCTGGTGGCCGCATACACCCGGCCCAGGTTGCCCCGTCCGCCTTACCAGGTTCGGCCGGACACCGCGACGGACCAGCCGGCGGAAAGTTTCCTCCGAGGAAAGAGGAGGGACGGGGCGGGGCGGGGCGTGGAGGCGGGAGGAAGAGCGCCTGGAGGAAGGGGAGAGGGGGCGGCCCCTGCTCCCCTACAGGAAGCCGCTGGGGAGGCCGCTCACAGGGGCCGCCCCCGCCAGTACGAACAACAACATGATTAGTTACTAAACATCCCTAAGGCCTGGGGCTCCTGGCGGGAGGTTACGTCCCCTCACCCTCCCCGCAGACGTTCCTTCATTTAAGCCTTCCAATCATGGAATGTGGCTACCATTAAATCTCCAATTTGCAAATGGAAGTAAACTGAGTTAAAGATCTTGGAAGACCTTTATCACACGGTCGTGATTTGAACCCACAACTCTCTCGCTCTAGCGCGCAGGCTCCAAACTACTTTCCAGTGCCTGGCTCCTCCTGTGATGGGGGCGGGTCCAAACCCGTTCATCCCACCAGCCCTTCCTAGACCCAGTAGAGGCAGCCGGCACCCCCGCATCCTTATTGGTTTTTCTCGGAGAAAGAACCTCTCAGCCCCTCCTCCCAGTGCCCTGGCTGAGTGTGTCCAGCTGCTGTGGTCACCCAAGGTTAATGATTGTCGGACTCGGCGGTGAGCCAGGTCCCAGCATATTGCAGACCCCAGCGGGGGCCTCTGCGCTAGGAGCATCCTAGCTTGCTTTGCCCGCTGACCCTGCCCAGAGTCGCACGTGTGCTTCACCTGGGCTCAAGGCTTGGACAGAAGTGCGCTGGCGGGGATCTGCAGCGGGGCTCTTCTCTCTGCCTAGTCTCCTGGCCAACCCCCTTCCCCTCCCTAGACTGGAGCTGGGGTGAGGGGGAGGCCTTCTTGGCGGGAATCTTGGGAAGGAGGAGGGAAAAGAATGGCGAGAGGAAATTGCAGGCATAGCTGTAGGCGCTGCCTGAAGCCTGAAGGCCATTAACCCCTTCCCTGTTCAAGATGCAGACCCGGACTCCCCCAGGCCAGCCTGGGTTCAAGTAGGGGTCAAAAGGAGATGGAGAAAGGACCAGGCCGGCTCAGACCTGGGTATATTTGTTATTTGTGACTGTTTAGTCTGCTTTGGGGCACGCGTTGGCCTCTTGGCCCGTGTGTACTTACCTATTTGCATATAATGCTGCCTCAGCATTTTAGTGGAGGCTGAGCACAGCCCCCAGTCAGTAGATGCCTGTCTTCTCCCTCCTACAAATGGAGTTGCAGAGGTCAGAGGTTACAAGCCCTCAGGAGGCAGGCATCTTAAAGGACCTGTGAGGTGCGTGAAGGTAGTGGAATGCATTAATGTGATGGGATGCATCCTGGGTGACTCTCACAGGGACACCCCAGGTAAGAGCTCAGTCCTGAGGAGAGGGCAGCCTTGCCAAGATCTCGGGGAGCTTGTCTGAGGCGGGATCAAAGGGTAGGAGCATGAGCGGAGTTCTTGGCTTGCAGAGACGGAGCTAGCAAGAGAAGTTCCAGGGGAAAGTAATTGGTTGGAGCACACACAGATTTTGCTGATCACTGAGGCGCTCGTATATAATTGATAAACCCTGGAGCCTTAAGGAAGGGAGTGTCATTAGCCACTTCACACATTGGAAAGACTCCTGAAGTGCTCAAGATAGGCTGCGGACAGCAGAAGACAGTGTTGCAGATATTCAGGAAAGTAGTGGTCTGGGTTGTTGGGGGGGAGGGGGAAGGAGGGGGGAAGATGGTGGTAGTGGGGGGGAGGTGGGTGGGAAGTGGTGGTGGGGGGAGGAGGTGGGGGAAAGGTGGTGGTGGGGGGAAGGTGGGGGTGGTGGGGGTGGTGCCAGTGGTCTGAAAGGAGTTGCTGTGTGGAGGTACTTTTGAGTGAAGATGATTTAAGCCTTGATCTTGGGCCTGTGCAACTGAGGAAAGTCTTCTGGGCCCCCGCCCCCCTGGGGTGAGAGGACAGGGAATGAGAGTTGGATTTTAGATATGTCAGGTTCAGGTTTATGATATCCACTAGATACCTGGGTGTGGGTGTTAGAGAGAGGCCGGTGGAGCCCCAGCCTACCATTTCCAGGCAGGCAAGGCAAGACGAGGTTAGCATCCCGGGACTAGGTGAGTCACCCAGTTCCAGAGAACAGAGAGAAAAGAGTCTGTCTAAAGCCTCAGCCCTGAACCCTGACATTGAGGGACCTCCTGGAAGAGGAATCCTCAACAGCAGGGCAGCAAGATGAGAGGAAAACCAGGCAGGAGCAAGGATGTGACCTCTTTGGGTTATAGCAGACTGAGAGCTAAAGATAGGACCAGACAGGGTCACCATCTCAGTATCTCGGTATTGTCAGTGATGCCTGTGGATGACCTTGGCCCCACCCTATTCCCCCAACTGGCATATACACAACAACTAGTGACTTGGACACATACAGAATAACTAGTACCGGGAATGTGTTGACAAACGTGGCCTGCCGATCACTTAAATATAAGTGTGTGCAGCTGCCTAGCTTGTACAACTGGATGTAGTGAGGAAACTGTACCTTACTTTGTGTGGCACATACCTGTTCTCTGTGACAGTCCCCGTGAATATCCTGTGAGGTTTGAGATGGGTTTCCGCAGAGCAGTCTGCCTCACTGTGCCTAACATCTCTGTGTCCCTATCTGGATTAGATGTGACTCATCCCTGGGGAAGCAGAGGCTGAGACAAAGGGAGTATTGAGGTGTCACTAGACTCTGCAGATGGTAGCGTGTTAATGGCGCGCTACCTTCTTCAGCTGACTGCTCTTGGTCAAGCATGAGAAGTGACTTTGTGGCCCTGATGACTCAAAGTGCTGGAGAAGGTCCCTAAAGCCTTTTGCTGAGATGCTGTCCACAGGCTGACTTCCCTGCCAGCCATGGTTCTGTCCAGCCTCTTGTTTCTCGCTGGTGGCTAGAATCTCACCCATCCATCTGCCCATATAGCCTGCAGCCTGCATCCACCTGCAGATCCCGCTTGATGGATGAGGGCTCCTCCACTTGTCTGGCCGCTTGTCCTTTGGCTGGCCCATCTCTGCCCTCCTATCTGTGAGATCAGGGACTGGCCATCTTGGAAGGGCCAGGTGAAGAAACAGGAAAGGCAGGCCTTGGCCGGTCACAGCAGGGGGTGGCAATGCACGGGTGGGGGTGAGGTGTGTGTGTGGGGGTGTTGAGAAATCCAGACTGGAAGAGGCCTCAGGGCCCTGGCTTAGCCAGTAGGGAAAAGGGGACTCACTCAGGACCTCCTATGATCCCAGCACTAGTCCACTGACTAAGAAGGGGATCCCTGCTCGGGTAAGTGTAATTGTAATAGATACAAACTGCCTTCTGTTCCAGGCATTCTCTGCAGTTTGTAATGTGGCTCCCATTTGACAGAGGAGGTTGAGACTTAGATATGCTGCTTGTGCCGGGCAGTGGTGGCGCACGCCTTTAATCCTAGCACTTGGGAGGCAGAGGCAGGCGGATTTCTGAGTTCGAGGCCAGCCTGGTCTACAGAGCGGGTTCCAGGACAGCCAGGACTATGCAGAGAAACCCTGTCTCGAAAAAAACAAAACAAAACAAAACAAAAAAAACCAAAAAAAAAAGATATGCTGCTTGTAGGCTCACAAAGGTACAGATAGTGGGGCTCGGATTTGAACTTGTGTCGAGTCAGAGTCCCCTAGAGGAGTTTGTCCTGGAAAACACTCCGCTGCCCTTCTTGGTATGTTCTACTGCACTTGTTCATGCTCTGCAAATGAAACTTAGCTAAGTACCAACTTTCGCATCGAAGTAAAATGTGTCATTTTGTCCTATGATATAGAAATGACATTTATTGGTCCAGTGGTCCATTGCTAGGTCAGTTTGGTCCATGTGTGTGACCGATGTTAGAACATCGCAGTAAGGGTGATGTGTGTTGTGATTGGTAAAGCTCAGAACAACATAAAGTACAAATTGCCTCCACTTTACACAGCAGTTAACAGTCCCAGAGAACAGCTCGGCACGGTGGCACAGCATCCCAGCTCCCAGGAGGCAGAAGCAGATGGTGGATCTCTGTATGTTTGACACCAACCTGGTCTACAAATCGAGTTCCAGGACAGCAAGGATTGTTATACAGAGAAAAGGCTATCTCAAAAAATAAAACAACAACAACAAATTCTCAGAAAAATTGACCATGCACCCAAAATCCTTCAGTTTGTGTATGAAATGGAGTTAGATTCCGGGCTCTGATAAATCCTTTCTCATTTTTGTTTTGCATGATGTAGAATCTGCCTGCTTATGGGTTGTCTGGGGTCCCTACTCTCTAAATGCTAACGGCAACCCCCAAATGGGATGAGCGCCTCCCACTCCACAGCGGACACGACAAAAATGGATCTGACCAACATTTATGGGTCTCGACATTGGAGTGGGAGAAAGACACTAACTGAACATGTGGGTGGGTGGGGAGCCGGACCAGGAAGAGCAGTGGACATAGAGAGGCGGCTTTGAGGAGGGGGCAGAACATAACAGGAAAAGTGTTAGGGGAGCCACGTGTGGCTGGCTGAGGATCAGGGGCTGGGGTGGAGTGGAGTGGAGTGGGTGAGGATAAGTAGAGGACAGTTTAGGCCTCTGCACTTCAAGTACAGGATTGTGGGGAGTTGAATATGCTTGGCCCAGGTGTGTCCTTGTTAAAGGAAGTGTGTCACTGTGGGGGTGAGATGGGGGTGGGCTTTGATACCCTCCTCCTAGCTTCCTTGAACCCCCAATTAAATGTTGTCCTTTGTAAGAGTTGCCTTGGTGCTGGGAAGTGGTGGCGCATGCCTTTAATCCCAGCACTTGGGAGGCAGAGGCAGGTGGATTTCTGAGTTCAAGGCCAGCCTGGACTACAGAGTGAGTTCCAGGACAGACAGGACTACACAGAGAAACCCTGTCTCGAAAAGCCAAAAAAAAAAAAAAAAAGAGTTGCCTTGGTCATGGTGTCTCTTCACAGCAATGGAAACCCTAATTAATACAGGGACCGAAACCATTCATGGTTCTGATCAGGAAAGGGGGCGCACATTTGAGTTCTGTTATTTTTTTCAGTACTGGGTTCATGCTAGTTAGGCAAGCATTCCACAATTGAGCATAGCTACCGGCCACCCTTCTGTCTGCAGGTTGCCTACAAGCCAGAAGAGGGCACCAGATCTCATTACAACTGATTATGAGCCACCATGTGGTTGCGGGGACTTGAACTCAGGACCTCTGGAAGAACAGTCAGTGCTCTTAACCACTGAGCCACCTCTCCAGCCCCACCTTTTACTTTACTTTTATTTTATTTTATTTATTTTTTTGAGACAGGGTTTCTCTGTGTAGCCCTGACTGTCCTAGAACTCACTCTGTAGACCAGGCTAGTCTCAAACTCAGAAATCCACCTGCCTCTGCCTCCCAAGTGCTGGGATTAAAGGCATGCACCACACTGCCCGACTACCTTTTACTTTTATTTTGAGACATTTTTACTAGGTTGCCCAGACTTAGTCTTGAACTTGAGATCCTCCTGCCTCAGGATCCTACACAGCTGGGATTTTAAACCTGTTTCACTAGGCCAGCTGTTTCTGTTACTTAAATTACATATTGGTATGTGTGCATGCACACAAGCAATGGACTTTTGTGTGAGAATCAGCACGTTTGTGGGAGTAATTCTCCCTTTCTCCCATGTGCTTTGGGCAGTAAGCACCTTCACCTGGAGCCATCTCACTGGCCCTCTTGTTCTATTTTTAAAGATTTATTTATTTATTTACTTATTTATTTATTTGAGTACACTGCAGCTGTCTTATTTATTTATTTATTTATATGAGTACACTGCAGCTGTCTTCAGACACACCAGAAGAGGGCATTGGATCCCACAACAGATGGTTGTGAGCCGCCATGTGGTTGCTGGGAATTGAACTCAGGACCTCTGGAAGAGCAGTCAGTGCTCTTAACTGCTGAGCTATCTCTCCAGCCCCTGTCGTTCTGTTTTTGAGACAGTGTCTCTATGTGACCCAAACTGGTATAGTTTTGTTGTGTAAATCACACTGGCCTGGAACTTGTGGCAATTCTCCTGTCTCACCCACCTAAGAATGCAGGTGTGTATCACTTGCTGGTTTTCTGTTGCTCTCACACAAGCTGGAGGCATCTGAGAAGAGAGAAACCTCAAATGGAAAAAAAAATCCCCCCATCAGACTGGCCAGTAGGCAAGCCTGTGGGACATTTTCTTAATTGAAGATTTATGTGGAAGGGCCCAACCCACTGTGGGCTGTAAAGCAATCTGAGCATGCCAGAGGAAGCAAGGCAGTAAGCAGCATTCTTCCAAAGCCTGCGCTTCAATTTCTGCCTCCACGTTCATATCCTGTGTTTCCTTCAGGGCAGATTATGAGCAGAATGTGTAATTTACCCCTCCCCCCACCCCCGTGCCCATTTTGCCTTTGGTCTTGGTCTTTATCACAGCAATGGAAAGCAAAGTAGGAGAGAACTTGGTGCCAGGATAGTCGGTATTGCTGTGACAGACCTGCCCATGTTATAAAGGGACGATCGTGAAGGGCTTCGGAACTCTGAACTGGAAACGCTGTTGAACATTCAGGGTTAGCAACTCTCGGCAGGTAGTACTGAACGCAGTGCAGACAGCAGAGGCCTGGCTCGTGATGTTTCAGAGGGAGGTTTGAGAGACCCTAATATCGGGACTGTTCGTGTGCTGTTTTGAACTAGGTCAGCTGGAGCTGAAGAATCAGCCATGGTTAACAAGAGACCAGAACCACTGAAGTGAGACCTTTGTTATACTGAGACAGTCGATGCTGGTCAGTCAGAGCTGGGGAAGCAGCTGTGATTAAGAGGAAATTGGTATCACTGAGGCAAACTCTTCTGGGAAGGTTACCTCAGGGTCGGTCCACCTGAGCTGTGATCCAGAGGAAGCCAAGGCTGTACTTCACAATGGCAGCCGAACTTGGTAATGTGTAAGAGTCTCTCAGGTGGAATGGCTTTGAAGGCATGAAGAGGTTCTGGAGACCAGCTGAAGTCTTGGCCTGGGAGAGGCCAAGAAAGGCCACTGGTAAACATTCAGCCTCAGACGCAGTGAAAACCCCAGAATTGAAGGGGTCATAGAGAGATGCTGAGGCTTGGCCCCATGTGACAGGATCATAATCCCTGAATAGAAGCCAGGAGGGGGGTGAAGGTGCAGTCTGAGGAGACCCCCAGCATCCTGGAGATGCCAGGATCTTGGGACACTTAGCAAAGATAGCAGATGCTGGGGAGCGGAGCTGGCCGGAGCCTATCAGACAAGCTGTGTGGGCTGCTGGAGCTGCCAGGGCCCTTGGGCAGCCTGGAGGATCGTGAGTGGACCTCAGGGAGTCATCACTGAACTTGGTTTTTGTTTTCTGTTTGACTGTGACTATGCCTGCGCTCTTCTCTCTTGGAATAATCAAGTATTTATTTTTGACTTTACAGGAGCCCACGGTTCACAGAGACTCAGGACATTTTAAAAAAAGAAATGGATAGTTTAAAGAGACTAAGCTTTAAAAATCTTGAAAATTGCAAAGACTGTGAGACTTAAAAACCACTGTACAGTTGGGTTCAGCACGGTGGTTCGTGTCTTTATTTATTTTTTAAAGATTTATTATATGTAAGTACACTGTAGCTGTCTTCAGACACTAGAAGAGGGCGCCAGATCTTGTTACGGATGGTTGTGAGCCACCATGTGGTTGCTGGGAATTGAACTCAGGACCTTCAGAAGAGCAGTCAATGCTCTTAACCACTGAGCCATCTCTCCAGCCCAGTCATCTGAAGAACAACCTCAATTGAGAAAATGTCTCCATCAGACTGGCTTGGAGGCAAGCCAGTGGGGTATTTTCTTGATTGATGTGGAAGGTCCCAACCCATCGTGGACCGTAGGTCTGGGGTGTATAAAAGCAATCTGAGCAAGCCAGGAGAAGCCAGCCAGGAAGCAGTATTCTTCCATGACTTTGCTGCACTTTCTGCCTCTAGATTCCTGCCTTCCCTTGATGATGGGTGACATAAACCCTTTCCTCCCCAAGTTGCTTTTGGTCATGGTCTTTTTTTTTATAGCAACAAAAACCTAACAAAATCACCATGGCTGGGGCTGACTCAGCTTTTAAGAGCACTGACTGCTCTTCCAGAGGTCGTGAGTTCAGTTCCCAGCAACCACATGGTGGCTCACAACCATCTGTAATGGGATCTGATGTCTTCTTCTGGTGTGTCTGAAGACAGCATACTCATATACATAAAAACAATAAATAAATCTTTTAAAAATCCCCATGGCAGGTCCTCTACCCGAGACTTGCTATTTATGTGTATTTGCTTCATGCCTGTCTGTGCACTATGAGCCTGCCCGGTGTCAGAAGAGGTCAGAAGAAGGGGGTGGGTGTTTCTGATCCCTCTGGAACTGGAATTTAGACAGCTATAAGCCACTATGTGGGTGCTGGGAATCAAATTCTGGTCCACCGCAAGAACAAGTGCTCTTAATTGCTAAGCCATCTCTCCAGCCCTGTATCATTTTTTGAAAAACAAATTTTTGTCTGCATCTATGTTTGCTAAGTGTGGGAATGCTTGCAAAGGCTAGAAGAGGGTATTCCTCCCTCTGCGGCCATGAGCCACCTGATGTGGATGCTGGGAATCGGACTCAGGTCCTCTGGAAGAGCATTAAGTGCAGTGCCATCCTCTCTCTGGGCCCTTCTCTGACATTTTAAGCATGTTAATATAGTGTATTACAACTGATCAAAAGTAGTTAAAACTTTCATTTCTGAGCCAGTTTCATGGCCTCTGGGGATGACCTTGAACTTTTGCTCCTCTTGCCTCTCTCCACTTCCAACGCTGCCATTGGAAGCTCACTCAGTTTATGCAGTTCTGGGGATTGAATCCGGGCTTCATATGTGCTAGGCAAGCTACAGCCCCTAGGCCTTATAGGGAACCCTTACTGGCCTGAACTCACCATGTAGACCAGGCTAGTCTCAAAATTGCAGATTGGAGAGCTGAGATTACAGGTCTAAGCCACCACACCTGCTACACCTCAGTTTTAGGCGGCTCCTTCTGGTCTGAACAGCACCTGAACTCATTGGTGGGAGAAAGGGCTGAGGACAAGAGCTGGGGGGGGGGACCCAAAATCTGATAATTAGTGAAGGATACGTAGCTCTGGTACTGATCAGTGAACCAGGGGCTGGAGAGGCGCTCCGAGGACCAGGGTTCAGTTTCTAACCCCTATTCCAGGGATCTGAAGCCCTCTTCCAGCCTTTGTGAGCACCAGGCACACAAGCGGTACAGAGGCATACATGCAGGCAAGACAGCCACAGGCATAAAGGATTAAATACATATTTTTAAACCCAGCACTCAGGAGATAGAGACAGGCAGATCTCTGAGTTTGAGGCCAGCCTGGTCTACAGAGTGAGTTCTAGGACAGCTCCAGGATACAAAGCGAACCCTGTCTTGAAGGAATGAAAAATTAATTTAGTGTCTAAGGAAATAGGGCTGTTTTGTCTAACCTCTAGAAGCAAAACCCAAAACAAACTAGTGCCAGACCAACTCTGAGGGCTGGGGACACAGAGACCTAGACAGCCCGAGAGGTTATTTGTACCAGGTCCAGGGCAGCGGCTGGCAGTGGCGGCCGAGACAGGGCCCTTCATGGTAGTGCACCCAGGGCCACACGGTGTAGGGGTCTATGTATGGTAGGGTGTGGGCTGCGGGGAAGGGGCAGGGAGGCACAGTCCTGGCCCATGTCTGGGAGGCTTCATTTGTGGGGTGGCCTAGCCTAACTCTCCCTTCGCCAGGAAGCTCTCCGTTTCTTGGCCTCCGTCGGGAAATACAATGTACAGTCTAAACTTAGGCAAGGGAAGGAGGTAGGAAGGATGTCAGGCATCTCTGGGCTTCCCAAGGAGGGGAGGGTAGTACAGGAAGACGGACGCTCCTTACCCCAGCTCCCTGGGACAGGCTTGTGGGTGCATGGCGGCCTCTGACATGCGCAGATGGCTCTCTAGTTGCTGAGGCCCTAGCAGGGCCAAGACAAGCTAGAAGTACCCACCAGGCACTGGCAGGAGGCAGGACACCCCGGTCCCCTCCCACTTGGGACAGTACGGCTTGGCGGCTCTGCTTGCTGACCAGAGGCTGTGGGCAGGGACGGTGGGTGGGCTGGAGCGAGGCAAGCACAGGCAGGCTACAGACCATGGTGGCTCCAGATCAGGAAGTTTATTGCTGACATGCAGGATGAGTCCCCATGTAGTACAAAAATACGTCTTTATACAAACTTTTTTGTGACTTTTTCCATTTTGTTTTGTTTTTTTTGTTTTTGTTTTTCTTTACAATAGGACTTCTCAGTGCCCGACAGCAGTGAGAGCCCCACCCTCCCCTCATCTGCATCGCCAGAAATACCACCAGACCCAGGTTGCCCTCAGAAGGGACCGGGCTGGCCGATGGCTGCAGACCTGAAGGTATTGCTTTTAAAAGGAGGGCATGTGGAATCAGGTCTGAGGATGGGCAGGGGCTCTGCCCAGGAGGGCCCTAGCCCGGCCTCAGAGCCTCACTGGAGGGCAGTCATGGGCTAGGGGCCCAGGCCGACTGCATTTCCACTCCCTTCGGAGACTTATCGCTATCAAATAAATATAGAAAAGAGCCCTCCCCACCCCAGCACCATGCCCTGACTCTCAGTGGCCGGATGGCGGAACTGGAGGCAGAGCTGAGTGCCAAGGGAGTTAACTGCTGGGCTCAGGTGGGCTCCCACAGACCCAGCAAAACAGGCACAGGTGCCCAGGGCTGGATATGGGGCATGGGGAGGAAGGGGCATGGGCAGCCCTGCTACTGCTGGCAAGAGGTGGCCCCATTTTTTCCAGATGGGGAAACTGAGGCACAAGGTTTGGGGACTTGCCCAAGGTCACTCACAGTGAGTCAGCTTTTGAGGGGGTGAGGGGCAGCTCACACTCTAGGAAACATGGTCTCCCCATTTGAGAGCAAGAGGCAGGAGGAGTCTAGGACTACCTACCAGGAGGGTGACATCGCCCTCTCTGAGGGTACACAGGATGTAGGCCTCCAGAGTTGGGTCTTTGCTTGGTACCGGGTATGCCAAGTCCAGTGTAGGGAGGGGCATTCTGGAGAGAACAGCATTTCTGGCAAGACGGGCATCCACTTCAAAATTTCGGCTCAAAAAGGGTAGCAGGGCTGTTCTCAAGCCAGGAAGGTAGGTAAGTCCCCAATCCCTACAGAGTTCCCTCCAATTCCTCCCCCCAAGTAGGTATCTTCCCAGAGTCTTCTGGGAGAGGCACCACTTCTGTGGCAGGGGGAGGGTCTCTGAGCACAAGTGGCCTGTCCTCAGTTCGCCCAGAGCATCCTCCATGGGTCACAGGTCCCTTCACACTATGTCCACATTACCTGGGTACCACGTGAAAGATGGAGGAGGCGGGACTAATGTGAACATGCAGTGCAGCACCTCAGAGAAGCTGCTAGGACAGAGAGAGCCAAGTCTAGAGACAGCCTGGTGAGTTGAGAGAAGAGAGGGGAACTGGCAAGAGTGCTCCCAGGTGCCTGGGGTGAGAGGGGAGCCTACACACGTGGGCCCTGTTATTCAGCCAGGCTCAGGGGCGAAGAGCGGCCATGGGCTGAACCTAGAGATAGAAGTTGGGGTCAGTAAAAAAATAAATACATTTGACTTGGGCGGAAGGTGAGGTGAGCGTGTTCCAAAGCTTAGACTGAGGCTAGGCCCCGGGGAGGGGCAGCGGACGGCGGGAAGGGGTGCTTACTGGGGGCCAGCAGCAAGCTGCATGGTCAGCTTATATAGACTGTGGGGTCAGTGGCCTGGCCAGGCTGCAGCTGTCCCAGCGCCTGGGTCGTGAGCGTAGGTAGGCTCCCCTCTTTCCTGGGTAGTGAGCTGTAGGCTCCCCTCTTTCCTCCAGCACTCAGTCCAGAGACAGCGTGGTTAAAGAGACAGAGGTAGATTAAAATGTCATGATTAAAAGCAGATTAGGTATCTATCTAGAATTTTCAGATAAAAAAACAATCAAGCAATCATCCCAAAAGGTAGCTTTGTGGTACCTCTGTTGACCCTGGCTGTGACCTGGGCTGTCCCTATCCCTGCCCTGTCCCTACTGCAGCCTGGGAGAATCAGTCCAGCACTGCTGGGCCTGGGCCCAGGCAGGCCTGATGGCTGGGCCTCAGGCAGGCCGAGAAGAGGTGTGCTGGGGCCAGTGCCCGAGCTGAGGGCACTATTTCCGCAGATAGCGCTGTGCCAGGATGGCTGTGTCCAAGGAGGTCATTGGCTGTGCATCGTGGCCTAGCCGTCGGACTGGGGGCATGCTGCCGAACTGCCGCTTGGGTACCCAGGCCCGGGCCTCGTGGATGGAGCTCTTCTCTTCAGCCAGCAGCAGTTGCTGTCGCATGTAGTTCTCAAACTCGTACTGGGAGCATTCCTCTGTCACCTTTGCCTGTGAGGAGAGAACACAGGGAGCCCAGCGCTGTGTGGCTGCTGAGGTCATGCTGCCCGGGCACCACAGTTCAGGCTCCACCTTCCTAGAGGCTGAGTGTGGGCCCTCCAAGTCCTCACTTGCTGGCTGATGTGAGGGCCTGCAGGAGGCCCTGGCTACATACAGCCCTGCCCTCTGGCCTTCCAGGCTGCGTTAGCATCCTCCCACAGTGGTGTCAGGGAGGGGGCGGGGTATATGAGGTAGGGGTACAGTGTGTGCATGAGGGTAGGGGTGCAGGGGTGTGTGCATGTGAGGAGAGTGGCAGTGAAGGGTGTCTCCTCACAAAGGGTCTCTGGAACTCTTGAGGGGCTGATGCCTGTGGTGGTTAAAAGCGAAGCCACTCTCTAACCCATGGCCTCAAGCGAGCTCCTTCCCATGTAGGCAGGCGATGGAAGACTGCAGCAGCAGGTCCTGACTAGCGGAAAGCAGGATTTTGGAATCAAGGCACAGTTCTCCTGCTGCCAAGCTGTGTGGCCATGGACACATCGGTTTACTTCTCTGATCCTCAGATAAAAATAGACCCCACGAGTGAGCCTCAGGGTGGGCTGCCTGGGAGCTGGGTGGCCTCCAGGGATGGCTTGCCCAGTGCTTGCTCCTGAGCTCCCAGGGAAGGCTCCTATATCAGCTCAGGCCCAGCTTCCTTCTGAGGCGCCTGAAGCCTGTCACAGCTGCTGCCTAGTGCTCATGTCTCTGTCCCCACCCCTTGCCCAGCACTTTCTCCTGTGCGGGAACAGGGAGGAGAGAGAAGGGGATAAATGAATCATGTGAAAACTGAAAAGCAGGAAGGGTGAGAGAGAACCCAGTGAGTCAGAGAGGGAGAGAAATGTGACTGGGGCAGGAAGAGGCCGCCCCAGAGGCCCAGATGGTTGCCTGGCACTGGGGGCTCCCAAGGCAGGGGTACCTTTCTATTGTAAGGGCTGGGGAAGGAAAGCCCAGGAACTCCGCCCCTAGCCCTCTCACCTCCTGGGAGTTGTCAGAGTTGCTCATTTGGTCATCGATGTCAGGAACCACTTGCAAAGGCCCACTCAGAGAGGACAGGGACTGCCTGCAGGGAAAGTGGCCGTATCAGACTAGACAGGTCCCTACTGCTCCTGACTTGCCTCCAGTCAGTCCAGCTTAGGACCCAGCCAGGACCTGCCTAACACAGCTGACTGGGCTGGGCCTATCTTTTTGTCCAATAAAGGGAGACATCTCTCCTGCTGAGGGCCATGTTAAGAACTCAGCAGCGAGGCAATGCCCACCAGCTGGCATGCCTAGCAGGCAAGAGATGCTCACTCTGCCCACTCCCCCTCAGCCCTGCCTTTAGGGATCTGAGGCTGACGGCACAGCAGACACACGGGCTGCTCTCCTGGGCAGAGCAGCAGAGATGTGTGCTCCAGCCTTGTACAGGCCCACTCACCAAGACGCAATGATAGCACTGAGGGCCTCCAGGACATCGGTGGCAGCCAGGCGTTGCTGGGGGTCAAGGACCAGCAGTTTCCGAATAAGACACACTGTGTTCTCAGAGACTCTCCCATCCCTAGACAGAGGAAGAAGCCTCAGTTGTGTGATGAGAAGTGGGGTTGGGGGGCTTTGACCTAAGACTCCAGGACCCCAGTGGTGTTTCTGTCTATTCACTGAAATCCCAGAGGGCAGTTGATCCCTTCCCAACCCCTCCCAGGAGGCAGGACTCACTCAGGGATGGTGTACTCAGCAGCCTTGATCTTGCGGAAGAGCTCTTGTGGGATGCTGTCATAGAAGGGGAACTGGCCGTAGAGCATGGTGAAGAGCACCACACCCAAGGCCCACATGTCACTAGGCTTCCCCCGGTATGGCCGGCCTGGGGACAAAGGACACGCACACTCAGGGGGAAGGGTATACCTGGGCAGCTACTCTCTCTAAATCCCACCTTTGCTTCTGGCCCTATTAATGCTCTTCCTCACCTGGCAACTGTCCTCGGAGAGCCTGCACACTTACCAGTCCCCCACCCTGTGCAGATGCAGGGCCCTGTGCAGCCCACCTGCTGTGTCCTGCTCTGTGAGGCTCTGTATCTTCTCCATCAGCCTTGGAGACTGGGAGCTAGGCCTGTGTCTACTCTTCCCACACTGGGACAGCAGCTCATGGTGGTCAGTCCATCTGTGGACACAGCTGGCAGACACTCACACCCTATCCAGCACCCTCATCTCGCCTGGTTCTTCCAGTGTTTGTCACCATCGGCCAGGGTCCTTTGTCTCTGTCTCTCTCATCCCTGCCTGGGCCCAGTCTGGACTTGCACATTCACTTCATTAACCTCTCTGCCAGCCTCCCCGACAGTGGCATGATCTGAATGTCCCCACCTCGGAGGGGTCATGGGAAAAAGAAAGACTAATGGAACACAAAATCAGGAGGGACTATTTGAGGGAGAAGGGGGACTAGAAAGAGGGACCAGAGGGATGTGGAAGAGGACTGGCCAACAGGAACAAAGTATATGAGTATATGCCTAAAGACAAAAATGTCACAGGGAAACCTAGTACTAATTTTTGAAGGTGCCAAACAAAAAGGTCACCTTACCTTGATTTCCTCATCTGTAAAAGGGGGTTTTGTGAGACAGTCCTTGGGATAGTAGTATGGCTTTACTTGGGGGCAGGGTGTTGAGACAGGGTCTTGTCATATGGCCCAGGCTAGCCTAGAGCGCCCCCTACCTGTGCTGCATGCTGGATGTACTACACTGTGCTCAGAGGTGGGCTTCCGACACTGCAGCTTACATGCCTGTCCCAGGGAATCTCTCCCCGCCCCCACCCGAGACAGGGATTCTCTATGGAGCGTTGGCTGTCCTGAAACTCACTCTGTAGACTAGACTGGCCTTAAACTCATAGAGATCCAACTACTTCTGCCTCCCAAGTGCTGGGATTAAAGGTGTGCGCCACCCCTGCCTGGCACTGGAGAAACTTTCTTAAGAGCCCATTCTACGCTCTTTTGGCACACTCATCCCCCCCCCCGCCCCAGATCTAACCTGATGTGGGTATGTGACCAGTCTGCCTGCCTCCTCCACTGGACCAGAGATCTTGTTCAGGGTGGGTCAGGAAAGCCCCAGCACCTAGTCCAGGTCCTGCCCCAAGATTACCATCTGTCCAAGGAGTATACTGCCACACCACGTGGGGACTGTACATACCACTGAGCACATCAGGACTGATGTAGGCAGGGCTCCCCCTCTGGTCCTTCAGCAGATCCCCCTCACTCACAAGGTGCTTCCCAAGGCAGAAGTTGGTGATAGTTATCCGATGGGTCCTGAGGACAGGAGGCAGAGCAATGCAGAGGCGATGGAGCCAGGCCTCCGCTGGGGCAGGCTCCCAGGTCCCCACTGGGGCAGGCTCCTAGTCTTACAACTAGGCCTGTTTAGGAGCGCAGCAGGAGCCTCCCAAAACCTGCTGCTCTAGCTGACGCTTCAGGGCTTGGAACAATTCCCAGACATTTTTACCAATATCCAAGATTGGGAATAACCTGGAACCTCAATACGACTCCCTCATTCCCACAAGCAGGAAAAAGACAGCAGAGGTAAGTGACCTTACCCCTTCCACTTTTATGCTGCGGCCTGTGGGTGTGCTGAGCCTCCCTGCCTCACCACAGCAGATACAGCCTGTGCATCCTCTGGGCAAGAAGCCCAGCATACCGGGCCCAGGCCTCCCTTGGGGATTCTGGTCCCATGTGAAGTTTCCACGTGCCCTGGTGGAGTATGGAAGCTGATCCTATGCCTTACCCTCCAGCTGACAGCTGTGTGTGTGTGTGTGTACGTATTAGAAAGGCCAGATGTGCACACCTGGCATCTCTATTATTCTCTACCTTAAGCTTTATGCCTTTTGTGCTGGGGATCTGATCTCAATCCTCCGCACTTACCTCGAGAGCACTTAGCCAGCTGACCTCCCTGCCCCGGCCTATCCTTTCTGGGGACTTCGGGTCTCCCCATGGAGCCCTGATATCCAATTAGGTCAAAGTGTCATCCAACTTGTCCCAGTCCCCACAGTCCTCCGAGCTAACAGAATGGGAAGGGAGGGTGCCAGCACAGTTGTCAGCACAGAATAACCACACAATTAACCAGGTCCAACTAGTTTGTCTTTCTAAAACCCCACTGGAGGCCAACGCCCCCAGAAGACTCAGTACTGGAAGGGTGGAGGGCTTTTCTGGCATTTTCAGGGTGGCGTAGTCTCCATGGGCAGGGAGAACCCTTGTTTAGGAGCAATTCCAACCTTGGTCTCCTTCCTGTTTCATGGTGAGGCATGAGCACACTGCTGTTGATATAGGGTGGTAGGGTACATATGAGTCCAATGGCTAGGGACGGCCAGCAATGCAGGCCTGGGTCTTCACTGGTTCAAGTCCTCCAAGAGAGGTTTACTCCAGAAATGGAGGGCATTGTGCATTGGTGATGCTGCCAAGTTGGATTCCCTTTGTTCACAGTTTTGAGCAGGTAGCCTTTGGAAGAGTTCTGGGGTCCTGCTGCATGGGCTTGTGGAGGCTCAGCACGTAGACCACATACTGTGCAGTGAATGAAGATTCACAAAACATACACTGTGGGCTGCAACCATACCACATTATGTACACAGGCTTAGCAGGCAGATGTCAGAGGCACCATGAGACAATGATATCTATTCCCAACAAACTTTGTGGCTATTTTGTTCGTTTCCTGTAGTGCTAGGGGCCAAAGCCAGAACTTGTGTACACCAGAGCTCTTTCTTATTTTTTTTTTGGTGGGGGTTAGGGGGTTGAAACAGGGTTTCTCTGTATAGCCTTGGCTGTCCTGGAATTCACTCTGTTCAAGGCTGGCCTCGAGCTCAGAAATCCTCCTGCCTCTGCTTCCCAAGTGCCTGGCCTTTTTTTTTTTTGGTTTATTTCAGAGCTCTTTCACTGACATATCCCAGCCTTATTTCTAACAATTACCACCCCTAGCACTGTCACTGACAGCATAGCTTCCTGATGATCCTGATCCACATCTGGAACAGAGGTCCTGCTGGGAGGTTAACACTAACATCAGATGAGAGACGTGGCTCCCAGAGAGTGAGTGGGTAATAGTCATTTAGTAAGCTGGGGCCAGCATCCCAGGAGGACTCTTAGCTAAGAAGGGAGGCTGAGCTGAGGCAAGAGATGCATCTCAATGCTCATGAGGGCAGCTCACAGGAAATGCAGAGCCCACCATGGGTAGTGTTAGAGTTTTGTCTAAGCTCCACCCCACCATCACCTGGCAACAGCCATGTATGCCCTCCCCAGTAACCTGGCAACAGTCTGGTAGGCCTAGCCCACTATAAAAGGGGCTGCTCGCCCCTAGTCTCCCTCTTATTCCTCTCGTTCCTGGTCTTGCTTTCTTATCTCTCTCACACTCTCTGCCCCTCTTGGGCTCTCCTCCCCTCCCCCCCCCCACATGGTCATGGCCGGCCTCTACCTCTCTACTCTCTCTGCCTCTACTACCCTCTTGAATAAACTCTATTCTAGACTATGTTGCTGTGTGTCTGGTCCCTCGGGGGGAGGGGGTGCAGGGGGGGAAGGGATGCCTCAGCATGGGCCCACTGGGATACCCCCTTCCCCCACACCACCGAATACCATATTCTCTAAACCTCCTCTTTTTATGATCATAACATTGGCGAGCCAGCCAGGAGGCTCATAAGTGTACGGTGTGAACATCATCAGATAGCACGCCTCCTCTGCCAGGACTCAGGTGCACTGTTTTCATTTATCCCACTTATTATTTCTTCCCACCTCTGAAGGAGACTTTTTCAACACCCTATTTCAGCTAGTACAACTAAGACCCAGAAGTAAAGGGACCTGCCTGAGATCACACAGCTTAGGAGCACTGGAAGGTAGGACTAAGCCCAGGCCTGTTAGGCCCCAGACCCCCTGGGAAGTGCCCAGCCCTGAAATGACTTTTCCTTCTGTTCTATCCAGGCTGACTCATCTCTTGTTTCTTGGCCTTAAAAAAAACAAAAACAAAAAAACCAAAAACCAACACCACCCCCCACCCCCACCCCCCCAGTCATCAAGCAGGCAGCTTTTGGTTTGGAACCTTTCTAGGAAGTTCATGGTGTGGTCCTCTACAGCTGGGGGTGAAGGGAGGACCTAGGGGAGCACGAGTGAAGAGGGGTGTGTCTTCCTAACTGCAGTGTCCTGTGCTAATGGCTGAGCATGGCAGCTGGGGAGCAGAGAGAGGTGCTCAGTGAGGGACCTTGAGCACCTCTTTCTAGAATAGTCTCCAGGGCAGGGCATGGTGAGCTCAAGAGCAGGGTATGTGGCCGCAAATGGATTTCCCCAGGAGCTGCATCCAAGAGGCTCTGAGGGCCCTTTGGCTACTTCAGGGAATTCTGCTGGCAAAGGGCTTGGTGCAAACAAAAGCCAGTCTGTCCTCCACATTTCCTGTTGAAATGTGGGCTCCAGCTCTTATCCAGGACATCCTGCAGAAGCCTGCTTGGTGGCCTGCAGGCTAGAATGACAGAGGGTCTCAGCAAGGGTCATCTGCATATGAAGATGCAAAATGCCCCAGCTCTGAGCCTCCCAAGTGTCACTGCTCCAGACATAGGACTGTTCGGCTTTACAGATCAGTGCTGTGTTTCTGTACTGCCACTGTAGCCACAAATGTGTCCTGTGGTCTCTGAGGCTTAGCGGGAGGATAGCTCAAAGCAGAGGCAGTGGGTCTGAGACTCAGATGCCCAGGCCTGATCCTGTCTTTGCACTTCCTTGCTGTGTGACGGTGTTGGGAAACTCAAATGTCCTTTTCTGTGAAGGACTATGGTAAAGCCTGACTCTCAGGACTGGGCAGGCTCTAAGGGTAGGATGGTCCTCGGTGGGCTTGCCAGAGGAAGCTGCCAATAGCCTCTCATTCTCTGCTAGCCGGCATGCCTAGGAGAGCCCATCTCTGACATGGGTGACAACAGGCCCTAGAGCCTTTCCTACAGGAACAGCCATGGTCAGTCCAGAGACCTCCTAAAGCTTGGCAACATTTGCCTGCCTTGCCACCACCACCCACGTTGGGAGAATGGCATATAGCTCCCCAGGAGTCCCAGACCCCACAGTTGGTCCTGACAGGAGGGCAAGGGCATCGAGGGGTGGTGAGGGGTGGCGGGGCAATGTGCGTCAGCAAGGCCTGCTTTGGGTGAGTCACGCTTCAGCTATGGCCCCTGGGCTACCACAGTGTTCTGCTTTTCTAGGAATTGGTATGCAGCTTGCCTACCCACGAGGAAGGAGGAGAAGGAACCCACAGTCAGCCTCACATAACCCCAAGGAGGACTTTAGAGTTCAGCCCTTGCTTCTCCGTTTGCTTCCCTGGGGCTCTCGTCCCATCTGTCTGCATTCCACCGGCTAGCCCAAGAGCCTGGCGGGGAGGGTGAGGAAGGGCTGCCATGCCAAGGATGAACTGGGCATAGGAGGGACTTTCCATGTACCATAGCCTGTACCATTCCTGAGTGCCTGGGCACTTAAGTGCAAGGTAGCTGGATCCTGTCTGTCCTAAGTGGGGTACAGGGAGCGCTCTGCAGTCTGCAGGTCACTTGAGACCTGCTACAGCTATGCTGAGGGTTTCAGAGGTGCAGAACCAGAGGCTGGGAGAAGGGAGAGAGCAAAACCACCAGTGGGAAAAAAAGCCTTGCATACTAGTGTACTTAACAGTCAGGAGCCCCACTGTGTGTTTCCATGACAACCCCTGGGATGCTCATTTAGAGAGCCAGTAAGCCAACAAGCAGCTGTTATGAAGAGCCTGGGCTCTCTAGTCCGGGTGTTTGGCACATGGGTTCTGCAATGTCCACAAAAGGCCTAGGACAAGCAGGACCCAAGCTTTCCTCTTTTTCATTCATATGCGTATGCATACATATGTATGTATGTATGTATGTGTGTATGTATGTATGTACACACACACACACATTTTCTCTTTTTAAGAAGACAGGGTCTTTCTTGCTTATATAGCTCAGGCTGGCCTCAAGCTTGTGATGCCTCTGCCTCTGCTTTCCAAGTGTTAGAAACTCTCACATTCAGATGATAAACTCATTCTCTCTAAGGCAATACCTTCCACAACTTGCCAAGGTGGCCTGTGCCCTCCAACACCTGCCTTCCTATTCTGAGTCCGAGCCAGGATTGGGGCGTGGGGGGCTGCAGGGCCCTTGGCCTCATCCGAGGGGTAGGAGCTCCTGGCCCATTCTCCTGAAGTCCTGTTAGAATTGACACTGGTATGTTCTTAGGAAGGGCCACCCCTCGCTGGGCAATTTTACATCCATTTGTATCTCAGGCTGCTCCTTGTAGAAAGGTGGACCACTCCACTTCTGGAGATGAGAAGCAAGGGCAGAGTTGACTAGAAAGGTGAAGGAATTCACCGAACAAGTGAATAAACATAGCAGCGGCGCAGGGCGGGCTCTGAGCCAGGTCCGACCCCCACATCCTGTCCCTTCATCTTCCCTAACTCTTCACTTACCCAGATGGGGTCAAAGCAGCCCTGGAATTTCCTGTTTCCTTCCCTCCCCCTGCAGTGTGTGACACTAAGGATCTCATCCCTTCACGTTCTCAGGCTGGCGAACCTTTGCTCGTCCTTCCTTCAGCCAGCATGCAGCTAGCTCCACACACTGCCCTTGCTGTGTGATGTGATATTCGTTTTCTGGTTGACAGCCCTGTCATCAGATGGCAAGGGATAAGCGCTGCACCCCAGAAATAAGTCTGCAGTCTCAACCCCGGGGAGCCCGGCAGAGAGCAGGGTCGCTTAGCTGGCTCGGTATGGTTCTACCCAATGTTGTATCAGGCTGGAGCTTTGAAGCCTGTGGCCCTTGTCCTCCTGAGTAGTCCACTTTCCTACAGCTTCTTTTCCCACGACCACTGAGAGTTCGGCTACTATACAAGGACAGTGGGACCTCTCCTGGGCTGACGACATCATGGGAAAAAATCACCACTGTGACACTTATGCCATAAGCATATGCTGCGGCCATTTTGCCCTCTAACCTACCCAGGAGAGAAAGGGAGGGAGAGAGGCTCAGAGAAGCAGGCGCGGGCACCTCCCGAGTGCTGTCTTTCCGGGACTGTGGAGTCCGCAGAGCAGTTCTTCCTTCCACAGGGTCCTGAAACCTTGCTCAGCTGGTGCCCTCGCACCACTTCCCTAATCGTGGTCGAAGGGGCCAGCACCCAAGAGAGCCATCTGCTGCCCCTGCCCCCAAGACCCAGGCAACTCTGCCTGATACTGGGAGTGTGTCAAGTGCTGCTTTCTGTCTGTGACTCTGAACACCCAGTTTCAGCAAGATGGCATTGCCAGCCCTACGATGCTGGATGCTAGACTGTTCTGAGTCAGTTCCCACAGGTAGCTGCTGCATGTAACGTTGAGGTTAAGCAGAGGCGGAACGGGCGCTTACCTTTTATTGAGCACCATGTTCCCAAGCTTCAGGTCTCTGTGCACGATGTTTTTCTGAAAACCAATGAATGGATGGTTTGCACGAGGAAGTGAGAAGTGGGGTCCACCTTGGAAGATGGAGGCTCCTCAGGGTCTGGGAAGGCAGGAACCCTAGGATCTGTCTCTTAGCATCTGCCGTGGGCAAGAAGTAGCCTAGCAGTTGCCTCTGCTTTCACCCCAGACCAGTAGCTTGTGGGGAAATCTTTCTCCTCACTCCATCAACTGTTCCATGAAGAAAACCAGCTTCAGTCTGGAGGTGGGGCAAGGAGCAAGTGCTGTAGCACTTCTGGAACTAATTACTCCAGGCTCGGCCCACAGAGCCTTGGACAAGGCTCGAGCACTTGTCCTTCACCTTGGGGTACCTGGCACCCCAATCCTATCAAAGTTCAGATACCCTGTGGCTATAATTTAGCTTCTCAACTGACTGGGAATTACTGCACGGAGCTCTGATGGGCTGCTGTCTGTCAGCCTTCACAGGGACCGTGGCTGGCTGTGGCCTGCAGTGTGTCTCACCCAGGGTAATGGACATTCAGACACTTCCCTCTGGACACTCCCAGCTGCAAAGCATATCTGGGTGAGGTCAGGACCAAGCAGCTTTCTGCTGAGCAGAAGCCAAGAAAGATGCTTTTTCTGGGGCATGTGGGTCCTGGGCCTCACCTGGTGCAGGGCTTCCACCACACGGACCACGTCATAGAAAATGACCACGGTCTCGCGCTCACTGAGCCTCTTCTCCTTGATGACATAGTGCTGCAGGTTGATGAGGTCAGCAGTCTTGTCACTGAAGTCGTGTGCACAGAGGCAGTCAAGGACAAGGCAAATGCGTTTCCTCATCTTCTTTACCATCCGACCAGACTCTGTGTCCTCGACTGCTTCACAGGTGCGGTCCTGGGAGGCAAGGAGACAGGCCAAGACCTGGGAGTTAAGGATCTCCTGCAGAGGCGGAGGGAAGTGGCTGAGTGCCTGCTGCCTTGGGTGAGGCACACATAGGTGACCACTCAAACCTCTGCAACAAACCTGCAGGAGTCGGTATGTGAGAGACGGAGACCCAGACAACCTGACCTGGTTGTGTCGGGCGCAAAGCCCAGCACGTTCATGTTCAACATCTCAGGAAGGCTTCCTGCTGTGACCACAGGGTCAGCCCTAGGCATTTAAAGCCAACTGGACCCTCATGCCGCAGCAGTGAAACTGGGCCCTAGGATGTCTTCCTTCTACCGTACTTCCAGAGTTCAGCTAACTCCAACATCTCCTCCATCCATGTCCAAGACTGTAGACGTTTTATTTTTGTTTTTTCTGTTATCGAGACAGGGTTGTCTTACTATGTAATCTTGACTGGCCTGTAACTCAGCATGTAAACCAGGCTGGCCCCTGGACTCAGAGACTGTCTGTCAGGATTAAAGCCACATGCTACCACCCTAGGCATAAGTTTAAGAGTGGCCACTCCTGCAAGACTTAGGGGGGGTCACACCGTATTCTGTGTGTGAATACTTGACTGCATCTGAAATCAACTAAACACCAAGTGGCCGGTGCACCCGTGAGGGATCTTCTTAATCCTATTACTTAAATCAGAAAGATATCTACATGTGCCATATTTTACAATGGTAATCTACATAAAAAGATGTGGAAGGAGGAAACTGAGGGCTGGGCTTCGGGGAATCATGCCTTTAATCCCAGTACTTGGAGGGCAGGAGCAGACAGATCTCTGAGTCTGAGGCCAGCCTGGTCAGCATACTGAATTCTAGGCCAGTCAAGACTACAGAGACTGTCCAACACAAACTGAAGAGCAGTAGGTCTTCAGGAACCCTTTAGGCCTTCAGCAGCAGATGGAGACAGCTGGAAGTATCCAGCCTTGTGGATGGAAAAGCCACTGGATTCTCAACCTTCCTGGCCTCAGGCAGCCAATGTTGCACTACCTAGATCACAGCCTGTAAGCCAGTCAACAAATTCCCTTATGTTCTGTTCCTTTAGAAAACCCTGACTGTCCAGTGGCTTTCCTTGTGGCTACAGGACTGCTGGGCAGTCACATAACCGGCAAGGAACACCATGCTGGCCTCAAACAGCTTCTCCGCATGAATATAGTTCCTCACGCACAAAGGGGAGCTAGCAATATTTCCCTCCCTGATGTCAAGGATTAAGCAAGCTACCTGTGGCCTGCTGCAGCCAGGGTCAGCAGGTCAGTTACTAATGCTGGGTCCACTGCCCTAGTCACTCTACTGCAAGGGAGACCAAGTGTGACAAAAACAAGTGCAACAGGAATGCTGGGACCCTGCTGGCCAGGAGAGGCTGGGCCATTGCCAGCACACAGGCAAAGCCCTCTGGGGAACTCCTGGAGGAAGGACCAAATAGCCAGATTACTCCGTAAATGCAGGGTCAGATCTGGGATTCACTTGTTGCAGGGTCTAGGCCCAGTGTCCAACACATACAGATGACTTGCTCAAGGTACTTTTGGTCACTTCTGTTCTGTCATCCAAATGAATGCAAATGAAGGCCAAGCATGTGAAGACACCA
Organism: Tokudaia tokunoshimensis; assembly: GCA_036184795.1. Taxonomy (NCBI): domain Eukaryota; kingdom Metazoa; phylum Chordata; class Mammalia; order Rodentia; family Muridae; genus Tokudaia; species Tokudaia tokunoshimensis. The sequence continues at coordinate 109,556,700 of BTHU01000005.1, read as the reverse complement.
GAAGTGCATAGAATGACATCAGAACTGAGGTACTAGAACCAACTTCATTTCCATTTCAGGGAACGCTCCAGTGCTGGAAGCTGCTTCTATGGAAAGTCTAAGAATAAGGTGGTGACAGGTGCGGGTGTGAGTGGGTAGCTTACTGTTAGCCCAGGCTGGAAAGTGACACATCAGTCTCCTTAGCATTTTCCACCTGCTTTATGTCAGTGATCACACTGACAGGGAGACAGTGTGATGAGTAGGCGTCACAGCAGACAGGGCTGGCTGCACTCCTGTGCACCTGCCGACCAGCCTTAAGGCAGGTGACGCTGTGACTCTCCCACAGTCCCTATGGGTCTGGGGCTCAGAGACCTGAAATGATTTGCCTGAGGTCACACAAAAGATGTTCAAGGTCATCTGCAGAAGAACCTGAAATATCTGGGCAAACAAAAGGATTGTGGTCCAGTCACATTGTGAGAACTGACTCTGGGTGACCCTGGCCCTTGCTCTGCCGTCCACTCTACCCTGGCCAATCCAGACAACACAGTTGGAAAGAACATGGGGGACATGAAATGACTTCCTTTTCTCCCTCAGAAAGGCAGCTTTTCCAAGCTAGCCTGGCTGCTCTAAGCTGTCGTTTGTGAACCATTCTTCAGGATGAGATCATCCCGGGCACTGTAGCACCAACATGATCCTAGCCTGATTCCAAATCCCTCTGCCCAGGCCTTGACAGTGAGCAGGGAAGGAACAGCAGGAGTCACACGCTAAGAGGATGGGAGCTGCTCATGGAGTAGAGATGCCTTTAATAGATGCCAGTCAGGGCAAGGAGTGTGGGGGCCACTTACCTGGAAGAGACCATGGTGGTGGACCACGCCATCCTGTGTGTGCAGCAGGGAGAGCAGAGAGTACTCGGTATGCAGCAGCATCTTGCCCTGCCTTTCCTCTTGGCTCTCTATTCCTTGCTCGCCCCTTTCCTCAAGGGTGAGGATCTGTAGGAAACCATATGAAGAAAAAGAACAATGCGGGCTGGAGAGATGGCTCAGCAGTTAAGAGCTCTTCCAGAGGTCCTGAGTTCAATTCCCAGCAACCACATGGTGGCTCACAACCATCTATAATGGGATCCAATGCTCTCTTCTGGTGTGTCTGAAGACAGCAACAGTGTACTCGTATGTAGAACCATGAAAGGCAGTCTGTGGCTTACTCTGGAAACCCAGTAGAATATTCTACAAGGGGCGGAACTGTGAGCCACACTCCCAGATACTTAGGTTCCTGACACCAACATCATACTCCCGACTCAACTTCATAATCCTGTGGCCATCAGTCAAGTAGGGCCAGGCCCCTAGTGTTCTGGCTGGACTCTACCCCTACAGCCACCTGGCTATAGCCAGGTTGTCCCCACCCCACAGTTACCTAGAAACATAACCCAGCCCACTATAAGAGGGGCTGCTTGGTCCCTCCTCACTCTCTTGCTTTTTCTCGTGGCCCTTTCTCTAGTCTCCCTTGTCTCTGGCCCCCCTGTTCTCCCTCTCTCCCCATTCTTCTCCCCTCTTTTCACGTGGTCATGGCCAGCTCTCACCCCTCTTATCTTTTCTTTCTCTCTTTACTTCTCTATCCCTTTTCCTTTTCCGACTTTTCTATAATAAAGCTTTAAAACCACAGGCTACCTCCTCTTCTCTAAACCTGCCGTGTTGGAGAAATGGAACAGGCTTCAGCATCTCCAGCCACCAGAAAGGACCCAGGACTTCCCCACCTGGCCGGGCTTCCTCCGAAGGTATTCGGGTCTCCGCCCCACAGGATCAAGTCCAATTCCCCCCCAGCTGGGTAGCCTCCCTACACAGGTACACGGGTCCCGCCCACTTTTCCCTACACTCGTATAAATGAAATAAATAAAATGAATCTTAAAAAAAAGAAAAGCGCCGGGCAGTGGTGGCGCACGCCTTTAATCCCAGCACTTGGGAGGCAGAGGCAGGCGGATTTCTGAGTTCGAGGCCAGCCTGGTCTACAGAGTGAGTTCCAGGACAGCCAGGGCTACACAGAGAAACCTTGTCTCGAAAAACCAAAAAAAAAAAAAAAAAAAGAAAAGAAAAGAAAAGAAAAAGAACAACACTTCCCTTTACCCAGGAGAGCAGCTGGACAGGGGAAGCTACGCCTGGCCTGACCTCACACAAGCATACATGACAGATCCTTGTCTTGACAGTCTATAGTTCACACAGCGCTCTTAAATGAATTGCTGAGTGAGACTGTGAACTTGATTGTTTCTCAGGAAGAAATGGGGCTACTGCCGCTCACATGCGCTGCAGGCGTGAAGGCGATGAGGAGGAAGGATGGCGGCTAGGACAGCCCTAGTCCTGAGGGTCCTGGCCTGTGCTTCTTACCTTCAACTGATAGAAGTCATCTGTGCCATCTTTCCTTGCCAAACACTGCACAATGCTCGGTACCGGTGAGTTGCCCAGGCGGGGACCTATGACACACAGAACCATGGGCTCACTTTCCTGAGGCCTTCTGGGCTGCCCCCCAAAAGTCTCTCCCAGAAGTGGAGGTGGACATGTGTGCGTCTGCTGGATGCATACCGAGCTTTCAGTCCTCAAAAAGTTTCCAGGTCTAGTGTGGTGCACACCTACGACCCTAGCACCCAGGAAGCTCATGCAGGAAGATGGACAGCTCGAGGCCAGCCTGGGCTAGCCAGTATGGCTTTCCTGGCTTCACTACCCATATCTTCTCATTTGCCCCCCCCTCCCCCGTTCATCTCTTTCGAGGACTCAGCTACAGTCTTGTTTCCATCAGACACGCTAAGTTCTACAAAGGGGCAGAAGCGGTCTATCCTCATCACTGTTTACCCCCACAACTAGCACAGGGCTATCTGCTAGTAGCAGGCACCATCATGAGTTATTTTCTGGGTATCTGAAGTTGGAATTAGGCTGTGCCTCTAAGTTCCAAAGGCTGTCCTAAGACAAAAGTCCTACTAAGGTCCTGGAGCCAGAGCCCATACTATCTGCTGCTCTGGCCATCAACAACCTGGACTGGCTGGGCCTCAGAATGCCCTGCTGCTCCTTGGCCTCCTGGAAACAGTCAATCCACCCAATTTCTACACTGTTAAGTCCAGGGCATGCCTTTAATTCCAGCACCTGGGAGGTAGAGGCAGAGGCAGGCAGAACTCTGTGACTTCAAGGCCAGCCTGGTCTATATAGATCCTGTCTCAAAATATCCTTCTCTAAAACAAAATAAAAACAAGAAGCTCAGGGAAATGCTACACAAAAACACTGAAATCAATCATGTCACTCGAGAAAGTCAAATAGAGCCGTCCATGGTAAGTCACATGTTCTAATGTAGCCATGTGCTTCTGTGAGCTTGTTCATGTTCTGAGGTTCGTATTCTCAGGAGAAGGAGGTTAGACTCTGGCTCTTGTAAAGCTCGTGTACTGACAAAAAATTGACAACTTTTGCTATGGAGTAACCATGGCCCTGGGGGACACCTCACTCGGTGTGTGCCCTGGCCACACCCTCACGGTTAGAGACTTACCCAGGATGAAGGGTCCTGCTCTCTTTGCATTATTTCCAGCAATGCCAGTCCCTAGAGCCTTGGCCTTGGCCGACGTCTCCCCAGCTCCTCTGTCTGATGCTCTCCGCTTCATTCTCAGTTCTAAACAAGACAGAAGAGAGCTTTTCTATTGAGTAAAGCAACAGCTTTCCTGACATGAGCCCAGACTAACTTAAGGATACATCACACAGCTGCTGCAGTCACCACCTCCCCACCAGAAGGAGCAGCCAAGGCTCCCGAAGACAAAAGAATCACAACTCCTTTACTTGAGCGTCATCACACACCAACAGCAGATGTCCTTGAAGGCAGCAGACACAGATCGCAGAGGAAGGGAGGGTAGGGGCGTCTGCTGGAAGGTGTCAGAGGGAGGCACAGGACTTAGTGAGGGTGCTGAAGAACCTCTACAAAAACAGGGTAGGCAACCAAGCCCCAGCCCTGAGTAGCTGTTCTCAAACTGGCCCCTACCTCCAATACTCACAGCCAAAGACTGTGAGGAGGAGATGCCTCCTCCTAGGCCATCTCCAAGAAGTGATGGGCTGTGGACCCTGAAAAATGGCCCCTTAGACATGATGCTTAGGGGTCTGGGGAGATGGCTCAGCGGTTAAGAGCACCGACTGCTCTTCCAAAGGTCTTGAGTTCAAATCCCAGCAACCACATGGTGGCTCACAACCATCGGTAAAGAGATCTGATGCCCTCTTCTGGTGTCTGAAGACAGTTATAGTGTACTTACATATAATAATAAATCTTTAAAAAAAAAAAAAGACATGATGCTTAGGACTTCCTTCCTGCCCATGACATCTGAGGAGTACTGGCCTGAGGCTTGCTATGCAGCCAAAGATGACCTTGAATTTGTTTATTTTTTTAAGGATTTATTTATTTATTATATGTAAGTACACTGTAGCTGTCTTCAGACACACCAGAAGAGGGCATCAGATCTCATTACCGATGGTTGTGAGCCACCATGTGGTTGCTGGGATTAAAGGTATATACCACCATTGCCTGGCATAATGAATATAAATGTTTAAATAGTATGGGTATTTTGCCTGCATGTCTGGTGCCTGTGGAGGCTGGAAGAGGGCACTGAATCCCTGGAACTGAAGTTAAGGGTTGTGGCCACCATGTGGGTGTTGAGAATTGAGCCAGTAGCAAGTGCTCTCGCCTGCTGAGTCACCTCTCTAGTTCCAAGATACTAGATACTATTTCGTGAATGAATGGAAGAAGGAAGGGAGGAAGGAAGGAAGGATGGATGGATGGATGGATGGATGGATAGATTGGGAGTGATAAAAGGGAGGGAGGGCCATTGCCTTTCCTGAAGATCATTCCCTCTAAGGCTTCAGAACAAGCAGATACAGGGAGCCAGGGTTTGGAAACAGCCTCATGACAGAAACACATCTTATTCTCCAAGCTACGCCTCTTGGGGGCCCAGGTGGAGGAGGAAGGCACAGCTCACAGAGATGCCCCAGTGCAAGCCGAACTCAGAGAAAAGGTAATAGGGCTAGGCTGAGAGAGCAGCATGAACAGACCTGTGAGAGCCCTCAGAGTAAATGCAGAGTCTATAAGCAACAAGTTCCCGGCCGGGGAGTGGAGCTGGAAGCCAGCTGAGAGGTCTAGCAACATGCAGTGTTAAGAGTGTAGCCGTGGCCGGGCGGTGGTGGCGCACGCCTTTAATCCTAGCACTTGGGAGGCAGAGGCAGGCGGATTTCTTAGTTCGAGGCCAGCCTGGTCTACAGAGCGAGTTCCAGGACAGCCAGGGCTATACAGAGAAACCCTGTCTCGAAAAACCAAAAAAAAAAAAAAAAAAAAAAAGAGTGTAGCCGTGGCCATTACCCAAGGGACTCAGAGACACAGAGCACCCACTTCTATTGTTTCGTTTCCATGTAGAATTGGCATTCCCTGCACCAACACTGAAAAAACAGGCCAACATGGAAACCAAGGAACCTAACCTCACCACCTAGACAGCTGCTCTCCAGTCAGGCTTCTGTGTCTCCTGGGTTTTCACTCTCATACAAAGTAATATAAACCACTGTAAACCACGCTCTGATGCCATTTTGCAAGTTTCCCTTTTCCTTATTTTAGGTAGAATTTTATAGTATGTAAAGAATATCCTATTAAAGCTGTAAGAACAAGCAAGCAAGCAAACAACCCTAGGCTTGGTGCACACCATTAATCCCAGCACTTGTGAGGCAGAGGCCGGTGGATCTCCGAGTTAGAGTGAGTTCCAGGACAGCCAAGGCTACATAGAGAGACCTCATCTCGAAGAACCAAACAAAATCAAAACCAAACAAATCAAAACCAAGGGCTGGGATGGAGTGGAGGGGCAGAGCACTGGCCTTATATGTCCGAGGCCTATGTCCATCTTCACGTTGGCAAATATAAAACAGAGTTGCAATGGTGTAAGCACCCTGTCACTCTCCTTCTGTGGCATCACGTGGGGCATGTTTTGTTTCCCCACTTTATGGGCATCTGTTTCCTTCCTTTTTTTTTAAATGGTCACATAAATGCCTGCATATTTAGCCCCCCCCCCGCCCACTTAAAATTTAAACCCCAGGGCAGGCAATCTGCAAACATCAGCAGCTATGCAGGGGAAGAAAATAGAAAAGAGAAGGGAAATACCGTGCTATTTCAACCCAAATGGATGTCAGCCACAGCCAGCAGCCACCTGGAGGGGAGGAGACTTAAGAGAAAGAGTAAGAAGCCCAAAGTACCAGAAAAAGCAAACTTAAGCTCTTGCCAGCACCAGAAAGAAAGAAACAAAGAGATAGTTGTTCCAAGTCTTTGAGTCAAGGCTCAGAAAGGTAGGCAGACCAGCAGCGCCTCACAGCAGCTCACGGGGGCTGCTCTTGGCGCTCGGATCCCTCTCAGGATAAATGCCGAGACTGCAGAGTCAAGTGGGGAAAAGGACTTTATTTATTTATTTATTTATTTATTTTCAGATGGTCGCACTCTAGCCCAGCACTTCCTTCATACAGCTCCTCATGCTGTGGTGACCCCCAGCCGTAAAGTCATTTTTGCTCCTGTTATGAATCGTAAATATCTGTGTTGTCGGATGGTCTTAGGAACCCCTGTGAGAGGGTCGTTTGACCCCCAGTTGAGGACCACTGTTTCTAGCCCATGTGACTAAGCTCATTATATAGCCGGGATGGCCTCAAACTTATGGTGATTCTTTCTCAGGCCAGTGTTTAGCTTATAGGTATGAGCCATTGTGCCTGGCGGGGTGAACATTTCTTTTTTTTTTCCTAAGGCAAGGACTGTGGCAAGCTGTCCCCAGGAAAGCTGTAGTAACAGTCCCATGAGCAGCGTGGAGGAAGGGAGTCACAGGTCCTGCACCTGAACCGGGACTGGTTCCTTACTCTGGCAAATGACCCATTTCATGAGCAATAAAAGGGATATTATTACTTTTTAAAGTCGTAATTCTTTTTCTTTCTAATCTTTATTCTGGGGATAATTACCACACTCTCCCTTCCCTTCCCTTTCCTCCCTCTGAAGTCTTCCATATAACCACCCACTCCAAAGTCACAGTTCATCATGTCTGAGCTCGAACCTGTTCCACATGCTTATTGGTTTTATGAATTGTTTCTTTTTTTTAAACCTTCTTTTTTTGTTCTCTATTTTAAAAAATTATTACATTCATTATTTATATATGAGTGTGTGTGTGTGTGTGTGTGTGTGTGTGTGTGTGTGTGTGTAAGTATACACACATCTAAGTAGACATGCAGCATCTCTCCTTCCAGCATATGAGCCTTAGGAACTAAACTCCGCTGGCCCTGGTTCTCCATTTTTTTTTTTATTTCTATGGTTATGAAAGTGTTACTGCTTAGATGGTTATCTAGTAAAATATGTGTCTGTTCCTGGAAAGCTTCCTCAGCATGAGGGTCAAGTCCTGTCACTAGGGGCTTCTCTTAACATCCAACAGTCCCCAGATGCAGAGGCAGCCAATGGTTAGATTTGGCTGTGATCTCTGCCGGAAACAGAGTCACAGCAGAGAGGAATGAAATATACAGCCCAAAAAGTCAGATGGCAGCACCACGCTAGTGTCCGCCTTTGCCTGGCTAACTCCTGGGCACCTCCACTGTGCACGAACTTCCTCAGAGAAGCCAAGCCAGACAGCTCCTTGCCAAAGGCTCTCACCCGCTCTCCCATGTGTCCTGCGGTTTCCTCCATGTACTTCCCACGTTTTGTAATAATGAATTTGTTCGTGTGTCTATGTTGAATGACTGTCACCACCACTAGAAAAATAATCTTATATATACATATGAACCACTGCACCATGGTGCCTGGTGCAGCACAAAGTAACGAATAGACAAGGTCCCTCCAGTTGGAGTTCTTGCCAGGACCAGCAGCCTCTGGGAGCAGCTGGTATCACTACACTCTGATCCTGGTCCCCTTCTCTGGAGTGCAGAGCCTCCTCTTGTTTCCACAGTTCCCTGGAGAGCACCAACCAGGAAGGCACATCACATCTGTGTAGATGCTGCTCTTCGCCTACACGCAGTCTAGACGCCTGTTTGCAGGGGCGGCTGCGACCCAGACAATGAGTGGGCTCAGCCTGACCCCTCCTACCCCACTCAGGATTCTACCCAAGCAAATGGCATGGGAACAACTCCAAGACACTGGCAGACAGAAGGATGGGAGCAGATGGGCAGGGATAGGAAAAGATGCTGGCAGGGAAGAGGTACCCTGACTGCCTTCCTTCCTAAACATCACTTCCTGCTACCCAGAGCTGACTGAAGCACAGGAAATCATGAAGAGACGGCCAGGAAAAAACTGGAGGATGAGGTTTTCAGAGACAGGCTTCCTTGCCTCAGTGTGAGAAGGCATCATCAGGTCTGAGTTCAGCTACCAGCAGGCCCAGAAGCTGTGCCCGCCCCTTTAATATAGTTCCTCATATTGTGGTGACCCTAACCATAAAATTATTGGGTTTCTACATCATAACTGTAATTTTGCTACTGTTATGAATTGTAATGTGAATAACTGATATGCAGATGGTCTTAGGTGACCCCTGTGAAAAGGTTGTTTGACCCCCCTAAGGGGTCATGACCCACAGGTTCAGAACCATTGTGACAGGGGCTACTCATGCTAAAGCATCATCTTACCCAAAAGCTACCAGGCAATGAGAGCCTCCAGCCAGAGCTGTAAGAGATACAGAAGATTCTACAGTTAAAGATGCCCAGAGCCCAGGAGTGTAGTACACAGGGCAGGCACAGAAAGGGTGGTGGGAACAGGCAGGTCAGGCACTATATAGCAGAGCATGGTGGGACTTTGCAAACATACCTGCACATCTCCAAAGGGTGAGGGGCTGAAAAGATGGGTGGCTCTGAGCTAAGGGCAGCCTCAGTTCCCTCAGCTCAGCCTGCCTCAATTCAACACAACTAAAAAGAACTAAGGCCCGGCTGTGGAGGACCCAGAAGCACCGCCACATCAGTGTGTTTATGTCTGAGTCTGAGGTGCAGCCACGGGCCTGTGTGGATGGAAAGCATCCACACCCACCTTCCTCAACTTTTCTTGTTTGAGGTGGGAATCTTTCCATGTTGCCCAGGTGGGTCTTGAACTCCTGAATTAAAGCAATCAATCCCCTTACTCCAGTCTCTGGGGTACCAGGATTACAGAGACCTCCCAGTTTGGGCCAAGGCTTCTTCAAGAAGCCTCTGGGTTTCTGAAGAGTTGTGTGACATTGCAAACAAACTCAGTGAGTAAAGAATACGAGGCCAATCCTCCCGGTGAGGAAACAATCCATAGTCCTAGGCAGTGGACTACTTACTGTGGGAACACATACATGTTTGTATGTGTGCCTGTGAACACAGCAGCTGGGAGCCATGTTTGTCAGCAGCTGCCAGTGCCCACTAGTAGCCAAACAACTATGTTTATTCTGCTGAGTCACATCAGCCAACAATTTCATATGCAAGCTGTCCCTGTCAGCAGGTCCACTCCTAGCCCTTAGGTTCCTGGCTGTCAAAAAGCAGTAAAAATATGTGTTCCTGAGCTGTGCAGCCTGTATCTTCTGGTCTTTAACCTCTGGCATTTTCTACTGAAGGCAGGAACCCTACACCTCTACCTTCCTCACCTGGCTCTGGAAGTGAGGGCAGAAGACCAACCTGCCCTCACCCTGCATTCCATTTGCCACACATTGGTTAGTAGGAGTCTGGACCTGCTTCAGATTCTCCAAGGGAGAGAGAAAGAAAAGAGTCACTGCCAAGGGTACCAAGAACACCTTGGTTAGAACAATGTATCTCAGTCAAAACAGACTCCAGTTTCAGCTGTCTCATGCCAGCCCAGTCCCATATGTTGGCAACCAAAGAGTTTGGAGTGGGTCAAATGAAGACTCAACCCCAGCACTATCACTGGTGACGAGCCGTGGGCAAGGCTCTTTTTCTGTCTACATCTACAGAGAATAACACCTTCCATACTTCCTTACAAAAGGTTCACACAAAAGGTTTAGCAGAGAACCTGTTGAGATAGTACAAGCATTTGATAAATTGTGCTTAGAAACCTGCCTACAGCTGGATGTGTGCATAGTGACAACAGAGTCCCAACAGAGGGAACTCTGTGAGGTTGAGGTCAGCCCGGTCTACACAGCAAGTTCCAGGCTAGCCAGGTCATAGAGTGAGAACAAACAAAAGCTTGAACAGAGATGTTCTCCTGTCCAAGGGAATGGGGACAGTCACTGAGCTGAGAGCTAGGGAACAGAAAGAAGTAGGAGGGTACCCAGGCTTGAGGTGTGTCGATTATGCTGCCTCAGACTATATATAAGTCTGAAAGACTGGAGGCTAGCCTGAGAGTAGCCCTGTAGCTCAGAGGGAGAAGAAAAAAGCCTGGGCAGCTGCGCTGCTGAGGGCCTAGCAGAGCTGGGCAGAACAGAGGAGAGCCAGGTGTGTCGCTGGCGAAGACTGAGCACAGCTGTTGGGGCAGGGGGTGCCAACAGGAACGGAGGCACAGAGCCTCACATCCTTGTGCTTGCCGGTCCTTCAGAGAGCAGAGACTCCATATCCTGCAAACCGAGACTGGCACACCAGCGGGCACTACTCTGCTTAGGCACACACAGTAAGGGCTGTCCAGGGCGATGACACCTTTGACAGTTCCACCATCCCACTGCAGTTGGGATAGTGTGGGGGCTGGGGAGGAGCCTGAATTGGAGATGCGGTACGCTAGCCTAAGACCCTTTGGGGGAGGGCTGGGGAGGCATGCCTGGTGGGCTCTAAACCTTCCTTTCCACTGAAAGACTCTGTGCAGCTAGTCCTGGATGCAGCTTTTCTCAAAACAATGGAACAGTCAAAAGGTCGGTGAAATTCACACCGACTTAAGAAGAGCAAGCTACAACCTGACCCAAGAGGCAGGAGTTACTGTCATTGACAACAGATCGAACGCCATGGGCTTCCTTGTGTGGCACATATTGCAGAGATGCATTCCTTACTTAGACTCTTCTTTAGCTAAAATGTGCAGAATGAATTCTAACTGGGACAACCCTGAGTTGTGGTCCTTTCAACAAAATGGGTCTATATGCTGCAAAGGCATCAAGGCAAGTCACAGGAAAGCTGAGACTGGGTGAGGAGGCACAGAACTGTGACCACAGGACCTGGGGGGTGGCAGATGAGGAGGCACAGAACTGTGACCACAGGACCTGGGGGGGGGCAGATGAGGAGGCACAGAACTGTGACCACAGGACCTGGGGGGTGGCAGATGAGGAGGCACAGAACTGTGACCACAGGACCTGGGGGGGGGGGGGCAGATGAGGAGGCACAGAACTGTGACCACAGGACCTGGGGGGTGGGGCAGGTGAGGAGGCACAGAACTGTGACCACAGGACCTGGGGGGGGGGCAGATGAGGAGGCACAGAACTGTGACCACAGGACGGGGGGGGGGGGGGCAGGAAGACGAGCCTTTAAAGATCAGCAATTCTAGGTCATCCTTGACTACACAGCAGGTTCAAAACCAGACCGGGGACTCATGAGACCTGAGAGAGAGAGAGAGAGAGAGAGAGAGAGAGAGAGAGAGAGAGAGAGAGAGAGAGAGAGAGAGAGAGAGAAAGAGGCCACATGGACTGGGTATGGTGGTTCATGCCTGCAGTCTCAGCACAGGGACAGCTGGGGCAGGGGGACTATTCTGAGTTTGCAGCTAAATAGTGAATTCTGGGCCACAAAGTGAGTCTTGGTGGCGGCGCACACCTTCAATCCCAGCACTCAGGAGACAGAGCAGGCGGAGCATTTAGAGTTTGAGGTCAGTTTGGTCTACATGGCTGAATTCCAGGCTAGCTAAGTCTATACAGTGAGACCTGGTCTCACACAAACAGCAAGGTAAAAGAAAGTAAAGGCACACAGCACATAAATGCAAGGGGTAACCTGGAGAAGAAAGTCATGAAGGACACAGGCAACCAGTAAAGAATAAAGATACCTGCACTGTGCGTGCGTGCGTGCGAGTGCATGTAAATATATAACAATGGTAGTGTCATCTACATCTTTTCTTACTTTTTTTTTTAATTATTTTTACTCATAAGCATGTGTGTGAGGGCACTGGATCCCCTGGAAGTGAAGTTATAGGCAGTTGTGATGTGGGAGCTGGGAACCAAACTTAGGTCCTCTGGAAGAGCCCCAAGTGCTCTTAACCACTGAGCCATCTCTCCAGCCCCAGTTACACTTCCTGGATTGAAAAGTATATGGGTTACATAACATAATGCCCTTGCTCTCTTAGATGCACAAGTGTCTAGGGGTGGACAACAGCCACAAATGATGTTTGGCAAGTATTCACAGAGACACAGGACAAAGTCCTACCTTCTGGACTAGCTCCCAAGACTCAGTTCACGAGTCTAAAGGAGCCTGTCTTTGAGTACGTAATTGCAGCAGGGGTGGGGGGGCCTGAAACCTCATTCTTGCTGGGCAGAGTCAGCTTGTCATGAACAGATTTAGTCTTATATGGCCAAGATGGGGCGGGGGGGGGGGGGAGGGGTGAGGGCTCTGTAATCTTCGGGTCCACCACCTGGTGGCGCCTTTCTGCAACGCATCCTAGGCACTTCTCTGCACCAAGGGCAGAGCAGTGTCACTGCTCTCCTTCAGGCTGATAGATAAAAAGGGATGCAGGGACCACTCCATCAAATATAAGCCACTGCCTCTGCTAACTGGGTAACAGGCTGGATAGACATAGAGTTCACTGGGCAGCAGCATCACCAGCTATTTACTGCAGAGGTCCTGCAAGGTTCCCAGTTTTCAGGAGGAAACCCAAGCTCTCCAGTAAGGCTGCCAGGCCCGCTAGCTCCCCCACCTCACTGCCCTTATATGATGCTAAATGTAGCCCATGAGTCATGGGAGCCGTAGAGTCGTATGTGCCATGAACAGTTTTGCCCTACTCTTCTCTCTGGTCACCTTGTCATCTCTCTGTCCTCATCGAAGTGTCTTGTCACCTACAACAGATACCCCCAGCCATTTGTCAGGGCTAGGTGGCCTTCTCTACCACCCAGAACACCAGAACATACCTCTGCACCCTCCCACTGGGCTGTGACTATTGGTTTGCTTACCTTCCCTGCCCCCCATCCCAAGTTGCTCCCAGAGAGCAAGTCTGCTTGCTGAGCCCAAGTGCCTGCCAAAAGGCCAAGAGAAAACGGGCCATGCATCTACAAGGCACCGAGGCCAGTGTTAGGGCAGGGGATAGAGACAGGTGGATATGGAGGCACAAGTGTTATTCACAGGTGAATCCTGCCCTCCCTCGGCCAGACTGGGACCGAAATGGGATCAGATGAGAACAGGGCCGGACAGACTAGGAGTTAGTGTCTACCAGCTCAGGGCAACAGACACAATGACTCTGCTGCCATTGGACAGTTTGACCAGAAAAAAAATACCTTAGCATACTGTGTAGTGGCACACGGCTTTAATACCAGCACTCAGGAAATAGAGTCAGGAAGGCAGCCCAAGGCCAGACTGGGTTACACGTAGAGAGCTGCCCCACAATCCCCCACCCCAAGGAAAAGACAAACAAAAAGAAACACCCCAGTACTAGTGAAGCTGAGACAAGAGGATCACTGTGGGTAGAGGCTAGCTGGGCCTAAGACCCTTTCTAAAAAAAAAACCAAAAAACAAAAAACAAAGGCCTATGTCAGAAATCCACGAGGCGGGGCATGGTCTAAACTGGGTTGTTTGGATAGCAGAAAGACATCCCAAATCATTTATGTATAGAACCCCACAATGAGGAAGGGACAGACTAACCTGTCTAAGAGATACAAGACCTCCCAGAATCCACGTGGGATTCTACATTCTCACATTGTCTCTTCTAAGTGATTTTTGCTTACAGCTTTGTAGTTTACAAAACAGCTGCAAATACAGAATTAGTTCTAACTGGTCCTTCCAACACACACAGGCGCATGCATGCTACCTAAAAAAGAAAAGGAGATAGTGAGACTCCTAAAGTCACTAACTCAGAAAGCTGAGGCAGGAACACAGGCTTTCCCCGGGCAATATCTGCATAAGCATGTTGCTTCTTTAACTGTCCCCAGACACCTGAGACAGCCAACCCCCCTACAGACCTGCTCTCTGTACTCAAGAAAGCAAGAGGAACTCACAGCCCACGAACAAGCGAACAAGCGTTTCAAAACACGGGCACACACCCAAATGCCAGATGGGAGAGCAAGGCCAACGTGGGGTCATGTAAGCCGGGTTCAGGAATTAGCTTCCATCACTCGATTGCTCTGTTAACCCAGTTAACCCTTTGTGGGTCTCAGTTTCCTCATTTTGAAAAAGGGAGTGGTAACATTTACTTCATAGGATGTCCAAAAGATCAGCTGTTATCCTGGGGCTGGCAGAAGAAAGAAAGTGTCCCTGTTGTGTGTACAGGTGACCTGGTAGAGAATCTCTCCAGACACATGAATTTTCAGCTTGTACCTGAAGGACTAATTACTAGGATCCATTTTTAGGGCTTTTTCCCCTCCCTCTAAATGCAGGGTCTTATTCAATATGCAGAGCAGGCTGACCTTGAACCTGTGAGTCTCCTGTGCCTCTGCCTTCCAAGTGCTAGGATTACAGGTATGCACTACATGCCCTGCTTGGGTTCTTTTTACTTCTTAAAACTTTCTCATTCATTCATCTATTTTTGTTTGTTTGTAAGAATGCTGGTGATAGAACCCAGGGCCTTATGCATAGAGACAAGCACCCTATCTCTAGACTACACCTGCAGAGCCAATGTCTGTCGTTTCATGAAACCAGACCCTGCAGCTGGCAGCTCCGAGACTCTTGCCCTGACTGGAGTGAGACAGACTTTCAGGGCTATTCCTTTTCAGGGCTATTCCTTTGAATCTGAATGACGTGACAGGTGTGGCTGAAAGGAGTGAATCCTCTCCTGATCTCAAAGGAACCACTGGAAGCCACTGCTTTGTGGTCTGGATGGATGCGGGGGATGGGGAGGTGGATTAGTAATCCTTTAACTCCAGCCAGGATCCCCTGGTGACAGACTCATGCCTGTGCTGTCATCTTCACTACTCCCAAACAGTGCCGATTCTGCTCACTTTGTAAACACAAGAGGATACACACAGTTCCAATTTGTTAAGAAAATATCAACACTATCATTCTCTACACTCTGCACTGCACTGCCTGGGGCTCTGCACTGGTGAGAGGGCTACACAGAACAAGCCTCACCCACTGAGGCGGCTCTGTTCTGGGCCTGTGGGAGAATACCTGCGGCAGCCAGAGAGGAAGTGACTCAGCCAGGGGGAAGTGGGAGGGTGCTCGCAAAGGGCCTGCACAGCTCCCCCAAAGTACATCCGCTGCCATTAGGCAGCCTTTCCCCAGCAGCACTTGGTGACGCTGAGCACTGCAGCTGGGGCCCAGAAGGGCCTAAAAGCCCACTCTGCAGCTAGGGGATCCAGCTCTGTTGTCTTCTGCAGGAAGCAGGTTTTACATATTAGCCCCATACAAGGAGATTGTGCAATCACCACTTAACTACCCTCAGGAGTCCCCCATGGGCTGCACTAGAAGACCAAGGTGCTGGTTGGTCAGGGTAGGCTCGGAGCGGTTTTAGAAGAAAACTGTCCCATCACCAGTCCCTCCTGCGAGAGCTGAAGTGGGCTGGCTGTTCCTGAGGGCATTTCCCCAGCAGTTACCCTTAGAAGCCACCAGAATGGGATCCAGGGTATTGTCCACAATGCTGTCACCAGCTGACCCCCTCCTCCCTGCCTCCGGAAGCAGCTGATGCGACAATAAATAATGTCAGGCCGTGTGGGTGTCAGAGGAAGGGACAATCTTAATAGCTCTTTCTCGGTCTGTGCTGGCCTGGTGTCTCCCATCCAGAAAAGCAGCCAAGCACACTGGCTTGGTAGCCATTTGTGATGAGTCTTGGTTCTGCAAGGGGCCACGTGTGAAGAAGGGATATTGGCGCAAGTCACTGACAACTCTCCCTTGTCATACCAGTCTGCTCTAGCTCACTGCTTAGAAAAGAGGTTCACAGCAAGGAAGATCCTAGCATGTGACTCAGGGGCCCTTCAGCTCAAAATATCAGTCAGTGCTCTGTGTGGTTGACTCAGCCCAACAACAGGGCTGCCACAGGGCCCCATATGGAGTTCAAGTACTGTCACCCAGAATAGCTGAAATCAGAAAAAAAGAGAAAAGCAACGAGAGATCAAAGAAAGGCTGGCTGTGTCTGAGAGCCACCTTTCTGTCCACTTTGTGACCTGGACACCTGTTTCTGTGCTCATAGCTTTCTCATCTGGAGGAGAGGGGGATGGCACTGCCCCCAAGTATGGTACATCCTGAGGGACTGTCCTCAGAACCAACATGCATGAGGAACCAGGCCGGTGTCTAGCCCAGATTTTCAGTGACTCGGGAAAGCTCGGGCTGAGCACACACACATAACTTTCCCTTATACTGTCTGCAATAGCTTTAAAAAAAGAAGTACTGCATCATCCTACAAGCGAAGCATTTGGATCAGAGCCATACACTGCCGTTCTGTAACTGCCTCCATACAGAGTTAAATTTCACATCTTTGAGCTTAAGATGTAGCTCAGCTGGGAGAGCACTTGCCTACCTCCCAACCCCTCAGAAACTGGGCATGAGGCATATGCCTGTAACCCCAGTACTTAGAGGCTGAGGCAAGAGATTCAAAAGTCCTAGGTCAACTTCAGTGATTTCCAGACTGGCTTGGGCTTGACGAGACCCTATCAACAACAACAACAACAACAGGCTGGAGAGATGGCTCAGCAGTTAAGAGCCCTGACTGCTCTTCCTGGAGGTCCTGAGTTCAAGTCCCAGCAACCACATGGAGGCTGGCAACAATCCGTAATGAGATCTGATGCCCTCTTCTGGTGTGTCTGAAGACAGCTACAGTGCACTTACATAGAATAATAAATAAATCTTTAAAAACAACAACAACAAGCCTGCACATCTTTAGTCCCAGCACGTGGAAGGCAGTGGCAGTCAGATCTCTAGCCAGGTCTACAGAGAAAGTTGCAGGACAGCCAGGGCTACACAGAGAAATCCCATCCTGAAAAAAACAAACAACAAGCATCCTACAACTGTATATGCATATGATCCTATTTTAGTTAAAGAAATTACTTACTCCCTTGAATGTGCATAGGGAGTTTTTAGAAGAATCCAGAGAGAAGGAGGACTTTTGTATTTCTTATTCATATTCTTTTGCATTATTTGGTTATTTCTCTATAGTTATTCTAATGATAATGTTGCTTCTTGAGAAGGTGCATTTTGGTGGCAGGTGGAAGCTAAGTGCCCCAGACTTATGGAGCTGTATGCTAAGGCAAGGAGGTCGCAGGAGCTAAGGATGGACGCGTCAAGGTCAATACTCCTTCCTGGTAAGTATACTCTCCCTTGCAAACAAGCCTGTAAAGAACTTCCTGCTTGCCACCTGGTATCCATTGGGCTGAAGGCAGGCCTGAGCTGTCACTTTAGGGATATTCACAAATCACTAATAGAGACAGCACTGGGTCACCCCAGCCCTGGGCCAGGAACCTGACTACGTCAGGCACTAAGCGAAACTTGGTATCACAGTTACCTATTTCAGCCTCAGTGCAGGAGGAACGGTTATATTCCTTTTACAGGAGAGGACACTGGGGTGAGAATGATTTGTTCAAGGTCATCTGGCTAGCATGTGACAGAGCTGGGTTCTGAAGTCAGGTCTGACGGTGGCTAACCTGGTTGAAAGTGTTTCTATTCACTTCCCACAGGGACGAGAGAGGACCTTGCTTGTCTCTGGGCAGTGGCGGTTCCGCTCCTCAGCCAAGGGAAGGATTGCCCTATCAAGGTCCTTTCCAGCTCCAGAACTCTTGACTCCAAGAGTCTGGGGACTGGGCTCCCTGGAGCCAAAGCCTGGCCAGGATAGAGGAAGGGACGGCATGGGTTCCAGAGTCACACAAAGACGGATGTGGAGAGTCCCATTCCATCCTCACTGGCTGTTTTCACAGGGCAGGCTTCTTAATCCGTCTCATCCCTGACAAGCTGTTCTGTAAAGCAGACAAGCCCCAGCCCCTAGAGGCCATCCAGCACAGTGTCCGAGGTAATCTACAAGGAGTCTCTGGTGGTTTGAAACCCTTTGCTGTTCTTAATTTCCTTCCTGTTTTTTCCAGGTGAAAACACACCCCTTGCCCATGATGCACCCCCTAGCCTGGGATGCTGCCAGCACCAAACGTACTGCAAGAGTAGCAGAACTTTGCTGGCCAGACCTGGCAGGTGCCAGCCATGGGGTCCAAAGTCCCACAGTATGTTGGACCAAGTCACCCAAAGGCCAAGAAATCCTCTCCCTAAAAGCACTGCTATCCCTCTATCACACCTCATCATACCAATACCAACTGTGCCTAGTCACAAAAGCAACTAACTAGCAGGTCAATCCCATTCTCTCCAATTCCCACTCCTAGGACAGCCCGCTCCCTTCATTCTGGACCCTTGGGCAGCAAACTTCTTTTTTTTTTTTTTTTTGAGACAGGGTTTCTCTGTATAGCCCTGGCTGTCCTGGAACTCACTGTGTAGACCAGGCTGGCCTCGAACTCAGAAATCCTCCTGCCTCTGCCTCCCAAGTGCTGGGATTAAAGGCGTGCGCCACCACCGCCCGGCCCGACAGCAAACTTCTTAAAGACTAGAGAACCTATGTCTATATGTCTAGCCCTCTTGTAGGGTAAGCGGCATTTAGAGGGGACACTGCTTCCTGACAGTGGGGTTTCCTTGAAAACATCAGCCCAGTATAGAGCTAAGCCCCGGGAGTCCACATTCCTACCCACCCACTTATTCCCTTATCTGCCTCAGGCCCAGAGAGAGAGAGAGAGAGAGAGAGAGAGACAGACAGACAGACAGACAGACAGAGAGATGGGCTGCTCCACCTGTCCTCTCCCAGGAGTAGCATATTTGCTGGGGGATAGCTATGAAGGCTTGGCTTTCTGGAGGCTGAGAAAGGAGGGTGGCGAGTTCAAGGTCAGCCTGGTCTATGTAGGAACTCTGAGGACAACCTGAGGACCTAGTCAAAGAAGCAGCTTTGAGGCAATAGCTCTTCTAGGCATTTGTTCCCTCAGGTACTTAGGGGTGGGCTAAACTGTATTATATGAGGAAAGTCAGGGTTTAGAGAAATGGCCTAGGGGCTAAGAACACTGACTGCTCTTTCGGAGAACCTGGGTTCAGTTCACAGAACCCACATCAGGTAGCTCATAACCACCTGTAACTCAAGCTCCACCTGTAAACTCATGCAGCCTTGCACATACGCAAACAAAAAGTATGAAAAAGAAAAAGAAAGTCAGTCTAGCTAAGAGCTTGCTCAGTTACACCCAAGATGGTGCAGTGTGTACTAGAAAGACAACCATATAAATGGAACCACCTCTAAAATAGCAAGCCAGTCAAGCATGCAATACTAGTTTCTCCCCTCTGGGCTCTTGATTTGGTGGCTTGCTAAGATGTGTAGGGGTCTGGGGACACCCTGAGGGCTACCATGCTCTTGTTTCAGACCACTTTCTCATAGCCCCTTCATTTGAGACAAGGTCTAATGTATCCCAGGCTGACTTCAAATTCACTATCAGATGATATCAACGTGTATTTCTCCTGTCTCTACCTCCCCAATACTAAATGAAAGGCATGTACCAGTATACCCTGTTCTTCTGTAGTACTAGAGATGGAACCAGGCCTCCATGAACGCCAAGCATCTGCCAACAGAGACACGCCCCCATCCACTCCCCCTCTTCTTTCTTCTTCTATTTTTTTTTTTTCGGTTTTTTGAGACAGGGTTTCTCCATGTAGCCCTGGCTATCCTGGAACTCACTCTGTAGACCAGGCTGGCCTCGAACTCAGAAATCCGCCTGCCTCTGCCTCCCAAGAGCCACCACCGCCCGGCTCCTCTTCTTTCTTCTTCTTCACCTTCTTTTGGTTTTTCTAGACCATATTGGCCTTGACCTTAAGAGATTAGCCTGCCTCTGCCTCTGCCTCTCAAGTGCCGCTGCTGCCACCGCCACAACCACCACCGCCACAACCACCACCAGCAGCAGGGTTAATTCTTGATCAATGTCAGAAAGTTATCTTATTTCATGGCCTTCCTAGGTAGGATCTCCATGGGGAGCTCTGAAAAACCACCTCTAAATGAGGTTGTTCAGGGACCCTCCGACTGTGGCTTAATCAAGGTAGCTGTGAGCAGATGGAAGGTATACAGGAGAGTTTCTGAAACTTGACAAAGCTCATTTCTGTGGTCAAATGTGGGCAGAAGAAAGGTAAAGACAGACAGGACAGGCTGCCCTAGTCCAAAGTGGAGATACAGGCAAACCGGCAGGAAGCCTGCCCCACCCCTACCCACTCTGTCCTGAACCAAGACCTCACTAGCTGCCCTGATTCCTGAAGCACTCACTCTCTCCCCAGCCCACTGCTCTTCTGAAGCCAGAGGGCTGTTTGGAAGATGCAGGTGTTTCAAGCATGCAGGCATCCATCACTATAGAGTACCAAAGCTCAAACATCTTCACTGAGTGCCTGCTTCTTTCTCTAGTTTCTCTCACCTGCATATCCTGCAGCCAAGTCCTGTTATATCCTGTGATAGAACCCCTGTGGTACCGAAACCATATGAGAATGCGTGCGCACACACACCCTGTTCCTGTCGCTCCTTCTACTGCCTAGAGGGCTTCACAAACCCCCAGAAAACTATCCACTCCTCAAAGTCTTAAGAGCTCTCTAAACTTCTCAATATCCTCCTCCCCAGGTAAGCCATTTCTTTTGTTCCCTCGATCTGTACTTCATGCTGCACAGACTTCTGGGAAAGACTCCTCAATACCTGGGAAAGTGCCAATGGACTGAGGTGCCTGTCCCTCTCTCCTCTTCCTTGCCCTGCACCCAGCATGTGGCAGTCCCATGTGGGAATTCACAGGTGTACTGCAGAGATTCTTTACTTTGAGCCACCACACACCTAAGTATGGTGTACCACACGTTCATCAAGCATGACACTTCCTGTTGGTGCTAACTCGGGTTCCAGAGCAGGCTCATGAGTGGGGACTCCAGAGAATTTGACATACATTCCCTCCAGTTCGGACTTTAAAATGCTATTTATAAGCCAGCTGTGCAGGCACAAATCTGTAAGCCCAGAGCTGGGGAGGCAGAGGCAGGAGGAACAACACAAATTTGAAGCCACCCTGGTCTACATAGAGAGACCCTGTTTCACAAGGCCAAACAATCTTACTTCTCAGTAGTTCTCCTACTTTTCTGGGGACTGGGGCAGGATTAAGACAGGGTCTCTTTATGTAGCCTTAGCTGTTCTAGAACTCACTATGTAGACCAGGACGGATTGGAACTCACGGAGACCTGTTTCTGCCTCCCCACACTACCATGGCTGCCTCTGCTTCTACTCCTGAAAAGGCTTTAGGAAAGAGACAAATCTGCATGGCTGCTGTACAGCCTGGGAGAGCCCCATTTTTTTTTTCAGAAAGAATACATAAAATGCAGAGCTCTCGTGACCCCTCGGAAGAAACAGCTCAATGGGACACGGCTCTAGTTCCTGTGAATTGCTTCAAGTAGTTCCCAGAATATCTCTCCAGCAGCTTGCCATGAAAACTACTATTCACCAAGCATCTACTACGCAGTGAATGTTGAGCCCTAACTCTGCAACATCTGTCTTGATCCTCACAACTGCCCTATTGGGGAAGTAGGCCTACTGTGTCTTTTTACAATGAGAAATCTGGGCACAGAGAATATGTAACCCGTAGTGGCTAGCTGAGTAGGGATTAGAAGCAGATCTGTCAGAGTCAAACAAGCTCTTAACCTCTTCAAACTACCGTCTTATCCATTAAAGGCACAAGAGAGAAAATGTAACACCCCTTACATCTGGCCTTCTGGGAGGGAAGCCCTATCTTGCTAGCGGCTTAGGCATCCTGAAATCTCAGAGAGAGAAGGGCACTTTGGGCGGCACTGCAAGAAGGGGTTATCCACCTAGCACTGTCCTCACGGACCTTCCCAGCACAGATCCAGTATGTTTATACCAACTCTCCTCTTGGAAGCCTGTGGTGGTCTCTGATGAGGTGTCTAGCTCTTTCACCCTCCTCAGCTCCTCACAGAGAATACAGATATAGTCCTGTCACTCCTCAGCTAAAAGCTTCTTACTGGCCTCTCAAGTGCTGGACACAAAGTCCCAAATTATCAATGAGATGTTCGTTTTTTCATTAACTTATATTGCCTCACTTTGTACCATGTTGGCCTCCATACCACGCTACTGACCCAGCTGAGGGTCAGAGAATCAGTCTCTGATTCTCTGTAATTCTCTCCAAATAGCATTTCCCATTTTACTCTCACATGACTAAGCCTCCCCTTTCTATCCTTCCAGACTGGACTCCTGTCACTACTGTCCAGGCTTCCCACACTGAGCTAGCTTAGCAGCTTCCTACAGGGTTCCCTCAGCATTCAGTTCCTATTGCTTTTGTAGATCACATTTCAGTTATCTGTTTACAGGTCAGTTTCCTCTAACTAGACTAGTTCAGATAAGGACCTCTTTATTATGTGCTAACTTAATTCTCCATAATGACTTTTTATCATTACCAGTGTTTTGCAAATGTGGATGCAAATAAAGGGTCCAAGGTCGGGCAACCATAAAGTTGCTGTTCCAGAATTTGAATTTAAGGAGTCCAGAGCAAGGTGACACACACCCTTAAGAACAGGATTTACAGAGTATGCCTCCAAAGCCTACTAATACAACACAGCACTTGGTTCTGCAGGCCCTTTTGTTATTCGAAGTATGAATGAATAAATGAATGAATGAGGACTATCTCAGGCAGAGAGGTCTAATCCGAAAACAACTGACATAACAGGGTATTTAAGAAGGAACTCGAAGCACTGTTTACAAATAAGGGCTGTAGGATTTTGCTCTTCCCTATCTCATGCAAAACTACTCAGCCAAGAGGGAAAGGCGCCCAGCCCAGTATGACTACCCTCTTCCTCAATGATTCTCCAAACCAGCAAAGCCAACCGGTTTCCTCCAGTGACTTAAAACAGAGCAAAGTCTATCCTGCCACTGAAGGCGAAGGCGGCTGTCATCTCTTCCTTCCGCCAACAACCTGGAGGAGTGGGGGTGGACAGAGAAGCCACGGGGAATCCGAAAGCTCCTACCCAAGATTGAAAGGTGCGGCCAAGCATCGTAGGAATGGGCGGGCCTGACCAGGATGGCTGGTGAAACACTGACCACAGCAAGCTCTCCCACGGTGAAGACCGGCCCAACGTGGATCTGGCAAGCAGGTTGCTGTGACTCGCACCTGAACGCCGCCCAGGATGTGAAAATTCCCCGGCAGCGATGGTGTCGGTGCCAACGGGTAAGGGCTCCAGGAGGAAAACCTTGGCTGGCTCTCCTTGGGGACTCGTCCTAACTTTCAAGTCACTCTCTAGGTCAGGAGAGAAGCATGGAGAGGAGGAAGGGGTCTCTCTGGGGGAAAACTAGAGCGGGCCAAACGCCGGCTGCTTCGCTGACTGGTTGAGTGGGTCTGGGTAAAGCAGGCAGTGCCCATTTCCCAGGGCTGCGGCGAAGATCGAGGCTCCCGGCAACCGACGCCCCCACCGCCGGGAAGGACAGACCCCCGGTTGCGGAGAGGGAATTCACTATGGTCATTATGGTCGCGCCGGTCAGCTTCGGGCTGTCACTGGGGTCCCTCCGCCACGGTGGCCCGCCCCGCCAGCACGCAGCCCCCACCCGGCTCCGCGTCCCGGGACCCCGAGCTCACCTTCCCCGGGGGATCAGCGCTGCTTGCCCATAGTCCGCAGCCCAGAGTCGGGGCTGCTCGGCGCTCCGTCCCGGTGGCCGGGGCCGGGCCGGGGGCGTGGGAGCCGCTCACCGCCGCCTCCCAGCGCAGCCACCAGAGCTGCCGCCGCCGCCTCCCTCCATGGCTGCGGCGCCGCCACCTGACAACGGAAGTGACGCCTGGGCCCTCGGCCCCGCCCCCCGCCCCCTCGCCTGAGTCTGGGGTTGGTGCGCCATCTTCAGGATGGGCGGAAGCCTTCAGGCAGGAGGCTCAGATAAGATCGCCAATTGGTTCTGGGTGGAGTCTGGGTCGAAATCTGTAAAGCGATTGGACAGTCAGGGGGCGATACTTACCGCTAATCTACATCTACAGTGGGACTGGGACTGAGGCGCCGCTCCGCCTTGACTCTGCAGAACCTCACTGACTTATGCTGTCTTTGCTGTGGTTGGGGACTTCTCTAAGTGGTTGCAAAACCCGCCAACTGCACTTCATTGTTTAGAAAAGTGGCCTGTCCTTGCTCCCCATTTCTCGACTTCTGGAAATTTGTGCGGGAAAGCGCTTAAATTGGGTTCAAGAGAAGTCAGGAATTGCTGTCGCTACTCTCACAATTCATTTCGCTTTAGGCCCTTCAGAAACCCTAAAGATGGCCAAGTTCATCTTGGACATCCCTAGAGTCTTGTCCAGGGAGATTGCAGTGAAGAGTTCCAATGAAAGACCTCAGCCGGCTGTCTACCTCACTCCCTCCTGCTAGTTTCCGTCCCTTTCTCCTCCTTCAGCAGCCACGCCCTCCATGAATCAGCTTCTTGCACCAGCAGATGAGCCCTTTAAAGGGATTGCATCAGTCTGGTGGTGACTCACTGGGGGCCCTCGAAAATCCTGGCTTCCTTCCACTGCCGTGTAGAAGCGGCCAGAAGGGCTCCGGTGGCAGCAGTACCAGCGGCCATAGTCCTACTCCTTTGTCTCAGAGTTAACAAGTGTACTTGATGATTCTCTCGGCTTGTTCCTCCCCTCGCCTGGGTCATTCTTGTATCCACGTGTAGACACACGTGGCCACGACTAAGCACTGCTAGGAGTAAGCCTTGATTTGTCACATTTTCACAAAGTATTTGCGGAACACGAAGGCTGGTCTTAATGAAGTTGCAGCCTGCATCCTTTCTTAGTCCCTTTGAATGCTTGGCGGCCACTGAGCTGCAGATAATGCTGAATAACTAGTAATAAGAGCTGCTCCCAAGGCCCTGCCTTATGCAAAGTGTAGCATTTTAGATACCTGTTTACAAATGCAGTAGGTAGCGCTCAGAGAGAGAGAGAGAGAGAGAGAGAGAGAGGGCCACCTTTGCCGTGACACTCAGCTAATAATGGTTGGGCTGTGGTTTGAAGAAAGCTTGGTGGATTCCAAAAGGCTAGACCTTGAATCCCCGTTGTATCACTTACAAACTAGGTAACTCAGTGTAAATCCTGGCTGCCCGGGGGCTGGAAAGGTGGCTCAGTGGTTAAGAGCACTGTCTGCTCTTCCAGAGGTCCTGAGTTCAAATCCCAGCAACCACATGGTGGCTCACAACCATCTGTAATGAGATCAGACTCCCTCTGGAGTGTCTGAAGACAGCTACAGTGTACTTACATATAATAAAGAAATCTTTAAAAAAAAAAAGAAAAAAAATCCTGGCTGCCCAAGTGAGGATAACACATCACACCAACTCTGGGAGGATCCAAGGAGTTTCACATCCAGCTAACCACACTCTATAAATGCCCACTGGTCTTAGTCAGGGAACCTCTAGGAGGCACCATGACCCAAAGGCAGGCATCCAGAAGCCAGGTCCACTTTGCTCCTCTCTCTGACAAAGTGAGAATAAGGATTCTTGGGTTTTCCAGTTCTCTAATTATCAGTAGAATGAATCACTGGGCGCTGACACCACCATCTCAAGGTAGGCTCTCAGCTGACTCAAAATATACAAGTTTTAACAAAGCAGAAGAGGAGAAAGAGGGTAAGGAATAGAAACTAAAAGTGCCAGCCAGAGGAGATTGAAAAAAAAAAAACTGTCATCAGGACACCAACTCAAGGATCTGTGGGACATACATGCGTGGTGACAGTCTCCTGCTGGCTCTCCAACTCTGGCTCACTGGCAGATGGTGCTGCCATAACAAAGTGACACCTGTCACAACAGTTCAAGATGGCTTCTTGAAGAGGGATAGGCAGATTGGACTATCACAGAAGGAGGAGAGACCTCACCCCCAGGAGCTTCTTCAGACTATAGAACCCCAGCCCTACTTAGCAGCTGGTTTGTAGCTTCTCTGCATCTAAGCTCCAAGGCCTGAGTATGGCAAGGTTTGGTGTTGGCTTTGCTTTTTTGGCATGTGGAACTGAACCTATGGCCTCTTGTGTGGCAGACGATATCTCACCACTGAGCTTTATCTCCGTTGCTTTTGTTTTGAGACCGTCTCAATAAGTTGCTCAGGATGGCTCTCCACTCGAGTCTATAGGTACTATCTGGCTTTGAACCTGTAATCTACTTCTACTTTCCCAGCAGCCTGGATTATAGGCCTGCAACACCAGATCCAGTGGTATATCAAGTTTTGAGTGTTCAACTCACACTGGGGATCAGCAATAGGATGAATGCCGAGGTCATGGGAACAGACGAGAGCCACAGTGGTTGGAGAAGTCTCCAGATGGCACAAGGCTGGCCTCGGCATGTGTGATGCGCTGAGTCCCAACCCTAGTATTACAATAATCCTGGCATGTAATCCCAGTGTCTTGAGAAGTGAGGGCATCCCTCCTTCACAGTAAATTGAAGGCCAGCTTGGACTGCATGAGACCACGTGTTAAAAAACAAACACAAAGTCTGGTGGTGGCGCACGCCTTTAATCCCAGCACTTGGGAGGCAGAGGCAGGAGGATTTCTGAGTTTGAGGCCAGCCTGGTCTACAGAGTGAGTTCCAGGACAGCCAGGGCTACACAGAGAAATCCTGTCTTGAAAAACCAAAAAAAAAACAACAACAACAACAAAAAAAAAACAAACACAAGGGGCTGGAGAGATGGTTCAGAGGTTAAGAGCCCTGACTGCTCTTCCAGAGGTCATGAGTTTAAATCCCAGCAACCACATGGTGGCTCACAACCATCGGTAATGAGATCGGATGCCCTCTTCTGGTGTGTCTGAAGACAGTTACAGCGTACTTACATATAATAATAAATAAATCTTTAAAAAAAAACCACACACACAAAATAAAAACGCCACCGTTAAGAGATGGAGCTGGTACTCAGGAAGCCTGACTTCAAATTCCCAGTTGTTCACCTTGAGCCCATCACTTTATACTTCTGTCTGATGAAGCTGTTAATACACATACATAGGGTAAACCTGCAGCTCTGCCCCTTGTGGGACTCACCAAGCTCCCGACATGACGTAGCAGCTGTAGTTGACTCCTTCTGACCACCATTACGCTGCCCAGCAGCACCCTTTAACTCAACCACTGGCTGGGGAAGAGTCCCTGCCCTTTCTGGAGTGACATTTAAAAACTGTTCTTTTCCTTTAAAAACCATGCCCTCCCACATTTGGAGACAGGGTCTTGCTATGTATCTTATCCCTGGCCTGGAACTCACTCTGTAGGCAGAACTACAGTTCCAAGGCTGGCCTTGGAACTCAGGAAATTCCACCTGCCCCTGCGCCTCTGAGGACCAAAGGCATGGGCCACCACGCCCAGCTGATTACTTCCAGCCTTAGCTAACAGCCATTAAGCTTGTGACCAGAACTAGCTACCTAGAATGCTTCTCTTGCTGTTGGTATAATTCTACGTCCTTGCAGAATCTAAGCTGCTCTCCTCCCTCTTCACAAAATGTGCTGTATCTCTGTGTCTTCTTGGAACATTAATGAGAGCTGCGAGGGCCCTTGTGACCTTTGCCTACCCTTTGGCCAGGGATGCTAGACTAGAGCTCACTGGACTGGTTTAAGTCCCACCTGCTCAGTCATGCTGAGGCGAGGGCATACTCTTGTCCCTTGCATGTTTCTGACATGAACCAACGTATAAATGTCCATTCAGCATTCTGAACTTCAGTGGTCTCCTCCCTACAAAAAACATTGATTGCGCCCCCCCCCCAAAAAAAGAACCCTCTTCTCTGCAGGAATGAGAGGTGGGTATGAACAGTGCTGCTTGAGCACTCAGTTCTTGGGGGTTCTGTCATCGATGGGACCCCCACTTTGGCTGGAGCTGCAGGAAGGGTGGATGTGAAAGCCTGGGTAAAGGCCATTGGCAGTCTAGACTCCAGTACCATCTTGAAACACACTGCCATCTTGTCCCTGGTGTTCCTGGGCCCCTCACAGCTAAGTCGCCCTGCATTTGTTACCTCAGGGAACAGAAGACACAACAGAATGCAGAGACTATTTTTAGTTTCTGAATTCCAAAAGCTCAGCCTTCAGGAAGGAATGGAAAGAATGCCTGCGTAGAAACAAATTTAGAAAACTATGGAAAAGGTGGATGTGGGAGCCTGAGACACGTGTGTGTGTGTGTGTGTGTGTGTGTGTGTGTGTGTGTGTGTGTGGGCGTGTGTGTGTGTGTTCCAGCTGGGTCTCAGGGGTTGCCAGGAGACAGGAGCTAGCCCATTTCCCTCTGTGAGGCAACAAGACCCTCCAGATATAGAGAGCCCTGGAGCTGTGGGCTGCATTTGTCCTAACTGATATAAGATCCAAGAGATTCCTGGTCCTAAGAAGACCTAGAGAGAGCAGAAAAGAACCTGATAAACCTAAGCAGGCTGCAGTGGGGTACACTCCTGCAGTACCAGCTCTTGGGAGGTGGAAGCAGGAAGATCATGAGTTCAAGGCCAGGCTGGGATGCATGAGACCATGTCTCAAAAACTAACAAACAAAAATCTAACACTGCTGGGTGTGGTGGAACTTATCTTTTAGCCCAGCACTTCAGAGGCAGAAGCAGTGAGACCAGTCTGGTCCACATGAATTCCAAGGGCTACGTAGTAAAACTGTTTTTAAAGGAAACAAAATAAAACAAAATAAAATAAAATCCTGGGCTGGAGAGACAGCTCGGCACGAAGAGCACTGGTTGTTCTTGCACAGGACCAGATTCAATTCCAAGCATCTAAAGAGTGGATCACTACTCTCTGTAATTCCAGTTCCAGGGGAACCAATGCGTTCTTCTGCCCTCTAAGGATACCATGTATTCAGATGGTGTCTCTACACACATGTACACAGAACACTCATACACACGAGAAAGAATTGAGCAGAGCGAGGTGTAGCACCTTTGCTGTACTTTCTCAGACCATTTTTTTTTCCTCGTACTGGTTTTGTTTTTCGAGACAGGGTTTCTCTGTCCTGGAACTCACTCTGTAGACCAGGCTGGCCTCTGCATCCCGAGTGCAGAGATTATAGGTGGTCTGGCTTCTGCATCCCGAGTGCAGAGATTAACGGTGGTCTCCACCATCATTTGGCTAAAGCACATAACACAGGCTGGCCTCAAACTCATGATCCTCCTGCCTCTGCCTCCTTCAGTAAATCCTACTGTGTGCACCACTACAACTGGTCTGTTTCGGTTTTTGGAGGCAGGATTTCACCCTTAGCCGAGGCTGATCTTGTGCCTTAGCCTCCTGAAAGCCAGGATTATATATGTGAAGCACTATGCCTGGCTTTCTTGTTAGCTGAACTCTCCAACCTGAGGGGAGGGATGGGGTATCCAGACTCTCGGCTTTAGTAAATAGTAGTAAGATGAGAGCCTCAAGGACTCTCAACAGAAAGGCCACCTTCCGTTAGATTTCTTCATGATAATCTGGGAAACGGTCACATTCTAGACCAAGTAAATCCTGGTGTGCTCCCCAACTTGAGACCTGCACTCTGCTCCTACACAGGAGACAAAAGCCCAGTATACACCAGGCAGGGCATCAGGCACAGACGTGTGTGTATCCAAGTTTGGTTTTATGAGAAAAGAAACAAATAACAAATGCCAAAAGAAATGGGACTTTAGAGGTGATTCACTCCAAACACTCTCAGTAAGCCTCACTGCCAGAGTTGACGACTCCTTGAGGGATGGGGTCAATCAGTGACTGAAGATTCCAGATACAAGTCATCAAAAATAGGGATTGTCACCTACCCCAAGGCCACCGGCAGAAGGAGTTCTGGGTCCCAGGGTGTGTCTGAAAAGTGGAACCCTATGAAAGGCAGCTAAGACGCGTCCGTCAGACCACCAGGTCACTGGTGGGAAAGGATGGCCGGCAGTTGGCTCAGAACGAGGTCCCTGAGGTGGTGCTGGAACTTTAACGAGGACACAGTCTCATGGCCTTTTGGAGGGGAACTCTCGACGACCTTGACCCTTGCCACCAAAGTTGCGCACACGGTGGATGATCTGCAGCTGCTGCTCGATAGTAGCAGTGATGTCCACGCCATCTGGGATATGGACGTATCGGACATTACGACCTGTCACAAAAAGGTCATCCAACTCAACCTGATGTCCCCAGCGGTCGGTATACGTGACGTTGGCCAGGCGGATGTTCATGAAAGCATCAACGTTGTCAATGCGTCCTCGGGCCACACTCTCATCTCGAAGGTCCACGGTGGTTATTTGGCCCTGGAGGCCCTGCAACAGGATGACCAGGCTGTTCTCAGAGATGGTGCGTTCCTTCACAGAGTGGCTCAGTGCCATTTTTCCACATTGGTTGGCTGCTTGCTGTGGGCAGGAGCACACACACAGATGTAATTCACCTTTGCCAAGCCCTCAAACTCCACACTAGTGGTCCAGATGCCTCGTTGCTCTGGATACACCTGGGGAAACCTTTGCCTGGCCTCCACATCCCGCACATCTCAGAGATCTAGATTCATTTGCCTCAGGAGGAGAGACCTAGATTGTTTTGTTTAGTTGTTGTTGTTGTTTTTAAAGACCGGGTCTTCCTATATCTCTCTGAGTATCCTGGAACTTAATAGGTAAACAAGTGTGGCCTGAAACTCACAGAGATCCACCTGTCTCTTCCTCACAAGTGCTGGGTGGGATTCAAGGTGTGCCACCACATCCTGCAAGGTATCTTACTTTTACATTATTTTGAGACAGGGTTTCTCTACGTAGCCCTGGCTGTCCTGGACCTCTATGTAGACCAGGCTGGTCTCAAACTCATCAAGATCCTCCTGCCTCTGCCTCTTGAGTGCTGGTATTAAAGGTGTGTGCCACTACGCTCAGTTTATACTTTTTTATTTTTAAAAAAAAAGCTCCCCAGATAATTTTAATGTGTCAATCAGCTTGATAACCACTACTGTAAATTGTAGTTTATATATGCCAGGCGCTTGTTAATATGTAATCTAGCCAAGCATGATGCACACTTATAACACCATCACTTTAAAGTCCGAAGCAGTAGGAGCACCCCAAATGCCACACCGGCCTGAACTACATAGTGAGCTCCAGGTCAACCTGGATAATGGAATGTTTCAAGACAAAACAAGTCAAGCCTAGCCCAGCACTCAGGAGGCAGAGGCAGGTGAATTTCCGAGTTACAGACCAGTCTGGTATACAGAACGACACCCTGTCTTAAAACAAAATCCAAAAGGACAGTCTTTCAGACCTCCAGGCAGGCCCAGACTTTAACTCCGGCTCTGCTGCTTTCAGGAAGGGAGGCCTGGGGCTTGCCACTAGCCGTCAAGCTTGTTAGTCCCACCCGGGAAAGCCGGGTGCCGAGTGCATCCCTCTCCTCACCGCGCGTAAAGGTTTTGGGAAGAAGAGTCCACAGTCAGTGGGCCAGGGGAAAAGGCCGCCCGGGTTTCAGCGCGACCTAGTCCCCACACTCGACTGTCCGAACCACCGCGTGATGCCTTCCGCCTTCCGCGCGCTACGCCTCCAAAACCCGCCTGTGTCTAGGGGCGCCACCCACCGAGGCTCAGAGAAGCCATGGCAACCGCGGCGACCCATAGCATCAGAGCATGCGCCTCGCAAGATTCGGACTACAAGTCCCAGGAGGCCGCGCTCCGCATGCCCAACCCCCTTTTCCTCTGTCTAGTTTCCCACCTTTGTAGGCTGGGGCTTGGAGCTGTGTCCCCTAATGGCCTGCTGAGCTCATGGCGCTACGTGGGAGAGAGCATCTGTAAAAAAATAATACGAAAAAAAAAAGGAAAAAGAAAACATTCTTCACCTGATTAAAATTGCGGGAATTTGGCCCGACGTGGTGGCAAACTCCTTAATTCCAGTACTCCGGAGACAGAGGCAGGTGGATCTCAGTTGGAGGACAGCCTGGTCTATAGAGTTCCAGGACAGCAAGGCCTACATAGCAACCCTGTCTCAAAGAGGAAAACACAGGGCTATGGAGAGCAGGTTTAGCTGCTAAACTTTAGCAATTAAGACCGCATACTATTGCAGATGGCCTATATTTGGTTCCCAGCTCACAACTGCCTGTAACTAATTAAAAATAAAATCTAGAGCTGGGCATGGTAGTACACCTTTAATCCTAGCACTCGGAGGTAAAGGCAGGTGGATCTCCATACTTCGAAGCTAGCCTGGTCTACAAATCAAGTGTTCCAGGCCAGTCAGAAACCCTGTCTCGAAAAACAAAACAAAACATATTTGGAAAGGTTTATTTTAATTTTAACTTATCTGTTTGTGTGTGTCTGTGTAAAGGTATGCTATGTGTGAGCTGTGGTTGCCCTCAGAGTTCAGAAGGCAGCATCAGTTTCCTGGGACTGCAGGTATAACTAGCATGGTGCTGAGAACTGAACTCAGGGCCTCTGAAAGAGCAGTATGTGATCTTAACACCTGAGCCATCTCTCTTGCTCCTAAAAATGACATCTTTATTTAAAAAGTGTGTGTGTGTTTGTGCGTGTGTGTGTGTGTGTGTGTGTGTATGTGTGTGGGTGCATGCGTGTTATCCACAAGGGCTAGAAGAGGTTCTGATCCCATGAAACTGGAGTCATAGTTGTGAGCCCACTGTGAGCTACTTGATGGATATGAGTACCGAGAACCCAATTCAGGTTCTCGTTGAGAGCTGTAGGTGCTGTCTTTCATTTTTTTTTTAGGAGGGTGGGGTTTGAGATAGGGCCTCTCTCTAGAGACCTGGCAGTCCTTGAACCTGTTCTACAGAACAGGCTGGCCTCAAACCCAGAGAGATCTACCTGCCTCTGCCTCTGCCTTCCAAGTGCTGGACTTAAAGGTATGCACCACCACACTGGACTAGAAAATAACAATTGTGAATTCTTTAATTTTTGTTTTGTAGTTGAGTCTCCGGTAGACCATTCTGTTTTGAATTTACTATGTCCTGAAGGACCTTGAGCCTAATCCTCTGGCCTCTGCCTTCTAAATCATGAGACTATGTACATAGGTCCTACTCTCTATCTCATCATATTGTTACTAAAGTCTGCTTTGCTCACTGTGTGTTAAGACAATCACCAACATAATGAGTTTTTTGTTTTGTTTTGTTTTTGGCTTTTTGAGACAGGGTTTCTCTGTGTAGCCCTGGCTGTCCTGGAACTCACTCTGTAGACCAGGCTGGCCTCGAACTCAGAGATTGGCCTATCTCTGCCTCCCAAGTGCTGGGATTAAAGGCATGCGCCACCACTGCCCAGCTTAATAATAAGTTTGGAGGGGAGGATAAAGCTTATTCATGGGGCACCCAAATATAAGACAGACCCCCACCCCCACTGTCAAACCTGTCTTCCCCACACAGGATGGCTTGACCTGTAGGGAAGGCAACTGGGGAAAAAAGAAGATGATTTGTGATCTGCACAGGGTGATCAAACTTCACAGATCTTCACAGGATATTTGCTTAGAACATTCCAGAGTTTTCCTGTTGTAAGTGTGGAGTTTGGTCCTAATCCAAAGGTCACCCACTAGACACATGCACAGGCCTGGGGGAAGGACTGGTGATTTTAACCAGTTTGGATTCCAAGTTCCAGTTTAAAAACAAAACAAAACAACTATTTCCATCAGGATCTAGGTCAATGTTGTCTGCCCCACACTTACTGAGAATAGACCACTAAACTGAGTCACCTTTGGTGACAGAGCTTCCTCAGGTTTCCCTGGGTATAGTGCCTGCCTGCATGCAGCCTGTTCTGCCATTCTTTGTTCCAGGCCTGGCACCCATCTCACACCGTCCTCTAGGTATCTCTCTGGCATATCTTCATGTCCGACTAGTACTCAGAGGTCACCAGGGGACACATTTCACTTAGACCTTACCAAAAGTAGATTTTCTCATTTTTGTGCCTGCTGTCTCAATTTTTCACTCCCTAACTTGGGTACCTTCAGTATCATATTCCTTTTCTCCTTCCCACTTATACCTCCCTCCCCCTCCTCACTCCCTTTTATAATTCCTTTATGTGCGTGTGTGTGCCTGAGCTCAGGTAGTGCACCATGCCTGTGGAGTACCTGAGGAGGCCAGGTGTCAGATCCCCTGAAGCTGGAGTTGCAGATGGTTATAAGCCACTATGTGGATGCTGGGAACCAAACCTGGATTGTCTGGGAGAGCATCCAGGGCTGAACCATCTTCCCCCAACCCCTGCTCCCCTGCTTCCTGCCATTTCTCTTTTGAGATAGGGTCTCATGTAACCCAGGCTGTCTCTAAATTCTAGATCCTCCTGTTTCTGACCCCAAGTACTGGGATTATCGGTCTGTGTCCCTACACCCTGCCTCTTGGCTCTTCTGTCTTTTTGTGCTATTGTTTCATGATGCAAATCATAATTGCATGAAGAACAACAGGGTCTCTGCGGATCTCATTATAGATGGCTGTGAGCCACCATGTGGTTGCTGGGATTTGAACTCGGGACCTCTGGAAGAGCAGTCAGTGCTCTTAACCGCTGAGCCATCTCTCCAGCCCCTTCTTTGTTTTTATATTTTTGGAGTTATGGTTTGATTGTGTAGCCCAAGGTGATCTAGAACTCACAACCCTCCCCTTCTCCTGCCTCAGCATTTTAAATGCTAGGATTAGAGATTGGAGAGATGACTCTAGCATTTTCTCCTCATCTAGAGGTCCCAAAATCAATTCCCAACACCACATGGCACCGAACAACTGTCTCTAACTCCAGTTCCAGGGGATCCAATGCCCTCTTCTGACCTCAGTGAGCCCTGCAGGTATGTGGTACACAGACCAGGTGTATATGCAGACAAAATACTCATACACAGAAAATAATAAAACAACTTTAAAAAAGTGTTAAGATTAAAGATGTGTGCTACCAACCTCAGCTAAAGTTTTACTTTTAAAAATGATTAGACACTTTTGTGGATCACAAAAAAAAGACTTTCCTCTTGGAACCAAGGGCTAAATAAGTTTTCTCTTCTTTTTTATTCCGGCATTCTTTGAGCGACTATTAAAGGTGATTTGTTTGTTTGTTTGTTTGTTGTTTCCTTATTTACCTCTAGTGCCTCTAGCTCTAAAAATAAGAGAGGAACAGTTTTATTTTTTATTTAGTGTACATTGATGTTTTGCCTACGTGTTTGTCTGTTGTGTCTGATGCCTGTGAAGGCCAGAAGCAAGTCCTGATTCTGGAGTTACAGATGTTAGACAGTTGTAAAGCAACATGTAGGTTCTGGGAATCGAACCTGGGTACTCTGGAAACAGCTGGTACTCTGAACTAGTGAGTCTGCTCTTCAGCCTGTGCAGTTTAATTGAGAAGAGGCCATGGTCATAAAAGACCTGGAAGGACAGGAGGAAGAAGGGCACAGGGCTGTGTGGAGCACACACTAGACCCTGGTGTCTTGCCTGGGGCAATGCCTAGAACCTGGAGATTTAACACATTCACCTGAGCCAGCTGGGTTGGAGCCGTTGAACTAGGTCTCCTTCTGTCTTACGGTCAAGGATATCGGTGCTTGATGTGGGTAAATGGCCAGAGATAAAATGGGCAGAGAGATGGGACCAGAGCACAGCATCCCAGTTCCAACCAAGCTGGGCATTGTATGAGACCCTTGTGCCTTTATTTATTTATATGTATGTATAGAAGGCAGAGGAGAGTGGAGTAGGTGATCTTCCACTTTTACATGCATTCATTCTATAGTTTCAATTTAGGTCCTTTGTGTGTGTGTGTGTGTGTGTGTGTGTGTGTGTGTGTGAAAGAGAGAGAGAGAGAGAGAGAGAGAGAGAGAGACCTTTACCTGCTAACCTGCTAAACTATATTGCAAACCCTTTGGTTTGATTCTAAATGAAAACTCAGATATTAGTCAAAATTTTAGGCAGAGGTTTTTTTGTTTTTTTGTTTTGTTTCTTTCCAGAGGGTTAGGAGTGGAGCCTGGGGATTCACACACTTTGATAGATCACTGAGTTTCACTCTGGCTCTTATTTTCTTCCTTATTCCCTTCCTGACTCTCATGCAAATAAACTTGTTTTTCTCAATATTTGTGAAGGCCTAGAAGCATGAAACTCAGAGATTGCCTCATCAGCACAGATGTGTATCTCTTGTTTATTTACTGAGGAGGACAGGTAGGTTTCAGATAGCTCGTATCTCTCCAGCACAGGTGGAGGGAGGAGGTCATGGTTTCTGGGCAAGGGTGGCCCACCTCCTAGATCCAGTCCCAGATGACAGTGAAGTCTACATCTGCTACAGTATGGAGAATAACCGAACCTTCCCCTCCCTTTCCCCAGTCAGTCCCCAGCTGTGGGCCAGATAGCTTGGAGGCTAACCAGAGTTCACGTGGTGGTGTATTTGTAGCAGGCAATTTAAGGCAGTTGAAGTTTCTTCTCCAACAGAAACAGGTGGATCTACCCTGCAACCCATGGGATACATGTGACTCAGAACAGTCATAAACGCAGCCCAGCACAGGGTTGTAAATTTAGCTGTGCTCAGTAGCACACACCTTTATGTACTTGAGAGGCAGAAGCAGGGAGATCACTGTGAGTCCCAGGCCAGCCTGGTCACATAGTAAGTACCAGGACAGTCAGAGCTACATAGTGAGACCCTGTCTCAAAAAACCAAGGGGCTGGAGAGATGGCTCAGGGGTTAAGTGCTCTTCCAGTAACCCAGCCAGTGTATGCTCCATTTCCTGTCTTAATGACTTGCCTCAAAACAAACAAGAAGCATATTTTTTGTTGTTGGATTTATTTATTTATTTTCAAGACAGGGTTTCTCTATGTGGCCCTGGCTGTCCAAGAACTCACTCTGTAGACCAGGTTGGCCTCAAATTCAGAGATTCACTTACCTCTGTGTCCTGAGTACTGGGATTAAAAGAGAGTGCCCCCTCCGCCCAGCTAAATCATGATTTAAAACAAACAAACAAACAAACAAAAAAAACAAAACCTCATCTGGGCAGTGGTGGCCCACACCTTTAATCCCAGCACTTGGGAAATAGAGGCAGGCAGATTTCTGAGTTCAAGGCCAGCCTGGTCTACAGAGTGAGTTCCAGGACAGTCAGGACCACACAGAGAAACCCTGTCTCGAAAATAAATAAATAAGTAAATAAATAAATCCAACCAAAAAAACTTTCCAAAACCATATCCTCATATTTCCCATGGGGTGTGACCTCAGTGGTCCTTCAAGCTGACCCCACTTCATACAGTGGCCTGATCAGTTGTGGTTCTCTGCCGCCTGTGCCATTCAGAAATTCCTTGAATAGGAATGGACTCCAACCTCTGACAGTTGGCTGGCCCTGAGGGTACACGAGGTTACTGGTCCCAGGAGGGAGCATGTAGGACAGGGCTCCTGGCCTCTCTGAACTCTCACAGGCAGCCCTGACCTGAGGCCGTTCACACGAGTCCCTGGGGAGGCACCCAGCCTAAGGCTCTGCCTGGTGTTGATGGTAACCTAGAGGATCCAGATATCACAGCCAACTGATGCCTTTGGTGATAAAGGTAGACTCAGGGGAGGAGTACTTGCTTGGAAGAACAGACATCTGACCCCCGAGGTGTTCTCCCTGGGCCTAGCCAGCCGGTCTTGTCATTCATTGCCTGACTTACTCTGCCTCTCAGAGGTGACAACTCCCAATGTGTTGGGAGACAGGGTTGGATACCTTCTAAACTGAGCCAAGACAAACCATCTTAGGGTTTCTATTGTGAGGAAACACCATGACTGAAGCAAATTGGGGAGGAAAGGGTTTATTTGGCTTATTGACCTGTGTCACTGTTCATCATCAGAGGACAGAAACTCAGGGCCAGAACAATGTGGGGCAGAAGCTGATGCAGAGGCTGTGGTGGGCGCTGCTTACTGTCTTGCTCCTTAAGGCGAGCTCGGCCAGCCTTCTTATAAAACCCAGGACCACCAGCCCAGGGTTGGCTCCTCCCACAATGGGCTGGGCCCTCCCCATCAATCACTAATTAAGAACATGCCCTATAGGCTTGCCTACAGCCTGATCTTAAGGAGGCATTTTCTCAACTGAGTCTCTGGTCTCTCTAAGTGACTCAACGTGACACTAGCTACACACTGAGGTGACTGCCCTTTACTCGGATTTCAAACTTACCTGTAATGCAAGCTGAACAGAACCCTCCTCAGGATCCTTACTAATTCTCTTAAATTACATTTAATTAAATCTCTGTGTGAGTGTGTGTGTAGTAAGTGTGGATACATCTGTACCATGGCACATATGTGGATGCTGAGAACAACCTCTGGTGCTCTTGCCTCCACCTTCAGATAGGACCTCTGGTTTGCTGGTGTGAATGCCTGGCTAGCTGGCCTGTGAGCTTCCTGGGATTCTCCGATCTCGGTTTCAAATCTACCTGTAGGATCCTGCAATTACAATGTGCCATAGCATATGGCTTCATGTGTTCTGGGACCTGAACTCAGGTCTTCATCCTTCTGCTGGACATTGTCCACTGAGCCATATCCCCACCCCCCAATCCCCGGGGTTTCCTTCCTTCCTTCCCTCTTTTTTTTTTTTTTTAAGATTTATTTACTGTTATATGTAAGTACACTGTAGCTGTCTTCAGACACACCAGAAGAGGGCGTCAGATCTCATTATGGATGGTTGTGAGCCACCATGTGGTTGCTGGGATTTGAACTCAGGACCTTCGGAAGTTAAGTCAGTGCTCTTAACTGCTGAAACATCTCTTCAGCCCCTCCTTTCTTTTTCTTGTTTGTTTTTGAGAGAGGGGGTCTCCTAAAGCTTAGGCTGATCTCACACTTGAGTTGGTTCCTGAGTCTCTGGTTTCTGTGGCTATGCTATGTACCTCAGGTGATCTAGTCTGCAAGTTTCCAGACAATTCTCCTGTCTCCACTTCCCATCTTTCAGTAGAAGTGCTGAGATTACGGATGTGTACTACCACATCACTTTTCCAAAAATCTTTATTTATCTATGCATTTTACGTATGAATACACGGTCTGAATGTATGCCTGAATGCCGGAGGAGAGCATAAGAAATCATTACAGCTGGGCTGTGGTGGCACACGCCTTAATCCCAGCACTTGGGAGGCAGAAGCAGGTGGATCTCTGAGGTTGAGGCTACCCTGGGCTACACAGAGAAATCCTGTCTTGAAAAACAAAAGAATGTTATGGATGGTTGTGAGCCACCATGTGGATGCCAGGAATTGAACCCAGGTCCTCTGATAGAACAGCCAGTGCTCTGACCACTGAGCCATTTCTCTAGTCCCCACAGCAGGTTTTTGACGCGTAGGTTCTAGGAATCAAATTTCTGTCACCAGGTTTGCATGGCTAGTCCATTTACTCCGAGCCCCCAAACTTTTGCTTTGTTTTGTTTTAAAGATTTATTTATTATACGTAAGTGCACTGTGGCTGTCTTCAGACACTCCAGAAGAGGGAGTCAGAACTTGTTATGGATAGGATGGTTGGGTTGCTGGGATTTGAACTTTGGGCCTTTGGAAGAGTAGTTGGTGCTCTTAACCACTGAGCCATCTCTCCAGGCCCTGTATTTTTGTGTTTTAAAGATATGTTTTGTTATGCAACCACATCGGCCTGGAACCTCCTACTGTTTTCGGTGTTGCTCTTTTGTCCTTACAGGCACTCTTGAGATGCTGGTCCCTTGGGAAGCTGCTGTGGTGAACCTGCAGTGGCCCAGGGTGCTTGCTGTCCTTGGTCATCACTGAATTACGAATAATGGGGAAAGTCTGGGCTAAGAGCAAGAATATATTTTGCTGAAAATACACAAATGTGTGTGGCTTCAGAATGGATGCGCTCTGAGAGATCTTCACAGTTTGTTCTGACTTAAAAATGGATTAGAAGGTGCAGGCTTCCATTGGAGTACCAGCAGGAGCACACTGGAACCCCAGCCATCCGTCCCCGGGTGGTCGGTCATAAGGCAGTCTCTTGAGGGAGGCCTGGGACATGCCCATCTGACTCTATAACTTGTCCATCATGGCCAGCAAGTCGTCTCCCTTGCTGGTGTTCTGCTCCGGCTGCTCTGTGATCTCAAACTCCCCCATGATCCGGGCCAACTCCTCATTCCGTTGCTGGTCCTGTGGGAAGT
The DNA here is from genome assembly GCA_036184795.1 of Tokudaia tokunoshimensis. NCBI lineage: Eukaryota > Metazoa > Chordata > Mammalia > Rodentia > Muridae > Tokudaia > Tokudaia tokunoshimensis. Next base: position 109,516,737 of record BTHU01000005.1, on the reverse strand, counting down.
GTGGGGAGAGAAGGAAAAGACATGTCTACAGGGCTCCTTTCTGGGCAGGAAGTACTTAATTTATCATGCCATCAAGGGCTCAGCTCTGGGAAAAACAGAATAGGATACCTTTGGAGATGTTTTGTTTTGTTTTTTGAGAAAGGTTTCTCAGTAGAGCCCAGGCTATCCTGGAACTTGCTCTGTAGACCAGGCTGGCCATGAACTCAGAGAGCTGCCTGCCTCTGCTTCTCAAGTGATAGAATTGAAGGCATGCACCACCACTGTCCAATTTTCAAGATTTATTTTTATTTACTGTGTATAAGTATTTTACTTTGTATAAGCATGTATGTGCATCATATGCATGTCCAGTGCCCACAGATCCCCTGGAACTGCAGTTACAGATGGTCGTGAGCCACCTTATAGGGGCTAGGAATCAGACTGTGGTCCGCAAGGGAAGTCAGTACTCTTAACTACTGAGTCATCTCTATGCTTGGAGAGCAAACATTTTACAAAATGCTGAGGAGGATAGTTGGGACCCTGTGGGGCCCCTCGCATACCTGTGTAGCCTGTATGCTGATGACTTCATAGGACAACTCCTCCGGCCTGGACAGTGCTGCATGTCTACATGAGGCAGGAAGAGACAGGCTTAAGGTTACAAGGGTCACGTTACCTCTTCCTAGTATGGTGATCCACCTCATGAGAACATGGTAACCCGTTTTCTCTGCTTCTCCTTCTGCCACTTCCCCTCCCTTCCCCTTTCCATCCCATCTCCCTTCCCTATATTTCAGAAAGTCACATGTGTTTGTTTCTTTGCCAACAGTTTCCCTCTCTCATCAAGTTCTGAGGCCCAGGTCACATGGTAGTCCCTCCAATCCGAAGGCCAATTGGCCTTCACTAAGACATCTGTGACTTGGCAGTTGACTTGACTTGAGGACAGCTGGGGGTCACACTCCATGTTTGTGTGAGTTCATGAGTGAGTATGTGCACACGTGCCAAGGCAAGCACGCGGGAGCCAGGGATGACTTGTGAGTGTCAGTTCCCTTTCCGTCCTGGGGCTGGAATACAGGGCCTGGGCTTTGGGACTTTAGCTGAGGAGCTGTCTTGCCAGCTCAGTCCGGTCATCTCCTAACACTTCTTGTTTAGCTTCTTGTTTAGTAGAACTTTAGAGCTTTTGGGGGACTGGCTTCAGGAAGCCCCATCTGCTTAATCCCAGGGAACCTTTAATCAGGGCAGCATGGGTGGCTGGTGAGTCACAGGTGATTTTTACATGTGTGCTTATGCGGATTGGTCTGCAGTTGTCGTGTTCGTGTTCTTACTCCATGTAGGGGTTTATATGTGTATTTACACTTGAACTAAGCCATGGGGATGAGAATGTATTACATATCTTTAAAGAACAGGTTTAGGGCCGGGCAGTGGTGGCGCACGCCCTTAATCCCAGCACGTGGGAGGCAGAGGCAGGTGGATTTCTGAGTTCGAGGTCAGCTTGGTCTACAGAGCGAGTTCCAGGACAGCCAGGGCTACACAGAGAAACCCTGTCTCGAAAAACAAACAAACAAACCAAAAGAACAGGTTTAGGGCTGGAGAAGTACCTTGGGTACTAGATCCAACATACACAAAAGCCCTGGATTTGATCTCATATAAGCTGAGTGTGGAGGCACACACCTGTAATCTCAGCACCTTGGAAGCAGAGGCAGGAGGATCAGGATTTTAAGGCTACATAGTGAATTTGAGGCCATCTGAGCTATATGAGACCCTGTCCAAAAAGAAAGAAAAGCAGAAAAGCAGGTTTTACACGTACTCCTCTTCCTCATCGGTCGTAAATAGATTCAGTCGGAATCCTGGTTCAGGGCCACTCGGCTTCTTGATCTCCATCCTTCCTATTAGCCTGGCCAAGAAATTCAGTTCTTCTTTGGCAAGAGGGTTTGGAGCAATGTTTTCCTGTAGAAACAACTGTGTGATTTGTAGCCACACAGGGTGAACACATTTCCTGCCAAGACCCCAGAGATGCAGGGAGGAATTATACAGCAAAGCAAAAAATAATAACAGTTTAAATGATTTCTGGGTACAACTAATGTACAGAAAGCAAGCTTAGCCAGAACAATCCAGTCAGCAGCGGAAGGACTTCGGCAAAGAAGCAAACCACAGACTTTCAACTTTGAAGTTTAGTGGAATGCCCCAGGGACCACACTTTTCAGCCGATCTTCCTCCTTGGAGGAGAGACGGGCCCTGCTTCCTCTTCAGTCGGGTCTAGTTCCCTCTGCCAAGAGCCTCCCGTCATGTCTGCCCCTCAGGGGGTTACCATTGCAGAGGAACTCCCATACTGCCCTCTGGTGGTGACATCCAGGAACGCAGTAGGCCCTTTCTCACCACCCTTTCTAGACTTTACCTTCCTTCTTGGCTCTGAGCTCTAATTCACTTCTGTCAGTTACTGAAAACATACTCTCTTATTTCTGTCTTGCTTGAAACAAAGCCCTCTGACTCCTGCATAAGGAGCAAAATGGAGCTCAATGGTGGTGACAAATGCCTTCAATCCCAGTACTCGGTAGGCAGAGGCAGGCGGATCTCTGTGAGTTTGAGGCTAGCCTTGTCTACAGAGAGAGTTCTAGGACAGCTGGGGTTACTCAGAGAAACACTGTCTTGAAAAACAAACAAAATAAAACAAAACAAAACAGAGTTAAGACCTTCTTTAATCAAGCACCAGTGTGGTCCTGTCTAGTAAAGCCTCTGCCGCCTGCCTCTGCTGTGCTAAGACGGAGCTATGTGGAGACTAGCTGCCTCTCCAAACAAGATCTCGTCTTCCTTGTTCTACTTGTGCTCATCTCGCCACCTGGCTGGCATCCATTTCCCCTCCCCTGCTATGTGGTGTCCTGCCCCCTCTGGAGCCCTATTTCCAGGCCGCCGCCTCTGAAAGTCGTTGTGACCCCTTGCCTCCTGCTCCCACACCTCTGGCATAGACTGTCAATGTCTTTCCATCTTGCTGTTTATTTCTACCATTGTCCTTCCCAGGGAACCAAAAGCCTCTTGGGGGTGGGGCCACATCGACGCCAAGCTTCTGTCCTGGTACCCAGCCTTCGGACACGGTTCCATGAACACTCAATAACTGAACAGTCTGTGATTTGTCCCAATGCCAGCATGTGGCTGGCTGGTGAAAGTTTGGACATGCAGAACTCGGAGTGATGAAAACCTCATTTTAAAGGAGGGTAGAAGGTCCTTGTGAGCAGGAAGCACTTTTGAGAAGGGATGCCTTTGCATCTGCACACATGTTGGACCCAGCAGTCCCAGGCCTCACTGCTCTGGTACAAAGCTATTTGCCATGTCCTGGTATTTGACTCCTATTTAATTGTGATGAACCAGTCCCCAAATTACCTAATTAGATCACTGGAAGGCTCTGAGCAAAGCCACAGTTAGAAACCTGGGTACATGTAAGGCTGAGAGGAAGACGGCAAACGATGAGGTCAAAGTTAGCTAGCTCTCAAAGCCAAAGCCCTACCCCCACCCCAGCAGACTGCTGTGTGGGGGCAAAGAATCAAGGAGGACGGGGGTTGGGGGGAGCAGCAGCTCACCTGTGCCCTCGAGGCTGAGTTGTTGGATGTTGCGGACATGTGGGTTTCCACAGGACGACTGGCACTGTACCTGGCACCAACAGAAAGCAGTGCTGTTACCCAGCCTGGCCGCTGACTCCCTTCTAACCGGTGGGCACAGTGGTGTTATTCTGAGACACTAAATGGCATCCAGAAAGATGCTGTGAGTTTAGAATACAACTGAGTTGGGAAATGCTCACATTTTGCTTCTTCCTCGAGAAGAGGCCCAAACAGTACTGCGGACACAGAGGGCACTACAGGGAGGCGGTGTGGCCCTCCACAGCAAAGGGTCACTGGCTACTTCTCCTCCATGGATATATTTTTTTTAAAGATTTATTTATTTATTATATGTAAGTACACTGTTATCTTCAGCACCCCAGAAGAGGGCGTCAGATCTCATTACGGATGGTTGTGAGTCACCACGTGGTTGCTGGGATTTGAACTCAGGACCTCAGGAAGAGCAGTCAGTGCTCTCAACCGCTGAGCCATCTCTCCAGCCCTCCTCCACAGGTACTTAAGATTATGTATCTTTTGCTTATGGAGGTGTTGAGGGATCCTAAGCACTTGAATGTCATGGCTCCAAAGTGGGGGTGGGGTGGGGGTGGGAAATGACTCTAATGAACAACAGGTTTTGTTTTCTCCCCAGACAGGTTCTTCTCATGTACTCTAGGCTGGTCTCAAACTCACTATGAGGCCCAGGATGACCCTGATGAGCTTTTCATGCTCCTGCCTCCATATCCCTGCTGCTGGCAGTACGGGCTTGCACCACGATGAGACACCACTTTCTGTGGTGTTGGGGATGGAACCCAGGGCTTCATGCAAGCTGGACCCTGTCAGCTGAGCCACATCCTCAGCGGACTCAGTGGGGATTCCTCAGAGAACTTTTCTTTTTGAATGGAGTGACCTCTGTGTACTCAAGCTCATTCTGTCGAGGTTTTACTTACATGTTAGTTCCCAGCTTCAAGACTCGGTCTCCATAAAGCTCAAAAGAACCTTCCTTGTGGGCAGCAACGTAGTCTCCGCCATGCCGGAATTCCACCTTCTTCATCTCTTCGCCTTTGACACTGAACACTCTGAAATGCAGTGTGACATGATGGACGACTTCTCTAAGCTGGGGCAGTCTCCAGGACAACTTTATCATTTGCACGCAGCAGGACAAAAAGGAATTTAGTCCCTCTTCTGAGAGAAAGGCCCTAGGTTGGAGGTATAGCTCAGCACACCTACTTAGCATGTGCAAGACCATAGTGCCCCCATGATAAATGCTGGAGAGATGGCTCGGCCATCAAAGGCTGGGCTCACAACCAACAAGATAAAGACAGTCTTGTCTGTAAGCACAGCAGAGTGTGGCCATGTATTCTCACAACGACCTCTTTTTTTTTTTTTCTGACAGCGTTTCTCTGTGTAGCCTGGGCTGTCCTGGAACTCACCCTGTAGACTAGGCTGGCCTCGAACTCAGAGATCCGCCTCACATTGACCTCTTAACTGATGGAGAAACGAACCTAGGAACGAGCTGGCTTGCCCCAGGTTCCTCCCTTCAAGTGGCAAAGCTGTGTGTGATTAGATCCTTGACCTCCACATAGCTGAGCTTTACTGAAGAAGGGACAGGTAAGCAGAGCCTGAGGGGCTGGGCAGAGCTGCAGTCCGTGGGGCGGACACACTCTGTTCTGTGGTCCTGGTACCTCTGTGGGGTGTGCACACGCTGTGTTCCTCGCACCACAAACACTGCTGGCCAATTATCACGGAGGACTTACCTAATGATTCCAGGAACTTCAGTTCCCCAGGGAACAGGCCCCGACACTGGCAACACAAAGCGACCATTAGAGTTCTGAACTTTGTCCTTTAGAAATGTGGACACCTAGAAAAAATATATATTTGGTGTCATTTTTTTTTCTGGTACATTTTCATGGACACAAATCTTCCGAGGATGAACCAGGAAGCAGTGATTTGTGAATGCTACCTAGTGAGGGTTCAGGTACCAGCAACACAGCATGTGCACACCCCACAGACAGGGACATACTACAAGAGACTTGCAGGGTTAGAGTGGTCTCATCCACATGATGACTGTGTGTGTGTGTATGTGTGTGTGTGTGTATACATGTGTATAAGTATACATGCACATGTATGTGTACATTCATTTATGTACACATGTGTATAAGTACATGTGCACATATGTATGTGGGTGCCTGTAGAGGCTGGAAGAAGGCACTGAGTTCCTGGAGCTGAGTCACCCAAAGGAAGTGTTCCCGACTGCTGAGCCGCTTCTCCAGCTCCTTGCAATTGAATCACTTTTGAACTTCATCCTAACCCTCCAAGTGAACCGTGTATCCCTATTTTAAGGATAAGGAAACTTTACAAAAAAAACCCCAAAAAAACAAAAAAACAAAAGAACTGGGAATGCAAGTCATCACTAGAACACAACCTAGCATGTGTAAGGCCCTGGCATCAAGGAAGGGGAGCAGGCTGAGTCTACACATAGTATGTGCTCAATAAATGGTTGCTACTTCTCTTTGCTAGACTGCTTGGAGGACTGGGGCAACAGCTTAGTTTAGAGCACTTGCTGAACATGGCTGAGCCCTGAGTCCACACTCTAGAGATAGAAATTAAAAGGGGGGGGGGCTATATGGACACAAGCATACAAGTAAAAGCTCCACGTGGTGGTGGTCTGAATGAGAATACACTTAAGCTCATATGTTTGAATACTTGGTCCCCAGTCGGAGTAACTGTTTGGAAAGAATTGTTCGAGGAGGTGTAGCCTTGTTCGAAGAGGAGTGGCCTTGTTGGAGGAGGTGTAGCCTTGGGGAAGCTTTGAGGTTTCAAAAGACTTGTATGATTCCCAATGTTTGTTCACTCGCTCACTCTGGGTCTTGTGATCATGGATCAAGACGTGAGCTCTCAGCTGTTCCTTTCCTCTGCCATCGTAGACTGTAGCCCCTTGAAACCACAAGTAAGTCCAATTAAAGACTTTCTTTTATAAGTTGCCTTGGTCATAGTGTTTTACCACAGCAACAGAAAAATCACTGAGACACATTACAAAGCAAGACATTCCACATAGTAAACTCAAGAACAGCGGGTCACTGAAGAGAACAATGACGGGTGGGGAATGTGGGGGCTGGAACGCTGTTGGAGCTGACGGAAGCAGGTATTGTGTATGATGCTCCCGCAGTGGAGATGCGCAGGCACAAGCCATGTTCTGAGGGGAACGGGTAGACTGGCTTGGTCAGAGGTGGGTGAATGACCTTTAAGGAATTCTTCACTTTCAGATTCTATGATGAAAGAATATGAGTTTAGCAGAAAGGAGAAAGCTGGGTCCATTGAGCTCCTCTGACCTTACCCCACTCAGAAAATTGTCTGCCTTTCCCAGTCCCCCTCATCCTTTAGAATTTCCAGTTTCAGTGAGCACCCCTACTAGGTCACCAAGCTAGCAATCCGAGCCACTGTCAGTCACCTTCCTTTATCTCCTTGGGTGCCAGGCCATGCCAGTGTAACGGGCTCTTTGTACCTGGCCTTTCTCTCCACCCCACTGCTTCTCCTCACTGCTGACCACCATCTCCCGCTTTCCTTCTCTGTTTTGAGCCCACTCTCCATCCTAGTGATGAAGACACACTCCTGGATTGACTCCTCAGCAGCCATGGGCCTTCCTTAAAGTCCTTGGTTCCCTGCCGCCTACCAGATCATATCCAGCCGCAGGCGTGTTCCTGACTCCTGTGTTTCCTATATGCAAGTGCTGAAACCTCCCCACCAGACCTGGCAGCCACTGAGCCAGTATCCTTTGCCCTAACCCCTTTTTCTTCACGGGCCTGCTGAAAATCTGTCTTCGGGTGGAAGGCAGAGAGAGAGAGAGAGAGAGAGAGAGAGAGAGAGAGAGAGAGAGAGAGAGAGAACGCGAGTAAGCGCTGTGCAAGCAACTCCTCCCAGAGCCCATGCTGAAGCAGATGAGGCTGGTTTCACTGTGAGAGGAAGGGCGCTCAGAATCCCACCTGCAACTGCTGTCACAGGGTCCTCCAAGGAGACACTCAGGACAAATGGATGCTGACCAATGACCTAAATTTATACATGCCTTTCACCCCAGATGAAGACAAGCAGCTCCCTGGGGCTTGCTAGCCGGCCAGTTTGATCTACTTGGCAAGACCCAGCTCCCAGTGGAAATCCTGATCTTAGAAAACAAGATGGAAGGCTGGCCCGGGTGGTGCATGTCTTTAATCCCAGTGTTTAGAAGGCAGAGGTGGGTGAATCTCTGTGAATTCAAGGCTTGAGTTTGATATGTAGCTAAAGAGGATTGTGGGGCCGAGATGATTGTAACTAACTCCTGAGGAACCTAAATGGAACTGGTTTTAGTGCAGTCTCTGTCCAGGGCCCCAGGAACAAACCGGTCATGATGCCTCATGCAGCTACATGGTATAGAAAGCTTCGTACTGGACATGTAGTTTCGTATTTGCTTTGGTTTAAAATAGCGAGAGTTCCTGGTGCAGAGCCGTGTTTTCTTGATTTAGTTGGTTTTGCTAACAAACCTAAAACTATCAAGACTATTTTGAAAACAGAAGATTTGTATAGGCAATCACAAGTTGCAGCTGAACAGAAACATTGAAGACCAGACAGGGAAGCCAGACCAGCTGTGCAGAAAACTGGCAGAGGAAGGCCAAGTTGTGCGATTCATCAGCACCCCCTGCAGCCCTCCCCTCCCGGCAGCTATAGCTAAGGGTGACCTTGAACTCCCGGTTCCTCTTGCCTCCACCTCCTGAGTGGGAGGGTATGGCACGTACTACCATGACTAGCAGTGATCTTGTTTCCTTGTCTGTCCATTTAGCAAGTAAAGCCCAATATATTTAGTGGAATAATACATTTCAGTGATTTTACTACAGAATTATGATTAGGCATGCCTTTTCATTACAATGAATTTTATTGCCTCAAAACTGAGAGATCAATATGGCTGCTAATATTACTATAATCCATAAAATGTGCCTAAATATGCACGGTCCTGGCAACACCGAGTGGAATTTTCAGTATGTTCAAATTGATTTTTTTGTTTGTTTGTTTTCGAGATGGGGTTTCTCTGTGTAGCCCTGGCTGTCACGGAACTCATCTATAGACCAGGCTGGCCAGGCGGTGGTGGCGCACGCCTTTAATCCCAGCACTTGGGAGGCAGAGGCAGGAGGATTTCTGAGTTCGAGGCCAGCCTGGTCTACAAAGTGAGTTCCAGGACAGCCAAGGCTACACAGAGAAACCCTGTCTCGAAAAACAAAAAAAAAAAATAAAAAAATAAAAAAATAAAAAAAATAGACCAGGCTGGCCTTGAACTCAGAAATCCGCCTGCCTCTGCCTCCTGAGTGCTGGGATTAAAGGCATGCACCACCACTGCCCAGCTCAAATTGATTTTTAAACCTGCTGCACAACTTAATCTTGTTTGTTCTTTAATAATTTTGTATTTTCAACCATGAGCATTAGAGATTTTAGTCTATATTCATATTGTTCTTGCTCTACCCATAGCAAATACAATGAAATTATTCATTAGCATTACAAATAAAATGGCATTGGAGCTGAAATCTATTTGTCGTTCCTGCCCTTGGAAGTAAACTCAGGCACGTACCACACCTAGTGTGGTTCTAGTCCTCTTCTTGACTTGGTGCTGGGGCTGTGTTCCTCTGCCCTGCTTCTCCTCCACAATCCTGACTCCCAGGAGGTAGCACCGTGAACACTTTCTTGCATATTCTTTGTAGAATTATTCTATACCATTCATATCTGAGCACACACATTACACATGTTCCTTCACTGGGTTCTTCCAGTGAACTCCAAACCACCATTTCCACTTCCCTGGGGAAGAAGCTCAGATTCAAGAGCACAGGCTCGGTGTGCAGGTGATACTGTCTAGCACTGGGGCCAGAGCTGGTCTGCTGTAGCACACCATCCTTCCACCGTGGTGACCCAGCTTTAGGACAGGACAAAATCCCATCTGGGAGTGTCGCCCAGACTCACACAAATTTGGAAGTGTGTTTTTTAAAGTTAGGGTATAGTTGGAGTAGGCATGGCACAATGAGAGATGGACATTTAGGGGACAACAGCCAGGAAGAACTGAATGCAGGATCAGGATTAGCTCAGGGGCAGGGGACTTGCTTAGCAAACACAGGGACTTGGTGAGGGTCCCAGAAACTGGAAAAGCTAATGTGTCAGCAGCTTAGAGAGAAAAGAAGAACCCTAGGAAGAGAAAACCCCGCGAACGCTGTAGAAGCAACCGGACAAATCAAGCCTGGAGAACTGCGGCGACACTGGTTATGAGCCAAGTGAGTGGTGGAAAGGAAGTATCCTCAATGGAAGCCAGAGTTGGGAAACTTGCCTCTCAGGGCAATAGTTTAGCGGCAGACATGGAATTATAGGCCCAATGGGCCTGGTCATATGGGCTTCAGCAAGCAGGTGGGTGGGTGGGTGGGTGAAGGCAGGAGCAGGAAGGCTCGGTGAGAGGTGAAGGAGAGGCCGACAGGAAAGTGGGAAAGCCAGGTTAGAGGAGCATCTCACGGAGCAGAAGGGCAGCCATGCGACAGTGTCCGATGCTGGGACATTGAGGATGAAAGCTTGAGAAAAGCTTCATGGTCACACTAGGACCTGGGCAACATAGCTCTTCTGTAGAAGCAAAGGATGAGCCCACATTTCAAAGAAGCTCAATGGAGCTGGGGGAAAAAATGGCTTAAGTCTACCACGAGAATGCTTATGGTCACGGATCCAAGACATGATGCGCATCACCAGCTGGGCACAATCTTGTTCCGGGTCTGTTCAGATGACTGGCTTATGGTCAGGGCAGCAGCCACATGGTTACAAGCACTTACGCGGATATGCAGGTCTTGGAAGAAGATAAGCAGCGTCTGCCGGATCAGCTGGAACTCCCCAGCAGAGAGATTCCCGTATATCTGCCAAGGCAAGGTGGAGGGAAGCATTGCACTTTCCACCATGGGCTGAGTTGTGGGGACAGGCGGGGTTGGGGGTGGACTCAGATAATCATTGGGGACCTTGGCAGCAGGAGTGTCAGCACCCTCCCTCCCAAGTGGGACAGACTCTGCCATGCCACCTTCTCCCAGGCCTGGGGCGTCTGTTCTCCACCATTGAGCAGACATGCGCTCCCAACACCCTTTTGGACGTGGGGGAAAGCTCTTTGTTGCTGGTTCCCCCCTACAAAGGCTACAGCAGGGAGCATAAGGTGATAACTGCCATTGCAGTTACAAAATTGACAGCTGTGGGATTTTAGAATGTTCTAGGAGAGTGGCAAGCTTTGACCCTGTCATTGTAACCATAGAATCTGCTGGGTCTGACAGCTGACTGAGAACAAGGGCTGTGGCAGGGAGATGGCAGGATGGAGGGGGGCTTACTTCTGTCAGCTGCCGGAAGGTCTCGTCCACCTGATGTATGACGGTTGGAGAGTCTTGGACGAAACCCTTGATGGAGTCTAAGTGGTTGAAAGTGACCAGCAGCACGTCCTTGGGGCGTGGGCACAGCAGCACTTGATATTTGAAAGCCATGGTCATCAGGTCATAGAGCTGTCAACCCCCACACGGAATAGATGGGGGTCACAAAAGCAGACCAGAAGCTGAGCAGAGCCCTTGCGGGAGAGTGGCCATGGGCTTGCCACGCAGCTCAGGTGACCACATGGGTGGTCACCCAAGCCAGAGCATTTCTGAGGATGTGAGGGGTGATGCTAGTAACTAAGCTAAGACAACAGGGGCAGTCCGTGGAAAACCGTGGTTTCTGGTCATCCTGTCTTCCTGATGGGACACACATGAAATCACATTAGCTGCTGTGAGGTCTTGACTAAGCACTGGACTTGGGAGGATCTGGAATCCTGATCCTCTCCCTCAGTCTGCCCACCTGTTAGGGAGAAGATGGACTCGGGGATGAGATAACTTTCCCCGAGGAAACAACGGGCGGTAAGGGCTCGGTTAGAGCTAATGTGTCTCACGCAGGCTTCTGGCACTGGCAACACGTATGTGCTGATTCTGTGTGCTCACTGTCTAGGGTTAGCCTTCATGATGTTTTTTTAAAAAAAGTTCATACAGTGCAGCAAGTTGAAAATCATTATCATTATTTAAGTCTAACTTAATTGTCTGGAGTCCTAGACCTTGGGGCCTGGAATTGGCTCAGTTGGTAGAACTTTGCGAGCATGCAGGAAGCGCTGAGTTGGATCCCTAACACATGGCCAGGTGTGGTTGTGCAGGTCACCATTTGGGAGGTGGAGGCAGCAGGATCAGAAGTTCAAGATCATCCCTAGCTTCACAGTGAGCTGGAGACTGGCCTGGGCTACGTAAGATCCTATCTAAAAGAACAATCCCATTAGCTTAGTTTCTTCCCAGTAGCCTCTATTTTTAGGTATAACTGACATCTTCCTGCCTCTGTCTCCCAGTGCCAGGCTTATGGGTGCACGGCGCCATGCCCAGCATTTGGTTCTGAGGATCAAACTCATGCTCTTGTGTCTGTGACTGAGTCATTCCCCCAACCCTAAGGCCCCGCTGTGCTGCAGGGTCCCCTCCAGAACAAACGGCATGTTTGGCTGCCAGGCTATTCTGGTTCCTCTTGGCTGTGATGGTTCAGCTGACTCTCCTCATTGGTCATGATGACATTTGTGTTTACATTTTGTTTTATTTATGTACGTGTATGTGTGTATGCATGAGTGTTGTGTGTGTGCAGATAAAATGGAAGCTCAAGAGGGCGTCTGATATCCAGGAGCTGGAGTTACAGCCATCGTGAGCCATCCCACACGGGGGCTGAGGACAGCCATCGTGAGCCATCCCACACGGGGGCTGAGGACAGCACTAGTCCTCTCAAAAAGCAACAAGTGCACTCAACCCCACCTTGATGGTTCCAAATGCTGGCGCTCTGGTTTGCATTTTGCAGCACGAGATGCTATGTGTCTGACATTTTTCTTGTGGTTAGACTGGGGCTATGGGCTTTGGGGAGGAAGACCACAGGTGATGTGCCATTTTCTTCACAGCATGCAGTTAAAACTGTCAGCATCCCCTGACACCCCTGGCTGAGAAGAATCTGCTCCTGAAGCTAAGTCATCTCCTTCATTCCCATGCAATGCTCTGGCAGAGGGTATCTCCTTCTGCTGTCAGCTTCTCCCTCCTGGAGGGCAGGTAGCTACATAATGATTCATGATTCTTCTGAACAGATTTCTATGTCCTCAGCCGTTCAGCTACGTGATATGATTCTTTTAAAAAATCAGCGTTGCCGGGCAGTGGTGGTGCATGTCTTTAATCCTAGCACTTGGGAGGCAGAGGCAGGTGGATTTCTGAGTTTGAGGCCTGCTCTAGAGAGTGAGTTCCAGGACAGCCAGGGCTACACAGAGAAACCCTGTCTCGAAAAACAAAACAAAACAAAAAAACCGAAACAAAACAAAAATCATCGTGTTCGGGGGCTGCCTCAGTGGTTAGGAACAGTAATACAGTAATGCGCTTTCAGAAGACCCAGGTTTGGTTCCCAACAACCACAGGGCAGCTCTCAACCATCTCTAAGTCCAGCTCCACAGGTTGTGACGCCCTCTTCTGGCCTCTGCAGTCACTGCACACATGATGCACAGACATACATGCAAAACACTCATACACATAAAACAAAAGAGTAAATAAAGAGTGCTCTAAGCCGGGCGGTGGTGGCGCACGCCTTTAATCCCAGCACTTGGGAGGCAGAGACAGGAGGATTTCTGAGTTCGAGGCTAGCCTGGTCTACAAAGTGAGTTCCAGGACAGCCAAGGCTACACAGAGAAACCCTGTCTCGAAAAAAAAAAAAAAAAAAAAGAGTGCTCTAATAATGTTTTCCAAAGACATAGATATATTCATATAAGTAAAAGCTTAATATTTAAAAATATGTTTTAAAAATATGTTTATGTTGGTTTTTCTCATGGCAGAGCTGAAATTAATGAAGTAGCTTAAAGTTTTTCCTTTTATAATATTATTATTATCATTATTATTATTATTACTATTTTTGAGACAAGGTTTCTCTGTGTAGTCGTGGCTGTCCTGGAACTCACTCTGTAGACCAGGCTGGCCTCAAACTCCCAGAGATCCATCTGCCTCTGCCTTGTATTTACTCGTTTCTTTCCCAAGACACCATTGCATATGGAATCCGGTTTTGACCCATCTAGGGGCATCCACACAGGTGCTCAGGCAGCAGCTGAACTGACCGAGTGACGGCCGGCCTTCTCACCTTATCCATGCTGGCCTGGTTCAGTCGCATGATGGAGGCATGAGCCAGGCGGTCATACACAGTCCGCAAGGCCTTCTTGGAGTACAGCTCCTGGGGTTTGAATAGCTCCTCCATGAACTTCCTGTTGAACATGGTTGAAATGATGTCGTTCAGAACTGTAGAGACAGGAGAGAGTTCAGATGAGCAAGGAAGAAGCCTTGTTTGGGAGTGCTGCTGTCCGTCTGTCTGTCTGTGAACAGGAGCCATGTTTGGGAGTGCTGCTGTCCGTCTGTCTGTCTGTGAACAGGAGCCATGTTTGGGAGTGCTGCTGTCTGTCTGTGAACGGGAGCCTTGTTTGGGAGTGCTGCTGTCTGTCTGTGAACGGGAGCCTTGTTTGGGAGTGCTGCTGTCTGTCTGTCTGTCTGTCTGTGAACGGGAGCCTTGTTTGGGAGTGCTGCTGTCTGTCTGTCTGTGAACAGGAGCCATGTTTGGGAGTGCTGCTGTCTGTCTGTCTGTCTGTGAACAGGAGCCATGTTTGGGAGTGCTGCTGTCTGTCTGTCTGTAAATGGGAGCCTTGTTTGGCAGTGCTGCTGTCTGTCTGTCTGTCTGTGAACAGGAGCCATGTTTGGGAGTGCTGCTGTCTATCTGTCTGTGAATGGGAGCCTTGTTTGGGAGTGCTGCTGTCTGTCTGTCTGTCTGTCTGTGAACAGGAGCCATGTTTGGGAGTGCTGCTGTCTGTCTGTCTGTCTGTGAATGGGAGCCTTGTTTGGGAGTGCTGCTGTCTGTCTGTCTGTGAATGGGAGCCTTGTTTGGGAGTGCTGCTGTCTGTCTGTCTGTCTGTGAATGGGAGCCATGTTTGGAAGTGCTGCTGTCTGTCTGTGAATGGGAGCCTTGTTTGGGAGTGCTGCTGTCTGTCTGTCTGTGAATGGGTGTCAGGAGAGACCGAGCTGAGAGACAGAGTGCTTGCTGAAATCAACCCTTGGAGAGAAGCCCAGGTATCCAGTAGGAAGCAGGGCTCAGGAGTGCTGTGTGACATTCAGGACAATGTTCACAATGACAATATTCAAGAAGATTGTGCTTTATATGGTATACACCACTTCACAGACATCATCTGCCTTGATAAGGAAAATCTTTTACCCCCCCCCCCTTTTTTTTTTTTGAGACAGGGTTTCTCTGTGTAGCCCTGGCTGTCCTGGAACTCACTCTGTAGACCAGGTTGGCCTCGAACTCAGAAATCTGCCTGCCTCTGCCTCCCAAGTGCTGGAGTTAAAGGTGTGCACCACCACTGCCCGGCAGGAAAATCTTTCTTTAAAAAAAAAAAGTACTGCTTTGCTGAGCAGTGGTGGTGCACGCCTTTAATCCCAGCACTTGGGAGGCAGAGGCAGAGGCAGAGGCAGAGGCAGAGGCAGGGGGATCTCTGAGTTTGAGGCCAGCCTGGTCTACAGAGTGAGTTCCATGACAGCCAGGGCTACACAGAGAAACCCTGTCTCGAAAAACAAAGCAAAAACAAAAAAAGAAAAAGAAAAAGAATGTGGGGTGGAGAGATGGCTCAGCTGTTAGAGCACTTGCTGCTCTCGCAGGGGACTTGTACCCAGTTCCCAGCAACCACATAGTGGCTCATTCCAGTTCTACGAGATACGACAGCTTCTTCTGATCTCTGAGGGTGCCAGGCATGCATGTGATATACATTTTAAATATAAAATAAAGAAATCTAAAATTTTTCTATTAAAAACAAATAAAAAGACTGTTATAAACATATAAAGAGTGTAAGTTAGAGCACATCCTTAAAAACAGAGAAATGGCACACACATTCTTAAAAAAAATTTAGGCTGGCCTTTAATCCCAGTACTTGAGAGGTAGAGACAGGTCTCTATAAGGGTGAGGCCAGCCTGGTCTATACAGTGACTTTCGGGCCAGTCAGGGTTATATGGTGAGACCCTGTCTGAAAAAACAGAAATAAAAATAATAATAAAATAGATGAATTTCATTATTAGTTTGTATAGGAGTGTGTGTGAGGTGCCCTGCAGGGTGCGAACATGAGAGGAAGACTTGGTGGTGTCATTTCTTTCCTTCCAACCTTTCCATGGCTTGCGGGCATGGAACTCGGCTTGGCAGGCTGCCCGGCAAGCATTTCATCCCCTGAACCATCTCACTGACCCTTTTATGACACATGCTCTAACTCCTTATTCATGGATGTGTCTGTGCAATGGGGGCTGTCTCCCTTTTAAGCCGTCTAAACCATTTTCCGCTTCAAATTAAACTTGATACATCTCAGACAAACAATGGTGATTTATTTTTGTAACAAACATTTTGTAACGATGGCCCCCTGCCCGCTGGTTAGCAATCGCAGTGTCTTTAATACTTCTACAAAACACGCTGTTCCGTTCCCTCCGTGTTAGCATGCCCTAATCCCTTTGACCTATGACATTGATTTGACAGCATAGGAATAGGTCCCATCCTGTGGGACAGTGAAACACTCACCCATTGAGAATTTAGGACTTGCGCAGACCACCTTGGCCTCAGCTCTGCTCACGTAGATAGCTTGAATGACTCAGCTAGGTACATGAGTGAGGCACGGGGGAGCTCTGGCATGAGAACAGCAGCAGGTACAGGGGTGCACAGATTGTTCGGGCTGTTTGTTATATTGGTATTGTGTGTTGTGTCAGGTGGGGTGGGGAGGTGCCTGTGTGCTAAGGTGAATGTGTGGAGGAGGTAGGAGGACAAGTTGGCGACATTGCTTCTGTCCTGCCACCTCATGCCTATTGTTGTAGGGCGTGAACTCGGGTTGACAGGTTTGCTTGGCAGGGGCTGAGCTATCTGCTGGCCAAGAGTAGTCTTCAGAATTTTTTTTTTTTAAATATGTGTCTGTGTGTCTGTGAGGGTGTATGTACAGGTGCCTTCAGAGGCTGGAGGCCAGAGGGGTCAGAGGTCAGAGGTCAGACGGATCCAACCCCCTGGAGATGGAGTTAAAGGTGCTTGGGAACTGAAGTTAGGTCCTTCGTGACGGCAGTGTATGCTCTAACCACGGAGCAATATTGCTAGCCCTCCAGGTTATCCTAAAGCTAGTTATTTTAGTGTAAAGGGGAGAGTTTATGGCTATCAAGCACATATATTCACAGGGTTACTTAGCTATATAAAATGAATTCTTTTCAAAAATATTTTTTAAATATATTATATCTTTATTAATTATGTGTGTGTGTTTGGGTATAAGCAGGCACATGTGGTTTAGGCGTGTTCCAGAGAGTGTAGCACCCAACAGAAGCTAGCCGAGTTGGGTCCCCTGAGGCTGAGTTCCAGGCAGTTGTGATCTGTCTGATGGAGTAGCTGCAGACTGAACGTAGGACCTCTGGAGAAGCAGCATGCACGCGTGCTCATACCTGCTGAGCCATCGTTTCAGCCCTTGTCTGTTAGTGTTAACTCTATGTGTTCTGTGTCTGAGTGAACGCAGGTGGCTGTGGAGGCCACGTGAGGCCTCTAGATCCCTGCAGCTGAAGTTAGAGAGGGCAGTGAGGCACACGGTGTGGTGCTGGGGGCTCAGGCCCTCTGTGGGGCAATGCATGTTCCTCACTGATGAGCCGTCCCCCAGCCTCTAAAATGAATTCTTTTTTTCTTTTTAAAGATTTATTTTATTTATATGAGTTCACTGTAGCTGTCTTCAGACACACCAGAAGAGGGCATCTGATCCCATTGTGAGCCACCATGTGGGTTGCTGGGAATTGAACTCAGGACCTCTGGAAGAGCAGTCAGTGCTCTTAACCACTGAGCCATCTCTCCAGCCCTAAAATGAATTCTTAATACAAGTGCTTATTTCTTTTCCTCCTCCTCTTCTTTTTCTTCATCTTTTGCTTTGTTTTGCTGTTTTTAGGGACAGGGTTTCTCTATATAGCCTTGGCCATCCTGGAGCTTGCTCTGTAGACCAGGCTGGCCTTGAACTCAGAGATCTGCCTGCCTCTGCTTCCCAAATGCTGGGATTAAATGAGTGTGCCACCACTGTCTGACATGAGTGATTATTTCTGAAAGATACAAACCCCACTTCCCTTTGCTGACTGTGTGGAGGTCCTGGGTGTCTGGCGCTGGGTAAATTTTTAAAGAATGAAGGTAACAAAGAGCAGGAATATTTTATCAGTAGTATTTTAAAAGCATTTTATAGAGGAAAAGAAAGCTGGGGACTGTACTTAAGCCTTTTAAATTTATTTTGTAAAAGCAGAGCCCCACCCATGTAGTCCAGGATAGTCTAGGATTAAGGCCTATAGCCAAGGATGGCCTTGAACTTGTAATACTCCTTGCCTCCTCCACCTTCAGAGTGCTGGGCTGGAGGCAAACACAACTACACTCAGCTGGAACTTGATATAGAATTGCTTCAGAGAGAGGGGGAGGGGTATGCTTTCTTATCTCACAGATAAGGGCTGTGGTGGTCTGAATGGGAACGGCTCCAAGGCTCACGTGTTTGAATACTTGGACCCCAGGTGGAACTGTTTGGGAAGGCTGAACAGGCGTGGCCTTACTGGAGGAGCTTTGAAGTTTCAGAGGCCCACACTATTCTTTCTCTCTCTCTCTCTCTCTCCCCGCCCCCTGCACACCCCCTTAATCAGGATGTAGCCCCCAGATGTTCCTTCGTTGGCCATCTTGGCCTCTGACCCTCTGAAGCCATAAGCCCAATGTGACACTTTCTTTTTTTTTTTTTAAAAATATTTATTTATTTTATTGTATGTGAATACACTGTAGCTCTCTTCAGACACATCAGAAGAGGGCATTTTATCCCATTACAGATGTTTGTGGGTCACCATGTGGTTGCTGGGAATTGAACTCAGGACCTCTGGAAGAACAGTCAGTGCTCTTAACCGCTGAGCCATCCCTCCAGCCCCCTAATACTTTCTTTTATGAGTTGCCTTGGTCATGGTAGTATATGCCTTGCCACAGCAATGGAAAAGTAAGGCACGAACGCACACAGCCAAATCCTTACAGAATCACTAAACTCATGCTTGACCTTTGGGTTTTACCCTTGATCGACTCTCTCCTGCTCCTCAGACAGGAAGAACTAGACCCACAGCCAATGCAGGTGCCCTCCCATCGGAGAACTCCAGCTCAGCACGGCCAGATAACAATCCCTTCACTGCTCTGCTTAGAGATAAAAGAATCCTGGGCTGGTCTCAGATAGATAAAGCAAGAACCTGCAATAAATTGGGTCTTCTAACTTTTTTTTTTCTCTCACCACAGCCTTTACAAAAAGTACAGAATCAGCAAGGAGCAGATATGAATGAAAAGCCACAGGGTCCCCAGAAAAGAAAGAGGGAAGAGATGATGTAGACTAGGGAGGAAGGAGTCACCTTAAACCATTCCTTGTGTGCTGTGATTGGGTTAGAGCAGAGTCATTTCTCTGGGGTCTTTGAGCTCACTCCAGATCCAGGAGAACAGCTTAGCCTCAGATAAATTGTTTTGAAAAGCAAGAAAATTCCAAGGCCATTGTTACTGACTTGGGCAAAGCGAAAAGAACAATGACGCTTTCCCCAGGGACCTGCAGTCACCATGGCTCCTGCAGCAGACCTAAGTTGGGTTCACCTGTGAGAACTGAGGGCAGCGAGGTCTGTCCCAGTGGGCACAGCAGGGCACACGCACCTTGTCCCTATTCACTCTCCGTGAGAGTGTGGCAACAGACACCTTTCCCCTCGCAGTTCGCTCTGTGTAGCGCTTGGCCCAGGCAGGCGTGCAGTATACTAGACTGCAGCCAAGATGAATGCCGCAGGGACACGGAGGAAGGAGCCACACCCCGAGATACACACTGCACATGCTCACATCTGTTTAGGTTTAGTCAGACACCTGGGCTGCCTTTGTTACCAGGCACTTGGATTTCCCTGTCTTTTTAAAATATAAATATGAGGAAATTCGACTTGTAACAGAAAATGGACTTATTTATAGTTTGCCTGTACCAGGGAGAAAGAGCCTGCTCTCCCTTGTCACAGCATCACAATTTTATAGAAGAGAAAAAACAAAGGCCATCAGGTTCATGTGCTAATTTAGTTGTGAGGTAAATGGCCAGAACTGTGTGAAATCTCCTATAAGGCAAGTTCCTCCTTCCGCTGATGCCAGGGCTGTACAGTCTTTCTCCTCGGCACAGATTGGGACTTTGGGAAATGTGAGTACTCGGGAGGCCACTGTCAGTGTCAACAGTCTGACAGCTGAAGGGAGGGGCACAGGCGTCTCCAGCTAGAATCGCTCGCTCTTCCCCTGCCGGGCCCAGGCTTCCGCCTTGGCATTCGTTTTTGGCACTCAAATGAGAGCTCTGCCTTCTTTCCATGAGGCAGAATGGAGTAGGAGTCAGATTCGGTCATGAAGAGGATTGGAGACAGGAGGGGAGGGGTCCTTTCATGGGGACATCAGAAGGGCTGGTAACTGGGTAATCATCAGACAGACGACGAAGTCAGCGTCTGCTGATTATTTTTGAACACTTATGTGAAAATAAGTTCCAGTGATCCAATTACACACATGAAAAGCCCTCGAGAACCACACTTCACACCTGAAATTCTGCCAGGCGTCAAAGGATGGGCCAAAAATTGCTCAAGAGAAGTGTCAAAAGATGGTTGTGAAATACAATAAAGGCAGCCCGGCATGTCAGTTTGGCTTCTCTGAACGTAGGCTGATGAAATAATTATCTTGATGAAAGCAATTCAGTCTCTATCAATTACCCCTGCTCCAAAACCACTTGTTTATGGAATTACACACGATGGAGCCAAGGTTACACGAGAGAAGTCAGGGGATGTTCTGCACAATTACACTGGTTTGAATCTCTCCCCCTGTTCTAAGATATTAGGCTTAAGGACGCTACATGAATTGCCTCACTTAAGGTCTAAGACAACTTTGAATTATCCTCATTCCCACATTCCACTGAAGAGGGAGATTTAATCTGAGAGAGTTTAAAATCCAAGCTGCTAATGATGGAGCTGAAATTAGAAAGGGCTCTGTCTCACTTTATTATTTTTTCTTTCTTCTTTTTTTTTTTTCTTTTTCATTTTGGTTTTTATCGAGACAGGGTTTCTCTGTGTAGCCCTGGCTGTCCTGGAATTCACTCTGTAGACCAGGCTAGCCTTGAACTCAGAAATCCGCCTGCCTCTGCCTCTGCCTCCCAAGTGCTGGGATTATTATTTTTTAAAGCATTATTTATCTGAGACAGAGTATGTAGCCCTGGCTAATCTGGAATGTACTATGTAGATCAGGTTGGTTTTGAACCCTTAGATATCTGCCTGGCTCTGCCTCTCTAGTTTTAGTGTTAAATGTAATGCACCAGAGACTGGGGAGATACTTCAGAGGGTAAGAACACTGGCTGTCCTTGCAGAGGATGAGGGTTCGGTTCTCAGCACTTACTTGGTGGCTCACAGCCATCTGTTACTCTAGTTCCTGAGGGCCGAATTCCCTTTTGACCTCTGTTGGCACCAGCATGAATATGGTACATATACATTCATGCAGGGAAAACATTCATACACATAAAAATAAATCTATAAAGTACACCACCACAACTAGCCTAATTATTTCTAATTAGTGTGTGTGTGTGTGTGTGTGTGTGTGTGTGTGTGTGTGTGTGTGTTTACAGAGATCAGAGGACAGTTTACTAGGATCAGTTCTCTCCCACCACGTGGGTCTCAGAGATCAAACACAGGTTGCCAGGGTTGGTAGCAAGTGCCTTTACCCACTTGACCTATCAGTGGCTTTGTTTTTCTTCAGAGATAGCATCTCACTATGTAGCCATGATTGGCCTGGAACTATGTAGACCAGACTGGCTTTAAACCTACAGAGATCTGTCTGCCTCTGTCTCCTAAGTGGTAAGATAAAGATGTGTGCTACCACACACACACACACACACACACACACACACATGAATATGACACACACATATGATTTCAGAATATTATAATCCACTAACTTAGATCCATTTATCAAAATTTGCTAGATATTTTACCCTACTTGTCTCTGCTTATCCTGTTCCAAATTCTTCATTCCCTATCCTGGTGTTATTTGTTTTAAATTGATTTTATAATTGCTTTTGTTTTCTATAGTATCACATTCTGAGTAAATGTCATTACAATTACGAAAGTACTTACAAAGTCAAAAACATTGTCTGCCATGATAATGTCAAGTTTATGTAATTATACTAAAAACTTTCTTTCAATAATAAAAGAAAATGAACCTATACCTTTAAATTCAAAATCGGAGATATTGAAATGCTTTCAGTGGGGCTTTCATATTTTATTTTATTATTTTAAATATTTATTTATTTATTTATTTATTTATTTATTTGGTTTTTCGAGACAGGGTTTCTCTGTGTAGCCCTGACTGTCTTGGAACTCACTCTGTAGACTAGGCTGGCCTCGAACTCAGAAATCCACCTGCCTCTTATTTTATTTATTTATATAAGTACACTGTAGCTGTCTTCAGACACACTGGAAGAGGACACCAGATCTCATTCCAGATAGTTGTGAGCCACATTGCTGGGAATTGAACTCAGGACCTCTGGAAGAGCAGTCAGTACTCTTAACCACTGAGCCATCTCTCCAGCCCTCATATTTTAAGTATACAGATATTTTATGCACAAAATACAAAAAAAATATTAGCATATATTAATTCTGATAATAATGAATTTTGCTATGGCATTTTCACACATGTACATAATGTACCATGATCACATTTGGCCTCATTATGCTTTATGTATAATAAATATACATAACTGGAACATCTTGTATGATAAGAGAATTTAAAATACTGAGGTTGGCAACGACAGATGTAAACCATTCCCAGGCACCCAGGACATACTGAGACTGCGAGAAGCCGAGGTCTTCTGAGCAAGCCTCAACCTTAACAGGTTTGCAGCTGGTTGTGGGTGAGGGGGCAGTCGGACTTACATAAGGCAACAGTGCATGCATGGTCCCATGCCTTCTGCCCACACTCCTGGCAGCCATGCAGCCACATGCTTCCATCCTCCTCTGCTGCTCAACAGGTAACTCTGTGTGCTAAGGGGAATGGCTTGGGAGGGCCACTAAGACCGCAGCAAACTCTTGCGTTACGTCACAGTATAAGACCTGTTTTAGGACTGCCACAGTCCTGAGGAGTGGAGTTTCTGCCCCAGCTGTCCCTAAAAGCTTGGAACACAACACCATCAAAAAGGATGGTGGTGGGGCCGGGGTGGGAGTCGGGGAGAGCCCTTCAGATGCGGTGTGGCCCCTTTGCCAGAGCCTGCTGGGTTTTCATCTTACACAATGTGTTTATTCCTTTGGAGTAAAGCATTCCAAAGTAAACTCAATGTCTCAGCTAAAGAACTTCACACCTATGTCTTACCTAGCGATACTTAAAGTGGTCCTGCTTAAAACCCCACTGACAACCGATGGAGTGAAACTGCGAACGCAGACTGAACGCATGCAGCCCAGAAATGGCATACCTCGTTTTCTGTCCACCTCTGTCCATTCATCTACATGAAGCATACAAAAAGAAAACACCAGTTCATGAAGCAAGAACATTAGTCGCATGGAGGCTTTACAAATACTACATCCAGTTAACTGGCCTGTTGAATTTTCTCTCTTACATTTGAATTAAATGGCTTATGTGCGTGCTCCGCCTTCAACTGGAAGCTTAAAAAATGTAAGAGTTGTAAAAACTAGATAAATGACTAATGAAAAGTTTAGCATAAGAGGAGGCTTGGGAGAACTAGCTACCTGGGGCTCTTCTTAGAAGGCTCCAGAAGTTATGTTCTCTCACACCATAAGAATATACGTTATGCCAGTGCGGTGGCACATGTCTTTAATCCCAGTACTTGGGAGGCAGAGATAGGCAGATCTCTGTGAGTTCCAGGCTAGCCTAGTGTCTCTAAAAATGCATATGCATATACATATATATATATATGTATATATGCAGGTTTTTAACATTAGCTTCCCAATGAAGAAAAATTCCAAGAACAGAGAGAAAAAGAAGTTTCCTTTTGTACAGTCTGACCCCCCCCCCCCAGATCTGGGGCCCTAGGCTTTTTAGTAGGCAAGTGTTGGACCACTGATCTCTCCCCTAAGCCCTGAAGATCAATTTTTTTCCCTCTCTCCTTCCTTTGGTAGGAAAAGTTTAGTGTACAGCCTCCTTCCACTTCCTCTCTCCTAGCCCTTCCAGTAAAGAGTTCTACACATATCTGCATGTGGAAAACCTCTCACAACTAGTGGCATTTTGGGAAACACTTGGCACTATATTATCTGGAGATGATCTCTGAAGTACACTGAACTTATGCACGCCTTCACTGAACACTGGCACAGCTTCAACATACAATATAAACAGCTCTTTCGAGACTAGTGGGTACCACTGCAAGGTCAAATTCCCCTGGAAGTCAGTCTGTCTGTCTGTCTGTCTGTCTCTCTCTCTCTCTCTCTCTCTCTCTCTCTCCCTCCTCCCATCCCCTCTCTCTCACAAGACTCGCAGGGGCAGGGGTAATTGGGCTTTGTGGCACAGGACTGTAATCCTAGCTACACAGGAGGCTCAGGCAGGATCAAAAGTTTAAGATCTAACTGGGCCTACAGAGTGAACTCAAGGCAACCTAGTGAGATGCTTGCTCTAAATCTGGCCGGATGGAGAGGCAGCTCAATGGCAGAGCTCTTGCCCCGTGTGCATGAGACTTTAAATCCAGTCCCCAGTACGGGGGGGGGGGGGGGTTGGGGAGGGAGTGTAGCGTGGTCAAGTCATATGCTTTTGGAGAGGGAGTAAATGGAGAGTAGGTCCTCTCTGACCTTCCTAAAGCAGTTATTTGTTTTTGGGGACCCTGTATAAACATCTGCTGTTTCTCTGTGGTATTAGCATCACAGGCTTGCAGTTATTTAGACATGGGGAGTTTTTATCCTCTTGAAGGTGTATCTGACCCTCCTTGGTCTGCTGTGGATAAAACGGAATGGAAAACATCAGTGCCAGCAGAGGGCTCTAGTGAGCTGCTGGTTCCTCCCCTACTTGCCTTTTTAAAATGCCAGGCTAGGTATCCCCAGATGACTTGTCTGTGACAATCTAGCTTGTTATGTTTTGCATGGGATGTAGGCCTACGGGTTCTGGGGCTGGCTGTTAAAATTGAACCAGCACAGAACTCCACTGCTATTGAGTCCTTCAGTACTACACATTTCAGGAAAACAAAATAAATCAAAAACCAAGGGAACAAACAAAACAAAACAAAACCAACAGACCAAAAGGTCACTTCACAGTCCCGTGCTCACGTGTCTCAGGTTCCTCTCCCGTAATGAGGAAGGTAAACAAGATGTAACGGGGTTTTATAAGGACAGAAGAGAGGCAGAGGCGGCTTTTGTGGTCCACTCTATTGCTTAGAATGTGGGACAACATTTAGTATGCAACTCTCACAAGCTGCCCCATTAAGAGCACACTTCCTTTCTATTCAACGCTAAATTGAACAGAATTTTAATTTCTGGTTGCATTGTGGGAGAAACTAAAGTCTGTGCTGGCCTTGTGGGAACAGGGATGGCCTCCAGGAGACCAATTTGTGATTTAAGATAATGAAAACAGATCCAAGAAATACGATTTTCTTGAGAGTATCCACGAGGACTAATTTAGCATGTCTGGGCTTTTATAGGTGTTATGTGTACAGGCGACTGTCACAATCGTACGGGCTCGAGCTCCCACCATTGGAGCAGCCACACTAACTTTTAACACCAGAATAGACGTGTGCTTAACTTTTAAACTTTATGCTTTCTTCCTCTTCTACAAGGCCAACTATTCCATTTCTTTTAGAAGCTAGGTGGATATACACTCGTGCATGTACGTGTGTGTGTGTGTGTGTGTGCGTGGTGTGTCTGGGTGCTCGAACACACATTTCAAAGCCTTGCCTGTCCTATCAACCAAACCCTTCAGATGAGGCAGTCTGGTGCGGCATCACTTAAGGACACCCTGGTTAGGAGTGGGACTCAAGTGGGTCTCAAGGCCTGGAGCGTCAAGTCACTTGCTTCTCCCACCAGCTCTGCAACGCAGGGCAAAGCAGCTTTGGCTTTTCTTGTAAAACTGGATGGTGGTGGTATCTGTATGGAAGAGCTAGGGGCAACACGGTTGGCTTTTTTCCTTTTCTTTTTGTTTTTTCTTTTCTCTCTTTCTTGTTTCTTTTCATTCTTTCTTTCTTTTTTTTTTTTTTTTTTTTGAGACAGGGTTTCTCGGTGTAGCCCTGGCTGTCCTGGAATTTACTCTGTAGATCAGGCTGGCCTCGAACTCAGAAATCCACCTGCCTCTGCCTCCCAAGTGCTCGGATTAAAGGCGTGCGCCACCAACTCAGAAATCCACCTGCCTCTGCCTCCCAAGTGCTGGGATTAAAGGCGTGCGCCACCACTGCCCGGCTTGTTTTTTTTTTCAAGATAGGGTTTCTCTGTGTAGCCCTGGTTGTCTTGGAACTGGCTCTGTAGACCAGGCTGGCTTCAAACTCACAGTCTGCCTCTTGAGTGCTGGGATTAAAGGATTGTGCCACCACTGCCCAGACATCATTGGTGTTTAAATTAAATGAAGTATTGATACAATTGAAAAACTGTTTCAATAGTCATGGGTGGTGGTTCCTGCCTACAACCTCAGCACCTGGGAGGCTGAGGCAAGAGGACTGTTGGAGCAGCTACAGTGTGAGCCTTGCTTCAATAAAGCAAAACAAGGATTGTATTGTTGCTATTATGGAAATGGGTCTTGAGTTTTAGAATCAGTTATGCATTGCACTCAGCAGTACCCCACTTCCAGGAACTGTACAGACAGGCTCAATCCGGTTCTCCCCAGAATCTCACATGGTGTGACATCTGCCATAAACTGTGGAATGAGTGAGTGGATGAAAATGAATCACTAAAGATAGCTGAGACTCTATAAAATAGAGTCTAGGTAAACCAGGAACACTATCACTCTTAACATTTTCTGGTATAGTAGCACACAACTGGGATACCAAAGCTGAGGTGGTGAGAATGGGGGGGGGGACCAGAGTTCAAGGCCAGCCTTTGCTACATGAAACCCTAGCTCAGAAAAAAAGAAAATAGTGGGCGTTCATGTAAGAACAGATAGTATGTGTATGTTGTACTTTTGACACAAGGTCTCATTATGTGGTGCTGGCTGGCCTGGAACTTACTAGATAGACCAGGTTGGCCCAGAACTTACAAGGTAGACCAGGCTGGCCTGGAACTTGCAGGGGTCCTCTTGCCTCAGCCCCCAAGGGCCTGGTTTAAGGACTACAGCTCTTTGTTTTTAAATTTTTATTTTTAAGTATGTGTATCTGTCTGGGTATGTGCTTGTGTTGGGAGGCCGGAGGAGGGTGTTGGATTCCCTGGATTTGATTGCAGGTGGTTGTAAGCTTCCCAGAGGATGCTGGGAATGGAAAACTGACCCTCTGAAAGTGCAGTAAGTGCTTCTAACTGCAGTCATGGCTTTCTCCAGCCTGGGACTACAGTTCTTAAAGTCAGAGCCTGACCCCTCATATTCTCAGAGTCTTGCCCAGTCCTCCTCTTGAAAGGCAACGCCAACTACTAACTGTGCGAACATGAAATGCACATTACAGCTTCGCTTTCAGGTGTGTAGTATTATCATCATTTTATAGAGAAACAGGCTTACAGAGGTCATCACACTTCAAGATCTTGCAGCTAGCTAAATGTGGGATCTAGACCTGTATGCCTTCAAAGGCCATAATAATGTAATTGCTAATTGACATTGTCTTCCAAGATTCAGACGACCTAGAGAAATCGAGCCTGTCCCTCCACTAGGGCACGTCTCACAGGCAGCAAGAATCAAAGTAGCCTCCTGAGGAAGGAACACAATGGCATACAACAACACTGGCAAGGTGTTCAGCGAACCTTTACTGAGCACTGATTTATTCTGATCTGGGTGTTGAAAGCTAGACGCTGAAGTACAAACGTGTGTAAGACAAACAAGTGGGGGGACACACGCACAACCCGGTGAGGCAGAGAGAAGCACAGGGAGGAGGCTGTGAGAACACAACCCGGTCCCTCTCCTTAGGAAGGAGGGAGGCTCCTGGAGGACGAGGACTCTTCAGTTAGCGGTACAGGAGGTCAGGGCAAGGGTGGAGTCATGAAGGACATAGGTTAAAGATCTACACACACTTTGGTGTGATGGGGACTCAAAGTGTCCTAATCAGAGGGCCCCAACATGTCCTGCCTAGGACTTGGTTTCCATTTAGACGGGAGTGGAAGGCTGACTGCAGTTTTAAGGAGAGATGGTACTAGATATATTTGCATTTTGTAAAGCCCTCTGGTAGCAATGCTCGGAATGAATGGAAGGGAGTGGTCCAGGGAGTTCTCTTGTCTGTCTACGCGTGAACTTACACAAAATCAGACACAATATCTGAATGTGCATGTTTAACATCAATGGAGGGTACATAAGCTGTTGTGAGGGAATTCATTAGTGTTGGGAGTTTTCATTAGTGTTCAACTGTCCTTTATGTAAACGTTTACACCTCTGCCTAGAAATATAATAGTTCATACTTAAACCCAGCAAATCTGGTGAACAAAGTTGTTTGCCAAGAAGTAAGAAAAACTGGCAGCATGTTCTGGGTGGTCGTTTCTCTCTGCATTACACATGGCATGATTTTGCATTTTACAAGCTTTCCAATAGCATTTTCACAATTGCAATCCCTTCCAACACTTAGAAAATCATTCTTATGTATATTATTTTAGGACCCTACATTTCTAGAAATGGCTTCTGAAATGAGCATGACCAGCCTTCAGCTTATGTATGAGGACAGAGACTCGGGCGAATCAGCATCTGTTTTGCGGGGGTTAACGGATGGTTATACCTGCCAAAAGTATACTTTGAAAACAGACAAATTTCCAGAGACCGGGAAATCGAGGACTCAAGCACTTTAAGTATGTCCAATGTATTAGGTTTCTCTGTGGGGAAATGCTCTCTTGGAGAATTAATTTGACTCCTGAGGGCTTCCAACTGCATGGGCTCTGCGTCTTTTGAGAAAGATACCCGGCTGCCAAAGAGAAGTGCGCAGAGGCGTTGGTTTGGCTATTGGGATGCGAGGAAGGGGGTCAGGTGCCGGTCTGCCTGTGGGCATGAGGGAGGAGGACAGAGGGGGACAGTGCTAGGCTGCAGCTCTGGATGCATTTAGTGCGCTGAGGAGGGGGATAGTTCAAGACTGCGGGGGCGTAACTTACCTTTGCGGGCCTTGTCTCCGGGGATGTTCTGGGCCCTCAGTCGCTGGTCTAGGACGTAAAGCATCTCCCCGCCCAAGTTCAAAAAGAGCAGCGGCAGAGTTCGAACCGACATAGTGCTGGAAACCTGCAGGGTAGGTGAATGAAGAGCCCCAGGGTTTGGGATTTAGCAGCCTGGAGGCCCCTACGCGTCCATAGCCCGGTTGCTGGGGCAACGCTGCGGAACAGAAAGGCGAACCAATCAGCTGGTGGGTTGATAGGAGGTGGCCCGAAGACTTGCGCTTATTGGGTCAAGTGACAAAGACCGCTCCAGGGGATTGGTCCGAACGGAGGTGCGCAACGTTGGCCTCCGGGGAGCGCTTGTTTTGAGTTTTCCAGTTGAGCTTCGATGTCGCCGGGAGTCTTCCAGCCGGCCGCACTATCTGTTGTGGCCTAGCTGGGCCCAGCCTTCGCACCGGAAACTAGGAAAGTCAGCCCCAGCGTCTTCGGAGTCGCTCGCCTAGAGTCGCGGTTCGCCGTCGCCTGCTGTGCTGCGGGCAAATTTGTGAGCCAACTCCCAGTGTCGCGCAGAGGAACCAGTGAGGTCATTGCAAGCGCTGCGAAGGCACTCTTGAGTTATATTAGTCCCTCATCTCAATTAGTTATATCATTTGTCTCCTTTCTAAACCCTCCTGGAAGCGATGTTATGCCGGATTGATTGCCTCAGTGAGGCAACCCAGCCCGGCCCTCCTAGCGGCCTAAGTAGCACCGGCACGTTTCTTCTCCGCCTACGGCTAGACCTTTTCAGATGATTCTTGTAGATTTCAGTGTTTCTGCTAAGCATTTCTCTCTTCAGACACAGCAATCTTGAGACTTGAGCTTTGGAACTCACATCCACCTCCGTTAATAATCAGCCACCTCCTTTTTTTCCTTGTAGAATTCTCACATTCCTTAATTCCCTTTTCTGTATTCCTACGTTTCTCATCACTGCTCTGATGCTGTTGGACTAAATGTCAAAAGGCACTACTTGCAAAACACAGCACATTCCTTTAGTGCCTTCCTTCCTACTTCTGGCATCCTCCACGTCACACATTCTAGTCGTTTTCCTTTCCTCCTAAGAGCCAAACTTTTTAAAATTGTCTAGTACAATTTGAGCCTTTTTGTTTTCTTGAAACAGGGTTTCTGTGTGTAGTCCTGGCTGTCCTGGAACTCACTCTACAGACTCCCTTAAGAGTTTTATCTCTGGGTATTGTCAGACTGTATATATGGACTTCAGAATCAAGACAGAGCTAGGAGCGTGGTGGCACTTGCCTTTGATCCCAGCACTTTATAAGTAGAGTCCAGCCTGGTCTACATAGCAAATTCTAGGACAGTCAGGACTGGGACCCTGTCTTTACAAACAACAAAAATCCAAAACCAGAGAGAGAGAGAGGTTTGAACACTAATCAGCTTTCGAATTTGGACAAGTTGTCTAAGTTTTCCAAGCCTGTTTTCAATAGAAAGACAATTAGGCTGGGCAGTGGTGGCAAAAGCTTTTAACCTCAGCACTTGGAAGGCAGAGGCAGGTGGATTTTTAGATTTGAGGCCAGTCTGGTCTACAGAGTTCCAGGACAGCCAGAGCTACACAAACAATGTCTGGGACCCCCTCTCCCCTCCAACACACACAAAAAGAGAAAGACAGCCAGCTTGAGGACTAAAGGATTTAAGTATCAGGTGATATTAAAGTGCCCATTCCTGCGGGCCTGACCCTCTGCTGGGGCTTTCTCTCCCTGAAAGGCTGGCGCCTGGTCCTCTAAACAGGTGTCCACTCTAGGCCTTCCTCAGGCTTCCTGGAGGCAACAACCAAACAGTTCAGCTTCACTTCTGATCCCTTCTACCCTTACCTCCTCCATCTCGGGGATGCCCTCAGAAATAATTTTCCCATCCTGACATGGCGCATTTTTCTTTTTACATATCCTTCCTTGGCAATTAAACTTTTGGAGAAAGGGTTTCATGGAGTCTAGACTGGCCTCAAACTAGCCATGCAACTGAAGATAGCCTTGAAATGATATTGTTTCTCCCAAGTGCTGGAACTAGTCATTCGAACATCAAAGCTCAGTATACCCATAGGCAACACACAGCCAGGGCCTCAGTTACCTTAGCGGCGCCCAAACTGCTCTGGTTTAGTCCTCAGCCCTCATCTTTCAGCTGCTCTTCAGTAGCACTCTAACATATCTTTCTCTTGGTGGCATTTCTCTTCTCAGAATGAGGTTCAGAGTTCTTTCTTCAGTATGATGAATTTTTTTTTCAAGACAGGGTTTTTTGTTTTGTTTTTTAAAAAAAGATTTATTTTTATTTATATGAGTACACTGTAGTTGTCTTCAGACACACACCAGAAGAGTGCATCGGACACCATTACAGATGGTTGTGAACCACCATGTGGTTGCTGGGAATTGAACTCAGGACCTATGGAAGAGCAGTCAGTGCTCTTAACTGCTGAGCCATCTCTTTAGCCCAAGACAGGGTTTTTTCCGTGTAACCTTGGCTGTCCTAGAACTCACTGTAGATTACGCTGGGCTCAAACTCAAGAGATCTGCCTGCCTCTGCCAAAGTGCTGGGATTAAAGGTGTGCACCACCACTGGCTGGCAAACTGAATGTTTCTATACCTGAGTTCCATTCATAGACTGAAGCCCTAACTCCAAAGTTACAGTATTTGAGTCTCACTGTCCCTGAATGTGTGCCTTTATTAGATTTCTTTTCCTTTTAACTTGAAGTTCTTCTGCCTAAATGCTGTTTCTCTCATCCAGTGAACTCTTCCTCATCCTTTAGGGCGGTCCAGTAGACAGCTCCTACGGCTGCCAGCATTACCACTCTGAAACATACCATGTATCTGTTTCTATGACTGCATCCTCTGGGGTGATGGCAGGGATTCTGCCTCTGAGATCCCAGAGCAAAATTAAAAATAAACTCCTTTTCCTCAGGTTAAAAGAAGGCCATCTTCCATCATTCTTCAAGGGAACAGACTTTATTAGTTTACTTTGGTTTTCTCTGGCAGGGCATCTGAAGGGTTCTCTGGCACCCCCTTATTTTTTTGTTTTTTGGCAGCAGCTGCAGCAGCTTTTAAGGCCCTTCTTTGCTTCTTCAGCTTTTGCACCTCTTGGTAAACCTGGTGGATGAAAGGGGGTAGGAAAAGACTTTGTAATTTTATGTAAAAATTTGGAGCAGGTCTGTGGGAATTATCTCAGTGGAAACCCCATTCTTTCTGCATGCGTTGGTGACCTCAGCCAGTTCTAGGCCTTGATCAGAAACAGACTGCTTCTCTCTTCACTCTTTGCACCTCAGGCCAGGGAGGCTGACCAAAGCAACCAACTGTATGAATTCGTACCCGAATGCACAGAGCCTTCTTGGCCAGGAAGCGGCGGTGAACCTTCTGGGAATGCAGAGGTGGTAAGGTATATTCTATCCCCAGCTCCTTGCATGTCTTTTCGAAGACATCATAGTTGGTCTGACGGAGGATTTTGAGCAGCTTTTTCCTCTGGTCGATACTCATCAGCAGATGGCGTTTGTGGGCTTTGTCCTACAGAAGAAGCTGTATTATTTGTTGTTTTGAGACAAGGACTCACTTTGTAACCCAGGCTGGCCTCAAACACATAGCAATTCTGTCTCAGCTTCCTGCTTGCTGGTATGACAGGCTTAAGCCATCACACTTACTCTTAATTTCAGTTTTTTGTAAGTATCAACATTGCTTCCCATTAATGATATACGGTCATTTCATCATTTCATTGAAATGTCCCTGCAATCTTATACAAACATTACCACGGTTCTGCAGGAGGTATTTGCCATTGTTCATAGTTTACAGACAGGAAAACAAAGGTTTAGAGAACTTATTTGCTCCCAGAGGTCTTTAGACTGTTGACCCTGAGGGCAAGCCTTGAATCTGCCTCTAATGACTGCTTGGACTCCCAATCTCAGTCTTCCCTGTACCATGCATCCACTCAGCTTCTCCAGCACTTAGGACACTGTCAGCTTGAGTAGGAAGAAAGAAAACCTTGTTTGTTCCAGGTCTTGCTCCATGAGGGGCTCTGCAATGGAGCTGGGATTCTACATCTCAAATGAGCAAAACTAATTTTCAAAGAGTATGTTCAACCATGGCTTCCCAAAGTCACCATGACTTTAAGTAGAAGTGACAGAGCTATTATTCATGCATTTAAAAACTATTTATTAAGCACCCACTATGTGTCAGGCAGTGAGCACGCTCTACAGTTTGTTTTCTTGACTACTGATAACTCCCAGCAGAGTCCTTCTGTCCCTCTAGAGGCAGGAAGGGAGTGTTTTCCTTACTAGGGTTGAGGGCGTGACCTCTTTGGTATCACAGTCACTAGCTTCTTAGGACCAAGAGCCCTTTACTAACGCCCCCCCCCCCTTGCTATTGTGGTTAGCCTGGGGCTTACCTTTCGATGTTTCTGCATGTGTTCTTCATAATTGCGGATCCTGACAGTCAAGGCAACGACTGAAACCACAAACCACAGAGGATGAGAACTGGGCATGGAGGAAGGGAGGGCCCAGGCCCACCTTGTGTTTTAAGAGCCAAAGGAGTAACAATCAGCGATGCTCTAAATCCCAAAGCACTCTGAAGTGCAAGACCTCAAAAAACCTGTGGATCATCTTTCTACTAGAAAAGCAAGCCCAAGAAAAGGAAATCCATACTTCCATAAAGGCCATTATCTATCATGGCAAATAGCATTGTGTATGTGTGTGGAGGGCAGAAGGTGGTTGACACAGTCTCATTATAAGGCTTGGCTTGACCTTAAATGTGCTTTGTGGCCCAGACTTGTAACCAGCTTGTCTTTCTTCCTTTACCTAGAATTATGGGTGTGTGCCACTGGGCCTGGCTGGTAAGCAGAACTCTTAATGGCAAAACTAGTCCTATTTTTTGACCCTGTGATACAATGTTTTCATCTACAAAGCTCATGCCTGAGAACCATGCACTTCAGTTAAAAAATTACTGGAGACACAAGCAGGTAGATCTTTGTGTGGTACTAACATAGCAAGTTTTCAGATCACCGGTGGTTACATAGTGAGACAGTGTCTAAAACAGTGGTTCTCAACCCTGTGGACCGCAAAGGGTTTGGAGGCCGCATATCATATTTACATTATAATTCATAACAGTAGCAAAATTACACCTACAATGGTTGGGGGTCACTACAACATGAAGAACTGTATTAAAGGGTCGCAGCTTTAGGAAGGTTGAGAACCACTGGCCTAAAAGGAAACAAACACCCCCTTCAACTGTTTTAACTAAGCTTATGATTTTGTGTTGAGCTGGGCTGCGTGCCTAGCTACCTTGGGGCACATGCAGCCTGCAGGCCTCAGGTTGAACACACTTGCAGGAGCATTAAATTCAGGAACTGTAGCATGCTGTCATGGTTAATATTCACTATTGTACTAGAGGTTCCAGCTAATCATTGAGATAAAACTTAAAACTGTTAAGAGGACCCAGGAGTGGCTCAGTGGGTACAGGTACTGTGGCACATCCGTGACACCCGAGTTCAATCCCTGGAATCCATGGTGGAAGGATGGGAGGACAAAAGGACAGATGGAAGGTCGGACATTGAAAACTGTCCTGTGAGGCACACGCGTACATGCACTCACACACACATCCTTCCACACACAGTGAGAATAATAAAAGCCAATTCTCAAAATTTTATTTTTTTTCCTGCGTTTCCATTAAGGTCTCAGAATTAAAACTTCTCACTTGCACTTGGGAGGCAGAGGCAGGAGGATTTCTGAGTTCGAGGCCAGCCTGGTCTACAAAGTGAGTTCCAGGACAGCCAGGGCTACACAGAGAAACCCTGTCTCGAAAAACCAAAAAAAAAAAAAACTTCTCACTTAAACGGCTGGAGAGATACACAGGATTAAGATGCTGTTCAGGAGCTTCAAAGTCCCACTCCTAGCAGATGGCGGCTCACAACTGTATAACTCCAGTTCATGGGATCTAAAGGCCTTTTCTGACTTCCGCTGGCACACACAGGCAAAACAGCCATACACATTAACAAAATTTTTAAAAAAGGGACTGAGGCTCAAAGATAGAGGAGGTAATACCAGCTGTAATGCGGCCACCAGCTGTAATGCGGCCACCGGCAGCCGGGAAGGAGCCCTGCAGACCCTGCACAGGCCACCACGTCACTCCCCTGCTACTTCCTGGTTCCACTCAAGAGGCAGGCTGTCACTCACACTAATGAGGGCTACTGCCAACTCCAGCCGGAAACCAGAACAGGAACCTGGAAATGTTCCATACTCGTGGGCATGGCAGCACTCCACAGATGTGAGTCTCACTGTTAGTAGCCTAAGTTTTGTTTCCAAAGTATGTACATATTTTCTAACATCTCAGTCTTGCCACAAAGTAGGAAATAGAACTTCAGCCCTGTCCCCAGATAGCTCCATCTTCAGACTCTGCTCTGGAAGCAGAGACTCCAGAGAAGAGAGATGACCTGTTTGCCTTCACACAGAGCGATGGGCAGGCTCAGCTGTTGGCTCCAGCATCACTGGACCTGGGATCCAGAGTCCCAGCATGCCTCTCCCCTTCCCAAGCCACATCAAGAGCCTAGGCTAGGTACCAGCTAGCAGACTCCTATGCATCCCCACCACCAAGGGCCCCTGGACCAACTTCGAGCCTCCAAGGTTCTGGAATCCTCAGGGTTTTCCGCAATCTTGTTCATCAATTGTTCTTGCTTGATTTTTAACTTCTCTTTCTGTTGAAGACAGAAATTAGGGGAAATCTGAATGGGGAAATCCTCTAGAGACTAACCTTCCTGACTGGAAGGCTACAGTCACAGCATCTAGGCCAGAGTTTACTGTATTCACTATAGCCTTGGCCAACCACATGGCTATCCATAGCCTCATGAGCTCAAGGCTAGAGCTAAACTTAAGAAAACTAGTTTGCTGGCTGAATGTCCTGAAGATGTACTTATTCATGTACACATCCCTATAGGCTCTTATATTTGAATGCTTGATCATCAGGGAATGACACTATTTGAGAGGGTTAGAAGGCATGGCCTTGTTAGAGGACATATATCACTAGGGTGGGTATTGAACTTTCAAAAGCACAAGCCAGTCCCAGGGTCTCTCTTTGCCTATGGATCACGATGGGGTCCTCAGCTACTGCTCCAGTGTCTGCCTGCATGCTGCCATGCCTGCACCATGATGATACTGGACTAAACTTCTGAAATTGGAAGTAAGCCTCCAAATAAATGCCTTCTTTCATAAGAGTTGTCTTAGACATGGTGCCTCCTCACATTAAGACATCATCTTTAATGCGCACCAACTGTTTATCAGATGTCAGAGGCACAATGGAAGAACAAAACTCTCTTCGTGGTGCTTGGTTTGGACTGAGAATGACTGTGGGATAAATGCTGTGACTGGGGAAGCCTGGAATGGAGGGAAGGAGTTCCCAGGGAGAAGGCTTACAGTGGCACAGGTACTCACTTACCCTGTTGGCCATTTCCAAAGACAAGATTCTTTTCACAACATCATCAACCCTGCAGAAAAAGAGCAATGAGCCGAGTATGGGAAGGGGAAGAAATGGTTTTCTGAGAGTGTATGTGTCTCTATGTGTGTAGATTATATTCACGGGCACACAGGTGCCTGTGGAGGCCAGAAGAGGGCTCTGGGTGACAGGTGCTTTTGAGCTATCTGGTATGGGAACAAAACTGTGTCCTCTGGATGAGCAGCAACACTAACTACTGAGCCATCTCGTCTGTCCATGCTGTTTCACTGGAGTCTCAGAGGGAAGAATGGCAGACTGAGACCTATCTTAAAGGGGGTGGTACTGCTGTTGGAGAGAGGCTCAGTAGTTAAGAGCACTGTTCTTGCAGAGGACCCAAGTTTCTAGCCCTCACAAGTGACTTATAAGCACCCATAACTCCAGTTCCAGGGAACCCAATGACCTCAGACACTGTAAGCGCCAGGCACTCATGTGGTGCACAAACACACACGTGAGCAAAGCACACACATAAATAAATCTAACAAGAAATGGGAACAAAAGCCAGAAAATGAAGAAGGGGGATGGTCAGATGCATAAAGGTGCTTTCTGTGTAAGCATGACCACGGGAACCATAAGGCTGTGAAGAAGAACTGAAGTTACACAGCTGTCCTCCGATTTCCACATGTGGGCTTCTTAGGCCCATCTGCCCCAACCCCCAGTCATGCACATTACACAATAAATACAAATTAAAGAAAAGGTAGGGACTGGAAAAATGATTCAGTGGTTAAGCATACTTGTTCTTGTAGAGGGTCAGAGTTTGATTCCCAGCACCCACAGCAGTTGGCTTACAACCTCCCGTGATTCCAACTCCAGGGTCTCCAATGCCTTATTCTGACCCCTGTGGGCACTCACACCTATGGGCACACATACACATGCTGATACACACATGCACATAAATTTAAAGTGCAAGAACAAATGGCAGTTACTTCTACAAGAAATGCAGCTCTGGTCTGTCGGACTGAAGACAGCCAGACAACTGGGGCTAGGCGGGCTCGAATGCTCTGGTCTTGTCTCAGGGAAGGCAAAGGAAGGATCTCCACCTCAGATCACACAGCCAGACTGCACAGTAAGGAAGGTCGGAGCCAGCCCAGGAGTCTAGTCCTAACTCT
Source organism: Tokudaia tokunoshimensis (assembly GCA_036184795.1). Classification (NCBI taxonomy): domain Eukaryota; kingdom Metazoa; phylum Chordata; class Mammalia; order Rodentia; family Muridae; genus Tokudaia; species Tokudaia tokunoshimensis. The sequence goes on along the minus strand of BTHU01000005.1, from coordinate 109,479,265 downwards.
TATCGTAGTTGTCTAACACAGAGCATTTATACAAATAGGACACAATTTCTTCTCTTGCAGGGCTTCTGTGGAGCCAAAAGGAGAGAGATTTCTACCAAGACCAGGAGAGCATGTTAGTTATTTGGCATCTATTCCTATGAAGTCTTTACTCAGAGTACCAGAAACAAAACGGGGAGCTGAGCTCTATGAGCACCAGGTGCCCAGCTGCCCACCCGAGCCCATCATTCCTGGGGCCCTCACCAGTGCTCACCATGTCCAGGGCTCTACATAACCAGCCAAGTACAACAGGCCAAGTCTTTAAGTCACCCCTTTTTACTCCCTGCCCATCCTCCCAGGAACTCCTGTACCCACAAGTACGTTTCTTTCTGCTTACTTCTCCATGTTGGGGATGATGTTCTTATATTCTTTGATGAATGTGGAAGAGGGTGGTTCATCGTCTTGCTTGGGCTGGACTGTCAAATGCAGGGACGGAAAATACTCAGTGTTGACTCCCATTCTGCCAGGCTCCACTCTTCCCACTCATTCCCCAAATCTGTGGGAGCACCTAGGTCTCAAGTAGGCAATGGACACATCGAAGCTCTGTTTCTCTTCTGCAGCCCTTGTGGGCACCTGCTTCTATTCTGCATGTTGCAAACAAGGGGTCTTTCCCAAGACATGCACTGTGCCTGCAACACAAACCCACTTGGTTCTACAGCTATCAGGTTCCTCACTGGGAGAGGTTCTCCCGTGGACAGGAGTGAGATTGGCTTCATTTGAACTACTCAATTCCCCAATCTGGTTCATAGTCTAGAATAAGTACTTAACAAGGCTTGCTGGTTGACCACATGAATGAAACAAAGGGTTAGAGGAAGTGCAGCTAGCTTTAAGGGAATGTCCGTATCCAGTACAGATCACGAAAAGCTCAGTTTTTGTGTATTCATTCCTACTGTGTTATTGGAAGTGAGGTTGAAGCCTGGAGTCCAACCCAGTCCAGCACAACCAAGATGATCTATCCTCTCAAGTCAGACTCTGTTCTGCCACTATGCAAAGGACACCAGTGGCAATAAAGACGATTATATCACAGTTTATTGTGTACAGGGTTACGGGTGCTTTTCATACGCTGCCATGATTGAATCCTAATAACTGTTCCAATGGATCCTTTGACACTCATTTCAGTGCTAACTCACAAAAAAGCAACTTGCCTCAAATAATACGTGTTTGTTAGAGGGCCCTAAGGCATATTAACTTAGTATGGGAAACTGCTTACTTCGTCTCAGAATAGCAGATAAAAAGTGTTACATTTGTAGAATGTAACTCTTTCTAGTGTTGCCAGCCAAGCACTCACTCACTGGGTCCAGCCAAGCTGGACTGGGTTGATGAACCCCAGGCTTCGACCTAACTTTTATCTGACACAGTAGGAACGCACATACCAAAGCTGAGCTTTTGGTGATCTGTATTGTCAAATGAATGAGTGCTTTCACTCGAAAGTTCTTACTCCTACCTTCTCCTGCACCCCATACACAAACGCTCTACATAACGTGAATGTAGGGGGGTCTTTTGGCCCGTCCCTTTGCGCACCACCTCTGTCCCCTTGTCCACACCAAGCCTTCCAGGCGGTCACTCTTTTACCTTAAGTCTCAACCCAAGTCCTCGTACCTGGTTTCTGGACGGCGTATGCACGCGCGGCATGCAGGAGACCTATGCAGAACAGAAAGAGCTGAGACTTATTTCCTTACATAGCCCCGCATGACCCTTCTACCACGCACTGCGTGCACCTGCACCTAACTACCGCCTTATTTCCATATCTCCCGCTTCATCACTCCTTCCATAGCCATCACCCTTTCTTGTCCTGTCACTGCATTTCTCTTGTCTCCGGGTGCCTGGTATCCGCCATCTTCACCCAGGCCCAAGGGACCCAGCTTGGCGGCTCACTCGGAGGCTGCAGGCCGCAGGGTGCGTAGGGCAAACTGGCGCTGCTTCCGACCTTCAGCGCAGGGACTGGGGCCTGTGTCACCGCCTGGGCACGAACGGAGCTCAGCGCACGCCACGCGGCCCGCAGCATGGTGACTTCTGACTAGGCGGGCCCCCGCCGCCACTGTCCGCTCCGCGGTGGCTCCGGGTTACACGGGCGCAGCCATGATGGTTCAGGCTCGACCAATCGAGGTGAGAGCTCGACAAGAGCAGCCGAGGGCTGAGCGAATGGATTGGCTCTGGAGCGTCAAAGAGGGGGGTAGAGCCCAGGGATTTGCCCTGGTGGGCGGCCTGTCTCTTAAGTTTACAGGTCTGAAGCACTGTGTACTCTCTAAAATGTCACCCATTGACCTTGCTTCCGGCCTTAATCACTTTCTAAATTCCTTATGTTCTTGACCTGTTCTGCAGTTCTCAACCTGTTGGTCAAGACACATTGGAAGGCGGGGGGGGGGGGGAGGGGGGAGTTGTAGAACGACCTTTTCATCACACATCAGATATTTTCCATATCAGATATTTACAATTCATAATAGTGGCAAAACTGCAGTTATGAACTAGCAACGGAAATAATTTTATTAGAGGTCTCCACAACATAAAGATCTGTATTAAAGTGTCTCTGCATTAGAAAGGTTGAGAACCACTGCCTTAGGTCCTAGTTGTTTTAGGGTTTCTGTGGGGCCGTCCATACCTTCTTCTTTCTTGGTCCTCCTCCAGAGTCCGGGGCCCTGTAAGAATCCCCAGGTTCCAGCCTTTTTTGGTTTTTCGAGACAGGGTTTCTCTGTATAGCCCAGACTGTCCTGGAACTCGCTCTGTAGACCAGGCTGGCCTCGAACTGAGAGATCCGCCTACCTCTGCCTCCCAAGTCTGGGATTAAAGGCGTGCGTCACCACTGCCCGGCAAGTTCCAGCCTTCTTTTGTTGACTTTGTATCCCAGTGACTAAGGATGGAGATTTTGGAAGGGTACTGAGCTGTTATTATGAGACCCTGTGGGCAAAGTCTACCTTTGTGGGCCGCAGCGTTCTCAAAACTTCAAACGAGAATGGTAGTAATGTCTTTTACATTGTTCAGCCTATAGACTGAGGCAGCTGTATATAAAACACATGTTGAAGTAGTATTCAGTACTCAGCTGTGATAAAAGTGAAATGAGGGACTCCAGGGCAAATATAAAGGAAAAGTAGGGGGTGTAAGGAATGGGCCAAGGAAAGAACACACCATCCCAAGTCTGAGACCAGGGCCAGAGGAAAGTAGACCCAGACATAGACAAGGCTTTTCTGAAAAGGTCCCCAATAGCACAGTATTGGAATAATCCTGACAAGTGTGGTTACATGAAATCAAATTGACATTGGCAACTGGAGATGTAGTTTGGTGAGCAGAGTCCCCGTCTAGAATGCACAGTCCTGTACATTGGGGGTAGTGGCGTACACCCTGTGATTGTAGGACTTTGGAACTGAAGGCAAGAGGATTAAAAGTTGTTCGAGGCCATCCCTGGTTGCATAGCAGGTTTGAGCCCAACCTGGGCTACATACAACTCTGTCTCAAAAAGGGGCGAGGCAGGGGAGATGGCTCAGTTGTGTCAGAGTGAACATCCAAGATCAGATCCCAGAAGCCATGTAAAAGCCAGGCACAGTGTGTACAGTTCCAGTGGGGGGTTCAGGGAAGTTGAGTAAGTGATCTCTGGAGCTCATTGCCCCCCACCCCCAGGAGAGCTGAATCCAGGAGCTCCAGACTCATTGAGACCCTCCTTACAAAGTGAGGTGAGCGCTGGAGAGATGAATGCTTGTTGCTTTTGCAGAGGACCTGGGTTTGGTTCCCGGCAGCCACATGACTGTTGACAACCTTCTGTAACGCTCCTTCCAGGGGCCTGATGCTCTGTTCTCACCTCTGAGCGTCCCAGGCATGCACAAGGTGCATATATACACATGTAGTCGAAACACTCACACATGTAAAATATTTTAAAAAAAGAAAAAGAAACGTAAGGTAGATGGGCAGTGGTGGCATGTGACTTTAGTCCCAGCACTTAGGAAGCAGAGGCAGGGGGATCTCTGTGAGTTTGAGGCCAGCTTGTTCTACCTAGCAAGTTTCAGGCTAGCCAGGACTAGTGGAATCCTGTCTCTAAAAGAAAACAAACCGAGAGCTATGGAAAGGAGAGTTCAACCTTTGTGTGGGGGTAATCAGAATGGGAGAACATTTGATCAGTTAATCTGCTAATGGAATCACATATATTACACAAGGAACTCCAATAATTAAATTGGAGTTGACATACCAAATCATCTGTGAATTCATGGACAAATGAATTGGTCAGATAGTTCTCAAAAGAAGAAGAAATAAGAATTGTTAATAGATATTTGAAAAACTGTCCAACATGCCTGGCCTTACTGGAAATGCAAATGAAAAATGCATTGAAATGCCATCTCAGCCCAGGAAAAATGGCTGCCACCAAGGCCAGGAGTGACAACAAATGGTGAGGATGTAGAGAAAAGCAAAGTCTTTAATTTTTGTTTGTTTGATAGCCCTGGCGATCCTGGAACTCACTCTGTAGACAAGTCTGGCTCAAACTCAGATATCTGCTTCCTTCTGCCTCCTGAGTGCTGGGATTAAAGGTTGTGCCACTGCTGCATAGCTGAAAAAGTTCTTATACATTGCTACTGGGAATGTGTGTGTGTAATCACCACAGAAATCAGTGTTGGAGTCTCCCCAAAGGGAAAAAGTCCAAAACCAATCAATCAAACACCAAAAAAACCTAAAAATGCAGCTGGGTACGAAACTCTGGTTAGGAGGGCTGGAAGAAGACCAGAGTTCAGTTCCGAGCATCCACATGGTGGCTCACAACCACTTGTAACAACAGTTCTAGGAAACCAGATGTCCTCTTCTGTCCTCTGTGGATTCTGTGTACATGTGGTACAGACATATACAGGTAGGTGTTCAGACACATAAAATAAAAATATTAAGTTCTTCAAAAAAAAAAGAGATAAAGCTTGTCTTTGTAATTAACCTCTTTAGTGATAGCCTGCCGTGAATTTTACATTCTGGCTTTTTTTTTTTAAAGATTTATTTATTATTATATCTAAGTACACTGTAGCTGTCTTCAGACGCACCAGAAGAAGGTGTCAGATCTCTTTTATGGATGGTTATGAGCCACCATATGGTTACTGGGATTTGAACTCAGGACCTTCGGAAGAGCAGTCAGTGCTCTTAACCACTGAGCCATTTCTCTAGCCCCACATTCTGGCTTATTAAGTAATTAAGTTTTTTTTCTACTTATGCTGAGGATCAAACCCCAAGATTCATACATGTTAGGCAAACGTTCTACCACTGAGCTACATCCTCAGACCTGATTTATTGTTTAAGTTATGCTTCCTCAGTAAGATTTTATTATTTTATATGTATGAGTGTTTTGCCTGCATGAACCTCACCTGTGTGTCTATTGTCACAGAGGCTGGAAGAGGGCACTGGATTTCCTAGAGATAGAATTATAGATGGTTGTGAGTCACCATGTAGGAGCTGAGAGTAAACCCTGGGGCCTCTGGAAGAGCAGCCAGTATTCTTAACCTCTTAACTGCTGAGTCATCTCTCCAGCCACCACCACCCCACTACACACACATGTATTCCCTCTCTTTCTCTCTCCCTCCCTCCCCCCCACACACGAGAGAGAGAGAGAGAGAGAGAGAGAGAGAGAGAGAGAGAGAGAGAGAGAGAGAGAGAGAGAGAAAGAGAAAAACAGACACAGAGTGGGAGGCAGAGAGTGACTCTTGAGTTGCTGTATCATAACTTGGTCTCAAATGGACAGTCTTCCTATTTCAGCCTCTCAAATGTTGGAATTATAGTAGTAGTAGTAGTAGTAGTAGTAGCAGCAGCAGCAGGGCTCCTTTCTTTCCAGGTTTCTCTGTGTTCCCCAGAACTCCAGTTCATTCCAAGTATTGAAGGAAAATTGCCTGTTTTCTGATTATCAGTTTCAAGTCTCCACTGCCAGTCTGGCAGCTGTCTATGGGGGAGCGAGTCTTGAATCTTAGATGCTAGGTAAGAGCAGACTAAAGGCAGGCAGGCAGGCAGGCAGGCAGGCAGGCAGGCATGCAGGCAGGCAGACAGACAGACAGAGAGACAGACAGACAGACAGACAGGTGATAGGCAGGCAGGCAGACAGACAGACAGACAGACAGCAGGCAGATAGGAAGGAAGGAAGGAAGGAAGGAAGGAACAGATGAATGATTCTGAGAAATATCTTCTTGACTGCTGGGCCCTGAACATAAAAGCCACTGACTGGTATTGGTGGTGTACGCCTTTAATCCCAGCATTCAAAAGCAGAGGCAGGTGGATCTCTGAGTTTGAGGCCAACCTGATCTACAGAGTGAGTTCCAGGACAGGTAGGGCTGTCTGAGAAACCCTGTCTTGAAAAACAAATAAACAGGAGCTGGAGAGATGGCTCAGCAGTTAAGAGCACTGACTGCTCTTCGGGAGGTCGTAAGTTCAAATCTCAGCAACCACATGGTGGCTCACAACCATCTATAATGGTTATTATATATTATATATAATATATATTATATATATAATATCTCTATAATGAGATCTGATGCCCTCTTCTGGTGTGTCTGAAGACAGCTAAGTGTACTTACATATAATAAATCTTTGGACCGAAGCGAGCAGGGCCAGAGCAAGAAGGAAAACAAGCCAAACCAACCAACCAACCAACCAATCACAGGTAAAAGATACTTAGCTATGCTTAAGCAACTCCTTTCTGGGACCAGTGAGATACCTCCATGGGTAAAGGTGCCACTAAGCCTTGAGTTCAGTTCCCAAGAAACTTATGTGGAGTCTAGAGTTAATCCCCACAAGGTGTCTTCTGACCTCTGCCTGTGAACCCCCACTCCCCACAAAATAAGTACATGTCATAAAAAAAACCCTTTATTATTTATTTAGCTTTTGCTTAATTTTTGAGACAGGATCTCCCTATGTAGTCTGGTATGGCCTGGAACTTGCAATCTTCCTGCATCTTCCTCCCAGATGTTGGGATGCTAGGAATGTACAACCACATCCAGCCAGAATTTCTGAAAATACCAGCCCCAACTCAAGACCTACAATCAGTCTAACAGACTGAAATTATATGAAAGAGGAAAGGTGACTGACTGGTGGGCTGTAAGTAGTATCTATCTGTACCTTAGAGTGTGAGAGTGACCTGGGGGTGTAGCCTGTGGAGGTTAGAGTAAAGGAGAGGTGCTGGGGGCCAGAGATGAAGACACATTGGGCCTTGCTGCTTCTCTCAGGGCCAGTAGATTTCAGTGGAGTGCTCTTCTCTGAATAGGCCAGGGCCTCCAAGATGCAGGGTCCTCCAAAGTCCTAGAAACCCCCTTGTTCTTCAACTCCATGGACCTGGAGCCCCTGAAAGAGGGGAAAATCAAATGGAGGCCCAAAGACACAGTCATCTTCCTGGCTTGGAGGTTGGGGCACGAAGGGCTCTTGGGGTCTTGAATGGAACCAGATGTTTTCATAAGATTTAGGGCTGGGTGTGGGGCCCCCCAAGAGGGGCTGAGTAGAGTCACAGCGAAGGTACCGCACTGTTCCTGGACTGGTGGGGCTCCCAAGCACCTGACCATAGAGGACCTGGTCACTAGTGCCAGAGGGAGGCTGGAACTTGCTGGAAATTTCTCTTGGATCTTGGAGCACGTAGGCCTGAACCAGGGCTGGAAGGCTACCGGTCCCAGAGCTTTCACTGGAGTCCCAGTGAGTTGGTTTCTTGTCTTCCTCCAGCTCAGTGATCTTGGTGATTGACGGCACGCTGGAGCCCCAGAAGCTGGGCAGCTGGAAGGTTTCCTGAACACAGGGATACAAAATGTGGCATGGTTAATCTCAAATGTCTGCTCCACACATCGTTCTTTCCTGGGATGAGGCAGTTATATGGGATCTCCCTTGTTGCTATGCAGCAGGGCACAAAGGGATCTACTTGCCTGGCAGCTGTCCGTTCCTGACATGCACCTGACACATGACTCTCACCCCACCCTTCGCCACCCATGCATCCATTGCATAGTGAGGTGACCAATCTTTGAGAGTCAAACTCAGGCCTACATCTCTCCAAAGCAGTGTGTGTGTGTGTGTGTGTGTGTGTGTGTGTGTGTGTGGTTGGAAGTGAGGCTCAGGTGTGTGTTCCTTTGAAAGGCAGACTCTTACTTGTCTGCCAGTCAGTTTAGACCCCCCTCTGCCTCATGATTACCTCTGTCATGATGGTGGGCACCCAGGAGCTCAGGCTGCTGTGAGCTGGGTCTGGCACATTTGGCCAGAAGAAAGTCTTTTTGCTGCAGAAGGAGACAAGTGAAGTTTGGGTCAGCTTGCCATCTGGCAGCTGAAGAGGGGAAGAGGCATTAGGGAAGACCTCCCAGATTGAGGCCCGGAAGTCTGGGAGGGCAGGAAGGGACTTCCGCACCCATGGGTCAGAGGAAGTCACTCACCTGTACTTGCAGCAGAACCAGGCAGCTGCACAGGTAATGGACAAAAGTATGAAGCAAAGTATGCCCAGGAAAATGTTTAAGTCAGATGAATCTGAGGTGAGAGAAAGAAAGCGAGAAGAGTTTAGGGTGTGGTTTTTCCACTGTGGGTCATGAACCCTCGGTGGCGCTGAATGTGGGGATAGTCAAATATTGGCAGGAGTCAAAGGATTCTAAAGAATAACATCCAAAAGGTCATTTAAAAAAACCAAAAACGGCCCAACAGTGGCGGTGCACACCTTTAGTCCCAGCACTTGGGAGGCAGAGACAGGTGGATTTCTGTGAGTTTGAGGCCAGCCTGGTCTGCAGGGCAGCTAGAACTGTTACACAGAGATACTCCATCTTTAAAACCATAGGGGGGTGGGGGTGGAGTGGAAGGTTTGGAGGCTGGAAAGATGGAACAGTAGTTAAGAGCACTGACTGCTCTTCCAGAGGACCTGGGTTCAATTCCCAGCACCCACATGGCACCTCACCCCTGTCTGTGACTCTGGTTCCAGAGGATCTAACGCCCTCACACAGACACACATATAGGCAAAACACTTGAAAGTAAAATATTAGATAATTTTTTAAAAAACCCCAACACATACACATACTTCCAACATACTTCACCTGCGTTACATCACACAAGTTCACTGCAGCCTTCGTGCGCACTTTGCACAGTGCATACACCATCACATCACACAACATCACCAATTACTTCCCAAAACACCTTGGCTCAGATTCACGACTACTGTACGCTACGAAGCCCAGATTTTCAATGTGTTTTCTGTGCACCCAGAGGGTCTTGCCGTCGCAGGAACATATGCTTTGATTAGCAAAGCAAAGACTGTTGTTTTGTTTTTGTTTGGTTTGGTTTTCTTTTTTGAGACAGGGTTTCTCTGTGTAGCCCTGGCTGTCCTGAAACTCGATTTGCAGACCAGGCTGGCTGGATCCACCTGCCTCTACCTCCTGAGTGCTGGGATTAAAGGCGTGCACCACCACGTCCCTCTAAACCAAAGACTTTTAACATTTTCCTGCCATCAGTCCTCAGCATGTGGATACTGAATTAGTCTATCTTTTGACTGAATCATGTTAAAATCATCAGATCTTATGTTAAAGGACATCAGATCCCATTACAGATGGTTGTGAGCTGCCATGTGGTTGCTGGGATTTGAACTCAGGACCTCTGGAAGAACAGTCAGTGCTCTTAACCACTGAGCCATCTCTTCAGCCCAAAATAGGATCCGATACCCTCTTCTGGTGTGTCTGAAGAGAGCGACAGTGTACTCACATACATAGAATAAATAAATATATATATATTTTTAAAAAATTGCTTTTTGAGTTGCTGATTTGAATTTCACAAAAAAGAAAATAAACTTGTTGGATGAATTCTGGTTTGGGATGAGTCCAGAATTCCCAATTTCTGAAATGTCCCTAAGCATATGTTTGCCATTCAGTACTATATTTTTATGCAATGTGTCCTCAGCATTGATGACTGCAAAGATCAAAATATTGATTAACTCTAAAAAGCGCTGAAGATGGCTAAGATGCTCTTTGCCCTGCAGTATCCAACATCCAGCCAACATTTAATTATCTGTGTAAAAAGAAGCAAGCATATCATGTGATTAGTATGTAGGTTTGTTTAGTCTATAATAAAGAAAATTTATATGCCTACCAAAGAATCATTTCAAAATAAACGTATGGTTTGTTATCAGTTAAGCGTTTAATCTGGGTACGTTTTACATGCATGCATGCCCAGAATTATGTAAAAGATTTTTGTGTAAAAAGGGGCTAACCCAGGCTTGGTGTCACATGCCTTTATTTCCAGAACCCAGGAAGCAGAAGCAGGTAGATCTCTGTGACTTCAAGGGCAGCCTAGTCTACAAAGTGAGTCCAGGACAGTCAGGCCTGGTTACACAGAGGAAACCCTGTCTCAGAAAACCAAAGGAAATAGAAAAGGGTTTAAAAGGGAAGAGGTTAAAAAGTCCTGGGCAGCCGGGGCGGTGATGGCGCACGCCTTTAATCCCAGCACTTGGGAGGCAGAGGCAGGCGGATTTCTGAGTTCGAGGCCAGCCTGGTCTACAGAGTGAGTTCCAGGACAGCCAGGGCTATACAGAGAAATCCTCACTCTGTAGACCAGGCTGGCCTTGAACTCAGAGATCTGCGGGCCTCTGCCTCCTGAGTGCTGGGATCAGAGGCGTGTGTCATTGCTGCCCTGCAAGATTTTTAACTTTTTAAATTAGAAAAACAAAACAAAACAAAAACCAAACACATACATAATCTCCTCTCCTCTCATTAAAAATTGGGATTTCTTTTTATTTACTTATCTTCTTGAAAGAGGATCTCACTTTGTAGCCCTGGTTGGCCTGAAACTATGTAGATCAGAATGACTGTATACTCACAAAGCTCCACCTGCCTCTGTGTCCTTAGTGTTGAGATTAAAGATGTGTGCCACCACACCTGGCAGAAGGATTTCTTGAGAGACCAAGTGGGGGACCCTCCCAACAGCCAACGCTGTCAGCCCCGTCCCCTTACCTAGGGCCATGGTCATCAGGGTAAGGCCTGTACTGTTGGTGGACCCTGCCCGACTGGTGGCCATGAGGTAGACATGATACAAACTGGCCGGCTTCAGGTGGTTCAGGACAAAGCCATGGAAGGAGATGTTCAGGGTGACGGCTGCGGGTGGAGCATATGATCAATTTGGGGTGCTAACATACCTCTGTATGTGCTGAGGAATGCCTCTGGCAGGCCTCCCGGGCTTGTGGGGAGCTAAGGATCGACTCACAGAAGGAGTGGTCCTCAGCATCGTCCCAGAAGATGGTGTAGTGGGTGAGGGGTATCATCCCCAGCCAAGGGGTCTCAGGTACCCACTCTAGCTGTGCCCAGGTCCTGCCAACATGCTTTAGATGTAGCTCTGGAGCGTGAGGAAGGGCTGTGGAGAGAGAGGAGATCAGAGGGATGATATGATCAGGGCAAGTGAACCTGACTGGTCTCAGGTGGGCTTCTGGACTCAGGACCTGGGACATACTAGAGATGACCAAGAGGAGAGAGCTCAAGGAGCTGAGTGCTTGTGCATGTCCTTAATGCTAGCACACTGGGGACTGAGGCAGGAGGATTGCTGTGTACTTGAGGCCAGCCTGGGCTGTGGTATAAGACCCTATTCTAAAACACCTATAAGAGGAGCCAGCAAAATGTCTCGGCTGGTAAAGTTCTTGCTTCTTGCCCTGCAAGGCTAGAGAACTGAGTTCCATCCCTGGAGTCTGCATGCTTTTTGCTTTTCTGCTGCTGTAATATATACCAGGACCAATGTCTTAACTCCTTGTTGAGCGAAGTCAGAGAGTTCATTCAAGGAGAAACGGAAGCAGGAACCATGGAGGAATGCTACTTGCTGACTAGTTCTTTGACTCGCTCATCTAGCTTTCTTATACAGGCCCATGCCCACCACCTGAATAGTGATGGCGCTTCCTGTAGTGGGCTGGGCCCTCCCACATCAGCCATCAATCAATTACAATGATTTCTCATAGAAGCAATCACAGGCCAATATGATGTGAACAATTGTTCAACAGAAGTTCCCTAGACCCAGGTGACTTGAGGTTCTATCAAATTGCTAATGAAAACCAGCACACCATACAAAGGTGGACTGAGAGAACTAAGTGTACAGAGCTGTCCTCTGGCCTTCCCAGGCGCCCCGGCATGTGTGTGTCCATTCACACACATCATGCACACAAATAAGTGAACTAAAGCAACAGCAAAACCAACAAAAATCAAACACAAAACCCCAAACCAAAAGCAAACATGGGGGGTGGGGGAAAGAGATAGGTATTGATAAATCGAAAGAGATAGGTAGATAGGCAGATAGATAAAGATCCTTTCTAAGAGAGCACTCTTTTGTTTGAGAGGCAGCGGGAGGGTGGGGGTATCTCACAAGGCTCAAGCTGTCCCCAAAATCACAATGCTACCTCATCAGAGTTGCTAGGGTCAGAGGTAGACCCCACTTTGTCCAGAGCTCACCACCACCACCAGAATTTCATGTGAATCCAGTTTATAGCTCCCAGAGGCAGAGCCTGGGTTTGAATCTGGTTCTATCAGCTTGGAAATCTTTGCTGTCTGATTTCTGCCGCATCTGGTTTTACCAGCCTTGGTGTCTGGTTTCAGTCACTCACCCTCTGAACCATGTCAGGTACTTGATTCAGTTCTTTCAGATGTGACCCTGGGTTTCTGTTGGGGCCTTGGGTTGTTTCTGTGAAACTTGCTCCATCCCTGATTCATGGTTCCCTGTCTGCCACCCCATCTTCTGCCCAGCTTTGGGGAGCCCAGTGTAAGCCATGATGGAAAGCTCCCACCTCAGAGGCCAGAAGTGAAAGGGTCCGTCCCATTTATCCTCAGACTCCCAGTCGCTAGAACCCAGATAGGGAGAGAGGAGAGGATTCTGGGAACACTGTGGGCAGACAAACCTTTCTCTCCAGAGTAGGTACAGACATTTACAGGGGGGCCCACGGTGCCTGGGTACAGGGGAGCCACTGTGATTCTGTAGAGCTGAAAGGGATGTATATTGTCTGTGGAGAGAAAACGGGACAGCACTGAGGGTGGGGGCTAACCTCTGCTATGCAGCCTCAGACTCCCATTTCTGCATGGCCTGATTTTGACTACGGGGCTAAGCTCAGAGATCTCTTTTAGCTCATTTGATGGAGGTCACAAAGGGAACGTGGAGCAGAGAACCAGAACAGGAGTGGAGTATGGGCTAGAGAGGAGGAAGAACTTTCCTCGTGTAAGGGTTCAATGCTGGGAGGCTGCCTCCATAGGGAGGCTGCAGCTACCTCTAGATAAGCACCCCTCCCTCTGTTCCTTCTTCTTATCCCTCAGCCCTTCCCTCCACCCCAGGCCTGCCTCACCCTCTAACAGAATCCCAGTGGTGTTCCCATCAGGCTCTATCCTCCAGGACTTATGGCTGTAATTGTAGCTGCGGGAATTCAGGCCCCACTCAATGAGATAGCCTTGAGGCAGAAGGCTGGGGGCTTCCCAGTCTACCCAGATGGTATCAGGGTCTTGGGCCATGGCATGGAGTCTGCTCACAGCTGGACCTGGAGATAAAGCAGGAAGTAGGAGTGAAGACGAAAAGTACGCAGGCCTCAGTACTAGACCCTTGGATCCAAATCCTGCCTTTGCTACCTGTGATCCAGGGTATGTTAACACCTGAGTGCCTGTGATCCAGGGTATGTCAATACCCGATCATCAGGCTCCTCATCTGTAAAGGGAAAGCCCCGCTTTGTAGAAGCTTGTGTGATAAAGGAGGGTGCACAGAACAAGACTAGCACAGAGCCCAGCACCATCTAGCTTAATGTGTGTGATTCACTGAGTTCTTCAACAGGGAGGCTCTACAGTTGTCTCCATTTTATCAACGAGTAAAAATGGGAGATACAGAGAGGCTGAGAGGCTTACTAAAGATCACACAGCTCAGGGGCTAGAGAGATGGCTCAGCATTTAGAGCGCTTACTGCTCTTCCGAAGGTCCTGAGTCCAAATCTCAGCAACCACATGATGGCTCACAACCATCAGTACAGCTACAGTGTACTCATATACATTAAATAAATAAATAAATAAATCTTTAAAAGAGAGAGAGAGCGAGCGAGCAAGAGAGAGAGAGAGAGCGAGAGAGAGAGAGCGAGCACTGGCTGCTCTTCCAGAGGTCCTGAGTTTAAGTCCCATGCAACCACATGGTGGTTCACAACCATCTGTAATGGGATCTGATTCCTACTTCTGATGTACAAGACAGAGCACTCATATACATAAAATACACGAATAAACTTTTAAAAAGCACACAGTTCAGGGCTGGGGAGATCATTTAACTGGTAAAGTGTTTATGAGGCAAGCAGTGAATTCGGTCCTCAGGTTCCATGGTGGAAACAACAGCAAATGAAACAGGCATGTGGCATTTGTCACCCCAGCACAGGGAAGGCAGAGGCAGAGGCAGGTAGATCCCTGACGGAGACTCTAGTCAGTGAATTTCACACCACTGGGAGATCCTGTCTCCAAAAAAAAGTACACAGCACCCAAAGAATGACATTTGAGATTGTCTACAAGCTGCTCTATTCATATACACACATGCAACTTGTGGGATTCACACTTTCTCTGTCATCCATCCATCCATCCATCCATCCATCCATCCATCCATCCATCCGTATATACAACATGGATATGCAGGTATGTATATTCCTCCAGAATAACCTAGTTCTTGCCAACAAGAATAATAATTTAGAAGTTGGTTCAAAGTTTACTGCCTCCCAGAGGCAGTGTCAGTGCATACACTTGCAGGTTCTGGAGACAGCAGGGGCCAGGAAAGGAGGTCACATGTCCAGGCCACTCTGTTAGCAAGTGGTTGACTAGACAGGTGGGTGTGTAGGCAGTCCAGCCTGCAAATTCCCATGCTGCTCTCTGCCACTCAGCTGCCAGTCCCCCTTTACCTTTGTTCTCCGGGAAAATCACTGGAGTAGGTGAAGAGGTCCCTGCTGTGTTGTAGGCCACAAGTGTCACGTTCTGGGCCTCTGAGGGCAGGCGGAAGATACAGCTGAGCTCTGTGGTGTTGCAGAGGTGTACGTCCTGCCCTTGCTGATCTGAGGAACTCCAGGAGAGCAGGTAGCCTTGGATCTGTCCACTGTCTTCCTGCAGGGGTGTTGGCTGTGGTGGGTGAGGAGGAACATGGTGAGGGAGCTGTCTAGTTCATTGTGTTGTGAATTAGTCAGTATCTGAGAGCCGTGGACCAGCCATAAGAACTGGGCCTTAAGTCCTTCCTCCCCCTCCCTCTCTTCCCTTGTGGCAAGAACTAGGAGAGAAAGAAGAAGCCAGCCAGCACGTGACACTTGCTTAACTATTCTTTGAGTGGACTCTTTGGGGTACAGGTGACGCCAGAACCCTTCAGTGCAGTCTCTCCCCAAGGTCACTGCCTAACTTCTGAGGTATGTGTAAAGTGCTTGCAAACTGTCTGCCAGGCACACCACAGTTTCGAGCCCTACTTTGGGGCTCTGTTAGGAGGGTTGGAGGGGGTTTCAGAGAGTCACCTTCCAGAACAGCTGCATGCTCACTGTCCCTGGATCCAGTTGCTTCTTCTGCCACCATGTGTCCAGTCTGATGGTGGGGGCTGTAGATGGATGGTGGAAGATATAGATGAAGAGATGAGATGAGAGGGTTTTGGTTTTTTTTAAGTATGACTGGGGCTGGAGAAATGGCTCAGTGGTTAAGAGCACTAACTGCTCTTCCAGAGGTCCTGAGTTCAATTTTCAGTAACCATATGGTGTCTCACAACCATCTGGAATGGGATCTGATGCCCTCTTCTGGTGTGTCATATACACTAAATAAATAAATAAATCTTTTATTCATTTTTTTTAAAAACGAATTTTTTATTTGTTATATGTAGGTACAGTGTAGCTGTCTTCAGACACTCCAGAAGAGGGCATCAGATCTCATTACAGACGGTTGTGAGCCACCATGTGGTTGCTGGGATTTGAACTCAGGACCTTTGGAAGAATAGTCAGTGCTCTTAACCACTGAGCCATCTCTTCAGCCCAAATAAATCTTTTAAACAAGTATGACCATTTGCTTTCTTTAGGCTTCCCACCCCCCTGAGACAGGGTCTCTCTGTATAGCCCTGACTGTCCTGGAACTCACTCTGTAGACCAGGCTGGCCTCGAACTCAGAATTCTGCCTGCCTCTGCCTCTCAAGTGCTGGGATTAAAGGCATGCCCTAGGTTTTTTTTTTCCCTTAATGTATATGAATACACTGTTGCTGTCTTCAGACACACCAGAAGTAGGCATCGGATCCCATTACAGATGGGTGTGAGCCACTATGTGGTTGTTGGGAATTGAACTCAGGACCTCTGGAAGAACAGCCAGTGCTCTTAACTGCCAAGCCATCTCTCCAGCCCCAAGATGAGAAGGCTTTGATGGCAGGCAGGGAGGTTGGGTCCTGGACTGTGCTCTGATGACTTCTCCTGCCTTCTTACCCTTAATGGTGGGCCTCAGCTGCAAGCCAGGGCTCCAGCTGCTCCAGAGTCCAGGCAGAGATGAGCGGATGCATCGCATCTGTAGGGTGTAGACTGGGGCCTGATGGAGCCCGCAGAGCTCGAACTGGTCCTTGCTGGAAGGCAGGTGAGACACCTAGTGTGTGGAAGGTGATACTAAATCCAACTCGCCCTCTCTCCATCCCCCACCTCCATCTCCAGGTTGTTCTCGGCCTCACCAGAGTCCAGTTGGCTCCTCCGAGCTGTGGCTGGTAGCGGAGTTCACACTTCTGCTCCATGAACTCACTGGGCTTCCATGGCTTCCAGCTCAGCCACAGGCAGCCAGGCTGGTGAGAGACTACATCAGGGCCAATGTCCAGGGCCTGCAGCATGGGAGGCTCCAATTTCACTGTAGGAGGTGGGGTTGTCAAACTTTCCCTGCCTAATGGAGAGGCTTAGCTCCCCTTTCCTTCCTGGGTCTCCTTCAGTCTCATTTCTTCTGCTGCCATGATCTCTAGCTGTGCTTGGGTATGAGTGTCTGTATTTCTTACTAGGTTGTTACCGCTAACTGGTTGTTACATCTGCTTACATCCATTTCTTTCCAGATATCCAGGGGTCTGCTCCCTCAGCTCCTCCAAGGGTCTAGTTAGTCTTAAAATCACCCGACATCATATTTTATTTATTTTGTCACCTAAATTGTTGTAATATTCCAAGGGAGGGACTTTTGAGGCTTGTTCAACTGCCCTCTCTACCTTTAGGACCTCCATAGTTTTGCATGAGGTGGGGGCACAGCAAGACATAAGCTGAAGCCTGGGGTGATGGATCATTGGGAAAGAGAGCTAGCTAGCTGTGCAAGACTGACAACAGTTCCAGAACTCATATCAAAAAGCACAGTGCAGGATTGGAGAGATGGTTCAGTGGTTAAGAACACCAACTGTTCTTCTGGAGGACCTAGGTTCAACTCCCAGCACTAGCCTGGAAGCTCACAGCTGTCTGTAACTCATGTTCCAGGGGATCAGACACCCTTATTCAGACATACATGCAGGCAAAATACTAATATACATTAAAAAAAAAAAGAAAAAAAGCTCGGCTGGAGAGATGGCTCAGCAGTTAAGAGCACTGGCTGCTCTTCCGAAGGTCCTGAGTTCAAATCCCAGCAACCACATGGTGGCTTACAACCATCTGTAATGTCTGGTGTGTCTGAAGAGAGCAGTAGTGTACTCATATACATAAAATGAATAAATAAATCTTTAAAAAAAGGAAAAACCAAGCCGGGCGGTGGTCGCGCACGCCTTTAATCCCAGCACTTGGGAGGCAGAAGCAGGTGAATTTCTGAGTTCGAGGCCAGCCTGGTCTACAGAGTGAGTTCCAGGATATTCAGGGCTACACAGAGAAACCCTGTCTCAAAAAACCAAGAAAAATAAAAGGAAAAACCGAAGGATAAACAAGATAAAAGAACGAACATGTCCTTCAGCATCTGGTCCCCATTTCTGTCCTCTCTGCCTCTCTTCCAAAATGTCTCTGTCTGTGCCTAGGTCTGTATTCCCTCCTCTGGGTCTTCCAATTTGGGGACTTTTCCATTTTCACACACCCAGTGTCACTCACCAACATCCATGGGGTCAAGGCACAGCTTCGGGGACTCGCTGGACCCTAGCATGTTCTCTGCTTGAACCCAGATGACCATATTCTGGTACAGGAGCAAGTGTTTGCGGGGGATGGAGCAGTTGCTTTGCCTCTTCTTTGGCACACAGTCCAGGATCTTACCATCCTGGTGCTGACAGTCGGCGCGGCTCCTGCCAACAGGCTGGGCTTCGGTGCCAAGCAGAGGAAGAAGGCAAGGCTCTTCTCTCTCTCTCTCTCTCTCTCTCTCTCTCTCTCTCTCTCTCTCTCTCTCTCTCCACCCTCCGCTGCCTCCCCCCATATCTCCTCACCCCTACAGGGACTTGTACCCCAAACCAGGACCAGAAGGAAGGGGCTGGCACAGAAATCCTACATACCTGAAGCTCTTTAGGATGAAGTTGGTGGGCAGGTGGGTCTCGGGGCCTGGCTCCCACTGGCAGACCAGGCTGTTGGTGCTGAGGTACATGAGGCAGGATAAGTTGGAGGGGCTGGCAGGGGGATCTGGATAGGGTGAGAAGAATGTGAGGAGCCCTCATGGTGTGTGTGTGTGTGTACTTGTGATTTTACTTCCTTGGTGGCTATTCCTTCTGTAGTGTGGACCTGTGAGGAGCAAGTATCCCAGACCCTCAGCACCCTGGTGGCCCCTTTGTCAGTGACAGTATAGCCTGGGTTTTATTACGGTTTGGTCAGTCATTCATTAGCCATTTCATCCTTAAGTGACTAAACTGCTCTCTGCCTCAGTTTCTTTATCTGTAAAGAGGAGGTAATGCTAATAAATTTCTCTCTCCTAGGTTTCTTTCTTCCTTCTTTCTTTCGTTCTTTCTTTCTTTCTCCTCTTCTTCTTCTTCTTCTTCTTCTTCTTCTTCTTCTTCTTCTTCTTCTTCTTCTTCTTCTTCTCCTTCTCCTCCTCTTCCTCCTCCTCCTCCTCCTTCCTTCCCCAGTGTTTCTCTGTGGCCCTGGCTATCCTCGAACTCACTCTGTAGACCAGGCTGCTGGCCTCAAACTAAGAGATCACCTGCCTCTGCCTCTTGAGTGCTGGGATTAAAGGTGTGTGATACCACCTGGCTCTCCTAGACTTCTTTAAGGGCTGTGGTGGCTTCATTGAGAATGGACCCCCAAAGGCTCATGCTTGAAGACTTAGTTCCCAGTTGGTGAGACTGTTTTGGAAACCTTGTTGGAGGGGGTGTGTGTCACTGAGGGTGGACTCTGAGATTTGTCCAAAAGATTCGTCTTATTTCCAATTAGTCCTCCATCTCCTGCTTGCTCTTCAAGATGTAAACTCTCAGCTGCTTCTGTCACCAAGCTTTTGCTCTGCCCTCATGAGCTCTGTCTGGAACTGTAAGGTCAATTAAATGCCTTCTTTTACACATTTTCTTAGACATGGTGTTTTGTTATAGCAACAGAAAAGTTGCTCATACAAGGGCTCAGTAACTTCCTATGTTCAGGCTGCTCCCAACTGTGTCCACGCAGGTGGTAGCTTCGATGATCACTTCTTTTCTGCTGGAGACAGGACTCCTGATACAGTCCGTGCTACTGTCTAACTTACCATCCTCCTGTCTCAGTTTCCAAGTAGTACCAGGACCACAGAAGTGTGGCTCCATGCCTGGCTGTTATTGCGTGGTGTGGATTAGAATCCAGAACCTTGCTCATGTTGA
This sequence comes from Tokudaia tokunoshimensis, assembly GCA_036184795.1. Lineage (NCBI taxonomy): Eukaryota > Metazoa > Chordata > Mammalia > Rodentia > Muridae > Tokudaia > Tokudaia tokunoshimensis. The sequence goes on along the minus strand of BTHU01000005.1, from coordinate 109,459,598 downwards.
GTATGTATTCTACTACTGGGCTACATCTTCAACCCTGGAACCCATTTCTTTTTGAGGGTATGGGATAGACAGGGACTTACTATGTTGTCCTAGCTGCCCTGGGACTCTTTATGCAGATCAAGTTGTCCTCAAAGATCACAGAGATCCTGGGAGGCAGGGGGGAGTCATTTGACAGGCGGTGGTGGTGTGCACCTGCACACCTTTAATCCTAACATTCAGGAGGCAGAGGCAGACAGAACTCTGAATCAACAACAGCTAGGGTTGTTACTCAGAGGAACCCTGCTTGAAAACCACCTTCCTCTGCTGGGATTAAAGATGTGACATCATGCCTTGGTTCTTATTTGTTCCTTATACCTCAGCTTGGCACAAATTATATCCTGCTCAATTTGGAAAGAAAACTGGGACCAGACTGAAGAGGAGCTGGAAGTAAGCCCCTCTTATGGCCAAGAACCCAAGCTTGCTAAACAGCCAAATAGACGAGTGGTTCTACAAGGACCCCTGTGGGTGTGGCCTCACCAGGTGTCAGCTTCTTCACTGGAGAATTATAGAATAATAGGAAGAACCACACCCCCTGTTGTACTCACAAAGGGCTACATGAGCAAGGTCTTAGCTCTCCCTGGTTTTGTCAGAGGGGCATTAGAAGCAGATGGGTAGATAGCTGGAGGGACTTACAGCCTGCTCGAAGCTCAGCTTGATCCAGGACCTGGAAGCTGTTGTCCCATGGCACTAAGCAGAAGAGGAAGGCCTGTGTGTAGTTCAGGTGAGGCAGAGTGATAAGGGACTCCTGGGTCCCGTCAGGCAGATGATGCTGTCTGTCCCCAGGCTGGATGGGCTCATCTTGCAGTCTCCATAGGATCTTTGGCTGTTGGTCCAGTTTGCTGCAGTTTGGGCTGACGGTGCAGGAGGCCAGGACAGGATTCCCCAGGTGGACAATGGGAGGTGAGATCCTGATGTGCCCACAGCTTTCCAGACCTGAATTGGTAAAGGGTGGGCTCTGGAGGACTCTTTTTCCAGGCCAACATGGGCCAGGTCAAGATCTTTAGATTCCTAGCCTCATAGCCCTCCTCTGTCTTTTTACCCTCCCATCAGGACCTGGGGGCTAAACATGAAGAGTAAGTGAGAGACCTGCAAGATGTACTATGGTGAGAGACAGAGACAACCATGTGCCCACAAATGGTTATCCATGGGCTCAGCAGAGAAATGCAGCCCCCCACTTGCTGTGGTGTGAACCTTCTCTATGGCATGAACACCCTCCCCCTGAGGTGTGAACACTCCCAGAAAGTAGGAACACTTCCTGAGATATGAACACTCCCTGGGCTATGAACACTTCCTATCCTGTGTGTCCCATGGTGTGAATGCCCTGTGGTATAAATGTTCCCCACTGTGTAAACATCCCCCCCCATGTGAATACTCCCTGCTGTGTGAACCTTTGCATCCTGTCCCCTTCCAGAATGCAGTTATGAACCCAATCTATCCCTCTTAGCCAGCTCCACTTCCCCACTATGGAGGGACTGGGTGGTGAAAACCACAGTCAGAGTGATAAGAACCCCCAAGGCCACAGCAATCTTTGTCAGATTCAGATCTGTTTGTAAGAGCGCCTTTGTGTGGGCTGGAGAGATGGCTCAGCGGTTAAGAGCACTGACTGCTCTTCCAGAGGTCCTGAGTTCAATTCCCAGCAACCGCATGGTGGCACCCAACCATCTGTAATGGGATCTGATCTCTCTGAAGAGAGCAATAGTGTATTCATATACATAAATAAATAAATGGTAAAAGAAAAAAAAGAGTGCTTTGTGATTGTGCCATTTCAAAGGCGACTGTCTGAGGCAGGCTGGTGTGGTGAGTGTGGGCCTGGATACATGGGCATAGACTGCATGTCTTACTTATGGTTAATGATCCTGGTATATGTCACTGGGACCCCATATGCCTTACTTCTTTCATCTGTGAATGGAGATTAAGAAACCAAACAAAAGAGTTTCTGCCAGTTAGATCCCAGAGCCGTCCCTGTAGGGTGGACTAGTCATGCCTTACATCCTACCTAGTACCTCCACAAAGCTGCAAGGATACTAGCATGAAACAGGCCCTAAGATAGGGCGGGATAGTAGGGTTAGCTTCCTACTTTATAGCCTTATCTCCTAGCCAGCACTACTACTAATCTGCTAAACACAGAGACAACCCCCCCTACTCTAAAGGAACTTCCTCAGTTCTGTGGGCAGTTGTCACATCTCCACCATATTCCAGCCTCCTGTGGCTGGGTGGCTGGCATTATCAAGGCCCTGACTGGGAACAATAACTCTCAGTACTTGTCTACAGCGAGTCAACATCAGGCTCATTTTCCTTATTTTTTATTTTGTTTCATTTTTTGAGACAGGTTTTCTCTTTGAGTCTTTGACTGTCCTAGAACGCACTTTGTAGGCCAGGCTAGCCTAGAACTCGGAGAGATCTGTCTGCCTCTGCTTCCCAAGAGCTGGGACTAAAGGCATGCGCGACCTCCACCGGGCTAAGAGAATCAGATGTTCTAGCACAATTGTGAAGAACAGTAGCTGTCAGGTCAGTGCGGGTAGCCAAGGTTAGGATGGAGTTCCAGATCCCTGCTCCTGGCCTCTCTCACTCTTCCAGCTCTGACTGGTTTCTGCTTGCAGACACAGAGTCTGTTCCTAGAGAATCAATGTGCTCTCTCCCATCTGTGGATCTCTGGCCTGCTGCCTCCCTTTCATGGTGCTCTTTAGACCCTCTCTCGCCAGCTTAGCACATGGGCATCCTGGCGAACCAGACTATATCCTGGCTTTCTGACTCCCTTTGTAATTAGAGTGATTACTGCCTTGCTGCCTCTAAGTTCTGTGATGTAGAGGCCTTGGCTGTTTTGTTCACCGCCTGACTCCCAAGGTCTGGCACACAGCGGCTTGGGAGACCAATGCCTCCCTTTTAATCCTCCTCCCCAGCCCCTGACTTACTTCTGGGGAGTAGCAAGACGATCAGGGTAACTCCAGTCAGGCTGCAGGCTTCCAGCCCCACCATTTTGCCAGCTCGGTGCTTACCTGGAGGCAGTGGGGGACGGTTAAGGATATTGCAGCCAGAGCCTTGCTATGCCTGAGTCTGCACAGGATACCTGACCCCTGAGTCTCAGTGTTTGCAACATGGAGGTAACACTGGCCTATACTGCTTTTGAGAGGAAGACACGAAATGGTTCATATCAATGGTTTTCCCCTCACCAGGGCATCAGGAAATGTCAGTGTGTGCAACACACTGCCAAGGTCAAATCTACCTCCCAGAAAGACCAGGGATCAGGGCCAGGAGGGGCGCAAGCTTTTCTTCCCTCTTGCCCCTCATATCTCTGTTTACTAATCTTTTTTGTAACTGTGCTGGCTAGTTTTGTGCCAACTTAATACAAGCTAGAGTCATTTGGGAAGAGGAAATTTCAGTTGAGAAAATACTTCTACCAGATTAGCCTGTGGGCAAACCTGTGGTAGGTAGGTTTTCTTGATTGTTGCTGGATGTGGGAGGATCCAGATCATTGTGGGTAGTGTCACCCCTGGACAGGTGGTCCCAGTGCTATGAGAAGTCAGGCTGAGCAAACCATGGGAAACAAGCCAGTAGGAGTACTCTTCAATGGCTTCTGCATCAGTTCCTGTCTCAAATTCCTGCCCTGACTTCCTTCAGTGATGGACTGTTGCCTGGCAGTGTAAGGTGAAATAAACCTTTCCTCCCATGTTGCTTTTGGTCAGGGTGTTTTATCATAGCAATGGAAACCTCAGAAAATAATCTCACATCAACATACCAGTTTGATCATCTCCTGCATCCACATGCGCGTACGCGCGCGCACACGCACACGCGCGCACACACACACACACACACACACGTACACACATACACACTGAGTGGGAAAGACTTAGCCCCCAGGGCTCAGGATGCTGGTTCCCCTCTCCACTCATTTGTGTTGAAGTAGGGGTATCTGGTACCCCTGTACCTGGTACTACTGTATCCTTCCCACAGGTTATGTTAAGAGCAGAAATCAGGACAGAGATCAGGCATCCTCTCTATGTTGCCTGGGGCTGGCATGTTTAACATCAGAACAGTCCCCTATGGAAGCTCTGGGGGTGGCAAAGAGGCTGGGAGCCCAGTTCTGACTCTGGCACTTACCTGCCTGGTGAACTTGGATGAGTTACTTCACCTTTCTGAGTCTCAATTTTTCCATCTGGGAAAAGGGGCTTAACAATACCACTCATGTCTCAGCAACGCTACAACGATGAAGCGAGACAGTTAAGATGAAAGCCTTTGGCACAGTGCTCGAGGAACAAGCTCTCAGAAGCAGTGGGCTATCTGTGTGAGCCCTAAAGGCAGGAAATGAGGCAATGGAACCAAGAGGACTTAGTGTCCCAGGACAGCCTCCTGGGACAGCCACCTTGTCCTTGTCTGTGCTACATTGCCCAGGTCTACTACTAGCTCCAAGGCTCTCAGGCTCTTCCCACCATCTGGCCATGTGCTGGGTTCTGCAGCTGCTCTGACCACTCTGAGCACTGTGCCCACGGACACAGCTGATGCCATAACTTGAGACTGCTACAGCATCCTCTCTGTCTTTTGCTTTTGCTCATGCTTGCCAACTTTGCCCCTGGCCTCCCTTCTCCTGTCCCCTTCCCCTGGGCTCCCTTCTCCTGTCCCCTTCCCCTGGGCTCCCTTCTCCTGTCCCCTTCCCCTGGGCTCCCTTCTCCTGTCCCCTTCCCCTGGGCTCCCTTCTCCTGTCCCCTTCCCCTGGGCTCCCTTCTCCTGTCCCCTTCCCCTGGGTTCCCTTCTCCTGTCCCCTTCCCCTGGGCTCCCTTCTCCTGTCCCCTTCCCCTGGGCTCCCTTCTCCTGTCCCCTTCCCCTGGGCTCCCTTCTCCTGTCTTGCTCTTTTGAAATTCTGTCTGTGGGAAGACAGGGAGGAAGGGAACATTGGGAATAAACTAAGGGAGAGAGAGCTGCCCAGGCGTGACAGAGATAAAGGATCGATGGATCGATAGATGGGTGAATAGATGGGCTGGGGGAAAGAGATACACAGAGATAGACTGAGCAGAGCCTAGCCCAGTGGCATGGGTCTGAGAGCAGTTACCCTGAAGTGGAGGCAAGTGTATTACAAATTCAAGGTCAGCCTGTGCTATAACAAGGAATTCTAATCTGTTTTGGGCCACTTGATGAAACCTGTCTCAAAAATATAAAGCAACCGGGGCTGGAGTGAGAGCTCAGCTGGCAGAGTGCTTGTCTAGCAGGCACGGAGGCCTAGGCTCGATCCCCAGTACCACATTCAGTATCATGCCTGGTGGTGTAGCCCTGCAGACTAGTATCTGTGATGGAGGAGGATCAGAAGTTCAAGGTTCTTATCTGCCTACATGGTGATAAGCTTCATCTGAATGAGAGCTACATACCTCAACAAAACAACAACAATAACGACAACTAGGACCAGGCTGGAGAGATGCAGAGAGAAGTGGAGAGGCAGACCGACGACACTAGCTCAGTGGATCTAGAGAGGCAGAGGCCTGGCAGGCCAAGTCTTGCATCAACTGTTTAAAGTTAAGAGGGGAAGGGAACCGGGAGAGGAAACAGAGGCCCAGAGACTCTGAGACAACAAGAAGAAGCAGGCCAAGAGGCTGAATACAGGGAGTAAGCCAATCTGAAGGACAGGGATTCTGGGAGGGATGTCTTCATACCTGAGCTCAGCTCCGGTGGGTGCCCAAAGAGATCCAGGTGTCTGACTTCCCTGATGCTATACACACAGAGAGACTCCCATTTCCCAAGGATCCCCTGTCTTGGGCCCCTTGATGTGGCCCTGGCAGGGCTGGGGAATGGTCTGAGGCCTCCAGGGCTCCGCCCTCCCCCTACTTACACTGGGGCTAGGGCGCTGTGCCCAGCCCCCACGCCTGCTCTCTCTTCTCTAGTCTCCTCTCCTCTTGGGGCAAGTTCCCGAAACTTCTCTTTCTAGTCCCGTCGTTAATGACAGGCGGGGGGACCCAGGATTGCGACACCTTCCTGGCTTCCCTGCTGCACTTCGCTGAGCCTTCACCCTTGGGGGACATAGACAGCCCCTTCCTCTCAGGAAGGAGGTTGAGGGAAACTGGTGAGCTAGCGACCTTCCTGCCTCAGGGGTCTTAGAGGGCTGGGCATTGTAGCAACCTGGCCCGAGGCCCGCCCTCCCTTCTCTCCGGATTTCCTGAGCTCAGTGCTTTGAGGCTGGGCAGAGCACCCAGAGACAAGACAGGGCCAAGGGAGGGCTGGGGTCTTCAAGTGTTTATTTCGAAATGAAACAGGAAAAAAAAAGGCTTGGAAAATTAATGAGGGGTGGGATGGGATGGGGTGGGTAGAGGAGTCCCTTCCCACTGAGTCTGGCTGAAGCCTCTACCTGTGAAGAGTCAAGATTCCAGAACAGGTAACATTTACTCAAGGTTTTCTTCCCTTGTGGCTGACTCTTGTAGGCTCTCTAGTGAGAGCTCTGTTTTCTAGACTCTCACTAGAACCCGCCCCCCTCCCCAGTCCGTGGTCATGCCCTCACCCCTGTTTACAGTCCTAGTGGCTCCTGGTTTTATCTTCTCAGGTTGTAATCCCTTTCAAAATGCCCCAGGACCCATCCTATAATTTCACCTATCAGGAAATAGAGGGGGAAAATGGTTCTTAGTTTGAAAATCCACCAAAATAGTATATATTGCTATATTAGTCAGGGTTCTCTAGAGTGGTGATTCCCAACCTTCCTAACGCTTCGACCCTTTAATACAGTTCCTCATGTTGTGGTGACCCCCAGCCATACAATTATTTTTCTTACTAATTCATAACTGTAATTGTGTTACTAGTACGAATCATAATATATATCTGTGCTTTCCAATGGTCTTAGGTGACTCCTGTTGAGAATCACTGCTCTAGAGGAACAGAGCCAACATAGTGAGCGTGTACACACACACACACACACACACACATGTACACACACGCACACAAATTTATCAAATTAGCGTATGCAATACAGAGGAAGTAGGAGCACAATTACTGAGAACCCACCTGGGAAATCCTGAGGTGCCTCGGAGGACCCGGGGGTGGGGTGGGGTAGGGTGGCGCCTGGTCCTCCGTCAATGTGGAAAGGCTGGAAGCACTGATTTTGACCTGAGCAAAGGGATGAAATGGGGTGGCAGCAGCAGGGTCGAAGGTCAGGGAAGCAAAGGCTGAGCAGTCTTCCTTCTCCATGTCCTGCTTTTGATCTGGGCTGCAACCAGAAGGTGCCGCCCATATCTGGGGTGGGTCTTCCCACGTCAATTAAGGGAGTCAAGATAATTCCTCAACTGAGTTGCTGCCTGGGCAATTCTAAATCATGGCAAGTTGACATTTAAAACCAAACCCACCGCCGGGCAGTGGTGGCACACACCTTTGATCCCAGCACTTGGGAGGCAGAGGCAGGCAAATTTCTTGAGTTGATACCAGCCTGATCTACAGAGTGAGTTCCAGGACAGCCAGGGCTACACAGAGAAACCTTGTCTTTAAAAACCAAAATAGGGGCTGGAGAGATGGCTCAGTGGTTAAGAGCATTGACTGCTGTTCTGAAGGTCCTGAGTTCAAATCCCAGCAACCACATGGTGGCTCACAACCATCCGTAATGAGATCTGACGCCCTCTTCTGGTGTGTCTGAAAACAGCTACAGTGTACTTAGATATAATAATAAATAAATCTAAAAAAAAAAAAAAGAAAAACCAAAATAATAAACAAACAAACAAATAAATAAATAAAAATCAAGCATCACGATCAACCCTTTGTCAACGATACACAAACAGGTCACTTTCGGTTGCTGTAGTAAAAGACATGGCCAAAAGCATTTTGGGGGAGAAAAGGGTTTATTTTAGCTTACACTTCCAGGTCATGGTCTAGCTTTGAGAGAAGTTAGGGAAGGAACTCAAGGCAGGAACAGAAGCAGGCACCATGGGAAGGTTTCCTGGGTTGCTTACTGGCTCGTGCTCAGCTAGCTTTCTTATATAACACAGGACCTCCTGCCCAAGGATTGGACTGTTTACATTTTGCTGGAAAGTTCTACACCAATCAAGATGACCTGATCTGGATAATTCCTTAATTGAGGTTTCCTCTTCTTACCTTACTGTAGGCTGTGTTAGGTAGACAGTTAAACATAAACTAGCACAGCTAGAGACAGCTAAGTGAGATGCACCCACCCATTCTGTTAAGCGTGTCTCATTCTTTCCCTGAGTACCTTTCTCGTGTATGTATGAGTGAGTCGGAGTGTGTGTGTGTGTGTGTGTGTGTGTGTGTGTGTGTTTTGAGACAGGGTCTCTCTATGAAACCTGGAACACACTATGTAGACCAAGTTGGCCTCAAAGTCACAGGAAATCCACCTGTCTCTGCCTCCCAGGTGCTGGGCTTAAAGACTGGTGCTACCATGCTGGGCCCCTCTGCCTTGTGTGTTGAGACACCATGGTTCAGAGACATGGAATGTTCTCAATGGTTGGAGGTTTTTGTTGTTCATGTCCACGATTCTCTTGTAATTACCTACAGATGCTTTTCTGAGGATTCAGCTACTCAAAGGTATATACAGTTCACCACCTGATAAAGGTTAGGTACCAGCACACTGACACCTGCAACATGTTAAGCCCATGACTCTTCTGTCACAACATACCCAGCATCCTGAGCGAGGGAGTGTTCACAGGAAAATTCAACGTGGCTCCCCTGTATCTGAGTATTGTCATGATTGCCTGTTGGAATGATCACTGTCCTCTGCCCCAGACTCCGTGATGGCTCCCATCTTACTTGGAGCCCAAGTGAGAGACTGCTCGGTGCTCTGCTTGCCTTCCTTGGCCTTCTGAGATCCTGCCCTTCCACCCTTACTACTGTGTACTGGCTTCTTCTAGCTTCTCTGTTTTCCTTGTTTCATGAGCTTGCTAGGCCCTCTACCACCCCAGGGCCTTTGTGCTCGCTGCTTCTTTGGCCTTTACTATCCCCACAAATGAGGGAGAAATGTGAGGTCACTCCCTTCTCTTTGCAGGGCTTTGCTCAGCTATCAGCCTCTTATTGAAGTCTTCTGGGTATCCTGTCCCTCATCCCTTCTTTAGTCTCTTCTATCCCTTCCTTCCTCTTCCTCCCTCCAGTATTTATTTTCCCTGCCCCTGCTAGAATTGAACCTCTACAGTGGAAAACATTTGCCTGTTCTGTTCAAGGGAGTGGACGATTGTGTTGGCCCCTCCCTGTAATCCTAGCACTTGGGAGGCTGAAACAGGAGGATAGCGGGCTGGGAGACTGGGGCCAGCCTGAGCTGCATAGTGAATTCTAGTTCCGTCAGGGTTATAGAAGAAGACCATATCTCAAAACAAATGCACAGGGCTCGAGAGATGGCTCCGTTAAGAGCACGCAGTACTCTTTCAGAGGACCCAGGTTCACTTCCCACATGGCAGCTCACAACTGTCTGTAACTCCAGTTCCAGGGGATCTGATGTCCTTCTCTGGCCTCTTTGGGTACCATGCATGTGTGCAGTGTGCATACATACATGCAGGTGAAACATACTCATAAGAGAAATGATTCTTAAAAAACTATAAAGAAACTGGGCAGTGGTGGCACACGCAAAAGTCCATTGCTTGTGTGCATGCACACATACCAATATGTAATTTAAGTAATAGAAACAGCTGGCCTGGTGGAACAGGTTTAAAATCCCAGCTGTGTAGGATCCTGAGGCAGGAGGATCTCAAGTTCAAGGCTAAGTCTGGGCAACTTAGTAAAAATGTCTCAAAATAAAAGTAAAAGGTAGTCGGGCAGTGTGGTGCACACCTTTAATCCCAGCACTTGGGAGGCAGAGGCAGGCAGATTTCTGAGTTCGAGGCCAGCCTGGTCTACAGAGTGAGTTCCAGGACAGCCAGGACTACACAGAGAAACCCTGTCTTAAACAAAACAAAACAAAACACCATAAAGAAAAACATACAAAGCAAATAAAAACCAAAACCAAATCAGCACACCGCTTTATTCCCAGTGACTGCAACCTGCAGGTGTAAGTCTCCAGCCCATTCTTACTGATTTCTTGAAAGACTGAATGAATGCTCCTCCTTTGTCAAAACTGTTTCAATTCCCAGGGACTTGTCTCAGAATTTGATCACAATCCCCTCCCCCTCCGGGTGGGGTGGGGTCTCTACAAAACACCACAACCAGCATAGCGTTGATTCTCCATGTGAGACAAGAAAGAAGTCAGGTTCAACATCACCGAGACTCAGTAGCTGGTGTTTGTTCAAACTTGAAGAGTCTCAAATTATTTTAGACATCTTTAAGTTCAGCGCAATCGGGAAAAAGTTATCTCCATCCTGTGTGCACCAATAAAGCTTAAGGCCTGGCCACATTGAAATTCTTTGTAAAGAACAGGTGACATCAGTCCATAAAGATGGGTTCTATAGATTTCATTCCATGTGACGTCTTAAGGTACGGGGGTGGGGTGGGGGGGTGTTTGGTGTGAGCTCAGTCATACAGATAACGCAAAGGTCACCAGCCCATAAACCGCCTGCATTCCCTGCCTTCTGGGTAGAACACAGGTTATACAACCCTGCATGTTTAACATTCCTGGTTGCCATGTACTTATCTGAGAGCATAAGAACCTTGGGCCCTCTACCCCTCTCCTTCTTGGGGCTGGGGATGGGGGATGATTCCACGCTCTCCTTGACAGAGTTCTAAACTCTGTCTCCTCCCTACTCCAGTTCTGCAGCTTGTCTTCCCCTTTGCCAAACCTCAGAAGTCTGGTCTCCTAACTCCTTGAAGCAGTGCTTCTCAGCCTTCCTGAGGCTGTGACCCTTTGATATAGTTCCTCACGTTGTGGTGACCCTTAAACACAAAATTATTTTGTTGCTACTTCCTGTCATTTTGCTACTGTAATGAACCACAATGTTAGTATTTTTGGAGACAGAGGCTTGCCAAAACAGTCTTGACCCACAGGTTGAGATCCACCTCCTTAGTGCTTCTAGCAAGCTACCTACCTCCCCTGCCATTGCGTAGGCCTCCATTTCCACTTGCCTCCTGCTCTGGCCAAGATGAATGGTTTGTGTTTTCCAGCCTGCCTAGGCTCTGTGACACTTTTGTGCTTTTGTTCTTGCCAGACAGGTGAGTCCCTGTCATCTCTCTGCCAAGTGAGTCCCCTTCCTGATCTAGGTTTCCAGCTGCATCGGGTCTTCTCATCCATCTTGTAATAGAGTAGTGAACTGTTGCCGTCTGCTTCCTCCACGAAAGTCTGTGTGGGTAGAAACTACACCCTGGCCTCAGCTCCCAGCTCTGTACAGTGCCAAGAGCACTCTTTCCTGTGGGGCTACAGAATCCTAGGGACGAGGCTAACTCTCTGGCCTCTGCTTTCCCACCTGCCACAGGAATAGTAGCTCTCGCCAAGGGAAGATTCTAAGAACTCTCAGAAATGCAGTGTTGGAGCCTGCCATGGTGGTGCAGGCCTGCAGTCTCCGCACTCAGGAGACTTGAGGTCTTACTTCACCTCAAGTACCAGGCCAGCCTGGGCTACCAATCCAGCCTGGGCTACCAATCCAGACCTTGTCTCAAAAGTAAACAAACACAACACCATCAACAACAACACACCCACCCACACCCAGAACCACACAAGCCAACCAAAGGAAACAGAACAACAAAAAGAAATTCAACCACTGCTCAGTAGGGGTGCCAGCACATAGTAGGCATTCAGGAACACTGCTTTCCCCCCACGCCCGCCTTTGCCCATTTTGATATTTCAGAGGACCATTTCTCCTATCTCATTGGTTAGACTAGGAAATGGAACTGTTGGGACTGAAATGAAAATTAGCCATGAGGAAATGAAAGTGGGGTTTGCGGAAGCACTTTTCTGGGCAAGAATTAAGAGAGTAGAGAGGCTGAGAGTGCGGACTAAGGAGTCACACTGCTGGCTTTGTCACTTCTCGTGTAACCTAGGCAAGTTATTTAAGGTCTCTGAGCCCCGGTTCTGTCATACTTTGTTTTGTTTTTAAGATTTTTTTTTTAAATCTCTGTGTGTGCCAGAGTGTATGCATGTGTAACCACATGCACGCAGCTGCCCATAGAGGCCGGCGGGTAACTTAGAGATCTGGAACCCGGCTTACAGGTAGTTGTGATCTGATGTGGGTGCTTGGGATTGAACCTGGGTCCTCTGCAAGAGAAGTGACTGCTCTTAACTGCTACACTGTCTCTCTTGTCCCCTCTCCCATTAAAAAAAAAACCAACTTTTGGTTTTGTTTTATGTATACTAGCATTTGTGTGAATAGATGTATGTGTAACATGTGTATACCTGGTACTCTTGGAGGACAGAAAAGTGTGTCAGATCCCCTAGAACTGGAGCTACAGATAGTTTTGGGCCATTGTATGGATGCTGGGAACCAAACCTGTGTCCTCAGGAAGAGCAGCAGGGCCCTTAGCTGCTGAGACATCTCTCCAGCTCCTGCTTTTTTTTTTGTTTTTGTTTTTGAGACAGGGTCTCACGTAGTCCGGGCTGACATTTAACTATCTTATGTAGTAACTATCTTATCAGTGTACTGAACTTCTGGTCCTCCCGCCTCCACTTCCCGAGTGTTGAGATTACGAGCGTGTGTCACCATGCCCAGCTGATGTGCTGGGCTCCAACCCAGGACGCTAGGCAACTGCTCCAGCAACTGAGCCACATTCCCAGGCTCTTTTGACAGCTTAAAGAAAGGAATCACAGTGTCTGCCTCACAAGACCCTTGAGTGAAATTAGTTAGAAGTAAGGCTCATGGGACTGGGTGAGGTACCAGGCAAACGCTTAAGTAGTATTTAACTGTGAGGGACAGAAGCGCTCAAGGCGATGAGACGTCACCCCTTCACCTGCATCAGACATCTGCTGTAAGGTACTTCCTCCTCTAGTTCCTGTTCTTCCTCCATCAAAGGAAGCCTCTGTGGGTTGGAACAACCCCCTTCCGCCCCTTCTCAGCAATGCCCTATTCTCAAAAGCCTGGTACACCAAGACCTGGACCGTGGGGGACTGCTCATGGATCAGGTTGCTGCTGGGTCCAGAGGGGTTTAGGCAGGTATTGCAGGTCAGCCAGGCAGCCTGAGTGTGCAGAAGTGGGTGCTACGCTCCTCTACCAGGGCTTGCTCTGGGTAGAATATAGCAGTCGGCTGAGATTGTGCAAACAGGTCATTGTGCAAGCACATCCCCGTGTGTGACCTTGATTGTGCAAACAGGTGTTTACTGGAGACTGCCCAGCTTGGGCAGTGTGTTTACAAAAAGTGCCAGTGTTGTCAACTCAGAACCAGCATCTAATTTAAGCTGGGTGTGTTGGACATGTTTATCTTCCTAGTACGCCAGAGTTCCAGGCCATCCTGAGCTGTGTAGGAAGACTGTCTCAGAAAACCAGCACCACCATCACCACCAACAACAACCCTTCCAACAAACAGCATCTTTCTTCTTCTTCTTTTTTTTTTTTGTTTTTCAAGACAGGGTTTCTCTGCATAGTCCTGGCTGTCCTGGAACCCGCCCGCTCTGTAGACTAGGCTGGCCTCCAACTCAGAAATCCGCCTGCCTCTGCCTCCCAAGTGCTAGGATTAAAGGCGTGTGCCACCACCGCCTGGCAAACAGCATCTTTCTATGCAGAACTCGATAGTTTACCTTTTCTTATTTCCAGGCTGAGAGGCGATACCCTCCAGCATTTCATCATACACTTTCTCTCATTTGCATACTGAAGGCATCCACGGATTGCTCTTAAAAAATATTTGTATCTGTATCTTTTTTGGATTTTTTTTAAAGATTTATTTATTATTATATGTAAGTACACTGTAGCTGTCTTCAGACACTCCAGAAGAGGGCGTCAGATCTCATTACAAATGGTTGTGAGCCACCATGTGGGTGCTGGAATTAGAACTCAGGATCTTCGGAAGAGCAGTCAGTGCTCTTAACCGCTGAGCCATCTCTCCAGCCCTCTTCTTTGAATTTTTCTAAAGCTTGCATGTGAATGTCCTTCTATATGTCAGAAGATGTCTTCAGGACCTATAGAGCTGGAGTTCAGGCAGTTGTGAGCACTGACAAGGGTGCTGGGATGGAACTTCGCCTCAGTAAGAGCGGCAAGTGATCTTTTTTCCCTTAAATATGTATTTATTTTATGTATCTGAGTACACTGTAGCTGTACAGATGGTTATGAGCCATCATGTGGTTGCTGGGAATTGAACTCAGGACCTCTGCTCACTCCAGCCCTGCTTGCTTGGGCTCAAAGATTTATTTATTATTATATGTAAGTATACTGTCGCTGTCTTCAGACACACCAGAAGAGGGCATTGGATCCCATTACAGATGGTTGTGAGCCACCATGTGGTTGCTGGGCATTGAACTCAGGACCTCTGGAAGAGAGGTCAGTATCCTTAACCACTGAGCCATCTCTCCAGCCTGCAGCAAGTGATCTTAATGATCTTGAGCCATCTCTGAAGCTCTCTTAAGGCTGTTTCAAGATAGCAGATTTCCCAAGTTCATCAGTGTTTCCTGATTTGACTCGGAGAGGGGAGGAAACTGAAGCCCATAGGGCATAAAAATAACCTGCTTACGTCACACAACTGGAAGCTGGGACCCTAATTAGGCCACACCCTCACTTCTCTTGCAGACCCACCCCACCCCTGACCCTGGAACCACATCTGGTTCTGGAGTTGAATGGGACTCCAGCTGGGAACCTAGAGGCAGGTGGGATTTGAAAGAAGGAGAGAAGGGTGTGCTGGGGGGAAGAACTGCAGGAGCAAAGGCCTTGTGTGTGCATGCCTGCATGTTTGTATGAAGTCCTGCATCCTGGATTAGGTACAACCTTGACTCCGTATGACCTTAACCAGCACTTGCGGTCCCTGCTTCCTGGGTTCCCATTCATGACTCTTAGCTCATCAGACACTCCAATCCCCCCACCCCAAACTGAGTTCCATCACATTTTCTTTTGGAAATCTACTTCCTGTGCTGTTGAGTGGCTCATCTGAAGCCGCTCTGCCCCTCACCTGCATATCTGGCTAGGCCTGCCTTCTGGTGGGTTCCTTCTCTGCGGCCTCAAGGCCCCTCAGGAGCTCAGTCTGTTCCAGGTAACTGTAACTGTCAACTAGATACAGACAAAAAGTATTCCCTCCCCCCAAAAGAGTCTCAGTTGAATAATCTCTCAGGTTGGTCTTCCAGCATGGTGGGGGGTGTGTGATTGTTTTAATTGATGTTGGAGGGTCATTATGATTGGCACCATTTCCTGTTTAAGAATGCTAGCTGGGAGGAAGTGGGCGAGTCAGGGAAGGGTCAGCAATGACTTTCCTCCATGGTTCCTGCCTCAACTTCCCTCAATGATGGATTGAGATGTGGAAGTGTAACGCAGATAGACCCTGTTTCTCCCAAGTTGTTTTTTTTTTTTTTTTTTTTTTGGTTTTTCGAGACAGGGTTTCTCTGTGTAGCCTTGGCTGTCCTGGAACTCACTTTGTAGACCAGGCTGGCCTCGAACTCAGAAATCCTCCTGCCTCTGCCTCCCAAGTGCTGGGATTAAAGGCGTGCGCCACCACCGCCCGGCTCCCAAGTTGTTTTGATCAGAGTTCTTTATCATAGCACCAGGAAGGAAAAACGGACACTTGTCCATCAGGTATCTGGATGGCTGTAATGGCTTCTGGCTTGCTTGGCTTTGGGTTACTGCCCACAGAGAAAGTTCCAAGTGGCCTTTGGGACCCCACCTCTCAGCCCTGGAGCTTCTTTTCTGGGTTCTTCCTCTCAGTTTGCCCAACACTGAGCCATTCACCATCCCATTAGAGTCTCATATGGCCTTTCTATAGCTTCAGGGCCTTTCTGTACCTTTCCTCTGCCTGGAATGCCTTTCCTCTAATTTCTACATCTACCGAGGTCTCCCTCATGCCTCCAAACTCAGCATCAGCATCAGCTATCCTGGCTTGGTTGGATGCTGTTCCACTGGGCTCCCAAGGTCCCCATAGACCTGTGACTCCAGCACCCTCTGGAGCCTGGCATGGAGCAGGTGTCCATAAGAGGCTGATGTACCAACAACGGCCATCCAGTGACAGACGTGTAGAGTAGTCTTGTCCCCTATGCAGTAGTCAGTACCATATTCTCCTGTTGCCCTGGCACTCAGATAGACAGGATTCCCTCTCTGCCTTTGATGGCCACTCCAGGGCAAGCAATGAGTGAACCAGGACTTATTTGCCTCTAAATGTTGCTGAGGCGATTACAGGACCACAGGCTGAGAAGAAGCTCTACCGGCTGCCCAGGGGCTCCATTGGGGAAGGAAGTAGAATTCTAACTTTCTCTCTTCTCTCATGTCCTCTGACTGTGGTCTGCTGTCCATGGGGACTTAGCTCTGCATCTGAGGACCTGACTGCTATTGTTTTGTTGGGGAAGGCTGTCTTGGTGGAAATCAGAGGCTGAGACACATACTTGTTCAGATTTGTATCTGGCTTGCAGGAATCCTGTCTCTTAGGTGACGGTATGTGTCCCCAGGCCAGGCTGCATCTGCCCTTCATGAAATTCTTTGGAGGAAGGATCTAGATTCATTTGTCCAGAGACTGCCAACTCCTCCTAACCGGGCAGCCAGCCGCCTTAGGCTCCTCTGCTCTGAGCTGCGCAGGTAACAGTGAGAAGATGGATGTCTCTGTATATCTCTTCTCCTAAAAATCTTACCAGGAAGAGAGGCCAGAAGCAAAACAACTGGCTGAAGAGTAGAGAGAGGTGAAGCGGAACGGAACTTCTGGATCATTGTCTCGATCTGCAGACTCCCTGCTTCCCCGCCTGAACTGGATCCTGAAGGAAGAGGGGTTCTGTACCTAGGAGTAGCTCGTTTGTTGGATCTTTGTCCTCTGCCCCTGTCATCTGGACCCAGGGAGTGCAGGGTCAGACTCTCGCCCACAGACAGGCTGGGAGGCACAGGGCAGAAGGGCTGTCTGTGACTTGGAATCTTGTGGTTGCAGTGTTCTTCGGAGTAGCTCAGATTGCTAGGCCAAGGCTGGGTTTGTGATCTCTAGTAGCCATAGCCGTCAGATCTCCTGTGCCATTTTCCCATGCTTTGTGGAATGCCCAGTTTATTTAATTCATTCATTGACTTCCTCACGACACACATGGCTTACCTCTTTCCTGTTCCCATTCATGTCTCAGCCATCTGTTTTTCTTTTTTTTAAACAAATTTTTTAAAAAAGATTTATTTATTTTTAATATTTATTTATTCTATGTAAGTACACTGTAGCTGTCTTCAGACACTTTTTCTTCTTTCTCTGACCCTGCTCACTCTGGCCCTGCTCGATCTGGCCCAAAGATTTATTTATTATATGTAAGTATACTATAACTGTCTTCAGACACACCAGAAGAGGGCATCACATCTCATTACAGATGGTTGTGAGCCACCATCTGGTTGCTGGGATTTAAACTCAGGACCTTCAGACATTCAAAAGAGCAGTCAGCGCTCTTAACCACTGAGCCAACTCTCCAGCCCCTTATTTATTTATTATTTATTTATTATATATAAGTACACTGTAGCTATCTTTAGACATACCAGAAGAGGGCATCCAATCTCATTACAGATGGTTGTGAGCCACCATGTGGTTCCTGGGATTTGAACTCAGGACCTCCAGAAGAGCAGTCAGTGCTCTTAACCACTGAGCCATCTCACCAACCCCGTCATCTATTTTTCTATCCACCACCTGTCTACCCATCACATATTCATCTATTCACCCTTCATCTGTCTACCTGCCAACTCATTCATCCACTCAACCTCTCATCCATCCATCCATCCAAACATCCATCCATCCATCCATCCATCCATCCATCCATCCATCCATCCATCCATCCACTCATCCATCCATCCATCCATCCATCCATCCATCCATCCATCCATCTATCCATCCACCCCATCTACTCATCCACCCTTGAATATATTCATCTTCCATGCATCCTTCCACCCAGTGTTTTTCCACACTATCACCAGCTCCTGAGCTCAAGACTAATAATATATGACTCAGACTGCAGGCTGACAAGCAAACTGTCACCCATCTGCACACGTGTTATATTGTCAGTATCTTCCTAAGACCTCTAAGTATCTCCCATCCCTCAGGACACTCTGCCACCACACTGCCACCCTCACGAACCATCTCCCAAGCTTGAAGTATGACAGGAATCAGAAATACGTGGTTGGTATTCTTCTTGATTCTCAGCCTTGTATCTGATGTGGTGTTGGGTTCTCTGGAACTGGAGTTAGAGGTGGTCGTCAGCCACCTGATGTGGGTGCTGGCAATTGAACCTAGGTTGTCTGCAAGAGCATCTGAGTCATCTCTCCAGCCCTTACCTATTTTGATGTGGTGTGTGTATTGTGTGTGTGTGTGTTTGTGTGTATGTATGTACGTATGTATGTATGTATGTATGTTTGTGCATTTGAGCAAACATAGGTGTATATTTGCTCATTTATGTACACACATGAGGAGGCTAGACCCAGGTGTTGGTGTCCTCCTCTATCACTCTCTACTGCATTTCTTAGAGCCAGAGCCCCTCACTGAACCTGATCTCACTGTTGGTGGATAGAAGAAAAACATTACAAATATACAGAATGGAGCTAGAGATGTAGATTAATTCAGTGAGTGCTTGCCCAGTGCACAGGAGGTCTGGGGGTCAATCCTTAACAGGTACATGTACATACAGGGGCGCGCGCGCGCACACACACACACACACACACACACACACGAGGCGAGGAACTAGAATAAGAAAGAAGATAAATGATTGGGTCCCGTTAGGGGGTAGGGACTTAGAAAGATGGCAGAGAAGAACATAGGAGCAATTATCAATGGTCATTCATTCTCTCTCTCTCTCTCTCTCTCTCTCTCTCTCTCTCTCTCTCTCTCTCGGACAATCTTAGGCTGACATGCTTGTGCAGTAAGTGCTTTTGCTCCCTGAGTCACCTTGTTGCCCCCTGGAATCTCTTTTGGGGGAATCAAGAATGCACTTAAATGTTTGTACAGCTCTGCCAACACCCACGGTATGCTTTAGTTGGGTAAATTGTACAATATGTGAAGTATATTGCACCAAAACTGTTTTATGAAAAAAATCATTTAAAAGGAAGTCTCTTTAACCTTTGTAAAGTAGGCTGAAGAACCCAGCACTAACAGACAGATTGCTTCCCTGTTGCTCTCAGTGAGAGCTCCAGTTCCATTTGTAGACTGGAGGCTGCCCTGATTTATAAGTTACGGTTACATCTATAGCATCTTGACAAAGCTTACCCATTTCCCTCCTCTGTACAGTCCAATGTGTATTAATTTTAACCATGTTATTTTTGTTATTGCCCTTTGAGAAATTCTTTTTTCTTCTTGGAAGCAGATAGGACAAGGGTCTTGCTATCAGTCCAGGAGGGTCTGTTGGCCTGGTCTTGAACACACACACACACACACACACACACACACACACACACACACAGCCTCCATTTTATTTTATGAACATGTTTTTTTGCCAGCATATGTCTGCATACAACATACATGCTTACAGAGGACAGAAGTCCTCATGCTACTCTGAGACCCCCCATTCTGCTCCAGGGGCCCATGTGACCATCTTGTATGTATGCCATCCACCCCAATGCCTTCACTTTTCTCTGTCAGGATATTTGGTAGGGAAAATTTCCTCCATGTTCCTCCCTTTTCCAGTTGTGTCTACTTATGTGTTTCTGCTCTTCCAAGGTATTTTAGAGTTTGCTTGCTAAGATCTGTAGAAATTCTGCTGTGATTTTGAGTGGAGTCCCATTGACTTTATCAATTTAGAGAAACTCAACATATTTAATTATCAAGTCTACATTTCCTTCCTTCCTTCCTTCCTTCCTTCCTTCCTTCCTTTCTTTCTTTCAATTTATTTATTTTATATATAAGTACACTGTCACTGTCTTCAGACACACCAGAAAAGGGCATCAGATCCTGTTACAGATGGTTGTGAGCCACTATGTGGCTGGGAATTGAACTCAGGACCTCTGGAAGAACAGCCAGTGCTCTTAACCATTGAGCCATCGTTCCAGTCCACTAAGTCTACAATTTCACTGAAGGATTTGAGTGTGTTTCCTGTGTATGTGTATGCGGCGTGCACGTGTGTGCCTGTGGGGGCTGAAGGACAAGCTGGGGTGTCATTCCTCAGGAGCCATCTATATTTTTAAAATCTATTTTTGTTTCTTAGTCATTTTATTTTATTTTACATTTACGAGTATTTTGCCTACAGGTATGTCTGTGTACCTTGAGCAGGCCAGAAGAAGGTATCAGTTTCCTGAGAAATGGAGTTATACATAGTTCTGAACTTTCATGTGGGTGCTGGGAATTGAAACTTGGTTCTCTAGAAGAGCAGCCAGTGCTTATAACTGCAAGTGCTGAGCTGTGTCCCCAGCCCCTGTCTTACTTTTTGAGAGTTCCTGTCCTGACTTTCTTCAGTGATGGGCTATGATATGGAAGTGTAAGATGAATAAACCCTTTCCTCCCCAAGCTGCTTTGGTCATGTTTCTTCACCATAGCAATAGAAACCCTTAGAGTGACCCCTCCCCACCCCCAAGGCAGTATCTTACTCTGTACTTGAAGCTGACCTAGATCTCACTATTCATCCTGGGTTGGACTTAAACTCCTGGCAATCATGACTGAACCAATTGACCCGAGGTTAGAAGTATTCACTGTGGGGCTGTAGAGATGGCTCAGCAGTTAAGAGCACTGACTGCTCTTCTGAAGGGCCTGAGTTCAAATCTCAGCAATTACATGGTGACTCACAACCATCTGTAATGAGATCTGACCCCCTCTCCTTGTGTGTCTGAAGACAGATACAATATACTCTTAAATCTTCGGGCCAGAGCGAGCGGGGTCAGAGACAGCAGAGGTCCTGAGTTCAATTCCGAGCAACCACATGATGGCTCACAACCATCTGTACGCTACAGGGTACTCATACACATAAAAATAAATAAATCTTTTTTTTTTTTAAAAGAAATACTCACTGCTCTTACGGAGGATCTGAGTCTCATCCCCAGTGCCCACATGGTGCCTCACAACCATCTGTAACTCCAGTCCCAAGGACATTCTTTTCTAGCATCCGGAAGCACTTCATGGCCGCAGTACACAGCCATACATGTAAGGGAAATACACATGCGCACAAGGTAATAAAAACAGCAACAATGACGACAAACCAGAAAACCAAAACCTCTCAGCAGTTCTACCTTAGCATCCTGAGTTCGGGACCGCAGACAGCCACCATATCAGAGTTAACTATTTCCTAAAGAGGAAGCAGCTTCAGTAAATGTCTTTTTCTCATTTACATGTAGCTCTTGGGTTTTCTATGCAAACATCAAATCTCTAAGTATCGTCATCTTTCTTTCTTTATGTTTCCTTCTTTGTCTCCTCTATCTTTGCTGCTAGGATTGTGGATCTGGCTTTGAAGAGGAGTGATGGTGGGGAAGGTCTTTGTCTTTTCACCACTATAAAGAGAATACTGAGATCTCACTAAGAACTTAAGACTTTGGGCAGGAGAGATGGGTCCATGGTTAAGAGCGCTTGCAGCATTCAGAGGGCCAGAATTTGGTGCCCAGCACCCATGTTTGTCTGCTCAGTCTCCAACTCCAACTCCAGATCTGACAGGCTCTGGCTTCCGAGTGCACCTGGACTCATGTGCACATATATGTACATGTACATAGAATTAAAAGCAATGAGCCTAAGTCTTAAAAAAGGCCAGAGGCTTGATGTTCAAAGCATTGTGTGACACGCACCCGCCTTGACACAATGTTGCTACCTTAGCCATCTGACATGCAAAACACTCTGGAAACACAAAAGCTAGGATTGGAGAAACGACTCAGGCAGGGGAAGGCACTTGCTGACCGAGCCTGATAGCCCGCGTTCTGTATTCAAAAGCCACGTGATGGAAGGAGAGAACCAACTCCACAAGCTGTCATTTTACCCCCACATGCTTGTTGTAATACATTTGTACCCAAACAGAGACAAACAGACATAGACACATGCAGTCAGATGGACAGACAGACTGGCAGACAGACAGATACACACACACACACACACACACACACACAGATAAGAAATAAATGTAATAAAAAAATCCAAATCTTCTAGAGGTTTTGAGTAGATATAATCATCTATTGTTAAGCTTCTCTTAATTTTCCATTCATGATTAAAAAAAATACAAGTGTTAAATCACATCAAATATTTCTGTATTTATTGAAAAGATACTTAATAATAGTGTATTGCACATTTCAAAGTAGCTAAGAGAGCAAATTTCAAATGCTCTCACCACAATTTGAAGTGACAAATATGCTAATTAGCTTGATTGTGTTCCCAAAACATAACATCGTTTTTTGCACTCCATAAACGCTTATGATTATAAATTGTCAATTTGTTATAAAGAAAAAAATATAGAAATACAAAAACACAGAAAAGAGAAGGATAATGTAGTCTTTTTCATTGAGTTCCTATGTGAGACAAGTTCATTTAAAGATTCAAAATATTGAAACATTCTGGTAAGGCCTGGTGAAGCCAGGCTGTAGTCCTCACTACTCAGGAGACTGAGGCTGTAGGATTGTGAGTTCAAGGCCAGCATGAGCATCTTAGAGAAACCCTGTCTCAAAAAGTGACAAGCAGGGCTGAGCATAGCCTTGTCTAACATTCTCCAGACCTTGGTTTCAACCCCCAGCATCTGGGGGAGTGGGGGTGCGGGAGAAGATATCTCAACAGTTGTAGGACATTCATCATGTGGGCGCTGGCTTCAAACTGCTGTTCAGTCTGGGCTCCTGTGTCTCGGCTCTGATTTCCCTATCTTATGGTCTGCACATTCCTACATGGAGTCAGAGTTATGCTGTCCTGGGGACCTGGGCTGAGCCTGGATGAGCCTGTGTGAGCTAGACTGAGCTGGTCACCTTCTCCCTTTCCATCTTTCTAATCTCTTCTGGATCTTAAGTTCTCTATTTATTTTATTTTTTTAAAGATTTTATTTATTACTATATATAAGTACACTGAAGCTGTCTTCAGACGCACCAGAAGAGGGCGTCAGATCTCATTATGGATGGTTGTGAGCCACCATGTGGTTTCTGGGATTTGAACTCAGGACCTTCAGAAGAGTAGTTGGTGCTCTTACCCACTGAGTCATCTTTCCAGCCCCCATCTTTATTTTTAATAAGAGTCCTTGCATCTCCCATTTGTTGTTATCATTTTGCCAGAGGTTTGTCTTTTTCTTAGTTTTTGTGAGGGACCAATCTTTGACCTTGTGGATTTTATTTTTCATATCGCCTTTTTTTTTTGCTTTGATTTAATGATTTTTCTCTTCTTAGCTTGCTTATTACTTCCTTTGGGCTTATTCTATTTTTAAGAAACGTAAACTCCTTAAGTTGGGGGCTTAGCTTATTAATTTTTTGGTTGAACTTTCAAGGCTCTGTATTTTGTTAAATGTACTACTTTGGTGCTTTCTCTGTTTTTAATTTAATTTTAATTGGCTACAATTTTACATATTTATGTGTAGAGAGTGATATTTTGATACATGTATAGAATGTGTAATGACCATATCAGGCTAATTAGCATATCCATCTCCTTAGAGTTTATTGTTTCTTTGTGTTGGGAGCAGTTCAAAGTCCTCCCTTCCAGCTATTTTAAAATAGACTATAGATCATTGTTAATCACAGTCACCCTACTATGTCAGAGCATGAGAGCTTTATCGTGCCCTCTCTCTTCTGTTCTCACCACCAAGCTTTTCTTTACTCTCTTCCTGCCCCCCTGCTTCAGACTCTGCTAATAACCAGTGCTACTCTTGCCCCCAACCTAGTCTCACTATGTAACCCAGGCTGGCCTCAAACTCTCCATCTTCCTGAGGACTGGAATTACAGATGTCTGTCACCATGCCTGGCCACTGTCAGGCTCTCTACTTAATACAAGATGATCAGTTAGTTGCTGCTGGACACTGGGTTTCATGTAGCCCAGAGTGACCTTGCATTTCGAATCCTGTAGCTCTGTTCCTCCACTTCTTGAGTGTTGGGATTACTAGTGTGTGCTATGAAACCTGATTTATGCAAGGCATTCCCAGCAAACACCGTACCCCAACAGTGCTATAGCTATACACTACCCCAACTCTGATCAACTTTTGAAATTTCCGCCTATGGGCAGTTTTTGTTTTTTTCATATTTTATTTTATTTTATTTTATTTTTTGAGACAGGTTATTTCTATTATATAATCTTGGCTACCCTCGAACTGGATATGTAGACTTGGTTGGCCTTGAATTTGTAGAGATATGCCTGTCTCTGCCTTCTGACTGCTGGGATTAAAGGCGTGCACCACCACTGCCCGGCTAGTGCAGGACTTTTTAAATTAAACCTCTCTAAGAGGAAGACCAATGTAAATCCATGCCCCTGTGGATGTTAAAGCTTTCCTCAAAGTAATTCATAAATCAAAGAAGAAATCATAATGGAAATCTTTACATAAAAAAAACCCAAAACTGACAACAGAGGGATCAGCAAGATGGCCCAGTCGGTAAAGGCACTTGTCGCCAGTTCTAAAGAGCTGAGTTTAATACCCCCAGACCCACCTGGTAGAAGAAGAGAACCAACTCCCTGAGTCATCCTCTGATCTCTGCGCCTGTGCACACACGTGCGTGCCACGCATGCAAACATACACACCTAAACAAGTTTATGTAATTTAATTTTTTCCATTTCCTTTTTAAATAAAAAATTTTAATGACAATGAGAAAAGTATCTGTCAAGTCAGCCCTGGGGGCACACACCTTTAATCCTAGCATTTGGGAGGCAGTGGCAGGCGGATTTCTGAGTTTGAGGCCAGCCTGGTCTACACAGTGAGTTCCAGGACAACCAGGGCTATACAGAGAAACCCTGTCTCAAAAAACCATAAAAAAAAAATCCCTTCACCAAGGGAACACGGCCTGTGGAGTGAGATGGACCTAATAGCTTGCTTATCTAGTATGTGACTGACTAATTTAAAAAGAGCTCGGGGCTGTTGCTCAGCGGCGTTCAAACCATCCCTAATGCTGGTAAGAGGTGGAGAGTGGGAATTGGGGGTGGGGGACACAATGCTTGCTGGAGCGTTTAGTCTGTGATGATATTCTGTAGGTTTTCACCGATCTTTGAGAGGTATGTGGTTGGATGCCTCTGAGTAGTATTCTGGCTGCTTGGCTATGGAAAGTCACGGAGAAGTAAGCATGAAAACCCATCCCAGGAGTCCGTCATTGCCTTTTATGTTTTGTTTTTTAAGATTTATTGAGACAGGACTACTATATAGTCCTGGCTGACCTGAAACTCACTATGTAGACCAGGCTGGCCTTGAACTAACCTGCCTCTGCCTCCCAAGTGCTAGGATAAAAGGCCTGTGTGTCCAGGCCTGTGGTCCCAGCACTCTTTTGCTTGGTATTCCGATGGTCTCCAACCTGTCTCTTTATGTGTTAGAAGAACACAGAGAAGAGCTGAACTTTAAAATCCTATCCGACAACACGTCTTTTAAAGGGCACGTTTAGAATTTTTATGTGGAGTGTGGTTATTGATGTACTCTGGACTTGCTTTTATTACTTCATTTTCCTCCCCCTGTGCACGCTCTCTCTCCTCTCGTGTTCTTCCCCTGGCTGGATTTATTGCGTTTGTTAATTTTCTCCGGCTGCTCTCTCCTACTCCCTTTGCTGGTTAGGAATGCACATGCCGAAGTCTGTACTTCTAGCGATTGCGTTTAAAAATGATTTTTTACTTTTATTGTGTGTGTATGAGGCATGTGTGTGTGTGTGCATGTCACAGCATATGTGTTAGGGGAGCACTTGGAGAGTTGGCTCTTTCCACTCTAGGTTCCACCATGAAGGTAGAACTCAGGGTGTCAGGCTGGTGAGGCAAATGCTTTTCTGCCAAGCCACCTTGTTGGTCCCAGGATTTGCCTGGGAAATATGGTTCTAGATGATTAAAAGTTACACCTGACTCAGCTGCAGATTGGCATGATTTTATTTCTTTCAATAATCTAGTTTTCTCTGCACCCACAGTTACTCTTGCCTTGTATGTTTGTACAGATTTAGATACATCTTAGTTTCTTTGTTTACAGCTCTTTCGGCCACATCCAATCGTCCTTCTGGGATGATTTTCCATTCTCTTCTGGTATGTCCTCCAAAGGTTCTGTTTATAAAGATTTGCTGTTTGGTTTTCTTTTCTTTTTCTTTTCTTTGTAGAGAGATTTTAATTCAGCAGCATGGCTACTCTGGCTGGAATACAGACATTCCCTTAGTACGCACCTTTAATCCCAAACAATGAAGGTAAAGTTAGTTTGTAGAAGGAAGCACCCATGTTTGAAAGTGAGGTTTAATTGAGTGGCAGAAAAATGTGATGAATCAGAGAAAGATTTGACAGAATAGGTTATGCCCAACTCTCACAGGAAGAGAGAGGAAAGAGGCTACTTAAGAGAGAGTAGCACTGAGAGAGAGAGAGAGAGAGAGAGAGAGAGAGAGAGAGAGAGAGAGAGAGAGAGAGAGAGAAGGAGGAGGAGAAGAAGAAGAAGAAGAAGAAGAAGAAGAAGAAGAAGAAGAAGAAGAAGAAGGAGGAGGAGGAGGAGGAGGAGGAGGAGGAGGAGGAGGAGGAGGAGGAGGAGGAGGAAGGGGGGGGGACTGAGGACTGAGAGGAGAGAGAAGAGAGAGAAAGAAAGAGGGCGGTTTTACCAGGACAGTTGTACAAAGACAGGGTGCAAAGAGAGAACAAGCTAGACATGGGTGAAGACAGAATGAGCCAGACAATGAGAAGGATCCAGAAGATTAGAGCATATTGCTAAAGTTAGTATGAGGCCAAGCAGAACAATTCAGTCAGAAGCTGAAAGAAGCCAGTTTGAGTCAGTCAGCACTGGGAGGAGTTTTGAGCCAGAACAACTGAGTTGACCAGCCAGCCAGAGTTCAGAAAGAGCTAGAAAGGGTGAGTTTATTCAGCAGTAAGTCTCAGAGGTTGGAAACATTCTAGGCCTAGATAAAATCGTATGGAGGCTAGAAGCTTCTGTGACTAGGCCTAGCTTAGCAGACATGGGCAGTAAACCTCCAGGATGACAATGACATCAGATGAATAAAAGATACTTTTACACTTTTTCTTTTCTTTTTTCTCTTCTCTCCTCCTCCCCTCGTGACACCCCCCCCAATAGGGTTTCTCTGTGTAGCCTTGGAACTCACTCTGTAGATCAGGCTGGCCTGGAACTCTGCCTGCCTCTGCTTTCATGTGCGGCCGCCGCCAGGCTGTTGTTTTGATTTCTTTTTTTAAGATTTATATATTTTTTATATGTAAGTACACTGTAGCTGTCTTCAGACACTCCAGAGAGGGCGCCAGATTTCATTACGGATAGTTGTGAGTCACCATATTGTTGCTGGGATTCACACTCAGAACCTTTGGAAGAGCAGTCAGTGCTCTTAACTGCCGAGCCATCTCCGTGCGTGCAGCCTCACCACTGGGACCCTGAGTGTTTCCTTTATCCACTTCTTGATGCTGGTTACTCCCAACCATCTTTGTATTCGTTCTGGAAAGTTCTCAGCTGTTGTGCCTTCAAATTGCTCCTCCCTTTCTTTCTCAAGTTTCTTTCTGGGACTTTCTATTAATCTTTTTTTCTTTCTTTCTTTCTTTCTTTCTTTCTTTCTTTCTTTCATTTTTTTGGTACTGGTGATTTAATACAAAGCCTCACATACATGCTAGGCAAGTATTAGTCCACTGAGCTATAACCACAGACTTGGATCATCCTATCATTCCTTTTGCTTTACCCGTTGTTCCAAATGTGCCACTTGACCTATTTCTTTGTGTGAGTGTGTGTGTGTGTGTGTGTGTGTGTGTGTGTACATGTGTGTAGATATGAGCTCCCAAATGAGTTTTCAGAGCCCAGAGCAGGACTTTGGGTGTGTCCTCTGTCTCTGCCTCATTGCCTTGAGACAGGGTCTTTCACTGAAACAGAAGTTTGACTAGGCCAGGTAGCTTATAATACCAGTATTAGGAAGACTGAGGCAGGATTCCTTTACGATCCAGTTTCTGAAAATCCAAGCCAAAGCATAAATACAACAAACAATCCAACCCCAAACAAACAGCTGTGTTTGTCACACCTGTGTCTCTTAGTTTCCTCATAGCTGGGTCTCCACAAAGGCTTCTGGGTACCAGAATCTAAGCTGTCAGCGGCATTCTGGAATAGATATTGACTAAGCTGGGGCCCCTTGCTTCTCCCACACTCAAGGTCACACAGTTCTTCCTGGAAATGTGAGAAGTCCTCCCCATATCTTCTCTCCCGCACTCCTCCCCATCCCCCCGAGCTTCCCTCCTCCCACCCCACCCCCATCACCTGGGAATCAGACACAGCCTTACTGGAAACATATACTATAGGCTACTCATCAACCACAAGGCCTAGAGTCTTCCCCCACTCTGCCACGTGACCTGAGTGTGCCTCAGAACCTCCAACCATGAGTCTTAACCTCTTCTCCAAAGGACAATCTGCCTTGATGTCCCCCTTGAGTCACAAATCTAAGACCTTTCAAAAGAAGAAAAAAAACTGAAAAAACAAAAGGAAAACAAAAACAAAGACGAGATCCAGCAGAGCTGAGACATTTGGAAATTCCATGTTTCCTGAGCCATAGGCAAGACGCAAACTCCCTCCAGAGCCTCCTGTCTCTGCTGCTTCTGGGCTGCCTCCCCTCTTGCTATCTAGTTCTTTAGAAGATTTTATTAAGCCGTCCATGCAAATGAGTTCCTGGAAGTATCTGTCACCGTGAAGGAACTGATTAGCTTCCCCTTTCTGGCAGTGAGAATCTCGGAACCCAGTGTTTTCCTTTTCATCCCGCCTTCCAGGAAGCTCAAAGCTGAATTTCAGGATCTATCTCAGCATCTACTGGGAACACTTAGGAGTGTCACTTTCTCTCTTTAGTATCATGAATCTGCTGACAGCATTAATCTGTCTTCTTGTCAAGCCTTCTCATGGCGTGTGTGTGTGTGTGTGTGTGTGTGTGTGTGTGTGTGTGTGTGTGTGAAGTTAAATGGTTGCAAGTTCTAAATCTGTAACAACCTTGTGGTCCATAAGGGGTGTTGCAGAGAGCATCGTCAGCCCAAACCCAGTTTTGCCGCCTCTGTCTCAGGGCTCATGAGCCAGGGTATAGTGATGTCCCTGCGGGAGAGTTGTTGGACTAGGAACCTGCTCCCAGCTGTGGGCCCCTCTTAGTACATATGAAAATTAAGTTCACAGGAACTTGAAGGAGGGGAGAGATGGAGAAGGCTTCTGTGTAGAGAGCAGGCAACCTAAAAGCACTGCTTTGGGGACAGGAAGGAGAGAGGAGTCCACGGCTCTCGGTACAGGGCGTACAGAGGGGAGGGAGAGTTGGAACTCTGGAGGAGATGCCCTCCCCACCCCACCCCCGTCTGGGGGTCAGAATGAGCCGAGGCTTGAGCGCCTTTCCCAGTGCTTTGCAATGACTCTGCACTGTTGCCAATTCCCAAGAGCCTAATGACAGACGAGGGGCCAGGAGACCAGTTGACTGCTGCTCAGGCTAGTGGACGCAGGCAAGGCTTGCTTGGAGAAGTGAAGCAAAAGCAGGCCGCTGGGAGTCCCTGTGGGTGGGGCCCTGGTACTGAGGAAGCAGACATTTTCCAACAGGTGACATGTGGGAAACAAAATGACAGAAGTCCTCACCGGGCACTGGGTGAGGTGCGTGTTCCCAGAAGGGACACGGACAGATGAAGAGGAGTTATGTGTAAGAGTAGACCTGAGTGAAGAGGGCCGTGTGGGGTGGGGTGGGGTGTGTGAGTTGGATGTGTAACACAGACAGATTAGAGACCCTAAGCTTGCAGAGGAAACCTTGGGCCCCAAAAAAGAAAAACATCCAGCCATTTTGCTGTAGCAAAGAAATCATTAACTTTTGGGGCGTGTCGTCACTTGTCTTTAATCCCAGCATTTGGGAGGCAGAGGCAGGCTGTTCTGTATTCTACATAGTGAGTTCTAGGCCAGGCAGGGCTATTGAATAAGAATCTGTCTCCAAAAGAAGAAAGAAAACATCGTCATCTCTAGTTCTGAGAGGTTCCAGCAGCCTCCAGAAAGTTCTGGGACAGTGCTCCCCATACCCATGCTTTGGTGACCTTCACATTCCAGGCAGAGTTCTAGCACTTTCTCTGCCCTCCAACTGACACTTCCTGAAAGATGTCTTTAGGAACAGAGACATCCTTTCTGAACAAGGCTGAGAACTCAAGGACCGTCAAGGAAAGCAGCTAGGGTTTGATCTCATAAAGTAAAAACCTTCTTCACGGTGAAGGGCACCACAGAAGAAGTCAAGGGACAAGCATTGGACAAGCATTGGAAGGGACAAGTAGAGAAGAGCCTCTGGTCCCCACTCAGGGGTTCTGGGCCTCAGGAGGGGAGTTGGGGAGCAGGGAGTATAAGGGAGGGTCTGTATCAATCCACCCTGACTTTAATGATCTTGTCTGATCTGGGAAGCTAAGTGTCACTGGGCCTAGATGACAGGAAGTTGGAGGAGTGGTGTCTTTGATGTGTGTCTTCACCAGCCCCTCTGAAAGAATGGCAGAACTTTGTAAGTGACATTTTATAGGGGCTGCATCGTTGGGGTCAGTTTGTCATTTGTTTTTCCTGGCATGCCATGAGACAGAGTCCTGGGCGGGTTTATGGAGCCAGCAGCCTGATGCACTTCTCATAAAGTCCCTTAGGTACTGCACTGTCAGCCACCAAGTATGTTAGTGGGACAGTGGAATGTCCCTGCCCTATCTTAGCCCAAGTCTAACTTGGAACTCTCACCACCAGGACAGCATTTGTGGTGCCCCCAGTCTCTGTGCCCAGAGGCGAGTCTGATGGAAGCAAACAGGTGGGACAGCTGTGGGTGGGGCTGATTTTGCCTGGGTGTGGGTGGGAGGTGGCATGGGGGGGTGCTGAGGTGAGATGTAGCAAGGCCAGCAAGCTCCTGGGTGGGGCCAGGTTAACAGGCATCTAGCCCCTCCCTGTCAAATACAATAACAGAAAGGATGACAAAGTAGTAGCGGCCAGACCGGGAGAAGGAAGCTGGCACAATTCCCTTCAGGAAAGCCTTATTGTAGAAAGGGCCTCGAGGCCGTGATTGAGCCTTTCTATGGAGTCAGAGCATCAGACAGAAAATGGTACAGTGTGTGAGGCTCAAACACAATGAGGTCTTAAAGGGAAGGAGAGGCTTTCTGTTAAAACTTGGAGAAAAGCTTCACAACTGTCTGTAAATGGAGGGGACCCAGCGCCCTCTTCTGGCCTCTGTGGGCCCTGCACACCTGTGCCATTCACACAAGCAAACACAGGTTTAAATGAAAAGAATACGAATACATCTAAAAAGAAGTGAGAAAGGGAGGGTGAGGGGAAGAGACAGCCATCATGAGAACGACAATGGCGGGGCAAAGCCTGAGACGACTCTCGGGACAAAGGGACTTTTGTGAGTTCTGGGGGTGGGTATAAAGTTTCACAACATGTCTTTTTTGCTTGCTTTTTTTTTTCTTTCAAGACAAGGTTTCTTTGTGTAACCTGGGCTGTCCTGGTACTAACTCTGTAGACCAGACTGGCCTCAACCTCAGAAATCCCCTGCCTCTGCCTCCCGAGTGCTGGGACTAAGGTATGTGCCGCCACTGCCCGGCTCATATCTGTTATTTAGTCAACACAGCCAAGGACATAACAGCTAGCATGGAAGAGCTACAGCTAGCTTCTAGCTAGCTACAGCATAGTTTCTTCTTAACTATGTCCCAGAGGTTGCAGGGGATGTCGCCTGATTCCTTCAAGCTACAGGATTTGGCTTAAATAGGGGTAGGCTGGTGTTTAACACCTCTCTGACTGACTTTGTGGTGACAGCCCAGAGATGGCATTGGAAAATGGCCACCAAATCCTCCTACACAGCCACCCTGCCAGTGGCTAAGTCATGAGTATGAGGTGGAGGGGAACAGCTGTGGGGGGCTGTCCTCTAGGGAGGCCGATTACTGAAGAAGCAGGGACCTTTGCAAATGGGTTCCACTCCGGTAGGACCAGAACCACAGTGGTTAGGGTCTCAGTGGTTTCATTTACAGGAAGGCAGCCTGGAGGGGGGGGTAGTGTATTTTTTAATTAATTAATTTTAATTGATGTAGTTCTCAACCTTCCTAATGTACTACCCTTCAATTAAGTTCTTCATATTGGGGTGACCCCCCCAGTATAAAATTTTGTTACTTCATAATTGTAATTTTTCTACTGTCCTGAATCATGATGTAAATATCTGATATGTGACCCCTCTGGGGGTAGAGACCCACAGATTGAGAGCCACTGTTTTAGATTTATATGCTGTAACTTGGGGGTATTTCTGTTTGTCAGAAGAGGCCCAGGAATGCTGGGTGTGGTGCTGGAAGCTTGTAGTCCCAGCTCTCAGGACGAGAGGCAGTGAGCTCACAAGTTTAAGGCTATCCTCAGGTACATAGCGAGTAAATTGGAGGTCAGCATGGGCCACAGGAAACTGGAGGGAAAAAAAAACCTAAGAAAAAAAAGCATCGGTTGGGGAATGAGGCTGTGGCCACTGTTCTGCTGGGCTTGTCTAAGGGTCTCTGCAATGGTCCCCCAGGGTGAACGGGCCTCTTTAGTGAGAGGGTATTCACGAGGTGGCAGTGGGTTACCTGGTCCTTACCTAACAGCAGGTAGGGAGGAAATAGCTGCTGGTTTGTTTAATTTTCATTTCTGTTGCTGTGATTAAACTACTTAACAAAAAGCAACTTATGGGAGAAAGGATTTATTTTAGTCTGGAATTCCATGATACAGTGTGCTATCCCGCAAGAGTTTTAAAGAGCAAGTCACAGCATATCACAGCTTGGAGCGGAGAGAACTTACAAGGTGCCTGCTGGCTGGGGATCCATTTGATAATGCCACTCTTTTGCAGCTCAGGAGCTCTTGTGACACATCGTCAGACATCTGGGTAGAATTTCCCACAAACTGAGCTTGGAAGAGATAGCACTCACTCCTGCTAGCTTGCTCTGCAGGCCAGTGCCAGACCCTAGGATGAGAAAAGACCAGCAGTCAAAAGCTCACAAGGAGGGGCCAGTGTGGTAACACAGCAGGTAAGGCTTCTGTTGCTGAGCCTGACCACTGAGTTAGAGCACCACATATGTGCCATGGTCAGTGCCCCTGACATATGTGCATGTACTGACATACGCACACACACACAAAAAAAATAAAAAAAGAAACCAGGTATGGTGGTATACACCCCTGGTCCTAGTACTCAGGAGGCAGAAGCAGGCAGATCTCTAAGTTTGAGGACAGCCTGGTCTACAGAGTGAGTTCCAGGACAGCCGGGCTACACAGAGAAACTCTGCCTCAAAGACAAAAAGCAAACAAAAAATTACAAGAAGATACACTTCTTCCAGCCCAGGCAGGACGGCCAAAAGAAGGAAGCCAGGACTGTGAGGGGCTCTCTTTCAGGGGACAGTGATTACCTTGGGGGGGGGCGGCTTCAGCTGAGAACAAAATCCTGTTAAGGGATTGTACAAGTTCTCTTTGGCCCACTCAGTCTGACAGGAGAGGCGATGTTTATGAAGGGGGTCAAGAAGCTGGGCTTTCACCTGCAGGGCCAAGAGGGAGAGCATTTCTGAGTGCATGTGTGTGTGCTTGTGTGTAAGTGTGTGTGTGTGTGCTCATCATGTGTTTAGGAAGAAATGAAGATGTATCCCTTTTCCACAGAGGCCTAAGACCCTGTTTGTTTCTAAGGCTGGGGTTCTTGGTATCAAAGAACACGTGTGTGCACATACAAGTAAGTGTGTGTGCATGATGGAAGGGATGGGTGGGCTTTCTTGATGATCTTTTCAGTTATCCCCTAAGCACTTTTGTGAGACATATCGTCTGGTTTTTTTGTAGATCAGCCCTAAAGAAGGAAGGGCCAGAAGGGAAATGCAAACCAGAATATGTTAACAAAGTGAATTTGATGCAGAGTATTGGCTTTTCTGGCTTGCTGGGGTCTGGCATGGCCTTGATGGGGATGGAATGACGTGGTTCGTGCCCCTAGGACAGGCCCAGCTGGTGTGGACCTCCTCAAGTATCAATGACTATTGTGGGGGATAAGGCATGTTTGTAGAATAATGTATATATTTTCACATTCCTCCTTTAAGAAATGTCCTCCCTGTTAATGTTAATGACTCCATGATAATCAGAGAAAGTGTGAGTTTGGTGGGAGTCGAAGGTGTGGCTAAGGTTTTAGCAAAATGGTAAACACTGGAACCTTCGGACAGCCCTTAAGGCTGTGGGAAAGAACTCTAAAAACATGTGTTTGAAAATATATAACTTAACTATGCAAAAGTATAAGGATGCAATATGAGTTGTATAAGGGCTTCACAGATCTAAAGGAACAGAGGCAGCTGAACTATGAGCCAGCTGGTCAGGCAACTACAGAGAGGCAGATGCAAATGCAGGTAGATTCCTGAGTTCAAGGTCAGCCTAGGATAGAGCAAATTTAGGCCCAGGTGTGGCAGAAGGTAATTTCAGGGCAGGGTCCCACCTAGCTAGTTTATCATCTGTGCTTAACACAGGCAGGCAGATCTCTGAATTCTTTTGCAAGGTTGAAATAAAATGTGTGCTTGCTGTTCACTAAGAGTTAAGGGGCTGGGGTCCCGGGATGCTGACTCATGGGATAATCAAAAGGAAACCAGGAGTAAATGACTGGGTTGATATGTGAAATAAAAGATGGGGTGGTGGCTCATGAGCTGCAGGAGATGAGCTATCCACTTCTCAAGAGAGAACTGTCTAGAGCCGGAGAGGGGGTGGGGTGGGGGTGGGGGTGGGGAGAGATGGCTCAGCAGTTAAGATGACCTACTGCTCTTCCAAAGGTCCTGAGTTCAAATCCCAGCAACCACATGGTGGCTCACAATCATCATAATGAGATCTGATGCCCTCTTCTGGTGTGTCTAAAGACAGTTACAGTGTACTTACATATAATAATAAATAAATCTTTAAAAAAAAGGAGAGAGAGGGAGAGGGAGGGAGGGAGGAGGGAAGGAGGGAGAGAGGGAAGGAGGGAGGGAAGGAGGGAGGGAGAGAGAGAGAGAGAGAGAGGGAGGGAGGGAGAGAGAGAGAGAGAGAGAGAGAGAGAGAGAGAGAGAGAGAGAGAGAGAGAGAGAGAGCTGTCTGAAGATCTCCAGAGAAAAAGAAAGCAGAACAGGCTTGGACCCACAATTTGACTTCGAGTTGTTTGTTTTCGCTGCTCCCAGAGACCTCTTTTCTCAGAACCCCTCTCTCCAAGCCGAGGCTGGTCCTTGGCACCAGGGAGCAAGGAAACAAAACCAAGGCCCAGAACCAGTAGCTCAGGAACCAGTAGTAATCAGTACCTGTAGGCAAGAAAGACAAGGGTGCAGGGCCTTGTGACTTTGTCAGCCCCATTGGGGTTGACAGTGAGAACTGGACACCATGGCCATCAGAGGTGCTGCCCAGGTGGGAGCGAGGCCAAGTATGTCCATGGATTATTTTTCCTCCCATCTTCCAATCTCCCACCAGTGCTTCTTATAAGGCCAGGAATTTGGTACCTGTAGCCTTTGGGATCAGCCTCTGGCTTCAGAATCTAGGAGGAGATCTTCAGGGATTGGGGGCTGCACAGAGAGAAACTGGAGGAGAAGGAGGCTGGGTCAGGTCCTGAGGCTGGGATTCTGAACTGGAGTGATTTTCCAGTGGGATGTTCATACCACGTGGAGCCCCATGCCAGTCCCTGAGATCAGAAAAAAACACCCCGTCTCAGGTCCTAAGTGCCTTGTGGGATTTTGTCTGTTCTCTGGCAGGGGATGATCACCTCACTTAGCAAAATTCTTGTGGTCCTCTAGGGGAACTTAAAATGTAGCAGAGCTGCTGGGTTCCTGCGGTGAGCAGGAAGCCGCGACTGCGGATGACGTGGAGCTGTCCGTGGTGCTGGAGCGGGGTGTCTCTGTTGGAAGGGCAGCCAGGTTCACAAGGATGAGAGAAACAGCTGTATGCCTATAGTACCAACACTAAGAAGGTGCAAAGAAACTAGTGAGTCTAAGGCCAGCCTGAGCTCCATGAGACTTTGTTTCAAAAATTTTTGATATACACAGGAACTTGAATTAAAAGAGAGACTTAAAAATACTTGGAAATCAACTGGATGCGACATAGGGACACAGATTTTGCCTCATGGGAAATAGTATGATCCCTGGCACCAAAGGGTAAGACTGGTGACCACACTCCATGGAGGTCCTCGTGTGTGTGTGTGTGTGTTTGTGTGTGTGTATTTATGTATGTGAAGGTTAACATGTATGTGGAAGCCAAAGGAGACTCTCAGATCTCTTCCTTAGGAGCAGTCCACCTTGTGTTTTTGAGACTTCTTTTTATTATTTTATTTTATTTTTGCCCAGAAATCACTGATTGGCTGGAAAGTTAGGCTAGTGAGTCAGGGATCAGCTTGTCTCTACTTCTCCAGCACTGGGATTACAAGTACACATCATTGGACTGGATTGTTATTTTAAATTTAGTGTTATCTTTTTTTAAAGGTTTATTTATTATTATATGTAAGTACAATGTAGCTGTCTTCAAACACACCAGAAGAGGGCGTCAGATCTCTTTTATGGATGGTTGTGAGCCACCATGTGGGTGCTGGGATTTGAACTCAGGACCTTCAGAAGAGCAGTCAATGCTCTTAACTGTTGAGCCATCTCTCCAGCCCTAGTCTTATCTTTAAAGTGTGTGTGTGTGTGAGAGAGAGAGAGGGAGGGAGAGGGAAAGGGAGAGGGAGAGAGAGAACAGGTGCCTATGGAGACCAGAGGCATCAGAGATCCTTCAAACTGGAGTTATAGGCAGTTGTGAGCTGTTTATCATGGGTGCTTGGAGCTCAGAGTCTCTGGGAGAACAGTACATCTGGAATTAACTAGAACCCAGGTGACTGTGGACACCCGTGAGGGATTTTTTTCTTTAATTCTGGCCTATTCTGAAGACCAGCCAAGATATCCAGCCTCCTAGACTGTACAACTACTGAATTCTTAGACCTTCTGTTCATAGACAGACACCATTGGATTAGCTGGACCACAATCTGTGTGCTAACCCTGAGAAAAGACTTCCCAGAATATTTCACCTCAGTGATGGTTTCTTCTTCTTTTTAAAAAAGATTAATTTATTTGTTTTATGTATGTGAGTACACTGTTGTGTACTGTCCTCAGACACACCAGAAGAGGGCATCGGATTCCAGTACAGATGGTTGTGAGCCACCATGTGGTTACTGGGAATTAAATTCAGGACCTCTAGAAGAAGAGTTAGTGCTCTTAACCACTGAGCCATCTCTCCAACCCACTGGTTTCTCCTCCTCCTCCTCCTCCTCCTCCTCCTCCTCCTCCTCCTCTTCTTCTTCTTCTTCTTAGATTTATTATATGTAAGTACACTGTAGCTGTCTTCAGGCACACCAGAAGAGGGCATCTGATCTCATTACAGATGGTTGTGAACCACTGTGTGGTTGCTGAGATTTGAACTCAGGACCTCCAGAAGAGTAGTCAGTGCTCTTAACCGCTGAGCCATCTCACCAACCCCCAACAATTCTGTCTTAATTAGGGTTTCTTTTGTTGTGATGAAACACCCTGACCAAAAGCAAGTCTGGAGGAATGGGTTTATTTGATTTATACTTCCATATCACTGTTCATCATTGAAGGAAGTCAGGACAGGAACTCAAAAGGGAGGAACCTGGAGGCAGGAATGGATGCAGAGGGCAGGGAGTGGGGTACGGCTGGCTTGCTCCCCATAGCCTGTTCAGCTGGCTTTTTTTTTTAAATAGAACCCAGCACTACCTGCCCAGGGTGGCCCCACCCACAATGGGCTGGGCTTTCTCACATCATTTATTAATTAACCACTGATTAAGAAAATGCCTTCAGCCTAATTTTATGGAGGTGTTCTTTTCTCAGTTGTGGCTCCCTCTTCACCAGTGACTCTAGCTTATGTCAAGTTGGCATAAAACTAAGACAGCACAACTGACCATTGTCAACCTGACACACGAACACATCAGTAATAAGCCACAACCTTTCCTTTCTTATTTACCTCCAAGATCTCACATTAAAAACATAAATAGCCGGGCGATGGTAGCGCACGCCTTTAATCCTAGCACTTGGGAGGCAGAGGCAGGAGGATTTCTGAGTTCGAGGCCAGCCTGGTCTACAGAGTGAGTTCCAGGCCAGCCAGGGCTACACAGAGAAACCCTGTCTCGAAAAACCAAAAAAAAAAAAAAAAAAAAACTAACTTTAAAACTCCCATAGTCTTTACAAATTTAAACACATTAAAAGTTCAGTTCCTTTAAAATATCTAGTCTCTTTAAAAATCCAAAATCTTCTAATATTCAAAGTTTCTCAACTGTGGACTTTTCTAAGAGAAGGAGGAAGAGGAGGAGGTGGAGGAGGAGGAGGAGGAGAGAGAGAGAGAACTACTTTCTTTTCGTTCTTTCTTTTTGTTTGTTTGTTTGTTTGTTTTTCGAGACAAGGTTTCTCTGTATAGCCCTGGCTGTCCTGGAACTCGCTCTGTAGACCAGCTTGGCTTTCTTTTTTTTTTTTTAAAGATTTATTTATTCATTATGTATAAGTACACTGCAGCTGTCTTCAGAAGAGGGCATCCTATCTTGTTACAGATGATTGTGAGCCACCACGTGGTTGCTGGGATTTGAACTCAGGACCTTTGGAAGAACAGTCAACTTCAAGAGGGAAGAGCCAGGACACATTCACAATCAAATAAAAGCAAAAGCAAACTCCAGGGCAGTGGTGGCGCACGCCTTTAATCCTAGCACTTGGGAGGCAGAGGCAGGTGGATTTCTGAGTTCAAGGCCAACCTGGTCTACAGAGTGAGTTCCAGGACAACCAGGGCTACACTGTCTCAAAAAAAAAACCAACAACAACAAAAAGCAAAGTCCAGCTGTGTAAAAACTCACTATCTAAGATCTGGGATCCTCCAAAGGGCTTGGTCACTTCTCCTTTACCCCCTGATGCTGCACACAGATTATCTCCTAGGCTCAGGCTGGCTCCACTCCATACCCGCTGCTGTCCTTGGTGGTCAACCCATGATTCTGGCATCTCCCATCTGGGGTCTTCTGCTGCAACTGGACTGCACTTTACCAATAGCCTCTCTTGGGATTTCTTCAAAAGACTCCAGCCCTGCCACATAGCACCAAGTCTCAACTGCTCTCCTTCATGCCTTCAAAACCAGTGCCACCTGGGAGACTCTTAGGCAACCAAGTTCTGCTGCCAACAGGAAGGACAGCCATGACTGCTTCTGGAACACAGCTCCTGTATGACTCAAGGCATCAGCAGTGCAATGTAAAAATATGAATATTGGTATGTTTATAAAAAGATAAGGAGAGAAGAGTATGTTTGGTGGATGCGTAGTCAGGTGTGGGGGCAGGGAGGGGGTGCCTCCGAGGGCCCATCCTGAGGCAGCCCTTCCCCCTGAGGGACCAGCCACACAGTATACTATAAAATAGAGTTTATTCAGGGAATGGATAGGGAGCTGAGAGGGTAGGAGAGAGAGAGAAAGAGAGAGAGAGAGAGAGAGAGAGAGAGAGAGAGAGAGAGAGAGAGAGAGAGAGAGGTGGGAAGGGACGAGAGGACAGAGGGAGGAAGGCAAGAGAGCAAGAGAAAGAGGAGGGGGCAAACAGCCCCTTCTATAGTGAATCAGGCACACCTGGCTGTTGCCAGATAACTGGGGTGGAGCCTAGACAAAATGCTAACAAATATATTCCAGTAACAGAAACTAATATTTCTAAAATCAGTAGAACCCGAAGGGCCATTCAATTTATCTAGTTATTTTTTTAAATGTGGATTCTGAGGCTTGAGCTAAGGTCCTTTCTAGGGGTTAGACTAAGGTTGTCATGATTGCAAGTACTTCACCAACTGAGCCCTCTCCCTAGCCACCCACCCTGGGAACTCTCTGAGGGAACCCCCTGTTGTAAAATACTTCACTTTAGAGGCTTGACAAGGAGAGTCAGGGAAAGAGAAAGAGGCCAGCTCAGAGAAAGAGATGATGAACTGTGGATTGTCTTATGTCCCTTTTCAGCTGCCATAGTTCCAAAGCAGTGTCTAGGTGGAGACCCTAGTGGAGCTCATCTCAAGGAGGAAGCTGGTGGTTTATCCTTGGCACTCTGGGGTCCTGTCTGTGATGGTGAGGTCTGGCTAGCATCGGGAGCCTGAGGGCAAAGGTCACAGCTGGCCAATGCCTGGCTTCAGGCTGCTCCTGACAACACTCTCAGATCCTGGGAAAGCCTTCCTCACGTTCCTTGGTCATGGTCATTCCCAGAGGCCAGAACTCACTCATCCAGAAGCCATAAACTTCATCTTCCTGATTGGAGGCTAGTGTCCAGTATGGCATGGTCTTGGTAGGGAGAGGACCAGCAAATGTGGGCATAAGACTTCTTTGTATAATAATGTACATATTTTATTTTCCTCTGAGGAATGTCCTCCCTGTTAACATTGAATCTGAGAGTCAAAGGTGTGGCT
Source organism: Tokudaia tokunoshimensis (assembly GCA_036184795.1). Taxonomy (NCBI): domain Eukaryota; kingdom Metazoa; phylum Chordata; class Mammalia; order Rodentia; family Muridae; genus Tokudaia; species Tokudaia tokunoshimensis. The sequence continues at coordinate 109,419,218 of BTHU01000005.1, read as the reverse complement.
AATGTCTCAGCAAAATGATAAACACTGGGACCTTCAGGACAGCCCTTAAGTCTGTGGAAAAGAACTCTAAAAACATGAGTTTGAAAGTATATGATTTCTCAACTATGCAAAAATATAAGGATGCAATATGAATTGTTTAAGGAGCTTCACAGATCTAAGGAACAGAGGCAGTCACACTATGAGCTAGCTGGTCAGAAAGATACAGAGAGAGGCAGATGCAAATGCAGGCCGAGTCCCGAGTTCAAGGTCAGCCGAGGATAGAGCATACTAAGTTCCAGGCAAGGTTGGAACACCATGGTGGAGTCCCAACCAGCTATCTTATTGTCAGTGGTTGGGCTCGGTGTCTCTTTCTAAGGTCAAGGGGCTCTAAGGTCATGGGATGCTGACTCCGTGGGATGGTCAGGAGGGAACCTGGAGTAAATAACTGAATTGAGAGCTGACCTGTTTGGAGTTCTCTGGAGAGCAAACACAGCTCTTCAAGACTTTTTCTAACAGGATTTCTGATTTTAGTCAGAAAAATCCGTGGAGAGAAAACCTGGCTCTTATAGAATTTTTTTCATAGATCTTTTAGAATTTTTTCTAACAGGATTTCTTGGTCAGAAATCCCAAGTATTTCTTAGAGAGCTGTCTCAGCTCTTTTAGAATGTTTTCTAGGAGCTATCCAGAGACGGCTGTCTGGAGTGAACGAAGCTCTTTAGAGGTTTTTTTTTTCCCTTTCTGATTTTGATTGGAAAAGCCAAGAATTACTTCTAGAATTTTTCTAACAGGATTTCTGACTTGGTCGGAAGATCAAGAATTTTATAGTCACTTTTCTGACTTTGATCTGAAAACCTATGAGCTACCTAGAGAGCTTTTAGAAGTTTTACTAGTAGAGAGAGCCGTCTTGAACAGAAAGCTAGCTGCCTCAACTAGAGCTTTTAAAATAACAAGAAAAAGCTGTCTAGAGCAGAGCAGAACAGAGGACAGACAGACAGACACACACACACACACACACACACAGAGAGAGAGAGAGAGAGAGAGAGAGAGAGAGAGAGAGAGAGAGAGAGAGAGAGACAGAGAGAGAGACAGAGAGAGAGAGACTAGAAAAGCCATCTTAGCACAACGTAGGCTGCCATGATTTGACTTGGAGTCTTTTGTTTTGGCCACTTTCAGACACCCCTTCTCTCAGAACTCTGTTCAAGCTGAGTCTGGTCCTTAGCAGGCTAGGCTGGCCAGGTGGTTCCATCCCTGTTCAAACCCTGCCTCCGATGGATGTCACACACTTTCCATGCTTCCCTCCATTCTCAGCCCAGGATCTGTGCTCACTGCTAGGCTGGCCTGCCATTTCTGGGAAAGAGGAATTATAGCAGTTCTCAGGACAGCCTAGCTTCCTCATGACTATGAACAAGCAAAAACCAGGGGCAGGCTATAAGCCTTGAGACCAAGGCACGGTCCTCAACCTATCATGCCCATTGCACAGATGGGGAAAACAGAGAAACTGATATTTATAGCCTTATAACCCTTTGGGAGAGCTGAGTCTTATTGTGTTCATGACAATATGATGAGGTCCTGGTTCCTGCATAGCCTATCAGCACCCAGGCTCCGTCATCTACAGATCTGTGTTTGCCTGATCCCTGCTGCACACTTCACACCACTCTAAATTTTCCACCCCGCTTCTAACCGCAGAGTCTGGCCAGATAGGGGTTCCCTTATCAAGAACTGAGCGGTCCCTTTCTTACCTAAGTCTACATAGAACATCTGAGACTTCAATTGAAGAGGGGAGATCATTTTGCCTTGCTGTGCCTTGTCACTTGAAGGAGATTTTGTTGGCCCCTGAAACAGAGAGAGTATCCTGGGTCCCAATGTGATGCTTTCTCTGAGAGACCTCTCAACTGATCTTTTTGAGGGTTGACCCATCTTCTTTACCAAGTTGGTTTCTTGGTGCTGTCCTCTGGGTGGCCAGCAGGTGGCGCTGGAGTTCCAGTTTTGCAGGGTTTAGCTCTGCTCATGATTGGGGCTGGTCTACTTACTGTCTGGGGTGGGTCCAGTAACTGTTGCAGTTGAGAACCCTTTTCCTAGTGGGGAGGGCCATTACTGAGGGCCAGCTCACAGTATGCCTTTTGTCTTAGCTACTTGCTATCCTGAGAAACCACCCAGCTAGCTGCCTGGGCTATTTTCTGTGTCCTGGGCACTTTAGTCACTAGCTATTTCTATGCATTGTTCCTGTTGATGGATACAGCAGTCAGATCCCCTGTCTACCAAACAACCATACAAAATAGGGACTCATGGCAGGAGGTGGTATGCCTAAGCCAGGGTAAAATCTTGTGGGGTGACTACCAAGGTCGGGAAACTGCACACCTAGCTTTATTCTTAGCCTCTGCCTGAGCCACACACTAGACACACTGCTGCTCTGGGACCAACGGTCTCAAGGCTGAGACTCTCCTCCCCGCTTACCAACTATCTTTAGTACATTATCCGTCTGTATTAAAAATGACAGTCTTGGATGGCAGCTGGGACTGACCTGATGGGAATCCGTACATTACGAGGGAAGGTCAGGGGGCTGGAGAGATGGCTCGGTGTGTAAGACTGCTCTTCCGAAGGTCCTGAGTTTAAATCCCAGGAACCACATGGTGGCTCACAACCATCCGTAATGAGATCTGACCCCCTCTTCTGGTGTGTCTGAAGACATATAATAAATAAATAAATCTTTAAAAAAAAGGGGGGGGGAAGGAAGGTCAGTATGAAGGAGTAAAGTGGGACCCTTGCCCACCCTACCCTGAGGTTGGAGCCTGTCTTGGCCTCCGGTTTCCATCCTGCCTCTTCCTGGCCCCTCCTTTCCCAAGCTCCGCCACCCTCTTCCGGCTGCCTTCTCCTTGTTCCGAACCTGGCCTTCCCAACTCTGCCCCTGCCTACGCCCGCCCCTTTTACTACGCCTGTCTCTGCCGCTCTGTCAGCCAGTCTTTCTCTCGTTCACGTCCTTGTCTCTCTCCAACAGAATCGGAGTTAAGTGACAAAAGAAGAATTGGTCCCCCCCTGCCAGGGTTATTAAAATCATGTTCTGCAGTTGAGCGGCCAGAAGAGCTCTGGCTAATGACGGATGATGAGGCCACAGCGTCCCCGCAGCGGGAGTGAGGCTGTGAGCGGCTGCGGGATTACCACCAATTACTCTGCTCTCCCTCCAGATCATCCTTCTCCTGCTCCTGGCAGATAAAGTCTAACCTTTGGCAGGGATGCTGGAGCTGGGGTGTGGGGGATGCTCAGAGCTGTTGTGTGGTCCCGAAGGTCCGGGCACTCCTGGCATCTGTGGGGATTATCTCATTTAGCTAGGGCTTCTGTTTCCACATAGCAACTCCAGAGGCAGGCAGTGCTACCTGTGGTTCTGAGCTCTGGAGAGATGGGCCTTTGAGAAGTTAGGTAAATTGCCCAAGGTCACATAGCCAGGAACTGACACAATTGCTTCTTGAGTCCCAGACTCCAGTGTCCTTTTACTTACTGGGGACCTTTCTCTCCGTGCAAGGAACATTGGGAAAGATTTTTGAGCTCTGGAAAATGACAGTTATGGTCTACCAGGTGTTATGTATATGTGTGTGTGTGTGTATGTGTGAACGTTTGTGTTGCCATGGGTGTGGAAGACAGAGGTGGATCTTAGGTGCCTGCTCACCTTGGTTTTATTATTGGGGGGGAGGGACTTTGAGACAGGGTTTCTCTGTGTAGCCCTGGCTGGAACTCACTCTGTAGACCAGGCTGGCCTCAAACTCAGAAGTCTGCCTGCCTCTGCCTCCCAAGTGCTGGGATTAAAGGCGTGCACCACCACTGCAGTCCTTCTCCCTCACCCTGTTTTTTGACGGTCTCTGGAGGTAAGAAGATAGCTTGCGGTAGTTGGTACTTGTCCTCCACCATGCGGATCCAGGAGATGGAACTCGGTTCATCAGGCTTGGGCGCAGCCGCCTTCACTTTTGAGAGCATCCGCTGGCCTCATTCTCCTGTCTCTCTGCTTCCCTTGGCCGTGGGAGTCCGAACATGAACAACTGTGCCTGACTGGCTGTTCCAGATGGGTTCTGGGAATCGTGCTTCAGGGGCGAGCACTTGATTGACAGCATTGTCACCCCGGTTCCTCTACCAGGTTTTAGTTCCACAGAGCACCAACAACAGCAAGGAACTACAGGGGCGGAGACATGCTCAGTGGTTCAGAGCACATACTTCTTGTGCATAGCATCTGGGTTTGGTTCCCAGCACTTGCATCAGGTGGCTCTCAACTGCCTCTTTAACTCTGGCTCCAGGAGAATCCAAAACCCTCTGGCCTTCTCCAGTGTTGCACTCACAGCAAAAACCCACACTCAGATACACCAGCAGGCACACACTTAACATTTTTTTTTAAAGTAAGCAAGTATATTACAGGAAAGTGGAGTGGAGTTAGACATTTGAAAGTACTTCCCAAAGGAGCAGGTTCTAAAAGAGGGGACTGAGAACCTGTGTTTATCTTCCTCAAGGGTCTTTTGAAATCAAAATACTACCTTGACGTCTTCCTAAGTCAGGCAGGGTTCTGGTGCTGAAATCTGAGTGTGCTCTGTGTGTGTGCGTGGTGTGTGTGCTCTGTGTGTGTGTGTGTGTGTGTGTGTGTGTGTGTGTGTGTGAGATCCTGGAGGCTTGCTGAGGTTAACTCTACCAAAGCAATCACTAGGCTCAGCCCAGGGTTGAGGTTAGGCTGAGGAACTAGTCTTGACCGACAGCCCCTCCCGCCTGCCTCTCGATTCTGACTTAACTCTCATCCACCCTTGCAGTGAATCTCCCCAATTTCCAGGTGACCTCTCCAAGAGGGGAGTGTGTCTGTCAAGATCATCTCGGGAGATAAGACTGTGTGACTTCGCTTTGACCAGGCTCCCCGCATGCCACCAAGCCGCAGTGGGCTTCAATGTCCTGTGCTCCCATCCCCCGCCCTGCTCCAACTCAGCCCCCATTCTGCAGCTACCCACCCTGGAGCTGGGGCTCACACTGGCATCGCCGTCTGTTCAGGACGAATGAGTATCCCTTTCCCATCTGGATTCTATTATTTTTCAGTTTATACTGGTCAAAAAGCACAGGATGAACGTCTGGAGGAAAAAAAATACAATCTTTGAGAAAATTGAAAATATATATCATTGTTTGGGACTGGGGGCCCAGGGTCCCAGGAAAGTGGCTCTCCTCACTTTAACTCCAGCTTGGTGCCTGGCCAGCTCTTCTTGACACACAGCTGGCTGCCTGCCAGATTGTGGCCCCCAGGACCCTCTGGGAATTTCCCTCTCAGCCTTGGGGCTCTGCTTCTTAATTTTTTTTTAAAGGTAAGCAGCTGCATTATGGGAAAGTGGAGGTGTGTTAGGGTGTATGTCCACGAAAGACAGGGTGGTGTTGGGAAAGGGAAGGGAAATCTACCTCTTTCTAGGGTACAGCTTTCCCTCATATTTCCAGGACCTCCAGACTGTCCCCCAGAAGCAGCAGTACCCACCTTGGTGACAAAGGTGTCTTAGTTAGGGCTTTCATTGCTGTGAGGGGACACCATGATCTTTTTCTTTCATTTTTTTTTTCTTTTTGGTTTTTTGAGACAGGGTTTCTCTGTGTAGCTCTGGCTGTCCTGGAACTCACTCTGTAGACCAGGCTGGCTTCGATCTCAGAAATCCACCTGCCTCTGCCTCCCAAGTGCTGGGATTAAAGGCGTGCACCACCACTATCCGGCAAGGCAACTCTTATAAGGGACAACATTTACTTGGGGCTGGCTTACAGTTTCAGAGGTTCAGTCCATTATAATCATGGCAGGAAACATGGCAGCCTCCAGGCAGACATGGCCCTGGAGGAGCCAAGAGTTCTACATCTTGTTCCAAAGGTAGCCAGGAGAAGACTGTCTTTCAGGCATCTCAGGGGAGGGCCTCGAAGCTCACCCCCACAGTGTCACACTTCCTCCAATAAGGCCACACCTCCTAATCGTGCCACTCCTGGGCCAAGCATATTCAAACCACCATACATGGTAACAATCAAAGGCTGTGGGGGCTTCATCATGTTAGGTTTTCTATGCCCTGCCAGGGCTTTTCACCTCCTTCATCTTCAAGAGAGGAAGGGACCAGGAGGGAGAGGAGCAAATATGCACCCGGGGTTGGGGGAGATTTGGATGGTTCTAATGCCCCTGTGTGGCGTTGGCAGGAACACACAGTGGGCGTGCTCCATGAGCCATCGTGACTGTTTACCATTCACCCGTCAGCCACATCCACTCTTACATCCACCCATCCATCATCTATTTATCACCATCTCTGTCTATCTGTCTGTCCATCCATCATCTATCTGCCTAACTGTCTATGTCTGTGATTTCTCGTCTGTTTTAAAGCATGGAATCACAAGTATGTGGGGCTATGTCTAAGCATGTCTGTAAACATGCCATGCATATCTGAATATGTATAGCATGTGTCAGTATAGAACTGCACTTCCAGATCTGAGTCACCAGAGACCCTTTTCCCACACCCAAAAAGCTACATGAAGGAAGGAAGAAGAGGCCCAGGGCCCTGGTCCCCCATCGAGCCCCAGCAGAGAGTTAATTAAACCCCTTTCCCAACAAGTGTGGTAATTAGTGCTAATGGGTTAGCTTCAGCTCGGCAGCTGAAGGAGCTCCTGCTGATGTGTGTGTGTGGGGGGGACGGGGGGGGTGAGGCTTTTGAGAGAAACCCTATTCCTGATCTTTAGGGGCACCAAGAGGCCGGAAGGGTGGATCTCCACCATCCTGGCTTTAGGACTCTGACTCTGTAAGTGTGTATAATACAGCCTTGCTGTTGAGTGTACATATGTGGGTGCCTGTGTGAATGAGGGGCATTGGCTTTTGCTTATACATGGCAAGTATGTAACGGTAAGTGGACAGTGCTTCTTGATTTAGCACTGTGGTGACCCCCAAATCCGGGCCACGGGTTTGTGTGCTGTGACATGTGCATGGTTGTGTGTTTCTGGGTGTTCTCCATGTGCGCCGAGGTGTACTTGAATGTGTGTGTGTGTGCCTGTTGGTGAGACAAAAGGCACGGAGCAGCAGGGCAGCTGACTTCCGGGGCCTGACTGACACCCCTTGCAAATAAATGTGACAATGAAATATAGTCCTGGAATTGCCGCGGATGCTCCATCAAGCAGGCGACACGGAATAGGTGAAGTTGTAAAATGTTCCCCGGGGAGCCGCCAGGCTGAGTGACAGCTCTGCCCAGCGCTCCCTAGTGAGTGCCTGGGGCTGATGATGTTCATTCTGGGAGACTCAGGGAGGCCCATCGACAGCTCATTTGAGGGGTGAAGGGCAGAGATGACCGCTCAGTCCCCCTCCCTGCAGGACTGTATTATTTACTGTCTTCTGAATGGTGAGTCCCTAGCCTTCTTCTTCCTACATTCAGATGGGGCCTCCGAAGGTCAGGATTCTCTGAGACTAGGTTTCCTGAGGGTCATGTCCTTCTTCACCTGAGGACAGAGCTGCTGTACCCCACTCTCTGAACGGGCTTCCCCACAACCCAGCACGTGGCTGTGCATTTTCGCTCACGAATTTTTCTGTGGTTGTCTGGATATTGATGTGTGAGCCGAGTTTGGAAACTAATACAGAGAGAAGCACATGAACTGAGGCCTTAGGGACTTGGTTCCCATCTAACAGTGACCTCAGTCTTAGAAGCCAGAATGCTCTTGAGGCTTTGGCCACAGGATGCCTGAGCTGGAAGAGAACTCCTGCTTATTTAACACTACAAAGACGCTTTGCTGGGAGCCTCTGCTAACCCATTAGTCTGAAGAGGCCTACTGTATCCAGTTTGTCCGCAGCCGATCAGACTGCCATGGCCAAGGCAGAGTGTGTGCATCGGACAGAGAGACAGGACAGACTACTAAGGCCTGATCCGAGGTGAGATCAAGGGTGGATTGGGATTTTGAAAGCTTTGGCTTATTTGTTTCATCTCTCTCTCTTTTTCCTATCCAGAGGTGGGTGTGGTCTTCAAAGACCACAGAGGATGTCTGGGAGGGGAGAGGAGGTGTGCAGAGCCTCTTTTTTTCTTCCTTTTCCTCAGTCTGGCTTTGTTCAGTCCTCTGATACACTTCTGAGGGCTTCCAGTGCTGGTGTGCCTTGAGTTAGGATCAAGTCCTGTCTTACAGCCCTGGGCCAAGAAGAGTCTCTTCAGAGCGTGCAAGACCATGATGAACCCAGTGGGTGGTTCTCAGCGACACCCAGCAGCCAAGCGCATGAATCTGTTCTGTGAACACATTATAGCCCCGGATCTATCGGTTTGTAGCCAGGGCTTCTAGCATCCGGCAGATTGTTCTGGAAGGCTATGGACAGGATACAGGTCAGCAAGACCTGGACCACCCCACTTGAGAGGTTTTCCCTTGTCTTCCTGAGCCCTGGGGTGGAGGTGGGGCGCATTAGGTCTGCTATGTTATGTGCAGATAAACCTCTACCCGCCATGCAGCTCAACGTGAAGTCCTGGCTTGCAGGCAAACAACTGCTCTCATGCTTTTGGGTCTCCTTTCTGAAGGGTCTTAGCTCGTTCTCGAAAATCTTCCAAGTGGGCCACCAGTTGACTCCTGGGAGTCCTGAGGCCAATTTGAACATCTCCCACCTCTTGATGGATCCTACGAGGCCTGGTTATTTCACCTTTCGCAGACATATTCCTGTTTACAGATGAGGCATAAAAATGAGCTCCCGGCTAGAGGCTCCGGCATAACAAAAGCACATATTCAGGCCAATTTAATCAGAACAAAGGAAAGACGCGGAACAGACATCTGATCATTGAATTGTTCAAAACCATTCCTGCTGGAAAGCAGCTGCCCACACCCAGGTCACTGGTAATTTCATTTTCGCATGGACCATTGTATGGTGAATAATTGCACACTTCAGTGGCACACCAGAACTGGAATTTAGGTGCCTGTGGGAGGCGGGGTGCTCAGGGCCCAGAGCACAGGCTTCTGTTCTGACAGGAGAACTTTACCCCTCTGCACCTCGGTTTCCATGACTCTAGGGTAAGAAGGGCACCCGCTTTGCAGGGTTTTCAAAAGTAGGAAGTCCCACTGTGCCTGCAAGAGGCTAAACTCATCGTTTCCTAAAAATTATTTGGCATATTGTTATGGTCAGGTGTCTGTGATATACATGATGGAAATCTGGATGTGTATGTTATGGTTATGTGCGCATGTGAGTGCATATCAAACATGTATGTGTACACGCAGTGGGTGCTGATGTGTAATTGACATGTACATGTGGTGGACACTTCAATATCTGTATACACACACACACACACACACACATGTGATGATTGTCTACATATAATGGACATGTGTTATGGATGCCTCTGTGTGTAATATTTATATGCCATAAATATTTATATGGTAGACAGTTGTGATTGTGTATGAAGGACCCTATGTGTATCAAGTTATTTATATCTTGTCAAATGACAAAAATCACAACTTCTCTTTCTTCCTTTCCCTTCCTTTCCTTTCCTTTCCTTTCCTTTCCTTTCCTTTCCTTTCCTTTCCTTTCCTTTCCTTTCCTTTCCTTTCCTTTCGCTTCCCTTCCCTCCCTCCCTCCCTCCCTCCCTCTCTCTCTCTCTCTCTCTCTCTCTCTCTCTCTCTCTTTCTTTCTTTCTTAATATGGGAATTGAACCCTGTGCCCTTCCCAGCCTTGAGCAGGCTGAAGAGACCTTGCCCCAGGGGACCTTAATGACCTAGTGGAGTCATCTGCCTTGGTTGTTCTTACAGTTCCCACAGGAACTTAGCAGAATAATAGACTGCTCCCTGACCTTGCTTTGCAACATAATCCAGTTGAAACAAAGAATGGGTCTGTAGACTCTCCCTATATAAACGCAGTGCTGAATATTAAATTTGAAGCCTTGATCAGAACCTTGTCTTGGTTTCATTCCTCCCCACCCCCACCCCTGTCTCTTTTTCATTTCCAGCCCCCTTTCAGGTAAACCCAGTTCATCCATGGCTGCTGGATGGCTACAGAACCCGGGCCCTATGCCTAGTGCTTAGGTAAGCACTGAGCTATATCTCCAGGCTTCTTTTACCCTTAAAAGTGTGTTTTGAGACAGGGTCTCCATAATTTGCCCAGGCTAGCCTTGAACGTGTGTTTCCTGCATGGGCTATGCTACTGTAGGAGATTGCAAGCCTGAAAGCACTGGACACGGCTCTTGCTGCAAGGACTTGCTGCCTTCTCTTTCCCATTCAGAACCAGGCAGCCCTCGTTCTACACAGAGAGGGCACAACAGAGGCAGGAACAGAACACAACCACCAGACTGCTTACTTCAAAGACTGCTTACTGCAGGGGTGGTAGCTAACACACTTCTTGGCCTGTTTGGAGGATTGGCTGATGTCTCCTACTTTCCTGGTGGCTGAAACATTAGCACAGGGAACTCCATTTTTTTTTTTGAGACAGGGTTTCTCTGTATAGCCCTGGCTGTCCTGGAACTCACTTTGTAGACCAGGCTGGCCTCGAACTCAGAAATCCTCCTGCCTCCGCCTCCCAAGTGCTGGGATTAAAGGCGTGCGCCACCACCGCCCAGCGGGAACTCCATTTTGATTTGGTCTGTTTGGCTTAGCACAGTTCAAACTGGCGACTTCCTACAAATTTTACTTGACAATTACAGAGGGCAGAGAGCTGGCCCTGGCTAGGTCCTCTGAGTGTGGATTCTATTGTCATATATGTGACACAGAACAGAACCTTTTTGCCTACTTTCTCATTGCAGAATTGAGATATTTAATGAGTGGTCTACTATGCGCCAGGCTGACAAAGGAGCTCTTACCCTTGGCACCTACGAGGTTTGTGTTAGACTTCATGCTTTTCACACTGAGCTGTCCTGGTCACATAGAAGAGGCTACTGAGGATGTATCTGTGTGTGCAGTTTCCTTCTCTGTTTCACAGCTGGGATGAGTGGACACATTCCTGTATATTGACAGCCCCACCCACCTGAGTGTGTACATGCACCCAGACATAGCCAAATCTGTGCTCACCCATGTCACTCAAGCTAGTTTATGCTTTCCAACATGTCCCCAAGTGGGTATGAAGTGCCTGTTGGTGGTTTGAATATTGCTTGGCCCAGGGAGTGGTACTCTTTGGAGGTGTGGCCTTGTTGGAGTGGGTGTGTCCCTATGGGTGTGAAAGCCAGTCTTCTTCTATTTGCCTTTGGAACAAGATGTAGAACTCTCAGCTCTTCCTGCACTATGCCTGCCTGGATGCTACCATGCTCCTGCCTTGATAATGGACTGAACCTCTGAACCTGTAAGCCAGCCCCAATTAAATGTTGTCCTTTTAGGAGTTGCCTTGTGCTCTCTCCTCCAGCTGAGCAAGATGCCCAAAGGAAAGGAGGCCAGGGACAAGAAGGTGACCCCGCCCCTGCCATTGTCAAGAAATAAGAGGCCAAAAGGGTAGTCAGTCCTTTGTTTGAGAAAAGGCCCAAGAACTTCGGCATTGGGACATCCAGTCTAAAAGAGATCTAACACGCTTCGTCAAATGACCCCGCTACATCAGACTGCAGTGATCCTCGATAGAGCCATCCTCTATAAGCAGCTCAAAGCATCTCCTGCCACTAAACAGTCCACCCAAGCTCTGGACAGACAAACAGCTGCTCAGATGCTTAAGCTTGCCCACAAGTACAGGCCAGAGACAAAGCAGGAGAAGAAGCCAAGGCTACTGGCCGTGCTGAGAAGAAAGCCACTGGCAAAGGGGACGTCCCAACTAAGAGACCACCTGTCCTCCGAGCAGGAGTCAACACAGTCACCACCTTGGTGGAGAACAAGAAGGCTCAGTTGGTGGTGATCGCCCATGGTGTAGACCCCGTTGAGCTGGTGGTTTTCCTGCCTGACCTGTGTCAAAAGATGGGGGTGCCTACTGTATCATCAAGGGCAAGGCCAGGCTGGGGTGCCTGGTCCACAGGAAGCCATGCACCACTGCTGCCTTCACACAGGTTAACTCGGAAGACAAGGGTGCTCTGGCTCAGCTGGTGGGAGCTATCAGGACCCAATCATAATGACAGATACGACGAGATCCACCGCCACTGGGGAGGCAACATCCTGGGTCCTAAGTCTGTGGCTCGCATTGCCAGACTGAAAAAGGCAAAGGCTAAAGAACTCGCCACTAAACTGGGTTAAATGTACACTAAGTTTTCTGTACATAAATATAATTACAGCTGGTCAGTGGTGGCGCATGCCTTTAATCCCAGCACTCGGGAGGCAGAGGTAGGAGGAGTTTTGAGTTCGAGGCCAGCCTGGTCTATAGAGTGAGTTCCAGAACAGCCAGGGCTACACAGTGAAACCCTGTCTCAAAAAAAGCAAACAAACAAAAAATAAAAATAAATAAATAAATAAATATAATTACAAAATTATCTCCCCCCCCCAAAAAAATAAGAGTTGCCTTGTGTCTGTTCACAGCAGTAAAGCCCTAACTAAGATAGTGCCCACGTATGCCCATGGGTGTTCTGGCACAAGCCCTGTTCTGTCCCCACACACTCCTTTACAGTTGATGGAGGCTAGAAGGTACTGAACCCTGGTGTCATTTGTGTTTCCCGTGGCTGCCCCTGGGGTGCAGCTTCAACTACCCAGGCTGTGGGGTGTGCTCAAGCCAGAGCACTGAGTGCTCAATAAACTGTTTAGATGATCATCTATTATTTCATATTAGCAAGAGTCTCTTCTTTAGATGAGTACCTTATGCTGTACCTGGAGTGAAGAGTGATCTAGACAGCCAGGGAACTGGGTGAATTTTTAACCTCTCAGGCTGTTTGATGCTGACGGGACTGGAAAGCTGGTGGTCAGTGCTGGGCGTGATGACCTTGGTCACTGTGCTGGAACTCCTTGAGTGCTTGTGGAGTGTGGACTCTCTTGCAAGCATTCACTAGAATGCGTTCGCATACATACCTCTCCTGATGGGAAGCTCATCCCTCTCAGGAGCAGGAAGCACTCTCTGGCTGCTGTCCTGAGCTGCCGCTGCGTCCTTCTATCCTCTGTACACCCTCTGCAACAAACCTGCTCTCATCTCAAAATGGTTTCTCTTGGACGACAAAGCCACTGAGACTTTTTAACTCAGTGATAGGTTGGGGCCCAGCCAGTTCTTCAGCGTTACAAAAACAAGGCAGACATTGAAAGAAAATGTTAATGGTGTTATTATTTTTCTTGATCTGAAAATGTAATACATGCCCATTAAAAACTTCAGGCAACACAGGGAAGCGGAGAAATGAGGAAAAGCCATCGCTCGGCAACCAGAGCCAACCAGCGCTAGCGTTTGTTAATTTAATCTTTGAAAAGGCAATGCATCCACTGGATTCAAAATTAAAAAATCATAAAGAGGTATTATTCAGTGAGAAATTTCCTTCCCGCATCTCTGTCTTCTAGTTTCCCTCCCCAGAGAGGAAAAAAAAGTCATTAATTCCCTATGTGTTTATCTGCAGATATTTTGTGGTTTATAAAGTTATTTTAAGATATCGCTAGATTGGGGGCTGGAGAAGTGGCTCGGGAGTGGAGAGCCTGGGTTCAACACCCTTGCAGAGGACCCGAGTTTGGTTCTCAGTAACTCAGATGGTTCACAATTACCTGTCCCTCCAGCTTCAGGGGACCTGACCCCCCTCTTTTGGCCTCTTCATATTCTGCACTTATACATGCACAGGAGCACAGGAGCACGCGCATGAGTGCATGCATGTGCACACATGCATACATGCGCATGCGCACGTGTACACACACACACAATAATACATTATTAAAAATAGATAAAACAGGGCTCTTTTGACTCTCTCTCTCTCCCTCCCTCTCTCTCCCTCCCTTTCTCTCTCTTTCTCTCCCTCTCTCTCCCTCCCTTTCTCTCTCTCTCCCTCCCTTTCTCTCCCTCTCTCTCCCTCCCTCCCTCCCCCTCTCCCTCTTCCTCTCACTCCCTCTCCCTCTCTCCCTCTCTTCTCTGTTTGCCCACCTGCCTGTGTAGAATCCCTTTCCCGCAGTCTTCAAGTACAGCCACTTACCTACCCCTTCTATTTTACTTGGACTTCTTGGTTTGAACATGCTGTCTGAGGTTTTGGGTGTCACCAGACACTCTTCTGTGGGCTCATTGAGCTTTACGACATCCTGTCATCATCAAATACCGTTGTCACACACATTTGCCACATCTTCAATGGTGCTGCCCATGAACCATTTAATCAACAGCTTCCACTTCCATATATGTAGGGCACGGGGTCAATTCACTATGTAGACCAGGTTAGCCTCAAACTTGTGGCTATCTATCCTTCTGCCTCTGCCTCCTGAGTGGTAGTATTTCAGGTGTGTACCACCAGGACGAGCCGAGCCACTGGCTGCGCTGGGGGAGGTCCATCTTTCCTGCCAATGTTAACAATCACGAGGGCTGGAGAGATGGCTCAGTGGTTAAGATTAAGAACACTGGCTGTTCTTCCTGAGGTCCTGAGTTCAATTCCCAGCAACCACGTGGTGGCTCACAACCATCTGTAATGAGATCTGCTGCCCTCTTCTGGTGTGCAGGCATACATGCAAGCAGAATGCTGTATACCTAATAAATAAATAAATAAATAAATAAATAAATAAATCTTAGAAAAACAAAAACAAACAAACAAAAAAACCAACCATGAAACAATGTTCTTCCTGCCCTAGACTGGGATAGACCCTGTGACAGGGTTTACGCCATCCGGGATTCTCCTAAGGAATGGACTGTTACCAGGCTCAGTTACACAGAAGAAAGGGTTTCAGGAAGGTGAAGTAGCATGCCTGAGGCCGCGCACATGGGTGTAGGAGGCTGAGCCTGGCCTTAGGACAGTCTCTGAGTTTCCCCAGTTGCTGTTGGTTTAGTGATGCTGGGTTGACGCCCTGCAGAGTTCCAACAGCTCAGCCCCATGCTCCAACCCCTGCATAGCCACTCTTCCTCTTGCTGACCCTCGTTGACACAGAGCTTCCTGCCTCATGATGGAACGTTCTCCTTGACGGGCTCCAAGGCCGTCGTCCCAGATGCTGACATGCTCCTCCTTTGAGAATTTCCCGTGCACACTCTGAGGAAAGTTTCTTTTTTTTTAATTTAGTTTTTGAAGACTCTTCATTGACAGTCTCATACATGCATATTTTCATCATATTTCTGTTGTCCTTTGTCACAATCCTCTCCCTCTGGAACCCTTCTCCTAACACGACTCTCTCCTATATTCATGATTTTTCAGAAAAAATAATTACCCTCAGAATTTAAATATGGCAGGGATGGGAGTTTAATTACTGCATCATGGGCAACTTGTTGGCAGCTACACCACTGAAGAAGGTTAACTCCCCCTCCCCGCAGCCTTTTATGTCAATAGTTCAGCAGCCTGCCTTTCAGGGCCATGATACGGAGGTGGGGGGGACGGGGTTGGCAATGGGGGGACAGTGTAGTAAAGGGTCATATTGAAGGGTCCAGGTTCCGAGGCCAGGTCAACCACGTTCTATCCCTTACTGCTGTGTGTCGGACTAGCTTCCTAGCCTCTCTGGATGTCCTGCCCATTTCTTTTAAGTGGGAAGAATCCGTGAGACGATGTGAGAGAGACCCCGCACATTAGAGAGGTACTTCTGTGACTGCAGGAGGCAGTGGGGGAACTCAGAGAATGGAGGCTGCTCCCCCCCAACCCCACCCCTGGGGCCATCTTTCCCCACCACTTCCCCAGTCTCTTCCTCTCCTGTGTACAGTGCATGTCAGTCCCTGTCTAGGTGGGGTCGTGGGTAGCCTGCCTCAGAGGCTCCAGCACAGTGAGTATAGCCAGGGACCCAGGCAATGACAGGTGGGGGGCTGAGGCCTGAAGGAGGGAGATGGTAGGACCACTCTGTTCTCTCCCCTGTTTGTCCCTGTTTTCCGAGTGAGACAGTCCCCAGACATGCCCCTGCCCTACTATGGATCCATCGTTCTCGTTCTCTGTAAGAGAGGCAGCCTCCCCACCCCCCCACCCCCAGCCAGTGTTTGCCTTTGGTGCCTTCCTCTATTGCTGCCCACTGTGTAGCTTGAAATGAGGTCTCTTACTGAACCTGAGCTCACTGGTTCAGTCAGACTGACTGGCCGGTGAGCTCCAAGGATCTGCCTGACTTTGTCTGGCCTCCTCCCCTCAGCTCTGGAACTACATGTCTCCATGCTTTACATAGGCACTGGAGATCTGAACCTAGGACACGCTTACACAACAAGCATCCATTGACAGAGGCCCCTCCCCACCCGACAATTCTGGCCTTTGCCTCATTTGGCCCAGGGGATCTGATGCTGCAGACCAGATTGTCCCAGCCTGCCTTTGAGACTGGCGAGCTCTCCTGGTGATCTGGGTCTCTGTCTCAGACAGAAGCTTCCTAGGGTGGGAGGGCTACTTCTCTGACTGAGATGTTCCCATACAGCTATCCATTCCTTTCAGAATGAGGGGGTCTCCAGAGAAAGAGAGAGAGAGAGAGAGAGAGAGAGAGAGAGAGAGAGAGAGGCAGAGGCAGAGGCAGAGGCAGAGACAGACAGATAGAGAGATAGAGACAGAGAGACAGACAGGGAGAGACAGAGAGAGAGAGAGAGAGAGAGAGAGAGAGAACACGAGTGAAAGAGAGAGCAAGAGGACATGTGAGAGAGCCTTCCCCAGAACAGTGTCTCCCTGGGCCCCAAGATCCAGCCCCGGAGTCTCTTCTCCTCTGACTAGAGTTCCCTTGAGGTCAAGACATGTCTCCTGCAGGGATATTCAGGGACAGGATTGTCTCCTCCCTCAGACCAGACCCCACCCCTTTCATCCTAGGCTGTGTCCTTCCTCAAACTGGAGCCACCAGGCTGAGCAGACCCTTCCAGGGTTGAGGTCGGTCTCCCAGGCACTCTGGCATACCCTGGCCAGGAGTTCACTGCCAGGCTTGTAATTGAATTCTTGCACATTAACAAGTCAATCACAGAACCGTGATGAGGCCTGAGTAATTTCAGACATGTGTGTTAATTAAATAACTGTCCCGTTCTTAATCCACTAGATGTTAATCACTGGGGAATTAGAAGGTGTCAGCTGGGAACTTCATTAAGGCGGGGTGTGTGGGAGTGGCGAGGGGAAGGCCAGATCAGGAGTGAAGTTGGGTCCTCCATCCTGACACCTAAGGAGTGGGTCCTTCAGAGGGGCAGGAAGGGGTATGTAGCCCAGACCCAGTTCCTGCAGGCTTCAGGGTTAAGGATATCCCTTAGTTCTCCTAGCTCTATAGACTGAGGAAAGCTCCTACTCACCCTACTACATCGCAGAACTACCTGCCCATCCCTGCTTCAGCTTCCTGCCTCCTAAGTGCTAGGATTAAAGGTTTGTGCTACCACAACTAGATCCTTGAATTCTTTTTAAACTTTACATTCTTTGTTGATTTTCTTTCTTTTGAAAAAATTTCACACAATATATTTTGATCATATTGTTTCCTCTCCCTCATGTCCTCTCTGAATTTTTTATCTGTAGTTGTTGTGTTTGTATCAGGACAGAGTGTCTACGCATAGTGATATAGTATAAATACTTGGTTCTCATGGGTCTAGAGACTAAGAAATCCCATCACCAGCTAATCCCTAATCTGGTACGTTTAAGACACAGAAGCCAATGTTCCCATCAGAGCTGACAGCTGCAAAGATCAATATCCCAGACCAAGGCGGGGGGATGCTCTTATCCTTATGGGACATGTGGAATAAAAATGCCCTCCATAAATTCATAGGGAGTGGCACTATTAGAAGGTGTGGCCTTGGAGTAGGTGTGGCTTTGCTAGAGGAAGTGCATCACTAGGGGGTGGGCTTTGAGGTCTGGGAAGCTCAAACCAGTTCACTTCTTGCTTCCTGCAGATCTAGATATAGAACCCTCTAGTACCATGGTTGTCCATGCGCCACCAAGCTTCCCGCCATGATGATAATGGACTAAATCCTCCGAATTGTAAGCCAGACTCCAGTTCAGGTACTCCTTTTGTTTCTTTATTTTTGCGTGTTCACATACATGTGTAGGTGTTTACATGCTATGGCACAAGTGTGGGCAGAGGACAAAGAGTACAGGAGACTTCTTTTTCCTTCTATCATGTGGGTCCTGGGAATTGAACTCATGTTGTCAGGGTGGCAGGAAAGAACCTTTACCTGCGGAGCCTTCTTTTGTTTCCCTTGGATCTTCTCCTAACTGGACATGGCTCACCCACACTGGGGACAGCAGATAGTTTTCCTTGTTGTGTCCCTTGGATCTTCTCCTAACTGGACATGGCTCACCCACACTGGGGACAGCAGATAGTTTTCCTTGTTGTGTCCCTCTGAAGTATATATCTGGTCTTCTCATTTCCTGCCACAGAGTCCTTAGATGCCTTGGTATCTCTTAAGTGATAAATGTCTATTTGTGTGGTAATGACTTGCCTGGTGCTTTGTGTCCCTCCTGGACAGCTCCAGAGTAGTGATTGGTTACCAGGGCAACCAACTATGTGAATGGAGGGTTGGTGCCATGCCTAGGCCATTAGGGAGAAGAGAAGGCCAAAGGGTGACTTAATCACCCAGGCCAATGAGTTAATCAATAATGTCCATACAGTGAATTCTCTATAGCACCCCAAAACCCAGAGAATGAGAGCTTTGGGGACCCCCGATGTTCTCCATGGGATTCACGTGGGAGGGATTGGATGCTCTATACCCCATCCTCCACTTCGTGCATGTCGTCCATCTGGCTGTTCCTCTGTAACTTTCATAATATCCTTTGTGATAAATGGGTAAACCTAAATCAAGTATTTCCCTGAGTTCCGGGAGCTGGTCTAGTAAATTAATCAAACCTTAGGCAGGGGTCGTGGAAACCCTGATTTATAGCTGGCTGATCAGAAGCAGAGGCTACAACCAGGAGACTGCCATAGGGGTCTGCAGTGGGGGGTGGGGCAGCTCTGTGGGGTGGGCTCCCAACCTGTAGGGTCTGAGCTGTCTTCGAGGGAGCGCGTCTCATACCTGCATCACAGTTAGAGCACGGTCAGGGAGTGGTTTATTCATGGGGCAAGGTGACCCCTTTTCCTTCCCAAATCATGGTGGATTAGGTTTCCTTTTGTGCTGGTTAGGTTTTTGTCAACTTGATACAAGCTGGAGTCCTCTGGGAGAAAAAGAACCTCAATTGAGAAATGGCTCCTTTAGATTGCCTGTGGTCAAGAGTTTGGGGGCATTTTCTTGATTAATAAGCAAGCCATAGGGAACAAGCCAGTGAGCGGTGTTCCTTCACAGACTCTACTCCAGTCTCTGTCTCTGGGTGGGTTCCTGCCTTGACTTTTCTTTATGGTGGGCTGTGATCAGTTCAAGCCAAACAAACCCTTTTCTCTTTGAGTTGCTTTTGGTCATGGTGTTATCACAACAACAGGAAAAAAGAAAAAAAAAACAGTAGCAACCCCCAAAGCCCCCTAGGGTGCCTTTATAGGCCACCCCCCATGATCCTCTTGGAAAAACCCACAGGGGTGTTAAAACCACTGAATGCAACCAGTTAATGACCCCGCAGAAGCCCCATGAAGCAGAAGGACCTTGGCTCTCTGGGACTCCCTGGAGACTCTTCCTGATGGTCTCCACCAGGACAGGGCGATTGAAGTCAGTGGTGATTCTTGAACCACAGCAGCCTGAATTGTTATGGATTTTACTTTCCCATCCCCTGGGGATAAAACTAGAGTATTTCTTTTTCAGGCCATGGCCACCTGTGCTGACCCCCACAAGCTGACCCTACACAGGACACTTCACCAGATACTGGTCAAAAGCTCTTCTTTGCAGTGTCCTTTATGCTACAGTTTATGGGTTTGGTGTTAGAAGCTCTCTGTTATCTGTGTACTTAGAGCTAGCCCTGCTGGGGCCGATTCACTCGAAAATTGCAAACACGAGTCACAGGAGCTGGGGGCCTCACGTCTCAGAGGCCTTATAATCTAGTTCTCACAGACTGTACTTCTTATTCCTTCCTGGGGGTTACCAGGGCTTTGGATGCTTAGTGGTCTCATCTCTGCGGAATATTTTCAGACCTCCCACCAACCCAGGCCCAGTGCTGATTCTGAGCTGCAGGAATGAAGGCATGACTGTCTCCTTTAGTTGGGGTTCCTAGATATCAGCAGACACTTTCCTCTAGTCCCCGCCCAGGAGTGGACGCCCCTCCCCCTCACTGGTCCAGCCCACTGTTATGAAAAATGAATTCCTCATTTAGAAAGTTTTTCCCATTGGGCAGGGCCTACAGCACAAGTTGTAGTCATGTTGGAATTTGGTTTGTCTCAAGAGATGACCTATGTGGGCCGCTAGAACTGCCTCTGTGTCGCTGTGGATGAGATGACCGTGGGTCTCTTCTAGTCCCAGCATGTTCCAGATCTGGCAAGGCGGTGGAGTGCGTGTCGCCTCCTTGGCCTCCAGGACGATGGAGCTGAGGATGGGAAGCCTCTGGCCTGGGGTTTCTAGAAGCCACAGCTCTGTGAGAATGCTGCAGCTGCAGGGGCTGCCCATCTCTGGATGTTACTGCCTGCTCTAAGCTGGAGTCGTTGTTCCTTAAACCTGCAGCGGGTGATGTGCTCAGGGCAGGAGGACCACAGAGGCAGGGGTGGCTGGTGTTTCCCTTTGTGGCACTAGGGATGGAACTTGGAGCCTCAAGTATACTCAGTGTCTTAGTTCCTTTTCCTGTTGTCATAAAATGCTCTGTCAAAGACAACTTAAGGGGGAAAAAGGGTTTATTTCAGTTCAGAGTTTTGGGTTGTAGTCTGTCATGGTTGGGGAAGTCATCGTGACATCACGTCAGCAGTAAAGAAGCAGACAGCAATGGATGAGTGTATGGATGGCAGAGAGAAACACCTTTCTCTTCTCTTCTATACTCCAGGATCACTTACCTAGGGAATGGCTCCGCTCACAGTGAGCAGGCTTTCCCACCTTGATATAATCAAGATGGTTCCTTGATTATGTTCACAGGCATGCTCAGAGGTCTGATTTCCAGAGAAACAGGGTTCCAGGTTTTGTAAATTTGACAGTTTGCATTAACCATCACACTGGACCAATGTTCTACTGTTGAGATATATTTTAGCCCTTGAAAGTGACTTCCGACTATCCTGTCTGTGGACAGACGGTTCTTAGCAGAGAGGCCAATCTGAGCTTCATCCTAAAGACTAAGGGGGTTCGGCAGGAGTCGGGTGACTGCAGAGGGTGAGAAGAGGAGGTGGGGACAGACGTTGACGGTGGTGCCACTGGCTCTGGTGATGTGCATGAAGGCACATGAATGGGGTGAGACCTGGAGACTCCCCTTTGTATGTGTGTGCGCACACATTTACTTGTTTATGAGTGTGTACATGTGTGTGTGTGCAGGTGTGCCCATGCATGTGTGTGTATGCAAGTCAGAGGTTGACATCAAGTATCTTTCTTGGTTACTCTTCATCTCCTTCCTTCCTTCCTTTCTTCCTTCCTTTCTTTTTTCCGAGATAGGGTTTCTCTGTATAGCCTGGCTGTCCTGGAACTCATTCTGTAGACCAGGCTGGCCTTGAACTCAGAAATCCGCTTGCCTCTTTGTCCCAAGTGCTGGGATTAAAGGCGTGCGCCACCACTGCCCGGCCCATCTTCTTTCTTTCTTTTTTTTTTTTCATTTTTTTTCAAGACAGGGTTTCTCTGTGTAGCCCTGGCTGTCCTGGAACTCACTCTGTAGACCAGGCTGGCCTCGAACTCAGAAATCCGCCTGCCTCTGCCTCCTAAGTGCTGGGATTAAAGGCATGCGCCACCACTGCCTGGCCCATCTTCTTTCTTGAGGCAGGATCTCTTACTGAACTTGGAACTCACTGGTCCATCAGACTGGCTGACCAGCAAGTCCTAGGGTTCTCTTGCCTCCAGCACCTCCCCATCAACATGTGCCACCCTAGCTGACTTTGTATGCGAGTGCTGAAGAGCTGAACTCAGGCCCGCATGGCTGCTCAGCGGGCTCTTTAATAACTGAGCCATCTCCTTAATACCAGTGTCATCTGCCTGGCCATGGGTTACTGTACGTCCCTGACCAGTGGGGTGGACTGACTTCATAACTGCTGACAAAGGAAAGGCAGCAGAGAGGGCAGCAGGGGTGAGGATTTCTCATGGACCCCATCTCTGGGCTACTCAGAACCTTTCAGGGTGACTAGGCACCCTGCCTTTTGGGGGTCCATATGGCTCTGGACCTGTGGCTCAGGGTAAGCAATGGAAATGCACTTTCTTGTATGTAAGGGAAGAGCTGTCCCCGGTCTACCTCCCCACCCGTAGTCTAGCCTCCTGATTATCTTCGGTATATGGAGGCAAAATAACCCTTTCTTACAGAACACCACATCAGAGTGAGTGACAGGGGAACCAGCACACGTTCAACAGGATTCAGTTCTCATCTCTCTTTCCCAAAGACAACTCTCTGTGCTTTCTAATGCTTTCTATTTGTAGCAGACGTCACTATTGTGTACTTGTATCAGATGTCTCTTTCCTTCCTGGACATGTGGAAGGTCACACCACCCATCCCATGTGTAGCTAGAAAAGTTACATGATCATTCCAGCTGATGAACTGTGGCTCCTGTATCAAGCCATCAAATGTGAACTTGTCAGTGGCCAGGGGAGATGGCTTAAGCAGTAAAAAAGCTTGCCACATAAACACCAGGACATAAGTGTTTAGATCCCCAGAACCCATGTAAAAAGCTGGGTGAGGAGGTATGTCCTTGTAATCCCTGCACTGGGGAGACAGAGGCAGGAGGATCCCTGGGGTTTGCTGAACTTATAGTCTAGCTAACTCAGGAAGCTCCAGGTATAAAGGACAATCTTACCTCAAAAAATAAAGTGACCGGTCATAGTGGCACACACTTTTAATCTAGTGGCAGAGGCAGGCCAATCCCTGTTGAGTTCAAAGCCAGTTTGGTCTGCATGGCAATTTCTCAGCCAGCCAGGGCTACATAGTAAGACCTCGTTTATAAATAAATGAACGAACGAACAAACAAACAAACAAACAAATAAACAAAGTGTACAATGATTGAGGAAGACATCACTGGCCTTCTAGGGGAGCCTTGAAGATCCCAGGCTGTGTAAAATATAGCCGTACATGGGTCAGCCTCTTTGAAGCTTGTGTCCTTCAGTTCACTCTTCGAGGCAGAGACTCTCTTGAGCCAGACTGAATCTGCCACTTGGACCAGACATAAATTTTCTCTGTGTTATGCCACTGAGATTTGGGGGTTAATTTGTTACTGCGGCATGGCCTAGCCTTTTCTGATGAATGTCATCTTCCTGATGTATTTCCCATGCCTTCCATATTTGTGGTCCACATCTCCTGTGCCAAGAGTGGGGGTATAAATTGGTACAGCCATCCCGGGAGACGATGTGGCTGTATGCATAGATGAGAAGCCCTAAATAAGTGTATTGTCTTTGACTCAGAAATTCCACTTCTAGAGATTTATCCTAGGGAAATAATTGGACAAGTTCAAGAAGTTGTCTGGATAAGGAGGATATTCATCACAGAAAATGGTAGGAAACTGGATCAGCCTAAATATCCCCCAACAGCAAATTGGTTAAATAAATTGTGATTCTGCTCTACAATGGAATGGTCGCCGCTGCCTGCGATACATATTTATTGACATGGAGAGAGTTCCACTCCATTGCGGTGCGGTGTATGCATAATGCGATCCCATCTTTGTTAAAGAGATTTGCATGAAGACAGTCTGACTGACTGTCAGCAAATGCTTAACAGTGGTAATTTCAGAGTGTGGAATTGTAGGTGATTTTTACATCGATTGTTTTTTATTTTGCCTCCTCCTATTAATTTTTTCCTCAGTGATTTTTTTTTATCATGTGTATAATTAAAAATGATATGGGAGGGAAAGAAATGACTGTCATCTTGGACAAGTGAACCTCTAAGGTTCAGTTAGATCACGTGTCTCAGTACACCTGATACCCACGAGGTGCGCCAAACCCAAAGCCATTGTAACCAGTGAGCTAGGAGCATCAAAGGGTTCATCAATGAACCCATCCATGTATTTGCTCATTCAATAAATACGTTCTGAGACCTTCTGTGCACTTGGCCATGTACTGGAGAAAAGGAAACAATGAAAATAAGAGTAGCGGCTTAGTGAGATGGCTCAGCAGGTAAGAGCACTGACTGCTCTCCCGAAGGTCCTGAGTTCAAATCCCAGCAATCACATGGTGACTCACAACCATCCGTAATGAGATCTGACGCCCTCTTCTGGTGTATCTAAAGATAGCTACAGTGTACTTACATATAATAATAATAATAAATAAATCCTAAAAAAAAGAAAATAAGAGTAGCAAATCCTTTGGTGTCTTACAGTATCAGAGAGCACTACACCCACTTTATGTCCATTAACTAATTGGCAGAGATGACCATCCCTGGCCTGGTTTTGTAACCCCTCAAACTGAGGCATAGAGGCCAGGTGACCCACCTTAAGTCACTAGGAGGAGGTCATGTGACCCACCTGAAGCAGGGAGGAGGCTAAGCCGGGCTGTCAACATTCTTAGCTGCTGAATTATATATATTTCTGGAGGAAGATAAAGGCGGGTTCCACTCCACCCTGGGGTCTTGGCTTGTCTCTTAGCTTGGACGAACTGAGCTAAGCCCCAGCCAGTAAAGAAGCTCAAGAGCTGGGCTGGAGCTCTCAGAGCAATCACAGCATCAGCGAGGTGCTAGCGGACAGCCGAGAGATTTCACGAGGAGGCCCTTAGCCGAGCAGAGGACAGAGAAATGACTGTTCTGCCCTGGCTCTCAAGTGTCCAGTCCTGCCTGGCTCACAGGATTCCTGGGTTCCTCTTGGGTCAGTTCACAGATAGGGTGGGGTCCCTGTGGACCGTGCTCACTGGGACCTGGTGCTAGGTGAAGCTTCTTCATGCATTTTGTCATTCCATCCCAGGGCAATTCTCTGAAGTAAACACTATTACACAGAGCAAGAAACTGAGGCTGGCAGGGGAGGGGTAGAGTGGGGCTGAGGACACGGCTCAGTTGGTAGAGTGCCTATGAGCACAGAGTCCAAAGCCCTGGGTTTGATCCCTAGCACCATGTAAACCCGGGATGATGGTGCAGAGCTGTAATCTAAGCACATGGGAGGTAGAGACAGGGGAACAGAAGTTCAAAGCCATCCTTAGCTATAATGTGAGACCCTGTTTGTTTGTTTTTTAAAGATTTATCTATTTATTATATGTAAGTACACTGTAGCTGTTTTCAGACACTCCAGAAGAGGGAGTCAGATCCCATTACACATGGTTATGAGTCACTATGTGGTTGCTGGGATTTGAACTCAGGACCTTCGGAAGAGCAGTCAGAGCTTTTAACCCCTGAGCCATCTCTCCAGCCCCCTCCCCCCCCAGACCCTGCTTTTTAGTCTTAGGTAAAGTGACTTATTTAGCATTTTACATCTTATCAAGCAGGAAGCATAGGTTCAGAGTTGTGTCCTCAGATAGACTTCTAACCACTCCACTAACATTCCTTTGGGCTCATCCCTACTCCCAGTTTATCCCCATAGGACTCCTAGAGATCCCCAGGAGCTGGAAGACTGACTTCTGTTCTCGTGCACAGGCTGGTAGTCATTGACTCTGCAGCCACCAGGGCCTGCTGGCCCAGCCATGGGACACTGTCCCATTAGAACAGAAGCAAGTGAGAACTAGAGACCTCTAGGGTCACAAGGTGACCCACAAGGTTACCCAGGATGGCAGTGACCTAGGAGGATCGGGTGAGGTAGGAGAAGTCCCTGGGAATAGGAACAGGGATGGATAAAGGACATCCCAGCCTTTGGGTGGCACCCAAAGTTATGGCCTCTGTGTCCAACTTCCCTGGGTGTGTGTAGCAAAATCCCTTCCTCCAGTTTGATTAATTTGCTGATGTGAACCACAGAACTCAGGGCGATGTGATTCGTGGCTACTGAGTTGTTCAGGTATGTTACACAGAACACAGGTAGACAGTCAGATAGGTAGGGACAGGTGTGACCGTGGAGAAGAGGCATGGAACTTTCACACCCTCTCTAGGAGTGTCCCCCTCCAGACAGTGCCCTGAGTTCAGCAATCCAGAACACCCAGGAGCCTGTCCTTCAGATTTTAATGGAGCCTCCCTTACCCTGGTGTGCCTGTGGAAGTCGCTGGCCGTTCTGTACTGACTTACCTGCGGTCCCTTTATTTTTCCTGGGGAGACAAGGCTGAAAGCCATATCTTGGTTTTTCTGTGCGAGAGGGAGGCCAGCCCCTCCTCCTTCCTGACGACAGGTAGGGTCACCAGCTGCCAGCCCTCTCAGCATATGTTATAGCCCAAATGCTGGGATCCCCACCCCCATCCCAGTTCATCTGTTGAGATCTACAGCCCAGGACATGGTATTAAGAGACAGGGCATTCATGGTATTAAAAGATGGGGCATTCAGGGCAGGGATAAGCATGAGGGCTCTGCCCTCACTCCTGAGGTTAGTACCCGTATACAGGAAGCAGATGGTGCTCCCTGATCCCTTCTGTTCCTCCAGTCATATGAAGATGCACAGCCACGAGCCACCATCTATGGAGCCTAGCTGGACATCCAATCTGCTGGCACTTTGATTTTAGGATTTCAGAATTTCACAAAATATAATTCTTTCATTTATAAATTAGTCAGCCTAAGGTATTTTGTTATAGCCATCCAAATGAACTAAGGCAGTACACAAAAGACTTGTTATTCCAGAGGTTCAAAGTGCTTTAGGAACCGTGGGCCAGAAAATGGGATCTGAACCCTAATCTAATATAGATTTCACAATCTCACACTTTCCTTAAGTGTTTGCTAAAAGTCCCCAGGGAAGCCATCAGATTCTGAAGTTATCTTTGCAGAAAGGTTGTTACCTCAGATTCAGCTGGCTAAATAGATACTCTTTTTTAATGTCTGTGGAATCTTGGGCAGGGGAATGACTCAGTGGGTAAAAGTGCTGCTTAGGCCTACTGACCTGGGTCTTAGTCCCTGGAACCTGCTTGACAGCTAGATGTGGTAGTACACATCTGTAATCCCAGTACTCTTTTTGAAAATTATTTTTTTAAAGATTTATTAATTTATTATATGTGAGTACACTGTAGCTGTCTTCAAATACCCCAGAAGAGGGAGTCAGGTCTCATTACAGATGGTTGTGAGCCACCATGTGGTTGCTGGGGTTTGAACTCAGGACCTTTGGAAGAGCAGTCAGTGCTCTTAGCTGCTGAGCCGTCTCTCCAGCCCCTGAAAATTATTTTTTAATTATGTCTGTATGTGTGTGTTTGTGTATGGGTCTGTGCATGTGAGTGCTGGGCCCCATGGGATCCCGAAGGCAGCAGATTCCCTGGAACTGAAGTGATAGGCAGTCATGCGCTGCCTGATGTGGGTGCTGGGAACTGAACTTGAGTTCCCCTTCAAGAGCAGAATGTAAGATGGAAGGTGAGGGCAGGAAAATGGCTAGTTGGGAGTGTGAAGGGCAGAAATGAGAGATTCTGCCATCCAAGGTGGAAGGAGAGAACTGAGTCCTCAGAGTTGTCCTCTGACCTCCACACATGCGCATGTGTGATGGTTTGAATGAGACTGACCACCATAGGCGCATAGATTTGAATGCTTAGTCATCAGTTGGTAGACTGGGAAAGATCAAGAGGTGTGGCCTTGTTGGAGTATTGGAGTAGGCATGGTCTTGGAGGGGGTATATTGCTGAGAATGTGCTTTGAGGTTTCAAAAGCCCAGGCAAGCCCTGTCTGTCTGTCTGCGTCTGTCTGTCTGTCCCCTGCCCCCTTCTCTGCCACCCACTGCCTATAGATCAGGATGTAATGTTCAGTACTTTCCCAGCACTGTGGCTGTCAGTGCAGTCATGTTCCCTGCAATGATAATGAGGGACTCATCTTCTGAAACTGTTAAGCCAACCTCCAATTAAATGCTTTCTTCTTTAAGTTGTCTTAGTCATTGTGTCTTTTCACACACAGCAATAGAACAGTGACTAAGACAGCATGTGACCCAAAGTCAGAAGAATATCTACAGAATCTGTAGTGATGTAATCTCTTTCATTTCTGGTGCTGGTAAACTCCCATCTCCTTGCTCATTCCCTGATTGGTTCAGCTGGAAGATTATTGGTTTTATAGATTTCTTCAAACAAACGTCTTTTGTCTTTAGTGATTTCCGCTATCATTTTCTAATTTATGGC
Organism: Tokudaia tokunoshimensis; assembly: GCA_036184795.1. Lineage (NCBI taxonomy): Eukaryota > Metazoa > Chordata > Mammalia > Rodentia > Muridae > Tokudaia > Tokudaia tokunoshimensis. Next base: position 109,391,199 of record BTHU01000005.1, on the reverse strand, counting down.
TTTCAGTTTTAGTTCTTTTTCTTCCTGTTCACTTCAGATTTACTTTAGGTTTAACCTTTTTTTTTTTAGTTTCTTTCTTTTTTTAAGATTTATTTTTCCAAGCCTGGCGTGGTAGTGCACATTTAATCCCAGCACTCTGGAGGCAGAAGCAGTTGGATCTCTGTGAGTTTGAAGCCAGCCTGGTCTACAAAGCAAATTCCAGGACAGTCAGGTCTACAAGAAACAAACAAAGCAACAACAACAACAAAAGAAAAAAAACCAAAACAAGGGGGCTGGAGAGATGGCTCAGAGGTTAAGAGCACCTGCCGCTCCTCCAGAAGACCTGGGTTCAGTTCCTAGCACCCATATGGCAGCTCACAACTATCTGTAACTCTAGTTTTAAGGGATTTGATTCCTTCTTCTGACTGCCTTAGACACCAGGCAAGCATGTGGTATACTTATATACACGCAGGCAAAAACACTCATATGCATAAAATCAAACAAAACAAAAGGTTTGTTTTTCAAGTTAAGTGTATGCATGCGTGTTGCTGTGTGTACGTGCCCATGTGTGGTGGTGCCTATGGAGGCCAGAAGAGGGTCTCAGACACTATCATTCAAGGTTCTGATCTCCCACATGTGCATGTGTGGTGGTTTGAAAAAGACTGGTCGCCATAGACTCATAGATTTGAGTGCTTAGCCATTAGTTGGTAGACTGGGAAAGATTAGGAGATATGGTCTTGGAGGCTGGGAACCAAACAGAACTGATAGGATGAACATAAATGTTAAGAGGAGGTTTATTAGACTGACTTAAGGTTGTCCAACAATGGTTTTCTCAATGATGGAAAGACTGAGAATTCACTATTCACTCTGTCCTTGAGGTTGGATTTCCCAGCAGTCCTTCTGGTGCTGGAGACTGGGAGGATTCCTGGAGAGCTTCTGGCCTTCAGTGTGCACCGAAATCCTGAAGAGACTGGATTTCACGCCAGCCGCAGCAACATGATGCACAAACTTACCAGTGAGAGTGGGGACTGAGGACAGGAAGTGAAGGTACGGGCAGGAGGCGTGATGCAGATTTAGGGTGGGTACATTTCCTAGTTGAGTAAGGCCGAAGCTGCGGCCACTGATGTCGGTCCTTTCCCACTGGTGGACTGCGCTCTCCCAGTAGCCACTTAGTGTGTTCACAGTGGCAAGCCACTGATTTTGAGTTTTCATTCTCCTCAAACTACTTTGTGATTTCTACTTTCAGTTATTGACTTACAGGTTATTAAAGGTATTCTCTGTCTCTCTCTGTCTGTCTGTCTGTCTCTGTGTGTGAAGGCACACACACACACACACACACACACACACACACACACACACACACACATACAGCACTTGCCCATGTCAGAGGACAACCTTGTCTGTTGATCCTTGACTTCTACTTGGGGACGTGACCCCTCTTGTTGCCTGCTGCCCATGTCAGGATAGCTGGTTCTGGAACTTGCACAGAGTCTCCTGTCTCTGCCCTTATCTCCTCATGGGGTGTGCAGACTGTCCATTCATGTGCCAGTGGGTCTGGTTTTTAACCTGGGTTCTGGGAACTCAGGTCGTCAACTTTGCATGGCAAGTGCTTTTCCGACCAGGCCATCTCTTCTCCTTTCGGGGTCTTGCATTGAATCTAAAGCTCACTGATTTGACTAGATTGGCTGACCACTAGGCCCCAGGAGTCCCCATTTCCATTCACCAAGCACGAAGATTACATGCATGAACTCTCCAGCTCAGCTTTTGATGTAGGTGCCAGGGATTTGAACCCAGGTCCTCACGTTTATGCACTTTGCAGCCCTAACCATCTTCCTAGCCCATGATCCACTTTAAAATCTTCCATGCATACTTGAAAAGAATATGTATTCTGATGTTGAATGGTGTGTTCTGAAAACATCAATTAGAGCATGCTGTTTATAGTGTTGCTTAAATCTTCTGACTCTTTAGTGGTTTTCCTGCCTGCCTGTTTTATCAGCTATTGAGAGATGGATATTGAGGTTGCCAGCTATAATTGTGGATCCGTCTGCTTCTTGCTATTCTATTTTTGCATCATGCATTTTGAAGTTGTGATGAGATGCATAAGCAGTTTGAATTGCTATGTTTTCCTGATTAATTGGCCCCTAGTCATTATGATCAGCAATATTGCTATAATCTGAAATATATTTTGTCTAATATCAGTGTAGTTATTTAGGCTTCCCTTTTCTTTAAAAAAAAAATTTTTTTTTTGAAAATACGGTCTCATGTATCTCAGGCTGACCTTGAACTTGGCGTTTGAGGATGACCTCGAACTTCAGATTCTCCCGCTTCCACTACCTAAGTTCTTTGATTACAGGCGCTCATACCTGGCTCAGTTTTTGCTTATTTAGTGTTAGGAAGATATGCCTTTTTACATTCTTTTATTCTTAATTTTCTTTTTGAGCACAGGATCTTACTTTGTAGCCCTGGCTGGCCTGTACTCTCTATGTAGACCAGACTGGACTTGAACTCACTTGACTCTGCCTCCAAAGTGCTGGCATTAAAGGTGTGAGCTACATCCTTCACTTTCTTCCATTCTTAACCTACTTAAGAATCTTAATATTTAATCTACTTACTTTTTGAGACAGGTTCTATTTAGTCCCAGCTGTCCTGGAACTAGCTATGTAGACCAGTCTGGCCTCAAACTCACATAGATCCCCCCGCCTCTGTCTCTTGAGTGCTAGGATTAAAGCTAGCTTAATGCCTAGCTTAATACTGCTTTTGAAATAACATGTAGTTGAGACTAGCTTTAAAAAAAGATTTATTTACTTTTATTTTGAATATTTGTGTATACTGGTGGGAGTTTATATGCATCCATGCATGCAGGAGCCTTCTGGGGTCCAATTAGGTGTTCAGTATCCTGGACCTGGAGTTATACCTGGTCACAAGCAGCCATGTGGGTACTGAGACCCAAACCTTGGTTCTCTGCAAGAGCAGAAACTACTCTTATCTGGTGAACCTTTTCTCAAATCTTGTGTTTTTATTTTTATTTTTTTAAAGATTTATTTATTTATTATATGTAAGTACACCGTAACTATCTTCAGACACTTTTTCTTCTCGCTCTTACCCTTCTCACTTGCTGTAGCTGTCTTCAAACACCCCAGAAGAGGACATCAGATCTCATTACAGATGGTTGTGAGCCACCATGTGGTTGCTGGGATTTGAACTCACGACCTTCAGAAGAGCAGTCGGCGCTCTTAACTGCTAAGCCATCTCTCCAACCCGTGTTTTTAGTTTTAAAATCCACCTGACTGTCTCTGCCTTTTTAACTGTGGGTGTTTGGGTCATTTACACTTAATATAAATATTGATTACCTGGTTATTTTACTTAGCAGTCGTCTCATCTGTTTGTTGTTCTTTTAGATTTTTACTTCTAAGATTTGTTAGGTGAGGCCAGAGATGAGCATTTAATTTAAGACCATTTGTCCCTTGCTGTTCAGGCAGGACTCTAGGCAGTCTGCCCATAGCATGTGAGTTTTCCAGTCTCAGTAAGCAGGGACGGGAGAGACGGCTCATACTGTTCCCTTATTTAGGGTGGTTATTTCCTGGCCTTGGCCATTTTACTGAACACACATGCTGCCCAGTTCCCTAGAGGATGCTTGACAGGGCCCTCTGTGTGTTTACAGTTACAGCAGGAGGCACAAAGGGACCAAGGACAAGGTATCTTCAGAGACCTGCTTCCTGTGACCTACTTCGGTTTGGTCCCAAGTATCCAGAGTAGCACCTCCCCCTGGGGACCAAATGGTCTACTTATGAGCCTGTGGGGGGATGGAAGCAATTAACAATTGTCTAGGCCCTACCAGTGGGAGAGGGTGACCTCCTTGAGGGCAGAAACTTGGTTAGGGTTGGGTTGCTTGTTTCTAGAACAATGCTGGTATACAGTAGGTGCTCAATGAAACAGAGCAAACAAATGAATAAATATTTTTGGACATTAGGTAAATCCACTTCTTTTGTGATCCTGAACCAGACATGTGACACTTCAGGGGGCCTCCTTCGTGGGTACTGTCCATTCTGCCCATTTATAATGCTGGAGAGGGCCTGGTCTGGATTCAAGGATGATTGACAGCTCCAGGCTTTGGATTGGCACAGTCACCACCAGAGGGCGCCCGACGCCCACACTCTGGATCAGGGGCTTTCGGTAAGGAGGCCTTGGATGCAGGTGGTGAGGGGTTTCAGTTCCTGTTGCTCCTTTCCTCAGGTTCCCCACTTAGAGACGGCCCTAGGGGAATTTCCCACCGGTGTTTTCCCACGTAAAGGAAAGAGTGGGCCCATTAGGGTGGGGACTGTTCCAAATGTTCCATGACTTCCTCTGTGTCCTAGACCCCAAACCTTACGGTGTCCTTGGACAAGGTAAAGACATTCCTGGTATTCTGGAGCAGGGTCCTCTTATCTCAGGAACTCAGCCCAGTGTCCTGCCCGTTTAGGGCCCTTCCTCAGCCCCAGGAAGACCCTTCACCCAAGGTCACCTCTCAGCTGTGGGCATATTTGGTCCCGCTGCGCCTTCTGTTCTGAGTGTGTCCACAGCCTCAGAACCATTCTCCTTCCAGTTACGCTCTTTTGCCCAAGTGCAGCCCCAGAGCCTTTGCGCTTGCTGCACCCTCCAACAGCACTGTCCCTGCCGTTCTTCATACAGTTGGCAGTTCAGGCAGCAGGTCAGACGTTCCCTCCCCAGAAGTCTCGTGTGGCTATACCCCACTCCATCTGCCCATCCGCTTGTTTTGCTTCCTCTAGAGAAGTGGTTCTCAATCTGAGGGTTGCGACCCCCTCTTGGGGCGTCTAAAGACCCTTTCACATATATTTACAATCGCGACCCTCTAAAGACCCTTTCACAGTTATTCACATTATGATTCACAACAGCAGCAGAATACCGTTATGAGATAGCAATGAAAATAATTTTATGGTGGGGGGGTCACCACAACATGAGGAACTATTAAAAGATCGTGGTGTTAGGAAGGTTGAGAACTGGTCTCTAGAGCGCTTTGAACCTCTCTGAGGTCAGCTGCGATCCTGGTTTCTGATGGCTAATGCTGTCAGTTATTAGAAGAAAGGCCCGTGGCCAGCTTGTTTCCGGAAAGGCTCTGTATTGCGCTTGGCAGTGGGAGAAGTCGTGTGAGCGCTTCTGAGTGAGGGAGTGATGGGGTGGTGGGCTGCCTGTCATCCCGCAGATCTTCAGACACCTAAGTGGAACTTTAGTTCCTCCTGGCAAAACTCCGATTTTTTTTTGCCAGTGACAGGGACAGAGCCGTGGCTGAGAGTCAGAAGGGCAAGAGAGGTTTTCTCTGGGTATGCTTTTGTGTGAATTTTGAATTACCCACCTATATTGATTATTTGAAAAGATGAATGAGAGGCTGGGGTGATACCTCATTGGGTAAATTGTATACAGTCACGAGGACCAGAGATTGAGCCCCAGAACCCAAGTAAAAGGCCAGGTGATGTCGCAAGCTTTTTAAGCCCAGCACCAGGGAGGTGGAGACAGGTGGATCCCTGGCGTCCACTGGCCAGTAGCTTAACTTAACTAGCCAACCTCAGGTCAACCAATAAGAGGGCGCCATCTCAACACACACACACACACACACACACCACACACGCACACACACATGCACGCACATGCGTGCACACACACACACACACACACACACACACACAAACACACACACAAACCAAAAAAGAACAAATACCCCCTCTCTCCAAAAACAATAACAAAAAACCCCACAGGGTGGATGACTCCTCCGATGACCAGAGGTTAACCTTTACCTCTGGCCTCTGTGTACATTCGCAGTCACGTGTAATCCTATGTTACTGCATCAACACGGACATGCCCCCACCTACGCCCCGACCCCCAGTGAACAAACAACAAATCTAAGAAATCAAGCCAGTCTGCTCAGGCAGACCCTGCAGACTGTGGTCAGGCCCAGGAACTGACAGAAGCTGCTGAGTGGTGGGCTTGGGGTTGCCCACTGGACCACACTGTCTTGGGGCAGCCCCCATCTGTGCAGCCAGGTGAGGCAGAGGCCACGGTCCTCTTGCAGTGTGAGGGATAGGGGCACTTGTTTTTAATTCTCATCTGTGCAGCTTGGTCACCGGGACCATGGCACAGCACTCTAAACTCAATTAGAAATTTAACAAACCTTATAAATCCTCCCTAGCCCGAGCCTTGTAAATCTCCAGAGTGGAGCCGGCTTAGCACTTATCCATCTCCAGCTAATGACCTCCCCAGCCCAGCCTGGGAGTGATTCCGGCTGGCGACAGGTCTAATTAGAGAGCAGGATCTGTAGCTCCCCGGCCCTGTTAGGAGGAAGGATGGGCTGTTCCTATTCTAGGGGCACCAGGGAGGGGAGTTCCAGCCTTTGTCTAGCCTGGTCCCCAAGACTCTTTGATCCATGAGAGGAGAATTGAGAATGGTATGACGAGACCCTGATTCTTTAATTGGTGTTAGCCCTGTTGAAACTCCCTTGCATGCCACTGTTTAGGGACGCCTGCTGAGTGACCAAGGATGACCAGGACCCCAAATGGTCTCCCAGGTGGCCGCGTGCCTGTAGGATGATCTGAGGCCATGCTGTGTTGTGTGTGGTGGAGTTTGGCTGTGGGTACTGATCTCCTGGTCCATGCCAGAGCACGTGACCAGAAAGGGTTTGGGCATCCCCATCGTAAGGAAGGGGCCTCGCTCAGGCTTAAGAGACCGGGTGCACTTTCCAGCCATAGGAGGACACCAAGCCCCCTCTTTGTGGATTGTCATGGAGACGGTACCGTGAACCTCAGCAGACACTGGAGTCCAGCATCACCTTGACCTTGGACTTCCCTCTTTGTAGAGCCACAAGGAGTACGCGTGTCTTGCTATAGGCCATCTTGCTCACATGGGGTGTAGGTCTGAAGCCCTCTCTTTTACCCATGGCTCCCCATGCCTCGATGCAGGAAGTGCCTTGGCTCCGGGGCCTGAGGAGGCAGATGCCAGGTTTTACTTCCCCAAGGCTCCTCTGACTCCTCCAGCCCTGACCTCAGAGCAGCCACCGGGAGGAGGTCCCGGTAATTGGCTTCATCCAACCCTCATCTTCAGTGGTGTGAAAGGGAAAGTTATAAATATTTTTTATCTATAACTCAGGACGAATAAAAATTTAATTACACTGAAAAATTTAAATTTCATAAGAAATAAATATTAATCTTGGAGAGTGACTTTTGTGGGAAGTTAACTTTCAAATGTCTTCAGTCTGGAGGGATCTGAGGGCTGAGAGGGAGCAGGTGGCTGGTCATTCTGGATCTGGGGCGGGGAGGGGCTGGGGAGAGGGGGACAGGGGTGGGGTGGTGAGAGAGGGACGGGGGCGGGGGTGGCCCAGAGTTGCTGCTCCTGGGAGCTCAGCTGACCCCTTGGCAGCCTAGTCGGATAGATAGGTAGGATTGCATCGTGTGGCCTGCTAGCTTGCCCTCCCCACTTCCTGCTCAGCCTCGGGGGCATCCCTTACTCTCTCCCTCCCTTGCCCCCCCTCTTTCTCACCAGCAATAATAAATCACTTAGCAGGCCCAGACATTTTACTAGGTTCTGAGGCATATCACAGGAGGGATATCAAACTTCATCCTTGTCCCTGATCTGTGTAGGTCACACGAAGGAGGCAGACAGGAAGCTAACGGGGACAATGCCATCCTCCACTGGCCACTCTTCTTCAGAATTTAAGTCTAATGAACACTTAAAAAGGCGCATGAGAGAGACCCATTCGGCTCAGTGGCTGACGACAATCTGTAGGAATACACTGTCGGTGTTGGAGAACACAATAGTCCCCTGCGCTGGGCACTCAGGGTAGGGAAGGCCTTGCCTTGGGGCTCCTCATAGGCTGATGAATGGTTCTGGAAGCCTTACCAGAGAGATAATGGCTTGCGGGTGGGATGGTCCAATAATACTAACATCTCAATGCATATTGAACATTTATCATGCCCTGTCTCAGTTCTGGGTGCTTGAGGGGTATCAGCTTGTTGACCCTGAGGAAACCCCTAGTGCGGGGACACTAAGCACCCACATCTCACCTGCTTTCACTTTGAACATCATTCTCTGTTAGTCCTCTGGGTCTTGGCAAGAGCAGAGGAGGATGGGGTGGCCAAAAACTTCCCTGGGGAGTAGTGAGGGAGAGCGAGTGGGGGCCCGCCATCCAGGAGGGTCCTGCACCAGCAGATATCTGAAGGAGGGTGTTATATGGTTGTCCAATAGAGGACTGTAGCATCTTCTGCTGTGCCAAGATGATACTGGCTTGCACTGTGAGCTGTATGACAGTCATGTTTCCACCACATAGAGACAAGAGCATAGGCCATCGGGGCTCTGCCCAGACGGAGGAGGCCGTGGGTGGGAGAACATGGACTTGTCTTGCAAATATAAACCCTGGTCCTTGAGGCTGAGACCAAGGTGAGACCAGTACCAGCTCAGGGCACTGGACTGAGGCCCAGAGGTCTTGCAAGCCTTCAGGTGCCAGTGATACTGGCTGGGACACTCTGGTTTTGTATGTCAAAGAGGGTCCAGAAGAATCTATGTTCCCTTGATGACTCTCCATGGAAAGGAATAGGAGATCTGCAGTTCCCTAGGAACCAAACAAACCAGGTCCCTCTTGGAACTGGAAAGTACTTGGGGGTCTTATGTGGCTTACTCAGGCTTCTGCAAGTGGCAGGTGGGAAGCCCATCTTTTGTTTGCATGTGTGTGTGTGTTGTGTGGTTTCTATACGTGTTCATTCATGTGTGACTGCATGCGTAGGCCAGAGGTTGACCACAGGTATCTTCTTCAACTGTTCTTCAGTTATTTTCAAAGATGGGGGTCACGAGTTGGCTAGACTAGTTAGCTAGTGAGCCCAGGAATCCACCTGTCTCCACCCACCCTGATCTGGGATTACAGATTTGCATTGCCACAGCTGGTTTTTATTACATGGGTTCTGGGAACCCAAACTCAGGACCTCACACTTGCACAGCAAGCTCTGTAGTGACCGGGCCACTTCCCAAGCCCCGGGAAATTCTTCCTTTACAACCCAAACTCAGGAAAACCTGGTTTGGCTCCAGATATACCCACAGTTCCCATTTCCGGGCAAGGATGACACATGCACACACATGCACACACAAACCCAGGCATCTCAGACCTGTGTGCACACACGAATTCCTTCATTGTTGCCTACGCCATTTGGAAACTGCGTGTCCCTGGAACTCATCCTCCTGGCTTCCTTGTGCTGATGGAATGCTGTAATATTTTTCTATTAAATGTTGCATTTGTTGTGCCGTTTAGTAGCTTCCCTCATTAAAAACGATATTATCCCCATAAATAAGCTGATGCCCAGGACGAGTCCCGACTGCATTTCTCTTCCTAATTGAGACACTTAGCTTTGATTTGCACGTCAGCACGTAGTGAGTGGATTAATTTTCAATTAATGCTCCTGGGCGGGCGGCTGCAGGCGGGCGTGGGCGTGCAGCCCAGTGGCCTAGGAAGAGCCGCCTTAGCAGGGGGCTAGGGTACGAAGGGACCAGGTGAATGCGAGAGGGCCCTGAAGACATTCTGGAGTTTTGTGGGTTTGTTCTTGGAGGCAGAGGGGTCCTTAGGGGCTCATTGGTGGCAGGTTCTTCACTCCAGCATCAGGAGAGCCCCTCCTTTGGTGATGGAAGGCACTGGGCCCGCTTAGCCCGTGGCTGTTACAACTCCTTCTTTGGAGACCTGGCAGATTCAAATGGAGCATCACGGTGGCTTCTGTGCCTCATCAGAGCAGGACTAGAGTCTCCCTGCTGCCTGCTTGGTAGGACCCGATGGCTCACGTGTAGGTGGTTGTCCCTTTTCTCTTTGGTTTGAAAGTTCCTGGGACCTTGAGGAAACAAGAGAGCTGGGGAACAGGTGGGAGCTTTCCTGCATTTATTTATTTTACGTGTGTGTGTGTGTGTGTGTGTGTGTGTGTGTGTGTGTGAGAGAGAGAGAGAGAGAGAGAGAGAGAGAGAGAGAGAGAGGGTCTTATGTAGTATGGGCTATCCTTGAACTTATATAGCTATATATCCTTATATAGCTGAGGATGGCTTTGAATTGCTGATCCTCCTGCTTCAACCCCCAGCGTGCTGAGAACATAGGCAAGCACATTGCTGTGACAAGACACCATGACCAAGGCAACTCTTATAAAGGACAAGATTCAATTGGGGCTGGCTTACAGGTTCAGAGGTTCAGTCCATTATCATCAAGGCAGGAGCATGGCAGCGTCCAGGCAGGCATGGCACTGGAAAAGGAACTGAGAATTTGACATCTTTTTTCCAAAGGCAAGCAGAAGAAAACTGTCTCACGGGCAGCTAGGAGGAGGGTCTCAAAGCCCACCCCCACAGTAACACACTTCCTCTAATAAGGCAACACCTATTTCAATAAGGCCAGACCTCCTAATAGTGCCAAGCGTATTCAAACCACCACCATTTCGTTTTGTGGAAAGATCTCTCTATGTAGTACAGGTTGGCCTGGAACTCAGAGCAACTCCACTATGTTGTCCTCTTGAGAGTTGGGGTTACAGGTGGGTGTTACTACATCTGGTCACACCTTTGTACATTGCTTTCTTTGATGGCACCAGTGAGGTCATCCCTCCTGAGTCTCAGGCAAGTCCTCCCAGGTCCTGCTGAGGGTAGACTCCCCCCCCCTCCAGCCCCCCACCCCCATCATCTTGGCTCTCTAGTTAAATAGTAAGGTTAACTATTTCTCTTACACAGAAAATCTGCTTGGAGTTTTTCCACTAAAGCAGGAGAAATGTGCAGAGCCAGCTGCACCTGTCCTGTCTTCTGGATACAGCAGTGCCTATCCTGCGGTGCTACCTGCCCCTCCCCCACCCACTTCTCAATAAATGCTTGGGAGATGGTACAGCACCAAGGTGGAGGACAGACTCAAGCCAGACCCCCTGGCTTCACAGATTGATTTTTCCACTTGGCCGGTGCTCTGGTCACATTATTCCATCTCCATTAGGCCTTGGTTTCTGTTGTCAAACAAGGATGACGGTAGTAGAACCTGTCTCATTTGCATGTCGTGGTAGCTAAACAAGCTAAAACATTAGCTCCTGACATTCTAGGGATGACCTTTGGACTGTATAGCACCAGGATCTCAGCCCACACTGGCTGAGTCCAACTCTGTATTTCAACAAGGCACCCAGGGGTGTCTGATGCACCACCATCAAATTGGAGAAGTTCTGATTTGGGCTGGTGAACCTACTTCTGTCTCTCCCCACTTCTTGTCCCTCTTTGGGATCATAGAGAAAATGGGCCCATTTCTTGGAGGTGATGTATACTGACTGGTTTTGTGTGTCAACTTGACACAGGCTGGAGTTTTCACAGAGAAAGGAGCTTCAGTTGGGGAAGTGCCTCCATGAGATCCAGCTGTGGGGCATTTTCTCAATTAGTGATCAAGGGGGGAGGACCCATTGTGGGTGGTGCCATCCCTGGGCTGGTCATCTTGGGTTCTATAAGAGAGCAGGCTGAGCAAGCCAGGGGAAGCAAGCCAGTAAGGACCATCCCTCCATGGCCTCTGCATCAGCTCCTGCTTCCTGACCTGCTTGAGTTCCAGTCCTGACTTCCTTTGGTGATGAACAGCAGTGTGGAAGGTGTAAGCTGAATAAACCCTTTCCTCCCCAACTTGCTTCTTGGTCATGATGTTTGTGCAGGAATGGAAACCCTGACTAAGGCATGATAGAAGGTTGATGAATCAGAAGGTGCTTCTTGAGGATAGGGAAACCAACCATCACACACACACACACACACACACACACACACACACACATTATATATAGGTGTGAACTTTTTGTGCTATTTTATTGGATTCCTACATTTACCATCCTTCAACCCTTATTCCACCCTGATCCCTTCCAACCCCGCAACACTAGGTAGGAGAGAAGGAAGGTTAGAGGGGAAAGGGGGGCATAGTCCTCTTTAGACTACTTCCTGCTGATTGGGGCATCAAGTTCCCTGGGGCAAGTCCAATCTTCGTAGTCAGGATATCTGGCAATCCAGAGACCACAAACTCGGTTGCAAGAGGAGCAGCATTGGCCACAGGTACTCTCTGGGCTCTAGGATTTTTTTTTTTTCAGGACAGGGTTTCTCTGTGTAGCCCTGGCTGTCCTGGAACTCACTCTGTAGACCAGGCTGGCCTCGAACTCAGAACTCCACCTGCCTCTGCCTCCCAAGTGCTGGGATTAAAGGCATGCGCCACCACTGCCCGGCACTAGGATTTATACTATCTCAAGAGTCTCCAGAATTCCAAACGTAACCGCTCTGTAGCTGGCAAAAACCACACCCTTCCTAGAACATGAGACAATCATAGCGGCTGTGGACAAACTGAAGCAGTCCCATACCCCACACCTGGGATTAAAATAAAAATATATTTACATAACTGGGTTTTTAAAGAAGCCCAAATTCTTACTACAACACGCTCTCCCTCTCCCTCTCCCTCTCCCTCTCCCTCTCCCTCTCTCTCTCTCTCTCCCTCTCCCTCCCCCTCCCCCTCTCCCTCTCCCTCTCCCTCTCTCATGCACACATGTTGAGATAGGGTCATACAGTCCAGGCTGGTTTTGAACTGCCTATGTAGCCAAGGATGACCTTAAGCTCCTGATGTCCATCCTCCTGCCTCTACCTCCGAGTGCTGGGATCAGAGACGCGTACCCCAATGCCTAGCTGATATTGTTGAAAAGATTCTTGCTCATGTTTTACTGATACTTTCTTCCCATTTTAAGAATTTTAAGCTTTAAGAATGATTAGTTACAGCACGGTACGCATACAGAGGTCAGAGGACAACTTTAGGAGTTGATTCTTGCCCTCCACCGTGTTGAGGCAGGGCCTGTCTTTTTGGTTCCTCTGCACTATTCCAGACTGGCTGATTTCTCCTATCTCACGCTAAGACCTCCCATCTCATGCTAGGACTTCTGGGATGTCTGATGTTCACCACTGCATCTGGATTTTTACATGGGTTCTGGGAATCGAACTCAGGTCATCAGGCTTGCGTGCTGATCGCTTTTACCCACTAAACCATCCTGTTGGCCTGCTGTCCCCACTTTATAGGTGAGTCATGGAGGCGTTCCAAATGGGAGCTTTTGTAAACTCCTGAAGCTGATTGGCTCCTGAACTGGGTCTAGACATCAGACCTCAGTCTTTGGCTAGTGAGGGACTCCTTAGAGACCTCCTGGGTCCCACTGGCCTGCCTGTCCCCCAGGGGCACCTGTCCTGTTATGCTGTGGCCAGTGTGGCTCCTGCTGAGGACGGCAGAAACTGCAGAGTGGAAAGGATGGGGAAGGAAAGATGGAACCATTCTGGGACCTGACGGTTAATTAAAATGTCTTCAAAGGTGATCAATCCACGGTCAATGACTTGAATCCACAATGGCCTGGCTTCTTTGGCTGAGTGCTCCGCCTTGGCTTCGAGGAGGCGGTAGGCAGGAGGCCTGGCTGACCTCCTTTTGGTCCTCAGAGGCCTGGCACTGGCACCGCTGTCCACACCGCCTCCCACACCTTCCTGTCTTGTTTCCATAATAGCTCCTGTCACTGCTCTTGACAGGCCAGCCATTAAGTCTTTGGCAAAATTGTAAGAATTATTAACATACGAGGTTTTAGACTATTTGACAGCTGTCAGCTCCTTTAGAATCCCATCATCCTGTCCCCCCCAACCCCTCCCATCCTAAGGGAGGGGAGGAACCTTTCAGTCACTATGGAACATAAAGGAGACCAAATAGTTTTTAAAATTTGTGTATTTGAGTCATGTATTGCTGTTCAACCCAGGCTGGTTTTGACCTTGTAATTCCCCTACCTCAGCATTCCTAGCTTTGAGATTAAAGGGATGCAGTAACCACACTGGTCACATGAATATTCCAGAGGTCCCTTTAAGGTCCCTCCTGTGGTCCCTGGGCCCTGTGTCTGGGCTTAACCTAGAACCTTCCTCAAGGTGGGGCACCATTATGCCTTCTGCTTCTGAGCCTCTGTGAGACCTCAGCGCTCTCTTTGCCGTCTTGCTTGCAAGCTCACATGCCCACCGTATCCAGGACACGCTAGGATGCTACAGACCTCCTCCCAGCAGGAGCCCAGGCAGACTCTTTCTACCCCAGACCCTTGATCTTCCAGCTTCCCACCTGATAGCTATATCCCTCCTCACACTGCTTCCTAGCTCCTGCCTCCACCTCCCTCCCCTCCTTATCTCACTCAATCTTACTGAGCCGCCTCAAATATGTGCTCAGTGACAGTGCCCTGGCCTTCCTCCCCATGCCTGCTCCCTTCCATTGGCCTAGCCCTTCTGGGTGGCTCCAGGAGGTCCGGGAATGTCAGGGAATGAGTGCCGTTCCTCTGTGTTCAGGGTCTCTCTCTCTCTGTCATTGTCAATAGTAGCAGCAGTGTAAGACCCCAGATCCTTCACTATGGGTAGGATAAAGAGCTCAGAGTCTACACTCTAGAAGCTTTATTCACAGTGCATGGATTGCTGAGGTCCCTCCCTCCCTCCCTCCCTCCCTCCCTTCTTTCCTTCCTCCTTCCCATGCCCCAACACTTTTCCAGTCTCCCTCTGATACTTCCCTAAATGCCTGCTTTCAGGAACTCACAAGGAGAAGCTCCCACATCCTTCCTGTAGTTGGGCTGTGCCTCAGGTCCATGTTTTATTTGTTCACAACTTTGTTAGGATGGCTGAGGACCTTGGAGTTTCAAGTCCAGTCTCATGACTCTGCTTTAGTAATATGGTCATCATGGGGTCATGACCCAGTTCTGGACAACTTGGGTCTCTACAGGGTCTGGGAACAGTTGCCCACAGGCCAAAAGTTGTCTCAAACCTCAGAGGGAATGTTTTTCTGATGTTGTTAAGATAAAGTTTGGTGTTTGCGCAGTTATCAAGTAACAGGTTCAGGGTGTTAATGTTGAAGAGAAAGGCCTTCCTAGACATCAGACTATATCGTAAGCCAGGCCAGACAAAGCTTGGGTTGGCTAGCACAAAAGTGAACAGATTCACAGGTCAGTCCCCAGTAAATGATAAGAAGTGACATTTCAAATTATACACTAATTGTGTAAAGAGGGTCAATTTGTCCTGAAACAGTGTGGGTTATTAATTGTTTAGGGAACATAAAGACACCTGGACTGTGGAGGTGGCAAGTCATCTGCATGCCACACATTCACGTGAAAAGCTCACAGGAGCTACAAGCAATAAAGGGTGAGGGGGGCTTTGGAGCCCAGACACAAGGTGAGAGGACCACAGTGCAGTGCAGACCAACCAAATGCAAAGAATCCTACTGTTAAAAGCAGCTGGTCTGTGGTTAGGAGGACATACTACAGAGGACTTGAGTTTGGTTCCCAGCACCTGGAGGGTGACTCAACAGTTTGCAACCCCAGCTCCAAGGATTCTGACACTTTCTTCTGGTCTTTGAGGGCACTTTCATTCGCTGTATTCACACCCTCATGCACACACACACACACACACACACACACACACACACACACACACGGATGCATGCACGGACGCACACACGCATGCTCATATGTGCTAGGACTTGTAAAATAGCTCAACCAGTAAAGGAGACTGCTGCCAAGCCCAGCCACCTGGGTTTGACCCCACAAGTTGTCCTCTGGCCTCCTACAGGTGCACTGTGGCATGTGTGTGCCCTGCCCCTCCAACATCACAAAATAAATGAATAAAATAAAATAAACAGGCCAGCTGGGAAACTTTTCAGGATCTACTACAAAAGAACCAGAAAGAACTGGTGTGGGGTCTGGTTGATCAACCAGTTTCAGCTGACTCATGATATCCAGTATTATATACTTAACAGCCAAAGCTAGGACAAACCCTGAAAAGGGAAAGATTTGTTCATCTATTGGTGAAACACTCACCATTCTGAAGTTCTTTTTGCTGTCTACCTTGCAATCCTTTTGCTGCAAGAATAGCTTCTTCTTCAGTTCCTGGGCGAGTGGGAGGACCTCTTCCCTTGAAGTGACTTCACAAACTGTGTGGCTCCCAGGCCATCAAGGACTGGTTGTGGATGCATGGTTCAGTGATATCCATGGTCCAAGAAAATGTCTCCCAGGGTGGTCATCTCAGCCTTATGGCCCCTGCTGGATGTGGTCTCTTCTCTGCCCATCTCTACCTCCAGATACCCAGTGAGCCCCCAGCTACTGCAGAGTCCTCCACACCCCTGGCATGGTCCTTTCTTTGGCTGGAGCTTGTGGCTGGTCTTGAAGGCTGGTGGCTACCCCAAGCTGGCCTGGCTGGGTAGTCTGGGCAGGGAACAGCTGGGCCCTGCGGATTGGTGGCAGCGCAGAAGCTAATCCACTTTTATCTCGTTATGGTGACAGCCGCCCTGTTAAATGGAATGGACTATCGATTTGGGGCTCACTTCCAGCCCTAGGATTTTCCATCACAGACCTGAGTAGAATAGGAGAAAAGCAACACTTATTAACTCGGGTGCCAGTCAGGGGCAGGAGCTGGCCGAGGGGTGGAGCGTGGGTGCGGGTGAGAAGGGCGGTGGATATGGGCTGAGAGGAGGAGTCATGGGAACTGACCAGGCTGGGCGGCCTGCTTCACTGCCTCTCTCCAGGTCAGCTTGTGAGTCCATTGCTAACACACATCTACACAATACCATCCCAGGCATCCAGAATACCAACACAGGCAACACACTTCTAACCCCAACATGTGTGTGCTCTCCCAATATCAACACGGTGTGCGTGCACATCCCCAATACCAGCACCATGTGTGCATGCATTCTTGGTTCTGACACATACACCTCAATTCCAACATCCCCAATACCAACAACATCCCAGTCCCAACATATACTTCCAAAACCAACACTCCCCAATGCCGGCACACAGGTACCAACACCTTCCTCCATACCAACAGTCTTCCAATGCCAACACACACACCAAATACCAACACCCACTCCCAATACCAACACATGTATCATATTGCCAATATATCACACATAACACCCCCTCCCGATAACGACACACACTAAGTCCTCATACCTATACATATGCAACTAGTTCTGACACGTGTACACACATTTGTGTCTTTTATGTTGGCACAGGTCCACATGACACCGACACACATATAATACTGGCATACACAGCATACAATAATGATGCATTCACTGTTGACATATCTGTGTACCCAAGCTGAAACATATACTTATATATTATACATATATCTGGTACTGACAGACAGAGACACACAGTCACACAATGCGACTCACACATTGACACATCCACATTATCAACATAGATACATACACACAGCATTATTCCCAACTCTCTCTCTCTCTCTCTCTTTCTTTCTCTTCTTGCTGTTGCCCCCCCAGCCCAACTGTTCTCCCTCAGCCCAGATGTCCCCCCTCAGCCCAGATGTCCTCCCCCAGCCAGGCTGTTCCCTCCTCAGCCCAACTGTCCCCCTTCAGCCCAGCTGTTCCCTCCTCAGTCCAGCTGTTCCCTCCTCAGCCCAGATGTCCCCCCTCAGCCCAGATGTCCTCCCCCAGCCCAGCTGTTCCCTCCTCAGCCCAACTGTCCCCCCTCAGCCCAGCTGTTCCCTCCTCAACCCAACTGTCCCCCCTCAGCCCAACTGTCCCCCCTCAGCCCAGCTGTTCCCTCCTCAGTCCAGCTGTTCCCTCCTCAGTCCAGATGTCCACTCCTTAGCCCAGATGTTCCCCCTCAGTCCAGCTGTTCCCTCCTCAGCCCAACTGTCCCCCCTCAGCCCAGCTGTTCCCTCCTCAGTCCAGATGTCCACTCCTTAGCCCAGATGTTCCCCCTCAGCCCAGCTGTCCCCTCCTCAGCCCAGCTGTCCCCTCCTCAGCCCAGCTGTCCCCTCCTCAGCCCAGCTGTCCCCTCCTCAGCCCAGCTGTCCCTCCTCAGTCCAGCTGTTCCCTCCTCAGCCCAGCTGTCCCCTCCACAGCCCAGCTGTCCCTCCTCAGCCCAGCTGTTCCCTCCTCAGCCCAGCTGTTCCCTCCTCAGCCCAGCTGTTCCCTCCTCAGTCCAGCTGTTCCCTCCTCAGTCCAGCTGTTCCCTCCTCAGCCCAGATGTCCACTCCTCACTCCAGATGTTCCCCCTCAGCCCAACTGTCCCCCTCTCAGCCCAGCTGTCCCCTCCTCAGCCCAGCTGTCCCCTCCTCAGCCCAGCTGTTCCCTCTCAGCCCAGCTGTACCCCTCTCAGCCTAGCTGTCCCCCTCAGCCCAACTGTTGCCCCCCAGCCCAACTGTCCCCCCCCCAGCTATCGTTGTAGGTATTCCCTGTAGGCCAAACTGGTCTCCCTTGTTAACCCTGGTGACTCCCTCACCTCAGGTCATGTGTCAGCTCTCAAGTTGTTCTTCCTCAGCAACAGCATTGACACCCCCAATGCTTCAACTCGCCCCCCCCTTTACCCAGCTGCCCGTCTGCATCTGTTGGATGCTCTTCCAGCCTCCTCAGTCAGCCCAGCTGTTCCCATTGGCTGGCGCTGCTCCCCTGTCGTGAGCATTGAAAGGGTACTCTGCTCCAGCAACCTTTACAAGGGGCAGGGGTGTGGCTTGTAGTGCCTAATCCCAGTCACCCAGATGGTGAGGAGCATCTAAGACCAGAAGAAGAGGGAGAATTCGGGCATTCCCATCTCCCCAAACACCGGAGGTTCCTCCAGCATCACACTAGCCCCTTCCAGAGTCAGGGGCAGATCTGGCCACACCCCAGCCCCAAGAGGCAGGAGGCACCCTGGGAATGCCTCAGTCAAGACTCCAGGCAGGAGATCCTCCCACTCTGTCCCTACCCATCCCCAGTCAGGAGCCATACTGGACTTGCCTTCTCTGCCCCAATCTGGGCCCCCAGAGGATTAAAGACAGAGCCTAATTAAATATGAAAATTCAAGCAGAGGGCGGAGCCTGGTGACTGACAGGCTGTCAGTGGAGCATGCCACTCTGTGATGGGTGCAGGCTGATGAGATGAGTGTGGGGATTCTGCATGGGCACAGGGTTGACCTCTAGCCAATGGACTGGCCTTCCTGGGTGGGGAGTCTGCGATGAAGAGAGGAAGAAGGAGGATGACTTTCCACCACCAGTCAACCCTCCCTGCAACCAGCTCACCAGGTCTCTCCAAGCCAGGATGCTAATACCAGCAGCACAGGGCCAGGCCAGGCCAGGAGGGGATTCGTTAGAATAATCTGCACCTGTATTCCTGCTCTCGCCATCGGCCAAACAATAAAAGACACAATATTTACACAACTTACCGGGGGAAGCAATATTGGGCCATTGATTTTGTGTCCCTCGGATTTTCATGGTCTAAACCTTAATGGTTTTTAATCATAAAATATTAGCACCGCAGGGCACTTAGTGCTGGTACCTCACTGCTGAGGGAGCTCCCTCTGCAGCTCCAAGGGGTGCTCTCCGAGGAGCCTGTGTCCCCCTCCCCCACACACACACTAGCATACCTCCCAGGCACTGCTGTGGTGTCGGCCCAGGCTTAGGCACAGCTGTGGGAGTCCCTGGAGGATGTCCCGTCTGTTAGACACTTGAGAGCTACAGTCAGGACAGGAATGAGAAAGTGAGACTGTCCAGAGAACGTGGACCTTCACTGGGGACATGAGCAATAAAAGTGTTGGCCTCTGCGTTCCTCCATCAGAGGAAGGTATCCTTAGACCCAGCTCAGGATGGGGACACCTACCCACTTCTGGACTGTCTTAGGTGAGGAGCTCTAAGAAGACCTGACCTACCAGGTTTGCTCAATACCTTCCATGCCTCTCTTCCATGGTGCCTGGAACTCACTGTGGGTTGAACGAATGCATGTGTGCATGTAGCAGACCAATGATTCTCTACCTGTGGGTCACAACTGCCATAGGGGTCACATATCAAATATCCTGCATATCAGATATTTACATTATGATTTATCACGGTATAAAATTACAACTATGAAGTAGCAACAGAATAATTTTATAGATGGGTGTCACCACAACATGAGGAACTGAATTAAAGGGTTGTAGTGTTAGGAAGCTTGGCCACTGGGCTAGACTCTCATGTGGGTTTCAAAGAGTTGATCTTCATTCATTCATTCATTCATTCATTCATGATTACCTATCTTGTATTTTGTCTCAGAGGGGAAACAGGGCAGGCCCTACTCTTGCTGTGGTGAGGTGGTGCGGGGAATACATATGTAGAGACCAGGGAAGAGTTGTGAGGGCAGCTCAGGGGGAGGAGATGGATGATGGGATGAAGAAAGGCTTTCATTTCTTTTAAAAAGTACTTATTTGGGGGCTGGGGAGATGGCTCAGTGGTTAAGTGCACTGCTGTTCTTCCAGAGGTCCTTAGTTTAGTTCCCAGCAACCACATGGTGGCTCACACACATCTGTGATGGGATCCTATACCCTCCTCTGGCCTGCAGCTGTTTATGCAGATATAGAGCACTCATACATAAAAATAAATAAATTTTAAAGGAATATTTATTTTATTTGTCAATATTTATTTATTTATTTATTTGTCAATATTTATTTATTTATTTATTTGTAAGGGCTGATGCTGGAGAGGCTGGGAAGGATTAGCTCCGGAGTTCTTTGTTTCTGTAGGCTGCCTGAGGCTTGCCATGAACCACAGCAGTCAAGGAGCCAGACTGGGGCTAGACTGTTGGTCGAGGATTTTCTGTGCTCTTGGGTTTGCATCTGTCTGAATGTATACCGTCTGTGCGTGGGTGCTCATGGAGGTCAGATCGATTGTTGGCGCCGTCTGATGTGGGTGCTAGGGCTCCAACCCAGGTCCTCTGAAAGAGCAGGAAATGCTCACAGCCACTTAGCAACCTCTCCAGGCCTGGAAGGGCTTTTCAGAAGGGTAGAGTTGTGTGAGATGTCAGCCTCTCCAGGGATGCAGGGATCTGAACCCACCACAGCCCCTTCTGGTCCTGGCCTGGAGGACTTCCTGAGGAAGACGTTTGGCTACTGTGTGTGTATGTATGCATTCATGCATCTGTGCATGCGTTTGTCTGTGTGTTGTGTGTATAAGCCTTGGGGAGTCTCTCCCATAGCCATAGAGAGCTGGGTTTCTCTTTCGCAGAGGAAGAGAAGGGTGGGGCTGGCCATTGCTGTTGTTTATTTTTTCTGAGAGCGGAGCACAAGGCCCCTGCCCCCAGCACTGGCGGAGAAGTCGATAGCAATGGATTAAACTGCGAGAGGAAGGCCGAGAGCACAATTGGAAGAAAGATAAAGATAATTAAAACTAATTCCAACTTCTCTCAGAGAAATCAATTTCATAACTTCTCTGTGTCCCTAAACTTCCTCCCGAGGCTCTGCAGCATTGAGCAAAGGTCACAGGTGTGTGTCATGCAGACACAGGTGCATGTACGGAGCCTCGTGTTTGCATATGCGTGCCTATGTGGCTTCCTACACGTGTGCATGCTTGTATGTACACACATATGCTTTATGCTTTATGTCCAGGCACACATGGATGTACTGGATAGAGATGCATCTAGATTTCCGAAGGCACACACACAAAGGTGAGCATACAGCCTCACCTTTGACCCTAGGAGAACTGGTATGTAAGGGCTGATGCTGGAGAGGCTGGGAAGGATTAGCTCCGGAGTTCTTTGTTTCTGTAGGCTGCCTGAGGCTTGCCATGAACCACAGCAGTCAAGGAGCCAGACTGGGGCTAGACTGTTGGTCGAGGATTTTCTGTGCTCTTGGGGAGTCTCTGGCCACTTAGGGGACACGACAGGGAGTAGAAGATCTCATCGGACCCTTCGTGTGATCAGCCAGCGCCTCACCTTGCCCCGCTCATGCATCCTTCGAGCCCAGGCCGCACACCTACTATGTGTCAGGCCCTGTGGGGTCCCTAGCTTGGTTGGGTTGGGGTGTATATTGCTGTGGGGCTGGAGGACAGGGCTGTCTGGCTGTGGGGACTGGAGAATGGTGTTTTGTGTTCCCTACTGACAGTTTCTAAAACAGAGACCAGGGTAGAGCTCCTCAAAAGAAGCACAGTCTCTCAGGGGCCATTGCCCTGGTTCTAGATACTTGTCAATATTGTTGTCATAGCTGGTCACTTCAATGCAAGGACTCCGTGGGTTGTCTCTCAGGGAACTTCCTGGGATGGTCCCTGGCAGAAGTAGACCAGGCATGAGGTCATACCCACAGTCTCCATTTTTGTTGAGTGCTCAATTCAGGGTCCGATCTGCACAAACCCAGGCACCCAGTAGGTCCTTTTCCACTAATGTGAACACCCTCCAGTAATGAGGCCAGGGAATTTGCCTGTGTGGAACTGGGTGCAAATTGCTCAACAAGAATGCATCCCTCAACCCGGAGGCCCCTTCCTCATCTTTAAAATAGGGGCTCTAGGGAGTGGAGTTGAAGCTGGGTTGGTAGAACTCGCACAGGGAGTCCCTTTGTTTGGTTCTCAGCACCACACAGACCAGGAATGGTGGTACAGGCCCATCATCCCAGCACGAGGAAGGTAGAAATGAGAGCATCAGGAGTTCAAGGTCAGCTTTGGCTACATGCAGAGTTTGAGGCCGTTTGGGTTACGCATGACCCTGTCTCTAAAATAAAGTAAAAGAAAATAAAACAGAACAGAGCAATAGAATCACCACAGCAGCTGCTGTAAGTCTGAGACAAGGTGCCAAGCTTACGTGTGCCTGCCCCCCAATATCCCCATGTAAGCTCTGAGCTGTCAGAGGGGGTCCGCCATTGAGCAAGGAGCCAGGAAATCTTCCTCCATGACTACAGCTTCCCGGAAGTAGAAGGATGGATGAGATGGGGTCTCTCTGTGCCTCCAGGGCCGGGCAGGATGTCTGTGTGTTTCCATCTTTAGACCTTCATGTTGGGAATGGGGCACCCTTGTGGGCTTCAGAACCAAGTGTTAGTGCATGCAGTGCCCGAAGACACCTCTAGATGGCAGCATTGGCGAACCAGAGCCTGGCGAGCGTGGCTGGGGGGGGGGGGGGGGCTGGGCTGGAGCTGTCACACTCCTCTCTACCCTTGAGGACAGAGGTGGACTGGGCACAGGTAAGAGCCACTCTGGGACTCCTGGATTGGGAGGGAGTCCAGTCCTTTCTCTTCAGAGACACTCTTCCTGGGCAGGACACAGGGCTGCAACTTTTCTTTTCTTTTCTTTTCTTTTTGGTTTTTTGAGACAGAGTTTCTCTGTGTAGCCCTGACTGTCCTGGAACTCACTGTGTAGTCCAGGCTGGCCTCGAACTCAGAAATCCTCCTGCCTCTGCCTCCAAGCGTGCGCCACCACCGCCCGGCTGCAACTTCTTTTCAAAAAACCTGCACCCATTGGGAGCGCCACAGTCTGGACTCCTCTGCCGCTGTACCCTCCCAGTCCCTTTCTGGGATGGGATGAGAAGGGCTCCCAGCATCAGGACAAGGGGTAACCAGGCAGCCCCCAGCACAAGCCAGCTTTAGAACTGCCTTGTCTCTTTTCTTTCCCCAGGAATCCAGATGGCAGTAGGTGGGAACTCTCAGCCTCTTCCTAGGGGTTTATAGAGATAGGGAGCTGGGGTCAGGAAGATATTTAGAGGGTAGCTTTCTTGGCCAATTCTCCATAGGATTTATGCCTTTGCAGCTCCTGTTGGTCCTTCTGCAACCTCAGGTCGTGGCTGGGAGAGACCTCAGCTTTCCAGGCAACTGTACTGGAGCCACCTGAAGTGAAGTTGGCATGCCACAAAGCCGGAGGACCAGCCAGCCTCCAGCAAAGCCCCTAGGCAGTGAGAGCACTCAGGTCAAGGACACGGGAGCCTGAGTGTGCCATTGGTTTATTGTGGCCTGCGGCAGACCACTGTCTCTCACATGGCAAATAATAGCGATACTAATACTAATACTAATATATAATAATGGCCCCAGTCTCCTGAATATGCCATTTTAAGCAGACTGTCTTATATCATACCAGTGACTTCCCTAAGTGAAGAAGGGACTAGGAGGGGAGTGAGTGGCTTGTCCAGGGTCACACACTAAATAGCAAGGACTCAGATCTGGGACAGTCTAAAGTCAATGCCTCTTGAGTTCCTCATGGCAGGTAGTGTGACATCCCTGTCCCCATTCCTCCCCAGGAGTCATGGGAGAAGTCAGCCATTGTCGGTTTTCAGTTTAGCCAAGAACAGTCTAGAATATCTGGTTAAATTTGAGAATCAAATGACGAGTGAAATCTTAATATGTCCCACACAATATTTAGAACGCAGACTCAAATACATAAAAGGTAGATTTGTTATTTATCCAGAAGTTCTGGAGAGGATAAAGCATTTTGTCTAGCGTTGCTTGGTGGCCAGTGCAACTGGAAGCCAGCATTTCCCACACTCTCTCCTCTCTCTCCAGCCAGTGGTGTCACCAGTATTAGTCACAGAATAAAACAGGGGAGCAGGTTGCTGAGAGTTGAGGGGGCAAGGCTATGTCACAGGGAATCTGAGGTGACTTCACTCTGGCGTCTGAGAGGCTGCACACACAGCCCAGTGTCACCCTTTCTAGCTGAAAAGCCCCTCACTTCTGAGACTCCATTTTGTACATGATAGTGGAGGAGACAAGTCTTTGTCTCTCACAGGCGATTGTGCAAGAGCAATGAGAGGGAAGAGGGGACACCTAGGGTGTACTGCCTTTGCCACAGTGTCATCTTGTTGCCAGGGACACAGGACACACCAGCAATGTCACCTTTACCTGCCATTGGTGGAGACTGGGAGATGATCCATTGTTCTAAGGGGTCTGGGCTGAGTCTTATGTGTTGGAGTTAAGTGACATGAAACTTACATGTAAGTACAGCCTCCCACTCAGCACACACGCATGCCCACTCTATCCCGTCAGGAGAGGAGTTGTCTCTTATGCATCTCCTCCAGTGCTGGCCTGATCAAGGTTCTCTGTCTCTTCATCCAAACTAAATCACTGCCTGCAGCCACCCCATCTTGCCATTTTGGAAGCTGACTCTCTGTGAACATATTAGGCCTGGGCTTCAGCTCCCTCAGGCTGAGTTGCTGCTAGCCAGCTGCATTTGTTTCCAGCCTTGTTTATGCCGACATTGTGTAATTCAATTAAATAAGTAAACCGAGATACCGTGAGTGCATACTCTGAGCATGCACAGAGTTGTTGTTTCTGTAAAATGAAATTGAAATCTTGGGGATGACTCTATGAAGGTGACTTGCTAAAAACAGAAATTGCTGTCAAATTAGGGGTGGATAAGCGACTATGAGATGAGATGAGATGGGGGAGGGGGGACAAAATTGTAAAAAAATATCGAAAAGATACTGCTTTCACACTGCGTTTCAAGAGTCTTTTAAGTTCTTGTTCCACTTCTGAGAAATTGAAATTGAGAATTGTGGGTGATGTGTTGTAGACTCTGTTTACCCAAGAAAGATGAACCGGCTGCAGCCGGGAGCCGTGTAAGCGATGGTGAGGCTCCAGCTGCGTGAAAGGACATGAAAAAGGCAAACAGCTTAGATGCTGAGTGGAAAATGCATAAGGCCCCACCTCAGTGTGGTGGGAGGGAGGTGAGTGCTGCCTTTCTATGACTTCCCCGAACCTCTGCATTTTGTTTTGTTTGAGACAGGGTCTCACGTAGCCCAGACTGGCTTGGAACTTGCCAGGTAGCTGAGGCTGGCCTTGGACTCCTGATCCTCCTTGCTCCCACTTGTAAGTGCTGGGGTGGCAGCTGTGCACACCACATCTGGCTTGTGTGTATGGCATCTACTCAGGTGTCTGTGCACGCGTGTGTACAGATGTCTGTGCACACATACGACAGTGGAGGGGAGGAGTTGATAGCTGGTATCTTTCTCAGTGGATGTCCATCTTACTTTTTGAGACGGGGCCTCTCATTGAGCCTGGAGCTTGCTGATTTCACTGGAGTGACTGAGTGGCAAACCCCAGGATCATCGGATCAGTGCCTCTCCAGCCCTGGGGTGACAGTACTGCAAAGCTTGTCTCTTTATGTGGGTGATGGGGATCTGAACTCTGGTCTTCACGCTTGTATGACTAGCACTTTTTCAATGAGTCACCTCCCCAGCTCCTAGGGAAATTTTGTAATAAAGAAAGAAAGAAGGAAAGAAAGAAAGAAAGAACCCAAACTAATGATGGTAGTTTAATAAGAAAGTGTTTCTATTCTAAAGAACTTGTATGTATGTATATACACATAATCACACAGAGAGCCAAAACCTTCATTGAGTACACCAATATATACACACTCATGCCCACCCCTGTACATATACATGTAAACACACATATCACATTCCTAGGTTCACGTATATGTACCCAGAGGTCCATACTGCCAGTGAGTAGCCTGGACACACAGTCACAGACCACAACCTTTCCCCCTGCAAGAACAGCCAAAACAGTAGGCAGGAGCTGTTTTTAATCATCGATTTGCCCTTTGGTGTTTTTCTCCCCTTGGCTCTGTGGCAGGGTTGGGAGGACAGGGGTTGGGAGTGGGTGGAGGCAGGGAGGGTTGCTGGCTGGAGAAGTCAGGCCTCCGCTGAATTCCTCCCCAGGCGCAGGGCTGGGAGCCGGTGGCGCTGCAGCAGAGCTGGGTTGGAGCTGCATTATTGAGAATCCGGTTCCTCTTTTATCTTCAAGGCAGCCAGACTTGCATCCCAGGACACAGCATCCTCTGAAAATAGACATGGTGGACTCTGCCTAGCCACTCCCTTGCTGTTTCTAGGAGATCGAGCTTAGGTTCTCTTGGTGGAGTCCAACTAACTATCAAGGTATTGAAGTACAGCAATCAAAAGCCCCCTTTGGCCCCCTAATTAACATGCCAATTAAAACTAAACACCTCATCCTAACACGGGCTTTCCCCTTGTACATTTATGAACAGACATTGGCCTGTGGGCCGCGTCTGTGTCTGTCTTCTCTCTTTCCAGAGGCAGTTCTTTGTTATTTCCTCCCAACCCCATCCCCAACAAATATCCCATCCCCCTCTCCCTTGTTCCCTTCCCCTTCTCCCTCATCCTCTGTCTCCTGTCTTTGTCCTCATTCCTTCTGGGGCAAACAAATCTGTCTTGAGAGCTTGGTCTTGGGGTGTCCTGAGTTGATCCTGGTCACTTCTCTGTCACCTGGATCTGGGAGTCAAACTGACTGTCTCAGGTGTCTCTGATGGGTAGACACCCTGAAGAAAGCATTCTACTACCATCTTAAGAGACTTTTCTCTGGGAACCCCAAAATGTGCTGTGTCCTCATTTTCTCAAGACCCTATGCCACCTTGGGGATGGGAAAATTCTAATACAAGAGTAGAGTTCTGGAACTCTGGGAGAGGGGGGTCACCACAGGCAACACCTCTCCTCTCTCCTCTCTCCTCTCTCCTCTCCTCTCCTCTCCTCTCCTCTCCTCTCCTCTCCTCTCCTCTCCTCTCCTCCTCTCCCCTCCTCTCCTCTCTCCTCCTCTCCCCTCCCCTCCCCTCTCTCCTCTCCCCTCCCCTCTCTCCTCTCCCCTCCCGTCCCCTCCCTTCCCCTCTCTCCTCTCCCCTCCCCTCCCCTCCTGTCTCCTCTCCTCTCCTCTCCTCCTCTCTCCTCTTCTCTCTCCTCTCTCCTCTCCTCTCTCCTCAAAATCCTAAAATCTCCTAAATCTCAAAAAGAGATTTTATTATAAGTACATGTGTGTGCCTCTGTGTGGGCTTGTGCACACTGCAGTGCTCTCAGAAGCCAGAAGAGGGCATCAGATCACTGGGGGCTGTAGTAATAGGTGACCACGAGCCGCCCGAGGGCCAGGGACCAAACTCAAGTTGTTGGTGTTGTTGTTGGTTTTTATGAGAGCAGTATGCATTTTGCCATCTTTCTAGCTCTGGGTCATGAAAGAGACAGAGGCCTTGGGGAAAGATTTGCCCAGGTCACTCTGACAGTGAATTAGGATTGGATCATGGACCGTGTGGCCCTAGAGTGCCTGTTTTCTTTGTCAGATCGGTCAGGTTGTACTTACTATAACAAGTACCCTTGAGCCTCATTGGTTGAAGACAACACACAGCAAAGGTTGGCAACATCTCTGCTCACCTCAGTCACTCCAGACCTGGCTGGTGGTAACAGCTGCCATCTTGGATTTACTAGTTGTGGGGAGAGGAAGCCCTGTAGGTTTTTGTGGCGGTTCTGTGTGCTGACCTGAAATGTGCAGTCATTGGCCAGAACTGGTCACGTGGCTCCATCTAGCTATAGGAGGAAGGAAATTAGAAATAGTGAACAATGTTAATCATGTCCACTTTTCTACCACCTTCACTTGACCCAGGGACCAGGCCCACCGCTGTGTTTGTCAACCTGAGAGCCTTCAGGCCTTCGTCTCCTCTTCACCTGCTCCAGCCTCTGTGGCTCTGTCGTCCCTCCTCTCTCTGCTCCCATTAGGAATCCTTCCCCCTTCTCTTCACAGTCCAGTCTGGGGTTTTTTGGTTTAGTTCTGGCTTTGACCCTAACTCACTGTGCAGGGTGACCCAGGAGAGCTTTCCCTTATTAGCTGGGTTTACGTTTCCCATCCGTGTACTGGGATTCTGTCTTCAATCTTGGCCCCCACCTCCTTTTACAGAAGAGTTTCTGGAGGCCGCTGCTTGTTGAGACAACAGACCTGGGGGAACAGATTTCAGTTTCCCTCTTTTCCCGTCCCTGTTTTTAGAAGATCCCACATATGTTGGGCCTGAAGGCATCCCACGCGTCCTTGGAGCTGAAGGGGCCTTGGTAACACTGCCAGGAAAATGCCTTATTGGCGGAGGGTGCTCTCCCCAAAATGGAGCTGGGCCAGAGCAGTCTCCCTCCCTCCTCCTCACTTCTATGGGATGGGGGCAGCAGGGGGGACACAAGAGGGCAATCAATGCTCGACAGTGCTGCGGGCTTTACCAGCTTCTTGCCTCTCATCCGGAGACTGCCCAAATAGGGAGCTTTACAACTTGAATTTAGATAAAATTGGGTGTGTTTGGGTTGGCATGGTCATAGGCAGTTTGAAGAATTTAGGTTTGACGTCTAGGAGGACATTGGGCAGAAATAGTTCCTGTGCGAGAAGAGGAAGTTTAGAGGGTCTTCTCTGGCCTATATTTAATTTTCAATTTGTCTACAAAGCTCAAATACCTTGCTATGTAGTTGGAGGTGACCTTGAACTTCTGACCCTCTGGCCTCCTCTCAAGTTTATAGATCATTATAAAAATAAGTCTTAATACCACACAAGGAATTGAACCCAGGGCTTCCTGCACATAAAGCAAACACTCAACCAACCAAGCTATACCCCCAGCTCTTTAACATTTGTAAATTTTGTGTATAGCTGGCTCCTATAATCCTAATACTTGGGAGATAGAGGCAGGAGAATCAGGATTTCAAGGCCTGCTTCAGTTACATAGGGAGTTCAAGGTCAGCCTGTGATACTTGAAACCTTGTGAGAAACAAAGAACTAAAAAAAGAAAAAAGAAAAAAAAGAAAATGGAGTCTCAGGGGAATACTTGATACTGTGGAGTGTGGAGCATCTTCTGTGTTTTTCAGAGTTGATCGATATTTTGGTTTTGTAATCATCAATTCTGAGAACTCCATTTTGCATAAACACACAAAACAAAGCAGCCAAAGTATGTTTAGG
Organism: Tokudaia tokunoshimensis; assembly: GCA_036184795.1. Taxonomy (NCBI): domain Eukaryota; kingdom Metazoa; phylum Chordata; class Mammalia; order Rodentia; family Muridae; genus Tokudaia; species Tokudaia tokunoshimensis. The sequence continues at coordinate 109,361,767 of BTHU01000005.1, read as the reverse complement.
ACCATTTCAGAAACTGTTGGAAATTCTGTTCTAATCCCACGCCAGAACTCATTTAATTAGTTTTTTATGAAACTAAAGTTAGCAACTCAAACAGCAATTTTTAAAAATCAAACATTCTAGCATAATACAATTCAAAGATACACGAATCTGATACTTACACACTGAAGGATAGTGGTGGGGACATAAGGAAAGACTCTGTTTTCTGTAATTAAAGGATTCCATTTCAACCGGAGCAGGAAACTGTGTGGAGTAAAAACTCTGCATTGTCTTAGTCAGGGTTTCTATTGCTGTGATGAAACACCAGGACCAAAAAGCAAGTTGGGGAGGGAAGGGTTTATTCATCTTATACTTTCCACTGTTCATCACCAAAGGAAGTCATGACAGGAACTCAAACAGGGCAGGAAGCTGGAGGCAGGAGCTGAAGTAGAGGCCATGAAGGGTGCTGCTTCCTGGCTTGCTTCCCCTGGCTTACTCAGCCTGCTTTCTTATAGAACCCAGGACCACAAGCCCAGGGATGGCACCACCCACAATGGCCACCCCCTCCCCAATCCATCATGAATTGGGAAAATGCCTTACAGTTGGATCTCATGGAGGCCTTTCTGCAACTAAGGTTCCTTTCTGTGACGACTTTAGCTGTGTCAAGTTGACATAAACCAATCAGCACAGTGCCCATCACATACAGTGGCCTTGAATCTGGGTGAGGTTTCTCAGGCAATGTTCTCTGGTGTATGGTGAGATGGCACATGTAGCCTGAAATCCTCTGCTGTGTGTTAGAACTGAGGCTGTGGTGAGGTCACACAGTGCCCCACGGTGTAGCACTGGCACTAAGCAATACCTTGGAGTCTCTGTGCTTTTGGTTTTGAATTAACTCTTGACCACTGTGTGTTCAGTAAGTACTCACTGTTGCCAGATTCCTCTTCCGCTTCCTCTTCCTCTCCTCCTCCTCCTTCTCCTCCCCCTCCTCCTCCTTCTTGTTGCGACCTCCACATGTAGTCATATGACCCCACATGGGACTGTGACACACTCTTGAGAAGAGTTGAAGTTGGAATTCCCAAGCTTGCACCCAGTCCACATGCTGTGTGCCCTTCCCTACAGACATGTGCACAATGACAGGGCTTTGTAATATTTAACCGGCTGGGGCCGGCTTTGTTTCTGGATGCTCCAGACCCCCTCATCTGCCTGCTCACCACCAGTCCACTCATTTTTCCTTTTAAAAGAATCTTTATTTTATGTGTATGGGTGTTTGGCGAGCGTGTATGTCTGTGCACCCTGTCCATGCCTGCTGCCTGCAGAGGCCAGAAGAGGGTGTCAGAACCCCTGGATCTGGAGTTACAGACTGTTTTGAGTCACCATATAGCTGATTCTTACAGGGAATCAAACCCTGCTCCCCTGCAAGAGCATCTAGTGCTCTTAACTGCCTACACTGCCCCCCCCCCCCCAAGATTTGATTCACATCCGCTCTGGTATTCAGGCCACAGGGCTCTTTTGTGGTCCCCTGCCTGAGAGCCTTAGCCGGCCAATGGGTGGTCACTGCTGTCATTTACTGAGTGCCGATTGTATGCCAGAGGCTGTCTCTCACATCCCAGAATCACCAGGCTGCCCTTCAGATCTTAGAGCCAGGGGGTTAAACACCCCTCCGGGAGAGGCTTTCTCTTGCAGTTGAGCCTCTGGGCACTCTTCCCCAGCCACCCCTGCTTCACTGTAATGTAAATGCATCCCCAAGAGCAAGGCTTGTCCTCAGGTGTAAGTCTGTATCTATCCTTCCTAGGCCTGGGAAGGAGCTAACTTCAAAAAAAGACTTCCACTGGCTTCAGGCACTCAAGAGACCGTGTGGGGCTTAGAGGGAGGGGCCTAAGTCTCTCATTTCCTTTCTCCTGGAAGGCTACAGTTCTCCCTGACCCACTGTCCTAGATAGGGTTATTATTGCCAAAAGCAGCTTGGGGAGGATAGGGTTTATTTGGTTTACATATCCTGAGTCACAGTTCATTGAGAGAAGCCAAGGTAGGAACTCAAAATAGGCAGGATCCTGGAGGCAGGAGTGATGCAGAGGCCATGGAGGGGTGCTGCTTACTGGCTTGCTCAGCCTGCTTTCTTATAGAACCCAGGACCACCAGTCCAGGGGTAGCCCCACCCACATCACACTGGGCCCTCCCCCATCCATCACTAATTAAGAAAGTGCTCTAGGGCAGTGGTTCTTACCCTTGCTAACACTGCAACCCTTTGATACAGTTCCTCATGTTGTGGTGACACCCCAACCATAAAATTATTTTTTGTTGCTAATTCATAATGGTAGTTTTGCTAGCGTTATGAGTTGAAATGTAAATAGTTTTGGAGATAGAGGGTTGCCAAAGGGGTTGAGACCCACAGATTGAGCACCACTGTTCTACGGGCCTGTCTATAACCCGATCTTATGGAGGCATTTTCTCAGTTGAGGTTTCCTCCTCTCAGATGACTTTAGCTTGTGTCAAGTTGCTATAAAACTCGCCAGCCCACACCCATCCAACAAAACTGGGTAAATGTCCAGGGCGGACTCAGAACCTAGCCAGCTAGAATGGTGGGTCTTTAAAGTCCTTGTCCTGGCTTGAACACCATGTTTGATTAGAAACTCATAGCACCTCTCAGAGCCTTGCCTCTCTGCTGGCCTGCTCCTGAGATGGGGAATCTCAGTCAGTAAGCTCAGGATGGCCCCTGAGCACAAGCCAAGTACTGTCTTCCCACTTTGCAGCCGAAGGAGTTACATCAGAGAGGTTAAACGATCTGCTCCAAGTCACACAGTGAGTGAGTCAGCCTTGAGAATCTGTGACCTGGTTTCTAGTTCGATGCTCCTCCCCTCACCGAAGGGACCAGGTTCCGACCTCTGGGCAAGCCTGGCACCTGGATGGTGACTTCTCTCTGACTCAGTCACGTGACGTCTGAAGCTACGACCATGGAGCCTTTCCCATGCCCGCTGCCCTGGTCCAGGCTGTTGCTCTGTGCCTCAGACAGAGGCTGCAACCCTGGAAAGCCGCGGTTTGGCCCCACACCCCTTCCCTCCCCCTTCCCCCGCTCCTCTCATTTTTCCTCTGAAAGGGAAAAATTAATAGAAAATGTAAGTGAGCAATCTCACAGACGAGGCGGGTTTCCATTATTTGCGGCTGGGGAAGGCAGGCCGGGATGCGGGTCCCAGCGAAGCGTGGATCTTGCCAGAGCCTCGGGGAGATAATTGAGCGTCGGCAGGCGCAGGGCGGGTGCTGTGCGCAGGCTGTATTATCATTAGAATTTACATGACACATTAGCCAGAAGTGTCAGCGTTCATCTCTCTAACCAAATCCCATTTACCAAATGAGCAGCCCGACACCAGCCACCAACTGGCTTAGTTCCCTGTGGCCTTCTGCTCAGAGCATTTTAGTGGCCCGCTGTCCCTCATGGGCAGGAATGAAAGGCCCCTGACGTTCTCTGAGAGCCCATTTTGTGTTAGACAGACATTTTCTTGTCTGATATTGCTTCTCTACGACCGAACTCCTCACTGTGGGCTGGTGATAATAATTAGACCCATTTGATGGACAGGGAAACTGAGGCAGCGTAGTTCCATTTTAGCTTTGCACTGCTCTTGTGATAAGTAAACTTAAGAAGGTAGACTCTGAAGCCAGACTTCCTGGGTGTCAGTCTCGATTCTTTCTCTTGTCAGCTTTGTGGCTTGGGCAAGTCACTTAACCTCTCTGAATCTTCTCGTCTTTAACCGGGAGACCGTGTTAGTAACATTGTTTGTAGCCAGGCTGTTGTGAACTTTAACCTCCAGAGCATTTGACATCAGTTACACTGTTACTATTTTTCTTGCTGACATCCTAGAAGCTCCCCTAAGTGAGGGCGGTTAGGCACGCGGCATCCAGAATGGCCTTTGATTGTCCGGACAACACTGCCTGCGGCCTCCCAAAGAAACTCAGAGACGCGAATGGCTCTGCTTAAGGTCACCCAGCTCCAGAGTGGAGAGACTGGTTTCCGAACTGGCATCTGGTCTTCCTGAGACCAAGGTCCCTTTCTTTCTGGCTGTGTCGGTTGTTTTCCCCATGAACAGTTTTCTCTCAGATCCCGTGGTGACCTTGGAAGTCTACACGCTCCCCATCCAGCCTCTCTGCCCCTCCCTTGTCTCCCTGGCAGCCTGGGTGTGTCTGTCAATCTGTGTATCCATGTGTGTGCTTGTCTTTCTGTTTGTATACCTGTGCCTCTGTGTTTCTCTGTGTGTCCATCCATGCATGTGTCTGTGTTTCTCTCTATGTCTATATATCTGTATCTTTCTATGTGGCTTTCTGTATGTATCTGTGTCTGTTTATTTGTGTCTGTCTTTGTCTCTGTGTGTATCTGTCTCTCTGTTTCTGTGTGTCTGTCTCTGTGTATCTCTGTGTTTTCCTCTGTGTGTCTTGTCTCTGTGTGTCTGTGTTTATGTCTATGTCTACTCTGCCTTTGGCAATGTCTGCTGCTAGCCTATCACTCAGTCAGGGGAGGTGAAGAGGGTAAACTGCAGGGAACCCCCTGACTGAGCACCTACTATGCACCAGGCCCTGGGGCCAGACAGAGACGAATGAGACGCAGCCTCCAATGACAACACAAAGGGTATCACCTGACAGAACATGATTAATTGCCCGGAACTACACAGGCAGCAGCTGAAGCTTGCAGGCTAAGGCTCTGAGCTGAGCAAAATCAGAACTGTGGTGGTAGGAAGGGTTTGCCTATAGCCAGGTGCTTGTTGGGTACTTACTACAAGTGCCAGCGTCTCTTTTAGGTGCTTAGGGCTGTAGCTGGGAACAAGCCAGACAAGGCATCTGCTCCCCTAGAGTTTACAGCCTTGAGGGGGTAACCAAATATAAATGACCTAAGCAAGCGGGGTCTGGTGGCATATGCTGTTAACCTTGGCATTGGGGAGGCTGAGGCGAAAGTTCTAGCTAGTCTGAGCTACAGAGACAAAACAGACAATGGCCGAACCACAACAGCAAGAATGAGCCACAGCACAAGGCCGCTGATGACTAGTGGGGAAGGCTCTGAGGGCAACGAGGTAGCAGGGCTTGACATCTGAGGGTGGGCTGCGCTGGGAGAGCGAGCCGGCCATCATGGGGCTTGTGGGGAGGGCTTTGCCAGGCCAGGGGAACAGCGGAGGTTCTGGGGACAGCTGTAAAAGCAGACCAGAGGTGAGCACGGCCTAGGCTGGCATAGGAAGGAACTGAAGGAGACGAATGACGGGGAATACAGGCCCAGCCTCCCGTGGACTCAGCTGATCCCTTCTCTTCTCTTCTCTATGGCCTCTTGGTCTGTCTTTGTCCCCTGTGTCAATGTCCTTCCTGCTTGAAGGACCAGTGGCTGCACAGCCAGCCCCTCGAGTCAGAGCCCCCTCATGACCCTTCTCCGTAGTTCCATCTCTGCTGTTTCTTTGCCTTTGCGCTCCAGTCGGGCTTTTTCCACTGCTGGGTCCTTGCTTCTGCAGCCTTCATTTTGGAATCCCAGCCCTGATTCCACGTGGCCAGCTCCTATATATCCTGTTAGGCCTGGTAAGACTGAGGACGTCTCAGGGAAGGCTGGCCTCTTTCTCTGAGTCCTTCTAGAAAGCATCATACTGCAACAGAGTAGCCACTTCCTGGAGGTGGGGCCTTACTCCTAGATGTCATTGATGGACCACAGAACCATGGCTCTTTTTGTCTGGACCTGGGACTCTGGGAGAATGGGAATCCTGGATAAGGCTGCAAACTCAAGCCTCTCCCGTTATCCCTCAGAGTCTTGCTGAGCCTGGGAGAGACCAAAGCGGGATATCCCTACCTGGTCCCGCCCACATGGGGAGAGAGTTAACCTAAGCTGGGGGAGGAGCCACAGCTGTGCTCCTGAGCCGATGATGCCTCGGTGTGCCAGGAAATGACTTGGAGATGCTCTGTCAAGCACAAGATATAAATTGCAGGCGGTTTTTAAACGTTTGGAGAGATTGCTTTTTGAGTGGCAACCTGCATCTGTGCGTATCGGAGGGGGTGGGGTAGAGGTTCCGTTACTTTTCTCTATTTGTTCTCCTCCCTGGGGCTTAGTTCTTTCTTGGCCTGACCAGACCGTTGCTCAGCCTGGGGTAAGAGGCAGGGTGCTATGGGACTGGTGGAGGCTGACCGTGGAAGCTGGGCAAGGGGCTTGTAGGTCCTGTCCAGGGCGCTAGTGGACATGCTCTTGGGCAGTGCGGCAGGCCTAGCTGGTGGTGGGCCAAACCCTTTCCCTGTTCTTGTCTCCGGCGAGATGGGCTCAGGGGCCCCACCCACTGATGCTTCCCAGTGCTTCTGACTTCCAGACTCTTGATTTCATTGCATTTCTCTCATTTCAGCAGGCACGTCAGATCCCACGGAGGCCTCAGCATGGCTTAATCACCCTTACTTTCTAGACCTTTGGGGCCATAGGCTGGGCTCTTGGGTCTCCTGGGGCATGAGGTGGCCGAGAGACCATCTGTCAACGCTGATGATTGCAATGGGGTCAACCGCTGACCGCAGAAGCAATAATTCACCTGCCCCTTCATTCATTCACAGTGGAACTTCATCTGCCCTTTTCATTCATTCACAGTAGAACTGTTAGAAGTGGTTACTCCATACTCAGTATAGATTGGAGCTGGAAATACAGGGGAAATGAAATAAAATAGGATCTACCTTAGCAGAGTTCAAGTACAAATTTCTGTCTTAGCTCAGTGTCTTCCTCCTCCCTCCCCCATTCCCATTACCTCCTGATTCACAGTGGAACCCGTTCTGCAAGAATCTCTCACTAGCTACAATCCCAGTCTAGCCTTGCTTTCTGGTACAGCAATAGAGGATTCTCAGTTCTACATCCAGAGAAGAATGGGGGGAAGGAGGGTAGAGTCGAGAATTTCTGGTCAAACATACAGAGAACAGGCTTGTCAGGAGTGAGGGCTTCTCTCCTTGGGAAGCTGCAAGCTGCTGTCCTTGTGAGAGAGGATCTGCCCTAGGACACAGTCTGGGCTGGCTACTGAGTTGGAGGTAGTGGCTCCTGGGCATGTAGGGACTGGACTGGGCTGGGCTCAAGGCAACTGCTGTGTGATTCCCACCCCTGGCTTGGGGAAGGAGCTGGTAGTTTCTCACCATGGTTGGGAGGATTCCCAGGGGACCTGGCCTTCCCACTGCATGCAGAAAACTGGTTACAGTTTGAGTTAATGCTCCTTAGAAGGAGGCGATGGGTCCCTCAGGGGCCTTTCAGGGGATTACAGATTGCATTCAAACCCATCCACCCTGGAGAGGGGAGGGAGGCGAGCTCACTGTATCAGCTGTCTGAGTCTAGAAGCTAGGACACGGGCCAGGCTTGAGTTAGCCTAGAATGAGGATGGGGGAACACGGAGGGAGAGACGTGTATAGGACACAGGCATGATCACTCACCCGACCTCAACTCCACCTGTCAGGTGGGCATGTTATCACGCTCCTGTGACACATGACCAGACAGACACAACAGAGAGGAAGGTATGAGGCTGAATCTGTGCGAGAGCTGAAATTTGAACTCAGGCGGCCTGGCTCTCCGAGAAGCAGTATTGTCCACTGAGCTACATGGTTAGTCTGTGGAATAGGAGTTGGAGCTACAAGTGAAGAGATCCAACTAGGGGATGGCGTGGAGACCCAGCCTGGAGGCATGTGCCAGTTGGAACTTATACTGCCTCAGAGAATAACTCCCGACTGTGGTGTCCAGTGGCTTCAGGGGAGGGGTGGGGCTCAGATCTCTGCCATTTCTCCCCCATCTTGGAGTCTAAAGGTTGCAGGCTCTGAGGGATGTTCTATTGCTGTCCACTTGGCCCCACCTGCCTGCATGCCAGCCTCTCTTCCTGACTAGACACCTAGGCAGAGGCAGCTTACGGGATATTTTGGGAAGGGAAGTTCAGGACTGGGATGGATCTGCTCTGGGCTGAGGGAGGTTTGGGGGGGGCGGGTGGTAGTAGCAACAGAAGCAATATCATGAATTACACACACTCCGGGTCCTGGCAGCCCTGTCTCCTGTCCTCGGGCCTACAGAGACTCAGATCTACCTCAAATTGGGCTGTGGGGTATTTCTGAAGTTCCTAACTTGGAGATAGAGGGAAGCGATATGGATGTGGCTGAGAGACAGTCCAAAGCCATTGCCCTAAAACCCAAGGAACATAGCCGCCTGTCTCTGGGGGTCTTGGGTAGCTGAAGTGCCTGGTTGCTTTCTGTCTTAGACTTCAGTCGTGGTCCATAAGATCCACTTAGGCTGTACAGAAGCTCCAAAGTTCTTTTAGCTCAGTCTCCTGGGATTATGCCAAAGTTCAAGGGTCTCAGAGGCAGACGCGTGACTCCTTGGCTCCTGGGTGAATGTTATGGATAATTCAAGGCTCTGTTAGATACTCGCTTCTCTGAACATACTCTGACTCTTGGTCTGGGCACTGGCTGATTTTTGATTGTCTCACCAGGGAGGGATCCTTCCTCTCTCTCCCCTGGACAGGGAGTCAGGATTCCTTTCTCCGTGCTTCTGGGACCTCATCCCACAGTCGTGACTTGGATGGAGGTAACCAAAACAACGAAAAACTGCAAGTTACAACTTGCAATATAGAACCAAAGGACAACAGCCTGTGTGTCCCCCTGATTGTTAACGTTGGTCTCCACAGTTTATTGGCTCACTTTGGGTAATAGGTCTATTTTAAATGGCCAGATTTAGGCATTAAATGGGTTTCAACTACAAAATTAGAATGTGCAGTCTCAGATTAGAATCTACATTTCTCTGAGTAGTGGTGGCACAGGCAGGCAGATCTCTGAATTTGAGACCGGTCTGGTCTACAGAGTGAGTTCTAGGACAGCCAGGACTACACAGAGAGACCTTGTCTTGAAAAACACTGTGATGGTTTATATATGCTTGGCCCAGGGAGTGGCATTATTAGGAGGTATAACCTTGTTGGAGTAGGTGTGTCACTGTGGACATGGGCTTAAGACCCTCATCCTAGTTGCCTGGGAGCCAGTATTCTGCTAGCAGCCTTCAGATGAAGATGTAGAACTCTTAGCTTCTCCTGTACCATGCCTGCCTGGATGCTGCCATGTTCCTGCCTTGATGGTAATTGACTGAACCTCTGAACCTGTAGGCCAGCACCAATTAAATATTGTCCTTATAAGAGTTGCTTTGGTCATAGTGTCTGTTCACAGCAGTAAAACCCTAACTAAGACAAACACCCCCCCTCCCAAAATTCACATTTCAAGTGTGTTTCAATGATGACTCTTACCTTCCTTAGACTAGAACAACTGACAGTGTGTAGTGGACACAGGATGTGACTGCTCTGGGGACAGGTAATTGGGGTAGTGACAGCCCTTTTCAGTGGGGTCTGGATTGGGTTTTGCATTCTCGGGTTTGGCTGGCAGCAACTCCCTCCTCCCAGCTCCTGGTCTCCTGAGGTCCCCTTCACATGCACTCTTACATTTTTCTGGCAGTCAGTTCCTTTGCTCAGTACTTAAAGTCGTGGCCAGTTGCTTTCTCTCCTTGGCTCTGCAGTATACGCTTACTCAGGCTCTGTCCACATACACTCTGGGTACATAGCCATCCCCAGGACTGGGCTCCTCCTGCTCCAGGATAGTCAAATTTCCCAGGTAGAAATCAGACAAGGGTGGATGCTTGGCCTTAGCAGGCAGCAGGTATCATTATCTTGGTGCCTCAACTCCTTGTTCATGTATGTAATGGAAAATTCTTCTTGTTGCCTGCCACCAAGAGTGTCTAGGTTCCATTCTGGTCCAGGCTATCAGATAATAAAATAGAGTTTTCCTTAGGAAAAGGACAATCAGAGCTAACTTGGATATTAAATCCCAGCTCCATCTTAAATGAGCTACGTGACCTTGATAGCTGTCAGCGGTAAAACGGAGATGTCAGTACTACATTATAGATGGCTGAGAGGAATGAATGATGTAACCAAAGCATGTGGGGCAGAGTGTCCAGTCCGTGTGAGCACCGAGTGACAGTGGGCCATTGTTCTCATTACCCATAGACTCTGGGTCTTGGGGGAAGAGAGGCATTATTGAAAGATGACTCAGGGAATCGGGGACAAGAGTGAGGGTTAGGTTCTAGCTCGCGTTTTGTGACCCTGAGGAGAACAGCTAACCTCTTATGAGCCTCAGTTTCCACCTTGCAAAGTGGGCCTTTCAGGAATGCTTCATGTCTTGGGGCTACTGGGTGGATTTATTGAGATAACCTGTGATGCTTTGAACTCGTGGTTTAGTTTACGGAAGGCAGTTGATGAAAGATAGCCACTGTCTTCTATTACTGATAGGAGACAGACTTCCCCTCGCAGGCTAACAGGCGTCAGCGTTCTCACAATACTCTTTTAAATCAGCCACCCCTCCCTGGCTTATCTGTTCCACTTTAATCACCCAAGAAACAGTGGAGGGACCCAGATATTCCCAGGAAGCCCTTGATTTATAATTACTGTTCCTCTCAGGCAGTAATTTCTCCCCCACCAACCCCATCCTGGTCTTGCGTGCTGGCACACAGTTAGCTCTCCATTGTCAGGGCTGGGAACTTCAGTATCAAATTAAATAAATGCAAGCAGATGGATCTTGCTCACCTGTGTTTTTCTCAAGTCCCTCAGCTGTCCTGGAAAAAACAGGGCAGCGGCGAGGACATCGTTGGGCCGCCTCACTAATGAGCAAAGCTCATTTTCCTTGTTCTCCTCCTGCCACAAGGAGAGAAAGATTGTTTCTCTGTTTGGCAAGCCAGTATCAATATTTCCAGAGTGAGGCAATGAAGAAAATGGCCCCGGGCTTGAACAGTGATTGAGGCTGCTGGCCCGAGGATGACGGCTGAGCAGGGGGCTTTCTTCCTTTCTGGTCTTTCCTCTGTTCCGTGTTCCCCAGCCCAGTGGAAAACCAGGCTTGGGACCCTCCAGCTGGAAAGTACCCGTCCTCTCCTCTCTACCCATAGGCTGCCTTGCTTGTCTTCTGTCGCAGGGAGGCCCGGGCTGAGCACAGAATGTGCCCAAGTTCATAGGGTAAAGATAGGCAGGGACCAGGCTTCCTGGTTTATTCTTCCACACGTTCCCGTGTGGTTTGAATAAAAATGAGCTCCAGAGACTCTCAGGCAGTAGCATTGTTGGAGATGTAGCCTTGTTGGAGTAGGTGTTGGAAGGGTGTCATTAGGGGTGGGCTTTGAGGTTTCTGAAGCTCAAGCCAGGCCCAGGGTCTCTCTCTTCCCACTGCCTGTGGATCCAGATGTAGAACTCTCAGCTCCTCTCCAGCGCCCTGTCTGCCGTGTTTCCTGCTATGCTGATAATGGACTAAACCTCTGAACTGTGAGTCAGCCTCAGTTAAATGTTTTCCTTTATAAGAATTGCCATGGTCATGGTGTCTCTTCACAGTGATGGAAACTCTAAGACACCCACGGTACGACAAAGCTATACAATCTTTTAGGATGTGAGATCTCAACTCAAAATATGCAACAGACAAAACAGAGGTGCTTAGGACCAAGGTAGAGTGGCAAGAGTGACAGAGGCAGGAGCTTAGTCCAGGGCCCTCATGGTCACATGCACATTTGAAATGCCTCTAAGGAGCCCTGGGCCTCAGTGGCACGTGGCTTGACAATCCCTACAGAAAATTCTTGTTGTTTTGATTCCTCTTCTCTGTGTCTGGGAAGGAGAATTCACAAATGTGGAACCTGGGTGTTTCTAAATCCGCTAGATATTTGGGGTCCTGGATTGTTGGCCATCTTTCTACCGTGAGCATCAAGTAAGAAGGGATGGGGAACCTACCCTTTCCTTTCAGGCGGGGCAGTTAGGCAGAGACCAGACCCTGAGCTGGAGTTATGCTTTTGCGTGTGCCTCACTCCAGTGGCGTCTGCTTCAAGTCTGCCCTGGGCTGCAGTGAGAGCCAACCTTCGAGGGCTACCCTCACCCTCTGCATCCGGAGGAAGAGGCCTAGGGTTCTCAGACTCTAGCTGTCTGCCCCCACTGGGAGGACAGCCGATTACTCCAAGGTGTTTACTGAAAACAGAGTGTCCTCAGCCCTAGGACAGAGACAATGGCATTGTGACCCGTTTGTGTTGGAAGACCCAGTGAGATGGGAGGCTTGCAGGTGACGGATGAGGCTCGCGGCTCCAGTGTTCCGTATGCACTGCTCCTTAACTTCCTACGTTCATTTTTTATTCAACAAATGTCGATGTGAAACCCTGGGCCCTGGCTGGTTGCCAAGGATACGCACTGGCTGGGAGGGCGGCTGGGTGCGAAGGGCAGGTCTGCATGGGATGTTCAGGTTCTCGGTTCACACGGATGGGATGCTGTGTCGGCTGCGGCGCTTTCTCCTCATCGGGATTATAACAGCTACTGGTTTCTACTGTCTGTCTGTCTGTCTGTCTGTCTGTCTGTCTGTCTGTCTGTCTATCTATCTATCTATCTATCTATCTATCTATCTATCTATCTACAAGAAGTTATCTTTTAAGAAAGAATGACGAGTGATTACCAGGGCTAAGGCCTTCCTGCTGCAGGGGACTGTCTTAACTCCTGACATCCCAAGGACTCTAATCACACTTACTTGGCAGCTGAAATGACTGGGCAGTTGATCCGTGATGCTCCTGTTGCCATGGCATGTCTGTGAATTTCAGCACACAAGGAAGAAGGAAATGGGTCTTGAGGAACTGGGTGACTTTACCTTTTATCCCTCCCTGCCACACAGTTTCAGCACATATATTTGTGTACTGTGGCTAGAGGTGAACTTTCTCATCGTACAGAAAGGGAAACTGAGGCCCTCAGAGGGCTAGGCTTGATTAAAGTCTCTCAGCTAGCTTGTGGCAGAGCTGGAGTCTACATTTGGTCTCTGGACCTTGTCCTTGGCTGCATCTGGCAAACTGGAGCATCATTTGGCCTCGTGAGACGTCTTCCCCGTCCTTTGTTTGCTCTCCTGAGGTCGGGGCTAGGGTGGGCTGATCTCCACTAGGCTGGGCGGATGTGGGGGTGCATGGTGGGATGCAGGGAAGAAACGGTTCACTTCAGAGGCAGCCTCTAGCTCAGATGTATCTCTAACTTCCTCAAGTTTCAGGCCACACAATTAAGGCCTTGCTAATAAGCCATCAGTCTTTGTCCCACAAAGAGCTCCAGCAGGCCCCCCTCCTCCTTTGGGAGGGGATCAATGCCTTATCTCAGCTGGGCCTGTGTGCTGGGAAGGAGGGAAATGAAAGCACTTAATTAAGGCTCAGAGGAGCGGAAAGGGAACCGGGCCACGCCAGCCGCTTCATCTATGGGTCCCAGTACCCCCCACCCCCCACCAATGCCGTCCCCCCCCCCCCGTCCCCTACCCCGCCCCTGAAGACAGCATGCAGGCAGAGACCAGGGAGACTGCTGCTTAGGGGGCCTACTCAGGCCCTAGCCCTGTGTGGGGAACTCAGGATGAGAAGGTGAAGATCAGAGACTCTCAGAGCTAGTCCCCACTGAACCCACCCGACTTTTCCCTGCCTAGCCCACCCCACCACCGATCCGGCACGGCCCTGGCTGTGGGCAGTGATCTGGAACCTCGAGCTGAGGGAACTCTGCCATCCCGGGCATGGATTCCGTGTTCTTTCAGGTAAGAAAAGCTTTCTTGGCCTCATTTTCCCTTGTGAATGGAATGCCTCTTCGCGCTTCAGCGGGGAAAGGGGCTGTGTGTGCTCAGCCATACAAATTTCCGCTTTAGATCTCGGACGCAGAATGCTTTTCCTAGGTCCTGTGCTTGAGCACATCATCACCAGCTGGTGGCGCTGTTTTTCGAGGCTGTGAACCATTTAAAAGGTAGGGTCTTGCCAGGAGAGGTGATGAAAGCCTTAGCGCCTAGAACTTTGCAAAGTTGGAAGGCTCAGTTACCAGAACCCTCTGGCCTGTGTGAATTCTTCCTCTGAGGTTCTCCCTCTCTCATGTGAGCCTCTGTCCTCTGCGGGCCGGGCTGGTGACCTGCCATCTCTTGGCTACTGCATCTATTGTCCTTACCTATGCTGAATTATCTGCCTTCAGAAGCCCGGCTGCCTCTGACCTAGGAGAATCCCTACCACTGGGGGTCCTGTTTAACTCTAGTCTTTCACATCCCGGAGCAGCAGGTGGCGCCTTCTTAGTTCTGTGACTTCCATAGCCCTGCCTGCATGGCGGAGGGCAGATAATAGAGGATCCCTAGAAATCTTACTGGATTTCCGTGGCTCTCTCTGCTGCATCCCCATCCTTTCATGCAATTTCAGTGCAGCAGGAGTGGAGGGCGTTTTGTGCAATGGTCACACCCAGCATCTCCCTGCGTCTTCACCACCCGCGAGGGACAGGAGTAGAGGGACCGATCAGGGTCTCTTGCTTTAAGCATGCTAGGCAAGTGCTCTGCCACTGAGCCACATCCTCAGCCCGATAACATGAAATCAACTTGGGTAAGAATATTTACACCAGGGCCATTGGCAAGTGCTACAGGTGACCACTCATGGTCTCATCTGTTGTCCAGCACACTGCTGAAGTGGGCGTCACTCACCTTGTGGGCATCCTTTATTGAGGGGCTCAGGCACTGCTGGGTATGAACCAGGTGACACTCACCCTGTGGGCGGGCGACCCTTTATTGGAGAGCTCAGTTACCACTGGGTGAACTGCCTTCCTTTCTAGCCCCCAGTTGACAAATCCGAGGCATGTCCCACAAGGACAGTTTCCTTCTTTGTGGCATGGCCAAACCTCTGTTCGCACAGTGATGGCTGGCCAGTGGATATATCCTTGTATTGGATTTCTGTCTTCTCCAGTTTATTTGCTCTAACCACGACTCTTATTTCTGTAGACACACACTCTCCATAGACTGTCTCTTTGCAAGCTATTGTCCCAGCGCAATCTTAGACTCTCCCCTTAAGTACAGGCTATGTCTGCTTCCCCTGCCCAGAGCAAACCCCTTCTGTGTTTTCGTTCTTTTGGTTTTTCTAGTCCCGTGTCCAGGTGTGACCGTACAGAGTCTCCCCCTAGCAACAACCCCGATTTGCTTTCGAGCACCTTCAGTGGGTGTGGAAAGGACTTAAAAATAGTCAGTTGATTTAGGGGGTAAAAGGAACGTTTTTGCGGTCTGAGTATCACCTGTAAGTCTGTGACCTGATATTCTATTCTCACTGCTCCCCTCTTGAGGTGATTTAGTTTCCATTTGCAAGTGTAACCACCACCTGCGTCGCCTCCCATGAACTGCATTTCTCTCACCACTTCCCAGTCACAGTTGCCCAGGAACCTCAGCGCCCAGTCCCGGGCCGTTTATCCTCAAGTCATCTCAGCAGCTCTTTCCTGGACAGGTATCATATGTCTTCATTCCTGGTTTCTAACTCAAAGCTGCTCAAACTGCGCTCACTGATGTGTGATCCGTGACTCAGTTTCCCACATTCAGTGGATGGGTTAATTGCATGGATTGTAATTACCCGAGCAGGTCTGGTGACAGCTGGAAAGATTTCTAGTTAACTGGATCGTGGACAGTAGCTATGGTGGGCCAGTGCTTGTGGCTTTGAGGTAGTTAGATTAAAAACAAAATCAGGTTGGGCAGAAGGGCAGTCTTCTCTCTGTCCCTTTACTAAAGAGCACCAGGATCAGAAGGCTTAGCAGGGACAATTATTTATTAATCAGGTGATCTTAGGAAGACTACATTATTCAGGAGCAAGGGCTGGCAGAAGAGGAAGCCAGAGAGGTTTGGAGAGGGCGAGTGTCTCAGTGATGCTCCACGGCTGGCTTTGAACATGGAAGAGGCTGTGAACCAGGGGGTAGGGATGGCCTTCAGAAGACAAAGATGGCCCTGGGCAGCGAGCAGCAAGGACATGAGGGCTACAGCCCTGTAGTTTGGCTACAGCCTGGATGACTGTGGAAGTGACTCTTCTCATTTCAATTTTAGCGATGCTCTAAGCAGAAGAGCTGGCCAAGCCTCAGCCTGGACTTCTTACCTGAGATAATAGATAGGCATTATTTTAAAAGGTGTTAAGTCGATGACCATTCGTTACGGCAGCAGTAGGTTACCTTTGTTCTCATGGAGGGCTTTATGAACACAAGAAAACAAAAATCTTCAAACCACTGAGATTTCAGGGCCTGCCTGTGGTAGCAGCCAATGACGTGCACACTGATCCATTGGCTACCAGTCTTTCTGTGACCTGGAGACAAGGAGAAGAAACATTTGGGAAGCATGTGAAGACCAGTTTAGGACTCTTGGAAAAGTTGTCAGTCTCAGTAGGGATGGGTGTAGCATCAGTTCATCACTATAACAAAATGCCCAAGGCTGCGTATTTTATAAAGTTAAGAGGTTTTAGAGATGGAAATTCCAAACAGCGTTATACTGGCTCTGGTGAGGGACACCTTTCCTGAATCACAACATGGTGGAAGCATATGTCAGAGAAGCCAGGTAGTTGGGAAGGGCCAGACTTATTGCTGTAGAACATCACACGTAGGAACTAACTGGGGTTCCATGAGGTCTACCTTAACTTCTTCCAAGGGTGTGACTCCTCCCCCATCAATGGCATAACCCTCCACTAGGACCACTTCTTTTGTGTGTATGTATGTGTAGGCATGTATGGGTGCACATGCATGTGTGGGGAGGCCAAAGGACAACCTCAGGTGTCATTCCTTAGGAGCATCACCTGATTTTTTTGGGGACAGGATCTCTTTCCGACCTGCTGCTTGCCTACTCGGCTAGGTTGACCGGGCAGTGAGCCTCAGGGGCCCTCTTGTCTTTGCCTCCCCAGGGCTGCCATTACAGATGTGTGCTTATGTGCCTGGTTTCCTTGTGTGAGTAATGGGGGGGTCCAAACTCAAACCCTCATGCTTGTGAGGCAAGCACTTCCCTAGCCCAAGGCTTTGCTGCTTAAAGGTCCTTCCACCTCCAGGCTGCCAGCCCGAGGATGAGACCTTCAACACACAAACTCTTGGGGAACAAACTATATTCAAATTGCTTCAGGTGCTCAACTTGAGTGGGGCCACCATCTCCAGAGCCTCCTCAGGCTGGAAAGTGGGCGGAGAAGAGCCCTGCAGACAACTAGAGGTCCATGTGGAGCACCACACAAGCCAGATAATGGCCGAGCCAAGCCTGGAGCCCTAGGCTCCTCATATATGAGGAGTGGACTGCTGCACATGGCTGTGCCTGTACCACACGTGTGAGTGCCAGCTCTTAAATTGCAGCCCCTGGACCTCCAGGGTTAATGCTCCGCTCAGGCGCTGAGAAGTACAGCCTCTCCACGTTGGTAATTGAAATCAATTTCTCAGCCTTATCTTTAGGAAACCTATATAGTGTAGACTGTAATCTGAAAGCCTGAGCCTGGGCAACTTTTAAATGAAAACCCTCTGCCCTGTGGGGGGGGGATGGGCATGGGGGGAGAGGAAGAAAGGAACAAGTGGCTCGCTTCTTGTCACAATTTCTCAAGCACAAGTGGGTGGGGGTGGGGGCTTCTGCACTTTCCTTTGGGCGGTTAGCTGAGTATGTGACAGGAGGATCTGAGAGTACGTGTGTGGGTTAAGAGTGCTGGTGGGGTGCAGTAGTGTGCATCCATTTGGGTGATGAAGTGTGTACACTCATGTGTGTATGTGTGTGTGTGTGCCTGTGTGTGTGTGTGCGCGTGCATATGTGTACACTTGTATATGTGCACACACACGTGCACGCAAAACTGGACATGTGTGTAACGACCACCTTTTTGTGTTTGTTTTTGCCTCTAAACCTAGGAACTTGTGCATGAGAGAGGCAGGCAGAGGCTGTAAATTTGTGTGCAGGTGCATGGGATAAGTCACAGGCTTGGGGCTGGTGAGATGATTCAGCGGTTAAGAGCACTGACTGATCTTCTGCAGGTTCTGAGTTCAAATCCCAGCAGCCACATGGGATCACAACCACCTATAATGATATCTGGTGCCCTCTTCTGGTGTATCTGAAGACAGCTACAGTGTACTTACATATAACAAATAAATCAATAAATCTTAAAAAAAGCCTACAGGTTTGTAAGTGACCAGGACACTGATATATGCGCACAGTACTCATGTCAGAGGGTGTCAGCCATCACCGCTGCATTCTCCTGGTCCCAGAACAGCTACTCTCTTTAGCTACCTCCAGTGGCTTTACCACCTTGCCACTCACTCCTCAACCCCCCACCCCCATCTTTCCTGTACCCATAAGGAGAACCCGCCTCCCATCGGCTACTCAAAAGGTGTCTCCATCCTCCCTCCTGTTGTCTGAATCCTCTCCAGTTTCTCTAAGGAATGGTATGCCAGTGTGCAAGAAGCCTGACTTGGCGCAATCTGCAGGCCTGGTCACTGGACATCACCTACTGGTCTCTACAAAGGCTGGGAATGAGGTGGGGGAGGGAGGACTGAGACCTTCACTGAATCCTCAAGATAGGACCGAGGGCAGGCACATGCTCTCGTCACAGCCCATGAAGGTGAGGGCAGCTCTTCCTTTTGTCCCTGACCCCTACCCCGGCAGAGGGTCCCCCACTCTTCTGGAAGTCCCATGGATTTCTCATTTGAAGTCAATCAGCCTTGAAATCCTTGCCTGTCCTGCAGAGCAATGGTAGAGCTGGTAATCAATGCCAGACCTCAGCTGTCCAGGGCAGGGGGTGATGGAGGCACAGCCTCCCCTGGGCTCCAGCAGAGCCTGGAAGAGAGTGACAGCAGGATCAGAGGGGCTCAGCTCAGAAGCAGCCTCACCCCATCCCAGTTCAGATAGAGAGAGCCTGGGAGGGAGGCAGGAGGATCTTCTGGCGATCGCCTTCCAGGGGCAGATTGGCCAAGGCAGCAGAAGGAACATGCACCTTGCTGGCCCAGGGACAGGCAGGAAGTTGGGGGTGGACACAAAGTTCACCTCATGGAAAGCCAGAAAAGCAGTTTTGGGTCTGTGATGACTTGTCATTAGCCATGGAGGGTCTGAGACTCACACCTGCTCACTTACCTCCATTCCCAGGGGATCCCTAGACCAAACAACACATGTTCTGGTAAGTGGTGGAGATGCTGGTGTGTTGGCAATGGTGGCAGCAGCTATGGGTTGAGTGGCGGTGACAAGGCTGAGAAGGGGAACATGGAGCTGGGGGGACTGGGTGATTTGAGGAAGTGTGGGGGTGACTAGGGAGGGGAGGCTGAGGTGGGGTGGCACAGCTGAGGTAGTGGAGATGTCTGGGGAGTGGGGAGGTGCCTGATGGCGATGATGGCTGGGAAATTGGAGGGCTCTGGTCGTGGCAGAGACAGTGACAGCGGTGGAGAGCTGAGCAGAAGATGGGGACTTCCGGGAAGGAAATCAGAGCTAGGGTGTGGACTCAAAGCTGTGTGGGATCAAGGGGCACAAACTACAGGAATGGAGGAGGGGGTTGGATTCAGACATGAGGGGCTGAGACATGTGGGGGGATGGCTGAGGTAGACTTGATTTGGCCAGGTGGGTGAGCTGCAGACGTCTTAAAAATGCCCAGTCACTAAAGTTGGGCAGTGGGTCACCTTCTCAATGGCCACATGTGCTGTAGGGAAGCTCAGATCCCTAAGGTGTTGGAAGAACAAAGAAATAGGGGCATGGACATATACAGCTGGGGACAGAGATGCTCTGAGGAACCTGGGTGGCTCAGGACAGAGGCCCAGGAAGTGGGAGCAGACATAGCCAACTAATGGCTGCCACTGTGTGCCATGGGCAGGAGGTACAGCAGTACAGAGACCCAGAAAAACAGAGAGGGGGTAGGCAGGATGGCTCAGTGAGTAAAGGTGCTTGCCACCAAGTAGGATGAGCTGAGTTCAATCCCCAGAACCTACACAGTAAAAAGGAGAGAACTCCCACAAGTTGTCCTCTGGCCTTCGCAACCATGCTCCAACATGTGCATCCACCCTCCACAAATAAATAAATGTAATAAAAATGTTTTAGAGAAATGATAGAAGGAGGGGAAAGGAACAGATCAAAAAGACACTCAGAGAGGGCAGGCATACACACAGCACAGCACAGCACAGAGGCACACACTCACACACACACACACACACACACACAGCACAAAGGCACACACACTCATATACACACACAGCACAGAGGCACATACACTCACATACACAGCACAGAGGCACACACACACACACACACACACACACACACACACTCATGCACAGGCAGACAAGGAGACACATGAGTCCGGCCCTGGGTTGGTGCAGTAGGAAACACAAGTGGGCACACATCCTCACAGAGAGAAATTCCAGTGTTTATCTGCCCTCTTCACTTGATGAATAAGCATAGAACCAAGGCAAAGTGGCAGAGAACTATCCTGGGCACAGCGCTGGCTGAGTAGAGCTGCCCTGTCTACCAAGCGCTTGCCCTTCAGACTAGGGGATTTTGGGGAGATCAGTGGGGTTGGGAGACCTGTCTTATTTCTGGGCCTCTGATGTCTGCCTCACACTGGTGGGTAGTGTTCTGGTGCCCTGGGTTGGGATTTGCTGGGGAAGACTCTGTCAGAGGGAGGGAGGGAGGGAGGGAGGGAGGGAGGGAGGGAGGGAGGGAGGGAGGGAGGATGCAGGGAAACGCGGCACAGGTCAAGGAGGCCTGTCTGGGGCTGCCAGAGGATGCCCTCCCAACCCATTGCTCTTCTGACCTGTGCACAGCAGGGCCAGATGTTCTTTCTCTTCCCGGAATGCTTTTATAAGCATGACCTCCAGGGGGCACTGGAACCAGAAAGAAGGTCCCTTGGAGACCCCTGGACAAGCCCAGTGCTTTGCAGTAGCAGCTTAGGGAGCCAGTGTCAGGCGTGGGGTGACGCTGTAAGTCAGAGCATTTTGGTGCATAAAATCTGGAAACATGAGTCTATGAATTGTAATCGAGCATGACGAGATCTCATCAACAGAAGTAAATATGAAATGCAAGAGGATGTCTGCTCTTTACCCATCCCTACTCTGTCTGCAGATCCTCTCCAGTTTTATACGCCACACATCTCCTATCAGCCCCGCGCAGCTCTGGAGGCCATTTGACCACTGCCTCCTTCATGTTCTTGCATAAGGACCCTGTCAGTTGCCTGTCCTCCAGCCTCATGGCTGACCACTCTACCTTCACTGTTTGGCATAGACTCTTGATTGGAAGAATCCAGAGACAGCACCTGTTTACTGTCAGAGTCTTCTTGCTGGACACTGTCCCTATCCTGTCTTCTTGCAGACCGGCCTTTGCTGCACTTACTCTATAAGTTCCAAGGTGGGGCTGGAGCAGACTGAATTTTGCAAATTTATTTGGCCGCTATCAGTTTTGTTCTTGGTGTCAGCGTCTCCTGGCTTTAGCCTGTTTCCTTGGGATAATGTTGGGATAAGGTTTGTAATCCCGAGTGGAAGGCCCTTGGGACTCTAGTTTGGGAGGCAGGCAGAAATGTCGCAGTCTTTTGAACTTTTGAAAAGAGCAGTGATTCAGAGAGCGAGAGAGAAAGAGAGAGAGAGAGAGAGAGAGAGAGAGAGAGAGAGAGAGAGAGAGAGAGAGAGAGAGAGAGAGAGAACATGGATGAATGTGTGGTACCAGGGCAGTGGTCACCCAGCCCCTCTGAGTGGCAGCCTCCCCTATCTCCCATTGGGCAGAGTACTGAGCCCACCCTGGAAGCCCCTCACCCGGGCAGAGCCACCAACAGGCTCACTTGGAAAAAGTCTTGGCATCATACAAGGAGAAATGGGGGGTATCAGGGATTCCCCAATTTTTACATTATGATCCTACAATCCCATTGGGAGGAAACACAGCTCATGGAGAGGCACACGCAGGGGCATGTGTACACACATGCCTATGTACTCTGCATGTAGTTACAGGTGCATCATCTGTTATAGCACAGACAGAGCCCAAGTCTCCCACGCACACCACACAGTTTCAGCTCCCCATGCACATCACAGACAGAGCCCCAGCCCCCCATTCATATCTTGAGTAACCTCCCTTTCTCACATGAGGGGAGGAGCTAGGAACAGGACAGCATCTCTCTCTCTCTCTCTCTCAGTAAATGTGAAGAGATTTCTTTCAGAGGTAACTGAATTTTTTCCTAGTCCTGTGGATTGACTCCAAAGCCTTGCTGTGTTAGGCAGGTGATCTACCACTGAGCTGTAGTCTTCACTTTTCTCTCACTTTTTATTTTGAGACAGGGTTTTACTAAATTTTCTAGGCTAGCCTCGACCTCTCTCTGGATATAGGCAAAGCTGGGACTTGAAGTTGGGATCTTCCTGCTTCACTCTTTCAAGTAGCTGGGATGGGAAGCTTAAGCCAGTAGGTGGGTGCATCTTAGAAATTACGGCTCTTAATCCAATGGCTTTGGGTTAATGACAAAGCGGCTATGCCTGGGTGGACCTGGCTGAATCAGGTGAGGGTCTGCAGGTGGAAGGGGGGGCTCATCTGCCATGAGCTCTCCATATACAAGCAAACGTGGTTCCATGTGAACTTGGAAGAGGAGCTTAGTACAGCTTGATCAACGTCTCCATTGTGTGAGGCTGTGTAGGGTCTCCTGGTCCATGGACACCATCATATGATATTTGTTATTCTAAAGCGTTGTTCTGTGGGACTTGGCAATACAGCACGGAACACATCCCTCAACATCCCATGTGGCCAAGGCACATAACTATAGACGAACGCACTCATGTGTATGCAGACATCATACATGCAGACAGACATCCATGTATCCGCTTACACACTCATCATAGGCACATGTTTACACACTATACAACATTCACCCACATGGATATATATGTAAACATAAATATGTACATGTTCTTAGATGTACCTGCATACATCTCTTAATATGGATGGAGGCATGTAAAATCTATGCAAACATTCCTATTCACATGAACGCAGACATGGGTTCACACGTCATAACAGTGGCAACTTGATGGTTGCTTTGTATGAACTGGCCACTGCTCTGAATTCTTCAGGCCTACTAACCCAATGAATTGGTAACCACCCAGATGCATACACGTGGTCTACGCACACTGATCTGTTATCAAACTTCTGTAAGATGACTGTCCTGAGACACAAGGGACAAGGGGAAGAAGCTCTCAAGTACAGTAGCTTCCTGGGAGTTTCGGGGACGCATGCCCTCCTCTCTCTAGCACCTGCTGCTCAATCCAGGTCTTCTCACAGGGAGCCACATCCTGGGCATGCCACCTGTGCATTTCAGTTTTTTCCACTAGGTGGCGCTAAATTGGCACCTTGGGTTTGATGGGCAGGCCACTCCCACTTCCATTGGGCGTGTGTATGGGTGGGGGCAGGGCAGAGCTTGCATCTTGGGTAAGGAGAGCAAACACTGATGGCCACTGTAGTCCCATCTTCCATCTGCCCTTTTATTTCAACATAGTCCAATGTATCCTTGGAGTCCCAGCTCCTGAGGCCATTGCTTCTGTCCTCAGCCCGCAGCTGAGAGTGCTGGCCTGACTTGGTCTTGCCTGACAACCCCCTGCCAAAGACACCCGCTCAGCCTTTATTAATTTGTTTTTTAAAACCCTTATGCACCATTCACTGCACCCAAGGGACTGTTCAAAATGCCTCATGAATGTCAACTCACGTGGTCCCAGTAACAACCTTATGAGGTAGGACTTTAAAAATCTTTATTGTTATTTATTTATTCATTTGTGTGTGTGTGTGTGTGTGTGTGTGTGTGTGTGTGTGTGTGTGTGTGTACCTGCAGAGGCCAGAAGAAGACACTGGATCCCCTGAAGCTGGACCTATAGGCTGCTGGGAGCCAGCTGACAGGGGTACTGGGAGCCAACTTTGGATCCTTTGAAAGAGGAGCAAGTCGTTGAGTGATGTCTCCTGCCCCTTAGGTAGGCACAGAGTAGCAAGTGTGGGATCAGAGTTAAGGTAGCACACCCAAGCTCACACAACAGGTACGTGATGGAAAGGTAATCATTCTTCATCCGTTTCACAGACCGAGTAACCCTGGCCTTAAACCTGGAGTTCAGGCCCAGGGGCAGGATTGTCTCCCCGGAGCATGGGATGAATCCAGATGAAGGCTTGGGCTGTTGATGAGTTAATGATCTGCGACAGGAACACCCCCTGCCCCGTGCTGCTTCAGGTACCCCTCGCTATAGCTTGTGACCCAGAAGCCACTTCTTGGCGGGGGGGGGGTGTGTGAGCAGGGGAGGGCTGTCTTAAGTGTTTTCGCGTGGAATCCACAGAAACGGCATAAAAGGCAGGGCCAGCTCACAGCTGATGTCCCGCTGTGGGTGAGTCTATAGACTCAGACGGCGGAATGGGCCTTTTACAAGATACACAACCCATTCTACACTCAATTGCATCCCATAAATCAGGTTAACCTTTTCAGCGCGGCTCGGGGAAAATTAATTACTCATATCGGAGCACATGACCTTTCTCCTGGCCAGCACGAGGCGAGCCGCCGGGGAGTGCTGGCTTCCTGTCCTTCGCAGTACAGCAGCCTGGCCACCAGGAACCCACCCAGGGCCACACAGTCAGCCAGGGACAGCAGCTACCTGTGGGCTTCCCAAGAGATATTTCCACGGGGCTTCCCAGTGCCCTTTCGCTCCAGCAAAGACTGTGGTCTCATTAAGCTGCTCACAGGGTGCAGGTCAGGAATGTCCTCTTGGGAGCCTGGCTTCATGGGGAGGGGAGGGATGAGGGGACAGGACAAATGGTTAAAGGTTCTATGTTGTCTCCTGGGAGACCTTTCATAGAAACCAGAGAGAATCCGGCTGAGATTCTTTTGTTAGATTTCCCTAATAGGGTCTACCACTGGCCTTGCAGGTCAGTCCCCAGCATTCACAAAGGGCCATCTCTCACCCAAGAAGAGCCAACATCTAAGCAAACGGTGGTCCGTCACCCGCTGAGCAGACAGCCGTGCAGGCAGTGTGCACTGGAACTTACATTTTTCTTATGCAACTCTGGGGAATAAGGGCAAAAGGATACAAGTCCTCTAGAGACCTCTAAAGACTTCTAGATCAGCTGGGAAATAAGACTTACTGCAGATTTACTGAGTAGGTGAGTCAGGCTCCCAAACAATCCTGGAATGGTTCTTATAGGTGCTTGTCAGTGTGTGCATGTATGCGCATGCGTGCTCATGTGTGTGTGTGTGTGTGTGTGCTCGTGTATATACATGTATACAGGTGTACATGTGTGTGCAGATGAGTATGCACTTATATGTGGAAGCCAGAGGTCAAGCTCCGTCCACCTTGTGCTTTGAGACAGGTCTCTCATTGGCCCAGAGCTCTCCAAGCAGACTAGGCTGGTCAGCCAATGAGCTCCAGGAATCTCCATGCTTCTGCCCCCCCCCAGAGCTGGGATTATGAGAATGTACCACTATACCTTGCTTTTTACTTGAATGCAGGGGGACTGAACTCAGATCCTCATATTTTCAAGCACTTCACCAAGGAATCCATCTCTCTAACCCTCCATTTTTTTTTTCAGTGCCTGTGATTGTTGTTTGCTGGCAACACAGGCAAGGTATTCTGGGAAAAGTAGTCCTTTGACCATTATCCCAACCACATATGCATGTCCTGGTGAGTATAGGGTGTAGAGGTTCAGAGTTTTTGCCTTTGAAACTGAATAGATTTTTAAATTTGAAACCTGATTCTGCTCCTTGGGCAAACTACCTAAACTCTGAGCATTCATTGTGTTGTTCTTAATCAAAGTGAAAAGCAAGGTATTGTAAGAGATGCCTTTCAGAGTAGCCATGGGAAGTCGCAAGATAATGCCTGGAGAGTGCTTAGCACAGTGCCTGGTACTTAGCAAATGCTCATTAAACACCAACTGTAGTAATTACCATGATCAGCTGCCAGTACGACTCTTGGCAGCCTGTGAGCCCAGTTCTGAACTGGATCTGGAGAAACTGTGTGCTTTGGAGTGTTTGGGAGGGTGCTCGAAGAAGTATCTCCTGGAGCTGGGCGTGGGGGTTCACGCTTTCGATTCCAGCCCTCGGGGGATGGAGGTAAGATGGTGAGTTTGAAGGCAGCCTAGTCTACACAGTGAGCTTGAGGCCCTCAAAGATGGGAAAGCAAAACCACGAATAAGAGAAAATGACTGGAAAGTGCATTACCAGTCAGCTTGCTTCCTTGTGTCCGGACTGAGGTGTCTGTGCCTCTGATCTCAAGCCAGCAGTGGAATGTCTCACCGTCTTGGTTCTGTCAAGAGAAGGATGTTCAGTTTCTGGCCCTGTCAATAGAAGAGGAGACCTTTCTCCTTTCTTCTCATTCCCACGGTGGGTTGGTGCTCTCCATCTCATCAGCAGGTTGCTTGCCTGGAGGGCCTGACATTTCTGTAAGAACAGCCCTCTGTGTCCCTTGCCTAGGGATTCTTGGGATAGAGGAGCCAAGGCTGGTGGAGGTGAAGAGCTAGATGAAACCAGAGGCAGTGTGGACCACAGGTCTTGCATGAGAAGATGCACGGAGGGGCAGGTCACACAGAGTGTTAGAAGATGGCGTAGGTACATGATGCCAGAGAGGCAGCTGGAGTACCGTGGGGCTGCTGGGGGCAGATGTAAGCCCAATTAGAAATGGAGGGGACTGCAGAGAGGAAGCAGACTGACATCTGTCGTGTGTCCCTGGTCCCATCTTCAACCCACACGATCCCATACCTCCCTTTAGTTCTTGTTACCTGCATTCCTGAGACCCCGAGATGGACTGACCCACAGGCAGGCAGCCGCATCCTTGAGTTCCAGACCTGCATATCCATGAGGAAGTAAGAGGCCTTACCCTTGGATGACCTCAGGAACCTCGCTTAGCTTACACCAACCCTAAACTTCTTCCTCTGTATCATTTGCCTGAGAACTGCCAATCATTCCTAAGGGCTGGTGCCTGCAGCCATATTGCTATGAGACTCTGTCTCACACCATAGCTGACTAGACTCAAGCTTGGCTGCTGAGATTTTCTGTCTACTGGCCAGCAAGGGCCAGTCTTTCAGCAGCAGTGGCACTGTGCATGCAGGGCAGGGAACAGTCCCCTTTGGTTGTCAGGTGCACAGGGAAGCTGAAGGACCAGTGGAGGTTCTGGGCAGATGGAGGGAGGAGACTTCCGTTGGCTTTCCAATGGCGGTCGGGCCCTGGTTTTGCCCTCGGTTGCACCAAACATCCCCTTATCCTTAGAACAGCCCACTTTACTGGGTTCTGTTTTTGCCCTTTGGACCAGGTGACTGGCAACTCGAAAAACATTCCTATAGCTGTTAGGGTGAGAAGTGTGTCCTGGCCATGGGGGAGGGGATGGGGGAGAATGAGGGGGTAAGGAAGGAAAGGTGAGTAACGGAGACCCAGTCTCATGTGTATGACTGCGTATGACATCGGAGGGTGAGGAGGACAATGAGACAGTCTCGTTTATGTTTGTGTGTGTGTGTGACATGGACAGGGTGAGACTGAATGAGACTAGATCTTACATATAAGGCCGATCATGGTTTCTATCACTTCAGAGATAGGATGGGGGAGATGGGAACAGTCCTAGGAGAGAGAACAAGGAGACCACAGAGATGATTGTAAGTCCATGGAGACAGGATGAGACTTTTCCCTTTGCCCACAGGTCTGAGCCTCTAGCTGAGATTGCTGGGAGACAACAGGGTCATGTGACACAGAGCCTGGCCTTCCCCATCTATGGTCATGCTGTACAGCTGGGTGGTAGCCCTCTTCTAACGCAAGGGGTCTTCTCTGTGGGGACTGCGTCGAGCTCAGGAAAATCCCATGGTTGACCAGGCACTGACCTTTGACCTGCCTCCTGTCCTTTCAGCCCCAGACACACAGACACAGGACACACAGACATACAGACATGGCTTCTCTATCACATGCATTGATGTGTAATATAGTTACAGGGAAACACATACATATAGAGACATACACACAGTAATACTTTTGTAAATGTAGACACATAGGCACACTGAAACACAGGCAAGGGCAGTGTACATAACAACACAGAGACACCGGTACGTGTGTGGGTGGACACCAGCACAAAGATCCAGACAACATACAGAACACCAGAGCAGAAGGGTGCACAGCGACCCTGAAATACACAGACACCCACAAGTACTGACAGGTGCAGAGGACAGACATGCATGCTCACAGACACTTGTGGACATGCAGAGGCCGCCTTGGTCAGCAGATATGCGTCTCGAACACCCTGTGCATGTGTACCAGGCACATATATATCCATAGGCATAGCAGACATGGCCTGGACACTTAGGTGGCTCTGGTGGATAGGGCTCACACTGGCCGGGTCTTGAGGACTGCTTTCCGGGCAGTTTTCTTTCCATACCTGGAGAAAATACCACTCAAGGGTAGGAATGGATTGTTGTGCATTGTTGGTCCCTGCAGCAGCATCTGTTCTGAGCAGGCTCCTGGGAGTGGGAGGGAAGCTGTTCACTTGGCCTTCAGGAGCTGGGTGGGCATGGCGGGATTCCTGGACAGGGCCAGCACTGAGGAGGGCTGGGCAGGTGTGTGTGAGGAGCAATAGAACAAGGGTCCATTCTAGGCTGAGGGTCAAGCCTGGCATCCCTGGTTGGGGTACAGAAAACAGGGCTTCCCTGGGCCTCACTGGGGCTAAGACCTATGTAGAACCGGAAGTCTTTAGCTTGGGCCTGGAGATGCGGCAGCGACTGTGTTTGTGTGTATGAGTGTGTGCACATGCCTGAAGTCATGCCCATGTGGGCACTGCTTTAAGTGTGCAGATGTACGTGTATGCACATGGACACACACGAGTGTAGGTTTGGTGTATTTATGTGTGTGCATACTAAGACGTGCATGTCTGCAGGTCTATGGTTGTGCGGCCTTGCATGCATAAGAACGCTGTCTTCTGAGCTGCCAACGCTGCCGACGCTGTGTGTACCTCAGCCTGGGGCGGCTCCAGATGTTGTTCCAACATTCCTCATTTACTGCAGAAAATCAAACAAACAAATGAAAAATTAACGCCATTGTTAGCCAGGGATACCCCCAAGCGGCTGAAGCTGCCTCCAGCCAGCCCAGCTGGCGCAGATGGTGGGGGCTCCAGGGCTCACCTTGGGCCTTGGCACCGGCACAGATAGGATCAGCAGCGGGTTGGAGAGAGGGGGCTGTTGTGGGTTGGTAGGGCCAGGATGTGACTGGGAAGGCTGTCTCTTCTAGGCACTTCTGCCCAAGCATCTCCTGTGGCTCCAGGGCAGGAAGGCAGGGTGAATGAGGCGCCTAGGATATAACACCTAGCAGGTACTCACTGGGCAGTGTTCGCCCAGGTAATGTAGATATATGATTCCTTTATATTAACAGCATTTGACAGAACAGAGAACTGAGGCTCAGAGAAGTTGCTTAGACTGCTCAGTGCTGTGGAGCTTGTGTGTTGAGGCAGTGAGGCGGTGGGCCATCTCAAAGTCCCTTCAGCTCAGGGACTTCTCACTACGCATGGTGATGAGTTAGAGATGGCTGCAAAATTTCCACCATTTCCCCATGGAAAGGTGGCATCTAATCCACCTTTAAGTGTGCAGATGTACGTGTATGCACATGGACATACTAGCTAGCTGTCGGTCCTTGGGTCTGGGCTTAGAGACTTCCCAGGGTGGGTTGTGGCAAGCCTTGTAGCTTCTTAACCTGTCAGGAACCTCTCTTGGAGGTTCCCTGAGTCACCACATGAGAAGCCCTGTGATCTAAGGCTGTCCTGTGTAGAAGCCACGTGTGGTGTCTGCTGAAGGTTGTGACTGAGGCACCTGCTTGAGGAGTCATCTTGGACCAGATTACCCTGCCCTCCGATGGAAGCTGCCATTTCTGTTAATGTCCCAGTGGCTGGTAAGAAAGTTATCAAGATGGGGACAGCCTGGATTTCAATTTTTAAGAAAAGATTTTCTTTTATCTTTATTTATGTGTGTCTCAGAGGCCAGAAGAGGGAGTCGGATTCCCTGGAGCTAGAGTCACGGGCTGTCGTGAGTCATCCTGTGTGGGTGCTATGACTCCAACCCCAGTCCTCTGTAAGAACAGCGAGTGCTTCTAACTGCTGAACCTTCTCTCTAGCACCAACAGCCTGGATTGAGCCATAAAATCGTGAGCTATGACAAAAGGGATTGTGGCTCAAGTCACTTAATTTTGAAATAGCTCGTTGATACAGCAATAAAACCTGGACCAGTATCCCCTCCCCCCCACAAGCCACACATACACACCACCTACTCATACACATGCCACACCTCCCACACATAGACACCCCCACACTCCCCAGACATCCCCTACCACATATACACTGCCGCCCCTCCCAAATCACACCACATACATACACTACCCCACCCTGTCCCACACATATACACACCACACTACACCACATCCACCATAAACACACATACACACACCACATCTTACACACACATATACATTTACACATACACACACAACACCTCTCCAACCCTCCATGAATGCATGCACTTAGAGGCACACACAGTTAGACCCCCACACCCGATGCTCCTTGGTCTTTCTCTGACCTAGCAGCACAGGGCTGCTGTGCGCCTTCCTGCTTTCCAGGGTGGGAAGTGCTCACACCCAGAGAAAAGACAATGGCTCCTCATCAAGCAGCTGAGATCATTGTTTGTGATCTTTCTCATTTGAATTCTCCCCAAGAATCAGAACGAGTAATTTCATACGGAAATGCATAAAAAACAATAATTACTGTGGTTGTGTCATAGTAAACATTTCCGCTGAGTGAGTCCTCGGTGTCCTTCGGCACGACTATTGCATCTGCCCCAGCCTTGCCCCTACAGGCGGAGAGTTGGGATGAGGGGTGGACACCCCCAGGAAGACATGGGAGGTGTTGGATAAAGGGAAGAAGGCTTTGTGGGGGGAGGTCCCTGAGTCTCTATCCAAGAGCTGAAAAAGGTCACCTTAGGCCCAGCCTCCAAATGCTGTGTACCACTAGTTGACTGGGCCATGTGGGTGTCAGTCTGGGTGATACGTGCCTTCCTGTGTATGTGTGCTCATGATGGGTGTGAGACAGTGGGAGGGGAAAGTTATGGGTGTGGCCATATGTGTGGTAGCATCTACCTGTGAACGTAACTATGGCAATGAATACCCACGTAGTAATGTGTGGCAGTGTGTACATGCATGACTCTGGTGACTTCATAGTCACCAGTCATATATGAGGGTGGGTGGGATGGGGAAGACCTGGATTTGTGCTTGTGCTCAGGACTGAACGGTCCATTAACTTGTCATGGGTGGAAGAACAAATGTATTCATACATATACTCACATCCATGTGAGTGTGCATGTATGTGTGCACATGCATGTCACAGAGACTGTGTGGACCACATATTTTGGCAAGAAGCCATGATTCTGTTGCAATGTGAAAGGTCATTTCCAAGGTCAGGCAGGAGGTGTTTAATACTAATCATTCAAACATCATTTCTGGGTATCAGTATTGTAGATCCAGGGAGGAAGGAGCAAGATAGGGAAGACCCTGCACTGTTGGGTCTATAGTCACATGGAAAGGACAGAGAGAAGCTAATATCATATCCTGATAATTATATCATCATAAGTTCCAGGATTTGCTATGAAGGCAAAGAACCCAGGGCTGTTTGGGACTGCACTGTTCTGATGTAGCCTGAACGAGTCAAGCTAAAGAGGGTTTCTTTGAAGAAGTCATACTAGACAGAGGTGGGGACCAAGCAGGCAGAGGAGGTAGAGACAGTGGGGTGGGTAAGGCCAAAGGGAACAACCTCTGAGGTGTCATAGAGCAACTTCCTGTGAGGAGACACAGGAAAGGAAGGGTGGGAGGTCAAAGGGAACACCACTCTCTGGGGCCTTCTAGGACAGGGCAAAGGTTTGGTCCTTACCTACAAGCAACAAAGAGGCAGGGAAAGTTCTGAGATGAGCTTATGGGCTGTGCCAAGAGCTTACCATCAGGCTGCAGAGCGAGTTAAGGAAGCAGACTGCAGATGTGGTCCCCAGGGCAGCCAGCGGTGAAGCAGGAGGAAGGGAAGAGGGCGCAGGAGCATCTCGAGGTGGGAACCAACAGCTGATGAAAGGGAGGAAAGGCGGTGCCAGAGGTGAGACAGGGCTTCGGGAGACTCTCAGGTAGGGTCCAGCTTGCCACAAGAGGCAGGGAGGGAGAGGGTGAAGCTAGAGGAGCACCAGCTCCAGGGAAGGGAGGATTCAAAATGCTCTTGTACACAAGTTGGGCTGGGCACTCAGGCATGTGCAAACCCCTGAGGCTGGAATGGACCGAAGTCCGGGGTTAGGAGGGAGACAGACTGAAGCAAAGGGGAGTAAAGATGTGTGTGTGTGCGTGTGTGTGTGTATGTGCATGTGTGTGTTTGTATATGTGTATATGTTTGTGTGTATGTGTGTGTGAGCATGTGCATGTGTGTGTGTTTGTGTGTGTGTATGTGTGTGTGTGTGCACGTACGAGAGTGTGTGTATGCAGTTCAGGTGACAGATCTGGGAGGGGGTCAACTTTCATTGCCTTAAGTGTGACATGCAGTGTGGGTGCAGTGAGCCAAACTCGACGTTGCTTCGAGGTCTCCACACTTATAAGTGCACACACCACACATGGCAGCAATATCCATAGGAGCCAAAAGGCAGAGTCAGCTCAGTGTCACCAGTGGACAAACTGTGGCCTTTGGGTGCAATATAATGTCACTCAGCTTCAGAAAGAAAGGGCATTGTCATATCTGCTGTTATGTGGAGGAAACTTGAAGATGCTGAATAAAAGAAGCCAGATACCTGGGCTGGAGAGGTGGCTCAGCTGTGAAGAGCACTGACTGCTCTTCCAGAGGACCTGGGTTCAATTCCCAGCATCTACATAGCAGCTCACGACTGTCTATAACTCCTGTTTCAGGGGATCTGACACCCTAACACAGACATATATGTAGACAAGAACATCAATGTACATTAAAAAAAAATCTTTAAGTGAAAAAACTTGTCAGACATAAAAGGACAAAGCCAGGACCAGGATTTGTCATACAAACCCTTTGCCACACAAACATGAGGACCTGTGTTCGGATCCTCAGCACCCACAAAGCATCTATAACTGTGGTGCTCTAATGTTGAGGTGGGAGTCCGAGGCAGGAGAATTCCCAGAAGCTTGAGGAGATGCTAGCCTGGTGTGCACAGCAAAGAAGAGACTCTGTTACCCTGCCTTCCCCAAGGTTGTCTTCTGACACCCCCCCGCCCCCATGCACACTGAAGCACATTGGTACCTGTATTCAAATACATGGACACAAACACAGAGAGAGGGAGGGGGAGAGGGAGCAGGAGGGAGAGAGGGAGAGAGAGAGATGGAGAGGAATGAGAGCAAGGGGGAGGGGGAGGGAGGAAGGGGAGGGGAGGAGGAGGGAGGGAGAGAGAGACAGGAATGAGAGCAAGGGGGAGGGGGAGGGAGGGGAAGGGAGAGAGCTCAGGAGTGGGAGCTCAGTGTGGAAGATCTACTGTCATCAGATTCACAGAGAGCAGAACACAAGGCTCCAGGGGCTGGGGGAGGGCACGGGGAGTCAGTGTCCTAGGGATGGCATTGCAGCAGGCGGGGGGGGGGGGGCTATGTTAACATTCGGGAGATGGATGGTACAGATGGCTGTATAACAACACGAACACACTTAATGCCACTGAATTACACAATTAAAACTGGCAAATTGTATGTTATGATATTGTAACACAATTAAAAAACTAAGATCCCAGGCTGTGGAGCCAGCTATTTTGCTATCATTTCTTGGGTGTGCAGTTTAAGGAGGAGGGATAATTAGCAGAGCAAAATGCAGGCATTTGCTCCAGTCAGATGCCACCTCCTAAGTCAAAACTATACTTTGAATTCTAATAAGAATTCTAATAACTCTGTCTAGGAGAGGTGGAAAGAGAGAGTCAGGATGGGCTGGGTTTTGGAGCATGAATAGAAGTCTTCAAGGAAGACAACTCACAAGGAAAAGTCAGACAAGCAAGAGGAAATAGACTCTGGATGAGAAATGAAATCCTAGCTCACTCGTTAGCTGTGTGAGCTAAGCACAGCTTCCCCTGCCTTCAGCCTATAGATTATGTTTAATGGAACAAAGGCTGCTGCAGGGTTACTGCAGAGATCAGCAGGGGGGCTTGCACATTGCTTGCAAGACCAAGGGTTCAATACAGGGTGAGCAGAAGTTCTTGCTCGAGGGTATATTTGTGTTCGGAAGTCAGAGGCCAGCCAAGGGCAGACATGATTGCAATGTGGTGAGGGACTCTGCCGGCTCAGTCAAGTTCATGGGAGCGCAGAGGCTTCCCCGCCCCACCCTCGCTTGCTTTGACCAGTTTGTGATGATTAATTAATTAAGCAGAAGGTCTGGGTCTCCCAGCTGGCTGGGTGGAGAGGCTGAGGAGGGAGGTCTCTGGAACCTTCCTTGTCTGCCATTCCCAAAGACGAGCACCAGGACCCTGAGAGACTCAGGGGTGTGGGGGGGGGGCTGGGGCGCAGAGCTCCAGGGAAGCTCATTGGACCCTGTGTCCCTCCTGTGGGTATTTGTGTTCAGAAGTCAGAGGCTGACACCTTGGCAGCATGGTTAGGAATCCTACAGGCTCAATCATGTTCATGGGGCTCAGACCCAACCAAGTCTTTCCTCCCTGAGGTAACCTTAGGCATATCAAAAAAACATCACCACTCTGAGCTTTGGTGTTCCCATTGGTCCTGTGGGGACTGCAGGCTGCCAGGGCTGGGTAAGTTTAGATGAAGTAATAGCTCTGTAGGACCCTTGACTGCTGTGGGGACTGCAAGACAGTGAAGGTGACTTTTGGGGGCTCACTGGAGTCCCGGGAAGGCTCTAATCCTTTTGGTGCCCCAGGCTCGTTGCTGCCAAGGACCGGGTCCGGAGGGTCTTTGTCAGCTCTTGGTTCACACCAGGCTTTGAGCACAGGTCTTAAAGCAGAGGGTGCAGCTGGAGGTGGTGATGTAGAAGGCCTCAGAGTGTAGCTTCTGGTCCCACAGCCCCGACCTCTTCCATGGGGCTCACAGAAATACCCATTTTCAGACTCTGGACCAGACCGCCTGAAGCAAGTTTGGGGGCACCCCTCAAGCGGGTGAAGTCAGATCCACTGTCAAGGCTCCACCCTCTTGTGTACTCCTGGAGCTGCCCCTAAGTCCCAGCCAAGAGGGTTGCTAGCAGGAGGCACAACCTAGTCTCTCTGGGACTCTGGCATGGGAGGGGGACTCTTTCCTTAGCCTCAGCAGCAGGATGGATGCCAGGGGATCTGCATAGCTCATTAGCTCTTCTCTGGGCTTCAATCCCTCTTAATTAGTTTTTGCAAAAATTATTCATTAAAAAAAAACCCAAATTCATTACAAATCAAACACGGGTCCTTGCTAAGTTTGTATGTGTGAGTGTGTGTTTGTGAATGTGTGGGTGTATATATGTGAAGGTATGAGATCATGTGTGTGCGTGTGCAAATGTACGGAGGTCCGAGGACACCTCAGGTGTTGTACACTGGTCAGGAATCTGCCAGTTAAGCCAGGCTGACTGTCCAGCAAGTGCCAGGATCTGTCTGTCTCTACCTCCCCAGCCCTGGGATTAGAGGCATACACCACCATGCCTGATTTTTTTTTCTTTAATGTGGGTTCTGAAATTGAACATAGATCCCTGGGAGAACTTTACTGACGGAATTATCTTCCCAGCCGCCTGTCCTTGCTGCCTGTATGGGTATGGGCAAATGTACTTTTGTACCCACATCCCAGGGTTTTGGCTTGTTCAGATCCCTGAGCCCAGCACCCACTTCCCAGGGTTCCCAACTGGCAGTCTTGATGGCAAGGGTGGACTATGGTAGACTGGTCCTGGCAGCCGAGCAGCTAGGGAGACAGCAGTGGCCATCAGTGGTGAGGACATTAGTAAGGCCAGCATCTGGGTTAGAGCTGGTCCAGTCTGAGGACTGGAAGAGGCTGTCAGGATCCCCTTACATGTCTCATGCTCTCTGATGCCCGGAATCTCTAGGCATTAGATCTCCTGTAGCTGGAGTTATAGGTGGTTGTAAGCTGTCTAACATGGGCACTGAGAACCGAACTCAGGTCCTTTGCAAGAGCAGCAAGTGCTCTTATTTTCCCATCCATCTCTTCAGGCCCTAGACTTCTTTATTCTGTATCCCCTGGTCCTACCTCTCTAATCCTCAGAACTCTGGGTTGAAATCCTCAGGCCTCCCTCCCAGGAGAAGCTAGCAAGAGAGCTGACTGAAGGGCTGGGGCTGGGGGTA
This sequence comes from Tokudaia tokunoshimensis, assembly GCA_036184795.1. Lineage (NCBI taxonomy): Eukaryota > Metazoa > Chordata > Mammalia > Rodentia > Muridae > Tokudaia > Tokudaia tokunoshimensis. The sequence goes on along the minus strand of BTHU01000005.1, from coordinate 109,325,777 downwards.
TCCAGAGATATCAGCCCTAGAGTCTGGACCACCTCCCAGCCTCTCCCAGCAACTCCATCCTCCCGGGTGCCTTCCCTGCTGGGAGCGGCTCCATTTGGAGCCAAGTAAATTTATGGCATAATTCTGCATGGAAATGCATGGAAATACTGCCAATTACCATCAAGGCAGAAGGGGGGCTGCATCCCCCATGCCCTCCTTGGCCTGCTGTCTGCTGGCTCTCAGCCTCCCTGAAACCACAGGGAGCTAGGAGTCAGCCTGCATGGCCCAGATTATCGGAGTGGGACATTTGTATAAAACTCTTGATTCGTCTCACCTGGCCCTGGTGGTTTGTGGCAGGAAGGGCTCCTTCACATTAAACTTGAGCAGATCTGGAAAATGTCATTCCCCAGCCTCAGCAAAGCCGACAGCTGATGCGATTTATCTAACTGCGGATCAGTTCATCAAACTTGGGTAGGGCTCAGCCTCTGGAAAGACTGGGGTGTGGGGGAGTGTTGGGGGGGAAGTCTGATACAATCAGGCCTGTTTAAAATGCAAAGGCTCAGGAGGTTTGGGAAATGCTGTAAGGGGAGTCTTGTGGGGGGAGTGTTTAGTAGGCACCAAGCCAAGCTGGTAGTGGTGGTGGCACCAGCTGGCCAAATTCCTTCATCAAAGAAGAGGGCAGAAGAAAGAGGGTGGGGAGCTGTGTACTCTTAGCGTCCACTCTATGCTGGCCACATGTGCTGGCAGAGCCTTGTCCTGTCCACAGAGGAAGCAAGCTCTGTGTGCTTCTGAAAGGTTGGGGTAAGAGTGATGTAAAGTCCTGGCCCATCTCTGAAAACCCCACAGTCTAAGAAAAGAGACAGGCAGAGATATGGGAGTGTAGACGGTCATGGAATTCATGGCAGGGGTGTGTGTGAGTCTCGAGGTGTTGGTAAGAGACCAGGGTGGGAGAGGGTGATGGTGAAGCACTCAGACCCTGGGCCCTGTGGTCAGATGAGCTTGGGCCAAACCTGAGTCTTTCTCATTTGCTTGCCAGCTGTGTGTTCTTGGAGGAGATGGATCCCCTCTCTGAGCCTTGCTTCCTCACTTGTGAGATGGAGAAATACTGTATATACAACGTTTGGCATTAGGCTTGGCATACTGTAAGGGGTCACATAAACAGGAATCTGTGAAGGCCGGGGAGGAAATGGGGAGGCCATCAAGGCTTTGACAGATGGGAGCGACTTTGATAGACAGATGAAGAAATGGGTCATGATAGTGAAGAGGGACATGCATGGGATGTGGCTGTCTGATGTCACTGTTGCCACCACAGTTCCTGAAGGGTCAGAAGGGGAGGTCCCCAGTATGGAGTGCCAGGCAGGGCCTTATCTCTGAAGAGCAGCGCCCTCTCCTCTGCTCTATGGAGCTCTCTAGCCCTCCCTCCCTTTCTTCATATGACTTCTCTCCTTCCACGAGTGTTTAATCCTTTGACCTGAGCTGGGTTAGAGGCCAATTTCCTGCCATCAGTCAGCAGTGGGCAGCATTGAGACCCAATGGGGAAGAAGGGACTCTGTTATCCTTTTGTGGTACAGTGTTTTGTCCTGCCCTTCCCAGGCTGTCCTTTGTCCCTGCAGTCAGCTCTGCTCCCAGAAAAGTGGGGGACCGATGGGATTCTAGTTCCTGGAGGGAGAAAGAGCCAGAACTGGGATGGGGTGGGAAGGACTGGGGTGGAAGGACTGTGTGGGAACCAGAGGGGGGGAGGGGAAGGAGGGGGAGGTGCGGCAGTGCGGTAGGGACTGTGTGGGCAAGGTCCCCTAAAACACGTCATTGATATTTGTGATCCATCTAACTCACTCGTGACAGAGGGGGAAGATGGAGGCTCATGGGGGAAACTGAGGCAGCAGCTCAGGGAGCACCAGGACAGTATGTGGAGGCAGGGCTCTGGCTGTGGCAGGGCTAGGGCTCTCTCCAGGATTTCAGTCTCAGACGTGCAGGCTATTGGGTCCCCTCAGCCTGGGCTGGACCGCTCTCACTTCAGAGGTCTAGGGTGACTCTGGAGGGTAGCCTACCTTCTCAGAGAGGTCAAGCCTCTGAATTAGGCGCCATTTGCAGGGGCTCTTCATGTTCCTCTCACTTTAGCTAGATACGAAGCTGCAATTAACTGAAAACTTATTACATGCCAGGCTGTGGACCAGCACTTAACATATATTAATTTATGTAAGTCTTTATCAACTTGAAGAGACAGATTTGAGGAAAATTAACTCTTCTTTTCCCCCTGAGCACATGGGCTCTGAGTGGCTGGATAATTGCTCAAGATCTTATTTCAAAGTCACCTCTGCAGAAAATCCTACCTTGGGGCTGAGGCCATGGCTCAGCGGGGAAAGTGCATTTGGCATAAGCAGGAGGACCCAAGTTCAGATCCCTGGGACTCCTGTAGAAGCCAGGGGTGGCCATGCACTTGTAACCCTGCACCAGGGGTGTAGAGGTGTAGAGACAGGCAGATCCTGGGGCTCACTGCCAGCCAACCTAGCTGATGGACTGGGTGAGAGAGGAGAGAGAGAGAGGAAGAGAGAGAGAGAGAGAGAGAGAGAGAGAGAGAGAGAGAGAGAGAGAGTGTCCCTGATTCAAAGATAAGGTGGATAGTGAAAGTAGAAGAAACTGGGGTCAACCTCTGACCTTCAGGTACATGTGCAAGTATATACACCACACACATGCACACACACGGGCACATGCACATGGAAACACACACACACATAGACACATAGACACATGCACAGAGAGACACAAACACAGACACACAGACACAGACAAAGGCACACAGATACAGAGTCACACAGACACAGGACTCAGACACACACAGACAGAGACACACAGGCACACAAACGTATACACACACAGAGACATAGACATAGACACACAGATACAAAGACTCAGACACATACAGACACACAGACATAGACACATACACAGACAAATGGACACAGACACACACAGGCATAGACACACACAGATACAGTTACACAGACAGACAGTCTGTTTCCAAAGAGCGCTACCTGTTTGCAGCCGTTGGGGACTGTCAAGGGGACTTGCCACTGTCAAGGGCAAAACAGGTGAGAGCGAGGGATTGAAGCTTACAGAAGAAAGAACAGCATTAAATCAGAGAGGCAAAAATATAGACCCCAGTCCCTTCTGCCGTTAGCGAACAGAAACAGTGACCCTTTTAGTACTGGGACAGAAGGAGGGTGTGGGAGGGCTGTTCCCAGCTCTTGGGTCACCAGTCACCTCTTGGGTCAGAAGACTGTGACTGAGACCTGGGAGGAATCTGCTATCTCCGTGCAGCTGGAAACCGGTGCAGCAAGCAGAGGCTGGCTGGGGCCTCTGCAAGACTGGGCGCTGCGCCCTGAGTTCAGACTCTCATTAGGATTTGGGGCAGGGGGAGGGGTTCTATTTGTCTGGGAATGACAGGGACGGGGAGAAGGGCTTGTGGAGATGAGTGGCGGCAGAGATAAGCCTGATGTGTGACTTCTGACGCTTGGTTGGTTTGAAAATGAGTCCTGGGTCCAGATACGGGATTGACAGTGGGATCAGAGAGGGCTGTTCAGCTTTCTGCCTTCTGACTTTGAAAGGGGGTCACTGGAGGAAGAGACTGGGTCCTAGTGCTGGAGGGATGAGCTGACTGGGCGAAAGGTCACCTTGGCTAAGCTGCTAGGGACACAGGGGCTCCTGAGATGCTGTGTTTCAGAGACTGACCACCTCGATGTGTCTGGGCAGGTCTTTTCTTTGGGTTTGAAAGCTAGAGTGCTTGCTGGTGGTGCCAGTCATTTGTCCAACTTCCACACACCTGTCTTTGTGTCTGTCCCCTCTGCCTTCTCCCATTATATGTCAGGAAGCTGTGGGACAGGGACACATGAGTAGGCCCTTGGTCCTCCTGGGAGCCACGAGCAGGAAGAAGGATAGGGCGATGCATTCCACTTCCTGCCTTCATGGGAAAGCGGTGCAGGTTGGGGATTGCCCTCTGCAGAGGTCCAGGGCATGTTCCTTCTCTAGCCCTTCAGGCTCAGCTCATGTCAGCTGCCTGCTTCCTCAGCCTGAGGTCCCATGTCTCACTCTGCTGACATCCTGGGGTCCTATGTTACACTCTATTGACATCCTGGGTTCTATACTATACTCTGTTGATATCCTAAGGTCCTGTGCTGTCCTTTGTTGATACCCTGGGGTTCTATGCTATACTCTGTTGACATCCTGGGGTGTTATACTGTATTCTGTTGGCATCCTGGGTGCTATGTTGTCCTCTGTTGGCATCCTGACGTCACACATTATGCCACACTCTGTTGACATCTGTACTAATTTTGGTTGAATTTGAATGTGACACATGCTTCCTACTGGGATCATTTCAGAGTTATCACTTGTCTTCGAAGTTGTACTAAGTGTTCCTTTGCTTTTGTCATGTTTGGGCATGGCAGACCCAGGGATGCCCTCCCTCCCTCCAGCCTCACTCTCCAGCTTCCTCTCGGGTCACCACCTCCAGGGTTGTCATGCTCTTGACTCTCCCTTGTTTCTGGGTCAGCTTCTCACTGCCAATCAACCTTGAGCTCCCAGATGGGCAGGCTTATCTCACTGAGGTGGAGGCCACAGTCAACCATCCCGTGAGCCAGTATCTGCAGGCCTCCTGCTCCTTGCCCATCTCTGGTCTTTTGTTTGATCTTAGTGATCTAGAGGGCATGGGTGCCTAGAGCTGATGGAGGGGCAGCCCAAGCATGAACTGTGAGCTCTGCGGCTGCTCTCTCTGCTAGGAGAAGCCATTCCAAAGCGCAGGCTGAGGCTGTGCAGGCCATGGAGGCTGCTGGGCCCCCAGGATGATCCTGAATCGGCCCTTTGGATCTGCTCGATCAGGGTTCTACCCACATGGGCCCTTCTCTGTGACTTCCAAGAGGAATTGCTTTATAGGAGATGAAATACAATTCATTAAGAACCTGACTCCAAGCTGGGGCAAAGATTCACCTATGAGAGCTACTAGGAGCATCTGGAGCCTGTACCTCTGAGACGGCCCTTCTGTATTCCCCAGTAGTAGAGCTTCTGCCTGGGTCTCTTCATCCAGCCTCCGTCCTGCAGCTCTAAACAAAAACAGGACTGAGTGAAACAGTAGAAACTTGTATGGCAATAGAAGTAGGAAAAGCTGCTTCCACAGTATCCTTCAAAGCCCACAAAGTATGGGGAGGCAGGCTTGTTGCCTGGGTTTCCAAAAACATTAATTTATAACTGTGTAAGTTGATCCAGCGCTGGGGCCAAAAGTGAGTCTCATCACTGGGGTGTGCGGATGGGGCCTAGGGAGTGGGCACGATAGAGCCAACTCTGCTTTCTCCTCCTCTCTTCTCAGACCTCGGGTTTCTCATCTGTAGAATGGGGAAAGTGGCAATATGGGGACCAGCAGGTGCCAGCACTCAATGCATAGAGGTCTCGACACAATGACATCTCTTAGCATCCTTGGTTGTCAGGAAGGACTGGGAGGCTCAAAGAAGAAGTGAGTTGTTCAAGTTTGTGGAGTCTACAAGAGGAAATCATATTCAGGTCCGTCTAGTCTCAGAGTTCTTACATCTTCTCTGTCTAAATCCATATTCCTATTGTCAGCTCTGCACTGGGGCCATGGACAGGCTAGGGCCTATTTCACACAATGCCTGTTGTTCAGCATGAGGACAGGTTCCCATGGTGGGACTGGTTGTCACTCTGAAGACATCTAGGCAGAGATAGCTTTGGTAGGACACAGTTGTTGATCTGCTCACATCCCCAAGTTGTCCTGTAATTTTGTAGCACCTTCCTTCTGAGACTATGGGCTTGGCCATGTAGGTTGCTTTGGACAATAGGACAGTAATGAACTTGGTGCAAGCCTAAGGCTTGCTTCCAAAAGACAGAGGCTATGGAGCAGAGCCAAGACCGCCCAGCTGCTTCTCTGTCCAGTCCTTGGCCATGGAGTGGCTAGAAGGCGTGGGCTGTTGCGGTTTGAACATAAAATGCCCGGCACTGCCTTGTGTTTTGAAATCTTCCTTTGGAGCTCCTGGTGCTTTCTGAGGACTCTGCAGATCTTTTGGGAGGCGTGGCTTCCTGATGAAGCCCAGTCCTGCTTCATGTCCTGTTGTGATGTGCTCTCTGCCACACACTTCTGTTGCCACAAACTGAGCTGCTGTGCCAAGTCCTCCTCACCACAGTGGACTGAAGACTCTGCAACAGCCAGACCTTCTCCTTGCTTGGTTATTTCTATCAGGTATTGTGGCCCCCATGACATAAAGTAGCTAGCCCATGTCTGTTTTGACTCTATAGCCCAAGCCCAGCCCAGGATAGGCACACAAAGTTTATCATTGGCAAGGGTGACTCAGTGAGTTTAGAAGGTCACCAGGCCAGGCTCTCTCTCAGCCTGTCCTGCTCTCTGTCCCCGGCTTCCCCACATCTCCTAGAAGCTGCCTCTGGTTCTCAGGACCACACACCAAAGCCCTCCTTTCTAGAACAAATCACTTGAGTTTTTTCTTCCCTTCTCCTTTGTCCCTCCAACTGTCCCTAGATCACGCCCTCCTGTGGTTCCAGCTGGGCCTTGCCAGAGCCCCACTAGTCTTGGGCCATCCCCACCGCTCAGACCCAAGGACTACTGGATTCCGATACTTGGACCCCAGGCCTGTCTCCTCCTAAGGCTGCTGATAGCAGCCTCACTTTTATTACAGTGAATTCCCACATTTGACAGAAGGGTCACTTTGAGTTTTACAATTTAAATTCCATTTAATATTTGAAAAAGTAATAAAATCTCATGGTTCAAGGATATCTATAATACAATGCCTCCCTCCACCTCCACCCCCAAGACTCCTAGAACCCTCACTAAAGCCATACCCCCTGCACTGTGTCTTCTTCAGGACAGTCTGGAAAGGCAGAGGCAGGTCTGTGTACACAGAGTTCTGCGTCCAGAGAGTTCTGAACTTTGTTCCTCACAGGACACTGTCTTTTAGAGCAGTGGTTCTCAACCTGTGGGTCGTGACCCCTTTAGGGGTCAAATGACCCTTTCACAGGGGTCACCTAAGACCATTGGAATATCAGATGTTTACATTATGATTCATAACAGTAGCAAAATTATAGTTATGAAGTAGCAACAAAAATAATTTTATGGTGGGGGGGTGGTGTCACCACAACTTGAGGAACTGTATTAAAGGAGGGGAGCATTAGGAAGGTTGAGAACCACTGTTTTGGACAGGAGGTACCCCCTCCTTCTTTTTTTGTTCTTGGAGATACAATTTATATGTGATAAAATCCACCCTTTTAAAATCTTGTAACACACATACACACACACACAGACACACACACACACAGACACACATACACACACACACACACCTGGCTGTTTGATATAAATATATATATTTACAAAGTTTACTGCCACTGGCTAACACGACATTTCTGCCACCCCACAAAGACCTCTGCACTCACCAGCAGCTAGTCTCCCTTCTTTGATCTACAGCCCACACAACCACTGACCTGTTCTCTGTCTCCATGAATCTGCCTGTTTGAGACACTTCATATACATGAAATCATACACAGGTTATCTCTTGTGTTTGTCTTTATTTTTTAAAAGAATTATTTATTTATTTAATGTATATAAGAACACTATAGCTGTTTTCAGATATACCAGAAGGTTGTGAGCCCTCATGTGGTTGCTGGGATTGAACTCAGAACCTCTGGAAGAGCAGTCAGTGCTCTTAACCACTGAGCCATCTCTCCATCCAGGAGTTTGCTTTCTTTAATGTCTTTAAAGTTTATCCACATTGTAGCATGTGTAAGTACTTTGTTTCATTCCTTTTCATTGCAAAACAATGTTCCTGGGTATACCACACTAGGTTTATCCACTCAATAGTGGATATTTTGTTTCTATGTTTTTACTATTATGAATGATGCTTTTGTAAACATTTATGTGGAAGTTTTGTGTGAACACTTTTTCCTTATAAAAGAAGGCGAACATGTTTTGAGTATATGCATCGGGAAACCTGGCTAGGTCCTCTCTTTATTCCTTTGAATGGCTTCTTGGTGTCTTGCTGTATGCATGCATTCTGTCATGACTTAAGGACTCACCTGTTGATGGATGTTTCCTTTATCCTAACCATTCTTTCAACTTTCAAGTTCACCAGTTCACAAGTTTGTTTTTCTTTTGAGTGAAGTTAACTGTCCTTCCAAATGCTCTAGACCTGTCTCCTGGGCTGTGGATCCTCTGCATCCTCTCTGCCCACATTTCTATTGAGTTACTGATTTTGTTTTTGTTATTTTGAAAGAGTCAAACTATTTAGTCCAAGCTGGTCTTGAACTCATTGTGATCCTCCTGCCTCATCCTCTTGAATACTGAGATTACAGGCACACTCTATTATGTCTGGCAAGTTAACGATTTGTAAGAGCTTTTCATGTACCAGACATATCTCCCAGTTTGTTATCTTTTATTTATCTTTTAGGGTTTCTTATTTTTATTTTATCTGTATGAATATTTATTTTGCCTGCAGGTTTGTATACCACGTGCATGCAGTGCCAATAGAGGCAGGAAGAGGGCACTAGAGTCCCTGGAAGTGCAGTGACACATGGTTGTGAGCTACTATGTGGCTTCTGGAACCTGAACCCAGGTCCTCTTGAAGAGCAGTCAGTTCTCTTAACATTGAATCCCATCTCTCCAGCTCCATTATTTGACTTTTAACTTTGCTGATGGTCACTTCTGCCTTAAAAAAGTTTTCTGTTCATTTTCCATGTAAATCTTTAATTTTATCATAAAATGTTTTTACTTCCTTTTTCAATAATAATAATAATAATAATAATAATAATAATAATAATAAAGTTTTCTGTTTCTATAAAGTCAAATTAGTCTCTCCTGCCTGCTTCTAAGGGCTCTGTCTGAGGACTTCTCACACACTAAAACTATTGTTTAAAATGTATCTGTGGTTCCTTTCAGGCCAATTATTTCATTAAAAATGTTTCAATCTCTGACCCACCTAGAATATGCGTTGGTATAAGGTATGACACGTGGATCTAATTTTATATTTTCCTCAATGGCTAATTGGATGTCCTTAGTGACATTAATAAGTAGTTCATCTTCTCCTCAATGATTTTGTTTTCCTCCCCAACTTTATCAAAGTACAACTGATAAATAAACATTATACATTTGGGATGCATAATATATTTTGATTTATGCATACATTATGAGATGTTAGATCAAGTCAATTCATGTATCCATCACCTAATTATTATTATTATGGTTTAAATATTAAATGTCCCTCACAGGATCATACTTTGAATGCTTGGCCTCTAGTTGATGGTTCTGTCTTAGGGAGTTCTGGAAACTTTAGGAGGAAGGGCCTATGGTCATCGGGACATGTCTTTGTGAGTCTATTCACTTGCTCCTTCTAATCTTTCACTGTGCTCCCCATCTGCTGGGATCTCAGTGGTAGTCCCCCACCACACGCTCCTGCCGCCATGCCGTTCTTTTTAAGTGTGAAGGGCAAATGTGTTTAAGTTTATGCATGGCCTGAACTCTCTGAAACGCTGAGCTGGAACCCATACTTCCTGCTGTAGATACCGAGCAGATATAGTGGGGTGTGTCTCTTAGATATTTTGTCAAAGCAATGAGAAAAACAGCTTTATGATTTAAATGTGAAATGTGCCCCGCAGGCACATGCGTTTGAACACTGGGTCTCTGGATAGCGGTGCTGATTTTTTTGGAAGGCTGTGGAAACTTTAGGAGGCAGAGCTGCAATAACCACTGAGAGTCCAACCTTGAGGATTATAGTCTGTGTCTCAGGCTGAGCTCTTAAGTTTTCTGTTCTAGCAAAATGTGAGCAAGCCTAGGCAAAGAGAACTCCTGCCTCCACAGCCGGGCAGGTTCCACTGCCGTGCCTTCCCCTCTAGGGCCCAGCAAGTCCTTTCTCCCTTGAGCTGCTTCTCAAAACTGTCTTAGGCCTTTGGTCACAGCAACAAAGGACTGAATACAGCAGCTGATATACTTACGCACGTTTTTGTGGCAAGATCATTTACAGTCTAAGCTGGTGAATTCCAGATGACCAAAGAAACCACTTCATCCAAGTCCAGGTTGGTAAAGCCAGGAGTTAACTGGGGTTTCTTCTGGAGCATGGGAGACACTGCAGACAGATACATCACCGAACGGCCCCACGGTAGCAGAGGGTAGCTCACTCAGACTACCTGCATTTCCAGTTCCCCATACAGCCTTTGAACAGTGGTCTCACCAGAGGTTCCTCCCTCCTCTCATCTCAGGAACCTCATGAGCCTCCTCCCTAACCTCCAGGAGCGAATGTTCCCTTCTGGAAGAAACAATCCCACAAAACAAGTATTATTATTAACTATAGTCACCAGGCCACATGACAGGAAGTGCTCCTCATGCCTAACAGAAGTGTTGTCTCCTTTCCCTGCATCCCCCACCTGCACCCCTCAGTCCTGGCAACCAGTGTTCTACTCTCTGCCGCTGTTGAGTTCAACTCTGTTAAAATGCTAAGTGTAAGTGAAACCACGGAAGGCTTTCCATGCCTGGCTTATTTTATTTGGCATAAGGTCTTCAGGTCATCCACATTACAAATGACAGGATTCCCAGACTCCTATTTCTCAGCACCTTAAAGCAAGGGTGGTCTCTCCATAGGGTGTTGAGGACTAAATGTGGGGTTGCGAAATACTTGGTGAGAGTAAAAACATTTCTGAACTTGTGAAGACCGACACCGATTCAAAAATCAACTGTGCAGTGAATCCAGGGTATGCAGGCTGTGTTTGCTTGTGTTGTGTCATGTGACCTTGCTGTAGCTGTGGTCCACCACACCCGACACAGGCTTTTTGCACTGTGCAGGCTGTTACAGCCCACGGCACCAACGGAGACTGCTTGAGATGCCTCGGCTCACCGTGGAGACCCTTCTGTATTAGGATCTGCAGTGTTCTTTACTGAACATGCAGAGCTCTCCGCTCTTGTGCAGAGAGAACGGTTTCATTATAGAGAACAGGCTTTTAATATTTTCCTACCCCCATTCTTCAGCATGTAAGTATCAAGTTGGTATAGCTTTGGATTATATTGTGTTTGAATGTTTGACTTTAGAAATTGCTGTTTGAGTTGCTGACTCAAATTTCATGAAAAAAAAATCATGAAATGAAATGAATTTTGGTTTGAAGCTGGGACAGACTTTCCAACAGTCTCTGAAGTGGCCCTCAATATACTTCTGCCATTTTGTGCTAGGCACAAAATGCAAAGCAGTGTTCTCCGCATTGGTAATTATAGATCAATAATACCAATCAACTCTGGAAATGTTCAGGATGCTCCATGTCCTTCAGCATCAAATTTATTCTTTAATAAGAATAAAGTAGCACACAGCACAGTAGCAGGCATGTTTGCTTTTTTATTTTTTATTTATTTTTTATTTTTTTGGTTTTTTTGAGACAGGGTTTCTCTGTATAGCCCTGGCTGTCCTGGAACTCACTCTGTAGACGAGGCTGGCCTCAAATTCAGAAATCCACCTGCCTCTGCCTCCCAAGTGCTGGGATTAAAGGTGTGCACCGCCACTGCCGCCCAGCGCTTGCATTTTTTTTTAATGCAATATTAAAATTCTGTACATAGAAAAGAATTGTTTTTAAATAAACTTCTTTATGATTTATTCTTAGTAGATGTTTGATTTATATACCTGTTTTATATCCCTATATACCTAGAGTCTTGTAAAAAGTTCTCAGGTGGAAGGAGGTTGTACATGGGAAAGAAATTCAGAAACCCTGCTCTATTTGAGGCTAAGTAGTGGACTGGGAGACAGCTCAGCTGGTCCAGTGCTTGCTATGCAAGCATGTGCACTGAATAGGATCGCCAGCGCCCAGAAACAGTCAGACATGCTGCTGTGCGCTTGCAATCTCAGTGCTGGGGATGTAGACACAGGTAGATTCCCAGGCTTGCTGGCCTAATCAGAAGCCTCAGGTCCCGATGCGAGACTGTCTCAAAAAACACGGTGGACAGCTCCTGAGGAATGGTGATATCCAAGGATGACCTCTGGCTTCCACACCGACACACACACACATGCATGCACACCCACACACACGTGTACCCACACACGTATGTAAAAGCTGCATAGCATTCCATCATATTTTATTCACCCATCCATCCGCTGATGGACACTCTGTATGATTGCCTACTTTGATCAAGGTGAGGATGCAGATATTCCTTTGAGAATTTGGTTTCAATTCCGTTAGATGCAGAAATGCCAGATCAAATGGTAGTTCTTTTTAAATGTTTTTTTGAGGAACTTCTGTAACTTAAAGTTTTTCAAACCTTATTTTTAATGATGGTTCTTAAACGCTTTAACCTCCCTCTTAGTCCAACACCCACCAGAGGTAGTGGGAAAGAAAGGACACAGGGGAAGTGCACCTGCTTAGAAATGGTTCTTTGGAGCAACTCCCGTCTGTGTTGTCTGGAAATAGGCAGTTCAGTTCACAGGAGCTCCATCCGCTCTCAAACACTTCATGGATACAGCAGTTTGGTCGAGTCGGGACGGCAAGCACCAATCAGCAGCGGTGATACAACCTAACCGAGACATCCAGGCCTCAGCGTCTGCGCAGGTGAGCAGGAGGGACCAGGAGGAACACTGGAAGTTCTCTGCTGTGCCTCTCTCAGGGAAGGGAAGATCAGTGAAGATGCGAGAGCCACAAGCTTTGCACAGCCAGCTCTATAAGCAAACCTGGCTCAGCCTCCATCACTGCCGGTCCAGGCCTATTTATACCCTCCAGACATCACGTGTGCCTCAGCCTGTGTCCTGCATCAGCACATGCGTCTGTCTCAGCTGACATCAGTCAGCCTGAGTCTGTGCAAGTGGCAAGAAACTGCAGCATACCACTAGAAATTTCCTGGTGTATCTATGGAGTTTCAACAAATGCAGCTCAACTATGCAACGTAAGGCAGACCAATACACGCATGTCATTAGCAAAGAATCCTTTAGCATGTGGCCTTTCACGTGCTTGTTTTAGCAGAACATTCTCTCTTCTGTGTCTGCTTCAGCGAAATGTTCCTTTATGAGTCTGCCTTAGCCTTTCACACCTGTCCACTTTAATGAAATATTCCTTCACCTATGTGCCTCAACAAAATACCTTCCAACCAACTTTCCGATGAACCCACTTCAAACTTCTGTACTGCTTTCCATCCTTTTTTTTTTTTTTTTACTCCTTTCCATTCTGACCATGCTGGTTTGTGCTTCCCTAGTGTTCCCTCTCCTCCATGTTCTTGTCAACATTTCTTGTTTCCTCTAGCAGCCGTGAGGGGCTATCACACTGTATTTCCCTGAGTGTTTTTTTTCATATACCTTTTGGAAATTTGCATATTTTCTGTGGATCCTCAATGATGTCTTGTGCACAGGATTGAGCGTGTGTGTGTGTGTGTGTGTATGTGTGCATGAGTGTATGCTCGTGCATTTGTGTGAATGTGCATGTGAGTGTGTATGACTGTATGCTCATGCATTTGTGTGTGTATGAGTGTATGCTTGTGTGTGTGTGTGTGTGATACTGAGTATTAAACCCCAGACCTTGAGCACGCTCAGTGCTCTACCACTGAGTCCCACCGCCCAGTCCCTCCTCAATGATCCCCAGTGCCAGCTTCATCATCAAAGACATTGTCACATGAGTTTGGATTCTTCCATGTTTCCCACTGTGTTCTCCTGATATGCTGCTGCTATGCATCTACAAGCTACAGTCCTATTTCTGTTAATTGTTAAAGTTTCAGATATATTTAAATACCTGATAGGACTGGCCTCCCCTCTGGTCTCTTCCTTCCAAACATGTGCTGCCTGTGTTTGCACACTTATGTTTTCCTATGAACTTCAGTGTCATCTCCTGTTACTAAGAATTCCTGTCTGTGTTTTCACAGAATCAGGAAGGCTGTAGGTTTTACTGGAAGAAGCAGCTTCCTAATGCCGATTCTCTTCAGTCAAGGTGTGAGATGTCTTCCCAACTGCTTGAATCACTCTGTGAGTTCTTCAGCAGCATTTGAGATGTGTGTGTGTGTGTGTGTGTGTGTGTGTATTCACATATTCCCACATTTCAGGTATTTTATCTTTTTGGTTGCAATTATAAATGTCATCTGTTTTTCCCATTACATGCTCCAGCTGGTTGTCATTGTAAAATATGGCGGCCATTGGTTTTTGCATATTAATTTTGAAGCTGGTCACATCACTAAATTTCCATTTTCTTGGTAGTCATGTTTCAGCTCATTCTTTTGGGTATGGTGTGGCTATGTTCATGTCTTCTGGAGATAATGATATAATTTCACTTTTCTAGTTTACCTGTGGACTTTCCCCCAAGGACTTGTGGTCCTCAGTTGGTAATCTCCAGAAAAGTAGTGGGGGCTGCAGTATGTGGGGCCTGGCTGGGGGAAGTGGTTCCTTGAGGTGTGCCCTTGATGGGCCTGCTGGGGTTCCTGTCCCCTGCTATCTTCCTAGTCACTGTAACAAAAGCATCTCTTCTGACCCTGCCAGGCACTTCTGTCAATGCCCTGCTTGCTACATACACAAAGGGACCAAATGGTTACACACTGAAATCTGTGAAGTCCCACGACATGATCATCCCTCCTTATAAGTTAATCATCTCTAGCAATTGCCCAGGTGCTGGAAAGCTGACAGACACCACTGAGCCATCTCAAAACAGATGCTTCTCAACTCACATCTTGATAAGCTTACTGTAACTTGAAAAGAGATAAGCAAAAAATAGATTTATTTGTACCATACCTAGCGTATCTCATGCAGTGGCATAAACTCTTGTGATCATGTGACTAATTGGGAGCTGCAGCTCAGGTCACTGCCTAGCGTCGTGAGAAAATATCCTGTCACGATTGCATGTCTAGGAGCTCAATCTATATAGACCACTTCTTCTGGATTCCCATGGCCATTGCTGGACTATGACATCAAAGTCCTAAACTGCACTATTAAGAGTGGCTTGGTATGTGGTCTGATGACTTCTCTTATTGCACTAGCCAGTGCTTACAGTGTAGACTGGATGCTGGACACTCTAGGCTTCTCCTAACTTTAATGGAAACACTTTTAATATTTCCTTTTTGATATATATATATGTATATATGTATATATCATACATCATATCCGAAGTAGCTATTTGTTTTTGTTTCATCCGAGAGGTTAAAGAGTTAAGAATGGCTACTGTACGCAGATGAATTATGCTTAAATCCTCTAATATAAGCTAACAGCTTTCCTGACACCTCCTGGTCTTCCTTCCCTCCTTTCTTCCTTCCTCCTATCTTTCTTCCCTCCCTTCCTTCACCCTTCCTTCCTTCTTCCCTCCCTTCCTTCCTTCCTTCCTTCCTTCCTTCCTTCCTTCCTTCCTTCCTTCCTCGGCAGGCTCTCCTGTAACCCGTGTTTGCCTTGAGCTCTAGTATAGTCAAGGATGGCCTTGAACCTCTTATCTTCCTGTCTCTGCTTCCCAAGTGCTGGGATTACAGGCATTCAGCACAACGCCCAGTTTATATGGTTTTGGGGAATGAACCCAGGGCCCCCATGCATGACAAACAAGCCCTCAAGCCACCGGTCTATGTCCTCAGTCCTGCAGAGCATTTCTGTGGCTCATGATGTATTTTCTTCTGTGCTGCAGGGTTTTGTTTCTAATTCATTTAGGTTTGTTCCGATGAAATTCATAATTCAGATTGCTCTCTCACCCCTCTTTCCCTGTGTGTGTGACAGACAGACAGACAGACAGACACACACACACACACACACACACAGAGAGAGAGAGAGAGAGAGAGGAGGAAGGGAGGGAGGGGTGCTAACATGTTCTTACAGTTGAGAACTGCTATTACTGTTAATACTGTGCACACTTTATAAACAGAATCTAGAAACTTCCCTTCTTTTTCAGTGCCTTGCAACACTTTAAACAGTGTTGGAGAGATCCACTTGAGGACCCCCAACCCCACCCTGCCACTGGCATATGGGGACAGGGCTCAGTTGTAGTTGTCCAGTGGGGCAATTTACCATAGTCTTCAGAGCCAGGGCTTCTTCCCAGGTCCTTCCTCCCCCGAATCCTGGGACTGGATGCTGGGCAGCCTGCCAGCCTTCCAAGTGAAAAGGTCAGCTCTAAGCTGCATGGGTGCCTACAGCCCAGGGAACAAAGGCCTGGGCTTGTCAGGTTGGACTGTGAGGAAGGCTGCTGAGGCTGGCCTGGGCTCCTTTTGTCACTGTTTCTCCTCCCTGTCTCGGTAGCTGGGCTGCCCAAGCCACCTTGTACAACAGCAGCCTGATATTCTTTCTGTCTTGGGTCTCTAGATGGCCACAGGGCTGCAGTCTGGTCACTTCACCTTCGGTTGGGACAGTCTATGTCTAGTGACTAGCAGCAGGCCAGCAATGTCTAATCTTTTCTGTTTTGCCCAAGGACGCTTCTTGCTGACACTCCATAAACCCCACCTCATAAGCTTCAGGTATCTCTCCCCTCCTGCCCCCTCCTCCCTCCCGCTCCCGCCCCTTCAAGCCTTCTGGCACAGTTTAATTTCCAGCCCTGGTATTTCTTCCTAGCCCGTGACAACCTCAGGTAGAAGCAATTTCACCGTCTTGTAACTCACCAGGTCATTATAATTAGTATCCGGGCACCTGGGGCGAGGGCGGAAGGAACGGAAGAAAGAGTTGATCCAGCCAGGCAGAGAGCGGCCATGCTGGACGGGCGGGGAGGTGTGGGCGCCCCCCTCTCTGCTTCAGCTTGTTGGTGGGAGTTTCTCAGGGTCCTGAGTTTTCTGGCTCTCCTTTGCCTGGTAAGCGGGAGGTTACCAGGGAGGGGCAAGCATGGCCTGAGGTTCCCATAGCAGTTGTCTGTGACTTGATAGTGGGCTTCCAGGAACCCACATCTGAGGTCTGGGTCAGGTGAAGGGCTTGGGAAGGAGAAGAGACCCAGTCCCTCTTCCTTCTGCCCACAAGGGCCACTGTCCAAGAATGTGACCTCCCTGGCCCTGGGTCACAGCATCTCAGAGCCTGAGCCCCACCAGGGCTGCCGATGGCAACAGTGAGGCCAGGCTGGGGACACCCACGGTATGGCAAGGTGTAAGTGGGTGGGTGTGGCTCTAAGACAAACTGCGTGTGCATATGTGTGTACGTGTGTGTGTGTGTGTGTGTGTGTGTGTGTGTGAGAGAGAGAGAGAGAGAGAGAGAGAGAGAGAGAGAGAGAGAGAGAGCGCAAATCAGGAAAACTAGTCCTTATATTGGGGAAGGGTTTGGGTTATAACAGAAATGGGCTCAGGGAAGAAAGGAGCTTAGGGTTAAGATGTTCGGCCAGTGTCTCAAAGTTCAGAAGACTCCCTCAGCAGGATGGAAGTAACCCCAAGAAGCCTGGAATTGGAAAGGTGGGTCTCTTTTCCAGCTCAAAAGCCTCCATTTTCACAACTCCCTGAGTCTCTCGGCTAAATATTTCAAATTTGGCTAGAGGGAAGCTGGGCGCCTTCTGAGCCTCTGAGAGTAGGAGGAGGGTAAGCAATCCAGGCAGACCGGACCCCTGAGGGGAGGGCTGGTCAAAGACGGGATGTGGGCTGCAGAGACAACAGATAAAAACACTGTTCTTTCAAAGGGCTTCAGTCCCATTTCCAGCATCAATGGGGCAACCCACAGCCATTTGTAACACCAGTCCCTGGGGATCTGTCATGCCCTTCTGGTCTCCATGGTCACTGCGTGCATAGACATACACATAGGCAAAAACACCCACTTGCATAAAATAAAAATAAAGGAAAACATTTAAATTCCAAGATCTTCAGAGACCCGCTTCACCATTCACTCATCCGTTTGATATTTACTGAGCCCTTGCTGTGTGGCAGACAGAATTCCAGCACTGCAGATACAGCAGTTATCCGATGGATGAGACAGTTTTTCTTTCACATCTAATGTGGTAGGGGCTGAATCATCATGGCCTCCTCTGAGTTAGGTGTCTAATCAGCTGTAGTTCAGGGTGGGATGGGGTTGTGAACCAGCCCATAATGCTCTGTGACAATCCACATAGCCCCTAAAATACACATTAGTTCTTGACCGACATCACAGAAAGCAGGCTGCAAGTTTAACGGAAAGAAGCGTGACCCAATCACATAGGCAGTAAGCATTTGATTTGAATAGGCTGGGTATCTAGGGAGGGGCCAGTCCATCCCGCATCTCCTGGTCTCTCTGCATCCTCTCCTACCCAGCAACAGAAGCTGGACCTATAGCTGAGGCACAGGGCCTGGGCTAGGATGAGGGGTGAACCTGCTCCCACTCTACTCCCTTCTGTTTCTGCTCTGGCTGGAAACTCCCACAGATAGGGACCAGAAGCTCCTTCCACTATCTGTCCTGGCAGGAGCTATCCTAGCACTTGGGTAGCCTAGGTAAGGGCTGTGATATATCTGCAGCCCACATCCCATCTTTGACCAGCCCTCCCCTCAGAGATCAGGTCTGTCTGTCTGTTGTCCCTCCTCCTACTCCCCAACTCAGAAAGCACCCAGCCTTCCTTCTCTTCCCTCCTCTTCTATCTTGGGATTTTTCCTGTACTCTGGGGTCCCTGGAAGTAATCCCTAAGAAACTCTCTGATCGGTCACTGAGGGATTGCTACTTGGTTTAGTCTGCACTCAATTCAAGAGGCCTGGGCCCCCATCTCTCCCAGGCAGAGCCCTGTAAGGGGACCACTTATAATAATACCATTGTTCTCTGTAGCCCCGGGGGTAGGGGTGGGGTGGGGGGAGGCAGGCTGAACCCCCCACTGAAGCAGGTCTGCCATTAGAACCCTGCAGAAACAAAGTAATAGCCTGTACAGAGAGCCATTTGTAATGTTGCTGTAATTCCCATGATTCATTAAACAGGAATGGAAAATGATAACATTTCCCCTGGAAAGAACCCTCTTCTCGGAGCCGCACGCTGCGTTCATTTGGCTCAGCTATTTGATTGACTAAGCATCTTGTTGTGCTGATGTGAGGAAGGCTCACGCCCAGCGCCATTTGCTTTTACATCAGCTGAGGAGGAAGCAGGAGACGGGTCCCTGGGGTGGAGGCAGGGTTTGACCTTGGAAGTGGATTTACTGTCCAGCCTTGGGGTGGCTCAGTCAGGCATCTTCTGCAGGATGAGGCCATTCGGGGCTGGGAGTTCGTTGGACCAAGTCCTGTTCAGCATCCTCTCCTCCAGGAAGAGAGTACTGGGCTTGGATCTGTCTGTGTTTGAGTCCCATGCTGACCCTACCCAGTCTTGGTGGGGTACCCACTTTGGAAGGTCACACAGCATCTAGCCCTCCTCAGAACAAGCCCTGGGAACCCTGGCTGCTTACTCATACCCCCTTTGCTTCATGTGGCCTCAGGCTTTTCACTACCCAATCTCCAGTCTGGAACCTGGGTATGGCCTTGCCTTCTTTCTAGGTAGTAGCCAGGTGCTGGGGAGTCTTGGGACAGAACCATCCAGTGCCTGTTCTGACTCAGCCTACCATCTCCTGCCCTCCAGCCATCCCATACATCACTCCCATACCCAGCAAGGCCTCTGCAGTACCATTGTCACTGTCCTGCAAGGCCACCTCATAAACTCCCTGTTCCTCACAGGCTCACTCCAGATACTACTGGGTGTGTTCAGGGCCTTTTTCTTTCCTGCTTACTTTCAACCCCCTCCCCCATACTGGTTTCCCTGTCCCATGTACCCCAGGCCTTTGAGAATTCCCAGGGTCCTATGGCCCACTCATGCTTCCTCTTTGCATGGCCCCAGATGGAAATGCTCCTGCCTGCCTTTGTCCTCGAAAGCCCCTCCAGCCTCCTGCCTGTATGGTCTCTGTGAGCATGGGCTGTGAATCACACTTACTTCTTGGTTCACAGCTGGAAGTTGATTGGGTGTGTGGCAGTTCCTCAAGAGAGACTCAAGAGACTTCTGTTGCCACACTGTCCCCACTCTCTAGTCTTGCAGGACCAGTCATCAGGACTGTCCTCTCGGGGAAACTGGGACTTGCTGAGAGTCAGTGATGCAGCTTGGATGCATCCCCAGGTTTCTCAGGTGACAGACACGGTCCCTGCTGTGGTGGCAGAGGGCACATCACCCACAGATTCCTCAAGTAATGTCTCCTGAGCTGGTCATTGTCCATTGCTGAGGCCATAATGTCACCAAGTTGCCTGACTCAGAACTGCTCTGAAACTTTCTACCACCCCACCCTATAGAGTGGCCTTCCTAGAAATGCCATTGACAGAAGCCTGGCAGGGGAGAGGCCAGCTGAGAGCCCCCCTCCCACGTGTGATACCAGGAGCAGAGCTGCTCACCTTGAGTGGAGAACAGGACTCAGGAGCAGGACTCTAGACCTGGTAGATCCAAGGATGCTGAGACTGCAAGGTCTCCCCCTACTATCCTCCCATCCCCAGTACTCTCAGGCAATCAGCAGTGGCCAGAGAATGCCGAGCATTCTGAATCTACTCTAACTATGAACCCCAGACAAGAGGTTTTGGGGCTAGGTTCTCCTAGCAGAACTTAACCCATCCTGGCTAGCTGTTTGATGAATTTACAAGGGTAAGAGCTGGTCTTTGCCCAGCGCTCGAGTGAGCCCTTCTTTGTGGTCCAACAGGGAAGGCCGTTTACCTGCTCCTTGAATACTCCCTGGGGTAGGGAGATTCTGGATCTGAACACCAGCTCCAAATGCAAGTAGCTTATTGTAGAGGTGACCAGGAAATGTGATGGTGACAGGGCAGTGAGGCAAGGTAGCAGAAGAAGCTATAGAGTGTCGTGTGTTTACACGGTGGGCATTGAGAGTGTAATTGCAGGTGACAGTGTGGTCTTGCCCACGAGGCTGGACAATTGGAGTAACGTGCAACATAGCACGTCAGAACTCGGGGTTATTGATGGAAAAGTAGACATAATAGCATAGAGGGTAGATATCTGCCCACTTCTAGTTCATTAAAAGCTTATTATAAATATAAAGGCTGTGTGTCTTTTATCTGGGAACTGAATGATCAAAGGCAGGGTGGAAACCCCCACTGAGATTAAATAATTACCATAAGGAAGGACTGTGGCTGTCATCTCCTTGATGGCAGGAGCGTACAGCCAGGACAGTTTCGGTAGCAGAGTAGAGTGGACGTGAAGTGGGCTGGGCTCTAAAACCCCTGGGCCTGTCTTCTGGACCCCACCTCCTCAAGTTTCCATAACCTTTTAAAGTTGGGAACTGAGTGTTTAAACACACAGCCTTGCAGGAGTGTGGTGGAGTGGGGGGTGCATTTTATATTTAAAATGTGACGTCTGGGGACCAAGGCTACAGCATATGACCTAGGAGGGATGTTTAGGGGCTGCACCATCCCAGAAGGCACCCAGGACACACTGAGGGCCAGGCTAGCAGGGAAGGGGTGAAGGGAATGGCAGCAGGGAGGGAGCAACAGCGAGAGACCAAGAACAGCCACGAGCTAATATCTCACCACAGACCTCTGTATCCCAGTGCTCAGAACACCCAGGATGTGTTGGTCTCATTGGGGCTCTGCTGGAGGAATGCAGCCTGCCTTGCACCTAGAACCCGCCTGTGGTCATTCCCCACATCACCTCCTCCAGGAAGCCTTCAAGGATTCTGCCCACAGGACAGACCCTTGTCTTCTTTGATGTCTTAACATTTTGGATTCCTCTTGGACTATTTGGGTTCCCTTAGAAAATGAACACTTAAAACATTTAAGCCTGCATGCTGGGAGACATCTGCATACTATACCTCTTTTAATGGATATTTTATTTCAATATTTCTATGTTGAGTGACATAAGACAAGTCCATACAATATAACAAGTAATTTGAAAGAAGCCATGCATATAAACAATAGTCTGGTAAAAAAAAATAGAACTTTGTAATTGATGTGATAGAACTGGAATTTGAACCCAAGTCTGGCTGGCTTAGGTTGTGATCACCCAATAACTACCCAATAAAAACACACAGTACTCAGTTTAATGTGAATTTTGGGTAAACTAGAAATACCTTTCTAATAAGCTTATCTGAAATTCACACTTAATGGAGTGATATTGTGTAGGCATGTGTCTCCCAGAGGTTCCTGTAGTAAAGGCTGGGTGCCCAGGGTGGCATTACTGGGTGTGGGTTGAAGAACCTTTAGGGGGTTCTTAGGACGTTGGGGGTGTGCCTTTGTGGGGATTGTGGCACCCTGGGCTGTTTCTTTCCTGTGTATCTTCCAACCATGATACCCTGCCTCATCTGATGTGCAAAGTCAGGAGACCTTTGGGTTGCAAACTGAAACATTCCACACTGTGAGCCAGGGGAGACCTTTCTTCTCGTGCAATTCTCTCAGGCGTTCTGTCATAGTTACCAACTATAAGCCAATAGGTGGAGCATCCTGTGTGGGCCACAGTTCATGGCCTTCCTGCATGATGACTGAGCCTGGGTGTCTCATTTCTCCTTAGGATGACCTTATAGGACACACCTTGGCCTTTTTCACATCAGCTCCCCAACAAACACCCCAGGCCGGGCTTAGACGGTGATCAGGGAATGCTGCATGTGTGTGCTGGGCTCCGGGAAGACTTTGGCCAGTTTTGACTGACTTTGGTCCAACTTCTTTCATTAACAGGCCCTGTCTGTGTGTTTTCAGAGATAATGTGGTCCCTAGATATGCTTCTGGTTCTTCCAGCTTCTAGATTCAGTTCACGGTCAACTTACTCAAGATCCCTGGTCAACTAAAGCCTTCTCTGATTCCAGCTCCAACCCTAATCTCTATTCCATCTGCAGACTGCTGAAGTCTGAAGGCTGCAGTAGCCCACAGGCCCTAGCTCAGCCTTGGCTTCTCTTGGGCTCCCCCCTGAGGACTGGCCCTTCAGCCCCACCACAGTGGCAGACATTCAAAGTCAAGCAACAAGGACCTGACTGTCACTGGCCCAGCTCTGCTTGAAACTTGTCTGTAGATGGGAGACTAACTGTGTCCGAGATACCTTTGAAGTGCTAGCCTGGACACTTGAGACTGCTTCCTATCAGCTTTGCCTATGAGGCCTCAGACCCTCTGAACTAGTTTGGGAAATCCTGGCACAAGGTTGGCTCTCTTCTGCAGCAGCTGTGTACTCGGGTGGTGTACAGCTACATGTGTGTACTGAATGTCATGCTCATGTGTGCCTCTCACTGGTGTGTCTTGGACACCTCCACATCTTTAGACCACACTGGGAATGCATCCGCTTCTGAGCCTTCCACAGGAGGGACCTGCATAAACTGGAGTATGTCCAGAGGAGCTACTGAGGGTTGGAGGAATTTATGATGAGGAAGGCTCTCAGGAAAGGTGAGCAGCAAACTCTACTTCCCACTATGGTTGCAGAGGGCAGGACAGAGGTTCTCTGTACCTGCTAGAGTTCTGTGCCCTCAGATCCAGCTCACTGCTGATTAAAAATGCCTGGAAAAGATTTGCATCCATAATGAACATGTACAGAATCCCTCTTGTTATTATTCCCTAAACAATATGGCATGACAATTATTTACAGGGCATGTACATTGTATTAGGCATCTGCAGCAATCTAGAGATGCCTTCAAGCATGCAGGGGCATGTGTAGGCTATATAAGATGCTGTGCCATTTCCTATAAGGCCCTTGGACATCATGGTTATGGGGGATGTCCCATAATACGGAAGGGCAACTGAACTCTATCCAAGTCAGGGTTGGGGGTCATGGCAAAACCATGTCCTGGGCCATCATCTCCCATCCTGGGATGTCCTCTGATAACCAGAAGCCATGAAATGATGTGTTTCAGTTCCCTGAGTCAGAAATGGACAGGCTGCTGGGAAAGAAATATGCCTTTTGCAAACAGCTGCTCAGGCTGGAGGCTTCCTCTCCCCATGCCTTGCCTTCCCCTCAGAACAGTGTGGTCTGACCCAAGGCAGGCCAGGCAGGGTTGGGGACACAGTTTCCTTTTCTTTTTTTACTCTGGGGGAAAAGGGGGAGAAAATCCTATCTCTCTACTTCTGAAGACCCCGGGACCCTGTGGCCTCCTGGAGCTGCCTGTATTCTGTACCCTTGTGCCACACTGCCTGTCCCTCAGCTCAGATTACTTCCATAACAAGTTTATTAATTTATATTTTATATTTGTATTATACTATGTATTTATATTTAACAAATACTATTTTATAAATAATATCTTTCTATGTTGCCCACATCAGTTTTGAATTCATAAGCTCAGTTGCTCCTCCTGCCTCAGCCCCCCAAGTAGCTGGAATGGTAGGCATTTACCATCATGTCCAGCTTTAATAAGCATTTCTGAAATGCTTGAGGTATCTTTCTATGTGCTCGCGAGCACAGCGTACTAAAACCTTGTTCCTCTACAGCACCATCTGGGAGACACGGGAGATGACACACTCACTAGCAAGTGAAATCAGAGTGTGTTAGAGGTTCTGAGTTTTGTGGAGAAGAATGAAGCTCTCATGCACATGGTGAGAGCCGATCCCTCACGATGGGTGTGGAGCGGCAGAGTCTACGACCGCACATAGTAACCTCAACATTTTGCTTTCACTTACTGGGCACCATCACCAGCCAAAGACCCTGGGAGTTTGACACCTATTCTACTGAATAGACCAGGAAGCTGAGGCTGGAGAGTGCATGACACTGTCCAGAGTGACACAGACCACAGCGCTGCCGTTCAGACTGGTGAGAAGCACCCCTCACCGTACTCTTACTTCTTCCGAGTTCATCAAAGTGAGGAAGATGAAGCCATCACTTGTGGTTATCCCCACATCAGGGGAGATTTGAATAAAGGCCCCTAGGAGCCTCCTGGAAGATAGCCCTACGATCAGAGCTTCTACTTGGGTGTGGTGGTAGTATCTGCAATCCCAGCACCCCAGACATGGATGCAGGGGAATCATGAGCTCAAGGCCAGCAAAGCACTGCTTCAGAACACACAAAACCCAACATGAAACCTATCAGCCCTCCTCAAGCTTCTCTTGAATTTCCTTGTCTTCACAGTTAGGTTTTCTCAGTTTTCCAGCGTCTAGGCACCCTTAGGGTGTTTGGAGTTTCCGTGGGACCATACCAATTTCTGCCTACATCTTGCCTCCCACCCTGAGAAATTTTTAATGATTGAGTCCTTGATAACAATCTGTCTTTCTACCTCATCATCAAAGAGTACCTTCATCCCATTTCTTCAATTGTCTCCTATATGGGGTTGAATGTGTCCCCTCCGACCAAAGCCATAGGCTGATGTTGTCATCCCTGGTTCCTCAGAATGTGATAGTGTTTAGAGACAGCATTTTGATAATTAAGTGAAATTGAGTTCTAGTTTGTTTGTTTGAGACAGGGTCTCTCTGTGTATTCCTGGCTGTCTTGGAACTCCCTGACTGGCCTTGAACTCACAGAGACCTGCCTATGAGTGCTAGGATTAAAGACATGTGCCACCCATCCTGAAAAGCAGTTCTTAGGATGGGCCCTAATCCAATATGGTGGCTTCAAACAGAAAGTGTGGAGGGTTGGGAATAAAGCTCAATGGTAGAATGTTTGCCTTATGTGCAGGAGGTGCTGGTTTCAATCAGAAAAAGTAGGGAAGGAAATAAGGCAGGAAGGGGAAAAAAGAAGGAAAGAAGTGAAGAAGGAAGGAAGGAAAGAAGGAAAGAAGGGAGGAAGGAAGGAAGGAAGGAAGGCAGGCAGGCATCCAGGAAGGGAGCGAGGAAGGATGACAGGCAGGCAGGGAGGTAGGAAAGGAGGAAGGGAGAAGAAGAGACTGGGATGCAAGCATCTATAGAGGTACAGCTAGTAGAGACAAGAGGGAGGACAGACAGTCCTCTAACAGCCTAAGAGAGGGATCCTAGGAGCCCTGTGGGTTCCTTGATCTGCAGTTCCAGCCTCAAGAGCTGTAGGGAAATACATTTTTGCTGTTTAAGCCATTCCGCTCTCAGAACTGCTATGGCAGCCATAGAAACTCTACCTTTATACCTCCCTTTCCCACATCTGTGGGCCACCGCTCCCTAGATGGGGCTCAGCCCCTGACCTCTGTGCTGCTTGGCCAGGTCTTGGGAATAGAGGTCACGGCTTGCTGGCATCCCATCTGCCAATGGCCTGTCAGAGCTGTGTTCCCCGGCTGACACTCCAATATGCAACCCTTCCGCCACGCCGCCCTCGCCACAAAGGCATTCCGCGCCCTGTCACTCCAATCTGCCTGCAGTCAGCAACACATTTTTGCTCCGGCAAGATTCCACAAAGCTGACATGGAGAAACATCGACTTTAGCCGAGACAGCTGCATTCCACCGCTCTGACATCTTCAGGTCCTGTGGACATCCCCAGAGCTCTGGTTCACCGGCCCCTCCTTATGCCGACCTGCTGGCCAATCGTGAGGCCTGACTAGCTTTCCTCCCCATCCCCTCCTGGCTAATGAGCAGTCCTTCTTCCCCACATGTCTCCAGCAGCCTGCTCATCACCACGACCTCTTCGTGCTCATTGTCACGTGGGACCCTCCTCATGGTCCTGACTCCATCCTGCTATGCTCACCCCGTGCCCTGTGCTAACTGCCTCTGCTCAGCTTTAGGCCCTTGGCGAGTGTTCAGCCACTCACACAACCTTCTGGGAGCCTCCTGCCTTCCACCTTATGTGTGAATTGCCCTTTTCTACCTGAGCACACGTGACCATCGCCTGGCAAGGGAGGTCTCTCTGTAGGTTGGCCGTGGCCCACTGAACTGGTTCTGTTCGTGACACTCTGACACCAGGAACATAGAATCTCCAGACACCATGACTGATTTTCTGTTTCTCTGGACATCAAGTGGGTATTTAGCCACCCACATCAACCCTGATGTTATCAAGCTGGAGTATCAGACCCTACACATTTAGGGATTCCATCCTCAGGCCTTGCACCTATTTGTGACACCAGGTTTAAGTTTGAAGCCTGCTGTGGGTTGAGGATACCCCTGCCTTTTACCACCCTCAAGACCTGGAATCTAAATTCAGCCATTGATATTAGCTGTGTGACCTTGACCCAGTCTAACTTGAAGTCTGAGCCTCAGTCTCTTCATCTAGGAATTAGAAGCAGCAAGATGGACCCAAGCATTGACGTGTGGAACAATGGAAGGCTGTGTTGGATGGAGGAAGTGCTTGGGAAACCTGGAGTCCAACCGCCTTGGCTTAGACCTAGGTACTGAATCTTACTAGCTGGATGGCCTTGGGATGGTTGCTAAATATCTCAAGGTGTGGTGTATAAAAATGGATTTTCCAGTGGTATTTACAGCTAGAATTATTCTGAGAATTAAGTGTCTTAGCATGATAGGAGCCCCAATCAGACTGCAGCACAGAACAAGTTCTATGTGAGCCTTAGATGCTAGTCCTAGTGTAGGCAACACATATGTTACACACATCACTGGTTCCGTTTGTATCTATGCTAGTACCATTAGTCCACATAATTGTAGTTTCAATTGAAACTTTGACTGCGGCGGGATGTTCTCACCAGCTGTAGCTAGCAATAAGTGTGACTGCACATGTCATCTCAAGCCCCGACCTCAATGCCCCTTCAGTGTCTCACCCATGTGTCCACAAAGCATAGATTGCACTGGGAGGAGAAACCCACCATCCATGAGAACCAGTCTTATTGCATTAGTTATGTAATGATTGCACCCAACCTTCAGGAAGTAGAGTCTCAGAGAAGTGAAGCCATGTGTGCCAGGTCACATGGGGGGGTGGGTAACAGCCACAGTTCAAATCCATACCTGTCTGACTCTAGTATTTGTATGTGATCAACTCTGCTTGTGCCTGGAGTTGTTCTGTTTCCAAAGTTTGGGGTTCTGCCAAGCCCCCTTTCAGTGCAAAGCCTTTCCTCTCAACACTCTCTTCCTGGAGACCCCCTCCCACATAGCCTTTCTCACATATCCCCTCCCACATACTCCCTCCCACATCCCTGTGTCATTTATCCTCCAGGTTTTTTTCTGCTGCCTAGCTAGTATTGTGGCAAGGTAAGTAGAATAGGGCTTAGAGAAGTATTTCAGTGATTAACAGCACTGGCTGCTCTTCCAGAGGACCCAGGTTCGATTCTCACCACCCATACAGCAGCTCACAACCATCTGTAACTATAGTTGCAGGAGGATCTGATGTCCTTTACTGGTTTTCGAGGGTACTGGGCATATACGTGGTGTCTGAGTTCAGGTTACTATTACTGTGATGTAACACCATGACCAAAGCAACTAGGGGAGGGAAGGGTTTATTTTAGCTTATACTTCCAGGTAATAATCCATCACCAGGGAAGTCAGGGCAGGAACTCAAACAGGAGGCAGGAGCTGATGCAGAGGCCATGGAGGAAGGAGTGCTGCTTACTGACTTCCTCCTCAGGGCTTGTTCAGCCTGCTTTCTTCTAGAACCCAGGACCACCAGTTCAGGGATGGCATTACTTGAAATTGGCTGGGCCCTCCCCTATTAGCCACTGATTAAGAAAATGCCCTACAGGATTGCCTACAACCCAATCTATGAAGGCTTTTCCTAATTCCCCGTCTCAGATGACTTTAACTTGTGTCAAGTTGAAATGAAACTATCTGGCACATGTGATACCCAGACATGCATGAGAACAAAACACTAGTCCTTGTAACAACATTTTTTTTTTTGAAAAAGAGTTTGGCAGAACAAAGCCAGACATTGTGACTCCTGCTTGTAACTCCAGCAGTTGGAAGGCTGAGGTAGGAGAATTATGAGTTCAAAGCCAGCCTGGGCTATATCTATCTCAAAAAGCAAAACAAAAACAAAAAATTAAAAACATAAAACTGAGAATGCCCTAAGATTTGCCACGTTAGTGGATCTCAGGTCCACATACATTCTGGGATCCTTTGTCTCCACCCCTCCCCCCGAGGCAGAAGGGAAGTCCTGGAGCTAGTGAGTAGGAGGACCTAACAGTCAGATGGAATCCCACCTCTTGCTCTGGGGCTGCACGGCCTTGGGTGTTCATGATGGGGTGGTGTACTGGCTAGTCTACGTCATACACAAACTAGAGTCATCTGAAAGGAGGGAACCTCAGTAGAGAAGTTGCCCCCACACTATCCAGTTCTAAGGCATTTTAACAAGTGGTAATTGATGGGGGAGGGCCCAGCCCTTTGTGGGTGGTGCTGTCCCTGGGCTTGTCGTCCTGGTTCTATAAGGAAACAGGCTGAGCAGCCATAGGGAGAAAGCCAGTAAGTAGCCCTCCTCCATGGCCTCTGTATCAGCTCTTATTTCCAGGTTCCTGTCCTGTTTGAGTTCCTGTCCTGACTTCCTTTGTTGATAAATTGTAATATGAAAGTATAAGCTAAGTAAACCCTTTTCTCCACAACTCGCTTTTTGGTAATAGTGTTTCATCTCAGCAATTGAAACCCTAACTAAGACAGATGGCTTGACAGATAATGGGCAGAAGCTGCTCTATAGAAGGCACAGAGCATGTGTGTGGTGACCCTGATATGTGAATGGCACAGTCACACGATTCTACCTCTTGCTGCTGAGGCAGTCCCTCCATAGTACAAGATGGTTACATGTCCTTGGGCTGTGAGTTCCTAGGGGACACAGTTATTTCTGAGTCCCTTGTACTCACCCCTTTTACGTAGGGTATGACATGGATCTGTGGAACAAAGTTTGGGCCTCAGTTCAGGCACTACTTCTTGCCCTTTGAACTGTCACATGACCTCACCACATCATCATGGAGCAATTTCCTCTGAAATGAAAGATTTCTTTCCAGAGGGAATCTCCATAAGACTAATAAAGTTGTAAGGAAGGCTCAGGAAATAAGCAACTCACAAGTCTTAGGAAGTCCCTGAAACTTACCACAAGTCTCCACCCTCCATAAAGTCATGTAAGTAGTAAAGACTGCTGAGAAGAAGAGAATATTCTTCCTGTTGAGTTATCTGTAGGTTGTGCAAAGGGTTGCAGCTTTCATCATCTGTCACCCAGTCTGGGGTAGACTTTTAGTAATGCAGCTGCCTTTGCATTCATGCTCCTGTGAGTAACCTCTTCCTCATACTGTGGTAAGTGACCCTAGTAAACTCATGAGTTCACCAGTTTGGTGGTATTACTTTGGTCTGTTGTTGGTTCCCTCTCCAGTAGATATTTGTTCATGTCTCCCCAGGTACAGCATCAGACAACACACACCTGACTGCTTTGTCTACACCCATTTCATGGTTTCCTGGGAGGACTTAGCAAGCAAGCTTGTGGGACCAATTTGTTTACAGTCAATAATGATCCCATCTGCATCCAGCTTGGTACTGGTCCTCAAGTCAGCTGACCAGTACACCATCCCCTTCTCCCTCTCTTCTGGGCTTGACCATCCTCCAGATCCAGGATTCTGCCTCTCTGTCACCTGGGCCCTGCCCTCAGCACATGTGTCTGCTGTTTTATAGGCAGCCTTTGACCTACAATGGTTCAACTTCTGACTTTTACCTTAATGGTGGTACAAAAGCGATTCGCATTCAGTAGCAGCCACACTTCTGTAGAGAGTCTTGATTTTCTCCACCTAGCCGTTTGCAGCGTGCTTCTCTTCCTTGATGCAGGCGAGCAGCAGTGAGCACATCACCGGGCAGCCACACACTGATGAGGGAAGACAGCTGATGTTCTGCAGTGTCTGCATCCCGAGCTGGGACACTCAGCCGGCCAGGTGCATTCATGTATAAGATGCACTTTTGGTCTCTGATCATGTCCACCTGTGACAGGCTGCAATTCCCACTGTAAGGTGGAGGGACACCTATGTATAGAACACGTTCTTAGGAAACTATATCCCACCCACCATGAGGTCCATGAATGTAGCACCCCCCCACTTCCTTACTTTCTCTTTGAGTCAAATCTAGAAGTAATAGTCTAGACAGTTCATTCAAATCCTGACTTTGTAGCTGCTCACCTTGGCAAGTTACATTCTTTCTCTGTGCCTTGATTTCTTCACTTGTAAAGTAGCTTAATAATCTTCCCCTCTCCAGTGCCTAAGACGATGGATGGAAAGAGTCCATGCTTGTTACACACCTAGTGCAGCCTGGCACAGTAACAGCTGAATGCAGAAGCCACTGCTATTCATGTGGCTTTGGTTGTATCGGAGGAGCCTTGCCTCCCATACTGTCCTCAGCTGGCTGCAACCTGGTTCCTTGCCACCACCTACCAAATGCACTACAGTTTGAATCACCCACCACCTCCCAGGGGTCACTCCACCCACCTTCCAGGCATCGACTTCTCTGCAGTATTTGATAGGACCGGAAGTAATTGAGAGGAGTGGTGGCTTCAGAAGTCCCAGGGGAACATAAGCCCGTGGTCAGGTGAGCCCATGGGACAGTCCTAGGGTGAAAAGGGCACATAATACAGGATATTTCTGTCCTCACTACGTGGCCTGGCATACTGAGGGCAGCAGGGGGTGGTGACCAGATTTCTATTACCCCAGAGCAGCACCTGGGGTGAAAGACCAGCAGGACTGAGAGAGTGCTCCCTGGGAAACAGCACCTTGTGTGAACAGCTGGGAGAAGGTGCCCAGGGTGTGTGTGTGTGTGTGTGTGTGTGTGTGTGTGTGTGTGTGTGTGTGTGTGTCGGGGGATATTAACCCTCCATGCTCAGTCCCCAGGAGGAGGCGTTTCCCTTTCAGCTCCCACAGTCTAACTCCTGCGCCTCACAGACTTGCCTAGTTTGATCTCTTATTTATTACAGAGAATATTCCCTGTCATGGTGAGTGGAGGGGAAGGAGTGTTGGAAGCCTCGGTTTTCACTGCTGACCTCACAGCTGGCCTGCTGTAGACCCTGGGCCTCCGACAGCCATCCCAACGCTCTTCCTTTCTCCATCCACTGTTTTCATTCATCAAGTGCGTCAAGCACTCTGTGCACCAGGCCTGATCCAGGTAGAGGACTAGAGCAAGCCTGGAAAAAGCCTGTGTCAGGCTGGGTGACAGTCCTGAAAGCCTGATCCTTACCCACGGCTCAGTACCTGTGTCTCTTCTCTTAGATGGCAGTGTAGACCATGCAGACCACTTAAAGGATCTTAGAGTAGAGGGGAGGAGGGTGTCTTTCAGCCTAGTTGGGTAAAACCAATCAATATCTTCACAGGCTTCTTGGAGGTGAAGGTGGCCAGAGCTTTGGCACAGAGGAGGTGATGTAAACAGAGTGAATGACACTAGAGTTCTTTGGGCGTGGAAGAGGGGTCTGTACACCAGGGAGAGCATGCAGCTATTAGATGCTGAGAAGGTCAAGAAACAGACCCTCTCTTTGGAGGTTCTAGAAGGAACTAGCCTGATGTACCTTCCCCTTAGCCTGGTGGAACTGATTATGAACTTCTGACCTCAGAACTGTAGCAAAGCACATGAATGCTTTAAGTCATTGTTTATTTAGGGTTTTGTTGCTGTGAAGAGATTCCATGACAACTCTTAAAATTCCAAGGGCAACTCTTAAAAAGGGAAACATTTAATTGGGGCTGGCTTACAGTTTCAGAGGGTTAGCCCATTATGGCCATGGTGGGAAGCATGGCGGTATGCAGGTAGACGTGGTGCTGGAGAAGGAGCTGAGAACTCTACAACCAGATCTGAAGGCAGCAGGAAGAGAGTGACACTGGGCCTGCCTTGAGCTTCTGAAACCTCAAAGTCTGCCGTCATGACACACTTCCTCCAACAAGGCCTCACCTTCTCCAACAAGGCCACACCTCCAGTTATGCCACTTCCTGAGTCTATGGGGCCACTTTCATTCAAATCACCACATTCCACTTCCTGCCTACTACAAGTCATAGCCATATCATAATTCGGAATGCGTTTAGTCCAACTTCAAAAGTTCTCATAGCCTATAACAATCTCAACCCTCTTTAAAAGTCTACAATGTCTTCTGTGTCTCATGCAATCTCTTAACTGTAATCCTCTATAAGATCAAAATATAAAAGCAGATCACAAACTCCCAACATATAACATCACAGGATATACATTACCATTTCAAGGGGGGTGGGGGGGAGAACAGTGAGGAAATACTGAACTAAAGCAAGACTGAAAGCCATCTGAGCAGACTCCAAACTCTGTCTGATGTCAAAGCACTTTTCAGATTTCCATTTCCTTTCAGCTTTGTTGACTGCAGCACACTTCTTTTTCTTGGGCTGGTCCCACTTCCTGTTTACAGCTATCCACAGCCGGTATCCCACGCCTCTGGCATCTCCAACATCTTGGGGTCTCCAAGGCAATCCAGGCTTCATCTTCACAGCTTCACCCAATGACCTCTTGAGGCCTCCATGTGGAGAAACTCCTGATACACGTCTGGCTTCACTGGCTTTTCTTATTTGCAGAAGGAGATTTTGTAACTCCTTTCTTGTATTCTTGACTCTAAATCCAGGTGCCTGAAACTGCCAAATTCTCCTGTTTTCTGGGACTACAGCATAGCACCCATGTTCAAGTATGTTTTTTACCAGCTTTCTGTTTTTGATGGTTTCCTTCACTGGCCGATCTTGGCTGTCCTGATATTTGCTCTACAGACAAGGCTGTCCTCAAACACAAAGATCTGCCTGTCTCTGCCTCCACAGTGCTAGGATTAAAGGTGGGTACTACCAGACCCAACACTAAACTCTATTTTAATTCTTTTTTACAAACTGGAAGCTTGGCTGGGTGAGGTCTTGCCCTAAGGTCTCCATTTCCTTCATTCCATTTTATATCAGGCTTTAAAAAAGAAAATCTGGAGGTCTGGAGACATAGCTCAGTGGTTAAGAGCACTGACTGCTCTTTCAGAGGTCCTGAGTTCAAATCCCAGCAACCACACGGTGACTCACAGCCATCTGTAATGATATCTGATGCCCTTTTCTGGTGTGTCTGAAGACAGTGACAGTGTACTTATGTATAATAAATAAATAAATCTTAAAAAAAACAAAACAGAAAATCTTTTTAACTCCTTGAACACAGGACTTAGCTCCATTCTACTTCCTGGTCCCCCCCCCCGCCCCACCTCCCACCATTTTCCCCTCAAACTGTACATTTTGTATCTTCCTGTGCTCGGCTAGCGCCTTTTCATTATAGATTTTCATCAGAGTAAACATTAATAACCACATGACAGAGTCAATACTAGGCTGTTCTGAGATTTTCTCTGCCAACTTTGTAATTAATCCAAAACTCTTCAATTTAGCCTCAGACGGACTCTTTGAACAAGAGCAAAAGGCAGCCACATTCTTTGCCAAACTATCACAAGAACAGTAGTCTCTAGGTCACATACTAAAATTCTACTCTGAAACCTCTTGAGCTGGATCCCCGGAGTTCAAATCACCCTCAGTACCACCGTCTTCCATGGTCCTACTAGTATGACCCATTAAGCCCCATTTAAAGCATTCCACTGCTTCCCTAATCCAAAGCTCCAAAGTTCACATTTCTCAAAATCAATCAACCAACCAATCAATCAATCAGTCAGTCAATCAATCAATCAATCAACCAATCAATCATGGTCTGGCCTATCACAGTAATATATCACTCCTGCAATGGGTTTTATTGTTATTAAGAGACAACATGACCATGGCAACTCTTATTAAAAAAAAAACATTTAATTGGTACTGGCTTACATTCGGAGGTTTAGTCCATTATTTTCATGGTGGGAAGCTTGGTGGCAGGCAGGCAGACATGGTACTGGAGAAGTAGCTGAGAGTTCTCCATCTGGATCATCAGGCAGCAGGCAGAGAGTGCCACTGGCCCTGGCTTGAGCTTCTGGAATCCACTCCCAGCAACTTCCTCCAACAAGGCCACACCTCCAATAATGCCATTCCCTACGAGTCTGTGAGAGCCATTTTCATTCAGACCAACATAGTCACTAAATACACAAGTTCCTCACAGTGGCAGTAGCACATAAATTACTGCCCTCAGGCTCCTCATCAGTTGTCAACAAATGGATGTGTTTGTGAGGATGTGACCCACCCAGTTGGGTTGTAGAAGGGACTAGGAAAGCTCCCCCTTGGAATTCTTTGCTGAGCTAGATCTTAAAGAATGTTAAGGCCTCCCTGAAGTGAAATGGACTTGGGACCAAAGAAGAGTGGGTGCAGAGTGAAATCTGGTATGTGAGGTGACTGGAAACAGATGGGTAGCTTGGGAAGCTGGTGAGCAGAGGCTCAGAGCCATGGAGATGAGGCAGGAAAGGTAGCTGCAGCTAGCTAGGGCATCTTCGTGTGAGAAGGTTGCGATGGTAATTAACCCCACAGAGAATGGGAAGCTATTCTAGTGAGTGACATGAAAGGCTTCAAATCGCAGGTCTGCCCCAGACTTGTTGCTAGGTGACTTGGAGATCTTTCCATCAAGGCCTCAGTATGTTTCCCCAACTTTAAGATACTAGTTCAGTTGCACATATTGTCTGGGATACTAATTATGTAAATTGATTCTGTGTCAGTTCTGAGCCTGAGTCTTGAGAGACCTTGCACATTTTGAGAGGAGGCTGTGCCCTTGAGGTCCAGACTAGAGCAAACTCTCTGGGTCTCCCCCAGACCATGAGTGGCCCGCTCAAGGCCAATTAACCTTAACCAACCTACAGGTGCATATACTATGATGACAGTGATTGTGAGCCCTGCAGCCTTGGGGAGGTTTGTTATGTAGCAATAAAAATTTAATATCTCAATTATGGAAAGAGATAGAGAAGGGGTGGCCACAAAAGAGACAAGAGGACCAAGGAGAACCACTGCTCTCCAGAGAACCAAGGGAGAGGTACACCAGCAATGGGAGATCCAGGAGATTGAGTAGAACTTAGATCTGGCCATGGAACAGTTTTGAATCACACAGAGACAGCAGTACTGGCTGCTGGGGTCCTGAAGGTAATGGGACAGAGAAAATGAGAGAGGAGGCAAGTCCTTTAAAGCTGGTGGTTCTGGAGGAGCAGGGAGAGGGTAAGGTGTCATGTAGGTGTTTTCCAAGGATGGAGGTACTAGCTGGGTTTGTTGGTTCTGAAATAGTCTGTTAGGCTGTGAAAACAATTACATGGAGGTGGGCATGATGGCCAATGCCTGTAATCATAGCACTCAGGGGCTGAAACTCAAGGCTAGTCTGGCACACACACACAGTGGGTTCCAGGTCTGCCTGGGCTATCTAGTGAGACCCGGTCTCAAGAGACAGACCAATAACCAAAACAAGGAGTACTGTTGAGCAACTGACTGGATCGTAGAGGCTGAGCATTCCAGGTGAGAGGCAAAAGGACCAGAGCCAGTTCAGTGGTCCAGGGCAGAGATGCTGGCGGCTCTGTTCAGAATAGGAGCTGAGCAGGTAAATGGCTGAAAGAACTGGCCTATTTGATATATGTGCTCCCCATCCCCACCCCCCTTTTCCCCATTGAGATGAAAAGGCCTTGGCAATGGACTGGGCTGTGTGAGCATGCCTATGTGGAGTGAAGGGAGAATAGCTTCACTTCCAGGATTCCCCCTGGAAGCTGAGTGAGGAGTAGAAACAGCCTTTGCAGAGAGTGATGGCATGGACTCATTTTGCTTCAGGAATGTTGGGTCAGATACTTGTTGGAAATACCCAAGCAGACGTGAGGGAGGTCATTGAGAGTGTGGGACAGGCAGCAGGGACAAGGTCTCAGCTGGAGATAAATTCAGAGGTCTCAGTGAACTTGGAACATTTAAATGCATGACACCCGCGGAGAGTTGTGTGGAGAGGTGAAGGCTGATAGGTGGGTGGGTGGAGTTCAAACTAATACCAGAAGGACAGTGGCCTTGGCTCTCTCCCTTTGCATGGCAGTGGGCAGAGCCAGGAGGCATGCCTGGCACATAGGAGGTGCTCACATTGTGAGAAGAATGTCCTAGGTGTAGAAGGGCCAAGGGCTGAGTCATATGAGGATAGGTAGCATTCTGCATCCTGCTCACCTGTGTCCTTGTCTGATACTGTCTGGAAGACCCAGGATGGAGACTCTCAGCAAATCTCCCTGTTCTTACTGCCAAGCCATTGGCCACTGTGTGTGAACCACCTGTGGCCAACCTATCTTTTGAGCTCCTGTCCGCTGGAAGGCTGAGAGATCCCTTTAAATCTTTGTAGTTTCCCTGGACAGAAAGAGGACTGAGGTGGTATCCCTCAAGTGTAGTTTGAATCCTGGGAAATTAATTGTTACACCCCGCCCCCCAATGCCCGCACCTTCCCTATTCACAAAAGGAAGACCCCTGCTGGCAGGTCCCCCACCCCCACCCCCAATCTGGCTCTCCAGGATTTCTTGGACTTTTTTGCATGCCTTATGAGAATTCCCCCGGCATTTGGAGATGTATCACAGGCTTTTATTCTTTGTGATCCAATCCTGTTGGCTTTCTTTCTTTCTTTTTTTTTGGCAGCCAGGCAACTAGAGCTTTGATGGTTCCCATGGGGCTGTAACTCTGCCCCAGCCAGTGCTGTTTTTCTGGACAGACTTCCCTGTAAGTTACTCCTGGGGAAGCAGAAGCAAGAGGGAGCTGGCCATGCCAGAAAGGGACAAAGTGGACCCCGGAGAATTCCCAACAGGAGGGCAGGAAAGTCTAGGAAATCCTGGAGAGGGGAGGGTGGGAAACCTACCAGCAAGCCCAAAGTCCACACTTTGTAAAACAGTTGGACAAGTGCACCAAAAAAGAGCGCCTTCATCCCATCACACTGGGAACCACCAGGGAACGTCGGGCCTTCCCACTGCTCCTCCCTAGGACTCTCCAGGCACTGGCTGTCTCTCCCTTCGCCTCCAAAGCCCTGGCCAAAGGCTAGCAGCAGTTTATGAAGAAACTGCTTTCGAAGGCACCTTTTCACATGGGATAGTCACCCATCAGACTGAGGTTTGTTTTGACTCACCTTGGCACAGCCAGGCCCCTAGATGCCCCTCCTCTCTGCTTCCCTAGTGGCGAAGTCTATCCAGAAATCATACATTCTCATCAGTCCACCATCCTGTCTATCTCCACTTTGGCTTCTTATTGGCCATATGACAGCAGCAGCCCCTGACTGCCAAGGATGTTCAAAGATTAGATGAGGGGGTTGGAGAGATGGCCTGAGGACCCTGGCTTGGTTTCCAGTACCCATTTAGCACCTCACAATCATCAGTCACTGCAGATCTAGGTGATCCAAATGTGCTCCTCTGATCTCTGTGGGCACCAGGCATGGATGTGGTACCCATTCTTACAGGTAGACAAAAGACTTATACACATAAAAAGGAATAAAATCTAAAAAAGATTACATGAGATAGCATGTCCCAGAGGTCCCTGTAAGCCCTGGCTGACCATCGTTTCTGTCTATCATCCTTTCATTCCTGTTATTTCTTCCCCTCTCTTCTACCTTTAGGCCGTGAACCCCTCGGGAGTACCATAACTGAGGCCTGAGCTTCCCATGGAAGATGGAAGACTGCCACTGCTGTTCTCATCCGAAGCCAGCTCCAGCTCACCTCTAGAGGACCAGCCATCTGTCTTTATCTAGAATGGAAGGGCTCTTGATTCATAGACTTTCAGGCCTGACCCCAGGAAAGTGCCAGGCAGACCAGGCCTGGTCACCTTGCTCAGTGGCTCTCTGTGGGCACTCTGGGGCCAGGATCAAGCTCCGCCCATGCTGTCTCTGACTTACCTGGGACAATGGGCTGGGACCTTTTTATGGCTGATGGTTGCAGCCCTAAGCCAGGGCCTCGAATATGTAGGTTCATGCCTCACTCATTCCAGGGCCTCCTAGCTCCTACCCCTTGCAGGTAATCAGAGCTGCACAGGCGACCCTAAAACCATCAAAGCTGTCAGCAACGGCTCTTTCACACCAATGGTCACTGATAGGCCCAGTCATTTTCTATCAGCTGGTTTACCGGATGCCACAGAGTCATATGCAAGTCAATTACCATGCGTTTCTCCAGGGACACATATCCAATCTGGGTCAGCTACTATAGTATGCAGAAACTTCGAGGATTCACCTGACAGCTCCTGGCTGCCTGGAAGGCCTTTTCGTCTTTGCTGTGCCAGCTGAGGCTGGGCCTCAGCTCCAGGAAACAGACTTCTATCCCCAGGACACTGGATGGTGGGAAAGGGCTTATGTGAATGAGTCCTTGGGCTCCCCTGGACAGGCATGACCTATGGGCTTTGAGGTCTTTGACTCAGGAAGATCTGGTATTCATTGCTAAAGTCTCCATTCACTTGCTGTGTAACCTCAGGGATAGTAACCACCTGCTCTGATCCTGCTCCATTTATAATCTGTAGCACTGATCTCTGGTCAACATGACATCACTACAGAAGCAGCACCGGTCTTGATGTGTGGTGGTGCCCTTCTGTGGCCTGGGAGTGGATCCTGGGCTTCAGACATGCTAGGCAAGATGTCTGCCACTGAGCTACATCCTCAGCCTCTCTTTACTTTTACTTTGAGACAGGTCTCACTAGGTTGCCCAAGCTAGCCTTGAAGTCACTCTGGAGTCCAGCCAGACCTTGAAATTGCAATCTTCCTGCCTCAGACTCTGGCCTGAGTTACCACACCCTGCTCCCTGGGCTGCCCTCAGCTTCCTTTGGTTATCTGTGAGCTGGGCCGGGAATGTCTACCTCAAAGGAAGTTGGGGTGGATCCAGTAGGACACTAGACACAGTATCACGGTGTATGCAGATTGCTGAGCACCCCGCAGCAGCAATGGAAGGTCTTGATGACGAGGCTTTTAGGGGATGAAACAGTTCTCTGTTTTTCTTTAATACCATGGTGGGGGAGAGGGGCAGAACTGGAGAGGATAATCTGCATGCTTCACATCGAAGCCTGGATAAGAACTATGCATGATAAAGGCCCACTGTCCAATCGGCTGGGCTGCTGGGTTCTTCTCACTGTGCCCTCCCACCCTGCCTGGCTGCATTGATTTACTTGAAAGTTTTAATGGGTTATAATTGGAAAAGGCCTGGGTGAGATTTGCATATTGATTTGACATTTAAGTATATGATTAAATAAAAGCTGACTGAGGTCATCACTTGACTAAATTGGCTTAATGAGTGTTGATTACCCTGTGCATGTTAATTTCATTTACTCTGATTACCCCATCTATCTTTCCCAGAGATCTATCAGCACCTTTGACTCAATTGGACTTGATGGGACACGAAGGAGGGTCGGGGTCAGCGGGTGCGGGGGAGTCCTTCGTCTGTCTGCCTGGTTACCAAGCCGTCCCTAGAGCTTGGGAGGCTCTGACCCACTGCTGTGTTCATTTTCTCTCTCTCTCTCACTTTCTCTCTGACTCCCACCTTCTCCCTCCTAATCACACGAGCTTATCACCAAGTCCTTTCTAACCAGGAGTACTGCCACTTTGCTGACAGAGAGAAATCAGGAGCTGGCAGGGAGCAGAGTGGGGGGACTGTGACACCCATGAGAAGTGTTTCTAGCTCCCCACATCATACCCTCCCTTCCTGGCATATGCAGGAACCTGCCTCAGATGTCTGAATCCTCTGGTGCCCCCTAACCCCATGAGTCTACTTCTCTTCTTTACTGGTAAGGCAGTGTCTGCAAGAAGGGTCCCCACAGTGGGGCTGCATTCACTGCTCAAGTCTTGTGTTTGCTCCTTCCGGGTCCACTCTCTGGCTCTGTTCAGCCCATTCTGTTTTCTTTCCTGTGCTGACCTGCAGGGACCCATAACTATGGGCTCTATTGCCTTCTGGCTTCCTGTGGGTGTTCAGCCAATGGGAGGCCAGCAGGAGATTGGAGGGAGGGAGGAGAGCTTGGCTGGATGTTTATTTATTTCTGGTGTTCATCCCCTGTTGGCTGAGCAAAGGTCTCCATCAGCCACCAGGCTCTCTTGTGGTTCCTCTCAGTCTCTTCTGCTCTAGGGAGATAACGTAGTAACAGCCCCCTCCAGCTCTCCACAAGCCTGAGGGAACCTCACTGTTGACACAGCTCCGCACACCCAGCCCACACCTTTGTAAATAGACCTCTCGCTAGAGCTCCTTAAATCACCCAATTTGAGTGCGCCATCTGTTTCCCACTGAGACCCTAACTGATACAGCAGGCGACATATTTTTCCTTTCAGAAACCAGGACACACAGTCTGACAGTCAGAGAGTGATCGAGGAACACACGACCAAGCCCAGACTGGCAGATTGCCGCCTCTCAGCCCTCATCCCGGCCCCTGCCTGATGGACACATGACCAGTCAGGACCTTTTGCCCGCTCTATTCTCCTCACTGTCTAGACCAGCCACCTGGACCTTCTGGAGTCCCTGGCCCCTACCTGGCCTCCCTCGGCAGCAGCACACGATTCCATTAGAACAGCCGTGGGATGGGATGGAGTCAGGGAGTTCCTCGGTGCAAGCTTTCTCATCCTGCCATGATTTGTCTCCAAGATTATGTCTTCTGGATCCTTCTGTCCAACACAACTCCTTGGCCTATCTTCCCGGCCACTCCAGATGCTGATGCAGGAGGATTGAAAGGTTAAGACCTATCTGGGCTACAGAGTGAATTCAAAGCCAGCCTGGGTAATGTAGTCTCTGTTACAAACAGAAAGTCAATGGGCCCAGAGAGATGGCTCAGTGGTTAAGAGCACTGGGTGCTTTCCCAGAGGACCCGGCTTCCATCCTCGGCACCTATAGAGCATCTCACAACTGTCTTCAGCTCCAGTTCCAGGA
Source organism: Tokudaia tokunoshimensis (assembly GCA_036184795.1). NCBI lineage: Eukaryota > Metazoa > Chordata > Mammalia > Rodentia > Muridae > Tokudaia > Tokudaia tokunoshimensis. Next base: position 109,284,446 of record BTHU01000005.1, on the reverse strand, counting down.
GTTCCCATGGCTCTTCTGGCATCCTTGGGGATCAGGCACACTTACAGTTCATAGACACACATGTGGGCAAAATGCCCATACATAATCAAAATACATTCACAAAATAAAATTATTTTATTTTATTTTGAATAAAAATAAACAAGGCAACAGACATAACTCACTAAATTCAAATAACATCACATTCACAGGTACCAGGGAATCAGATTTTAACATATATTTCTTTTTTTTTTTTTTCGAGACAGGGTTTCTCTGTGTAGCCTTGGCTGTCCTGGAACTCACTTTGTAGACCAGGCTAGCCTCGAACTCAGAAATCCTCCTGCCTCTGCCTCCCAAGTGCTGGGATTAAAGGCGTGCGCCACCACCGCCCGGCTAACATATATTTCTTATGTGAGGGGTGTGTGTGTGTGTGTGTGTGTGTGTGTGTGTGCAGCTGATACAAGAAGAGATAACACACAGGAAAATGGATGAAACCAAGGCCAGGGAGGAAAAGACTGGCCTTCCTGGGACTGGACCCAGGGGGATGCAAGCTTTGATCTGCAGGCTTGAACAGAGGGAAAAGGGTCTGGGTACGGGTTGCGTGTGTCTCTCAAAAGTTGGTGTTGGCTGCTGCATGTCACGGCGCAGGCTTGTAATCCCAGGACTCGTGAGGAGGGAGGGAACAGCAGGATGGTGAGTCTGGATGGAGTTTGAGGTCACTGGGGGGCTGCACTTGGAAAGGTTTTAAGTTGTTTCTAAGAGGTGGCTGTAATGAGTGAGCCTGCACTTGAAGGCTCTCTGGAGTCCCATTTTGAGCTGTGATCTCTCCTCTCTGCTGCCCACCAGCACCTGACAGGAGCTAAGCCAACCGGGAGAGGCCCAGCTCAAACCAGAACTGCACTATTTGGACTTGCAGCTTGCTGCTCTGGAGTGAGTAAACATGATTTCTTTAGAAAGTTTGTTTGCCTCAGGTACTTAATCTAGTGGTAAAGCATGTATGAAGACAACATGAACACGTTCACTCTCACCATGGATAATAAAATGTTGTATCTGGTGCTAGTAATCGACAATATCTTTTAGGTATCTCTTCTACTCTCTATTTTATATGGCCCTATGAGGCTGGGCTCTGCCTATTTTACAGAAGGGAAAACCAAGGTCCAGAGAGATTAGATCATGAACATAAGATTCTATGGCTGGGAACTAGGGTGTTTTTGGATGCACTTAAGAGTAAAGATTTTCCGTCAGGATGCCATAAAGCTCTCAGTTCCATCTAGACCCAGGATTTTGTATTTTCAGATTTTGTATTTTCTACCATGTAAGGTAGATATGAATGTCTTCAGCCTTGGGAAGTCAGCTGAGACTGCTAGGGCCCTTTGGAGTCCTGGAAGGATCAGGGTGCTGTTGTGGTTTGAATCTCGAATGTCCTTGGCAGGCCCAGGTGCTCCAGACTTGGTCCCCACCTGGTGGCACTGGGATGTGACACAACATTAAGTTAAGACATTGAGGTGTGGCCTTAAAGGGGACAGTGTGATTTTTAAGATGACTGTCTTTCTAAAACTGATTTTATAAACTTAAAAAAAAAACTTGCAAATAAAGATGTCACCTGGCAAAATTAACCAAAGTCTGTATAACTCAATGAACTTCTATACAGCTAGACTGGCATCCAGAACGGAAGCTGGGAAGCTTCACATCAAATTTTACACCTTTAGTTTAGAATATATTTTATGCACTTATCAACCACTCAAACCAAAAAGCCTGGGACAGAATTAGCACTGGAAAGACCGTGACCTTTACATCCTCTTTATATTCCTCTCCCTTGTCTGCAGTCGGTTCTTCCTCATCCACTAATGTTCAGCTCTCTTTGTTCTCTTTTCTGCATGTGATACTGAACCCATGTGTACATTTGTTTACATATGTACATATATGATTGGCCCGAGCCCACATATGAGAGAGAACATGCCGTGCTTTTCTTGGTGAGATTGTGTGACCTCGCTGAATATTATACATATCAAATTCATACATTTTCCTGCCAATTTTTAATTTCATTTTTCTTTAGAGCTAACTAGTTCTATTATACACTTAAAAAATATATATGATGTATTCAAATATGTATCTATTTGATAATAAATGTAAATATATAGTCTCAAGTTTTCATTATCCATTTATCTGTTGATCTAGAAAGGAAGAATGGAAGGAAGGAAGGAAGGAAGGAAGAAACAAACAAACAAACAAATGGGGAAAGGAGAGAGAGAGAGAGAAGACCCTGGCCCATTCCTCTCCGCCTCTGTGTCCTCTGCTTCTTGGCTGCTGTGGGATAAGCACCACACACTCCACCTAGTTAGGTCCCAAAAGATGGGTCCAGTGACCATTGACTAAAAACTTCTAAAACTGAAAGCAAAACCCAAATCTTTTCACTTTTTAAGTTGTTTAGCTTGGGTATTTTGTCATAGCAAGGGAGAACGGAGCAGCGTAGGCATGAGAAGATTCTTGGGGTGTTTGAGAATGTGAGATAAGAAACCAGGACTTGGGTGACAGGCAGGGCCTTGAGGCCATAGGGAAGGCAGCTGGAAAGGGGTGACCCTGAGGACCATGTGGCCTCCACCGGCAGGAGGCTGGTGCTGGCTAATATGTGTGAGATGGGCTGGGAAGGATTGAGCACCGGTCCAATGCAAGCTTAAAGAGGACGCGTTCTCCATGGCACCTGGAAACTTGGGAGAGGGGGTGAGTGTTGTCCAGGAGGAAGCCAGACACCAGACATGGAAAGAGAGCTGAGTTCCTGCAGATCCCCGACCCTGAGCACATTTGCCCCGGACCTGCTCACCCATGCCTATCTCACCTATGAGCTCTGGAGTCAGCACCTTCAGCTTCTGCTCCTTTACTGAGAGTTTCTGTGGCATCTCTAGGGGATGTGACGGGGGTGTCCTTGGATCCCTGACCCCTGCTTACTAGGTGTCCCAACCTTCTGACCAGGCAGGGACTCACAGAGACGACTCCTCTCAGGGTCTGTGATTCTCTCCCCTCTGGCCCTCCTGCCCAGATCCACAGTCTGGGGGTGGAGCCCTCCATGAGGAGGGGGCTGTTTCCCAGGCAACTGACAGGGAGCAAGAGGAGTGGTTTGGAGGAAGCAAATGTCACCCTGGCTGCGCTGTGAATAACTCACAGCAGTGAGAACTGACTCACCCTCCAGGCTGCCATCTTCTGGAACCTTCCTGTCGACTCCTCCTTGGCAAGCTCCCTCCACTGTCGCCTGCAGGGCTTCACTGATTCCTTGCCTTGGGCCTCTCTCCTCAGGAGGTCCCCTCATCCTTTCTGAGTCTCCCCACCCTTTTCTCTCCCATGTTTGGCTGTTTCTTCTCTACCAACGACTGTGCGGAGTATACAGGGTGACCCAAGGCAGGGAAATAACCTGCCCCAGATCGCATGGTTTTGAAGTGACAGGATCAGAATGCAAATTGGAGTCTCTCCGGTCTGTGTCCTGGAAGAGGTCCTTTCAGTGGGGGAGACTGTCCGCTTGAGACTGCCCTGAGGCTGCCTTGGTATGGGTTGGAGCAAATGAGTCTGAAACAGAGATTGGTTCGTTCTGGCTATGGACTACCCTGCTTGCATACCCACCGGGCACAGGGCCCCATAAGCAGGGCACAGTCAGTAAGTTTTCTCACCCAAAGATTACTGTATATCTGACCAGAGCCATGGTTCCCCAGAGACTGCTATCCTTCTGAGACCTCAGGCTGGGTCTGAGGAGCACAGGCCTCACTGGGAGCCTGCTGTTTTCTCTTCCCTACACGCTAGAGTTTTGAGAGAGAAAACCCAGTTCTGGGCTGGGGTCCCAGAGTTTGAGTAAAGGCTGTTCAAGAAGTCAGTGGAAAGGCTTACAGACCCCGAGGGAGTCCTGACCAGGGCTCTGATCCAAAGGGGCCATCAAACATGGTCACATTAGTCTAGTTCTCTGGGTCAGGCCTTCAGACGGTGATTCTGAGGCGCTGGGAAGCTGGAGGAGACTGCCTGTTTCTCTGCTCACTGGCTTTGGCCAAGACACAGGCTGCTGTTTTGGAGGTGGTTCATGGGGCCTCCAGGAACCAGGGAGGTCTTCCTGAGAGACAGTGTGTGGTGTGTAAGACTCCTGTGTAGTGCCCTCCCGTAGTGAGAATTTTGGGTCCTTTACAAACCCAGTTAAGTGATGAGAATATATTCCTGTTTTAATCCCAGGTGTTGAACATGAAGCTGCTTCAGTTTGTCCACAGCAGTTGACTATGATTTGCCTCGTGCTCTAGCAGGGGCATGATTTTATCAGCTGAAGAGGGTTTACATTTGGAATTCTGGGGACTCTTGAGAGGGTATAAAAAAAAGGCCGTGGCAGCTGCTATTTGCTGATTGGAGATATCCTGAAGACAAAGATCAAACTTGCCCCAAGAAACTTGACATCCCTTAATCAGCAGGAAGTAGTCTAATGAAATTGATACCCCCCCCCTCCCTTCTAACCTTCTTTCGGTCCTACCAGGTGTTCTGGGGTTGGGAGGGTGGAAAAGGGTGTGGTAGAGAAAGAGAACCCAATAAAGTAGCCAAAAGCCTGGTTCCAGCCTTCCATTTCAAGTCACTTCAAAGGCTGGTAACTACAACCTCACTCGCCTTCTGATATTCCACTCTGCTGGGCCTCTGGGGGAAACTGTCAGCTCAGGGATCAGGTCAAGAGAGGGAACGCTGTTGAGGTTCAAGCAGTAACCATGTGAGCCCTTGCTAGCGTCCACATAGAAAGCGATTTCCAGGGACCCCACAGTTTTGCACTCCAGACAGCTCTGTCTAGGACCGGTTTAGATTTACAGCCAATGAGGGGAGAGGATTGGCTGAGACAGGTATGCTATTTCCTGTTCACTTGGGTCCTTTCCACACATCCATGCCAAGGAGGCACATGATTGGGCTAGCTGAAGTCATTAGGAACTGATTTTCCTCTGCCTTCCTCCTCTCATTGGCCATTTTTCTACATTTCTGGTCACTTTTAGACCCCTCTGAAACTCCACCCCCACCTGCCCACTGCCATCTGGCTCCTCAGCGGACTTCCTGGAGATGTGATTCCCAGCCTGGGCTCTCACCATCGCCATCTTCCTTCCCACACTTAATCACACTTAAGCCTGGGTGGCTTCTTAGCCTCTAACCCCAGCATAATCACCTAGGCTTCCCTGACCTCCAACCTCCCCCCTCCCCGAATTCCTGCAAGTAGTCATCCTGATGGTGACTTCATACTCCCCCAACATGGGACTCGGCCCTCCCTTTAATCAACCTGGCTACTTTTCCAGCATTAGAAGCAGCTGGGCTTTGCCAGGTGGTTATGCATGCAGTTTCGTTCGCTGCCACTAGGTGGGCTGGAGAGTCTGGGCTGGGTAATTAGAGACATTTAATAAATCTATGCATCACAACAATGAAACAGGAACCTCCCTCTCTCTCCATATATATATATATAATGCACATGTAGCAGGATTTATCAAATAGCAGTATAGTAACCAATTTAATTACTGCATATAAAAAGTGAAGGCTAATTTGGAGCAAGATGTGGAAATAACCCACCGCTTAGGTAAATCAGGTGCCCTCATTAGCCCTTAACTGCTAATAATTAAGCTTAATTTTACTTTTACTCTTCCCTCCTTCGAACAATTTAATTGAGGCTTCTTTGAGCCATGTCTGAGCCCCCTGAGACCTCTGGTCAGCCATTCAAGGTGTTAAGCCACCTTCCTCCGCCTTCCCCTCCTGCAGCTTTAACTGCCCCATGAAAGAACCTTATCTGTGATTGCTTTCTGCAAATCCCTGGAAAGGTCTTTGGTCTCCTTTGTCTGAGCTTCCAGCCCCTACATCTCCTGTGTTCAGAGTGCAAAACCGCAGAGTGAGGGAGCATGCGACACGCACAATCTATTTTCCCGGGGCTGTCTTTTTTTTTTTTTCCAATTAAGAAAAGCGTCTCTTCCCCGATCTCATCTCCTGGCCAAACCCTCCACCTTTGGAGCTGTGTCTTGTCTAGAATCTGTTTGTGTCTAAATCTCGAGCTACTCAGCTGACCTTGGTCTTTGTAGCGTGTTGGGTGCACGACCTCGTCACTGTGGCAAGCTGTTCTCTGTGATCAAGGTTTAGAGCTAGGGCCATTCCGCATCATCTCGAATGGAGTCTTTTAAACTGCGGGAAAACCTTGCAATGACATTTTGGAATGAGAGCCTTTGGGTTCCTCACAGGGGGCGGTGACCATAGAAGATCTCAGGGACAGAGAGAGGATGCAAAACAGTCTCCCTCCTCCCTTTGCCCCAGGAAAATCCCCAGGTATTGTTCATATTACTGTTTGTCCTGACAGCCTTTGAGACCCAGGCCAGGAACAAGCCAGGGGTGCTGGAGAGTGGAGGGGGAGGGGCAGAATCCCAGCGCTCCATTTGAGGTTCCAGGCTTAGTTGAGAGCCGGCCTGCTGAGCAGGCCATGCACACATTGTGCAGGGTACGATGTAAAATGAAAACGCAGAGTTCCTTGTTCAAGATTAGAAATGTCAAGATGGTCACAGCAGAGCTTCTGCTCCAAAGGGAATGGGCTGGGAGAAAGGCCAGAGCGTCCCAAGGTGCCCTGGGGTTCAGCGGAACACTCTCTGAAAATCATCGGAAGTGGAACCCAAGATGACCGGATATAGGCAGGATTGTCCAGGGAGTATAAGGAAGTAGGGACAAGAGAAGGGAAGTCAAACAGGGAAGGAGAACCCTGTGTAAGAACGAGCTGGCCTGGAGCTGGAGAGATGGCTTAGTGGTTAAGGACATTGGCTGTTCTTCCAGAGGATCAAGGATTCAGTTCTCAGCACCCACATGGCAGCTCACAACTACTTGTAACTTCCAGTTCCACCCTCTGTCTGGTCTCCCCAGGTGCCAGGCATGCGTGTGGTGTACAGACATGCATGCACTTAAAACACCCATGCATACACACTGAAAAAAAAAGTAAGTGGTTCTCAATGCTTCTGGGGACAGTGGGACCACAGACCTCCTGACAGGCCCCGTGTCTCTGCAGAGGCATTTCTCTATCTCATCCTCAAGGAAGAGGAGTGTCTGGGATGCTGATTCTCTGGCAGTAACACCCAGATGAACTCTCTGACTGAGGAGGTTCCAGGCTCCAGGAAGTCTGGCGGTCCTGAGGCAGAAGCAGGAAGAACAGAGAACCCCAGTTGAAGTGTGATTGTCAGTACAAGACAGATCTGAGGGGTGGGGAGGAAATGGTTTCTGAACCCCAGGAAGATGGGACAGGAGCCTCCTCCTCTGGACCTCAACTTCCCCTCCCTGCACTAATTAGCTCCAGGTTCGAGTCCTCTTGAGGTCTAGTTATTTCCTGCTGCCACAGCGATCAGGGGCCTGGACTGGGCTGATGAGATCTCTGGGGCCGTGGAGTGGGTTGTACGAAGTTGCCGCCTAAGCATCTTCGCGCCCTCCCATTTGTCACTGGCATTAGTGCTCACACAATGACCTGTCCGCTGCAGACAAGGGGCTCAGAGTTCTGGAGAACGGGTCCCGGATGGCCAATGCGGGTAGCCAATTTAGAATTTCCGTCCATTTACCAGTGAATTGCCCCAAAAGAACACCATTTACGGAGTTGACAAAGGCCAAATTAGATTTCAGATTCTGGCGTGCGTGGGTGACAGCCGAGGGGTCGAAGTGAAGTAGTGCTCCGAAAGCTGCATGCTCTGAGTTTGCGAGTGAGTTTGTGAGTCTGCGCAGGAAGCCTCGGCTTGCCCCGCCCTCAGCTCTTCTGCAACCCCCTGGTGGGATGGGAGGCTCAGTGTCTCCAAGGCTCGGTGGCTCTTATCTGTGTAACCCACTGGTACTTATTCTGTGGCTTCTTCCCACTGTATCCCGTGGCCTCTGTCCCATCCCATTCTCGGTGCCTCTTCTTGCCCCTCCCCCTCTTTCTCCTCTTTGGTTGTATTTCCTGGTCTCTAATTTTCTCCATGTTTTCTTGGAGTTCTGCCCCAATCTCTGTTAATTTTGGCAGACTGCCTTAGCAGACAGGAATCTTTAATCTGCGTGATTAGAGGGTGGCAGTAGAAAGAATGTGATATTGTTCACCAAATCCTATTTTATTCTTTCTCTGGGCAGATTGGAAGACTACATTTTCCAGCCTCTAAAGAGAGATGATGCTGGGGGCTGGTGAGATGGCTCTGCTCATAAAGGTGCTTGCAGCCAATGCTTATGACCTGAGTTCAATCCCTGGGACCCAATTGGTGGAAGAAGAGAAGCAACTTCCACAGTTGTCCTTTGACATACCAGAAGAGGGCATCTAATCCAATTATAGATGGTTGTGAGCCCCATGTGGTTGCTGGGAATTGAACTCATGACCTTTTGAAAAGTAGCCAGTGCTTTTAACCACTGAGCCATCTCTCCAGCTCCCATAGACATCTTGAAATGTTCCATGTGTACATACTCTGCCACTGCTAAGATCAGGGCATGCCTGACCGTGCCCTAGACTTCCAGTGTCCCAGAAGGATAAGAGACTTGGGTGGGAGACCAAAACTCAAATATATGGCTAGTAGTCAAGGGTGGATAGAGCAGCCAAGACCCAGCCCATTCACAGACACAGAGTTAGGGGAGAGATGGCTGCCTAGCATTATCATGGCTCTAAGGAGTGATGGTGTTGAGGGTTGGAATGATGAACAGGACCAGTTTATGCAGCCTAGGTGGAAATCTGGATGGGAAACCTTTGGAGAATGCTACTGCCCAGGAACAGAGGTAGAAGGGTGACTGATGTCATTCTGCAGATGGGAGAAAATGAGGCACAGAGGTCAGAATGACAGAGTGAATCAGACTCCAGGTACCTGGGTCACTAAGGAGCATCCTGAATTCCTCTCATCTTTATCTTTTCTGGTCTCATCTCCAGGCTCTTGGATGATGCTTCCCTCTGCCTGCTCTGTCCCTAGTGTAGCTCTGGCTTTTCTCTGCTGTCCTAACCCATCTCAGTCCTTCAGCAGCTATTCGGCCTCCTTGGTAGCCAGAGCGTGGCCACTATTCTCTGAAGATCTCACCAGTCTACTATCCGGTGATAACTCTGGCCAGTACCATCCTAAGCCCTGAGCAGATCCCACACCATTGTCTCCTCTCCGGGCTGACAGGAAGTGCCGGAGACAATTACAGGGTGTGGTTCGCAAGTCGGTGCTAAGGGCATGAGACTTTCTACCTGACTGACTCAGGGCCAGACCTCCCCTCCAAGGTTTACTATCGGTGGCACTGTATGTTAACGTTGCTTGTGGTGTTGTATCTTATGTTCTAAGTTACTCCATTTCACTGTGCCTCAGTTTCTTGGCCTGTACATGAGAGATTAAAAAGTTTCTTTTTGGGCTCCTATGACAATGAAATTGCTTATGGACAGATGCTCAAATAGTAGACATTGATAATGGCTCCCCACTGCTCTGTGGCCCTGTTCCCCAACTCTCTACTTCTCCCATCTTCACCTCCTCCACACTACAGTCACATTCTGCACATCGCTTCAACCTTTGCCCTTTACTGTGTAGGTCAAGGTCATCAGCTACGAGTTTCTTCTATTTCTGGGGCTCCCGCCTGGGCTGCTGGTTTTAAGCAGTTCCCAGGTCTTCCTCCTTTGTCCATCCATCCATCCATCCATCCATCCATCCATCCATCCATCCATCCATGCATCCATGCATGCATCCACCCACCCACCCATCCATGCATCCATCCATGTATCTATCCGTCCGTCCGTCCATCCCTTCATCAATTCATCCATTCATCCTTCCATCCATGCATGCATGCATCCATCCATCTATCCAAGCATCCATCCATCCATCCATCCATCCATGCATGCATCCATCCATCCACCTACCCTCCCACCCATCCATGCATCCATCCATCCATGCATCCATCCATTTATCCATCCATCCATCCATCCATCCATCCATCCATCCATCCATCCATCCATTTGATGTCCCTGGCCTTTCTCCAGGGGTACAAGGCTCAAGTCTTTGCTGCCTCAGATCTGACTTGGCAGAGCTGTCTCAGCAATTGCCCCATTCCTTCACCTCACCTCACATTACCATTCTGAGAAGCTTCCTTCCTGTTTCCTGTTTCCTCTGTGTTTCCTCCTCCTCTTTCCCACCTGCTCTATTCTCCCTGCTGACTCCTTTTACACCACACTCTCATCAAGGCCACCAGTGATCCACTTACCCAATCTAGAGACACTTCTGAGTGTCTTATCCTAGTAGATCTCCTGGCAGCACTCAACAAGGTCAGCTGTGATGTTCTGTCGACTCTCTTCCCATGGTTGGATACACCGGCTTTATCTAGACTCCACCTGTCTCCTCTCTCCCCAATCCTTTCTCCAGTTCCTGTGGCTCTTTTGGAGAACAGTTCTCAGTCCATCTGATGTCTTTCCTGGAGGCAAACCTAACTGCACACCCTTATTCTTCTAACTGAATCTTTAGACCAGATGCGGCTCCCACATGCCATGCCTGTCTCGACGGCAACTCACAGGTGTCTGGACCCATTGTTCTCCCTCCAAACCCCTGCTGCTATTTAGCGGTGCATCCCATCATATTCCATGCTCTTGACATATTCACCTCCACCATGTGACCAGATGCTGAGTCTTGGCAAATCTGCCTTCCCTAAGAGACCCTGAATGTGGCTGAGACCCTGAATCACCTGCCCCCTTCTCCCAGGATCCTCATCTCTCTCTCTCTCTCTCTCTCTCTCTCTCTCTCTCTCTCTCTCTCTCTCTCTCTCACACACACACACACACACACACACACACACAGAGCTCACTCTTTCGCTTTCTTGTAGCAACACATGAATTGTCACACTTCCTGCCTGACCATAAGCTTGGTCAGGAGCTGTTCTTGGCTTCACTCTCTGTAGCCTCAGGACATAGCGTGGTGACTGCCACATATTGGTGGCTTCACAGATCCCTGAGAACATGGGTGGCAAGGGGTGGGAATGAGGCCTACTTGGCCCATCTACTTGGGAACACAGAGTCAGAATAGAATGAGGCACAGACTCCTGAGCCCCTTTGCACGCACCTCCCTCCAAGCCTCCTAAGTTCCTCAAAGGCTACTGAGCCTTTTGTTCTGTTGACAGGAGGAGAAGCAGCTACAAGCTCCTTAATCACCTCTCCACAAACACGGAGAAGCCTCATTAATCCCAGTGACTGATGATCTATGGTCTTCAGCTCAGGTCTCCTCTGCAGCTGGCCTTCCTTCGCAGAGGCAGATGCCCCCTAGACTAGAGTGCTGCCCCTTCACTCCCCCATGCCTTTAGGGATGGTGCTCTGACAGAGTCTCTCTGCCCAGGGGAGTCTGGTCTGCACTGGGGCTAGGGTGGATCTTCCACCAGGTACAGGACAATGGAAATGCGTGGTACTAACAGAACCACAAGAGAAATAAGTTGGGTGTGTGTGTGTGTGTGTGTGTGTGTGTGTGTGTGTGAGTGGAGGTGCACACGCTCGAGTGTGAGTGTGTATGTGTGTGTGTTGTAAGGAATTTGCTCCATCAACTCTGGAGTCAGTGGAGTTTGAAACTATGTAGCTGTGGCCAAGTCACTTGTTTTCCTATGTCTTAGTTTCCTGATGGGAGAGGAGAGGCAGCCATGATATCTACTTATAAGGTTTGCTATGGCAACTGTGGGTTAGAGGAGCAGGGCTCTCATTGACTGCTCTTTGGTGCTTTGGGATCCTTAGAATCTAGACCCAGTGCCCTCCCAACCCAGGTCAGCCCCATGGTATGTCTACAATGCTTTGCCCTCATTTCTGGGGTCAGAAGCTAGGAACTCTGGGTTCTCTTTCTGGTTTTGCTTCTGACTTGTGTGAATATGGGTGGTTTGCTTTTTCTTTGGGCCTCAGCTTCTCTATCTGTACAAAGAAGGAGCTGGCATAGAAGGGAAATGGACTTGGTTTCATATACTATTCTTGTGGTGGTGGCTAAGTTAAGGCACAGTAGGATAGGCTATCTCCTATTGATTAGTGATGTCTGCAGTGGACGTGGGATAGAGAAGAGGTACTCTGTGCATCTTGTCTTTGCTGGTTGCTTGCCTTTGGAGGGGTGACATCCTTGATCTGAAAGCTTCTCAGAGCTGTGAGTGTTCATAAGGACTCTAATAGTCTAGACAAAACATAGGCATTAATTCTAGGAAACCCCATTCCCTGCACTTGATTATTACTCAGATTGGTGGGAAACAGCATCTACTGTAGATCTGTGGTGTAGAGCATGTGGTCACCATGAATGGAAGAGAGACTTTGACTAGGAGGGGAAGCAGAAGCATATGATGTCACCATGTCTAACCAGGCAGGGGGCAGGCCTTTAAGTGTCACTGGGTGCCAGAAGCAGGCAGGCCTATGAACTTGGGCCTGGAGCCAGAGAGGTTTTAGTCAATGAAACCAAGGGAGCCTGTCTCACAGGTGGCTTTTCCCACTGTCTAGGCAGTGGGGCTGCACTAGGAACTTCTGTTTCTGGACTGTAGCCCAAACCCTCAGCCATACTGGCCTAGTTTCTGCCAGAGCTGCCTCCTGGACATAGACTGCAGGTAAGATACAAAGGCTGAGATGACTTGGCCTGTGCATAAGAAGCTCTAAAATAGTTCTCTGGAGCTTTCACAGAGACATGAGGTCCTTCTAGATTGCAGGATTGGATGTACTTAGAGTCAAGGGTAACAGGGAGTGGGTGTCGTCCTGAAGAAGACGCCGTCCTGGAGTGTACTTTGGGAGATTATATGTCACAGGCACAAGGGTCCCCAGCATAGATGCCACTGGAGGATTGATCAAGTTCATGAGTGCAGAGCCTAGTCAACAATTAAGCTCATGTAACCATCTTTCTCTACAAATTCATGGGAAGGCAGGAGAATGGATTTCCTTGTACTCTGAATTTATTATGTGCTAACTCAATCAGGATTCTTTTAGCCACTTAATTTCCTTGCTATTGAAGAAGCCCTAACTCAACAAAAGTGTCAGAAAATAGAGTGGATAGTTTTAAAAACTATTCTATATCCAGAAAGTGGCTTTGCCACCTCAGCACCCTGAATCTGCACTTGGATCCTACAACCATGAACACATGTCAAGGTCATGGATGGCTATGCAGACACTGTGACAGCTTGTCAGACAGTCCTGGGTTCCAGGTATTTCTGGGTATATGCCCTTGGGCAAGTAACAACCTACTCATAACTCAGTTTCTTTATCTATAAAATGGGTACAGTTCTAATAATCTTGTAGGAGTGTTGGAAGATTTAGCAAGGTAGTTGTGAAGCTTATAGCAAAAGAAAATAAAACAGAAGGCATGCGGGATCCACCCATTTCCACCATCCCTGAGCCCTGGGGTTATAGACATGTGGCAATACACCTAGGATTTTTGTTGTTGAGTTTGGCTTTTTTGTTTTTCTATGTGTGTCTGGGAGATATGAACTTAGGTCTTCATACTTCTGAAGCAATCAGTGTCCGCTGAGCTGTGACCCCAGCCCCAGAAGGTGTGTAACTAACAGTAGCTAACAGTTTTGTCATTGGTGTGGATACAAATCTACAGCAACATCTACTGTGTTGTAGTAAAACAGAGCTTCAGGATGGACTGTCCCAACACTCAGGCACAGTAGCGGAACCACAAGGACCACTGTTGTGGGAGCACAAGGAGAGACCTGCACACAGACACTTCGGTTATGTGAACTCGTCCACATTCAGATGGAGGAATGGCTCGGCACTAACAGGCAGCAGTAGCTGCACACATACAGAATAACTGGAGCTACACCGAGGTGGATAAACAGCAAGGAAACAGAGCCGTAGCGTGAACATGCAGAACCACACAGCTATGGCAACATATGTGCTGCATTCATAGAAGGAAGTATTAGAGTGAAACTAGATGCCATCCATCACAGTTAGGGTGACAATTCCTACGAGGAATAGATAACAGGAAATCATGGGTCATATAATATGGTTACAATTTCTTAGCGGGATGACAATACAGATACCCAATCACATGTAGTCAGAGTAATGGATGTGTATTGGTCTGTGGGGAGGCTGCTGCACACGGGCCAGGCAAGGCTGTTTCCAGCAGCGTATCCTGTCTGCAGTTGGACTTCTTACCTGGGTATTTCACAGCGTGGGCCTGAATGTCATCAACAGCAATGCATGTTCTTTAGGGGGAAATCCCGTCAAAGGCATTTTTATGCAGGACAAGATTTTTGCATCCATGTGGCCTCTCCTGTTGTCTGATAGTTAATGTACAGGTATCCAGGGTTTAAACACTTTAGAGTCAGAGCAAGGAGGAACGAGCTCTCTGGAGATCAGACTTCAATCCACAGCCACCTCCAATCCGGGCTGCAGCCTCGGCTCTCTTTCTATTAGCTGGACTCCAATTTGATGTGGCTTTTAGGTGACCTTGTTCTCCAAGCTACTGGAACAAATTTGATCATCTCTGTCCTTCCTTCTCTTTCTCCCTCCCTCTCTCTCTCTCCCTCCTTCCCTCCCTTTCTCTCTCCCTCCCTCCCTCCTCCCTCTGTCCCTCCCTACCTTTTCCCTCCCTTCCTCCTCCTTCTCTGCCTCCTCCCTTTTTCCTCCCTTTCCCTTCTCTCTCCCTCCCTCCTTTTCTCCCTCCTCCCTTTTTCTTCCCTTTCCCTTCTCTCTCCCTCCCTCCTTTTCTCCCTCCTCCCTTTTTCCATCCTCCCCCTCTCCTGCTTCCCTCCCTCCCTCCCTCCCTCCCTCCCTCCCTCCCTCCCTCCCTCTGTCATTTTCACTGTGATGTTGAGATCTGAAAGCTTTTGCTTTGGATGAGCAAAGGCCCATTTTTACCAATATCCTAAGAAGGTCATAACATCACTTCCAGGCAGCCTGTGCACAGGTCAGAAGTTCTATCACATGGGAATGCTGGTGACATTTGTAGCCTAGATTGCACAGGCTGCAGCAGAAGACACATAACTTGTTAGGGAAGCTGGTGTCTACAGAAGTTAAAATGGTGAGCTGACTTCTTCATGGTCACCCTTTTGTGGACAAGCTTGGGATCAGGTCCTGTACCAGTCTGTGTACCAATAGTCAGCTATTGCTGTGTAACAAAACATCCCAATGTTTGTTTACGGCAACGGTTTGCTTTTACTCATGACTCTGCAGGCCAGATAGTTGGCTTTTCTGCCCGGGAGGAGGCTCAGCTGCTTTGGGCTGGGCACACTCAGGCCTTGATAGTTAGCAGGCTGCTCTGTGGCCTTGGCTTGCTATAACCAGTGGTATAATCATGTGTCTCTCACATTCCTATAGACAGCTTGTTCCCAAGACAGCATCAAGAAAATGTGGGAGGGGAGAGAGAGAGAGAAAGAGGGAGGGGGGAGGGGAGGGAAATGGAGAGGGGGTAGGGGAAGGGGGATGGAGAGAGAAAGTCCTCAGGATAACTTGGCCCTGATAGCTCTGCTGTATACTATTAGCTGAAGCA
The DNA here is from genome assembly GCA_036184795.1 of Tokudaia tokunoshimensis. NCBI lineage: Eukaryota > Metazoa > Chordata > Mammalia > Rodentia > Muridae > Tokudaia > Tokudaia tokunoshimensis. The sequence continues at coordinate 109,269,066 of BTHU01000005.1, read as the reverse complement.
GGTCACAAGGATAGCCCAGATTCACTGACAGAACCAGTCTTCACTTCCTGGTGGGGACACTACAGTCACACTGTCAGGCGCTGACACCTGTAGAGGCTCCTCCAGCAAGGCCTTGCTGCTCAGGAGGACTCCCCAGACCTCTGCCCTGCCTACACTGGAGCCCTGGGCAGAGCCATGCCTGGGCTCCAGACTGACTTCAGACCTTGCATACTGGAGGGTCAGTGTCCTGTGGGTAACTGGGATTTTTAACTGTGGCATTTACATAAACATCCCCTTCTCTCAGCTGATTGGTCTGGAGTGAACACCTGACCTCCACTGGCTTCTCAGGACTTGGGCCTAGAACTATTTTCTCCAAACAAGGAGCTGGATCTCATTTCCATATGGAAAATTTGAAACTAAGTTCCAGGGACTTGAGGTGGTCGGTCGGTGATGAGCAGAGGCTGAGAGGCCTCCGTGTAGAGGTGGAGAAGTTGGCAAATAGAGCTCAGGAGAGACAAGGGTAGAAGAGCGCAGTGAGCCTAGAGATACACACAGGGAGACACAGGAGACACAGGGAGACACGGGGAGAGAGGAAGGGCTTGCTCCTCTGGCTCCTGACCCCCACCCCATCAAAAAATAGCCTCTGCAAAACCCACTTCCTTTTAAAATAGTCCCCTCTTGATTCAGAAAGTCTGATGGGGCCTCTAGTCCTTTTAGGTTATAGATTAAAGGGCCCCTTTATGTGAAAGGCCGCATAGCTGGGACTCCAGCTCATGAGAGCCAACTCACAACCCCCAGAGCATTGCTTTGCTGGGCATGGGACAGCTCAGCTTTAAAATAGAGATATGGGGCTGGAGAAATGGCTCAGCGGTTAAGAGCACTGGCTGCTCTTCCAGAGGTCCTGAGTTTAATTCCCAGCACCCACATAGTGACTCACAACCATCTGTAATGGGATATGATTCCCTCTTCTGGTGTGTCTGAAGACAGCTACAGTGGTACTCATATAAATAAAATAAATAAATATTTAAAAAAATAATGAGGTATGGGCTGGGGACTGGGGTTGCCCCTTAGTGACATAGCACCGTGGTGCTTGTGTGCAAGGTCCTGGGTTCACTCTCTACCACCAGAAACAACAATGAGATAGTGCTGTGTGATTAGTCTCTGGACCCCAAGCCAGGGGGATGCTTAATATCCAAGAAAGAATCATCACTTCATTCCTGAGAGTGCTCACAGCCCAGCATTTGGAGATTAAATGATGTCATTAAGCCATGGTTGACTCTATAGCTTTTTTCTTCTATATAGGGAAGGTTCAGAAAGGGATACCTGCATTGTCTTTAAGGTTCCCACTTAGAGCACCGCCCACCAACTCTCTGTGTCAGGAGAGGCCTTCTGGGCATGGCGGCACACGCCTGCAATCCCAGCACTCAGGAAGCCAGAGAATCGAGAGTTCAAAGCCAGCCAGAAACAGAGTGAGACCCTGTCTCAATAAACTGAGGATTGGGGAAGTACCTCCAAGTCAGGGTAGTTGTCTGGCATGGGCAAGGGGTGGAGGGAGAGGAGGAGGGAGGAGGGCCTTTGACCAGTCTTCTCTTTTACTGTTCGTAGTTGCCAGGAAGCTCACTCTCAAACTTACCACTCAGTCGCTTACCTACAGTGATTAACATCTGGACTTCCTGGATGTGTGAAGTTCTTCTCTGGCTGAAGGAAACACTGCTTTACAGCCTTTAACTGTTGAAAAGAGAGAGTAAATGGATGAGAAACCAGCACAATATCAGCACCCTTCTGTAAATATGGCTGTGTGTGGTTGTGTGCGCATGTATCCATGGCTTCTTATTGCCATTGTAACGATTTACCACAGATTTAATGGCTCGGAACAGCGCACACTTGTTATTTTATAATTCTGGAGGTCAGAAGTCTAAAATGCGTCTTGCAGGGGAGGATGAAGGTGTTTACAGATCTGTGCTCCTCTACAGATGCCCTAAGGGAGAATCCGTTTCCCTGCCTTTTCCAGTTTCCAGAAGCTTCCTGCCTTTGTCGGCTCACGGCGCCTCTTGTCTTCAGATCCAGTAATAGCGTGTTTCCCTTTCTTGTGTTTTATTGCTCAGGCCTCCCCCTTGGATGGACATGTTAATTGTCCTGAGCCCTTAGATGATCTGTGGGAATCTTCCCCTCTAAAGATTTGTTATTTTGTCTTTTGAGATGGGACACCATTTTGTAGTCCAGGCTGGCCTCGAACTCTAGCTCTTCCTGCGTCAGCCTACTGAGGACTTGGTTATGAGAATACACACCATGCTGCCCAGTCAGACCTTGAGGTTATTAATCAAATCTGCAAAGTCCTTCTTAGCACAGAAAAATATATCCACAGGCTCCGGAGATGGGATACGGATTTCAGGTGTGGGGTTTGCCCACAGCAGCGGCCCACTCAGGAACTCCTTCCTCTCCCCTCCACATCCATTCCCCCCCTCCCCTTTTGACATGGTGCAGCCTCGGCTATCCTGGAACTTGAGGCAACTCTCCTGCCTTAGCCTTGCTTTCCCTTCTTATGTCCCCATTTTCTCACATGATCTTGGGGCTCGCATATCAGGTAAAGTGTTTATACTCTCGGTGTTAGGGTCTATTTGGAAGGAACATGAGTAGTATCAGAACCTGTGAGTCTGAGTTATGGGTGTGTTCTCTCTCCCAGTTCTTTGAGCAACCAACCTTCCTGCCTCCCTCCCTCCCTCCCTCCCTTCCTTTCTTCCTTCCTTCTTTCCTTCCTTCCTTCCTTCCTTCCTTTCTGTGTGTGTGTGTGTGTGTGTATTTGTGCAGGTACCTATGTATGTGGTGTTTGTGTGTGTGTGCAGGTGCCTGTGTGTGAGTGTGTGTGAATGTGTGAGTGCAGGTGCCTGTGTGTGTGTGTGTGTGTGTGTGTGTGTGTGCAGGTATGTACATGTGTGTGTGAGTGTGTATGTGAATGTGTGTGAGTGCAGGTGCCTGTGTGTGTGTGTGTGTGTGTGTGTGTGTGTGTGCAGGTATGTACATGTGTGTGTGTGCACACAGGTACCTGTGTGTGTCTCTGTGTGGGTCTGTGTGCAGGTGCCTGTGTGTATGAGTGAGTGTGTCTGTATGCAGGTGCTTGTGTGTGCAGGCATGAGGTTGGTGTCTGGTGTCTACCTTGATCAATCTTCTGTTTATTCTTTGAGGCACAGTCTCTCAGTTGAATCCAGAGTCTGCTGATGGACCAATCTAGTTGGCTGGCTTGCTCAGAGAATTCTTTCTCTGCCTTCCAAGCGTTGGAATTATAGGTGGTCTGTTACACTGCTTGGTATTTATGTGGGCATTGGGGAATTTAAACCTCAGCCAGCACACTCACATGGCAGGTGCTTCACCTGCTGGATCATCTCTCCAGGTCTCCCTGAGCTTTCTATACTTTTATGGCTATATTATTTAAGAGAAAACTAATAACAACACAGTGCAGGAAAAGTACATGTATTTTTGAGCACAGATTCAAATGCAAACTCAATTTCTTATGAAGAATGTGTATCAGAGCACCCCTGAGTCTCTGTAGTCTTTCTCTATTATCCAAAGCATCCCCCCTGGCTAGTGTGGTATTAGAGGAAAGTGCTTCCTGTCACCAGGGTATGCTGAATATTGGCTTCAGTACAGCATTGATTTCAGGATGGGGTGGGATGCCACCAACATATGGGCTTATTTTGTTTAAGAAGACGCCTTAGCTTTGCATTCCTGGGGCTCATGGATTTCCTCTGTAAAAGTTCTCAGTTTCCTGGTGCAGTGGCTCCCATTATATGCTGACTGGGAGGAGTCAGAGAGAGGCTTCTCATTGGCTAGTGCTATAGGCCCTGTCCGTGGTCCTGAAGCAGGCTCCAGACTTACAGAAGCAGCTGTCTGCAAAGTAGGTTGTTTAAGAAATCCTCTGGAGATGGAAAGAAAACATTAGAGCCCCTGGTTTGCATTGCCTGGCCTACTTTAAAGATCCAAGTTTGGCTTTTCTATTTAACACATGGATTAATATCAGTGTTTTGTCATCTGTTGGGCAGTTGGTGAGCATGGGGGTGGCGTGACGTGTGTCCAGGGCACAGTTCCAGGGTCACGTTCCAGGGTTGACAGCAGCTGCCACTCCGATACAGCTCTTCTGTCTCTATGTTCCCAGTTTATAGGTTGTGAGATCTACAAATTTACACAGCGCATTTAACTTAAACTTCTGATTGAAATATAGTTTAGATGCAAGAAACGCATACACATTTTAAGGATGCAGATCAATGAATTTCATGACACAAACCTGTCCATATGGTCAACGTCCAGATTAGAAAACAAAATTGGGGCTGGAGAGATGGCTGAATGGTTTGGTTTCCAGCACCCCCATGGCAGCTCACGACTGCCTGTATCCAATTCTAGGGGATCTGATGGATGTACTCCTCTGGCCTCTGGGAGCATGCATGTATGTGGTGCAGGCAAAACACCCATGCACATAAAATGGAAAAGAAAAGGAAAGAAGAAAGAAAGCTCCTGGCATTCCAGAAGTCACAGTTCACAGTGCCTGACAGTCACCGTCTACGCCAAGTACCCCCCCATCCTGGATTTTGGAGCCAGTGATGATTTTTCACAGATTTTTTGAATTTCATGTAGATGAACTGGTACATGATGCAGTTTCCTTCAGCAAGCTGTGCATCAGTGAGGCTGGTCCTTATCAAATTTAGTGTGGTTTGTTCTTTGCCCAGTAGTCCGCTGCACACACCTCTATACTCTCCTATAAATAAGTGGGCATTTTTTTGGCTTTCATAATTCAGGAACTGTGATGGTTTATATTATCACCTTGGTGGGATCTAGAAGCATCTCTGAGATACATCTGTGCATGTCTGTGAGGGATACTAGGCTAATTGAGGTAAATTAATGTTGGGGGAGGGGGCGCCATTCCATGAATTGAGGTCCTAGATCATTTGAAGTAGAAAAAAGGGGTCTGACCGCACACATTCGTCTCTGTTTCCTGGCTGCAGATGCCTTGTCTCCTGCTCTTGTGCCTTCTCGGCCATGGTGGGCTGAACCTCTGCAGCGTGAGCCAAAATAAAATCCCTCCCCTCTTAACCTGCTGCTGTTAGGTACTTAGTCAGTGTGACAAGGAAAGAGACTCAGAGCGGTTCTGAGCAGAGATGCCAAGAACATTCAAATGTGTTTCATCGGGAAACAAATTGGTCTGAACTAGTCCTCTACACAATGCTCACAATAGCGTTAATCCCATCAAATGAGAGGAAAGACCACCATGCCGATTAGCCAACTTTATAGCAAGCTTTATTATATATGCATAATGTAGCACATAGTTCCAGCAACTGCCTCTCCCTTAATGTGGGGTTTGAGAGGTCAACCTGAGCATGGGAAAAGCCATGCTTTTATAGCCTCAAAATTGGGGTGGGGGATTTCCAGAGGCGTCTGGGTTACGCAGAAGCTTGCAGAACATGTCAACAGTATTTGGCAGAACAACTTATGAGGTGGATGTAGGTCAAGACTCAGTTGGGTGCAGACCAAGCTGAATTCCAGGAAGTTTCAAGGTACGGTCAGGTCAAGTTCTAAGACACAGAAAGTTAGGTTTTACAGAAAACAGAAACAAACTTCTTTTGCCCTCGTAATAGGATGGCTACTGATCTTAAGATGGGGTCAGGCTGGTTCCTTGTGCAGTGGACTGAAGGCAATAGCTGTACACAGACCGGAGTTCAGCAAGCAGTTAGGAATGTGCAGGTTGGCACTTCTGCTCTGAGAAAATGATGGTTCAATCAGATCCAACAGAACACTAGGTGAAAAAGACAATTTCGTTCTGGAAAGATGCTACTCTGTATGCCTGGATCCTAGAACGAGATCCTAACACAGTGGACCTACAATGCCACATAGTGTGTGGTACTCCTGTACAGCGCTGAGCCGCACACTGGAGTGCTTGTTATCACAGCCTAAACTAGCCTTCCCTGACTGATACAATATCATTAACAATGAAGCATTCCGATTACAGAGGCAAACTGTCACTCCCAGACTGACTGATACAATATCATTAATCATTCAGATTACAGAGGCAAGCTGGTACTCCCCCCACCCCCAGTCATGTCTAAAGTTGTGTGGTGCCCCTCTGGTTCCTTACCCGAGTTCTGATAGTTTGTGACAAATGTTTAGATGCTTCTTTTGAGAGTATCTCTCACTTAATAGTGACAGATAAAAAGCCTCATACCATCAAGAACATTCTTGTTCTTCCTGCCTTGGGAAAAAAAGAGATGAAATAACTCAGAGAAAAACAATCCATGCACAAACTTAGATGTATCTCTTTGTCAGCAAGTGCAGCTGAAGATGGGGAGGCCTGAGGACCGGATGAAACTGGGCAGCCTGCGGGATCCGCCAGGCATCCAATGTGGCCTCTCGGCCGATGCTACCAGCTGGATTTGGGTCTCAATAATGAAACACACGAAGACTTACCTTTTTTATGAGATGTACCAAGGAAGATTTAGTTTCAATAATCAGCGACTTATTTAATGAAAACAGTGTTTTATGGAAAAACAGTGTAAGTGTAACTTCGAGAGGTTGGATGCTTAACTGCAGTACATGAAGGATTCAGAGCTGAGTCACCACAGATTATCACAGACATGGCGTCCCTTCAGGAGCAGCTGTGGAGACGAAGAAGTCAAGGGTGGGAGAGCAAAATGACAACAAGAACAGGATGTCATTGATGTGGGTTAATATAAAATAAGACCGTTGGCATGGCAGACTTCTTAGTGTTTTATAACAAGTGTGTATAGCTTTGGAGGTTATCTTGCAAAATAATGAGAAAGGGGGAACTTGAAGAGGAATCACGTGGCCTTTTTCAAGCTGAGAAGTGATTCAAGCTTTCTGACTATTTTCTTTTAATGACAATTTTATGCTTGAAACATGTGATAGATTCAAAGCCTTTTTTATTGTTGTTTGTTTGTTTTTGAGACAGGGTCTTTCTATGCAGCCCTGGCTAGCCTGGGACTCACTGTGTAGACTAGGCTGGTCACAAACTCACAGAGATCCTCCTGTGTCTGCTTCCTGAATGCTGGCATTAAAGGTGTGTTGCACCATGCCCAACTAAAAACCTTTTAAATGCACTAAATTAAAAAAAACAAAACAAAAAAACAAAATTGAGAGCTTGAAATCCTGACCCTCCTGCCTCAGTCTCCCAGTCCTGGAATCGTAGGCGCGTATCAAGTGTGACACAGAAAACCTAAGAATGTCACAGTGGGAATCGGGTCTTTCCTTCCACCATGCGGTTTCTGGGAATTGAACTCTTGTCTTCATGTGAGTGCGGGTTAGTAAGTACCTTTACCCACAAAGCCTCTTCAAGACCCCCTAACACAGCAGTTTATGTAACTATGGTAGGTTTGTGAAAACTAGGAATCAACATTGGGGCATGCACTGTGGTAATCCTAGCCCTCAAGGCACTGAGGCTTACAGTCAGCCCTAAGACAGCCTGGATGCATGGTGCGATCTGTTCCAAAAAAAACTGAAGAAATGTTATTGATGTATTATTAACAAATCTCCACCAGCTTTCCACTAACATCTCTTTTCTGTCCCATAGTCCAGGCACACCACATTGCATTTAGGCAACTGAGATTTTTGAAAAGAAAGAGAGAAAAGAAAAAAGACATATTTTTCTCTGTTTCCCTCCAGTACATCTGATATGTAAATAATAACCGAAAGAGAACCAGAAGAGAGTATTTTTAAAACAAACATTTGGACATGTTTCCATTGTTGTGTGAGTCTCTCTGACAGGAAGCATTTTATGCGTGTCACCTATTACAGCTCCTATGTATGTAAACTTTAAGAACTTGGAAGCAGAATAATTTAACCTGATTTTTTTAAAAAAAATCTTCCCAAGTGTTCCAGAACCTATTTGCTAAAAATATAAAAATGTAACACCTTTTGATTAGTTTGTAAGAACTGCTGATTGACATCGGGGAAGATGGAAATCTGCTTGCTGAATTTCAACAAAAAACTTTGCATAATTGGTGGATGGGAAGGAAAAAGAACTGAGGATTTAGTAAGGCTAGCCTGGCACCACCGCCTTCCTATTTGGATCAGTGCATCTTCGCAGGGTATCTTTCTCTCTGTTTTTTTTTTTCTTCTCTCAGCCATAACAGCAATTAAAACTGAGTATAAAAATAATCTGAATTAAGAACCAGACCGTTGAGTTGTTGTATCATAAAGCTTTGTTTTGGGAAACTAGAGCATTTCCAATCACATGGTTTGCACAAAAATTTTTTAGCGTGAGCAAAAAAATGCTTTGAGCCATTAAATGTATGCAATAATTTAAAAGATTTTATCTTATCACTTTGATTCTAAGTAATTTCAATTATATTGTATAATGAATATAAAGTACCAGTGCAGCGGCATGGGAATATGATTTATAAGTGAATGTACCAAATGCATGCATGCACTCATTTCGAAAGAACTGATGGGGGTGCCGAGAGATGGCTCAGTGGGTAAGTGTGCTAGCTGCTCTTGCAGAGAACTGAGTTTGGTGCTCTGCTCAATGCTCAACATGCTGCTGCTCAACCACCCCCCCACCCCCCACCCCACCCCCGGGACTCCAGCTCCAGGGGATCTAGCGCCCTCTTTTGGCCTCTGCAGGCAGCTGCATACACATGCACACACAAATTAAATTCAAATAAATCTATTTCTTTTTAATCTGACATCAAAGTTCTATGCCCAGGAAGCCAGGGGATGGGGAGAAGAACAGGGTCCCCTTTCCTTCCAGGTGTAGTGGAAGATGGAGTCTAAAATTAGCTCTGAAATTGGCATCTTCAGTCCCGGGGCTTGGTCGAGTATCACCTAAAGTCCATCTACTAAAAGCTTGGTCAGCAGTCTCTGGGGCTACTGAGAGATGGCAGAAGCTTTAGGAGGTGGGGCCTAGTGGGAGAAAGTGAGGTCATTGGGGAGCATGCCCTTGAAATATATTGAGGCCCCCACCCACTTCCTGTGACTCAGTGAGGTGGTCAGCTTTGTACCACTGATGCTTTTCCTCATCACAGGCCCCCAAAGCAGCAGAGTCAACTGGCTGTGGACTGGACCCTCCGAAAGTGTGAGTCAAAAGAAACCTTTTCTCCTTCAAGTTGATCTGCCTCTAGCATTTTGTCCCAGTGGTGTAAAGCTGAGGTTCCCTTTAGATGGTAGCCATTCCACACGCAGTGGAGATGTGGGTACCCCGCTGCTGATATCCAAGGCTGTCTGGGTGCTGGCACTCCAGGCTGCTTGCCTCTGTCTGGTCTCGATTTCCTTAGATCAGGTAAGCCCCTCTCCTGCCCTGAAATCCTTCTTTTTCATTGTCTGTTGGTGTCTTCAATGATCTGAGGCCATGGCTGGCTTCCGCTTGCCTGGAAGGTCATTGCTATGATGGGTAATTGGTAATCCATAAAAATAAATACCACTTCTTCACCCCCCAAGATTGGTTAGTGTGAACTTATCTGGAACAAAAGGTCTCCGCAAACATAGCTGAGTGAAGGGTATTGAGAAAAGATGGTACTGGATCACCCCTGGTGGGCCCTGCATCTGGTGAGAACTGCCCATATTATCATGGAAGAGAGAGGACATGTGTGTCCAGAGTAGAGGGTCTGTGAAGCCAGGCAGACTGAATGGGCATGGTCACCAGGGGTTCTGACTGCTGTCAACATCTGGGCAAAGCAAGGATTGACAGACTTCTGGAACATTCGGAGGGAACAGACTCGGCCTACACCTGGTTTTTACTTCTGGTTTTGGGGGCTGTGAGGGAACAGCGTCTTTGGTGGTAACCCTCTCAGCTTATGGGTAGCCTTGGGAGACCAATATGCCCCCCTAGCATTTGAGCCGTGGCATGGACTTCTGGGAAGTCTTTCCTGTCTGTCTGGGGCTACAATCCCCCTCCTTTTGATTTTATGGGTTTTTTTTGTTTGTTTGTTTTTGGTTTTTGTTTTCTTTTTAAAAAAAAAACAAAACAGGATGTCATGTTGCCCAGGCTGGACTCAAATTCACCATGTAGCTGAGGATGACTTTGGACTTCTGATCCTCCTTTATTTCCCAAGTGCTAGGCTTACAAGTGTGCACCACCATGTCCAGCTGTATACAGTTCTAGGGTTTAAACCTAGAGATTCATACATACATGCTAGGCAAACACTCTACCCACAGAGTTACGTACCCAGACTTCTCTCTCTTGGGTTTCTGACTTCTACATGGGCCATTGAGAAGGTATGTGATTTTCTATTAGGATAGATTCCCTGCATTAGAGATACAGCCGGCCTGTCCGACTGATACTTCTCTGGGCAGAACTCTGCTGATATGCATGATAAAAATGCTGACAGCCCCGCCCATTGGAGAACTCACAAAGTTAAGGCTGTGTTCAAAGAGTACCAGGCACATTGGCTCTCCATTGCCCTGTCGCCATGGAGAAGGGATCATGATTAGTTCCGTTTATAGATGAGGATAATTGAGTCTACAATAGGTGATACAATCTGCATCCCAGTGAGCAGCAGCACTGTGGTTTGAACCCAGACCTCTGACTCCCAAGCTTGCATACTTCACCCCTGACGCCTGGCTTAGCAAGTCTCCAGTATCAGTTTGATTTGCTGAATGAATAAACCCTCTTGGTTAGGGCTCCGTGGCAAGAATCCATTTAGCACACGAGTCTCATGAGTGTGGTGGTCTGGCTTTATAGCCCAGAGCAGAGAGACGTAGCCCCCACTGAGGAGGCTGCGGGAGGCAGCCATCTGGTGACAGGCGGAGGCTTGCTGGGACGTAGCCCCGTAGCCCCGGGGTTCTTGCCTTTGCCAGCTCCAGGGCAACGTCGGGTTCCTTGTGCTCGTCGGTAAGCACAATGTACCGGCCGAGTTCAATCCATTTTCATCAGCCTCGCTGAGGGTATATCTGTGGTGGGGAGAGTTACGAGGGCAATTGGATGAAGGGGTGACACAATTCACATGGTCCTCTCCCCCCATCAGAACCAGTTAAAACCAAAGCAACATTTTGGAGCCTAAAGAGGGTTAGAAAAAGACTTCAGTTACCTTGAAATTTTCCTTCTGAGGCGGGGGGGGGGGGACCCTTGCTGATAAACAATGGAGTTGTTAAACAAATGGAGTGTTATCATATTAATATTGTCAATACTAACAAATATTTGCACAGTGTTTTGCAGGCTACCAGACTGATTCATTAATCCATCTTTCATTCACTCACTCAGTCACTGGCCACCACGTTAGGGGACTGTTTACACCCACAAGCACGTGTGTAATCCAAGTGAACCCAGTGGATAGACTGTTAAGGAACGCATTTCTTGGTAGGAGGTCCCAGAGTTAGTTACAGCCGACCTGCGGACCCTCCACTCCCTTTGATGGTAGCATTCTGCCTGTGCTTGCCATTTGGCTCATCCTCAGTGCCTCCACTATCCAAGAGTGGGATGAAGGACCCCAGCAGCTCCCCTTATGTGCCTTCTGTGGAAACCCTTCCCAGGAGCCTCAGCAGTTTCCCTTTATATTCCATTGGCTGGAAATGAGTCACATGTCCAGTTCTGTGTGTCCCAAGTATAATTGTTGTGGGAGCAGATATGTGTACCTCTCCCCATGCATATGCAGGACACACACATGCTCACTTACACACACACACACACACACACACACACACGTGTGGGCATGCATTTCTGCATAAATAATTCACATGGGGTTCTGGTGACATCTGTCTTATATTACCTTCACATATGGCGAGGAAAAACTGTCATCGATTGCTGGGTCCACTTGTCCAAAGTCCCCGCAGCGAAAGTAAATCCACACCTCCATCCCACATCGTCTTGTAGCCCTGCCCACTCCCGCCACACGAGTTGCCTCTTTGCACAGATCTCATGGGAGCACCCCCAAGTAGCATGGCCTGTGCTTTCCCTGGCAGGACACCAACAGGGCTGTGTTTTATGCCCTGGCAGCCCTGAGCACTATGGAGTGCCAGGTTGCTCCCCCAGGGTGCAGATGGGAGATGTGCCCCCCTCTCTAGTGAGCAGACAGGCTCCCTGCAGATGGGCCCCAGATGGTGGCATTAGCTGAGCAGTGGATGGAGCCAGGAAAGGGATGTTGGAAGAGGATAGGGACAAGCTTGGCCAGCCACAGGCTGGATGGAGAAGATGTTAAGGTAGAGGAATGGTACCCGGGAGTTTCAGAATTGCTAGCCCAAGATGCTTTGGGCTGAGGTTAGTAAAGGGCCCTGACTGTGTACTTGCCTCTCTGTTTAGATTGGCATGGCTCACTGTATAGCAGACCCCAGTGCAGATGTAGAATCCATCAGAGCCCCCGAGAGGTGCTGAGTGAGGGGCCAAGGATATGACCTTAAGTGTTGCCCAAAGGCCCATTTGCTAAGAGGTTTGGTTCCCAGCCTTGGCACAATGGTGAGGTGGTGGAAACTTCTGTAGGTGGGGCCTAGTAAGAAGTTAGGTCATTGGGGGCGTGTCCTTAGAGAGACTATTGGGACCCTAGTGTCTCCCTCTTTTTCCCCCTCTCACCCCCAGCCCAGTCTACCAGTTTCCCTCCTCCCTCTCCCTCCCCCTCCCCCCTCTCTCCTTGCTGGTTGCCTTGGGGTGAATGACTTTACTGCTTCACCACAGGGACCCAGCTCAAAGCAGGGAGCCTTCTAACTGTGGATCAACATCTCCATGACTGCTGCCAAAATGAGCCTTTCCTCCTTCATGTTGATTTTTCTCAACCCAAAGTAGAATGACTCTGGTCTCACAGGGACTGGAGTGTGGAAGTTGCTTCCCACCCACTTATCCAGACAGGAGCGTAGGCAGAGGGGGCGGGACGTGGTCCTAGGCGATGCCTGGTACAGGGACTTCTCCCTGGATAACAGATCTGGGTGCCAAGGAGAAGATTCTGTGCTCAGTCTCCTCCAATCCCTTTGCCATCCCTGGAACTAGAGGGCCGGGGCCATGTGCCCCAAAGACCAGCTCTGCACAGCCTGACTCCTCTGGCTGAGAGATCCTGGGTAGCCTTGACTTTAGACTTGCTCTCTGTGCATGGGGACCTGGATGCTCTCCCAGAATTCTCGTCCTTTTGGTGGGAAGCTGCTGGGTTAGGGGCACACTGGGACCTTGTGTGGACACACTTGTCATGGGATGGATGAGGAGCCCAGGTTGACTTGGCCTCTCTGGGGCACTGAAGGAGAAAGAAGAGCCTCCTCCAGGGGTGACAGATAGGCTTGGGCTTTCTTACAACAGAACCACTGAGCGCTCAGCTCCTGCAGGGTACATGTGTGTTTGTGTGTGGTTGCCCATGTACGTGTTTGTAGGTGCAGGTGAATATCTGTCTCTGTCTTTCTTTCTGTATTTTTGTTGCTCATAGGCTGAACTTTATTTCTTGCTTCTCCAAGGCCCTGGTTCCAGAGCCCCATGTAAGTCCAACTGCTGCCGTCTATGCTCCAGACCATCTCGTCTCACTCCTCAGTATGGACGGGAAAAGCCCAGCTTCTGGGTCCTCAGGCCCAAGGGATATGACATTGGGGGAGGTCCTCTTGGGGGGCCTGTGGCTTCCTGTCTTCTGCTAGTTGGCCTTGCTTCTCTGTTCCAGTCTCAGCACCCTGTCTCCCTGTCCCCTGTCCATCCTCCTCACCACTTCCCTGGGAGGTGCTCCTCTCTCCCAGTCTGCCTCTCCTTTCCCTAAACTGTTCTGTCACTCTCTCCGCCTCCTGGCCACCAGCACATGCCGACAGCTGCTCCTATGGGAGGTGTGAAGACTAGCTGGCAGCTGAGTTTCTATAGAGGTTCTGAGCCAGGAGTCCCTGGGGCTGCTCTGCACTGGGGATGGAGGTGGCTGTGTCCTTGAGGGGAGAAAATCCCTGTGAAGGTGAAAAGAGGAAGGGGAAGGAACTTCCATCAGAGATGGGTCATTGCTAGGAGATGACCAAAGTCCATGGAGAGTTAGTATGGATGAGGGACGCAGTACTGGGTGGAGAGCATTGCGTATGTGTGTGCAAAGACTAGAACGGCTCAGAAAGGAAGAGCCGACTGCTCTAAGGCTCATCCTGCCTCCTCTATCCCAGCAGCATGGTCCAGGCTTCCACACAGACTACAGCAGTGGTACAAGCGACCAGTCCCTGAGAGCCTGGCTGCAGGAGATCTGGAAGGGTCCTCTGCCTTGGTGCCTGGTGTCCAGAGTGCATCTCTGTCCCATCGAGGATGGTGAGGGACTGTAGAGGAGGGAGGGAGGCAGGGAGTAGGAGCCAGGATTCTCCAAGGCCATGACCTTGCTGCTCAGCTAGGAAAGTGACCTGAAGATCAAGGTCCTCAGAGTCTCTGTGTGCACTCTAGGCCAGGAGCCCACTGTGCATTCTGTGTTCAGAAGCTAGTGCCTCTTAGAAAGAACAAACAAGGCACCAACTCCTACTTGTCTCTCAAGGTCCTAATCAGATGTCACCTGTTATGGAAATCCTTCCTGACTTCATCTTCCAGGGCATGCCCCTGCCTCATACCTACTTCTGTTATAGTACATTCCAATTGGGCCCCCATAATGTTTGTGTAGCTACGGGCCTTCCACATGGAGTTCCCTGAGGGGAGGGAAATACCTGATTTAGTTCTCTGGTGTCCAGCATGGGGGACCCAGAGTGGATTTCTGAGTCAAGCTCAGGTCTTGGTGGCTTTGCAAGACAAAATCTGGCAGGCCACGAAGCATTCAGCTCAGTGGCCCTCTGTGACTACCCTAGGGTGGGTCAGGTTGGCTAAGGATGCAGATGCCCCTTTCCTAGATCTAGGGCTTGATCAGGTGGTACATGAAGACCTGGAAAGGGGCTGTTTTGTGTACAGCTGTCCTTGGGACAACGGGACAGAAACAATATGAAGACGTCCCAGGGGCCCCTGCCATTAGACCAGAGGGAAAATATGACCGGAGGAGGGGGTGTCTCCCCATCTTCCAGCTGGCTTGTCACCAGCAGTCTGATGATGTCTGTCTGTCCCATCTTAAATTCTGCTAAGACGCAATTCCTCCACCCCCAGTCCCGTGTCTAATGAACTTGACATTCAGAGAAAATGTCTTCAGAAAAGGTCACAAGAGGGAGGTGGTATCTCCCTGACAGCACCTGCCTTCCCGCTCCAGCTTTCTCCTTCAAGACAAGGGACCAGGATTCGTGTCCCTTGGGATGCCCGCACCCTCTACCTGCCACCAGTCACCACCTCCAGAGACTTGCCCCAGCCTCTCAATCTGCCTCCCTTCCCACAGACACAGCCCATGTTGTTATCCCCATTGGCCACCGAGGACAAAGGACTTGGTTCCCAGCTCTACCAGGAGGAGGTGGGTGGCAAACCTTGGGGACAGTTACCCCAACTTTACCATGGTAGGTACCTGTGCAGATAGGAAGAAAGGGAAGATTGAGCCCCACGCTCTTAACCCATTAGCCCAAGCACAGAAGGTTGGCCTTGGCCTTGAGAAATCAGTGAGCCACTGAAAAACTTGAGCAGAAGATGCGGTCAAGGATAATTTGTCAGACATTTCTGACTGAAGAATGGAGGGCGTACTCATGCATACAGAGGCTCAGTTGGCAAGGGGTGGGGAGAAGAGGGAGTGGGAGCCAGCCACTGGCTAAGGGAGGCAAGCAGGGGCAGGGGGGCGGGGAAGGACACTAATCACACACACTGGTTGTAGCACACTATAGTGTTCTGTTGGCAGTGCTCCTGGGATGAAGGTCTGCGGTGGGCTACTAGGAAGGGCATCCAAGGCTCAGGGCACAAAACTGCGCAAAGGCAGGTAGACTTGGCTTGCACCTGTGGCTGACGTAGATTGCTGAAACAGGAAATGGTGTGGATGCAGTTTCCATGGACAGGATGAAGACTGAGCAGACCAGAGTGCCGGGGTTGGTCGAAGAAGCTGGTGCTGAGAACTGGAGGCCACACAGAATCTGAACAGAAGCAGAGAACTTCCAGAGAGAGTGGCCGGCGCCTGCCCTCCTTGTTTGACACACAATAAGGATGCATTGCCCACTTAGGGCATGGTAGAGAGCCTTTATCCAATCCCGAAGATCGCACTGTGTTTCACCTACGAAGGCTTGCCTGCAGCTAGACTTGTCCAGTGATCATGCACAGGAGCCCCCAGGACTGGGGCCTGGTGGAGGCTTCCTCACCAGGTATAGTGCCCACCCTGGATATGCCTCAGTGGGCTGCATACCTATAGGGCCCACCCCTCACCCTTCAGATAATCACCTTTTACAAACCTCAGGTCTTTGGGGGAAAGAGGTGTCATGTTCCTCTAAAGTGGAAGCTAAAGATGATCTCTTCCAAGGCATGTGAGACAGAGTGGTCCTGTCTGCCCCATTGGAGGTTGAAGTGTTCCCCAGAATATGGGAGAAGAATAAATAGGAAGGGGCTTTGGGAGATGGGAATCTGAACATCATGGTAGGGAGGTGGGAGATGAGCAATGGTGGCCATAGCTGTGGCTTGAGAGGCTCTATTTAGTGTTCAGTGACATGCCAGGTTGTCGTCTCCCTTGGGACTCTGAAACCTTTAGTGACATTCTTTCCTAAGGAGCAGTGTAGTGTCTGTGGATGCTTTGAGGAATCAAGACACAGGGCAGAGAGAAGGTTCTAGTTATCGACATGCACGTGTTTAACCAAGGAAGAAAACCCATACAAGTCACACTGAAGAGAACTATGGTTTCTGGGCCTTGTTGGGATAGCGGGGGGAGGGGGGTTGGCCACCTGGGAGAAATGCATGCTGGGATCATTTTATTCACTAGTAAAGAGGGGTGAAGCTCAGCGCTGGGGAGATTGCTCGGTGGGTAAGTATCTGCCGAGCAAGCATGAAGACCCGAGTTCAGGTCTTCAGCACCCGTGTAAGAGCAGGTGTGGTGACTGGCATCTGTAACCCCAGCACTGGGAGCAAGGAGAAAAGTGGGACCAGACACATTAGTGGAATCAGTGAACTCAGGTTCACGGAGAGACCCAGCCTCAAAGACCAAGGTGGAGTGCAGCTAAGGAAGATACTCGAGGTCAGTCACTGGCTTCTCTACACTCATGCACACAAGTACACATGCATCTATACACACATACACACACACACACACACACACACACACACACACACACACACCTGTGCTATGAGAATAGTCAATGCTTGGCTCCCACTGCTGACCTGGGAGTGGGAGAGAAATCCCTTCTGAAAGGGGTTTCTCTGAGTTAAACCAGCACTCTTAAAGGGATGGGAATATAGTCTCCAAAGCTGGATCTGCAATTAGGCACTACCCAGCCTGGCCCCAGGAGTCCAGACCTCTAGGGTTTATTGAGAAGGGAAACCCCTGGGCAGCCTACTTGTTCCTTTGGCCAATTTCCTGGGTAATTTTTCCAGAGCTTTCCAAACCTCAGATTGCTAAGAACATTTAATTTCTCATAAACATGATTGTCAAGTTGCTAAATGATTTGGAAGGAACTTTTTGTTGTTGTTGTTGTTGTTAGTTTGGTTTTGTGGTTGTTGTTTTTTCTTTTCCTCTCTCTGTGATGTGGCTGGAATATTTTTCTTCCCATCACAGGGCCTTTGCATAGGCTGCTCCTCCTTCTGCCATTCCCAACACCCTTCTAGCCAATTCCCATCCATTTTTCAGGCCTCGGTGGGTATGGCTTACCAAGAAACCACGACAATTCCAGATTCCTTTCTCACAGGGCTGGATTCTTTTCCTTCAAATCTCCACCTAAGGGATTATGTGAATGGGTCTGTGTGACTCAGTGGACCATGGCAGGGCTATGTCAGAATTGCCCCACTCCACAGTCAGCACCAGGGCAACTGGCCCAGATGATTTGTTTGTTAAATATCTTCTGAAGTAAACAAAACTGTTCTTGGTTCCTAGAGAAAACAGATAATCCCACCTATGGGTTCTAGGATTAACCCCCTCACCTCTTGGGTCCCCAGCCCTGGCTTGCACTCCATCCTCCATAGTTGTCACACAGGAATAACAGTGGCAAGTAGAGCCTGGGACACAGTCTTAGAGATGGTGAGCCTTCCTCTCCGTAGCGTTCCTCTAAGCTTTCACATCTAACTGCCCAGGCACACAGTGAATCTCTGGAGGAGGGGGCTGCCCTGCAGACCCCCGATGCATTTATCTTGGGACTTATTGATTTATTGATTTTGCAGAGCAAAAGCAGGTCTAGTGTTTATAGGTAAGTCTTAGGGGGGAAATGCTGACCTACAGAATAAAAGTCAGAGTATTTTAGCCCTCCATTTACATTGGTGAAGACTGGTACCTGGCACCTCTCCGCCTCTGTGTATTCATGCTTGGCTCTGGCCTCCCACTGAACCACCCGATCACCTTTTGTTTCAGTCCCTCTTTTGAGATGTCAGTCCTGTTATTGGCTGAATGCCTAGCAATTCCTTGAGGCTTTGACCAAAGTTGCTTCTCCTGTGGTTCTCTTTGATCCTTCAGAGTTCCTGGAGCCACCGAGTGAAGTTTCCTATCAGGACACAGCCACAGTGTGGCTGGCCCATCTCCTTCTGCTCTCTTGTAAACTCCCCAGTCAATGAAGAATCTCGTTCATGGCCAGATCTCCAGTGATTAACACAGGACTTAAGTAGACATGTACTGGATTGTGACACAAAGAGGAGTATGTATGGAAAGGCTTCCATTCTTAAAGCTAGCAGTAAGGGCAGGAAGCCATTCTCTCCTGCTCAGCTCATAGTAAAAACCTCTGCCTCTCTCCATATGGGCCTCTGCTCCTGCATCCGACACCTGGAGGTGGCATCTGACCCAGGGGTAGGGTGTGTGTGTGTGTGTGTGTGTGTCTTTGGAATCTTCAAACTCCAAGACCTTTGGCTTTCATTTTCACATCATTACAGAGTGTATGAGCTTGGTGTGGGGGTGCACAACCTGCACCCCCAGTGCTCAGGAGGGTGAGAAAGAAAAATTTCAAGTTCAAGACCAATCTGAACTATATGAAAAGACCCTGTTTCAGAGGAAAAACAATTTTTTTTTGAGGTAAGGTCTCACTATGTAGTTCAGACTGGCCTTGAACTCAGAGATCAGTCTGTCGCCACCTCCCAAGTGCTGGGACCAAAGCATGTGCCACCACTCCTATTAGAAAAAAAAATATGAGGGGATGAGGGATGGGGTAGAAATGAGGACCTATCTAGGCACAGGAGCAGGCGTTGTGTATAGCATGTGCTCTAATCAAGGTCACTGCCCAGACTTCACTGGCCAATTTCTGACCTTTCTCACACTCAGCCTCACAACACTGTCTCTATGACACCTCATTTCCCCTTGGTTTCCAGGACTCACACTGTAGCTAATAGATGTCTTCTCTTCTCCCCTATAGGGTCTCTGAATGCTGGGGGAGAGGGTATCACTTGGTCCTGTACCAGTTCCATTCTAGGACACTCCACATAACTCTCCTCTTCTAAGCTGATGCCTCTCACTTGCATCTGAACACATCTCCATACATTCCCCGAGAGGATCGAACAGGCTCCAAGTCCAGCAGGGCCAAGGCTCTGACTCTGTTCTCCCTGACACCTTTTCTCATTTCTCACTTAGTGCTCAAACTGAAAGCCCTTTAGTGCATCACCACATCAGGCACAGCTGTAAGCCAGCCTCCTGAATAGAGCCAGAGTCTGCCCTTAGTGCCATCATTTCTGCTAGTGTGCCACCACAGCCTCTCATGGGGACTGTCCCAAAGCATCTTCGTTGACCTCTTAGTCTTCACTGGCCTCCACCATCCTCCCAAAGGTCACAGACCAACTGAATGAGAATCCTGGGACAGGCCTGGCTGTACACCCCAACTTCCAGGTGACCTTGAAGCAATCGACTTACCTGGAAGATCAGAGGTACCCAGGGTCTTCCTTTGTTCTGCTTGGGTGGATATGGTGAAGTTCTGGGGGGAGATCTAAGTTTGAATTCACCAGGAAGCCACAGCCTCAGAAGAACTCCCCGGGAGAAATGTATTTGGAAAACTAAATAGGTTAAACTCAGTGCCCATTATATTCAGATGTAGTAAATGTCAATTCTGCCTTAGATGAATTACATAGCTGATGACTTTCAAAACAGCCCAGGAGATGGACCTTTGGGGAAGACTCAGGGTGATGAAGTGGCTCGCTCAAAGTCACAGCTACAGGGTCAGCATCTTCAACCTTGGCTCCCAGCACTCCAGGCAAGCCCCATATGTTTCACTTTGCATGGCTTAGATCCACAGAGAGCAGCACCCTGCCTATGCAGGAAGTGTCCTTTAGCGGGGAGCTTTGGACTTGGGGTTGGACCGGGACTCGGATCTGGGCTCTTCTACTCATAAAGAACTTGTCTCCATGAGCTGCTGAATTTCTTTCTTTGACTTGAAAAGTTGGCGGAGAAGGTAGCCGCTACCTCACCAGGTGGTGTGAAATCAAGTGCAGTATTATGTGCTAAAGTGTTCTGTAAACAATGAGAACACACAAGGCTCTACCCTACCACTATGCTTGTGGGACACACAGGCCTAGAGAGGCTGTGCTGCTCTTTGGGGCTCAGTCCTGCCCCACTGGGGGCCCCTTTGCATCCAGAATCACTCCATGGCCCTGTGGCTCCTACTCTTTTCATTTGTTTTCTCCCCAGACGCCTTCCCTCAGGGCTCTGTCTCTGTGTCCCACTACTCCAGTCTCCTGGGAAACCTATTTAAATGTTCTCATGTGGAGGAAAATCTCTGCCAGGCAACTCCCATTGTATATTATTATTATTCTCACCCTAGGGAAGGCAGGAGAATTCTCAGCCTATGTGTAAGACAAAGTTGTTTTTTGGTGTTCTTTTGTTGTTTGTTTGTTTTTATGCACTTTTATGTCTGGAGAGAAGAGTTTCTATTGGGACTATTCTGTGAGACCTGAGGCTTCTGCTTCCTTCCTTCCTTTCCTTCCTTCCTTCCTTCCTTCCTTCCTTCCTTCCTTCCTCCCTCCCTCCCTCCCTCCCTCCCTCTCTCTCTCTCTCTCTCTCTCTCTCTCTCTCTCTGTTTTTTCCAAACAGGTCTCTCTGTAGCATTGGTTGTCCTGGAACTCTCTCTGTAGACCTGACTGGCCTTGAACTCACAGAGATCCATCTGCCTCTGCCTCCCAAGTGCTGGATGTACCACACCAATTCTGGACCTTGTGATGCAGCCCCCGACCTGTCCTAGGACTGTGAGGCTGACACAGTAGTTACCTGTGATCAGTAGCGAGCGGCAGAGGGCAGAAGAGAGAGTCACAGGGGCTAGTGGGGGTGAGGTGCTGCACCCTATGTGGGTGTGGGTTGGGTGGAAGGGTGTGGTCACCGAGTCCACACGTCCCTGGTTTCCAGGTCACACCCTCCAGACCTGGCTGGATTAGACAGCAAAGGTGAGGGAATTGCCTCTATAGGGCAGATGGAGAGAACAGGTATGTAGCTGTGACACTAACAGTGGGTAAAAGCAATGGAGACTGGGTTCAAGGCAATTAAGGCAAACCAATTGTACTGGCTCACAGTATGGGTTCCAGGAACTCCAATGCTTTTAGGATGACTTCCTCCTCCCTGGGTTGGCAGTTTTCCTTTCTCCCAGCAGATCTGCTCCTGCTAGGACCTCAGTCATGACCACAGAGTCAAGGTAGCTTCTGGATGCTGTGTCTTAACTGGATGACCCCCAGGAAAGCACCTTTCATTGTCCTGGTTCCTCCAGTGGCCAAGGGTTCTGTGGCCTCAGGCAGCCATGACTGTGTCTCTTCCCAGTGTAAGAACAGCTGGGGACACAATGGGCAGATATAGTAACACAGCCTGTAGTAGAGTGACACTTTCCCTTTGGCACAAAGAGCCCACTTCTTGGGGCTCCCCCACCCCAGTCTACCTCCCAGGAGGACCATAGCTTCTCTCCTCATCTTAAACTCTTGCTTTCTGGCTTTTGCCCTATGAAGACAGGCCTGACTGTGAGGCCGTCATGAAATAAGTCTGCTCTGTGGGTAGGGGAGGAGAGGGGTCTGAGCTCCTTGGGAAGCTTCAATTAGAGCCAGCAAATGAGAGATCACGGCAAGCATTTTGCTGGAGACACCGTAAAAAGTGATTCACTCTGTGTCTGACATTTCCCCAAAGCCTGAGAGCTAAGCAGAGGCTGCCTAGACTGCAATAAATGTCACCGTTTGAGCGTTATTAGTGGTGGCTTCTGACCTGTGGGGTCACCTGGTGAATCACAGACAGCAGGGGGATTATGGAGGCCTTAGGAACCTTGAGCAGTATCCTGGAGTCCCATGAAGAGCCCTGGGGTCCTCTAGAGGGGGAGGCAGTAGGGATGGGAGGTGATGACACATTCCTTTGGGAGTAGGATCTGCCAAGGTCTGGTGGGAATGGAGATACATGTTCCTTAAGGAGCAGGACAGAGACAGCTTATGAGGAGAGAGAGGAGGTGGCTGAAAGGTTGCCACAGTGCCCAGATGATGGAGTACCAGCCAGAAGGCTGAGCTGGGTCAGACTTTTTGACCCCCCTATAGGGGATTCAAGGAAGTTCTCTGAAGTGAGGTCCGAGGATTCCTGTACTGATGATTCCCCACAAGCAAATGGTTATATGGTGATGTTTCCTGTGCATGTCTGCATTCCTCTTCCTGCATCTTCTATACATCCTTCTATACATCCAGAGCTCTTTCTTGAGCGTCTGGTCTGCATTTGCATAAGGGACACCCTCCCTATTGGAAGGCCCTCAGTCACCCCAGAGTGTGAGCTGCTAGTCTGTCATCTAGGCTCTGTGGCCCGAGTGTATGGCATTTCTCCCAAATCACGCACCTCAAAAATATGAGCATCACCTTCAACTTCCACGACCGCCCACATCTGATCAATCTTCCAGGCCCCAGGTTTCCTCTTCTTAATGTCCTTCAAATACTTCTGGTACAGGTCTTGCCCCATGCCAGAAGAACCAGACCATGCTTCCTCCCAGAAGGTGACAGGGGGTCTCCACACACCTGCCTGTGATGGGGACAATGAGAGACACACCCATTGAGGGAGGGTGGTTGTCGGCTGCACTCCTCTGGTGAGGGAAAGTGGGCATGGAACAGAACTGTTGACAGACTCCAGGCTGCTATATTGGGAAGATTTGACAACACACACAAGGAGAGAGTGAGGGCGCGTTGACGGCTGGTGAGAGGCGCGGGGGCCGGCTGGGGACGTGTCGCTGCCACCCACGCAGGAGGAAGTTGGGAACATATTGCTTGGGACTGGTGCCAGCCTCCTGAAGAGCCATCCGCTTTCCTTCCTTCTCTCATGTCTCTGGCACTTGCTGAGCAACTGAGGAAGGGGCTGCCTGGTACAGCCAGGCTAGCAGAGGACGCAGGCTTTCCGGACTGTGTACCACTCGGGCTTCATCCATCCCATTCTGCCCAGCCCCGCACCATCCGCCCCGCCCCGCCCCACCCCGCCCCGCCCCATTCTGCCTCGTCCCACGCATTCCATTCAATCCCAATAAATCTTTTAATAATATCCTCCCACATATTTATATTTTGATCCCACATGCAACCTATCTCAACCCCTTTCCTATCTCCATACCCCCCCCATCTTATCTTCTCTGCATTCATCACCCCAGTATTTTTCTTCCAGTTCAGTTCATTACCTCACCTTGAAGGGACAGGGAACAAGAGTGAGTTTATATATTTTCTCCAATGCCTGGGATGGCAATTAATCACACTCTTCCCACCAAACTGGTGTAGAACCAACTGAGCAGCAGACGCAGAAGCTGAACAGATGGAGGTGAGGCTATCGCCCGTGTTCATGATGAGTCATGAAGGGTGAGACCTGGAAATGCGGCCGCGCTGGGCCCTAAGACCTTCTTTCTCCTCCCTTACCTTCTGGGCAGAGGCAGGATGGGACAGCAGTGGGTCTCTCCCCTGGAACAGCTTGAGGCTTCAAGCCACACTCTGGGACTTTCTCCATCGTCTCCTCTCAGATGATTCCTTCCTTTTGGAGTCAGCAGGGTTATTTTAATGCCGTACTTCAGGGAATAGGGTGCATTTCTGGTACCAGTGTAGAGTAACACCTGCTGTAAATTAACCTGGAAGTGATTGCTATGTGCAAGTTCACTTCCTCTGTCGTGAGATCGGGAGAAATAGAGACCCTTGATTTGATATTCTTATCACTGATTAGGTCTTAGGAAGAAATAAGGAAAGAAGAAATAGCTTCCATTTAGGGTGCTTGATGTAAGCGCTCAGTTCATTGAATGAGAATTGAACCTGTCATTTTTAACTTCTCCAGGTACCCAGAGGCTCCTGCGATACTTTATTCACTCTTAAGTATCTCCTGGAGTCCTCTTGACATGGAGTCCCCATTCCCAGGGGATCTGTTGTCTTCTGGAGGCAAGGGCTATGAGGGAGCATGGCAGACCCTGACATCTCTAGGGTATCTGTTAGGGAGAGGCCCTCAGTGATCTCTTCCCCTACCTCCTGGGCTTGTTTACTTCTTTGCCTCAGCTCCCTTGCTCCTGTATGACCCCTCTGCCCTCCACATTAGCTCTGCACACCCCGCCCCCACCCCCATTCTGGCTGGAACCAGGCTGTATTTGCCCATCACCCATTCTTTGGAAAAATGGCTATTTTGAGGGATTGGCTGTCATGACCTTTGTGACCAGACAGCTCATTGTTCTCAGTGCCTCTGGAAGGATAAGGAGGTCTTAAATGCCTGAGGAAAAGCCCAGTTAGTCCTGAGTTCTAGGGAGGACTTCAGGAGCTATTATTCAATGTTTTTATGCGTGTGTATTGTATGTGGTGTGCATGCGGGGGGGGGGGGAGGGGACAGTCTGAAAGTCCCAGAGCAGATCTGTAGTAACATATGGAAACTTCCAGGCCATGAGGGGAGACTTCTGCATATAAACTCAGATATCCACTCATGTTTTGTCACTGACCACTTGCAACCAGGGACAAGCTCCTTGGGCTAGCTCTATGGCTCCGTACATTGGATGCCTGAGGCATGTGTGATTCCCTGCTCTGGTGATCAGTGAACCGCTTGTCACTGTCATCACCAAGGACAGTTCCCACCAGTTATCACACAAGTTATCGCACAAGCTGGAAGACAGCAGAGTTATGGGCTCAGGGCAAGGACAGGGCTTCTGGCAGGGGATACCCTAGAAAGTTAAGGTGAGAAACTCTGCCCACTAGGCCTTGACCCCAAGAATTTCAATAACTATGGATAGAAGGTATATCACAGAGAGAAAAGACTCATGCAGAGAGCACACAGTCAAGGGGGTGCTACCTAGTGGCAGGAGTTTGTGCTGGCTAGTTTTATGCCAACTTGACACAAGGTAGAGTCATTGGAGAGGAAGGAGCCTCAATAGAGAAAATGCCTCCACAAGACTGGGCTGCAGACAGGCCTATAGAGGATTTTCTTTTTCTCCTCTTCTTCCTCCTCTCCTTCTTCCTCTTCCTCTTCCTCCTCTTCTTTTTTCTTTGAGACAGAGTTTCTCAGTGTAGCCCGAGAAACACTCACTCTGTAGACCAGGCCTGACCTCAAACTCAACAAAGATCCCCCTGCCTCTCTGCCTGTGTGGCGATCAAAGTGTGAGCACTAGCATTAAAGGATGAAAGGTGTATACCACCACCGACTGGACATAGAATTTTCTTAATTAGTGATTGATAGGGAGGGCCCAGCATATTGTGGGTAGGGCCACCCCTGGGATGGTGGTTCTGGGTTTTATAAAAAAGCAGGCTGAACAAGCCAAGGGGAGCAAGCCATGGGGAGCAAGCCAGGAAGCAGCAGCCCTCCATGGCTTCTTTATAGTTCCTGCCTCCATGTTCCTGCCCTGTTTGACTTCCTGTCCTGACTTCAGTGATGAGGAAATTCAAACCAAATAAACCCTTTCCCCCCCAGGTTGCTTTTGGTCATGGTGTTTTATCACAGCAATAGTTACCCTAACTAAGACAGCGTCTTAGGGTACGTGGTGGCACGCATGAGGATCTGGGGGAACGGGCTTGCTGAACCTTAGGCAGTTTAGGCAAGAGAGTTGGAAAGCCCAACCTGGCCAGCTGAGTCTCTGTAAACATGGGCAAAGGGAGTCTCAAAGGGGGCCATTTAAAGGCAGTTTTGGACATCTCAGAAATGAGATCTAAGCTTCCAGATTCCTCCAAGTCCAGAGGTCTTGAATGCTCAGCTAAGACATTGGATTTGACCCTCAGCCCCAGGAAGCCACTGATACCTTCAGAGTGTGGCAGTACAACATCGAGAGAACTGTGGGCAGCAGCCTGAGCTTTTTAATCTTGCTTCCCCTGAATGGTGGTACAGACAAGCCCAGGTCTGCTGGGGGTTGTGCTGAAGTGGACTCTTTCTATACTAGGTCAGACCACTAGCCTGCATGTGGATCGAAGGCCCCCAGTGGCCTGCATATTAGAGTCACCTAAAGAGAGCAGAACAAAAGAAAGCCAACCCAGCTTTGGTCCCTGACACCCATTACCCACTGGTGATTCCCTTCAGCCAATGGGATCCTCTTGGCTCCACGGGGATACCCAAATTGCCTTGGGAGGTGGGGTCTGAGACCTGGCTTTTCCTTAGAGTACCTGAAATATAATTTACCATAGTTATATTTTCCCAGGCTCTCGAATGAGGGCAGAGATGGGGGAACCACGTGCCCAGCATTCTATCCTGAACTCATGTTTCCTGAACCACATTGCTCTAACCAATTGGAAGCAGACACTCAGGCCACTTGTAATGATAAAGCCACCC
This sequence comes from Tokudaia tokunoshimensis, assembly GCA_036184795.1. Classification (NCBI taxonomy): domain Eukaryota; kingdom Metazoa; phylum Chordata; class Mammalia; order Rodentia; family Muridae; genus Tokudaia; species Tokudaia tokunoshimensis. The sequence goes on along the minus strand of BTHU01000005.1, from coordinate 109,242,478 downwards.
TGCCACCACCATTGGCCATGGCTTCTCAGCCATCGCTGTCTCTATGTCATTAAAACTCAATGTTAATATCCCCTCTATCCATCACCAAGCTCATTAGCACCCTGGACTTACCTGTGGCACCTCGCTTGGGTGGGAGTGGGAGGTGGGTTCCCTGGCCTGGCTGCTCTGCCCAAAGAGGGTGGAGGACCGAAGGGGACAGGCCAGCTTGTTAAATCTAATTACCTGGCTGCAGAAGGCAGCCATAGCTCTTCAGAGAACCAGATCAACCCACCTTAATCCTCTGACTGCCTTTCCACCATAACGAGGGGCCGCCACCAGCTGCCGCGGCTAGAGGGGCCTGAGTTTAATTGCTACCAAAATGTCAGCCCTTTCAAACCCACGGTATTTCATCACTTACCTTTAAAGAAGAGGGGAGAAAAAAAATCAATTTGGACCGTGAGTTCGGCAGCAAAGCCGGCAGAAAGGGCTGCCCAGTTCTTCAGGGGAGCTGTTCTTTTCATTAAAATAGCTATTTTTAAAACTCTCTCCCCCCTCTCTCTCTTTAACACAAGATGAAAAATCCCAGCTACAAGAAGAAACCCTTTCAAGAGGGAATAATAATATAAAAAAAGAGTTTAAAAAAGCCCACTTCTAAAATGGGTCCCTTTCCCCCCCTCTCAAAGGTTAGAAAAAGGAAAAGAGAAAGGTTTTATTCTCAAAGGGCTCTTACACGTGTGATCTCATGTCACCACAGATGCATGGGGTGGCAGGGAGGGCAGATGTCACTGTTCCCATTCTATGGATGAAGGGTGGAGGCCTGAGAGGCCAAAGACTCGACTTGGTATGGGTGGAGTGCGCATCTGGTTAGGAGGCTGAACAAAGGACGATGATGTCTGCTGCCCTGATTGGTCTCTTCTGGCACCCTGTAGCCAGACCCTACATAACACCCTCCTCCTCCTCCTCCTCCTCCCAAGTCCAAGCTATTTACTCATTAACTCAGGAAGGCAATAAAAATGGGGGGGGCATTAAAAAGTAAAAACCAACCCACAGAGGCTCATTGGAGTTGAACACTCATTTAATTCTCCGTGAGATCACAGTCATCCTTTCTTCCCCGGGGAGACTTTTTCCTCTCTTCCTTAGAAGAAAGGAATATAATTCTTTTGGAGATTACATTCCAAGGAAACTGGTTTCTTAAGCTCCTGCCTGAAAAGGCGTTCCGAAGTCAGCAGACTAATTAACCCCATTGTTTAGAATTAATCACTTTGGGAATATTGGGAGTCAACAAAAAAAATGTATCAATTGGGCTCTTAATAACCCCAAAGAAATGCCTCAGTATAAAGGCCTACGAGAGACAGATTTTTTCAAAACATTACCACCAGCCACCAACTTCCCGGGGCTAGGCAGCACATTTGATCCTAATTGACAGTTTATTAGCACCATGCATTGCCATCAGCTGTGACAATTCTCTCACCTCGCCTGCTGAAATGACAAACTCTTTTTATTGACCAGGTAGGGGCCGGGAGGGTTTCATGAATGAAGATGGAGGGAAAGGGTCTACTGCATCCTGTTTGGCGCTAGAGGCCAATGGATTGGGATGCTCCGTGGCCGCATCCTCCTGTGAGCTGAAGATCAGTCAGGGATGCACACCGACTCCCAGGATGCTCTGGAGTGCCTGGGGCTGGGAGTCAGGCATGGGTGGAAATGGTTGGAGAACTCGCTTGGACTCCATGCTGAGGGCCCTCTCTAATCCTTCACCCTCAGGATCCTTAAGATTTCTCTTTCCTTTCTTTTCCTTCCTTTTTTCCTTCCTTCCTCTTTTCTTTTTCTCTCTTTCCTCCTTCCTCTCTTTCTTTCTTCTCTCTCTCTCTCTCTCTCTCTCTCTCTCTCTCTCTCTCTCTCTCTCTCTCTCTCTGTGACAGGGTTTCCCTGTGTAGCTCTGGCTCTATAGAACTTGCTCTGTTGACCAGGCTGGCCTTGAATTCAGAGATCCACCTGTCTTTTCCTCTGAGTGCTGGGACTAAAGGTGTGTGCCGCCACCACCCAGCTAGGACTTCTAATAATAATTTTGCCCGGAGTCTGAGGTAAATGTCAAGGGACTCTCCCAGATTCTCCCCAGCAATCTCCAAACACCACTCAGTCTGTGGCTACTCCAATGTGGCTTCCAGTCTGTCCTTCCACCTCTGTCTCTGCCTCTCCTTTCTTCTGTAATTGCTAGGGACATGGTTTTGGTTCGGCTCTGCTGGGCGAGGTCACTTTTGCGCAGGCAGAGAGGAGGAGAGCTTGGGAAGGGCATGGCACAGTCATGAGGTGGGCGCTGCAGCCTGGTGCAGCCTCTGAAAGTGGTGGAGGCAGAGGCAGCTTGGTCTGTTGCAGATTGAGGGAGGACAGTGTGACCTCACTTCATCTGTATTAGAGTCCCACGGTGGGCGGCTGGTTTGGGCACAGGCCACAAGTGACCTTGGGTGTCTCAGATAACATCTATAAAACAGGACAGTAACACAGTGACTTCTGTAAGGATTTGTAAAATTATTTTACTTGTATGGTTGTTCTGCCCAGGGCTGTCTATCCACTGTGTGCATGCAGTACCGATGGATGCCAGAAGAGGGAGCCACACAGAGCCACAGATCATTGTGAGTCAGCCTGGGAATGCTGGGAACAGAGCCTGGGTCCTATGGAAGGGCAGCCAGCACTCTTAACTGATGATTCCAGCCCCATAAAAGGAATGCTTAAACGGAGACTCCATTAAAGTTCTAAGAACCTTTCCTGACAGTAGAGGAGCTGCATGCGTGCCTAGCCGCACACTGATTGATGAGGCAACCAGAAGAACGCAGTTGAGTTATTGATTATTCTTTGTGTGGTGTCATAAAAGTCCCAGGCTGGAAAGCAGTGTGAAAGGAAGAGGGAAGAGAGTCGGACCCTCCTGGTTGGTAGGGTGCTGCTATGACCTTGTGCGTGCTGGGATCTGACGTCCTAAGGAGAGTCAAGCCACACAGAGTCCTACACACTTTATAGGCACTCGGCTATCTCATCCTCACAGAGTCTCCGGAGAGGGCCCGAAGGTGTGGGTGTGGCTGCTCTCCCAGGTTTCCTGTGCTGGGAACTTGGTCAAGAGCACAGCTGTTCTTTCAGCAGACTAAGACTCAGTAGTTCCCAGCGCCCACATTGGGCAACTTATCATCATCTGTGCCTCCAGCTCCTCATGCTTTTGTCTGGCTTCCTCAGGCAGCTACACACACACCCACACACACACACACACACACACACACTTACACACACGTACTCATACACACTCACACACACATACTCATACACACTCACACATACTCACACACACACTCATACACACTCACACATACACATCAGACACGCACTCGAACACTCACACACACATACAAATCAATTAAAGAATTAAGAAATCTTTTTAAGCAGCCTACAGAACAGTAGAAGATATTTGTAAATTATATAGCTCATGCAAGTCTAGGGTTCTGAATATATAAAGGATTCTTGTAGTGTAATAACAGAAATTGTACCCACTCTTTTAAGAAACATCACCCCACCTAGGTGTGGGAAAACTCTGCTAATTAAGGTTGACAGTCACCATTGAAGAGATGGTCTTCTGAGGTTTGGTGCACAATGGAAGACTCCCTACATTAGTGGGGCTTCTCCTTCTCTGACCTGTCTGGGGAATTCACCTGCCCCTACCCCATGCCTCTACCTGTGGAATGCCATGCAGCCTCAGTTAGACTACAGGACCAACTTCCATCCAGCTAACACCCGAGATTCTGGAGTTGCTTCCCATGCTAATGAGGTATTCCCTCAACCAATGACCTTTGACATCCTGGATGTTCCTACCCTCAGTCCCCCAAAACTTTATAAAGCCTTGAATACTTCACCCAAAGGAAAGTTGGTCTGCCTCCTTATAGCTGGTCCTGGTGTGGTCATAGTCACTGGGCTTCTAAACTCCACATTCGTCATTATCTCTGCTCCCTTTGCCTGTGTGGATGATATCGACTGAAGAGACTCAAGATCCACGAGGGCTGGGAGAACCACAGTGAGGTCAGCAAGGTGGTGTGTAGCAGCCTGGAGCTTACAAGCATGCAGGCTTAGTTCCCGAACAGGCTACTAGCCCCGAGATCATCATCATCATCATCACCATCATCTCCACCCTACTCCCCACCGCTACCTCCACCCCCATCCCTACCCCGTCCAATTCTAGGCAATGATGAAAGCCTGAGATGAACTGTTCACTTTCTGGATTAGACCTCCTCAAAGGACCACCTTGGTCAGTGATGCTGCTGAAGGCCATATGTGGGTTCGTGGTCCTGATGTGGCTGGACACTGGGTCAATGTCTGTGGCCTGTGTTACTACCTAACACCAGGCCGGTGTCTGTGGTCTATGCTGCAGCCTGAAGCTATGTCGATGTCTGTGGGTCATGCTGTCCCCAGGGGCTATATTGATGTGAGTGGCCTGCACTTCTACTGGGGGCCATGGTGATGGCCGTGGTCTGGGCTGCCTCTGAGGGCCTTGTCTGGATCTGTGGTCCCACTGCAGCCGGAAGCCATATTCTTGGTCTGTGCTGTCACCAGAAACCTCGAGGAAGCCTGGAATCGTAGCTCTTGCTGACTCTGAAGAGAAAGGAAGCTACTTTGACAGTGACATCAATGCCTGCAGACACACACTTGGGAAAAAGGGACATGGACAGCTTCTGTGACAACCCCTACCCCCAGCCCAAACTCCATCCCACCAAAAAGTAACAAGCCAAGCTGGAAGCCATCAAACAGAACTCTTAAAAGTTGTGATAGTGATGCTGAGGTCTGGCTCTCCACAATTGATGGCTTCCAGCGTGCTGCAGGTGGGGAAGGACTCATGTATTTTTTAAGAGGTGGGCTGCTGAGAGTTTGGACAACACAAATTGAACTTTTTTTTTAAAAAAAATATTTATTTTATTTTGTTGGGGAGAGGTAAAGGTAGGGCAGACATGGGAGGACTGGGAAGGAAGTGTGATTGGGGGAAATGATATGAAATTCCCAAATAATAAAAACACTTTTTTAAAAATAAAAGAAAGGAAGGAATTTAAATTTCATTTTTTTAAAAATTTATTTATTTATTATATGTAAGTACACTGTAGCTGATTTCAGACACACCAGAAGAGAGGGCATCAGATCATGTTACAGATAGTTGTTGGCCACCATGTGGTTGCTGGGATTTGAACTCAGGACGCTTGGAAGAGGAGTCAGTGCTCTTAACCACTGAGCCATCTCTCCAGTCCCAGAATTTAAATTTTAAATTAATAAAATTAAAATTTAAGTGAACATTTCTCAAAAAGCCAATGAACTTAATATATATACATACACACATACACAAATGTACTTAACATTAGGAAAACTAAAGTAAAAGCCACAGTGAGATCCCACTTTACACCCAGTAGGATGACTTTCTGAAGAACAAAATGGAAAATACCAAGTGTTGGCAAGCACGGGAAGATTCTAGAACCCTCGCTTGTGTGTTGCCGGTGGGAATGGAAAATGGGGCAGTTGACTTAGAAAGCGCTTTGGTGGCACTTCACAAAGCTGAGCGTGGGAATTGCTACCTCATCCACCAAATCCACTCGGAGATATTTATCCAAGAAAGTTGAATACATATGTACCCACAAATCTTAGGTTTGTTCACAGCAGCGGAATATCCCAGTTGTCTGTTCATCAGTGGGTGTGAGAATAAATGTGTTACGTGGGGTACTATTCCTGCGTGTGGGGTGCTACATGACCCCAAGAAGGGAGAAGGTAGTGGTCCATGCCATGCGATGATGCTGAGAGAAACAGTATATAAAAGATCATATGTGACACAGTTCCACAAGTATAAAATTGGGGCCTAGGACTGGCAGTGGCATACAGACAGGAAGTAGATCAGAGGTTGCCAGGGCCTAGAAGGAGAGGGGAGTTGCATGGACTGGCTGCTGTGGGTTGTGGAGATGTTCTAGAGTTAGAGGGTGGTGTAAAAACATGAAAAGGGAAAATTATACAATCTACAGCTTTGTGCCACGTGTGTTTTCATTTCTATATTCTTACTTTCTCATCGCTGTGACAAAATTCCCAATAGAAGCAATGTAAGGGAGTGTCTTAGTTAGGGTCTTATGGCTTCGAAGAGACACTATGACTGAGACAACTCTTATAAGGGCAAACATTTCATTGGGGCTGGCTTACAGTTTTGGAGGTTCAGTCCATTACCATAATGGCAGGAAGCTTGGCAGTATGTAGGCAGACACGGTGCTGGAGAAGGAGCTGAGAGTCCTACATCTTGATCTGAAGGCAGCCAGGAAGAGAGTAACTCTTCCTCACTGGGTGGAGAGTGAGCACTAGCAGCCCTCAATGCCCACCTACACAGTGACGCACTTCCTCCAGCAAGGACGCGCCTCCTCACTGTGCCACCTCCCATGGGCCAAGCATATTCAAACCACCACAGGGAGGAAGGACTTGGTTCGGCTCACAGCTCCGAGGGTCTTCAATTCGCTAGGGCAGGCTAGGCACGGAGGGAGGAATGACTCAGCCTGGGTTGGTGCCAGTGCGAGGTGGCCAAACAGGAAGCAGAGAATGTGACAGGAAGGAGCCAGGGATGACAGACACGCTCTTAAGGACACACCCCAGTGACCTACTTCCTCCTCTGAGGCAACACCTCCTAAAGATTTTACAGCCTCTCAAAGAGCCTAGCAGCCAGGGAGCAAGTGTTCAAACACATGAGTCAGTGGGGAACATTAAAAACTCAAGCCATAAATGTTTCAATGAGAAAACACTGCAAAAAGAAATTGCAAAGCTGAACACGTCACTCCCCAGCCTGAAACCCCTTCCGGGCTTCCCGCCGTCCCGGAGGCTGCCTGAGCTGCTGTGCGCCAGTTCCCCAGCCTGCCCGAGACCTCTTGGTTCCCCCTCTCTGGATTCCAGACTTTTCTCTTCTTCTTCCTTAAAGGGAATGTGTCTGTCTCCCCCGACTCCGGGTCTTAGACCTTGGCACAGGTTGTCCCCTCTACCTGAAACATTCTGGTCTCCTTCTCCGTATCTCTCGTGGAAGTTTCCGTGACCTTCCAAACATTTCAGGATACTTCAAAAGGTCACAGATCCTTGCTTTTTCCTTCTAAGCCATCCCTGTTTGTGTGTGCGCGCGCACATAGATTGCAAGCGCACACACATGAGCACACATCTATGTACACACGGGGATTATTGACACATGACTCCGTTTCCCACTTGACTCCAAGCCTAACTCACCCAACACCCCCATCCCCAGCGTCTGCGTGCGTTAACCTTTCCTTGCCGATTTAGGAGTCAATGCTGAGCTGGATGCTATTCCTCCGGCTCAGATGGATTCATCAGAAATGAGGCTTGAAATGTGACAGGCTAGGCTGCCGATACACAGTATTGTCGTAGTTTCTGCTTGGGGCTGAGTCAAGGGTCATGTTCAAGCTGCCCAGGTGCCTTGGTGTTCAGTCAGAAGGGAAAGCTACCCATCCAGCACCACTGCCTGGCCTCCTAACCACACTGGGCAGGAGGGGCCGCTCCACTTAAGGCACCACTGAGGTGTGGGAGGAGCCAGGGGCATGGGCGGGGCCAGGGGCGGGGTGCCTCTAAATGTGGCGGTGGCATCTTTTGGGCTGAGGTTATCCCCAGTCTTATCTTCACCCAGCTCCTACCTCGACTGTGGTGAATGGACCACATACTTCTCCAATGTTCTTTTTGCACTAGTATCGGTTCTATGTGATAGAAAAGGCCCAGAGTGCCCTCACTTCTTCAGATGTTCAGGCAGACGCGTCTGAAAGTCCAACCTGATTCTGCCTGGGCAGAGGTGGGTCTCTTGCGCAGAAGCCAGGGAGGCTCCAGCATCTGTTTCCCAGAGGGAAAGTGGGGAACGTTGGAAACAGACTGGGTTCGGCTAGGGGACTGAAGTTGTAGGTGTGTGAGGAGGAAGGAGAGTCTGGACCTGGTGGCTCATACCAGTAATCTTAGCACCTAGCAGGCTGAGGCAGAAGGGTTGTTGTGAGTTAAGTAAGTGAGAACCCCAGTCTCAAAACACAAAAGCAGGCCAGTGAGATGGCAGGGCAGGTGACAGGTTGGGCAGGTGACAGTGAGGTAGCTGCAGGCAAAGGCCATTGTTCAATTCCCAGACCCACACATAAAGGTAGAAGGAGAAAACTAACAATATGGAGTTTATCCTCTGACCCTACAGGCATGATGTGGCAAGCATGCCCTTCCCTCATCATGTGTAAATACACACATGCACACACACACACCACCACACCACACCACCACCACCACCAACAACAACAACAACAACACCATCACCACCACCATCACCACCACCACCAACAACAGCACCATCACTACCACCATCACCAAACACCATCTATAACAACAATAGTAACAAAGTACAATAACCCACTCTAAGCCAAACCCAAAAAAACAAGAAACTATGGAAACTATGTTGTTTTAACTTTGTGGCATGTTATAGATCAAACTAGAAAGAATTTTATAATGATGACTTTGTAAGTTATACAGAATTGAGAAATATTGCCTTTCCATGTCAAAGGATGTTATCGCATCTGTGCTTCTTTCCTTCCTCCCTTCCTCTCTCTGTCTGTTTCTCTGACTCTGTCTCTCTCTCCCTTCCCCCACCCCCCTCAGTTACTCTGGGAGTAATATGGTGAAATTTTGGGGGAAGGCCAAAGCTACCCCTTGGTGCTGCCTCTGGAGAGGTGTCTCTGGTCTCCCCAGGGCACTCTATTTCTCTGCTCTGTGGTCTTAGAGTGAGGGAAAACTCAAATCCTCTTACATCCTTACATAGACTTTGCAAGGAGCTGCAGACTCCCTGGATGGGCTAACCTCTGCTTCTTTCTATCAGGTGGGAATGGTAACACAACCTGGGTTTGTAAATACTCGGGGAGTCGACAGGGGGAAAGCACTTAGCACTGTGCCTGCACAGAGCACACTTCAAGTGAGGACTGCTGAGGTGGATCTATGGATAAAGGAGCCTACCGCCAAGCTTGATGACCTGCGTTCAATCCCCAGGACCAACATGGCAGAAAATGCTGCCACATTAAAAAACAAAAACAAAAACAACAAAAACAAAAATAACTGTATGAACTACAAGATGCCTCCCCTCTCTCTCCTCTCTCTCTCTCTCTCTCTCTCTCTCTCTCTCTCTCTCTCTCTCTCTCTCTCCCCCCCCCAAGTATAAGAGCTACAACCCATCCCCCACACTATGTATATATATGCAAGACCCAGGAAGCGCATTCCTGGGTCTGCCCCTGAGGCACCACACCATCTAACACACATAATCTCATGAAAAATGGAAGAAAGTTGGGCATTAATATTTAACCTGTGCTCTGCATTGCTGATATTTTATAACATGGGCTTGATTTAAAACTTTTTTTTAAATTTTGAATAACAGGATGGTAACCTTTGTATAAGTGGCTTCCACTTGTTTTACGCATACATCTCGATGTGTAGCTACCTGGGAAGGCAGCTTGGGATAGATCTGGACTGTTTCCAGCTCAGACCAGAGGCGTGGGGGGTACGGGAACCTGCCTTAGATCTCTTGCTGCTGCTGAGTTCGCAGTAACTGTGGATGAAGGCAGCGAGAGCCCAGAGATGTGGAGTGTAATGGGAAAGATTGAGCACAGCCCTTGTCAGGGATATCTGGGTCTCTCAATTCCGGCTCTGCCACAGAACAGCCCTTGGGGAGGCTATGGGCAATGGGCCCTCAGCAGAGTGTGTGGCCGTGCCTAGCACTGGATAGTATGTTATGCAAGGCTGTAATGATCAGCTCTTGTAGGTTTGGGCAGGGTTCTTTTTCCCATCTAGGATCAATATTTGCAAACACCACCAAGTGACACAGCTTCCTGTGAGCACAGAGGCCACACCCCTCCCAGGTGGAGGGCTGAGGCTCTAGAACAAGGCCCCTCCCCTGAGCTGTTAGTCATCCTCCTGCCCCCAAGCTATTAGAGAATGTGTGTTTCTTTTCTTCCCACAGAAACATTCTGTGACTGGACTGTCCCTTGGCTGGTGATTGAGCTTTCTGGGCCTCAGTTTCCCCGTCAACACTGAGAATAATTGTGAGACCTCACTTGTGTTCCTGTGGGGTTTAGAAATAGTCGGCAGCACAGGGAGACACTGGCAGCTGGAAAGTCTGATTCCATTGTAGAGAGCAGAACGAGGTCCCCAGAGGCCAGAGGGGTGTGAGATGGGGAGAGGGAGGTCAGGCATAGACTTGGTAGCAATTTATTAAACAGTTTGAAAGAACTAGCTGAGAAGTGCTTGCGCAGCCCCGCGATGAGATGATAAATGTTCCAGAGATGAAACACTGATGACCTGATATGTTCAATGTGTGTGTGTGTGTGTGTGTGTGTGTGTAGGGGGTGTGCATGTGTGCATGCATTGGTGTGTGCATGTGCATGTGTGCACGGACCTGTGTGTGTGTGAACCTGTGAGTGTGCAACTATGTGCACACACACACACGTTGGTGTATGTATGTGCATCTGTGTGTTTTTGTGCACCTCTGTGTGTGCATGTGTGTGGAGGTCAGAGGTTGCATTGGGTGTCTTCCTCAACCATACCTTACCTTGCCTTTTGAGACGGAGTTGGAAGTCATCAATTTGGGGGGTCAGTGAGCTCCAGAGGTCCCCACTTTTTGCCCACTGGTTACAGCTGTGTGTCACTGCCACCAGCTTTTCTATATGGGTTCTGGGATCCAAACCCACGCTCGTGCTGTAGGCACTTTAGGGACTACACCATCCTCCAGCCCCATGTGTATACGTTTTAAGCACTTACATCTGTGCCCTGTGAATATGCACAAGGATTATGTGCCATTAAAATATCCATTAGGAAAGCTCTCATGTCAAATGTTCCCTATGTACTTGACAAGTGTCAGTTATAATTCTGACCAAGTCATGCAAACAGGGGCAGCATTCCCTGCCTTTTCACTCAGACCTGATGTATGCTAAGGCTAATCCATCTTCATCGTCCAAGAGCCTGTGGCAGGCACCTAAATAATAGCAACTTCACTCCTGCTCTGGAGAGGGAAACAGTTCGAGGAGGGCCTAAGCCACATGGGTTGCTGGGGCTGGATCTGGGCTCTTTTTCTAGATAGCCTGTTCTTTCCTCTCCATCAGAAACATAGCTGAAGCTTTTCCAACTCAGGGCCAGCTCCACCCAGCCACCAATTCCTCACTGCAAGGCTCCCTGCTCACACCTGGGGAAATGGCCTTGCCAGGGCCATCCCTGTTCTAGGACCTAGATGGCAATTCTATAGTTACCAGACACTGATACTTTGGGGTGGGGCACAGGCCCGAGGATAGGAAAGGTCAGGAGAGCCTCTCCTATGGCTGGGGGTGGCAGCAACCCCTTGTATGAGAAGACAAGTCATAGGGGAAAGTGCAGATTCAGAGTCCAAGGAGTCTATGAGGGATATTCCTGGCTGTGTTCCTATTACTTTTTTTTTCTTTCTAGAATGTTGCACAAATAGGATCAGCAGATTAGAGTCTTGAGATTGAAGTATTTTGGGATCTGCCATTGTACTGTATCAACAGCCCCTAGTCTTTGCTGAGTAATACTCCACTGTATTGTTGGGTCGAATTTCTTTATCTGTTCAGCTGATAAAGAACGAATAGCTTAGCACCCTTATTGGAGGTGTGAAAAAGACACTCATCTTAGTCACAGTTACTAATGCTGTGATGAAACACCGTGACCAAAAAGCATCTTGGGGAGGGAAACTTTTATTTGGCTTACTCTCCACATCACTGTTCACCGTGGGAGGGAATCAGGACAGGAACTCAAGCAGGGCAGGAACCTGGAGGCAGGAGCTTATGCAGAGGCCGTGGAGGGGTGCTGCTCACACTGCCTTGCTCCTCATGACTTGTTCAACCTGCTTTCTTACAGAGCCCAGGACCATCATCAGCTCAGGGGCGGCACCTCCCACAATGGGCTCGGCCCTGACACATCAATCACTAATTAAGAAAATGCCCTACAGCAGGCTAACCTACAGCAGATCTCATGGAGACATTTTCTCAACTGATGTTCCCTCCTCTCAGATGACTCTAGCTTGAGTCAAGTTGACATAAAAACTAGCCAGCGTGACATTTCTCTATGGGGATAAGGATAAATATTTAGAATGTAGTTAGGGATGGACAACAATAGAAATGCTAAAGTGGATGGAAGAAAGCCAGAGATGCTTACACAAAGAACTCCAGGCAGTTAAGGAAGGCTGAGAGCAAGAGAAGTCTTCCCTAGGGAGGAGCACACTGTTTGTTCAGTGCCAAATAATCAGCCTAGAAAACATGCAAATAACAGTATATAGACTGAGTATGTTATAGTTAGGAATGTGTGTGTGTGTATGGAACAATGGCTAATGAAGAAAAGAGGGTCCCAATTTTGAAAGAGAATAGGGAGGGGTATATGTGAGGATTTGGAGGAAGGAAAGGGAGGGAGAAGATGATGCTATTATGTTGCAATCTCTGAAAATAGAAGAAATAATTAAAAATAAGCCAAGTGTGGTGGTGCATTCCTTTAATTCCAGTACTCGGGAGACAGAGGCAGGAAGAGCTCTGTGAGTTTGAGGCTAACCTCAAACTCTACAAAGCGAGTCCCGGACAGTCAGAGCTGGCTACACTGAGAAATCCTGTCTTGAAAAACAAAACAAAACAAATAAACAAAAAGAAAAGAAACAGAAAAGGAAAGAAAATATTGTGCATGTTTTTTTTTTCCACAGTTAGGAAATTATACACGACATTGCCACGCACATCTGCATCTAGGACTGAGGTGGTTGTAATGCATACAAGCTTCTTTTTTTTTTTTTTTTTTTTTTTTTTTTTTTTTTTTTTTTTGGTTTTTCGAGACAGGGTTTCTCTGTGTAGCCCTGGCTGTCCTGGAACTCACTTTGTAGACCAGGCTGGCCTCGAACTCAGAAATCCTCCTGCCTCTGCCTCCCAAGTGCTGGGATTAAAGGCGTGCGCCACCACCGCCCGGCTGCATACAAGCTTCTTAAGAAGCTTGGGAGTGGGCTGGGGGATGGCTCAGCTCTTAAGAACACGCTCTCTGCTCTTGCAATAGTTAGATTCCCAGCACCCGTGTCAGGTGGCTAACAGGGGGCTGTATCTCCATCTCTGGGAGACACCGGGGTGCCCTCCTCTGGCCTCTGTGAGCATAAACATCTAAGTGCACAAACCCACACATGGGCACATACCCATATATATATTATAAAAACAAAAATACATCTTAAAAAGAGAAACCATCAAGTTGTCTTCTGGGGATAGGTGTCCATCTTCGAATTCCCAAAGCAGTGCCGGAGGGGCCCTTCTTCTCTGCATCCTGCAGTAACCGGTGATTATCACTTTTACCGTTGTAAATAAGTGTATGCTCCATGGATTGGATGGTGTCACAAAGCTTTATAAATGGGGTCGTTTCCACAGCAACTAGAGGAAGCTGCCAGCGTTCCCTGGAGGGAATGACTGTACCCCAGACATCAGAACCCAGTTTTTGAAAGTTCTGGGCTGTTCAAGACAAATTCAAGTTGTGTGGGGGTGGGGGTGGTGGTGGGAGTGGAAACAACCCTCAGACCCCAGCCTCCGTGTCAGGGCGGAGGGAGCCTCAGACTCCATCTGGCTTCCTTCTTTCATTCCACTTGTGAGAAGATGGAGAGGAGATAAAAAGTTTGGTCCCCAGGGAATGGCCTTGCCTAGCGCTAGATTCCTAACAGAGAAGGAATAATGCCGGAGAATCGTTCTTATGCCTCTGAGGCTGGGTCACAGTATCAGAGGCCGAGCTGGAGGCTGGTAGTCAGGGACATTCATTCACCTCTCCTGGTTCCTTGAAGAGAGTGGTTCTGGGTGAGGGACAGAGATAAGGAACAGCTCTGTGTGGCCGGGAGGCCCCGGAAGGATGGCAGGCTCTGGGGATGAGAGGGAAACACTGGGGACTGCTATGCTCTGCCCATGTGACTATTCACTGAACCGTTTGCAGGAAAACCTGCCATTTTCCATGGGCGACAAAGTGCTGACTAGGAGGGATCTAGCCTGGAGTTCCCTCTGTCCAGAGGTTAGGGATAAAAGAAAGTTACTGTCCATGGGGTCACAGTGAGCAGGGCCCTCCCAGGCCCCACAGGCAGGGTTCTACCTCTTCTGTGGCTGTGGGCCCCAGCAGAGAAAGTCATCAGGATGATTGGCTGATCCACTAGCCTGGATTCTGTGAAGGGCTGGCAGTCATCTTGAGGGGTAGGGCCAGGTGTGGGTTGCCCTTTGTCAAGCTTCTTTGCTGCAATGGAGGAGGTCTCTGATTGCATCACCAATGAGAGAAGAAAGAGGAACAGAGAGGATCCCTGAAAGGAGTTCAAGGCCACGTGCACTAGCCTGGGAGGACCCAGTTTACCGAGACCATGTAGCCCTCAAATTTCATTTATCCCTAACCTTCCTGCCCCACCCCAGCCCTTCCCATCTTCCCAGCTCTGCCAGTGTGCTGAGCCTGGGATGTCACCAGGGTTACTCCTCTGACTGTAAAGTGTGAGTCTGGAGGAGCCCAATGTGAACACACACTTGCTGGCTGGGAAGGGCGATGCCATCGCCACTGAAGTATCTGCTGTCACTCACGTCAGTGGGGGCTGGGACAAGTTGGGAGTTGTGCGGGTAGGAAAGAGTGAGGGTGGCAGTCTTAGCAGAAGGGGTGGCTCGGTTGGGATAGGTAGGGGTGACACAAGTTGGGAAAGAGGCCGGTTTGGGGGGGGACAGTGTGATCATGGATCCTCAAGGGCAGAGGGGCAGGCTCTGCGGGGGTGGGGGGGAGGGTTCAGTTTGAACTGTCTCCTCTTTTCTAAGTGAAACACATCAGAGAGTTCCTTATGTTTCCTAGGCCTCCGATGCTGTCTTCGGGCTGCTCTTGGGGCTTCTGGGCATCTTCTGGGACCATGACTGTTCTCTCTCACCTTCCAGCACAGCAGAGCTGGTTCTTTGAGCTGAAGGTGGGGAGGATGGAGTTTGCCTCTTGGCTCCCTTCCCCTCTGTCTTAGTTAGGGTTTTACTGCTGTGAGCAGACACCATGACCAAGGCAACTCTTATAAGGATAACATTTAATTGGGGCTGGCTTACGGGTCCAGAGATTCAGTCCATTATCTCATCAAGGTGGGAGCATGGCAGCATCCAGGCAGGCATGGTGCAGGAGGAGGTGAGAGTTCTCCATCTTCATCTGAAGGCAAACAGGAGATGACTGGCTCCCACGTGTTTAGGAGGAGGGTCTCATTACCCACCCCCACAGTGAGACACACTTTTTCTAACAAAGCCACACATACTTCAACAAGGCCACACCTCCTTATATTGCCACTCCCTGGGCCAAGCATATTTAAGCCACCACACCTCTCTGGCAACACTATAAAAGATTGTACTGTTTCCTCTGGAGGACGTTTGGATGGAGAAGATAGGTGGGGGTCCCATTTATAAACAGCAGGGCAAGGATAACAGTGGTATCTTGGTGCTGTTTTTGAGTGTTCACTTCCCATCAGCCGTGGTGTGAGCCTTTTACAGAGAGACCCTGCTGTCCGCCCAGTTCCCAGAGGAGTAGAGGCATCGCTTGCTGAGGTAGGAAGGATCTAGAGTTAAGATGAGGAGGAATGGATTAGCTGAGTCACGGTGTGAGGGGATAGAGTCCATCACGGCATGAAGTCGTGCAGGAATGTGTAGTTAGACTCCTCATATCCCAATAGAACAGGAAGTAGAAAGGGGACAGGAAGTGGGGGCATGCCTCTGGTGACTTACTTCCCCCAGGCCTCACCTCCCAGGGTTCCACAGCTTCCCAAAACAGTACCACCAGTGACCAGCCAAACGGCCAACCATGTGAGTCAAGTGTCAGGTTCAAACCATAACAAGGCAGTAGCAGTGTGAGAATCGTTGCAAAACTTCCTGCTGGGCTGGCCCTGGGCACAGCACATTTCCAGGAAGAAAGTCTCTCCAAGGAATCCCTGGATGTACAAGGCTCCACCTCCAGTAGCCACCTGGCCCTGGCCCTAGGAGCAGTTCTGTTGTTGCTGAACAGACAACAGATCTGTCACTGGACAAGTCCCTGAGCCAGCATACCTGTCAGCAGAGAGGAGTGGCCATGGACCACGGCCATGACAAGTATGCCCTTGAATGTGACAGGCATAAATGGAGACCTCAGAATTTGTGGCTCTTCTCCCTGAGTGATGGATGGATTCTCCAGGCTCTGTTCCACCCCCTGCTGCCAGGGGAGGTGAGTCTGGCTCAAGAAGGGTGGGTCAGAGGGCAATATACAACCTTCATGTGATTTGGGGGCCACTCATGTTAGTGGGCAGGGCTTGTCCAAGACAGGGGCTGGCAGGTTTGAGGCTGACGTTAGCTGCACCTCTAGACTGCCCCAGACAACACCCATTCCCTGCTTGGTAAGCATTAGCAGGACACAACTCTTCCTTTCTTGCTTCCTTCCAGCAATATATCCATCTAGTCAATATTGGTGGAATGTCCACCCTTTGCAGGCATGAACGTGGTGCTGGAGAAAGAACAGCAGACAAGTCCTCTGAGATCTGTGCCCTGTGGGGGGTGAGGGACAGACTCTGACACAACAAAGGAACAAAAGCTTCAGGGAATTAGAGTGTGGCCAAGAGTGACCAAGGACGTGACAGTACAGTGCTGGTCCCTTGTGGTTTAGAGCAAAAGTGGGCTAGGTCTAGGGAAGAGGAGATGTAAAGGACCAGAGGCAGGAATGATGATGGTGATGATGCTGGGGATGGGGATGGGCATGGGGATGGATATGGGCATGGAGTTGGAGATGTTGCATGCATCTCACTCACACTGGAGAGCACAGGCCTTCTGGCTGGAATGAATGTGTATGTGTGTGGGGGATGTCAGAGGTATCTGTGGAGGCACACCCTCCAGGGGCTGCTTCTTCAGAATGCAGAGAGCTGGGGGTTAATCCTGCTTCTTGGAGGATAGGAAGCTACTGAGGAGAAGAGAGCAGGCCCTGCTTTATGTTTTGAAATGGTTTCGTAAGAGCAGATGCCACTAGCAACATCCAAACTGCCTGGAGTTTCCCAGCTGCCAACACACCCATGCCTGGAAAACCCGTCTTGTCCAGATAGAGCATGCTGAGTCTAAGATCATTTTAAACACGCAAAGCTTTGCGGTAGTGTCATTACACACACCCATGCTCGGGAGTGTCCTTTATGAGATATGAGAACAAGATTCGATCCAGTCCAGGGAAAAATGGGCCATCACACAGCCTCGGGAGCCTGTCCACCCAAAAACTGCAGATGGTGAATGTGAAGTGAGGAACGGAAGCAGGACACAGGAACTTCTGAAGCCTGGACGTATTGGCCCAAAGGAATATTAACATTGGCTTTGAATGTTGATATTTTCTGAGGTTTGAGCAGCAACCTAATTCAACACTGGGTTAGTGGGCAGTTAGCGGGGTTTGAGGAATCGGAGATGGGTATACCATCTATAGAAGGGAGAAGAGCTAGCTGAGAAAGGAAGGGGAGACTTAAACTGTGAGAAATGCATGGTGTGATGTGGTAGGAGATCAGACACAGCAGCATGGAGTTGTGCTTAGTCCCTGCAGTAACTTTTGCTACCTCTGGGCTGGCACCTCTCGTCCAGAGGTCAAAATGTAACCTCGCAGTCCCTGTGATGATGGATTCATCCTTTAGATCATTTCATGCAAGGAAATGAGGGCTCTCTGGAGACAAAGCTGAGCTAGATCTTGGGGTGGAGATACCTTCAGGGTGGAAGTCAAAGAGGCAGGCCTTCAGAGATGATTGCTGGAAAGCCAGGATGCGCAGAGGCTAGCCCTTCGAGGATCTCCTCCATCCCCTGCTGGGATGACCAAGCAGGGACAATCTAAATGTAAAAGCTATTGAGCAAGAGGGACCAATGGAGTCTGTAGGCGGGCTTGGGTCCAGAAGACTACTGATAAAGAGAAGCTCATGAGGATTGTGCTAGCCTCCCCAGCATCGCTGTCCCTGTGGTTTACAGAAGGATGCGGGCTAAGTCACATGGCTAGAGGCACATACACATCTAAACTGCAGCCAGCCACCCAGGTCTCCTATGCAAACTTGGGTTGATTTGCTCAAATTGTTTGCTTGATGGAAGGAAGACAGTGCATACAGAGCTGAGCAATCCGTGGAAGGTTTTATTGGCCCTTGTCAGATAGTCTGTGACGAGCGAATGGTGGGATACTATGGCCTGCAGGACTTGCTAGTACACTGGTATGCACACCCAAAGCCACGATCTCGGAGAGTACATGCTGCCTTCTGCTCATACAAGCATTTGCCACCAGGGAAAGGGTGTTTGTCACACCAAAGAGAAGTCGAAGTGCCTCGAGACTAGGCGAAGCTTCAAGGATGGTGTCACTATCCCAGGGCATGAACATCTCATACTCCAAGGTCTCATTCCTCAAATAGAACCATTCATGCTGAGCTGTGCAAATATCCACTTTGATGGACTTTTGAAAAAGAGAATTATGGCGAACTTGAAATTACAGAGGCTTGATATATAGTCCCAATTTTCATTATATTTTAAAACTGAGATGATCTCCCCAAAAGGCCAGAATTGAACAGCAATCTCCCTCTGCAGCTACGGTGCAGTCCCCACCACTCCCAACTGCTCACCTCCTTGATGCTCTTGGGCTCTGTGATGAATGATTTCACACTGCCAGTGGTCACACCAGTGAGGACAAGACAGGGCGATTGTCATCTGCAGGTTAGAAAGCCAAGGCCAGGA
Organism: Tokudaia tokunoshimensis; assembly: GCA_036184795.1. Lineage (NCBI taxonomy): Eukaryota > Metazoa > Chordata > Mammalia > Rodentia > Muridae > Tokudaia > Tokudaia tokunoshimensis. Next base: position 109,223,744 of record BTHU01000005.1, on the reverse strand, counting down.
AGACTCAGGGGACTTGCCTCAGGTAAGGAGAGACACACTAGTAACTTATTCCACCATCCTGTCTCCTTCCTCAAAATGAACATCCCTTATTTTATTTGATCTGTGTCTTAGTCAAGGTTACTATTATTGTGATAAAACACCATAACCAAAGCAACTTGGGAAACAAAGGGTTCATTCATCTTACACTTCCACATCATTGTTCATCACCAAAGGGAGTCAGGACAGGAACTCAAACAAAGCAGGAACCTGGAGATAGGACCTGATGCAGAGGCCATGGAGGGATGCTGCTTACTGACTTGCTCAGCCTGCTTTCTTATAGAATCCAGGACCACCAGCCCAGGGATGGCCCCACCCACAGTGGGCTGGGCCCTCCCCATCAATCACTAATTAGGAAAATGCTCTACAGACTTTCTTATAGCTTGATCTTATGGATGATGTTTTTTGTTTGTTTGTTTCATTTGAGGCACCTTCCTCTCTGATGACTCTAGCTTGTGTCAGGTTGACATAAAACTAGTTAGCGAAACCTAGTGACATGCCCAGATAAGAGTCCATTTCTCAGCCTCCTTGCCACTAGATAGGGCTTTGTTATTAAATTGCCAGTAATTAAGCTGGCAAAAGTGTTACAATGACCTTTTCTAAAAAAAAAAAACAAACCTTTTTATTGATTCTTTATGAGTTTCACATCATGCACCCCAGTCCCACTCATCCCCCTGCCTATTTGTATCTGCCTTCCTTCCTTGCACCTCCCCACTAAAATAAAATAAATAAATAAACCACCTCAGTGTGGAAGCTGCAGTGTGTCACACAGTATAACCTTTTGTCTATGCATCTTTACTTGCAAATGTTCATTGGTCTGGTTGGAGGCTTCTGGCTTCTGGTACACTATCAAAACTGGATGCTCGCTGGGACTCCTCTAGGATATCCTGTTGTCGCCCTGTGTCATGGAGATCCTGCAGCTTTGGGTCTGCAGGACCGGTCCCTTCACAAGCTCCTGCAGTTCATAGAAGGAGTAGATATTGGAGTGAGCCAACTCGAGGGCCTGGATTTGGGCCTGGGTGGTAGCTGAGCTGGTCAGCTTGCCGGGGCTCCTGAACCCACACCACTAGAGTGAGCTCTCTCTTGCTACCCTGGCTAGTTTACCAAAATGCCACAGTCAGCAAGGGACAGGGCCGGCTCTCCTGATTTCATGCCCTCAGACGGACTCACCTGCCACCGAGACGGACCCCTGCCACCAAGGCCAATCTACTCTGCAGCCTGGGCAAAGTGTGGAGCCCACTTTCCCAAGTGCTGTACCTAGTGATGGGTCAGTTCTACATAGCCCTTGAACATTAACAAGGTCCCAGGTGATGTCCACATGGCCTTTGGTGGCAGTATGGGCCATGGACATTGACACAGATCCCTCCTGCTGCATGGCCAGGGTCCCAGACATAGCCCTCAGTAGACAAGAACCATTTTTTGAAGTATCATTAAAAAGACTGTCTGTCCCTTGTTTTCTCCTCTTGTCTTCATTGCTCACTCCTGGAATGCTGATGTAATGGATAGTGCTTTTTTTCAGTCGTATTGGGTCACAAAGAGACCTGAAGCTAGAAGCTATGCTTGTCAAAACTGAGCGATAAGAGCTGGATTTCCTGATGAATGTATTTATCTGCAATATCAGCCCTGGCTCACATCCTAAAAGGCTTCTTTTATGATCACCAGGAAAGCACTGATGTGTAAATCAGGTCTCAATCTCTGCAGCAGATGCAGTATTGAGGCCAGGATTCACTCAGTCTTCCTGGGATTAACAGAGCCTGGGTACACAATTTATTCCTCTGTCCGGCCTTCTATTCAGAATTGCAATGGCATCAAACCTCAGAATTCTTCCTTGTCTGGCCACGGTAACCCTCCTTGGCAAGAACAAATGAGCCACATGCATGCCTCGGCTATTGAGCCAGAGGCAGACTTCTAGTCCACCCAAACTACAAGGCCAGCAAAGTCCACCCAAACTTCAAGGACTTCAAGTCCACCCAAACTACAAGGGCAATTTGGGAGCCACGGACGTGGGATCCGAAGTTCCTGTGTCACCTTGGTGTAGAGACAGAGGACTCTAAGATTTGGTTCTGGGATGTACTCCAAGGCTGAATGACAGAGAAAGCATGCCTGTAATAATGTCCAACAGCAGGACACCTTCAAGCAGGTCCCAACAGTCTGCAGGGGCCGCTGCCAGCTGCCACGGTTTTAACTCATGGAGGGTGTTCCCGTAGTTGACAAGTGTCCTTTTAGTTCACAGTAATGGATCGCTCTTGTTTAAAGTGGTTAGGACGATCAATTTTACTGTTGGCAGAAGGAAGCCCGTACGGGCAGATATTGAGATGTCTCCAGGGGCTGTGAATGGATACAGCCTTCTGGCTGGAAAAATCTCCAGGTTTGCACTCAACTGCCTCCAATCTTAAAAACAATCACAATGGAATTAATAGCATCGCTTGCAGAAGCTGCGCCATCTTTCTTCTTGCTGTCTCCTCTTCCAAGTATGACCTAAGACGCCTCTGTTACCCACACTTACAGTCACTCTGGTATCACGTCCCTCTATGCCGCCATCTCTGGGGACTGCTCTGGTTAAAGTCGCTGCCTCCATCCTTCTGCTAACCCTATCGGGATTTTTAATTTTGTTTCATGCTTCTGAGCCTTGCTCTAGCTCAGTGGCTCTCAACCTTCCTAACACTCACCCTTCATACAGTTCCTCACATTGTGGTGATCCCTACTCATGAAAACATTTCCTTTGCTACTTCATAATTATAATTTTGCTACAGTTATGAGTCAAAATATAAGTATCTGATATGTAGATGGTCTTAGGTGACCCCTGAGAAAGGGTCATTCTACCCCCAAAAGGTCACGACCCACAAGTCGAGACCCACTGCTCTAGAGTCTGATGCTATTAGCCACTCCTTCAGTGAAGTGTTTGGCTTTCATAATTTTCTGACAAAAGGATCTTTCAGTTTTCTTTTGACTCTCAGGTCAACTGGTCCCTGTCTGAATCCTGGCTCTACAGAAGCTCATCTTTGGTCCTCTGCTTACCTCCCTCCCCTCTTCCTCTCTTCTTTGGCTGTATTCACTGGTCCACGAGCCGCCATCTTGGGTCCCCATGTTCATCTGACAGATGCCTTCTTGGTCAACTTCCTCCTTCTGTGAACATCCTCCTTTGAGATGGAGATTTGATGACAGAAAGTCAACCTGGGGTGCTTCTGTATTCCGAGGGTAGAAGGACCAGCCTTGCTCACAGCCCAGTTCTCAGTGTCATGGTAGCCACAAAGGCTTCAGTTGGCCCTGAAACCCTCTCAGACATGGGATGGCCCTTCAGTGTTATCCCAAGCAGTGGCGAAGGTGCCAGACTTTTCTGCTCTGGGAGCACAGGTTACTGGGTAGGAGCCACCCTTGGAGAGCCAGTGTCACCTGGGGTGATGGAGATTCCTTCTGCCAAAGGCAGCTTCACTTCCAAGATCTGCCTGGTTATAGAGTTGCCAGCAGGAGCCCATGCTTGCTAAGCATTTGGCTCTGATGAGAAAATCTGGGTGACCCCGCGGCACCCACAGTTCAGTCTCCAGTTGCGGAGTGAGGCTGCAGGTCAGTCTTCCATTGCAGCCCATCGTTTGCACTATGACTCTGGAACCTTCTCTGCGCCACACCTAGCCCGTGTTTCTGGTGACTCTGCTCATTAACTCTCCTCTACTCCTGAGGGCCTGCCGACTCCGAGGAGCGGCTGCGTTGGGCCTGGGCTTCTCCGCAGAGCTTGCTGAAAATCAGCTCTTGGGCATGACAGCAACCTATCAAGTCCAGGGAGGCCGATTGGGCTTCCCTGGCCAACAGAGGGCACAACAGGCAACATAGAGTCCACCAGGTCCCAGGTTGGCCACACTTATCAACTTGGAAATCTCCTTGTCACTCCGCAGTCGGGGGGGGGGGGAGGACGGGACTAGGTACTGGGGAGTTGGAATGGACAGGTATGAGCCTGGAGGCCAGGGATGGGAGGCCACATGATAGGTTATTGCTGATAGTTGTCTCCTACCCCATGTAACCCCTGCAAGATCCCAGGAGATCCTACTTCCTTACTGCAGGAACGAGCCTACATCCTTCATGACTCAGCGGAATGAAAATCACACTCAGAGCTTGTGCCTTCTAGGTACACAAATGCACTTGGGACCTCGGTACAGAAGTATGTGATCAGAACCTCTGGCACACGCAGCTGCATCTTCATGCTTTTGCCATAGACAGACACAGGCACAGGAGACACAGACACAGGCACAGGAGACACAGATACAGACACAGGAGACACAGACACAGACACAGGCACAGGAGACACAGACACAGGAGACACAGACACAGACACAGGCACAGGCACAGGAGACACAGACACAGGCACAGGAGACACAGACACAGGCACAGGAGACACAGATACAGACACAGGAGACACAGACACAGGCAGAGGAGACACAGGCACAGGAGACACAGACACAGGCACAGGGGACACAGACACAGGAGACACAGACACAGACACAGGAGACACAGACACAGGAGACACAGACACAGACACAGGAGACACAGACACAGGCACAGGAGACACAGACACAGGAGACACAGACACAGGAGACACAGACACAGACACAGGAGACACAGACACAGGCACAGGAGACACAGGCACAGGAGACACAGACACAGGCACAGGAGACACAGACACAGGCACAGGAGACACAGATACAGACACAGGAGACACAGACACAGGCACAGGAGACACAGGCACAGGAGATACAGACACAGGCACAGGAGACACAGACACAGGAGACACAGACACAGGCACAGACACAGACATAGGAGACACAGACACAGACACAGGAGACACAGACACAGACACAGGCACAGGAGACACAGGCACAGGAGACACAGACACAGGAGACACAGACACAGGCACAGGAGACACAGACACAGGAATGGGCACAGGAGACACAGACACAGGCACAGGAGATACAGACACAGACACAGGCACAGGCACAGGAGACACAGACACAGGCACAGGAGACACAGACACAGACACAGGAGACACAGACACAGACACAGGAGACACAGACACAGACACAGGAGACACAGACACAGGCACAGGAGACACAGATACAGACACAGGAGACACAGACATAGACACAGGCACAGGAGACACAGACACAGGAGACACAGACACAGACACAGGAACAGGAACAGGAGACACAGACACAGGAGACACAGACACAGGCACAGGAGACACAGACACAGGAGACACAGACACAGACACAGGAGACACAGATACAGGCACAGGAGACACAGACACAGGCACAGGAGACTCAGACACAGGCACAGGAGACACAGGCACAGGAGACACAGACACAGGAGACACAGACACAGACACAGGAACAGGAGACACAGGCACAGGAGACACAGACACAGGAGACACAGACACAGGAGACACAGACACAGGCACTGGAGACACAGACACAGGCACAGGAGACACAGACACAGGCACAGGAGACACAGACAGAGGCACAGGAGACACAGATACAGACACAGGAGACACAGATACAGACACAGGCACAGGAGACACAGACACAGGAGACACAGACACAGGAGACAGAGACACAGGCACAGGCACAGGAGACACAGACACAGGAGACACAGACACAGGAGACACAGACACAGGAGACACAGACACAGGAGACACAGACACAGACACAGGAGGCACAGACACAGACACAGACACAGGAGACACAGACACAGGAGACACAGACACAGGCACAGGAGACACAGACACAGGCACAGGAGACACAGACACAGGCACAGGAGACACAGACACAGGCACAGAAGACACAGACACAGACACAGGAGACACAGACACAGGCACAGGAGACACAGGCACAGGAGACACAGACACAGGCACAGGGGACACAGACACAGGAGACACAGACACAGGCACAGACACAGACACAGGAGACACAGACACAGACACAGGAGACACAGATACAGACACAGGAGACACAGACACAGGCACAGGAGACACAGACACAGGAGACACAGACACAGGAGACACAGACACAGGAGACACAGACACAGGAGACACAGACACAGGAGACACACACAGGAGACACAGACACAGGCACAGGAGACACAGACACAGGCACAGGAGACACAGACACAGGCACAGGAGACACAGATACAGACACAGGAGACACAGACACAGGCACAGGAGACACAGGCACAGGAGACACAGACACAGGCACAGGAGACACAGACACAGGCACAGGAGACACAGACACAGGCACAGGAGACACAGATACAGACACAGGAGACACAGACACAGGCACAGGAGACACAGGCACAGGAGACACAGACACAGGCACAGGGGACACAGACACAGGAGACACAGACACAGGCACAGACACAGACACAGGAGACACAGACACAGGAGACACAGACACAGACACAGGAGGCACAGACACAGACACAGACACAGGAGACACAGACACAGGAGACACAGACACAGGCACAGGAGACACAGGCACAGGAGACACAGACACAGGCACAGGGGACACAGACACAGGAGACACAGACACAGGCACAGACACAGACACAGGAGACACAGACACAGACACAGGAGACACAGATACAGGAGACACAGACACAGACACAGGAGGCACAGACACAGACACAGACACAGGAGACACAGACACAGGAGACACAGACACAGACACAGGAGGCACAGACACAGACACAGACACAGGAGACACAGACACAGGAGACACAGACACAGGCACAGGAGACACAGGCACAGACACAGACACAGGAGACACAGACACAGGAGACACAGACACAGGCACAGGAGACACAGGCACAGGAGACACAGACACAGGCACAGGGGACACAGACACAGGAGGCACAGACACAGACACAGGAGACACAGACACAGGAGACACAGACACAGGCACAGGAGACACAGGCACAGGAGACACAGACACAGGCACAGGGGACACAGACACAGGAGACACAGACACAGGCACAGACACAGACACAGGAGACACAGACACAGACACAGGAGACACAGATACAGACACAGGAGACACAGACACAGGCACAGGAGACACAGACACAGGAGACACAGACACAGGAGACACAGACACAGGAGACACAGACACAGGAGACACAGACACAGGAGACACACACAGGAGACACAGACACAGGCACAGGAGACACAGACACAGGCACAGGAGACACAGACACAGGCACAGGAGACACAGATACAGACACAGGAGACACAGACACAGGCACAGGAGACACAGGCACAGGAGACACAGACACAGGCACAGGAGACACAGACACAGGCACAGGAGACACAGACACAGGCACAGGAGACACAGATACAGACACAGGAGACACAGACACAGGCACAGGAGACACAGGCACAGGAGACACAGACACAGGCACAGGGGACACAGACACAGGAGACACAGACACAGGCACAGACACAGACACAGGAGACACAGACACAGGAGACACAGACACAGACACAGGAGGCACAGACACAGACACAGACACAGGAGACACAGACACAGGAGACACAGACACAGGCACAGGAGACACAGGCACAGGAGACACAGACACAGGCACAGGGGACACAGACACAGGAGACACAGACACAGGCACAGACACAGACACAGGAGACACAGACACAGACACAGGAGACACAGATACAGGAGACACAGACACAGACACAGGAGGCACAGACACAGACACAGACACAGGCACAGACACAGACACAGGAGACACAGACACAGGAGACACAGACACAGACACAGGAGGCACAGACACAGACACAGACACAGGAGACACAGACACAGGAGACACAGACACAGGCACAGGAGACACAGGCACAGGAGACACAGACACAGGCACAGGGGACACAGACACAGGAGACACAGACACAGGCACAGACACAGACACAGGAGACACAGACACAGACACAGGAGACACAGATACAGACACAGGAGACACAGACACAGGCACAGGAGACACAGACACAGGAGACACAGACACAGGAGACACAGACACAGGAGACACAGACACAGGAGACACAGACACAGGAGACACACACAGGAGACACAGACACAGGCACAGGAGACACAGACACAGGCACAGGAGACACAGACACAGGCACAGGAGACACAGATACAGACACAGGAGACACAGACACAGGCACAGGAGACACAGGCACAGGAGACACAGACACAGGCACAGGAGACACAGACACAGGCACAGGAGACACAGACACAGGCACAGGAGACACAGATACAGACACAGGAGACACAGACACAGGCACAGGAGACACAGGCACAGGAGACACAGACACAGGAGACACAGACACAGGCACAGACACAGACATAGGAGACACAGACACAGACACAGGAGACACAGACACAGACACAGGCACAGGAGACACAGACACAGGCACAGGAGACACAGACACAGACACAGGAGACACAGACACAGACACAGGAGACACAGACACAGGAGACACAGACACAGGCACAGGAGACACAGACACAGGCACAGGAGACACAGACACAGGCACAGGAGACACAGACACAGGCAGAGGAGACACAGATACAGACACAGGCACAGGAGACACAGACACAGGAGACACAGACACAGGAGACACAGACACAGGCACAGGAGACACAGATACAGACACAGGAGACACAGACATAGACACAGGCACAGGAGACACAGACACAGGAGACACAGACACAGACACAGGAACAGGAACAGGAGACACAGACACAGGAGACACAGACACAGGCACAGGAGACACAGACACAGGAGACACAGACACAGACACAGGAGACACAGATACAGGCACAGGAGACACAGACACAGGCACAGGAGACTCAGACACAGGCACAGGAGACACAGGCACAGGAGACACAGACACAGGAGACACAGACACAGACACAGGAACAGGAGACACAGGCACAGGAGACACAGACACAGGAGACACAGACACAGGAGACACAGACACAGGCACTGGAGACACAGACACAGGCACAGGAGACACAGACACAGGCACAGGAGACACAGACAGAGGCACAGGAGACACAGATACAGACACAGGAGACACAGATACAGACACAGGCACAGGAGACACAGACACAGGAGACACAGACACAGGAGACAGAGACACAGGCACAGGCACAGGAGACACAGACACAGGAGACACAGACACAGGAGACACAGACACAGGAGACACAGACACAGGAGACACAGACACAGACACAGGAGGCACAGACACAGACACAGACACAGGAGACACAGACACAGGAGACACAGACACAGGCACAGGAGACACAGGCACAGGAGACACAGACACAGGCACAGGAGACACAGACACAGGAGACACAGACACAGGCACAGACACAGACACAGGAGACACAGACACAGACACAGGAGACACAGATACAGACACAGGAGACACAGACACAGGCACAGGAGACACAGACACAGGAGACACAGACACAGGAGACACAGACACAGGAGACACAGACACAGGAGACACAGACACAGGAGACACACACAGGAGACACAGACACAGGCACAGGAGACACAGACACAGGCACAGGAGACACAGACACAGGCACAGGAGACACAGATACAGACACAGGAGACACAGACACAGGCACAGGAGACACAGGCACAGGAGACACAGACACAGGCACAGGAGACACAGACACAGGCACAGGAGACACAGACACAGGCACAGGAGACACAGATACAGACACAGGAGACACAGACACAGGCACAGGAGACACAGGCACAGGAGACACAGACACAGGAGACACAGACACAGGCACAGACACAGACATAGGAGACACAGACACAGACACAGGAGACACAGACACAGACACAGGCACAGGAGACACAGACACAGGCACAGGAGACACAGACACAGACACAGGAGACACAGACACAGACACAGGAGACACAGACACAGGAGACACAGACACAGGAGACACAGACACAGGCACAGGAGACACAGACACAGGCACAGGAGACACAGACACAGGCACAGGAGACACAGACACAGGCAGAGGAGACACAGATACAGACACAGGCACAGGAGACACAGACACAGGAGACACAGACACAGACACAGACACAGGAGACACAGACATAGGCACAGGAGACACAGACACAGGAATGGGCACAGGAGACACAGACACAGGCACAGGAGACACAGACACAGGCACAGGAGACACAGACACAGGAGACACAGACACAGGAGACACAGACACAGGCACAGGAGACACAGACACAGGCACAGGAGACACAGACACAGGAGACACAGACACAGGCACAGGAGACACAGACACAGGAGACACAGACACAGACACAGGAGACACAGACATAGGCACAGGAGACACAGACACAGGAATGGGCACAGGAGACACAGACACAGGCACAGGAGACACAGACACAGGCACAGGAGACACAGACACAGGCACAGGAGACACAGACACAGGAGACACAGACACAGGAGACACAGACACAGGCACAGGAGACACAGACACAGACACAGACACAGGAGAAACAGACACAGACACAGGCACAGGCACAGGAGACACAGGCACAGGCACAGGAGACACAGACACAGGAGACACAGACACAGACACAGGAGACACAGGCACAGGAGACACAGGCACAGGAGACACAGACACAGGCACAGGAGACACAGACACAGACACAGGAGACACAGACACAGGAGACACAGACACAGACACAGGAGACACAGACACAGGCACAGGAGAAACAGACACAGGCACAGGAGACACAGACACAGGCACAGGCAGAGGAGACACAGATACAGGCACAGGAGACACAGATACAAGCACAGTCAAATAACTCTAACAAATATCTGTGGACCTACCCATAACCTATCTGCCCATGCCCAGGAAGGAGACTCACTTCCTTCTGAAACCACACACACACACACACACACACACACACACACACACACACACACACGGACGGACGGACGCGTGGGTGCTCTCATGGATGGTGTGGACACCTGTGAACAGCCATTTGGAGACCCACAGTGAAGCTGGTAAAATAGCATTGTGGGCATTTAACAAAGCAGTCCTGCTGGAGGCCAGAGGAACCAGGCCTGAGGGCTGTACCTGCCTCAGGAGGGAGGGGTTGGCTTTTGCTCTTTCTCTTTGGGGGCTGGCCTTCTGAAGCAGGAAGTATTCCTTCCCTGGTTCCCCAGAGACATGGCTGTTCTCTAAATACCAAGGCAAGCGAATGGAGGCTTCAAAAGGTCATTACCGAGCACTGAGAGGGTGGTATTTAGCTAAGAAGTGGTTCCTGGATGCAGAAAGTCAGGCCTCAGCAGGAAGCCTTTGTTACTAGCCTTCTTTGCCACCTGTGTCCTTGTGGATAGAGCCTAGAGGACTATGGCAGGCTCCGGCTGAGAGGAACAGAAATCCCTGTCCTTCAGGTCAGAGGGCCCTGAATCTCCAGGCACAAGTTCCAGATGAGGAGGAAGAGGAGGAGAAGGAGGAGGAAGAGAGGGAGGAGGAGGAAGAAGAGGAAGAGGAGGGAGGGGATGAGGAGGAGCCACTGGAACCCTGGATGGCTCTGAACTGGAAGCAGTAATCTTGCAGATTCACCGCAGAAGTAGCCCAAGGGAGGGCTCTGTTTCCTTGGGGGATAAGTGTGAAGAGTTTAGTTTCAGCTGCCAGCCAGGCTGACAGGAGCCTGACAAGAGCCTGACAGGAGCCAAAAGGCCCATCTTTTTGTTTCCAGACCTGGCCAGAGGTTTCTGGGAAGGGTTGGCTATCCCGTCCTTAGGGCGCACTTCTCTCCCTCGTTCACTGGTAGCCGAGATGATAATAAACACACAGACCACTGCGAACACACCAAGAGGCAAACGGAGGAGTCCAGCCTGACAGACTCCTCTGAGGTCTTTCTGTGGGGCAGTGCCTTGCTGAGTTATCTGGCCTGGGGGGGGGTGCAATCTCAAGGGCAGGGTGCTGCCAGAAGCCATACCAGTGAGCGCTGCCTGCTGGCCGACTCTTCTGCATGAGGACGTGGAGCAGTTCACTTATCACCTGTGAAGACTGCCAACAACAGCAAGAGGAGGGGCTCACGGCCATGAAGTGGATGAAACCTTCAATTTGAGGAAAACCCGGGGTGACTGTGATCCATGTCTTTGATCATGTGGCTCCCATTCCTGGGACACCCCGCCCCCCATTCCCAGGTGCTGCCAGGAGTAGGGAGGTAGGAGAGTGCCAGGGAGAGGTAGGCCCTGATCAGCTGTCCCCAGAGGTGATCCTGTTTTTCTGGGTTCTGTAAGACAGGAAGGGAGAGGCGCTGGTGCAGGACACACACACACACACACACACACACACACACACACACACACACACACGCACACTATTCTCCACTGATGACGCATAATGCAATCAGATGGCATTTAAATATTCATGTCATAGAAAAGCGTGCAGCTGCCAGAGTGGGACTCGTGGGCTGGGAGCCACACGCTGCACCTTCACAGAGCCGCAGAATCCTGGGGTGACCAAGGAGTTGTTGTTTATTCGCATCCCTCACTGTGTCATCCTTTGTGGAAGATCTGTCCCCACCACACTGTCTCCATCCGGGTCTGTCCTATGGGCAGTCATCCCTGCTATGAACAATTAAAGTCTCTAACACAGCCCCAGGGAGTCTTCACCGGGTCTTAGCTTTGGCTCAGGGAGCATTGAGGTTGACACCTCTCCTAAGTCACAGTTAAAAGGACCCCCGGAAGGAGGTAAGCTCCCATTTGAAGAACTTGGATCTGCATGTTAGCGCTTGCCCCTAGACCGCCACCACACTAGGGTGAGTACAATGTGGCTTCCAGAGGACAACAAACGAGAGGAAAAGGACCTTAGATTGGTAGTTGGGAGGCTTGGATCTTAATTCAGCCTGGACACTTGTGGCTGTATGACTAGGAGGAAGTCGCTTCACCTCTCTGAGGCTCCCTGTCTTCTGTAGCACAGGGACCGATGCTTCTATTGTAAGGCCTCAGTGAAGGGAGAGCTGATGAGCTGGGAGAGGCCTGCTCCTTGGCTAGAAGGGATATGCAGCTGAGTCGTGGGTCTTTTGAGTGTCCTCTGGAGGCAGAGGGAGGAGAGGTTTGGAGACTGTGTCACCCCCATGCACACTGGTGTTGCAGATGGCGGTCAGGGCCAGGGAAACGTATGGATGAGAACAGAAGATAGATCCACCTTAGTAACATAGCTGGAGTACTGCTGTCCATGCTCAGGGGCGGGGTAGGGGTGGCAGACTGGGACAGATGGGACAGATCCCTAGTCCTCAGGAGGTTGCTCTTCCACCAGCTTTGTGACTTTGAACAAAAGTCCTGACTTCTCAGTCCCTCCATCAGAAAATGGCAGGATAGGCACGGACAGACATGGCTGGCAGATGTTCTAAATCTTGGATGGTCACTCAGTAATTAAGTTTAGCAGGAAGTGGTCCAGAGTGGGACAGGTTTCTGTAAACCTAGATGGGTGGGGGTAGGAGAAGTTCCCAAGGGCTATACAATGAGGTCAGGAGCTGAGATCCCTCTCTCTCTCTCTCTCTCTCTCTCTCTCTCTCTCTCTCTCTCACACACACACACACACACACACACACACACACACACACACACTCACACTGGAACTGGAACTGGTAGTATCCCTCCAAGTCGGGGGTGGGGGGCAGCAGTGGAAGAATGGAGCTGATGTCATTTATGTATTTGTTTATTGTGTGTATACCTATATGTGTGCCCAGGTGTTCAGGTATGAATCTACATGTATGGTGGGTATGCCTTCAGCAACTGATCTCCACCTTAATCTTTGGAGACAGGGTTTCTTACTGAACCTGGAGCTTTCTGACTCGCTAAACTGACCAGTTAAGCTAGCTTCAGGGATGCCCCTATCTCCATCTCCCTAGCGCTGGGTTTCGGGCACATGATGCTGTACTTGGCTTTTTACTTGGGTGTTGGGAATCTGAACTCGGGTGCTCATGCTCCTGAGGCAGGTACTCCAGTGACTGAGCCATCAGTACAGCCACCAACACAACTCAGAGAAAGAGTTCTAAGTTGGTGTGGGTGATAGTCCAACAGCATGGGCCACCATGCTTGTCACTCCGGTCTCCTGGTACCCTCCATCCTTCTTCAGGTGAGCAGCTGTTTTTCAGTTGATCACCGTCTCCAGGGTCCACCTCCCTTCCCTGCCACCTTCTCCATGAGGAACACTCTCTCACATATCCCTCCCTCTCCCTCTTCCCACTGCCGTCCCTCTAGCCTGGAAAACTCCCATGGATATTTTCATGGCAATTAGATGAAGGAACCCAAGCCCTACCGAGAGCAGCTCCTTTGCCTCAAAGCCAGATTTCAACCCTCTTTACTCACGGGCCACAGGGCCTTGTCTCTGCACCTGGGTGGTTGACTTGCTCTTACTGGACCTTCCTGGGTCCTGGGTAACATTCCTGATGGCCCTTGTATTCTCTCTTGCTGACCTCTGGTTGTCCTTGGACGGGTGATCTTTGGACAAGTCTGATTTCTTTTCTAAACGTATTAATTTTGTTTCATTGTTTTATTTTATTTTATTTAAAAATTTTATATGTATAGGCGGTTTTGCCTCTGTCTGCGTCCGTACACCACACATAGGCCTGGTGTCTACATGTTATAATAGACCATTGGATCCCCTGGAACTGGAGTGGCCGTGAACACCATGTGGATGCTGGGAATGGAACCAAGGTCCTCTGGAAGAGCAGTCAGGGCTCACAACTGCTGAGCCATCTGTCTGCCCTAGCCTTTGGGTTTGAAAGCAACCCGGTCTCCTGTGTCTCTCTCTACCCACCGTGCTGTCTGCCCAGTCTTTGGTTTCAAAGGCTGCGCAGTCTCCTGCATCTCTACCCATTGTGCTATCAGCTCTTCCACTGACTTTTTTTTCAGACAAATCTCTTCGGCATCACTGCCTTTTCTTTCTGTCCATGCAGTGACCACAATTTCTACCTGCACTGCCCTCGAGTCTCCCCAGCTTAGGCCTCTCCCCTGAACACCCACCTGCTCTGCTGTCCACAGGGCATCTCTCCCAGGATGCCTTTCACTCTCACCACGCCCTTCAAGCTTATCATCTCCCCTTATGGTTTGTTTGTTCTCTGACTCAGAGGATGCCTCCCTCTAAGAACCACATCCAAACCAAAGAACTAGGACCCCTCCTTAATCCCTTCAACCTTCCTGTCTCTCCACTCACCATGCAGTCTGGGGGACCCACCTACATCTCTTGAATTTATCTTGCCTCTGCTTGTGATTTTTGAGACAAGGGCTCACTATGCTGCCCAGGCTGGCCTTGAACTCGCAATTTTCCTACCTTAGTCTCCCAAATGCTATGATTACACTGCCATGTATGGCTTTTTATTCTCTTGGTGGGACAATCAGGCACTCCACCAGCTGTAGCACCAGCCTTTCTGCATATGAATACCAGGGTTCTAGGCCAGGATGCCACCATCTAGAGCCACGACACAGCTTATAGTGTAGTCCCAGTTCCAACCTAGTCCTCAGATCTCAGTCGTACCTCCAGGAGTACTCTGCTCCAAGGAGACCACCCTATCTTCCATCCATCCATCCACCCATCCACCCACCCATCCATCCATCCATCCATCCATCCATCCATCCATCCACCCACCCACCCACCCACCCACCCATCCATCCATCCATCCATCCATCCATCCATCATCCATCTATCCGAAGTAGCTGAACCTGAGCCCATCTGGACATCTTGATTGTTTTTGTCAGTGGGAGTCAGTGGGGAAAGGGACACATTACATGTATGTGCAAGTGAGTGTGTGCTGTGTGGGTATCATGTGTGCATGGGCTGGAGAGCCAGGATGATCAAGGAGAGACTCATGTCCCGAGAGTCCTCCAGAGACACTTCCCAAGAGCCTGTCTTCTGCTGTGGCCCTCCCACTCCAGAGAACAAAGAACTTTCCAGTTGACTGCCGCCTGTGTTAGCTGAGACAAGGGTTGTACATCTCAATTTTTATCACATGAAAATGAAATCAAGAATGTGGGAACAGACCCGGAAGAGAGGAGCGGGGAGATGAATGCTTCTCCACAGTAGAGACCCCTCGGTTCCCCCTGCACCTCCCACAAGAGCCGCCTCTGTTGAGACAGCAGCATTCTCTTTGGGGAACCTTCAAAGAAGGTGGCATTTACATTCTGAAACACAGGGAGAGTTAAACGCTGCGACAGCAGTAAGAAAAGCAGCCGGGAAAAGGAAGCGTGTGGTACGCTGCCAGCTGACGCGCTCCGCCTGCACAAACCCGCCTTGATGTTGCAGCCTTGACTAGACAGAAGCTGTTTGCCTTCTCAATTAGGAAAGGTCTACAGCTTCACGCCTGCCTGGAAGGTGGCAGAGGCACTAGGATTAGCACCAGGGAAGGACAAGAGAGGCGACAGAGTCAACAAATGTCTCCTCATCTTGTTTCAGCCCCTGCCTGCCCCAGAAAACATTTTTGGTTTCCTGGTGGGTCTTGCCCTTCTGCTCTCTCCTCCGCCTTTTCACTCCATAAAACTTGAACTTGGGGCTACTTCCTACTTCACGCAGGCTCTGTGGGTAGATCTGGGGTCACAGAAGAATAAAACAAGGTCCTTTCCCTGGGGGAACTCAGAGCTAGTCAGAGACTGATGAGAAAATAGATGAACCCAGAAATAGCCAGGCCTCTCCTGCCCCTGAAGGTGCAGGTCAAGGGACATAGAAAAATTCCCCCAAGGTTCCACAGATTCCTAGGGTTGCGGGGGGGTGTTGCACCTGTCACGATTAGGCACAGACTGGAGTCTAAGTGCCTGGGTTCCAGTCTCAGCTCTGCCCCATGCTAGAGCCCACAGAACTGTTCTGCCTTTCCCTGTCCCTGCCCACAGCGGGTGGACAGCTGTAGTCCCCCCAGTGGCAGGGCTGGAGTTGAATGAGCTGCTTCCTGTTCAGGGCAGAGTGTCAATCATGGTCATTTTTGTCTCTTTGTCATTTGAAGCAGAGCTTCTGCTTGCATTGAATTAACTCCATTTGCACATCTTTTTACCCCCTGCTGGTTGGACCCCCACCCCCAGTCAGCCCAGATGTGGACCTCAATTCTTTTCTTTTTGCTCCATTTAAAAAAAAATTGCCTCACCCCTAAAACAAAGCGTGGCTGGGCACACAAAATCTCTGTGGGTAGTGACATTTTTCAAAAGATGGAAGAGGAAGGGATTTATATATTGCAGAAAGCCACATGCAAAAGCCCATTCCCCAAAGCCCCTCCGCCATCCCTGCCCACCCTCCGCGCCTCTTCCTGGGGCATTGTTTTCTTATTTCCTTCTCTGCTCTCTCTGTTTGCCTCCTTCTGTTTCCTCCTGCCCCAAGCAGAACAGTTTAGCAGTCTCCCGCTTCCTTGTCTCTCATCAAATCAAACCCTTGGGATGCTATCTCCCTCCCAGGGCCTTATCAAGGTATTTTCCTATACAAAGACACTCTCTTTTCTAAGAGGGATTGGAGTGTCAGATGGTTGTGCCAGTTAGGATCCAACTAGGGAAGGGGAAATCTTTAATGTGGGGCACTGGTTGCGGGCGGGGGAGGGGGGAAGGGTAACAGGGTCTTGGGGCTCTTTCAGTGGGCGATGCAGTCAGATAACACACATGGATGAAGAGCCTCTGTCTCTGGGCCCCGCCTTGCAACCCTGCTTCTCTGTACTGCAGTCATGCTGTAGCCCATTTTTGTCCTTGTTAAATATTTATATGGTCGCCATTAGTCTAGGTGAAGAGGTTACTCAGGGACAGCAGATGGGAAAGAAAGTTAGAGTAAAGACCAAGGGGTTGTGGTTGGCCAGGGAAACAATGTGATCTTCTAATCTGGTTGGCTTCTGGGAAGGCAGTGCTTTCTTTTGGCCCAGGATGTGATGGGTTGGGGACATGTTAGCTCTGTCTTTTTTACTGATGGGGAAACTGGGTTCAATGGGAAGCAGAGTTCTTCCCACACTTAGCAAACGGACTATAGCTGGGGCTCCACTTCGGCCCTGGATGGTCAAACCAGCAGCACATTATGGGAAGGAAGATTCAAGAAGAGCAGAGAGGATGAAGGTGCCCTGTACCCACTGGAGGGAGACCGAAGAGGGTGATAAGCTCAGCTGGACAGCACAGAACTGGAAGAAGCCTTGGAAGGACAGGCCAACCAACAAGGGAGGCCACATCCAAACAATCAGGATGTGGTGTCCCTACTTTTGTGGCAGAGAAGGTGAAGCAATTAACAAGGAAAGAATGACTGGCAGGGCAGCTGTGGGGGAGGATGAGCCAATCTGTTCTCTAAACAAACCTGGTGGCACACATGCCGGTCATCCCAGAGCTTCAGAGAAGGGGCAGGCGATTCATGAGTTCAAGGACAGCCTGAACTACAGATCCAGACCCTGTGGCCAAAATAAACAACAGTCAAACCAGAAACAAACCTTAAATGAGAGCCTAGCCCTTGTCCATTGATGGACCAACTAAGCTAGCCTCCTTGCCACAAGGAAAGGAAAGGACTACAGGCAATTGAAATAGCCAGTTCCAAGCTGGGTTGTGGTGGCACACACCTTTAGTCCCAGCACTTGGGAGGCAGAGGCGGGTAGAGCTCCGTGAGTTTGAGGCCAGCCTGGTGTACAGAGTGAGTTCCAGGACAGCCAGGGCTATACAGAGAAACTCTGTCTTGTAAAACAAAACAGAGAGAGAGAGAGAGAGAGAGAGAGAGAGAGAGAGAGAGAGAGAGAGAGAGAGAGAGAGAGTCAGTCCCCAGGCTGGCCTTGATAGCCTTGATCTAGCTGGTCCCTTGTTTTGTTGTTGCTAATGGGGTCTCACTACATAGCCTTTGCTGGTCTGGAACTCACTATGTAGACCAGGCAGGTCTTAAAGGCACAAAGATCTGTTGCCACCAAATTTAGCTACCTGGTTCTTGATGAAAAATAACTAAGTAATCAATGAGTGCCAGTCAGCCTCAGCAGAAGGGCACTGCCCTGAAGTCGGTGCAGTCTCTCAAACTTAGGGGAAGACTTGAAAGCTGGCCTTGAGCCACGGTGGAAGCTAAGATGGTCGGTGGGTGGATTGCGGCTTCCAGGTTGCAACAGCTTGGAGGTTTGATTTGCAGCCTAGCCAAGAGCAACTTTGTATCATATCTTTCTCTGTACCATCCTTCTAGGGTGCCATGGAAGGCAAGCAGAGGCTGTGCTGAGGCCAGAAGGAGGAGAAGCTCAAGTCCAGACCAGAAGTGAGGTCACCTGGAGTTTTCCTTCAGCCACAATAGCATTCAGTGAAGGAGAGGTAACTCCTTGTCTTCCCAAGCTCAAGACAGAGTGATATTAAAAAAGAAAAGGATCTTGGTGAATTATCTTCCTACAGATACTGACAGACCAGAGTTCTGATCTCTCCGGCTCCCCAGGGATCGCCCTCCTCCATCTCAGGTCCCTGTCCTGGTGCTGAGCGCTCGCTGTGCTCCCTCCGGCTCTTCTGGGAACATGGTTTTTCATTTACAAGGCCACAATATCTGCACAGACAATCATCTTTCTCCCTCCGCTTTCCTTAGGCAGCTCGCTACTCTTCACTTGACAGCCAGGGCATATTTAAAAAAGAGAAACTTTAAATTAACTTTGGGAGACTCAAAATGAAAGAAAACAAGCCCTTACCACTCTTGCAGAGAAGGAGAGAGCTCTGGTGGCCTCGGGCCATCCTTTATCCCAGCTGGGGAGAGAGGGACAGGGTTCTTCTTCACCTCAGATGCTGGTCACCAGAGTGGCCCTGTTAACTGACTAGAAGAGGAAGGGAGAGGGCTGGTGTAAGACCTCTGCAGGGTCGCAGGGACCCTATATTCTCCATTCAAGGGTGACTTCAGTGTCCTGCTAGCATCCCAAGTGAAAGAGGAGGACAAGGAAGGAAGAGAAGGAAACTAGCTAAGGCTGCTAACCTGGGAGGTCCTGGGAGAACACTGACCTTGCTTGTTGTGATCTCAGTACTGGCCCAAGGTCTCCCATAAAGATCCTTCCTGAAGACCTGTTCCTGGAGTTGTTGAAGAGAGACCTA
Source organism: Tokudaia tokunoshimensis (assembly GCA_036184795.1). Lineage (NCBI taxonomy): Eukaryota > Metazoa > Chordata > Mammalia > Rodentia > Muridae > Tokudaia > Tokudaia tokunoshimensis. Next base: position 109,203,601 of record BTHU01000005.1, on the reverse strand, counting down.
GGTTGTGGGGTTTGTCCCTTCACATTCTCCCCCATTATCATCCCATACTTGGGTAGGCTAGGCTGGAGATAGACACTCGTCAGCTGCTGTGCCGGGGCAGGGTACTTCACCATACAGAGGGAAAGTTTCAGGTCCCACCCCCTGCTTCCAGGACCTTAGGAATGCATAGCTCTCTCTCTCTTACCTCTGAGTAAGAGAGTTGCTTACCTCTGGTGACCACCTCTGTACATTCTATGATGCAGAACAGGTCAGCTGCCCCTGGCACAAGGGAACCTTCCTTCCCGGGTGTGTGTGTGTGTGTGTGTGTGTGTGTGTGTGTGTGTGTGTGTGTGTGTGTGTGTGTGTGTGTGGTGGATAGATGGCCAGACTGGGTTTGCTGTGGATGGGAGCAAACATTTCTTCTCCTTTCTTTCCTTGCCTGTGGTGAGATTCAGGAGGGAAGGGGCAAGCTTTGGAGGTGCAGGTGTGGAGAAAGGTGCTAAAGAAGCCATTGAGCCTGTTGGCTCCTGTAAGTCTCTTGTCTGTCTTAGGTGAGAACTGGGCCTCCCTAGGTGCTGCGTGGTCCTCAGTCCTTGCTCCATGGCTGAAGTCTCCTGTTTGGAAAGCCCCTGTCTGTATGACATACGGTATCAGGTGGGTATTGAGGCAGGATGGCTGACCTGGACTGGATTAGAGGATACCTAGAAGACTAAGAAAGGACCCTTCTGGATGTGCATGTGACAGCACAAACAATCATGGGAAACAGACATCTGATGGTCAGAGACAACTGACGGTGTGTGTGGTACAGTAGTTGAGGATGAAATTTACCATGAGGATGGGAGGCACTGTCCTTTAGGCTGAGGATTCAGATGCAAGAAGGGGAGGAAGGCTGACAGCCTGGGCTGGCTCGGTCTGCCTCCCTGCCCCACTCCCACCTCTCTCTCTCTCTCTCTCTCTCTCTCTCTCTCTCTCTCTCTCTCTCTCTCTCTCTCTCTCTCTCTCTCTCTCTCTCCTGAATGTGTGTGGTGAGCAGCCTCCTCCTCCACAGGCTCCTGCCATGATGTTCTTTTCCATCTCGGGCCTAAAGCCAAGGAGCCCATCTTCCCTGAAACTGTTTTCTCAGCAATCTTGTCACCGCATGGAATGCTGTCTAGCACATGAGTGTTTTAGGTAACATTCCTATCAGAAACACCAGCTCCCATCACACTAGCTAGGGGCCAGGTCCATGACTATCGGTTCCATTGACATCTCTCTCTCTCTCTCTCTCTCTCTCTCTCTCTCTCTCTCTCTCTCTCTCCAATTATTTTTATTGTGGCAGAATATACATAATATAAGTGCTAACCATCTTAATCATTTCCTGGTATGTAATTCAGTGGCACGAAACATATCCGCTAATTGTTTACTTCTCCCATGTTTTCCGACATCTGTATCCCTCCACTCCCATTACACAGTGACTCCCAGTTCCCGCTTCTCTATCCCTGGAAATCACTGGAAATGCTTTCCGTGTTTGTGGATTTACCTATTCAAGATATTTCATATGAAAGGAATCATAAAACCTGTTCAGTTGCTTGTGTCTTGCTTCTTTCACTTAGCACAGTGCTTTCGAGGTTCATCCAGGCAGTAGCATGCCATGGAACTCCTTTACAATAGCTCAGTAATAGACCATTGTCTGGATAGTCCACACTACTACCCACTTACCACTTGATGACAACCTGGGTTGTCTATGGGTTTTTGGTTATTGTAAATAATGTTGTTTCGAACATTTATTTGCAAGTCTTTGAACACCTTTTACAAAGCATTTCTTCTAGGAGTATTCTTGAGAACAGACTTGCTGGCCATATGGTAACTCTATGCTGGACTGTCTGAGGAACTCCCAAACTGTAATCTTCAGTGACAACATGTAACATGTAACTAGCAGTGTATGAGGGTCAGATTTCTCCAGACCCTTGCTTTGAGTTTTGTTTGTTTGGAGTCGGGGTCTCACTATATATCCCAAGGCTGGTCTCGAACTTGTGTCTTCTGGGGCATGGCTTGTGGGTAAGACACTTGCCATACAAATGTGAAAACTTGAGGTCAGCTCCTCAATGCCCATGTAAATGCCTGGCAGGTGTGACAGCCCACCTAAAATTGCAGCACTTGCAAGACGGAGACAGGAGACCCTGGAACAAGCTGGCCTGCGAGACGAAGAATATCAGCAAGCTCTGGGTTCAAGGGAGAGACTCTGATCTAACATGTAAGGTAGAGTGATTGGGGAAGACACCCAGGGCTGGTCTCAGCCCCTCTTGTGGACACATGTGTGTCCACACATGCATATATACATACACACACACACATATATGCATGCTAAGAAACCATTAGAGTTGTCTTAGTGGGTACGGAGTGAATGGTAGAGTTTCCTCCTCACGGTAACTTGGTAGATCAAGCACTTCCAATTATCCCCATTCTGCTGCGCAGACAGACAGAGCTCCCCTGGGCATGCAGTATCAGCTTTCTATCAGGAACATCCGGCTTGGCCCCTGATGGCTTTTGGACAATGCTGGGGGCTGAGGGCAGAGGCCTCATGATGACATTATAGACCACTCCTGTTAAGATGCCTGGACCCTTCTTAGATGGCCAGAAGCATGCTAGTGTCTCATCTACGTGGCACTGACTGAGCCAAGCCATGCTAGTTACAGGCATGTTACATCCCTAGAGTACTTGGCCCACAGGTGGTGGGAATCCACTAGAAGTTGATTACAAGAGCTTGGGAGGAGAGGCTCAGCAGAGCCTGGGGATTATATCTCAGATTTCCCTCTGTTCCAGACTGTGAATTCCTGTGCATATGAGAGGAAGAAGAAGGCTGAGGCCAAAACTGAGTTGACAGAAACCCTAGTGGCTATCAGGGCAGTAGGAACACTACACTGACTGCCTCTCTTCCCCTAAGAGAGTTAAAATAAGACCCGCCTGCCTGGCCCTGTGTCCTTATTGAGGGTAAGAGGCATACATCATCTCAGTTTCATCCCCATGATTTTAATTTGATTATTTAAAAACATCTTTTTTAAAAAAGACAGGGTCTCACTATGTAACCCTGGCTGGCTTGGAACTCACTATGTAGACCAGGCTGGCCTCAAACTCCCAGAGATCTGCCTACCCCTGCCTCCCAACTGCTGGCATTAAAGTTGTGTGGCACCACACCTGGTTGTTTTAAAAAATTTTTTGAGACAGGGTCTCATGTAGCCCAGTGTAGGGAAAGCGGGCGGGGCCCACATACGCCTGTAGGGATGGCGGACTCCCGTGTATCTGTGGAGGGAGGCTGCCCGGCTAGTGGGGGAGGTCCTTGCCTAGAATGTGGGGCCATTCTGGCACAGGTCCCTTGTACCTGGAGAGAAAGCCTGGCTGGGCAGAAGTGTCTTTGGTTCTCTCTGGTGGCTGGAGATGCCAAGGCCTGTCCCATTGCTCCTACACTGCGGGTCTTAATAAGAAGAGGCAGCCCATAGTTTCAAAGCTTTATTATAGAAAAGTAGAAAAAGAAAAAAAAGATAGAGAAGTAAAGAGAGAAAGAAAAGATAGATGGGTAAGAGATGGCTGGGACCTCATGGAAAGAGGGAAGAAGAATGGGGAGAGAGAGGAAACAGGGGGGCAAGAGAAAAAAGAGAGCACAAGGGCAAGAGAGCTAGGAGGGGCCTGGCAGCCCCCTTTATAGTGGGCTGGGTTACCTGGTTGTTGCCAGGTAACTGTGGGGCGGGGAAAACCTGGCTAGGTGACTGTGGGGGTGGAGTCCAGCCAGAACACTAGGGGCCTGGCCCTACATGACTGATGGCCACAGGATTATGGAGTTGAGGAGTCAGGAGTATGGAGTTGGTGTCAGGAGCCTGAGTATCTGGGAGCATTGCTCACTGTTCCGTCCCTTGTAGAATATTCTACTGGGTCTCCGGAGTAAGCCTCACTCAGCCAGGCCACAGACTGCCTTTCACGGTCCCACAGCCCAGGCTAGCGTTGAACTTTATGTAGGCAAAGTTGATCTTGAACTACTGATTCTTCTGCCTGCACCTCCTAAGTATTAGGATTAGAGGCCCAAGTCACTAAGCCCGGTTTTATGAGATGTTGGTGTTACAGGTGTTAGTAAGAGTCAGAGGCTAAGGATTTCCCAGGACTGCACTCATGCTCGGCAAACTCTCTACCATCTGAGCCACACTCGCAGCCCATCCTAATGTAAACGGCGCTACCAGTCATAGACAGTATTCGCTGATCTAGCCACTCAGAAGGCAAATGAAGATATAATAGCAATCAGAAACTTTCCAGAAACCATTAGATTGGGATTAGATGAAAAGAGACAGTTCTCCGTAGTCCACACACCCACAGAAGGAGATGAGTGATGGAGGTAGACTTGCAGGGTGTCTGAACTCCCAGACTTGATCATTTCTGTGGTTCCCAGATCTGCTTCCTGTGGCTTGGTCATAAGAACCCAGGGGCTCTTCATAGAGCTTTTCCAGATGATTTTGGAACTTAGATCCTGACTAAGCTACATCCTAGATGATTTTATACGCACTGACCATGGAAGTCTCTTGGGGCCACAGCGCCTGTGGAAGGGGCAGTGCCTGGGCAAAGGTGGCATTGTCGGGAGGGATGACAGAGGCGGCTGGGAGAGAAAGCCATGCTGTGAAGACAAACAGCTCCCCTCGGAGGCAGCAAGAAGCTGGGGCAGGAGGTGGGAGGAGGCCAGGAGTAGAATTGAGCAGACTTATTTGTGAATCCATCAGGGAACGATCAATGCTGTCAAGCAAGCTCTTTATTTCCACCCGGCTTTACACCTTAGGCACTTTCCCTCCAAATCAAATGTGGTTTGGGAGAGATTTTTTTTTTTTTTTTGGTTTTTCGAGACAGGGTTTCTCTATGTAGCCCTGGCTGTCCTGGAACTCACTTTGTAGACCAGGCTGGCCTCGAACTCAGAAATCCTCCTGCCTCTGCCTCCCAAGTGCTGGGATTAAAGGCGTGCGCCACCACCGCCCGTTGGGAGAGATTTTTAATGACTGCATAGCAGTCCATCATATCGAATCTACCATAACCTGCTCTTTACAAATCCCCCAGAGTTAAGCGTTGTAAATAAATTGTTTACATCTTTGGGGCTGTATTTTATTTATTTATTTTTTATTTATTTATTTATTAGTTAGTCTACATTACTCTATTCAGAACCTCCTTGGAAATAAAATCTGTGCATATCTCTAATTATATCCTTGGTGGTGGGGGGAATGTTATAAATGGGGTTGTCGCATCAAAGACTGTGGGTATCTTAAAGCCCACAGATCCGTCTAACTAAATGGCCTTGCCGAATGCTTATGACAAGTCTTCCTCCCACTGTAGGAGAGAAGTTTCTTTGCCTCTGAACCTTTGCCAGCCCTAAGCACTAAGATTTTTAAAAAGCCTGACTAAAGTGACAGGCAAAATATATATCTCAGTGTTTTAATTTCAATTTCTTTTATTACTGGCGATGTTGAATTTTTTTCCCCATCTATTTATTGCCTATTCATAGTCTCCCACTGTAAATTTCTTATTTATGCTTTGCTCCTTTTTCTAATGGGCTCCCAAGGTCTCCTCATTGATCTGTTAGTTACTCACCTTGCCTGCTGTACATGTTACAGACCCCTGCTTGTTTGATGCTTAATTTTGTTCGTGAGAGTTTAATCGACATAGTGGTTTAATTTTTATGGTTTAGATTTGCCGATGTTTCCTTTTTGCCTTGTTAAATGAGTAAGTAAGTAAATAAATAAAACAAATAAATAAATGTGGTGCGTAGAAAGGCCCACCTCCTTCAAACCCAGACGAATATCCATCCATATTGTCTTCTAGTTCTAAAATTTAGTAATCTGAATTTCCCCATGCCTCTGGCATTTCGGTTGGTTAAGGTCAGTCGAAGATCAAATTACTTTCCCTCTTTTAGCAATCAATTATTCTCCCCAACATCATGTGTTTGATTCTCACTCAACACCCAGCTGAAATCGTACCTTATCACCCACTGAGCTGTTGGCTTTTGTGTGGTTTAGGGTCCTGTGGGTGTGCTGGGTTGAACTCCAGCAGGTACCGGCCCACTGAACTCCACTACTAGACTCTGGCTGGATTGTTTGAGGGGCTGACGTGTTTCCAGGCTCTCTGATATGTTCCCCCGGGTTCTAGTCAGACCTCTGTTTTCACGGGTTTCGTACGGAGGACTCAAGCAACATGGCTCGACTGTGACAGGCAGGTGTGCCTGGGCTGACCATGGACAGACTTGGCCACTGCTCCTAAGCTGTGTAGGATCTCAGTCCTACACACAGCATTAACATTGAAGCCATTGTGTTAAGTGGTGGAGCTACGACTTAAAGCATGTGAATATGTTACCTGGAACCACCATGCTGTTTAATAACATGAGGGGCTTACAGATTCCGGTGTCTGGGAGGTGTCCTGGAAAGTTCCTCCACCCTCCCAACCCCCAGATACTGAAAAATGATTGTATTTGGCTATTTTTGAACCAGAATATAGTTAAATGGTTTTTCTTTCTAACCTAAGACCAAAATCCTTGTTTTCTAATATGAAAATTTTAGGTAGTGGTATTTGTTACAAAACTGATCATATAATTTTGCATTCTAACTATATTGTATCTTCTTTTCTTTTCTTTTCTTTCCTTTCTGTGGTTGTCATTTGTTTGGCTCTTTTGGAAACAGGGTTTCACTCTGTAGCCCAGACTGGCCTTGGGTTTGTGAGAATTCTCCTGCCTCTATCTCTAAAGTGCCTGGATTGCATGAACCACCATGCCCAGCTTTTAACTTACCTTACTCAATGCTGTGTCCCTAAAACTGAATGGACAGCCTACCTATCTAGAGAGCTCCAAGCAAATCAGAGACCCTGTCTCAAAAAAACAAGATAGAAGACATCCTGAGGAACAACACCAGAGTAACCTGTGGCCTTGGGCTGGCAAGTTTATGTCAGCTTGACTCAAGCTAGAGTCATTGAAGATGAGGGATCCCTAATTGAGAAAATGCCTCCATAGGATTGGGCTGAAGGCATTTTCAAAATTAGTGATTGATGGAGGAGGGCACGGCCCATTGTGAGTGGTACCATCCCTGGGCTGGTAGTCCTGGGTTCTATAAGAAAGCAGTCTGGGCAAGCCATGGGGAGCAAGCCAGTAAGCAGCACCCCTCACGGTCTCTGCATCAGCTCCTGCCTCCAGGTTCCTGCCCTGCTTGAGTTCCTGTCCTGACTTCCTTTGACAATGAACTGTAATATGGAACCCAAGCTAAATAAATCCTTTCTTCTCAGGTTGCTTTGGTCATGGTGTTTCATCACACGCATAGTAACCCTGACTAACAGAGACCTCCATGCGCATGGGCACACACGCACATAGGTGCACCCATGTGAACACATACACACAGAAGTCAACAGAAACTCCTCAAGTTTTGCCTCACACTAAGAGAAGCCAGAGGTCTACAGCAGTGGAGCAGGCGAAGCACAAACATCACAGAACACAAGATCCGTCGCGCTGACTGTGCAAACTGAGAGCCCATGAGACAAAAGTGGAGGAAAGAAACAAGCTTGACCCGTGTAGCAATCAGAATAGGCCCCGGGATAAGAAAAGTAACTCACAAGCGGAACAAGAAACAGGGACTGGGGGTTCAGATTGAGGGAAACGGACGAGAAATACGCGTGGGAGCCAACGGGCTGTCGTCTGTCTGTCTGTCTGTCTGTCTGTCTGTCTGCTGCTTGCTGACAAATGGATGCGTCCACGACCCCTGGAAAGTGGTTCTGATCCTGGCTGGATGCCACTCCCAAAGTAAAGGCGTCATCATGAAGAACATTGGCAACGGCACCTCAGACAGCCCCTACACCTAAGTTCTGGTGGCTGGAATTGAACACTAGCTCCAAAGAGTGACAGCCACCAGGGACAAGAAGAGAAGTGTCAAGAGGTCAAAGGTCAGATCTTTCATGAAACTTTATCTACCCACAATCACCTCATGTCCACAAGGTACTCTCTGGCTATATCCTTGGGGAGAACTTTGGTCAATGAGACCATCATTAGAGGCCCAACTCCTAAACACAGGGCCAGACAGAGGCTGAGGTCAACTTTGAGGGGCAGTATGAGAATGGCAATGTTGGGGGCTGACAGGCCAACTGCCGGCTACATAGACAGGCCGCCCCACCCCTCTCGTGAAATTCCTGACCTTCCTGATGGAACATCAAGACCAAGATAAACATCCGTGACCTTTCCAGAATGTCCCAGGTGCCTGGCCCAGGGCTTGGCCCATAGCTCACTTCCCCCAGCTCCCCCTCCCAGCTTCCTCATTCCTACTGCTTAAAATTTGCTGGCCGTGTGACAATAAATGAGAACTTATCAACCATTTGCTTGGTCTCCCTCTTCTTTCTCACCCATCTTTTCCAGGCATGGTCCCCTTTGAGACCCTCGAATAACTGAGTCCCACGGGACAGGACATGGCAAGAGAAAATGGCTCTTCCAGAAGCTTCTATTTCAGGTGTGTTTTTGTTTGTGTCGTTAAAAAATTGAAAAAAAACAAGAGGTAATACATTTTTAATTAATTTTGTAATTTTCAATGACATGTATGCATGTCTCTCTTGTGCGCGTGCGAGCGTGTGTATGTGTGTGTGCGTGTGTGTGTGTGTGTGTGTGTGTGTGTGTGTGAATGTACACATAAGTGCAGGTGTTTGTAGAGGCCAACCTCTCTGAGGCCAGGGTTACACGTAGCTGTGAGTCACTTGACTTGGGTGCTGAGACTCAAATCCAGGCCCCTCTGTAAGAGTTGTACACGCTCGTAGCTGCTGAGCCATCTCTCCAGCCCCAAGAAATACATTTAAAACCTTCTAACAACCAAGGCTGTAAGGAGTTAGCTGACAGTGAGATAATTTCCTCTTGTTAGGTCAGGGACTATCAAGTGGGGGAGAGGAGAAGGGGCATGCTCACACAGCACAGGTGTTATCAAAGACTCTGGGGCAGAATCCATGAAAATAAATAATACACATGCCCCTCTGGCCCAGCTTGGCATTTATCCTCCAAGAACACCTTTCACGGGTCTGAAAGAAGCCTAGGTAAAGATGTTACTTTTATCCTGGGGTGATAAGATAGCTGTAAAATTCTTTATTAGCTTTCTGTAGAGGAACAATCAAATAAACCAGGGTCCTCGCCACCTCGTGGATGCTTCCGGTTTTTGTGCCGCCAAGCTGAGCCCCACCCTGGCAAAGCTCATGGACTCCTTAAGTTCAAGTACATGAAGCACATAGGGGTGACACCTAACATGGCCGTCTGAGCCCAGAACCCACGTAAAGATGGAAGGAGAGAAGCAGTCCCACAGAGCTGTTCTCTGACAGCTGCCTCCACCCGACAATTAAAAAGACATAGGACTGCAAAGCGAATTCTTTAATGATGAGATCATTAAAAAAAATTGATATGGTGCTATAGGCCAACTCATTAATACACGTAATATTAATAGCTAGCTGCCCATCTACTATCAACTGAAAGTCTGAGGGTGACCAGAAGCAATGTTTTGAGATCTCTGCAATAGCACAGGTGAGATTTGATTGGGGACAGGGTGTAATTGCTATTTATTTATTTATTTAGCCTGACATAGCACTGCTGAGACAGAGAGGACCACAAACTTAGGTTTGAGGGGTTAGAAGTCAAAGCCAGCAATGAAGGATAATGCCAGGCTGTTTGTGGGCCTGCATCCTTTTAGGAGTCCCTAGGGGAGGATCTTTCCTGTTTCTCCCACCTGCCAAGGCCTGCTGGCTCACAGCCCCTGGTTACCTGGGCCTCTGCCCCCATCATTATGGCTTCTTCTCAGACTCTGACTGTCCTGCCTCCTTCTGGAAGGCCATTGTGATCACACTGAACCACTTTGATCATCCAGGATTACCTTTCCATTTAAGTCCCCTTAATTTAATCCCATCTGTGAAGTGATTAAAGATTTTAATGAGGTCTTGTATGCCCAGATTGATGTAGGTCTTATTAGGTCTCAAATAGGTCTGATGCAGACCTGGGTCTAGCTGAAGTCCACACCCACGTTCATCACCAAGGGCAACTGCACATTTCAGTTAGAATTAGGAAAAGTGAAGGCACAGAATTTCCCCACTCATGTCCGGCCATAGAGCCCACCTGTGATCCCCAGAGCTGAGAACTTGATCGCCATGCAGGAGGGCAGGGGCACGCCCACGTCACAGATGTGGGTGAAAGCGTCAGCTCCCCTCAGCTTGTATCCACACCAATCTCTCATCAATAAGGACGGTTAGGAGAGGAGGAATGAAGAAAATCTCTTCACCCGGTTAAGCAACCATGAGTGGTGCAAGCTCAGTGGTCTCCCTTCTCCCCGCAGTCACTGGCCACCAGCCCACAAGGACGAAGGGAGCAGAGTCCACAAACAGAGCTTCGGTCAGCTAGAGTGAGTGTGACAGAAATAACAGTTATCTCCAGGATCAGCTTCATGGAGACAGACCAACTTTAATTGGGGCAAATCAAGGGTTATATAGTTTTGGGGAAGGGGGTAGAAATAATCAGGTGGGCAAAGGTCATTGGCTGAAAGCTAAGGTGCTCAGATGCCTCATTAGCATGGGGAGTCATTTCAGGAGTCTCAGGTGTTTGTGGAATGGGTTCTTACAGGGAGAAAGGGAGCCGAACCTGTAATCTAACCAAGGCTCTGTGACATTCCGCAGGTAGACGGAATGGGAGTTTCAACCTGCGCAGACAAGGTCAGAGAAGGAGAAGCCCTGTTGGTAAAGGGAGTTTGCCATTTTGCACTGAATTTAGGGCTTTCTAGAAATGTTAGGCTTTAACCTTAGCAGCAGAGTTTCCTGACACAGGCTTGTAATCCCAGTCACTTGGGAAGTTGAAGCAGGATGGTCGCAGGTTCTAGTCCTGCTTTAGAGAGTGAATTCAAGGGCATCGGGGCATCAGAGGTAAACCCATGGGGACACAACAGTGTCAAGGTCCTAGGTTTAGTGCCCATTTCTATCAAAAGGAAAGTAGGAAGGGAGGGAAAGAAGTAAAACCCTACCCACCTCAGCCCCACCTCATCCCCATCCATAAAATCCTCTAACCGAAACTCTCACTGTTGTGATGTTATAGGACATTTTAATCTCAAATCCAGTTTGCAGCTCTCACTTTGTCTTTCAGTGTTTGTGGCTCTGGATAGAGGCTGGCACACTCTGTGACCAACGAGGTGACACACATTTCCTGCCTTTCCCACCATTGGCCTCCACTGCAGCTTGTCCAGTCTGCCATCAACATGTGACCAGAGCTACAGGCAGTATTTGTTCCCGTGAATGAGCATGGCCGTGTCCCAGCGGAGGTTTGTTTCTGAAGCAGGTGGTGAGCTGATCTGATCTCTCCGACTCCCCGTTTGCCAAGCCCCTTTCAGAGCATCCATCGCTTTCTGCGAAACACACAGCGTGGGCCACATCCATAATCTGAAATGCTCTTGTGCCCACAGTTAAAGAAAAAAAAGGGGGGGAGGACAGGAAACAGATGAAATCAACATATTTGATTAGATTCAACATATTCAAAATATTATCATTTCCGCATTTAACCGACATGGAAATGAGCGAGCCACCTCACAGCGGGGGACGGGGCCACAATCGCGACAATATTGATCTCATTCTCCTTCAGAGCAGACTGCCACCCAGCAAGTGATGAGTGACCCTCATCAGTGGCTACCTTCTGAGATAGTTTCTTTGAAGCAACCTTTTTTTTTTCTATTAAAAATTTAAATGTGGGTGGTGTTGGTGTTGGAGGGATGGCTCAGTAGGTACTTGCAGAAGACCTGAATTCAATTCTCAGCATCTATATTAGATCATTGCTGTAATTCTAGTTCTAAAGGATTCCTCTGACTTCCTCAGGTACACACACACACACACACACACATACACACACACACACACACACACACACACGTGGGGGGAGGGAGAGAGAGCACACACACAAATAATAAAAATATTTTTAAAAATTAAATTTGGAAGCAAGGATGTAGCTCAGTGGGGGACTTGTGCTTAGCATGTGTGAGGGCCAGGGTTAGATCTTCAGCACTCAAAAGAAGGAGAGAAAGCTGGGATGTATTTAAACCTAAATACTATAGTTTCCAGTATTTTTTGTCTGCTATTTAGTGGCTTGTTTCCAACTGTGGATCTGTCTTCTTTAAAGATTTATTTTTATTTTAAAATGGTGTATAACCGTGCATGTGTGAGTGCGGTTGCCGAGGGTGGGTGGAGGAGGGCATTGGGTCCCCCAGGAGCTGGAGCTACAGGCGGTTGCGAGCCTCCGGATCCAGGTTATGGGGACAGAACTCGGGCTCTCTACAACAGCCACAAGTCTCTTAAGCATGGGGCCAACTCTACATTCCTGGGAGCTTTTTTTTTTTAATACATGACACATTTCTTCTATTATATCTTTGATTGTTTCTTTGGTTTTGATCTTTAGATTGCCTTAGAAGTACTAATTATTTGCAGATGGATCTCAGCCATCTGTCGTCCTTATTCCCCACGTCTCCGCTGTTTTTATTTTGTATTTTAATCTCTCTCTCTCTCTCTCTCTCTCTCTCTCTCTCTCTGTGTGTGTGTGTGTGTGTGAGTGTGCCACAGCCTGTATGTGGGGGTGAAAGGATAACCCCAAGTGTCAGTGTTTGCCTTTCTTTCATCTTGCATGAGACAGACACACAGCTGTGTATGCCAGGATAGCCGGCTTGGGAGTCTCTGCTCCCTTCTTTAGGTAGGAGCACAGGATTTCAGGAATGCAGTGCCGTGCTCTGATTTATGAAGGTTTAGGGACTCCAAACTCGGGTCCTCACACCCGCATGTCACGTGCTTTACCTGTTTTTGTTGTTTTAATATCTTTTTATTTTGTACTCTGGGGCAACTTTTAAGGTCTAACCTCTACATCACTAATTTCATATTTCTGCACTATGCTATTTTTCAGATCCTTAAAGGCTTAAAATGAAGATGTATTGTTACAATATTTCCTCACCTAGCCCTCTACTTTATTCTTGCTGGTCTTTTTAATCTAAATCTCTTCTTTGGCATTGACTTTCTTCCATTTTAAATTCTGTTTATCGAGTATAAACATAATCTTATCCATTAAACTCATTAAAGTACAATTTTCAAAGTTATGAGCTGTCTGGTGTATTAGTTAACTGCCGCCTGCAGGAAAACTGTGTAACGAACAGCCCAAGCTGTCATGAGAAGCACAGTCAGTTTCAGTCTGAGGCCCACAGTGTGAAGATTGCCTGGGGTGCTTTTTCCTCAGGCTGTGGGCTTATATGTTGATTGAAGTGGCTCCATGCCTCTTTCTGAGACCGTGCCATATAATCTCATGACAAAGGTCAGAGGTCAGAGGTCACTGATAGGCAAGAAGAAACAGTCTAACAAGAAAGCTGAGGCTCAAAACCACTGACCAGAGTCAATCATGTGACCACCCTCAAAATCAAGTTGGTGGAGTCTTACCATGTCATCATTTATCTTTTGTTTTAAAGGAACACTGTAAAATCACTGTAGTAGACTGCTCCAAACCCACTAGGTTATAAAAAGAAAATAAAACTGATAATATCATGTGCTGGCAAAGATGCAGAAAACCTGGTGCTCTGGTACAGTGCTTATCAGAGACCAAAACTGGTACTGCCCCTTTCACAAATAGTGTGGATCAATTTTCTGAATTTAAATATTCATCTGTGGTAGCTCCCCGCAAGTCTACCCCCTAGGGCAGTCCCTGGAGGGGGAGGGAAGATTTTCATGATTCGTCTGGCATTCTGGGAAAGGAAAGGCGGGGACAGAGAAAAGAGTCAGTTCAAAAACACAAGTCAATGCAAAATTGAAGGCTACTCTAAAAAATTCCTTCTGCTTCCTTTGGGACGTTGTTTTCATGGCGGACTCTTGTCAGGATGTAGCAACGTGGCCACCATTCTGTATCACAGCGCCTGAAAACATGTGTGGCTGAATTTTCCCATCTCCAGATTTGCTGCTCTATTTTGGAGACAGGTTCTTGCCAAGTAGCCCAGCCTAGCCTCCATTTTGCTGCAGCCCTGCCTAAGTTTGGAGTACCAGGGTTAACAGCTGTGTACCACCATGTCAGATTTTCTCCCTTTCCAGTTTTGACTAGAAAGAATTTCTGTGTTTGGCTATAGCCAAAGTGGGTACTGTCCATTAAAAAGTAAGTGGCCTATTTTCTACCTGATTTCAACCAAGGACAACCATGTTCCACCCTACCTGGCCAGCAAGCATCTCTGAGGACCATTCAAGTTAGCACAAGGAATAACATGAGGGGATTTTGTCTAGGTATCCGGGGAGCATTTCCCAGCCTTGGGGAATCTGGTAGAAGAAATAACCTGTGTCTTTTGAGAGCCTGGGGAAGACACTCTACTCTGGAAGAAAAAAGGCCAGGCCTCCAGATATTGAGCCCAGTAACACTGTACCTGACAAGGACAGAGAGGACAGGATTGAAGAAGTCAAACAGGGACATTCCATACCTTCATCTTGCCCTATAGAGAAGCTAGGAATGTGTTAGAGATAGGAAGAGTGGGTACTCTTTCCAGGCATGCCAGCCCCAGAGTCCCCATTCTGCCCACTTCTTCCTTACTACAAGCCTTCCTTGCCCTTTCCTACCAGCCCAGCTCTGGTCCCCACAGGCCAAGTACACATGAGGAATCAGCAGAGCCTTGGCCAAGAAGACTGCACCATTCTACAGAGATAAGCATCCAAAGGAAGTTGATGGGGTTGGCTAGTGTCCTTGGCTTCTTCCCTTCATTCCTGAATTTGTCTCCAGGCAACGAGTAACTTCCTGCTATTGTAGGTCTATGTAGCACAGGCAAGCACCCTGCTGGTCTCCTTGAGCCCACCTTTGGGGGATGGATGCCACAGGGCAGTGCCAGAGGAGCCTGAATCACCCTACCCGACATATCATAACCTCATTTGCCTTCCCTGCAAGCCCTTCGGCTTGGCCTGGCTGGTGTGTGATCTTGGCAAAGTCCTTTTTCCTAGTTCCCAGCTTTCACTTCTTAACTCTCCTGGAAAGTAGCCAGTCCTGGGAGGGAAAATGAGAACTGGAACAGTACGAGGGAGTGTCCCTTCTCTGTGCCTTTCTCTGTTGAACCTCGGCTGAGTTGAGTTCACCTCTACCTTGTGGAGCAGGCAGAAGCCAGGCAGGAGACCTACTCAAGATCATGTCCATGTGTCTCCTGGGATTGTAGTCAGGGATGCCCCAGCTCATGGTGGTGACTGAAAGGTACTTTTTGGAGCTTCCCTTGCTGTCCTCCAGTCTCCAATAACTTTCATCACCATCCCAGGGAGCACAGGTAGGACAGGGAAGGGTGACTAGAAGTTGGGAGAGGGTGCAGGGAGGATGAGGACAGCAAGAGTGGACTCAAGTGTCCGAGAACTTAATCAAAAGGATGGAGCAGTGAAGGACCCTGCTTTCTAGAGGCTTCCTTGGTGCTCTCTGCCTGGCCTGAAGAAGCTGGCATCTCTTGCAGAGCAGGGAGGTGAGGTGGCATAGCTTCACAGGGAAGAGACTTGGGAAGACATCAGTGGGGATGTTTAGCGCAAACGCTTGGAGGTGTCCTAGGCTCTTGTACTAGAATACTGTGCTGGGTCTTGCAGCTTACTGTAATTACTATCCCCTGGCCATGTGGTTGCCTTTTGCAGTATGCAGCTGACAAGCAGAATCATACTGATGACAGAGGCAATTGGGGAGGCGTCTCAGAATTTCTATATCTGTGATGAAACATCATGACCAAAAAAGCAAGTTGGGGAGGAAAGGGCCTATTTGACTTATGCTTCCAAATTACTGTTTATCATTGAAGGAAGTCAGGACAGAAACTCAAACAAGGCAGAAACATGGAGTCAGGAATTGATGAGGAGGTCATGGAGGGCTGCTGCTTACTAGCCTGCTCTCCATGGTTTGCCCAGTCTGCTTTCTTATAGAACCCAGGATGACCAGCCTAGGGATGGGACCACCCACAATCGGCTGGCCCCTCCCTCACCAACAGCTACTTTAGGAAATGCCTAACAGCCAGATCTTATGGGGGCATTTTCTCACTTAAGGTTTGCTCCTTTCAGATGACTCTAGTTTGTGTGTCACATTGATATAAGAACAGTCAGTACAGGAGGAGACATGAGGCACAGGAAAGATCATGTCATTCTATCTGGGGAGGAGAGATCTGCAGGGAGCCACGCTTTGAGCTGTCCTAAGAGGCCATTCCAATGTCCAACCTTGGGATTTTCCTCAGGATATATTTCTGCAAATGAAATTTCTTTGTCAGAGGAGAGGCATCAGCCACCATTCTTTGGGATATAATGACAGAAGCCCCTCAAGTCTTCCAAAGCAAGACATGTGATGGCGACCTTTGAGAGCTTACTGCACTCACTGCTCCCCAAACATGGTGCTGGCCTACCTCAGGCCCAGTTCCAACCCTTTCCTCATAAACCTCTCAGTGGCTGGGGAGAAAGCTACGGGAGCAGACACTCTATAGCTTGCTCACTCTAGGCAGAGTCATGAATCTGCCACACAACTCTTGGAAGCCATGGTCTGCCACTGGCTGTTGGACACCCAGATGGAGATGAAACTCAAGGGACAGATGACCAAACAGTGGCCCCACTGTGACTTGTCTCCAAGAACTTCCAGTCCCTATGGGAGAGCACAAGTGTAGACAGAGCCAGCACTGGAGTTGGCAGGGCACAGCATCAAGGTCTCCTACTGAGGCTACCTGGAAGATCTTTGGAAATGAGAAGGAGCTTGAGACAGGAAGGGTGTCCAGGACCCTAGGGAAAGGCTCAGAAGTCCATGTCCCTAAGAGGAGATGGCTGAGGGAACAAAGAGCAGTTGGTGACTTCCCATGCACAGATAGACATGAGGCTCATCATTGCAGGGATGAGCCTAGGATGGGGTTTATGAGGCCTATGTTGTTTAAGAAGAATTATAGGGGATGAGAGCCCTTGGTCAGGACAGTCTTACACTTGCTCTTAGGTGGTAAAAATCCAATTGAGAGGTCTGTGTGGCTCCCTCAGGGTGTCCTCAGATAGTTGAGGCCACTCAGGTGAGGGCTTGCACTTAGCAGATCAAGGGATCAGGTGAGTCATGACAGGTAGTACCGGGTAACACCTCTCTTTTCCTGTGCCTCTATTCCCCCGGCTGTCTTCCATTTCCCTCTCTCCCTTTTCTCTATTTCCTCCCCTCCCCCTTGTCTCCTTGAAGGATGGAGCTGCCTTCCCAGAAATAGAAGTGGAATGGGAAAGTTTTATCCTTGGCACGAGAGATATCTGCTTCACTCCAGAAAACCCAGTGTAAGATAAATCTAATTAAATCTGTTACTGTTCACAGAGACTAGTTTTGTGGGCAATTGACCTGTTTTATTTATTATGTAAACCATCATGAAAACCAAGCTCCATATTATTTATGCTAATGGAGGGAATAGGTAATAAATCCCGAGTGAGGATGTGGGTAGACCAGATGGTGCTGGTGGCACTTTGATGGCTGGTGCTGGAGGAGCCCATTTCAGAAGTTGCTCCCAACCCCAGGAGAAAGGCTGGGAAGTGTTGGAAGGAGGTGGAGTAGAGTCTGGAGGGGGCAGCCTCACTATCAGCAAATTGAAGAATGCTAATGAGATGAAGGGACCTTTCTGGGTCGCCCCTCCCTCTTGAGGAAGCTCCAAGCCTGTGTCATGAGCCTTGGAAAGATGGGACTAGAATTAGATGGCTTGCTTCTAGTGTACTGTATCCCAAGCAAGACTGCCACCTACGCAGTGGCACTGTATTCCCCTGACAATCCTAGGAAGTAGGTCTGCTCTGCTTCTGGTTTATAGAAAATGGAGCCAGCGAGAATTGGGGCATGTGAGCCTCAGGTCTCCTTTTGGGACTCTGAGGACCCGGGGAACAGGGGAGATGGTTTGATGGACAAGAACAGCTGCTGTGCAAGCATGACCTGTGCTCAGATGTCCAGCACACTTGTAAAGCTGGATGTGACTACGCATTAGGCGTGTAACCCTAGCATTCGGCTGTGGTAATGGGGAGGGGGATGTGTGTATGTGAGAATGGAGATAAGGGGATTGCTGGCTAATTAGCCTAGCTGGAAAATCATGAGTTCCAGTGAGAGACCCTGCCTCAAGGGAACAAGGCAGAGAGAACACGACACTGGATATCTGTCTGCCTCTGGCTCTGCAAACACACACACACACACACACACACACACACACACACACACACACACGCACACGCACACGCACACGCACATGCACAAGTACATGCGCACGCCAAAGAAAGGAGGGAATGGATCAGGAGGAAAGAGGAAGAAAGGAGGAAAGAATTGAAAGAAGGGTGAAGCTGTGTGTGTGTGTGTGTGTGTGTGTATAGTGTGTGTGAGCGTGTGTGTGTGTGTGTGTGTGTGTGTGTGTAGTGTGTGTGAGCGTGTGTGTGTGTGTGTGTATAGTGTGTGTGAGCGTGTGTGTGTGTGTGTGTGTGTGTGTGTGTGTGTGTGTAGGAGGTGAATGAGAATTGGAGAAGGGGCAGGAACGCGGTGGAAAGACAAGGTGAGGAGAATAGAACGAAGGGGAAAGAGGACAGGAAGGATGGAAGGAAGAGACATCTTGCTTTCCCCTTGAGAACAGCTGGCCCTAGATCTTTAGGGGGAAATGTGAATTAGGTGCGAGTCTGTATGGTCATGTGAGGGCACGAGCTGCTCCTTGTTACGACAGCAAAGGATCTGAGTTTACCGTAACCTCGAAAGTAAGAAGGCAGCCAGCCTGTAGCCGCTCTCTCAGCCCACTCCGCCCTGTCAGCAGACCAGGCAGACACTGTCGCTCACCTCTGCATACCAGGGGCAAATGCTTACATTCTCTTGCCTATTTCAGGCCAAAGAGTTCAGAGAGGGGAGATATTTAATCCCCAAATGCTTTAGCTTATTTTCAAGAGAGATAAAGGATAGTTAGAGAAAGTATAGAGGAGGAAAATTTACTAGCAAGGTTGTCGGAATGTCTGTGTGTCTGCCTTAAGGGCTGGACTTGAACCCTGTGTCTGCGAGCCTTGCTGTTCTCAGGGACAGTGTTACCTACTTCTCAGGGCTTCTGATGAGGACTGAGCAGAGCGAGCACAGGCTAGCAGAGCGAGCACAGGCTAGCACAACACATGGCATAGAGAATGTGCGATGAGGGTGGGAGTCCCAGGAAGACACCTTCTCAGATGAACTCATTGCAGACAGTAGAGTAGGGAGTGAGGCAGAACTGGGCAGAGAAATCCTTTAATGGTGCTGTGATTTCAGCAAAGGCCTCAGCCCACAGGAGCAGCTGGGCTGTGACACCAGCAATCATGTGACTGGATATTCTAGTTTGTCCGGCACCAAGGGCATCCCAGGGCTTTAGGTGCTTAGAATGGGAAATTACTGGAAAAACTGATATGATCTGGTCACCCTACCTTCCAGCACTGTCCTGTATCTCATTGGGTGTGATGGAGTAGGGCTAGCCTTGGGTATGGTGGTTTTCTTTGAGCATTAATTTCTGAAGGCCTTAGGCTAAGAGTAGTTGGTTACCGATGCTCTCCTAACACTTGGAGGAATGAGGGAAACAAATGTTGGAATGTGGACACCACTCTACAGTTGCTTACAAGTGAATTCAATCCCCATTGCAATACGGGTGAGGGTGCAGGCCACAATGATACAATCAGGCCCCTGAGGTGTCACAACTGAGTTCTCCATGCTAATGAGGTATCTAGAGGCTCTGAGGGTTTAGCCAATAAGCTTCCCCTCCCAGACATTCCTTCCTGCAAAAGGTATTTAATCTCTGGCCCACCCTGAGGAGATGGTATGTACCCATTTTCCACAATGAACAATCAATAAAATGTTTGGAACCAAGGACTGTCTCTTTCAACAAGAACCACTGTGGGGAGCATGGAGAAGGCCTTCGACTACAGAGCCATGCTGTCTAAGCCTCCTGCAGAAGGCCCTTCTGCGCTCCTAGACTCGCCACCAGTAAACTCAGTTAGAATTCCCCATTCGACCAGCCCTGGGCTAGTCCTCAGCCCTTGGCCTCCTCTGTTTGGCTCCTTTGGGACTTCCAGTGGAGTTTGGATGTCCAGGAGTCTGAGAACCCCCCTGGCCCCAGCCTCATCACAGGCCTGTGGACCCCCAACTCCCCATGACCCAGTGGCATCTGGATGTCCAGGAGTTTGGGAGCCCTCAGCCCCATCGCAGGCTATGGACCCCCAACCCTTTCTTCCCGACTCCTCCGTGCAGTTTTCCAGCAGCCATTGGACACTCGGGAGTCAGGAAACCCCGGCTCTGGCCCCTCCTGTCTTAGACCGTGTTCCCCCCCCCCCCCGCCCTGAGTGGTGTCTCGATGCTTTGCTTGAGCCCAGCACACGACAGGTCTGGGTAAATGCAGTCTAGCACTCTGCGTTCTGCCCACCCCGACATCGTTTCCATACCCCAGTGGAAGGGCGGGAAGCGGATCCAGGGAATGCCTCCAAATTCTCACCCTGCCTCATTAAAGGATGAATTTTGCATTTCTTCAAGGTCTTCCTCAGGAAGCCAGGAGACCCCTGTGACAGGCCAGTCTCTGAGGACACCAGCCTGGGGCGGAAGGATTCATGAAGTCTACGGGGATCATCTTGCTTTCCTCCCTGTCTCCTTTCTTAGGTCTAGGTGTCCCAGCTCCTTCACTCAGATAATTAAAGTGATCAAAACACAAATAATAACCGTTGAGGTGACAGACAGAGTGCCAGGCATAATTCTAAGAGCTTTGTATGGAATCGATCGTGGCAACTCAGGGCTTCAAGACAGAATGCTGCATGGGGGAAGGAGGTGACTTTGTTGTTTGTTTTCTGGCCAGAGGTGTCACATAGTCCTTACCAAAGCAAGAAGAATACAGACTCTACCTCCCAACAGGGTGCACATAAAAGAGCTCACTGCTGTCTTATATGAACCAGGAGGCCAGCAGGTCTGCCCTGAGAGTCCCTGGTACCTATATCACAAACCTTTCTGCCCTCCTCTCAAGCTTTCTCTTTCTCTAGGAACTCCACTTCAGAAGACCAGTCACAGGGCCTTCTCTATCCCACAGCCTCAGACCCCCAAGAACAGGTAGTGGGGCAGGGTGTCCGGATCCCTCAACCCACCATTCTATCAGCCTTCTCTCACCTCTTCCCCCTTATCCTCCACCTCTGAGCCTGTGGCTTTGGCCTGGCTCAGCAGAGGTCCAGGCAGAGGTTGTGGGGGTTTGCACAGTGGTTAGAGGAGAGACCTACCAAGGAGGGTTGCAATTCAGGTGGCAAGAGTCTGGCAGATTCAGTCTGGGTCCATGATAATGGTCGCAAGAAGTACTATTGGCTGTGGGGAACTCAAATCTAGTGAGATCACTCCCTGATGAAAACGTCCCATGGTCCTCTGTGCTCCTTGAGACCTGGACGGAGCCATGCCTGAAGTTTCATTAGCACCTCGCTTTTCAGTCATTTGAACTATGTGCTGTCCATGACCTTAAGGGGTTTCTGTTCTTTGTAGCAAAAGAGCCTTGGGAATGCTAGGGGTTTTGAGATGCAGTCTGGATATTCAGCTTGGGACTCCCCTGAGGCAAAAAGTACAACTTCGCTGTTTTTGCTAAAAGGCTTCATGTGTCATTGTACAGATAGGGAAACTGAGCCTTGAAGAGACAAGTTCATACAGGTTGTAGGCAAGCCTGTAGGGTGCTTTTTAAAGTAGTGATTGACAGAGAGGGCCCAGACCATTGTGGGTGGGGTGCCATCCCTGGGCTGGTGGTCCTGGGTTCTTAAAGAAAGCAAACTGAACAAACCATGAGGAGCAAGCCAGTAGGCATTACCCTTCCATGGCCTCTTCATCAGCTCCTGCCTCCAGGTTCCTGTCCTGCTTGGGTTCCTGACTTCCTTTGATGATGAACTGTGATGTGGAAGTGTAAGCCGAATGAACCCTTTCCTCCCCAAGTTGCTTTGGTCGTGGTGTTTTATTACAGCAATAGTAATCCTGATTAAGCCAGGGAGTGAGTCAGGACTCTGAACCCCAATCAAATGGTCCTCACTCCACTGGAGATGCCTAAGGATGGCGACTTTCCACTGAGGACCTTGAGTTCCCTGTATTCGGTGTGATGTTCAGGTCTTACACAGATAGGCTCAGCTCAGGAATGACGTTAGTGCTTGCATCTGTCTTAGGGAGGGTGGGGGCCAGGGCTTTCCAGGCCACCCCCAGCACTCCTGCTCTTTGTAGCACACTGAAACTGCAGTACCCAGGGTCAGAAACCATTGAGGGGAGGTCACCTGAGGCAGCCTCAGGACAGCACAGCCAGGGAGGCCACAAGACTTCCTTGTGTCTCCTCACTGTGATGTGGGGTCCACTGGGTCCTAGCCACGTGCATTTGCTCTGTTTCTGTACTGTGCCCAGCAGTGCCCAGCAGAGGCTATGCACAAAGCCCTCTCCAATCCTGCTTGGCCTTGTCATCCCTCTCATACTCAGGCCAAATATCATTCTCAGCAAACGCTTTCTTACCCATCTTCAATAATTCAACAGATGTTACCTGGCCACTAATACATACCCGGCACTTTACTCTATGAGAGTAACTGGAGCTTATAATGTCCCTGGCACAGGGTAGATGGATCTCAACCTCTCTCTCTCTCTCTCTCTCTCTCTCTCTCTCTCTCTCTCTCTCTCTCTCTCTCTCTCTCTCTCTCAGACATATGTGGCCATGGGTACAGAAAGACATTTGGATGCAGACCCAAGACACAAATACACACACACACACAGATGTACAGATATATTGACAAACAACACTTATCTTCAACAACCAAGGCACACAGATGCACAGATGCACAGAGAGGCCCAAGTCTGTAAAAGACATAACCTGGACTGTGCTGATGAGAGCTTGGGAAGCTCAGAGCCTCAGGCTGACCGGTGGGAACACCCATGAGCATTCTTGTGATCATGGACTGAAAACCAAGAGGGACAGAGGCCCCTGGAGGTTTGCAGGAGAGCTCCAGGTAGGGGCTGCTGCAGATATGGGGAGAGGAGCCGGGGTAGTGGGGAGGAGCCGACTTGCAGGAGCTAAGGCTGTGGCTGGGAGCTGGAGTCCCAGGTGTGGATTGGGATGTGGCTGTGGAATGGCCCAGCCACCTTTTAGGCCCCTATGGGGACTTAGAACTTATTGAGGATATATATATGTGTGTGTGTGTGTATGATGTATATATGTATATGTATGTATATATATGTGTATATATGTATATGTACAAGCATATTATATGCATATGCATATATATTCATATTCCATCTTGTTGTGTAGCTCAGAATGGCCTCATACTCAACCCTCCCATCTCAGGGGATTATAGATGTATGCCACACACTTTGCTCTCATTGGATTTTGCAGCGAGACACCATTAATGGCTAGTGGGGTGTGGTACGATTCCACTCACGTTCTGGCTACCATAGAGATAATGGGGAGGGGGTATGTAGAAAAGCTTGGAAGCAGGGAAACCAGGTAGTAGCCCAGGCAGCCTCAATGGTGACCATAGCCAGCACAATGGCTGCCGCAGTGGGAGAAGGGATGTTCTGGATATAGTACCAAGGGCCTAGAGATAGGGAGGAAAGCTGGCCAGGGTCCTGAGTGGCATGCATTGAACCAGGGAGGACTGGGGCAGAGGGACTGGGGGGCAGCCCAGTGGTTTCACACAGGTAGTCGAGTATCTATGATGCTTCAGACATGGACCTGCCTAGGGCAAGTTCCTAACTGAGTTAAAGGTCTAGAGAGGGGACTAGGGGCTGCATATCTTTGGTTTATAGAGAGTGCCTGGTGGCATATTCCTGGATGTGGCTCCCTGTGTGGCGAGAGAACAGGTGAAAGACCCTGGCCCCTAGCAGAAGTAAAAGACCCCTAGCAAGTAGAGTAGAGCCAAAAATGTAGTTCAGCCAGTTCAGCAATTCTATTCTTCTATTCCAGGAACTGGCTGACCATAAAGAATTTATGGCCACAAGGTTAGGATGGCTTTGTTCCGGGAACTAGCTGACCACAAAAGTTAACATAGAACCTTGTTAACAATCATGTGTAACTGGGAGTTTCCCCTTGTGATTTTCCTTGGCATTTTTGGTACTTTTCCTATGACGTACTCCCTCCTCCCTTGGGTTGTGGGTTTTTCCTTTAAACACCCCTTCTCCCCGCTACTCTGGGTCAAACTCCTCTACCCCTGCGTGGGATATGAGTCTCCATCCCAGTGCACTGGAAGTAAACCTCATGTGATTACAGCAAGAACGGTCTTTCGTGAGTTCTTGGGGGGTTGAGTTATCCTGAGACTTGAGTGAGGGTTTTCCCACTCCAGGGGTCTTTCACAGGGAAGTGTCAGGCCCGAGCCCCATAAATCATTCCCATTAGCCTCTGGGCTGTCAATCATCTCATTTGGTTTTCCAACTGTTTCAAAGGTCAGAGTGACTAGAGGGCTTGGGTCAGGTTCCTTAGGAGCTGCTGTAACAAACGACTTTAACCAGTGGCTTAAAACAAGTTTATTCTGGAGGAGGGGCTTGAGGCCAAAATCAAGAAGTCTGCAGGGATGCACGCCTGCCAGGTCTAGAGGAGACTCTGCCTCCTGGGCTCTAGAACAGGAATGTCACCAAGACAAAGGATACCCTGCAGAGAGAACTAAGGGCCAAGAGAAGCTGGGAGCCCCCTCCTTCCACAGGAAGTACATTCTCAATGCTGTCCTAACACCTGGGAGTACTTCCACCTTCTCCAGCCAAGGTGCCAAATGCTAAGCCTGGTCTGGGCCCTGCTAAGCTACTGTTTAAATAGTCAAAGATTAGTTTTCAAATTGACAAACAGAGCCCATCTGGAATGCTTGGAGCCAACCCCTCTAGGGCCTGGCTGAGCAAACCCAGTTTAATTAGGACTGGTGCTTGGTCCAGGGCAGAGAGGTAAGGGGGAGGGGCAGCCACTTTCTCGAATGGCAGCTAGGCTGGCTACCAGTTTGTATGCCAGTCTGTTTGTCCCTCTGACCCAGCCCTTCTCCCAAGAGGAAAGGACAGGATCAAGACCTCAGGCTGTCTCTTGAGCTCTGAGTCCACCCTCTTCCCAGAATCCTTTGGGTGCTTGCAGGTTCCTTCACCGTCTCAGGATTTCATCTGTGTGAGTGCATGTCATGGTCTATCCCTTCATCCATGTATCTATCTATCTACCAAATAACTATTGAGACCCACTGTTGACGGGGTGGAGTTTCAGGCACATGGGGTTTTCCATGGGGGGGGGCACCAGATGTTGATCCAACAGTTTGGAGCATGGATATTTAATCATAGACTGTGAGATGTACTCAGAAGATGTGCAGGGTTCTGGGTGGGTGGAGTCTTGATGTGGTTTCTGGAGGTGGGGTGCGGGTAGTCAAGGAAGGCTTCCCGGGAACTGGTATCTGGACTGAGATTTGAAGTGGGATGGGAGACGGCCAGGTGAGGAGAATGTGTCTGAATGTAAATGTGTGTTTTGTACATATGTGTACAGGTATGACATAGTCCAGGCAGAGGGAACTCTGGGTGAAGGTGGGAGGGGAGAGGGAGCCCATCACTGGCTCCCAGTGGGGGGCTGCATTCCTGGGGACAAGCACCAGTTGAGGCCAAATTAGGTCTGGCCAGATAGATAATCAGAGTCTCCTTGGTCTCTAGTCCACCGGAGTCTGGAAAATGCTAGAAGGTCTTGCAGGACTTGGAGAAGATTTGCATTCTAAAGTTATCAGAGCTCAGGGGCTGGAGAGATGGCTCAGCTGTTAAGAGCACTGATTGCTCTTCCAAAGGTCCTGAGTTCAATTCCCAGCAACCACATGGTGGCTCACAACCATCTGTAATGGGATCTGATGCTCTCTTCTGGTGTGTCTGAAGACAGCGACAGTGTACATACACATTAAAGCTATCAGAGTTCCCTGTGCTGCCCCCATCCCCTCCAAGACCCTGTGATATGGAGGGTCTGGATGAGTTTGAATCTCAGATTTTCCTAGTTCTCTCCTTTGTTCACACACCCTGCACAGACACCTGACTTCTCTTGGACTCCAGGCTGGCAAACAGTTAACATTGGGCTCTCCAGATGAGAAAAGGCCCCTAAACGACCCACTTGTGGTGTAGGTCAGTTCAGTTACCAGGATCACATAGCCAATAATGCTACACACCTGACAAGACAGAATACAGGTCTGGGTGTAGAAGTACAGTTATTTCTTGAGAGCCATTTGGGTCAGCCCCAGCACCCTAGCACCTAAAATGCTCCATTGTGACCAGAACTAGAACTGGGGCTCATGGTCAGGTCAATGCCACATCTGACCTCAGGTTAGGGCTTCTGGGATAAGTGACACAGGTTCAAGCTGAGAGCTAAGCCTCCAGTGGGCAGCCTCCTGGGATGGAATCCTGGTCTGCTATTACTAGCTGTGTGCCTGTGGGCAAGTCACATCTCTGTCCTGTGCCTCATGTCCTCATTTGTGCAAGAGGGAAAGAAATGGTAACCATAACTCCATCCTGAAAACGGGAGGTGAAATCAGGCCAGCTTATAAAGTCTTAGGATGGTGTCCTCCACACAGGAAGTGTCTCATACCATCAGCTGAGACCTTGAGAATGGCCATCCCTCATGGCCAGTGTAGCCATATCTGGGCTCTGGACATTCACTCCCAGGCCCATCCATGCCTTCCAGAGCTCAGGAAGCCAACTATCACCCAACTGTCCTGACTCTTTAGGTCTCCAGAATGGCTCTTTGGGACTAAAGTCTGACCAACAGCTAGAGCTCTTCCATTCCCTACTTCCAGATATGGATCCCAGATATGGTTCTTCAAAGACAGAGCCTTGGAAATATTTAAGCAACTCAGATCTCAATATCTCAGATTCTTTCAGAACAGGGTTTTCATAACACATAATTCAAACATTTTTAGTTGGAGGGCTGTTGAGATGGCTCAGCAGGTAAAGGTGCTTGCCACTCAAGTCTGACAACTTAAGTTCGGCTCCCTAGAACCCACATAAAGGCAGGAGATGATCAACTCCATAAAGCTGTCTTCTGACCACAATGTGTGTGTGTGTGTGTGTATGTATGTGTTACACACACAAATAACGATGATGATGATAAATTAAAAAAAATAGTTGGAACATATTTGTTCTGTTTAATGAGATGGACAGCTTTCCCCAAATGTTGGCAAAGCCCAGCCATACTTAAGGACACAGAGACAGAAAGCAAGCCCCAGAACATCACATGACAGGGAAGGAGAGATTGGCGAGTGCCAATATCATGCATTCATTGCTCACTGGGTTAATTCTCTTTGGAGAGTCAAATGACAGAGAAGAACTTGGATGTTTGGAAGAAATAAAAAGGGATTAGCATTTAACTTTTCTTCTTTTACTGTAGATTTTAATAAGACAGACACTGTATGAGGTCTTAGTAAGTCACAGATGGCACACTCAAGTGTTTGTGAGGATTTGGATGTGGTAGGGGAGCCATAGAGGAGGTGAGAGGGGTTTATGGCCACCCCCAGGCTCCTAGGAACAGTATTTAGGCCACAAGGGTGCCACAACCAGTTTCCATATTTTCAACCAGACACAGAACTGTGGCAGAACTGAGGGGTGAGGGTGTCCTGAGTCATGGGGTCCTTACTCCACCTGTTCCTCCAAAAGGACTGCAAGTCCCAGGGAGGTGGAGAAGCTCCGTGGGATAATGTCTCAAGTTCAAATCTCTGAAAGAGATTCCTGAGACCCCCAGATGGGCTTGGCCATGTAACAGTCAGTCTGCCATCCTTCAGGACACAAACGGGAGTTGGCCGCTGACTGAGAAGGTGGCAGTTGGCACAACAGAGGTGCGGCTGGCTGGGCAGAGGCCAGGCTCCCTGACGGGTTTGCTTTCTGCCTGGTGATTACCCATTACTCCCGTCAGTGCCTGATAAACCGTTATCACGGAATTATCCGCTGCAGGCTCCGCATCAGTATGAAATCCATTACTGTCCGTCAAGCCCTGTGGCTAATGGGAAAAACCCGGCAGCTGCCCGGTGCGAAGGCGGGGCTCACACAGATCCACTATCTGTCTATTACTTCAGCAATCACACCTCGTAATGGAATCTTGGATGGGAAATGACAAGAAGTCCCAAGACGTGTCATTCTGATGGGCGGCTGGTGGGTGGAGCCATCTGACTAGTTCTAGAGTGTGGCAAGTAGGTGACCCAAGGGTCAGCCAGCCCCCAACACCCTACCCCATCAACTACAGGGAAGCTTTTCATTGTGGCCTGTGAGCAGATTCTTAGTAAAGAGCCAGGCAAACATGTCAATGTATAGAAGGAATAGTGGATGGATAGGCAGACAGATGGAATGATGGATGGAAGGACAAATGGGTGGATGGCTAGACAGATGAATGAATGAGTGAATGAATGAATGGGTGGATATATGGATGGATGGATAGATGGATGAACAGGTATATGCATATGTGAGTGGATGGAAGATGGAGAACTAGATGCATATATGAATATATAGATGTCTAGACAGATGGATGAATGGATGAATGGATAGATGAATGATAAATGGAAAGATAGACAAATAGATGAATGAGTTAGATGTATAGATGGATGGACAGTTGGACAGATGGATGGATGGAACCCTAAGGTAAATCCCCAACACAAGACCATAGGGAGGCTACCTCACTCCTTCTAGCCTTTTTTCTGGCCTGGGGTCCTCCTTTATTGTCCTGAGGGCATCAGCTACCACAGGGTCTAGAGCCAGTCTGGGTTCTGGAGTCAGAGAGAACTTGCCATGAAGCCCAGCTTTGTAGCAACCCTGCCTTAGGCAATGCACTCAAGCTCTCTGACCTAAACCTGGGAAACACCAGAGTTATGGTATCTGACTGACACTGCCATGCTGGGTGGCCTTGGAGGCATCCCTTATCCTGTCCCTGCCGGTTTGGGACTCATGGTGATGGCAGTAATATGTACCTCCTGGATGAACATGGCTTGGGAACTGGCTCAGGCTTACGTCCTGACTCTGGGACGCACTGCAGAGCAGACTGTCGGGGAAGACTGAGGGGCTTGAGAGGCTTGCAGGGCTGGCACCTGGCAGGGCCACCTTTGTGGCCATTACAGTGGGTGTGCACTGGAGGCTTTTAGTTAGGAAGGGAAGGTAGACATTGGTTAGCCTTTTAGGTAACCCACTCTGCCCACAAGAGGAGAGAGCAGGTGGGAAGAACTTTCCAACAGGCCAACAGTGGGAACCAGTTGATGTAGCTGGGGATCCTGTAACCTCCATATCCACTTCATTTCCAAGCCTCTCCCCTTGCTCAATCTGTTCCAGCCCCACGAGGCACTTTGCTTTCTAAGCATGCCACGTCCACCCTGCAACCTCAGGGCTTCGCACCTGCTGTTCCCTCTACCTAGAATGCCTTTCCCCAGAAAGGCTCCTGTAGAAAATATATATGTCCCCATTTCTCTGAGCCTTTCCCAGTTTAAAGTGACAGTCCCCCTCTTCTTCCCCCACCTGTTTTTCTGTCTGTTCTCCCTGCTTTTGTTTTCTGTTCTTATTTCCTATAGGATGGGGAGCTTTGTCTCTTTGGTTGGATGCTGGGTCCCCAGTAATCTCTGGGTCGTAGGAGACTCTGATTACTAATGAAGGAACAAGAGGCGTGGCCTCAGAGCACGGAGGAAAAGGCTGGAATTCACACCCTCTTAGTGCTCATGTGTCTTCCAAGTTTGCCCTGTCCTTCTTCCATTTCACTGCCCCTTGTCCCAGACAGCAGCCTCTCTGTCCCCTGGGTGGGCCAGCGCATGCCTGCGGCCAGCTCTGCCTTCTCTGCTTGCCCTCTGTTGTACACACAGGACTGTCCCCCAAGCCCAACTACCATCATCTTCATGAGATCATCTGTGCAAAAGAGCATCACAGCTGGGACTGATGGCTGCCGACCATCTCCTTATAGGAGAGGCAGGGAGGGTTACGAGACCCTCACCCAAGTGAGGCTAAAGGATACAGACTAGGAAGACTGGGGAAGAGGTTCTATTTACTTATGTCTCTCCCATGGGCATCATCATTTACGCTGTGTGCTGACCTTCCAGTATGGCCGTTTTAAAGACACCCATGTCTGTAACCCTTCACCCATTGCTCTGTAAATAAGATTAATAAACTGATTGGTTCCTCAGGGTGAAATTTGGTAGAGTAGTACTTTGGGTTGTCATTGGGACCTTGTAAGGAGGGAGGTAGATGTTGCTTAGTACTTTCCAAGGATAAACTTCCTGAGACAGCCCCTTTGGTCGCTCAGCAGGCAGGATGGGCTTCCTAAAAAAGGGATCTAAAAAGGAAAGCAACACCCTACCTTCCTTTCCTCATTAAAACTCCCAGTGCATCCCCACTGATCTGGCTCTGATGGGTACCAACCCCAGAAACCATCAAGCCCACCTGTCCTGAGTTTCCTTCCCAGAAGCTTTCTCTGACAATGGTGTCCTCTCCTGTGCCTGTGATGCTCTCCCTGCAAGTCCCCTACAAGGTCCCCTAGCTGCTTCTTAAGCAGGAGAAACTTCACTAGGCATTGAGTTTGAGCACTCTCTCTCTCTCGGTGAGTCAGTCTCTTGTCTTCATGAACTGAACCCAAATGGAATTACTTTGTTGGCTTGTTTTCTTCATATTTCCCCTGTCTACCGTGTGTGTGTGTGTGTGTGTGTGTGTGTGTGTGTGTGTGTATACATACATATATATGTGTGTGTATATATATACATGTGTGTATATATATGTGTGTATACACACACACACACACACACACACACGGTCTTTGGTGGAAGGGGCTGATGCATCTGGCTATGGGTAGGCCCTTGGTGCCTGGATACAATGCTGAGTGACTGAAGGAGAATAAGAGAAAAGAAGGCAGGAAAATAAAGTGGGGAGGGAGGGAGGGAGGGAGGAAAGGAGGATGATTATCTTAAGTCCAAACCATCAGGGTCTCAGCAGCTCTGTACCCAGTCTCTCCAGCACCCTGGCCTCTGGATCCATGAACTGCCCGAGTCTCACTTTAGATCTTCTAGTTGCTCAGAACCAATGCAGCCTTGAGAGCTTACCTGCTCGCTCCTTCTGTCGGTGTCGCCTGTCCTTTCGGTGCCCTTTCTAGTCACTCGGCAGAAGTAATGAGCGGTGTGATTCCGTGTGGGTCTCCTGACCCTTCTGAGCTCACTTCCTTCCCTCTGCAGGGGTCTGAGGACGCCTGCTGTGGGGGGTGGCTGCAGGCTGAATCTGTTAATGAAGCGCTTTGCTGACACCAAGTGCTCAGCATGGCATCCCAGAGATGCCACCTTCCTGGCTCATGGTCCTGTGTCCTCCAAGTTGTCACCTCTCCTCACTCAGCCTAAAGCCATGGAGCATGTTGCCTGGCCACCTGCTCACTGCCCTGCTTCTCTTTGTCTATGCTGGTGGAGCCCAGTCCCACATAGACTCCTGTGCCCTCTACCTGTCACCCAGTGGCTCCACTACTAGACAAGACTGTCCACTGCCTATCTCCAACACTTACCTCTGTAGTCGAGTCTCACTGGGATCATAGGAGCAAGCTCTAGACCTCTGCTCACGTGGGCACCAATCCATGGTTCTCCAACTGACGGCAGGGGTGGGGGTGGGAGGTGGAAGGTGGGAGGGTTCGGAAGCTCTGTATGTAAGGTAATGATGACACCTAGACCAGCTGCTGAGGAACGAGGTAGGAATATCCAGGATG
Organism: Tokudaia tokunoshimensis; assembly: GCA_036184795.1. Classification (NCBI taxonomy): domain Eukaryota; kingdom Metazoa; phylum Chordata; class Mammalia; order Rodentia; family Muridae; genus Tokudaia; species Tokudaia tokunoshimensis. The sequence goes on along the minus strand of BTHU01000005.1, from coordinate 109,171,982 downwards.
GGCAAAGGTCATTGCCTGAAGGCTTAAGATAACTAACTCATCAGCATGGGGAAGCATTCCAGGAATCTCAAGTGCTGGCTGAACAGATTCTTATCTGTTGGGAGAAAGGAAGTTGATCCTGTAATCTTAACCAAGGCTACGTGACATTCTGCAGGTAGAGGTATGTAGGGGTTTGAACTCCCCAGACAAGGTCAAAGAAGCCCTGCTAGTGAAGGGAGCCTTCTTTTTGCTCCAAGCCCAGAAGGGTTATTAGGACAGTGGGAGATGTTGACCTTAATTAGCAGGACAACAGTTGTACTTTGGGGACGCTGGCCTTTTCTCTGCTTGACGACAGTCACAGGAGATGGACATCTGCTCTCTGCCCCTACATCTTGGCACTTTCCTTGTCTCCTTTCCCTTCCTGGTGACAGACACAGCTCATCAGGACCCTGCATGGACACTTCCTGCTGGCCTCTGACTCTCATGCTGGGACTTCAGCTGGTCCAGGCTGAGTTGGTCCCCAGTAAAGTTGGAGTGTATGGCACTGTTGACATGGTGAGTTCACATCTCTGCCAGCATTTTCTCTTGTTGCAGCACCTGTCCTGTGTGTGTGCCTGGTGCACCATTTCCTGCCCAGCAGAGTGGCTCTGACCTCGGCCACCCTGGCCAGTCCACACTGTGTGTTGGATGTCTTCTTTCCAGTCTGTGTCTGCCACTAGACCAACCTCCAATCCTGTTCCCATCTCCTTGGACATTCCCTATATACTTGCATGGGCCAAATCACACACGGATGCAGATGCAGGGAACACTGATGGCAACAGTCTTCCGTGGGGAACAGGAGAAGGAGTGTAATGAACAGGAGAGAGACTGAAGTCAGGGTTAGCAGCTCAGGGGCTGAGAGTCTTGTGTCTCATGGGAGAAACCCATTCCTTTTGCCTCCGGGACTGGGAGCCCAGAGTTACCCAGAGGGTCTAACTGGCCAGCAACTAGTTGGGGAACATAGCTACACTGCAGAGCCTAGCCTGCTTGGGGAAGGCTGTAGCTTGCCCAGAGGCAGCAGTAGGGAGCCGCCAGTAAGATCTGGACTAGGCAGGGCTAAGGTTTGAGCCTAGCACATCCTTATTAGGACACTGAGGCCCAGGACCACACTGGGGCAGTGTCAGGCAGGTGCGTATGGCTAAGTTTTGATGTGACTGGTCTAGCTGACCTTCGCCCCAGGATGAGGCCTGGAATCACCCGTCGTCTCATTTCACAGGTGAGGGAACTAGCTAGCGCCTAAGAGTGTAAGCAGCATAAGGGATAGAAGAGTCAAGATCTAACCCACGATGGCTAGCTCCAGAACACACCTGTGCACCTAGAGGCAGACCCATGGGCATGTAACCCACCCACGCATCCAGAGACACACCTATGCCCCCACAAGAATGCACTAGCGAGTGCTTAAGCTCACCTGGGCTCAGGCCTGCCCATCCACGACGCTTCTTGGCTCTGCCTTGCCTCTGTATTCCTTGGGATGTCAAGTTGGATGAATTCAAAGCAGCAGAGGAGAGACCACGGGTGGGGTTGCCCAGGAGCAGCTGAGCAGCCTGCTGGCTTGGCCAGGCCCCGTGGAGATCCCCAACCCAATTAGCAGTTTCATTAAAGACAATTGGATTAGATGCGTCTGCTGTGAGTGTTGACTTAGCTTGAGTGGGAAGGGGGTGGGGGGTGAATCCTTCATCCACCCTTGCTCCAGTCTCAATCAGGCATCCTTGGCAGTCTATCACACAGCCTTTCCTCTTCTGCCGCTCACTCACCTTCTCTCCTGGCTCTGCGGCAGTGCCTTGCCTCTTAGTCCCCACCCAGGAGTCAAAGGTCCCAGGAGACTCGTGTCTGAACCCAGAGGAGCAAGACTGAGGAGGACTGAGGCTAAGAGGCTAGTGAGCCTGGTCCCCACTTCATCCTCTGACCTCCAAGCTGAAGTGGGGATGCCCTAGATCTCCAGTCTCCTATTTCCTTCAGGGACGGGGTGGGCGTGCTCTCTCTCCCCTCGACTTCTGCACTTGCAGTCACCTTGCTGGGCGCCCTTTTCCACAGCCCTTAGCCTGTGTGGCATCTTCCAGTCTCTGTGTCTGTTCTTCAGTGTCATCTATTTAGCCTTTCAGAGTACCCGCTACAGGGGGGTGGGGTGGGGTGGGGTGAGGTGGGGTGGGGTGGGCGGGGGCTTCCCATGTTACCCCTTAGGTCATCATGCCCCTGTTTGTTTCCCACTTAAATATTAGCCAAGTGGAGACTGCTGAGTCAGTGATCTCCACAGCGACACTGGAATGCTATTATACTATCCCAACTTCGCAGACTGGGAAACTGAGGCACAGAGAGGTTAAGCAGCTTTCCACGGCCACACAGAAGGTTAGTGGTGTGAACTGACTGGATGTGGCTTCACAGCTCCTGTTTGTTTGTTTGTTCTGCCATCTTGAAGAGCCTCTTTTTTAATGACCACAGGGTCCCTGGGTGGCCCACAGGCCCTGTATACAACAACCTCATTCAGACTCAGCTGTACTTCCCTGCATCCAGGCCTATAAAGCAAAGGTCAGCCTGCTAGAGCCCAGGCACAGCAGGGCAGTCACGAGCACGATGTCCTCTGACCCCCAGCATGGCAGCCCGGAGACTTCCCCATATCCGGCAGTAGTATATTCCCGCCCACTGCAGATATTAATTTGGGAGTTTATAGAAAAATCCATATGGTGTGAGTTATCGAGGGCGGCGGTTGTGGGGAGAGCCACAAAATCAATAGTGAGAGATGGCCCTATTTCACAGCTTCTGTAAACGGTGCTGCGGGGCCACATTGGGGCAGGTTCAGACTGGAGAAGGTCAGTAGACTGCCAGGCCCTGCACTACTGGAGCCTCACCACAGCCCTGGGGAGGCCGGCCCAGTGCCTGCTGGGTCTGATTTGTATTCTCTCTGGGCACTGTCAAAGGGCTCGGTAAATATTTATTAACACTTCTCTGAGGCAAGATAGCTTTCCCTGCGGCGGCTCCTCAGGCAGCCTGGTTGTGGCAGAGATGCTCCAACAGTAAGGGGCCCACCCAGCAAGGGTCACGTGGTCCAGGACTGAGGCTGTGGCCCCCTTGGGGACAGAGGGCCATCCCAGCGTCCCAGGGCCATCAGAGGTCTGGAAGAAATCTGAGGCAGCAGTCAAACCTCCCCATCTCAGAGCTGAGCAGAGGGCTTCCAGCCATGCTCACGGCCCTGCTCTCGGCCTAGGGTCAGAGGTGCTGAACTGAGCAGCAATGTCCCGACAGAAATACAGGTGAGTCACTAAGGCCAGCCATGTGTGTCACTTTTACATTTTTAGGAGCCACATTTGAATAAAAATAAAAAGTCATGTCAGCCCGTGACTGAACGTAGTAACATCCCTCCTTTAACTCCCTGCATCCTGTGTGTTATTTCATTGTGGTTCACTGTGGTTTTCTGTCACTAATGCCCCAAATCTCAGTTTATCAAGAGAAATGGTTTGGGACTGGGGATGTGGTTCAGTTAGCAGAGTGGTTGCCAATCATGAACAAAACCTTGGGTTCCATTTACAACATCCCATAAAACGGGCTTGGTGGGGCATCACTTGTGACCCCAATACTTGGGAGGTGAAGGCAGAAGTATCAGAAGTTCAAAGCCACCCTTTGTTACATAACAAAGGGATGTAACAAACCTGTTAAAAACTAATAAAAGAAAAGATGGAAGGAAGGAAGGAAGGAAGGAAGGAAGGAACCCAAGAAGGGTTGTTTAACTCTGTTTCTGGAGGTGGAAGATGCAGTACAACAGGTCTTCTGATGCCAGTGGTGAGCTGTGTCGGGCCTTCATGGGGGTGAGCATGTGAGAGAGCAAAGCTCCTTCCCAAAGTAAAAAGAAAGTAGAAAAAGGAAGGTCCTACCATCCCCTGTGAGGGCACACCCCCTCACCAATAACCGAGAGACCTGTTGTGAGGCCACGTCCCTTACCATTTCTACCACTTCCCCATATCACTGTGCTGGGGAGCAGGCCCTGTGCGGGACATTTACAATCCAGACTCTAACATGTGTGTTAGCAAAACCAAGCATCACGCCATGGGCTGGAGAAGTGTCGCTTGCTGCTCTTGCAGAGGACCTGGGCTAGGTTCCCAGCTCCCACACAGTGGCTCACAACTATTTGTAACTCCAGTTCTAGGGGATCCAGCGCTCTCTTCTGGCCTCTGCAGTGTACCAGACGTGTACATGCTGCACTTACATACATACGTGCAGTCAAAGCATGCATACACATGAAAATTAAATCTTTACAAACCACGGAAGTGGTTCCTGGTCCTTTTGCTGTGCTAATCTTTAAGCTTTGCCTCTTGAACCACACCCCAATTCAGTTAAGCTGAATCGCTGGTGCTCAGGAACCACCATCAACTCTCCTGTCTGACATGTGGGATGTAGAAAGTCCTCCTAGGAACTCATGTTTGTGTCCAAGACCAAGCAATGGCCTGGCCCAGGGAAGGAGTGAAAGTTGGCATGGTGGTGTTGCCTCCTGCAGACTTCTGTTCCCCAGGGCATGGACCAGGATGGTGCTTGCCCAGGGCCTGCTGCAGGGATAGTCATATGACTCTTTTGTCTAGTTCCAAGATTGGTCTGCAATAGCTGCTCTTTTGGTTTTGAATGAGTGAGTTTATTAAGTTCATAACAAACAAAAGAATAAATGGTGAATGGCAGACAGACAGAAGCAGCAGATAGACAGACAGACAGACAGACAGCTAAACATCATCTGCTCAGGTGCTCAGAAATCCAGAAATGACTGAGGTGGCCCAACTGAGAGAGCAAATGAAAGCTTATGGCATCAGATGAGGAGCAAACACCCAGCAGAAACCGACTGTCCCTAGACAAGGGGTCTTAGAAAACACTAGAAATGAACATGGTCATGTTGGAAGTGTGTGGGGTCTCCTGAGCCAGCTTCTTGTTGAGCTCAGACAGCATATGGCAATTTACCAACGTGAGTATTGAAGCAGGGACGGGTACATGAAGCTCTGTGTGTGTGTGTGTGTGTGTTCACGCTTGCACGCACTCCCCCATGTGTGTGCATGCACATGTATATATATGGGCAGACATTCATGTATGTAGACATGACTGTAGAGGCTAGCATTTGACCTTGAGTATCTTCCTCAACCACTAGTCCTCATTCATATCTTTTTAATTTTTTGAGACAGTGTGTCAAAGTTTGGAGCTGGCTGATTTGACTACATGAGCTACCAACAAGTCCCGGAGATCTTGTTCCCACCTTCCCATTAAAAGAACATGTTACAGTGTCCAGCCTTATTATGTGGGTGCTGAGAATCTCAACGCAGGTCTTCATGATTGCACGGCATGTATTTTACCAGCTGACCCACATTCATAACCCCTGATGCACGAAGCTTTACGAACCAGTGCACCATGGACTACGTTGGTCTTTGTTTTGCCATCGGTGTCCACAGTGGTTGATGCACAGCAGTCTGTGTTCAGACGGGGACCATGGCATGAACAGGCCATTGGTGGTTTAGCTTCCTGAGACCCCGAAATTGTTGGCCACCACCTATAACTTGACTTCTATTCACTATTGTGGACTTATAGTTGACCCAAAGACTGTCCACCTATTACCTGGAAGTACTCAATGGTGCCTCCTAAAGCCAAAGTCCGCTAATTGAGGGTCCTGATGCCAAGTCCCTGGCTTTCCTGCTGATGTATCTAATAGGATCATGGTGAAGGAGTATGGGATGGCCACATAGTACCTGGCATGGCAAACAGGGACCTATGTGGGCCCAAGGGTCTCAAGCTGTGTGCCAAGGATGGATTGGAACCCAGCAGGTGAAGAGTCAGTGAGATGAGGTCCTGTGAAGTTACTGAGGTGGGAAGGGAATCAGGGAGAATCCTAGTATCCTATTTTTCCACTTCCAAGAAATGTCCTCTTCGAAGGAAGGTCCTTGACATTCTGGCCTTATCCCCAGTCCTCTCTGAGGAGTGGCTGCCTGGGTTTGGGAGACTGAACTGGCTTTGTTTGAGTCCCCCAACCCCCAAGAGAGACTTTCTCTGTATAACAGCCTTGGCTCACCTGAAACTTACTCTAGACCAGGCTGACCTTGAACTCACAGAGATTCACCTGCCTCTGCCTCCTGAGTGCTGGGATTAAAGGTATGTGCCACCACCATCTGGCTTTCTTCTCTCCAGATGCTCTGGGAATCCAGGGCCTGAAATCAGAAAGTCAGAGACTACTGCATACTTTTCCTCAAAGGTGGGGATTGAGAAGCTTCCTAACCTGGGTAGGTTAGATGGTAGAGGTGCGGGTGCGGTGGCCAGAGTTTGGATTATGTCCAGAAGAATTTTAAAACATGCTAGGTTTGTGGCTTTAGTTATCCTTCTGGAAGGAAGGAAGGAAGGAAGGAAGGAAGGAAGACAAGGACAGAGGATGGGACAGCAGTTAGGAAGCAGCAGTTGGCAGGGTCTTGGTGGGAGAAGATGGCTGAGGAGGTGGCTGAGTCCTGAGAAGGGCAGGGGAATCTGAGAGAGGAGCTAGGTGAGGGACTAAGGGTCTCTGTCCTCTCAGGACCCCATTTGATACTCTTATCTTGCCCTCACTCTGAGAGACCTTCCTAGAACTCTGGTCAGCTCATGCTTTGCAAGGGTTCTACATCCTCCTGACACAGTCAAAAGGCAGCCATCACTAATGACTGTATTTGTCACCCTGGAGCTGGGTCAATCCCTCTCTGAAGCAAGGAAGTGGCTAGCTGTTAGGACATCTTGGTGGCTGCTTTTCATGAGACCTGCATCTCTTAGTCCGTTGTACTTCCATAAGAAAACACCAAATGGGCACTTTATGAAGATCAGACACTTGGTTATCTCACTTCTGGACTCTGGGAGTTCAAAGCTGAAGATCTGGCATTGTCTAGAAGAGCTAGCTGATCTCTGCTTCCAAGGTGACACTTGAGGCATTGCGTCTTCAAATGGTGGAAGGCAGAGAGCATGGTGGGGAGTCTCTGCAGTGAGGACCTAAACCCAGGCACCAGGGCTCTCCCAAGGCTCCATCACCTCCTGAGACCTCCTCATAATATGGCTACATTGACTGTTAAATTTCGGCAAACAGATACATGGTGGAGAGAGAAGCCCGCCATTCACCACAACATCACTATCACATGTTCTAGAGTTCTGGGATGTCACCCCCAGGGTCCTAGAGTCTCAAGGCAGGTAAGTGGGAGCCTCTCGAGGGGAGGGGCCTTGGATTTCAGTGCAGAGTGGGAAGCTCTGACCTTTTATGGAATGTTACTCCCTGTCATTAATGACCAATATTCTCTGATTCTTCAGGCATGTGCACATTGGTCAAAGCCACCTCTGTCCTCAGACTTGCCCAGAATCTTGGCTATTTCCCAGCTAAAGTTATCCTCAGACCCGGTGCAAAACTGTAGCAGTGTGTGCCTTGGAAGGATCAACTGAGTGCCGTGTGGGCGAGCGAGCCTCTAAGTGCTGGGGACTCCAAGGATGGTCACAGGGCGGTCTGTTACCATTCCTTCTGAAAGAGCCTGCTACCACAGATGAGTGGAGGGTCATTGTGGAAGAGCTTCTGTGCCCTGGAGTCTCTCTCAGCTGCTGGATATGGTCAAGATGGCTTCTGGGCCAGCCTAGAAAGTCTCATGCAGCTGGCCCCGAAGGTCATGGGTGTGGCCATTAACTGCATTGTTTGAAATACGCAGAGGGGCCAAGAGAGGGTATACAGGGCATGTGGTGGATAGCCAAGGGAATGGTTACTTCTCCTTCCCTCTTATTCTATCTCTCTCTCTCTCCTCCCCACCCCCCTGCTTTTCTTTAGTTTGTGAGGTGGGAGGAACCCTGTACCATCACTGGTTTCCAGGGAGAATCGTTGCATAGCAAGAATGGGCGTGGGTGGACCCAAATCTGTACGCCCTCACCTTCAAATCTACTTGGGAAGGGGAGGTGGGTTTGGAGAAAGCGCTGGGTAGGATCAGCTCAGGTTCTGCCCCTCTGGGCTTCACCTGCCTGCTAGAGAGGTTTCCGCCATCTTTTCTTCTTCCTTTGGGGTGTATTTTTCAGCGAGAGGAGTTTGGCTTCAGTGGGGCTCATCCTAAAGACGGGAGTCCCTTATTCTTGGATTATATTTACCTCTGTGCTAACGTGGGAATTTTCATCTTCTTTGATGTGGTTCTATTTGGAAGGGAAGGATGTTTCGACTGAGTGATTGATTGATTGATTGATTGATTTTATTGTGTTCTCTTATAAAGCAGCGTTGGTGTTGGGGGCGGGGAGAAGACAACTCAGTAAAATGCTTGCTGTGCAAGAGTGAGGCCTACCTGAGCTTGATTCCCAAACCCACATAAAAGTTGGGCATGGCACTACCAGGGTCTGTTACCCCGGTGCTGGGGAGCAGAGATGGGGATCCTTGAAGTTCCCTGGCCAGGCAGCCTAACCAATGAGTAAGTTCCGTTCTCCTGCCTCAAAAAATAAGGTGAAAAGCAATCGAGGAGAGCACACAGAGTAGGCCTCGGGTCTCTACATGCATGTACGCATATGTGTGCCCATTTACACACACACACACACACACACACACACACACATCTCATGTACATAGAATCATTGGTGTTAAAAGGCATTTCATTACAAAAAATATATGGCTCATGTTTTAAAGTGAGGGATTTTTGGGAAATGTTTGGCTTCCCATCCAGTGTCTGACATTGAGTCATTTCTGACAATGATCAAACTCTATCACCAGGTCCTAGGTGACGGGAAAAAAAATTAGAAGAATGAGAAGAAGAAGAAGAAGAAGAAGAAGAAGAAGAAGAAGAAGAAGAAGAAGAAGAAGAAGAAGAAGAAGCAGCAGCAGCCGGGCGGTGGTGGCGCACCCCTTTAATCCCAGCACTTGGGAGGCAGAGGCAGGCGGATTTCTGAGTTCGAGGCCAGCCTGGTCTACAGAGTGAGTTCCAGGATAGCCAGGGCTATACAGAGAAACCCTGTCTCGAAAAACCAAAAAGAAAAAGAAAAACCCCAACAACAACAACAACAACAACAACAAAAGCCAAAACAAAAACACAAAAAATCTTCCACTCTGGATGCAATTCTACTCCGGATGTGGTTATGTAGCAAGGTCCCAGCTAGCAGGATGCCCGGCCTGTATGCCATTCCCTGCCACATGACCTCAGACCAGACACTTCAACAAGTACGGGGTGCACTTGGGAATCCCATTCTTGAGGTTGAGTCTGTTTTGCTTGCTTGCTGTGCAAATTTAGGACACTCAACTTCTCTGAGCCTTGGCCATCAAGTTTTCCTACTCAAATAAGTCCAGCAAATTTTCAGTTTGTAAAAGTCTACGTGATGCCGAGATTGCCCAGGGTAGGTGGTGATCTGTGCCTGCTGGTGTCACTTGGATGAAGAGGTCATCTCAGGGAGGCACAGGCTGAGAAAAACACCAGGAGTCCTGGCTATGGCTGCCTTCCCCTCCTCCTTTCTCTCCATCTTCTGCTTGCTCTGCATGCAAAAGCCCACCCTACCACCCACCACCGTGGCCCGGAATGTGCTCTGTGGAGAGCATTCAAGTCCCAGCTCCGTGTTTGTAGCAGATTTCACGCCAACGCAACTTACCATTTTGACACCGCCAGATCGCGCCTCTTTATTTCGTTGCAGATTTGTGGGTTTTTCCTCATAAAGTGTTTACTGCGTATGTGAAATATAATCACGGCTTTATGAATATGAACTAGATTATTTTAATGATTGCAGGTAATTTGAAACTTAAGGGCAATCACATTTCCCAGCCATCTATGGCGTTTTGGAGACACGAGTGAGCGGTTCCGAACAGCCGTGGTCGCGCACGTCTGCCCCTCTGTGGTCTCCCCGCTCCAGCCCTGTGTTATGGTGATCTGATTATTGTAATTGATGACATTAGGAACCAGGAATCGCGCAGAATAATGCAGGCGCCTGTCATGCCAGAGCGCTTTTATTCATTGTCAGCGAAGTTAATAAAGTTGAAAGGGAGCATCTCTGTGGGCCGCGACAGCACAGAGCGGCATTCAGTCTGTAACTCACCAATAAAATGGTGAACCGGCAGAGGCCCACTTGAACGGGCGATTGGAACCTATGCACCCCTCCCCCTGCCCTGGACCCCTGGGTGTTGAGGATAGCTGACCCCATCTATCCTCAGCAGGAATCCTCTGCCCTGGGGCCTAGGCTTTATCCACAGGAACCTGCCTTCTTTTGTTCCTGTCCCCAGCTTTCAGCAGCTCTTTTTCAAATGGATTCTACCCCGCACCCTTTTGGGAGATTCCCCCCTCAATCTGCCTCAAGGCTGGGGAATTCTGTTTGTGACTGTTGATGACACGAGACTGGGATATCTCCCATGGTGCTTCTAGAACCCTGGATCTTCTTTTTAAGGTGCAATTGAGATTCCCTGTGGATTTTTAAGTGTTTTTACCTTTCTTTCCCTCTTCCACTTCTTCGTGTGTGTGTGTGTGCGAGTGCACTTGCAGGTGTGTGTATGTACAGGTGCCTGTGTAAGCCAGAGGTCAGCCTTGGGTGTCATCAGCCATCCGCCTTGGTTTTTGAGATAGAATCTCTCACTAAGACCTGGGACTCTCCAGGTCAGCTAGGCTAGCTGGCCAGTGATCTCCAGAGATCAGACCAACCCTCTGTGTCTCCCCAGTGGAATGCAGTCGTGTGTCACTATTCTTGGCTTTTTACATGCGGGGTGGTGGTGGTGGTTGGATATCAGAACTCAGATCCTCAAGTTGGTCCACGAGGCACTTTACCAATTGAGCCATCTCCCCTCTATCCCCGCCTCTCTCCTTTTTTTGCTCTTCCTCTCTTTTTGGTGCTGAGATGGTAACCTAAGCTCTTGCACTAAGTTCTGACCTCAGTCCCATCTCTCTTTTTTGTCTTAGAGCTGAGTTCAATAGCCATCAATGACTGAAGGTCACAGTGTGCAGTTGTGGCATTTACCTGCTCACAGGTCACGTAATGGAATACCTCCACCACTTCTGAAGTAACTTTCGTTATTCCCATTTTCCAGAGACACTGCTGCTCAGAAGGGCTAAACCACTGAATGTCGCTCAGGACATCACATTTTAGTAGCGAGCCCACAATAGGATTCGAACCTAGATTTGTGTGGTTGCTAATGGCCACAAGGTAGCTTCTCTCTCTGAAGTCCAGGAAGTGGAAAGGAAGCACATTCCAGAACTTGCAGGTGCACAGTGTGGAGGGGAAACCTGGAGGGCCTCCTGAGGAGTGGAGCTGGGAGCTGGGCTTCACACAGATGGAGATTTACCGGAGCAGTAGAATTCTGCAGTGTGCAGGGGACAGGTAGGAAACTGTTCATCAGAAGCCCAGAAGAGCCCAGGATCCAGGGGTGTGCTGGGATGTTTAAGAATGGGACAGACTCCCAGCCACATGGAGTGTGGTGACCTTGACCAGTGGTCACTGAGAGAGAAGATGGAAAGAAGGTATCAGGCAGCCTCTTGGGGGACAGAGGCATGTCTTACAGAGCAGTCCACTAACTATAGGGAACTACCCCCAGGCTGTCCTCCACCCCTCACCTCCCCCACCGCACCATCTGCCCAGAGCCTTGTTCTGCAGGGTACCTGCCACTCTCCAGCTCTGGGATCACGGTGAAGGCAGGATGAGTTTCCTCTCTTTGCTGCTAATTTGCTGCTTCTGCTTAAGCTTGTAAAAAGTTTCTGAGCAAACCCACTGTGGCCTGCCGGAGCCCGCTGAGCTGCTGTAATTAAGCCTTGATTAGCCAGCTATAAACTCCCCTTTGGAAACCAGCTTTGCCCTTGGAGGCCTTTCGTGGAGTGACCTGGTCCTTAGGCCCCAGGACTCTGAGGACTTTGGCAGCCACCATGGCCCATGGGCATGTACCCTTAGGAACCGGGTTTGTATCATGCTCAGTCTCCTGAGATACCTAAGGACAGGGGAAATCTAGCTCCCCCACTCCCACTTCCCAGAAATATGGTGGGCAGGGGGACTGGGAGTGGGAGGGAGCCCCTGGCCTCTGTTTTATGACTGCAAACAATAGTTCTTGACCAAATGTATTTTTCTACCACCACAAGCTTGTTGCAAAGTCGGTTTTATGGGCGCACTAACCCGCCTTTTAAATTATCACCAAGTGTAATAAAAAGGCAGAAAATCATCAATTTTCCTGAGAATGTGAGTAAAGTGAGAGTTAGTTACACGGTGGCCTGGGAGCTGTGGTCCAGCTGTGTCTGTAATCAGAATTAAGGCCTGCAAGCCTGGGGGAAACAGCTCTTACTTGGGGGAGGTGAAACGGAGCAGCACCCCCTCACCCCAGCCCCCCCACGCAGGGAGATGGCGGACTGAGGACTCCCCTAGAGACCAGCTAGGAGGGAGTAAGAAGGACCCAGCACTGATGCCTTCGGCTCACAGCGTTGAGGAGGGTGGGCTAAGATAGGCGGGGCTCTGCCCCGGGAACAGGTGGTCGCCTGCTGTAAATGTTTAGTAACTGGCTCTCCAAGCAAAGGCTGATGTGTAGAGTGTGCCAGGTTCTAGGCAGAAAACACTAGCGATTTCAAAGTAGCAAGTGACGCCACCGAGCACGGGACTGGGAAGAGATGCAAAGCTTCGCAGGCGACATGTTTATTCCAGCCTGTGCATACACACAGAAGCACAAAACCCCAAGGGCATGGATAATGGGACAGTTACAGCATGCCAATTAAGACATTGTCCTGGATCTGAGCTTCTTTCTTACCTTCGTTTCTGATACAATTTATTTAACTGTAAGTTAATGTAATTGGATTCTTAATCATGGCCGTGATCAACAGCTGGCTTGAAAATTCTGGGACAATAAATGACTCCCATGGGTTAGTGTGTGCCTCTTCCTGCAGCCCCCAGGGGGTGTCTGGGCGCCACCTGCCAGACCTTGCAAGACCAGCTCAGTCGGTCTTGCTGTTGGGTCCGTCTACCCAGCTTAGAGCCCAACACTCAGTAAAATTGCCTGGAATTTATGAATAACAGGTGGCAGGAAATGTCTCTTGCCATTTATTTATTTTCTGATGGCAGGCCTGGTTCAAAGCCAAGTAGCTTTGCCTGCCTGATGGCCGGAACTGCAGAGACTGGGCCAGGTCATCCCTACCTAAGAAGAGGGAAGGAGCAGACTGGGAAAGGGTGGAGATAAGGTTAGAATTAGGAGTATAGAAGGAAGGATTAAGAGGGGTGGAGAGAGATAGACAGAAATAGATAAAGAGTGCCCAGCCACTAGACTTTTGCACTGTGAAGCTGACCTGGGACTTATGGCTTCCAGAACTGTAAGATAGAATGTGAGTGGCTGAGTACGTGTGTCCCCGCTTAAAGAAAGGAGCACCCCTAAGTCATTAAAACTTGCATTGTCTTGTGGCATCTGGTAGTCTCTGCTCCAGGGAAGGCTGAGATAGGAGGATTTTCAAGGCCTGCCTGGGCTACTTAGTGAGCCAGTGCTAATAATTTTTAAAAAGCAAAATAAAACTGGGAATATGTATACAAACGTACGTACATTCATATGTTCATATGTACATAATACACACACACACACACACACACACACACACACCCCTACATATAGCTCAGTGGTAGAGCACTTGCTCAGCACGCACAAGGTCCTGGATTCATCATCCACTATCAGACCAAAAAGGTGGGGAAATTGTTTTAAAGTGAGTGCATCTGCGGTAATTCATATCAGCAGTGAGAGAAGCTATCACACTCCTGAGCCTGGCCCAGCCCCTTGCCAAACTCTAGCCTGACTCTGACCAGCAGTAGTGGACCTCATTGGGGCGGGGTATTGAAGCTCTCATTTTAGCCTCCACCTCTAGAGGTTCACCTATGACCACTCACCCTTTGAGTATTGATTTGGTACCCCTAAAACTCAGCTCCACTTATCTCTTGAGGTTCGCTTCCAAATTCCAACCTGACCCCCCACCCCCCACCCCACCCCCCACCCCCACTCACCTTGGCCTCCTGATGTTTAACTTCCTGTTTGCCTCCTCTCTACCTCCCCCACCCCCCCAGGCCTAAGACCAGGGTGGCAGAATGATGGACTCTGATTTCTCTCAAGGCTTTATAGGGTCCCAGAGCCATGTGGCCCCTTACACATCATACTGGCCCTGGGAAAAGCCTGCCATTATTATCTCTAGGAGCAGAGAATGGACTCTTTGACCATGTTCCTGCATGGCTCCCACCGAGAGGCATATAAGTACTGTACTGACCTAACAATTCACCAATAGTGAAAGGCACTGTCTGCCGAGTACCCAGTGTCTGAACTGCAGCAGCATGTTTCCATCTAAGGCACATAGTTGTCCCTGGAGAAGAACTCTCCTCCCCTTCCTCCCTCCATTTATCTATCTGCCTGTCATCTACCTATCAGTCTATCGATCTATCTATCTCATTTTCTTGCCTTTTGTCTTCTCTCTTCTCCTCTCTCTTTTGTCTCTCTCTATTTCACCCCCACTTTTTAGACAAGTTTGTCCAAGCTGGCCTGGAATGTACCATGTAGCCCAGACTTGCCTCAAACTCCACTTCTGGTACCTACTTCTAGGGTTTCCATTGCTGTGGACAGACACCATGACCATGGCAAGTCTTACAAAGGACAACATGTAATTGTTCAGTCTATTGTCATCATAGCAGGAAGCATGGCAGTGTCTAGGCAGGCGTGGTACTAGAGGAGGTGAGAATTCTGCATCTTGTTCCGACGGCAAACAGGAGGAGACTGGATTCCAGACAGCTAGGATGAGGGTCTTAAAGCCCACACCCATAGTGACACACTTCCTCCAACAAGGCCACACCTCCTAATAGTGCCATTCCCTGGGTCAAACATATTCAAACCACCACACTGATGCTGATCCCTCTTGCCCCAGTCTTCTGAGTATTGAGATTATAAGTGTACACCACAAGGTCCAATTTATCAATTTATTTCTCTTATTTCGCTGGAGAGAAATGAGGTCAGAAAGACTATGGGAGTCGACACAGAGGAAGACAGAGCTATGATTTGAACCAGACTGTGGTTCAGTTCCTCTCTTCTTCATCCCTCCCTCCCTCCCACCCTCCCTCCCTCCCTTCCTCCTTTCTTCCCATCCTCCCTTCCTCTTCCCTCCCTCCTTTCCTCTCTCCCTCCCTCCCCTACACTTTTCTACTTCTTGTAATAAGCTCTCACTATATAGCTCAGGCTGGCCTTAAAATTCTCCCTCCTCCGGCCTCAGTCTCCCAAGGTCTCGGATTACAGATGTGAGCATCGCCCCAACAGCACCCACCTGCGTCCCCCATAATCTTTACTCCTTTGCTTCCCTCAAGCCTTACTTCCCCCAGCTGTGGAAGGGTAGTAATGACAGCCCCACCGTCACGCACTGCTCAGGGCCGCAGGATTTCTCTGAAGCTCTGGAAATGCCAAGGTGTCCAAACACTATTCCTGAAGGATCTGTGCCAGTCTGAATGAGTGCCAGCTGCCTAGAGTCCACTGGGACTTCCTGTTCCCAGGGTGCAGCGACCTCTTACCCAGAGTTCCCCTTGTTCTCTTCCAGGCTCCCTGCTGTATCTGGAACCTTCTCCTGGTGCTCCTCAGGAGATGCCATGTGTCTGGGAGGACGGAGAGCTGGACACCAGCAGGGACTGGCACTGCCCATGATCCTGCCCTGGCATTTCTCAGGAATGCCTTTTGAGTGGCATAGGTACCTACATCTCCCCTGACCAGCACAGTGCTGGGATGATTGCTTTCAACACTGTTGGCTGCCCTCTAATGGGAGGTGCCTCATGGGCTTTGGGAGGTGAAAACGCTCAGCAGAGCAGTCTTGAGGAGGAGACCAACACCTCAAGATGGGGAATCATTGTCGACTCCTCAGGGACCCATTCCCTGTAACCTGCCTCCTGGTGGCCTGGGTAAAAGGCTCTGCCTTCATTATCTCAGTTGGCCTCTCAGGCTGGCCTCTCAGGAAATAAAACACTGCACTCTTTCGACAAGATTCCAAGCTATTTTGCTTTTTACAAACGATTCCTTTTAAATCTGTTTAGTTTTAAGCTCCTCAAATCCTGTTTAAGTACATGGGGATAAGCCTTCCATGAATAAAGCAATAAATAGAAGAATTGGAGGATCGCGTGCTTCCTTTTCCTCTGTCTTTCCCCCTTTTTCCCGCTGAAGCTCTGACCCACAGCAGTTGGGGTGAGGCCTTCAGTCAGGGTCAGAGTTCACTTCAGGGCTCAGCCTCTGGGCATCAGGCCTATCTTCCAGCCCTGAGTCACACTGGACTTTAGGGTCACCTGTAGGCATTCGTACCCATCCTCAGTGTCTCATTCTATTCTCTAGATACCAGATGGTGAGTCTGAGAAGGGTCAGCGCAGCTGTTGTGACTGAGTGAGTGTTCTCAGGAAGAAGGGGCTGGGGGAACTCCAGGAGGCTGGTCTAGAGGCTAAGCAAGGAGGAAGTTACAACAGAAGAGTAGATTCAGGTTGACTCCGCCCATCAGGCTCCAGAACAGCGATTCTTGACCTGTGGGTTGCAATCCTTTGAGGGTAGAATGACCCTTTCAAAGGGGTCGCCTAAGACCATCGGGAAACACAGATATTTCCATTATGATCCACAGCAGTGCAAAATTACAGTTATGAAGTTGCAATGAAAATAATTTTACTGTTGGGGGTAACCACGACATGAGGAACTGTATTAAAGGGTTGCAGCATTAGGAAGGCTGAGAACCACAGCTCTAGAATGAAGCTACAGCATCTCATCTCAGGAAACAGGAGCCTTTCTACGGCTTCCTTACAGGCAACCAGCGGAGCTTCCTCCAGTGATGCAGATGGGAAAAGAGACGCATAACCTCGTGGGGACAAAGGTGTCTGTGAGGGTGTGGCTAGCTCTTGCCTCAGAACACTGGAGGGATAAGCTTGCTGTGGAAGGGATCAGGTCGGGGGACAGCCTGGTCTACCATGGTGGTTCTGCACCTCTCTAATGGCACTCTCCTGCCTCTTCCCCAGGCCGATGAGCTGTAAGTCGAAGAAAATGCATCTCCCTGCATGCCATCACCAGCTCACAAGGCTTCTTCATTAAAGTATTCAGAGAGCATAGAGACCTTAGCTGTCAGATGCTGGCTCACCTGTGGGCTGAGGCTCTGTGGTACACACCCTCCTCACAGGAAACCCTCCTTCTTGAATCCTGGTATACTTTTTACTCAGTGAGGCTTTACACATCCACCAGAGCATCAAGTACCCAAGCTGCCTATGAGGGCACGCCTATGATCTCTCTGAGGTATCTGCTAACACCTCCCCTATGTGCATCCTTCTGGCAATGACAGACATTTGTGCCCAATACTCAGAGACTATACTACAGTCAGATACTGGAGGCATGCTTGCCAGGATGTCACCAAATTGATGAAAGCCCCTTCAGGCACAGGACAGGAGCCAAAGGGGAGAGACTTCGGGAAGGAACATCTACCTCTCCAAGGCACCACCATTCCTAAGTCAGCATAACTTGGGGACAGTGGTGGCTTGTATTTTCTCTGCTGCACTTTGGGAGAGCATGGGAAGCCAAGGAAGGAATGGAGAAATGTGAATCATGGTTGAGAGCCAACTGTGGATCTCAGGCACACGAAAGGGCCTGTGCCAGTGAGCATGTGGGAAGGACCCACTGAGGCCCATCCATGACCAGCCTCTTCTCCCTCCAGGATGTGTGGCACGTACGTTCCTGGTGCCGCCTGCTGGTATGGTGAGCTCTTGTCTTGGAGGGCTGGGTGGAAGAACTGTCTCTGCTAAGCAGAGATAGAAAGAGATATGGCTCTCCAGCCCATTTACATCAGCTCAGGTTAGGCAATAATGAGGAAGGTTCCCCACTGAGATGGAAGAATCTCAAGATTGCCTTAACCCTCCAAACCCGCCATGGCTGCTTTTCACAATAGAGAACAGAAGGATACATTCACATGAGAAATAAAGATGTCTATGCTGTCACTACAGGGACTGGTTGTGATCTCAGCATAGCTTACCCTATCCCAATTAATGCAATTACTGTTTATTAATCACCTACCATGTGCAGGTTCAGTCAGCCCTCCTCACCCATGGGTTTACCCAATTACAGGTTGAAAAATTAGAAAACAATAGTGTCTGGACCTAACATGTAGACGGTTCCCCAGACAATACAATATCATGATTATTGACATAGAATTTGCATAATGTATTAGATATTGTCAGTCATGTCAAGATGATTTAAAGTCAAGACGGGGTGCATGCCAAGTCTGTGCAGATGCTGCCCAACTTCACATGACGGGCGTTGAGCATCTGCGGGTTAGACTGGAGGGATCTTGGAGGCAATGGTCATGGACCCCAGGAATGACTGTATCATGTCACATCATCTCCCAAGTCCTTGGATCAACCTTCCAGCAGGGTCTATTGTGACAGAAGCGGAAATCGAGGCTCGGGGATGAAGCACCTCCCACAAGTTGTCACACAGTGCGTCAGTAGTAGAACTGGCTCCAGACCTATCATTTTTACTGCTCCAATTCCAGAGAAGTCTACTGAGTTTTCTGCCCCATTAGGCTCCAGGTATCCACGAGCACATGAAAGTTCATAGAGTGTTCCAAACCTGAGTAGAGTCCATGTGCTGTGTTTAGTTCAAGGGGGAAGATTCAAGGGCTTCAGGCACATAATGACACATAACTCAGTGGAGTTGCCTTGCTGGTGGAGGTCATAAATGGGCACAGATGTGAAGCTGGGACTGCATGGTCCAGGTGCATGGTGTAGGTGTATGATGCAGGTGCATGGTGCAGGTGAATGGTCCAGGTACATGGTGCAGGTGAATGGTGCACGTGAATGGTCCAAGTGCATGGTGCAGGTGCATGGTGCAGGTGCATGGTACAGGTACAAGGTCCAGGTGAATGGTTCAGGTGCAAGGTGCAGGTGCATGGTGCAGGTGCATGGTGCAGGTGCATGGTGCAGGTGCATGGTGCAGATGTATGGTGCGGGTCCATGGAGCAGGTGTATGGTGCAGGTGCAGGGTGCAAGTGTATGTAGGCACAAACATGTACGTGTGTGAGAGAGTGTCGTGGAGATGGTCAGTCAGGAGACAGAATAAGCTTGGAGGGAGAATGAGAGGGCCAGGCAGAGAGGGCAAATACTTCTCCAGTGGAGATGTTGAGTATGGCTGGTTTTCCTCATCCATTCAAAACCCTCCCCCTCCCCATAGGTCAGGAGAACCCCACCCACTGTGGGACTTGCTACACTGCCAGGCCTGCTGCTGGCCCAGAGCACGGCAGCATTTCTGGGCTTAGTTTTGATTTTTGCTAATCCAAGAGCTGAGTCCCAAGTTGGGCAAAACAGGCAGACAGACTCGTGTTCAGTTCCAGATTTAACCGGTTCCCCATGGTGACCTTGAGCACGTCTTGGCTTCATGTCTTCATTTGATAAATGAAACAATCACATTTCCCTGGAAAGCCACTGTGAGGACTCCTGGTGAGTTCTCCCTGCCTTCCCACTCTGTGAATGCTCCTGCAATGGCCCTTGGTGACAAGGGCCGTCTGAGGTTCTGTGCCTTTGCAAAGACCCTTCTGGGACCCATTCCTGAATCCAGAAAGAGGTCCTGCCTGAGGGGGACTCAGGGGCCATCTGTGGGTGGCCCTGCCTTCATCTGGAAAAGAAAGAGCCACTTGAGCATGAAGCTTCCCAGCCTCTCCCAGCACCACGTCCCCGGAGGGAGTCACAGGCCCAGTAATGTATGGCTCCATTTTTAGATGTTGCCGAATTCCATTTGCTGGAGATCTGTGTTTTATTGCCGTATCAGTGTTTCTAAATTGCACTATATTTTCTTAGCTTGATGGGAATTTACAGCACCCGGATTGGAGCAAAATTGGGCTCTCCCCGCGGCTCGGAAATCACTGGGGTCGATCGCTATGGCTGCTGTCTCCCCCTCTGAGTGTTTCTGCTAATTATTCATATTAAGAAGGAATCTGAGTCTGAGAAGGGAGGCTGGGAGGCCCTCTTGGGGGAGACATCCATCAGGACTAGGAGTCGGTGGCTGCTTCCTGCAGGATCTAGGCCACCTAGGAGGAGGCGGGAGGGCCAATGTGTGGGGTGCTCAAACAAAGATGAATTCCAGGCTGGAGAGATGGGAACGGCCCAAGTAACAGCCAGAACAGCCAGCCACAGGCCTGGCACATCCGAGGGAATATTAGACATCAGAATGCCAGCCTTAGTAACTGGAGCGGGAAGGCTAGAGGACCCCTTGGGTGGTCTCCAAGCGTTTCCTTATCTTCTTCATTTGCCTGTGAGGAAAAGAGGCCAGGGGACACCAACTCCATTTTACAGATGAGGAGGCTGAAGACCTAGGGGATGAGGTCACATGGTAGGGCTGAGACGGCATCAAGGCTGTCTGACTCTACAGTAGCACTTGTGTCACCCCCATAGGTGGCTGTCTTTCCCTTCGATTACCGCACAGAGACAGGGAAGGACTGCTCTTATTTAAAGAGCTTTACTCCGCATGCGCCAGACATTGCACTAAAAGTTCCAGGCATCATCGTTTTTTAGAGGTGGGTGCTGGCCCATTTTATGGGCCAGTCTCAGGATGATCCTCAAATTTGCATAGTCACACGTGACTCCTATGTGGGCAAAGCTGAGACTCAGCCTCAGGGGTATCTCAGTGGCTCTGAGCCACCGTGCTCTCCTGCTTCTGGTGACAAGCGCTCTTCCAATGTCTGCTGAGGTAGAACGAGCTGCCTGGCTCTGGGTGGCAGTCCTGGTGCATTCTGGGAGTCAGATGGAGCTGTCTGCAGCTGACATCCAGCAGACTGCAGGTTTGCACACTGATGGCTGGGTGCTAGGGCTGCACCTGCGTTTCGAAGTCACTATCTTTCTGGCTCCCTTCTTCCAAGGTAGCATAATATGACTTCCCCAGGGCATTGGACAGTGAGAGGAGAGAGAACTGAGGTCCCAACTGAGGCCCATCCCTCTGGCAAGTCCGGGCAGTTTATCTCACTTGGCAGTGATGCTCTGTCTAGAAGCACGTCTCACGTTCTGTGCAATAAAGTTAATGGACTTCTCCGTCGCGGAGCAGCAGCTGAATTCTCTTGGAGCAGATGCTGAGGGTTATGGATGTTCTAATTAGGAAGCTGCCTTTGGCATCGGGAAGGGAGGGGAGGCCTGGGATGAGGCTGCGCACCCTGCAAAGACCCCCTGCTGAGGCGCTCTCCCAGAGCCTGGCAGACCCAACTAGCTTCAGTAGAGAAAGACACTATTTCTTCCCCTTTCATATTCTACTTCCTTTCCTACCTCAGTGCGTCCTTGGTGAGCTGGAAATGACCTGCAGGACCAGGCAGGGTGACCGCAGCCTCTCAACTTGGAGCAACCAGCAAATGGGGTTTAGTGTCAGTGGTCAAATAAACCTCTCAACCAAGTTAATCTGACACATTTATTGATGTGCATAATTGTTATTGGGTTGCACTGCAATTAGGAATAAATGGTAGGTCGTTCCTGTGAGCGATTGTAATTAGTAATTCACATTTTTGGGCCCAATCAAGTTTGGATTTTTCCCCCCTCAGTGTGGTGCCTAAACAGCTTTGCTGTGGACTGTGTTCCAATTCACTCCTTTGTTCATTCAGCTTTTCATTCACCACATCTACAGACTAGAGACCTCAGACTGGAGTCTCCTTCCACTGCCTACTGGATGGTTGTGGGTGATTCCTCTCTCCCACTTCCTACAACTACAGAGTGGGGATAGGATCCCAGAGCTCAGAGAATGGTGTGACGAGAATCTTGTGATATTATATTACATTTTATTTATAATAGTATTATATTTCATTATTTGTTACTACCGTTTATGACAAGTCCTCTTGCACCAAAAGCTCTTAGATCTACCCTCAGACAGGAGGGGATTCTGAGTGTCCTCTGGACGCTCAAGGCTAAAAGTCTGGGTCACGCAGGAGGGCACAGAGCTGGTGACGCTGGATCTTGAGACTGCCGGAACCTCATCCGCACCCTCAGCTGGTGGATCTGGGAAACTTCTAAGTTTTTCATCTTTTTTCTCATCATTGTGCAGCCTCTGGGAAACGGGAGAGTCTGAGCTGCTGGGAGAAAAGTGCCTCCGCCCAGGGCACAGTGTCTACAAGTTTCTCAGGAAATACCTGGTTGTCTTCCTGTTCTAGGAGATGAGTTGCTAGAGTTTTGAGACTTTGAGTTATGGGGAGGAGGGTGCTATCACTTAAATATGCGTTAAGAGGTTCATGTATTGGGAGTCTGGGTTTTGGTGGGTATGTTTGAGAGCGTGTGTGTGTGTGTGGAGTATTTAAGAGCTGAGTCCTTAGTTGGAGAGATGGCTTGGTGGTTTAAGACACTTCCAGAGGACCTGGGTTCATTTCCCAGTACCCACATAGCAGATCACAAGTGTGTGTAACTCCTGTTCTGGGGAATCTGACATCCTCACACAGACGTACATGCAGTTAAATCACCAATATTCATAAAAATTAAAGTACATAAATCATTTTTAAAAAGAGCTAAGTCTTTAGATCAGTTGGGGGAAGGGTACACCCCCAAGAAGTTCCTGTGGGAAGATTTTTGTAAAAACTCTCTGTTTGCCTTGGGGTTCAATGTGACTTCTTGTCACCCTCTGAACCCCAACACCAGTCCTGCCAGTGCCATCGACCATGATATGAGGTACCTGAACAGACCTCGCCAAAGCCAGATGAGGTACCCAGGAAGCCACCCTGCCTCTGAGCCTCCAAACTATAAGATCAATAAAGCCCTGTTCTTTATAAAGCTCAGTCCATGCTAACCTGACTAACACGCAGAGGAAACTGGTCTTTACAGAGAAGTAAAAGGCTTGAGACACACACGGAGACTGGATAGAGGCTCTCAGGCTCTTAAAGAAAACTTTCTCTGCATGTGGAAGCTGAGAATTCCCTGGGGGGAACATGCGCTTTGTCAACATGTTTATCACAGAGGAGACAGCCTAGAGCCAGCTGGGGTGGTGGGGGAATGTCAGCAAACCCAGAGCTGTAGAGGAATGGGGGGACACCTAGACAAGGGATCTGATGGCGAGCTGTGAGCAGAGGGAGGGTAAAATGGGGTGAGGTGCTATTGGCTTCTAGAATTGGAGGGTCCTGAGTTAGGCTCTGAATCTATTCCTCCTGACCTCAGGCAGGTTGTTGGTCTCTCTGAACCCCAGTTTCTTCATCAATAAAATAGCCCCACAGCAGACACCGTTGGCACGTATAGTACACCAGTACTCTGCCTGCGGCTTTGCCCTTGGTTCAGGGGACCAGCCAAAGATGGTAAAGACTTGGTGGCTGCACAGCCCAGCTCTCTCGCCCTTTAGTTGAGAACTCTTGTGTCACATGGTCTAGGCTGGCTGCCCAAGTCCTTGTCTCAGACACAGGCTCGCACTGCGCGTTTCTCCTGGCACTTCGGTTCCCTTATAGCGTGTTGGGGATGGTCACTCGGTCTGCTATCGGGGAATCTGAGATAGAGGCCTGAATTCTGTAGGACTGACAGTTGGGCCTTTGGAAGTTAAGGACCTCAACCTGTCAGGGCCTTGTTTCTGGTCCAGAGGAAGGCTTGGTTTCAGGTTGGGGCTGTTGCTCTGGAAGCCATCTCTGTGGGGTCTCCACATCCTGGATCCTGTGTGGGACTGAGGCAGGCAATAAATCCCCTCAGCGGAGCTGGTCCCAGCATGGGCCACCCAGCAGAAAGGCCTCATCAGCGGCCTCATTTGCATAAGATAATGAACCCGCAGTAAAAATAGGAATAGAAAAAAAAATGGCCTGGCAACTTTGTTTCCATAATGACAGATGCTTCTTAAATACTTAGCTTCTGTTTTCCAGAGGAAGTCCCCAGGGACAGGATCTGGTCCAGCCTGTCATCCTGTCCTATCCCCCAGCTCTGACCCTCCTCTCCTAGGCCGGCTGCTGGGCCATCACAGGGCACAGAAGCAAGGGACAGGAGCCCAGCTGAGGGTCAGAAAGGTCCCATCAAGAACAGTCTTCTTACATTCCACCCTGAATGCGGCTTTTGGATTTCTTCCTTCCTGTCCACGTGAACTCCCCAAGGAAGCAGAGTGGGCATTCCCACCACACAGGAGAAGCACCCAAATCCTGTGAAGTTTGCCAAGTCCCCAAGGCAGGAGTGGGAGGATTTGAAACTCAAGCCCCTGCTCCGAGTCCACGCCCTCTGTCCTGGCTGCCTTGGGAGATAGCTTATCAGAGGGTTTATATATTGTTGACTTCTGACAAGCCTATGACAAACAGTCTCCGTCACTCTCTGAGGGGACAGTCCTCACAATCACATGTGTCACAGATGAGGTAACTGAGGCTGAGGGTCTGCAGTAGTTTGTTCAAGGTTACACAACCAGGTGGTGGAACCGGATTCTTGCATAAAATGCTGATGTCTTCAGTGAAGGGGTGGGTGGACAGGCAGCAGCACTCTACCTCACCCCTACCATGGCCTCCTTTGCTCTACCTCACCCCTACCATGTCCTCCTTTGCTCTACCTCACCCCTACCATGGGCTCCTTTCTCCCCACTCTCTGCTGGACCTGGAGTGAAGTCTGGTATGCTTACCCCGCAGGACTTCTTCTCCCAGTGATGGGCAGACATCCTTCAATCCAGGACCTTTCTACACCTCCTGACCTGGCTGTGGCTCCTTGTTAAACTAAAGCTCTCTGGCACTGTAGTCCATAGGTCTTGGGTACCTCTCCTTTCACTGCTTGTTGGGATCTTGCCTGAGCCTTGCTAGGTAATGGGACAGGAAGCTAAGTATTTCAGGATGCTGACAGTTCACACAGTCTCTGGAATTCTCCAGATCTTTTATTCCTTCTATAAGCCTGTGTCTCATGATTATACTTAGTGACTGCTCTTTTTTCTTAGGTCACGTTTGATTGGACAGGTGGCCGTCTGAGCCAAGCCTAATTGACCTGGGAATTACAATTACACGGGCTTAAGAGTTTAACATAGGCCTACCCATTGGGAAAGTTTAGGGCAGGCCTGCCTGGGGAAAAATCCTCCACATCTACTGGCTGTTTTCTAATCATGTCATAATGCAGCATGGAAAGTTCTGGAAAAATCTGAGGAAAGTCAGTGGTTCTCAATGTGAGGGCCATAACCCTCTTGGAGGGGATTTGAATGATCCTTTCAGAGGAATCCCATGTCAAATATCCTGCATATCTGATACACTATAATTCATAATCCTATGTATCAAAATTGTAGTTATGAGGTAGCGATGAAAATAATTTTGCATTGGGGAGGGGGGTCACCACAACATGAGGGACTATATTAAAGGGTCATAGCATTAGGAAGGTTGAGCACCACTGCTCTAAGTGTATCTGTCTGTGAGTCTGAGTGGCCAAGGGGTACAGAGGCCTCCTTCCTGCTCCTAGCTGGAATGTTCCTGTCATGAGAATGTGAGAGTCCTGGCAACATCCGTTCACTACCCACCTCCAGCTTCCTGGGCAATGAGATGCAGTTATGACAGGGGGTGTGGCTGGTGCATCCTTTCAATCTAGACTTCCAGAGTCCTGGATTGCAACTCCCGTGTCCCTCCTTCCAAGCTTGTGCCAGGCTTACAGGAAGGAGGTGGCTCTCTCACTGGAGCAGCTTCCTGTTATCCCGGGAGCCGTTCCTCAGGGGCCCAGCCAACTCTTCCTGCTTAAAATAATCACCCTGAACTCGGACATCAACTTGCCATCTCCAGAGAGTAACCCACCGGGCCTTCTCCCTCCCAGCCAAGAATAGCTTAGGTGAGATACGATTAACCTCATCAGCTACGACCAAAGGGCCAGGATCGCCTAGGGCCACAGCAGCTCAGAACCTGTGACGATGGTGTGTTGTAGAGGCACATTGCCGAAGAGAGGAAAGGATCAGCCAGACTCGAGCTGACACCGTCACTCTGAGGTCTGAAATGGAACCAGGAGCCTAAAGTAGCTATCTGCTCAGCACAGGGTGTCCTTCCCTGGAGACGGCCATTCCTAGGAGGAAGATGGCCAGTGTGGACTGCCTGTGACCTCTGGTTCTGAAGGGAGATGAGGAACACAAAACATACCTTGGGAAGGAACCCATTTTCTAAAAACATTTATTTAAAATTTAAAACCATATTACTTCATACAGCAAACTGTGCACTTTGATATATCACAGTGTCTTAAAAAGGAAAATAATCAGATTTGTTTGGAAATTTATTTACATCAGCTTAGAATGATTGGCAAGTAACACAGTTACTATGAAACCCAAATTGTTACAAAATGTTTACAAAAAACTATATTCATAGAAATTCTGCATGTCCACAAAGGGCACCCCCTGAATGGCCCAGAGACCAGTGTGTGGGAACCTTGTTGAGTGGGAGTTGGGGGAGGGGGCGTCCAGGCACTCTGGTCTGGGTAGTGGGACAGGCCAGGGCTCTTAGTCCCATGGTGCTGTCTGGGGAGCTCAGCCCACAACCTGGGAGCTGAGGTCCCCACCACTGAGGCCCAGCCAGGAAGTCAGCCCAGGCAGGGATAAACTGGGGTTTCAGAGCACAGTGGCGTGAGGGCTCTTGGAGCCTCTGGTCTCTGTAGAGCCAGGACAGGACCCTCATCAGCGGCAGCTGGAGATTTAGATGCTTGGCCATGGCTGCAGGAGCGGGCCTGGCTTTTAAGTGCAGATGGCCTGAGGGCTGGGGTTGAAGCAAAGGGCAGGCTGCAGACCACACAAAAGCAAAGCCCAGGTCTCCTCTCCCCAGCAGGCTCTAGAGATGCTTGGACCCAGGAAGGGGCTGAAGGCCTCAAATTACTGACAACAGACAGATCCAGGCGTGGCAGGGACAGAGGTCTGTGACCTACCTGACAGGGGCTCTCTACCAGCTGTCCTGTTGGGAGAGGAGCAACAGCAAGGCCAGGCAGACAGTAAGGGGCTGAGCAAGGCCAGGCGCTGCCATCTTGAATCTCTCTGCTTCCTTGATAGCTCCCCCACACCTTGTATCTGTCTCAGAATGAACCGGGGTAGAATCTTGGTCAGCATCTGAACCTATGACTCTTCCTACTACTGGGAGGCCTCAGAATTTTGGTCTATAAAAGTAAACCAGACAGCCACGGGGTGATTTGGGAGCCTCTATTCTAGAAGCTGAGGGTAGAAGAACTAGATTCACAACTAGCTTATCAGGTTGCTGACCGAGTATGTCGGCAATGCCCTCGGGCCGTTCTCTTCAAAAGAGACAGGTTCTAGCCCTGTGCTGTGGGCACCTGTGAGGCTTTTGCCACCCAGAACCCTCTGACATCTGGGCGATTTCAGATGCAACTTGACACCTTTCCAGGCCACTCTGCAGGCAGGGATAAGGGCAGGCCTGGCAATCTGCCTCCGTTTTCCTCGACATTCTCCCTGGCACTAGGGACTGGGACTAGATTGTGATATTGGCTCAGGGATTAAGGACTAGCAAGGTCATGTTCCTCGGACGTGCCCCCTGCCTTAGACAAACTCCCAGGTGGAGATGTTCACCTATGGCTGTCCCTTCCCTGGTTCATCTGTCAGCTCTGCACTATTCCGCCTTCTTTGACATGGTCCACAGAACTGATGCTGGCAAGGCCTGGCTTGTTCCAGAGGGCTGTGTAAACCTGACCTCTCTGCTGCAGCCTCTGTCTCTCACTGGGTCCCCACCCATACTGGCTGGGTTCTGTACACTTTGTGTGCAGACGTGCAGGGAAGGGTTGTATACACAGGGGTTGTGAGTCATATATACACTGTGCATATATATAAGCATATATATATTTTACATTCATATATATATTGTACAGAACATTAGCCTTCTATCTAAAACAATTCTGTGACTTCACGTATACTTCAGCTCTAAAGTTTCAACTCCAGGACATGGAGACAAGAGGGCAAAGCCCCTTCCACTGTGGCAAGTGGTTATGACTATTCCAGATGTGTACCCTGCTCCAACAACCTGGGACCTCCAGATATATCTTACTTAGAGATCTGCCCCCAGGACTGGACCCAATTCTCGAATCTGTCCACTGGACTGGGTGGGTCCCAGATGTTAATTCCATACAGTTGTTTGTCCATGACATGAAGGCCCTTCCAGGTGGGCATCCACGCAGGGCAATTCCAGAGGTGGACCATGGAGTTTGTCACGTTCAGATGCTGGTGCCTACAGTAGGGAATGGCTTTGGGGTGTGCATGTGTAGCATGGTCTCATGCGGCATAAAGCAGCAGCAGCTGCACCCCACCTTCAGCCCTCCCTGGACCAGAAAGGAAGGTAGGTAGGAAGGGACAGACGGTCTGACTTCCGCTCTCTCGTGGACATATTTAATCTGCATACCCCTCCCCCACTGCATGCTACAAGGGCAGGGCCCAGGATGTGCTCTTCCAGCTATGACAGTCTAGGTTGAGGAGGGGCAGTCTCCTACCTCAGGGATTCTAAGTCCAAGTCACTGGCCAACACTTCATTTTCCCTCTTGCAAGACCCCTGCCCAGGGAGCCACCTGAGCCCCCACAGAGTGCTCAAATTTCATCATCTGTTTACAGCAGGAAAACCAGATGCAGGCCAAGGTAGAAGCGTAGGAGGCTCATTGTCCAATAGCCCCAGGGCCTGGACAGAGTAGGTGCTGCCCCACCACAGGGCTGGTATCTATAGGTGGAACTCAAGCCCAGACATAGTGGTGTGAGGCGTTCTTCTATTCAAGGCTGGCCTATAGGATCAGACAGAGCCGGCCAGCCAGGCACCTGCTCAGGTATGCCCCATCTGCTCCATCCAAACCAACCTTTGTATTCCCAATTGCTCCTCAGAACATGTGTGTGTTCCAGCCTCAGCTCTGTGTATCCCTTAGGGGGTTGGGACAGGTTTCCACTTGAATGATCTGCCTCCCTCTTGCCTTCCTTCCCTACCCCGGCAGAGACACAGCTCAGTTGGGCAGGATGGTCTCCAGGGTGCTTGGCACTGGGCTGGTCTCTGGGACAAACACAGGACTTCATCTAGAGGGCAAGCATTAGCCACACCTCTGGATATAAGGCTCAGGTGAGAGGGGAGATCCTGCAGCATCCCACCCCTCTTCCTGGAATGATTCTATAAACCATCCTCCCACTGCTGTCTCCCGATGGTCATTACCTCTATGAATATCCTTCCCACCAACCACGCCTCGTTCCTTTTCCCATCACAGTCTACATATGTGCATAGCCTCAGAAGAACATGACACATCTGTAGTGTCATGCACAAAAGCACATGTGTGATATGAACACGGATGTGGGTGTGTGTTATATAATCATATTGGACAACAGAAGACAGTGGTTAAAGACTACAGTGGATGAGAATGGAGTGGACAATGGTTTCAGGAGAATCCTGTCAGCAAGGGTGATTTAAAAAAGAAAGGAAGAACGGGGATGGGGAAGAAGAGGGGAAGGGGGAAGGGGAGGGGTGGGGTAGGAGGAAGAAGAAGAAGAAGAGGAGGAAGAGGAGAAGGAGGAGAAGGAGAAGAAGAAGAAGAAGAAGAAGAAGAAGAAGAAGAAGAAGAAGAAGAAGAAGAAGAAGAAGAAGAAGAAGAAGAAGAAGGTTTCCTCTCTCAACAGGACACTCTACGAACAGCAAAGGAGAAGGCATCACCCCAGAAGGTGAGCCCCAGAAGGTGTCTCCCTGTGCATTTTTCCATGGAGCCTCGGGAATGCTGTGGCCAATGATCCCTCCCATAGCAGGCATGCAAACAAACCCTGGTACCCTGCCTCACTGATTGCTCTGCTGCCTCAACTCAGGATGTGGATCGGAATTTAGGTACATGTCTGCATGTACATAGGTATGAATACACACACACGCGCGCGCACACACACACACACACACACACACACACACACACTCAATTTTTAAAACTCCTCCTTTACAGCGCATACACACACACACACACACACACACACACACACACACACACACAGGCACAGCAGTCTGGTCTGCCCTCCTGGGCTGTCTTCAGGGCACACAAGCCTGCACACAAGTGTGTATGCACACCACTCACACAAGAACCTCTGATGACATGGCTTCTCCTTTTACAAGTATTTGGCTATACTGCAGGCTGTGTCCTGGTTCCCATCCTCTGCCGTTCAGTGCACAGGTGCATGTGCACATGCACATACACACACACTCACACACATTTATTCATGCTTACATCCATTATACACTCACCAAAACCCCATCTCCACATGGCTTCTCCTGTTTTTACACAGATGAGACTCTGTTGCCGGTCCTGATTGAGCTCTTTCCTCCCCATTTCACACACAAACACACACACACACACACACACACACACACACACACACACACACACACACACAGGTCCTAAAGGAGGCCCCTATTATTGCCTGCTAGGGCTGTGTTACATACCCATATCTGTCCTTCATCACCGGCTCCTGAAACTCACACACAGAAAGTCAAATACACAGACGTGTGTGCTCCTCTCTCCTGCCAGCATGGCTTCTCCTATCATTGCGTGCACTGGGCTTGGCTGCAAGTCTCCCCTTTCCTCCCTCCCCCAGTGCAGCTGGCCAGTCAGAGCTCCTGAGAACCAGCATGGTGGGAGTGATCACATGTGTCCATCATGGGGGCCCCCTGTTGGCTGAAAGGATTCCTTCACCTCTGCGGAAGAGACTTGAGATCTAGATGTCTAGATGTAGCTCATCCAAGTCTGGCCCTCCTCGCAGCACCAGAAAAGTGAGGGATTGTGGGTGACTGATGTCCCCCAGTTCTTGGTTCTCAATCCGTATTACCCACCCTGGCCCCTGATCAGAGACCAGCATCCACCCTTGGCTGTGGGGGCCCCTATGGCCCTGTCGCGCTCTCAGTAAGGACACTTTTTGCCTAACCCCTCACATCTGATTCTTTCCTATGACCATTACGGTTTCGACCCTCCGGAGATGGAACCACAGGTCATCTGCTCACCCCTTTGGCTGTCCCCTTCTCTAGCTTCTCCTCTGGGGTCTCCCTTAAATCCCGTAAGACCATAGCTGCTCCAGAAGAGACGAGGGACCAGGATGGCCTTGTGTCTCTGTGTTGGGTCTTTGGTTAATCTTCCAGGGGGCAGCTACTCCCTCCCTACCCTGGGGGCCTCTGGAGCTCTCATATCCTGTCCCTGAAAGCTTTCTTTCTTTAGGGGCTCATTAGGTTGGGCATACCCAGAAAGTTCTTTGGGTCCCCTCTGGCTTCTCCCACCTACCCCAAAGTTAGTCTGTGCAGGGGGAACAGCAATTCCTCTTTTGAGGAGCTGTGACTTGACTTGCTCTTCAGTTGAGACCGTTCTTCTCTTTTTCAGGATGACAGAGGGAGGCCAAATTCAAATGGTCGGGGACAGGAAATCGCCAATGAGTAGAAGGTAGAGAACCCAGGGTCCCGACTGCTGGCTTGTTTGCCAGCGAAGTTGGTCTGTTGGTTCAAGGGCCTGTGGGATTTTCATAGAGTCCATATTTCTTCTGCTGACCTTCCAATGTCAATTGAGTCTTCGGACATTCCTCGTGAGGGAGGGTACCTTCTCTGCTCTGTGTAGCCATGGAGAAGAATTTGCTGTGACTACAAGCTCATTGACATTCCTGGGGACTCTCTTAACGCTGTGACTTAGGACATTGACCCGAAGCATCTGAGATCACAGTCTCCATCTGTGTTCCCTTCCCCCATACCAAACACTTCCTTTCCACACCGCTTTTCGTGTGACCAAGGGGCTGCTGCTGTTGGCGAAGCCACATTAAGAAGAGCAGACCCAGGTGAATAGCCCTTAAGGGCTGATGCTTTGCTTCTGTCTAGGTATGGACGGCTGCCTTCGGGCTCCCACTGGCAGCCTCGTCAGAACACCCATAAGGTGTTCCAAGTTGGAGTCTCTGCTCTCACGGCTGCGTGCTAGAAGGCCTGGGCTTGAGGGGAAGGAGGGGAGTGTAAGCGCCACCCATCTCCTGTGTTCTGAGGTCTCTGCAGAGCCCTGGCAGAATCACCTGGCTATGGAGGAGAAGAGAGATGGTCGGTGATGGAGCCTGAGGGGCGTGTGCTTCCGCTGGCCTTCGCAGCTTCAGAAAGCCATAGAAAAGACAAGAGGAGATGTAGCCCGAGCAGCCGGCCGAGGGCCCGTGGGTTTCCCGGTAGGTAGGTCAGAGCTGATGGTTCACAGCTGGATGAGGTCAGCAGCTCCATCCCCAAGGCCGGCATGAAATGAGGATGCCCTTTCGGGTCTCCTTTGCCTTCCTCTGCGTGGACCGGGCCTGAAGTCCCTGCTGGACCCATGTCTAGGGGAAGACAGGGGCTAGCGAGGTGCTGCAGCTCATGCTGTCCTTGCCTGGAAGCCTTCGGTCGTTAAAGGTGTGCATGTTGATAACCGCATCCGTCTTGACCATCATAGGAGGCTGAGGCTTGTGCTTGAGACGCCGTTGGCAGGTGAGGGAGAAGCGGATCTCGTCGGCCACTGTGCTGCAGAAGGAGCGCTGGGGAGGGACAAGAGGCGGAGTGAGACAGATCCTCTCCTCCTCCTGACACTACAACAAGACCACCTGCGGCTTTTTACACCTACATCCCACCAAGGTCTCGAGCCCCGGAAAGATGATTGGAAAGTCCTCTGTAGACTAAGGGGGAGAGGCAGATGGCATCCTCTTCCTTTTTTCACAGAGAAGCCCACAGCAGCCTAAATGGCATGCACCCAGAGCCTGAGGGGCTCTTATGAGCCTGTTCGGGGCTCCACTCGACTCTAAGGTTTTGCCCCCATGAATCCAACCCCTACTACACTAGGCCTGACCTCTGGAGTTAGGGCTGGAGAAGCTCTTGAGACACACGTGGGGGGCCCATTCTGGTGGGTCTTCCAACTACTGTCTCCTGCTCAGAGGTCTACCCTGTGTCTAAGGCGGGGACCCAGTGAATAGGTCTATTCGAGGGCCTTCTGAACACGGTCCCTGAAGCTAGCAGGGAGACAGCAGGAGCGTGGCATCCCCACAGGGGTTTAGTGGCAGTAGCTCTTAAGACCAACTACTGGAGGTGGCCCTGGACTGGGATGGTGCAGTGGGGCAGGCTGGTGGCCCAACTCAGACAGCAAGGCTATTGAACATCATCTCCAGGATATGTAGGTTATGGTCCAGGGGAACAGAGCCCCTCCCCTGTCCTGCTCTGTGTAGAACACTGGCCTCTTCAGCCGGCCTTTTTGCTTCTTGTGTTTCCTACACACAAGGCCGCATGCTGGGCGTTAGGCACAGTGTGGTGGGGAAGCAGTGAGGACTCTGGGATCAGGGAGCTGCGGACTAACAATGGGATGCGAAGCGACAACAGGCATGTGAAGAAGTAAATCCTCCAGCCAGTCATGGCTATCTATGACGAAGAGGCTAAAGTCATGGGGCTGGAGACACGGCTCAGTCGTTAAGAGGGCTGGCTGCTCTTTCCAAGGACCCGGGTTCAATTCCTAGCATCCACATGTCAGCTTACAACTGTCTGTAATTCCAGTTCTAGGGGACCCGACACCCTCGCACAGACATAAATGCAGGCAAAACACCAATGAGCATGAAATAAATAAATAAATAAATAAATAAATAAATAATAGGTTAAAGCCATGATGTGGAAGAGAGGAGTGTGGGGAGAGGGGACTAGGAAAGGCTATTTAAGGAGGTGATATGAGTTAAAATCTACATGCTAGATGCAGCCAAGAATATAGGGTAGTTCAGGTTCAGATAGGTGAACCAACATGTGCAAAGGTCCTGAGGCAGAAACATGGTGGGTGTGTCATAGACTCAAAAGGAGGCATGTGAGGAAAAGTGAGGGAGGGGGATGGGAAAGAGCCTGTAATTTAGAATTCAGTTCAGCCTTAACAGGGATTCTAAAAGACTCTGGTAGCTATTCTTTTTCGATGTATCATAATTTGAAACTGTTCCTGTTAGACACTCAGGCATTTATCCAGTCTTTTATGTTGCGGTTCATATGTAGACAAACATCCTTGTGAATAAAACAATCCACATCCTTGGCCACTTCAGGCAATAACTGGTCAACTGCACAGCTGGTTTCAAGGACTCGGTTTCCCCCGGAGTGGCCTTCGTAGACTGCATCTTTTCAGGCTTCTCTTAGGCCGTGGCTAACTCACACAGCCAGAGCTGTCTCTCCCTTCTCTTGGCTGACTTAGCCTTGCAGGTTGTTAAACAACTCCAGTTCATTTTGATGGATCTATTAGGCACTGATTGTAATGAGCCCTCTGCATGTGACCCAGAGGCAGGCTCCTACCAGCGACACTGGGCCTGGATGCTTTTGAACTTCTGCCGGGAGGGAGAGGCGATTCCCAAGCCCAAAGGCTCTTGGCTCAGGTGCACGCTTAAATCACCCCGTGGGCCTTCTGCAAACTCTAGAGTTAGGCTCCACCATGGGCCAATTAAACAGAGTCTCTGGGAGTGAGGCCAGGGTATTAGCACTTAAAACTCTCTCTCCATGCTTCTAATTTGCCACGGGACCCGGGGCTGCTGCCCCGACCGACCACGCTTGAATTAATCAGGAAGGGGAAGGCTAGCTTCACTGTTTGCACACTTGGGCCATCCCTTAGAACTTTGCTTTTTTAAACTTTTCATTATGGAAATTTCTCAATATATGCAAAAGCAGACTGTACAATATAATGAACTCCTGTGCCTCCGTCACCCAGCATCGACAATTACCCTCGGGGTTTAGGGGAGGGAGCTGACATGGTTTGAATTAAGTTTGAAACAGGGTACTGGCTGCTGTGGGGCTCAGAGATAGTGGTGGAGAACCGTGGGGGATGGGAGGAACCCGAGGCTGGGAAGTCAGCCTAGGGGGCAGGCCAAGTGGAGAGAAAGGATAGAGGCTTAGGAGGCTAGGTGGATAGGAGGTATGGAAGCAGGTGCCCTCTACCTCCAGGCTAGGTATTAAGAAAGGTGTGCCATCAGAGTGGAGGCTGGGGCATAGCTTGGGCTTCGTTGACTGCACACTGGCCTGGGACAGAATGGAGCAGGGGGTGATGGGAAAACATGGGCTGACAGGACAGAGGAGAGCTGGCTAGATCCTGGTGGACTGGATGCAGGGTGGTGGACGGGATGGTGAGATGAGACAGTTGGAGTGTATGCCCTCAGGAGGACAAAACCAGCTTAATCTTGTCCTTGCCTTCCTTCCCTGTCCAACGCAGCCTCCTCCAGGGCCTCACCTGCTCCCGCTCCGCTGTCTTACGGAGTTTGTATATAAACTCGCCCACTGCCACCAACACGGACAGGACTAAGCCGGCAGCCAGGACGATGAAGATGCCTCCGATCTTCTGGATGCCCAGGGCACTGGCCTCCTTGTTCTCCTCCTCGGGGCACCCGCTGCCCCGCCACCACTTCTCCTTCATGATGTGCAGCTTGTCCTCCTCCTGCAGCTGCAGGATGGCGATGGTGATTTTGTCGCGGTAGGGGGAGCCTGTTTGGGGGGGGAGGGGCTGTCAGTGTGGACCGTTTGCAAGAGCTGTCGATGCAAGTTTAAATCAGGGACTCCTCTCAATAAGGCCCCCTGTCCAAGTCCAGGTAAGGTATTTTGGATGGGAGGCCTTATCCATTGGGTGTAGAACCTGTGGCCCCGGGAGGTCCTGAGTTTGTGGGGTGCATCAACAGGGAGAGGGCAAGGGGAGGCTGTCTCTGTTCTCACTGCTCCAGTCCAGGGCTGACCAAGCAAGGATTCTGTCTCCATCCCTCTGCTCCTGGCTGAGGGAGCCTCACCTTCCCAGGTTCAGTGAAATGATTTTGGGGACTGTGTGCGCGTGTAAGAGGAGGGTGGAGGGGCTCAAGCTCCTCTCCCCGCGCCCCGCTCGCTCACCCATGGGCGTGCCGATGCCGTAGCCCTTGGAATCGATGAGGCCGCCAATCTGCGTGAGGTTGCAGTTTCTCTGTGTGATGTACTCTATGGTGGTGGACTCCATGAGCAGAGCGTAGTCGGCCGTGAGTGTCCGCTGGATGCCCTCCTCGTTGTTCTTCACCAGAGCCGAGGGCTTGCTGCTCATGAAGGCCCACATCTTCTCGAAGGTGGAGATCTTGGATTTCTGGGTGGCAAAGGATGGGAATATGTAAACCAAAGTAATGGAGCCCCTCCCCACATACTCCACACTCCCTTTGGTCACTCGGTGTGGCTCCTGTCATCCAACTCTGGGTGTACTCTGTAGGGCGGGGAGCGCCGCCAATTGCTCAGATATAGGAACTGATGCACACAGGTCGAAGGTGGCTAGAGCTAAGGTTCAGACTCTGGCCCACTTTCTGGTAGCCCCGGCTTTTTACCATAGCACAGACAGTCTTTGGAACTAATTAATTAAACTTTGAGACAGGTTGAGGCCTAGCCTAGGCTGGCCTCGAACTCCTTAGGTAGCTGAGGATGACTTTAAACTTCTGACACCCCCTCCCCCCCCCGCCTCTGTCCTCCAAGTGCTGAGATTCGAGGCTTGTACCACCACATCTGGTTTCTGTCTCCGGGCTCTGACTGACTTCTTCAACATCAGTATTCTCCAACACCTGTTAGGGAGTTAACAAGCAGAAGTCTTGTTCTAAGGGCCTTATCTGTATGAGCTCACTCGCCGAAATCACAGGAAGTGCGTGCTATGAGCCCCGTTTCGCAGATGTGGAAGCTGAGACACTGTTAAGTAATTCACCCAAGGCTATCCCAGAGATGAAATGGGAGAGCCAGGCTTCAAATCCAGACCCTCCTGAGAGGATCCACGTGCCTACCCACACCCCTGCACTGTACACCAGTAACCACTAGGGGGCACAAATGACGGTAAAGCTCAGTGGACTCTGCCTCCCCACTTCACTTCAGGCAAAGCTGGGCCCCCTTTTGTGCGCTCTGTGTCAGGAGAGGAGTTAAGCATGGTTCTGGTCTGTTCTCGGTCCCCAGAGAGGCGCAGTGGGAACTGCAAGCAGAGAAAAAGGGAAGGCTCCCGGGAGTAGTGGACGGCAGGCCCCTGTGCCAGCTTCATGCCCGGGGAGATTCAGGGAGGTCTTTGGGAACAGGAGAGAGGAGAGAGAGAGCTGGACATAAGTGTCCCCTGCTGTCCTGTTGTGTTAGGTGTGCAAGAGCTACCCTGGGGACTTGATGTGTGCCAGCTGCCTGGTCCCAACAGAAACGAGCCCTGCCTTAGTCCCAGGGGAAGAGGTGGCTCTGAGAGCCCCATTGTATCGGCTGTTTCCAAGTCTGGTTGTGGCTTTCTGTGATGTCAGCCTGTCTGATTGGCATCCAGCCCAGCTCTGGTACATGTGACAAGATGGGTGCCCTCCCACAGGCTGGCACAGGCCTGGGGGAAGGGCAGGGAATCGGGCCATGGCTGCCAGAAGCGGGCAGGGAGCCCGAGAGGAATATGCACTTTCTGTTCTCTGGGTGCTTCTGGGCTCTGGCAAGGGTTGGGCCCTCCGAAGCCGGTGGCTGGAAGTCCACAGCACGCCCCAGGGAAGGAGGCCATAGCACAGGAGTGAATATCAGAGCAGTCAGGAATCACTGAGTACTCCAGGGTGTGGAACCTTTCACAGAGCTGCCGCTCCCTGCCTGCAAACTCATGTGCCTCAAAGCCAGTGCACAAAGGGTTCTGAGGCACCGACTCTCTAGGCTTCACCCAAGCGCTCTTCCCGGCAGCCATTCCCCCCCCCCCGATGCCCCACCCCTACAGCCACCTGCCTTCTGCCCAACTTTGCCGCCAGCCACCTTCCAGTCTAGTCTTCTTTCCACCTCAGCTCCTCCCCAAGTGCTCCCCTGCTAACACCTCTTCCCTCAGAGATGGTTCTCATCTCTGGCTTTTCTGATGCTCCAGATGTTTCTCATTTTCCAGATAATTTCTGATATGCAGATTCTCCTCTGCCAACTCCGTTGTCCCCTCCCTCTTCCTGCTTGGCACACTCGCTCCTTCCTCAGCACTGCCCAGTTTCTAGTCACTCCTGTCTCCCAGCAGTCACGTCCTTGCTCAGGCTCCTCCTCCTGAGCGTGGGCTGGACCTTTTGACCTGCTTAGGGTTGGGATGGCACCTCTGAGTGACAAGACTTTGTCTTCCTCTCCCTTGTGCCTTCCTCAGCTCTTCTCTCAGGTGCTGGTGACAGTACTGTCACACCGAATTGCTTAAGAAGAGATCCCCATGCAAGTGACACAAGACAGCATCACATCAGCTCTCAGTACACAGTACTTCTCTTGCTCAGTCCAAAGACCTGAGGGGAACTGAGCACGCGCTCACACCATGGGCTTAGAGGCCATGCCTCAAGTGACCGCAGCCTTGGCTGACAGCTGGATCACAGCCCCGCGAGGAGTCTCGGGCCAGAGGGCTTTGGAAACTCCTCTGATTCCCGACCACCACGCTGCCAAGTGACAGATGTTGTTTTAAGATGTGAAGTTTGGGGTAATTTGTCAAGCAGTGGATAACTAATACCCTCTCACACGCGTGTTTCCAAGAGCTGCACTGTTCCTGACAGAGCTGTGTGTATGGATAACCACGAACTCCAGCTCTTCCTGTAATCAAATCATCCAAGTCCAACCATCTCCACTTGGCCAGACACACTGCCCCTCAGACCTGCGTGCATCCTGGTTGCTCTGACCAAACTGCTTTTCTCTCTTCAGAGACTCCGGCTCCTCAGTTGCTTCCTGCTCCTGCCTCCTGCTCCCCAAATTGTTTTCTACAGAGGTGGGAACCAGGGTTGGATGAGGTTTCAAGACTCTCTTTTACCTCCTAAGGCATCTACCTGTTAGTCCATCCGCTGTTCTTCCATGCACA
This sequence comes from Tokudaia tokunoshimensis, assembly GCA_036184795.1. Classification (NCBI taxonomy): domain Eukaryota; kingdom Metazoa; phylum Chordata; class Mammalia; order Rodentia; family Muridae; genus Tokudaia; species Tokudaia tokunoshimensis. Next base: position 109,133,381 of record BTHU01000005.1, on the reverse strand, counting down.
CACGCATCCAATAATCTCATGCACCCACCATGCCTGCGTGTAGCCATCAGTCCAGTCACCTGTCAGTCCATTGGTCCATCCACCCCACTACCCACTCATGCATGTATGCAGCCCTTTCCTCCTCTCGTGCACCATCTGCTCATTTCCCCTCCCCCACACTGTCTACATACTAGATATTCAGCCGAGTCTCCGACTCCTCATCTAACCTGTAACCTCTATCCGCCTGTTCCTTTTACACGTCCACCTATCCATCCTCTCCTCTTCCCCATCTAACCATTAGCTGCCCATCCACTCTTTCCCCCTCACACCCAGATTCCCATTTACTGCCCCATGAAACTATATAAAGTCACTTAGTCTTGGCAAAAATGACCAGTGATCCTTTCTGTGAGCCTGCCCTGCTCCTGGGCCTGAGAGTGTGGTCAGAACACCGGTCTGTCTCAACCCCACCTTCCAACCTCCCTTTCCTCCTATCCACAGCCCCGGAGGAGGGCAGCAGACATGCTCTCTTAGATCATAGTCCGAGGCAGGGAGTTCAGTTTCGCTGGAGGATGTACTGAGACAGACAGGCTTTGAGGAAGATACTAGCAGATAAAGGAACAGGGAAGGACACGGGAGAGTGGGTCAGTTACGATAGGAGATGACACCAGGAAGAAGCCTACTGTGGCATGCATTCCAAGATTTCCACCTTCCAGTCCCAGGGCCCCAAACTCACAGCCTTTTGTTTTGTTTTGTCTTGATTTTTTTTGGCTTGTTGTCACAGGAGTTTTGCAACCTGTTTTTCTTGGATGTCCTTTACTGTTCTTGACCTAGACCTTGGGCCCCATTGTCAAAACACCTGCCCACAGTCTCCTCAAACAGTTCAGTGATTCCGGAACACAACCCTGAAACCCCTGATATAGGAAGAAGCAAAGTCGCCCTCATCTCCGTGGGCCCTCTCACCACTGCCGCACCTCCTCGGGGTGTGGAGTTCCACATACCGATGGCTCCGGAGTCATCTGTCTCTCCTGGCTCTGGTGGGAGCCTTAATAAGGATTACTGCAGAGCCAGTCACCTAAATCAATTAATGGAATCGTTTGGAGCAGCCAACACAGGGCGATATGCCAGGATGAAGATGCTTTTTTTTTTAATCAGGAAAAATTGGCAAGAAAGGAAGTTCCAGGCTCACGACTCTCCCATTTCAGCCTCCTCAAAGAAGTGAATTGATTTTCCCCAACCGAAGACACTTCATCTTGAGAATTTAACATTTCTGTACAAGAGAATGTATATGGGGCTATATATGCATATATAAACACATATCTATCAGCTTTGACTGCAACTAAATCTCAGGGAATGTGTGCAGAGAGGCAGTAACAGTGTGATTTCATGCGAGACTCTGGGTATCTTCCATTCTGAAGAAGAGACCTTTTCCTAGACCAATTAGCTTGCCTATCCCAGGATGGGGAGTCTTTGGCCCCATCAGAGCCATGTCCTGGAGCAGTTAATCACTTCTCCTGGTTTATATCTGTGGGCACCAGGAGGCCTCTCTGAGTGCCCTGCCTCTGCTATTACAGTCCCAAGGGGGGCTGTAGCTTTTCCTTCAGAGGGGATCTAGAGATGAGGACTGCAGGTGGGGATAGGAGATCACAGAGGGGTCACCTCTACTGCATGGACCCCAGTGTCACACTAGCTTGTCTTCAAATGCCAGTTCTTTGTGTCAACCACATCTCTGAGCCTCACCTTCCATGTCTGTAAAATGGGGCCTTTAAGGATGCTACTGCACTTGGCTATCATCAAACTCAGCAAAGGAAGGGCTGTAATGAACACAAAGGTCCTACCCTAAGGCTCTCTATGTGGCTAGCATTGTTATTCCTTAAGGCTCCTCAACTCTCCTTAAAGCCTAGTTCTCCCACTTGGAAAGAGCAAGTCGTCTTCATAGTGCAGAATAGTGACGGAGAATAAATGGCACAAAATGTAGGAGGGAGGAGATGGGGGAGGTGGCTCAGTTGGTAAAGTGCTTGTCTTGTAAACACAAGGACCGGAGTTTGATGCCCAGAGTCCACTTTAAAATAGAATTCAGGTATGGTAGTACATGGCTTATACTCTAATGCTAGTCAATTAAATAGGTGGATTCCTGGAGCTCACTGGACCCAGCCTAGCCTACTTGGCAAGTTCACAGCCAGCAAGAAACCCTATCTCCAAATGAGGTGGATGGAGCCTTAGGAAGAATGCCTGCAGCGTGCCTGACACACATGCACACAACGTTCATGCACTTGCACTCAAGTGTCTCACACGTACATACGCACGCACATGTACACACGGATAGGAACCTCAGGTGCTGACAGGGCCAGCCCTAGTATGGGAGATGGTTAGAATCTGGGTGGACTGGAAGCCAGAGCCAGCCATTGCCTCTGCTCCAGAGTGGCTCTGCAGGAGTGCCAGCTTGGAGATGCCAAATCGTTCACATTTTCAAGAGACTGGAGTTGTGAATATTTCGAATGCAAAAGTCTCTAAATTTCCAAATGCTGACAACCAGCTTTAAAAAATTTTTTTTCTGCATCAAAGAAAGCAAAGGACTGCCCTGGAATCATGTCTATGGGGTGGATGGGCCTGTGCCACCAGGTGCATTAGTAAATAGTAAGGTTGTTTATTCAATGTCATGAGATGTCTCCTATAGAACAGAAAGCCCTCAAGGCTACATCTAGGAATCCCTTCCTTAATCATCTCAGGAACTCTGTGGAGTTGAGGACATCATTATACCCAGTTCACAGAAGGGAAAACTGAGGTCCAGGGCAGTCTTCTGAAGCTTAGAAGTTTTCAGGGACTTCGCTGCTATCTTTGAACCTTGGCTGTACCTGCTGCTTTCTTTCTGTAGTCTCCTTCTAGAATCCTCCCTTGTGTTTTAGAGTCAGGGTCTCACAATGTAGCCCTCACTGGTGTGGAGCTCTATGTAGACCAGGCTAACCCAGAACTCATAGAGATTCAGTTGCCTCTGCCTCCCCAGGAAAAGAATTCTTCTAAGACCTGACTCCCTGTTTCCTCCATTCTCTCTGTGTGTATGGCCACGCACATGGTCATGATAAGAGGCACAAAGTCTACCACAAAGCTCAGTAGGTCCTGACCAGAGACCCTGGAGAAAGGACAATCTCCAGGTGTCAAAGGTGTTTTCTGCTTGAGTTACCTGCTTCAGGACGGGGCTTTGGGGCATGATATTCCCTGGCCCTGGTGATCACTGAAGATCCAGGAGCTCGGTGACTCGTCTAGTGAACAGTCATAGATAGGTACGAATCAGTATCTACCTTGTCCAGGTGAGCAACTTGGGGCTTGGAGCAGTGAAATGACTTGCTCAGAGTCACCCATCAAAGATACCACCCAGGACACATCCTGGTGGGCCTGATTTTAAAGTGTAGTGCTTGATTACACCAGGCTGGACCGTACTGGCTGCTGCCTGACTTTACCACCCTGCTTCTGCTGCAAACTAGGTCTAGGGCTGTGAAGGGAAGGAGGGCAGCGGAAGAGAGGGGGCCAGAGATGCTGGGAGCTGAGGTGTGGGTAGCCTCCTGAGCCCTCCAGCTTGGGGAAACATTCACTGTTCAGTCTGTTCCTAGGATATGCAAGGCAGCCCCACCAGGCCCCTTCCTGGTAAGGTGCTGCAGTTGAGGCCCTGTAAGGGGGAGGGCTCAGCTCTGGGGAGGGCTCAACCATGCGCAGACCTGGGGAGCCTGGCTTTTGAGGCTCCAGACTCCCATGCTTTTCCCCAGCAGCCTCACTGTGTCAAGCGCCCAGCTCCACCACTCAAAGAGGCCACAATCCCCCCCCCGGCCCCCCCCCCACACACACCAGAATCTCTTCCAACATTCTCTCCCTTCAAAGCCGCCCTGCTTCCCCGCCAGGCGCTCACCTCCCCCACAGCCTCCTTTACATTTTTGCCTACATATTTTTACAGCCAAACAGTGCTTTCAAAGGCCTCCTTTTTCATCTCCTAATTAATTTTTATCTTCCAAGGCGGAAGGGAGGACAACACAGGAGACGCTGTTTGTGATGTCTGCTGCTCCCTGACAATTCTCTTCGGCAAACCTCCTTCAGAGCCAAGGGGCAGATTCTAGACACCCAGCTTCCTGCAAGCAGCGGCTGAGCTCAAGGGGCCTGGAGCCCTGAGGTCCTGCTTGCTCCATGTTGCTCCCCTGATTATGGTCTACCCTTAGCCATGGGAGCTTTGCTTACTTATTTGTTTGGGGTGTGTCTCCCTGTGTGGGCGTATGTGTGTGCATGCCTGCATAAGTGCATGCTTGTGAAACTAGGGGCCAGTATCTGGTATATTTCTCACCTGTTCTTTATTTCTTGAGACACGGTCTGTCATTGAACATGAATCTTTACTGATTCACCTAGACATTCTGGTCAGAGCGGTACAGGAGCCCTCCTCTATCTACCCCCACACCCAATGCTTGGTAACAGGTGGGTGCCAACATGTTTTTACCTCGGTGCTGGGGATATGAACTCCAGGCTTCATGCTTACACGGCAAGATCTTTACTGACTGAGCCATCTCTCCTTAGTTCAATGTACGTGTAGTGCCTAACTAGGAATATGCTAACCATGGAAATAAAGTTAACTTATTTTAAAGTTTGGATATATGGGGGGAACACCACCTGCTTGCTGTCTCTGCGTACCACTGCCTTCTATGCCAGCTCTTCGTAGATTTACCACCTTTCAATCCCAGCCCTTCTACAGCACCAGACACTCATCTTTATTAATCCTCTGTGCGACCAGTGTGTCAAGGCTGTGCTGGGCTGTAGGCATGGCCCAACCTACCAGAGCTTTGTTCATCCCCAGGGGAGACTGCAAAGGACAATGGTGGGATCCCCAGAGCAACTGATAGGAAAGACAAAGAGCAGAGGCTTCTTCACAGTCAGGTGTGGTTCAAATCCTAGCTCTGCAGTTTTAGCTGTGTGTTGTTAGGCAAGTCAATTAGCCTCTCAGAGCCCTGCTTCCACGGTGTGGAACACGAAGAGATGATACTCATCTGCCTTCTAGTGTTGTTAGGAGGATGACAGAGAAACAGATGAAGTATGGGCACACGCCTGGGACATTGTGGCTGATGGCAAAGAAGTATTAACAGGTCAGGAGAGAATGGAAGTGGGGTTGGTCCCGCCTGGGGTCACTCTGTTGCTGTTTCTGGCTCATGGGCCCATGAGCGCCACAGTCCTGGCTGGATAGCAGATTCTGTGTCCCTCCTCTGCCCTTCTCACTGCAGGGGAGGAGGGTGACTGCAGGGGAGGAAGGTGTCTGCAGGGGAGGAGGGTGACTGCAGGGGAGGAGGGTGACTGCAGGGGAGGAGGGTGACTGCAGGGGAGGAAGGTGTCTGCAGGGGAGGAGGGTGACTGCAGGGGAGGAGGGTGACTGTGCAGTGGCTGCCTGATGCTGAGGACTGAGGCTCAGTGGGGAGCAGGGACTGGGTTGTGAGAAGGCAATCTGAGCATCTCCGCATGGAGGGAGGCGGGGCGTCCAATCAGCCGAGATGAGCCTGCACCGGGCTTATTTATGCCTCTTTCCTTTGATCGGGAGCCCTGCTTAGAGACTGGCTCATGCCTAATGCATGAGAAGCTCCAGTAGTCAAAGGGCTGGGCTGTGGCCCGAGGACAGGGAGTGAGCAAGTACATATGTGCGCATGTGCATGCAGACACACACACGCACACGAACGCAGATGCAAACATTCATGTCCAATCGCAGATCTACATATGCACATATAGGCAGACTCTCTTCCATGTCACATGTGCAGAGGCAAAATGCTCATTAACATGTGCCACCGACACACAGCCATATATGTGTGTACACTGTCAGACTTGCTCACACTCATGGGATTTCAACAAGTGCCTAATGTACTGTCGACAAGGTTTTATTTCCCCTTGATCTCAGTGTACACTGCGCCCTCCCCAGCAGATGGTGGGACCGGCCTCCAAGCCTCCACTGGCAATAGCTGAGTGCAAGGGGAAGCCTCTTTCCCCTTTTCTGTTCAGTAAGTTGCTGCCTGAAGCCTCAGGAGAGACCTGGGTTGCCGGCAGAAAGTGCTGGGGCTTGAGCACCCATGGGACAAAGGCATTTTCCACTCTAATTTCTTCCTTTATTTCCTCAGGCCCCGTTGGGGCTCAGGGATGAAGAACTAGAGCCCAGAGCAAAGGGAAATGCCCAGGCTTCCAGACTGGCAGAGGGCAGCTGATTAACAAGCCAACGGATACGCCGCATAGCGCCCAAAGCCTGACGCTTCCAAGCGGTAATTAGAGGACCACTTCTCAAAGCATCCCCAGCCGGAGTCCCAGCAGCAGCATCTGGGAACTTGCTAGAATTCTGTCTGTCTGTCTGTCTGTCTGTCTGTCTGTCTGTCTCTCTCTCTCTCTCTCTCTCTCCTCCTTTTTCTCTTTCTGTCCCATTTTCCCTCTTCTTTCTCCCCCTCTCCTTTTCTTTCTTACATAGCTCAGGCTGGCCTCCCACACTCCACGTAGCCAAGGATGCCCCTGCTTCTACCCGAGTGCTCAGATCACAGGTGTGTAGCACTATACATTTTTTTTCTGTGTGGGATTGAACCCAGATCTTTGTGCCTGATAGCCAAGCACTCTACCAAATCATCTATATTCTTAGCTCAGAAGACCCATTATGCTTCTACCCCAGGCCTCCTGAGTCAGATGTGTACATGTGTGTGTGTGTTGGGGTGTACACAGGACAGGGTTGTGGGGTGGGGAGATGACATCCTTTCTGAGGACAGAGGCCCCATGGCACTCAGACACACAATCGAGTCCCAGCGCCACTGGTTTATCACCTAAGCTTTGGAGAGAAGCAGATGAGGACTGGGTCCAGCTCCTCCAGATGTGAATCCTCAGACAAGTCACCAGTCTGCCGTCGGCTCAGTTTCCACACACAGATTGGGAATAATTACAGTGCTAATCTCACAAGGTTTGAAGAGGTTGACAGAGGCCAAGCAAGGCGCAGTCTGGCCCACTGTGAGTGCTCGGGGCTACAGCTACTGCTATTGATCTAGAAGCACACCAAACCTACCTCTTCATGGCTTGGGTCAGGGTTCTGTGACTTCAACAAGGGGAACCCGTGGAACTGAGCCCACACTCTCAAAACTGGAGGAGCAACAAAGTCCTGGCTCCTGTGAAAGTAGTCACCTGGGCATGTGACAGGGACTTTCTGTGAAGACACTGGTATTCTAAGAGGAGGGGATGTGTCTTCTACTCTTAGAAATGGGCAGCTCACCCACCCCTATAAGCCTCTTAGAGATGGATGCACAAAATCTCAAGCCAAGAGTAGGGGGCCAGTGGTTCAGGGCTGTCTGGGACAGGGCCATTTCTCTCTTCCTACCTTGTCCAGTTTTTTTTCTGTCTATCCTCCTCCCATGATTCACATGGCTTGCCCCAGCAACTTCCAGAACTTGAGACCAATCTAAGTTCATTGTCATAGCTCCTTAAAGTTAACAGGTTTCACCAGGGAGAGGCTGAGCTTTGTGTTCAGAATCAAGGTCCCCTGGATTCTGAGGAGAGAGGGAGGGGGCAGAGTTCCCCTTTTCTACTCAGAAAAGAGCCCAGGAAGGCTAGCTCTGGGTGACACGAGGTAAAAGAGACTCTCACCTTGAAGAAGGTCATGGTGGCCCCATCCTTGACAGCACCGTACTCTATTTTGGTCTGCTTGGCCAGGTCATCAGCGGAGTCGATGGGCGACTCCATGCGCTCCACAGTCAGGAAGGCGGCCAGGTTGGCGGTGTAGGAGGAGATGATAATGAGTGTGAAGAACCACCAGATGCCGCCAATGATGCGGGTGGACAGAGCTTTGGGCATCAGTTCAGATCCTGGGAGAACGGGGAAGACACCTTACAATGTGTAGGCCAGGGGTGCCCCAAACCTGGGGTCATGACATTACTGGATACACCCATAGGTGCTGAGACCGTTTCCCCAGATTGGTCCCTCAATATTACCAGAAACTTGACTGAAATGCAAATTCTTGGATCTACCTCAAGACCAAATGAGTAAATAAATGAAGAGAGGGGAAGGGAGGAATGAACACAGTGTACTCAGCCTTCTATGTGAGTCTGATCCAGGCTGGTATTTGATAACGTATGTTCACACGCATATACACGTATGCATGTACACACACACACACACACACAGAGGCACACGATTTCACAGTTCTTCAGCCTCTCTGATGCCTGCCATGGACCGTGGTATAAGGGTCAGAACCTATGGGTTCTGGGTGAAAATCCCATTTCTCAGTTCTCTGGGTGATTTAAGGCCAGACAATTCCCTTGTTCTGGACTCTGCAGAGGATGAAGAATTGTCCTTCCTCTGTCCTAGCCTCACAAAAATACTGCGATACCGCAACGATATAATTTGAAGAGAGACACATCAGAAATACGAGCAGTATACAAATATGAGATTGCTATGAGGCACTTGGCAGGAGAATAAAAATCAACATTTTTGGAAGCTCTTTGCTGAAATATATCACTCTTCCTCCCTGACCTTGGGTGCGGAGCACAATTTAGATGAAACCTTCTAACTGAAGTAATTAACTAGCTGACTTTCAAGAGATTTAAATAGTGAGTGACTCCTGAACTTTCTGGAATATTTGGACCTGCAATCTGAAAGCGTCTGCTTTGATATGGATGACTTTTTTTCTCTTGCTCTCAAAGAAGTCACTCAAGGGAGAGTTTTTCAAATACCTAGGTTTTTTTCCCCCTCCTAATCAAAACCATGCGGGGAATGCATCAGGGCCTGGACTTTGAGGAGCAGCAGGCGGCATTAGAGGAGTTATTACAGCAGCGAAGGGACTTCTAGGTCTTTCTCAACTGTCACCGAACAAAGATGATGGGCAAAGAAGCAAGGTGATGCTCGTTAATAGCGGGGACAGATGGAGGCGCTTCCCATGAAAGCTGCCTGTCGCTTCCCAGGCGCTGGAGCCTATCGGTCAGGGATGGAACAGGTCAGGTCTGCTTCTTCCTCCGCGTTCACAGTGCTTGCAGCCCAGCAGACAGGACAGGCGTGTGATGGGCACCAAGGAGAATGCCCTCCCTCCCTCCCTCCCTCCCTCCCTCCCTCATTCATCTGGAATCTTCCTTCATCTTGCCTCCTGAAGACCAGGGTTCCTGCTGGGTCTTGAGGTATGAAGCCTCACGTGTGGAGGACAAGGTCCTTTGCTTCCTACGGCTTGGGGGCAAGCCTTTACCCACTGAGTCATCTTGCGACACTCTTCCCCAATCTCCCCCACTTCCCCCCACTCCCTCCCCTGCTTTGAGATAAGGTCTTGCTCTGTAGCTCAGGCTTACTTGCCTTGAACTCACATTAACCCTCCAGTCCCAGTCACCCAAATGCTGGAATTACAGATATGAGCTACCATGCTTGGTTGCTTTCTAGACATTTAAGCATCTTCAGACATTCCTAAAAGGCTGAACCCATTCTCATGGCTAGTCAGCTTGGGGCCCTCCCTCTAAGACGGAAGACAATCTTCCTCCAGGGACACTGTCTCTGATGTACACAGGCAGAAGTCCCAGTCTCAGTCAACCTCGTCTAGCCCTGACCTAACAATGTCTTGGAGGTTTCTTAGACTCCTGAGCCATGCACCCTCTTAGCACGGTTATGCAGAGCCTTCTGCCCAGCCTCTCTGCCTCGATGGTACCAACCCCAACTGGCTTTGATCAACTTTGTTCTGCCACAGAGAAGTCACCAGTCAGCCCAGCAGGCAGCATGGTCTCCATCCCAACAACAGTAGAAGGTACTGGGAATGCATCTCACATGACACAGGCCAGGATGGCTGATGGTTTCAGATCCTGAGCTGACGCTGCCTACAACAGTGGAGCAGGCCGTGTATCAGGGGTGAGGGGCACAAACCAGGGGATCAACTCTCTTTCCAGCCTTCTGATAGCTTAATAAGCTCTGAAGCTGCCTCCTGAAGGCAGCTGACTCTAGACAGGCCAAAGGATCTGCTGAAGAGAAAAGCTGCTGTCCTTGGGTGAGAGAGCAGACACGTACCTTGTTGCATCAGGGAGCCCATTCCAAACCAGAAGCTGTTAAGCAGCGTGAAGTTGTTCTCCACCACCTCCGAGCCAGGGTTGCAGGGGTGGGCGTCGTACCACTCGTAAGGGCTGAATCTGCAGGGTAAAGGGAAGCAGTAAGGGCAAGTTGCAGGAGACTACCGCTTAGCAACAAGTACCAGTGTGGAGTACCAACCACTCCAGAGTCCCTTTGCTTATTGTCTGGCTGGAGTGATAGGCAAAGGCCGACTGGAACCAGGTTCCTTCCTGTCCTTTACTGCCCGTGCCCTTTTCTGACTATAAAGTAATTCTGAATCACCTCTTCAACTTAAAAGCGTGTGTGCCCTTCTGCCTCGGGAAGCTGCAAGTCATTATCCGTCTAGGAAAAACTCTCACACAGGAGCATAAAGGAAAGTCCTCGAGGATGTTTATCAACGTGTTGTTTGCAATAGAAAAAAAAAACCCTGAAAATAACCTAAATGTCCTTCAGTAGAGGGATGATTAAAAAGCCATGCCAGAGTCACACCAAAATATCACACAGCTGTTAAAGAGAACAGCATGCATCTAGATGTCCCTAGACAGGGAACCGTTCTCAACACGGTCTATCTAATGAAAAGAAAGTGATCGAAAATGAAAACAATACAATTTCATTTCTGTAGGTTACCTGACATAGCCATACAGCTCTATAGGTAAATATGTATGTGAATGGATACTCAGGGGTCTAGAAGTTTCCCTCTATATTCCATATATATGTTGGGGGGAGGGGCGAGGACAAAAGGAATTTTAGCCAAATCTTTTACTTTATTTGTATGATATGAATCTTTTTTTTTTGAAATGAGAAAGTGCACTTGAATTTCTTGTATAATAAAAGAAGGAAAAGATATTTATTATAAAATATTCAAATAATATACAAGAATACGGCGAGGAAGCATAAGTGCCCCAGAATCCTACCCCACAGAGAGAACAATGTGGGATTTAATTTCAGATTTTTGTGTCTGAGCATATGAACATATGCCTGACAGGAAAAGGTTGCTTAAAGCTGCTACCCCGCACCACCCCCTTCTAAGGAAGAGGAATCCCAACCGAGGGAGGGAAGCCTGGTTGACTGGCTTACAGTTTTGCTTACAAATGAATGAGTTAGTTTGAAGACAAAAGAGAGATGCAAAGAGATAGAGAGACTGGGAAGTCACTGGGTTGGGGCAGCTATGTGTGTGTACTGAGGGCTGAGACAGGGCAGGGTGCAAGAGGCAAAGGAGGCCAGACAAGCCAGGGGATTTTGTTTCAGTTTATAGCATGACGCTCTTTGCAGTACTTGAGTCAGGCCTTTCCCAGCTCCCCTCTCAAGCAGCTGTATGCCACCCACTGTTCCCAGGGCTCAGGTGAAGACAGTTCCGCTTTCAGGAAGCAGATGCCCCATCAGACAGGACATTCCCATGTGAGGCTTCAAACTGAGTTGAGGATTGTCCAAGGGAAAGAGATAGAATGGGTTAGAGACTCGTCAATCCCCAAGGAAAGAGGCCGAGGTTCAGTGGGGCAGGGCTGAGACACATTTGGTGGAGGGATGTACAAGAAAACCTTTGGAGAGCCAAGCACCCAGAGTGGATGTTGTGTGCTGTACTGTGGCAGGGCCTGAGGTGTTTGGAGGGCAAGGCTTGGTGGGCGATTGTGTTCTAGATAGGAGAGTCCTTGTTGCAGGCCCAGAGATGCCAGTTTTAGGGGCACTTGGTACACAATGCCTCCCCACTGAGTCCACACAGATGGGAACTTGGTTCAGGCCCATGTTGGCTCCATGCTAGAAAAGCAATGGACTTTAACAGGCAGAGGCCACAGGCCACTGGAGACACAGTGGAGCGAGGGATGGACTACCTAAGGAGGAATGGCCCACCTTGGGGCTGAAGGAGAAATTATAAAAGATAAGGCAGCACTCTTATAAAATTCACGGAACATCAGCCTCCATCTTCCAGGTAGAAACAATGTTTATGGCTCAGGGAGACCTAGGACTGGTCTGACAGTGGGCCAAATGGTTTTCACTGGGGACCAAGACACCTGGCTCCTGTAGGATCTCTCCTGACTGGAGGGCTAGGGGCAGAAGAAAGATAAGACTTGAGCAGAGCTCAGGGGTCCAGCTATCTGTCTATCTATCTGTATGTCTATCTATCTATCTAATTAAAAATTTGTATTACATTTATTTGTTTATCATATGTGAGTGGTCATGTGTACCATGGCATGCATATAGGGGTCAGAAGATAATTTGCAGGAGTCAGTTCTCTCCTTCTACCATGTGAGACCCTGGGATACAATTCAAGTCTTCAGGTTTGGTGTCCAGTGCACCTTTATTGGCAGAGCCATCTCTTTGGCCCTTGGTCCTACTTTTAGTGTAACATACCCATGCCCACCCACGCCCACGAATGCACACACACACACACACACACATGCACACAGAGCCAGATCAAGACATACACAGAGAAAGAGAGAGAGGGAGAGGGATAGGAAGGAAGGGAGGAAGGGAGGGAGAGAGGGAGGGAGGGAGGGAGGGAAGAGAGAGAGCAAGATATACATATACATATAAAAAAATACCACATCACCCAGGATCCTGTCATAGAAGTTTCTATGTTGAAGCTTGCTGCCCCTTTCCAGATCAGTGCCCCCTGAACCAGCCTGTCCCCTCAAATCACTCAGGTGTGTTTTAACACCACCCTACTGCTGGGCATCGAAACTGACCCAGTTCCCACCGCTGGGGAAAAAAGATCCTGAAGGCACCTCTGTGGTCACCAACACCAAAGGGTATCTGGGTCCTCTGGAATTCTGCTATGAAGACATTTTAGGCTCTAAAGTGTCACTCAGTGGCAAAGCTTTAAGAAGACAAGTTCCCAGAGATGGAGTTGCTAATTCTGACAAACGCAGAAAGGCCTTTTGGTAATGTTTTCAAAGGTTGAGTTTCCCCCAACCCAAGAAAGGTTCACAGCACTGGATGCCCAGTGCAGTGTAGGAAGGGGCTTGAACCTTATAGTGCAGAAGACAAAGGGGCAGAATTGACAATGGCTGGCAAGGGAGGTGCCATGTGCAGTTAACTGGCCCTGCTTCTCTGTCCAGCCTAAGCCAGCAGGTCCCCAGTGGTACCCCATGGAGCATCTGCGTGTACTGCAGTTCACTGTTCCCTAATGCCCAATACTGTGTTTAATTTCAAATGGGACCCTGCGAAGGAAAGATTTGTGACTTTGGGTATTGATGTAACTTCTCTGAGCCTTGGTTTCTGCTTCTGCAACAGGGGGATAGTTCTCCCCACCTTATAGGACTATTGTAAAGGGCAGACATGATGGCTAAGTTGTCCTGCGTGTTTCATGGGGTGACCCATGTTCTTAGATGCCTTTTTCAGTTCTGTGGCCCAGACTTTCATATCTCTCCTGCCTGTGCAGGTACCCCATGGCATCCTAGTCAATGCAGAAAACCCCATTTTCCCTGAGCATCCCAGACTAGCCTTGGGAGGGGAGCTACTATCTTCCTAGCCAGTAAGGAGAGTCTCTAGAAACATACCCAGATGCCTTCAGTGGATGGATGGGCCATATATCTTGGGGGGCGGGGAGGGAGAACGACACACATCAAACAGACAGAACTAAGGCTGGAAAGGCTCCCGTCTTGGAGGGGTGTGTGGCTGAGAGGCCACTGGAGCTTCAAGAAAATTACGCTGAGAGCGCAAGAAAGCAGCTCTGCTTTCAAAGGCTTGTTAGACCATTAGTGAAGAGAGGGTGATGAAGGCCTCACTGTGACGGCTCGCTGCTGACTGGGCTGAGCAGGCAGGGGAGCTGTAGCAGCACCCGGGCGCTGCAGCAAAGGCCTGGGAGGCTGGGTGATTTCGCCTCGCGCACTTTTCCTTTGGTCTCTCTCTGTGTGGGAGGAGGCAGAGAGTGAAGGGAGCAGAGGAAAAGGGGGCTTTCAAAGGACGCTCTAGAGGAAAAAAAAAGGCGAAACACCAGGTCCTTGGATCTCAAATTGCCTCTCCAGAGAAGCTTCTCTTTACACCTTGTTAGGCTTTAGAGCAAAGAGGACCCAGGGCAAGGATGGGGTCTGGAGGGAGGAGTGGGAGCTTTGCTGGGAGGAGCCAAGAGCTTGAGGAGAGGACCAAGGAGTGGCCAGAGACACAGACAAAACCTCAGTGAAACTAAGTGCATATCCTGGATGTGTCCCTTAGTGCTCGTATGGCCTCAGCAGGTCTCAGGTGTCTCTAAGGGATGCTTTCAGAGAAAATGGAAGGGTGTCAAGATTTAGACCAGGGTGCTTGACAAATACCGGATACTCGATAAACATGGGCAGAACCCTCTTCCCTAATGACCCACTTCCCACAACCACTATTGAGCATGTACTTTTCCTCTTTCTAATGAATAATGCAATGGGTAGGCACAGCGCAAGCGAGGATTCCAAGCAGGTGGCGCATGTGTGAACGAGGCAGTGCGTAAGCACAGATCCCAGGCACGCTTGCCAGCGTACCAAGTTTCTGCATGTGGCATGTGCATAGCTGGTGGGGACTGGTTCTTCTGCTGTGTGGATGGCTTAGATACAATTTGTTTTCCATGGTTTAAGCTACCCACTAAGGCCACGCAGTAGATTTGGATCTGGTCTGCTATCCGGTGCTATCAGGTGGTGCCTTCCTGAGCACAGAATAGACTCCAAGTCTATTCTGGGAAAGAGCATGCAATTACCATATCTCAGTGTCACTGGCAGGGACCAGAAGGAGGACTGGGTGATTCAAGCCCAAGGGGAGGGGCAGCAAACATTCTTCAGGTACAAAGGATCTGAGCTGCGAGGGGATGGGATGGCGGTGGGGAAATATCAGGAACCATAGTAATCCAAACCTTGGGCCTTCGGAGCCAAAGAGGGCTTGCCTAGGCTTCCTATGCTTTCCAGCTTGGATCAGAGCTTTGGCCAAGGAACAGCCTTACCTGGCGATGACGAAGAGGACACAGCTGACACCCAGGTAGGCGAGGAGCACGTACATCCAGATGTCCGGGGACAGGGGGTTGAGGAAGGAGAAGACACTGGGGTTGGTGCCATTGGGCTTGCGATATAAGATGCTCACTCCAAGGGTCATGAAAGGCTTAGAGAAGTCAATGGCCTTCTCTCGGACATGGGTGATGGTCAGGGGAGCCACAGCCAGATCTGCTTTCTGTGAAGAGACCATAGACAGACAGAGAGACAGGCGATGAGCAAAGCCTTGGCTTGGAGGTGTTGGAGAACCCACTCGTGGACCATGGGCTGAGATGGTGCCAGAAGCCTTAGTCCAAGGTCATTTAACTACTCCTGTGTGTGTGCACATGTGCGTGCATGTGCAGAAGCATGGCAATGTATGTGTAAGTGTGGAGGCCAGAGGACAACCTTGGGTTCCATTTCTCAGTTGCAATTGACCTTGTTTTTTGATTGTGAGCCTTAGCCTTTAAGTGAGTTCCTGCCTCTGGACTCACCAGTAGGCTAGGCTGACTGGCAACCAAAATCCAGGAATCAGCTTCTGCCTCCTCAACACTGGGATCTTTAAGTGTGTGCCACCACACCAGACCTTTCCTCTGACACTGGTTTTGGGGACAGAACACAGGTCCTTAACTGAACTGTATCTCCAACCCACTTCTTTGCAGTTCAATGTCCACACTGACTGAGCCCTCATAGCTGGGCCATGCTAAGAGTGTGGGGGCAAACAAGGATGACATACATCAGTACAGGTCAATGTAAGCTTTGTTCTCCAGGAGCTGATGGCTTTGGAGGAGAGGCTGTGGCAAAAAACAGACGGGTAATGGAAACCCATGAGGCCTCCAGATGGTGCTGCGTCAAAAGAACGCAGCTCAGCTGTCAGCAGCTAGGACACGAGGAGCACACAGGACACGAGGAGCACGCAGGACACGGGGAGCGCGCAGGACACGGGGAGCGCGCAGGACACGGGGAGCGCGCAGGACACGGGGAGCGCGCAGGACACGGGGAGCGCGCAGGACACGGGGAGCACGCAGGACACGAGGAGCACACAGGACACAGGGAGCACGCAGGACACGAGGAGCACGCAGGACACGAGGAGCACGCACACGAAGTCCACAGGTTATTCCACCTAGCTCCCTCCCCCTCTCAATCCCTTCTTGAGCACTTCAGCCCACTCAGGACGGTCATTAGGTCCCAAAACCTACTCAAAAGCTAGTCAGACAAGATAGTGCCCTCCTTGGAAGCTGGGGCCTGGTGCCCTGTGGGGATGGCTCAGGTGGTAACATGCTTGCCTCGAAAGCATGAGAACCTGTGTCTGGATCCCTAACGCTCATAGAAAGAGCAGCTCATAATCGAAGGGCTCGGGTTACAGACCCTAGAGCTCTTTAGCCAGCTCCAGGTTTGAAGAGAGCTCCTGTCTAGTAAAGTAAGGGAGAGAGCTACTTAAGAAAATGGATGCTGATTCATGTGTGTATCAACACACACACACTCACACACACACACACACACACACCACCATCCTCCTCCTCCTCCTCCTCATCATCATCATCCTTAGAGTGTGTGGGTGGACAAGAAACTGAGGGGGTAAGTCCAAGGCCTTGTTAGCAGGGTTAACATGGAAGCAGGAGAGGGAAATTTAGAGATGATATTTGTTAATATAGGTCATTGCATCACAAATTTAAAGAGATGTTCTTAAATTAGGTCTGAGGTTTTCATGATTAATAATTTAAAAAAAAAATCCTCCCCCGTCCCCTGCATCTTATCGGCAGCTCCCTTGACCTGAGGCCCCACTAAGCATGGTGTCGTCCCTATGCCTGTTTCTTCACATGGCCCACAGTGCCTTCTCTCTCTGTCTGATTCTTCCCGCCGTTCTCGCTATTTCACACATGCTCCCTCCTCGAGAGCCTCCCTGGCGGTCTTCAATTCCTGGTTCTCGTGAAGCTCCCTTTTTCTCAAGGCAAGGTCGGCCCTGCTCAGCGCGCACGGCTACCTGTCAGCAGGCATGCAGCTTACAGACTCCGGTTCCTGGCATGCTGGGGCCGTGGCTGACCCACTGTCCCTTCCTCCTCCCAAAGCTCCCTCTGAGGCTCTGCAATATTTATCAGTGCTTTCCTGGAAAAGGCTGCCTCTTAGGCTTCTGTGGGTATTTGTGTCACAAATTGAGAAACAAATTATTACTTCCCTTCCTTACATGGCCACAACTGAAAGGATGAGAGATCCTGAAGGCCATTACCGATGACCCTTTGTCAGGACGGAGCATGCTTTGGAAAGACCAAGGTAATGCCTCCAAGCAGTCACGTGCTGTCTTGACCAGCCCATCCACCCACCGACTCATCTATTTATCCATCCACCCACTACCCCTCTATCCATCCTCCCATCTACCCATCTACTTACCCCCATTAGGCCCCCCATCTCTTCATCCATTATCTATCCATCCTTCCAGCCACCCACAACCAACTTATCCTCCATCCATCTATTTATACCATAACATCCATCAGTCCATCCACCTACCTGCCCACCCATATTCCTACCGACCTGCTATTTTATGAGATCCACCAGGAACTAGAGAGACATCTGTCACTATCAGACATGGGTTTTACCATCATGACTCTTAAGGTATAGTAGGGGACATGGGTTTCAATTTAAAGTGTTTAACAAATCAGCACTAACTTAGACTCTACTTATCTCAGAACAGGAATAAGTACGTCAATAGAAATCACATCAGCAGATAAGGGTTGATACATGTGAAACTACAGTCTAGACCACTCTGTGAATACCACACACAGGCTTGGGTGACCTTGGAGATACTCTGATATTGCTATCCTCAGTGTTTACCCTTCTCACTTTACTTCCCAGCATGGATACTCGGGGCCCAAAGATTTGGTGAACTTCAAGACCCAGGAAAATGCTAGCAAGGTGGCCCATGGGATAAAAGGCATCTGCCACCAAGATTGATGGTCACCTGAGTTAGATCTTGGAACCTATATGGTGGGAAAGAGCCAACTCCCACAAGTTCTCCTCTAACCTCTAGACATGGGACATGGCATGTATACATGAACCTGTACCCGCATGCACATATTAAAACCATAAAATAAAGGGATGTATTAATGGGAAACAAACCAACTTCATGGAACACAGGGAGGAGAAGCATGGGAAAGGCTCATTACATTGAAACCTTTCATAGAATTTTTTTTTTGAGGATGTGAGTTAGAATGTGCCTGGCTTTATAGGCACAGAAAAGAGGCACAGGGCCACTGTCCTAGCTCCCAGATGTCTCTCAGTTCAAGGTTTGAACAAATGGACAAGGGGTGTGGTACAGGGAGGGATGCTCAGGGACAGTGAAAACTGTCTAATACACACTTGATCAAGACGTACTGTGCCCAGATGAGATACAGGAATGAACCAGAGACCTGGTCCAGTGATGCCCCTGCTTTAGGTGTAGACATGATTCCTGGGTAGCACAGGAGCTGAGGAGAGCACCCTGAAGGACTCCTTCAGTCCTGAATCTCCTGCAGTGATGGTGTGAGAGAGATCTGGTGGTCCTTTGATTGTAGATCTCTGCCTTCCCTAGCCAAGTCCCTTCAGAGTATACTGTATTGGGAGGCTCTGTTTGACACCAAAGGTAGAATGCACTTGGACTCTGGCTGGTCTCTGGGTTTGCAGTGGCTTCTTGGATAGAACCCCCAAGTCCATAGTGGGGGATCCTCCTTGGACTTTGACAGGCAGCCACATGAGATCAATGCTTATTCCACAAGAATGTCCTGGGAGCTGGTGAGGAAGCCAGCCGCAGGCCCCAGTGCAGTCTTTCTTGAGGCCTTCAGAACATCCCTTCCACTATTCCTGCTTTCTGGCTCTAATGGGGTTGGGCAACAGCAATGTCTACGGCAGTCCGTGCCTACGGCGGCGAGGTAATTGGCCAACGTGACCTTCTCTAGTAGGAGTTCAGATGAGTGTTCTCCCTTGGGCTTCAGGGAGGCTGGTATTCTCCACTTCATTTTTGGCTTAGGCAGAAAATACTATATTTCACTGTTGGTAACGATTTCCCCGAAAAAGGCATTATTTTGTCCAACTTCCCTTGAAAGATTGGAACAGATGTCAAGCCTTCGCGGTTTTGGTTCATTACTCAGAATGAAAGGCCCAGTCTTGGCGGCTCTTCCCACTCACGCATACTTCTTCCAGTGTGATTCGTGAAATCACAGGCTGTCAGAGCTGGACGACAGATCTTCAGGAACATCTGCTCCAACCCCACACTTTATTACAGGGGGAAACTGAGGCTTGGAGAAGCTGTTGATCCTTTGTTCTCATGTTACAAAAAATCATGACCTTGAAGAAAATCAAACCGCTGACCTGTCCCCACATCTTCAGTCTTATAGATGATATTTTTCCTTTCCTGTCTCACTAAGGACTTGTCTGTACATCTTCTAAATGTCTAGACCAGTCAGCATGCCTCTGAGGACATTGTTTTACCCTATAAGTAGTTTTCCACTTGCCGAGATTTTATTGGGATGTACCCACTCTAGTCCTGCTCGGAGTCCCCTCCACACATGAAGCCATTTGATCTGGTCTTCTTGGTTCCAGCCCCAGATCTCAAACTGATGACGGGAAGTATTTACCAACTCCAGCTATGTATTTTGGCCCCTCATATCCAATTATCTCCATGGTAGCCTGGACCCTGAACTTGTTCCCAAAATAAAGCTCGAACCACTTCCTACCAGAACGGGATGGATCTTAGTTCTGGCAACTTGTCACAAATCAGTCTTCTGGCCTTCTTTTTGGCCAAAAAGTCTTCTTTGGAGACTAAGATCTAGGCCCTGGCCCCAGCTCACTCCTTGGTTTTGTTGGCACTTCCTGTTGGATTCTCCAGTATGGTCACCGCTGGATTCGATCTCTCTCCTCTGCCTCATGCTGAGAGGGAACCCCCAGAGTGCCCACCTGCCCAGACAGTGAACTGTTATATTAAAATAGCATGAACTTCCATCATTACAGGATGCTGCCTACAGGCCAAGCACCGCTAAATGCCTCATGAATTCCTCCCTAGAGCCCCAGAAGGCAGCAGTCATTGCTACATTTTAGATGAAGGATTGGTGGCTGGAACAGGCAGGAATGCTTGTTCAAGCTGGTGAGTGGCCAAGCCAGGTCTAGTACTCAATTCACCATGACCTTAAAATCCAACATGGTGTTGTACCAGTCAAGTATCATGGGGAGATGTGACAGAGGCAGGTCTCCTTAATCACATTCCAGTTCTGTAACTGTGATCTAATTTGGAATAAGGTCTTGCAGATAATATTCTTATAGAACAAAGTCACCAAGGTAAGATGGCATCATACTGAATTAGGGTGGTCCCCTCTCAACAATTGGTGCCCTTATAGAAGACACAAATATACAGAGAAGAGCGTGTGACAATGGGGACAGAAATGAGGACAAGGCAGGCACAAAGCCAAGAAGCACCAAGGGATGCTGGCCACATCAGAACCTGGGAGGATGGAGTCTGCTCTCCCTCAGAACCTCTGAAAGGAAGCAATGCTATTGACACAGTGATTTCTCATTTCTGCCTAAGGAGACAACACGTTTCTGTGTTTTGAAGGCACCTGGTTTGCTACCACTTATTAGAGCAGCCCAAGAGAACTCACACACTTGTCACATAGACCCTGTGTTGGATGAAGAGATTCCTTCTACCATCTTCTTTTGGCCCTGCTGACTGTGGCCCCTGGGTTCCGTTCTGAGCCTTGTGCTACATTCCCATACACATGAATGTCACCTTGGCTTCTGACCACACCTATCACCCGGGCTTTGCTGAGATTTCTTTTGTAGCATTTGATGGGGTTTGGAGTTCTACAGCCATCCAGATCCCTCTTCTGCCTCTATGGTGCCCAAGAAAACAAGCCACATTCTCGACAATCATGAAGCAACTTGACTCATCCCAGGAGCTCTGCCTTCTGGATCCCTCCCATGTCTCTAATATTGGGTGTTATAGCTTGGATAAAAAGTGTCCCCCAAAAGGTTCGTATGTTGAAGACTTGTCTCAAGTTGGTGAATCTAGTCATTGGGGTCCCTCGTGACTGGATACTGAGTGACTTGATCTTATTAATCCACTGATAGACTTACACTTTAAATGTATTATTGAAAGGGGAAGCTTCACTGTGGGAAGTAGGTCACTGGGATGTGCGTGTCTATAAAGAGTATTTTGTCTCTGTTTATCAGAAGCCAGGAAGCTACATGCCTCTGCCTCATGCTCCTGTTGTCATGATGCCTTTCCTGCTTCACCACGGGGCAGTAGGGCAAGCTGAGGCAAGCTGCTGGACTCTGAAACTGTGAGCCAACACTAATCCTCTACTTAGGTGTTTTTCTCAGACACTTGTCATGTAAGCGTGAGGACTTGAGTTTGGATCCCCAGAGCCCTCAGACTTGGCAGCCTACATTTGCACAAGAGATAGGAGGGAGAGATCGGAGAACTCTGGGAAGTTCATGGTCCAGCTTGGGGTATTCAGCAGTGTACAAGAGACTCTGTCTCCAACAAAATGGAAGGTGAGGACCAGCATCTAAGGTTGTCATCTGACCCCCACGTGTATACCAATAGCATGAGCGTGACAGCACTCATGCACACACACACACACACACACACACACACACACACACACACACACGTCCACATACATACAATTTTTTTAAAAATGTATTTCTGTTTATCAGTGATAAAAATTCACTGAGTCACACAGGAGCATCCTCAGCTTCTGCACTTCCCCCTGACTGCTGTTTCTCTACCTAGATGCTTTCCATCCAAGCTGAGAAAACAGGGTACCTCACGCAGAGTCAGGGTAGCGACCTGACAAAGCATCATCTGGGCCTCTCACATCTGAACAGACCCAGACAGGTGTGAGTAACATCCCAAGTACCAGCTGCCAGAGCCGCCTCTACGATTCACCTCCGGAGCTGCGTCAGCCTTGACGGCTGACTGAGCAATGATGTGTGTGCCTTTCCCAGGTCTGGAGAAAGGCCCCATTCCTGCTTCCCTGAAGGCTCCATACTGTGCCAGTGTCTATCAGGAAGATTGGCAGGTCCAGACTGCCCCAGTCACTGGAATCCAGGATAGATGACCCATCTTCTGTCACTTTGAGTCCTCTCCCCAAATTCCTAATAGTGGTATTAACCCAGATGGGTGGGACCTGTCCTAACAGAGCCGCCGGGGGCTGGAGCTGGGACCCCTCTTTTTGAAGTAGGCCAGATCCCCATCATACTCCCTACAGAGCTCACTCTTCCCCGCATTGCTCTGTGCTTCTCTGATCACAACAGAATTTTTCTCTACAAGCTATTGTTTAATCTCTGCCTTCTCTGTCAGTATATAAACTCCAGGAGGGCGAGGATGAAGCTTGTTCCCCTCACTGAAGTACCTCTCAGGATTAGGGCAAAGCCTGACATAAAGAGGAGCCTGCAGGAAATGTTGTTGAAAAAACAAACATTAGGATATCCACCCAAACGGACCACCTGAGTTTGATCCCCAGGGCCCACACAGTAGAAGAAAACTGACTCCCATAAGTTGTCATGTGACCTTTATATATTGCTGTGGTGTGCGACACACACACACACACACACACACACACACACACACACACACACGGGCGCATATCCTGATCCTGGTCTCAGTTTCCCAACTCTACATGCATAGTTTTCTTGAAGTCAAATTAACTCTGACCGTTTGACCTACGTCTTCCCAGAGAAGGAACTGCCGCCTATGTTGGCCCTGATGGGTCAATCTACAAAACTGTTCCTCTCCCTTGATCACTCAATGGATCCCAGCACAGTTTCCACCTGGCCTCAGGCTCACCTTGGGGAGGTCAGTTCTTTAGAGCTCCCTGTCACTGCCTGGGGGCAAACTGGCTGTTGCTGTCCCTGTTGTCTCTTTTTCCTGCTCAGACTTGACCCTGTCCCTCAGTGAGGCAAATCTCCATCTCGACTTGCTTTGAAGTGTGTACCCTGGCTCAGGGCTGGGAACAGGCTTGGATAGAACCTTTTCTGGGCTTGAAACAGGGCATGGGACTCAGACACATGGGCCAGAAGCAAGGTCTGGTTCAGGGGAGAGGAGAGACAGCACACAATCCAAGCAGTAAGGGTGTGTCTCTGTCATCGGCTATCCCTGTCACAGCTGCAGACTTGGGGCGGGGGGGGGGTGTGTGGCGGGGCCAGGGCTCATAGCTCTGTGGCCATGACTTCTGCAGAGTATATCTTCCTGAGCCCCGTGTTTCTTCACCATATTCATTACCACAGTCTGCACACTAGGGACCAGAAATGACCTCATGCCCTCCTTGGGTTAACTGCCGCTGACCAAGGGGACAGCAATGACATCCTTCTGCCTTGCATGAGTCTCTCAGACCTTCTTCTAGGGCAGTAGTTCTCAACTTCTGGGTCTCAATCCCTTTGGCAAATCTCTGTCTCCAAAAGTGTTTATATTACAGTTCGTAACAGTAGCAAAACAACAGTTATGAAGTAGTAACAAAAATAATCTTATGGTGGGGGGTCAGTGTAACATGAGGAACTGTATTAAAGGGTTGCAGCTAAAGGTTGGGGGAACCACTGCTCTCAGGCTTTCTGGGGTGGGTCACAGGAAGTCCCCACTCTCTCAATCCTCAGGATCTGTCTAGACCTGTCTAGAAATCAGAGAAGCTCTCCTGACCTTCCGTATTTTCAGCATCATCCTGGCTGGAGACTCAACCCAATCTCCTGCTTAGATGAACTTACTGTGGCTGGAGACACACATCTGCTATCAGTTAATTTCCAATGCTAGAATGCAACATCCCCAGGCTTGGGGGGGGGACCTTACCTGTGTTTACTCCTGTAGCCACAGAACAGAGCATGAGGCCTTGAGGGATAGATTTACTGAATTGCCTGACCACTGTGAACACTGGAAGGCTCTAAAGATGCC
This sequence comes from Tokudaia tokunoshimensis, assembly GCA_036184795.1. Taxonomy (NCBI): domain Eukaryota; kingdom Metazoa; phylum Chordata; class Mammalia; order Rodentia; family Muridae; genus Tokudaia; species Tokudaia tokunoshimensis. The sequence goes on along the minus strand of BTHU01000005.1, from coordinate 109,109,516 downwards.
ACCCAGCAAGACCCTCTTCGGAATGATGCTCTCAGAAGTGCACTGAGCACGGATGGTGTCTTCGGTGACACCCTGAGCCAGCTGACAACGTTGACAGTGACCGGCATTCTGAACAGTTCACATAAATCTGACTAGATGGGGGGACAGGTATTGGGAAATCCCCAAATGTCAACTGTCAGGTCCTCCCTCTGTGGTATATGTACAAGCCTCCTAGGCTGAGAGCTCCTGACAGTTTGACAGTGGTCTCTCCTATGCCTGAGACAGCTCTGTGACTCCCCAAGCCCCTGTGCCTGACTCTGAGGATGGCTAGCTGGGCAGGTTTTCCTGTCTCATGATACACATCCTGTACCTAAAGGATCCTAAAAGAACCCTTTCTCATTCCCTCACGTGCACAGGGTGGAGATCTCCAGGCCTTCCGATCTGCCTGCACTGAGGACCACCATGCACTCGGCTAGAGCCTCAGCCAGACCCTGGCTGTGGGAGACTTCAGCAACCTTGGTTGTGGCCACCCCAGTAAACACCCTATGTAAGCCTGAACACCCCTTCCTTCTCCAAGTCATAGACAAACCTGAGCCACTATCCCTGTTTAAGTTCCCTCCAGGCACCCCCATCTTCTTTTTGCCCCAGTGGCTAAAGCCCTGATGGTATTTTGCTTGTCTCATCCATTGTTTCTTTCTGGCTTGGTCACACCTGCACCTAACCCTACCGCCCATCACTGCCGGCCTGTTGTTCGTTAGGGCTGGGTTCAGACACCCTCATACACCAATCTCATGCAGTTATGGTCTAGAAGCATCTAACCCCAGCTCTGGGGCTCTGGTGACAACTGCTGCAAGGTCCTGGATAGTTCCCATGCCTGCCAAGTTTAGCCAAGCTGCACAAAAGCCTAAGCCTACCCCCGCCTGTCCTTCCCACATGGGATGGTCCTAAGATACTATAGGGCTTTTCTATGATACAGAGTCCCAGACTGATTCACTTGTCAATTGGCTGGTTGAGATTGTCAATTTGACACAATCTAGAATCACCCAGAAGACAAACCTCTAGGCATCTCTGGGAGGAAGTTTCTAGAGAGGGTTCTTTGAGGTGGGAAGACCTGCCCTGAGTATGGGCAGTGCCATCCTGTGGGGCCCTGGAATGAACGAAAGGGAGACAGTGGGCTGAGCACCAAGCACTCATTTCTCCTGCCTCTTGAGTGTGTGTACAACGAGACCAGCTGCCTCCGGCTCCTGATGCCATGCCTTTCCTGCCACGGCGGACTATACCTACAAACTTTAAGCCCAAACCTCACCTTGAAGGCTCTTTAGTCACGTGTCTTGGGACAGAGATGAGAACAATAACTAATTCAGTCTCACAGTTTTAGCTTCTCTTGCCTGACTCTGTCTTCCCCAATGTCACCCTCCTTAGAGAAGCCATGACAAGCTTCTGTGTGGCCCTACACTCTATGAGCCCAAGGTGACAGTGGTACTCAAGATCTTTGGGCTGGATGAACAGGCCCATGATGCCCTGTTGGGGAGCTTGCCTGTTCCAGTCACTAGACCTGTTTCCTTGACCACCTTTTTAAGACCATGACGCTCTCATGTGCCTGGTCCTCTCTAGCACTTGGTTGTCTGATCCCTTTGGCAAGCCTCTCCCTAAGCTGAGTTCTAGAGCTGATAGTTATGCAGGGAATCTCAGTGGGACACTCTGTCCTTTCTGCCTCCCCTGTCTGCCTGCCTAACTGGTCATCTACAGATTTACTCTGATAGCCTCTTGATCTTTCCCAACACTCTTCAAGTCTAGATCTGGGCACTCTGTTGCCCTGACAACAGTCCACTTCTGTAGCCATCTGCTTCCCCTGCCCTAACTGCCCTGCTCCTGAAGCAGCCTGACCTGACTTGGGAGAACTCCCAGCATGCCTTGTGTCCAAGTGTATCAGCCCAAGTGTACCTACCTGAATGAGGTAGATTGGGCAGAGCTTCTTCTGGATACAAGACCAGGGTTTGGGTTTCAACACTCGTGCGTGTAGGCCAGAGTGAGGATGACTTATGGTAGGAAAACAATGGCCCTAGTAAATGATGGGGTCACATCTGACTTCACCAGACTTTCCTCACGCACATTTTGGATGTGAAGGTGAGTCTCGGCCCACAGCCATGTCTCTGGACAGGGTGAGCCGTCCATGCCCATTATGAGTCTCTCGCTCACCAGTGCCTGCTCTGCGTCCAAGTGCTGGACAACGGCCAAGTTAAGTGCATCAGAGACTCCCTGTCTAGAAGAAGAGTCAAGCAGAAGGTGCAGTCCTTCCAGGCCGTGTCGCTTTCCCTGGCTATGCTCTGTGATAGGAGAGTAGAGGGGATGTCTAGGCATTGCTATTTCTTCACAAAGGGAGGGTGACACATCAAGGCTACCCATCCCCGTTCTTTGTCTCCTATCTTGGTGCAAGCTTATCTAGAAACCAGGGGGACCTCTATGCTACACATTCCAGACATGAGCCTGGTCCCACTGACCTCTTACTCACTCTGTTGGCTCTCCTCCTTGCCAGGTTAGGCATCCTGGGCAGTCTTCCCCTTCATCCTCATCTGCCTCCCTCCTCATCCTATGGCTAGCCACCTGCTAAAAGTGGGGTCCTAACATGCCTCAGGTGACTTTTCCCGAAGATCTGTAACTTGGGTGTGTGTGGGGGTGGGGAGGATCAGCATCTCCCCTGAGGTCCATGTTAAAATCCACTGCCTGGTCCTTCATCTCAGCCTTCCTCCACCCCTCCATTCACCAAGCACCAGTCCGCAGCCTTCATGTCTCCTGGATGGGCTTCCACTTCCTTCCTTTCCCACTGTCCCTCCCCTCTCCTCCAGGCCTCTTAGCCACATGTGCAGGCTGGCTCCAGTTTGACTCAAGAATGGAGTAATTTTCCTCTAGAGCCAGGTTGATGTCACCCCCACCCCCAGCTCCCTTGATATCACCCCCCGGCCCCGCATCTTCCAGTGGTGCCCTGTAGCTCTCAATATTAACACTAAATGACTTGCCTGGGCACGCAGCTCAGTGATAGAACACTTGCCTAGCATGTGTAAAGACTCAGGATCCACTCCCAAAATGAAAACAACAACAACAACATAGCCCCTCAGTTCTCACCCAAGACTCAAGGCTCTCTTGTCTCCCTCTCCACCTGTGGCCCTCCGCTGGCTTCTCCTTTTGGGTCTTTTCCTTCTCGCTCCCTAAGTAGGCCCCTGGGTACTAGTACCAGGACATGAAGCTCTAGCTGGCAGGCCAGTGTTCCAAGGAAGGTGGTACTTTAGCGTGTGCCTCAGTTCCCTGGGAGTTGGATGAATGTGTGTCAGCCTCCAAGGCCGTCTGCTTAGAGTCAGCTAGGGAAGGTCCTGGACCCCTAGGTCCTAGCTTGCATCTTGTCTAGCAGGAAGACTGTGGCTGGAGGGTTACTTCTCTCGCTGGCACCGTGTCTGAGCAGACACGTGATAGGGAGAGGGGAGGCTGCACATGGCGCCAGTCGCACTGAGTAGGCCGCCACACACACACACACACACACACACACACACACACACACACACGCACACGGATGCTCACTGACGCTGAACCAAGCCTAAGGCTCTGCTTTCATTTGCAGAGGCTGGAGGCCTCTTCTCCAGTGAGCTGAAATGAGCTCAACCTGGAATCTGAATGCTGTTTCCATCGGATTCTCGAGTTTGTCAGAACTCGTGGGAGGATTGAAGGCAGAGAGGTGAGTAGAGGAGTGAAGCCTGAGAGGGGATGAGGGGGAGCAGGCAGCAGGGACGGATCGAGGTCAGAAGACACACGCAGTTCAATCACATTTGCCGCTGTGCCTTAAAGGCAACTTGGGAAGGTGGGTGTGTCTGCAGGAGGGGCTTGCATCCTCCAGGTGCCGGCCTCCCACAGCGCTGGGATGAAGGGCAGCGGAGTGTCAGGGAGGGATGGTTTAAGTCCTCCTGGTTGGAGGGTCTGCCCAGGACCTCCACATGGACCTGCGGGGCGGGGCAGACACTTCCAGAGGTGGGAATCCATCATCTTTACGCCTCTGTTCGGATCCCTAATAAGGAAGTACTAATATCGCCAAGTCTTTACCACGCTCTCTATGAGCTAGTGAAAAGACTAATTATCTGACACTAATAAATGGTTATGATGTTATTAAAAAATGACACCAAGCTAGGATTAACAGGCTCATCAATCGTAGTGAATCAGGTTTAACAAGGTCCCCTGCCTGTCCCACCCTGCCTGCCGGCCTTGATGGGTACCGGGTCTCCAAAGCCCTGCCCAGCAGGTCAGAGGCTGTGGATGAGGCTCCCTGGGCTTCCCCAGCAGAGGGGTGCTGAGGGTCTGGCTGCTGCTGCTTTCTTTCTCATCATGCCCCTTTAGAAAGTCTGCTCTTCATAGTCTGTGGTGGCCTGACTGCTCCACCCCTTCCGCGTGTGGTGTTGGCTTTCCATCTTACAGGATCTCTGTCTTCTCCCCTCCCAAGCCCTGTGCGAATGCCAGGCTTCAGAGTCCCGCTCACAAGGCTTGGGGGAGCCGGTAAAGAGGAGGTGTATCAGGTCCTGCTGGCTCATTTCCATAATAATTACAGTTATTACTAATAACAGTGACAATGCGGGGCCTCCCATTTACATGGAAGCCTGTAGCTCGGAAGCCCCTTCCCATCCATTGTCTTCTTCCCGCCTCACAGTGGGCAGAAGGAAGTGGAGACAGTTATCATCTTTCTCACTGTGGAGGCAGGAAACCGGAGCTTGGGGGTCACGAAAGGACTCCTGAACCCTCCCCCCCCTCCACACACACACTCTCCGAGGATAAAAATAAGAACAATGTCATTAAGGACTGATGCTTTGTCAGCGACAGCAAGCACACCTGTTAACACAGCACCCCTGAGACACAAGTTCTGTCCATGTCATCCCCCTTCACAGGCGAGGGGACAGACGCATTCACAAACTGCCCAGGGACACACAGCCACCAAGTGTCAGCCTCAGTGCCGGTTCTTCAGCGTTTCTCTCTCCCGCTTCCATACAAACCATGTCTGACACGGTAGACCCATGTCAGGCCAGGGACATAGGTCTACCATGGCAGACTCCGAGTGACTCTTGTGCCTCAACTCCCCCCCCCCCCCACCACATGCCTCTGAGGTCTCCATATGGTGCCTTCACCAATGTCCATCAGTGACCGAAGCCCGGTGAGACTGCCCCTACCTGGAGAGTCAGAGCAGCGAGGAGCCCAGAGACTGACTGGGATTATGGCGCATTGCAGACTGTCAGCCATGAATGCGCCTCCAGCCCAGCTCTGGGATAGTGTGGCCTCTCCTCTAGAGAGGAAAGCTCAGGTCCACTTAGGTACAGAGTCTTAAAAGACTCTCTGGCTTTGCATCCGGCCCACCAGTCGATATCTGAGGCCTGGCTCCTATCTCCCTGCTGCCTCAGTTTCTGCAACAGCATCAGTGGATGGGCAAGGTCTGAGGGTCCATGGTAGATCTGGTCCTTACCTCCTTTAGTTGCAGGCAGGATTTCTTTCAGATAGATATTACTTCTGTACTGCTGAGGACCCTGAGACGGAGGTGGGGAATATTTCATCTACGCCCCATGAGCCTGACAAATAGTATCTGCCTATAGTCCCACACCTTCTTTAGCAGCCTCAGTAGTTACTCACTAAGCCTATAGTCAAAGAGAAGATGTGGGGCTCTCTCTCTCTCTCTCTCTCTCTCTCTCTCTCTCTCTCTCTCTCTCTCTCTCTCTCTCTCTCTCTGTGTGTGTGTGTGTGTGTGTGTTTGTACTGAAGAACTTCCCAGGTCACATCTCTGTTAAACCTAAACTTAAAAGCTGGTTCTTGAGCCTCAGATCTGCTGGTCCTGAGCCTGAACTTCTCAAGATGGAGAGTGTGTTTGCTGTTAGCATCACATGAGTACCTGTGGCCCTGTGACCCTGCCCCAGTGCTCCTGGAGTGGGTCCTGAGGTGGGCGGTGACGGGCACATTTCACTGAGGAGGAAGATGCTCAGCTAGGTGACTTGAGACTGCACTCATAGCTGAGGGTCCGATTCCTTTCTTGGCCTGTGATTTCCTTGTCTTTTTCCTCACAGTCTACAAGCCCTAGGCTCCTGTCTTGGGCCTCTCTACCTTCACCCTGCCTGCATGACTCCCCAAGTCTTCCTCCTCCAGGCAGAGCGAGAGGTTCTTGGTGCTGCCCAGTATAGTCTTACTACCCCCTTCATGAGAGCCCCAAGCCCACTCCTTGAGTCATCTGTCGAAGCAATGAACCCACAGTGACTAGAGGAGTGACAGATCAGTTTGTGTGTCCCAGAGTTGGGTGGTATGTTTGCTTAGGTTCCTCAATCCCAGGGCTGGGATATCCTTCAAGGAGCAAAAGGCTGAATCCTCCCCACAGCAAGCTCACCACAGATGCCTTGGGAAGGCCCATCACCAGAGGGGCCAATTTGTGTACATAGTGGGAATGTTGGGAAGTGGACAGTCTAGGCCAGGCAGACCCAGCAGAGCTGGGCACACTGATAGATCTTGATCAGTCCCCAAGGTCACAACCTTCATCTCCACCTGCCCAGTCTTATCCTGTCACCTGCTGGGATGCCCAGATGTTCAAATGGCACTTTGCTAGAACCGTCTACCCTGTCCTCATCCCATCCTCCATGCCCAAGCCTTGGCTTACGTGGTCAATGAGTTCCTTGACCATGCCGTTCCACTGGCCCTTGTCGTCCTGGGCCCCGTACTTGCCGTCTTCCACCAGCCGGATCTCGTAGGAGAAGCCCAGGATGTGCGCCAGCTCCTTGAGCAGGTCGATGCAGTAGCCCTCGAAACGATCATTACCGTAAAGGGTCCTATCAGACTTGCGGAACATGACAAAAGGCTCCTCCTGTGGGGACAGAGGGGAAAGAAACGCTAGGCTAAGTGGCTGGGGTGGGGGTACGCTCTGTAGCTCAGACTGACCTTGAAATCAATAAGCAGTTAAGCGTGACCTTGAACTCCTGATCTTCTTGAGACAGGGTCTATCACTGGCCTGAGGCCTGCTGAATAAACTAGACTCACAAACTGTAGAACCTTAGGGATCTTCATCTCTGCCTCCCTAGCACTCGAATTTCAAGGCTGAGCCACCACCCCTGGCTTTCTATGTGGTTCTATGGATGGAACCCAGGCCCTCCTACCTGCTCTGTAAGTTCTTTCCCATTATCATCCCATCTCCTCAGGCCCTGGAGTCTTGTCTTTCTGACACTATTTCAAATGACTTAGACCAACAGCCTAGAAGCAAGTCGTGGGCAAGTCTATTTTCTGAAAGCCAACTTGGTGGCTTTCAATGGCGCCCCCAGGATGGGTCTCAGCCCAAGAGGACAGGGCCCTGCTGCTGCTGACTAACATAGGTTCCAGTGACCCAGAACTGTCAAGAGATGGGATGGGATTACTTGATTCTATAGTACAGGTCTTCTGCTGTACCAGGGTCCCAAGCCAGCATGAGCCTGACCTTAGAACCAGTCAGAGAATCGCCCTTGGCCTCACACTAGACCCACCCAGGCAAGAGCTGCTTGTGACCTTCGTGTTCACTCAAGTTGGAGGACCATGCAGCCAAAGCCCTTCATCAGGTACAGTGACTCTCTCCTACTAGCTCCAGATTAGACACATTAGCAAATTAATAGATTGGACACACCCCCTTCCCAATACCACTCTTTTAAGGTCCCCTCAGCACCCAAGTCAGGATCTGACAGGAAGCCGACAGTGGGGCTAGAGTGGTCACTTCATCTGTATGTGGCTGTGCTCTTCCAGGGATCAGCTGGTCCTCAAGAAGGCAGTGTGTGGGCCCAGGGCTGTCTGTCCTGTGTCAGGCGCCTCTTTCCAGGTGGAAGGCACAGAGTAAGGCTTAGTGCTGTCTGGCTTTTCAAAAACACACTCCTTCCTGACTGCACCACAAATGAAGAACTAGAAGAGGCAGGAAGCCATGGGGAGGCTGAACTGACAGCATCCGGTTGGAGATGCCTCGAGGCAAAAGATCCAGATGCCCCAGAATCCAGGTCAGAAAGCTACTCCTTAATTCTATGCTACTCCTTGATTCTGTGCTACTCCTTGATTCTGTGGATGTCCAGCACCCATCCCCCACTCACTCACTCACAACGCCCTGTGCTGAAGTCTGGAGTGATTGAGCTGAATTCCCCCCACTCCCATATTTGCTGAATTACTACTCTGTACCATGTGCCATTTTTTTGGACTCCTATCAGTCTGTTTTGTTTAAGTCTTATTACGATGCAAAATAGATGATCTCATCACCATTTAGTACATGAAGAAACAGACCCAGAGAGGGTCACTACATTACCCAAGGCCGCACAGCAGTTGAAAATAGTTCCAAAGGAGCTCAGTTTCAATGTACCCAGCTCCTCTCCGTTCCGTCCCTAGGCTTAGACCGCCCTGACTTAACCTGCTCTTATGGGTCCTGAGCTCAGACTGAGAGCTGCGATCTCCTCACCTGCTTGCGTCTCCTGGCCCTCCTTCCTCAGTCCTGACCTGTCCTCTGCCCCGGCCTCCTGGCCACCTTCCCCATACCCATCACAGCACTCTGCTCTTGTCTAAACGCCTCTTCTCCTAGCTGAGTGCCGTCCACTGACAAAACACTTGCCCACAATAACACTAGTACTTACTTAGAGGGGTGTCTCAGTCTCTCCCCATTGACAGGACCATTTTCTTGGGCCCCTAGGATGGGGTAAGACTTGGAAGGCTCAGGTGACCATTGCTGGCTGTTCTCAGGAGCAGAGGCCTGCCAGTGTCTCAACCCAGGTTCCTGCTAGGTCAGGTGGGCTCCGTTCTACCCCGGTCCCCCAGTTTCCCAGTGTACCACCCTACCTTATAACTGACTCTGCTCAGGCTTCAGGAACTCCTTCAGGGGTTTCTGAGACAGAGAGTGTCTGAATCTCCAAAGGGTCCCTGACCATCCGGGGAGTCCGAGGAAAATGCTTTCAAGACTAATCACATGGGAATGTAGACCTTTGGCTTAGTTCCACCCTAGACCTCGGGGTCTCTGGTGCCACCCTGCAGCCAGACAAGTAACTCAACATGGGGGAAGGGAAGTACAGGAGGGCCTGGGACAGGGGCTCAGGCTGAGTGAAGGTTGGCCCTTTGACCCTTCTTCAGGTAATATGCCCCCACTCCCTAGTGATGTCCTGAAGAGAGGGGCATAGGTGGGCTATCAGCCCATTTACCCCTCTACTGATGTTCTTATGCAGAGAACAGGCCTCACTACTGTACATGGTGGTCCTGACCTCATCCAAGCGTAGCCAGAGAATTAGAGAGAAGTTATCATCTTTCCCAGGGAAAATGCCAACACAGGGAGAGATTCCCACTCCCTTCTGTAGAATGGAGATTCTAACAGAACATATCCTACCAAGAGTAAGAAAAGCACTTAGTGCCTGGCAAGCGTCAGCTGCCAATATCACTACTACTATTGTTCTTATTATTACTAGTCATGCTCATTCCTTCTTCCCACGTACTCTCTGCCAGTTACTTCAGTGACCTTTCCCTCTTAGAGACCACACCCCACATCATCAAAGGGTAACAATCATGGCCGACAGCCCAAGTGGAGGGAACGGAGTGGAAAAGCCCTTAGGACTTTTCCCTTCCTGACCCGCCCCCTCCACGCCCCTCCATGGCCTTAGCCTCTAAAATTAGCACTTCATTTGAGAAGCTACCACAGCCCCAGAATCTATACATCTCCATCTAAATACGCTGCCTTCGGAGCAGCTGCAAAATGCCATTAATTTCGGGAAGTGCTTTGCGGATGGCATACATATTTAACAGCTGAAGCCCAGGGCATTAAAATGGTGTTCGCCTTAGTAATGCGTCTCCAGTCCAGCAACATTTCCTAGGGGGTAATTCTCAACTCTGAGACTACTTATTCATGGACTATTTCACAATTTATTACTGGAAATGTCCAGACAGCCAGTTCACCAGCTCCCTCAGCTGCTAATCGATTGCTCAGTGAAGGTGCCCTCAATTTCATAACTTCACGCTCTCCTATTGCGCCGGGAGAAGAGCCGTGGGACCAGGAGTAATATTTCTCCTCAACAAGTCACCGAAAACAGGGGTCCAGAAAAATAACCTTTCCTGACTTTCAGTCACAAGGCTTCATCTGGGTTCCGCTACAATCACTTAGCAAGAGAGAGGCCAGGCCTAGAGCTAAGCTTTTCCCAGACACAGGGCCAGAAGTTTGAAAGAGGAGGCAGGGAGGGGCAGCTCCCAGAGGAGACAGATTCAGGGATCAGCCATCTCATAGCTGGGTCCCCAGGTGCCCTGACTTAGGCCATGTCTCATGGGAGCATGTACACACACAGGTAATTCATGTGCACATGTACACACACAGGTAATGTGGCTCACGTGCTTCTGAGTTCTGTCTGCCTGACCCTGCTTGGACACACAGACGAAGTACCCTGACCCGAGGCCTTCGCTGCTGCAGTGCAGAACAAGATAGGGCATTCAGAATGCTAATTCTCCAGTGGGAGGATTCAGAATGGCCCCTGGCCTGGTCTTCCCGTTTCACATTCTGGTCTTGGCTTTTCCCTTCTCCAGCGTGCTGGGGGTCAGTTTGCCTTGCGGTTGAGGCTACGTGGGTCACGTGCATACCTACTGTACTGGTGGCTATCCAGAGGCCATCCGTGGCCCCTCCTCAGAATTCACAGGCACCCACGTGCACCCTGATTGCCAGTCACATTCACAACCCTAAGTACCTTGAACCTTCAAAAGCAGGGCCCCGGGAGCACACTGCCTGCGTGCGTGCGCTTGGTGTGAGCTGAGGTTTGAGTGCATGCATTTTTCATGAGAGCATGGAAGAGCAGAGCCAGAAGAGAGGCTGGGCCTGCAGGGAGGGTGCTGGGGTAGCTTCCACCTTTAGAATGGAGTGGGGGATCTGGCTTGAGATCTGAGTGGCCAGAGGGCACAGTCAGACCCATGTCTATTTGTCCATTCAGAACAAGGCACCCCAAGGACCTAACCCCAGAGGTTTAGGATAGAGACTAGAAGATGAGTCTGGGGAGAACACATAGGCTGCCGTGGCCTGCCACATCCCGGGATGAAGGGAGTCCTTCTCCCCAGGGTTCTTCCCTCCAGGTCCTAGTACCCAGGGGCTGAAAATTTTGATATTCTGATTCTGTGCCTTGGTATCTGTCTGTCACTCAAAGTGTGGTTGCATGCCTTGACAATTCCAGGAAGAACAGGCAGGGGCCCTTGCTCCCAGCAGGAGCTGGCCCTGCACATAGGCAGCCAAGCAAGGGGCTGAGTTTTCAGCCAGGACATCTTTGCCAGAGCCAGGCTGAGCTACTACTCCCTATGACTTGTGTAGCTATCCCAGGAATAATAATAAAGGCTGATCCTAGGACCAGGAGCTGAGACTGTGGCCGAGGGAGGAGAGGGGGTAGAGGCCAACCTGGAGGCTTATGTCTCTCTGAGAGGCTAGGGGTCTGAGGAGGTCCTGGGTGGTTGTGACCAACGTTAAAACCATACAATAGAGTGTAAACCCAGGGGCAGATCAGGGGATGTGAGGTAGGTGCAGGAGAATGCACTAGACTTGAAAAATGTTCAAGTGAGAATTGAAAGTTCATAACACAATGTGCCCCAAATGCCAGAATCCTCTCTCTGACTGTGCCAAGTCTTGGTAACAGTCGGGGCTCTGAACTGCAGAGTCATATATGGCCATACATGGTGGGCATGTTATAGTCAACCTAAGCTCACTGGGTCCTGGATATGTAAACAATAGCAGTACACTGCAATGACTGCACTCACACCACAACGAGTTTATGAACATTCACCCTCTCAGCTCTAGGAAGAATGTGTGATCGCTCCCATCTCTTCCTTGTCAGGTAGGCCACAGGCACAGAACAGGAAAGCTGTGTTTCAGGCCCACACAGTATGTCAACAGAGAAGCCTGGACACAACCCCAAAGTCTGTGCGCTTGGTCATTGCTCATCCACTGTTCCTACAGGTGCCAAAGAGCTATTGGCCATTTCTACCCAGCTGAGTGGAGGCTGAGGGGCAGTGGGGCAGATGGAGCTGTGTCCAGGCTATGAGCCAGGAGAGGCTTATCACCCTACATCCTTGTGGGGTTCTTGGGAACCAGCCAGTTCTAGGAAACAAGTGAGTCCAGCCGGTTGGGGACCAGTGAAGAAACTACGAAGATGGACTGACCAGGAGCATGGGTTGCTTGCTTGATTTGGCTTTTCTAACAAAGCAAAGCAAAGACACTCCTCCCCCCTCCCTCCCCCCCCCCCCCGTGCCTCTGCAGAACAATTCATTCTCTTTTATTGGGAGGGGAAGAGCTATCCTGAAATTCACTATACAGACCAGGTTGGCCTTGAACTTGCAGAGATCCCTCTGCCTCTGCTTCCTGAGTGCTGGGATCAAAGCCAGCTGCACACTCTTGACACAGGGGCAGCTGCCATTTCCATGAGATGTGACCCAGTGGCCTTTCGAGGCAGCCATGTTTTGCGTCCTGCTGGGGAGTCCTCAGCCTATCATCGCTCCATTTGGAGTCTTGCTTCTCGGTTGCGGTTGTGTGTCTGCCTGTAACCATCTCTCCTCCTTATCTCCGAGGTTGCCTTTCTCTCACTTTGTTTTAATCTTGCCTCGTAGGATGTGTTTTATTTATACCTCACATTTCATACGATTCTGCGTTTAATCTTTTACCACCTTTTTATTATTTTATTTTTTACCCTTTTATATTTTGCCGTTGTCACACTTTCATCCTTTTGCTTTTTGACATTTTTTTTGGCTTGAATATTCTTTTTTACCTTGTCTAGCCAGTGTTGTAAATTATTTAATTTTTCGTCTTCCTTAATATCTTCCCTTTTAATCTCTCTCCTTACCTCATTTTCTCTTCATTAGTCCCTGACTAACCTTTCTGTGTAGCTCTCCTCTTGCTGCCCCTCGTCCTTCCTACTTTTATCCACGTCCACATTCCTCTAATGGTTCATCAGTCTCCCTTATATCTCTGCGTGCTTTTTGTTTATTTTTATCATTTGTATTTTACATTAGTTTTTCTCCTGTTCCTGTTGAGGTCTTTTTGACTTATGCTTTAGTACTTGTCTCCTTAACAAATGGATCCCTAGAGACTGGGAGGGCGTATGACTATTTAGAAGACTTCTTGGGTTCTTGCCCTGACAAAGGCGGGATTATACCTCCCTGGCTCTCTTCTTCTGGCTCTATCAGCAGCTTGTCCACAATACCTATTCAGTTTCTATGGTCTTTAATGGGATTTCTGAGTGACCATGACCCTGGGGTCTAGAGATGAGACACACTGGCTAAAATTCCCCTCAACATGTATAGTACTCCAGAGTCCTTGAGATTCCTAGAAGAACGGGGATATTTCATAGTTTCTTCCTTGTTTCATGGTGCCCCTCCAACCCAGCCGCTGAATACATGCATAGTGAATCACAGTAGAGGGGAGGATGGTGTAGAACAGCCTGTCAGCTGGGGAGGCAGCTGGGAGTTACCTCCATCCAAGCATCATGGGAAGACGAGACCCACTGACTCTTACAGAGAGAGGATGGGATGCGGCCTATTCAGGGGGAGAGGTCGCAGCCTCCGGCTCTTCTGCACAGTGCTCTTGGGGCTCTCAGGGGCAGCCATAGCACCTGCCACGGCTGGAGGGGCTCATAGCACCCACTCAAGGGAAGGCCCAAGGGAAGAGACCCCTAGTTGTGATGAGCAGTCAAGTCTCTTTTGTGGTCCTACTAAGAAAGCAGGTGGCACACCACAGTGGGTGAAACAGCAAACATGGCCTTCTCTAGGGGGACAGGGAGAGGTCCTGGGTTCCAACCTTCCTCTAAGAGCTTTCTGAACCTCCCTAGAAGTTTCTACTTTCTTGTAATCTACTTTGCCACATTGTCCTGGTCTCCTGAGAGCCTCCCAAGGGGTATCCAAGATGTGACGGGTGGGAAACGGAGTGGTCTTTCAGGACAGACGGCCCTTCCAGCAGGGCCTGAGGCTCTTACCAGCACAGTGGTGACGATGAGTGACCTATTGGTCAGAGAGTCAGTGACATTAGGACCTCGGCCTTTGGCAACTTCAGTGATATTGAGACCGTCAGCTGGACTCCACACCCCAACCTAGATGGACAGACAGACAAAAACAGGTGCTGAGTCTTTCCTTTCTCCTTATCAATAAGGCCGTCTGCTTCCAATGGTCACAGCCACTGCTGCTGTCGAGGTGATTGTGTGTTTTTAAGGACACAATTCTGATGACAAGCCTGCTGTCCTCCCTCCTCCGAGGAGACTCGGAGACTTGGAGGTGCAAGGTTTTCCTTTTCCTCTTGCTGACAAAGTCTCAGCTGAAGGAGAAATGCAGAGGAGCTGCAGGGAGCTGGAGAAGCAGAGCAGATGCCTTGTGTGGACGGAAGGGCCAAGGCCACCTCCTGAACGAGACACTGGGCACCCCCGCTGCTTACTCAACGGCCTGACACCTGCAAAGCCTGGGCCTCCGTGGAATGAAGGCGATGCTCCCACTGGGATGAGGGAGAAGTGCCCCACACGGGCGTGCTAAGTAAAGGAGGGGCTGTGGTGAACGAGCAGCAGGTCGGCCTCACCAGGAAGCTGTTGTGGGTGACAACACAAGACTAGTGAACTGCATGCACTAGGGCTGAAGGCGGTTTGCCTTGTGGCTTCACCCCTAAAATGGGCAGGTGCCCTGTCACCATGGACACCCTACACCACAGCATCCTTATCAATATCAAGTCAAAGGTCAGAGGATGGAGAGGTAGGGTTTAAAAATCATCCCCCGGGTTGATAAGATAGCACATGCTGCCAAGCCAGAAGATCCCTGGGGCCCACATGATAGATGGGCAGAAGTGACTCCTGAAAGCTGTCCTCTGGTGTCCACAGGTGCACAATGGCTCGACTCCATACATACACACACAATGAATAGATAAATGCAATACATTTTTTATAAGTCAGTCTAAAGCCCTAGGCCTCTTGCAGGTGCATTCTGTGCAAACTTCCCAGCTGGGCCTCATCTTGGCTCCTCTTTCTCCAGGAAGGCATCAGCACGCCTACTCTGTCCTTGGCCCAGTTGGGGGTACTCAGAAAACCTAATCAATTAAACAGAGAGGCCAAGTGCAAACAACCCACTCAGAGAGCTGTGCACGACAGATAGCAGGGAGATACGTAATTATGCTTGGGTAATTCTGCCTTAATCCTCCCAAAGCCACCGGCTGGAGCTAGCTGGATCAGCTCTGACCCAGCTTAGCAAACAGAAGGCGGCAACGGGAGGCTGTGGCTGTGTTGAGGGCTCAGCATGCTCTCTGCCTGTGTGGACCACTGAGGCCCCAAAGAAGGAGGCAGGCAGATGAGAGTGAAGAGGCTCTTTTCTAAAGTGGGCCAAGTTCAGTGCGGAGACCCTGAGCAGAGGGCTGGTTGCTGAGCAGGAGGGGGAGTTGCGGGAGCCACTCAGCAAGCAGAGGTGGGTGAACAGCAAGGAGCCTCAGCCCAGCAAGCTCTTCTAAGCCCTGACTGGGTATCCTGGTAGATTCCAGGCCTAGTGCAGATGAAAGATCGAGAAAGAAGTTCTCTGCTCACAGGCCTAGGTGGCTATGACTGGGAGCCTCTAGTGGGCACCAGGCAAGCCAACCTCCATCCAGGGATAATAGAGTTTTCCTTGAGTATTAGCTACGGTCAATTTGTACCAGCTGCCTGGAGGGCTGTTGGGAGATAGATGCTGCAGGGTGGGCTCAGATGGAGAGAGTGCTCCAGTGATCAATTACTGATGCCTGCCATGGGCACAGGAGCGGAAAGCAGTGGTGTGTGTGCCATCTATCTCTTATCCCTAGAATTTGATGCTGCCCCTAGAGATGAGTGGCTGAAAAAGAAAGCCTAGGACGGCTACCTGAGAACACGTTAGTCATGGCACTGCTGAGAGGGAGGCTGCTCTCCAGCACCAAGGAGTTTAAACAAGATTGAGGAACCCACGAAGCACGCCTAGGGCTAGGACAGTGAGAGGGGCTCAGTGATCCTAGGAAGGGCCCCTGCCCTTGGGAATTAATGCCACACATGGCATGAGGTAGCTGTGGATGTATCGTGAGGGTTCCTGGTCACCTCTCCCCAATATAGTGATTGGAAGGACTCAGGAGAAAATTAGAGAGTCACGGCCACAAGTATACAGAGGTTATAGAGCCAGGTCCACACCTGGGGGTGGGGGGGATGCAGATGTCACTTTCACAGCTAGGGAAGCAGGATGGGATGATACCCAGAAGTTTAGGAGGGAAGGACCAGGAGTCCACTGTGGAGTATTTCAGGAAGCTGAAGAGACTGGGTTAGGCGGAGATGCCAACTGAAGAGTCTAAAAGCCCCTAGTAAGGGCTGCAGCCTGCACTGGCTTGGAATCGGGAAGCCATGGGCAGGGTAGAGCCAGACTTGGTGAAGCTCCCTCTGCACATACATTCAGGATGGATGAGGGGTGGATGAGAGCGTGAGGTAAGGTAGAGGAGGGACTTACAATGGCCCTCGGTAGAGGCTGGATCATACATTCGGGATGTGAGGATGAGAGTCGGCCCTGAGGCCCAGTGTCAGCAGAAGGTCTAGTAGCCTGACTTTGGTAGCACAGGCTGAGGGCCTCACTGCACACTTTCTATGTTGATCAGAGGAGAGACTCCAAGCAGATAGGTTTGCTTTCTTTGACCAAATATCGGAATCAGTGGTCAGAGAAACTGCAATTTGGGGAAGCCCAGACTCCGAGGACTTCAACATCTCCTTGAGGTAAGGATTTTCTCAATCAAGTAATCTCTCCATATTTTCTTAAATGCCTCACTGGGACCGTGAACTTGCTACCCCAAGTAGGCAATCTGTGGAGGTTAGAAAGTTTAACCTAAGAACATATATGTCCTTATCTCTCACCCCCTCAGGGTCTTAGAGACAGCCAGCTTGTGCCACAAGTCTTTCACTGTGTTTCTCTGACAGGCCTAGCTCATAGAGTGAGGGCATAGGTGTCTGCTGTAGCTAAACCACTGAGATTGGCACCCTCAAGTGTAACAGGGCCTTACAGTCTCCTCTGGCCCACAGTTCTGCGGAAGCCATACTGGATCAGTTGACTCTCAAGGGCGTGTCTGCAGTAGACCTTGCCCCTCAGCCCGTGGGTTTGTGGAAGGCACTTCCAGCATCCCCGGCCCTCTGCTGAGCCTGCACCAGAGCCCACGCACCTTCTCGAGGCCATCTTCCTTCAGGCTGATGATGTCCAGATCAAAATCAGTCCGCAAGCCACTGGTTTTGTTGAAAACAATCCGTCCAGTTAATCCTTCCCACTGAGCCTGCGGAGGGGAGAGGGCAGAGCGGCAATTCCTCGGGCTCATAAATCATCATTCGGTACAACTGTACAATGCTTCATTTTAATTACTCCTTGCACTGATACTGTTCCCCCAAGACCATGATTAATTAATAATCACCTCCATCATTGCTCGGGCTGTGGTGCGAGCCAGCGATTTCCATAAATTCTATTACACTCTTTAGCCAGCTCTACATCTGCACCTTCTCGTGTACAACATCGATCTCGGATGCGCTCAAATGAGCCCCCTCCTCGAAGCCCTGGGAAGGGGGAGCCCGTGTCAGATCCCTGGAGAGGGCCAGGGCCAGGGAGGCAGGTGAACAGAGCTGGACCACAGGAGACCTACCAAAGGCTCCGGTTACAAAGCTGCACCCTTGAAACATTAACCCCAGAGACGAAGTCCCTCAACCCTGCTGCCTCAGTTCCATGTCACAGTTGAGAACTCTGGGGTCAACTCCAGGATCTCTGTGACCTTGAATAATCTGCCTCAGTTTCCTCGGCTAGAAAATGGGACTAATCATAGTATCCATCTTTCCAAAAGGCTGTGAGAGTGAAATAAACCAGGAAATCCAGAGAGAAGGCCTGGTTTAATTCAGGCCCTGGGTAAACAGCAGTTTCTGTTACTTTGTTGTTATTAACAAAAGAGGCTGTCCTAACTTCTTAACTTTGAGCAGACTATCTTCCAGACCAGGGTGGGATGGCCTGAGTAAGGCCTGGGCTTGTGAATAGGAGATTAGCCCACAGTCTTCAGGTTTGCCAGTGTTGGATATTGTTCTAGATTCTTTCCTGGGGGGTCCCGAGTAATCAAGTGTGTGTGCGCATGTGCACGTGTGTGTGTGTGTGTGTGTGTGTGTGTCTGTGTGTGGTGCACCTTTTTCTGTATTTGTACATGTATGTGTATGCAGATGTGTGTGGAGGTGTCAATGTTGAACATCTTTCTCAGTCATTCTCCACCTTATTTAAAGTAACAAAAATTATTACTATTGTTGTTGTTGTATTATTGTTGTATTGTTGTTGTTATTGGACGTTGCACACATGTGTGGGTGCCCATGGCCTTGTGGAGGGTGATGGTGTCGTCCTCTGTCACTCTCCACCTATTCTTTTGAGACAGGCTTTCTCTGAACCTGAAGCTTGCCCTTTTGTAGCTGATCAACACGCTCCTGGGATCCACCTATCTCTTCTCCGCAAGGACAGGCACGTGCAGCCATGCCTGGCTTTTGTGTGTGTGCTGGGGATTTGAACTCGGGTCCTCAGGATTGCACAGCAAGAGCTCCTACCTGTGAAGCCTTTTCCCCAGGCCTTTCATCTTCTATTTGTGAGAGTCTCTCTCCCTGAATCTGGATCTCACTGACTCAGCGAGGGCTGGTAGGCCAGGGAATTCTATGTATTCATCTGTCTGTATTCCCAGAACTGGCATTACAGGTCTACACTGTGTTCTGCTTTATATGTTGGTGCTGGGGACTCAAATTTTGACTCTTATGCTTGTATATCAGGCACTTTACTGCTGGAGTTGTCTCCCCAGACAGAGGTGATTCCCTAAGAGTGTTTGTGTCACTTAGCTTCCCCAGTGGCCTTGAGAGCTAGCTGGTCAGGTGAGGATCATGATTCCCGTGTTACCGATGGGAATCATGGGAACAGACCTGGAGGGAGATAGTATTGGGAGCCCCAAAACTCACACTATACAATAAGCAGAAGCAAGCTAGACCTCTGGCCCTGGGGCCTTACCCCTTGATTTGGACCCCTTCCCTCTTCTTTCTCCTGGGGGCTAATGATGTTGGGTATTTTGCAGTTAGATTTCTGCATCTGGAAAAAGAAGATCCATCATTCATCCTGAGATCCTGGGGTGTATAAAGGGTATTGGGAAACAGGGAGACAGTCAGCGGTGGCAGGGAGGAGGGGTATTGTTTCTCAGCCAGGCTTGTGAGTGGGGGCAGGTAGGAATGTGGTACCCAGAGGAGAGGCGTAGGAAGCAGGAGGTCTGGATGCAGGCTGAGCACTGGTTTGGATAAAACCCTGCATTCTAGCAGGGCCCCTGGCCTCTCCCTGGAATGAGAATCAGCACAAATCACATTTTCAAGTTCCCAGGCCCCAGAAACTTATCTTTGAATCTAAGCTAAAGGCCTAGAGGGTCTCCATGTTCTTGGGCAGCTTGGAATTCCTTTGAACTTTTCCAGATAATGGTAGATGGTAGCTGGGTTAGAGGTAGGAGGATTGAGAATCTCAGGCCAGCCTAGCTGCTTCCTGAGACTCTGTCTTAAGCCCTCTTCTGCTCAACCTAAAAAGTAGATGGAATAGACGAAAGGTATCCTGACTCAGAGGCAGTACCCGGAGCCCCAGACGGCTGCAGAACAAAAGAGACTTCATCCAGGGAACAACCCACTGCTCTGCAGGCCCTACAAGAGGCGGGTAAAGTGCCGGTGTGTATGGCCGTGACTGAGTATTATGGGTTATCATTTTTCCTTTGTGGGTTCTGGAACCCAATAGGCTCCTGCAAATGGAGCTGGCCCTCAACCGGGGAGAAGGAGCAGGCCTTTGGGCAAGGCCAGGCTCCAGGAGGAAGTTTATAGTAGAGAGTTACAATACTACCCTTCGGGAACCCCTTGAACTTCCATTGTGACCCTGCGAAGTGGGGGTCATCACTGTCTCCATTTCCCAGATGTGAATACTGAGGTTAAAAGACAGACTGAGACACTGGGGAAATGGTTCAGATAGTAAAATGCCTGACACAGAAGCAAGAGGCCGGGAGTCAGATCCCTGGTGCTCACATAAAAATGTCAGATGTGGTTCTGGATGTCAGCAACCCTAGCACTGGGTGTGCGTGGGGTGGAGACAGTGCATCTCCAGGGCTCACTGGTCAGCTAGCCCACCCACCTAATCTGTGAATGCCAGGTTCAGTGAGAGACCCAGGCTCAAAAAAAAAAAAAACAAAAACAAAAAACCAAGGTAGATGTTATAGTGGAAGATACCTGATATATATACAACTCTGGTCTCCACATGATTGTGCACATTTTTTCAATACACTCACACACACACACACACACACACACACACACACACACACACACACACACACGGAGCTGGGGAAGCTGGTGGGGCCAGGGGGATGGAGATTAAAAGCCACATCAGAGAAGGTGAACAGCTCTGCTTATGACTTCACAGGGAAGCCCAGCTTCCCTCAGGCTTCCCCATCCCTCTGGCTTCCACCTCTGTGGCAGCCCACACCCTCAGGCTATCCGCTGGCCCCCAGGGAAATCTCAGCAGGTGTCTTCAGCTGCCTTGCTCCTGCAGAGGAGGCCTTCCTCCCTGTCAGCTCCAGAGGAATTAAATGCCAGCAGGTGCGGCCTGTCTGTGGGCGGGTGGGCAGGGGCAGGGCAGGGACCCACGGGCAGCTCCTCCCCGTGACATTTCCCAGCCCACCCGCCCCCTTCTAGCAGCGGTCCAGGACTCGCTAAATGAAAGATGCTTCACACGCTCTGAACTCCGGCCTGGTATTTTTCAGCTCCTCTCAGAAATGCCAAGTCTTTAAAATGATTTACTGTCACGCAGTCAGACAGAGAGATGGGCAACTTGGAAACGGACAAAGGGAAGGCTGGACTCTGCAGGGTACCTGGGTTCTGAAAGTTAGAGTTCCAGTTATAGAAAGAACATGAGCATTCCGTGGCTACTCTTGCCTGATCCCACGGCACTGGCACTAAGGAATTCTGATACGAGAGTGTCTACCCCAGCCCGGGTAGGAGAGTCCCAGGAGGGGGGAATGGGACTTCTCTACTAGGCTGGGCAGTGGGTAATCTTCTTCCCTTGGGCACTCATAGCTGAGCCTCATGCTTTCCAAGGGGCAAAGGGTGAAGAGGTGGGGTCTCTAAAGCTGTGTGGGCTGCAGGCCCTCTGGCTGGGACCCAGTACCTAAAAGGAGGTTAGAGTGACAGATGATGGGGACTGAAAAATCAGGGCTGTCACACCTGCTGGGCTGGAGGTGACAGAGGGCACAGCTCTGAGACCAACCTTCAGTCAATGGCTGCCAGCAAATTAATGGATTCCAAAGCAACACACACACACACACACACACAGAGAGAGAGAGAGAGAGAGAGAGAGAGAGAGAGAGAGAGAGAGAGAGAGAGAGAGAGAGACAGACAGACAGACAGACAGACAGAGAGAGAGAATCTGGGCCATCATAGAGGGCTTCACCTTTGTGTTGGTCATAATCACCTACTCACTGTAGCCCAGGATAGCCCTACCTAGATTTCATCCTTTCTAGCATTGTCTTCTTGCTAGTGACTGAGACTATATGCTGCTCAGGCCCTGGGTTCTACCCTGTCTCCCCAACAGTTCTGATCTGAGGAACAGAGAGGGAGTTGGTCACCTCACTCTAAGCCACTTAGCCAGCATCAATGCACTGGCACGTGAGGTCCTGAATGTGTTTGTCTGTAGATGGGAGCCATAAACCCTGTGTCCATAGTGACAGCAGTGAGGACAGTGACAGAGAGAGGGGGTATTTCCATCACTTGGGCTTCTCAGTCCCCTTGGAGACTGGGGAAACTGAGCCGCAGAATGTGAGGTGACCTGCCCCAGTCAGTATGCAGCAGAAACCGCTTCTGTCTGAGCCCCAAACCTGAGCGTTCCAGCCCTCTGCCTACTTCTGAGCACTGGAGATGGCAGGGAGCATCCTTTGAGGGGTGTAAGACTCACCTCCTTGATGAAGTTCATGAAGCGGCCACCAAAGCGCCAGGCCTTGTGCCGATGGCACTGCAGGGAGTTCACGGTCATCTGCGGAGCTCGCTGGTAGCACACAGACACAATGTGGACCGCGTCGTAGAGCAGGGCTGCGTCGGTCTGCGGAGGGCACAGGCCTGTCTGAGGGCTGCTGCTGCTTCTCAGCTCCTCCCCACTACAAGCTCATAAGGCCCCGGGGAGGGAACAGGCCCTCAGGCCCAGAGAGGGCCCTATCCTTTCACCTGAAGACAGGCTAGCCTCAGCGGCCCCATCAGTCTATGGATAATCCAGTACCACCCTCTTCTCTGCAGCTACAGCCCAACCCATCACCTAATCCCACCTACTCCTTATTCCTTTCTTGCCTTCCCAGCCTCACATCTGCCCGTCACAATCTAAATTCATTGTCTTTAGCTCCTTTTACTGAAAGATATTTTTAATCAGCTGGTGCCTCTATTAGAGAGAGCCCTTGGCGGCCATGGGGTGGGGGTGCTGTTCCTCCCGGGGCTCTGACTGATATATGGAGGTCCTAGTTACTGAAGGTCCTCAGTAACTAGCATGAAGAAAAGGCTAGAAAGGATGAGGTCTAGGCAGGTCTTGAATTGTTCTATGTGGAAATGGAAGGAAGGAAGGAGAGAAAGAGAGAAAAGGAACAAAGGACTGAGGGACAAGGAAGAAGGAAGGAGCGAGAGAGGGAGCCCCGGGGCCCATCTGTCCATCTGCCTACTGTACCATCATCACACCATCCAATAGGCCTGACTCTGCCCGGGGAGCTGCCTGCAGCCGCTCCATGGACCACTTCTCCACAATGGCTGAAACATGGGGGTTGTCCACATTGAGAATGCGGAACCCAGTCAGGTTCACTCCCGAGTAGCGGTAGGGCTCCAGGTCTAGCGCGTACAGATCCTGAAGAGAGATAAGAGAGTGTGATGGGATTAGGGGTGGCCCAGCTCCTCCCTCACCACTGGACCTGGGTACCTCTGGGCCTGAGCTGTGACTCTCTGCAGAGCCCTGTTCAAGAAAGGTGTCTGTAGTACCCACAGGAGGACTGGATGCAGAGGCCATTTGGCTCTCCTGATACTGACCTCACATGCCGACAATGGGAGCCATAAGTTTCTTCGTCTACAAAATGGGGATCACTCCCCTTTATAGAACCCTAAAGAACCACCTCAGATGGGAGGATGAAGGGTGCTGGGTATCTCCAAGTGACACCAAAAACAAAAGCAGAAAGGTCAGAGTATTTTTTTTCCTTCATAGATGGGTGAATGGGGGACAAAGGAGTCTACTTCCTTCTCCCTGTTCTTTCTTATGTCTCAGGGCCTTTTCACCCTGCCTCCCAGGAACAGCTGTCCAGAGGACTCTCCATGGTAGCTGGGAAGGCTTGGGTGACAGCCCAGGAGTACAGAATTTACAGCCCAGGCAGCTCCGGCCCCTCTTGCAGCCCCAGCTCAGGTCAATGGGCTGGCGAGGCAAGGAGCCAAGAGGCAGGGGAGTAGGACTAGCTGGCTGCCCCTTAGCAGAGAAGAGAGCATGTGGAGGGGTAGTTAGCCTTCACAGGAGCCAAGCAGAGCACCACAGGTTCAAAATGACTCCAAACTCAAAGAGACACGAGAGAAACATCATGTGCTTTAAACACACAAGATAGTTGCTTGCAGGTGGCCAGGGCTTCCTACCTCTGCTGGGTTAGGAGCTGCTGTTAATGCTAGTTAAAGCCCAAACTTCTGGTTAACATGAGATTTGTGTCCGATACAGAAAGGTCATCCCTTAGGCTGTGGTTTTATTGCTTTGCAGGAGATTAATCTATTCTGTGTGTAACCCGGCTACTCTACTCTCCATTCCTCAAAATCTCGATATTCACGTCCTTCCTCAAATGTGCTGCTTCACGCCCGGACTGTTCCCTCCTGACTTAGAAAGATCCAATCTACACTTACTTCAGGCTGATATTTTGATTTTCAAAATTAAATACCTGGATAATGTAGACTGGCTGCAAGCAAGGACTAGAGAAACTGAGTCCCTTCTCTGTTCTTTCTCACTTCCCACCACTGAGCTGCTTTCCACCTTGACCTGAAGTGCACCCCATTTCCACCCCTACCCCAGCACCAGCCTCTGGTCATCAAAAGGGATGCAGGCTGGAGTCCACAGAACAGACCTTGCACAATACTTGGGCATCCGGTGGTCTCAGAGATGCTCCTTTTTGGTGCTAAACTCCTGCTCCTCCCGCATTCCCAGGAGGACCATTTATGGAAGGCACTGCATGCATTCATCTCTCCGTTTCAGAGAGGAGGACTTGGAATTCAGGCAAGAAAGTCTCATCCTAATCTGGCCAAACAAATAGGGCCAGCCTTCCAAAACCATGGGCATCTGTGAATTCAACCAACCATGGAGAAATCTCTCCCTCTCCCTCTTCCTCCTCCTCTCCCTCTCTCCCTCCTCCTCTCCCTCCCTCCCCCCTCTCCCTCCCCTCAACCTCTCTCCCTCCTCCTCTTCTTCCCTCCCCCCTCCCTCTCTCTCTCTGGTTCTATATGTATATATGTGTATAGGTACATAAATGCTCATGTATATTGAATACTCAGACTTTCTTTCTCACCATAGTTCCAAAACAATACAGTGAACTACACAGCATTTACATTGTCTTGTGTACTGTAAGAAGATAATATCTAGAGCTGATTTAAGGAGGATAAGAGGATAGATTAGTAATAAGTAAATATGATGCAATTTTATACAAGAGACTTGAGCATTGTGCTGTCTAGTTTTATGTCACCTTGACACAAGCTAGAAATATCTGAGAAGAGCCACAATTGAGAAAATGCAAGTCTGTGGGCTACTGTCATGACTAATGATTGATGGGGAGGACTGAGCCCACTGTGAGTGATGCCACCCCTGGGCAGGTGGTCCTGGGTTCTATAAGAAAGCAGGCTGAATAAGCCATGAGAGAAAAAAGAAGCCAGAGAGCAGCACCCTCCACGGCCTCTGCATCAGCTCCTGCCTCCAGGCTCCTGCCTCGCTTGAGTTGTTGCCTTGACTTCATCCATGACAGGCTTATGATGCGAAAAAGGAAGTGACAAAAACCAAAACCAAAACCCTTTCCTCCCCAAGTTGCTTTGGGTCATGGTGTTTCATCACAGCAATAGAAACCCTAAGAGTGACAAGCATCTATAGAAGTTACTATCCAAGGGGGTCCTGCAGCCAACCCCCCATGCCGTGAAGCCTATGAATACCAAGGGGAGGAAGCTGGGTGGGAGCAGAGGATGTAGGGAAGGGCCTCAACACTAAGCTGGCCAGAGAGTGTCTAAACGGTACCAATCAAGTGGAGAGTGAGTCTGGGGCCCATCACGCCATTTCAACTTTGATACTAACTTCTTTATGTGAGCAGAGAGCACTGGGTTGGGGCGGGGCTTGCAGAAGAGGCAGGTGAGCCACGAGGGCTCTGCCCTCAGCAACACTTCAAGAAGCAGGCAGGTGAGGAAGGCTTCCACAGGAATTCAGCCGACTTCCTGGTCCACCCACAGTCTGCTGGTTCGCCCACCATGCTATGAGGAAGACTAAGATCCTCAGTGGAGGCCAGTGCCGCATTCCCAGACTCCCCAGCCTAGAGGAACTCTTGTTGCTTGTGGCTTGCTGGGAGTATGGCCTCTGTCACATCGCCTGCTCAAAGCTCTACCTCTGCCTCTTGCTTCCCCACGCCCATCCCCAGTTTTCCCTCCACCAAGGCTGAGCCACCTGCCCTGCCAAATGCTTTTGTACATATCCCAGTCACCGGACAAGGGTAGCTCAAAGTGTCTGTAGCTGTTCCCTTAGACTCACACAAGCAGCAATTCTTCCTGGAAGTGTCCCTTGATTGCTGCTCCTTTACACACACAAGTCTATCAATGATCCAACTCTGATACTGGGACCACAGGCTTTCTTCCTAACAGGCAACGACTGTTAAGGTCTGGGGTCTGACATTCTTATGAACTCCTAAGCATTCTTGACCCCATCTTGTGGAAAGGAGGAGTTCCTAAGCATTCTTGACCCCCTCCCTTGTGGAAAGAAGCATCAGGGGCTGGAGAGATGGCTCAGCGGTTAAGAGCACTGACTGCTCTTCTGAAGGTCCTGAGTTCAAATCCCAGCAACCACAAGGTGGCTTACAGCTCTCCAAAAGGAGATCTGATGCCCTCTTCTGGGGTGTCTGAAGACAGCTACAGTGTACTTACATATAATAAATAAATCTTTAAAAATAATAAATAAAAATATTTTAAAAAGAAGAAGCATCATAATTGGGAATATAAATAAAAAAAAATATAGAAAATAGAAAAAAAAAAAGCAGCAGCGTCCAGGCTAGTATTCCTGGGTGTTTCAATGTTTACCTCCTCCTTGGAGGAGGCTCTCTGTGAGGATGTAAGTTGGGAGTAGGTTGGCGAATTTGCCTAGGAAGGAGGGTGAGTCACTGATGGAAGTCTGCTTCTGACCTAGGCCTAAGAGCCCCTTCCAGGAAGGCAGACTGTCGCTTTGCAGTGGTGTATGCAAATTTGGGGCTGGAGCTGAGCTGCTGGGACCATGTCTGACGCTCACCCATCTCAGCGTGAGGCTCTGCCAAGACTCCACAGAGGCTCAAATAGTAGTCTTCCCAGGGCCCCTGACTCAGTTTACCGAAGGATGGCATCTCTGCTTTGGTGGGGGAGAGGTGGTTCTCAACCTGTGGGTTGAGACCCCCTTGGGGTGCAGTATCAGATACTATGTATATCAGATATTTACATTATGATTCAAACAGTAGCAGAATAACAGTTACGATGTAGCAATGAAATAATTCTATGATGGGGGGGTCACCAAATCAAGAAGAACTGTACTGAAGGGTTGGGGCATTAGGACAGTGGAGAACCACTGGTGGGGAGACTCACATGTTAATGAAGCTGCCCTCCCTGCTCCCTTGCTGCAGCAGGCACCCCCCCACCCTGGGGGGGTGTTGCTTTTTTTTTTTTTTTTACGGCTGTGACAAAGTCCCTGACAGACCAGCTCAAGGAAATAAAGGTTTATTCCAGCTTCCGGTTTCAGACACTTGGATCCCAACATAGGGGAATAGAGGGAAAGCTGTTGACTCTGGAGAGGTGGGAATGTGTTGAAACAAGTGTTCATACCATGGTGGGCTGGGAAGTAGGAAGTGTGGCAGGAACCAGGGGCTGTGTGTGACCCTGAAGGACCTAGTTACAGCAGCTGGCCTTATCTCCTAAGGTCCTAGAGACACCAAAACTACTGCCACCAGCTACGGAACAAGTATCCAAAGCACGAGCTGAGGCCGTGGAGGGACAGTCTAGACGTAAGTTCTAATGGGTGGCAGGGCATGGGGTCACTCCCTCCATGTCGGCCTCCCGTCTGGGCATCTGTGTCTCGTCCCTTTGCCCAGTGGCACACAGCACCCCCATCCCTGTGGTATGAGGGTAGTGACATGGAGAAGCTGGAGAAGAGGCCCCTTTGTCTGGCTCTTGTTTTCGTGTTTTTTTGTTCAAACTGCCCCAGGCCAAGACCCTAAGTGCTCAACACGGTGAACTGTGGGCAACTCTGCAGCTTGGCAAAAAGTTGCGTTTCTGATGCCAAATGTTGACACACTGAATTCACTGTCGACTGGGGACCTTTTAGAAACATTCAGCATAACATAATAGACTAATTCATTAGCACCCCATGGGTCTGAATGGGAAGAAGCTGAAGCTCGGGAAACATGGCCTCAAGGAACGACAGATGAAAATATCTTTCCCATGATGTAACTGTTATTGCCGGGAAGTGGCATTAATTGTGATTGCTTATCTATTAATTTATTATAATTCTCTCTCTCTCTCTTTTTCACCTTCAGGCTCTTACCTACACATGACATGCACCAGGGGTTCAGCTGGGGCTGATTAGCACAGGGTTATCTGGGAATGGCTCAAAGCTGCCTGACATCGATAATGGCAGCTGGAGTAATTAAAATGTCTTCTGCGTGGGAGAAGCGACTTTGGAGAAATTTTTCGAGGGGAAAGGTTGATGATGTGCATTTCCTAAGATCAATGCCAAATACCATTGCCCTTTCCAACAGAGCCACCACTGACCAATGGGCATGGAAAGGAAGAGTCACGAGGGAGAGTCCTGAGCCAACAGGGCTGGAAGGAAGATCCTGAGGCTGGCAACAGGCTGTGATCGGAGAAGAGGACCATGGGGGACTCAGTGGATGCTCGGGGCAGTGTCCTGGGATTGCCGTGGAAGATGCCTGATACACATTCCCCCATAAAGCTGTCTGTCTGTGCTGTGGAGGCCACATATCCCTGGAAGGGCCTGGTCTCCTCTGCTCAGAAAGGACTGGAAGGAAAGAACAGTGTCCTGGAGCAGTCACAGGGCAAGACCCAGAACGAGAGCCTAAGCCTCTATCACTGATCCGTTCTGAGATTCTGGGCAAGTCATGTGATATCCCAGATGCCATTTTCCCATCATTTGGTTCGGAGCAGATAGCACACTCTTCCCCTGGCGGCCTGGAAGGGGAAATCAGAGGATGCAGGCAAGGCCTTAAGTATGGGCGCTGCTGGGATTCATGAAGTTCTGTTTACCCCATTAGTGTCAATCACCATGCTGGACCGTAATGGCCAGACATTACGAAAAGTCTACCTGCCAGAGGAGGCTAGGGACTCTGCGGTGACAGTTGTCGGCAGAGGGCTGGGCAGCTGGAAAGTGTGCGCTGGGGAAAGTCCCTGCTGTCTGTCTGTTGCCAGAGTCATCTCTCTGAGCCTCGGTTTCCATTTTTCTGGGAAACGGGAGAGTCACAGCTCCCTCGAGATTTGTTTTGAGGGATGGAGGGCACATGGGAAGCAGAAGCAGGAAGTGCTTAATGAGTTGATTTGACCCTTACGTGGTTTTAAGTCCCAAGTGTTGCTCCAAGCATCTCCCATTCTCAATGCTCCGGACCCTCACCCTTAGCAAGTGACATCGCTATTGCCAATGTTCACAGATACAGACTTGAGGCAGAGAGGGGGAACCTTGTCTAGGGAACTGAAGCACCTTGTTGGTGTTGTGTGAGAGGTATGTATGTGGTGTATATGGTGCATACACACACATCTGTTCAGAGACCAGAAGAAGACGTTGGGTGTTCTGATCTACTGCTCTCCACCTTATTCCCTTGAGACAGTCTATCACCGAACGTGGAGCCAGGAAGCCCCAGCAATCTCCTGTCCCCTAACTGCTGGGGTTGAAAGCATGCGTACAGCCACACCCAACTTTTTCTGTGGGTTCTGCAGATTTGAACTCTGTTATCATGCTTGAATAGCAAGCGCTCTTAACCACTGAGCTTTCTCCCCGTCTCCAAATGAAGTATCTTCATCTCAATCAGACACACCGGAGTCCATGATCCTAGCTGCCTGTCGCCAGTGATGATGAGAACTGATCTTGATGATTACAGCCTAATTTGTATGGCGGCCATTCATCCACTCATCTCCCACTCAGACATCACAGAGCGCCTGTTGGAGGCCAGGCACTCCATGGGTTCCACAGACGGCCCTGCTCACAGAAGTTAAGTCTTGGAGCTTGTGTGTGAGCTTTGTGTTGGGTCAGGCCCATCGCTGTCCATCCTCCTAGCTCAGGGCTGGGAAGCTCAGCATTTGTTGGTGGCCGTCGAGTCAATGCGTTAGGGAAGCAAGGTCTAGGATTCATGGGGCACTGCATGGTGCTAGACAAGAGGCCTGGGGTGCTAGAATGCTTTTTCTGAGACCGTTGATCTTGACATCCATGGACAACTGCATTACTGCAGAAGGCACAAGGTGTGTGTGTGGGGGGGGGTCATGAGAGTGCTGTCTTCTCTAGTCTTAGTCTAGAGCCTATAGGGATGGAGCACCTTGTCCTAAGCCCCTGTGACTGTCTAGGACACAGAATGGCAGAAAGTGACTGAGGTGAGGTGAGGGCCCTTAGGGAGAAAGTGTCTGGTCTCAGTCCTCAGTCCCTGTCTCCCCAAAGTACTTCCATCAGGTGCCTAGATCTGATTCATAGCCAGCAGGATGGGCAAGGTGGCCCTGAGCTCTGCATGGGCACAGGGTGCCGTGAACCGGGGCTGGGTGACGATGAGGGTGTTGTAGTGACTATACTGTGCTGGAGAGAAACCCTCGCTGGCAGCAGTGGCCCGCTGCTGTGGTATAAATCTGACAGTGGCTGACTGCAAGCTAAGAATACAACACAGAGCTGTGAGCACATGACTGGATCTCTAACTCCAGAGTGAGCCAACTCGAACGCATCACTGAAGAACTAACCTGCGTTTTGGCTTTGGTTTACACTCTTTCTTCCTTCTGTGTGGAATACCCTTCCCCTCTCCTCCAACCATTGGTGGGCTCCTATTAATCCTTCAAGGCCTAGCTCAAGCACCCAATTTTCTAGAAATCCCACCTCAAACATCCCATCTTTTACCAGCCCCACGATTCCCGATATCTCTTTGTGCTGTGGCTTGAAGTCATAAGCCAGCTGTATCAACGCCAGATATGAAGAGGAAAACAGAATCTCCAGTCAGGTCCAGATGCTAGGTGAAGAATGGTGACCGGTGCTCTCTAGCGAACAAATCATCTAGAAGATGGTAGGGTTGCAGGGGTGGGGGCTTCAGGATCCCGAATGGGGGATGGCAGAGGGGGAGGGTGTGGCTGGCTCCCAGGCTAGGCAGCTCAGCGCCGGTGCCCTCTTGGACACACGATGCCATAATTCTGCTGATCCCAGACCACAACTAATTATTCTAATGGGTTTAAATGGCCTTAAATGTTCTCGGAGTTTGGACGGGACCCATCTGGAGGCGGCAGGTGGGCTGGTCCCAGTGATTGCAAGGGGCTGACGTTAGCGTGGATAGTGCAGGATTCGAGGTGGTCATTCTAGTGTGCTGAGGGGCCTTTGAACGATGTGGGTGGGAGGGCAGTCTGACGAGTGACAATGGCCACTCTCCCCAGCTTCACACCAGCTCTACCCTCACCCCTGGGCCTAATCAGCTTACCAAGCCTCCCAAGGAGGTGAAGCCCATTTTTGCAGAGGAAGAAACTGAGGCATGGAGGACTGGTGACTTACCCAGGGCCCCTACACTAGTCCACAGAGAAGCTGTTCTCCACTCTGGCTCCGGGGAGCGGGGGGCGAAACCATGCCTGGGTCTTTTCAAAGGTGGGCAAGGAAGTCGTAGCCACACATGGAGCAACACCTAGAGCCTTAAGAAGGCTTGGCTCTCTTCCAACTATAGCACCTGTTTGCAGCAGGCTGGCCCAGGCCCAGGTCAAGAAACCTCCCTTCAAGGAGGTCCCACCCTTCCTTGCAGGACCCGGAGGTACGTTACCAGGGTGGTGAAGATGAAGTGGTAGTATTCTGTCATCATGCCCATGGCCATGGCCTGTGGAGAAGCAGAGTGTCAGCCGACAGCACGGAACACCCCGGGAGCCCTCCATTCACCAGGGCAGGGGAGCTGAGGGACAGGACAGGCTGTGGGCTGTGTGAGATTATCTGCTCAGAGTTAGGGTGACACTTTGGGGAGGACACGGACCGCCTAGCAGACAGCAACAGGTTCCTATGATCACCTGGGGGCGGGGAGTTTTCAGTGTGGAGTTTGGGGCCACTTTCTCCAAAGGTCTCCAGTTCTGTAGTCAAGAGGGGAGACCTCCAGCTGTCTGGGTTTTCAGTCAGTATCTCTGGACCTGTCATCACTCAGACAGACACTTGGGCTGCCTCAAGAGCCTGGCTCTGCATGGCTGAACTCCCCTAGTCGGCCAGCCGGGCTTGAGAGGGATGTCCTAGCATGAATGTCCCCCAGGAGCAATGAGACCTGCATGCTTCCCTGACCCGTCAGGCCCCATGACATAGCACACAGTCCTCTGGGGGGTTCTTACGCAGCGGCATGAGGTCTTTGTGTGATGTATCTTGTGTGTTTTATTAGAAGCCTGTAATCTATAACACTAATGACTGTAATGCATTTTCTACAGAGTTCCTCAGGAAGCAGGGCCCACCAAGGGCTCTGGAGGAAAATGTCACAGGGTCAAATATACCTTGAACTGCTGCATGTTCTCTGTCACCCTCGTCGCCATGGGAGGGCTGGAAGGGGGCCAGCAGCCAGGAAAGGCCTTGACATCTTCTAATCCACTTTTAGCTCAGTCCCGGCCCTCCTCTAACTCTAGATGTTTTTCAGTCAGACAGACCTGGGGCTAATCTGAACTCCTAGTGGGATGACCTCAGGCCTGCTGTTCTCCCTTCAGTCCTGGTCTCTTCACTTGTCAACTGTCTGTAATAATAAGGCCCTGTTTTTAGGGTCACCAAGGAGGGACAGACACCCGCTGAGTGACTCTTAGGTAAGGTTCTGACTGTCATTCAGTCACACATGAGGGGGAGAGACGGAAGCCCCAGGACAACGCAGGTTACATGACTTCTGCAATGGGGATCCTCCACAGGGACCAGAGGGTTTCTTCAGGTCCAGTGCCAGCTCTGTGTCAGAAACACCATGTCTGCTGCCCTGCATCCCTGATGCCCCCAGAGCTGTCTGAGGCGGGATTATGGATGAACTCTGTTCAGACGAAGTGGTGGTGGCGACTCCCTCATATAACATGGAAGAGGAGAGGCAGGACAATAGGAAAAATCTCCTCCTGCCCCTTAGGCAGGATGTCATGTGTCCCAAGCTGGTCTTGAACTTGTAGCGTAGCTAAAGATGACATGAATTTCTGAGTCTTCTGCCTTTATCTTTGACTGCTGGGATTACAGGCATGTACCACCACACATGGATTATGTGGTGCAGGGGATTGAACCTAGGCCCTTGTGCATTTTAGGTAAGCACTCTACCAATTGAGCTATTTCCCTAGGACACAGATACTCTATGAACCTCTCTTAATACTGTGCATCACTGCGTATCCCAGGCTGGCCTTGAACTCATGTCTCTCTTGCTTTTGATGTCAGTGGACCATCCAGGATGAAGAAGCACCCTCTTCTTCTGCCATCACTGCAAAGCTCAGCACACTGTTTAAAGAGCAGTCCCCTAATCATGAAGAGTGGCAGCAAGTGCTGTGGCCACAGGGAATTAGTCACTGGAAGAGGCAGCGAGGCATCTGGGGACTGCGCTGAGAAGCCAAGGTGTACCCCGTGCACCCCATCAGCAGCAGCATTCTGTAATCATGCCTCTGGGCAGCCTGGTGGAGGCAGTGTTTATGCTGGGGAAGTCTGAATACTCGGGCATGGCATGGGGCAGATTATACATCTTTAACACAACCGGAGTAAAAGGATCCTTATACCAACAGTACAACGGAAGCACATAGAGTCACAGTGGTCCCCAAGGGAGACAGCTAGGGTGCTTCCCGAGGTCATGCTCTCTATCTGTCCTTGGGGGAAGGGGAGGTAGAGCCATGGCAGGTCCCCACCCAAACCCCGCCCGTTGCCCAGTGCTCACCCACCTACCTGCTTGAGGATCTGGGCCGCCATGGTGTGGCTGCAGTCAAAGATGATTCGGAACTCGCGTCCCCGCTTCATCTCCTTGAGCAAGGGGCGCGAGTCGTCCGAGTCAATGGGCAGCTGGCGAATCTTCAGGCGGATGTTGTACCTCGATGGCGCCATGATGAGTTCCTGCAGGCGGATGAGTCCTGAGGGGCCCGGGACACAGAAGACACACATGTAAGTGCATGCATGAACCATCTCAGGCATCTATCTACTCAGATGCCTCCAAGAAACCTTCCTTGTTTGCTCTGCTCAGAAACAATTCCCTACCCTCAAACAACCCCCATATCCATGCCAGTGTAGGGGCTCTCCCCTTAGCTGCCTGGCCTGGCTCCCATCCCCCCTCAATCTGCCGTGACTAGAGCCCCACCGCACCTGGCCCAGGGCCTGGACACTTGGGGAGTACTCAAACAACATTTTTGTAATTGGACAGACTTACTGTTTTCCTCTCCCCACACTAGAAAAAAAAATCTATCCTCTACCTTGGCATTTTGTAAAACCACTTAATCTGTGGACTTCCAGGGAAAACGGAATGTCACTTCCTGGAGACAAATGGCTTGCTTAGGTCTAATTAAGTTCATTTCCTTCCCTATTTCAAGCTCCATTCTTGCTGACTCCTCTGTGGATTCTGGGAGGGGGGCTGCTTTCTGCTCTCCACAGCCCCTGCCCAGGCCACTGAAAGAGGGGCTGAGCAGGCAGGCGCATGCTCCCTCCCTGCATCGAGCCCTCAGCTCAGGCTCAGTGGCTGCGCACTGTTCACACACCGGGGTCCCATCCCCCACTCTCCGAACCCAGTTTTCCTTGGGGGTAAATAAATGGGAGATGTGCCCACCTCCCACCCCCCAACTCCAAGTTGATGTGACTCAGGAAGGATTCATCCCAGTTCTAGGAAAAGAGCACGTGGCCCCAGCATGGCCAATCAACACATCTCTGGTAAAAAAGAACACAGTGATTCTGTGATTATTTCGTGCCAGGGAAGAAACCTGCACTTACTTTAGGTGAATAAAGAAGGTGTAAGTCTGGGGTCACCGCATGTAACCCCAGACTTGAGATGAGATCTATCAGGGCAGATGTCAGAGAAGATGAGAAGTGGGAAGTGTGTCCTGATGACACACATATGAACCTCTGGGTCAAACAGTACTGTAAACTGAGACTGTCCTCCAGTGTTTTCGTAAAGGCTACCCATAAGAACCACACACACGCACACATACATATCTGTTTAAGCTAACATGCACTGAATTTGTAGTCAGCTCTTACAGTGTTTCCTATCTGGGCAGCCTCTCCCCACTCTGACATTCAACTCGAGAACACTTCCACTGGAATCACAGTTTCCAAAAACAGTCCCCAGGACCCAGCTTGAGCCCCTCCACTTCTCCCTTTCCTAAGGGTTTGCTTTTATCAGCATCCTGGGCCCAGGAACCAAACTTCTCAAAGAGCCCCCAAACTTCCACGGGTTCTGGGTGCACAAGTGGAAGAACTCTGGTTTCAGCAGACCTCTGAGCTCTCAACACCATCCTAATGACGGAGGGGTTCAGTGGACTTCAGCCAAGGAGGGGCCATAAGCTACCCCTATCTCACCCAGAAGTCCAACATCTCCAGCGGTTCTGGGATCTTCCACTGTTACTGCTGGCCTCTCAGATCTGTTCCCTGGAGGCCCTCCATGCCTACCTCACTCCTGCCTGCTCCATTTGCTGACCCTGTTCGGCATTACCAGGCCTGTGGGCTCTGGAGACCCAGATCATGAAGACGGGGACAGATTCGATGCTGGAGTGGAAGCCACCAGGGCAGGCTTGTCAGCCAAGCACATCACCGCGTGTAATGCATAACGACCCACATTCTCTAGCAGCAAATGTCAGACTTCCTTCCCATCAGTGTAGTCCCCGAGGAGACTGTGGCTCCTTCTGGCCCACCTCCAGAGGACCGGGCTGTCTGCGTTTGCCTGAGACTGAGCTTTCTTGTGCCTGTCTCCTTAATCAATCCCTCCCAGAATATCCACACTGAATCACGGTCATTGGAACGGCGTGGTTTTCACTTACGAAGCACTTCTGTGCTCAAGTCCCATTTAACCATCTCTGTGCTCCTGTGCAGAGCCTGGGAGGGACACAGAGCTCGAACCTTCATGTGATAGGATAGATAAGGGATCAGAGAGCCACGGAGGTTAAGGCGCCACCCCTAATTTTGAACCAGGCCACAAATGGAATTGGGTTTTGAGAAACAGTGATTTGCCTTCTAAGCAGAGACCTTTTTCTCCACCCTAAGGCTCTTTCCCTCCCTTAAGCCTTTTCCTCTCAGCCCTGGCAGGAGTCTGTGCACAGACTGGATTAGGAAGCCAGAGACACGGCGAGGCTCAAAGGTCACCTCTTCTACGGCCACTCTCCTTGAGGCTACTACTGTGAAACGAATGAGCCAACCTCCTCACCCCTCCCTAGATCCATAACCTTTGCACGGAGCTGGGCAGTGCCCGCCCACCAGGCTCAACCCTGTCATTTGGTTTGGTCGGTGCAATATTAGCAGGCGTGATGGAACCCCATACTGGCTGATTCTTTTGCTCCTTGGCCATAGTTAGGACAACAATGCCTGGGTGATCCTGCTGGTGCACAGCTACACAAGGCAGAGAGCCAAGGCCAGCCTAGAGCTACCAGCAGGCCGGCGAGTAAGCTAGCTGAAACCAGAGGAGCAGCCGGCCAGGCTCAGTAAGCCGCTGACCTTGTGGAAGCAGGAGCTAAAGACATGTTTGTTGTTTTAGGCCACTGAATTTAGGGGGAGGGTGTTGTTACCCAGCTTATTATAGAAAGGACTAACAGATGCATCCCCGGCTGGCATGCCACAAGAAGGCTGGCAATGTGCCAGTCCTCGTGAGTTCCCAGAGCCAGCCAGTGGCACTTTTACTCCCATTTCACAGTGCCCAGGAGTTGTGGGCATGGGCTCCATGAGCTGAACAAGACTGTCTTCTAGAAGGTGCAAAGGCAGATCTATTCTGTTGACAAGGTATGAGTCACACTGAGGCAAATTCCTTTGTCTCCTTCCCACTAGGGATACTGGGAAGTGATGTCTGGAGCTGCCGCAACACTATTGTGCCAAGGAGGAGGAGGAGGTCAAGAGGGTATAACAACCCCTACCCAGCGCTCGGACTGTGTCAAGCTGCTAAATAAGCCTTAGGAATGTCCAGTCCACACCCCCTAGCCACAAACAAAACAAAACAAAAAAGTGGGGACCGCTTAAACAGATTTGAACTGGGTTGTCCCATCAGCTAAACCATGGACACAGCCCTGCCACAACACAAAGCTAGAGCTTGCTGAACTCACTGTGCTTCCCACCGGGTGGTGATCTAGCCTGGGGAAATGTGTGGGTTAGAGGGCTTCTGCTTCCCACGGCTTATTTTTGAATGCTGAGTTTTTCAGGGCAGCTCTGAATCCTAGAACCCATTGTTTTCTTGACCAAACCCCGTCTCTCATTGCCTCCACTCTAAGCACTTTTTAAACTGAACTGAATTGAGACAAATTGACAATCAAACTGAATTAAATGCTAAGGAAATACTGTAAGAAAAAAAGTATATCGAGCACTGGGAAGGTGACGAAAGGAAGGCATGGTTGCCCCACTTTTTCTTTTTGAAATTGTTAATCAGATTACAAGAGAGAGGGGTTACTGCGCATGTATCTTGGTGGCAAAGCGCTGGTCTAGGGCGCCCAAGGTCCTGGGTTTGATTTTTAGCATCTTGTACAAAGAAAGAGCGGAGGGAATGATACCGTCTAGAAGTCACTGGCAATTCCAGGCCATCAAAGTGGAAGATCGAATGACAAGGATTTGTGGGTAGAGCCGGGGCTCAAAGGCGAGAAGCTCTGGGCTTAAGAGTGAGCTCTGGGCAGTGCCACTAACATGGTGACTGTCATCCTGGCTAGTCTATTTGCAAAGCTTTGCCTCCCACCCCACCCCCCATGGAGGCCCTGCACCCTTGGTAATGGTTCAAACCAGTATCTGCTCTACCCACTCTACCATCCTGTCCACATCTGTTTCCTCTCTTCTGCTTCCCAGTTCTCTTCCAAGCAATCCCTTGAAGTAAATGAAGCCTATCCCCCCTTTGTTCTTTTGGGGACCATTCAGGCCCCCCAGCTTTAAAAGCTCTCTTTCCAGCCCTCCTCACGCGCTGCTCTCTGGGGTGTCTGATGAAACCCGGCTTCCATTATTCCAAGGCTATGCTCGACAGCACTCAGTGGTGCTCCGTTACACACAACATAAAGTCTGAAGCCTGAGGCCGATGTCAGACCTGCACAGCCAGGTGAATCCTGTCTGTTCTGCTTCCCCTGCTCACACTCCACACTCAGGCTGGCATCTCCAAAACACCACCCCAGGCTGCCCCACCTCCTCTGCTCACACTGTCGCTTCCACCTGCTATGCCCGCAACATGCCCTATTCTAACCTTCTGTCCATCTATCTTCAAGGCCCAGGGCACATCTCTGCCCTTCTCTGGTAAATCAGCACACACTGGTGAAGGACACAAAGCTTTCCCCCAACCGGGGCATCTGGAGCTCTGACTACTTGTCATTGCCATTTGACTCAGCTCCGGTGGCCAAGCGTCACCAGTGCCCTCTAGCTGGGCATCTGCTCTCCTAGAATATCATTTACTCCTCAAAGGAAAAAAAAATAGGGTAGTGGTATCTGCATTTCTGCTCCCTTATGCCATTTACTGCAAGACTTGTCAGAGTTTAATTCAGATGATTTTCAACTCACTCCAAGTCCGTTCAACCAATGCTTTAAAATGTCCATATTGTATCAATCCCCTGTGCTAAGTCCTAGAGGCACAGAGAACCTATGATCTGGAAGCAGAAATGGACTCACAGGCAAATGTTTTTCTAGAGGTTCTTAACCTGTGGATTGCTACCCCTATAGGGGTCACCTTATTAGATATCCTGCATATCCGATATTTACATTACAATTCATAACAGTAGCAACATTATGGATATGAAGTAGCAACGAAATAATTTTATGGTTGGGATCACCACAACATGAGGAACTGTTATTAAAGGGTCCCAGCAGAGAAGTTAGAGGGGGCTGGATGCTGTGGAGCGCCTTGTGGTAACAGAGCCTCTGGCTTGGATCTCAGGGCATGGGCTGGCTTTTGAGAGCTGCTAGTAACATGTACGTCTGTAGCTGTTTATGGGACGCTAAGCTGGACAAACAGCATCCTAACCATTCTGTCTGTGGGTTTCCATGCTACTCCTGGTTCCCATTAGCTTGGACCTGCAGGTAGCCGGGTGCTGGAGGGCTTTTTAAGGCTGGATGCTCTACCTTCGATACACACGGGAGAGCCAGCCCAGGCAGGTTAAAGTGACTCACCAAAGTCACTGTCTCTGAAGAGGCTGGGCTGAGAATTGTCTTGCGATTCAAGTCTTTGTGGAAAGAAAGAGCGGGGAGCCACCTCCGAGTACTGCCTAACATAGTGGCCTTGGGCTCAGACAGACCTGCAGGATGCTGTGGGCTGTGATATTAGCTGCCGACAGTGGGCAGGGTCTGTTTGTTGCCTTGCTTCTGTTTTACCACCACATAGAGTCACTGAGAGATTTGTGAAATTAAATGCTGACACTGCTTGACTCCTGGTACACACTGCCATCTCTCCTGTGCACACATTGGGAGTTCTGCCTGCTCTGACTTCAGAGAGTGAACCTCCCGAGGAGAGGGTAGCTGAAGAGGAAGGCGGCTTTGCCGGCAGTTCTTGTCTCCCGACCCTCCCTGCGTTCACCCTGAATGCACATTTAGCCAAGACAGTGGCTGCAGATGTGTCAGCGATCACAAGGTCCAGAGGAAAGACCCAGAACATTGGCTGGATCCCTTAGTGGTTATCTGTTCTAGGCCCACACCAAGGGGCACAGGACTTGGGAAGTAGAGGGGAACACAGGATACTAAAGAGGGTTCTGGGAGGTAAGTACCATGGCACTTGTGGATGGCTGGGCAGGACTGCGCTAAGCAGGGCCTGTGCAGAGGACTGCATGCTGACATGTATGACTCCAGGTGGGCGGGGCATAAGTGCAAGACTGGTGCCTCAGCACCAAGGAGAGGGAGGGAGAGGGAGGGAACAGGGAAAGGGGGAGGGTGAAGGGGGAGGATAAAGAGGAGGGAGGGGAAGGGGACAGGGGGAAGGGGACAGGGGGAAGGGGACAGGGGGAAGGGGACAGGGGGAAGGGAAGGGGAGGGAGTCCAACATCAGCTGAAACTCAGAGCCCAGGTTTTCCTTCCTCCTCACTGGAGGATGAGACCCAAGCCCGGAGCCCGATCATTTCTACAGGCCTGCCTTAGCTGGGGTCAGCAGTCATGTCAGTAGACAGGAAGCGGGTTTATAAGCACAGTAATACATGAGCAGGAGTGTCTGAGGGAAGGCAAAGAAATGGGGGAGGGGAAGGGGAGGAGGAAAGTGGAGGGGAAAGTGGAGGGGGAGGGGGCTGCCTGCAGGTGTTGGCAGGATCAGTAGCTAACTTTGCCCTGACTTCCATCCAGGTTCTTTTTTTTTTTTTTTTTTTTTTTTTTTTGGTTTTTCGAGACAGGGTTTCTCTGTGTAGTCTTGGCTGTCCTGGAACTCACTTTGTAGACCAGGCTGGCCTCGAACTCAGAAATCCGCCTGCCTCTGCCTCCCCATCCAGGTTCTTTATCCAGGTTCTAAACTCGCTCTCCCCTCTTTATTCCATGGCTTCCCCATAAGGAGTTGAAGACACAGACTGGCAACCCAGCCTGCAGGCGGGAGACATGGGATTTACACGCAGCACAGACACAGTTCATGTCCGGCCACACTGCGAGCAAACTGTGAATGAGAGGTGGGAGGGTAAGGATGTAGGAGTGTGGGCGGGTGTCGGGTGGCCATGGAAGTGTGAGCCCAGGTCAATGCTAGGCACGCTCCAATCACAGGTCTCTGTACTCTGCTGCAGAAGACGATGTAGGTGTGCTGGGGAGGGGAGAGTCAGATGTGAGCCAGGCTGGGGTTGAATAAGGTGTGCGTGCTGCGTGCGGCTGCTGTGGGGGGAGGGGTATGAGAGACCCCAGGGGGCAAGCATCAGTGTAACTGGCTGCTGTTGGTATCTGGTGTAAGATTGGACCTTCTCCTCAGAGGCAGGCCTGCTAGGCCAACAGACAAGCCTAATCTTGGTACTCTGCTCCCTCCCCCTCCCTTCCCTCTCCCCCCCCCCAGCCTTGGCAGGTCTAGTCACCCACCTGTACTGTCATCATAGACCACGGTGGCTGACCGCCACTTGAGAGACTGGACCAAGTCGAGGATGGCGTGGCTGAGAGAGGCGTAGTCAGGGTAGAGGTTCACGTAGAAGGTATCTTTGTTGTCCAGGGGGTGGTGTTTCCAGCGCAGTTGGATGTGGGGTACCTCCAAGGCATTGCAGATGGACTGGACTGCATTGGTGCAAGAGCCCTGTGATGGCCCAAAGATGGCTACAACACCCAGCGCCAACTGGTCACAGGCTACAACAGAGGAGGGTAACACAGGTCAGCGAGGTGCTATGTGCACTGGGAGTGGGCAGTGATTTTGACATTTGCATAAATACATGGAGAAAAGGGCCAGAGGAACCTGGGAGGGAGACAACTCATTAAGTCTCAGTTTCCTCATCTGAGCAACTGGGTTTTAATAGTCTCTCCTTCATCTGACACCAGGGAGGTAAGAAGAGACAATTATAAGACCAGTTATGGAGCGCACCGGCCCAGTAGTCACGCTACTCAACCATGATGTCTTTGTAAGTGGCATCCCTGCTTCCAGATAAACAGGAAGCAACCAACTACTGACTGGGGACTCCAGCTTTCCATCTTGGCCTGCTCCCTAAGATCTGATAGGAAATCTCCCTTTTCTTTCAGTGACATCATCTGGATATTTAAGATGCCTCTTAAACCTCTGTTCCATTTTAATTTCCGTTGCTGTGATAAAACATCCTAAAAGCAACTCAGGAGAGAAAGGGTTTATTTCAGCTCACGGTTCCAAGTTACAGGTCCACTGTAGTGGGGAAATCCTAGCAGTGGCTTCAGACAGCTACTCACGCCACATCCACAGTCAAGAGTGGAGAGAAATGAACACATTCATGTTTACTTGCTTGCTTGTATTCAGTTCAATTTCTCTGCTCTCATACAGTTTAAGGAGCCCCTGCCTAGGGAGTGGTGCCACCCAGAGTGGACTATGTCTTTACACATCTATTAACTTAATTAAAACAACAGATGTACCCAGAGGCCAAGCAGGCATAGATGCCACCCTACCATGACCACCTGAGCCAAGGCACCACTACCATTTTCCTGCACGAGATGCCAGCCATCCTCCCTGTCATCTCCTCAGCATTTTAGCAGCCATAACGAACCTTTCCGTGTGGCCCTAGAAAACCTACTTACCGCAACTTTTCTTCACCCCTGTTCCTGTGACCAGAGCTACTACCCTACTCCATCTCCCACCCTTGTCTGTCTCCCCCATAGCCTTATAGTCCTGCTGACTTCCAGAACATTCCCCAACCACAGTGAGAACACACATTCATTCCCTCAGTCATCCATTTGACTCTCTTCTTTCCCCCAGGTTTCTGCATGTGCAGGTCTAATTAGGGAAGTCATCACTGCCCAGTCTTTAATAGCAACTCAAATCCCCACACAACCTAAGCACTATACCCCACGGAGACTTTGCTTTAAAAATCCACAAAACAAGGCCTCCAAGACTAAATACTGAAGCTTTAGGAAGGCTGGCACATTGTTAAACAAAGTCTGTCTTTTCCTCCTACCATGATGAATGCAGCGGTCCCCATCCCATCCCCCCTCTTTTACATACATGCATGTACAAGCATGTGTGTGCAATGCACATCTCCCCTCCCCCAATGTTGATAAGTATTTTTAAAGGATAGACACCCTTGCTAGGATGTAAGACTTGACGGAATGAATGACTTGTGTCATTCTCCTACACAGCTCCAAAAAAAATCTTCCTCATGGGTCTCCACTTTGCTCTGACCTTGAAACAGGCCACCAAGGATGCAGCATATCTTCCATCCTTACAATGTGCACATTTTGTGATGCTCTTATCCTGGACCAAGGGCTGAGCATCATGTTTGACTGAGACAGGGGACAGCAGACCAAGCACAAAGTATGTGACACAGAAGATAGTGTTGAGATAGTGATGTTGAACCATAGTGCCAGTGCAGTAGGGATGTTGTGGACCACAGTGCCAGTAGATGAAGATGTTGCCATAGCAATGATGGAGATGATGGCAACAGAGGCAGGGATGGAGGTGATAACATGGACAGAGATGACAAGAATTGTGGTACTGCTGTCTGTGGTGGTGAAAGATGATAGCAATGTCCACACTGGACCCCATTCTCTAGACCTACATGGACTCACTCCTGACTTCCACTTTTTCTTTCTCCTTGTCACATCTCTACATCTGTTCTCTAGTCCCTCCATGTTTTTTTCCACCCTCTGAGGATCTTCCAGGATGGAAGAACTCTGCTATCAACAAGGCCCAGGACCGGGGTTATTATGGTAGCAACAACAGCAGCTCTGCTTCCAGATGTTTCCAGGGCAGCAGCCAACCTTGTCCTGGCAGTCCTATGCATACACTACAGTAATTACATTATTTGTGGCTTCAATTTTGAATCCATTTTCTGGTCATTTTACAGTAACTTGATGGTTCACAGTCATTGTAGGAGTCCCCAATCTGAATACATCCCCCCTTCCATGGCAATTGTAGTTATAGCTGAAATTATCCCAATCAATTTGTGTCTTAAAAGGAATTGAGCCACCCAAAGAATAAGTGCAGGAAGAGGAGTCTGGGGAGCGCTGGGTCGATTCCAGCCTGCTCTGGCCAGGCTTGGAAGGAAACACAGTGCTTTCTGGGCTGCTCGCTCAGAGCCTGCTTGGCAGACACTCTTCTTTTAATTTTCCACAAAAACACTTCAAAATAAAGGCAATAGTGAAAGTTCCTTTTAATGGGGAAAAGGCCTCCTGGGCCTCAAGCAGGAGCCAGAGCTGGTA
The DNA here is from genome assembly GCA_036184795.1 of Tokudaia tokunoshimensis. NCBI lineage: Eukaryota > Metazoa > Chordata > Mammalia > Rodentia > Muridae > Tokudaia > Tokudaia tokunoshimensis. The sequence goes on along the minus strand of BTHU01000005.1, from coordinate 109,066,136 downwards.
GGTAGGAGGTGCCAGGTTTTGTGTTGCTGTGTCCCCTTGGCCCATCTGACTTAAGGTGGCTGAATCCAGCTCAGGGGGTGGGAGGGAATGGTGGTGGTAACTTCCATCTAGAAACAATTAATTATCACTAGATTCCTCAGAATTAGGCCTAAGTGCATCTTCTTGGAAGGGTCCTGATGAAGATCCTAAGGAATGCAGTCGGGAAAATCAAAAATCAAAGCAAGTACAGGCCAGAGGCGAGGGCAGCTCCTGGGGAAGAGAAGGGATGCTGTGTTCAGGGGGGGGCCTGGCCCTGCTGAGGAACAGCCTGGAGGATCAGACAGAGTTGCTTCCATCTGTGGAACGGGGGAGCTACCTGATAGGTTTGAAAAATTGAGAGAGAGTGCCAGAGACTAAAGCACCCCCTGCCTACATCTGTGTGTGTGTGTGTGTGTGCGCACGCATATGTGTGCATGTGTGTGTGTGATGGAACCTAGGACACGTGTGTGTGTGTGTGTGTGTGTGTGTGTGTGTGTGTGTATGGAACCCAGGGCACATGCCAGACAAGCTCTCTACCACGGGGCTCCACTCCTATGTGAATTTGTTCCTTTATGGCTGATTAAAATTCCATTGTTCAATTATGTGCCAATCTGTCTCATGTAGATGGTCCCTTTGTCCATCTTTAGCTTTTTGTTTTTAACAGAAAAAATGGGTAAATAGAGACATCCATCTGGCATGAGGCTTGACAGATGTATAGGCACATCCAAACATTGCTGTGGTGATATGGAGGCCTCCTACCAGCCTCGTGCACAAGAAACAAATCTCAACAGTCATGTCTCATCACACACAGAAAATCCCCTAAGACAGATCAGAGAGCCAACCATGATAGACATGACCACAAAACTTCTAGAAGAAAACAAGGGAGATGTCTTTAGGATAGACAGAGACCTCTCAACCAGAAGACACAAAGAGAGTTATTAATAAATTGGACTTCCTACAATTAATGCTTCTCATGAGATATAACTGCTAACGGAGTATGAAAGACAGCCCCACATGTAATTAATATAATACATATATAAATGTATATATTCACACTGCCTCAAAATAACTCTTATCACAATACGCATAGAACTGCTTTAAATCAACAAGGAAATGACAAACAGCTCAATTTTGAAAAGGTCACTGAAAGGTTCTAAAAAAGAGAAAAGGGATATTTAAATGATTTACTCAACATTCAGATTAGCAGAGTGGAACATGTTAGATCATTCAGACAATGGGACACGGAAGCAGTAAACTTACTGCCAACAACCCCACCTGTTCTGGCTGAATCATCAGATAAATATAAAAGAAAGTCACAATAACATAACCACTTCACAAATCAGCAGAGTGGTGGAAATCTTAAAAAGTCTAACTGACCTCCGTGCAGGTCCGCACAGAGTTAGACCACCTGCCAGCCTTGTGCACTGCTGTGGGAATGCTGATTTGTACAACCACCTATGAAACTGTGACTGCACACAGTGACCCCATACTTCAACTCCTAAAAACAAGCTCAACAAACCTGGGTACCCATGCCCGGGGAGACAAACACCGGGCCGTTCACAGAAACATTGCATTCGTAACTCCCGAGAGGGAGCAACCCAATAGCTCATGGAGAGTGTGAAATGTGGTCTTCAAAGGTTCCTCTGGTGGAATGCAGACCTGAGCACAGGGCTGGGGAGTGCTGCCAGAGTCAACCATACAAATGGCTGTCGGGCACAGGGTGCCGTGAAACCCAATAAGTGATGCTCAAAATGTCCATGCTGAGTGATTCTGACCCCGTGACCTCCGGGGTCAGGCTAAGTCAGTGCACGGCAACAGCACAGAGTGGTGGCAGCCACATGTAGGTAGCACGGCCGCACAGGCTCACCTGGTCTCTGCCTTGATCTGGGTGCCAGGGATGCTGTCTTGATCTGACTCAGACAGGTCTGTTTCTTCTGAGTACTCCCTGGCCAAGAGTTCCCAAGCCTGGGCCCAGATTTCCAACCACGATAAAGACAAATGGAAGTCTTCAGTAGCAGGGACTGGTCACCTCAGCCTTTCTCAGCCTGTGATTCCCAACTCCTGTCACACAGCAAATGCTCATCCAGGATGACTGAGTGCATAGACTGGCCATCGTGCAAATCCCCACCGCTTTCCACGTTGCCCTGCCATTACTGTTTCCAACCATCCTTCAGAGCAAAGCTTAGACACCTCTTACTCCAGGAAGCCCTCCAGCTAGTGCCTCCTGCTATTGTAGCTCTTGGTCCTTTGACGAGACTTCCTGATGTCTTTCTTGGCAGTGACTTGTAGAGGGTGAAGGAAGGTTCGTCTCCCACTGAGATTATCAGGAGGAATCTAAAGTGAGTTCAGCATGCCAGAAATTGGTTCATACTTTTTCTTTCATTTGCATATCAGATCAAACCATTAGTAATGGCTTTGGGCACCCTAGGTGTAGGTACACGATAGGTGTGCTGGTTAGTTTTGTCAACTTAACCTAAACTAGGGACATCTGGGAGGAGGGAATGGCACTTATGAGACTGCCCCCATCAGACAGGCCTGTTGTCTTGATTGACAATGTAAGAGGGGCCAGCCCACTGTGGGTGTGTCACTCCTGGCAGGTGTCCTATAAGGAAGCAGGCTGAGCACAGAAGGAGAGGCAGTAGGCCTGGTCTCTGCTTCAGCTTCTGCCTCTGATCCCTGCCTTGACTTTCCTCCGAATTGGATTTGGTCAGTGTTTTATCATAGCACCATAAAGCAAACTGAGACACTAGGTTATATAGTAGAGTGACAAAACATTAATAGCGCCTGTAGTCTAGTGGAACAGACAGAAACACACCCATCCTCACACACACATACACCTTCACACAATTGCAAAGCATCACTAGCCAGATGGCACAGCCTCTGGGCTGCTTGAACCGATGAGGGCCTCTCATGTGACTCCAGCCTTTGCTGAGTCCTAAGGTTTCTGTGAATAGCGCTGATCCCGTGTAGTCATTTGCACGTGGCAGGAAGATGGAGCCTTTGCTTCCTGGTGCTGGTGGCAGGGCATGATGGGAACAAGCAAAAGGACCAGTCCAGAGAGGTGGGGCTCCAGACTAAGCTAGGGAAGAGTAAGGCTCATGAATGTCAGACATAAGAGCTCAGCACCTTGGAGCCTCTGACCATAGGCACACTCGGCGCGCGCGCGCGTGTGTGTGTGTGTGTGTGTGTGTGTGTGTGTGTGTGTGTGTGTTAAGGGGACAACAAGGAAAGCCCTTGTGGGAGTCAGACCCTGCCCTGATGGCCTAGTGAGTGCAAAAGAGGAGCCAAGTGTACCCAGAGCGCACTTGTTAGAGTGTCAGACACAATCCTAGGCATTTAACAAAGGCACTATTTCACATCGCAGGGAAGTGAGGCATTCTGTCCACCACAGCCGAGGAGGGAGTTGCAGGGAAGCCAGCCTGGGCAGTCTGGCTCTACAGCCACTTTCTGCACTCAAAAGCTAACCATAGTGGGGTTTCGGAAAACAGAGCCATGAACAGGTAACATCCTGGCCTCTCTGCCACTGGCAGCCCAGGAGAGTAAATGGCTTAGAAATCAGAAACTCTAGAGAGATGGGTGAGTCTCAGTCAGAAGAACAGACATGGATGATGCGAATCCCTATACTCAGTTTACAGGGGTCCTAGACAACGTTTCTTAGGTTCTCATGGTTCATTAATTCATTCAACAATCACTTCACTGAGCAGTTACTATAGTCCCTGACCCTTCAGGTGCCCCAGGAATAGATCAAATATTCAAAGAAAAGTGTCCCCTTCAATAACGTGAGGGAGAAGAGAAAGTACATTAAAACACAACGATTTAACTAAAAATTGTGATATGAGCTTTGATGGGCTATGATATCATATTTCGGAAAAGATGACCTAGTCATTTTGGAAATGAGATTCCTTAGGCTTGAGATCTTTAAATGGTTACATGGAAATCTAAGGTTCTATGGAAGCTATTTCCAGTTATCTAAGCCTTTAAGTTGAATTTGAATTAAATATATATGTAAAAATACAGTTCAGATATGCAGTCTCCCTCAGGATCTGCAGGGAATTGGTTCCAGGACCCCCTGCAGATAGCAGACTGGCAGATGCTGGGTCCCTGGCGCAGAGGGGCTTGGAATTTGCATATATCTTCCACACACTGTGCCTTATGCTCTATAGTCTCAAGACGCCTCATCCCACAATTCAATGCAAATGCTATGTAAATAGGCGCCATGCTTATTGTTTAGGGAAAATGACACAGAAAAGTCTATATGTTTAGTACAGAAGCAACTGGGTTTTTTGTTTTTCTTTTCTTTTCATTTCCCCTGAGTATTTTTGGTCCCTGGTTGTAGAGTCCATGAGCCTGGATGGCTCACTGTGTGTATGAACACACGAATGGGTGTATATATAGGATCTGTCTTTTAAAAGACACTAAAATGAGGTTAGAGAGATGGCTCAGCAGTTCAGAACACTGGTTGTTCCAGCCGAGGAGCTGGGCTCAGTTCCCAGCACTCACATAATCAAACTCCCTTTCCAGGGGGAGCTGACGCCTTCTTCTGGCTTCTGCAGGCATTGCATGCATGTGGTGCCCAAACCTACATGCAGGTAAACTCTCTCTCTCTCTCTCTCTCTCTCTCTCTCTCTCTCTCTCTCTCTCTCTCTCTCTCTCTCTCTCACACACACACACACACACACACACACAAATAAATAAATCATTTAAAAAAGATAGTAATAAGCCAGGCAGTGGTAGTGCACCTTTTTAATCCCAGCACTCAGGGAGCAGAGACAGGCAGATCTGTGAGTTTGAGGCCAGCCTGGTCTACACCGTGAGTTCTAGGATAGCCAGGGCTACAGACAATCCCTGTCTTGAAAAACAAAAAAAAACAAAAAACAAAACAACAACAAATAGTAACAAAAAACCCATTGCACTTGGGTATGCTGTGTAGCACACTGGAAACTGGCTGTTCACCCAGGTACTGAGAAGTCAGTTACTGTTTTGTGTTTGAAGACCCATGGGCAGTGGAATCTCCCTCATTTAAATGTATGTGCTAATTAGTAAAGATATGTGGAATATCTGTGCTTAGTGTATATATATATATACACTATATTTACATATATATATATATATATGCACATTTTCACATTTTAAGAATTCAGGTGAGGGACAACTCTGACTCACACACCACGGCTTGCCTTTGTGAGTCAGGACTTTCTAGCGGCTCTGTAGACAACAGAAAGCACACACTTATATGGAGACAGGGCCGGCGTCAGACTCCAGCGCTCATCTGCAGGCTCTGGGGTCAAGTCTCTGCAGCGCAGAGCAGCACGCTGTGCTCAGAAAGTCTTTTTACGGCAGGCAGATGGCATGCTCTCAGGCTAATACGGTATCTGCTTTATATGTGTGCTACCTATTGCTGCTTGAGTTGGATGTCAATGAAAGTTCCAGAGCAAGGTGACTATGGTTCATAACGAAGCGTCGCATGTTTTGAAATGGCTGAGAGTGTTTTCAGTGTTCTTACCCGAAAGAAATGATAAATACTAGAGACGAATGCTAGATTTGGTGGATGGGTGAGGTTCCTCCGGTTTAAGCAATCTACAAAGCACACACGTATCTAAACAGCACATCCTATACCATATACAGTTTTAATATTTGTCCATTGATAAGGCTAATGGAAGAGAAAAATTAAGTTTGAAAATGTTCACCTTGGTTCAAAGGTCCCGGAGCTTGGTTGACCTCCTTTCCGACAATCGCAGCCCCTCTCTCCCTTTCCAGCCACCCCTCAGAGTCTCCCAGCATCTCCCTGTGTAGCTCAGGCTGACCTTGTATTTGCTATATAATAGCCCAGGGTGTCCTGGAGCTCAAGATCTTCCCTATGCTTCCTGATTGCTGTCATTACAAGCTACAGTACCCTGCCTGGCTACCCTGGGACTTCCTCACAGACCCCACTCCTATTCCTGGGGGATTGGTACAAGTGGGAAAGGCTCCGTCGGGCCCACACAGTGAAGATCTGCTCACTCACCCTTCTTGGTGGCCTCAAAACTGTCATGGAAGTGAATCCTCTGAATGTCGTAAGTCAGGGTCGTGTTGGGCAGCAGAGTCCTGTTCCTGTTGATGATGTTAGCAGAAAATCGAAAGGCGTGCTCCTCAGCGCTCATGACCTGGGCGTTGGGACCGTCAGCATACTCAAAGATTCCTCCTGTGAGAGACAACAGAGCTGTGTGTGGGAGGAGGGATGGGGCGGGAACACTGATGCTCCGCTCAGGTTTTACAGACAAGGTCCTCTCACCCCCGTTTTCAATAAGATCCTAGGTAATTTCCATGTGCAAAAAGTATACATTTCACCCAACTAGCAAACTCCTGCTAACAAAATCTGACAGGCCCAAATAAGATTACCAACTTAGTACTGCTATGAAAATGCTTAATAGAGCTTTGGCAAGTAGAACCTACCAGAATATTACAAGGCTAACATACCATGACCACAGAGTTTTATTTCAAGAATGCAAGACCAGCTCAATATAAAGGAATCCATGAATCCCATTCCACTACATCAATAGTTCAAAAGGAGACGAAAATACAATTCACTTGCAAAATTCAGGAAGATATCTGATGAAAGTCAGAGACGACTGCTAAAAAAAAATGTCTAATAAGACATTGGCAGGAAAGACACTCCCTTCAAGCAACTTTAGCTCATATCAGCCTTGATATCACACTAAATAATACCTTAGGAAACTCTAAAGGCCTTCTTGTCAAAGGAAAAATTTTTAAGAATGTGTTGGTGAAGAGTCACGGTGCAGGCCACTAAGCAGAAGAAAACGAGATTGAAAGTGAACCGAGGGGCGGCTCTGGCAAAGGTACAGGTTACCATTTGCACAGGATATAAATGTTAATGTGTTGTGAGCGCACTCACTCCCCACTGCTATCTCTCAGCTCCCTCCCACTCTTGCCCTGATTCCATGATTGTTTTCTTTTTGCATGCTATCTATGGGTCTTGATCAGGTGGTCGCCATTGCTCAATGTTGGTGAGGGCCACGCCACAGCTACCACAGTCAGCAGCATGTCACAGCCCTCCTCCCTATCCTCTGGCCCTTACTGTCTTCCTGCCTCCTCTTCAGCATCTCCCCCTGGGCCTCAAAGGAGCTGCCTTCTAAGGGCCAAATACTCAACAGACATTTATTCTCAGCACTTTGGCCGGCTATGAATCTCTGCTTTGACCACTGCACAGAGTTCACAGAGGCTTTTTGGACCAAGGTTGTAATTTGTGGGTATAAGCCGGAAAAATTTAGAAGGCGGCTTAACTGCATGAGCATTTATCAAACCATCAGTAGTAGATTTCACCTGTAAGGCCTGTGAGAGCCCTAGCTGTAGTTTCTGAGCAGGGTTTATAGTATCGTGCATATATTCCTCAGATCCAATCAGGAATTGGTGGGTCGCCCCGAGCATCAGCGCTACTACCGCACCAGTGGGAGCAATGGGCAAGCAATAAATAAATAAATACATAAATAGTCCCCAACCACAAAGACAGGCAAGATCTGTGACAGAGAGTTAAACAGCTAGTCAGCACTTTTTTGTTTTGTTTTGCTTCTAGACAGGGTTTCTCTGTGTAGCCCTGGCTGTCCTGGAACTGACTCTGTAGACCAGGCTGGCTCTGAACTCACAGAGATCAGCCTGCCTCTGCCTCCCAACTGCTGGGAGCCACCACCACCCGGCTAGTTAGTGCCTCTTTAATATCAGTGACAACTCATGGGAAAACTTAATATCAAAAGGGTTGCTAACATCAGCACAAATATCAAATGACAAATAATAATGCAAATATAAACATGCAATTCCAATAGATTACAAATGAGGAAAACAAAGAAAACTCTTTCAGTAGGAGAGATAACCAAACCGGAGGTGGTGCACATGCCTTTGATCCCAGCACTCAGGAGGTAGAGGCAGGAGGACCGCTGTGAGTTTCAGACATGCCAGGGATACATAGTAAGACCCTCGTAGGAATCAGTGAAACTAACCGAGAGACAGAGACAGAGAGGCAGACACATGTGGCCCTGGTACTGCTGTTCCTTGGAAAGTAAAGTTTTGGGTCTCAGCCTTCTCCAAAGTCATTTTTCATTTCAACTCAAGTCACAACCACAGAAAGACTTCTCTTGTACATGGAAAAATGACTCTTAAACAGGAAGGCTGAACGTGAGATAATGACTGAAAAAATGTCTTTACAGGAATGATGAAAGGTGACTTGTATTATTATCAGATTTTAAAATATATCATTAAGCCAAAATAATTAAAACAGTGTTGTAATAGCGTCTGAAGACATGGAGGATCAAGAGAATGAGATAAAAAGCCTTAGAAAGAGCTCAGGCAATGACAAGTATCTAAAACATGAATGAGAAGGACGTTTCACAGCAGAAAAAGAATGAATTATTCATTAATTGTATCCTGACAATTATTCTGTTTTGGGGGGATTTCAGTTTTTTTTCTTTTCAGTACACGGACTGAACCTAGGATTTCATTCATGCTGGGTGAGCGCTCTACCACTGAGCTACATGCCTGGTTCTCTAGATTCCAATATTAATAAATTCTAGATGAATTAAAGATTAACAAGAAAATAAGAGAAAGGTGGAAAGAGAACACTATAAAATTGTCAAAAATAGAAAATATGGACATATAGTATATAATGATGGGGAGGAAGAAGCCTGCCTAAACATTTCAATGAAGTCAGAAAATGTGGGAGAAAGACTGGAAGTAACATTAGACTTCTCTGCGCCCAGATCCCCACGAACAACCTTGAACAGCAAGAGGCTAACCATAGACAACAGCATAAACGTTAATGTTATAAAAAGCACTTAGGATGGGTAAAAAAAGCAGACGTCTGGTGTAAGCAGGTGCAAGCAGAAAGTATGGGTACTCCATTAAGGAAAAAAATGCTATCAGAGGATGGAGCTAGGTGGCACCTTTCCTCCTACCTAAATAAACTCTTCCTGTTGAAATCAACAAGTTGCCAGGGTAGCTCGTTTGATGGGCAAAGGAAAACACAGGGACACCCTGCTTCTTTGTTGGCAGACAGGGAAAAGGACACACGCCGCTCTTCCTAACGGCCAGGTATGGAGAACATCCAGAAATACACAACCGGGGAGGGTAAGCCATGCATATCTGTGGATCTGTAAAACTTTAATAATATGATTCCCCATCAGAGAAACTTCTCTTTGTAACAGATGGAGATCGTTATAGAAAACTACAACCAATCAAAATGCAGAGTTGTGGAGCTCAATCACAACGGATACAACCTCAGCACAACTCCTGTCCCTAAAGTTCAGGGATCGCTGCAGAAGAGGGGACAGAAAGAGCCAGAGGTCCAGGAGGTCGCGTCTCTGAGAAGTGTCAGAGAAACTGGACCCAAGAAATTTCACAAACATGACGGCCTAAACAAGACCCGAACGAGCTTGCTACCTTGTCAGACATGCTAACAGGGAAGAAGGAAATCTCTCCAGGCCTCACCCTAGACAAGAAGCACAGGCAGCTAAGGAGTGCTGAGAGCAGGAGAAACGGTCTACCTCAGAGAAGGGTACACAGATTGGCTATCCAGTACCAATCAGTCAGCCCTGAAAACATGTGTGTGTGTGTGTGTGTGTGTGTGTGTGTGTGTGTGTGTGTGAGAGAGAGAGAGAGGTGTGAGAGAGAGCGCTTCATATATACAATAGATAATATGAAATAGATAATATTATATAGAATATATGATATATATATATAATATACATATTACATGAACTGAGCAGGTTGTATTTTTATATTTATGTATATATGTGTGTGAACTATTCATGAGTATATATATATGTGTGTATAATTAAAGGAAAAGAGATCATGAATTTGAGAAAGAGCAAAGAAAGTACATGGGAGGTATGGAGGGAGGAAAGAGAAAGGGGAGGTGATGTAATTATATTATAATTCTCCGAAATCATTTTTAAAGTTTTTTTGTTGTTATTTTTTTTTTCGAGACAGGATTTCTCTATGTAGCCCTGGCTGTCCTGGAACTTACTTTATAACCCAGGCTGGCCTCAAATTCAGAGATTCTCCTGCCTCTGCCTCCTGAGTGTTGGGACTAAAGGCATGTATCACCATGTGCAGCTATTTTCAGAAGTTGTGGCAATGTGGAAATGCCCATGATGTGTCTCCTGCTGCAATTCTGAGGAAATTCAGTAAGGGAAGAAGAGTGAAACAGGATCGGGTGGCTGTGAGCCACTGGGCAATGGGGAACTGTCGCCTATTTAATACTGTCATGTGTTTATAGACAAGGCTTTATTCTTTCAGTAATGAGCTTTCTTGAGATACTGCTTGTGTTCCACAAAATCAACCTGCTTTGGGTATGTGGTGGTTTTGAGTAAGAAGTCATGCAATCAGACCACAGCCCGGTTTCAGAATTTCTCCACTATCCCATAATACCCCCTGTGGCCGTTTCACTGTTTGCACCAGTCGCCCCAGGAAACCACTAATTTGTCTTTTGTCTCTAAATATTTTTTTCCTGAACATTTCACACAAATGGAATCATGCAGTGGGTGTTCCTCTGAGTCTGGCTTCTTGCGCTCAGGGTGTTTAGGTTTGTCAATGTGTAATATGTGTCAGTACTATCATGGCTGAGCATAGATACACCACAATTTATCTATCCATCTGCCCACTGATGGGGGTTTGGATTGTTTTCGTTATTTGGGAAAACTAAAAGAAAAAAATGTCCAGTTTCTGGTCGGCCCTATCAAAAGCTTAGAAAAAAACTCATCACGCCATCTAATGACAACTTTTCCTGGGTCTGCAAGCATGAAGCCCCACAGCAACCATCTTCTCCGAAACTGGCCAGAGAGACCAGAGAATAGAAGAATCACAGTATACCTAATCCTTAATGGGAAACCCAGACTTGTGTGCTTGAATACTTGGGCTCCAGTTGGGGGCGCTGTTTTGGGAAGCTGTAAAATCTTTTGTATACATATAGGGCCTAGCTATCAGACATAGGACCATAGAGACAGGGCTAGAAGGCTATAGCTGGCCCCAATTCAGGCCTGAGGTCTTAGCTTCCAGGTTCCTAATCTGACCCAGAGATACAAGTGATCTACCAGCTCCCACCTCCACAGACGGAGTTCCACATGCTGAACCTTCCACACCACGAAACTGTAAGACAAAAATAAAGCCTTCTTTCACTACATTGTTCTGTCGGGAATTTTGTTCCATCCATGAGGAAAGAAATAGAGAGAGATCAGGCAACAGAACCCATCATGAAATCCAGTAGGAAAACACAAATTGCAGTTGACAAGTTGTTGGAGACTCACTGTAGATAAGCCGGAGGGACAAAGCCTTCAGGGAGCACCATTGACCAGGTAACCACATCTCTGGGTTCCACCCCGAGCCTTTCCAGGTTCTCATAGTGAGTCCTGGGGTGGAGAAACTCCCATGTGTATTCAACAGTGGAAGGCAACAGGAACGATTTAAAACCATGTCAAAGATTTTTCTTCTTCCCTACAAGGTCTGTCTCAAGGGAAATTCATTGGTTTTGCCTAAGCTGCTGGAGCTTGAGGAGACCCTGGCGGACCTGAAGGGAGGGAGACTCAGACTCTCGTGTTTCACTCGGGGGTGGGGGAGAGAAATACTTGGGAGGCATCACCAGTCCTGGAGGAAAAGCTCAGGCTCACTAAATGACTCATCCTGGGTCTAGGAAGGCGGCTCAGCAGAAAAAGCGCCTGCTTCGAAGTAGGAGGACTAGAACTCAGATCCGCAGCACCTACGTCAAAACCAGGAGGAAGTCGCAGTTCACCTGTAATCCCAGCACTGAGAAGGCAGAGATGGGAGATTCCTGGAATAAACTGGCTAGCCTGAACCAGAGAGTCTGCCTCAGTGGACGAGATGAGTGGTTGGGGAAGACTTTGAACATCAGCCTCAGGTCTCTACATGTGTGTGCATATGTGTGCCCCACAGACACACACATGCATATTCGCACACACACATGTGCACACACAGAAAATGAAATAAAAACCAAAAACATCGAAGAGGGGAAGGAAAGAAGGAAGGAAGGGGAAGGAGAGAGAGAGAGAGAGAGAGAGAGGGAGGGAGGGAGGGAGGGAAGGAGGGAGGACTGATCCTAATCATAAGACTGGAGAACATTATGCACTCACTGGCAAAAAACATACAAGTATCAGAATCAAACACAGAGATCACAAGTATGTTGGAATTGTCCCACTAGGAGTTCAAAACAACCATGTCAATCAATATTCTGAGAACTCTCGCAGCAAAGTGAACAACATAGAAGACGATGAACTTCTGTGCCAAGGAGATAAAAAGAATACCAGAGAGCTAAGCATGGTGACAGAAACGAAGATGCCGGACATGGGCTGCTTGAGGAAACCTCAGTCAAAATATTCAAAACCAAAAACTGAAGGTCGGTGCGGGGAGGAGAAAGCAATGGGACTCAATATCTGAGAACCTCAGGTTGTTTCAAGTTAAAAAAAAAAAAGAAATCTTGGGAGGGTTGTGAGAAGATATAATGAAAACAACAATTGCTGAAAATGCCTCCCAAATTAATGTCAACCACTCAACCAAAGGTTTAGGATGCTTGGGAAACCTCATGTCAGATGACTCCTGACCCCCAGGCATGCCATACTATTTTCAAATAGCAGAAAGGGAAAGATTAGAAAGAACCCTGTCAGGCTGGAGAGATGGCTCAATGGTTAAGAGCACTGACGCTCTTCCAGAGGTCCTGAGTTCAAGTCCCAGCACCCACATTTTGATTCACAGTCATCTGTAATGGGATCCAACACCCTCTTCTGGTGTGTCTGAGGACAGCAACAGTGTCCCCATATACATTAAAAGAAAAAGAAAAACAAAAAGAATCACGTCAGAATACAGAGGAAAAACACACCTTCTATACCGACTGGTGAAGATGTAATTATATTTGACATCCCGAGACCACCTTGTTAAGAAAAAAGTGGAGTGAAATATTTAAAGTGCAGAAGGAAATAAACACCAACCCAGAATTGTTTACCTGGAGAAATTATCCTTCAAATGTGAAGAGAAATAGCAGCTTAAAGTGAAAGGAAGTTATTTACAGGTGACCTGCACTTCAGGAAATGTACAAAGACATTTAGAGAGGGGAGGAAAATGATGTAGGTCGGAAATGAGGCCCAAAACAGAGAATGAAAAACTCTAAGGAGAAATCAAATGAAGGCGAAATTATTTTTCCTCATTCTGAATTGATTTAACATATAACTGCTTATTTGAAACAGTTAAAATCACACAGCACACACACACACACACACACACACACACACACACACATTTATAAGTAAACTAAATGGCATCACAGATGCCAGAATGGACAGGAGAATTGCCCTAAGAAAGTACTTGCTTGTTACCTGGGAGAGAGTGTATATTAGCTGCAAATGTGCTTTAAGAACACAGCGACCACTAAAGCAGTGGTTCGTTTGCAACCTGTGGGCTCCTGACCCCTTTTGGAGGTACGGGGGGGGGGAGGAGGGGGGTTGAATGACTTTTCATGCCGGTCGAGTATCAGCTATCCTGCATATCTGATATTTACACTACGATTCATAATAGAAAATTACAACTATGAAGTACTAACAAAATAATTTTATGGTTGGGGGTGTAGTGGCTTAAATAGGAACGGCTCCCATGAATTCAGGTGTTTTAATGCTTAGCCCACAGGAAGTGGCACTATCTGGAGATGAGGATTTGTTGGAGGAAGTGTGTCACTGTCAGAGGAGGCTTTGTGGTCTCAGATGTTCAAGCTACACCCAAGGTGGTGCACAGTCTCCTGCTGTCTGTAGATCAAGATGTAGAACTCTCGGCTCTTCCAGCACCATGTCTGCCTTGCATGCTGTCGTGTTTCTCACCATGATGATAATGGACTAAAGTTCTGAAACTGCAAGCAAGCTCGAATTAAATGTTTTCCTTTATGGTGTCTGTTCACAGCAAGAAAAACCCTAACTAAGAAAGAGAGTCACTACACACAAGGAACTATATTAAAGGGTTACAGCATTAGAAAGGTTGAGAACCACTGTATTAAAGAGAGAGTACAGCTGACATTCTAAGAGATAGAAGGTTCTAGAATCATAAAATCTGTTTGATAAAGCAAAAGGCAGAGAAAGAGCAGAAAACTAAAATATGACAGCTAGGGTAGTAGACAGAAAAACAGCGAGAAACATGGAATTATTAACCTAACTATATGAAATTTGGCCTTAAACATCAGTGCCTCAAATGCATCTACAAAAGCAAGAAAAAGAAATAGATACCTAAATTAGAAAGAAAAAGATAATATTACCTCTATATGCAGATATTATTTTGTATGTGGGCATTCCAAATCCTTCATAAAAACCCTTAGAACTAGTAAGTTTTGTAAAATAGAATATTAAGTCAAGATGATAAAGTCGCATTTCTATACATTAATAATGAATCATCTAAAAGAAAAATTATAAATACAACTCCACTTCCAACATCATCCAAAGTATGAAAATGTATCCATTAGATCTAAAAAATTTGTTTTTAATTATGTATATGTGCGTGTCCAAGTGTGTGTGTGCATGTGCACATGCGTAAAAATGCTAATGGCGGCAGAGTCCAGAAGAGGTTGTCAGATCCCCTGGGCTGGAGTTAGCTCCAGGAGGTTGTGTGACAGTCCATATAGGTATAGAAACCAAACTTCAGTCCTCTGCAGGAGTGGTATGCACTCTTAAGCACTGAGCTGTCTCTCCAGCCCCCAGACTAATAATTTTTTAAACAGTGAAATACTTGTAATTTGACTTAACCAAGGAGATAAAAGACTTTGATGTTGAAAAGTACAAATTATTGCCGAACAAAGTTAAAGAAAATGTAAATAAAGAGAAACACACCCTGTGGGTTTAGGCAGGACAGCATGATATCAAGGTATCAATATTGCCCCAAACAATCTACAGAGTCAGTGCAATCCAGTCAGAACCCTGATGCTTGTTTGTAGTTGTAAAAACAGAAAACTCCATCCTAAAATCAACACAGACACTCACTGAACTCTGAATAACCTAAGCAATCCTGACAAGGAACAAATTTAGAAAACCCTCAGTTCCTAATTTCAAACTTTCTACTTACTAAATATAAGGTCTAAAACCAGACTTGTAGAAGGAAATAGGGCCAAAGCAAGAGCATCACGGCGTGGGATTTGGCAGCTGATTTCTTGGATGCTAACGGCAAAAGCACTGGCAGCAGAAGATAAACTAGACAAATGGAACTTCATGAAAAACAAACTAAGTATGCATCTAAGTACACAATTAAGAGTGTGAAAAGTAACCTGGAGCTTGCCGAGTGTTTACCCGACATAACAGACAAAAGACTGATATTCAGGATATACTGTGAACTTCCAAAACACCTAAACAAAAACCTAATTTAAACTTGGATGCTATGGGCCTGGAGGATGGCTCAGTGGTTAAGAGCACTGCCTTGCTTTTCTAGAGGACTGGGGTTCAATTCCCAGCACCCACAAGGCAGCTCACAACCATTTGTGACTAATTCTAGGTAGGGCATCAAATACCCTTTCCAGTCGCCATGGGCACCAGGCACACAAATGGTGTACACATCATTAACAGGCAAAAATACTCGTTTACAAAGTAAAATGAATGAATCGTTTTTTAAAACCCTGGATGTTATGATTTTAATGTTCCATGCTCCTCCTGCTGCCCCCCCCCCCACATCAGACTTATCTGTTGAAACCTGATATCCAGATGGTGATGCTAATTTGGCTGAAAACTTTAGGTGGTGTGGCCTTGCGGGAGGACATAGGTCACTAGGGTGACCCCTTGGGCTATATATTGCCTTTGTCACTTCCTGTTGGCCATGAGGTGAACTGCTTCGCTTCCTCACCACATGCTCAGCCTCACCTCAGGTCCACAGCAATGGAAACCACCAATCATGACTGAAATTCTACCGCTCGGAGCCTAGATAACTCTTTCCTTCTTTAAGGTGTTTTCCTTAGGCATTTAAATAAAGACAGGAGTCTAGAGAGATGGCTCAGTGGTTAAGAGCGCTCATACCCTTCCAGAGGATCTGGGTTGGGTTCCCAGCACCTACATGGTAGGTCACAACCATCTGTAACTCTAGTCCCAGGGGAGCCAGTGCCTTCTTTTGGCCTCCATACTTGCATGCGCATAGTGTGCAGACATACATGTGGGCAGAACATGAATACATAGTCCTGGTTAGATTTATACCAGCCTGACACAAACTATAGTCATCTGAGAGACAGGAACCTCAATTGAGAAAATGCCTCTATAAGATTTGGCTATAGGCAGACCTGGAGGACATTTTCTAATCCATTGTGAGCAATGCCTCCTGTGGGCTGATGGTCCTGGGTTCTCTAAGAAAGTAGTATGAGCAAGCCATGAGGAGCAAGCCAGCAAGCAGTGCCCTTCCATGGCCTCTGCCTCAGCTCCTGCCTCTCTTGGCTCCTGCCTCTGGATTCCCGCCCAGACTGAGTTTCTGCCTTGGCTTCTCTTAATGGGCTGTGATTTAGGAAAAGTCAGATAAACCCGTTCTTCCTCAAATCACTTTTGGCTGTGGTGTTTTATCATAGCAATAGAAACTCCAATTAAGGTACACATAAAACAAAAATAAAGGTTTAAAATACATATAAAAAATCTATGAATAAATAAGGACAGGAGGTCTGACTGACAGAGTGGCTGAAAGGTTTGAACAGGCACTTTGTTTTTCAAAGAAGATACAGAAATGGCCAACAAGGTACCTGAAAGATGTTCAACATCACTAATCTCTACGGAAATGCAAATTAAAATCAAAGTAGCAAAACTGTCTCACACTCAAGACAAACACTATTAAAAATGCTGCTGAATGATCTGGTGAAATGGCTCAGCTGGTAAACACCCTTGTCACAAGCATGGCGACCTGAGTTCAATCCTCAGGATCCACATGGTGGGGTGAAGAATTGACTCCAACAAGTTGTCCTTTGACATCTGAATGTGCATATTGTGGAAGGCACACACCCCCTCCCACACATAGACAGCACACACCTAAATGCAGTTTTAATAATAAAATAAATACAAAAATGCACTTATGAAGAAATGAATTAGATGAAAGCTCGGGAAAATTGGGACTCATGTATCCTATTGGTAGAGATATAAATGGTCCAGCTACTCTGTAGAGCATTAATTCAGAAATAGAATTATTATATTAGGATATGGCCCTGCCATTCCATGCATGGGAATATATCCAAAGAACAGCAGGAACATAAGTAGGGACCTGTGCACCCATGTGAACAGGTGTTTTACTCACAATAGTAAAAACACAGGAGCAAGTCAGCGTGTACACCAGAAGCTGGGGTATTAAGCAGTCCATAGTACCTTATGCACAGAGAATATATTTAGTTATAAAAAAGAATAAATTCTGACACATTCTATGACATGAATAGACAATGCAGATGTCATACTAAGTGCTATTAGCCCAAGAATTCACTGTCTACTGCCTTTTCCTATACACTAGCAAAAAAAAGTGTGATTTGAAAAACTAAAAACCTCATGATACTACCCACATTAGCAATCAAAGAAAAGGAATATTGACTAAATCTAGAAAAATTTGAAATAGGGTCTATTTGAAGAAGACAACAAAACTGATTTAAAAAAATTCAAAGGTGTAATTTAAAACATGGAGTTGATCTATGCCACCAGAGCAAAGGCAATGAGGAAGACACGGATAACATGTCTGGATATCAATATGAAAAGAAAAAGATCTGAACATGGATCCTACATCTTTTACAAAATAAGATGAGTCGTGTGACCTATGACACCTTAGAAGGTCACAAGAACGAAGTTTAGTCTTGGCTTTGGCAATGACTTCTTAATATAACATCAAGGTCACACTCCATAAAAGCAAGACTTGATAGGCTGGACTCATCAAAGTTAAAATTGTCTCTGCTACAAAAGGTGCTTAGAAGAGAGAAGACAAGTCATGGGTCGGGATGTTTTTGGTAAAGGGCTGTTAACCAAAACACACTTGAAAGTAAGATAACAAAAAAACATAAAAATGGGCCAAAGAGAGTAACAAGCAGCTCATTACGGAAGATATACGGAAGGTGAACAGGTAAAGAGAAAGACACTGTGTCCTATAGCATCCTTGTAATACAAATGGAAACAACAGCATGTTTATGCGAATAGCCAAAATTCAGAACACTGGCTGGGACAGCTCATCTTCACTGTCAGCTTGCCTGGATTTAGAGTCACCTAGGAGACACACCTCTGGATGTGCCTTTGAGGGTGTTTCCAGAGAGTGTTAAAAAGAAAAGATCTGCAGGGCAGTGGTGATGGCAGGCACACGCCTTTAGCCCCAGCACTCAGGAGGCTGAGGCAGGCAGATCTCTGAGCGTGAAGCCAGCCTGGTCCACAGAGAGAGTTCCAGGACAGCCAAGGCTACACAGAGAAACCCTGTCTTGAAAAGAAGGGAAAAAAGAAGGAGGAGGAGGAAGAAAGAAGAAAAGGAAGAGGAGACCTAAATTTGGTGAGCACTTTTCTTAGGCTGGAGCACCTGACAGAATAAAAGTGGGGGTGGGGCTGGAGCTGAGCCCTAACATTCTCCTCCCTCTGTTTGCTGACGCTGGGTATGGTCTAACCACCCATCCCATGCTGCTGCCAAACAAGCCCTTCTCCCTTACAGGGCTTCCTGTCAGATATTTGGTCACAGCAACAAGAAAGGGAAGTCACGCCCTGACAACAGTAAACACCGGTGGAGACAGGAGCAGCAGAAAGAGCCCTGATGGAGGGGCACAGAACTCTGCTTCCAGCTGCTTATAAGACTCGATATACTCTTTTCAAGGTCTCATCCCATGGCCTGGAGCTCATTATGTAGCCCAGGCTGGGTTCAAACTTATAACAACCCAACATTCCTGCCTTAGCCTCCCAAGAAAATCAAACATGTTTGTCATTCAATCCAACGGCTGTGCTCTTTGGAATTTACCCAAGGGTGCTGCCTACCTAAGTCCACTTAGAAGCCTGTACAGAGGTGTTTAAAGCAGCTTTATTTAAGACTGTTCAAACTGGGAGGTGACCAGCATGCTCTTCACTAGGTTAATGGACAGGGACATTCGCACCATGAGATGTTAGCCCACGCTTACATCAAACCATGAAAAGATGGGGAAGACATAGAAGAAACTTAGGTTCTTCTTACACAGGCCTGCAAAGGGCTGCAAAGTGGATGTTCCAGCAGTATTCTGGGAAGGGGTTGCGTGGGGATAGTAAAAGCAGTCAGTGGTCACCAGGGCCTGGCGAGTGGAGGTGGGGGAGCTGTGCCGGAGGAAGCACAGAGACATTTTGGGGCACTGAGATCACTCTGCATGAGACTGCGATGGTGAACTCGTCAGTATGGATTTGTCAGACCCATAGTGTTCAATACAGAAAGCGAACCTTCACACGCTGAAACAGCGTGTCAATGCAAGTCCAGCACTTGGAAGGAACGCACCACACTAGTGCCTGGCAAGAGCCACAGAGGAGGCTATGAGCATGTATAAACAGGAACGTAGGACATCTCCATGCCTTCTGCTCCATTTTGCTGTGAGCCGGAAACTTCCTCCCTCAAACTAAGTCTATTGAGAATGGAGGATGGAATCTACAGAGGGGATGGAGGCGGGGTAGTTCAGCTAAATGCTTGCCTTGCAATCATTGAGTTCGATCCCAGGAAGAAACTGTGTCTAAAAATGGTAGGTATTCCCTGAGGAATGACATCGTCCTTTGACTTCCACATAGACACACAGGTATGTGCGTGTATGTGAACATGCACACACACACACCCCGACACAGACAGGCTAAAATAAATAAAAGTAATAAAAAAAAAAAGGAAATCGAGGGAAAGGTATGTTAAAGAGTAAAGAGTGAATCCACCCCTCGGCGGAGGACGTTAGCCTACCACTTTTAACACCTGCGGACAAACGCGTGTGAACCTGTGTGTGTGAGCATACACCTTCTCACAAGCTTGAAACAAGATGAGAAGAAAGATAACCAAGGGTCATCGTCTTAGAGCTGCCACCTATGGATGACCGACTTCCTTCTCTGTGTTCTTCTGCCTCTCCAGAAAGCTCTGCACTGAGCAGGTACATGCACCACTTCTAATGAGAAGAGTCACCACGCACTGCATTTATCTGCTCAATTGGTCAATAAATGGCCAAAATGTCATATGACATGGTAAGTCTATGCCTAAATGCATTGATGCATAAGGATATCTTTATGGAATACTAACAAATAGAATCTCCTCAATGTCCCAAAGCAAGAGATTTCTCAGTATATTAAAACCCACCTGCACACTGAAACAGGTCCTGAGCGTGACAATAAGGATTAAAGAATGATGAGATACAGGGAAATTGCTTTAAAATACAAGAGGCGTGGAAGCGATGGGGGAGGGGGTACTCCGGGCAGGAGAGGCTGCAGGTCCAAAGAGACAGGCCACATGAGGGGCACATATAAACACAGCTGGTTGATCTCTCTACAAGCATGACACAGTCTTCATGATAAAACTCTTTTAAGGTTACAGTCTAAACAAGATGCAAAAGACTGGAGGTTTCACCATCAGAAAAGACACAGTTAACATTACTCAGAGTGGCTGAGGAGATGGCTTCGTAGGTAACAGCTTTTGCTGTGCAAGCTGTAGATGGGAGTTTGCATTCCCAGGACTAGTGAGAAGAGAGAAGGGGCATGGCTTTGTTCACCTGTAACCCCATCGCTGGAGTGGAGCAAAGGGAACAGGCCGGGAGACCGTAGGACCGCTTGGACTGGCTGGCCTCCAGCCTTGCCAAAACAAAACACCAAAAACCCAAGTTCCAGGTTTAGTGAGATACGCCTGACCATCTACTTTGACCTCCATGCATTGGTGCACGTGTATGCATATCTCTAACACACACACAAGCATGCACACACACACACACACACACACACACACACACTACTTGCAGATGATACTTATTACAGTTCCCTTAAAAACTCAAGGAAATCAGATGAAAACATAAGCAACTAAGTCCGGAGCACACTCAAGGACCAGCATAAGAATAGCCCCAAACATACAGCCTCAGCCATAAACAGCAAGGAATTGCAAGGAATAAAAAGGACTCTACTCACAAAAGCAACAGAAAAAAAAAATAGTAAAATGCTTTACAATAAATGTGCAATTCCTCCATCAAGCCAAGTACAAAACTTTACTGGGGGACATAAAAGAAGACTTGAATAAATGGGGAGACATAACTTACTCCCGGAAGGGCTGGCTCAATATTGTAAAGATGTCAGTTCTCTTCAAATTAATTTATAAATTTAATGCGATTCCAATTAAAATAAAAAAGGACACACCAGAAGGACACACACCAAAATGTTAACAGTGGTACTTTCTAGAAAGTAAAAACGTAATGGAGCGTGTGCTTTTGCTGTTGTTTGGTAAGCCTTCTGTGACGAGGAGAGGCCTGGAGAGTAGGAGAGACTTTAAAACGCTCTTAAAGAATGTTTAAGAGCACAGAGGGCAGCCATTGTCTTCCCTCAAAACACTGCAAATGATATCATATGATGCTTGTTTATCAAATGAAACTCAGGTTTAAAAAAAAAAAAGCTGGAAGGATTTGAGGATTTGTATCCAAATGTTACATTCAGCTAAGTCTGGGTACAAGGGGTTAATGGATTATTTTGATCTTCACAATTTCCGAAATTTTCTAAATTATTTTATAGCAAATATGTACCATTGCTTCAAAATATTTTTACAAAGTGTGTGTGTGTGTGTGTGTGTGTACAGTGTACGAGCTGAAGAGATGGCTCAGTGGGAAAGAGTATGTGCTATGCTGGAATTTGAGTCCTGCATCTATGTGCAGAGCCGGAACTGGGACTCCATTGTTGCAGGCCTGGGGCTGCAGAGGTGGGGCTCACTAGAGTTTGTTCCAGGCTCTGTGGGAGACCCTGTATCAAAGGAATGAGTCGGAGACTGACTGCAGAACACAGGAAGTCAGTCCTCTTCTGATCTCTACACACACATGCACATATATGCTGAATGCAAAAGCAAACAAATGGGTAAATACCAGATAAGATGTTTTTTAAAGCAAATTAAAAATAAAAATCCCAGCACTTCGGAAGTAGAAGCAGGCAGATCTCTCGAGTTGAGACAAGCCTGGCCTATAGAGTGAGTTCCGGGATAACCAAAGGTACACAGAGAACCCCTCTCTGGAAAACAAAACAAAACAAGCCAAACGAAACAAAACACAACCAAGAGCTCCTAGAGTCAGAAGAAAACGCCCCCTGCACACCCTAAGGCGGTGGGCCACAGTCTTTTCTGGCAGGACTCCACAAAGGCTGAGACTAAGCCTACATCATTCCGTTCTGTGAAACCTGCTGACACTTGCCCTGTGCCAGCCCGCCACCGGGTCCTCATCATCATGGGTCCTGGTGTCCACGGCTGACCATGACTAGCGGGCAGCTGGCACGGCTGTGCTCCATTCTTACACACAACAGAGGAAATATTCCCCATTTAGACTTCGGAGACAGCACGCCTTGCTCAAACCCAGCCATCCCCACCAGAAGAAGCGCCTCCAGGTTCCCAAGACTTGCTTTTCCATGCTCAGTGTGGGGTGCACACCCAAAGCTTGACTGCACCTCCGAGGAAGAACTATACCAGCAAAACTGAGCGTGTTGATGTGCTGAGGTCTCCAAAGGCAGCCATTACAGGAGGAAACAGTATGATTTAGACAAATGGAAGGAATTTGACTTTCCATATCCCAGGACGGGTGTTGACAGTCTTTTCTTGTAGAGGTCCAGAGAGCAAACATTTCTACCTTACTGGGTCAGCCGTTCTTTGTTGCAGTGACCTAACTCTGTCATGAAGGCACCCCCAAAACCAACGGATCTTTCAATAGAAAGACAAACCTTAGCTGAAGCTACCTCATTCCCCTAAGTCTTCCTCTTCCTCTAACCTACCTTGCCCATCCATCTACTCTAGAGACACCATAGACCTTCATCCCTGCTTCAGGCCCTGAATCCATGGGCTCTGACCTATGACCCAGGTGACACTTGAAGGGGAGGTGCCACCTGCATGTCTCTTTAGTTGGGGGAGAAGTGTTCTAATCTCATCCACGCACAGTCAAGGGTACCCTTCTACCCTCTCCCTTCTTGGTCTTCCCACCCTCTGCAGAACTGGTTTTCAGAAGCCCAGGTGTCTGGTGGGCTGGGTTCTGATCCAAGCCCCGCCTCTGTGGAGCACAAGCCCAGCCTCTGTGGAGCACAAGCTCCTTAGGGCTTTGGTTTCTGAAGAGTGCTCCTGCCCCACTTGGAGACAGCTCCCCGATTCCCCTGGCTCATCTCCATTCTCTCCCTTCCCATACATTCCTCACGAGCAGTATTTAAAGAGGCTAATAAGTAGGTTGGCACCGTTGATTAATGCACAATCTTAATCATGATTGCATAGTGTAATTGGCATTAATTTGAAGAGCCAGTTCATTATGAAAATAATTGTCACTGCTTTCTGCTTTAATAAAACGGAGCAATGACACCAGGGCCTCCAAGGAAATGGGATAGGGTGTGTGTGTGTGTGTGTGTGTGTGTATGTGTGTGTGTGTGTGTGTGTGTGTGTGTGTGTGTGTGTGGTGTCCCAGAAGATATGAGCACGGGTAGCTTGGGATACAGCTGGGACACTGTCTTCGAATAAGCTTTTTCCTGAAAGCCCAGTGTGTAAAATAAATGACAGTCTTGACAGAAACCGATTGTGCAAGAGGAACATACTCAGTTCCAACCCCACTTTGTCACACACTCGGAAAAACCTCTAGAGCCCTGAGAGACAGAGACTATTACCACCCTGTTTTATACAAGAGAAAAGGGAGGTCCAGGAGCACTAAGTATATTGTTAGTACGACTAAGTGGCAAATTCTCTTCTGCCACCAAAGACAGAGATGTTGCAAGGCTGGCTCCTGCCAGTTTTCGAGAGGCAGGAGTTAAACCTTTAGGGACTTTGGAATCCAGAGCTTATAGTGCTGGCAGGCAGATTGAAGGCAGCCATAGCCAGAGGAATCCACACCACAGAAATCAGCAGAAGCTACCAAAAAGGCTTGCTCTGTGGACAGTGCTTTATCGCAGGATGTTCTTCAAGTCTGAGAAGACAGGGGTCACAGCTCCAAGCAGCTCTGCAGCTATGGGGGATCCACTCTACACGGCATGTAAAATACTCTCACCTTTCACCCCTGACCCAGGGCAGGAAGAAAGGAGGGACAGAATTCTCTGAGTCCCTGGACAGACTTCTATATTGTTCCTTCCTCCTTCAGTAGGTGAGAACATGTTTTCAGAAACATTGTGAATTAGATTGGTGTGGATATGTTTGTGGCCATATGTGCACATATGGAAGCCAGAGGACAACCTTGGATGTCTTTCTCAGGAACACTCTTCAATTTATTTTGAGACGGGGTCTCCCATTGGTCCAGAATTCATCAAGTGGGCTCGGATGATTGGCCAGCCAGCTTCAGGGCTCTGCGGCTCTCTGTCTCTTCATCACTGGGTGTGTTGGTTTTAATAGGAAGGGCTGCCATAGAGTCATGTGTTTGAATGCTCAGCCTATAGGGAGTGGCACTATTAGGAGGTGTGGCCTCGGAGTGGGTGTGGCCTTGTTGGAGAAAGTGTGTCACTGTGGGGGTGGGCTTTGATGTCTCCTATGCTCAAGCTATGCCCAGTGTGGCTCACAGTCTCCTTCTGCTGAGGATCAAATTGTAGAGCTCTCAGATCCTTCTCCAGCACCATGTCTGCCTGCTTGCTGCCATGCTTCTCACCATGATGACAACAGACTAAACTAAGCTAGCCCCAATGAAATGTTTGCCTTTATATAAGTTGCTGGGGTCATAGTGTCTCTTCACAGAGATGAAACCCTAACTAAGACACTGGGATTATGAGTACATACCACCGGGCCTTGCTTTTTCACATGTATTTGCATGTTCTTCGTGTTTGCATAGCAAGAATCTTACTGACTGAGCTCTCTCCCCAGCCCAGTTCCTAGATTTTCAAGACTGCTTTTTAAACCCCTAAGAATGTACCCATGTGGTAGAATCTCTGGAAGACGTTATGATAGATAGCATAGTCAAGTTGGCTATGACTACAGATGCCATCATTGAAGACTATTGTTGGCTCTGTATACCTTATCACCAAGACTACAGGTCCAAGAAGGCGACCCACTACCCCATATCTCCACCTCCTGTGATCAGGATGGCCCCCAGAGAGTCTCCAGGCAGTTGGGATGAAAAGCTGACCCCCCCACACACACACACTTACTGGGGTTTCTCTTTAATTTGGCCTTTGCAGAAGCAGCTGAGCCAACAGGTCCCTGAGCACAGTGAGCCGGAGAGATGCAGACATGGCCTGCAGCGAGCTGTCTGCCTAGCGGCTGGACCCAGGAGAGACAGGAGACACCCATGTTTCTAGCATTTGCCCTGGGACTCGCTCATCCTCTGGCAAAGGCCCTGCTCCTTCTATCAGGCTACTTTGTTCTCTTTCTGAAGGTTCTCAGGTGCCCCAGAGATTAACTGAGATGCTGACCAGTGAACTTTTTACTTACTCCCCTTTCCCAAGCCCTTTCTCTCCCTGTCCCTCCTGATCCGGACACCCTTCTCCCTGTCAGAGCCCCTGCAGCTCTCTGCACCACCATGGCCTGGGAGAGTCAGGCTTTGATCTCAATCAGGCTGCCCTTTGTGCCAACTCGGAGCAGGGGCGAAGGGGTGTGTACCTCTCAACTTGCATTTTGGGCTTCTCTGTGCCTTTGTCTCTGTGGGAGGAGAGGTAGCAAGTAGAACGGTGGCTAGTTTTCTCTGCTGGACGCAGCAAAGATAATACTGACTTCCAATAGTTTGTCAAGTTTATGGTGGTATGAGAACAAGATACATTGAGTAGTAACTGCCTTGGAATTTTGACCTTGGCCTGACATAGCGGTACAAAGCACCATACTCTCACGATGCTGGAAGCAGTGGGTGGCAGTTTCAGTCAGCTGCACTCACTGGCAAGAGGGAAAAATCGATACACCAGTGTCCTATGTGCTCGGCTTCAAGTCAGTGCGGAAGGGTTCACGTAGGTGACGCATTTTCAATTTGTACTTACAAAGGCTGGAACAGAAGTCAAAGGTCATCTGTATGTGTTTTAGAAAGGCTCAAAGCACCCAGCAGAGAGTTCCAGGGATGGGCTTTCTGCTGTTCTGGGATTTCCATGCATTCACTCACTCACTCACTCACTCACTCACTCACTCACTCACTTGCATATTCATTCACTACACAGCTAATGACTGGTCACAACTCTGAGGAGGCAGGCACAGTGCAGGTACCAGGTAAGGAGGAGCAATAAGATCATTCCAACACTGCAGGAGCTCAGGGCTCTGACGGGAAATGGCTGTGGGCTGCAAATAAAGCACTCTAAGGGCTCCAACTTTCCTGCGATGATTGCTTAAAACAGCAGGGGACCCAGGAGAGACCAGGGTTGTGGCCATTATAGGAGAAGTAACCTGTGACTTGCCCTGAGTCCAGATGTGGGAGGAGTATGGCAGCCAGGTGCAGGAGAAGGGCTTGTATTTGGGCAGGGCCAGTAGGGGGAGACAGAAGGAGGATGGAGGTGTGTGCTATAGGGATTGCTATTCTAGAACTGGCCAGTGGAGAGCAGAGGTGGGGGGTGGGCTCTGGAAAGGGGTGTATAGAAGATGACCTCAAGGCTTAACTGGGGACGTTACACAGTTACACTGGTGCCAACACTCCTCCACCCATATGACCTTGATCAATTCTCTGTGGCCTGGTGTTTCTGTTGCTTTGTCAGAAATGGGAACACGGGTGCTGCTTACCACACGGGATGTCCTACAGCTTTAGCAGCATAAATCAGCAAGAGTAGGAAATTACAGTTATAGAGACTGAGGGCCTTCGCCTGCGATTCCGGTATCCGGAAAAGCCGCAGTTCAGTTCCCAGGAAGGTCTGTGCCCGCCCCTAAGGTCCCAGGGGGGTATTCCTGATTGAGTCCCGGGGCCTGGTGGCAGTTGTTTTAATTGATCTGGTGGTATGCGGAGCTTTGTCTGTACAACTCAGGGACACACAAGTCAAATACAGCGACATCGACCACGTCAAGAGGATGGCTGCAGGCTCCTGAGCTGCCCAGAGACCCTGATGAGGGATGGGCTGTCATCAGGCGGAGGAGCCAGGGCCTGGCTGCCAGGGAGAGGGCTGCACCAGGTACCTCAGAGGGGCCTGGGGATTTGTGAATGTCCTTGCCAGAAGGCAGCAGGATTGGAGATCTAGAACTACCACATGGGCCTCCGGAGACAAGCAGGGCATCCGCCTCTTCTACTGACTACAGAGCAGCCCGAGCCCACCCTCCTGCAGGCCTGCAAGGAGCCGAAAGGCTGAGCCCCTCCTGAATGCCTTGGACCCCCCTCTCCAGCCTCAGTCCTTCAGTCCGGCGCAGGCCACCCTTCTCTCTCATGGTCCCCATCACTACCCCACCGCCAACTGCCTTCTGCCTCATGACTTTCCTCAGCCTGAACGTCCCTTCTAGTCTCTGAGTTCACCCTCCCTACTCCAGCTTCCGATTCTGTTCTGAGCCTGGATGGCATCCATTGCCTTCCTTTTGTCCCACCCGGAGGCCATCTGCAGACAGCAAATCTGTCCCCTTCACATTCTCTATCTCTGATCTTCTCTAAGAAGCACAAGGCTTGGCCAGTGAGGAGACAAGTTACAAGTGCCAGCCACTGACCAGAAGGGGCTTCAACCAGAAGGTGCAGGATGTGAACAGACACCCAGCTACTAGTCCCCAGGGAGATCTATGCGGAGCACACACAGTTTCTCAGAGGCTCCAGCAGGATGGTACCCAGCGCAGCAGGAGTCTCTAGTACAGACCCCTCAGCTTATGAGTTCTCCTGGTTCTTTTTCTTTCCTATCCTAGCCCCCTGCACCTCAGGGTGCTGCTTCCTGGGATCATTCTCCAGATTAACTCTCATACCCTCACCCTTGTATGAATCAGGGGGTCTCTTGTGTTCTGAGGGTCTTTCCCCATGTGGTAACACTCTGTAGAGACAGTGCGCGTCTCACTCCACTCCCTCTCTATTTACCCTGTGGTTGTCTGTCCTCTGCAGGGTGAGGCCTACACCTTTGTCTTTCAGGTACCTCCCATCTTTCCCAGGGTCTAACGCGCTAGCTGAGAGGCTGTCAAAGCACATTGTTAAGTAAATGCTTACACACACACACACACACACACGCACGCACGCACGCACGCACGCACGCTCACGCACACATGCACGCACGCTCACGCACACATACACACACGCGCGTGCGCACACACACACACACACACACACACGCACGCACGCACGCACGCACGCACGCACGCGCGCGCACATCACTGTTTGCTTTAAGGAGCTAATTTCTGTTCAGGCATTGATATTTACACGACAAATCAGACAACATGCAAATGCCCTTAGGGCCATCAGAGACCGAAGACATCCAGCTAGGAGGGCTGGGTTCCTGAAGTTCCTCACCCCTACCCAGCACTGAGGAGGAAACCGAGCATAAGACTCCCTGAAAAGACACCCTGACCTACCTCTGCTTGGAGAGTCAGTGACTAGGGACTGACATGTGGGTAAGTGGCTGCAGAGAGGCCCTGTTAGTCGCTGATGGTGGAGGGAGTCGGTCTATACCCTAAGTAACGGGATATCTGCGCTCCAAACAGGCGCCTTCAGGAAAGAGGGGCGAGCACCAGGAAAAGAGCGCTGCCCCAGTGGCCACTAGGAAACAGAGTAGGCAGAGGTGAGGTAGGGAAGATCCCGCGAAGAGAATGGGAGGTGTTATCCCTCCTATCTTCGTCTGTTTTAAATATCAATTGCTATGCAGGTTAAACACTTATTCAGATGCCTTTTAGCTTAAAAGCAAGCTAATTGATCTCTGGAGATCGAGAATGAACAGTGAGGAAACTGCACTAATTATAGAATCAGCTTCTACTCTCTGTTTTATTTTGTTCTTCTCTGACAGTGCAGCCGGAGTGACAGAAATGAGCCTGGGGGAGCAAACAACCCCCCAAAAAAACTACTTGATGATATCCAAACACGTTTCCCCTCCTCCAACAGGGTTCCTGACTGGGAGGAGTCCCACACCCAGGTAGGGCTCTTCAGCAAACTGCTCCCAGACAGGGGATCTCAAAAGCGGAACCATGGGCTGCTACAAGTCAGTGCGATTGTCCCCAGCCAGGATCTACCAACATTCTCTGCCCTCAGCCATGCTCCCTCTGGACCCCACCTTCTTATGTGGGCGTGGCTTGACTGGGTGGCCAATAGAGCTCAGGGTTGCCTGGGCAAGGGCGGGAGCTTCCGGTCCTTTATCTGGCAGTAGGAGACAAACATCTACAAACGAGAAACTTTTGAGTTGTGCTGTGGTGCTCAGACAATCTTAGTTTGAAACCGTTCAGAAATCGTACTTAGGGGTGCTATGTGACAGCTTAGGCGAAGATTTCAAAATCAGAAGAGTTCTGGAATCTGACTGCCGATCCCAAGCATATTGGATAAAGGGCATTCAGCCTACATGACACAAGGATGCTATCTTCTCTTCTGTCCGGTTAGAGAGACCTCAGGGTCCTTTTGCTTTGTCTTCTCATCCCAGCCCAGGGATGCCTCTGCCTCCACCTGCAGACCGGGATGGAGCAGAGATTGAGCGCCTCTGGGCTTTTGAAGGAACAGCAACTTCAACAGCCACAGTGGAAAAGTGAGCAGGGCTCTCCTTTGCTTTGCTCGCTGCCCAGAGAACCTATATGCAACCCTGCTACACAGACTTGACAACCGCGGAAACCTTTTCTGGCAGATCGTCTCACCGGAAAGGCGCTTTGGGGAATCGCTGTGTTCCAGTGATTTGGGCAAAAGTTTTCCTTCCCCTTGCTTCTGAGATCTAGGGCTAGATTCTCCACGTGTCAGTATGCTCCACGCCCCCGATGCCCAGCCTTGGGCACTAGAGAGGAACATGAAAGAATGCAGAAAGGATGAAGGAGGACTTGGGGGGGGTAATGAGGGGCTGGCTTATTTAAATGCAGCCTCGGAGGTATGATTACTCACTTGGCACTCATTAGTGTGCCGATGTGTGTGCACACCTGGGCAAGGTGTGGGCACACATCTTGCTTAGGTGGGAGCCCAGCAGGGTGGAAAGCATGGGGAGCCAATTCATCAACCTCATGCTTTGTGCCTTTCTCCCCGGGGCCCTTGGCTGAAATAAGAGATTCTGACTTAATTATGATCATTAGCAAATGAGACTGCTTGAGTCTTCACAAGCTTGCGGCTGTTCAAAGGGATCCCCAGCGACCTTGTCATCCACTAACACCAGTGATAGAGACGGTCAACTATTTGGCTCTCCTCTCACTGAACACTCGGAGAAGCCAACGCTGTGAATCAGGCACCTGACCCACAGCTGCTTAAACAGTGAGGAGACCTCCACTCCAAACATCTTGCTTACTCCCCGAATCTATAAGGCATTTCACGCTAATCTTTTTTAAAATATTTCATTACATTACTTCCTTGATTCTGTGTGTGTATGTGCACCATAGCACATGTGTGGAGGTCAGAGAACAACTTGTTCTGTTCAGTTCTGCTCTTCCACTGTTTGTGTTCCAGGACCACGCTCATGTCCCCGAACTTTGTGGCAAGCACGTATACCTGCAACAGCATCTTTCCAGCCCCATTTCATGCTAGTATTAAAGATCTGTGTGTTACTTAGTTCTGTCTGTCTGTTTACCACCTTGCACCATAGGCAATGAACTCTATCAGTATGTCTGGTCTACCTACAACACAGAGGGGTCATTCCATAAGCATTGCTTGAATATGAATGAATATGCACAAAGTATATGAATCTGTATAGGTAGGCACAGGCAGCAAAATTCCAGGAAGGTGATATGTGCATAGCAATTTTGCACCAGAGTTTCTGCCTCAGGGTGGCAGGCAGAAGGTGACACTGCACAAGGTTAAAAATATAACCCAGTCCTTGAAGGCAGTGGAAGTGTGTGTGTGTGTGGTATGCCTCCTCGCAGAAGCATCCAGATCAGAAAACTGAACTCCTTTAACCCAAAGCCAGAAAGACCCTTAAGTTCCGCCTCATCATTGCCACACAGAGAGCCTAAGGCAGTCAATGATAGGGAGGGCAGCAGGTGATTCTGCAAGGCAGGAGCTAAGTTGCAACTTCTAACTTTGCATCAGCAGCAACAGAGAAAATAAGTAGTTTTGAGTTTTTTTAAATTGAGGTTTAAAAATGCGGTTTCCTAAAATATGCACATTGAACAAATGCAAAGGCTGGGCTTCTTGCATCTCTACCTGGTAAGAGGCTGAGCAGGGAGACCCAAGATGAAGAAGGTAGGTCCACACAAACAGAAACATCAGTACTGCACATTGAGCCTGCCTTCTGAATCTCTGCCGTCTCGATGTCATCTAATCCTCACAACAACCCGTGGCGTGGGTCCTACCAGCTCTCCCTGCTTGCAGAAGTGGGAAAGAAAACTCATCGAAGTCAGCCATCTATGGAATCTGCAGATCCTCCCGTGATGAAAGACTATCCCAGAGTCCTGGTACCCCACCCACGGAAGGCTCTCCCCTGGAAGTCAGCCCCGGAGCCCACAGTCCTTAGAATGTCAGGTTCCTTGCCAGAGGCAGTTCCAAGTTTATCCTTCCTATTGTACATGGCAGGTCTCATTCCCCGTCATTTCCAATGAATTCTTTTATTGCCTCACAAGGTTATAATTAACAGCAGATAAACCTATTTCCAAGTCGAGGCAATTGAGCCGTGAGACTAAAGCATGCAGACTTTTCCCCAAAAGGACTGGCTGGCTGAGAGCCTGCCGCTGAATGGGCCTTTCCTGTGGTTGGGTGGCTGTTTGTCCAGCTCTTCCTTTCCCACACAGGTGTGGCCCTTGTTGGGAAGCTGTGAAATCTCTGGGCTGTGGCTGAGGGACAGGCTCTAGCAGGGTCAGGGTCTCCAAACCTCTGTGGACATTCTGGTCCCCCACCGTGTCATTTGTACAATCAAATTCAGGTCCTGCTTCCCAAATCTACTCTGTCCTTGGGCCTGCCATCCAAGGACACCTTCCGTGTCCCAGATGGAAAGCACGGTGCCATTCTCCCCCTCCCTACCCCTTCCTTTGTCATCTACCCCGGCACCTGCGTGGCTCCCACTAGAGCCTTCCTGTGCCAGCTTCCTCTTGCTCTCTCCCTGCTCTTCCTAGAGGAGCAGGGCTTCATGAATCTAGCCGCCACCCCCACTCTGCCTTATCCCCTCTCGACATCCTCATGCGATGCACCATTTAGTCACAGCAGACTTTTTGCTCAGCCAGGCTAAGAGCCGTCACTTCCTCCTGACCTTGCTTCTGTTTATTCATAGTGGCAACGTGTCGGAACACTTTTCACATATCGGACATCACGCCAGATGCCTCGTGCACATCCTCTTGTTCAGTCTGGCCCATGTCCCTAAGTATTAGACACTCACTGACATGGATGGAAAAGCTGATCTCCCAACAAAGGTGTAGCTCCCTCATGGCTCACACCTAGAAGCCAGATGTGCCAAGTGTCTCCTTCCCCCGGACAACACTGATTGGTAATTGGTGACCTTGTATATTGGCCCCATGGCTTTACCCATATCAATCCCCCAACTACACAGGAAAGCCCTCAAGGAATGAGTTGCTCTTTCCAGATACGGAGGCAAGTAAATGGAGCCCGTGTGAACAAAGCTTCCATCTTGGGCCCTGTGTGACTCAACCCTTCTATCAGTTACCTTATTGATAACAGAAAATTCACCAAACGCCTGCTGTATCACACTGTTCTAAGCATGGGATGCGTAGCCTGGAGCAAAGTGAGCCAGTGCCTGCTTTCAAGATGGCGTCTGCTTGTTCCAAGAATTGGGAGGGGAGTGTGCAAGGCAAAGCTCTGGAGAGAGGCAAGAGAGACTCGACACAGCAAACATACCCAAGGCCCTACAGACAGTAGGCAAATGGACGCATGTTCTTCATGACACTCTGCTCCTAGCCTGATCGGGGAAAGAGTAATAGCAACCAATCACCAACAACAGGATGTCCTCTGCTGTGGATGCAGTACTGAAGAGAAGAGGCAGGCAGGCAAGGCCTTTAAAGGTGAGCCGTAGACAGAGTAACAGAGAAACCACCTGATGGGCAGAGCGTGCACGTTAGCTGGGTGTGAAAGTCATACCCGGCCTAGTCATGTCTCCTCAGGCGACTCTTTTTCTGCCTCTGGAACTTTGACTCCCTTTTACAGTGTCACCAGGCTGTCTGGTAGCTAGCTCACTGCAACGGTGGCGCCTCATCTCTAGGCAGCGCAGGCTCTGCACGGGAGCACAAGAGGATGTACAGGTGGCCTCTCAGACCTCCCCACAGCGGGGACATCTGAGGTCTTCAGAAATGAAGTGACATTCTTCTTGGCAGAATAGCAATCTGCAGCCATTAGTATTGAGGGGCTACACTGGGCTCCCAGCTTTCAACAGCAAGCTGTGTCCAATCTCAGGCTCTGCATGGTTCTAAGTAACCGCAACAGACATGCCCCTGAGGCCGGTCTCCTCACTGAGTGCCCCTCCGTGAACTCACCCTGCCCTGCCTGGCTTCTCGGTTTCGTGCCTCATTTTTCCCAGAAGGACCAGAACACAGCGGCCTGGCCCGTGGCTCGTTTGGTGCAGGTTACACCCCAGCTACTTGCCAGCTGTTACTTATCCCTCTGCAAGTCAATTTCTACATCTGTGAAATGACTTCACCTTCCAAGACTTCTTTCTGGGCAAGGTAAAAGATGGCCTTGTGCCTGGCACAGACCGGCCGCATCTTGTCAGCAGCAGGCCCTCCTTCCTTTCCACTTTACACATGAGGTTCACAAGAAGGCTGGTCCCTGAATTTGCAAGGTCTGGACCCAACTCTATCTTCTTTTTTTTAAAGATTTTATTCATTTATTTATGACAAGTCCACTGTAGCTGTCTTCAGACACACCAGAAGAGGGCGTCAGATCCCATTACAGATGGTTGGGAGCCACCATGTGGTTGCTGGGACTTGAACTCAGGACCTCTGGAAGAGCAGTCGGTGCTCTTAACCTCTGAGCCATCTCTCCAGCCCCCAACTCTATCTTCTGTCCACGTCTGAGGACAGAAAGTACCTCCTGCCCCAGGATAGATATTGGGTAGGTCCTGGCTTCTGTCCATCTAAATACATCTTGGTACCGCCTCCTTGGCACAGCAGATCCCCTGCTCCAGCCCCAGTTCTTACTGGAGAATGTTGAACGAGGCTGCAGCCCTAGGTCTCTGTGCTCCTCTGGAAAGCAGCCACTCTACCCCATACCATTCCCCGTGCCCGCCCACTCCTGGCTTTTGCTCCAGCCACCGGCCTCACGCTAGCTGCCTGGTAATGGTTGGGGAAGTGAGCTGATGGGCAAAAAAAGAGGCTCCATTGCTCTCTGGGACCAATTTGTGAATTTTCTGCGGCAGCTCTCGATCTCAGTTTCTGCCTCGTCCTTGCCTGCCTGCTGCTCTGCTCACATATTTCCTGACTGCTAGGAATCGGAAGGAGGTAGGAGAGGTGGGGATCACCCTCCACCAGGCAGTTGGCAGGGAAAGTGAATGCTTGTTCAGAGGTGCACTGGGCTGGACTGGGGGAAGCCTGTAGAGGGCTGGAGAGCCTGAGAGAGGACCATCTCACGATGGGGAGTGGGGTGTGGGTGCAGGGGCAGATCCAAAGGCATAAACTACTTCATTTGAAGCCTTTGCTCTCTTTGGAGCACAGGCATCAGATAAGTGGAGCAGGTTTGGAAGCCCAGCTCTGTCCCTCCTAGACGGTCACAGGATGGTGGAATGGCTGACCAAGCAGCCCTCTTCCACCTGCAAGCTATGCAAGCCTCGTGGTCCTTAAGTGAGGACCAAGGAAGCCATCTTGAGAGTCCACGATCCTACTCGAGAGCTCTTGTTGGATCGCTGTGTGACTCTCCACCCTGTAACCTCTCTGAGCAGACTCTCCAGTCACAGGGTTCCATGAGATGCCGCCATCAGCAGAGTCCCTGGAGCACAGAGCCCTTGATCAACAGCAGCCACGTTATTTTCATTTCCATATTCCACTGATCCAGAATCACGCTTTTTTTTTCACTTTAACATCCCTGAAATCGAGATGGGTCTTGCAATAGATGATAAGAAGGCACCGTGTCATAGTTTAATTGGTGGCATTTCCCTCCCCCTTAGGGAAGTACATGAAAGTCTGTGCTTACAGCTGCCAGTGTCTCCAGCTTTAAGAAAGCAAGACAGCTACAGGCAGGGGGAAGTGCTCCCACCGGAGGACTGGATGTGCTATGCTCCGAGAGCACTGCACCCATCCTGGGCCTTATCCAAGACAAGTCCTCCATTCACCTTGGGGTCACTGGGAGCTGCGGAAAGAAGCAGGCTTTTCATTCACACATCTCTCCAGGACTCCCGGAGTGAGAGGTCACAGGTCCATAGAACCAGGTTGTAGAATAGGCTGTGTTGCTGTGCTGTGCGCTGAAGCCCATCTTGGCATGACCCCAGCCCTTACGATGACAGGATCTTAGTGGGAAAGTGGCCTTAGCAGCGGAAGAGGCTCCCCAAAGATTCCCCAGAGCTTTGTTGCTTCATGGTTTCTGGGGAAGGGGGACAGTGAGTATCCCAGAAGAGAAGAGGTGAAGGAGGTTGAGGGGTGTCCTGTCATTCCTTAACCAAGCAACTTCTCTGTGCCTCGGCTGCTTCGACCCCCTCTTGAGGAATCCCCTCCTGAAACACCCCATGGCCGAGCAACTAGATGGCCAAGGTTGCCAGGCCACCCGAGTGGAGCTTCGGTTGCCAGAGGCTTCTCCCCTCTAGACTGGTGGTGATATGCTGAATGGGACCCTTGGCTAACCAAGTTCACTCAGACTTGCAGCCCTCTTGGGATAGATCCCAATGGTCTAGGATCAAGAATAATGTATCAAGGAAGGAAGGAACTCTTCCTGGACCAAGCACCAATGGTCTTTCTCCCTGGGCCTTCCCAGGACATCAAGAGGTCAATGACGGTTCAGATGAGCTGTGTGACCAAGGACCAGCAACATAAAATGCTAGAGCTCAGATCCACCCTTGCAGATCTTCTCCCAGCCTTCTCCCCTCCTTGAGCTGTGAGCAGTCTTCCAGCCTCTCTCATAAGCCACAGCCCTCAACAAAGCAGATATCAAAGGCACAGGTGGAAGGTGGCATTCGTCAGAGCCCATCAGAGCCGAGGTGGAGAGAAGCCATGCTTCAGAGCAGCAGCCTGAGGGTGCACGTGGCACCCCCTGGCCCTCACCCTTGCTCCAAGAAACCATTAACTATGTAACATCTCATCTTGTTCCCGGGCAGCCGAGGGCTCTGAGTCACAGGAGGTGACATTACTTTCCAACAGGTAAGTTGTTCAACAGATGGGCAGTCGAGTGGCAAAGAAATACATTATTAATGTTTCTGGTTAAATTAACTGATTAAAACCACCCCAGGTAAAAATGTACATATCAGCGCTTTGCCCACAGCAAATGAGGAATTAATGGAATATGGCTGTGTCTCTGTAATGAGACACAGACAGGGGCTGTCTGGAAAAGTTTGCTCTCCTCAGCTCAGCGGCAGGGGGTTGGGGGCAGGAGGATGGATCTGCCTGTTAAAGGAACCTCTGCTCGACTGACTCTGAGCAGGGCAATAAACAGAGACCCCAGAGCTTCTTCGAGCCTGATGGAGATCTGAGAGAGCTGCTCAAAGCTTCTCACTTTTCTGGGGGGCCTAGATGGGGCTCAAAGTAGAAACAGCAGGCCACTGGCAAGAGCCTAGATGACCTGCAGAATTGGAATTAGATTGGGGTCTGTTTCTCCCCTGGTGACTTTATATAAGTCAGCTCGCTCATACAGCCCACGTTTCCTTATCTGCAAACCGGGAAAGAGAACACGGTCATATGGAATGGTCTCTTCCAACTTTTGCTTGCCTCGTGTAGCTTCTAGGTCAGAACCCCGGCGTTCATCCTTGCCTCACCCACCGTGGATAACCTTGTGGCAGCTGAGCCCCATGTGAGATGGATGTACATAAATGTCTTCTGTCCCTGCATGGCTTTGAGGAAGCCTCTTCTTCAACACAGGCACACACACACACAGAGACACATATACACACACACATACACACACACACAAAACATCATGTGAGTCTAATCATTGGTTGAACACACTCAACACATATGTACACACCTATGTTCTACCTGATCTGTCTAGTCACACATCCCCATACAAACAAGACTTCATCTCAGAGTCTCATACAGCTGAGGACAAAGGTGTCGCTCCAAGGACAAGAGGATGACACACTCAGATAGGGACACTTCAGAGACAGTGGCAGGGCTGAGGGCCACAGGGAGGATGCTGATGGCACCACGGAATGAAGACCAGTTTTCTCCTCAGTAAAATCAGTTCTGTGCCAGGGTTTCAGGAGCTCCGGGAAGCTGTGACCCAATTCCAGCAATAGTGAGATTTTGCATTCATTAGCCAGGCGGCCATATCCTAACCAGGGCTTTCCTTGATCCAGAGACTCACAGTGGCTGGAGACCCACAGGCCCAGAGACCCTACCCATACCAGGTACTCAAGCGTACGTGGAGAGCTCTCCGAGGTGCTGATATCTGAGAGCGGGGAGGGATTGGCTAGGAAAAGCGGTTTTTGTCTTCTGGCTGGGAAGAGAGGAGGGGAGGGAATGTTGAGTCCCACTGTCCTATCACAGGCCTTCGTGGCCTGGGGTGCCTAGTGAGAGAACTGGGAGGGAGGCACCAGCTGATAGCTGCCTAACAACTCCCAGCCTGCAAGGAGGCCTGCTAGGGGATCAGCGCAGGCGAGGCGGTATCATTAGCTGTTTACCCTGAGAAAGTTCACACATTCTGAGGCCGTGCTCTCGAGCTGTCAAAAACACAGCATGCGGGGCTGGCAGCTCCGCAAACTGTGCTCCCCAGGGCCCAGCAAAGCAAATATTTAGCAGGCGCCTGGCTCTAAAGTGTACACGCACACACCTACTCATGGGGGGGGGGGCGTTGAGGAGTTGGGTGGACACACAGTTAAAGGCTGTGCAGACTTATGGACGAGATACACAGAAACTGGGGGCACATGTATCATGGACACATACACGTATTCATAGACCAATAGCGTGCTGTCTTCCATATATGAAACAGTCACTATGTATCAGAATCCTCTCCAAGAGCACACCAAGACACATCTGCTCACTCAAAGGCACATGTATGCTGACATTTATGTGCAGACTTAGACTCACACACATGTGCACTCCATGAAGTATTCTCTCACGTGCATACATTCATGTCCCTGTACAACAAACAAGCCTATAGAAGACTGCTCCCAAACTTGTTCCTCCCAGCAGCTGGACTGGCCCCCAAACATGTCCTTAGAGCCCTTCTGGAAGCTGTCTAGCCTCTGGTCAGACTACCTTAGCTGATGTCTATGACAGCTCCTGGCAACCACGGAGAGGCCGATGGGGATCACATCCAGATGGTAGCAAGACGCCCCAGATGTTGTGTGGAAACAAACGAGCCTGCTAAAATCTAGAACTTGGCTCCATCTTGGCCCTGTGGAGTGGCCCTCCCATAGGCTGGGAATACACCGCCACAAATGCAGGCAAGGTGGCACTGTCACGAGCCAGGCATAGCCGCAAGAGGGTTCAGCCCTGGGATCTGGATTTCTTAACAGCCTTGGGCACACAGCAATGGCTCTCTGAAGTCCCTGGGTCCTAGCAGCCCCGAGAAAAGGGAAAGTGTTCAGTGCTGGGGCGGGCACCTGCGAGAGGACTCCTGAGGAGCACTCCACTTTCTCAGCCCTGACTGGCCTGGCCAGACCTGCACTTCCAGCCAATACTGAACACCCACCCTTGAGAGAATCACTTACAGATCCACCTCTGCACTGATTTTCAAGGTCACCATCTCCTAGTCCCCAAGGTCAATGCTCTACCCAGAACAGGTCTACATTAAATTTTTCAAGGTCATTGCCCTCTGACACCCAAAGACACAGTGTGTGGATCTCAGATGCCATTAGCGAGAGATGCCCCAAGACCGTTCTCTGAAGACCTCTAAGGTCCTTCAGACTCTTAGATTCCCGGAGTCCCACTTCTACATTAAGAAGGCTCTGTCTGCCTTCTGCCCTTTGTGCATCCCCTCCCTACTCAGTGATCTTGACAGGGCAGCAAACATCCCTCAGAGCCAACTTTGTGATCCTCTGGTCAGCAACACAGAGCAGACAGAGATAGGAACAACGTGCACACCGGGGGGGGGGGGGGGCGGGTGCTAGCCCGGGCTGGGGGGTGGGGCACTGGGGCGGGGGGGGCGCTGGGGCGGGGGGGGGCGGGGCAGCATTCTCCTTTATTCCTCTGTCTTCCTTCTTCCTCCCTCCCTTCCTTCTCCTTCTTTCTTCTTCCTCATCCTCTCTTCTCTCATTCCCATCCTCCCTTCTCCCCCTCCTCTGTCTTCTCCATGCCTCTCTCTTTCCTTCCCCCACCTACACTGTCTCTGGGGACACCACGGCAGATTAAGCTTAGACTTCCAGGATCTTATACTCACTCCTTTTTTTGTTTGTTTGTTTTCTTGTTTTGTTTGTTTGTTTGTTTGTTTTTTATCTCAAGAAACAATCCTGACCCTCCTTCTGATCAGTTAAGTCAAGAGGGCTCTGCAGGTTCTCCTGAGGGAGAGGCGTTGCATGGAGCCCAAATGACCCCCCTCCCCAAGAATGAAACTGTAGACCTTACTGAGTTACTGGAAGCTCCTCCTGGGAGCCCGGTAGACACATCCCTGTTCCCCAGATACTGCCTGAATTGCTAAGCAAGGAAAACATACACAAATAAAGTGTCACGTCTTGACATTTGATAATTTAAATCCAGCATCGAAGGACACCTGCTTAATTATCCCCGGAGCAGCGTGTGAACACTGACACAGGCTCCAGGGGAGGCAGAGACCCCTGCCCGAGAGTGGAACAGCCATGCAGCCCAGGGCGTACAGGCAGCCAGATTTGTCTTTGAGGTTAAATTAAAGCCAGAGTTTCATTTTTGACACAGCCTAATTCTTCTGGTTTCCTCCGTCTACCTCGGAAAACTGGGGCTTTAAGTGGTAAAGATGCATTGAATAGCAAATGCAATTCAACAAATATTATGACACACCGTTCATCACGAGCCCTAAATATTTAACGGTTCAACTTTATGGGCTTTTCATTTTGTTTTATTTTCACTTTTGCCAGATGCGATGAATTCCACACTAACAGGCCCCGTGCAGAGGCGCTATGCCCTACTTTGCACCAAGGAACAAAGTGAATCCAGTTTAGGTGATTGTGACCTCGGGGATCGTTTCAGTCTTATCTTGGCTCTGCCCAGCTGGCTTCCCAGAAAAAAAAATCATAATAAAAGTGAGATAGAAGGAGAGAGGGGAGGAGGGAGGCGGAAACACAGAGGGTCGCAAAGCCTCCCTCGGCCAATTCATTTCTGTTTAATCCGCCTGCGCACTGTGCAAGGCTCCTTTGTGGTGGCTGAGACCAAAGGTCGGTAATGGATTTCAACAGGTTTGAGAGGCTGTTGACTGCTGGTGAGCTGTGAGGCCGGTCCCTGAGGGGCAGGGGGAGAGAGATAATTGGAGACGCCCAAGCCCCACTTTGCCCTCCAATTCTTTATTTCACAAATACAAGAAAAAACAGATTGTCTAGCTTTCTGCCTAGGCTTCCCGGGATCTGCTGAGCGTGAGACCTTTTGCAACGATAGAAGAAAAGGGTTGGGAAGGAGTTGGGGGTGCCTCCCAGCTAGCCTGGCAGAAAGGACCCGCCTTGGGGAGCTGGGAAGGCCTTGGGGCCCTCCACAGGGCTCTTTCAAGGTTGTGTCTCAGGAAGCAGGCCGGCTCCTCCCAGAGTGGAGGGTGGGGGAGTGGAGAGGCCAACAGAGGCAAGAGCTGTGGAGGCCCTAGGTGAGATTTCTCAGCTGGCCTCTGCCATCCTGGGTGTGGGAAGCAGCTGTAGTCAGGCAGAGTCCTGCAGTGATCAGCCAGCCACAACCACCTCTGCCCACACCTCTGGATCTGTGCAGACTCCATGTCATCATCTGTGCCTCTCTCCACAGGCCATCTTAGCACAGAAGTGAGTCTGAGGCAGTGTGGTATCCCAGGTTTGTTATGAGCAGGACAGTGTCACAGAGGCAGGCCTGCGAGAGTACCTGGTTTTGGCTTTAGCCCCGGCTGACTTTCTATCACACAGGGCTGAGAGCACCATTCTACTTGGTGTGTGTATGGGTAGCTTGGCACATCCCACCTGTATATAAAGACCGAACCAGACTTGAACATGGCTGTGTTGCTTCTCAAAACCCTTTGTGGTTGCATGCTACCCAGGAATCCAGCCCAGAATTCACCCTGGCCAAGAGATTGTCCCCCGGAAACCTACCTCCTCCAATTTCTTCCTCTATCAAACCCTGAAGGACTTGCAGATCTGACCACACAGGGCAAAGGGCATGGTAGGCTCCAGATCAGGCACGGTATGAGTGGATCTGTTGTGTGTGTGCAGCAGGACAGGGATTTTATGGAACAGGCCCTTTGTGGCCTCTGGTCTCCGGATTCTCTCATATCTTGGTTTATGTAGTGTGGGAGGGTTGGCGTGGGGAGCAGGGTAGACCTCAGGATTTCATGCAAGCTAGGCAAACACTACCCAAACCAGAGCCGCAGCCCATTCTCATTTTCCTTATAAAACCAGATAAAATGGGATTTCTATTACTCACAAAGTAATACCAACTTGAAAACGCTCTACTTTGGATAGATTATTACTTTCTTTTCATTTAATGTATATGA
Source organism: Tokudaia tokunoshimensis (assembly GCA_036184795.1). Classification (NCBI taxonomy): domain Eukaryota; kingdom Metazoa; phylum Chordata; class Mammalia; order Rodentia; family Muridae; genus Tokudaia; species Tokudaia tokunoshimensis. The sequence goes on along the minus strand of BTHU01000005.1, from coordinate 109,024,315 downwards.
ACATCCCGTCGCAAACACACCAGAAAAGGACATCGGATCCTATGACAGATGGTTGTGAGCCGCCATGTTATTGCTGGGAATTGAACTCATGACCTCTGGAAGAGCAGACCGTGCTCTCAAATGCTGAGCCATCTCTCCAGGCCCCAAGATGTTTTTGTTTCTCTTGCGGGTATGAATGTTTGCCTGTATGTTCATTACGTGCATGTGAGACCTGTGGGGGCCAGAAGAAGCTGTCCGAAGCTCTGGAGCTGGAATAATAGCCCACTGTGAGTCACCCTGTAGGTGCTGGGAACTGAACCCGGTGCCCTGGAGGAGAAGCAAGTGCTCCTAACCAGAGTCACCTCTCCCTTATTGAAGCTGTTTGCTGTTGCTGCTGGGGGAGGACTCACACACAGCCTTAATGTATGATGTCACCGGCATCTTTGTACGGGAATGTGACCAGAGACGCTCACTGATGATACATAGGTAGATTTTTCTCAAATACCCCATTTTCAGTGACTAGAGTCTAGTCTCCTGTTCTCTCTCTGGCAGACATTTTTCCAGCCAACGCTGAACAGAAATCTATTGGATGAATGAATGACAGCACTCGGTCATTGAATTGTTCCATTTTCTTATATGACTCTGCCATCGCATTCCAAAGGAACATTAGGAGCTTTCTTCATCAGGACCAGCCCCCTGAACCCCACTCCTCCCCCCTTGCATGTGCTACAACAGCTACATGGGAAGCAGACGGGAGAGGCCTGCTGGCCCATGTCTCTGGGTTAGCATGAATGGGTACAGAATGTTCCTAGGAACTATGTCTTTCTTAGACATGGTCCAGGACTAAGCCCTGTCACAATGGGCCTATTTAAGTAGAGTCTCTCTTTCCCTCCGACAATTGGAACTCAATGTATCCTGAGTCTCTGTAGCATCATGTTCTCCTTCTACTAAGTAAATTTGTCCAAGTATCATGGCTGGTGTGAGACAAGTCTTGATAAATGCAAAATCAACAGGGAAACTCAGCAAGGTGGGGAACTGGACAGCGGAAGGACCTTCTGCTGGGTAACTCCATCATCTCAGCCTGCTGGCCCTGGGTGCCTCAACTTAAGCCTCTCACTCCTGGACACATCTTCCCTATCATCTCCTCCCCCTGTTCTTCACTGTGAGTCTGCTTCATTTCAATCCTACCACTTAAAACACGTTGCAACTCAACATGCATTTATTTACCTGCTCATTAGCACCTCCCCTAAAAGACTGTAAGTTTCGCTGAAGGGTGAACAGTGACTGTTTTTGTTGGTGCTGGTTTTGTAGGGCCGGGAGTGAGAGGCAAGCCTTGAGCTGCTACATCCCATCCCCACAATGGTTGTTCCATCCCCATCTCCATGTTTTGTGCTTATTGTGGTGCCAGCACCCAATAAATGGTTGTCCCTGCCTGGGCAGGGCCATCTGGGAGAGTCACTCTTCTAACTAACTCAGCTCTACACATAGTGAACCCTTCCCTAGCCTACTCCTTTGGCTGCCTCACGTGTCCCCTGCTGTCTGGCTCTGGCATCTGGAACAGAATCTGCTTCCCAGCTGCCTGGCTGGGGCTGACTTCCAACCTGACTCTTGCTGGGGCCTCTCCTCAGGTGTGGATTGCCCATTGCATCTCTGTCCGACCTGGTCCTAGTTGCATCTTCCTGGATACTCTACTCTGCCTCACCCTTTCTGCCTGTTCATCTGTCCTTCTGTTCCTGATTCATGATCCTTCTCTGATCTTTGATGATTGCTATGACAATTTGGACTTGTGTGTCCCCTCTCCTCAGTTATCCTGTTCTCTCTCATGCTTCCATCTTGCTCATCTCAGTTTACTCCTCTGTTCTCTAGGGCTTGTCAGTGAATCTGTCGCTAAGGGTTTCTGCTGATGACTCTGAACTCCAACTTGGGCAGTCTTAGCTAACTTTTTAAACTTATTATTATTATTATTTTATTTAATAGTGTATATGTGAGTACAGGTGTCTGTAGAGTCCAGAGAAGTTAGTTTCCTTTGGAACTGGAGTTACAAACATGTTGAGACACCCTGTTGCTAAAGTCAAAGTCTACCATTACAGTTAAACCCTGAGCTCAGTGCAAAATGGTGGATTCCCTTTGTTAACAGGGCTTCCCCTCCTCTGACCTTGTCTGGGGACCCAAAAACCCCTATACCCTCTACCTGCTGAATGTCTCATAGCCTTGGCTAAGATTACAGGTTCAACTTCCTTTCTCCAGGTAAGAACCTGCTCAGCAAACACCTGAGACTCCTGCAACACCTCCCCATGCTAATGAGGCGTCTCAGTACCTTAGCCTTCAGCCAATGGCCTTTGCCCACCCTGGATAGCCCTAATCGCTTTTCCAAAACTGTATTGCCCTTGATTCACCCTGAATAGAGTTGATCTGTCTCCCCAAAGCTAACACCAGAGATAAGCCTTCTCTTATTGCCATTGTGTTCAAGGCCCGTCTGAAACCCTGTTCCTCACCTCAACTCCCTTCATCCTTGTGGGCCAGCAGCCAATGGCCCCGGGGAGAAGCAAGGACCACACAAACAATTTTGAGTTACTTGGTGTGGATACTGAGATTCTAACTCAGGTCCTCTAGAAGGGCAGAACATGATCTTAACTGCTGAGCCGTCTCTCCAGCCTCGGGGGTGTGAGGCCGGGCAGTATCTGTCTACCCACCATAGACTCACCGGCACAGCGTCTGGCCCACAAATCTACTGTGAGTGCACATGCTCAGATAATGGTGGGGGGGGTGAGGGGAGTCATGGAAAAACCCAGATCACTGCTCACACTAACAACCAAGCGTACCAGAGCACAGATTGAACACGATCAGATCCTGTTACAACAGCCTTAGATATGTAGACCCACATTTACCATTCATGCTGCAGTCTGTTACAGTCTGTTTCCATCTGAGATAGCTTCTTTTATGAAGGGAGAACAAAGCCTACACTAACCGGCTTTGTCACCCGGCAAGCTAGGCTCTTTGTTTCCTAATATTCTGGCAGCCCATGTGGGCCCACATGGCTGGGTCCGGCAGCTTTAGACCTGCCTTTCCCTGACATATACCACCTCCAGGTTGGGTGACTGTACTCGGCTTTAAGTGTCAGCTCCCAGGTCACATAAGCCACACCCAAGCCACTCGTGAAGGTATTTCCACCCACATGCTCCCTCCCAGCAATGTGTGCTGGGGTCCACTGACTGCTGAGGGAAGGACACCACGTCCCTATTTAGTTCCAGTGCTAGCCTTCTGAGAAAGATGTGACCACTGATGGGAATCAGACAGACGACAGACAGAGACAGACAGACACGCGCGCACGCGCGCGCGCACACACACACACACACACACACACACACACAACAGCCCTTCTGCCCTGTTCACAAGTTCCTTTATTTCTATTTGTTTTTCATGGCTTATCTGCAGGCCTGTTGATCACTCCCAGTAACTGGGTGTCTCTATTGAATGAAATCAGAGGTAGAGTATAATAATCTGTCCAGCTATACTTTGGCCGCTTGAAGCAGCAGAAGGACCTCATCTAGCACGCTTTTTCCCAACATTCCTTGGGGCAGCAGTGAGCTCTACACAAAGGTGTGTGGACCTCTGAATGCCAGCACGTCTAGCTGGAGGTAGTGATGGAGGTTGTCTAGGAAAGGACCTGTTTCCTCCGTTGGCTAGAGGGAGTGGTCTTCAGTGTTGAGGATGGAAGAGTCACCTCCACTCTCCCTTTATGATTCTGCGTCTCCCGGGAGCCTTTCCTTTTTCACAATATGTCCCACCCCCTCACATAATGAGAGACCATTCATCTGTATATGCAGAGTTCACTTGGCCACACTTGCTGTGACAGGGATACAATGCCTCAGTGGCCATGACCTGAGCAGTGTTGCTCCTGGGGCCCCTCCTCTGCTCTCTGTCCACAAAGAGTCTCTCTCTGTGAGTACATGGGCAAATGGGGCCATCAGGTGTGCCTTGGGGACCCAGTATTGTCAGCCACAGGATGGTGGGAAAGCAAAGGTTTTTCATCCTGGATTTCCTGGGTCTCTGTACCCCTTCCCTGGCACACACGCATACAGATATACCACGGCCTCTCTGCTTACTCCACTCGGGTGCTGGCAGACTCTAGTGAGGTGCCTCTCTCTTTCTGGTTACCTATACATGTTTCTGAATCTCACCTTCATTCAGATCCCAAACCCACAGCTCCTGTCTACCCCGATGCACTGATCTTGAAAAGGGTGGACCTTTGCGCACTCCAGGAATCCCACGGTGCTCGGCTTGCTGCTGAAATGTTCTAGGACATCCATCTGTATCGTCTATCCCCTTCTGGCCTCACCCGGAATGTCAGTCACATCTTCAGATCGACTTTCCCTGACCTCAGAGCCCTTGTGCTTTTCCTCCGCCACACTTATTACTAATTGCAATTATATTTGGGAGATATGAAGGTGACAGATCCCTCCCTGAGCCACCTTGATTCAACCTTAGCAGACCCTCCCTCTCAGAGGAGAAAGACACAGACGCTCAATAGGCTAGGATGGTGCAATGGCTCTGCACACATCACCCACGAAAAGCACCCCAAATGCCTCTGCCATCTCCCTCTTTCTCCAGAGTCCTAAGCTCAGAGGCAGCCCTTCCCTCCTTCCTCCTCCAATCTGGTACCTTCCCCTTCACATCTGTACTTCCTGGCCATATGTGGGATAACTCAGCTCTCTTCAGTTCCTTCAATCTTCCTCTCTGCTGCCCATCATTCACTAACTGATGACTTGATTTGGATTTTATTATGGGCATTTATTTGTTCGATGTTCTGAGCTTTCTTTGTGAGTTCCATGGTGTGAAACCTTTTGAATACTTTGGTCACCAGTGTAGATCTGGCACCATGCATATCCAGGGAACATGATACTCTAAAGGAACTTGTTTTTATTTTTGTCATTTCAGTTGGAAAGTCTAAAGCCCCTACAACTCAGTGCTGAGTGCCCATGCCCAGCTATGAGGTCACCACAGCTGGCTACACAGTCCCTGCACACCTAACCTCACTGTGAAATTCCCAGACACACTTACATAAGTTTGTTCCACTCAAGTGGAGGAAGGGTCTTGGGAAAACAAGCTCCAGTTCTCATTACCTCTCCCCTGCCCTTCCCCCACACCCAGGAAAGATAGGAATGACTGACACAGCATTAAAGATCTGGAAAGTTCCCTCCTGAATGATCTCACTAATGGTAAATTGATGGGATTGAATACATTCAAGTCGGAAATGATCCAAATATATGCTAATGAAGCTGAATATGCATTATTTAGACTAAAACAAACTAACTGCGAGTCAGGAAATAAAGTAGGTGAATTATTAGTTTGGCAACCCAAAGAATCGGAAAACTCAAGCACTGTTCCAAAGACAAGGCAGCTCGGGCAGGAAAATGTGGTTAATGAATTCTAAACCAATTAACCTCAAATGCATGGCTCGCTTGAAGACCCGCCACCCCTCCCCCTCTCCCCCAGGTTGCGGGCTGAAATTTACAAAGGGAAAGTAGTGCGGCAATGCACTTTTCTTGCTTTTTCCCTTCCTAAACATGCTCTCCCGGAAACTCGAATCTCAGGGGGAGTGGGGATGGTGGAGAAAAGCACAAACAGATTTCAGAACCAAGGAATGGGGCTATTTGGTCCAGGAGTGTGGGGAGAGGGGGTGGATAAATAATGCAGAGGAGTTTCCCGACTCTTCTTTGTCAGAGAAAATTATTCTCTGAGAGAGAGACTAAGAAGGCTTTGGTGAGGAAACCTGAGCAGATGAAGGAAACCCGAGGCCTCAGCTGGATCAAACCCCTTGTTCTGGTGGAGCCTCTGACGAGAGAGAGAGAAAAAATGGTGGAAACTAGGAGCTCGCAGGAAGCCAAGGGTAGCGTCCACACATTACAAGGCAGTGAGGACAAGAGAAAAGGCCCAAGTGGGTTACTCTGACAGGCTGGAGTTATTCAGATCCTAAGAAAGGAGTGAGCTGCGCTTGGTGGTGTGCACCTATATCCCTGAGCTGAGGCAGGAGGATTGAATGTTTGAAGGCAGCTTGGCCTACATGGAGGCCTTGTCTCAGGAAGACAAAAAGAGAAAGAAGGAAAGGGGGGAGGGAAGAGAAGGAAAGGGGAAGGGAGGGGAAAGAGGGAGGGAGGGAGGGAGGGAGGGAGAGGAGGAAGGGAGAGGAGGGAGGGGTAAGAAGGGGAAGGGAGGGAGGGGAGGGAGGGATAGTTGGAGCTGGCTTGGCTCTAACAAGAGTTAAGACATTTGCTCAAAGTTCTCCCTTTGCTCTTGGACACTGTTCTGAGTCAAAGACACAGAAATAGTGGAGGAGAGATTGAGCCCCCATCCCTATGTGATTTGGCACTGGGCTATAGACACAGAGCAGAAACTACTGAGGCCACATTCCTGCTATCTTGGAACTGACCATCCATCCAACTGAAGGAACAAGTCAGACACAAAGGAAGAAGAAAGCAAGCAGCTCTTGAAAGTCAGTGCTTCTGACAGGACACTTCAGGTTTATAACGAATGATCAAGTTGCACGTCAGTCCACAACAACAGAGGAACCACTACTCAAGTGGCTGGAAGAGATGCTCTGTTACCAGTCCGGAAGGCCTGCCGATGAATACTGGTACTTCCCAGCTTTGCTAACATCATCGGCCTGGATGCTGATACACTACTCAAAATGCATTCCCTTAAGGATAGCTGTGTGCCCAGCCCAGGTCATGACTTAAAGAAAAATGCTAACCAATGTTCTTCAGATGCTCACGGGCCAAAAGAGAAAAACACATCCCATTTCAATGTTATCTGAGGCTGCAGAAAAGCTGGCAAATAAAGATCAAGGGATGGGGTTAGGAACGGGGGTGGGGGTGAGGGTGGGGTCCCTAGAGGAGACAATAATGGCACTGAGGTCTGCCATGGTAGCCCTAATCCAGACCTAGCAGAAAGGCAAGAGGGAGACAGAGGCCTCGCTGGTGGAGCAATGGGGTGGGGTATACACTCAATCTCCTTCTTCATAAAGAGCATGGTGGTACTCAGCTAAATACAGCATCCCAGGAACTATAGTTGAATCCTGGACCATGCTTCCATCCATCTGTAATGTCTGCAATGATCAAACAGAAAGACCTTGACCCTGGCTGCTCAGGAAGGAGCAAGGGTGTCAGCCAAGAATGTCACGACGCTGTTGCCCTGCTCACCACAGGAATGGCATTTTCAGCCTGGACTGACTCCCAGGGTTCTCCTTTCTCTTGTTGAAAGGCCAGGAGATGAAACACACCCCCTCGTCGCCCATGACCTGGAAGGACTTTTTGCAGTTCACACCATTTTTCAGCGGCAAGGCCCGTTACTCCCGAGTCCCACTTCTTTTAGGACGGCAGCCCTCTTAGTCGCCAGCTCTGGGCTGAGCTCTACACAGGAATGCATATCCTCTCACTGAGGTCCAAGTCTCTTGACCTAAGCAGCGAGTTGGGGTCAGCAGCTGACGGGAGTTCAGCTAACTGCATCCTCTCCTGGAGTTTCCCAACACACCCTCTCTGATGGGGAAGTACAACAGAAGAGAACCTGGAGCTACCTACCAGAGGCCCTGACTCAGAGAAGCAGGACCCACCAGACAGGATGACAGCGGAGTCAGAGTTTATGTCGCAGCCTCTGCCTGTCCCCAAGCTAGGCCAACTCTGTTCTTCTGTCATATGGCTGTATGCCAGTACCCGCCATGACTGACACACCAGTTCTTAATACTCAGCTTCAATCTTTTGCAATCAAACTCTAAGGTCCTTTTAACACATGAAAGTGGGACCACGAAAGAGCTGATCCTGGGCTGGAGAGATGGCTCAACAGTTAAGAGCACTGTCTGCTCTTTCAGAGGTCCTGAGTTCAATTCCCAGTAACCACATGATGGCTCACAACCATCTGCAATGAGATCTGATGTATGCAGGCAGAACACTGTAGACATAATAAATAAATCTTTACAAAAGAAAAAAAAGAGCTGATCTTATCTCCATTCACCCTGAATTACAAGCATGAGATCATATGTCCCAAATGGAGTTTGAGGGGAGGATCTGGTCCCCAGGCATGGTAAGAGTCTGCAGAGAAGGCAGCAACCTTGTTCCCAGAGGACAGTGGCAGAGTGGAGAGAAGGAGCCTCTCAAATGAAACACAGGAGAAAGAATGGTGGGCTTGGCCTTGTGAGCAGAGGATCAGCTCCTTCTGCGGACAGAAAGACCATGCAGGCTACACCACGCCTTCAGAGATGAGGTGGGACTCGGCACAGGGGAGAAGGGGGAAGACTTGCCTCTTAGGAAGAACAAGACCAAAAACCAACAGTGTAACAATAAAGACTCATCCAAGCAGGAAGCCACAGATCACCTCTCTCCTCAATGAGCTGCCTGGTGTCCATCATGCTTTCTGGGTTTGCCAGAATAAAGGTATAGGCAGCGTTCTGTCACTGCCAATAATCCAATTGTCATGGCTACAAGGTTTGAAGTCAGGGACTGGTCTGCTTCATTCACTCCGAACCTAGCATAATCAGTTCAGCCGTGGGACTGAAGAGAAGGATAGATAGTAAAAGTACTTGCCAAACAGACATGAGGACTGGAGTTTGACCCTCAATATCCACATAAAAGCCAGGAATAGTGGCTCATATTTATAATCCCAGCACTGGGGAGGTAGAGGGAGACAGGTAGATCCCTGGAGCCCACAGTCCAGTTAGCTTAGTTGAATCTTTGAGGTCCAGGTCAACAAGAGATCCTGTCTCAAAAAAATACAATTGACTAAGGAAGACAGTGTTAACTTCTTAGCTACTGTACACACCAACGCACACATGAGCATATGTATTCACACGCATGTGTGCTTGAGCACACACACACATACACACACACACACACACACACACACACACACACACACACAATCATAGCAACCAAGATCATGTGCCTCAGTCTGAGTACTCTTCTTACATAATGAAGAATATGGGCAAAAGAATCTTATCATAATCTGAGAGGGTGATAAACATAGCAGAGACAGAAGGACCCCCTAGGTGTAGAGAGCAACTTGTCTCCCCTAAACCATCCTGGACCTCCTGACAGTCATCCCTGTCCTTTTAGAGCAGCATCTGCAACTGAGGTCCCAGGGCCACCCCTCCTGTCTGCATCCATCGTCAAGGGTCTGCATGTTCTAGCTACTGGTTTTAGAGCTGGGGATATAGCTGGGAACATGACAGACAAGGCCTCTGTCCTCAGAGACTTAAATGACAGACAAGGGCACAAGCAATAAACAAGTAAACAAATAAAGGAACACAGCAATTAGAGCCTGTAACAAAAATAGAAAACACTTTTCTGTCCAGCATCTCACAGAGGAAATGACCCAGAGAGGGTGACTGAGTTGCCTACGGTGCAATGACCCCAGGAGATCAAACCCAGTAGGGTCGCCAGCGGCTATTTCCTGGCTGTTTCTCCATGGCCATTCCAATGCCTGAAATGTTCCATGGCTCCATCTCAAACTATCCAAAATCCTTTTGGGTGGGTGGCTCTGGAAGTATACCCACTCTGCCTTTATTTCTGCTTCTGGCTGACGGTTATAGTAACAGCATGGTTTGCGTGGCTAGGGACCTTTGCTGTGCACACCTGTTGTCTCTGTGTGATTGTTAATAGAACCCACTGTCACAAAAGTGTTCATGTTGACAAGGTAGGTTAAATGGGGCTACCACTCACAGGGTGTACATGTCTCTGGGTTCCGGGAACATTTTGTGCCAGAATATTGTTTGGCATCTTCTCTGGTATTGCATAATACTAGAAATTTACTGTGTTCTGCCTAGAGCCCTAGGGGCCTCCATCCTAGATGCCACCCCATACCAGAAAGGTTTCCCAGAGGGCAAGTGTGATGGTTTGTATATGCTGGGCCCAGAGAGCGGCACTATTAGAAGTTGTGGCTCTGTTGGAGTAGATGTGGCCCTGTTGGAATAAGTGTGGCCTTGTTGGAGGTGTGTTGCTGTGGGTGTGGGCTTTAAGACCCTCATCCTAACTGCTGGGAAGTCAGTCTTCCATTAGCAGCCTTCAGATGAAGATGTAGAACTCTCAGCTCCGTCTACACCATGCCTACTTGGATGCTGCCATGCCTTGATGATTATGGATTGAACCTCTGAACCCGTAAGCCAGCCTCAATTAAATGTTGTCCTTTTAAGAGTTGCCTCGGTCATGGTGTCTGTTCACAGCAGTAAAACCCTAAGACAGCAGGGTATCTCCCTCTCATGCCCCCTACACCTGCCTGACCCCTGACTCCCACACCAAGCACTGGCTCTGCCCTTTTAAGCTGCTGTAGCAAGGATTTCTAAAGAAGATAAACTCCCACCTGCCATATTAGAAGCTCCTGTCATAGGCAGGAAGGGGCATCAGTTTTTCATCTGAAGGAAGACAACCGCATTGGATGAAGTACATGCTGGATAGAAGCTTGTGGCTTGTAACTTGACCTGAATACACATACTAGACATTGTCATGGTACTGCTATACTGCTCTGGGTAGCCTAGAACTTGCTAGGTAGACTTGGCTGGACTTGAACTTGGAGTGATCCTCTGGCCTCTGCCACCTGAGAACTGGGACTGCAGATGTGCACATTAAACCTAGGCACAGTCACTCAAGGGCTACCATCTATTCTGGGCCTTTGCCTGGACAAAGGCCTGGCCTGTTGAGTTTTTGCTTCCATGAGTGTCTTGAGGTCTTGGGCCTTATCTCTTTTGGCTAGAAGCCTTATCTTCTATGATAGGGATGGCACAGGCATGGATCTCCCTGATGTAATGATCAAAAGGACACCTTAGATTATAGCTGGGACCCGAACCTAAGCCATCCAGGTAGAAAGCCAGATCAAGAGAGCAGCCAGTGCCTACCTGTGTTCACCCACTGCTGATTCAGGCCCTCTCTGCAGCCCAACCAGCACAGCTGGGTGGCAGCAGGCAGCCTCTTCATGCAAATTAAATAAAACAACCTTTTTATCTGTTGGCTGATTCCCTCTTTTGAAGAAATCAACTACAAATTCATTTTTCGGGAGAAGCAATTAGGATGATGGATGGAAATGTCAGAGAAAGGAATCAGACAAGTCTAGAGGCTTGGGCTGGGCCAAGCACGGTTCTACTCGGGACAAGGGTGTGGGGTAGCTGCTTCCGGGGCCTTTCTAGATGTCTCTCTCTTTCTGTCCTCCATCAAAAACTTCAGGATAAGGTACTGTACCAAGAGCCTCTTCAACATCCTGCCTCATAGCCACTGGGAGACTTTAGGTCTGTTTGAGGTAAGATGCAGCAGAGACCTAGCTTGCAAACTAGACTCACATGCTCATGATGCCAGGCACTTTCTAGGATCCTGTCACATGATCCACAATGGCCCTAAAAAATAGACTGCTTTACCCATTTCACAGACAGAGAAACTGAGGTGCACAAAGTGACTTGCCCAAGATCATGCAGCTCAATCAGAGGAGAGAATTAGGATTCAATCTTAGTCTGCAAGATGAGCCCATCCATGGAAAGTCTGGTTTGGCTTAGAGTCTTAAGACTCGTTAGCCCAGTGTTCTCTGATCTCATCTGTTTGCATCTTTCTAAGAGTCCATCAAAGTTATTCAGTTGTTAATAGCACAAATGGCCAGGCAATGTTCAAGAATGCTGGAGTTCCCAGTTCATAGTCTAGGGCTTCAGCTGCCAAGTCCAGGGTTAGGTTTGGAAAACAGGAAATCCTGTGGTCTTGATAGAGGCTGCCCAGAAGGCTGACTTCCCTACATGACCTCGGGTCTCAGTGATGTAGATTCCTCTATGTCACACAGCAATGCAGGACCACACTGGGGCCACTGGAGGGACTCACTTGAACCCTAAGGTGCCAGCACAGGGATGGGAGCCCCTGGCACTCCAGCAAGGGCTAAGTTGTGTCAGCCTGTCAGTTCCTTCCGGGAGATCGGTCTGGGCTCTGACTTCAAAGGCTCCTATGGTAAAGACCTACTAATTGTTTGAAACACATTTCCACTGAAGTGTGAATTCTCTCTCTCCAAACCTCCCGTGAATTCCAGGAGAGCTCAGGCTGCAAGTTGCAAGGAGCTAAGAAAGAAGCTCCCTTGCCCACAGTTGGAGAGTACTAGAGGAGTCAGAGCCCAGGCTCACCCCACCCCGTGTGTGCCCACCTCCCAGAAGGGCTTGAGATTGATAATCTTCAACAGTGGGACTTCTCTGCAGCTGGGAGGAGGAATGGGGATTGAAATTTTGGGGCTCAGAGGCTGAAGGTTTGGGGCTGACTGCAGCTCCTCAAGTCTCCAGGTGATAATGGGGCTAGCACATTTAGCATTTCCTTGAAGTTCCCTATGTGGCAAGCACTGTCCTAATGGGGTGTCATGACCTGCCAACTTCCCCAGAGTTCTCCCTGCATATGGAAGATCATTGTGTTCGATTTTTCTGAGAAGGACACTGGAGAACCAGGAGTTTCAGTGACTTGATGAGGACCGTGTTCCTTCCAAATGGAGGAGACAGGACAAGTCCTGCTGACCACAGTGTCATCTTGGCAGGGAGTGTCAGCGATAGTGTGAAGAGACATACAACAGAAGGCAGCAAGCCACTGTGACTCTTCCTTATCCCCCCAGGCTAGGGCTTGTCCAGGGGCCATTCCTGAGCAGGTGAGGTAGGGAAACTGAAGACCACCCACATGCAAAAAGGAAGAAGCAGAAGTCCCCAAGGTCTGCGACCAAGCCTTTACCACTTTGCTTTCCTCTTCCATACAGGAGACTCTCGATCCCTACCAGAAAGATTGTCTTGGGCAACTGAGCTGGCCAATCTCTTCCTGACCCTGAGAGTGAATGGCTCCTTCAACTTTGTGCCCAAGGCACCTCATTAGTCTCTCCCTGACCTGGCCCTGGAGATAATTACACATTAAGGATCCAGATGAGAAAATTCCTGGCAAGAGTAGGTAACAAGTGAGCAAAGTGAATGACAGATAAATGACTAGTCTCTGAGTCAATGATATTCATTCATTCATTCATTAATTCATTCTCTCTCTTTTCTTTTTCTTTTGTTTGTTTGATTGGTTTTTTGTTTGTTTGTTTATTTTGGTTTTTCGAGGCAGGGTTTCTCTGTATAGCCCTGGCTTTCCTGGAACCCACTCTGTAGACCAGGCTGGCCTCGAACTCAAAAATCCACCTGCCTCTGCCTCCCAAGTGCTGGGCTAGGATTAAAGGCGTGAGCCACTACTGCCTAGTTCGTTCTTTCTTTCTTTCTTTCTTTCTTTCTTTCTTTCTTTCTTTCTTCCTTTCTTTCTTTCTTTCATTGGCATGCAACATCCACCCTTACCAGACATTGTGGATCTACAATGTGCCATGCCCTTGAGTGTCTGCAGGCTAAGGAGGAACCGGTAAAGCTGGGGTGGCCTATCTCTGCCCTGCCCTGGCCATCCCCAAGCTGGTCTCTCTGGGTATCAGGTCTGCCCTGCATCTCCTATCTCTGCCCTGCCCTGGTCATCCCCAAGCTGGTCTCCCTGGGTATCAGGTCTGCCCTGCATCTCCTAGCCCCGCAACAGAGATCTGGCTAAGGATGAAGGCTGGTCGTCGCCTGGCTCATTGGATAGAGCAGTACTTGAGACATCTGCCCCTACCCTGGATACCCGCTCTCCAGACTGTCACCCAGCATCTCGCATGGGGACCTCAGGATGACAGAAACAAAAAGATAGAACTGTGTTGTGGCAGCTCCCACCTGTGGTGCACACAGCTGGCATAGGCAGGCGGGGCGGGGCTCTTCACAGGGCTGCATTCTCAGCCCTGCATTCACAGCCCTAAGACTCCCCAGGGCACAGGAGGAGCGAGGTACAGAAGAGATGGGGGAGGGGAAGGGAAAACAGTTTTCCCAAGCTTGCTCTGATAGTAAACAGAACAGCTGGAAGGCACAGGCAAGATGTACTCAGGAGCACTAGAGAATGCTGTTCCCTGGAGACAGTATTAGGGCGGCAGAGGAGCACCCTTCCTGGGAGGCTCTTAGGCTGGAGGGCTTAAAGATGTCACAGTGGCTTCTGCAGTCCTCTTGTATTAGAATCCGGGGCTGGAGCAAGGAACTGAGGGGTATGAGATGGCAGGAGTGTGTGTGTGTGTGTGTGTGTGTGTGTGTGTGTGTGTGTGTGTGTGTAAACTGAGGGGTATGAGATGGCAGGAGTGTGTGTGTGTGTGTGTGTGTGTGTGTGTGTATAAACTGAGGGGTATGAGATGGCAGAAGTGTGTGCGTGTGTGTAAACTGAGAGGTATGAGATGGCAGGAGTGTGTGTGTGTGTGTGTGTGTGTGTAAACTGAGGGGTATGAGATGGCAGGAGTGTGTGTGTGTGTATGTGTGTGTGTAAACTGAGGGGTATGAGATGGCAGAAGTGTGTGTGTGTGTGTGTGTGCGCGTGTGTGTAAACTGAGGGGTATGAGATGGCAGAAGTGTGTGTGTGTGTGTGTGTGTGTGTGTGTAAACTGAGGGGTATGAGATGGCAGAAGTGTGTGTGTGTGTATGTGTGTGTGTAAACTGAGGGGTATGAGATGGCAGGAGTGTGTGTGTGTGTGTGTGTGTAAACTGAGGGGTATGAGATGGCAGAAGTGTGTGTGTGTGTATGTGTGTGTGTAAACTGAGGGGTATGAGATGGCAGGAGTGTGTGTGTGTGTGTGTGTGTGTGTGTGTGTTCTTACTCTCATGTTCTAAAGCAGAGCCAGATCAGGAGGGAGGCCTGGGCCCTGGAGACATTAAGTAAAGACTGCGGCTTGCATCTCCCTTCCTCCAGGAAAGCCGCCTCCCCTTTGCACCGCAGCTGTTCTCAGCTCCTCTGCTGCTTTCCAGGCCGTGGAGTGCAGTGGCTAGGAGCACCAGCTCTGGACTCAGAGATGAGTCTCCCTGCTTCTTCGTCTGCGTAAAGGGACAGCTGCGCCCTTCACCTCTCATGGCTGCTCATCGCCAAGGAGGTGATGTCTGAGGGCACTTAGCCCAGACTTGGCACACAACCCAGGAAGAGCCTAGCACACCGTGGCTGCTGCCATCTTTATATTAAAGCCATTAGCAGGGACTGGGCTGACCTCAGAGCCCTCTCTGACCCATAGGGCCAGCTGTCAAGCTGTAGGGTGGGCCAGGCAGCACCCAGCCAGGCTGCCCAGCCATTCTGGCCAGTGGGCAGGAGGTGCACTCAGCTGTCCCCACCCTCTGGCCACAAGCCACACTGTTCATTAAGCAAATGGACTGCAGTGGCCAATGATAGAAGCACGAGGTAGACAAGAACAGGCCTCATCAATGGCGGGCACTGAATAATTTCCAGGCCTGAGTGGAACATATTTTTTTCTGGTGTGGCCATTTCAATCAACTCCTATTGTCTCCAAATAAACAGTGGAGTCAAAGCTATTCATTTTCTGGATGATGTGCCAGTTTGGGGTGGAAAAGGCTGAAGGGGTGCAGAAGGGTGTTGGGGAGAGAGCTGGGACTGGGTGGGTGGAGTTGGATACGACCCTGTCATGTGCTCTGGGCCCTCTGCTTGGGCAGAGACCGGTTCTTAGACATCTGGGCTCCCACCAGGGAATGGAAAAACCCAAGTGTCAATCACAGACCTTCAAAACTGGCAGGGACTTGCGACATTATTTAGACTGATCCTGCAACATCATTTAGACTGATCCTTCATGCGTCAGCTTGGAGGACACAGGAGATTTGGGAGAGAATACAGATGGCTCAAGATTGTCCATCAAGTCGGAGGCTCAGCCTGATGAGCCTCCCTACTCAAGTATTAGTGGGTAACTCATGTCCCTCAGCACATACAGCCCCAGAGGAGCTCTGGGTGTGTATAAACTCCTTTCCCCAAAAGGTTGAGTCCTGACTTGTACTTCTGAGTTCTCTAAACAGAAGCCCAGAGAAGGTCAAACAGGTGATGGGCAGTGAGGTTGAATATTCTGCTCTTCCTGCCATCACATGCCAAATGGCAGTGGGTTTCTTGTCCCCGTGTATTCCTGAGAATGGACCTAACCTTGGTACTCCAGGAAGAGCCAACTTCTGGGGTAACCTCGGGTTCCCCCAGGATGACAAAGGCTGGGCCCTGTCTCTATCTGGTAGGGACAGCGTTGACAGATGTGAGACGGGACCTGTAGCTCTGTGCCAGCTGGGTGGGTGTGGGCCTGAGGTCAGCCAGGGTAACGGGTGCCAGGTAGCAGGAAAACTGGGGCTCTAGCCAGGAGCGGGAGCAAGATCTGGGCCTCCAGGGTGCATGCTGACACTGGACACTAGCTTTGCTCTGTCCCAGAAGAACAGGACACTTGTCCTTGTGGTTTGGGGGACACAGGGAAAGTGTAGAGAGGGATCCTGACCTTGAGGAAACCCAAGGTGTGAGGTTCCAACAGCTGGCAGAGTCTGCAGGCATCCCCCACCCCCAAATCTCTGTAGGGAGACAGAGGGTCTAGTTCTTCTGTGACTGTGGAGATCATGGCCAGAGAGGCTGTTGGGAAACTGAGTGGGTCTCTTAGATACTCTTAGATGTGATGACATCAACAGAAACTTCCAGACAGTCCTGCTTCTGAAATACACATAGCTCTCTGACCCTGGCACTGTCACCAAGCCCCACGTGGGCAGACAGCCTTATTACTGGCTGTACCAACCATAGCAGGGACAGCAATACCAACAGCAGTGGTCACTCACAGACCCTTCTCTGTGCCCTACCCTGCGTGGCTGGTTGTTGTCAAACACCTCCCCAGACACTGGGCTGCTCCTGGTAGCAGAACTGAAACCCAAATCAGGACACTGTGCTGCCCCCTGGCACTGCCCCTGATCATCAGAATGTCCCTTAGCCTGTGAAGACCTTGAGAACATCACTCGAACAGTGATTTGATTTTCAATATCTCCTCCAAGGAGCGAGGAAGGACAGAGCAAGACCCAGACAAACATGGATGAAGATGGGGAGAATAGCGGTGCCCACCGTCTGGACAGAGAAACTTCTGTGGCTGTGAGTCTCGGTGCTGAGGCAGGAAAAGGAGAGCCCAGGGTACAGAGAGAGCTTACGGTACAGAGAGACAGGGAATCGAGAGAAGATTGGGGGTGGGGGACCGTCTTCTGCCCGCTCTGGGCTCAAGCTCCACGCACTCAGACCCTGTGGCCTCTGCCCTCTTCTCTCTGCTGTCATCAGCACAGAGGCCACCCTTCTCCCTCTAGCCAGCCATGCCCTTCCCCACTGTTCCCAGATCTGATTCTGCACTACTCACAAATGTGGCTTCTTGCCCCACCTCCCCCTGCCTGTCCCCCTGCCCTCCTGCTGTTCAGAAGGCCCTGGTTTGGCTGCCACCTACAGCATCTTCATCCTGGCTGCCAAGACCCTCGGAGATCCATCTGGTCTCCAACTGCCCACCTGGCCTTCCACCGGCCCTCCCTGCCCTCCTGGCCCTCCCTGCCGAGGGGTTTTGCACACAGGGCTCAGGCCCTTTGATCAAAGAGAATTCGCCAAGAGCTCACACCTTCCAGCGCTCCCCATCTTTCCTCAAGGGGCACCCAGGGGCCACCACCTAACACGCTGCTGCTTCTCCTAGCAGGTAAGGTTACAGCAGGACCATAACGTGAAATTCTCCACTGGCTACAGCCTCGGCAACCATTTTTGCCAGACACACATGAAATACCCCATCTCTCCACAGTGTGGATTCTCCCCACCCCCATGTGGGTTTTTTCTCTCCCCCAACTTTTTGCTACATCGATGAATGATGCTTCCCAGTCATTCTGTCACATCCAACTCATGGTACCTTCTGCTTGTGGCATTTGGATGAAATGGAACCTTGGCCCATCTTAGGAAACCTCTTACAGGCAGCCGGCTCTTCACTCCTTGTACCTTGCTTGCTTCCTATAGGGTCTGTACTTTAGAGCCTGGCTCTGGGTGCCTTCAGCAAGAATCAGAGGTCTGTATCTCACTCAGCTTGCCTATCCATGCCCCAGAGCATCTGGTGCCAACCAAGCCATATAGACCAAGTGCTCGGTTAACATTTCTTCATAGTAGCAGACATGAATTAAAACTTGACCCCACAAACATTGGTCTGGGGTCCACCCCCAATATCATACCTGATGACCAACCTCTGTGGTCTGGTTATATACTGATAGGGTCCCTACTATGTGCCAGGCACCATACAGATGAGACATCCATTGAATACCAGCCTGGACCATAGCATATAGGCCTTGTTTGTATGAGCTCCTATGATGGAGGGCAATTAGTGTGGTGCTAAGAGGAGACCTACTCTGTGCAAGACAAGCAAAACCAAAGCCCATATCTGGTCTTCTCTCAGTTATTAACAGCATGGAAAGGAAGAAGAGTGCACAGGAGAGATTAATAATAACTATTTATTCTGGCAAATTACAAGTATGTATAGAGCCATCTGTGCACACCGCTCCTCACCAGCCAGTCTAGCGCAAGAACCCAGCTCGGCTCTAGGGAGCAGCTGGGCCCTCCATCAACCTGCCGGCGCTCGGGAGGTGTGCCCGGCCTGCCTGTCACCAGCTCTGCAGCTCACGACCGTCCGGGTGGATGCCCAGGAGCTGTTCTAAATACAGCCAAAGCTCAGCCCATGTGCTGTGGGGGAGCCCTCTCCTACTGAACTGAGCTGGGGGCTGCCCAGACAGGAAGACATTTAGGGCCCTGGGGCCCACTGAGTGTGAGTCCACGGATCGCACTGCATGAGAATAAGGCATCAGACATCCTGCTGGATGGAAGCACAAGGGCAGCTTTGCCCAATGGGTAAGTGAAAGACCCAGAGAAAGGCATTCTGACTGCGCAGCTCAGCATGCGAAGTAGGCCTTGGGCTCTGCCTGGCCCTACTGGGAAGCAAGAGACCAACCTGGGCCCACCCCAGACAGTCGTGAGATTCTTTCCCCAACTTAGTCTTGACCTTGGCCTCAAATCAAATATTGACTTTATCTCATCTGACCTCTAACCCTAGTGTAAGCTAAGCCCCAGATGCTACAGTGGTCTCCAATCCATGCACTGAAGGTACTAGAGGACTGACACGCTCTTCACCCTAAAATAGACAGGCAGACAGGGCCTAACACAGAAAGCCAGCCACAGGGTCACAGGGCCTTGGATGTCAAAGTCTGGGAAGAGAGCAAAAAACAAGCAATACCCATGTATTCAAAAAAAAAAATAGGGGGCTAAAGGGATTGCTCAGTAGTTAAGAGCGCCTACTGCTCTTCTAAAGGACTCAGGTTCAATTCCCAGCACCCATGTTGGGTGACTCATAACTGCCTATAACTCCAGCTCCAGGGGATTGATGCCCCGTTCTGGTCTCCTCAGGCACCTCACATGTACATACACACAGACACAGACACAGACACAGACACACACACACACACACACACAAAGCAAAAACAAAAACTATAAGAGCAACATCAACCACAGCTGGCGTTTGGGGAGCATTACTTGAATACAGACACCATCTTAGATACCTTGTATATATCAATCTCTCTATTCTTTATCATAATTCCATGTTACAGACAAGACACAGGAAAAGAATGATCCAGTAACCTTCCTAAATATCATACAGTCCAGTCAGTTAAGTATCAGGGTCAGGATTTGAACTCAGGCACCAACTGGCTCCAAAGTACCTGTGTATGCTTATCACACTAGATTTACCCAAGTGTGTGCAGATCTTGCTTCAGTGCACACATACACACCCACGCGCGCGAGGGCGTGCACGCGCGCGCGCGCACACACACACACACACAGGCAGAGAGACAGAGACAGAGAGACAGAAAGACGAGAGAGAGATGAGAGAGAGAGAGAGAGAGAGAGAGAGAGAGAGAGAGAGAGAGAGAGAGAGAGAGAGAGAGAGAGAGAGAGAGTTTTATGATTGCAGTCCTAGAGGTGCAGAAATCAGCTCTGAAAGGAGAGGTGGCTTGCCAAAGTTAGCACAGCTGAGACACCATCACATTGGCATTCAAACTCAGATTTTTAAATGTAATCAGGCCTCCTTACTAAACACACATCCACTGAATACCATAAGGGAAGATATTAACACTTGTAATGACGCCATCCAGCAAAACCCTGTTAGTGTCTGGGCACAGGTCCTTCCGCTCTTCTTCCTGTTTATGAAGTAATATTCTCCAATAAAGGGCATACACTACTTAATTTACTTGACAGGTCCTAACAGATTTGCAGTCAGGGCACAGTTTGAGTGTGGATCCATCTTCCCACACTTCTGGATAAATCAGATTTCAGGGGAAGCAACGTGAGTGGGCATCAGGCGACTTCAGGAAACGGGCAGTGTGACTAGCTAGACACGGTCTGCCTGGATCAAGGCATGTCTATTTATCCTCAGGATGGCCTCCATGCGAGATTGATGGCTCCCTGTGGCACTTTGAGGGGGTCACAGCTGGAAGAAGATCTCAAATGATCCATGTTCCCATCTACCAATCACAACCAGAGGCCTGAAACTGAAAACTGAAAGCAGGAAGTCTGTGGGTCAGAGCCAGAGGGTCTCCAAATTAGTAGCCAAGACTGAGTAAAGCGAATTGCCTCAAATCCAAAGGTAAGAGCTCCCAGCATGCACAGCGGCAAGGGGAGGAGCTGGAGTGAACACCAAGACGAGGCAGTGTCACCTGGGCCACAGCGCCCTCCACAGGGGTGAGCTAGCGTAACCTGAACTCAGGGTAAGGAGGTGTAGACTTCAAGGAGACACTCCAGGGAAGGACAGGCAGGATCCAGAGTCCTGGGGCTGGAGGTAGGGACTGCAGACACTGGGGCCTTTGGCCTCTCCTCTCCTGTTCTTCTCTCCCCAGTGCTCACATAGAGACTGGCCATGACTGCTGGGGGCCTTCTCCTCAGCAGTCCTGCCTCTGCCCTACTTACATTGGCTCCATGATGCCAGCCTCACACAGATTAATGAGGCCAGGCTGTGGACCCGCGTTGGGGGACTGGCCTTGTTTCCAGGTGACCAGATACTTGAGCCTAAATTAACTCTGACTACCCTTTGTGTTCTCCTCCTCCAGCAGGCAGGAGGAGGGAACGGGGAGGGGGGAGCGGCAGTGTGTGTGTGTGGGGGGGAGGCACAGAAGAGGAAGAAGAAGGGAAGGAGTTGAAAGGGGAGAGGAAGCAGGGAGGGGTCTGTGAGAAGAGGGGGAAGAGGAAAGGAGGCTGCTTTAGGCAGTATTCCCCGACTCCCTGCCAGGAAATCCCCTTTCAGGTGGGCTTTGGTCAGATGACCTCTCTCTCTTGTCAGAGGAAGGTCAAGGAACATCCCTGCCCTCGGGCTTCTTTAGCCTGACCCTGCCAACGCAGCACCCAACACCCGGCATTACAGGACACAGCCAGGCTCCTAGAGAAAGTGTCTTTCTTAGCAGGATGAGGGGCAGGGATGGCTGGAACCATGTAATACCACAGAGTGATGAAACCCTCTTTTCATCCCTCAAAACCCCACTTCAAGAGGTGTGTGTGCGCGCGCGCGCGCAAGAGAGAGAGAGAGAGAGAGAGAGAGAGAGAGAGAGAGAGAGAGAGAGAGAGAGAGAGAGAGGAGAAACACAATAATGGGTTTCCTTTTTCAAATATCCTTAGTATTAGTTAAACCTCCCTAGCCCCTCCTCTGCCCTCCCCTCCCCTCCGTCTCCCCCTCCCCACATCACTCTCCCTCCACATCATTCCTTCAGAGTGTGGTCTTGCCTCCTTGGGGCAGAGTGTTGGCGGGGCCAACAGACAGTGAGAGGCGTAGGATGAAGGAAGTCCCAACTACTGTTCAAGCGAAAGGGAGGAGCAGGATGGGACAGAAGACTCACAGGGTGCAGTTCTCATGCACAGGGCAGGGGACCTCTTCAAGGTGGAACAGCTCAAGCCGGCAAAGGACAGGCTGAGGCTCCATGTGTGACAGGGAAGCTCACCTCAGGAGGCAGCACGAGCCACATGGCATGAGGTGGGTGGTAAGGAGCGCGGGTCACCTTCAAGTGTCCCCATTCAGTCCTCCAAGGGGCGGGGGGGGCTGCTGCAGACTGAGGGGCAATGAAGAGGAGAAAGCCCGTACCTGTGCGTCCCCCAAATCCCCACCTCCATTCAGCCTGTTAGCAGGGCTCAACTCTGCTATCCCAAGGTGCCTCACTCACCCCTGTGACACTAAGGATATCGTGTGGGCAGCCCTGCCTCTCAGAGCTTAAGAGAAGCCACAAAAGCAGTGCCCAGACAGTCTACCCTGGGTCCTGGCATGTGCTAAGCGGTGCCCAGCATGTGCAGAGAGGAACATGTGCTTGTCCTGACACAAGCCAGGAGAAAGCAAGAGAGATCCCAGGAGGCCTCCCTGAGGAAAAGCCACTGGGCTGAGAGGTCTCTAAGGTGCAGAGGAGTTTGCCGGGCCTGCTGAGGGCTCCAGTCTCTGTCTCAGAGCATGGGCAAGCTACAGATGACACCAGTTAGGGAGGGGGGAGGGGCACTGTAGCCACATTTTCAGAATCTGCAGATGTGAACGACTTGTGCAGTGGGTGGGGGCTTAGTGCTAGGGCCCCAGAAACAGCTTGGATGGCAGTAGGCAGGGTGCGCCGGAGCCAAAGAAGGTTGGGGACACCTGAGGTGTGCAGAAGTGTACAGGGCAAGGGACTCTTGAGGTTAGGGAGGGTTTCTCCAGCCCAGACAGAGACAGGATATTGTTTTTTTCTGACAGAAGACTTTTTGGCACTCCCCACCCTGACATTCTACACCACTCCTCACAACTGAGGTCTCCTAGCTCGCCACTGTACTCTCCTGGCCTCTCAGAGATGTCTAGGAGCAGACACGGCTCTTCTGAGAAAGAAACACAAGGGAAGCCTGGAGCCATTCTGGGTCTTGGAGGCCAGCAGCAAGCATGTGGGCTTTATTAAGTAATGGGAAGTCACAGAAGGGGGGTGGTGTATGAAGGCCTGTAGCATATTTGGAGATGGAAAGAAAACAGAAGCCAGAGGCAGGACAACAGAGAGAGGACAGGCAGTCCCACCTGAAGACTGGAAGATTGTGTACCCATACATGCAGCACAGAGACCCATGAGTGTGTCTGTGCACGGAATGACAAACGGAAGCACAGATACCCCAGAGAGACATCCAGGAACAGAAACACAAGCTTGCGCCGAGCAGAGGGGCCCTTTGACTGGACAGGCACCTGAAGGTGTGGATGGAAGGACATTCCTACGTGTATCACGAGGGCATATAGACCCGTAGGCACCCCAGGTGGCAGCCTATTTTTTCCAGTACAGGGAGAAAGCCCTAGCCAGCTCTTCTGTGGGTAGTAGTACACTTTAGACCACACTAGACTGGATGGTAACAGAGACGTGACCCACCTGAGCCCCAGCTCTCAACAACACCAGAACCCCCTAAAAGGAGAGTAGCCTGGTGCCTAAGATGGGATTCCAACTCACCCATTCACTGAAATTCCAGAAAAACGCCACCTGGCTAGCTACTTCCCCCCCTAAAATGGCAGCCATGGATAGATGGTTAACGGCAGGGCTCTGGGCCACTATTATCAACCCTGTGAGCAGGGCAGGAAGGAACAGGTAGGGGACTCCAATCTCAAGTGTACCGTGCACATCTGAGCACAGGGGACAAGCACACAAACACACAGACACACGTGTGGTGGCTGACAGGTAGCATTAGTGTGCATACAGCCCCAAGATCAGAGAGAGGCCCAAGTACTGAATCGCCCAACAGAGCCTGCACACAGGATGCACACTCCCATATTGACAGCTTCCCCAGGGTACACTAACACACACCAGGGGCGCTTGGCTCCACACAGCCTCAGGCAGCACGTGGCTTGTTCATATGTACAGCATGACAGAAGACAGCTGGTCATCTACATGCTACATGGGTACAGATGCCCTGCACGGATGTGCACTAACACACACTTGCACTCATGTGCACACAGACACCCGCAGTGTCCGCTGCCCTCTGACTCACAGTCTGCCAGTGTCAATCAGGGGTTATCTCCCCTCCTCCCCTCCCGCTCCTGGACAACAAGACTTGGACTGAGCTCTGCCTGACCACAAGGGGTGGATGTGGCTTGCATCCAAGGCCTTCCCTGCGTGACAGGTTCGGCAACATCTGGACAAGGATTCTCCAAACTGGAAACTGGTAATGGACAGAATAGAGTGTTTGTCTCAGTGATGCCTCCTCCTTCAGACCTCTGGGCTTCTTCAGCAGCCCGGCTGGGAATAGCTGAGCCCTGGAAGCCCTGAGCCCAGGGGCGGAGGCACCGACTGTGCGCAGGGGCGGGAGCTTCAGCTACAGGCTTGAAAGGGCTGAGGTGCTGTGTAAGCAGAAGCCCAGAAGAGGAAAGTTCCTTCACAAGATTAAATCAGTCAACATAATATCTCCCCGCAGCCATTTAAATGACTCAAAGCCTTGACAGTGCAACTGCCACCGTTATCTGAACGGTGGCCCAGAGGCAGCATTCCAAACATACCTAAGAGGGGGAGAACATGATAAGCCCTTCCTTGGTGCACGCAGACACACAGGAAAAGGGCTGTTCGGGGGCCATGAGAACCACACATTGCACCGGGTCGCTTTTTCCTTCCTCTGCCCAGCAAGGCTCTGAAAGGGTCTGGCGTCAACCCTGCAAGACAACCTCAGGAGAGGCCCAGAGCGGAGTCTCCAAGACAAAGGAAACACAGTCCTGGTGAAGTGACAAGCTTAGCTGCCCCCAAGCAATCAACGGTGGCCCTGGGGGTGACATGGCTTTATTAGATCTAGTTTACTGTGTAGTCCTTTGCATTTCTGAAGTAAAATGGCAGGTTTTGCACCCACTGTCTAGTGATGGTACCCATTCATGTTTTGTGTATAGCTTCATCCGTTCCCTCACTTCCTCCAAACTGTTCTCAGGGAGCTGACTGAGGGAGGCAGCTCAGAACCTGTCCTCCCCTTAGACTCTTCAATCAATATCTCTGGGACTGCCTGGCTAAGCCTGGCTCCTGGAATCACGCCCTTCACTCTCGGCAAGCTCCGGGACACACGGCTGCCCTTTGGGCTCTCTGCCTGCCTAGCTCTGGTGTCTACACAGCATGACCCTTCCTCTCACCCTTGGACAACCAGCTGGGTCCAGGAACTGAGCACCCCAGACCCTTCTATACTTGGATCAGCTGGGAAGCCGACGTGGCGGCTGAACACAGCCATGAAGGGTAAAGGTGCCGATGTGGCCCCTCTCAGGGAAGCACAACACCCGTCACCACCATTGCAGCGTGGCTGGGGTGTCAGTGGTCCCTCTAGAGCTGGAGCTCGTAGAGGGAGAAGCCCCATCCTTAGCAGTGACATCCCAGGGACAGCAGCTCACTTGTCATCTCCTCTATGCTCCACTGATTTCAGCAGATGTTTGATGCTGCGCTGTCTCCTGCACATAGAGGTGGACTCCAGGCAACACAATACACACGAACACATGTGCCTATCTACACACACACACACACACACACACGTACATACTCTCACGAACACATACCCATACACATTCACACGTACTTACACACAAACACACATACACATACATGCACATACACACACTCTCATAAACACCCTCCCATACTCATTCATATGTACACACACATATACACACATACACACATGCACATAAACATACACATTTGTACACCCACACATACACACTCACATGCACGCACACTCTTGAGTGCACACACACACATATATACATGCATGAGCATACACACACATACATACTCACTCTCCCTTCCTCCCACCTGCCCTCAAGGGCCCATCATCCCTCCCTGAACAGACCTGCCTGGCTCAGTCCCTGGGATAGGGTTAAGGGGCATTCAGAGGCAAGCAGAAAAGGGACCTCAGCCTGAATTCTAAAGTCTGAAATAGCCCACCACAAATTATCTTTGTTCTGACAGGCTGATTAGCATAATTATCCCATCAGAGGAGAAGGGGGGAAAAAAACAGGACGAGGAAGTGGCAGAGGGACAGCCAGGGGCAGAGCGAAAGACAGCAACAGGCACTAAGAGACGAACATCTCCAAGGAGACTGCTGTAGCAGCATGAGCAGGACCACCCAGGGACCCGGGTAGCAAGAAGCCCCTTCCTTCAGCAGCTGAGGACTATGTGTGAGCCTCAGGGCCCATGTATACAACAGGAGGCTGACAGAGTGCTCTCAAAGGTCCTGCTGGCACTACCTTGAGCGCCTGAAGACATCAGACATGGGAGGTGCTGGCAGGCCCAAGATGCCAAGGATGTGACCCCTCAAGTTGCTGTTGTCCTTTAGACAAGTCACACATCCTTCCCCCTTCCCTTTAGTGACAACCCAGGACCTGTGAGTTCTTGCTCTGTGCCAGGCACTGTGCAAGGCCCTTGCAGACACAGCAGCACCAAAAAAAAAAAAAAAAAAAAAGCCCAAAGTCCTTGCTCAGGGTGCACACAGCCTGGAAGGGTGCAGAGAAACCCAGCCAGGAGATTTCCCGCACTAATAGTTGGTCTAATGAACAGGTGCACTGGGAATGCAAACAAAGGACAGTTGTTTTTTGAGTGGGAAGACATGGGAGTCTCTCAAAGCAAAAAGCCCAAGAGAAGGGACTTAGAGAGGGACAGCTCCCAGTGGGAGCAGGCATCTGGACCTGGTGATGCTGGACACTATGGCGAGGTCACAAGACCCAACCCACGGCTCTCTGCTCCTGCTGACCGCCGCCCTGGGCAGTCAGCTCAACATATCCTCAAAGAACACATGACACAGGGGCTCAGTCCCCCTCCTGCCTTTATTTCTCCTCCAGAGGGTTAAATGTCCCCCCCCCACGCCCCCCCCCACCCCGCCTCGAGTATGTGCAGCCAGAGGTCAGTCTAACCCGATCCCGCCTTTTAGGGAATGATGTTTCTAGATTCCGAAGAAAGGTCAAGAAAAGGACACCAAGCAGCAGGGCCTAGACAGATCAGGAGCTGGGAGTGGGAAGGGGCAGTAGCAAGGACAGAAAGGATGAGGGACAGAGCTAGAGGGTGTCACAAAAGAGGACAGAATTTGGGAAGGGAAGAAAGGGAAGGGGGCCATGTTAGCTGGGGCCTAGCCAGCCCTGGGTCAAGGCGCCGGGCAGGAAGCCTGGGGTGAGGGTAGGCTGCATGCCCAGTGTCCCCCTCACCCATCTGTCTGTCCGCAGGCGCTAATCTCAGGCTTCCACTCCATCAGGCTGGCAGGACTCCTGCCCATTTGGCTCTTTCTGTGTGTCTGGAGGAGGGGCAGGGGGCAGGCAGCAGAGAAAACAGCTCCGAGAACAAACACAGCCTCTGCTCAGCCTTCTGAGACCAGGACACTCAGGACACCAGGTGGATCATGGCAGTCAAACCTGTCACCCTTCCTGATGGCTCCCCCTGTGCCTGAAAGGAGGCTTCAGTAGCTGAGTTACTTCAGTAACCACGAGGTCAAGGACGACTTCCTGCCCAGCACCGTGCTGGGCTCTTCTAAGCATTATCTTATTGAGTCTGCACACCAGATCTCTGAGCTGGGTACCAGTATTCACTCCCTTTGAACATCTAAGGCTCAGAGAGGCTTGGAAACTCACCCGAGGCTGCAGAGCTGGGAAGTGGTGGAAACCAGATTTGGTTCTCTGCTTTTATCTTAGATTCCTTGTGATCTAGACGGAGGGGTGACGAGGTGCAGGCCTCACTGTGGGAGCACCCCACTTCTGAAGGTGCAGGCCCTTTAGAATTATCCTCAGGGAAATGGCCTCTTGTATGCTGTCCAGGTGGCTATGCCCCTGCCTACACCTCTGCATGAATGGTTGAGTGCAGTGGGGGAGGCCTGGCGGGAATGGAGTTGTGATGGGGCTGATGAACCTCAGCTCTCTGTACAGAATTGGCCATCTCCCCCTGTGGCTCTACCCTCTGTCTTATGAGGGCATATTTGAGGGTTTAGGACTTGTGAGAGTGAGTACCCATGAGTCCTTGCCTGACAGCCATATCTACATGACTAAGGAGGACACTGAGGGGAAAGAATCAGCTCCTAGGACTCCGAGTGACCCAAGGTGGTTTCAGCATAGTTACATCTGCTTTCTTCACATAGCACCCTGGGTCAAGCCCCAGTCCTTACATCGCACAGCTAATATCTCTGACTTCTGCTGGACAGGATTAGCTACATGACAAGCTGACTTAGATACCTTTGCATGCGCCGTCATTGGCAGCCATTACAGCCACTCACCAGAAAACAGTTCCTGGATAGATGAGACAGTCAGTGGGGGGAGAGAACCTGTTCAAAGCCACATCTATAGCAACCTAGGATCAAGGTCATTTGCATCCCTTACCCTGCCCTGTCCACAGTTCATGTGATGTGACCAGTGCTCCTATCACCAACACTATAGAGCTTGAGTTTCAAGTGTCGCTTTAAAACGTAATCCCAAGCTAGGATGATAGCTCAGTTGGTAAAATGTCTTCTGTACAGGCATGAGGACCTGAGTTCAAATCCCCAGCACTTGATGTCTGTAATTGCTGCCACTGAAAGGACAGACAGATCCCTGGAGTTCACTGGCAGGCCAGCTTGGACAATCTGTGAGCTTCTAATTCAGCCGAGAGATTCTGCCTCAAAAACTAAGGTGGAGAGCAATCATGGAAGACATCTGATGTCAACCTCTGGCCTACACACACACACACACACACACACACATGTGCACACACGCATGCGTGCATGTGCATACACACATACATGTCCACACATGCACGTACATCCCACATATAAAGGAAAGAAAAGAGTAATCCTCAAGGGGTCCAGGGAGTCCTCTGTAGAGTCCACAGGAAGGCTCATAGCTTCTGGGATGCTTGTCTCCACTGAGCTCATTAGATGAGTCAGTTTCCAAGAGAAGGATCTGATTCTCCCAGTCGTAAGACAAATGCCCGCTGCTCCGGTTAATGTTTATCACACAGCAGACCCGCCGAAGCGGCAGCTGAGTGGAGGGGCCCTACAGTGTGTGGTGGAGACAGAGAAGAACCTGAAATGGGAGGCCTAGGCTCTTCCCAGAGCTGCTCTCACTCAGAGACTGACCTTGGGTAAGTCCCTTACCCATCCTAGACTTCTATTTTCTCCTCTGTCAAATGAAGGAGTTGAATTATGCGGTCCCCAAGGTCCCCAGTAGGCTGAACCTTCTAGGAGCCTGTGATTCGTGTTTCAATTAAAGTTCAGCAGACTGACTATCAGCAACTTTAATGACTCTTCAAAGTTGACCATGGCAGGCAAAAAAAAAAATTATAAATGTAATTTTATCAAAATGGGAGAAGATGAGCAAAAGTGAGGAAACAGCATTTTGGCACAGAGGCCATGCTCGCCAGTCGGTAGTGAGCAAGCGCCCTTACATGGGGGAAAAAGCAGAGTGAAACTGGATTCTCTGGAAAACACCTAGTTTTGCCTTCCCAGACCCAGGAGAGAGCAGGCCATAGCCAGGGGCAAAACAGGACTCTTGGGGTTAATTTGAAATTAGGGGGAGGGAGGAGGGAAGTCCCAGAAGAAAATGATCTAAACCTACCTAAAAGAGGAACTTATGACAGTCACAGCCAATTCTTCTCCATTTGACCCAAAGGCCTCCCAATCGCCTGGAATTTGGCCTGGGAGATTCTGAAATTGGGTATTTCAACCCCAGGGAGGTTAAAGGGTCTCTATGCGCTCTCAATTCTCCCCTAAGAAACACTACAAAGAAGGTGATTTAAGGAAAAATACTATTTGTTTCCCAATTTACAAGCAATTACACATGATTTACAGCCCAGCCTGCCTCTTGCACAAGCAGCCCCGTAATTTACAAGACCATAAAGTCCGGGGGCTCCCATGCTCCCGACACTGTAAATCTGGCCTGGATGGTGACTCCAGGCAGAAATGATTAATCTGTCCTTCCAGGGATGAGCCCGCACGGTGCTACATTAGCAGGAGAAGCATCATGCTGAGGTGGCACTTCTCCGCCACACCCGTGACACCTGTTTTGCACTGGAAGAGAAATATGGTCCAGGTCCCACGAGGCCAGGCCAATGAAAGGTGCCAGCCCGGGATGCAAGCCCAGTCACTTAAGCGTTGGTGTGCATGTACCTTGTCTGTTGTCTTGCTAGAAGCCCTTAGCCCTCTCTCCACAGGTATGTACCTTGTCTGTTGTCCTGCTAGAAGCCCTTAGCCCTCTCTCCACAGGCCGAATTCCAGCCCAGAGGGAACTTGTGACAACTCAAGCAGGAGATGGAATCAGACAGGCAGCAGCCAAGTGTCAGACACATAGACCATGGTTTGGCCTGGCGTGAGGTTAAAGACTCTGCCAAGCCAACGGGGCCTTGGAAGGTTCAGCAGCCAGCTTGGACTGGGTCAGGATGCTTTATGGATTTGCCAGGACAAAGATAGGCAAAGAGGTCAGCACCAGGGATAGCTCCTAAAATACTGCCTGCCCGGAGATGCCTGGACCATCACAGCAGTCCAACCCGCCTGAGTCATGAAGGCCAGAGAAGTACCTGGATTGAAAGAAGGCCACATGGCCTCGACAGACGGGCTGGTCCTCATCCGCCCAAGGGCCCTTTCCCCTTCCTCTTGAAAATGGATGTTAGAAGACACCCTGAATTCCTCAAAGACCCTACGGTGAAGGAGCTAAGGCTCCTTCTTCCGGCCTGTCACCCCAGCACTTTCTCCACACCAATTCTGAGCAGAACCTTAAGCAGAACCCTTCCTTGCCTTCTGACTAGATGGAGACAGTGGATGACAGGAATCACTGATATTTGTTGTGTTCTTGTTAACTCTTACTCAGGTCTTACGTCGGCCCCTCTGGAAAGGATGTCCCACCTGACTCTCTGGATGGAGGCTAAGTTCTTTGAAGTCATAGAAATGACTCAGCTGGCAAAGTGCGTGCTGTGCAAGCCCGGGGGCCTGACCTCCGTCTCCTGCAAGTTCAGAAGAGATCAGGTGTAGAAACATAGGAACACGTGCCTGTACCATCAGAACTGGGGAAGCCAAGGCAGGAGGATCTCAGGGGTTCACTGGCCAGCCAGTCTATTCAAATTGATGAGTTCTAGGCTTAATGAGAGACCTTGTCTCCAAAAATAAGGTAGAGGGTGATAGAAAAAGATAAATATTAACCTCTGGCCTCTGAAACTTGCCGATGCACACGTGCATGTGTGTGTGCTGTGCATGCTGGCACATGCAGACAGACAGGCAGGCAGGCAGGAATGCACGTACAAGCACACGCGCACACACACACATACACAGAAACAGAGACAGACAGACAGACAGACAGACAGGCAGACAGGCAGACAGAGACAGAGATAGAGATAGAGAAGCAGAGACCCCATGAAGCAGGTGGTATAAATCTGGCCCCCACCTACCTAGCAGAGGACACTGGTATGTGGCCCCAGCCATCCTGTTTCCAGAGCCTGACTGCTTCACCACTGGATGACAGTGACTCCCTTAGATGAGCACTGTGAGAGAGTGCATTAGCCCCAGGACACAGATCAGCCTTTCAGGCCTGAGTTCTCACCCCCAGCTCCTGTCTGCTAAGAAATCAGGAAATGTGGGCTCCGAAGCCCAGGACTCCCTCCTGGACCCAACAGAGCCCTGAGTATTTCCCATTCATTGTCCTCTGGCCCAGCCTGGCCTGGCCTGGCTTTCTAACCTCAGAGCACAGCAGGGCCCAGCTGCAGTGTGGCAGGGGTCCTTACCTCCTGCAGCCCAGGGCCCTGTTGGTGAGGAAGGAGCAGAGTGCAGATCAGCTGCAGGGATCGACACCAGGATGTAAGGCCACAGTCCCAGGCCTGGAAGGGCACAAAGTGACAGCACAAGAGGCAGAGAGGACGTGGGATGGAGAGTGGCACTTGGCGTATAGGAAGCAGGTATACTAGGTCGTGCAGAAGGGTCAGGCAGATGTGCCAAGTGCTTGTCTGGAAGCCCAGTGTTGTCACTCACAGACAGGTTGCCTCGACCTTCTGAGGCTCTGCTTCCTCATCTACACAGTGAAACTCCAGACTAAAGCATCCTTCTGAGAGTGCAGGAAATGGCAGATCTGGGCGCCACGGCAAGCTCTCAGCAGATGTGATTTTCAACAGTGTGGTAATGATTTTCACTGTCAAGGAGCCTGTCCTGAACCGCCTGGACCAAGAACCTGGAACAGAGGCCAGATTCAGCCAGCGTTGCCTGAGAGGCTCAGCGGCTATATCAGCAGGCATATGTGATGGAGGTGACTCCACTGACACATCTCTCAGGTAAGAACAGAGAACCTCTGTGGACTCCTACCTTGAGGCATGGAAGACTCCCCTCACTTCCTCTGTCTCCTGTTTCCTCTCACCCTCTTCCTCTTTTCGTCCCTATCTCCAACTGCTTTTTATCCTCTAGAACTGTTCAAACTCTCTCGCTTGCCTTTTGTCCTTTTCCCTTTCATTCCCTGCCTCCTCTGCCCCACCATCACCCACAGGACAGAATACCTGGTTGCTATGGAGTTGGTGCCTGCTACCATGAGATGAGGCAGGACCATCTCACTAAAGGTTTGGCTGGCTAGAATCATCCCAGGTTAAGACTTCCCTCATTCTGTGAGCAAAGCATCTTAGCCTTTCTCTATGGTCACTTGCGGATAGCTCGAATAAAATGATCTTCTGTCTTTTCCAAGACCTAGCTTACAACTCCTCTATCAGTGTCCCTATGGCTCCAGCAGTCTCCCTCGTTCTCCTCACAAACCCCGCTTCCTAACCCCAGCCTCAGCTCCATTAGAAGGCATGGTCTCAGAAGGCCCTTGCCAAGACCACTAACTGGAAAGGCTGCATGGCCCATTTCTCTACCATCACGTGCCTCAGGGACAGACGTGCCGCTGGGCAACTCTGGGCACTGAAACCTCCATTTGAATCAAGCTTCTTCTATTGCTGTTGACAGTCCTCAGTGTGAGTAAACAGAGTGACTCATCCCAGGGACCAGGCCCAGACACAGAGCCCTCCCTCCCTGCCCTCTCCCAGGTGACCAGCTACATCAGTAGCCTCATCCAAATGCCCAGTGCCATGCCAGCTCCCAAACCCTGCTCTTTCAGCCTCCCTTGGGAGATCAGACTCATGGATGGGCAGCAAACACCACCTCCTCTTGCCCCAAACAATTCTGACTCTCAAGGGCCTTGCTAGAAAATGTCCTCTTTCAACAACTAAGTCCACACAGGTCGGTTTCTGTCCCAGGGTCTTCTTGGAGGCTAAAAGGGAGCCAGTCAGAGCAACTACAGGGAAAAGAGAGAAACAGACACAGACAGCTCAGGGGACCACCATCCCTCCTCATAAACTATGGGAGGGGACTTATTGTAGTGATGATGATGTCATTTCACACTCTTGAGACCAGCTCCTGGGTAACCAGGAGGGCAGGTCTGCCACCTGGAATCAGAACTGGGGTCTTTTGTTTTCGGTTACAGAATTCTTGACAAACTAATCTCTCCCAAATAAAGTCTTCTTAAGTTTTATTTATGTTTTGTGCATGTAAATATGTAGGTGTTTGCGCCTATGTGTGGGTATATATGCATGTGCTGGTGCATGTGCGAGTGGAGTGACCAGAGGTCAACATCCAGTGTCTCTACCTTATAGTTTGTGACAGGGTCTTTCACCGAACCTAGAGCTCACAACTCTGGCTAGATCTCTACCAAACCCAAGAGACCTGCCCATCTCTGCTTCTCCAGCACTGGGATACATATTCTCGAATGCTTTTTACACAGAGAGACTAGGGGTCAGACTCAGGTCCTCATGTTGTACAGCGAGTACTTTACTAACTGAACTATCTCCTCAGGCTTCCACGTGTTCTCTGTGGTAGACCTGTTCCATCATCCATCACTGCTAACACCAGTCATATTCTCAGGCGTGTTGCTAAGCCTCATTAGTATACAAATGAAACCCCTCAAAGGGTAAACAGAGTGAGGGGTGTGTTGGGTAACCTATGTGCCTGTACTAGAGGGCACTCACTATAGGGAGACTCTCTACTTCCTGAGGATGCCAGAAATGGCTTCATTGCAGAGGAGGCAGCCAAATGAACACTCAGACATACAGACTTCTCAAGGAAGTTCAGTGTTCAGTGTCCATGAAGTCTTGGCTTCTGGCTTTGGTCTTCTCAAACACATTTAGAGTATAATATTCTCTCCAAAAATCACCAAGTCACACACAGAAACCTAAAAGTGTGTATATAACTCTGTTGTATAAGCCAGAAGCCATTCCACTGAGACCAAGCATGATCACGAGGAGTCATGTAACAGGAGCCTCGTCCCCAGTGGCAGGGTACAGGGTGAGGGTAGCAAGGTGGACGGAGACAATTTGTGTGCAAGATAGGAAGGTCATGTCAGTTGCTATCGCTTGCTAGGAGCTTGTGTTTTCAGGAACCAAAGATGCAGAGGGCAGGAGCAAAGGAGACTGTAGATTAACAACAAGTCACACACAGAAATCTAAAAGTGTGTATATAACTCTGTTTAAGATGCTTCTGCATCTTGAAGTTCCCTTAGAACTGTAGAGGGTGACTTTGCTCCTGACTCCCTTGTCTGATCTAGGGGGACTGTTCTAGCTTCGTGTCTGTCACTGTGATAACCTGACAAAAAGCAACACAGGGGAGAAAAGATTTTGTCTTACAGTTCCTGCTCACAGAATAGATACTATAACAGAGAAGTAACAACGGCAGGAACCTGAAGAAGTGCAGAGAGAAATACCAGCATGCATTCTGCTTGCTTGCTGAATATCTCTTCTCGCACACAGTTTAGGACAACATGCCTAGGGGATGGTGCTGCCCATAGTGGACTGTGTCTTCCCACATCAATTAACAGCCATGATGGGGGCTGGAGAGATGGCTCAGTGGTTAACAGCACCGACTGCTCTAACAAAGGTCCTGAGTTCAAATCCCAGCAACCACATGGTGGCTCACAACCATCCGTAATGAGATCTGATGCCCTCTTCTGGTGTGTCTGAAGACAGCTACAGTATTCTTACATATAATAATAAATAAATCTTTAAAAAAAAATTAACAGCCATGACAAATTCCTCTCAGACAGACTCATGGTTCAATTAGATCTGGATTCTCCCTCAATTAAAACTCTCTTCCCAGATGAGTGTAGGTTGTGTCAAGTTCACAATTAAAAACTAACCATAAGGGACCTCCAGTGTTGTCATGCAACTGGCTCATTCCAAGCATCGTCAACCTCCAGGTTCTATGGCCTTGCTCACCATGGTAAGCTCTTGGAGCATAAGTCACAGTCAATAGATGTTTTATAGGATGGGAGAAGGGTGGATGCATAGATCTGGTGGGTGGGTAGCCAGTTGAACTCAGTTGCATGCCATCTGCTCTCCTGGCACTCCCTGCCCAAATCCATCTCATCTTTGCAAACTGGCTCCTGACACTTCTTCCCTGGGATCCTTCCTCCCCAGGTCTTCTGCACCACAATGATTACCTTTTAGTTCCTGAGGAATGGGTCTACCAGCTTACTGGAGACAAACTGGGCTTGATTCCAAACAACCCTGTAGTGCCATTTATAAGGATCTTAGCTTTGCAACTGGCTTTTCATGACATCTCCCCTCATGTAGCCTACAAAGGCCATAAGAAAGACGCCGTTCTTTCCATCGGCATGGTCCTAGACCACTGGGCAAGCCAAAGGAAGAATTCACAAGGTGAGGTACTTAATAAGGGAGATGTGCCAAGCCACAAAAAACAGTAGCCCTAATTTACCTACCCTAGCATGCTGCTGGGTTGATCTTAGGTGACTTATCTCAGAACCTCCAGGACATGCTCAGACTGGCTCTTCTGCAGCCTTTCCATGTGATACTAATGCAGCTGTCAATCACGGTGCCCTTTCTCCACGCCATTGGAATGGGTAAGTGTCCAAGCTGGCAAGTCAGCAGTCATCCTCCGTGCCTGGACGTGGACTCCAGGATGGGCATGGGCATGTGACCAGTTTAGAGAGTGTTACATGAGGCTTGGCAGAGGGAAAGTCTTTCCCACAAATGGAAGAAGAAGGCCTGTGTTATAGAAAGCTACATCTGGTTCTCACAGGAATAAAGTCAAGAATGTTATGATCTGATCCACTAGGTCTAGCTGTTCCTAAAGCGATCTGCACCTAGACTGTCCGATGGTGGCAGCCTGCTAATTCCCTTTGCTTAAGCTCTTTTGATTTGGGCTTCTAAAATTAACACAGCAAAGTTCTATCTGCAACACAAGGAAAGATGAGAAATAAGCAAGTGGCTTGTGGCATGTGTGTCAGGGGCCAGTTGTGGTTCCTCGGCCTCCGTTCTCCCCTTAGGGCGTCCATGCTCCCCTCTTCATACCAGGCTGGAAAGATGAAGTGAAGTCCAGAATGGGCTCGATCTGCAGGATCCTGGTCCAGCTAGGAGTGGGGAGATGGATCCAGAAGGTCTTCCCTGAGTCTCTTACTGTCACAGCTCTCCAAGAAGAAGGCCTTCTCTGACGATCTTCAGTGAAACACCTCTCTTAGATGATCTTAGCTTGTGCATACATATTTTATTTAGGGTGAACCAGGGCTATATATGGACCTCAGAAGGTGGAAAAGGAGCATGCAGGTAAATAAAAAGCTTTGGCTAGAGCTTTAAGTTCTGTAATGCCTCATTTGTGTGGAAAGGCATTCCAGAAATCCCAGGTACTTGCTGGGCAAGTACTTATGGAGGGGTGGTTTGAACTTGTAGGTCTGCCAAGGACTACTCGGCCTTCCCTGGGGAAGAGGTGTGGGGGGGGGGTTGGTCGGGCTCCGCAGACAAGGTCAGAAAAGGAGAAGTCCTGCTGGTAAAGGGAATCCTCCATTTTGCGTGGAGCTCAGAGGAGCTATCTAAACATGGTAGACTGTGATTTTAATTAGCAGGGTTTCCCACAGTGGCTCTGCTTTTACCAGGTGGGGGTGTTTACACATGGACGGAAGCTTGACTCAGTTCTAGGAAGGCTGTTGGGTGGCCCTCAGCAGCTCGAAACCTCCATTCCAGATTTACAGGTGGTTGGTCGCAAAGGATGCTCCTACCACCTCTTCTCTGACAGAGTCGCCAGCAACCACTTGCCCCTCCCCCCCGACCTCTTTTTCTTCTGTTCACTATGCAAATGGAGCTTGGAGTCACAGAGACTTAATACAATGCTGGGGGTATGCAGGGGGATGTCCTCAGTGCACCTCTCTGCAAACTAGAACCCCTCCCTGGGCCTGGCAACATTGCAGTCAGAAACCCCCTGCACTAATGGTAAAACCTCTCTAAACAGAACTGAACCCAGGCAGAAGAGAGCTTGAAGAAGCATGGACAGTTTACTCGGTCTCAGTCAACATCCCATCACCTCTACACGAGACAGCTGCCAATCCGTCTTCACAGCGGGCTCCTCCGTTTGCCATTCAACAAGGTTATTTCAGAAGAAGCTTCACCAGATCTAGGAGTCCCAAGAACAGCCTCACAGAGCCCCCCACCCCATGCTGGCATGTCTACTCTCCCTAGGCCCCAAGATCCAGACAAGGCTGGATGTAGGTAAGTTCGATTGGAACAGACCAGGTCTTCTCGGTGTCAGCATCTTGGAAGGGCATAGTAGGTGCGTCTTACCCCAGTCAGCTCCAAGATGAAGAACTGTCTAGTATTCAGTGCCCTTGCCTGGTAATCGCATGGCAGAAGGGAGGGCCAGTGGAGGAGCAGGCTCTAGAGAAATGGATCTTATCCCAACAAGGTCCTACCAGCTCCAGGACTTCCTCCCACTTCTCCTCAGGCAGGCTGGCCCAGGTTCAAGGAGCCAAGCTTGGGGACACTGGAAGGGACACGCCTCATGTCTCATGCACCTTCCTTTCTTTTTAAGATATTTATCTATCTATCTATCTATCTATCTATCTATCTATCTATCTATCTATCTATGTATTATATCTAAGTACACTGTAGCTGTATTCAGACACACTGGAAGAGGGCATCAGATCTCTTCACGAATGGTTGTGAGCCACCATGTGAGTGCTGGGATTTGAACTCAGGACCCTCGGAAGAGCAGTCGGTAATCTTACCCGCTGAATCATCTCTCCAACCCTCTTGAGCACTTTCTATGGTAAGATTTTTCTTGTAAAGACTGCCCAATAACTATCTAAACGGGGCATGGTTACGCTTATTGGACAGACCAGGAAACTGAGGCTGAGAGGAGATGTGATTTACCTAAGCTACCTGACAGTAGAGGAAGGATTCAACTCCATGACAGATTTCCTTCTACACCACCATGGACTGAAAAGGACTTGAGCTTAGCTGAGGGTCCCCAAGGAGTCCAACTTGCTCAGATAGGTTACCACCAATATCAATGTCACCTTTGCACATCAGATGTCCATTGGCCAAAGTGCAAAGATTTGAGGGGCACTCCCATTGCAGTTCCCTGGGAGGCAAGTAAAGACTCAGTACCACATGCCAACTTGGAATCAGCCCCAGACCAAGAGAAGAACAGCCACTATCTAGATGACCGATCACATCACACACGATCACATCACACATGTGCTCCCTTCCTAGGTTTAAAATCCTCTCAGGGATTCCAACAGCTCTGGGGACAGTCTGAGACCTCCCTGCAGGGCCTGTCCCCCACCAAGGGCATAAGCTTGCTATGTCTGTCCTCAGGGTCTTTGCTTGAGATGCACAGTCAGGCCAGCCCCTGCTCTGTTCAGTCATTAGCCTACCGCTTTAAGGAGCAACCCCTCTCCAAGCCCAGAATGAGGTGTTAAAATGTTTTCCAGACAGCACAGCAGGTGTTCACAAGCAGTGAACAGCCTCCTAGACTCACCTGATTTCAGCACAGCTGTAGTGGACAGTTTCCTGCACTGGGCTCAGTTGTTTTTCTCAGTTTGGGGAGGAAGGGGGTGCAGCAGTGGGGGCTGGGGACTTCAGATATGTGTCAGCCTCATGTTCTCCAGTGGGATGAGTCTGAGGTGTGTCTACTCGGTTCTTCAAACCGTATTAAGAGTGAGCCCCAATTGCCCACAGCAATAACCAGCTCAGTATGCTACTGGCTTTGATCCCTCTCCCATCACACGGTCTCGACTCCTCCATTCCTGTTTCTTCCCAAATATGCTACCTGCGCTAATGTCCTCATCTGAACTTCTACTTTCAGAAGCAATGATCACAGAAGACGATGAAGAATTCCAATGGTGGTGGAGTCATGGGAACACAGGTTAAAACACAAACTGTATACGTTGTAACCCAAACGCCCCTTCCTGACCAATGGATAAACAATGTGGTCCAGACGCACAACAAAATGCTATCAAGCCTGCAAAAAGGATGACATGCTCTATCCACCATAATACAGATTAACCTCAAAGACATCTTAAGCAAAGCAAACCAGACATAAAGGGGCATGTACTGCGTGATTCTACTTTTGGGAAGTACCTAGTACAGACTCAGGGAGACGGAGTAGAGCAGAGGTTACCAGAACCTGAGTGAGTGGTGGGAGAAAGGGGGATGGGAGGATGGATAGAAGAGTAAATGGCTCTATTTGGGATGGTGGGAAAGTTCTAGAAGTGGAAAGTATTGACGGTTGTACAACACCATGAACATACTCAGTGCCGCTAAACTGTACACTTAAAAAAATGGCAAATTCACATTCTGCATATTTTACTATAATGAACAACTTTGAAGTTTCTGTTTAAAAATGATAAATCCTGACCCACTGTTTCACAGGCAGAGTTGCTTAGGCCACGCACAGCAAACCAGCAAGCTGATTTTAAGTTTCCTTAAAGGCAGACAATGGGAAGTAAACAATACAGCAGCGTGCTGGTGTGAGGGAAACCAGGAAGGCGGGATCCCTGTGAACATCAGAAGCCTTGTCCTGCATCACTGTGGGCACACAGACAACCTACCCTGCCTTTAGTGACACCAAATGCTTCCCTGACCGTTTCTCCGTCGAAGGGAAGGCGGGGAAGGATGAGCATGGAGGTCTCTAGGAAGCGGGGAATCCAAAGGAGGCAGGAGCTTCTTCAGCTGTGCGGAGTCAGACTTAAAGCAGGAGGCTCTATGCTCTCCTGAGTTCTCTCAGGACCAATTCTGAGTGGCAGGGGGCAGGTGAAGGGAATGGGAGGGTGTGTGTGGTGACGTGGTCAGGGAAGATGCTGCATGGAGATGTTCTTGCTGACCCACCTAAGGCTTCCAGGAGAGTCTCTGTAAACTAGTAGAGGGTTGGAGGTCTTTTCTTCTTTGCCAGGATCTCAGTCCAAGAGGGCATTCAGGGCCGAGTGCCTAGGCATACGGGGCTCTTTGTTACGTAGAACGTATGCTATGAAACCACCTGATGAGCCCTCAGACAGAGAGAATCTCTGGCTGACATGGGGTGAAACCAAGTGAACAGAGTAGCCCTCAAACTCTCCCTTCTTCCAGCCTGGGGTCTTAGCAAGAGAGGGTTAAGGAGCCCACACACCAAGTTCAATCACTCTCCAGATCCCACGACCCACCACAAGGATGGGGACTCGGAAACTCTGAAACCAACTGCGTCTCAATGTATTCTCACAGTTGAGGAGACAACAGAGGCTGGTCCCAGCTCCTCGGATCTCCCAGCTCCTTCCTCCCTCCCTCATGGAGCATGAATCATTACCTGTGTCTGAGCCTGAGTGAGTTCTCATCCCTTCCATTCCACACCAGCCCAGGCCTAAAGTGCTGGGACCTCCCGTGAACTTTCCTAAGAGCCCTGCTTCCTGGGTAGCATAGACTGGTCGGTCCATCTCTCCTTTTGAGCACCCCTGTGAGCCACGTCCCCAGCATCTACAGAGTCTGCTCCTTCTCCCTCACCAATACAGTGCGAAGTGTCCCAGGAACTATAGCCAGCAGGTTCCACCGCTGTCTCTCCCAATAAAGATGACTGTCAGTCTCCTTTCTCCTTAGCAGCCTGTTTGATGCTTTAGTCAAGTAGACAAGGAATCATATCCCACGTGGGCCATCGACCTTCTCCCCGAGAACTCCATCCTCGGGGGGCTCCATTTCCTAAGCTCTGAAATGGGGCTAAGAATCCTTAATGTGTTCTGTTCTTACCAAGTCTCAAATGGAATCTGGGCAGCCCCTCCCACACCAGACTCTGCTGATTTCAAGATCTAAAGCCCTTCTGCCTCTATCTTGGAGACCTGTAAGTCATTATTATGCTAAAGGCTCTGACAAGTTGTGCATAAAAAGGAAGCCAGTACTGGACCTTGAACTCGCCAATCTGCCCTGATCCCATGCACAGCTGGCTGTGGAGCCGGTGTGTACAGAAATAGGTCAGTCTCTGGCAAGCCAGTAGATGCTCAATTAACAAACTCTCTTCCCCTGACACTCCCCCTCGAAGAGCCAGATATGCAGAACATGTTGAAAATTGAGGTAATAAAGCCATTCCCTGAGAGGCTTCTTGTGACAGCTCTGATGACACTTTCAGGGGAGGGGGCTGGAGAGATTGAGGTCCCGAGGCACAGCTCCCTGGACCAGCTGGCTGATTCTACGGAGGCTGTCCTACCCTGCTGAAGGGGGCGGATGAATCCTGCCAGATATGAATGCTTCCTAATTCTCCTGAGGGCTTCTCTGCTGACAGCCAAGACCCACCCACCCATTAGCAGGACTTGGTGGCCAGAGCAGCAAGAAGAGAAAAATCAGGGAAGAGGAAACAAGGCAATAAACAGAGTCCACCCACCAAGTGAGCCCCAGAACCCCATCTGGAGCTGAGTCGGAGGGCGGAACCCACAGGGCAGCACCTCCCCTGCCTGGCCAAGAGACCCAATGGGGCTGCCCTCCGCAGCTCCCAGACCCCTCTCCACACAGCCTCCCTCACGTCCATCCGCTGATTACGGCAGTGTTCCCTACTACAGCATAAACGAATGCATTATGTCTTTGTTATGCTAATGTCATAGCACGACGCAATTTAAATAGCACTTCCAGAGAAATTAAGTATGTTCATTGACACAGTGAAATGTTTTCACCCTCGATGTAACCTTCACAGATTCTGTACAAAATCCATCAGTCAGTGAGCTATTCATTTGCGAATGCTTAGCAATTATTATGCTAATGCCTCACAATGCATTACAGCAAATTCTCTGTAAGTGGCAGGAAGTGCAGCTGCCTGGCACGCTCCGCACCCAGATTACAGGGCATCTATCAATATACCAAGTCATCATGGCATCTTGGGTCCAAACACATTTTCAATCCAGCCTTCCAGAGCAGACCACCCTAGTCTCAGGGACTGAGCTAGAAAGCAAATATCAACACATCCTCTGAGGTCTCAGGATGCTGAGGTGTATCAGTAAGCTACAACTGCATAACAAACACTGTTTGACTCAACACTGTGACTCAGCAGTTACAGTAATCTAAGCATACATTATTGCTCAAGATCTGGGCCAAACCTAGGCTGAGTGTGATTGTTAATCTTGATCATCAACTTCATTGGATTGAGCTAAGAGACAAGTCACCGGGCTTACCTGTGAGGAGTTTTCTTTGCTGGGTTTACTAAAGTGTGAAATCCCCTTCCCCTCCTTCCCCCCTCCCCCCATCTAAATGTGGACAGCACCTTCTATTGCAGCCTAGATAAAGGTGGTCTCAGGAAAATAAAAAGCTTTGGGTTTGTTTTGTTTTGTTTTGCCTGCTTGCCTTTGTGTCTTTCTAGTGAGTTCATCGATTCTGCTGCTGCCAGCACTGCTATTGCATTACTTCATTGGTCTCAGAGCCTCCGAGCCATTTGGGTTTCCAATGTGGTCTGGTCCAGGTACCAGTGGCTCGCCAGGACCCTCTGCGTCCCTAGCATCAGATGGAGACTACCGAAGTATGTGGATGGAGCAACTCCCAGGCTCAGCCTGTCGGATGTGCAGTCACCGTTGGACTACGCAGATTGGATCCTGTGAGCCAAGTCTAACAATCTTATATTTTACTAGTGCGTGAATATATCCTACTATGCGTGATTGTGTACTTGTGTGCATAAGATATTGCAGTGAATGTGTGACCAGAGCCCCACTAAGCAACGTGGAAGGGGCACAGGAAAGGAAATCATGGGGACCAGATCTGAGGTCGGACAGGAGGGACAACAGGGGTAGGGAATAGAAGATGGTTGAGATGAGGCGGCTGTTGGCTAACAAATAGAGAATCTTCTTCAATGCCCTGGATGCTAGTATGTCTGGATTGAAAGGGCCACCATCATGTTTAAGATGATTGCATTTAGTGCCTAACCATAGGCTGGTTATCAGTCAGGGTGTGGGGGGTGACTTGATTTCTTGTGTCCCATCATCTGACATACTAGACTGGCTTGTGTGACAGTGGCGGGATTCCGAGAGTCCATGTGCATACGGGAATTCTTTATTTTATTTTTAAAGATGTATCTATTTGACATGCATGGCTATTTTGTCTACATGCTATGTGTGTGCACATGCCCGGTAAGCATGGCGCTCAGAGGCAGGGGTCAGGTCCACTGGAACTGTTACAGATGACTGTAAGTCACCCCGTTGGGGGGGGGGGACTGGGAGCCAAACCCAGTTCTTTGCGAAAGCAGCAGGTGCTCTTAACCACTGAGCCATTTTCCTGGCCCCTCTACAGGGATTCTTAGGTTTAGCAGTAGCACAATATCCCTTCCTTTACGTTCTGTTGGCCAAAGCATCCAATTGCTACCGGCAACCCCATTGAGGAAAGAGAAGCAGATCCTTCCTCTTGAGAGTTGACACTCAGACAATGCAAAGAGCCTGGGCAGAGGGAACAGTGAAGAGCCGGCCCTCTGCCATACTCCCTGCTGGAGACCTGTGAGCACACCTAACCAAAGCCCCAGCGAGGCTGGTGTGAGCCAGTCTCCTCTGACACCTTACTCAGCTGGAACAGTAGGGAGAGACGAGTCAGCTGCGGTCGCAGTGTCGTATACAGTTCTGGTCAGATGCACCTGCCACTGAGATGAACTGGAGATTCCGGATCCCCTGCCCTTACTACAGCAGAACCCCGACTTTGTGGCAGGCCTTCAGAGAGTCATTCATTGTCTTGTTGGAACCAATGGCATGGTCATTGAGCCCACAGTCCAGGGTCAGGACTGTGACTGAGCATCATGACCCAGTTCTGACCCACTTGAAGCTCAAAGGCTGGTTTAGGTCTCGTGAAACAAGCCACCCAGCCATTAGATGTATAAGAAAAACCCGAGCTCAGAGCACTGGTTCAGAAGTGCTCCCAGCCTGCATGAGCTAGTGCCGGGCCTGCCCCATACACACGCTTTCCAAGGGAACTTGCTGTCGTGGAGGCCATACTCAGCATCCCGTGCTCCCTGGACTCAGCTGATGAATAAAGAGGTCGGGCACTTGACCCAAAGACAGATGCCCTATGGCCTGGCTCATAAAGAATGGTTGAGTTAATCAGCTCATCTCCTGGGAATACGAACTCATAAACAGAAGAGAGTTGCTGGCCAGTGGTGGCAGGAGTTGCCGCCGAATGATCAGGAGGCCAGGCCAGGCCAGAGAGGGCAAGATGGATCGCCTGCGCACAGCAGTGACAGGGCCAGGAGCCATGGCTGTAGAGGGTAGGGAGGACGGACAACTAGTTCCTAAAACTACAGTGCTCAAAGATGGGAGGAAGGATGGAGGCGAGAAAGAGAAACGAAGGAAACGTCTATCCTCCAGAGCGCCTGGATCCCAGAGGCTTTGGAGTTGGGTCCGGGCTCTGCACACATCT
Source organism: Tokudaia tokunoshimensis (assembly GCA_036184795.1). Classification (NCBI taxonomy): domain Eukaryota; kingdom Metazoa; phylum Chordata; class Mammalia; order Rodentia; family Muridae; genus Tokudaia; species Tokudaia tokunoshimensis. Next base: position 108,979,849 of record BTHU01000005.1, on the reverse strand, counting down.
TGAGAGGAAGGCCTCTTGTGCCGCCACTCAGCAAGTCCAACACGGCTCTCCACGCACTCGCATGCCTGACCTGTCTTCAGGAGCTTCTCAGGAGAGCTCCCTTCGAGGGTCTGACTTTATTGCTGCAGGACTGACAGGAAGAACCAAGCCACAACCCCCCTTTATCCACCCAGCATGCTTAAAGAGAAAAACTGGGGTGAGGGTGGGGTGGCGCAGGGAGATGGTTCAGTCAAATCACACAGACCAGGCCCTGGTTTCAAACTCCACCTGGCTTCCTGTCTGACAAACTCGTCTGGCTATGCCACGGCAAAAGAGATATGATCAGAGAGAGTTATGCCTATGTTCACTGTGTGCCTACTAGGTACCACACTGTCTCAGGCACAGAGGATGCCACATTGAACAAAGTCCCTTCTGGAGAATAGGTATCAGTTGAGAGAGTTGGCAACAGCCAGGAATCCAGTAGGATGCACTTTGAGCAGCCAAGCTCTGTCCTCCAGACTGTCTCCAGGTCCTCCCCACTCTGACCTAGCTCCTCCTCCAGATCCTCCCACTCCAACCTAGCTCCTCAACCCTATCCTTGGTGTCATTAGCTCCACTGATCCAATCAGGACAGGTGTCCCAAAGCCATGTTTCCTATACATGCTAACCCCAGCTTGTCTGGGTAGATAGTCAAGGTTTGGACCAGGCAGGCGTGCTGAATACAATCCTCCAGGCCCCACCCAGTCTCATACTCCACCTTCCCCTATGGCTTCCACGAAAACAGAGCTCAGCCCACCATCCAGAAAGGATAGCAGGAAGAGATGCAGTTCTCGAGAAATGCCACTGAGTCCCCAGACAAAGCCTTGGGTCCTTACTCTTCCAAGTGTGTACCTGGGGTCTTGTTAGAAAGCAGACAGAGCACTCTCTGGGATGAAGTTGGAGAAGGGCCTGAGGTCATTTATTTAAGGAACCCCCAGGGCCATTCAGGAAGAGTTTCTGAGGGACAGTCACTCGCCTTTCCAGGTCAGTCACTGGCCAGGCACGGTGAAAGACAGAGCAGAGCCCCACTAAGCAGTGTGGAAGGGGGGACAGGAAAGGAAAAGTTAAGGAGCCGGATCTGAGGCAGAACAGGAGGGAGGAGCAGGTAGGGAATGGGAGATGGCTGAGGTGGGGCAGTTGTTTAGCCAACAAATAGAGCAAGGATCACCAGCACTCTCGGAGGGCCCCGGACAGCCAAGAGCCCTCTCCAGGACCCGTTATTCCCATTACAGTTACAGGCTACTGTCTCCAAAGGGGCCCTAGCAGACCCTGGCTCACATGCTGCTGTGGCTGCATCTGCCCCAGCCAGCACGTGGCACATGCCTGCCCATGTGCACAGCTGCACATGTCTACAGTCACATGGCCACTACAGTCCTTGAGCACACAAGCATACATTCATACACAGTCCTCTCTTCACAGACCCTGCAGTCACCTGTGCGATCTTGGGCATGGTGTTCGTGGGCACACTCACATGCGCATGCCCTTGCCTACAAACACGACATTCTTTCCATGCCCCTCATATGCCCATGTCCATACAAACTCTCCTATGGGGTACCCGGAAGTACATCCTGACGCCTATTCTGTCCACTTTCTCCCTCATGCCCACTTCCTCTCATCTCTCACACCACCAGGCACGGGGAAGCAATTACTGCAGGGAGTACTTGGCAAGCACTTCCCATGTCTCAGGCTCTATTCTAAGAACTCTCTAGGTCTTCTGTGACCTGGAAGAGGAGACCATGGCCATTCTCATTCCACACCTCTGGAGGCGCAGAGATGTGGAGGCATTTTCTCAAAGTCACACAGCTATGAAAGAACAGAGCTGCGCCTCTGAGCCAAGCCCTTGACTACTGCTCTCTGCTGCTTTATTGCACAAATGTTCACAGCATGCAACCTTCACAATGGACGCCCTTCCTGACCCTCCTACCATGGTCTCGGACCACCTCTGCATTCATGCCGGTTGCGGCATCTAATGGTGCCAGGTACTGCCAGATACCAGAGTACTGTAAACTGGCCGGTGTCTCTCCCGCTGATGCCCGCTCTAGGCAAGGATTCTGTTTTTGACCTGAGCTCCCACACGTAAGAATCTGGGTGCAGGATAAGGAATGAATGGACTACATAGCTACACTGTAACATGAAAATGTAACATGCACACGTGAACATGCCAGCAAGGAGTCATGGGTCCCCAGACTCACACATTCACCAGAAACTACAATCCATCCTCATTCTCCATGTTCTCGTAGGTTGACTGTCACATGAGCAAACACAAGTGTACACATGTATACACACACACACACACACACACAGTGAAGATCTAACCTACCTTCACATGCTTGCACACTCACATTTTCTCATACCCTTCATATTCATACATACACACATACGCACACAGCTGCTGTAACTCAACACTCACGTTTACATAGCCACTGAACACACCCACGCACACTCACACTGCATTCACTCTTGTGGCACCAGCAATAGTGTCTTGTGGGGACAGAAGGGAGTACGGAGCTACAAGCTCAGACGTGGTAACTGGAACAGAAGGGAGAAGAAGGTAGCGAGTCACTCTTGAGGGACAGCCTGAACCCTTCCCTCCAGGTCTCCTCCTCTGCCAGTGAAGGGGCACCTTCACACTGGCATCATGACCATATGGCCTATAAGCACTGAGCCCTGCCAGGAGGGCCATCATGGGCAAGCGAAGCACAGGACTGAGGGCTAATCAGGACGTGCCAAGCCTCGGGGACAGCTTAGGAGGAGCCGGGCATACCAGGTAGGCAGGGCTCTGCACGTCATTGGCAAGAAGCAAAAGAACATTCCTAGCCAAGTGTGATAATGCGTCGTGTCTTTAATCCCAGTACTCCAGCGGAAGAAGCAGGTTAGATCTCTGTCAGTTCAAGGCCAACCTGGTATATGAATCAAGTCCTAGGCCAATTCAAGGATACATAGAGAAGCCTTGTCTTAAAAGAAGGAGGAGAATGAAAAGAAAGAGGAGGAAGAAGAAGAGGAAGAGGAGGAGAAGAAGAGGAAAGAAAAAAGAATACATATCCCTGACTCTCAGCATGCTTTGACAGAGCTACCCCACAGTGGGTGTTCAGGACCACTGAGGCTAGGTGGCTCCAACTTTGAGAAATAGGACAGACCTGAGATGGCAAAGCAGGTTCTTTCTCTTCAGAGCTTTCAAGGGGAAACTGAGGCAAAGTGCAGGTAGGCAGCTGTGATTCGGCTTATCTTGTCCCCTCCTCAGGCCCCAGAGCAGTCTGTCTATCCCTAGTAATACTGGCAGAAGCCCAGGAAACCTGGTGTTCCCTAGAGGATGCACCTCCTCCGGCCAGCCAGTTCACACTAATGTCAAGGCCACCCACCTCCCACATAGCCAGGCTCAGAGCATAGGCGTTCCCATGACTGAGGAAGGCCAGATGGCTAAAGGAATTTGCATATGTCAAGCCTCAGCTCCCTTTCCCTGCTGGGCAAAGGCAGTGGTCCTTCCTGTATGTGTCTCTGGAGCCAAATCAAGTGCAGCATGAGCTTTCCTTGAGAGATAAAGGACAAGTCTGGGACAGGTTTCCAGACTTACCAGCCACTAAGGGCAGAGGCTTTTCAAAGGCTCCAGAGAGTGGGAGAAGCTGATATTAAACCTCAAAGGGCCTGGTACTTCCTGTCCCTCCGGGGCTGCTGTTGGCCTCTACCACCTCTCAGGCCTCCTGCTGCAATTCTAGAAGAGGGTTTGAGTTCATCCCATTCGTGCCTGCCCCACACTTGGGGCCTTCTCTGTCTGATCTCTTACAGAGTGGCCCTCAGCAATGAGGAATATGCACTCACCCCTCCCTCCTCAATGGGGCATCCATGATGAGGAAGAATGTCAGTTCCTTCAGGCTAAGGCTCAGGGTCCTACACCCGGAGACCCACACTTCCTGCTCATCTCTGACATTCCTTTGAGGTTGCTATGGCATCCACTCACTGCCCAGGAAGAGGGTCACTGGAGGAAGCTGTTGTTTTGGGGTTCTAAGAGTTGACCTGAGCACATGACACCCATAGGACAGTCTACATTCATCCACACAGCAGTTGGTCCGCCCATCATTCTGTTTATCATCCATCCATTCATCTATTCATGCATCTATCCCATCTGTTCATTCACACACCTGTCCATCAATTACGGTTAGCTTTAACTGTCGACTCGGCACAACACAGAATCGCCTAGAAACAGTCTCAATGAAGGACTGTCTGTAGCTCTGTCTATGCGGAATTGTCTTAATTAAATTAGCTGATGTGGGGAAACCCAGTTGATGGTGGGTGGAGCCATTCCCTAGGCAGGGCATTGAGAACTGAGCTGAGTAAGAATAGAGAACTCAAGCTGGGCATAAGCAAGCTTGCATACGGTTCTCTCTCTCAGATTATCATGATGGATGTGATGTGGGACCAGCTCTTGCCCCTGTGACTCCACACAGATGCACTCTGTATGTAACCCTAGGATTGAGAGATACAACAAACCCTTTCTCACTTAAGGTGCTTCTTGTAAGGTTTTATTATATATATATTATATTTTTTTTTAATTACAGCAACAGAAAGGGAACAAAAGCATCACCCATCTATCCTCTGCAAATACAGCCACCCATCCATCTCATCTGCTCACCTGCCCATCCACCTGTCCATCTATCTGTCTATCTTTCCACCCATCTGTTCATCTGTTTGCTCATCCAGTTATCCACCCACTCATCCATACCTTAGCTGATAATTCAGGACACTTCTGAGTTGGGGCTGTGCCAGGCAGTAGTCTCAGAACAAACGAGATGAATCAAAACAGTCTCTGCCCTCAAGGCGCTCCCAGCCTGGTCAGGGAGAAGGTGGGAGACAGATTAAATGACAAGATACTGTGATAAGTACAGTCACCCAGCTATGAACAAAGAGCTGTGAAGACACTTCAGCCCAAGCCTGGAGGGGCACTTAAGAAAGGCTTGGCAGAGGAAGTGATGTGGAAGCTGAGTCCTGACAAACGGATGGCAGCATGGAAACCAGGGATAGGAGAGAGCTCATGTCACTGCACCTAAGAGGTGTCCTGTGACAGCCGCAGGTCCACAACTAATAACTTTGGGGTTCCAACTAAATCCACTCCAGACATTAGTTCAAACTTCGGACAGTCATTTCAGACCTTGGACTAGGAATAGAGCTGCATAGAAAATAATCACCCAGAACTCTCAATGACACACCCTTCCTCAAGAGTGCTAGCCAGTTCATATAAGGGACTGTGCTTAACTCAGGCTGACTGGATGCTCCTTTGTCAAAGAAAGTCTGACAAAGGCTGAACACAACCGAACACATCACTTCCCAAGTCAAGCGATGGGCTAAGGAGGCAGAGTTCAACATCCCTAAAGTCATCGGATAGGCAGTGCTATGGGTCAACTCCACAGCCTCCAGGCAAAGAAGCCCTTAGAACGCGAGTTCTCAATGTGTGGGATGCGACCCATTTGGGGGTTGACTGATCCTTTCACAGGGTTCACCTAAGACCATAGGAAAAACACAAATTTACATTCTGGTTCATAACAGTAGCGAAGTCACAGTTCTGAAGTAGCAATGGAAATGATTTTATGGTTGGGGGGTCACCACCACATGAGGAACTGTATTAAAGGGCCACAGCATCAGGAAGGTGGAGAATCACTGGAGCATAGCTTGAGACAGGGTTTGAGTTCAAGCCATCTCCCTGAGAGCTACTCCAGAGACTTCTGATGGAGAAGAGGGGGATGGGTCAGCGTGGGAGGGGTGTGGCTGAACAGATCATCGCCAAGGAGGAGACCGGCTAGGGAAACCTGGGAGACATGATGACCATACTCTGAGCTATTTCTGCCAGAAGGCCAAGGAATTCGGTGTTTGTCCTCCCATTCCCGAGGGCCATCCCTACAGCTTCGGGGATCCAACACCTGTTGCTTGGAAAGGCCCTCAGATAAGCACCTGCCACACAAAATCCTGCTGCGATGTAAGTCCCACAGGCTACAGACACAGTGCTCAAACCAGGGTCACCAACCAGAAGGGAGAGTGTGGGTCAGGGAGGCAGGAGCTAGCTTCTGGTATAAGGCAAGCCTTCCATTTAGGGATATTCAAAAGGAGCCGGGGTAATTAGGAAGGCACAACTCTGAGCAACGGTCAAGAGACAACACAAGCTTATAACCAACTACTACCCTAATAGAGTCCAGCAAGGGACAAAAGGGTGGACTTAGGGACCCAAAGGCTGGAAGGGAATGAAAAGTCTTGTCCAATCACTGTCCTCTTGGGGTCCTGACACCTCTTGGTGGAGGGGCATCAGGTTGGAACATTATGGAGCAGGAGAGAGGAACCTGGACAGACCTGGGGAACACCTAACGATCTGACCCAGGGCAAACACCAGCCACGGTCTGTACCTAGACGGACATCCACCCAGAGCCTCCCTGTGGGAGCCCTGGAGATCCACCCCAGGCCGAGCAGGGCCGAGTAACTTTCCTCCAGAGCGCGGCAAAGTAAAACTCCTCAAAGTGCCGAGTCACAGGAAACGCCAAGATTCTTCACACACAGAATAATGAGGCAATAAAACTCAACTATAAAGTTAAATAATTTACCATAAATATCTAAAGCTCTCAAATTATTCTCTACATTAACTGCCTATGTTTAAAATGATCTTTGCATTCACTCTGTCACAGATGGCGAAAGCAGACAAGAGAGTCCTTGACAACTCTAACTGCAATTAGCCCTTCCCAGCTGCGGTGATTTAAAGGCCTTTTCAGTTAAACTGAATGAAACACCCGCGCTTTATAAATAAAGGCTTTACCAGGCCCGACAATGAAGTATTTGAAACGTACAGGCCTGAGCCACTGGGGAGGGGTTGGCAGGGGAGGGCTGTCACCACATCCCCAAACCTGCCTCCCTACACCCTCAGCCATGGCCCCTCCCTCCTGCCTCACTCATTTGAGGGAAGATGCTCTCTACACCACTCAAACTGCAGCCCCCTCCCCTAGGTCAGTCCACGCTTCCCATTCCTACCCAGACACACACGCATCTCCATTCACATTTCTGTTGCACCAATATCCTCTATACAGTACCCTAGCACGTGTGCGCGTGTGTATATATGTATATACATGTATATGCGTGTGCACAGCATATAGCTCAGTTGGTTGTACATCTCCAAGGAAGCAAAATGTGCAGGACCACGAGAAATTCTCTACTGTGTAAAGGCCAAATAAGGTCAGACATGTCAGCGTCTGTGGCTGAATCGGGGACCCTGGCCTCTGCTCCAACTGGCCCAGAAGGAGGAGTTCTCTGTGCTGGGGAGGAGCTGCCCTTCAACAGCACTTGAGCACCTTGGAGCCTGGCTGTGCATCACAAAGGAGGTCAAGGTTACCCTGATTGCCGCCAAACGTCCCTCCCCGGGGCCTGGCTGGTTAATTGCTTGGAGTCTGGTGAGGCAGAAGAAGCTGTCAGCAAAATGGCCCTGTGAATCACATGCTTGGATCTCTGGGATCTTCCAAGTTGATAAGGCTGGGCCCCTCCTGCTCCCACCAGCCACGCCCCTAGCACAGGGGTTGGGGGAGGGGGGTGTTCACACAGCCAGCCCAGCCTCTGCCTGGCCATGGCTCAGTCAGAAGGAGTACTCTGACTCAGTCTTCCTCACCCAGGCATATACAGGCAGAAATAACCATACCCCCTTTATTGAGCAATTACTTTATGTGGCATCCCAGCACCATGCCCGAGGCCCTTGCAGACATAATCAATGCCCCCGAGACCTCACTAAGAACCTAGGAGCAGATGCTGAGATCTTTACGCCATTTGCAGATGCGGCAACTCAAGTAACTTGTCAAGGTGTGTGTATTGGGGTGGGGGTGGGGTAGATGTCAAGAAGGCAGCAAGCTGCCCAACTCAGCAGCACCTGCTATTCACATCGCAGCCTCAGAGCCTTACATCTGCCTAATAACCCCTTAAGACATCGCCCAGCCCTCCATCCATCCTCCTTAGAATCCTATTTCTGAAGCTGGACGGTCAAGATGCTCTCTCTACCCACCCTTCGTCACTCCACTCCATCTTTCAGGGTAAGGCTTTCCCCTCACTACTCCTGGGCTCCCCCCTCCCCACCCCTGGAGTTTCCCATCATGAGATCTCCCCTTGCCTCCCTTCCATCCTGGAAGGGCCAGTGCCCCTGCATCAGAACTAGCAATGTGCCCTAATCTCGAAGACCAGGAGGATTCCTGGTAGAAGTCAGATCTGTAACCAGCTCAAGCCAGTGGGAGGACCAGCCACAAGTTCCGGAGGAGCATCTGGACTCCCAGGGCTGCACCCCAGGCAAACTCTCATCAATGTGCTGTTTATATCATATTTAAGTTCCAAGGAGACTCCTGGGCTGGGACCCAACTCACAAAGGAAGAAAACAAAATGCCTTCCATCTCTGACGGTGAAGGATCGGGAAAATCTTGGAGGAGGGTAGAAGGCACGGCATGGGCACATCAAAACTGATCTAACAGCCTAGGCAACTAGGCATCTGGGCACTGAGCCAGGGCCCTGGGTGAGACTGCCAGAGTTGCAGGGCCTGGGGAGGTGGTCCTGGCGTGGCTGCTGCTCTCAGAGAAGGAGATGCTCTTCCAAGGCCAGCCCTAGCTGGTGCCATGAGCCTCTTGCAAAGAGGCGTGGGTTACAAATATCTGTAAGGAAAGGGACCTCGGGCCTAGAGAGGAGAGGGCTACCTTTCATTCCCTTGCTGAGTTTGGGAACCTATGGAGAAAGATCACAGATGGAATATGGAGGGAGAAGGCAAGGCTTCAGTGAGTCAGGCCTGAGAAGAGAGGGCCGTGAATGGACAGTGGTAGGGCAGGGCCTCCAGTGACTATGTGAACAAACTGGACTTCCTCCTGAGGGCCAGATGGAAATGCGTATGGTACCACCCAGCTCTGTGAGCCAGGTGACAGAGGATGGGTATAATAGCCTCCTAGGACACAGAGAAAGATGGTGACAGCGCTGAGCTGGCAGTGACAGGAGAGTCTGGGAGTGAATGATCAAGGCACAAAGTGAGGTGGAGGCGCCTGACCCATGGGAGGCAGAGATGAGGGAGTACCTGCTAATTGTTCTTGCCTGGGACTGTCAAAACCACAATGGGCAATAATCAGGCCTGTTGTAAGCACTGTGTGTGTGTGTGTGTGTGCGCGCGTGCACGCATGCATGCATGCATGCATAAATACACACATAAATGCACATAATGCAAACGTGTATACATGTATTCATGTGTGTAGGATAGGTAAACCAACAATGATATGGGATAAGTAGTAGATCATCACCATTCCCATTTTACAGATGAGAAAGATGAGGCAGAGAGGCTAAATACCTTCTAAAGCCATAGCTAAAGCACAGTCAGCATTAGAATCGGGACTTTTACCTCCTGTAGCACTAGGAACAGGTGAGCCAGTGATAGAGATGGAGTCTAAAGTAATTCTGGGACATCGGGGGTGAGCTGGGAGAAGAGAGACATTCTAGAAGCATCCTCACAGACATGGGAGATAAAGTCCTGGGTTTGGGAGGCACTAAGGGAGAGGAGCATTCAGTGGCTCAAACACCAAGCAAGGTGATCAAGCATGGTGACCAGGTGTCCTCTGCCTAGGGGACTTGGGGACTTGCTGTGAATGGTAAGAAGCCAGGTCAGGAGCTGGGCTTGGGAGCTCACACGTGGTGTTTTACTAGATGTGTGACCTTGAGCTGGGCTTTTAGACTCTAGAGCATCTGCACCGCGATTCCACAAAGCGAGACATCAGTGAAACATTAGTCCATGAGGCCCTGGACTGTTACAAAGCGAGACATCAGTGAAACATTAGTCCATGAGGCCCTGGACTGTTATTCACAGCAGCTCCCGGGTGTCCTTACAGTTTGTGACTATGATGCATCCGGGCAAGGCGTGTGAGGATGACAAGGCTGAGACATCGAAGGGCGTGGTGGCACCGTGGTGACCCTCAATGCTGTGGGCTAGCCTTTACCCAGCACAATCTTGGGATTCCTCCAAGTCACACTCCTTCCACAGGTGACCACTCAACCCTGCAGACTTCGGCCTGGACCACCTACCCAGTACAACTAAGTTCCTCTGTTCCACAACTTTATTTTCTGTGAAATAGCATCCATCCCGTAGAGTTGTCGTGACATTACACTCAGAATAGTGTCTTGAACACAGAATTCCATAAATGTCAGCTGTGACCTTCAGAGCCCCCCTTCATCAGGTGGTACCAGGACTAATGCAATGCCCTTGCCTCCCCATGTAGAGCAGTGTGTGTGTGTGCACGTGCATGTGTGTGCGTGTGCGTGTGTGTGTATATGTGTGTGTATGTGTGTGTGCGTGCATGTGTGTGTGTGTGTGTGTGTGTACCATTACCTCCTCTATTTTACATCATTTATTTCCAATAATGATAGAATTTTTGGAATATAATTCTTTTTTTAAAAGGTTTAATTTATGTATATGAGTACACACACCATTGCTCTCTTCAGACACAGCAGAGAAGGCATCTGATCCCATTACAGATGGCTGTGAGCCACCATGTGGTTGCTAGGATTTGAACTCAGGACCCTCAGAAGAGCAGTCAGTGCTCTTACCCGCTGAGCCATCTCTCCAGCCCGGAAGATAATTCTTATCAGCTGCCATACCACATTGATCATTCTAAACTTCCTGGCAAAAACTAAATACACACACACACACACACACACCACAGGCAGGGGAGTGGGAGACAGACAGAGTTCTTTCCAAGACACCTGATTCCTGCTGGAACTGGAACCATTTTCCACCCATAACCGTTACTTTTGAGTTATTTGGTCAGCTTGGATAGAATCTTTCAATAAACAGAACACTTCATTAATTAATCCTTTATTAAACAGAACAGACACTTGCCATCGGAGACCTGGGTTAAGCTGAGGGGACCGGAGAGAAGCAGTGGAGACCTGCAGTCTCACAGGTGCCTGGGCACAGCAGAGTGGTTTCCTGCCGACTCGGGAGTCATCGAGAAGCTCAGACACGTGGCTGCTGTCACCCAGAGAAATTGTAATTTCCCACCATTCTGCCTCACACGTGAACTTCATAAGCATGCCTGTTCCTGTTGCAAGCAAAACTACTAATTATCACCACTGTTTACAGGTCGTGATCTAGCCACACCTCCGTCCAAGGATGGTCCTTGTGTGCCTTTTCTTCGTCTCTTATCAGCCTCCCCACCCACTCAAGATTCTCACGATCGCCTGAGTTGGGCAGTCATCCATGGGTTGACAAGGGCCCAAGGAAAAAGCTGACAGTCCCACTAAACCCTTCTTCTTGGAGTCTGAGGGGTGGTGCTATTGGCAAAGGGAGTTAGGAGACCATTTGGTGAGAGGCAGAGGCTATGTCCCAAATGGCCAGCACAAGGCAAGATGGGCAGTGTCTGAGCACAGGCTCAGGGGCAGAGGGCAAAGGAGAAGACCTTGGGCAGAAAACAGGGCAGAGATGTCAGGTTCATAAGAGCTCCAGGGACAACCTGGATTTTCAGCCTCAGCTCTGCCCAAGCTCTGAGCCTTACACTGTTGTGGGATGTTATGCACTCATGTCCAGCAACATTCTGGAGATAACAAAAGGAAGTCTGTTTCTAGCAACCGAAACTCACAGAGCTCTGTGGCATTCTGACTCCTTCACACAGGGGCAGAACTGACAGCTGTATCTTGGGAGACAGAGTTGGGCCAGTTATTGATCCATCTCACTGACCTTTAAGAAGAGTCTCAAGGATGTCAGGCTGGCCTTGAACTCACGATATAGTCACCTAATTCTCCCACCTCCAGTCTCAGGAGCTGGGATCAGAGGCACACACCATCCCGTCCAGTTTTACACCATGCCAGGGCCTTTGTGTATATCAGGCAAATCCTCTACCATACAAACCACATCCTAAGCCTTCACTGTCCTTCCAGACACATGGAATGTCTCCATCTTGTGCACACTACAGCCCAGTGACAGGTTTTCCAAACATGTCTCTGAACCCAGACACACTGCGCCTTGCTGGCCTGAAGTTTAGCAACCACCTTTGACCCCCAAAAGCAAGTTCAGCCTAGCGGAATCTGGCCTTGAACCAGCATGTGGTATACGATGGATCTTCAACAATGTTGTGTTTCTGTAGATGGGGCTAGGTGTCCCCAAACCTTGACCTCACGGAAGCTTTCTGGTCTGTGATTTCTGAAGATTCCTCCCGCCATTCTCAGGCTTCCAGGAAGCCCCATTCTGTTCTGAGGTCACAGGTCACTCACCGACGGTAGGTAAATGGCCTTGGTGCCCAGGTTCAAAGCCTCCCACAGTACTCACCTGAGATTTGCTTCTCTTCCAGAGAGTCAGGTCAGCCCACCCTTTCTTCAAGAGTCTGTGTAGGGGCAAGTGAAGCATCTCAGAGGCACCCGTCACCATCAACATGAAGCCCTTTCCGTTTTCTCAGCAGGAACCGGGAAGCCTTCGGCCAACTCTGACTCCCGTTCTGCTTCACCCTCTCCCCATCACTTAACCCATCCAAGGCTTTGCCCCGCCCATAGAACCTCAACAGGGATGGGACCCCATAGGGACTGAGCACAAGCTGCACGCCCATCGTTGCGTAGGATGGGAAGACCAATAGCAACTGGGAAGGAAGGGCCCGCCACAATGGGAGCCAGGGTCAGTTTAGGGACTCAGTCACACTGTCTACCACGGACCACAATGTACTTTGGGAAAACTCACAAGGCCAAGTCCTCCTTCTTGTGGGCTATGTGAAGGCTGACTAGCTGTGACTCATTCAACATTCAGTACCACAGATAGTAGGTCTTCAACACACAGCAGCTCACAGCGGCTGTCTCAAAACGGTCTCCACCAACAGACTCCAGGTCCTCTTAGGGAATGGCGTGGCCAGGAATCATGTCACAAGGCACACGCCATATTGATCAACCCTTCTTTCTTTTTCCATCCTTGAAACACAACTTCTACAAATCCAGCCTCCCTAGAGCTCCCTAGGAAAAAAATCAAAAATCAAAAACAAACAAAAAAACCCAAAAAACAAAACCACAAACAAACAAAAAACAAACAAACAATAAAAAAACAATAAAAAAAAAACCCAAGAAAAAACAGGTTCCCTAGGGCTCAGTCCAAACCTGATTTTTCTTACATCAATTTGCTGGTTGACCCTAGGTGCCCACAGGACTTTTGTGATAATTTGAACTGGAAATGTCCTCCACAGGCTCAAGTTCTGAGCACTTGATCTCCAGATGATGATATTATTCTGAAAGGTTCTGGAAACTGAGATTTGGGGCCTGGTTAAAGAAAGTCTATGAGATGGGGGCAGGTGGGTCCTTGAAAATGCTTGACCCCACCCACTTCCTTTGACGCTCTCTGCTTCCTGTCTGCCTCTGCCACACACCCCCACTGTCATGATATTCCACTCAAGCTCATGGGATGGAGGGACTGTGCACAGACCCCTCTGTACAAGTAAGACCAAGGAAACCTTTCTCCTTGGTCTGTCAGCTAGCTCCTCACTAAGACAGAAAAGCAACTAATGCAGTATTGGTCCCAGGATACCTATGTATAGCACAATCCAGGGCTGCCCAAGTCCCTTACTGAAAACGCAAGAGTATTCATATTTATGCAATATTACACATGTCCCCCACTGCAAGTCACCTATGGATGACAGAATAAGCAACAAAATATATACTTGTAAGTGCAAGTAGCTTTCAGACAGCACTGTTTTAAGGATTACTATAAGACGAAGATGAAGGAATCTGTGCGTGTTCAGTACAGGCTCAGTTTTGTTTTAAATGCTTCTGGTGAGGCTGGAGAGACACCCAGCAGCTAAGAGCACAAACTGCTCTTGCAGTAGCCTGGAGTTCAGTTCCTGAACCTACATTGGGTAGATTACAATCATCAGGTTCTGGTCGCAGTGGGTAAACACACACACACACACACACACCCTTTTTTAAAATAATACATAATAAACACAGCACTGAGTGTTCACTGATAGAAATGAGTCAGCAGTGGGCTCTTCTCTCAAGGGTTCCCATTCCAGACCGCAGGTCGCTGCTCGTGCGTCTTCTTTCATGTCGTCACCTGTCACATGTGATGTCCAGGCTACACCCTCCTAGGTGTGGACTTTACAAATAGACAAGGTGTCTTTCTCTCATTTTCTTGTCACATCCCTTCACTAAACACCTACACCTCCCTGTCAGTCAGAATTCGGTGGCAGGCTACTTTTGCCATCTCATTCTCTTCACTCTGGGAACTGGACTGTCACCAGGACAGCTGGAGATACTTCTGTCTGAGGGTCAGGGGTGTGAGCTGTCCCATCGTGCCCTAATCCTATATCTCTGGACCTGAGCTTGGCATCATCCATTGTCTCCAGGTCAGTCACATCTAGGAAGGTGTGGTGGTTTGAATAGGTTTGGCCTACGGGAAGTGGCACTATTAGAAGGTGTGGCCTTGTTGGAGGCAGTGTGTCACTGTGTGAGTGGGCTTTGAGGTCCTATGCTCAGTCTCCACCCAGTATGGAAGAGACCCTCCTCCCGGCTGCCTGCGCAAGCCGGTCTTCTCCTGGATCCCTTCAGATCAAGATGTAGATAGAACTCTGGGCTCCTCCTCCAGCACCAAGTCTGCCTGCATGCTGCCATGCTTCCCACCATGTGACACTGGACTGAACCTCCATAACTGTAAGCCAGCCCCAATTAAATGTTTGCCTTTGTAAGAGTTGCCTTGGTCATCGTGTCTTTTCACAGCAATGGGAACCCTAAGATAGAAGGCTTCCAGTTTAGGATCCTAAATGACTAGGCCCTGGCTTCCAGGAGGATGTAGAAAAGTGAAGTGACTCCAGTTTATCCTGGGCTAAGGAGAGGTGAGAGGATGAGGGGAGACGGCGACCGTGGGCAGGATGGGTGGTTTATTGGTGGACATGTGTCTCCTTGTGTCTTGCCCACCAGCTTTCCCTCCCTGGTTCTCCCAGGGTTCTGAGGAACCGCTATTTCCTGTTAGAATTTTCTCAGTTTGTAGGGGAGGAAGCCAGAACCTAGTTCTAAGGGACCGCCTCTCCCAGACTGCAGGGCATCCAACGGTGGAAGCCGTGGTTTGTCTCTATTGTCTCCTGCTGGGGTTCAGGCTGCAGCCCAGACTGGATTTAGCTGGAGATGGAGAGACGCACCTCTGGGTATGTCTGAGAGGACATTTCCAGAAAGGATTTACTGGATGTAGGTGTCACTATCCCATGAACTGGAGGTCCAGAAAGAATAAAGGGGAAATAGGAGAAAGCCAGCCCAAGCAAGCACCGACCTTCATCCCTTGTCTCTGCCTGTGGGATGCTGGGAAATGAGGAGAAGCTTCTGTCACATGATCCCCATAGTGACATCCCAACCACATGGAGGAAGTCTTGCAAGCATGAACAGAACCTTCTGGAAAAAATTAGACTCCTCCTCCCTTAAGTTGTCTCTACCAGGTATTTCATAACAGAGATGGGAAATGGGGTGGGACCTCCCTTTTGGGACAGTGATACCCCAGAGAGGGTAACTTCCTCCCCATCTGTCAGGGAGCATCTGGCAATGTCTGGAAACATTTCTGGTTGTCACCACCGGCAGTAAGGAGGCTGCTAACATTCTATGGGAGAGGCCAGGTGTTGGGGGGACAGTAAGGAATTATCTGGCCCCAGACGGCACTGTCCCTGAGACTGGGTCCTCTGACTTTCTGAGATAAATCCTAGAAAGGGAGCTATGAACCGAGGTACCATGAGCTCAGCCTCCAGGGAGCAAGGGACACCTCCACCCCTCCAGGTCAATAAGAGAAGTAGAGAAGCATCAGCAGCTATGTCCTGGAAGCAGCCTGCACTGAGGGTAGGGACAGGCACTTTTGGCGAAAGGCTGGCAAGGAGCAAGCTTTATGGCTTGTTCTGTTCAGAGTTTTAATTAAGCGTCTCAAATAAGGATTTAATTGGGCTGTAACAAGCCAGGCTATTGTATGCAAGAGAAACACCTGGGGGTTATTAGAAAACATTTTTTAAGGCAGTAAAGCTGCGGTGAACACACACAGATGTTAAATCGGGAGACTTTGTTGCAGAATCCCATGCCACTCCCATCCAGGACCCTGGTAAAGGAGCAGCGTGGTCCGGAAGGATGACACGCAGGCTCAGACGACAGCTGTGCAGGGCTGTGGAGGTCCAGGAAGGGAGGCTCAGATGTAAGCTGCCACCAGCCTCTGCTTCTCAGGCTGCTGTGGGGAAAAAGGAATGAGCAACCAGGCTCAGTCTCAGATGGGCTGGGGGTGACCCTACCTGCATAAGGGATGCCAGGATGATCAGACCGAGTCAACTCCCCTGAAGGACCAGAAACAATCAGGCTTAGTCACAGCAGTGCTGAGGATAGCTGGCCTGGGTCCCGGATGGATGGGGAGAGGATGATCAACCCATTTTAACATCTCTCTCTCTCTCTCTCTCTCTCTCTCTCTCTCTCTCTCTCTCTCTCTCTCTCTCTTTCCCTTTCTCCATCCCTCCCTTCCTCCACCACAATTAAGCTCTGGCAGTCCAGGGACAAAGGTGTGTTTTGTTCCCTTCTGTGAAGTTCAAAGCAGGGGACAATGTTGGGCACACAGTAGGTCTAGCTGAATAAATAAGAAATGAATGTGTGGAGTCCAGGCCCATCTTTGTCAGCCCAAGCTGACATTGGTCAGGCACTCTGAATCTCTATCCAACAAGAACAGTTTTCCATCAGAACCACTAAGGCTGCTTCTCTCTCCCTGTCCTGTTCTGGGCTCCTTACCACCCTGGCAGATTGCAGGACCTTGGCCTTAACCCTGACTTCCCGATGATAGTAGCCTCCCCAAGAACCAGTCTTGTGTCAGTTTATTCTGCATCAGGAGTGTTAAGAGATATGGTGGCAGCCAAAGGCCTCCTCGGGGAAGATCACCGGTGCATGTCCGTGGACGAGGGATCTATGAGAACCGATGTGCTCCCTTACAGCAGTGACCTCTTCGCTCTCCACGGCTGGCGTTTGCCAGGTTCCAGGAAGGAGTCCTGGGCTCGACTCTCCACCTGTCGTAGCCACTGTTCTCTTGCTGTGCAGAGACACCATGACCAAGGCAACTCTTATAAAAGAAAACATTTAATTGGGGCTGGCTTACGGTTTCAGGGGTTCAGTCCATTATCATCATGGTGGGGAGCATGGCGGCAGGCAGGCATGAGGCTGCAGAAGGAGCTGAGAGCTACATCTGATCCACAAAGAGAGAGACAGGGCCTGGCGTGAGCGTTTGAAAAGTCAAAGCCCTCCCCCAGTGCCACAGCTTCTTCCAACAAGGCCACACCTATTCCAACAAGGTCTTGCCTCCTTATCTCTCTGATCCTTCTCAAATAGGGCCACCCCTTGGTGACTAAGCATTCAAATCTATGAGCCTACGGAGGACAGTCTTATTCAAACCACCACGTCACGTAACACTCCTGATGACTGTGTGACATGAAGTATTACCACCATTTTACAGAAAAGGAGTTTGAAGCTCAGAAAAGTCCCCCTTACCCTGGTCTCTCAGGGTAAGAGAGCCTGTCAGTGGAAGGAACCCTTCCCAAAGCCTGTGAACGACAGCTAGGATTTCCACTCAAGGAAATGGGAGGAGCAGGATAAGCGTCAAGGTCTAACCTGGGCTCCAGATATAGTCTCATACATCTAACTGCAGGATGTATAGTTCCCTCTAGCCTTGTCTTACACTGCTGAGCTTCTGGAGACAGAGACACAGACAGAGACAGAGACAGAGAGAGGGAGGGGTAGAGGGGGAGAGAGAGAGATAGAGGGACAGAGACAGAGACAGAGCTGGGGACAGGAGGCAAAAACATGAGGTTCTGAGAAACTGATGGGAATGTGGAGGGTGGCAAGGGAGGGTGGACGGCTCAGGTGCCCAAGGTTGGAGGTTCCAGGACATAAAGTGGAGGGCAGGGTCTGCTGCCCTGACAATCCAGGCTGTGTGGTAGAGTCAGGGAGGGCCCAGGAACCCCAAGAGTGGATTTCACATCAAACACACTGTCCCAGCTTAGGCAGACCTGGGTCCTCAGTGGTAGGAAAACCACACTGTAAGAGGCAGGTATGGTGGCCAGCTGGGGACACAGGACTCAGCATCGGGCTTTCCTGCAGGAGGCAGGTATGGTGGCCAGCTGGGGACACAAGACTCAGCATTGGGCTTTCCAGGCTACTCTGGGCAGCTCCTGAAAAAATACCCTGATTCTGTCTCCTTCCCACCCACATGGCCCCCAAGGCGACTTTCCAGATATAGTGCCATTTAGTGCACCCCATATTGGCCCATTTCAATGCCTTGCATAGGCTCTTATTTTTATTGACTTATAATTACATTTATTTATCAACTTATTAACATATTAACATATATGAAGGAATGATGGCGGTAACAATACCTAGCTTTTGTTGAGCACTTACTGAATGCCAAGCTCCCCAGAAAAGGCTTCTCATACCTAATATAATTGACTGATGTTTCCCAATCACCCGAGAAGGTGAAAGCTATTAACCCACTTTGCCAAATGGAGAAAACAAAGTTCAGAGAAGCAAGATAACATATCCAAGCTCACAGCCCTGGGCCCGACGCCATGCTGCGTGCTTTATGTGAGCTTCATCATGGGTGCCTGCAACTGTTTTATTATCAGGCAATAATTTCAGTTTACAGAAAAAGAAACTGCAGGCCAGAGAGAGACACATGACTGTTCAAAGACAAGCAGGAAGCCGAGCCAAGAACCCACCCTGACCCATCCAAACCCCGAGTCTCTCTCCTCCTCTTGGGCTCACTGGTCAGCCAGAGCCTATCAGGAGTGACATTTAAGGGCCTGAGGTCGCACTGGAGAGAAGGTGAGCCTTGAAAACTTCAGCCAGAGCTAAATCATCTTCACGGTATGAAAACCTGCAAGTGTTTCCCAGCCCAGAAATGTACATTTGAGGGACAGCGACTGCATTGCGTGGCCACCCGACTTCTTTAACACTTATCCAGGAGAAAGAGCAAGACACATGCAGGCAGGAGTGATATGTGGAAGTGGCCCAGCAGATCCCAGGCCAATTCCTGCCAGTAACTTCTCTACAGTGGTCCTTCACTTGCCATCCAGCAATCAATCTGACTCAAAACCCCAAAGACTTAAATGCTATCCGATGTGATCAGTGTGAGAAATGTGTGTGTGTGCATGCATGCATGCAAGTATGTATGTATGTACATGTGTGTGCACATGAGTATACATGTGTTCTTTGAGGTGTCTATGCCTGTGTATGCATGCATGCATGTACGTATAAATGTATGTACATATATATGTATGTTTATGTGTGCACGTTTGCCCATGTGTGTACATGCAGGTAATGTATGTGGATATGCATGATGTCTATGTGTGTGTATGTGGATCTGTATGTGTGTGCATGTATGTATGCATGTATGTATGTGTGCCCATGCATGCATGGTTATGTGTCTATGCAGATATATGGTATGTGTGTGTCTGTGTATGCACACATTTGAATTGCATCTGGGTGTCTGTGTGTAGTATATGTGCTTATGTGTGTATTTGCCTATGCATGTGTGTCTACATGTATATGTATGTATGTATGCATGAGTGCATATATGCAGGTAATGTTGTATGTGGATATGTATGATGTGTATGTGTGTGTACTGTGCATCTGTATGTGTGTGCATGTATGCATGCATGTATGTATATTGTGTCTATGTAGATATATGGTATGTGTGTGTCTGTGTACACATACATGTGAATTGCATCTGAGTGTCTGTGTATAGTATATGTGCTTATGTGTGTATTTGCCTATGCATGTATGTCTGCCTGTACACATGTGCATGCATGGGTGTGTATATGCAGGTGATGTTGTATGTGTATATGTTTGTGTGTCACTGCCCCCAGACTCTGAAGGATGAGGTTCTGGGACAATTGCTCCGTCTTATTGTCTCAACCCAAGAATAGCTGCAACAGACAAGTGGCCCTTCATCTGCCTATTGTCAGAAAAAATTGGCTGGAATCAATTGTCCTAAAGCAAAAATCGATTGCATTTGGCAGTTGTCCTCGCAAATTTAATGAGCTTATATTCAAAGCTCCGTTCAGCTTAGACTTTAACTCGATTGCTCCTGGGGCACCGCACAGATCTGCAGGTGGGAAGCTGCACAGCTCCAGCCCTCTTGGAGTTCCTCCCTGCTCCTCGGGGCGGCCCAGAACATTTCATGAGAAAACCTTCCAGGCTAGAGTCTCCACACAGCACCGATCTGCCCACTCTCCATGGGGCAAAGGGACACAGAAGTGGTTTTCAAAGGGAAGAAAAGCTGATCCCTCTTTTGCCAGTCAGAGGATGATGTCCTTATTGGATTTCTTGATTTCCTCAAAGGACATCCACCCTCACTGCACTTCCCCAATGATAGGACTGGGATCACATGGTTCACTTGGGTCGTGACTTCAGGATGCATGGGTGAGGCAGATGCAGGAGAACTGCCAGGCGCAGCTGCATTTTCTGGTCCTTGCAAAAGCTAAGACCCTCCCCCCCCACACACACGACTGCATAACCCTCTTCCAGCATGACACTCCTGAGTAACAGCATTGCTTTGCCGTCACAGCGGGGAGGGGGGATTTAGAAGGGTCCAAACAGGCTGGACACAGCTGAGTACAAGACAGACATCACCAGTCACATCCCCTGGGGCTGATGTACAAACATCTTTTTTGAGACATAGTCTGGCTTCAAACTCAAGATTCTCCTTCAGCCTCCCCAGTGCTGAGATTACAGGTGTCAGCCACCACACCTGGCTTGGAATACCATTATTTTTAATTACTTATTTAAATACCACTATTATTAATTACAACCTGCAATTTGTTAGGTATGTAGATTAACCTGGGTGCATTGATATATAACGTATGAAGAACGTCACAGTTACTGGGTGACTGTTAAACCTGCTCTCACAGGGCGTGTCAGCCAAGAAGCCTGGTCATCACTGCTGGTGACTGATAGGAAATGGCCTCACAGTCGCACAGATATCAAGCCCTGTCAGAGGTGGCTTCAACCATCAACTGGCCTGTATCAGCTGGAGGTCTGAAGGAAAGAAATGGCATTGGGGGCGCAGGCTGACCCCTTCTCCAGATATTCTAAACCCTCCCCAGATGGGACTGTTCCCTTGAATGGCATGGCTTGGTTCCACTCTCTTCTAAAATGACACCTTCAGGACCAGACTGTGACTTAGGAAATCTAGTCATGTATTGGAAGGATGTCACCTGTCTGAGTCCTTCATGTAAAACCCAGATGAATGTTTCTTTTAAAACGAGGGGTTAATGGGGAAACTAACCACACCTACACGCACACCACACACACACACACACACACACACACACACACACACACACACACACTTTGAGGCTTCCTGAGCAATTCCCTTCCTCTTATACTCTTACTACCTTCTTCCTGGAGTACCCCAAACAAGGTACCTAGGAACCACCATAGCTGTCACTCATCTCCCTGGCAACCCTCCTCACCCATAGGCTGCTCAGATCCTGCTCTTCTGCCCCACACTACCCCTGCAGAGGAAGAGGGAGGGGCTGAGTGGCACTGGCCACCTATCAGGACCTCAAAACCACTGTGAGGGACAGCAGTGGAAGAGAGGAGTCTGTGGCCAACTCCACCTTCTCCTTTGCTCCTGCAAACTTCAGGGCATCTCGGTTAGATGAAAACTCTTGCAATCAGAGTAGAGGCAAGCCAGCCACTCTAGACTAATCCTCACACCCAGTGCTCTCTCTCTCTCACAAGCCACAGGACCTTCTCCAGTCATTTCCTTATCTGTAAAGCAGAGTCGATAAACCCATGTGATCTGGATATCACAGGGGTGCACACAAAGGGCTTGCAGAGGGATGAGGGACAGGGAGAGCGTAGTTCCTGCGACTGTCCCTTCTGAGAACCAAGGGAACCTAGGGATGTGGATGACTGGAATGGAGGCCCCACCACGAGGCTCCCAGACCCTTCCTCCTGGCCCCCAAATTGGCAGGCAGCAAGTATAAAAGAAGTCTCTGGGGCCATGAAGGAGTCCTTGGTTATTGTGATCTCTCTGTCTCTGCCTATCTGCCTCTCTCTCTGCTTCTCTGTCTGTCTCTCTGACTGTGTGAGTGTGTGTCTCTGTGTGTGTGCATGTGTGTGTGTGACTGTGTACTCTCTCCTGTGCATGTGTATGTGTGTGCATGTGTGTGTGTGTGCGTGTGTGCCTGTATCCTCTAATGCCTTCTAGTGGGGGACATGGTATCCTTGACTCAGGTATGGGACAGCAGTGGGAACAGCCATTATCTGAATGGCCGCAGACCACACTTACTAACATCCCCACTCCACGCTCAACCCCGGTCTGCCAGGCCCACAAGTGCAGTGCAGCTAAAGTAGGAAGGCCCAATCAACTGTCCCCAGAATGGCAGAGAACGGTCACCTCCCTGGACAGCTGAAGCCTAACTTTAGCCCTGGGTGAGGCACACAGCTCCTGCCTTGCTTCTAGGCCTCAGGCTCACCTCAGAGCCCTGCCTAGCAGCTGCTTCCCTCAGGAGAGCTTCTGTGATGACGGAGGCACAGCTGTGGTCACCCGCATTCACCTGCTGCCCTGGACCGCTGATCTCCCATTCCCGCAGTTCCTGCCCTGAGCTCCGCCATCATCAGGCCACAGGTCATGCTTTTCTGAGGTTCTACTTACATGAGCTCACCCAGATGATGCCAGCCCCTCTGAGCCCCTCAATCTGTCCTGAGCAGATGATGCATGTACTGTCCCCTACCTGGGGTGGCATCTCTTCCCCTCTGCTCTACCAGGGATGGTGCCGCCCCATCCTCCATAAACCACAGAGGAATTCAGAGGGGTTGAAGGTCACAGACTGAAGCATCTCCTTTCCACAGACCTCAAGGAGCATCAACCATTCGCTACCATAGAAATGCCCAGTAAGGAGGACACTGGACCGGTCCACCACAGAGGATCAGGTAGGGTCGAGGATGAGTGTACACAGGGTGGGACGCTGCGGACGGCCACGTTATACTTCATTTATTAGCCATTAGGTCGGCAGGTATTAACAGATCACCTGGTGTTCCATTTACCTTCCAAGGTGCCTGTGGTCGATGAAACAGATGAAACCTGTGTCCCTATGAAGGTTCCATCCCTGAGGGGGCTAGGGTTGTTACTGGAGATGGAGAAGTAGGTGGATCAGATCACAGAAGGCCCTGAATGCCAAGCTAAGGTTGGGCTTCACTTATAGGTGACAGGGAGCCCTTGAGGACTTTCCAATGAGGGTAAGATGACATATAGAGCCATGTCAGAATTGCTGGCACAACAGTCAGAGAGTGCTGGACCGAAGGAGCAAATGGGCCGATGGGGGTGACTTGGGGACACAGAGGGCCTGAGGCTGGAAGCTGGTCTCTCTCTGTGTTCTCTCTGTCTCTGTCTCTGTCTCTCTCTCTCTCTCTCTCTCTCTCTCTCTCTCTCTCTCTCTCTCTCTCTCTCATGGAAGGCCGTGTCGTCAGAGTCTGTGGCCCTGTCCTCTCCTGTCCCCCTTAGAGCCATCGATAGAGGAGTCTCAGACCCTGGAGGGACCCTCTAGCATTCACTGGGGAAGGGGTTTTGCCTCAGCCCTCCAGGCTTAGTTCTGTAGGAGGAACAGTGACCTTAATAGAGCTTGGAGGGACAGAGGGACTCAAAGGCCCGATGAGACCTAAATATAGCACCAGACCACATACAGTTGAAGTTACTCGTGAGCAGAGGCTGCCAGATCCCACGGGGACCCATGCCTCCAGTAATGCAGCAGCTGGGCCAGAAAGGGCCGATGATCTTTCTCTACATGTGGAAACAGGAAACATTTTTCTACAAAACCTCACTGTGAAATGTGAAAGGAGGAGATAGCTAGGTCAGGGAAGGAGGACCATCACAGGCAAAGTCTGCTTTACCCAAGAGATTCCATGTGACAAGGGGAGTCACCAGGCAGACACTATTGGGATATGGATGCTGGGCCTTTCCCTAAGTCCTTGGCTGGGCAGGGGTGGGGATGTGGATACAGGGCTGGTTGCCTCTGCCTTCAGTGAACCACTCAGCCAGTGGATGTGTAGACCTATTCTGATCACCTTTGCTGGAACCCATTGATGTGCCCCCTTTGCAGGTGGAAAAACTGAGGCCTGGGCTGGTTAAGAAACATTATCCAAGTGTCACCACCAAGATTTGAACTTAGGCCTATCTACACCCCCAGGAGTATTTAGGGCCAAGACACTGTCCATGGTTCTGATCTACAAGCCGCCACACAGGCCTGCAGGTATGTCTTTTTAAAATGTGTGAGGCTCTAAGGCTGTGAAGCAGATTGTCAAAGGGAGCAGGCCCACGTCACTGTCTCTGAGGCCTTTCTAGAGAAAGAGGGAGGAGGAGGAGATGCAAGCAGGGAGTACCACTGCTTAGAGTGTCACATGTGCAGGGCAAGCCAATGCTTCAGTCGCCGTGAGAGTACGACGGTCACATGATTTGCTTATGAGGTAACTGAGGCATGGAGCAAATGGTAGCTGACTCAGAGTAGAGAGGAAGCAACAGGGGGGACCCAGGTCTTGGCCCCAGCATCCCCTGCTAACCTGAGTTCTGTGGTGGTGGTCAGGGGGAGTGGTTGGCTTGGAGAACCTCCTAGATCAGAGGCCTGACCTTGATTGACCACTGTGGTGGTCTGAATAGGAAGGGCCTCACAGGCTCAGGTGTTTGAGTGCCTGGCCCTTAGGGACTGGCATTATGAGGAGGTGTGGCCTTGTTGGAGAGTAAGTGTCACTGTGGAGGTGGGCTTTGAGGTCTCGTATATGCTCCAGCTGCGCTCTCAAGCTCCTTCTCCAGCACCGCGTGACCTACACTCTGCCATGCTTCCCGCCATGACGATAATCGACTGAACCTCTGAACTGTAAGCCAGCCCCAGTTAAATGTCCTTATAAGAGTTGCCTTGGTCATGGTGTCTCTTCACAGCAATAAAACCCCAACCAAGGCAACCACAGAGGGAAGAGATCTCCAAGCACAGAAGCTTAGAGACCTGAACGCAAGGTGGTATTTGACAGCCATGGGGCCTGGGGCAGAAAATTCTAGAAGATAACACAGGGATAGCCCCCACATGACCTACCTACTATGCACCAGGCTCTGGGTGAAGCACCCCTTCCTTCACTCTCACCTCCTTTCCTTTTCTGCGTGTGATGTTTGTGTGTGTGCACGCACTCACCTACGTGCATGCATGTGGAAGCCAGGTCAAAGCAGGCATGTCTTTCACCACTGTATAGTTTTGAAACAAGGTCTCTTACCGAAGCGGGAGCGTGCTGCCTCAGCTAGACTGGCGGGTTAGGGTGCTTCTGGGGTCTGCCTGTCTCTACCATCCCTTCCAGCAAGGCGGTCACAGGCACACATGCTCAGACTTTACCCTGGTGCTGGGGGTCTGAACTTGGGTCTTCACGCTTGTATGGCAAGCGCTTTACCCACTGGGCCACCCCCCATCCCACCCCACAGGTGAAGCTCTCTTGAGATGTTTTCTCAGCACAGCCAACCAGCTATGGTTGATTCTGTTCACAGCAGAGGAAACACCACCTTGGGAGCAGGGAAGCGACTTGGTCTTGGGCGGCTAAACAGAGGGAGCTGTGGAAGGCTCAGGAGGGCTCACCTGGAATGCTGCCCAGGCATTCTGTGGCATCTCTGTGCATCTCTGTGGCAGCAGCAAGGGTGAACTTCCGGGACCCCCCCCCCAGCCCGGGCTTAGGTGAGCCTTCCCTATCAAGCTGTGCATCCTTCTCAGCCCGCAGTACAATAAGCACCCCACACCTTTCCTCAGGCTGGACTCAGCACACAGAGAGGTCTATGTGAGGAAGGGTTTTGTCTGCATTGTCCTGGGGACTGAGTGTCCTGCAGGGACAACAGAATGGGAGAGAAGGAGACCCAAGGTTTGAAGGGTAGAGAGTCCTGGTGTGGCTTCTGGCCCTCATCCTCTCAACAAATCCTTTCTCCAACCTGTGCCCCAACTTGCTCCTCTGTACAATGGGAGCAAGAAGCCACATTGCTCTGAGCCTGCACAAATACTGATGACATTACAGAACTGTCTGGGACAGTGCTGTGTATAAGGTTGGAGCGGGCTGTGCCCAGTACGTGAACCGAAGCTTACTCTCAATTTTCTTGTCATAATTAAGGGTTGGGGTGGTGAATAATCGATTTCTCTCCTTCCTTAGAGGTCCAGATGAGGTTCCCACCCTGCCTCTTCCTTCTCACCCTTCTGGCTGGTCCACATGAAGAAGCGGAGAATCGAGGCTTGGGCAGGCAGCTTGGGGCACTGATGGCTGAGCCCTCTCTCCTGTGCCTCACCCAAGGGTCTGCCCAGCTGGCCAGGCCTGAGGAAAGATGTGGGTGCTTATTGTACCATGGGCTGAGAAAGATGCAGGGCTTGGTAGGGAAGGCTCACCTCAGCCCAGGCTGGGGGGCAGGGCTCCCAGAAGTTCACCCCTGCTGCTGCCACGATGGAGCTCAGGTCAAAAGATGCTGTCCCTGACCGGCTGAGACAGGCTGACTGCTGAGACACAGCAGGGAAATGAATGGCAGTCCCACACTAGCCTGAATCCAAGGACATCGGAAAACTACAGCAGCTCCAACTTTGATCCCGATTCTTTCTTTCAAAAGGAAGAGGGAAACTGCAGTCTCGTCATGGCTCAGATTCTGAAGCAGTGTGGGGTCAAATCCACCGATGCTGAGTGGCCCTGAGGAAAAACTTACACCCTTGGGCCTCCGTCGTTCCATCTGTAAAATGGACATTTAATAACAATACCGTCCTCAAACTATTGTGGAAATTAAGGTGTCTGATCAACGTGCAGCAATCCTCTAGCAAACATTAAGCTATTAGCTTTTATTTGAGGATGGAAAACTTAAAAGACATTCAACTCATAGTTTCCACATGTAAATGAGCTAAGGATATGAGTATGCTGTGGACCACAGCTACTATCTTCTTACTATTTACAAAAAGAGGAAAACTGAACCTGACAAATTTCCTTGGGAAAAAACATCTTTTCCTTTTTTATTTAAGTATAGAATCTAAAGAGCTAGGGCTGAAGTAGTAATATACATCTATAGCTAGACCAAGGTGAGTGTGTGTGTGTGTGTGTGTGTGTGTGTGTGTGTGTGTGTGTCCCATTCGTGCACAGCCAGAGTTCGGGGAAATGTCAGATTATTGGAGAAGGAGATTTTAATTAGGTTAGAGTTGCCTCCAAAAAGTACTAAAATTAAATATGAATCCATAATGCATGGCATCATAGCTAATGGTATGCAAATGGGGCCGGGCCTGGCCAGCTGCAGCAGGAACTTAGGCGATCGAGGTAATTGGGAAAAATGTCCCTTGGCCCAAAGCCACAGTCCTGAGGATGTTGCGGGAGAGAGCAGGCCATGGGTGTTGGGCCCGATGGGGTAGCTAATGTCCCTTTAATGGGAGAAGGGCGACTAATGTGGGGCCTGGGGTGGAGGGGAAGTGTCACAGCACTGAGGAAGGGGCTGGAGGCAGGGCCAGGCTGACTCTGCTGCAGGGACCAGCTGCCTGGGGAGGCTTGGGCTTCCCCTGCAGCCTGGGGCTTTGACATGGAGGAAACCACACACAGCTGGCAGTCTGGGTCCTGCCTGGCCTGCTGGGCAGCTGTGTAACGTTGAATGTCTCCCCCATACTGGGCTCTGTTACGGGGAAGAAAGCTAAGCTCCGCCCTTCGGTACCCCAGTTAGATCTGGGATCAGACTGGGGTAGAAAAATATTTAGAGCTGTAAAAGAATGGAGAATTACTGTTTTCGTTTTAGCTGGAGAATAGACGAAGCCGAGCGTGGTGATGGATGCCTGCAATCCCGGCACGCTGGAGGCCGAGGTAGCAGGGCTGCTGCGAGTTCAAGGTTAGCCTAGGCTACTCGGTACGACTCCGTCTGTAATAAGTAAATAAAAACTAAGTAGGTAAACAAGTAAAAGCAGAGAGTGAGTACTTTTTATATATCCCTATATACTATATCTATATCTATCTATCTGTGTGTGTATATATATATATATATATTATATTCGTATATATTTGGATCATATCCCCTGGACCCTTGCTACAGCCCTAGGGAAACTGAGGCAAAGTCAAGAAGTGAGGGGTTGAGGATTCTGATTCAAGGACCTGCTCCCTTAACAGCAGTGGCAGGGCAGGGTTAAAGATGCTGCCGGCTGGCAAGGTAGCACACATCTGTAACAAAGCCACAGTCTGGAAATAGTGAAGGAGGATGGAGATGCCAGTGCCAGCCTGGGCTGATTAAAGTCTCAAAAGGGAATCGGAGGAGATGCTCTGGGGTGGAGGGGGCTCTATTCACATCTACCTGGGTCAACAGGGAAACCAGTCAGCCACCCAGATGTGCGCCCTGCGTCTTGAGGCCCTGAAACAACTGTACATTTTCAGTAGTCAGTCAGCTCCCTGGGAGTCAGTCTGCAGGTGGCACCACATTCGAGCCAGCCTTCCTCAGCTCCTTTCCAACTCCACAGACCTGTGACTGGCCCAGCACTCGGGGGAAATGCGGTGAGCAGTGGTCATGACAGCCTTGTGAAGCCTGGGACATCCAGTTGGCCTCATAGAGCCTCAATGTTCTCATCTGCAGAATGGGGAGCCTAAGAACACACAGTGTGACAGTTGCATGAGCAGGCCATGCTTGCTCTGTGCGCCAGCTCCAGGTGACACACGGTGCTCTGGGCATTACATGCATCTGTTCATTTTATCCAAACTAGCCAGTGCAGCTCCCGTGGGGCTGCCCTGTAAGACCCCGAGGCCTTCTACACCCTCTGGACTCTTTCTTGCCTCATTCAGATGGACAGGGTGGTAAGAGCTTGAGGAAGGTTGTAAGGAATGTAGTGTGCCAGGATCATAGTCCGTGGTCCCCTCCAATCTGAGGGCCTTCCTGCCTCATATGAACACCACGAAGGCTGTTGTTGTATCCAAAGGGTAGAATATTCAAGTACCAAGTCCACCAATGCACATAGAAAGTTCCAGCAAGGGTGAGGAACTCAAAACATATAACACTTTAGAAGCAGCCCGTGGGTCCAGTCTGACTCCTGGCTCTTCCAGGCAGGAGGGGAACGCGGTGCCTGCAGATCCCAGCTGAACGTGGGTGCCACCATGCCCGGGCACAGCCGTGACAGCACATACCCTGGGTGTCCAAGAAAGCAAAACCAGTTCTATGGGGGCCTGGTGGGTAAACTAACTCACACCCCATCCACCCTCCAAGCTTCGAGGTCAGACGAGTACCTGTCTGTGATCTCCAAACTATCAGAGTCCTGTCTGAGCAGGTCCCGGCCCAGGCAGAAGGGAAAATATGGGTCTGGAAACCACTGCAAGGTTTTTGAGATGGAAAAGCGTACAGGCCCTTCCTCTGTGAGGGAGTAAGTGCCGGGGGCCTTTGACTATTGAGTTTTCATCAAAGTAATTTATTGATCAATACAGAGAACATGGCTAGTTCAGCGATTTTGTAAAAAATCACCATGTGTTGGTTGCAAGGAGCACTTTGCTGGATTGTGGCGTGCAAGGCCCGGCAGGATCACCCATGTTTTATAGCCTTCTGGGAACCGGGCCCTGGCAGTTTACATCTCTGTGGCTTTATCTTCATGACACCAAAACATTTGGACGGAGGAAAAAGATGGGTCAATCTTCCAGATGTTTTGTCTACCTGGCAACAAATATCAAGACGTTCCTCGAACAAGGTCAGCACAACAGACTGGAGGGAGGGAGGCTAGGAAGAGGAGTGGGTGTAAGAAAACGAGTTGCTCCTTCCTCACTCCAAGGCCTCGGACCGAGTAGACGTGAGAGGTTACATTTACTCAGCACCTGCTTACTGAGCCCCCCCCCCCCAACTGCAAGGGTGACACTTTGACACCTGGAGTTTCTTCTGCATTTTCAGATGAGGCTGGCCTTGTGTCCCCAGAGTGACAGAACCACAAAAATGAAGGTACTTCCCCGCACGGAGGGTTTTCCGACTCAGCTTTATGCAGCATGACTTGCGTTCCTGGACCTCCGCCTCATGTGCAGTCTTAGGGGGACATACTGGGAAGCGCTAAAACCCTGCCAATGAGCAGGGTTCAGCAGACTTGGCTGCTTCCAGTAGACATGGGCGGTTCCATGGGGACAACGTGCTACAGTAGGGACCCAGAGGGTCACCCCTGTCTCTGAGTGGACGCCTCTCCCCTCAAACCTTGGAAGGGCCCAAGGACAGGGGTTAGTGCCTCCTGTTGCCATGGCAGTGGCTGCAATCAGAAGGGCTAGGCCCCAGGGAAGGCATCTGAGGATGTGTGGGGACCACACAGATTGGCTGCCTCTTGGGTGGGTAAGGGACCCAAGCATGACTCCCAGACACTGGGAGCAATGAGACACTGAGACAAACTCTCCCAGAAGCTGAGCCTCCTCTCTGGCCTCTCTGGCCACTGGCACTCTCCTAGAGTCAGGACCTCTCCCTTCCTATAGTATGTCGTGGGGTCTGAACACAGTCCACAGACGTAGACCATAGACAGCATGCCAAAGGTCTTGTCTTAGTTGGTGTCAGGACCAAGATGTTCATTCCACATCTCTGATGTGAGAGCCAATGTCATCAACACTATATCCCCAGAATGGGACTTGTTTCCAGGCCAGTAAGGCCAGATGTCTTAAATCCCAGACTGGAACAGTTGGAGGCTCAGGATCCCCAAGTTTGGATATGGGGGATAATCCGCAGATCCAACATGTATCCCAGCAGGCAGAGAAGCAAAGCCGGCCCTGAACGCCAAGAAAGCAAGAGGCCCTATTTGATCCAGAACTTAATCCACTTGCACAGAGAGCTGGAGCCAGGCAAAGAAAAACACTGCCCAGTCTCATCTGAAGCTTCCCATGCCACCTGCTCCAAAGGGTTAGAGGGATGATATAACAGCAGGACTAGACAGCATTCACAGACGCTTGCACGCGGAGAGCCGGGATCCTTTGTCAAGAGTGGTCCTAGCAGACACCTTCTGACAAGGTCCACAGAGCACTCCTGACTACACGCAGCCCCAACTCCTGTTATAGGGAATCCACTGGTCGGTGTGAGGCACCCATCATCCTGTGCCTGCCTGGAACAGGGGACCATCTGCCTTCTAGCCACAACTCCTGCCCAAGCAGAAGGCTTGGCTTGGTAAAACTACAGTCCAGACCAGGAGACTGGAAAGGGTGCATGCACAACCTATTATCCGGGCCCAATTAGTCACCAAGACCGTGTTAGAGGGATGAGCCTGCAGCCACCTCGAGGACTACAGAGGACAGAGGATGACAGAGGGTGTGAACGCTCCTACTGAGCTTGACCCCTGCACCATGTCCTCCTGCCTCAGACAGGGCAGTGCTTGGAGGACTCAGCATATCTCCACCCAGCACATGTTCACTTAAGGCAGAGCAGTTCCCCGATGAGGGGAGGTAGAACTGGGAGTATCAGATGCATGCTGCCCGTTCCCTACCTCAGGCAGGGGCCGGTCCTATCTGGTCCATCTCACTTATGACTGCCACTCAAACTGACTTACGAGGCCTTATTCATCACCCACTGGGAACCAGCGAAAGGGGTTACACTGCATCCAGGCGGATCAGTAATCAGATCTGGAGGGCACCCAGCCTGGGTGTCTCACTTCCTGTTCCTTACCCTGAAGGCAGGGACAATTCCACCCGAGGAGACTATAAGAGTTAAGAAGAGATTGGTAAGAAGCCTGGGTGCTCCACAGCTGTGAAACCCACCACGAACTTGAGATCAAATCCCTCCCAAGTTAGAGAATCTCCTTCCTGTCCTCATGGGAGGTCGAATCAGCCAAGCCGAAGCGGGACAAGTCAGAGAGGGAAGGCAGGAAGAACAGGCCTGGCTCTGTCCTTTGCTTCCTCCTGGAAATAAAAACACAGGTCCACCAAACACTCCACTTCTCCCTGAAATCCACTAAAAGCCAGCTTGAAGCAGGACACAAGCCATCTAGTCACGAGGGGTGATTGGAAAGCAGGGTGGGGGCTGTGGTGCTGGAGAACGTGCAGAAAGAAGGTGGGCACCCAAACTGTATGGACAAGTTCCAACATCTGAAGGTTAGGGGACTAAAAATTAAATAAATAAATAGCATCTTAATGCAACTTAAAATTCAATCGACGAGAGAGGCATGCATAGATTAAAAAAAAATTAGGTGTAAACACACACAAATTAGGTTCACACAGAGAACTCCTTGACTGATCCCACAAACAGTGGGTGTGCTGCTTTGTTTTAATAAAAAAATCGTTATTTTTTTTTAAAGCCTAGAACAAATATAGGCTGAGGCAAGCCCAAGAGGTCCAGCAAGACCAATGGGACAGAAGAGAATTTCGGAAGCCACTCATACTCCTAAAATAGCTGGGGACCGGCTCCAGACAGACAGCTTTAGGCAGACCGTGGGGACTAGGGGAGAGACTTGCTTTCCTGTAGGCCTCCCAGAGCAGGCGGGGCTTCTGCTAGGCATGCTGGGCGGGGCTTCTGCTAGGCAAGCTGGGCGGGGCTTCTGCTAGGCATGCTGGGCGGGGCTTCTGCTAGGCATGCTGGGTGAGGAAGAAGTGATGCAACAGGAGGCTGGAGAGAGATGGCCCTGAAAGCGGGGTGCTGGGTGCTGGAGAGGCACAGCATCAGAGTTGGAACCACTGCACCCCAGCCGAGCTGCTCACATTGGAAATGAAATGGTTCCTAGGGGGTAGTAGCAACGCACCCTGTGGCTGAGGGGTCGGGGTGGAGCAACTGCGGTTCAAAATCCAGAAAGATCAGGAAGGATCCAGAAGGGCAGCATCTGCCCTCCCAGGGTCAGTCTCTGCAGCTGCGATAGCTGCCAGTATGAAGTGCCCTGCGAGTCCAGGTAGGACTGCTGAGGAGGGCAGGCTAGACCAGGAGAAACAGATGGGCAGGAGAAACCAAAGCAGGAACCACTGAGGCATCGGGGCGTCAAGAAAAGCCCTTTCTCCATTTTGTGCTAAATTGGCCCACTCACCCAGCTTCTCACTAAGGAAACAGATACACTTACACACATACACACACAGAGGCACCCACGGACACCTTCTGAATACCCCCAATACACTTTTACACACACACACACACACACACACACACACACACACACACACACACACACACACACCCTTGACACCCCCAACAGTAGGACGGGCCAGGCCAGTGAATTTCCACATCTTTATATTTGAGATAACAAGAGCAACAATATGTCAGAACATTGCACTGTGTCCCCTCCTGTGTAACATAGGCAACTACAAGTTCTCATTAGAAGTTGAAAACAAAGAAATAAGTAAAAGTGCTTTGCCTCAAAAGTAGCCGAGTTTCTGGCCCACTGGTGCTAAGGAAAGCAAACCTGTGTGGGCTGAATGAGCGGCCCCTTTCTGCATAAATTAGCGCGGGTCTTTATGATCCTCATTATGAGGCAGGGCTGCATCCCACCCCTTGAAAGGTGCTCCGAGCTCGATGTGACTCTCTGGAACATTCTTAGCACAGTGCCTGGCACGTGCTAGGTCAGCAATGGGTCACTCTTGTCAGTGGGTCGCTGTTGTCTGGATTTGTCACGTGACACTGTACTCACATGGCCATCTGGGAATTCAAAGTGGAAAGGAAGGAAGCCCAGTCCAGGCTTCATCTCAGAGTCCTTTCCCCAGGAGTTCTTGTTCTTGCCTCTCACTTGCCCTGTGGACTGTGCTCTCTCCTCTGCCCCATCTGCTAAGGAGAAGTGAGATTGCTCCATGCTCAGCATACAGAAGGGCTCCCCCTCCATCCCAAGCTCCAGACCCCAAGAAAATGGGAAGGGCCAAGCCAGACGATGGCCCGGTCACTGGATTCTTTCTCAGGCCTCCCTGCCAGGTCATTGGGAGGCTCTGGTACTCACCTCAGGCCCAGTTGGTAGCCAGACACATCAGGTGCTGCCTGATCACCAGCCGAGCTGTGAGGTGGGTAGTCTGCCATCTTTTCAGGACTTGTTCCCTGGGCAGCAGGGGACAGAACCTATTGTAGATTTTTAGTTCAGAGTAGGGAGCTGTGAACGGGGCTGAACAACAC
Source organism: Tokudaia tokunoshimensis (assembly GCA_036184795.1). Taxonomy (NCBI): domain Eukaryota; kingdom Metazoa; phylum Chordata; class Mammalia; order Rodentia; family Muridae; genus Tokudaia; species Tokudaia tokunoshimensis. Next base: position 108,945,798 of record BTHU01000005.1, on the reverse strand, counting down.
CATGTTGCACAAGGTATCGAGAATGCTTAGAGACAGAGACACAGAGCTCTCGGGAGGGCCAGGGCTCCCACACACAGCCAGCCTACATCCACTGCTTAGATCCAAGGCATAGGGGCAGTCAGGCCCTATGGGAAGAGCTCAAGACAGTGACAGGACGCTGGTTCTCTAAAACAGCCGCCATCCACCCACAGATGGGCCTCGGGCTTCCACTTAAGTCATGCCCCACAGCCACTAGGATGCTGTCTCAGAGACGTGAGTTTGGTTCTGTCCCTCTCCCTCACAAAGTCCTCAGCGGCTCCCCAGTGTCCTCGGGATCTGGCCCAGAGTCATCGCTGTCACTCAGACATTCTTCCGGAGGGTCCCATGGACACTTGTCCATTAACATCACTCAAACATCCCCCGGCAGAGTCACCTGGACACTTGTCTATACTACCATTGCTCACACCAGGACTTCCTTGAGGCTTTCAAGGTTGGTTTGAAATGTTTGAAACTGCTGGTATTTGATCGTGCTTGCCTACAAAGCTGGTAGTCTCACCCAGGGCAGCTTACACCACTGCTAGACCCTTGGGCATCTGAGCACATTATAGCTGCTAATCGAGATCTTTTCCGTCACTCTTCCCCCTCCACCTAACTGCCCTTTCTTGCTGCTTTAAGACTCCACCTGATGTCATTTTCTTAATCCTGAACTTTATTCCTGGAATACACTTTGATGCCTGCTTCTCCTGCCAGGGTAGGAGCTTCCTAAGGACAAAGAGCCTGCCTGCCTTGGTCGGCTTGGCACCTGGCACAAGACTGACCCACAGTGAGTACAAACTGAAGCCGCCCGTTGTGAGCCACCACCCTGTGAACAAAGCTCCGGTTCTGATGATTTGCTGCCTGACCTCGGGACTTCTGTCTCAGACACCCGTCCTTGCTCCTGCAGAAGGAAACGCCATACATCAGAGATGGGAGCCAAGCAAGCTGAGGTCTGCGGTATGCTTGCTACGACGTCTCCCAGAGTTCCAGCTGGCGACAGCCACCAGTTGCCTCACTGACCCGTGACACTGACAGCCACCAAGACAAACCATGGAGGCAAGAGAGTGTGAGCCCTGAGTGTTCTCAGCAACCGCCTTCTCACAAGAGTCTGGCCTCCGTGGGGTTAGCATAAGCTGGAGCTGGCAAGGCCTTGCTCTCTTCAGGGAACTTGGAAAACCTGGATGTCCTCGGCAGCCTTAGTCATACAGCTGGGCAGAATGAGAATTTCACAGGGAGAGAATCAATCCCGGGCTCCTCTGTGACGTCATCAGCCAAGCTGTGTGTGTCTCCATTACAGGAAGCCCACCAACCCCATGAGACAGTTTACTGAATCTTCAAATAGCACTAAACACAGAATAGCTGATAGTGGTCAGCACTCATTGGTCTCAATCCTGCAGGGACTTCTCAGGCCCCTAACACATGCGCTTACTATAGACCTCAGAGATTTTTATCATTCCATGTTTATTTGTGTATACTGGAGTCGGGTGCACATGTGGAGGCCAGAAGACAACTTGTGGGCATCAGCTCCCCTTCCACCATGTGGATCCTGGGGACTGGATTCAGGTAGGCTTGGTGGCAAATGCCTTCACTGGCTGAACCATCTCACCAGCCTGAATTTAGGAATCTATACAGTGACTCTTGCCTTCATGTCTTTAAGTTCCTGTCCTTCTCATATGTGTGTATACATGTGTGTGCAGGTATACATGCATGGATGTCAGAGAACAACACTTTCAGATGTCATTCTTAGGGATGCCACACACTTCCTTTGAGACAGTTTATCTCCAGGGTCTCTCACTGTCCTGGAAATCAATAGGTCGAATAGGCTGGCTGGCCAGGGAGCTCAGAGACCCTCCTCCACCACCTCCTCAGCACTGGAATTACATGTGTGCACCACCACACCTGGCATTGTCTATGCAGGTTCTGGGAATCAAGCTCAGGGCTTCATGCATGCAAGGCAAGAGTTCTCCCAGCTGAGTCATCCATCTCCTTGGCAAGATTCAGGTACTCAGTCTCCAAAGCTGTGTAATGGGGACAGTGGGCACTGCACCTATTCCCCTTGGGTGGCGGAGACTGATAAGAAGAAAGCACTACCTCTGTGCTGGGAGAGGAGTTTACAGGAGGCTTGGGCAGTCCTTGGGCTCCCTGGTCAGTCTCAGCAGCAAAACAGCTCACAGGAAAACCTGCCCTTTGCCTGATGAGCCAGGCTGTTAGACCATCTGCCCTCCCCAGCCCCAGGGAGATTGATGCCTGAACTGACGGATCACTCCAATGTATTAGGTAGATAAAGAAATTGATTATTCCGTAAATCATTGTCTCCATGAAAAAGGGGCCAATTTTTTAAAAAAAGAAAATATTATAAATCTGTCCAAACCCCTGAGAGGGAAAGTGTGTAGTCATTTCAATTTAATTGTCTGAGCGCTTCTTTGCTGGAGCTCCAAAAAGAAAAGATGTGGAAATGAATGAGTCCACAACTAGAGGTGCCTATGCCTTAAAGAAAGGCCGGGTCATGCCCTGAACCAGAGAGCTTTCTTTACCCTGCAATAGGAAGGATGCAGATAAACTAGAAGTAATGGAGAATCCTGTCCCTCAGACACTCAAAAAGGGCATGCTGGGAGCTCGGGAGTGGGCTCGGCAGGTGAAGAGTTTGTTGCATAAGCAAGAAGACCCGAGTTCAAATGTCCAGCACCTGGGTAAAGGCCAGGTATAGCTATGAACATCCACAGCTCCAGTGCTGCAAGGCAGAGGCAAGCAGCCCCCAGGGTCAGACTGTCTAGTCAAAATAGCATGCTCCAGGTTCAATGAGGAACACCATCTCAGGAACTAAGGTGGAGAAACAACCAAGGAAGACATCCAAGCACTGTGCATGGATGTTAGCGCTCCCTTCCCCCCCCATATGCACGCGCACACGCGCGCACACACACACACACACACACACACACACACACACAGACAGAGCTAATCTCTTCCCTTCTAGAGAAGTTAAATAGAATTCTGTCTAGGGAAAGGAAAAAAATGAATCCTGGAGGGGGCTGGAGGAGGCTGAGGGGCTGGACAGGGCTAGATGGGGCTGGAAGGGGCTTAGGAATTCCTGGCAGAAAACAAACTGAAAAAAATTATCTGGAAGGTGCAAGGGAAGCTGGGAGGGCAGAAGTAAAGAGAAGCTGAAAAAGATGCACTTCCCTCCCATGTCTGCAGTGTGACACGGAGTCCAGCTCTGAGCCTCTCTGAGCTTTACTACTTCTCCCAGAATATAGAAAGCCAACGATGCTCCAAACACTGGGCTTTGCTGGAGGCTGTACACACCTCAGTGTGGGGGGCCGCGCTGTCATCACTACCCGGATCTCCCACGAAGACCCCGAAATGCTCCAGGTCCTGAGACCCCAGCTCAGGACACAGCTGCACCCCAGCCCTGCTGTTGCCTGTCCGCGCTCTTCGACATGGAGTGGGCGCTCCACTAATGTTTGGTGAATCAATGAGTCAGCCCAGAATCCATGTGAAAAGGACAGGAAATAAACACAAAATTACAAACAGCATAAAAATAGCCACATTTCCAAAGCAGGTTTTTTTTTTTTCCTTCTGCTTTCTTAAGGGAAGAAAAAAAAAATCCCCAGTCCCTTAATGCTGACATTTTTCAAGCCAGAGTCTCCAAAGCAGCCGTAACTGAGGACGCCATCCACTCTCACACTGCATGTTCTAGGTCTTTCGATCTGCTGTGGGGGCCATCTTGACTCTGACATCCCCAGAGCCCGAATGGCAAGTCCTCTGTTATTCTGACATGTGTGGTCTTCTTTGTCTCTTTGGGTTCTAATGCCAATGCTCCCAGCCAATTCTTGGTCCCCTGGTGATGGACAAATCTTCCACCTCTCTCACATCTCACATTGGCCTCTGTGGTACCCACCCATCACCAGGCTTCTCTGACACATCCAGGTGACGATGCACCTGGAGCAGGGGCTCTTTGAGGGAACGCTGCCGCAAAGCTGTGACACACTGGTTTCCCATCACCTGAATGAATAGTAATTTTATTTATTAGCAGAAAATAAGGTTCTATTACAGGTGTGCAGGGCTCCACAGCTCAGGAAACAATAACACAGAAAACACGTTTAAGAAATCACATTTAGCAGGATAAAACTGCATTATGGAAGCCCACTTACCAAATGCAATGTGAAAGATGATGCCGGCAGGCCGAGCAGAAACTCGTGGTATCAGGTGTAATATCTGACAGGCAGATGTTCATGCGTTTCGTCAGCTGCTCCCACTCCCTAGCAGACACACCGTACGTGGCGCCAAAGATTTAAGAACAGTTTATGTGGAAGGGAAAACGGGGAGAAATTCTACCCAGAGGCTGCATCTTCCTTAACCGTGAGTTACTGGACTCTAACAAAATTCCCAGTGTTTCCTCACCAGCTGTGGGCTTCTGAAAGACAGCTGTCCGGTATGTGACTAGCAGAGCCCTAGGGGACCTGCACTGACCTGTTTAGTGCGGCCTTAGCCATACCAGGACTAGAAAGAGGAGCTTGGTAGTGCCCTAGCCAAGAAGCAGGCTGCTCTCCGTGGTGCTGAACACAGGGAGTCCAGGGTGACCCTCCAAACAGGGCTGTTACCCGGGAGGAGCTTTATCAACGCGTACAGACCCAATCTGTATTCTCTCTGTGTGCAGAGGTCAGGACTAGGGGTCAATACTTTAGCCTCTTTTTCAGCACAGCTCACCAAGAAGCACAGAACAGGTCACTTCTTCTATCCTCAGTATCCGTGGCATTGGAATACTGGCTGTTCCTCCACGGGTGGTCTGGTTCTTCCATGGACCCCGATAGCACCAAACACTATGACCTAGTCTCCTCCCATATTGAAAAAGGACTTCCCAGATGCACTTGGAAGACCCAGGCTCTACTTCTCTTAGAAGAAGTCCGGGACTCAGTCTTCCTGATGGAGGTTTCACTAACCCTCGCTCCCCAGGGATCGGCTGTAATTCAGTTGATCCTGAGAGTTCCCCCATATTTTATTTACTGATTCGATGTTACGAGACATCTAAAACAGACGGCTGTCACCTCTATTAAACTGGAGGAAAAATGGCCTTGTCAGCAACAGGCTCTTGCGGCTCATGAAGTGTTCCTGTTTCCCTACAGAAGGACATGAGAAAATGGGAGGGCCTAGCTCTAGGAGGGGGCTGTTCCCCTCTGCTATGTCTGCAAAGGCCTTAGGGACTTTATGTCATGAGCTCATAGCACTCGCAGCTCTACCATGGTGGCAGACAGGTCATCTAGACACTCAAGAAGGAAGACCATCACCAAAGTCCCATTTCCCAAGTGATCAGGGGAGATTGCTGTCACTCTTTGGGCTTCAGACAAGGAACAACTGCCAAGCCTCTGCTTGGTAAGCTGGCTCTACAGAAGCAAACCCCCTTGGGACATCTCTGGCAAATACACCGTATGTGTGCACACATAGCCACACTTGGGGCTCTCTGAGAGAATGATGCACATCTCCAGGATGACAGCTGACCTCCATGTTACCCCTCAGCTGTCAGTCTGTTGTCTACACATCCCAGCAGGATCTGGAGAGGTGGTAAAGAGGGGGGATTGGAAGAAGTACAAGTGTCTCAGCTATTACTCTGCCTGACAGCTGCCCTGAGTGACCAGCCTGTCAAGGACCAGACGACACAAGTTCATATCCTTAGAGTGGCTCCCAAGAGAGAAGCAAAGATGCCAAGGAGGAGCAAGTGGGAAAGAGAGAGGTGAGGTCAGAAAGGCAGAGGGGTCATGACTGCATCCTCACTCTCTTCTGGAAGTGGACAGCTGTCTTTCCCTCAAGGGCAGAGCCATCAGGATATGAATCAGAGAGTGGATGGGATGTCTGTCTAATCCTGGGCTTGGAAAGGAAGAGTTCATTGACCCCAGTCACTCCAGTGTAACCCAGTAGACTGGACGGCGAAGGTCTTGATATAGAAGAGACCAACCTGAGTGTTGGGAGAATACCAGAGTTTACTCATTAAATCCTCAGGGACGAAACAAGAAAGGCGCTGAACTGAATGACGAGGCAGTTAGGTGGCCTTCTGTCCACACGACCGTCGTCATGGATGGATCCATTTACTCAACTAGTGTTTACTCATTCTCTCTGATGGGCCAAGCACAAACTGTGCTGGACACAGAGTACAGCAGAGAGTGCCCCATGTCCACCCTGTGCTTATTATCTCTACAGTGACTGAGAACAACACAGCAAGCACTTTACCCAGGACAGTGAAAGGAGGCTCTGGGGACTTGCAGAAGGCAGCGGAGGTCAAGAAAGGCTTCCCGGAGGAAGAGGCATGTTAGCAGTGGTGAGTTTGAGTTTGAGAAGTTGGGCCAGACCGAAAAGCAGAGCGGATGTCAGGGGTGAGAGTGGAGAAGCAGAGCATCCTGGGAGACCTCAAGCATTTGCTGGAGAAGCTGTGAGGTGAGATGAGCCAGGCCTGAGTCCAGAGACTCTGACCACTGCAGCAAAACAGATGTGGCTGAAGAAAGGGAAGACCTGTCCATCCCAGGCTCTGATGGCATGAGGCATGCTACACAACATAACAGGCAGCCCCTAAAGCTTTTCCACTCTGAACAGGGGTCCCTGGCTCCAGCCCACAAGTACTTCATCTCTAAAGACCCCAGGAAGAAAGCCACAGAGGAAGGGGATGGCGACACTTATACCCACTTTCTGAGATGGGAGGTGTGGGAACAGGCCTGGGCAGTCCACCAACAGTGAATAAGGAAAAAAAAACATAGGAAAACTCAAAGGCAGGAGATAAATGACAGGCCCTGCCTTGAGGATGAGAGAGGTTACAGACTGGCAGCGAGTTCTGTGGTAAGATCCACTGAATGAGGCTGTGCATACCTTTGATCTGGAGGCAGAGGCAGGTGGATCTCTATGAGTTCAAGGCCAGCTTGGGCTATATGGTGAGACCTTGTATCAAAAGAAAAGACTCCATGATCTCTGGAGAGATCACCAGTGTGGTCTAATAGCAGCTTAATAAAGAGAGATGGCTGCTGAAACGGGAGTTGCATCATCAGTGGCCAGGGCTAAGATCCATGGAAGTGGATCTGGTTTCAATCCTAATGATTTCAATAAAGAATCGTAAAATGGCAGTCATGTGCTGGTGGAGCTAGCCATCTTCCGGTCAAAGACAATCCTTTGTATTTGTCAGGGTGGGATGGGGAGCCCACCTCAACAGGTTTCAGGGTGATCTAACAGCAAGAGCAATAGAGAGCAGCTATTGAATGCCTACCTGGGGGAATTCTAAGTGCTTCCTGTACATTAACTCACCCAATCTTTACCAGAGGCCGGGAGATAGATATGATCATTGTGAATAGTATTTTGAGATATGTAACCATTTGCCTCAAATCATACAGGTGGGAATTCACAAAGATGTGCTTTAAAGTTAGTCTGTTGGATACAAGAACCTATAAACTTGTCCAAAATGATCAATAGAAAAAGTTTGTGTTGTTCTTGTTGTTTTGGGGTGTGTGTGTGTGTGTGTGCGCGTATGTCTGTGTGTGTACATGCGCGAGCGTGCCAGGCCAGCTGGTTCTCACAAAATCTTATGTTGCGAAAGCTACTTTTCCTGTTTCACAGGTGAGGGGATCTAGACTGTGAGACATGAGTCAGTCAAATTCACACAGGCAGGAAGGAAGGGATTTTTAAGGCCAGATAGCTGGATGCTTGAGTTCATGTTCCAGAGATAGGCTCCCATCGCCTCCTCAGAACTGCAGGCGGATGTGTTACAGCTTCTGAGGGAGGGACAACTGCAGCCAACACTGCACTAAAGAATGGGTGGGTTCTAGAAGCAGCAAGCTCCCTGAGACTTTAGAGAGCCTAGGGTATTCAGGTAGAGATGGGCTACGGGAAATCCTCCATGTTGTGACAGCGATCTCTCAAAGGGTGACAACCAAGGTGGTGGGCGTGATGGCTCTCCATCATCCTAGCACTCCAGAGGCTGAGGCAAAAGGACAGCAGAGAATTTGAGCCCAGGTCAGCTCAGGTGAGACACTGGCTCAAAATGGAAGAAAGCAAACAAGCAAAACAGGTGATGAGAGGAAGAGGGAGGGGGAGGAGGGAAGGCGGGCACAGCTCTCAGGCCAGTAGCACTCACTCTGGCAAATGCACAGGCCTCACCCCTGGACGGCTGAGTGGCAGCCTTGTGGGGGCTGGGGTCCTGGTACTCTGTGTTTGAAAGAGTTCTCTGTGATTCTGATGAATGCTAATACTCGAGAGCCAGAAGCCCAGAATGACCCCTGGAGTTCTCCGCAGCCCAATTCTTCTCTGTAGACAGGAAATGGGATGCTTGGAGCCCTAGGAAGTCTTTGGCTTTCCGCTCCCGCTTTTCCGCCCAATTGGGCAGCTCTTAGGAATAGCGCATTCAGTTCTGCAAAGCGGAGGCAGGGAGGCTCTGCAGAGGTCCCTGGCGTTGCCATATTTAAAGAGCTCGTTCCCGCAGTTTTTCTGAGAACTCTATAAAACCCCTTCTACCAGCAGCCTGTCTTGAATAGCAGGAGACTTAATTGTCTCCTATGGACTGGAACCCTCTTGACACAAACAGGGATCTCAGCAGTTCCTTCCTTTTCTCTCTGCCATCCTTAACCACCGTCCAGTACAGCATGGAAGGATCTGGAGTAGGGGTTGACATGCCCCCTCCCCCCAGTTCTGTTGGGTTCATTACCTCCTATCCTCACATCACCATGAGCTCTCCCTCCCCAGCTTTTATCTTCACTACCTGGCGTCTCCCAAAAGAGCCAGCAGCATCTGTCTTCTGACCCAGCCCCAGACCGTCTCCCATCCCTACCGACCTGTGCAAGAAACAAACATTGAACACCCTATGTAAGAAGGGCTGGCTGACCAGAATCCCGCAGACTAATCCCTCAAGAGCAACCCATCGCCATCCCCTGGGTCTTCCCAGCTCTAAACACAGGCTTTTTAAAAAGCATTTCAATTAAATCACTGCAAATGCAAACGCGGCGCCCCAGGCTGCAGGTGTGTGATAAATAATGGTCCAGGAGTGTCCCGGGAAGGGCTCCTCTCTTGCCCTTGTAATTGGCCCAGCGGCTTGACTTGCCCATTCCACATTAAGGTACACTGGTATGTGCGCAGTGAGCAAAACATAGGGAGCTGCATGGAGCATAAGCTACAGGGCGAACACAAAGCCAGAGCGTAAGCTTCAGAGCTACGTCTGATGGCAGAGACACGGCCTCCACCCCGGGGGAACCTTCTTCCTGCTTCTCAGTTATTAAACGTTAGGCTCGGTACAAAGAGATTCACATGCGTTATCATCACCTTTAATCCACACGGCAGCCCTGGGAAGACGGTACTGTAAGGCTCAGCCATACATAATGTTTGTAGGTCAGAAAGAACAGACTAGACTCTCACTACAAGTTAAGACTTCTGTCTCAGCTAAAGAGGAAATAGAGGCTCAGAAGGGAAGTGACTCAGCCCGGGTCATGCAGCAAGCGCACTCGGGTAGATTCACACTGAGACGCCAATCAGCTACATCTCGTCAAACCCAGACACACCATTATTTGGAGGTGCCAAGAAAAAAAATTCCATAAGTAAACTCAGACACAGCATATGAGGCCCACGCTGGCTTCTATGTGAAAAACATAAAGATAAGAAGCCTAGCTCATTATCCATAGAAGACATCATTATGAAACATCCATTTGGTAGTGATGTGAGAAAGGTGGTTGCAGGCAACCTTGGGCAGGTCCTTCCCTAAAGCAGATGGCAGAATCAGAAACATTAGAGGAAGCCCGAATCCATCCCCGAGCCTAACCATAGTCAAGGTCAATAACACTAGCAAACGCGTAGACAAAGGTCAAAAGAACCAGAACCAGGAACGTGTGCTGGGACTGAGCTGTGAGGAGAAGAAACTGCCAACAGGACGGACAACCTGGACTCTGGAGGTGATTCCAAAGAAATAGAACAAAGTCAGTTGGGGGAAGGGTGGCACAGAGGCTCTGAGGCCTTGATGTTGTAAAATATGTTAAAAGGGAAGACCAACAAAATCAAACAGCCTGTTGCCCTCAACTCCAGTTCCCTGGCCCCTCCTCCAGTCTCACCTCTCCAAACCCTATTGGTTAGGATTGTGTCTAGCAGCTAAGCACCTCTAAATCCAAGATATTTGGAACCAGAAACTCACCCAGAAGAAGGGGGAAGAGTCCAGATTTAAGGAGGCACTCATTGTTGCATCACTGAGGCAAGCTCAAAGTCCTCATCTTTTGGGAGTTTCCTTAAATCCTGACACCCGGGGAGCTTCGCAAGACTCCAGGCTCTGAACTGGTCTCTGACTACAGGAATAATAGCAAAGATGTAACGTTGATCATTGGACCGACTTACTATGCCTTTTGAAAAGACATCACAATTATCTGACTCTGCGAGACAGGCATTCTGTATTTCCCTCGGCTTTGCAGACAGGGAAGCTGGACAATGACAATGTGAGGACCCCTCTGTCCGAACCAATCCTAAACGTGTCACCGCTGCAGTAAGTGACACAGCTCCTCCATTCACTAGCAGAGTGGCAGTTGCTGACAGCAACCACTATGCCCCGTGCGTTGCCCACCAATCTCGGTTCCAAACCAGATAGGCTCCATTTAGAAGATGGGCATGTGACTCTTGCTTAAAAATAGAACAACATAAAAACTATCGGTAGCCTGGGAAGGATGATGGAGAGGGGAGGGGAGAGGAGGGGAGGGGATGAGAGCGGGGTAGGAAACAGAAGGTGAGGCAAGGGAGGAAGAACAAAGAGGGCTCTCGTCCACCACATATCTTCTTTTTGCTGGCTCAGGGGGGATAGAGGCTGGAGGAGAGGTAAGCACGGGGACCGTTGGGGCTCAAAGCTTTGACAGTGTCTTTGAGGATATCCTGGGAAACTCCTGGGAAGCAGAGGGATTTCTGTGAGTAGACTGGCCTCAACCACAGAAGAATCCAACCTTTATCTGGGGCTTGGATTAAAGCTCTGGACAGTCAAAAGGCCAAAGTCAGGTGGAGTACAGAAAAACATGAGTGTGTATCTATCTCCCTGGACAGCCACTCATTTTCACAGTAGTCTATATGTGACTCATCGGCAAGGGGAGCCTGATACTGCACAGATCACTGAGGAGGGTAAACAAGACACAGAAACCATCCCAGGACAGCCAGAGCCCCAGAAGCACCCAGCAAGACCTCGCTCAGTTTCCTGAACCATGAGCACGGGGCCTGCCTTTAGCCCCTTTATAAATTATTGCTGTCTTCCAACTACACAGCCAGCTCTGAGCGAGCACCAGATCTGGAGGCTATCTGACTGCGGTTCAAGTCCTGTGTCTGCTAAGTACTAGCCACACGTTTCTGGGCAAGTGAGTCCACCTAGCTTAGTTTCTTTGTCTGCAAAAGGGGGAGCGGCACCGGCAGCAGATTGTAGATGCTCGATCAGATAATGGAGACAATCCTGCAGCCACATTTATTGAGCACTTACTATCTCTCTGTTACTTGTCATTGTTTGGAAAGCACTCCAAACAGCTTGGCAGCTATTAAGGGCTCAATAAACTACGGTCATGGTATTGTCGCTGCTTTATTATTTTGATTACGCTCCAGACTCAATGGGGCCCCAGGCAGGAGACTCGGTGGACGTCTGAGCACAGACACACCGCCCTCTGCTGCTGCAGCAGAGGAATCAGCACCTGGAAGCAAAATACTCCAGGCCAAGGCCAAGGCCCCAGCTCTGGCTGGCCCTCTGGGGGGCTCTACCTTCTCGGGGCTCCTAACCCACCTCTCTAGCCTCTGGAGGATACACCAGGGTCTTCTGGTAGCAGGCTCCAGAGATGGGCCTTATTCTTGGATGTCAGTTCTCCCTGTTGCCAGGCAGATTCTGGGGACCTCCATCTGCTACCCACTTTTACAAGACCCAGTGAAGTATCAGAGCTCAGTTGCCTCTAGCAGGTCCTGAGCAGGGATGACTGACCGTGAGAGAACAGGGAGGCCTTGCCTCTAGTGCATCCCAAATCAGCCCTAGCCACAAAGCACAAATCTCTCCCGCCCAAACCTGCAGTTTCCCTTCCTAGGCCTTGCCCCCTGAGGAGGGGTAGTTCTAATACCGACAGGATCACCTAGAACTTCTGTCTCTGCAGAACACTAGGAGATCATTGGGGCCCTGAAGAGGCTCACAGTTGGGGACGGGGTTGGGGGGTTGGGGGAAAACACACAAAAGATGCTAAAAGGAGCCAAGCACTCCTGCATTTCTGTAAGGGTGAGGAGCCAGGAGCGACCTTTAAAACAGCACCATGGGCTAGACTTCTAAACTCAGTCCATCCTGCGCAGTCACAGGGGGATGCCCATGACCTTGGAAAAGCTTAGCCCAGCCTGGCTCACCCTACACAAACCTAAAAACCCCAGAATATCCTGAGGCCAAATGAGACTGTTCAGAGAGGCTGGATCGTGGAGGGGGAAATTAAACTCCAGCTGGGGAAGGAGAGAAGCCTGCGCTGACAGGAGCAGCTGGGCTGGAAAGTGAAACAGAAATTCCTCAAGTTAATGCTTTCTAAGGCCCCTCGGGCCACTCCCAGGTTTTGTCTGAAGCTATTTACTTCTAGGGGGGAAAACCCTATTGATCTTCATTCAGCGGCTGTCTGTTCCTACTAGGCGCAATGTCTCCGCTCGTCGCCAGTCAAGAGAATTCCTCATTGTTTTACACGCAGTGACTCTCAAACTCAAGAGAAGAGTGTTTGGGACAATTTGGATGATCTGATGCGAAGAGGGGTGCATGGGAGGGGGTTCCATTGCCCCGGGAAGGGCTGCTGGACCCCTGTACATTCAGAAACTGCTTAGCTCTGCCCTGACTGTGGAGGCTCCCAGAATGCAGAGCTGGGCGTGCCCTTCTCTCCCACCCCCTTACACCTGCTTTATGTCTCTGCAGTCATTTGGCTTTGAATCCCCCCACAGGCTGGCCAGAGATCAAGAGCAGCCACCGAGCTCCTGGTCACAAAACGACTCTCCGGCTTCCTCGGCTGCTGTCACCACTGCCTGGCTCCCTTTTCAGACTGCAAGCAGCCCCCCAAGCCTACCATATGTCTGTAGTCCTAGGAAAGATATAAACAGGCTCCTACGTTGATGATAACCATTTCCTGGCAGTCCGTTCTAAAGGGAACCTGACACGACAGTTAGGATGTCAACCAAACTGTGTACGTATGGGGAAACTGAGCACCAAGGCGGGAAGAAGAATAGAATTTTATCAAAGTGATTCAGTTCATTAAGAGCAGAAAGAAGAGGAAGTCCAAGCTTCTGGCCTCTATGTCTATCACCCCTCCTGAAGAGCTTGTAGATTATAAACCTATAAATCCAAGTCCGCAAATGGAAGGTCACTAAATCTCATTTGGCTGAGAAGACCCGGAGTCTGTTTATCCTAAGTTAAGACCTGGACCCATCCAAACAACAATAACGAAGACAATAATAGTAAAACACAGAACAATATGCCTCACGAACCTTCAATGGCAGCTCTTGACAATCACACCCAGAATACATCTTCCACATATTCATATGAAATAATCAATGATCATTTTTTCCCGCAGACTACAATCCAATTACTCTCTCTCTCCCTCACTCTCCTTTGTTACTTGCAAACCATCCAAGCAATCAATGGCTTGACCTCTCCCTCTGATAGACACAATTACAAAAAGACAGAGCAGTGCAATTCATCTATTCAAGACAGATTGTTTGAACACTCTGTCACGCTGCTGAGCTATCCATCTCCTTGTCTAAGAGGGAATTTCAGCCCCCAAAAGAGGTACAAAGAGAAGGGGCGGGGACCACCCTCCCCAGGCCAGGGAGCCCATCTTGCACCTGCAGGTAAACCCTCTCTGGTCCTGTGCTCAGCGACGACGCCTGGCTGCGGGAGAAGGGATTCGGGCTCCAAGCTCAAGCAACTCCAGCAGAAGCATCCAGCACGCTTCAGAGAAGCTCAGTTTCCAGGGCCTCGATCCCTGCAGCCCAGCCAAGAGGCCTCAGAGAGGGGAATAATAGAGAGCCGGCTTCCAGTCTAGCCAAGGCAGCATCTCTGGGATGCAGCACGTCCTCCCTCCCCTCCTCCCTCTCTCTTTGCTTCCCGCTTCCCGGTGCTCTACCTCCAGCTGAGGTTCAACTTCAAGCTCTAGAAGGACAGGCAGCTCCAAAGAAGCTCAGAGGCCTCAGATCCTTCCCATCCTCCACCCAAAGCTGGCCCTGCTCCAGCAGTCACGTTTGGCATCAGTACAGCACCCCAGTCCTCGGGCTGGGAGTCAAATAGGGCAGGGCTCTTGGATATAAATGGCCTGGGCCGACACGCTAATTAATCCTAGGGCTTAATATGAAGAAGATTGGAAAAGAGGGGGGCTCTGCCGTCCCTAATTGCGCTATTACACTGTGACTCAAGAAACGGACACAGGTTTGAAATGTGTTCCTCCTCCCGGCAATGAGGAGACCTCTATGTAATGTCCCAGTGACAAGGGCAGGTGGGGACCAGTTACCCTGCCCATTTACAGCCCATACCTCTTAGGCTGTGGTTAACCTGTTCCTGTCTCTCTAGGCCTTCAAAGATTTCCGTTCTTGAAACTGGGCTGGAAACACACACATTCCACCCTCTGAAGGGGGAAGACCAAAGAAGATAGGCCTGCAAGGCATGGGGGGGGGTGGAAGGGGTGGGGGGGACAAAGCATCCTTCGAGGTTCCTTTTCTATCTCAAGGACACTCTGCCATGAAGGTCCCCCAAAATCACAAGGACTGAGAGAGGAAATTAAAAAAGCGGTGGCCCACTACTAAAGGATTAGCTAGAATGGTGGCCAAGCCAGTACTGGGGCAGTAATTGAGATAGGAAACATTCTTGGCAGCCCAGAGACATCGGGACTTCAAAGAGTTAAACTTGACTGTGAGGGCTGTCCCCAGATTTCCCCCCAAGTGCCTCTCCTTCTCTGCCTCAGGGTGTTATGCCTGCCCATCCTGGTCGGGAATCGGATTGTAGGCATGCACTGGAAGACCTCAACATCTGCAGATCTGAGGATCGTTTTCTGTCCCCATTCTGAAGCTGAGTTCAAGAGGACTTGACTTCGGGGACAGTGAGCTAGAGGACTGCCTCCTAGGGAAAAACCTCAAGTACATATAACCAAGCCTCCTGGCCCTAGTTCCCTGCAGCCTCATCGCACCGCCGTCCACGCTAAGTCCGCTCTTTCAGGAGCAAAGAGGGCTCCTGGAAGAGAGCCTCGGCGGAGGAGGAAGGTTGCCCTGTCTGGGTAGAGATCGGTTGGCTGCGCACCAGATGTTGGTGTCTCGCGAACCCGAGTTGCCCAGGTCTCCGGCCTGGTGCGGGCGGCCCGCGGTAATGGAAGCTCCTGGGTATCCCAGCTTGGCTCAGCCCTACGCAGTGAGTGGGCTAGAGACTCGCGTGGGCTCCCGCCCAGTCCTGAGCGCTACCGCGCAGGGTGCCTCCGGCGGCCACAACAAAGTTAAAGCCCAGAGTAAGAAATCTGCAACGGTGAGAGAAGCGGAGAAGCCAGAGCCACAAAAAAGCCGCGCGCAGACCGCCAGCCGCCACCAGCTGCGGAGGGATTTCGGCTAACTTTAAAAGCCACTCGCAACCCTCGGCACCGTCCTCGGCTGGGTTGCCTCCTGCGCTTCCTTTTCCCAGCCTCGGCTACTCTTCGTCGAAAGAGGCCTGGGCCTGGGGGACCCGCTCTAGCGACAAGCAAGGGGACTGCCCCCTCTCCTGCCCCAAGCCTCGGCCAGCTAGGGGCAAGGAAATCCGCCATCCTAATCCGGCGAATCCATCCCCTGTACCCCTTGCCCGTGCCTGTCCCCATGTTCCAGCGAGGTGCCCATGGGGGGAGAGAAGTTGGCGCCTTCCCCAGGGCTCCCACTCTGCGCAGAAGCCAGTTACAGAACTAGGTCTGCGGCCATCCTTGCTGACAGTCGCGGCGAAATTCCCCCGAGGCGCTGGCTTAGGGCTAGAACCTTCGCCACACTCCACCGCGTCGCCTTCCCCGGAGCGTACCCAGGTCCCCTCGCCACCGCGGCCCGATTGCCTCTTCCCAGTAAGGCCCCGCGACCCGGGCTCTGGAACTTTGTCCTCCCCTCCAAGAGCTCCCAGCAGACATCCGAGCCCTGCAGCCTAGAGGGAGGTTGGGACAATCTTTCGAATCACGTTCAGAGCACCACTATCCCCCAATACCCGTCCCCACCCGAGCGCGCAGAAACCCCCAGCTCTAGGGGAGCCCTTACCGATCCGGATGACGTGGGGCATCCCGCGCGAGTCTGGGATCCAGAAGGCGCACACGAGGAACCCGGCCCAGTATTCCCAAACCAGACTCCGGAGGCGCCGCCAGGGAGCGGTCATCGTTGGGCGCCACCGAGCGTGCCCGGGGCGCGGCCGTGGCGGGCTCCCTGGGGCGGCAGCTCTAGGCGCGGGCGCGCAGCAGCCCCCGAGGCGCCGCCTGGCCCAGCCGCCCGGCTCCCGAGCGCCTCTGCGAGTGGGGGGCGCCCCGCGGCGCTGCGCACATCTTACTGGGGGGCCGCCCCGCCGGCGCCCGCCCCGCCTCGGCTGCCGCCCACGGGCCGCCCGAGAGCGAAGGCTCCTGGGTTCCGCCCGGGCTCCGCTCGGACTCGGCTGCGGTGTCTCCGGCTCGCGTCGGCTCGGCTCCCGCGCGGGCTTCCCACCTGCCCCGGCTGCCGGGCGGGCTTGCACGCGTCTCCGGCCGCTCCTCCTCCAGCCGCCGCTGATGCTATCGCCCGGGCTCGCACAAAGCCCCGGAGTGGAGTTGCACGCGCGCACACACTCCCTCCCAGCCCCCTCCCCCGCGCCCTGCCTCCCGCCTCCCGCGCCGCCCGCCGCCCGCGCTCCCTCCGCGTACTCCCCCGCGCACACACGCTTCCCACTCACACTCGCCCGGGTGCACACTCGCGCGCTCACACCTGCGCAGGGGGCGGGGAAGGGGACCCTGGACCGGATTTGGGAGGGGGGACACCCGGAGGATGGAGACTATCCTCCGCAGCTCAGACGTCCCCATCTGCCCTGCCGCCCCCAGGGCAAGGCACGGAGCCGGGGAGCCAAGCGTAGAGCGGCGGAGCTGGCACCGTGAGCCGGGAGACCGCGGTAACCCAGCAGCCCGACCAGCTGGAAGAGACGCGCCCGCCGGGAGCCGCGAGACTCGGAGCCTGCCGTCTGCGGAGCCTCGCCTTTCAGCTCCCACGCGGCCGACGCTGGCTGGACGGCGGCGGCAGGAGACTGACCTGGAGCTGTTTTTCACTCTTGATCTCCAGCCCATGAGAAAGCAGGGCTGGCCCAGGGCTTGGAGGTTTGGGGAGTAGGGGTGGGAGTAGAATTCAGAGAACTGTAGGTGCTGGACTAGGGGGTGCGGAGCTTCAGGAGCTAACCGGGAGGGAGAGACCAGGCCAGACCCTCTGTGTGGAAGGTAGGACTTGACCACGCACCATCAGGAGGAGGACTGAGAAAAATCGCCAAAGCCTTCGCTTCCGAGGGCCGCTGGAGTTGGAGCCCGCCGGTTGCTCAGTCCTCTTCCGCAACTATGCGGGTGGAACTGGAGCCCCCTCCCGGATTCCTCCTGAGAAACCATACAGAGAAACTGATTTTCCATGGGACAGAGTAGGGTACGCAGGGGAGAAAGCCGAAAGGGTTAAAAAGAAATGTTGTTTATTACCAATAATAAATTTTTTTTCAAGTGGCGCTGGGTGTCGAGGGAAGAGAAGGGCTGTGAAGCGAAGCAGGAGCAGGAGGCTGCGAATTACGCAGCTAGGCGAGTTTAATGACCTTTTTGACAGAGACAAAGCGGTACCGATATAGTAGATAAATAAACGGATCTGTCACCGGGCAGCGGCTAGGCTGTGTGCGAATTTATTTTTCTCATTTAAATAATTTGATCTATTCAATCATTTCCAATCTCTCCCATTTGCCAGCTGCCTGGTAAGAGCATGGTCCCCTACATCTGAAGAGCAAATCTTTAATTTTCCTACAAATAGATAATGTGTTGTACTCCAAACAGGCCTGTTAATTTTACTCTTTTCTTTCCCACCCTATGTGGGCGCAGGGCTTCCAGGCATTGTGTGGGGTTGTGAATGAGGCAGTGTAGCCAATTAACAATTAGGAAGGGGCTCCTTCCCATATGAACTTGCACCAGTGGCCTTGGGAGCAAAGAGTTCCTGGGCTCTGCCCAAGAAAAGAGAGGCGTGTGTACCTCATCCCGGATCATCCTGGGTGATCAACTGTTATGCAGAGGTCTCCCACTCAGCCTTCCTTGGGCCTTCCCTGGAGCGAGACTGGCTGGTTCCCCCAATGGCCTCTGAATTTGCCCAAAGAAACAGGCAAAGACACGGAGATGGCAGCTTCAGGGTCCCAAGTTGTCACCTCTCCATGGGGAGTAGAGATCTCACAGGATAGGCCCTCAGGGACCTAGCAAGGAGGCAGAAGAGGGGAGCTGAGGACCCCTTGGACACGGTTGAGAGACTCTTCATTGGAAACACACCCTGGCAGCTCATTGCCTGCCCTCATATTCCACAGTTCGTTTGGTTGATTCCTGGAACCAAAAGGACCTGGCTGGTTTTTGAAGGAAGATAACCCTATGCCCTGACAGAGAAAGGGAAAGAGCTGAGAAGAAAGCAGCTACCAGTGCCTAAGGCTGACTAACTCTAAAGGTGGCCTGTTCTGCAGGTAGAACCCCACCCCTTCACACACACACACACACACACACACACACACACACACACACACACACACACACATCTGAGTGGACTGGATACAGAGGAGTGGCTTGACAGGAAATTGCAGAAGCAGAAAGGTAGAGGTGTGGTCAGAGGGAGGAACACTTCTGAGGCCAACTGGAAGAAGAGCCCTGAAGGGTCGGGTCGGGAGATGAGCAGCCTCCCTAAAAGCTAGCTGAGGCGGCCTCACAGTAGTAAATGGATGAAGAAGCAGATCTGAGATCTCCCAAAGGTGAGAGTATGGGTCTATCCTCAAAGCCCCCTCACCAGCATCCCCAGGAAACAGGCACCCCAGCCAGCTGCATCCCCAGGCAGCCTCCTGGCTACAGTGACCGATGGCTCAGGCAGCATTGACAGCCCCTCTTGGAACCCTGGGGTAGATCTGGGTAGAAGTTGCTATCCCCAGCCCAGGGCCTGACACTTGTTCTTGACCCAACTGCTAGTCATTTTATAGGATGCTAGGGCATCTCCAAACGACAGCAACAGCTGCCCTTTCAGCCATGGGGGTGGGGGTGGGGTGGGGGAAGGGTGGGATGTACTACACACACACACACACACACACACCAGCCTCGACGACAACCATGACTCTCATGATTACCATACATTTTCTGCATTCCAGGAAAGGTACTCACAACCTTGTCTATCACTTTATCCGGCCCTCCCCATGACACCCCATCTTTTGTTATTTTTCCACTTTATAGATGAAGAACCTAAGCTTAGGAAGTCCAATGACATACACAGCCAGCTTCTTTCCTCCTTCCCTCCCTCCCTTCCTTTTCTCCCTTCCTTCCTTCGTTCCACTAATATTTATTAGACGCTACTGTTTGCCAGGCTGGGTTCCCACACAGACCCAGCAGGCTGTTAAGTTGACAGTATTGCCCCTGTAGTGTGCAACACCACCTGGGCTGAGCGGAAAGGGCTCTATCAAGAGCCTCTTGGCGCCCTGCAGAAACCCCTGTAGCCTCTGCCTGCCTGAGGATGAGCTAAAAGCGGAGTGGGATGGGGTCCTTAACCAGAGTAAACTGGAGAGCTCGATTCTGCCCCCCCCCCAGATCTGAAAATTGCTCTGCAGTCCTCTCTCACCCTCTTCAGGCCACCCCAAAGCCAACAGATAGCAGGACTGGCAAGATCTCAATCCCCCTCTCTGGAGATTGGGAGCCGCCAATCCTGGCTTTTGGAATTGTTGGTAAACAAGCCTACCCACCAGCCAGGCCTCAGCTCCCCGCTCCCCCAGGAGGCAGCCAGCACTGAATTTATGAGGCCTCCAAACCTCATTCAGACTAATGCAGCTTTTCATTCCTAAATAAAAGGGGCCGCTGTCTGAAAGGACAAGTGCTCCCGAATTTCATTAACATCCCCTAAAACGGCTGAGCCGGCCCAAGCCGCTGCCAGCTAGATTCATGCCTCCCACTGGTTCACAGGTGGGGGTGTGGATAAGGCTGGGAAGAAGGGGATGATGCTGTCAGGGCCCCCAAGCCCCCAGCCCCTCCCCCTACTCCCTACTTCGGTGGTTAAGGAGGGGAGCCCCCAGGGTGGCCAAGTTAGCTCCTCTGGATGAGTCCCCCGTGTGCGTGTTTTGTTTAGACTGATCTACTCGGCTCTCAGTCCCTCCACAATCACTGTGAGTGATGAGGCCCTGGGCTCGAGTTACTAAGATTCATGACTCCGCTTCCCCGGGAAGCCACTGAGCAGAGCAGAGCGCGCAGTTCCTGAGTGGAGATTCCTAGGGCTTGAGTGCCCTCTGCTGAAGCCTGCTTATTGTCAACTCCTTTGCAGGCAGATGCTGATGGGCTGGACACTGTAGCCCAGCCTGCCCTGTGGACTCTGGACCCCCCCCCTCAGAAAAGGGCTACTGGGGTTGTAATTTGCCACTTCTGATGCTGTGGGGAGAGAGAGAGAGAGAGAGAGAGAGAGAGAGAGAGAGAGAGAGAGAGAGAGAGAGAGAGAGAGAGAGAACTGCCCTCTTGTCCCAGGGCTTCAGGCTTGGAAAGGGGCAGCTGCCATCCCAACACACACACACACACACACACACACACACACACACACACACACACGATCTCTACTGACTGTTCAACATGATGGAGGTCTCTATTCCCAGGCCCCACTCTATTTCCCTGTACCCTCTCAATGACCAAATGCACACCACAAAAGCCTAGAGGTGACCTATATATAGTCTTAGAGCCAGGCACATCAATCTGGGGAATTTATCCCTTCTCCATGTCCCAAGAACAAAGAAAACAGCATAGGTCAACAGCCACCCAAGCAATCGGTGAGCCAGTGAAAGTGACATCACCTTAGATTTTTGTCAACAGCCAAGCAAGTTCGTTCCCACTGAAGTCAGTTCCTGTGTTCATTGTCAGCTTAACCCGCAGCTGCGAGTTAGTTATTTCTCCGCGGTGAGGGAGACAGGTAGACAAGCCACCAGAGGTGGGTTATTTTTACTGACATCTGCTCTTCAATGGTTGGGGACAGTAACTGATACACAGATATACATACACGGAGATTCTTCTTTACGTGTACACAATGGAACAGCTGCTGATGGGTAAGGTGGGGAACCCACCCTCTGCTGTGAGATGAGGCTCCTCCCCACAGGAGCCAGCACTTCCTGGCTTCCTGACTCCAGCAATGGGGACCACAGTCACATTAGCTGGCTTACTCCAACAATCATCCATAGTCCCTAATTTACTTATGCAATCATTCATTCACTCACTCACTCATTAGATCATCCATTCATCTTTATCCCCTCAGACAGCTATTCACTCATTGATTCATTGTTTTTTCAACCCCTTACTAAAGTCTCCCCTCACCCATTCATACGGTCAATCTCTTAATTAATTCATCCCGTCCCCCCCATTGATCCACTTAGGCATTCACTTACAGGAGGCCTTTGCTTGTTTGTTTGCTCACTAGAGCCCTCGCTCGCTTTTTATTCATTCTCTCATGTTTACCATACATTCATTCATACATTCTCTCAGTCATCTGATCCTTTGTCATTCATCTGTCCACTCACTCAGTTCTTTGTTCTGTCGCCTATCCACACCCTCCTTCACCCTCACAGGCCTCCCCAGCAGACCCAGCAAAAACACCTGCTTATCCCAGCCACTTGGGGCTGAGCCTCAGACACCATCCAATCACTTAACGCCAACTCAGGACACCCCAGGAATGTGCTGAGCTCCCCACGAGACATCCTTTAGATCCCTGCTCCTCCTGCCTCCCACTGTACCATCAACAACCTTCAGGATTCAGCCCTCATTTCTGACCCCGGGAATGGTCTGGCATCTGTCCTCCTCACAAAGATGAAGAAGGTCCTGAAAGACCCAGCATCTGTGCCTGGTGATGGATGGGACACTATGGAGGTCACATAGTGCCACCACACAGAGCCAAGTGTCACACTGGCTTCCAGTTGCAGTTCTCTCCTCTTGTCCTTGAACTAACCCAAGTGTACAGGGACAAAGAAACAGGCCCAGAGGAGCAAAGGAATGTGTCTCCTGGAACTTGCCGGAGGGCGTGGGTGGAAGGAAGTAAACCATTCCCTGTGGTGAATGGAAAGGGGCAGCTGCCATCCCAACACACACACACACACACACACACACACACACACACACACACGATCTCTACTGACTGTTCAACATGATGGAGGTCTCTATTCCCAGGCCCCACTCTATTTCCCTGTACCCTCTCAATGACCAAATGCACACCACAAAAGCCTAGAGGTGACCTATATATAGTCTTAGAGCCAGGCACATCAATCTGGGGAATTTATCCCTTCTCCATGTCCTGTGGTGGTACGGGGGAGAGGGCAGAGAAGAATGAGTCCACACCTACATGAATGAATGAACAAATGAATGAAGGAGTGAATGAATGATATGCCCTTCCCCCAAATAAGCAATGAAACAGAGTTTCCAACCCACATTTCTAGCCCTCAAGTCCAGTGCTGCCTCAGTTGCTTAAGGATTCCATCCTCTCTCATATCTTGAACTCTCAGGAAAAAGCCAGAGGCGGGCTCAGAGGGGGCAGGAAGCAGATCTAAAGCCTAAATTGGCCAACAATAGATTTGGGTGGGGAAGCACCTCCCCGGGAGGCCGCAGAACCAGTTCTCAGGCACACCTGTCATCTGTCCCCTCTGTAGGCAGGAGGCTGCCACCCGCCCCCCTTAGAGGGAAAGAGACAGAGTGCGCTGGGAAAACCCAATCGCTGAGTGATAAGAAAATAAACAAGTGAACTTCTCCAAGTTTGCCAGACTTCCCTGCCCGAGGCCAGCTTAATTAAAGTTGATGTAGAATTTAAAAGTGGCAAAATAATTAGGGCAAGTGGTAGAAAAGAGAGAGGAAGGAAAACATTGTTTTGTTTTGTTTTGCTCCCTCTTAATTATGCCACAGACTGTCTCTCCCGAGGATCCCATCCCAAGGCCACCTTCCGCCAAAATTCTAGCAGGTGGGCCACTGTGTGAGTGGCACAGGCACACCTGTGCCTCGCTGGCACACAGGTATGGCGCTTCTCTGCCCGAAAGACAGGCAAGGCGGCAAGCAGCCAGACTGCCAGTGGAGAGAAGCACGTGCCCTGGACACTTAGAAGCGAGAGCTGGGAGGAGGCTGGGGCAGCGGGGCTGAGGAAGATGCTGCTGCCATCCGCTGCAGGACAGCAAGAAAGGGGCACCAGGGTGCAGGCATAACCCCACCCCCAGCCATGGATAGCAGATCCCCAGTGATCTATCCATCCCCTGTCCCACCTTGCTCCAGAGAAAGAAGATATTTCCAGCGATGGGCACATGTTGGAGAAAGAACTTGGGGTTTGTGCCCAGAACAGGGCTGAAGGCAGCCAAAATTTCAGCCACAGCAGATGATGGGAAGTATGCCCACTCCACACACAAGAACCTCTGCATGCAGATGTGCCTTGGTTTTTGTTTGTTTGTTGCTAGGAGGCCAGAGAGCCCTGTAGAACCACCAAAGGTAGAGGCAGTCTGGAGAAAGGAAAGCTACAGAGTCTCACTGGGGGAACAAAAGAGCGGAAGAAAAGTCCTCAAGATTTCTTTAAAAGGAACTAATTTTCCTAGTTCTATGAGAGAAATGAAAGAATCTATCCCCAGAGCTGTGCTTTGCCATGAACAACTCATAGGTGCAGATGCATGTCCCTGCTACTGCACACACACACACACACACACACACACACACACACACACACACATGATACAAAGTTCTACTATCCACCTAGAATGAAAGGAACCACAAACTGCAAATCCAGATCGCCTGGCTGCAAATGAATCCTGTCCCCTCCTAGGTGCACATTCCTAGCAATTGATCTGTTTTCTATGCTTCTGCTTTCTATCTGTAAAATGGAAATAATAATATGATCTGCCCTGCAGGGCTGTTGGGAGGATTAAGGGAGCTGATCAGTGTGGTGTGTTTAGGAACCGTGTCTGGCACTCTATGAAGGCAAGCAATATTTGGCAATCAACTGTCCTGCCTGCTTGCACGTGTGTGATTCCAGCGTTGGTCCCATGGTTCTTCTCTAACCCTTAGTAGAAAGCACAGTATTCTTATGTATGTTCCAACATGTATGTGAGTACATACACCACACACATGCAAATATACATACATACATACAAACATACATAGACACCATACACACTGCACACATAACATACATATACTATACACACCACATGCATACATATTCACAAACCATACATATACATATATACCATACACCATACACACTATACACATATTATAATTATACACTCACACACACTACACATGCATTTCACATATAAATATACACACACATGCACACACGAGTGCACGCACATGCACTCTCACGCAGGCTTGCCTCCCAGCTGCTACTTTTGGGAGTTTTGTAGGTTTGGTTTTTTTGTTTTTTTTTTAAGGCGGAGTTTCACTCTGTAGCCTTGGTTATCCTGGAACCTCAGTATGGAGACCAGACTGGCCTCAAACTCATAGAGGTTGTCCTGCCTCTTCCTGCTGAACAGGAGGATTAAAGGTAAATGTCACCACCAGCTTGCTACCTTTCACCTTTCAACATCCCTCTGGCTCCCTCCATGTGGAGCCCTCAGTCCTACTTGTTTGCAAACTGTTGACCGTTTCCTGTGTCTCAGTAAGACATACTCCTCCTCAGGTAAACCGCTGGACCTCTGAGGGGAAGGGACACTTCAGAAGAACTATTTAGAAAGAGAAGTCCCTGTCCTTAGGGTGGGGGTCTAGAAGATGCCAAACCAGCCATCCAAAGGTCTGGCTGCTTGGTGTGAGGTACCCCAGCTCTTCTAGGGGTGGAAGAAATGGAAGCAGCTGCAGAGGCAGCAAAGAGGAGGCTGGGGGTCAAGGCTGAGACCATGATGGAGAGGCTGCTGCAGCCAGGCTCAGCTCCGTTATCTCTGAGGCAGCAGGAGGACCAGGTGACAAAGAACAGAGCTCTGCCAATCAGTTAATCCCAGGCTCCACCGTCCACCTGGGTTTGGTTGGGTTGGGTATCAAGCTCATTTCTCTGATTTGGCTTCCTTTCATTATGTAGACTCAGGCAGCCAAGTCTCTTTCCTCTCGGATGTGCACACACATCCCTTCTAAGCCGCAGCACACTTAGAATTTGGAGACTAGTGGGGACCAGATTAGAGGACAAAGAACTGGCATCTTCATCCTTCAGGCATCCAGGGAACTCTGACCCAGCCTACTGACCCATGGGGCTGAGGGACAGGAGGTTAGCTATGAGTCAGGGGACTTGGCCTCGCCTCAGGGACGAGAGGAACACACAGGAGGCCTGGGAAGGTTTCTGTATATTACTCTTCTGCCGGGTGTCCCTGAGAAAGCCCTGGGGCATCTGTCTCAGGGAGTCAGGAGGCCTTGGCTAAAGGGGTTGCTGATGCTCACTCCTGTGACCAGAGGCAGGAAGCAAAAGACAGAGGTGTGGAGGAGAAAGAATCCTGAGGCTCATGATGGGAAGCTTGGGGCAATGCCCACATCTACACACACGCCATTGAGCAAAAATAGAAGTGTGGTTCCAGATCATCCAAGGGAGAGCACTTTAATAGCAATCACAGTACAATCTCCTTCCCAAACCTGCCCAGCTGCTTCCCTCACCCATTCATTATCGTATCCCAAACATCCCTGGAAATTCACTGTTCAGGCGGGCTGAGGGGCTACAGGAAGACTGTAGAGTCACAAGTGTGAGTTCAAGAGATCTATGTGAGCAAGCCAAGGTGCATGGGCAAAGGCAGAGGGAAGCAGGCAGAGGAGTTCCTGGGGCCAGAGGAGAGGATAAAGAGATTATATGCAAGGGACAAATGAGAGCTCAAGACCTCATAACAGAAGACAAGTCAGGGTCTCATACGCAAAGCAGGAACCCCCAGAGCACAGGCCAGTGTGGAGGAAAATGGGTGGGGGTTTGGTGTCCTAGGGAAGAGGAGATGAAACAGGGTCACAGGCTTGGATGTCAGAGGCAAGACCGCTCACCCATAAGCTGCTCTCAGCTCCCAGCAAGGGAAACACCGGTGTGGGTGGAGAAGAAAGGGGAGATGCTCCTGCCAAGAGTAGCTGCTGAAGACAGCAGGAGCTGGAGGCCAGGCTTAGCGTCTTCTTGTAGGAAGACATCTGAGGTCCCGTGAAGCTTTGGTAGCACTGTCCATGCCCCACATGAGAAGATACGGGCAGTAAGTATACCGGTAAGGCACCTAGTATGTGTTCTGTGGCCACCTTTTCTGTGCACAGCTCTGGATCCCTGTCCTTTGAGAACTCTCAGGACACCTGAAGAGCCAGGCTTGGCAAGAGAGCTTCCATATATCAGACCAAGCACTCTGAAGCTGATGCTATGGGAGCTGAAAAGGCCCCAGCAAACACCAATGGATTCCTTGATCAAGACCAGCACAGAAAAGGCCTGTTGAGGAGCTTTTCTAAGATGGAAAGAGAGATGAGTGTTCTGCTCCGAATCCTCCAGGTACTACTGGATAAACATGCCAGGTGAGCGCTGAGCAAGCTTTACTCTGTACCTCTGACTACAGGCACACTGCATCCGTGAGCCCTGCCGTCAGGAACTGAGACTCTGACGGAAGTGTGTGTGTGTGTGTGTGTGTGTGTGTGTGTGTGTGTGTGTGTGTTGTGTGTGTGTGTGTGTGTCTTCATTTAGGTGTCATTTACCTAATAGAAACACCCTCTGTTCAATGAGTCCTACTCAGTGGGTTCTGGTAATTGTACAGCGGTGAGCTGCTAACCCTATCATTCAGGGTTAAAGCACTTCTGTTATTTCTTTCAATACACCTTAGAACCCACCCACCCCTTTCCTTAATCTAGGAGACTTTGACTCAGCATTTGGGGAGTGGGGTACTTGGGTCTTTGGAGAATGGTAGTCTCTAATGGGAGAAGTTTCTCCAAAAACGAGAAGAGGGAGCATTCTGCTTCTAACCATCAAATGGCTCCCAGAGAAGAATCTCAGGGCGGGAGGTAATAAAAAATGCAAATAATGAGCAGGATTATCGTAATCTTAGGACCTGGGAGTCTGAGGCAGGAGGATCTTGAGTTCAGAGCTAGCTTGAACTACATAGACAAACACCTCCCACTCCCCAAAAAGAGAAATGGTATTTATAGACACCGAGTGCTTGCTTCATGTTAAGCGCAGTTCAAGGTGTTTGGCATAAATTAACTCTTGACTCCTCACAATTCTTCTCTAGAGTGGTCCCTGTGGAGATTCTCATTCATGGAGACCCAGTTAAAGAGTGGTCAGCCAGGTTCTTAACCCAGGCAGCCAGCTCTTACTGCCTAACCCGTAGGTACCCCAGTATTCACGGACTGCACTGTACCTTCCATGGCTCTGCGTCCACTGCTCCTCTACCCCCTTGGCCCCTCTCCACTTCTACTCAAACAAGACAGCTACCCTTTCATGCCGTTGGGCCTTTGCACAAGCTTTTCCTCCTACCTAGCTAGATTTTCCCATACCCTTTCCCTCCACTGGGACTTGCCACTGATGTTTCAAAAACCCAGCTTCAATGTCAACGCTTTTGTGATCCTTTCTTTAAGTTCCCCAGACAAAGTCAGTCCCCGCCTTTCCTCTGTGCTTTGCTGGCATCTCAATTAAGGAGTGGATTTCCTTATAGCACAATGAACAACCTGCCGCCGCCACCATCTAGCTCCCCACTTTGACCATGATCTCCAAATCAAGGGCAGTGACTTCACAGAGTCCACAGCCCCCGCAGTGGTGGACTATGGCCTAGCCAGGAGCAGGGGCGCTATGCAACAGGCTACACAGCCATCTCATTTTAGCTCCACTGTAGGAATTCTCAATTGTATCAGTTCCACCCCTCTGGGCCCTCTCCACCCAGGGGCTAAACTGCCATTTTCTCAAGCGGCAGAGGATCACGTTTCCAGCCCTAGTAGAAGCAACACCAATTTATCTCCTCATCTCCTGAGTGTGAACACATGATCTGGTCCACCGTGGACACTTGGTAAAACACTAGTGCAAAGTGTGAATGAGGCCCCTTCCCTAAGAGGAGTCTGTCAGGCTCCTGTCTTCTCTCCGCTTAAAGACGCTGGGATCTTTCCTAACACCACTTATGCAGGAGGTTAATTCAAGTGCTTCCTAGCTTCGTAAGCAATAAACAAGGCAGTGTTGGTTTGAGTTGTTCTGCCATATTGATGGATTGGGGGTGGGGGAGGGGCCGGGGGCGTTTCTAAGTTCAGTATTACAGGGACTGTTACATGCCCTTCCTTAATTACTTTCTTCCCTTTAATTAGATGTTGGAGGAGGGGGTGCCCAGGGGAGAAAGACTGAAAGTCACTGCAGAGAGGAAGAGTGTTGGTAGCATCCTGCTGTGTGATGGGACAGAAGTCATCAGTAGGTCATAGGGAACAAGGAGGGGCCAGCTCCTCTGGAGATGGTCCCAGAAGAATCTACTCTCTGGGGTCTTTCCCGCCAGAAACATTGCTTTCCACCTGCTTATTCTTTCCCAGTTTCTCTCTTTCTACCTCCAGGAACAGGTCCAGCCTCTTGCTTGCTACAGATGAGCCTTTTCTGCCTCACCGCATGACACGAGTCCTCAGTAGTGGTACAGCTTGGGGACCCTGGACAGTCCTTCACTTGTCCTGACAGGCCAAGAGCTCTAGGGTGAGTCTTCTTCCTGCTAGAAAGTATCATTAGGCCCCATCCTCTATGGAGAACCGCCAAACGTCCTGATCAGGGTGTCAGAGGCAGGTAGTGACCTAGAGGCAGAGATCACTTCTCATCGGCCTCATCGGAACCTCTTAGATGCTGACAGACAACACTAAGGACCCGTGGAGAGTGACAGCCCCTACCCCCACCCCCACCCAGTCCCTGGAGCACAGATAGAAAAGCACCAGCAGGTGTTTTGGTGCCCGTGAATCTTTTCCCAGCACCACTGCAGACTAAGCACAGATTCAGTAACTCCAGAGCTTGCAACGCTGCTTCCCAGATTGGATCCAAATCCATGGGGCAGGCAGCACAGCTGCTGCAGGCATCAGGCATCAGAAGGTGGGGCAGCTTCCTCAGGCCGTGGTTGATGGGTACCCGCTGGGGCCCACCATCCCTCGCGCAAGCCAGTTTCCTGTGCCAAGCCACTTCCTCTTTTCCCTACTGCCTGTGGGGAGAGGAGCTCCAAGCCCAGCCCATCTGCCGCATTTTCCCCGAGACTCCCGAGACGATCCAATTCCGCACACCAGATGGGAAATAGCATGTACATTTCGGATGGTGATTAGTGTTTTTGTCTTTTTCCCCAAACGCTCCCGTTAATGGAGCTCTTTCCTGAAAGTGAATTGGAGAGACTTCAGTTTGACGAGTCTCATCAACCTCTACCTCCCGCCCCGCGCCCCCACCCCCACTGTAGATGTAAGCCCTGCTTTTCCAGTTCTGCTGCAAGAACCCCCTGCTCTGCCTCTTTCTGCTGCCCTTTGTCCCCCTCTGCCCTCCTCACTGCCCCCTCTGTCCTCTCTGCCCCTCTCTTCCCTCCGCTGCCCCTCTTTGCCTCCCGCTGCTCCCCACTGCCCTTCTCTGACCGCCTCTGCGTCTCTGCCCCTCACCTGGCACCACCTGTCCTAACCAGGGCTCATACACTGCACAGCAGAACAGCACAGATCACAGCCCTTCCAGTCGGGCCAAAGGACCCCTGAGCCTGGTGGGCCCAGGGGGAGTAGGGTCAGAGAAAGCTCCCTCTGTCGAGAAGGACCAGGGCCAGGCAGGCCTCCTTGAGTATACTATCTGTCATCCATCACCTCATGAACGCTGAAAAGGGGGTTAGGACTCTACAGAAATTACAGGATTCTTCATGTTTAGAGTTTGAGAGGGAGTTCGTATCGGATGCCAGAGGCTTAAGGCCAGAACTTGTGTAACTTTGAGCCACTAGATAGGAGATAGTGGGTGTAGTAGACACTGAATGAAGGAGAAACAGTTGAATGGCAGGCTCTTGTGCATGCTATTACGTGCAGTACTCATTTCCTTCCACATTCACCAATTCATGTGCACGTGTGCATACACACACACACACACACACACATGCTCACTCACTCACTACACTGCTTCTCTGTCAAACCAAAGAACTGAAATTAAGAAAATACATATTTTATGTAGTGCACATGCATATTTATACAACACATAAAACATGTTTGCATAGCATCTATACTGCATGAGATGCTCAGTGGCACTCTCCCATGTTGTCCTGCTGGCTTTTCGGCACTCTGTGCCATTCTCAGAGATCCCAGAGTCATGCTCTCACAGGTGACCAACAGCAGAGAAGGAGACTTGAACCAAGCCAGAGGAGCCTAGGAAGCAGTCTGAATGGAAAACAAGATAACTGTTTTTAAAATACAGCTTAAGGCATGTCAGGAAGCCCTCTACCCATTGAGCTACATCCCTAGTCTTCTTTTTATTTTTCCTTTTTTGTTTTACGACGAGGTCTTATGAAGTTGCCTGGGTGGGCCTTGAACTTGCCGCTCTCCTGAGTAGCTGAGAGTATAGGCATGTGCCACCAGGCTCCACACTTGTGCTTTTACAAATGGTTTGGTTGTCTCCAACTGAATGGATGGGCCAGGAGCCAGTGAGGTTCTGGAGAGAGGACTGTGGGAAGGAGCCTGGGGCCTTTCATAGAGATAAAGATATGGAGGAACCCGGATGGGTGATGGTGACATTGTAGCCACTGTTCGGACTGTTAGGGACTTTAGGAAAACAGGAGGAGACAATTTCGGGCCCCCAGTTTTCGGATGTGTACAGACCATCCTTTATGGGTGTGAGAGAGTGGGAAGAGATCTGTGTCAGAGGTACGTGTTTGATTATGTGTTTTGCTTTGTTTCCTGGAGGAGAAAGGAAGCAGTGGGCAGAATGAGAAGAGCCTTGGGAGAGATCATAGACTCTGGAAGGAAGAAGCCAAGCCTGGACCCTGTAAGCCCCATTGTAGTGCGGACGATTTAAGCTTATCCCAGACTGGCTTACAAATAAATGAGCCTCAGACTACGGCTATTTTATTTAGCTTTGACAATTACTGGGGGTCACCCTTAGTCTACTCTTCTAACTGCAGGTCTGGCTACCTCCCCAGATGCTTGTCCTTTCTCCTGGCCATGCGCTCATGGTCCATCTCCCCTCATGGCGGCCTCCTCCTCCTCCTCCTTCTCCTTCTTTTCTCCAGTCTCTCCTCCTCTGACCAAGCCATGACTAACCCATCCACCTCTAGTCCCTCCAGCAATTGGCTGTAGTCAACTTTATTTAACCAATAGTTTTAAATCAAGGAACAAAGTTTGCACAACAAAAGCTAGTAAACAAACATGAGAAGTCACTCATAGGCCTTGACCAATACATAGCAATAGACCAAACCTCCACACCCATGTGGAGATGGGAATCAGGCATAGGCGTCCTTGCTTACACACAAAACATGAACTCACACAAGTATTAAGCACTATGTGCGTGCACTCATATGTGTATCATATACAGCATGCTCATGTGCCCACACATAAATATATGTATATATCCCCACACATTTGACAGAGTGACACTTTACACAAAAAGTGATGTGTAAAGTTGGTAGAGTGTTTACTTAACATGCACATCAAAGCCTTAGTTTGGACGATCAGCTCTTCACGAATGGGGCTTGTTGCTGCACGTCTATAATCCCAGCACTTGGGAGATGAGGCAGGAGAGTCAGAAGCTCAAGGTCATCTTTGCCTATACAGTGAGTGGGAGGCCAGCTTGGACTACTGTCTCTCAAACACAGAGTAAACAAACAAAAGAGATGAGAAGAAAGTTCTTCAGGTAAAGGGGGGGGCTTGAGGAGGTTAGGCTGTGCTCAGTGGCTCAATGGCTCATGGCCAGCTCCTGCTAGGGCTCTGTGCTCTGCTCAGAGTGACCTCCTGGCTGTGGACAAAGCCCTCAGTAGATCGACTTCTTCCCATTGCTCTTTTGCAGCACCTAACTCACAAGGATACACTCACCCCTGAGAGCCCATGGCTGGGGTGTTACAGAGTCGGGGAGGCAGCCTGGCCAGCAGATACCCCACCAGCCTCTACAGGCAGCTACAAGTTTGCTATTATCTGGAATGATGGGGAGAGAGGGCAGATTCCAAAGGGCAAGTCTGCTGCCTTAGTCTTCCCAGATCAGCTCTACCTGATGGCTCTGCCTGTCATGTACCCAGTCCCTTGACATACAGGACAAACAGCCCCCTGTGATCATCCCCCATCCTCAAAGAACACCCCCTCCCCTGGGGCTTCCTCTGTGGTCTCTGACTCAGGGACAGGCACAGTGAATGTGTTAGATTAGTCCCGGGGAGAAGTGCCTTGGAGCAGAGCCAACTAGACAAAGGGTTACTGGGTACAGAAGAGGCTCTGGGATGCTCTGTTTCCTGGGTGGGTTAGAGCCAGGGATCAGAGATGCCAAGGTACAAGCTATCAGGGGCCTTTTTCTCAAGTCTTCCCCGCCTTGCCAAGTCTGCCATGGGCTGCTTCATCCCCCCTCCCCACCCCCCGATCTCTTCCACTCTTTCTCACGAGCTGAAGAGAGTTTCTCAAGTTGTTGGACTCAGATTTTTTTGTGCCAAGAATATCTGGAATGTTCGCTGCCAACTCACACAATCTGAATCTCTAATCCCAAGACTGAAAGGGGGAAAAATGTAAGGCTTAAAAAGTTTTGTATGTCCATCTGTCTGTCTGTCTGACTGTCCGTAGAGATGTGTATAATCTGCTCTTTTCCAATAACACTGTAGATAAGAGAGGTAAGGTCTTTTACTTTGCGGATGGGAAAACTGAGGACCTAGGGCCATGAGGTCAGAGGGATGGAATAGAAGCTCTGCCTGATATCTGGGCTGGAATCTAACACACTGCTCTGAACTCTGGCTTTGCCTTTAGGTAACATGATGCTAAACAAATTGCCAAGTCTCAGTTTCCTCATCTGTAGAATGGTCTGGTAACACTGTCCTAAGATTTAAGGGGATTCTGCCCACACTGTGTATAGTTCATTGTCACAGGTATAGTAACACAGGTAGCCCTTACCTTTTAGCTTCATTTGACTCCTGGTCTCTTGATCTTGCTTCCTGGTTGTTGCTAGAAGTGCTGAAACTGAACCCAGAGCCTTGTGCATGCAAGTCAAGTGCTCTACCACTGAGCCAGGCTGTAGACTTCGCTCTCTAGCACTCTGGGGGTATGAGCTGCATCTAGTAAATCACTGAGGATTTTCAGCTGTGTTTGGTGCTATCTTTTTCTGTCACTTTTACTCAGGCTTTGAGTCTGGATCCTGTCTACCATGCCTGTGTATGCAGGCATGAACAGATGTGTGTCTGTGGCTCTGTCCAGCTGACCGTGCCATTGTCAATCTGTGCTCTTTTCACTAATGGAAAGCCACTGAGTGGCCCAGGAAGAGGGCTTTAAGGTCATGCTGAGTCTTTAGACCAGAGATGTAGTGCTTTGCTATTAGCTAAGACCACCCCGTGCATGTCACGTGAGCACTGCACAGACAGGCTACTTGGGCTAGAACATGCCTGATTTTCACCGGGAGAGCAATTTCCTGCCCAGGAAGCCTGGGAAATGGCTTCTTTCCTGGCCCATCTCCCTCTGTTCTGCTGCCACCCCCAGTGTTCTCACAGCCTGTGGTGGCTGTGGAGTCCTGGGGTGGGGGCTGTTTACAAGGAGGCTGTCAAGTGTTTCCCAGCTGTGCACGCCCTCAGTGTCCCCCCCCTTCCCCCTCCACTAGCTCTTACCTAATTACAGGAAGGGGCTGCGCTGTCTGCAGGCCAATCTGGCTTAGCTGCCTGCTCTAGGCCTACCTCTGTTTCCTCTTGCAATGGTCGCATCTCTGAAGCACACAGAATCAGTCCTGCCAGCCAGGCTAGCTAGGATAGAGAAGGGGGAAAGGTAAGGAGAGCTCAGTGAGGGGCCTGAAATCCCCCCTGATACCCGACACTCAGATCTGAGTCTTGTTCTGTAATTTGGAGCAGTAGATGCTAGGGATGGAGACAGAAAAAAAAAGTCACAAGGCCCACAGGACATCAGCCACAGCCCGATACCTTCTTACCGAGACTTTCCCTCTGAACATCAGAAAGGGCTTCTGTGCAAGGGCTAAGGCTGTCTCCACAGCTCTATATCACTGCTTGGACTTAAATTTTTTATCGTTGGTCATTAAAATGCAAATAGCCTCAGGAATAGAATCCAGTGAAATCTCCAGGGCTCTGGGTAAATCAGATCACTTCCTGAACTTGAGATGGCTTGAGTGACTAGCCGGGGCAGAAGGTCACACTGTTAGTAGGAGGCAGGGTGGCAAAGATAAGACAAAAGGATGGGGGCGGATTTAGGATCGCAGGCTTCAACCCATCCTCAGAAGCAACGTCCTGGCCTGCCTAACAGAGGAGACCTAGATTCTGCTTCAGAGATGAGATACTCCCCAGACACCCCAGAAACAGAGACTCCCTGCTTTCCCTCCCTTCAACTGCCCTTTTGAGCGCCTGTAAGGAGCTGTCCACGGTAAGCCGTTGCTTTCTCCTGTGTCCTAGTGAGCTTAACTAGATCAGGTTGTCCTATGGTGTGTCTGTGGGGGATTGCCTTGATTGTTAATTGAGTCAGAATAGCCCCGTCCACTATGGGCACTGCCATTCCCTAGGCAGGGGTGGCATGAGTGAGCCTGGTGTGAGAGTTAGAAAACAGCATTCCTCCAAAATTTTACTTCAAGTTCCTGCCCTAAATTCCCTCGGTGGTGAATTTTAATTAATAAGCTGAAATAAATCCATTCCTCCGTAAGTTGCTTTTGGTCTGAATGCTCTCCATCCATCTTTCCATTCACTAATAAATACGTGTGGAGAACCCACCTCATGCCAAACACGGGTAGGAGCTGGAAATGAGAGGTGAAATAAGCCAGGCTGCTGATCCCCAGCTTTCCTTCAGGGGAAGAAGCTCGCATAAACACATGGGTAAGTACAAATGGTAAGAAGTGTTCTCACTTTATCAAGGCAGCCCAGAGATATTCCACGACTTAAAGCTGGTTCCCATCATTATTATTCAAGTTAAGCATGATGCTAATGTTTATTAATCACTTACTATATGCTATGCAAATGGACTACATTCCCTATGGATTATCTTGCGATGCTGTGTAGTGGATGAGATTCCATTCCACTTTACAGAAAAGAAATGCAGGTTGGAGCGTGGAAGGAGGGAGGGAGACTGCTCAGGACAGCATAGCTTCTGGGTGATAGAGCCTGACCAAAAGTTATCAAGTTCCAAACCCCTTAGCCTGATACTATGATCCTAGCTTCCGTAGCTGCCCCGCCCACCCAAGATGATTCGAAAAGTTTGAGGTGCTGGAGAAACTCTTGAGGGAGATGCTGAGCTGATGTCAGTTATCCAAAAATCGTCTAAGACCACAAAAGGCGATTCAGTCCCAGTTGCTTAGTCAGTCAGAGTGCTTGCTTAGTCCCCATAGGATGGTGGCCACATGTTCTGTGTCTCACCCATAGACAGAGAGAGAAAGATAAAGAGAGAGACACAGAGAGACAGAGACAAAGACACAAAGAGACAGAGCAGAGACAGACACAGAGAGACAGAGAGAGAGACAGAGAAAGACAGAGACACAGAGAGATGCAGAGAGACAGAGAGAGTAGATGCTACACATGCCATGGTGACCCTACAGAGTCCAGAGGACAATCTCAGGGTCCCTTCTTCACAGTCCACCTTGTTTAAGACCAGTCTCTTGCTGTTTGCTGCTGCGAAGCCTGGCTGGCGGACTCATGAGTTTCCAGGGGTCCTCGTCTCTGACCATCCAGCCATAGGATTACACACCCTACTGTGCCTGTTCTCATGGGCTCTGGTCTTCCTGCTTGC
The DNA here is from genome assembly GCA_036184795.1 of Tokudaia tokunoshimensis. Taxonomy (NCBI): domain Eukaryota; kingdom Metazoa; phylum Chordata; class Mammalia; order Rodentia; family Muridae; genus Tokudaia; species Tokudaia tokunoshimensis. The sequence continues at coordinate 108,909,772 of BTHU01000005.1, read as the reverse complement.
ACGGCAAGCTCTTTACCCACTGAGCCATCTCCCCAACCCCTGCCTGATTTTTACCCTCCCAGCTCAGTTCCTCCATGTCATACCCTGTCACCTCCCCACGGTCTCACCGGCATCCAGGGTCACCTGGTTTTTGGAGTTCTTGCGAGCCCTAACCCAGAGCCTCTTGTAACTTCTAAAGGCAGAGAGATAGATGATTTCATCAATATAAACCTTCACCCTGGCTAATGGGTCTGAAAACTGGAGGAGCCAGGCCTCTGTGCTGAAGCATTCATAACTTCTATGTCCCAGTGACTCCATTGATCGGAGAACTCTGTTCACTTCTGAGAGATTCTGGGTGAGGGGGCAGGAGCCGGCCCCTCCACAGTGCCGCTCCCACCTCTGTAATAGCTCATGATTGCCGATCGGGCAGCCGGCGGCGGGAGCGAGCCTACAAGATAACTGATTGTTCATAATTGTCAACCAAATTGCATCCATCGTATTGAGCTTAAGAAACAGAACAGAAGGAACATCTCTTATTGATCCCTTTGGGTTACAAACAAGATGCGACGGCTCCTCAGAGCAGGAGACGGGGTTCACATTGATTTTTATTCTTTTTCTCCTTTGAATAACCTACAATGGAATCTGAGAGTCAATTCTTAACCTGGAATTTCTTAAGGTCTTACCTTCCTGGAGGTTTTGGGAGAGGGGCTGTTGGGCACAGCTGTGGATGTGAGGCTCAGCTGAGGAACTGGCTTTCTGGCCTGAAGGTAGTGAGGGTGGCTCTCCTCTGACCTCCACTGTGAACCCCCTCCACTCACCCCTACCTCCACCCCCACCCTACCTCACCCCACTAGTGGAGAGACTTCTCAGTCAAATGTGAATTCCTCCATAGATCCTACATTCAAAGAACCGATGGGCTGGCAGAAAGTGGCCAGCTACTGAGTTGGTACTTAGTCTTTGTTGCCTGAAAGAACATCTGATCAAAATGAAAAGGCACTCAGTTCCCTCCCCCGGCTGCCTCCCTTTTCCATACCTGACAACACACAGAATCCAGCCTTTGTTCCATCGGCAAATGCAGTTCTAACAATGCTTAGGTGGCGCACTCCCATTTCACAGATGAGCTGTAGTGTCCGAGACCAGTGTGAGCTAACAGGGTCAAGATCCAAAGTGGCAGGTGGCAGGTGACCAACCACGGGCACAAGGTGGCTCTTGGCATGAGTCCCACCTTACCAAGAAGGCAGGTGAACTTCCCAGATTAAGCAGAATTGAGGCCTGGGTTCATCAAGCCCCTGCCTCATGCGTGCTGGGTGTTCCATCCTTATCCAGTGGTCCTCGGGGCCAGTGAAGCAAACACCAGGCCTGTCCTTTGTGATGAACAGGCGGAAACTCAGAAAGACGTTCTTTGTCCAAGGCTGCAGAAAGTGGTGAGCTGTGATTTCAAACCTAGCCCTAATATGGACCCAAAGACCCATGCTTTCCTCACCTGTCAGAGACAGTAGCTCCCAGAGCAACTATTAGAGATACTAAAATCCTGTAACATGGAAGCGGGTCAGTCACAGACTGAGTTGGTTGCCCTTTCCCAAGGGTCGGCGACCATTGTCCCATTTCACAGGCACGGAGACTGAGATGTGCCAGAATCTGAAGGTGCTTTTCCCCTCGTTCAGTGAGGGGCCCTTTCTCAGGCTGGCAGATTCAGGGGAACTTTGCCAGCAGGCAGGCTGGTGAGCTGGCTGGGGAGTTAGAACCGGCAGCCAGTCATGACAGGCTGGTGGAGGAGAGGTCCTGCAGGGTCCTGCTGACAGAACTCAGTGTGGTCCCAGATGGGGGTGTCTTCTGAGACCCTGGGGAAGGGCTTGGGAGGATTTTGAAAGCCTGGGCTGGCCTTGGGCTAATGAGGATGCAGCCTGGCAGGGCAGCCATGAGGAGCTGTCCAAGCCCTCACAGCAGGCCCGCCAGCTGGGAGGCAAGTGGCCAGCCTGCCCTCCTGATCTTGTCTCCACAGTTCCGTTGCCCTCTGGCCTCCCCCTGATGGGTGGGCCTGGACAGCAGCTGTCTAGTTAATAAACATCTCAGCCTTTAGAGTGCAAGCTAGCCAAGGCCTGTACTCACCAAAATGCTTGGAGACATAGGAACTCCAAGGATGACTTTGGGCCTGAACTGATACCACTTGTGATTTGCAATGCTTCAGCCCCATTCCTCCTGGCCAGTACTTTCTTAAGTCTAACCCAAATCTCTTCAGCTTCTCTATTTAAATATCCCATTGATTACATTTGCGTTTGTTTTGATTGGGTTTCAATACCTGCTTTATTTTAAAACCTTTTTTTTTTTTTTGGAACTTCACAGGTACAAATAGATGAGGACATTTAGTTCACCTTGTGTTTGATGGCCCAAACCTGGGAACAACTCCAACCACACCAAGTCTAGAAGACAGCTATGAAGAACATAGAATATCTAAAGATGCAAGAGCTTGTTAAGACACAGCTTCCTGGACTCTATCCCTATCGTCAGAATCTCAGATGCAAGAAGGAACGGGGAGGGGCGGGGGTTGAGGATTTGCATTCCAACAAGGTCCCAGATGATGCTGCTGAGAGAAGTTTACCAGCCACTTGTCTAGACTGCAGAATCCTGTGCAGACATTCAAAATAGTGCCCTAGAAGAATGTATGTTGATTTGAGCCAACGCACACAGGAGACGCTGAAAAGTAAAGCAGATCCCGGCCGCTCGGCAGCCTGATGATGCCGTCAGCAGAAGTATAAATATAAGCGCACACACACTCTCAAAGAGAAGCAGGAGGCGTGGATGGGACCTGGGCAGGAAGCAGGATGGGGCTGCAAGGAGCTCAGCACCAGACTGGCTTAGGCGTGCTCCTGGCTCTGCCTCTGCGTGCCTAGTGCCCCTGAATAGACTAGAGAGTGGCCCGAAACTTCTTTTGTTATTAGAACTCTTTAAGGAAGTTCTGTTAACAATCCCACTTCACAGATGACAGGCCTTCCTCCCAAGACCACACCTGCCCAGTGATTCTGCTTGTTTCTCCTGGATTGCTGAGACCATATACATGACCAAAACAACGGAAGCGTCATGGATTCACCATGGTGGAGAAGGTGTGGGAGAGCCTGTCAGGGCAGCTGGAGTGTGTTGAGACTATTCACATCATCATAGACCAGGGAGCAGGAGGAGACAGGAACCAGGCGTCAGGTGTACCCTTTAAAAGCCTGTTCAATGTCTCATGTCCCCCAACCAGGCCTCTATCTACTAAGGATTCCATGGGTTCCCAAAGTAATCAGACAGGCTAGGAAAGCCAATGGTCAAAGTATGACTCTGAGGGAGACAGTTCACATCCAAACCAAAACATGATTGGTTACATTTTTCTAATAAGAGTACACACACACACACACACACACACACACCTTATAATACACAATACACATGAATATTTTAACAGTGAGAATCTGTGCTGAGTGGTTGGGTTTTTTGTTGTTGTTTTTTCCAGTTTCTCAATTTGTTTTTTTCCTGGATTTTACAAGTTTCCAGGTTGAACATATGCTGCTTTTATAATTAAGCAAAAGCCAATAAATATTACATGTGTACTAATTACCTCCCCAATTCCCCAAGTTATTTTGTTCACATTTCTTTAAATACGTTTAACCAAAAACCTCAAACCCTTAGAACTGATGAGAGCAATTTTTAAATGCAGACTAAGGGTCTGCAATATGGCTCACGAGATAAAGGTGCTTGCTGTCAAACCTGACAATCTGAGTTCACTCCCTGGGTCCAGCATGGTAGAAGGGAACAGAATCTGTAGATTGTGCTCTGATCACCATGTATAACACTACAGCATAGGTACACACACACACACACACACACACACACACACACACACTCACACACACACACACACTCACACACACACACACACTCACACACACACACACTCACACACACACACACACACTCACACACACACACACACTCACACACACACACTCACACACACACACACTCACACACACACACACTCACACACACACACTCACACACACACACTCACACACACACACTCACACACACACACACACACTCACACACACACACACTCACACACACTCTCACACACACACACACTCTCACACACACACACACTCTCACACACACACACACACACTCACACACACACACACACACACACTCACACACACACACACACGTGCGCACAGATAAATGTTATTTTACAATTAAAGGCAGACTAAAATCTTGAGACCTACATGCATGGAACCTGTTCTCAGTCTTGTCACCCTTTGATGCTAACCGCAGCAGCAACACACTTCCCCAGTTCCCTTACAGACTCCATCCAGAAGGTTCTAGAGCAACTGGTTCCACAGGAAAGGCCCCAGAAGTTGGCACCAGGCACACCGGTGGGGACCGGGCTCTTCTTTCTTTTAAATCAGGCTCCAGAGTCCGAGGTCCCTGCTGAGACAGAGAGAGATGCTGAGTCCCAGGATGTCCTGTTTCCACCTCCCTCCTGGAAGACATCTATCAGCCCAACCATGATGCCACCACCTGCTGAGCAGGTAGGAAGGCACAGACAGGGCAGAGATCCCCACCGTGAGGACAGATGGGGATCCTGCTCCAGTCACTTCCCCAACACTTGCTTTGCCTCTCACCAGCTGGACCCTTCCTGTCCCCAAACCTCTGCTCTACTGTAGCGTCCCCATCTGAGTCGTCTTCCCCACTTCACAGTAGAACACAACTGTAACTTCTTCTTCTTCTTTTTTAAGATTTATTTATTTTATGTATGTGAGTACAATTTCACTCTCTTCAGACACTCCAGAAGAGGGCGTCAGATCTCATTACAGATGGTTGTGAGCCACCATGTGGTTGCTGGGAATTGAACTCAGGACCTCTGGAAGAGCAGTTGGGGCTCTTAGCCACTAAGTCATCTCTCCAGCCCACAACTGTAACTTCTGCCAAGGTGTGCCTGGGTGCTGTCTTGCATAATCAATACCTCCACCAGGTAAGTTGATCTCTCCTTTATAGATGAGGCTATTGATTCCCAGAGGGGATATAGAACCAGTCTGAGGCTCAATGAACCAGAAAATGACATAGAGAGATGGGAACCAATCAGGGGTGCTTATATCCAAATGTGGCCAGATGGTTTGGAACCTCGTGCTATCATTCCCTCAGCTGTGAGTCAGTGCTCCTGACCTTCTGATGGGCTAGTCTCCTGCTCTTTATAGCACACAGCTTCAAAGTCTCAACTTCGTCTCTGCCTGCTACTTCAGTCTGCTGCGTCTGTGCGGGCCCCACGCGATCAGCCATTCCTTCCTTCTCAAGTGCATGTCTTACCATGTTTCCCCTAATTGCCTTTGCGCTGGTTAGATTGGACTGAAGTCTACAGATACAAATCAATCCCTTCTGCCACAGGACCTTTGTACATGCCATTTTCTCTACCTGCCTTACTTAATTTCCTTTCTGTGCAATTAACCACACTTCAGATGCCAGCCCCAAATGTCATCCTTAGGGAAACCTTTCCTAGTTTCTCAGATTCATTCTAACACCTCTGTTGGCAACCTCACAACACCAAATCCCCATCCTTCATAGTGCCTGTCAGATTTCATTAGACATAGGCTTACATGCTCATGTGTTTCATAGTTTGCTAACTGGCCTGTAAGCCCAGGAGGTGGAAGACTGATTTATCTCACTCTATCACATTCTTGGCTCCTCGCTCAGTACTAGGAAGAGTTGGAGGAAGTGAAAACGTATTGCTTTCTTCCTTCTGTTCCTTCAGCAACCCTTAGGACTGGTCCCCAGAGGCCTGAGTCTACCTCTGTGTTCCTTGGAGTCTCTTTCTCACTAGCTCTCTTTGTGCTCTTAAACAGACTGTTAGGGCTCCTCCCTGGAGTACCACCTCATGTAAGTATCCAAGAACAGTAAACAGTGGGTGGTCAAGGAGAAGATGGCGCCTTCAAAAAACTGACTGAACTCCCTCCTAGACTCTTGCCAAAGTCCAGGTGGGGTTGCTCAGAGCCCCTGGGTATTCTAGGACCATGAGGAGGCTCTGAGCTGGAAATCAAGGCCATCAGTTCTTGATGCAGGTCTAGGCCAGAGATCAAAACCACTGTGGTTAGTGAATTCCTTCCTAAATGACTCCTTTGACCATGTGGCAAATGGCTTTGTGTTTGAAGATGATGCAGGGGACAAAACAGTGGCGTGGGGACTGGGGCAAGGGACTGGGAACATCTCACTCTTTCCTGTACTCTCTGGCTGAGATGTTTCTGATAAAAATGGTTTCTGAGTTAAACCAGGTCTAGTCCAGGCTGGAGTAAGACCCTATCACCTTTGCCTTTGCAGAGATATCTGACATCCACTTTTGGCTGAGGAATCTTGGGAACCCTGGAGCATAGAAAGGTGAGAGTCTTGAGGACAACTGTGGACTGTATTTTGCTTCAACAATAATAGTACTTGGGTCACCTGTGGTGACCCTTCTAAAGTAGGATTACCTACAAAAACAGATCAGCCATGCTTCAAGGTTCAAAGAAGGTTTTCCTTCTGGTGTTGTTGGTTTTTTGGAGATAAGGTCTCCCCTGTGTATTCCAGGCTGGCTTCAAACTCACAGTGAGAGGAATTGGAGAGTGGGGGTTACTATCCAGTCTGCGGCAAGGACTAACACTTGTGCACTACTCACTGCGTCCTAGGTGCTGTTCCAGGCATTTTGGTAGGTGCTGTACATACAGGGAGGGATACAGACAGGGAGACAGGTAGGCAAGTCAAATTACCGGGACAAGGTCACAAAGCCAGCATGTGTATCTGCTTATGTCCTGGCCGTGCAGCAGGGCCTGCTCTCTGCTTCCTGGTGCTGAATGGTTGTGGTAGGCACCATGCTTGAAAACCACTGAGCCCACAGGTCTCCTGTGCTGGTATCTCACTTGTGGCTGCTCCCAGAAAGTTTTCTCTTTCCTATCTGGAGGGTTGCTCTAAATCTACCAGTGTGACCGAGGTCACATGATATCAGACACTCACCAGGAACTAGAACAGATAAGGGGAGGACACAGGGCTTTGATGGGAATACTGGTGTTCCCACTGAGGTTAGAGGTCCTTGTGCTCACATGTTAGAGGTTAGAGGGAGCACAGATAGTCCCTGGAGTCTAAAGATGGCCTTGTCTACCCTCAAAGCCTATGATTCTCCTGGCCTAAAGACTCGTCCTCCTTAATGGACACAGGAACCAATGTTAAACCAGTGCCATCTGGTCAGATGTCCACAGTCCCTGCAAACCCATGAGGGATGTCCATGCCCACAAAGGATGTGCACACCCACAGAGGTTATGCATGCCCACGAGGGATGCCCAGGCCCATGTATCTCGTGCGTGCCATCTCACAAACGAAGAAACTGAGGCTCAGAGGAGCAAAGCTACTGGTCAGGGACACAAGCCAAGAAATGACTAAGGCAGGAGCCAAACCCAGCCACACAGTCCACATTCCAAAGCTGAGACTGTGCGATGGCGACGGAGGAACTCTTGTCACTAAAGATGAGCAAACATGACCGTCCTTTGCAGTGCAGTGCTCCGCTGAGACTTGTTCCACACAATTTCACATTTATGGGTCTCACCTCCGATGACAGAGCACATGCTACGTCCTCAGGCATGGGCGCAGGGCTCGGCTCTCACCCGTTTGGTGGCTCATAAATGTATTCACTTGTTCTCTGATTCACCACCCCCCTTTCTGTTTACTGAGTTATTTAAGTTCATTCTGCAGTTCCCACCCAGATGACATCCCTTCTCCTGGGGTTCTTGCTTCTGCTCAGGAGATCTGCAAGTAATACAAATTAAAAGCTTGTCACAGATAAACCTCTCCCAGCGGACATGAGTCTACACAGAGGCGGAGTCAGAGCAGGGAACCAGGACCACTTCTCCCATGAAGCCTGAGAACTTGGAATCCAGGAGCTTCAGACAGTGGGTGGAGCAGGTATGTGGCTTCCTCCTCGGAGGAATGGAGGAATCAAGAAGGAACAGAAAGGGTTGGAGAGATAGCTCAGTGGTTACGAGCACTGGCTGCTCTTCCAGAGGTCCTGCGTTCAAATCCCAGCAACCACATGGTGGCTCACAACCATCTGTAATGGGATCTGATGCCCTCTTCTGGTGTGTCTGAAGAGAGCAATGGTGTACTCATATACTTAAAATAAATAAATCTTCTTTTTAAAAAAAGGAACAGAAAAATGCTTTCACTAACCATAGAGCATGGAGAGATGCCGTGAACCCTCCCTTGCCCCTGGATGACAGCCAAGGGCCCCCCGTGGAGTCTGCTTGATCTCTTAAGCAGAGCTTACTGGGAGACCTGTAGAGGCTTGGAAAAGGCAGAAGCTGGGGAATGTTATGTCTGAATTCAAGTCTATATAAAAATCTGGTGCTGTCATGTGTACCTGTAATCCCAGCACTCGGGAGGTTGAGGTACGATAATGAAGAGAGGCCAGCCTGGGCTACAGAGTAAGATACAGTCTCAATCATTCAGTCAAACATTCAGATAAGACGTCTTAAAAAGCAATGCTATCTCACAGATGGGATGTGCATTTGTACACAACCCAGTGTCTGTGGGACATCTCTCTGACCCACCAAGCCTTCCTGCCTACCCAGATGTTGGATGTCGCAGAGACCCAGCCAGAGGCAGGGAGAGCGAGAGGGAGCCCAGGAACAGAAGGGTGAGGGGAAGGAGGAGGAGATGTTTGCCAAATGATTAAAAAATTAAGGGATTTTTATGCAGAGAAAAATATTTAGCTTGGCATTGTCTTCTCAACCAAACGTTGGCTTCCAAGAGAAAACACTGGTGTTGGCAGCGATTGCATGCTGAACGGAAACAATTGTCGCCTTCCCAGCAGCAAATGCCTTTGTTTGGACTGGTACTGCCAGGGCCAAAAAAAAAAAAAAACCGAAAAAGAAAAAGAAAGAAAGGAAAGAAAAAAGAAAAAAAGAAAACAGAACTGCATCTTCAGAAGCTGTCCCCAATTTCTAAGAGGCCTCAGGAAGTAGGACTCTCCTCAAGTCCATTGTCCCCCAAGTACCTGCTAGTCTCACAAGTGATTCTGAACAGAATGGCCGTGACCCTCTCACAGGGTCTGGGCATGGAAGGCAGAGGCAGGGGAGAAGCAGGGGGAGGAAGAGAGAGGGAGGGGGAGGAACTGAGTGGTGCGAGGTCTACCCACAGCTGCGGGGTAAGTAGAGGGTGGTGGCAGAGCTGAGTGGAGTCCTGCAACAATGAAGGGTGGTGGGGTGACTTCCTTGCTCCTACATCCACACCTGGCTGAGCCCCAGGAACACATACCTACAAAGGCCTGTGACAGTCACAGCAAGGCTCGGCCATGGCTTCGCCGGCTCTGTCTAGCCACATGCTCTTTTAAACTAGAATCCTCTCAAACCCCCGCCCCCTTTTTTTGTTAAGGAGGAGGAAACTGAGGCTCCAGTAAAGGACAGGGCACAGTCCCAACTATAGTCCAAAGCATGATAGGTTAGAGATAGGAGGGCACAGGCTCACCTCGGCAAACAAACCTGTAGGTTGGGAACCCTGGGCTAGAGATGAGGGATTGACATTGTTGGGCTTCTTTAAACATTTTTATGACATATTTATTTATTTATTTATTTATTTATGTATTTATTTATTTATTTATTGTGTGTGTGTGTGTGTGACAACACACATGTGAAGGTCAACTTTGTAAGAGTCAGCTCTCTTTCTACCACATGGGTAGGTGGTATCAGGAGGAAGTGAAGTCATCACCCCTGGTGTGACAGTATTAAGAAGAGGGATCTCTAAGAGGTCAGTAAGTGGGTGGGGTTCATGTGAGCTTGCTATTACTGCCCAGGCTAAGACCTCACTTGTTCTCTCAGATGCGTGCCTTCGCCCTCTGCCTTCCTCCTTGGCCCGGTGGAGCAAGAAGCCCTTCGGCTTAGGAGGGCTCGGTGGTGCCGAGCCTTAGGAAATGAGTTTGATCCGTGGGGCCCGTGCTCCCAACATACACTGTGACTCCTGGCTCACTCAGAGTTAAAGCCACAGCCCTTATGAACTTTGTCTGATGTATCTTCCTCCTCTTTGGTCCTGAGTCTCCTCTGCCTGACTCTTCTTGCTGCCACACACCTTGGCACGGGTGTTCCCGCTGCGCATGCGCTTTTTCTTGAGGCTCTCATCCGCTCCTTCCCAGGTTATCCCCTCAAGGATTCGAGCCCCTGTTTAAATTTGCTTCAAGCCTATACTTTCCCTCCAACACCTCCCCCCCCCCCGCTTTTCTTGCACAACACTTTACAGGCCACCCTGGGATTTTTCAGGCTGATCTTGCTTTTTGTCTGTCTCCCTACTCTGTCTCTTCCCACTGAGACTGATGTTGCGGTTCCCTTTGCCCGATGCTGGGCCACTGTCAGGCGGTCGTTAGCCGGTACCCTTGATGGAGTGGAGATCTAGGGAACTCTGGATACAGGCAGGGAAGGTAGGAGGGGCAGTGACATGATTTCTGAGTCTCAAGTGTTAATTTCCTGTGCAAAGAAAGTTGTTTCGAGGGGACTAGGAGGGACTGAGACTCCACATGCGGAGACCAGAGCAGATGATGAACAGCCAACCGGCTCCCATTGTGGCTAAGCTTCCCACAGCGCTCGTTCCCTGGCAACAAGGTTAAGGAGGAGGTGGTGGTGGTTCCTTTGCTCGGAGACCCTCAACTTACGCCAGTACTTTGTTGTTTGTTTTTGTTTTGAGACAGGGTTGCATGTAGCTTAAAATGACCTTGAACTCACTTCTGATCCTCCGTTTACACCCCAAGTGACTGAATGACAGGCATGTGCCACCATGCCTGGGTCATATAGTCTTGGGATGGAAGCTGGGGCCTGTGACTTCAGAGCGCCTTGTCAACTGAGCTGCATCCCAGCCCTGACTGGGCTCAGAGGGAGTCTGCTGACAGTAGTGTAAAGAGGTTGGTGACTGTTGGAAGGGAGCAGGGTGGGGCCCAGGACACCCGATGACAGAGTCAGGCTAGAGAAGGCCTCCCAAGAGGCCTCTAAGGGGGGGGGGGGCGGGATCCCAAAGGATTTTTTTTTTATACCTCCTACCACAGAATTGGATTAGTCAAAAACTTACTCGGGGCATTCAGTCTTGAGTCAAAACCCTCTTTTTAAAAAAAAAATATTTATTTTTGTTTTTATTTAATAACAAATAATCAGGATCCAGGGCTCTGCCCTGCCCAGTTAGAGTATGACCAGCTCTGTTGTTCCACTGGGGCTTCCTCTAATCCTACCTTGGCCCTCCACACCGTCCCCATCATCCTAAGTGGAACTTGCTTGATTTTCTTCCTCCCTCCTCCCTCCTCCTTCCTCCGTCCTCCCTCCTTCCTCTTCCTTCCTCCCTCCCCCTCCCTCTCCCTCTCCCCCTCTCTCTCTTGTCCTTCCCCTTCTCTTCCTTTTCTCTCCCATCCTCCCTTTCCTCCCCCCCTTCCTGACTATGAGCACACACACACATCTCTAAGTTTTCCTTGTTTGGGTTGTAGTCTTTGGAGTCTTCCTTTTCCGCTCTGTCCCATTTCTGGGATTTATGAAGGTTATTGTGTGTGGTCTCCTTGCCTCCATTTGTCATTGCTCTGTGTGGTTCTGTTGTGGGGGCTCTGTCACAATTCACCCAGCCATTCCTCCAGCATTGGACGTCTGGGCTCGTTGCGGATGCCGGCATTTTCTGTTTAAGAACAGACTTTGTGAAGAGCAGATGTGTTTACCTTGACTGTGAGGAGCTCAGCTGTGAGGAGCGTGTGTCCCCTGGGCAGGGGTGACAGGGTGTCTATGCATCCATGTTTGGGGATGCTGCTAGGCCACAGGGCATTTGGGTTGCTTGGTTTTACTAGACAGCTGAGAGGTGTGCTTTAGGGGACTGCTTCTATCTGGACACCCCCCCCCCGCCTCCTCCGCAAGGGTATCATTGCGTTTCTGTATTGTTACCAGTCGAATGGACGAAAAATGGAACCAAAATGTAACCTTCCCCCAATGTCTTCACAGCTTTTTGCACCTTCACATTTTAGATTCATTTTCCTAACATCTCCACAGTGACTACCTGGCGTGGCCTATGATGCTTGACCAGGAACCAGCCCAGGCCCTACATCTCCCCCTGCCCCCAAAGAGCCCTGAAAAGGCTCTTTCTATCCCCCTCCCCATATTCCCTGGCCACCACCACACTTTCCTAAGCCCGAACAAATGTTGCCATGACAACCAGCCAAAGCCTAAGCCAATGGGGGATGTACCTGGCCCCTGGGCTTTCTAAAGGGCATCCTGGGGTGCAGCTGCAGCCTTGCTCTGTTTGCTTTGGTGGTGATGTTTCTCTGTTTGGTTAGCCCGGCTTTCCTCTGACCCGGCTAGCCCCTTCCTCACCTGACCCCTGGCTCCTTAGTGGTCCCTGGGGCAGGCGGAAAGGAGCCCTTACATCTCAGTCAGGTGTAAGCTCACTATCCGAGATGCTTACTGCCTGAGCCTTAGCCAGCGACTCCATGTTGCTTGTTGGAGCCCCTCCAAATGCTTAGAGGAGACCAGCAGGAGCTATCTCCAGGCTCCCTGCCCTCCTTAGCCCCATGTGCCCGAGAGACACCGGTCCAGACCCCCACCCCCCCCTTGAATGCAAGCCCTTCATTTTGAAACCCTGCAGGACAAGGTTTCAGCCCCTCAACCTCCCGCTTCTCTTCAGTCCTCAACCCAGCACCTTTAGCACACACACAGTCCCGCTCAGCTGGTCAGAGTGCAAAAGACCTCCATCACTGTCTGCAGAGGTGGCTGGTGCCAGCCCTCAGGCACAGGCGGATCCTCTGGGTTGGCACTGAAGGCTCATTAGTCAAGCTGTAGCTGACACTTCCAAGTTCATTTCCTACTTCCACCTTTGGCTTCCTTCCCTGTCCCCACCTCCCTGTCAAGTCAAGGATGCTTCCTGCAACTTCTCTTGATTAAGAGGAAATAAAAACACTTGAACTTGGGGTTTCAAGTTCACACTCAGGGCTCTGTGCTTTGTCTTGGCATCCGCTTTCCGACCTAATTGGTCTGCAGAAACCTGCCACTGAAGGCCAGGCACACTGGGTTCAAGCATGTTCTTAATAAATATTTGCTGGACAAAAGAGAAGAAGAAGAGTCTCGTTCCCTTCCCTGGCCATGTGTGTTCTGGGGAGTTTCTCCTGAGCTGTCCAGTGTGGCGTGCCCACACCGTGCATCCCTCTCAGACCAGCCATCGTTCCCTTCCCTGGCCATGCGTGTTCTGGGGAGTTTCTCCTGAGCTGTCCAGTGTGGCGTGCCCACACCGTGCATCCCTCTCAGACCAGCCATCGTTCCCTTCCCTGGCCATGCGTGTTCTGGGGAGTTTCTCCTGAGCTGTCCAGTGTGGCGTGCCCACGCTGTGCATCCCTCTCAGACAGCCACTGTCAGCTCCTTCAGTTCTAACCCTTGTTTGTATGAGAGCTCTCTGCCAAATCATCCTGAATCAGGGAGGCCTACAGAACCCCAGTTAGGCCCAGTCCACACTCCGGGAGCGTGGCTTCCATTTCAGGGTAGACTGTATAAGCTTTGCAATGTGACTGGAGCCTTACACCGCATGCTCCTCTCTGACACGCCTGCCTCCCCCTTCACCATTCTACCTTGAAACCCAGCGTAATTGCTCAATCTAATTTAATAGACATGCCGAATGGCTGCCAGTGGAGTGAACTCCGTGAGGTCTCCCCAGAGGCGGGAGTGACGGGCATGTTTGGAGCCTCCTGTGTGCTGTGTGGGCCCTCAGCCTCTGCAGTCAGGAGGTGCTGAGGCAGAGGGGCTGCACCAGTGGCCCACACAGGGGTCAGAATGACCTCGAGGAAGCCTCAGCCCACTTTGGCCAGGGAGTAGGTGTAGAAAGGTCCCTGTGAGCTGTCTTTCTCTGGCATCTGCCAAGGATGAAACAGGTATCTTCTAAAAAGCCTCCTAGCTACAGAGTCAATAGAACTGATCATTTCTAGTGGTGTCTTGCAAGTCCTCTTCAGATCTAAGAAGACCCAAGGCCCAACCTCTCCTGTGCACCCTCCCTCCACAGTGGGCCTGGGATCCCCTCATGTCACTGTGATCCACCTCACCCTGCCAGTTCTTGGTCAGGTTCTGGTCTGGGGTTTCTGCCAGTTCCTGGAGGTCTCCCCCTGAACCCCCTCCCCAGGGCTTGGGGACAACTTGTGCCTGTTCCTCATGGCTCAGTCCAGAGTACACTGCTGCCCTCGGAGCAGCCCCAAAGCGCCTGCAACCAAACAGCTCACACAAATCCCACTTAACTGACGTCTTTGAGGTAGGAGAGGTGTCGCCTTGTGGTGCCAGAACAAGGCTGGTATGAAAAATGTGATCTTGAGAGTCCCATTTCAGAGGCTGGAGAGATGGCTCAGTGGGTAGGGAGGGACATTTACCACCATGCCTGATGATGTGAGTTCAATTCCCAGGTTCCACAAGATGGAGGGAGAACTGACTCCAGAGAGTCATACTCTGACCTCTCCACGTGTGCCACAGCACAGGTATATACACACACACACACACACACACACACACAGAGGTACACACACACACACAGGTACACACACACACGTGCGTGAGTGAATAAATATGTATGTGTATAGAGATATGTATATAGATAGATACAGATATAGATACAGGTACAGTACAGATACAGATACAGATACAGATCCTCACTTCATTGAGGTACCTTTCGCCCTGTCCATCCCTCTTTTCTACCCCATCCTCTCTCTGCTATTGATACTGACTCTGAAATACCAAATTCTTTCATTCCATTTTGCAAACAATTGGCTTTATTTCTTCCTGCGGCGTTCTAGCCTTCTCTAACCATACAGTGAGCTGGGAGGACTAAATGGGGATCACCTTTCCCCTCAAAGTCTTTAAGCTGCTCCCTGGACAAGGGAGCCCTTCTGGAGAGAGGAACTCCATGTCTGACTTTCCAAATGTGTTGCCTGGGCTGGGCTTGCCGTGGGGGAGGGGTCATCTGTAACTCCAGCTCCTGGGAAGACTGTGGCAGGAGAAAAGCAAGTTCTGGCCTCCTTAGGCTACAGAGTGAGTTCAAGGCCTACCTGAGAAAGTTAGTGTCTCAAGATAACAGGCAAAACCAGGGTGAGTTATGAAGCTCGCTGGTACGATGCTTCCCTCGCGTGTTAGAGGGCCTGGTTCAGTCTCTAGCTCTGCCAACAAACAAGTGAGTTGTCTTTTTGGAATGGACAGGGCCTTGCCTCTTCAGCACGCTTTGTCAGCTCTGCATTCTTCAGAATACCTGGGGGACATGGTAGGGACACGCTCCTGTTCCTCACAGGGGCTCTAAATCGGGCAGGAGCAGCTACAGGCACTCAAAGAGGAAGCAGCTTCACGGGGACACCAGCAAGGAGCCAGGACAGTTGGGGAAAAAATGTCCTGAAACCCAGCGCTGATCCCGGTAGACTCCAGGGAGGAGGCTGCCTCTCCTGGTGGGGAGTGATAAGTAAGCCAGAAGCAGCTGTTCCTGCGAGCAAATGTGGCTGAGCATTTCTTGGAAGGCAAAGTGTGTGTGTGTGTGTGTGTGTGTGTGTGTGTGTGTGTGTGTGTGTGTGTGTATGTGTGTGTGTGTGTAGGGGGCTGGGCTCAAGAAAAGAGTGGTCCGTTTTGCCAGGCTCTTGTTGGTGATGAGACCTTGAGTCAGGAGAGAGCAGGGAGAGGAGGAACAAAGGTTACACACAAGGGGAACAGCCAGGAGGGACTTAGGAGAAACCTCTGTGAAAGAAACCAGAGAGCAGCTTTTCATTTTCTTCATAGCTGCCATGGTAACAGGAGCTAGAGTGCCTTTAGTCCCATTTTACAGATGGCAAACTAGAGACTTTGTGAGTGACTCAGCAGATGCCATTTGATTTCTAGTTTAAGGTTTATTTTTATGTCTTTGTTTACTTTGATTAAATCTTTTGGCACCTTGGTTGGGCCACATCTCCTTAGAGAGTGAGGGTCCCCAGCCCCTCCCTCCTTACCCACACGGTGCAGACTGCTGCCCAGGCCGTCAAGAATCCCCCTCCGGCAGGGGACAGACCCCTCCAGGCCCCAGACAGCTCAGGCATGCTACAATGGCCAGCAGGGAACGTGTCTAATCTCCAAAGAAAAGCAAAAGAAAACGGATTACAGAGCAAAGATCCCTCTACAGCCAGAGATCTTCAGCTGCCTGCGGCCCCGGAGGAGGAGAAGCTATTGCAGAGGAAAGGCTTAGTGCTGGCAAGGACCCTAACGAGACTCCAATCTCCCGTCGTCCTTGTCCTCACCCTCTGGAATCCTTTCAAAGCCACCAGAAATGGAGGAGGCCAAGGATTATGCCCCTAAATGTTCAGAGACCTGAATGAGGGATTAGCTACTTAACAGCCATTGACTTCAATGATCTCCAGCTCAGGGATCTTCAAGATTTCGGAAGCTCCTGGTTTTCTCTGCTTGTATTATGTGTACACATGAGTGAACGCCACGGGGGTAGGGGCAGCAGATCTATGCAGATCTAGAGTCCACCTATGTAGCATCTGTGTCCACAAAGAAAAGCGGTAACTGTTTGCGTGTTCAAACACCAACCTGTGTGTCCAGGCCCCTGCACCATGTCAGCGTACTCTCTCGAGGTGTGGATTTGTCTTTTTCATGCCTACATTTGTGCACAGCTCTGTGCCGTTTGTTTACGTGTATGTACTTGTGCGTGCTTGTCCACACATGTGCACTGTGAGACCCCATGCCTCCTGTGTGTGCTTGACCTGCTAACCTATATGCATGTTGAGTCTCCACATAGTTGCCCATGCAGGGGCTGCACACCCTAGGAACACCGGGCTTCCACCTTTTAGTCCTTGAATGTGTCTCATGTTTTTCACACTCTGGGCTTCTGCATGCTGTTTGCCTCCGCTTCTGACATTCAAGTACACACACCCCCACTGTTATTTCTCAGAGTCCTGTTGATTTCCTGCAAAATGTCCTTTCCATTTGATGTTCTGTACTTATCTTTGTGTTAAATTGTCTTTCCCTCATCTCCTTAGCACTGAACTCATTGATTCAGGGACTTTGTCTTTCTCCTCTCTCCTGCCATTCTCCATGTCTTGTATTCTTGTGTGTATGAATTCAGCGTGTGCATGCGTGCGTACGTGCGTGTGTGCGTGCATGTGTGTGTGTGTGTGTGTGTGTGTGTGTGTGTGCAGGCACCTATTAGTGGGTAAATATGTCTTTCGGCATGCCTGCCTCCCTGTTTGCACAAGTCTATGTCCAGGCACCTGCACATGTATGTATATATGAACACATACATGCAGATTATAAATGGAAAGTTTTGTTCTGTTCAGTTCTGTTCCAGGTCTTGGATAGATACCAGGGAAGAAAAGTTGGCCTGGAAAAAGAACATTCAGTGATAGCAAAATGGACTAGCGCCCTACCTGGCCCTGCCTGTATTGCCAATGAGGAAGGGGTATGGAGCAGCTTGGGGCAGGCTGGGTTGAAAACCACATGGCCAAGAGAAACAACTGGGCAGGTGTGTGGTAAGAACTTGCAGGATCCTGTTCCTGTGTCAGGGACATTCCTTCATCAGACCCCATAGGGACCACCTCTGGGCTGTCTCTTGACCTGGGTTCTAAGATCTGTGTTAGTAAAGTGCTACTGTGGGTAGTGAGGACCCACATCTTTCCTACAGTTCAGAAAGCTAGCGATCTCCCACTGGACTCTGAGCTCCAAGAAGGCAGAGATCTGTCTCTGTTGCCACAGTATCTTCAGGATAGACAGAAGTCTGATGAATGTTCATTAAATAATAATAAATGAGTATGAATGAATGAATGAATGAATGCTCTTCCCGCGTCCAAAGGAAGAATGACTTCTTCTGGACTCTGACAGCCAAGAGCAGTGCCTCACACACATCCCCTCCCCAACCCAACCCTTGGATATCCCCCCATCCCTTGGAAACCTTTCACACTAGCAGAAGCTTCGAAAGCAAAACAAAACCCAACCAGGCAAGAGTATGGCTAATAAACAGATGTAGAAGGCTGTGAATGCCGAGCCTGGTCAGGCCAGCAAAGCCTAAATAAAGCCTGCTAATGAGACATTCTGGGAGCAAACAGATAACGGGGCTTAAAGAGCTGCTAATGGCCCGATTGAGAGCCCGCAAGCCTGCAGAGTCCTTTAGGCTAGGATGGCTGAGGAGGTTCCTGCTGGCAGGTGTCTGATACAGGGAAGGCGGGGATGGGGTTACGACTATGGGACACTTCAAGGTCACTTGCTCTGTCTATCCTGCAGCTTCCATTCCAGCAAAAGGCAGATTGGGAGCTCCCTTACCCACCCTCCTCTTGTGTTGCGAAGGCAAAATGGCACAGCCCTGGCAGATGAAGTGTGTTCCACTCATTTTGGTTTCCCCTCTTTCCATAGTTGGAGTCTGCTAAAGGATAGCTTGCCCTGTCCATCCCTGCATACCCTAGTTAATGATATTAGCTCCAATATACCACTGCACTGAATATATAATGTGTGTCAGACATCAGGATAGACACTTCATCTATTACCCCCTTTCCAACACAAGACAGACCCCGCCTTGTTCCCATTTTCCAGATGAAGAAATAGAGGCTTTGAGGGTTAAGTAACTTTAGCAAGTTAATGAATGAGGCTAGATTAGGGGATCTACCCCAAGCTCATTTTTCTAATTTACAGGCTTCCAGTAAAATGACTTGACACCTCAATCAATCATCAATCAATCAGTCAGTCAGTCAGTAGTTTTGAAATGCCTAAGCCCCAAGTCACGAGATCAGGACTTCTAGAATTTTGTCAGTAGCCCAACCCTTTCCTGCCAACAGAAGTCCGAACTGTGACATAGCGGGAGAGCTACTTGGATTGCGGAGTGGGAAAGTCTCCTACCTTTCTCCATCCTTCAGAGGTGGGCTCTGCCTTCCAGGGATTCTGAAATGGTAGAGGAGACTAGGTCCAGAAACAGGAAAGGGGGTGAAATCACCATCCATTTATTAACGCAGAAATCAGCTAAGTCCACCAAAATAAAGAGAAAAGGCTGCCTGGGAGAATCTTGCAATCCCACCCCCGTAGGACTCAGCCCTGAGCTGAGGTCCTGCACTGGGGACAGGAGACAGAAGCCCAACTCTGCATCCACTGCCCCTGGGCTTCCACAGCCTCGCTCCTAGGGAGCCCCTGGCCTGGATGGAGAGCCTTTGTTTGAAATCCTGATTTATGCAGCTTCTCCTGGCAAACTATGCATTAAGTTGCCAGGGAAGATTCAAAATTGTAAAATAATTGTGGTAGTGAAATTATTCACAAATCCATCCAGGCCCAGAATGTCAGGAAGGCGGTCAGATTTACGCTGAGCACACGGAGGCATAACTCAGGCTAACAGATAAGCCTGTTATGCCCTTGACAGAAGCAATTCCCCAGAGACCACTGGGGAACGCCAGGCCAATTATACACCCAGCCCAGGGAAGGGAAGGGAAAGGCCGCTTACCTCCTAGGGTGCCTTGAAGTGACAAGAGGGACAAGCTGGTCCGTCCAGGAGGGGCCTTGATGACTCCTGAGCATGCACAGAAGGCTAAGAGCTGGCAAGAGGGCTGTGTGGACAGATAGGGACAACTGAGAGGAGAGTGGGTCAGGTCCGGCTCTGAAGCCAGCCATCGGGTCAATGCGTCAAAATAAGGACCTTCTATGATGGGGCCATGGGGGAGGCTGCAGGGCTCTTCCAGTGCAGAAACAGAGCACAACCATTCATTTAGGCAGCTACATTCATTTAGACAAATCAGATGATGAGTGAGCCCTGTAGGCTCTGTTAAGATCAAGTTTTACCTAATATTTTCACCATCACAGTCACTGCCTCTACTATCACTGCCATCATCATCATCATCATCATCACCACCACCATCACCACCATCGTCATCACGATCATTGCCATCACCATTGTTTTACCAGTAGGGACCTTTACCTAGTAAGTGGGCATCTTTCTCCCACTTGAGAAGCAAGCAGGTGACAGCAAAAGGACCGTCTTGCAAAGGCTCTACCGAGATTTCCAGAACGTCTCCAGGGAACCCTCCAATGGGGCGATATGGCGGCTCTCAAGCTTTACCCTGCACACGAACCCCATGAGGATTCCAAAATTCCCATACTGCTGAGCTCTGGCCTCAGAGTTCCTGCTGTGCATGTCCAAGGTGGGGCCCGAGGACCAGTGTTCTGACCAGGTGCAGGTGGTATGGAGACTCGGGTCTGCTGGCCCCTGAGAACACAGGCAAGTGCCACGGAGCTTAGGAGGCAGCTATGGAGGCCGGGTGGGGCTCAACCGGCACAGTGCCTTCTTATAAAATGCATGAAGATCGGAACTCAATCCCTAGAACCCAGGAACAGCAGTAGATGCCTCTAATCCCTGTGCTGGGAAGGCAGACAGACAGATGCCTGGAGCTCTCCGGTCAGCCGGTTTATCCAAATCAGTAAACTCCAGGTTCAGTGAGAAACCCTGACTCAAATAAATAAATAAATAAATAAATAATAAGGTGGAGACTGATTGAGGAAGACACCAAGCATTGACTCCCCCCAACCTTCACAGGCATGCGTACATGTATGCACCCCCCCCATATACCCTACCAAACACAAAAGAGTAAGTAAAGGCTTGTTCTATAGCCAGATGACCTGTGTTCAAATCCTGAACTCCTATACTTCTTGGTTGTGTGACCCTAAACTAGTTACTTAACCATTCTGTGCCTCAGTTTCACTATCTGTAAAATGGGTACAATAACAGCAATGAAGTCATTACCAAGGTCAAATAAACAGGTACATACAACACTCTTGGAGAAGTGCCTGACATATGGCTAACACGAGATCACTGTGACTGAATATGGACTTCTATTGCAGAAGTCTCATCCAACTCCTGCAGCCCTGACCTTGTATCATGCCACCCATTCATCTTGGGTTTCTAACACTTGACATCTTATGATGCTGGCTCTAGGGACCCTGTGGCAAAGGGCCTCAGCCTGGACAGCTTGCCACAGCCTGCGGGGGAGGCAGGACCTCTGACTTGGTGTCAGGAATTGAGTTTCTACTCTGCTGTTCAACCAGGTGATACTGGGGAAGCCAGTTTCCCCCTGTGAGACTGAGTTTGCTTCCCTGGGAATAGCTAGGGCCTGCCCTCCCAGCAGAAGGCCAGGCCAGCAGTGTGTCCAGAGGCTCGCAATCTGCGAACACAGCCTGCTGCTGCACTTGCAGCGAGGGCACACCATGTCATGATCACAAGCTGTTTATGGACTGTTCTGAGCAGGGACAACGTGAATGAGACCCCCGGAAAACCGAGGCCATCAGGTATGGCCCAGAGCGCACATCTGAGGGGACCCCAGGACCACTCCATCTCCATTCTCTAGGACAGTGATTCCCAACCTTCCAAATGCTGCAACCCTTTAATACAGTTCCTCATGTTGAGGTAACCTGCCCCCAACCAGGAAATAATCTCACTGCTACGTCGTACTTCAGTAGCATACTGTAATTTAGCGACTGTTATGAGTCACAATGTAAACGCCTGTGTTTTCCAGTGATCTTTGTGCGGGTCCCTACCCACAGGTTGAGGACCGCTGCTCTCGTGGCAGAGTTGGCAAGCTTAGCAGAGGTCCTGGCACGCGGGGCTGGTTCTCACCTTTTAACTATCTGGCAATCTGGTAACTACAAGTGGGTCTGGGTGGGATCCTTGCTGCTGCTGCTGCTGCTGCTGCTGCTGCTGCTGCTGCTGCTGATGATGATGATGACGATGACTGTTCAGGAGCCATGCTCTGGGCAGGATGAAAAGAGGAGACGCACAAGGACCATCAGTGCAGACACTCAGAGGAGAGCCCTGAGCTCATGGGAAATCCCAGTGGAGATCACAGACTCTGTCCCTAGGGTCCTGAAAGTCTTCCATTCCTAGTCACATGTATTGCTGGCTCAATCCCACTCTCCTAAGGAGGCCCAGCGTGACCTCTAAGTCACCCAGACAAGTGAGGCCAGGACAGAGGCCTTCTGCTGTTGCCCTTCCAGGCAGGGAAATGATGTCTGGTGATCGTGATGCTGTGTCAGCTGCCTGCTGCTGATCCCCATACACTCCTGTCTATGACTGTTGTCCCTGTGATCCATCGCATGATCTGTCACAGCCCCACACAGTCAGGGACATAAGACAGAAAGTCACGATGCCCACCCTCTGCCAAGCTCCTAGGCCGGGCACTTGGCCTCCCACAGGCTGAGTCCCAGCTGGTGCAGGTCTTGAAGCATTCAGGGAGGATCTGTGGGGAGACAGTGATCTGTGATCTGCGAGGAACCTGCTGGAGATCAGAGGCAGCCTCTGACACTTACACAGCACTTGTGACTCCAGACATTGATTCTTATCACAGAACACGGGAACAAGCATGTCAGTGGTCATTAGAACGGAGTGCGCATGAACATCTTCAAGATGAAGAGCAGGGGGCGGGATCTGGGAGGAGCCTCAGTGGGTAACAGCACTCGTGGCACAAGCAGAGGAGCTTAAGTTTAAATCCCCAGCACCCACATCAAAGCTAGGCATGGTTGCACGGTGTACCTGTAACCCTACTGTTGGAGGCCAGAGGCACGCAGATCCTGGGAGCTTACTGCTCAGTCAGATTAGCCAAAATGGCAGGCTCCTGATTCGCTAAGACCCTATCTCAAGGGAATGAGTAGAGATTGGTAGATACCCAGTGTCCTCTTCTGGCTTCCCCATGTGTGCTTATGAGTGCACACTTGCACACAGACACACACATACAGACACACACAAAGACAGATACACACAGACACACAGAGACACATATGCACAAACAGACACACAGATACACACAGGCACACAAAGAGACACGGACACATACACATAAACATCACATACACAGAGACACAGACACACACACAAACAGACACACAGATGCACACAGAGAGACACATGATAGATACAGGCACATGACAGGCACATACAGAGACAGACAGACAGACAGACACACACACACACACACACATAAACATGACATACACACAGAGACACAGACACACACAGGCAGACACAGACAGAAAGACAGAAACACACACACACACACAGAGAGAGAGAGAGAGAGAGAGAGAGAGAGAGAGTTTCAAAACTCTACTTTGAACCTTGCTCTCCATAGGTGGCTTCTGCAGTGATAAATTTGTCTAGTACCTCCCTGTATCCTAAGGTTCAAATCCCCAAGCTCTGTCATTGCCACCATACAACCAAAGCTGCAGACCAGAGTCTTCATAGTTTAGATGCAGCCTCCCCCACACACACCAAAGTTCATGCACTGCAAACATAACTCCCACATCATATGCTAATAGTATTCAAAGGAGGGGCCTCCTGGGGGTTATTTAGGACAAAATAAAGTTATGAAGGGGATCTTCATGGCGGCATTAGTGGCCTGTCCTTCTCCCTCCCCCTTCTTCCTTTCTTCCTTCCCTCCTTTCTTCCTTTCTTGAGACAGGGTCTCATGTAGCCCAGACTTGGCTTGAACGTCTGATCTTCCTACCTTCACCTTCTAAGCCCTGGGATTACAGAGTAACCACTGTGCCTGGTTTATGCAGTGCTGGGGTTTGAACCCAGGGCCCTAGGCACCAACTGAGCCACATGCCCAGCTTGAGTAGGCTTCATACAAAGAGGAGAAGAAATCTGAGCAGGCTCATCCACTCTGCCTCCTCACCCTCACGGTCCCTACTCTGCCATGCTGCAGTGCAGGAAGGCCCTCGCCCGATACCCAGCAGATGCAGGAAGGCCCTCGCCCGATACCCAGCAGATGCAGGAAGACCCTCGCCCGATACTCAGCAGATGCAGGAAGGCCCTCGCCCGATGTCTAGCAGATGCTGACATTCTGGAACCAAGAACCAAAGCAACATCTATGGACTGTAAATGACCCAGGCTCTAGTATTTTGTTATAGCCACAGCCACAGACAGGATTCAAACTTCTCCTGCTTCTTGATCTCCATTCCACGCATCCAACTCACTATGCGGACTATGAAGTATTCAGGGCCAAAAATACACACAGGTCAGATCCCCACTTCAGAGGGGTCCCTTCTGAAGGAAGGACATCGATATCTATTTAGAAAAGTAGGCCCAGGGCTGGCGAGATGGCTCAGCGGGTAAGAGCACTGACAGTTCTTCTGAGGGTCCTGAGTTCAAATCCCAGCAACCACATGGTGGCTCACAACCACCCATAAAGAGTTCAGACCCACCTCCTCTGGTGCGTCTGAGGACAGCTACAGTGTACTCACATATAATAAATAAATAAATCTTAGAAAAGTAGGCCCATCTTGGGGGAGAGACGGAGATGTTGTAGGGGCGCCAAGGAGGAGAGGTGAATTCTGCTGGAGGGTGGGGGATGTTCACAGAGAAGGTGTGATTGGTTCCTGGTTAAACGAATGAAAAGAAAATAAAAAGAGGTGAAGTGTTGGTCATGGGTAGGAGGTAGGAGGGGGCATAGCTGGATTGGGCTGGCATGGAGCTCACGGCTCAGTGGGATATTTGCCAACTCTCTTGCTTTCCACTGACTTTACTGACAGCTGCTAATTGGCAGTTTTGCACCAAGTCCCCCGGGTATGGGGGCAAGAGGCACCATGCTGGGGCCCGCAGCCTCAGAGACTCCATTCAAGGAGCTTGCTCACTCGCCAGGCAGATGGTCCTCTTCACCCCAGCAATGGAGTCAGGTTGTAAAGGATTCTGAATGCCTCACAGGAGAACTAGGGCCTAGCCCCAGCATCCTAGCTGCTCAAACACTACCGTCAAATAGCCTCTGCTTGAGTGGGGGCCGCTGGCTGAAGTCAAGCTGTATCTCTGAAATCCTGTGTTCTCATCTCAAATATGCACATCTTTGATAGCCTTTGCAGCCTACTCCCTAATATTTCCACACTTGTTTGTTCACGAAGATAATAACAGTCTTTTCCTCAATCATCTGAATTCAATTGTTCAAAACAAATAATAAAGCAGGCACCTGGGACCTAAGGAGCATGTCTGGGCTTCTCTTCAGAAGCCCGGGGCAGGAGTGGGAACCCACATCACCATCCTCGGCCTAGGAGAAGCAGTTCAGGTCCAGAGTTCTGTAGGGTCCAGCTGCTCTCTGTCTCTCCCCACCCCCACCCCGCCCCGTCACTGGAGGGGTGGTGTCGAGGCCATGTAGAAGTGCACTCTGTCCCTTCCCACGCAGGGAACATGTCAGCAGCCCCACTCTGGCTCCTGTTCACCAAGAGGCTTTACATCGAGTGCCTTCCATTCTGAATTGGAAGCTTTAATATGTTTTCCAGGAAGCCCTTTTATGTGCCAATAAAACGGGAGCAATGATAGCAGGTGATGAAAAGCAGTCAGCACCTTGGAGACAGCGTGTGTTTAGGAGGAGTAGGTACATCCCCCATGTCCCCCGTGTCCCCCCCCCAAGAGTGACAAGATCGGAGCCTTTCTTGTTCATCTCAAATACGACAGAGATGAGTTCTTATTAAAGGTATGTACAGCCTTTCACAATTGCTGTGTGTGAACATGTGGTGTGTGTGTGTGTGTGTGTGTGTGTGTGTGTGTGTGTGTGTGTGTGTGTGCAGGAGAGGTAGGGGTTTTCTTTTCTTCTCTGTGGACGAGGAGGTGGACACGAGCCAGGGCAGGAAGCCATGGCCACTGGGACAATTAACCCAGCATTTAATTGCCTTCTCTATAGACACCAAAACCCTGCTTTTTCTAGAGTTGGCACCAGCCACAGTCCAAGTGAGCTGAGAGGTGTCCCCTCCCCCACTTTATGCGCACAGCGGGAATCTCTCATGTCCTTAAGGAGGTGGGCTGTGGTCCTTTCAATGTTCCCAGGACAGCCTTAGTGGATGAGAGCCCTCTCTTTCTGAGGTGGGGATGCGAGTTACTAAGGTGGAAACTGGGGGTCAGCTGGGGAAGCTATACAGTCATTATACGTTGTTGTCTGAGTCTAGACATAGCTGGAAAGTACAGAGGCAAACAAATGGAGGTCAAAAAAGCCAGTGCCCTCCACTGAGGGCCCAGCTCTGGTGGATTGGTGGGGTGCTAAGTGACAGACAGGGTGGACCTGAAGTCTGTGAAGTGAGTGGGGCTCATTTTTCTCCTTCAGTGACAATGCAGACCCAGGCGAAGGCTCGGATAGATAGCAGCTGGAGAGTTCTGGGCTCTCTCTCCTCAACTTTGCCACTCGTATATGACCTCTACTCAGTGGCTCTCAACTGAGGGGTGACTTTGCTCTCTCCACCCTGGAGACATTAAGCAAGCTCTGGAAACCTTTTTGGCTGTCATGACTTCGGCTTGTCAAGGGGTCTATCATGGCAGGCACTGAATGACCAAGGCCAAAGCTGCTGTAAGGACATTTGACTAGGCAGGGAGTGGTCCTACGATAGTCTTATCAACCCACAGTGTCAATGCTGAGAAGTCTAGTCACCCTGCACTAAAGGGATCCATGAAGCTTTCTGTGCCTCAGTTTCCTTGTATAGAAGAAAGAGGTGACTAACGGTATCTTCTCTATCAAGCTGCTGTGAAGTTTAAATGACCCAATATATGCTTTTAGAGCAGTGCCCGACACAGAGAAACCATGACAGCGAGTTACTTTTAATTCGGTGGTTATCATCCAAGTCAACAGAGGAAATGAGGGCTGAGGAAAGTTAACAGGCCACTGGGAGAAGGAGGACCGTCCCCAACACAGGCTGGTTGGGGTTGAGAATTTAGGACTGTGCCGACGAGATGAAGAGGAAGGGGGCTCAGAGCAGTAGGGCCTCGAAGAGTCTCCACCAGCTCTGGAGGCATCTGAGGGCTTCCTGCATGCGGGGCAGACAGCAGGGGTGCAGGCGATCGGAGGAACCGCCCCCTCCATGCACTGCTACAGTGGCTCCTACTTACGGCCCTTCTTCATCTACCCCAGGGAGCTTCTCTAATGTCATGCGGCAGCTATGAGGTACCCTAGACAATGGCCATCCCCCAAGCTGGGCAGAGAATGGGGACTGGAAACATCCTGGGATCTGCATCCCAAGGGGCACAGCATTTTGCATTGGATGATGGAGTCTTTTCCAATCTTAAAAATAGATGAGGGTCTTCCTTCTGCAGGAAAATGAATGAAGCTGGGGAAGGATTGATCATATTAAGTGAATTAAGCCTATCTCAGAAAGAAAACTATATTAGGAGCCCTTTCACATGGGGCTGCTAGATTTCACACAGACACATGAAGGTCATGTGTATATGAAAGTAGACATGTAACTTTCTAGGGAGACAGGATACCGATCAGAACAGAGGAAGCAGGAAGGGAAGGGTAGAAGTGGGTGGGGCATACTCAACATGCAATCATATTTGTCTGAAGGTATCTTCACGTAATACCATATCACACACAAGGTACACATACAAGGGAAGCACTTTAAGTTGTATTTGGCCCTGCAATTGTTTAATCATGACCCCCAAGACAGATCCATCTGGACCCACAGAATGTGGCTGTATTTGGAATTAGAGGTTTTGTGGAGGGACTTTAAGGTCATAACTGGAGATGGAGAACCATCCTGGAGTAGGATCATCCCTAAACCCAGCGATAGTATTGCTTAGAAGAGACAGAAATAAGGAAGCAAAAATAGAGAAGGCAAGGCAATAAAATAATAACAATAATAATGAAGACGATGATAATAATTTTATTATTTTAAAAAGCTGAGTCTGTAGCTGTAGCCTCCCCAGTAGCAAGGCCCTGGAGCCTGGGGATGGTCTGCAGCCTCAGTGGCTGGAGAGCATGGAACGGTACCTTCCTCAGACACTCCATAGCGTGGACACCTTGGCTTTCATACAGACTGGAAAAAAATGAATTTTGGTTGTGGTCATTTGTATAACAGACCACCCCACCAAAAAAAAAAAAGCAATTCATATTGAGTATTTCTAGTCTGAAAGTTCCAAGTCTGATATAGTCCAGTAAACCCTGCAAGAATATTCTGTGGACCCTGTGAACATTTTCTAGAAGCTAAACAACAAGATCAAAATCTGAACTCTTTTGGTTCTAAACCTTTCTGATACAGACACAAGACAGAAAACCATCAAGGCGAAAATGTCGCATTGTGAGCCACAGCACAGGCTGAGCGCTGGCCCTGGCCCAGGCTGCTCTTCAGCTAAGGGCCAAAGCTTTCAACATCTTGACCTCAGATAATACCCTGGAGCAGGGACCTTTCTTTCTTGCATCCAGAGCACTCCACACTCAGCAAGATCAAAGTCTTTGTACCAGTTGACAAGGGCACTGGATAGGGGCTAGTTAGGCTGAGGCAGCGTAAACAAACCACTGATAGGGAAGTACAGAAAGGGGAAAACCACCGGAGAAAGGGAAGATTGTCCAAGTTATTTAGTGGTAAGGAATTGAAAAGAAAGTGGTTATCCATTGAAGGGGCTGGGGTGTGGAAAAACTGGTCTCGATGTGTCGATGTCAAACAACCGTCTTCAGGGCGGGCACAAGGCTGGTTCTGGTTCGCAGCAACAGAGAAGAGAGGCAGGGGCCAGGCGAGTGGGAGTGCCCAGGCTGGGGAGAGAACAGTTCAATATGGAAAGTGTTTTCCGCGCAGCCAGGGGTGCCCATTTCCAGCCCTTTTCAATTTGCACACTTTCCCTCCAATGACTCCTCGAGGGTAATTACGGTTCTTTTCACAAATGAAGTATGGAAGATGGGAGAGAGGCGAGGGCTGTCGATAGCCAGTTCTGCAGGAATGCACGGGTCTGTCTCCAGGAGACACAGAAAAGCATCGATTTCTCTTCCTGGGGAGCGGGGGCAGAGCATGAATGGAGGGTGCTTTGGGCAGAGAGGCTGGGGTAGGGGGGGGAACATCACCTCCACATCCACAGGGGCTCTCGGTCCAACAACTGATAGTACCAAGCCCCAGAAATGAACCAAATAGAAGACGTGGGGCCCTCCCACCCCCTGCAAGTGCTTGAAAACCCATGGGAGTGGTTTTTGTTGTTGTTTTTGGGTTTTTTTTTGGGGGGGGGTGGGCGTTTCTCTCCCTTGGATAAATGATAACCAGGGCCCCAGGGGCAGACAATGAGAGGTTCCAGTGCTTCGGGAGCCTGTATTTCTATCATAGACTCATGGCAGCCCCTTGCAGTTGTGCACGGTAAACAGACACAGGGGACTGCCGCTAGGGATCTGGGCTCAAACAGACATCCACAGGCTGGATCAAGACGCTGAAGTTTGCAAGATGAAACATCCTAAGTATAGTCGTACAACTTTGCTATTGAGTTCCAAACCCAACTGCTGGCTTTCAACGGCCCGTGTCGTGTCCCACAGCTCCGGGCTGCGTCCTGACAGAGAGCTCAGTGTCTGTGTCCGTCTGCCCTCTGCCACCTGGGTACCCAAGTCCAAGCTTTCTCTTCAGCTCTGCGCTCTCCTCAGGTTTCTGCAGTGCGGCCTCATCAAAGCCCCACAGGGGCCTGAAGAGGTCGATGCTATTTTCCCTTATTTGCTGTTGAGGAAATTAGCGCTGAGAGTTGTGAAGCTGTGTTCAGGGGCCACAGACTCAGGCTCTGACAGACAGATGAGCTGGCTGCAAACCTCGCCCTCCTCGCAGCCTCTGCTCTGAGCTGTCAGACACTATGGAGAACTGACGGGTTTAGCACAGTGACTAAGGAAGACGGCCAGCCGTCCATTCTGCCTTTCTCAGGTATGGGGGGGGTGGTGAAGCTCCAGAATGGCATGCAGAATTGAGGGCAAGAGGAGAAAAGGGACCAGCACGCACCATGCCCCCTTTGGATCCCTGCCACTGGGCTCAGTCGTTAACATGAAGAACCCATTCCAGTCCATAGAAACTGTCCTATCCCAGCCGCCACTTTGCCCCCTGCTCCTTAGAGATGTAATCACCTTCACAAGTGACCCTGTTCTTGCCAACACCTTCAACTTCTTTGTCTCCCCCCCAACACACACACACCTTATTCAGCTAAATGCCAAGTCGGGTTTAATCTAACTGATCCCCTCTTTATTTATTTTCCTGCTGAGGTATTGGCTTTCTAAGGGGAGCAGGATTAGAGGATGATAGACTGTCCACAGTTCAGTCTCCGCCCTGGGTCAGACCTCAGCTCTGTTGGCGTGACCTTCCATGACTTTTGACCTTTCATGACCTTCCCTGTGCCAACTCCTGTCTGCAGCTTTTCCAGCCCCACCCTCACTGCCTGTTCCGTTCTCATTCTTCTGCACTGCCCTCATCCCTGCCACACTGCTCACCCTCAGAATCTGATGCCTGGAGCAGGAAGAAGCCAGTCACAGGGACAGCAGGCACTCTGACAACTTATCGCCCAAACCTTTCTCCCCCTCCAGCTGCGTTATGAGTTGTGATTTATACACAGTAAAACCTGCTTGTCTGAAGCGTACGATTCAGTGCTTTTTAGTGTATTGATGGAGTTGCGCAACCATCACCACATCCATTCTCAATACATTCCCATCACCTCAGAAAGGAGCTCACGCCACTTGCAATCACTCTGCTCCCCTCCCCCAGGCCAGGGCCACTGCTAATCTGCCTTCTGTCGCTCTAGATTTGTCTGTTCTGAACATTTCATGTAAATGGAAGTGTGTGATATGGAGCCTTTTGTGCCTGAATTCTTTTATTTAGATAATGGCTTTGAAGTTCTTCCGAGGAGCCCCTGTCAATAGTTGGCCCTCTTTCGGTGTGGTATTGTGTGACTCTAACACGTGTGCTTAGGAATCTACAGAGGGATCTTTGGGTTCTGTCTACATTTTGCCTGTGAAGAATAACACCACCAGAACAGTACGCAAGTCTCTGTATGCACACATATCCCTCTGTCTTGGGTGGACAGCTAGAATGGTGCCCAGATCCTGTAAGCTCATCTGCATCTTCCTATCCTCTACCCCCAGCATCACTGATTGAGGTGTCTCCAATGGTTATAGAATTCTTTGTCTGCTCTCTGTACTCCCTTCTGTTGCTTTTGGGAGTTTTATGCACTCAGGCTATTCCTCCCTCCCTCTCCTCCTCCCCTTCTCTCTCCTTCCCCTCTCCCTTCCCTTCTCCCCCACCTTCTCCACAGCACGAGGTTACTAACGAGATCCACCTGTTGTGTTGCTATGAGGACAAAATGATAAAGTTAGGATGGACAGACTCTGAGGTGGCCTCAGGACCCCCTCTTCCTGCTGTCCTACCCTTTGGGTCGTCCTCCTCCCTTGAGTGAGCTTGGGATCCATGACATGCCTCTTATGGAAGGGGATGGAATGGATGCACTCTGAATTTTCTCACTTTGTAGAAACTTCCATCTTAGTGACCTGGATAGAGACTACCAGCTTGATGAGGTACCATCTTGGTGAGATAAATGGTCTTGTTAGAGAGGCTGAAGTAACAAGGGTTCAGGTGGTCAGTAAGGTCCTTGAGCAGCCTCTGGAGGGATGGACTATCAGTGGGTCTCTGGAGACAATACAGAAACTCTAACAGATAGCAGGTGAGGAGAGGAGCCAAGGCCTTTGGTACCGTAACCACAGGGAACTTAGTTCCATCAATTCCTAGAGTAAGTCCTTCCTCAGTCGAATCTCCAGATAAGATGTGTCCTAGCTCCATGTTTGAAGCCCATGAGACCCTATGCAGGGGACCTGGCAGTCATTTCAAGACTTATGAAGGTTGTAACTGAAGATGCGTGTGATACTTAACTTGTTTGCAGTAACTCAGTGGCATAAAATGAGCACAGATGAAGAGCTCACAGAGAACCAGCGGCCCGTGAGCATTGGCTGGTGCTGGTAAGGTCAGCACCTTCCCTTAGCTCATACGAGCTAAGCCCACCTCAAGAAATGGACAGAAAGAAGCTAATGTCCTTCACTTGCTGCCCAGTATCTCTCCAGGTTCCTGTGTTTGCTTCCTGTCCTCTGTTCACCCCACTTTGCTGACCCCCTCTACCCTCCTCCACAGAGGTTGTTCTCTTCAAGAGAAGTAGGATATATCCGGTGGTGTTTGACTTCTCTGTGATCTTTGATGTCTTTGACTAGAGGAGCTTAGAACTTTGTCCAAGGGAGACATTGAATCCAAGCCCCTATCAAAAAGGCTCTGAGCTGATCAGACTCATCAGAGTGGCTCCTAGTAATTTCCATTCATTTATTTGCATCCATTATCAATCCGCTCATCCATCCATTCATCCATGCAGACTTACATACACTTGCGCACTTTCGGATGTTGCAGATGGAGTGCTGAGACTCTTAGTAATACAGGCACAGTCCTTATTGTCAATGGACAGTCTGTTCCTGGCACAGAGGAAGATAAGTTGATGCATAAATGAGCAACGAGATTTCCGAAGTGTATGTTACGACGAAAGCCAGGTTGAAGGGAGAGGGAAAGACTACAATAGACAGGCTAGCTTAGACTGTGTGATCGGAGAGGGCTTCCTCTGCAGGTGACTGGGGTTGCTTGATTGTAAGTTGGGCAAACAGACAACACAAAGACCTCCATGTGGGGGAAATTCCAGAATGTTCAGGAAACAGACAGAAGGCTGGGAACTGGGACAGGGTTGTGAGAGCAAGCAGGAGGAGAGCCATCAGCTCCTTTAGGCCACCCCAGGTTGGGGACAGGGAACGATGGTGTTCCGAGGGCACCCCAGGATGGGGACAGGGAACGATGGTGTTCCGAGGCCACCCCAGGATGCGGACAGGGAACGATGATGTTCCGAGGGCAATCGCAAAACAGCAGAGTTGAGAGCAGAGAAGTCATTGACCTGATTTTTTGTCTTGAAAAAAAAATCACTCTGGTGGCTGCATGACGAATAGATTATTTTTGCAAGGGCAAAATCATAAGACGAGTTAGACGGTGATTAGAGGGTGTGAGAAGAGAATCAGGGGGCTCTTTGACAAGGGTTGGGGGTCAGGTTTCCCAGGAGACTGACCCTGCAATCCGGGGCCTTAGTGCCGGTCATCTATTGCAGAGTACCTGTGAGAATATCACTGGGGAGGGGTACTGAGGACAGTGGGACTGAGCAGAGCAAGACATTTGACCACAGCAAAGTTGCCACAGAGCCTCAGCAGGAAGCTCTGAGCTACTTGAGCCCTGGGAGATATCCTACATCAGGAGAAAGAGACAACCAGGATTCTGTCCACCAGAACAGACAAGTCCTGGATGTGAGATAAAGGCTTAGGGAAGGACTGGGCCTTGGGTACAGGCTGCACTTCAGTTGAAGGAAGCTACCGGAGAAAGATCCCTCAGTTGTGGGTTTAGGCACACCACACCATAGCTGGCATGGACATGAAGAGAACCAGCATTCAGAACATGAGTCTCTGTGCACCCACAACTGGTTCAGTGGTTGATGAGAACAAAGGGAGATCAAAACTGTAGGGGGAGTTGGTGTGGCCTGAGGCTGGGGAGAATGGCAGCAGGGTAGAGAATTGTCTGCAAGGAGACAGCCACAGAGAGGCAGTTCTTGGAGGACATACAGTTACATTTGGCCATGTGCTCCCTAAGTGACCAAAGGGCACCCTTGACACACCGTCAGTCTTGCAGTATGGCAAGTCAGTCTGGGACCAGTAGAAGGTCAAAGGTAAAAACATAGTTTGCGTGGGGACAGGTCATTGTTCTCTCCAAGCAATAGCAGAGTCTGCAAAGACACTGTAGATTTGCCAAGAAGCAGAGGGATTAGTGAACAGGCGGAGTGCCGTTGAATACCACCACCATTACGTTTGGTAAAAGAAGGATCGCCAAAAGTCTTTTTATTTTTAATTTTTTAAAAATTAATTAATTAATTAACCTATTTATTTTGAGACAGTCTCGTGGAATTTAGCCTGGCTTTTACTCAGTGTGCAGGCAAGGATGACCTTAGACTTCAGATCTTCTGGTCTCCACCCCTTGAATGTTTACAAGCATACCTGAGGGATTACAGGTACATGTCAACAAGACAAATTTGTGTGGTGCTAAGGATTAAGCCAAGGGCTTTGTGTATTCTAAACAACCCTTCTACCAACTGAAAGCTACATCTCCAGCTTTTTTCAAAATTTTCTTTATAAAGGGCCATATATACTCTTTAACCCAGACTGGCTTCAAAGTCACAGCAATCCTGCCTCAGCCTTCCTAGTACTGAGATCACAGGCCAGACATAACCTACTATGTCATACTATTGCAAAGTCTTTCCTCAAGGAACAGGGGTGGTGGTGGGGAGGGGGGAAGATCAAGAAGAGAGTCCTTGGGTGGAGATGTGGTCAGAGTTAATGTAGACTGTGTTTTACTATGTGTTATTGTTCTGTGAAGGAAATAGGACCAGATAGGCCAGCAGATGTCTGACCAATGGAGTTTAAAAGCTAGGCTTGTCCACAGCCTCCTCCTCTGCCCATGAGGATGGTGAAGTAGAAAGTCTTAGAGAAGGCAAGCTGGGCATAGATGGAGGGTTTGGACATGGTGGGACCTGCATCTACACGGCCAGGCATCGGTAAGTGAGCAGACTTGGCAAAGGAGAATGTTCTTTTTCTACTGAGGCACGAGCACAGGGGAGGGGCACGTAATGAGTTTGATAAGCAGCTGAGACAGACAATGAAGTTCCTCATTCTCAGCATGCACTGGGAAAGGCTGGAGTAAGGACTTCACATCTAAGAGTCTTATCTCCCCAGGGGCTGGACGGATGCTTGGTGGCCAGGCTGAGCTCAGAGGAGGCCAGTGGGACAGAGGGACAAGAGGCCTCCTCAAGCCGTCACCTCTATCCCTCTTGCTTTGAGATGGCCTTGGAACATGAAAGTGAAAAGCTTTATGGCTTAAGACCTCTCTACCTAACGTCAGGATAGAATTCCCTGAGCCAAGGCCACCTCTCTTCTAGACAGCTGTGGGACAGACCTGCCCATCTTTTCCTTGGAGACACCATCTGTTCTGCCCTGAGACCAGTTTCTTTCCGACCCTCACAGTTGCATTTCAGATTTACTAGACATGACAAAAACAGTCATAGTTCAGTGGTCCTGACTCCACAATGGCTTTCATAGTCAGATGACCTAGCAGATCTTCACGCCAATTTATTGATCCCCATTGGTTGTAATAAGCAGAGCTGTATCGATCGTTCTCTTTTGCATGTTCTGTTTTGAGATTTAGCTGTCTCTAAATCCAGAAGTCACCTTCCTTCAGTGTCTCTTCCTCACTCTCCTCTTCCCTCTCAGTCCCAGCTTCCTCAGCTGCCCCAGCTCTCTCCTTCCTCAGGACCTAGTGCGTCCCTAGCCTTATATATAGAAGCATGCTCTTCCGGGGCTCCCTTATCTGCTGCTGCATCCATCCTAGTTGTCCCTCTCATCCACTGCACTAGTTAGCTTTTGGTCAACCTGACAGAAGCCAGGGTCATTTCTGAGAAAAATACCTACATCTGATTGGCCTGTGGGTAGGTTTGCTGGGCATGTTCCTCATGATTGACATAGGACGGCCAAGCCCACAGTGAGAGATATCATTTGTGGCAAAGACAGCAGAGGCCGGATGTGGTGGCACATGGTGTTAATCTTGCACTGGGAGGTGGGGGTAGGGGCAGAGACAGGAGGATCTCTGTGAATTCTAGGCCAGCCTGGTCTCCAGAGGGAGTTCCAGGATAGCTAGGCCACAGAGAAACCTTATCTTAAAACACCGCGACCGAGAGAGAGAGAGAGAGAGAGAGAGAGAGAGAGAGAGAGAGAGAGAGAGAGAGAGAGAGAGAGAGAGAGGACCATTAATCAGTCTTCCTGCCTTCCTCCTTGGTTTCTGCTTCAGTTCCTGCCTCTAGGTTCCTGCCTTGAGTTCTTGCCTTGATTTCCCTCAATGATGGAGTGCTACCTGACAGTTATAAGATGACCTAAGCCACAAGTTGCTATTGGTTAGTGTTTCATCCTGGCAACAGAGAAGCAAACTAAGACCCACAGGGCTCTCACCTGAGCCACAGGATGAGTACCCGTCTCTCTACTTAACCTCTGTCACAAGTCACAGGTCACCTCCCCAATGCAACCCTTTCTGACCACACGTTCAGGGTCTGCATGAGCTTGTTGTTGCTCAGACAAAATACTCGAGAGAACCAATGTAAAGGGAGGAAGAGGCTTTGTTTGTCTGTCCGTTTGTTTGGCTCATGGTTTCAGAGGTATCAGTCTACAGCATCGGTTCCATCATCCCAGGCCTGTGGTGAGTCAGATGGTCTGGTTGTGGTAGAAGACAGCTCCTTCATTCATGGCAGTCAGGAGTAAGAGGGCAGGGGAAGGGGTTAGGGGTCAGGGGTCAGGGGCCATGGGCCCTGGGCAAGATATACACTTCAAAGACACTTCTCTTCAGTGACTCCTTCTACCCAACTCCCACCTAATACCCCTGCTCAGTATGAGCTCATGGATGAATGAGCCCATTGATAAAGCTGGCCCTTTCATAACCTGCTTCCCTCAATAGCACCACAAGCCGGAAACCAAGCTTCTGATACATGTTCCCCTCCGGGGGATGGGTCACATCCGAGCCATAGCCGCATCCTAGCCTCTGCACTGATTCCAGTCTTATAATACTAATTGTAATGAGCTTTGTTTTTAATAGCAATTTCAGTTTCACTGTTAAATTGAGCATAAAGTGCAGAGAGTTTCCATCTGTCCCTGGCCCCTCAGCGTACTGTCAGTGCGTTTGCTGTGCTCGATGAACCCACACTGGCACCATTATCACTGAAGGCCCATGGTTCACGTTCTCGCTTGATGTTGGGCATTTTGTGGAATTTGACAAGTATATAATAGCATGTGCCCACCATGACCACATCACATGACACATTTTCAACTCCTCCGCCTGGTCAGCACTCTGTTCCCTTTTATTTCTAGAAACTTCCGATCTTTGTACTGTCTCTGTAGTTTGCCTTTCCCACAGCACCACATAGTTGGAACCGTAAGAAATAACCTCTTCAGGTAGCCCTTTCTAGCCTAGCAACATGGCTTTCAGTTACTTCCATGTCTCTTCATGTTTGATAGCATATTCCTTTTACCACTTGAATAATATTCCACTGTATGGGCATACCATAGTTTATCATCTGTGTACTTACTGAAGAACACACGTGTGAATTGACAGGATTATCAATTTATATCTGTTCTCCTACTCTAGAAATCAGAGATGACTGGGACTGTGCAACCCTAGTACCAAGCAGAGTATCTGGTACATAGTTGATTTTCAGTAAGGGCTTGTATGATCCTGGAATGATGGTTTAGTCATCAAGAGCACACATTGCTCTTGCAGAAGACCCATGTCCTGTTCCCAACATCCGTGTCAGGCAGCTCACAAACACGTGTAACTCCATGAAGCCTTGTTGAATAAACAACTGGACAAACTAACAAAAGAGTGGACAGCATTCCAGCAACCTCTACCTCTTCTTGCGTGTAGAGCTAAACGTGACCTCTCCTAGTCCTGCCTGTTGACCAGCTGCTGAATGATCCAGCCTCTCCTGACAGACGCTCATCTGGGATAAAATCTGACAGTCTCTGTCTACTTCTCTCCTCTTCCTCGACTCCCACACCCAACTGCCCCCCCCCAGCTTCTATATCTCTCTCCTGGGGTGTTTTGCAAGCCTCTCTCCAGTCTCCCCTTTTCTACCATGTTCTTTACCCCCACTGAATTTCTTCTGAATTATTTCAACAGCATCCCAGACCTTATTATCATTCCTGCCATGGTGCTTTATATACCAGACATCTGAGTTGTTTTCCCAAAATGTCCCTCACCTCCTCGTTAACAATTTGAATCCCCTCTTGATTACAGTGGGCCACCTTATGGAGACATTTCAAAGATGCTCCTGAACCAGCCCCCAGGGCAGTGTTTGTGAAGCTCTGAGAGGAGTTCCTGAAACAGAGAAGGCCTACAAACACCTGCATTATATCCATTACTGCCATATAACCTGTAGATGAGATTGCGACAACATGAGAGTTGTCACTGAGTGTCTGATGACCAGGCGTATGTCATATGAAACAGGTCCTTTTGTCTTGCCCCAGGTGACAGAATCTGATCAAGGGGAGGAGGCCTCAGAGAGGTTCTATTTCAATGGTAGAATCATCCCTAACAGGTGGGGCACTGGTCACAGGAGAGGCGTGAATACCCTTGTGTGGAGGAGTTCAGTCAGAAGTGGAGATGGTTTTGAGTCCTGGCTGAGGGTGACACACTTCCAACCCCAGAGTTCGGCAAGCTTCATCAGGAGTGATGGCGGAGGGTCAGAGTATCTCAAGAGAACCTCCCAAGGCATTGGTTCTATAAGATAAAGTGGACTGTTTAGGGACAACTCCAAAGTCATCCCATCAGCTGCTAAGTCTGGTGCTCAATTCTCAGCATCCCTTCCACCTCACTGACAGCACTCCTTTCCAGCCTCAGCAATTGGGGAGGCCCACTAACCATATCTGGTCCATGCTTCCTCCATTTCTCTTCTCAGAAACTGTCCATATCCTCAGTCCCCATATTACTACTACTCCATCATTAACTCCAACAGTCCAAACTGGTTATTTCTGGCTGCATGGTTCCTCAGGTCACACAGACTCTGATTCACATCTCTACTCTGCTACTTACATGTGACCAGTATTCAACAAACCACGTGACCCTTCGGGATCCCGGTTCCTTATCTGTGCCTTAGAGACAATCACACGGGCCTTGAAGTACAGCCACCACCATACAATGAAGCCAGCAGCATCCTCAGTAAGATGCTGAGCCAGCGGTGTCCACTCTCATTCCAGCTTGTTTCTTCCCACACCACTCCTACATGCTGGTCCAGCTTCTCCTAAATCCCCCTCAGACCCATACCCAGGATTGGCACCTATCAAAGGCAGCACATCCTCTGGAAGCATCATGGATCCCGAGTCTCCAGGAGCCTTCTCCCTTTGGGTTTGCGTCAGAGTGTCTGCTCATGGCACAAATGTTTGATAGGCTGGCAGTTTCTACCTCATTGAATTTGTTTTGGGTTCAGTTCTCTTGGGGTCATAATCTCCCTGTGGATAGGACCACAGGGCATCCTTCAACTGGAAGGTAAATGGGTTAGCCTCAGGAAACTTTAAAACAGCTTGGGGCTGTAGGATCCTCCACAGATGCGGGTGGGTGGGAATGAAACTGTCACCCAGGCTCAGGCTCTCAGACCAGCAGTTTTCTGTCTGCATTCTCTGAAGCCCCAGGGCTGGTGGTCTTACAAGGGAACTCTTGAAAAGATGGCCTGCACCATCTAGAAGCTTCCCCATCAAGTTTCCCTCTTGCCTCTAATCTACACACACACACACACACACACACACACACACACACACACACACACACACACACACTTGAAAAGCCCCATTTCACAGAAGATACAACAGGAGATCAGGAGCCCCAGTGGGTTCCCCCTGACTATCCTCTGCGTCAGGTCTTGTGGACATCTGAAGAAGCTGGGGGTCCCTGTTGACCTGGAAAGAGTAATGGCAGAAACAGACCATTAGGGAGTAGCTGTGACAGCAAAGACAAGGCACATGACCAGACCCAGATTAGTCCAGTTGATCTTGAAGTCACCAATCCAAGCCAGAAGCTTAAGTCAGGGCTACATCCATCCACGACAATGGGAACCAGATCGCTGAGCCTGGCTCAAGTGACCAAGGACCCAGACATTGACCATCCTGCCGACATATATAGAGTTCATGGATGACCTCTACACACATAGACAAATGTACATGTGCATGCTCCCATAAACACCAATGATGAGCTGGGCTCCCTCCCTCTCCCTCTCCCTGGGATGGGGTTGGAAGACACAGTTCAGTGACCATTTCCGGTAAAGCCCAGGCCTCTGAAGTCCCCTAGTCTGGGTTGCAGGTGTGTCGTGTGTCCAGAGAGCAGGCTGTGTGGCAGGTTACTGTTTACTCATGACTGGCCAAAGGGGTGGGGATCTGAAGTCTCTACTGCCCGTTCCTACTCTCATTTTAATGAAATGACGCCACCCCCACTCCCAAATCTTCCTAAGGTAAGAGTGAAATTGATTTTTCCCTTTTAACTCGAAAGCAAGATAAACACATGGCACCCTTAGGGGCGGAGGGGAAGCACTTAAAATAGCTCATCTCTAGGAGCAGGCTGCTGCATGCAGAGTTTGGCACAGACAAGGGCTGAATGTAAATGGTAGAGAGGCAGCTGGCCCCCTCTTGCCCCAGGGGAACAGGTGAGAGTACACCCCCATTCCCTACTCTGCATCAAGCTAGACAGAGCATCAGGGCTGACCCTGTTCTCCAAGGCTGACCTGGGGACCTTTCTCCTAAGCTATCTGCATGCCTCAGCTACAGCCTTGCATGGTCAGGGACTTATTGTCCCACCAGGTCTCCTGGAAGCTCTCATATGTCTACCCTTATTAAGCCCACAGGTGTTCCAGCAACCTCCCCCCTGCTGATAGAGACACCCTCCATCTCCTTAGCAACCTGTGCCTGACCAGGCTCTCAAAGATCAGAACAACAAATTCATCTTCTCCCCTATCTTACCCCTGAACCTTTTGTCATTCCCAAGAAACCCTGTCCCCACACCAAGTGGTACTGTCTACCCAGCATCTGGCTGACTGCAGTTGAAGAACAGTGCAAGTTTCCAGAAAGGATGAACCACTGCAGTTTTATATGAGATCACAGACTTGATGCCAGAGAACTGGGTTTGAGTTACAGTCTGCTCATTACTGCCTGTGCTGAGCCACCCACTTTTCTGATATCATCCCAGAGTTAAAGATAGATGGGGTGGGAGTGGGGTGCAGCCATTAGTGGAGCAACAGGGTCTCAAGATGTCACAGCTACGAGGAAATGTGTCCACTTCTCATGGATGGTGTCTCCAAATCTGTGCTGAGGGCAGAGGAGGATGGTTGAGGACACGACGATGCCACAGTGAGTTTGGTAAGTCAGCTAGTCCCTTTGCAAACTCTGCCTGAGCCCATCTGCTTGCTCAGTCATGGGTCAGAGACAGGGACACAAAGCTAGTCTCTAGATTCCTCCTGCACCAAAGGGGTCTAGATAAGGGCAGGAGGTAGACCCCCCAGCAAGGCAGCCTCCTTGTGAATGGATTGTTGCCTGGGACTGCTGAAGAGGCCTCCTCTGGTAGATGGAGTCTGTCCCGCACTTCTCCCCACCTTTGATTTCGAGCTTTGCAAGGCGACTGGCTTTACTTAACAGATATGGGTCCTGCACATCAGTGCTGAAGGAAGGTTCTAACTCCTGCCTGCTTCCACCATCTTGTATTGAACATCTACCCTCCCCAAGAGAGGAACATGACTTGAGTTCTAGAATAAAAACAAATCAAGTAACTAGATGCCCAGCTGAAGCCAATATCCTGGGCTTGTCCAAGATCAGAGAAACCACAACCAAGACAGTTGCATCAGCCTTGAGTGTGCATCAGTGGGTGCTGGTGTGTAAGTCACTGACGTCTGGGGGCTGCTTCTTGTGCAGAAGAAACCTGACTAGGCAGGAGGACCAGAATCAACAGGGAGAACAGGAGAGAGCCCTCAGATAGAAACAGCACTAGGAGAAGGAGAAGGAGAAGGGACTCAGCCTGGGAGTGGAGGCGAAACCCATAAGTCTAAGAGGTAAGGACACAGGAGGGCCCTGACCGTGCATCCTCAGGTCAGTGACAACCAATAGCTGGCGTGCCACACCTGAGCGCTGCTGTGATATTACAATTGGTGAGCACCAGAATTCTAAAAGGAACCCTTTGCTGAGTACAGCAAGGCCATTGAGCCATAGAGACTCACTTCACAAGTCAAGACTAGAAATAGGGGTAGGGTAGGGGTAGCGGTAGGGATAGGAGGTAGGGGGTAGGGGATACGGGGTAGGGAGTAGAGTATATAGGGTAGTGGGTAGGGGGTAGGGGAATGAGGGGTAGGGTGTCAGAAAGAGAAGCTGGAAGAGTAAAGGACCACTTGTCTGCAGGGCTTGGGGCAGGTAAAGAACCAAGGTCCCATCAAGACCTGAGCCGGGGTGGGGGGGAGCACTGTCATGCCTTGCTGGGCACTTCCGAGGAAACCAGGAAATTCAGGGCTACAAGAAGGGTAATGCCTTTCTGTGGGGCAAGTCAGGAGCTCGGCCTTCTTCCACAGCTACCTGCCAGGATGCTCCCTGGAGCCTAAGGTTGTCAGAGGTTACTGTGAGCAGGTCTGTCTCTAAGGGATAAGTCCTAACACATTGTCCCTGGCAGCCAGGGTGGTTGAGGCCCAGGACCCCAGACTGCTGTCTGAGCATCACCAAGTGCCCAGCACTTGAGAGCAGAGTAGAGCTAACGCCTCTCTGGCATTTCAAACTTCTATTTGTGCACTCGATCGGATATAGCACTGCCGCTTAACACGCCGCCGCTGATCTATATTTATTGACATGGAAAGATGTCCACAACATATTGTCGAGAAGAAAAACCATTTTCTACAACAGCATGTGGAGTCTGCTCGTGCTCATTTAAGCCGACGTGCATATGTGTTTACGACCAGACAGAGGTGCCTGCAGAATCTTCCTCAGAGTGGCAGGACCGGCTGATTCTGAAGGAGTCGAGGGGTAGGATTTATTATTTTCTTCTTGGTTCATTTCCGCGACTGATTCTTATAATAATGGACAAAAGAAAATACAAAACACGTTTTTTTTTAAATCCATTATGCTATTTAGGCAATTTTATAATGTAGGACATGGGCTGAAAGAATCGGCTGTGTTCTCTGCTTCCCTCTCCCTCCCCTTCATCTGGATCTCCTCTAACTAGTGCTTTTGAGTTGTAGTTCTGTGGCCCAAGCTAACTATACCATGAAGAGGCACCTGGAGGTTCACATTCACACCCTGTGCTTAGTAAATGCTGGAGTTGGTGGGAACCTCACCTCAAGCCGCGCACAAATAACTAGGTGAGGTCCGAAGCTGCCTTGCCATTCTGTCTCCTCAGGGTGGGACACAGGTGCTTTCAGGCCCCTGTACAACGCAGAGCCCTGGCAATGTCAGTTCATCTGTGTTGAAATCCTGATGCTGACCTGCCTGTCTTTCCAAGAGTGGTCAGCCACACCTCATTGGCCCTACCATATCTAGCCTGTGTCTATGTAGCTGTTGAGTTAAGAATAGGATGTTGGCCAGGAGGTGGTGGGGCACGCCTTTATTCTCGGCACTTGGAAGGCAGAGGCGGGCAGATCTCTGAGTTTGAGGCTAGTCTGGTCTCCAGGACAGTCAGGGCTACATAAAGAAACCCTGTCTCTAACCCCCACCCCAAAAGAATAGTATGGTAGTTGTTTGTGTGTGTGTGTGTGTGTGTGTGCCGTGCGCGCTTGTATAAGGGGTTCTGTTGTTTTCACATACGCCATGGTACATGTGTTGTAGTCAGAGAACAACTTTTAAGAGTCGTTTTTTTTTTTCCTTTCCTTAGGCTTGGTCGCAAGTGCCAAGGAGCCATCATGGTCCAAGAGCAACAATTTAAAAAGGGAAATTTAGCTTTCAGTTCCAGAGGTTTCCCTGGGCAGCTGGCTCCCTGCTTTGGACCTGGAGTGAGTCAGAACATCACTGTGGGAGTGTGGAAGGGGAAACTGATACCTCAGGCTGCCACGCAGAATGCAGCAACAAGGTGTGTCCTTCCAGGGCGCACCCTCATTTCCTTCCAGCAGGGCCCACCTCTGCCTCTCCAC
The DNA here is from genome assembly GCA_036184795.1 of Tokudaia tokunoshimensis. Taxonomy (NCBI): domain Eukaryota; kingdom Metazoa; phylum Chordata; class Mammalia; order Rodentia; family Muridae; genus Tokudaia; species Tokudaia tokunoshimensis. The sequence goes on along the minus strand of BTHU01000005.1, from coordinate 108,866,296 downwards.
CGTCTCCCAGTAACACTGTCAAATTATAAACCCATTAAAGGACTGGTCCATTTGTGCAGATAGTGCTGGCTTTAAGCTGGGGACCAAGATTGAAATCAGGAAAGTTTTGGGGAGGCACTTCATAGCCGACTCAAAACAAATGCATATTTTTGAGAGAATGAGATTAAGAGCGAGTGCCAGTGACCACACGTGGCCCATGACAAATGGCAGGTTCTGGCTACAATCTAGTTCCAAAGTTCATCCCCTTCCTGTTCCATGATGTCGCCTCCTGTGTCATGTGATGGCTCTCTCCTGTCTCTCTCTGGGGCACCTTCTTCCACATTTGGAGGTACATCAGCAAGGGAGCTGCACGCCCAGCTTCTACCAGCTCTGCCCCAGAGAATCTGGGCCAGTCATGTGTGGCAGGATCCGGTCTGCCGAGACAGACTAATGAAGCAATCTAAAAACAATTGTTTGGAACACACAGACATCTGGGTAATAATAGACTACAAGACAACTGACCAGTGAATCTTCTCAGGGCCACTAACAGAGCAAAATCTACCTCAGCACATACAGACACCATGTGACTCACTGGGGCTGAAGGCGTCTCTGTGACGGATGAAGACAGACTCAACGCACAGGCTCAGGCTCAGTCTGTATGCCTCTGTAGTTCCCCCGCCCCGTGTGTGTGTATGTGTGTGTGTGTGTGTGTGTGTGTATGTGTGTGCTTGTACTAGACACATATACAGAAACACAGATACATGCTTAACTTAGCATTCTCGTTTCACAGTACACGTATGAAAGGGCACCTCTGCACTTGCACACGCAGGCATATCCACAGAGACACATATATGCAGATTGTGGCAGAACATGGTTCCGGTTCTCCACTGCGCTCTTTCTCATTGAGGGTGTAGAATCTATTTCTCAGCCCTTGATTTTTTTTTCAGCCGTATGTTTTGCTTTAACCAATACAAGATGGTCAGTATGGCAGAGTGACCGTCTTAAGGCAAGGCTAGGTCTTAAGAGCTTTGTAATCACTGAAGGAGTGTACCTGGGCAGGCCACTGGTCTTGGCAGGCAGATGAGACATGCATGGAAAAGAGCTGCTCCCAGAGGCCAGCCAGCACAGAAGTGTGTGGACAGAGACAGAAGGGTCATCTTCTAGGCAGCAGTGGTCAGCCAGTCAGCACCCAGACTCATGTGCCCAGAGACACTTCTATGTATGAGCATGCATCCAATAGCCCCTGGGTGTGCACCCATGAACACCTGCGTCAGGGGACAATATCTTGCACATGAGCATTCTCAGGACAGTGCCAGAGTCCACAGCTGGGCAAAAGCTGCCAGGAGACACAAACCCTGTCTGATTCTCACCTTAACTCCCATAGCTTCTCTTATACCCCTGCAGAGGCTGAAAGAGAGGGGCGTTTGTCCCAAAGTGATGTATAGCTTTAGAGTACTGGGATTTTCCCCAAAGCCTCCTTTGAGAGGCTCTCCCGAGGACCCAGAGTTCATCTTGTCATAGCTTCCTCAAGAGGGAGGAACCCGCTGTCACCTGTGACTTACAGCAAGAACAAAGGAAACTGCTGAAGTGGCGGAGGTGGGGCAGGGTAGGAGTGTTCTACCGGTGGGGGCATCTGCAGGGCATGAGCAAGGTCCCATTACGCTACACCCTGGGCAGTTCCCCCAGGTGAGCAGGTGTCCAAGTTCCCAGTGAGGCTGGTCTCAAGAAACCCCACAGTGTGAACTGGCCTGGGGTGTTCATATGACAGTCTTGTCTGCTTGTTCTGGGCAGATGTCACAGCTTCTTGAACATTAGCAACTGAGTGTGAAATAGGCCCTCTAAGAGTTGCAGAGTAGCTGGACGTGTAGGGGTAGGAGAATACTCAGACTCCTAAACTGAACGGCTTGGATTTTTATCCTATATCATAGCAGATATAGATCTTAATGTCTATATTTACAGAATAGAGATGGATGCCATGCCTTGGTAGGGCTTGATGGAGTGGTAGGACCAGCATCAAAGGCGGGCAGGCCTTATTGCTTGGCTGTCAGGCAGGCCAGCAATAAGTGGCAATCACAGCTATGACCACTCCAATTAGTTCCTGAGGGCTAGAGCCTGACCTCGGCTTTGCACGGCTTTGCTCGGGTGTCGTACATATGCGGCGCCAGAGTCCAGCACAGTGTGTGTTCCATAAAAGCGTTGAATGAACGGACTAATGAGTGAGGCTATAGTCCCAGAAGGAGAGTAAGAATGAAAAGCCTCCAGGGTAGGTAGTGATGTGGTTCAGGGTTGAATTATAAGAGAGCAGAGTCTAATAGTCACAGGTCACAATGGCGTGTGGCAACTTTATTTACGGCACCCTCACGGGTATGACTCTTGCAACGGTCCAAACACATCTGCCTCTGAGAGTGACTGACTCTGTTATGGGATTGTTTTGTTCTTGAAGGAAAGAATTCACTCCAAAGACACTTTGAGCAAAGGTTCATTTAGCAAACCTAAGCAAATCCAACACTCCAGAGAAAGGAACGGACTGACTCAGGCTGGAGGAACTCAGTGGGCTAAACATTGTGGGTTATGAATAAGTCTTAAGAGTATTTATGAGTTGATTGACACATATATAGGACAAGATCACCCTTCCTCCTCCAAAACCATGGTAGAAGGGACCACCCTTATGAGGAGTTCCTCCTAAAATCCTCTAGAAAAGCTCACAAAGCAAGGGACAGATGGCCAAAGCCACAGTGCAGATCATATTGGATGCCAGTGATGATGTCAAGCCTTTGGAGGGTGCAGACCCTTTGTTACTGCATACCTGTGGGAGGATGTCATGGTGAGTTCGTTTCTGATCCAGTGAGAGCATCCTCACCACAACTTCAAGATATTCAGCCACAAAGGAGCCATTGGACCAACAGCAGATACTGCTACCAAGATGTGGCTGTGGTTTCCTCCGTTACCTTATATCTAATTCTTTGCCTACGCAGTACAAAATCCTCATCACTTCCCATTCCAGACCCTGAGGAAACTGAGGTTAGCAGTGGCCAAGCTGCTTCTTGGAGTCTGACTCCTGGTCACTCTCTACCCTTTCTAGAAATTTCCTCCGTGTGAACACATTTGAGACCATCTACTCTTCTTTACTTGAAGACGGAGCTAAGGAGAGTGGCTGCCTCAAGACCACCTCGGGGATGGGGGAAGTTGGACTCTTATTGAGCTCAAGTCCAAGGCACATGAAGGCCCTGCAGCAGGGACGTGGTATGATATGCATTGTAACTTGTCCTGTGATACTTCAGCTCACTGAGAAGATGGCTCCTGAAGTGGGGTTGGCCCTTCCACCCATTTCAGACTTGGCCATTTTTGTCTCAAACTGTCTTCCAATCACCCGCCCACCCCTTTCCACACACACTGGATAGTGGACTGGCCTCTATAACTAACTCTACAGCAAGGTGGGAAGAGATGTCAAAATAGCCGAAGAGTAAAAAACAATGTGTCCTTGAGAACAGATAGAAGGTGAAATTGTTTCCAACAGAGGTTACTCTCATTTACCCTGTGATACAAAGTTGCCTGTGGTGTAAGGGGAAACCTGAGCACCGTCCCTGAAGTTAGCTCATCAGTGGAGAGAACCCTCACAATCAAGACCTCCAGGGGACTGCCTCTACTTCCCCAGTGGACTTCCGCTGGGCATTTGTAACCCTCAGTTTGATGGTGTTATCTTACCATATTATTTGTTCTTTCACTTGGAAGCCTCAGCTGGGGTACCCTCTGCTCTGCCTTCTACTATAAAGAAGGCACTGACTCCTGTCTGATTTAATAGGGGTTTCTCTGGCGGTTCCTGCTGGATGTCTTCAGCACCAGATTTGATGGTGTTTTACTATCTGCTCCTATCACTCACCTGCTATTCCTTCTTTGATGCTGGCTTACTATATACTCAATAAAGTCACTCATTCAAAACTGGAAGTATGGCCACCATGGATCATCCTCGGGGCTGTGCAGAACAATCTGAAGACTGAAACTGACAGCTGAAGACATCCAGCGTCCAAGCTTGGCATGGCAAGAAACCATCCGTGTGCACGTAAGCTTGAAATATCTGGGTGGGGAAGGAAACATAGATCCCTCCAATCAGCAAGCATGGACTAAGCACTCACTGCATGCTAGTCTCTTATGCAAACAACTAGGCTTACAAAGATGAGGTCACAACCCTATTCTGTTAAGTGGATCCTACCCTCCAGTCCTGCCAGATCAGAAAACCAAGAGTTCAAAGCCTGAAGCTGTTCCCAATCCACCATCCCTCCAAGACCTGTTCTCAGTGACCTACCGCTCCCAGCAATGCCACCTGCTACAAAGGTTCCAAAGTGTTTCCCCAAAGCACCATCAGCAGCAGGTAAAGTGTTCATACACATGACCCTGCAGGGGACCTTTTGGACCTAAAGCAGAACAGGAAGGGAAGGTTTATTCTGCTCATGGTTTCAGGGGTTCTGGCCACTGTGACAAGGAAGGCGAGACAGAACAGTTCACACCATGATGGACTGGAAGGAGGAGCAGCAGCAACCAGAAGGGGCCCAGGTAAGATACAGCCATAAAGATTTCCCCAGGGACCCACTTCCTCCAGCTAGGCCCGTCTTTTACAATTGCAATGCCTCCCAACACAGATTTCCACTCCGTTAGTGGCTTAAGTCTTCCTTAGGTCAGAACTGATGGAAATACCTACAACAACAGGTCCCAAGCTGTGCTTTCAGAATCTTCTGAGCATTTCTCCATCTGGTCGACCTGGCAATCAATCTATACAGGCTGAGAACTGACAGGCAAGACAGAAGGAGCAACTGACTCCCCAGCGCTGGGCTTCCCTGATCATCAGATGTCAGGAGAGTGTTATAAATCTACAAAAGAGACAGGGGGACAGCTGGAGCGGGGGAATCTGGAAGATGGGTACAGCCAACCCCTGCTGCCACTGAGGTTGGAGGACTGGCTGATAGCTTTGGCATCCTTGTGGGTAGAGGGTGAGTCAGATCTTCACCTGGGGAGACTGAGCAGGGAGAACATGGAAGCCGGGTGGCCAGGTTTGAGGACATGGGAGAAAGGGGCCATAGCAGTTCGGATAGAGGGTGCTGTCTTCATCCCTCTCCCCTTAGAGCTTTGCTGCAAAGGGCAGTAGAGAAATCAACCGGACCTGGGTGAACAAGGGCCAGAGAGGGGCATTTTTTAAGATGGGCTACGTAATTAACTGTGTTTGTGGTAGAATGAGCCACCCAGTCATGGTGGAGAAAGAGATAGATGGGCGTTTACATTGTGGGCACAGAAGTCTGGGTGTGGGGTGGGACTAAGGAAGCTCACTTCTGAGAGTTTTACAAAGGTCATCCACTGACCTGAGAGCCACCAAGGAGGACTGCGGGTCATTCATCCTTGGGTCCAGGCAGAGCTGCAGACTGTAACTTGCTACATCTTTCCTACTTAATTGGGGACAATGTGTTTCCTTCTCTGCAGCATCAGGAGCATTCCCTCAGCAGCCCACACTGCAGAGCACATTCCTGGAAGGACTTTCCCAGAATCAAATTCTGAAAGTCCAGAGACCTGGCCAGTTGGCCCGGCCCAACTGGAGCAGACAGGAAGCAGCAGGTGCGGGATCCAGCAGGAATCTCTTGCAGGGAATCTTTCTGGAGGCAATGCCTGCAGCCAGCCCTGCTCACAGCCAGTGACAAATCCTGTACCCACGGCCACTTGGTTGTTCTGCTAAACTGTATGATTACACGTGTCAGTCCCCTTGGAGCAGGAGAGCCCGTCTTCTGGTGCCTCCAGGTGCTTGTGCTATGGAAAAGAAGAAACAGCTGCTAGCTCAAGCCCTCGCTCCCTCCCAGACCCTGGTTTCCAAGCACGGCTTCCTACAGCCAGTGACAGTGAGATGGGACAACACAGAGACACATTCCAACGTCAGCAACTGCAGTCTGTGTTTAGGAAGCCGGCTGTGCTAGTTGCCCCCCCCCCATGCACTCATATGTGGAATCCTAAAAACAGCCCAAGACAGCTTCGATACTGCCTGCATTTTACAAGGACAGCTGATCATGTGGCTCAGAGAAGGGAAATAGTGGTTCAAAGTCACCCAGCTGGGCAGGGGTGGAGCTAGAACTGGAAGCCAGTACAGTCTGTGGTCGAACCTGTATCCTGTATCTTAGACCTTGGCAGAACCTTATTCCTATGAGGTCAGTAGACTTATTTAGAAACCGTCTAGAACCTCAGAGGACCCAGGGAAGATGTCCTCAGTTTTCTCCCTGGGAGGGTCTTTCAGAAGAGCATTACCTCCCCTCCCCTCCCCCTTTTCCCTAGTCAGTATGGCCAAGCTCAGACTGTCGGGGTTCGAATCTTATCTTGGCTGTTTATTGCCATCATGAGCTTGAACCCAGTATATAAACCATCCTCCTATTTCAATAAAATGGTCCTGGGACATCACCTCTCTCCCTAGTTGAATGTAAAAGCCCTTGTCATGCTCAGGTGTACCCTTACCCTCTTCTCACTCTCCAACAAGGGCAAGGCCGAGGCCAGCCATATCCTCCATTGTCCCGGACACAAGACTGTAACAGATCCAGTTTCCCTGGCGGATCACTATTCTTGGTTCACCTCTGCCTCCAAATCTGTGTAACACAAATATCAAGAAGCTAACGGGTTTCACCTTGAAGAAAGGCTTGCCAGGAGCTGGGGGTGAAGTGCAAAGCCTCCCACCCCGCCCCCCACCCCCGCCTGTGTAGCAGCATGCACCTGTTCTCTTTGGAAGCCACTGGAGCTCTGCTGATGAAGTTAGAGTAAATGCAAATTGGGAGTGGGTGGAGACAGGCTGCCAGGAAGCCAAGGGCAGGAGCGGATTGAAGCCTAGGATGAGAAGCCAGGGCTGCTGGGAGGGGAGGTGGTGCCAGGCCAGAAGCCAAGCCGGAGTCCAGGGCCAGAGAAAACAGATGAGAAGTCCCTGAAGACAGAGGCAGCGAGGAACCAGCCTAAAATCCCAATACTTAAGGGGTGGAGGCTGGAGGATCAGGAATTCAAGGCCATCCTTAGCTACAAAGAGAACTGAAGCCAGTCTGGACTAAGTTAAGTGCCTGTTTCAAAGGGAAAATAAAGATCTGTAGCAGGAAGAACCAGGGAAAATGTGGAAGCCTGACAAGTTAGAATTAGGGTGGAGGCTGGATGGCCAGAGGGGGCCACCAGCTCCTGCAAAGACCAAAGGACACGATGCTCTTGGAGCAAAGTTCACTTAGCAGACCAAGTCTCTGATGTTACCTAGACATTGGGAGACAAATAGGTCATTTGGCTCTGTACCCAGAAAGCCATTTGCCAGTGCTTATTGCAAACTCTGTGTCGGAGAAGTCAAGGCTCTAGGAGGCTCCATGGCTATTGTACAGCAGCCCTGGGCTCTCACATAGATAATCCGGACTGACAGCCATGGTGCACAAGACTCTGAGACTTTCCAACAGGCCTCTAGAACCAACCTTCCTGTAGAATGCTCCCAGTACCATATGACAGCTCCCCCATGCCTCCTGCCCCCACCCCCAAGACAGCAGAATCCTGGGTACTGAAAGTGGCTGTAAATGTCTGTACTCTGCCACCCTAGAGGTGATGGAAGTAGGTGGAATGGACGGAGAGACAGTGGGAGACAAAAGTGGAGGGGGGGGGGAGAGACCAAAACCTTATAGGCATCCACGAGTGGACTGTCTTACAGAATACAAGAAGATCGACTTCTATCCAAGACCAGAAAATTGTGAGGCCCCCTGGATATAGGAATTTTGGCTCCCCCAGCTGAGGGAGAGAAAAAGCAGAGATAGCTCTAGCAGCAGGCTTGGGACCAAGAAGCTGGCCCAAGTACATTCACCGATCCTCCACACTCTGTGGCAGACATCACTAATCAATCATGGCATTCCTACCCCAGTAGGTGCAACTGCCAGCAATAGGAAATTGTAGAGGCCCTTAGAAGACCAGCCTGAACTTGACCCTGGAGGTCAAGCATGAATTCTAACTCAGTCTTAAAATCGGTGCCACTGCTCACTGACTTAGGAGCCTATTAGGTCATGGAGTGCATTTGAGATCAGGCTTCCTGCCTTCCTTTCCCTTGGCTCTGATTGCAGGTAGCCAGGACCGGAGGCAGGAGCCCACAGCTGTGCACCTTGTTGTCACTCACCCTGGACCCTGCACGGTGCTCTGGTACTCTGGTACTCTACCTTACTGCCCCCCCGGGACCGCTCTATTCAATGACTTGGAACTTTGTGTAATCAATGAGAGGGACCGCTGGTACCAGGTTTCTGTTTTCATAGCTATGCTGCCAACCAGGGGCTAATATAAATAACTGCAATTGTTCTAGAACATTTAGAGCAAGTAATCTGACAAGAGCCTCACTGGGATGAGCAAGGGCAACATGAGAGATCACCCTTGGATAGGGACATCGTTAAGGCCTGAGCTGGCCCTGTAAGCAGCTCTCTCTGCCTCAGCATCATTCACAAGACAGCAGGTCCAATGGCAGCTTTACATAATGAGGAGCCACATCCAGACTCCAGACTGGAGTCAGGCCTGGGAAACAACCATGAGTATACGGTGGCTAGAGAAGATGAACCCTGGAATGATGTCCAGGTAGATACTCAGAGACTCAGGGTGCAAAGGTAAGCAATGAGCCCTGCCCCCAATTTGCTTCTCCAGTTTGGCATATTTTGGAACTCCAGCCTTCTTTCTTCTATTAGAGGGAATTTTTAGATGCAGTGACAGGCACACTGTAGCATACCCAACCCCCAACCCCCAGCCTCTGTCCGTGGCAGACATCACTAATGGATCACAGCAATCTTTATTGGGTAGGCTACAACTCAGAGCTTTAGCCAGTTACCCCTAACTGAACACGAAAGAAAACTTTGTTACCAGTTTTACTTTAAAAATATCTTTATGGGTGGAGGAGAAGGCACAGTGGGTAGGGGTGTTTGCCATGCAAGCCGGAGGACCAGAGTTGGAATCTAGACAACCCATGTAAACAGCTGTGTTTGACTGTTTGTGCCTGTGGTCCTAGCATTGGAAGGAGGACACAAGGATCCTGAAAGGTTGCTGGGCAGCCAACTGAGCCAAGATGGTGAGCTTCTGACTCAGTGAGTGACCCTGTCTCAAGGCAATAAGGGTGAAAGCGACAGAGGAAGATACCCTATGTCATGCTCTGACCTCTGTTGCTCTCTTTCTTAATAAGCCTTGAAGTGGGCACATGTACATATACATAAACATGCATGCAACATACCACACACACATACACAACATACAAAATAAATTTTTAAATTAAATTAAATTAAATAAAGGCATCTTTATAAGGATTGAGGGTATAGCTCAATGCTAGTGCTTGCCTAGAATCCACAACTCCCTGGGTTTTGTTCCCAGAATGAGACGTGGTGTGGTAGGAAAGGAAGAAGAGAGGGTAAGGAGGAGAAGAGGAACCTCATTTTCCAAGGAGGCTGGACCCAGTGGGGTTCTTGCCTCTGGTGACTGGCCATGTGGGAACACCTTAGCATTTGCTGTCTGTACATGTCTGTGCTGGTGAGGGCCCTGAAAAGGAATGTCATGGTTCCAAGCAGCGTGTCAGAAGCCAGAAATTCAGACATACATGCTCTCCTCAGGACCCTGATGAGCGATGGCTGGCCGGGCAGTGACAATGGGTGCCCACTCGCCTGAGTCTGCAGTCTCCCCATGTGCATTTTGGGAGCAGTATTAGAGCTCAGTATTTTTTCCCTCAGTATTAGAGCTCCTCTCCCCCAGACCACATAGCTCTAATCAAAGTACCTGCCTCGGTGGCACTTCAGACTGGCTTGGGCATGCACTCTTCACAGACCGGAGCTCTGGACCCTTGGAGGTTAAACTGTGGGCGCAATGAGTGGAAAGAACCAGTGGGTGTTTCCCAGCACTTATTCTGGAAGAAGTGTTTCTGGGGCACAGTGTTGACATAAAATTGAAAAGGGAAAGAAAGATAAAGGCAGAAAAGGAGGAGGGGAAAGATCGGGGAGGGAGGAGGAGGGAGGGAGGAAGGGAAGGAGCATTTCTTCAAGTGACATGAGTTTTCTATTAAAGTCCCCTTGGTTATAATTTTAATCTTATTTCCATCACTTATAAACAAGGACCCAGACAGATACCCGTGTACATCAAAGAGCCCCTCTCTCCAAGAGGAAGGCACACTTATGGGTGAGCTCTGGAGGGCAGCATGGGAAGGTTCCTGGAGGAAACCCTGTAGACCAGCTCATCCACCATGAGAAGCCCAAAGTCATGAATCGGGTAGGAGGTAGGGCCAACATGGAGGGAGCCACACGGGGAGCCACACACTTGTCAAAGAACAACAGCTCATGACAGTTAGTTCTCTCCTCCTGCCACATGAACCTGAGGATCAAACTCACACCAGCCAGCCTGGCAGCAGTCGCCCAGAACCTTTATACTCTGCCCCTGCAGGACACTCCAAAGATGTTCACACTCTCCCGCTCCATGCTGGGTGCCTCCAAAGCTGAAAAAAACCAAAGCTCTGGCCAGGGGCAGAAAGAATATTCCATCACAGTAGATGTCTCCAAGGACAGGGCAGTGAGCAGAGTCAGGTGTTCCCCAGGCTCGATAAATGGCACTGCGTCTTTTGGAACAAGAGAGGCTACCAAGCTAGCTGCTGCTTTATCATGACACCTCTGCAGGGAGAATGTGGCATGTCACATGATTTCATTGCTACCTAGCCTGGGCTCGCCTAGACAAGCTTGGCCAAAGCCAAAAGCCAGGCCTGAGCTGAGCCCTGTGCCTCCTGGACTCACAGGCCCTGTGTGCTCATAGGACAGTTCAATTTGGGGTTGGATTTTTTTTTCCTTTCTGTGCAGTCTCCTGATCTTCTCAGCCATTCTAGGAGCAACTTGGTCCTATAATAAATTATGCCCTTCTTAAGACAACTGGAATGGGTTTTCTCTGTGACGGACAGCTCCAAGTTTGGCCTTGACTTTCCTCCCTCTCTCTCTGATGGTGATTCGGTGGCTAGCCCTGTTAAGGCTGGTTAGAAAGGTTAAATCCAGGCTGCATCATATCTTGTCTTTGAGTCCCAGGGACCGGGGCTCAAGGGGGCATCTCCATCTGCACCTGTGATTGGGGTCTGGCCTCAGGTAACCCCCTGAAGCTTTAGCGAGTTCCTGTATGCAAAGTGTATGACACCAGACAGAGTCAGTGCAGCGTTAGGACAGTGATTACAATGCTCGCCGCTCCAACCCCTGCTTCTCACCGGCTGTGAAAAGTCAATTTAGGAGCAGACAAAAGAGCATTCAAGGCACAAAGAAAGGGGACCTTGGCAGTCTTGAAGGTGAACCACACGAGATGAAATAAAACAGGAGTTAATGCAAGGTCTCAATCTTCAGTAAGGAGAATCTGAACAAAGATGGGGAGCCCGAGACACAGGGCTTGATTGTAATGTATATGAGACAGACATGTGGGCTTTGGAGAGTTGATCAGTGGAGCACTGGGGTATGTGTCAATGAGGGGCTAATACAGTCTGTGGCTGTATTAATAGAGACCAGGTGCAGAAAAGGGTGTGTGTGTATGAGGATGGTTCTAATTTGTGTTGGTCAATGCACATCACCCACGTTCAGCCCAATTCTAGGAAGTTTTACCATGATGGGGTACAGCCATAGCAGCTTGGTTCACAGGAGCAAACATGATGGGACAATCAAGATGACAGCTAATAGCCATGGCTCTCTTTCTACAGAAGCTGCTCCAAACCTATTCTTCACTCTGTGACAAGTAGAGATGGGACAGACTGTGGGGGATCGGGTTCAAGGACAAGCTGTGGAGGGCCGAGAGTGTCCCTGTAGTGGCTATAGATGTTGAACTCTAAGGCATTCACACCAGCACCAGCTTCTCCCATACAGTGACAGACATTACTACTTGATTACAGAGTTTATCTACCAAGGCCAAAATACTTTCTTCAACGGACATAGTGATCAGTCTATAGGAACCCCATAAGCCAGTCTAGTTCTAGCTGGACAAGATGGGGACACAGCAGCCATGTGTGAAAAATAGTCACCCCCCCCCAAAAAGAAAGAGTCAAAATTCTTTCTAAATGAGCTGAGCGGCCCAAGTGTGACCGGCAAGGCCTCCCAGAAACAGACACAGTCCAGCCGCTTGTCTTTACCCAAAAGGTTCAGGAACCTATGTACCAGAATAGATCCAGTCTCCATGATAAAAAGCAAGCTAGTTGCACCCCAGATCTCATGGCAATTTGTTGTTCTTGAATAAAAGACTACATTTCCCAGGCTCCCTTGCAGTCAGACTGGTATCATGTGGCTGGATTTAAGCCAATGGGTAGTGAGCAGAATGGAAAACTATCCTTCCTAGGCCAGCTGTTAAAACGACTAGGGAGTGAGTATCCCTGGGTTTTCCTCTCCTTTCTCAGTGACTTAGGAGACATGAGTTAGGAATGGTGAAATCCCCAGACAGGAGGAGCCTGGATCTCTGAGTCTCCAGTTGAGGGGAGAGCAACCTGCCCCTTCCCCAGCCTGCAGCAGACACTAGCCTCTGAAGATGGGGTGCTGAGGAAACACACTATATAATTGGAGCCTAGCCTGATCTGCACAGTGAGTTTCAGGCTAGCCAGAGCTACATAGCTAGACCCTGTCTCAGAAAAAAAAAATTAAGTTTTGTGATGTTGAGGGAGACCCAGCCTGATGGTTTCTTCACTGTGGTCTGGAGCAATCCACTGTAAGCTGGTTAGGGCTACCTCTTCTCAGTTCCATCTCAGAGACTTGGAATCACAGACCCAGGAACTGCAGGCTCAGCAAGCTGTCTGGCGACTCCTATTCTCCCTAACGCAACGTGACTCAGTGTGTGACCTCCATCCTTGGAGCCAATGTATCACTTAGGGTGAGAAACAGTCCTGCCAGGCAGAGTGGAGCCGGATCAGCTTGTCACATATCTCCAGCAGATGCATAGATGCAAAATGCAAATGGTAAGATTCTAAATGCCCATCCAAAGATCCTTTGGGTCCTAGAACCTTCCTCAGAGAGTTAAAAGGTGGCATCTCAGAGTCGTTTCATAGTCAGATGGTAATGACGCGTGCCTTCAATCCCGGCACTCGGGAGGCAGAGGCAGGTAGACCTCTGAGTTTGGACAGCCAGGGCTATACAGAGAAACCCTGTCTGGAGCCAAAAAAACCTCTCTTTATGAGCTTTAGAGGGCACTTTCTTCCCCCAGATGTTAGTGGAAGCGTCTAGAAGATGTCTCATCCCTAGTTCTAAGTCTCTGTGCTCCCAGACACCTTCCCAAGCAGGTACCAAGTTAATGAATGGATCAGGTGGTGTTCCAGTAGCCACCATTGGGGTGTCTGCAGTGTTCCTTAGCACCCAGTTTCCTCTTATCCTCTATGTCTAGTGTGGGGCAGTGGGGGAGGGGCACACGCAGTGCTGGGCACAGCTCAGGCACTTACTAAGTGGGTAAGTCAGTGTTGACCATGCCAGCCTCTCTAACCTTCAATTTCTCCACTACTGGTTCTGACGGGGATGGGTGGGGACAAAGGGGGTCAGGGGCAGGCTGGGCCTCAGGCAGAGTCCAGACTGCTCATGGCAACCTTGAGACTCAGCTGTTTATCCTCAGGGACCCTGTAGCTCTCAGGGCCGCGGTACAGAGAGTGTGAGAAGGATGTGGCTCAGGGCAGGAACACAAAGAGCTGGTTGGTTCTGCTTGACTCCTGAGAGGCCTGAGTTGTCCTAGGTCCGTGCCTTCTCCTTGACCCCCACTGCCCTAGGTCTGGCCTGGTCTGGGCTGATGTCACTGTGTTCTCTTGACACATCTGGAAACTGGATGACGCTATAAAGAGCAAGGCCATGCTGCCTGTGTCTTGTGTACCCTGTGATTGTTCTGTGAACACGAACATTCCAGAAACCAAGGCCCTGAGCCCCGGAGCTACAGTGAGAATGTTCACTACAGTGAGAATGCTCACTACAGTGAGAATGTTCACTACAGTGAGAATGTTCACTACAGTGTGACGTTAACCCTGGATTCACAGCAGGGATCACACCACCCTGTTGAACTGAGCAGCCCTGGAAATAAGTCTGCTGCAGCTACACAGGGAAACAACCTACAAATCAAATGGGGGGAGAGTTATAAAATAAATGCCTGTTTTATTTACAAACACACACACACACACACACACACACACACACAATCCACAGACTTTGTGGTTTATAAAGAAAGCAGGCCAGTGACAAATCCAATTTTGGGACAGAGTTCTGGGGTCTGGAGTGTGACTTGGACTTCTGGGGAGCCCCCACTAGGGTTTTCATGCCTGAGGAATGGTCTAGTTCTCAGACCAGAGTGAGATATTGGTGTTCATTTTATTATCTTCATAACAAATATGTCTTAAATATTATGCATGTGCTTGTATAAGAATCAGATGAAATGAAAGGGGAAGCCAGCACCTTCTTTCTGCACAATGTCCTACGAGCAGTTCCACGTCTCAGACACAACCCCAACATCATCCCCAACTCTCAGAGGGACCAGAGCTAAGGGTTCACAGGACCCTTGCCCAAAAACAGACACCTACTACATGGAGGAGCCAGGGTCCAAATCTAGCATACCTGGCTCCTAAAGTTGTGTCACTAACCACTGGGAAGCACATCCCTTTAGACCACAGTTCTGGTTTCTCTTCCTGGCTCTCAGTAGGTGATAACTTCCATCTTTCAGACCAGGAACCAAGGTCAAACTGCAGCCACAGACTCTGGGTAGCTTGATTCAGATCACCAGAAGCAGATTCAACAATCCCCATCTCCTCCGCTACCAATCTGTGGCAGATCCAGCCAGCCAACTGCCAGGATCCATGTTCAGCCTACTGTCTGGAGGCCGCCATTGGCATCCTTAGCAGCCCCGGGGCATGAGAGTTCAGCCAACCCTCCTCTCTGGCTGGTCCTCAGTGGGCGGGGCTCCTGCCACACATTGCTCCATTTGGGCAACAAATTAACATCGTCCTTGAACAGGTCTCTGATGTCCAGTGCCTCAGTCTCCCAAAACAAGCTCTGCAGAAGGTTTCATGAGTAACGTTCAACCCTGCATGACAGGGTTGTGTTCTCTGTTCTCCTCAGACACGAAGGGTCTGAGGTCCCGCCAGGGCATTCACTTCTTGAGAACGGAGACTTAGGGGCCCTGCCAGCCTCCCCTACCCCCCTGAGTCCATTCCATTCCAAGCATCTGTGACGGTCCCACATTGCAATAGATATTAATTGCTACATTAAATTCTATGATATTGCTTAAGAGAATGTTCATTTAATTTCCCTGCAACTGTGGTCAACCTGATCTTTAATCGAAACTGACAGGCACAATTTAAATCAGGTAGCAAGCTCCCCCCCTCTTTCAAAGAGCTAAGAATGGCATGAATATTAAACGGGTCGGGACAGTTAGCAACACTAATACAGCTTAAGTCGGAACAAGGCTGGCTGCAGCTTTTAATTATTCATGCTCCCCTGGTAAGTCGGGCCCTGACAGCAGTGTCACACAGAGTTCAGGAAACTTCCTCGATGTGACATGAAAGACGAGGAGGTGGGCTGGGGAGGCAGCGTGGCCCAGGGTCCTGAGTCAGATCCTGGCTGTCCAGGAGTAATTTGACTTGGAGAACATGCTCTGGGCTTGTCCCTGCCATCAGGTGTTGGCATCACTTAATGCTGGATGCTAAGTAGCTGGGGGATGAAGACAGAAGGGCTGGGATGGGGGTGGGGTGGGCATACACCTACCTCAGAGAGCTGGAAGCACAGGACAGTAGAATAGACAGAGACGTACAGAGACAGACTTATCTGGAAGCAACATATGGAGACAGAACCAGAATCCCATAGCAGACACTGAGAGATAGTGCAGGGACAGACAGCCCAGTATTGGGGCCTGTCTGTGCTCTGTGAAGACTAGGATAGAGGGTGGGTACTGGGGCATAGTACAGCCTGTGTGTGTGTGTCTGTGTGTGTGTGTATGTATCTCCCTCTGTGTGTGTGTGTATCTCTCTGTGTGTGTATTTAGTGTGTGTGTGTGTATCTGTGTGTGTGTATCTGTGTGTGTATCTCTCTCTCTCTCTCTCTCTGTGTGTGTGGGGGGGGGTGTTGTATGTGTAGACTTTACTTTACAATTCAGGCTGCCTCTAATCTTATGGCCATTCCCCTGCCTCAGCATCCCAAGTTCTGAGATTAGAGCTGTGCACCACCACACTCATACTATCCAGAGAAAGAAGCTACCAAATGTGCCCCAGAATAGCACCTGGATACAAGGGAGGGGTGAGTGCTTACCTCGAAGGCACCAGGTTCTGCAGCAGTATGAACTCCCACAATGTGTCGTGGGCTGTGTGTCAGGTCCCTAAATCACTGAGGTACCAAAAAAATGGAAAGCAACTGCAGCCTGGGTAACCACCAAGGACTTTGATGGAAAGGGTCATGAGGGCTAAGCCAAAGGGGACAGATCAAGTTTAAACCTTGCCAGAGAGGAGGCGGGGCCTCGTTAAGAAAGGAATGCAGAGGGGGAAGAGGCAGGAAGAAAGCTTAGGAGACAGCCAATAAGGAACTTGCACAAAGCCAGCAGGGATAGAATATGGGACCAAAGACAGAAGGACAAATTGTCTTTCCACACTGACCACAAGGTCCTCCTGGCCATTTAGGCGCAGCTCCTTAGTGTAGTCCTTACTACCAGAGTTTGCCTATAGTCTCCTGGCCTGCTGTGATGGGAGGGAAAGGGGAAACCTCACCGACCTTCCTTCCCTTTACTTCTTTCCTATGTCTAGTAGGTGTGTTCTTATCCATTCTACTCCCTTCTCACTCCCTCTGGAGATTCCCCAACTCCAGAGGGGTTTTCTAGCACATTCTTTCCTGAGAGCACTGCCCACTTCTGATAACCGCCGCCCAGCAAACCCAGAAGGTCAGGCATCAGTCACTCAGACACTCCTCTGTCCCATAGTCCCATTCTCTGCTGTGGTACCCCCCCCAAATAATAATAACAATAATAATAATAATAACAACAATAACAACAACAACAACAATAATAATAATAATAATAATAATAATAAAGATCCAAAGAGAAGCCACTCCCCCCATGCTTGGTGCCTGTTTCTCCATCCTCCAGTGTGGTGTGAAGACCCTGAAGTGGATAGTGAGATTCAGCTGAGTTAACCTGAGCTACGGAAAGAAGACCGCACTCCTGTCCCAAATAGAAGGGCATCCTGTGTGGGTGCTTTGCTGAACAGCATGGTAAAGGCCCCTGGATTAAAGCATATACGCAAGTCTAGCCTTCCCAAAGCTAATCCAGGCAGGCTTCCTGTCTGGTTCAGCTGGACAGAATCTGTTCCCATCCCTCCTCCTGATCACCCAGGCGAGGCTCCTTAGGGTGGGCCTTGTGGCTGGAGTTTGCCTACAGTCTCCTGGCCTGCTCTGACTGGAGGGGAAGGTAAACGGAAAGGAGGGCACAGCAGCCTGAGCGTGTTTGCCCTCTGCCGTGCGTGACATTTACACACCTAGAAAGAGAGCTGGGCGCGGAGGCTGGCAAGCCAGCCAAGCAGGAGAGCATATGTCCCCAGTGCTAGGTCGGCAGACTGAGAGCGTTTGACATCCCCATCTCCCTGGGACCCCAATGTCCCTGGCCCCTCCCAGGACCAACAAATATTTCAGGTGTGCCTAGGATGTTGTTAGGGATGTGGGGGTGAAGTGCTTTCCGGGACCCTTGCCTCCAGAGGCCAGGCTCTGGCAAGTTTAAAACACAGCTAGGCTAACAGCAAGGATTTCAACATGGTGACAACAGGGTGGCTAGTCAAGACTGGCGGCCTTCTGAGAATGAAGGTGTGTATGACTGTGTTACAGGCCACAGGCTCATCCAGCTGCCGTGTCTTCAGGCAAGGGGCAACCGCAGAGGTGAACACAGAGGTGTGGCAGCGCCGGTGGAGGACCAAGGACAAATGAGCCCAGACACAAAATCAAACTGATGTGAACTACTGGGTCTCTGGTAGGTTACTTAACCTTCTCTGAGCCTCAGTCGAGACAATTGGGAAGCAGTGATCGTACTTGGCACCCAGTAAGGCCCCTTCAAGCAAGGGCCTCTGTCCTCTCTGTTATAAAAGAGACTGGTAACCGAGAGCAACGTGAAGCACGGCCTCTCCCAGCCCCTGCTTCTCAGAGGTCAATGATGCAGGGACTGGGCTTCATGGCAAACAGACAGCTCTGTAATGGGAAAGGGCACTGAGTGCCGCGCAAGGCTTTTCGAATGTGAATGATGTAAGACAGTAGACAGGACCTCTGTGTGGATGGACCCACACAGGCTGCCCAGTTCAATCAGCAAATTTGTTCCGCTGAACGCCGGGCACTGTGATAGGCCCTCGAGATGCGACTGAGAAGCAGCCAGCAAGGTCCTTGACTCTACCAGAACTCAGGCTGCGTTCTGCCACAGCGGGGAGTCCAGACCTCGTTAATGAGAAAAAAAAACCGGTTACTCCAGGTCATGTGGAGATGACGTCTTGCTGTATGCCAGCAATGAGGAAGACACTCTCAATTACTTAGTCACAAGTGGGGAAACTGAGGCAGAGAGTTCAAGGTCAAGTCATTTGGTCAAGGACGCAAGACTAAACAATACCTTTTATTCTCAACACATCTGCAACAAGCACTCCATCTGGGTTGGTACATATTCTCTCTCTCTCTTTCTCTTCTCTCTCTCTCTCTCTCTCTCTCTCTCTCTCTCTCTCTCTCTCTCTCTCTCTCTCTCTCTCTGTGTGTGTGTGTGTGTGTGTGTGTGTGTGTGTGTGTTGGGTCTTCATCCCTCAGGGAAAAGTGAAAGAAAGCATTAAAACAAAGGAGGGTTGTTATAATGTGGTGTCACTTTTTCAGCTCACCCCTTCAGAATGATAGCTAGTCAATCAAGGAGCATGAATGTCAGAAAGTGCAAAGGCCCTGTGGTAGAAGGGTTTGGCATGATGATGGGTTTGGAGGGGCTGTGGGCTGAGATACAGCAGACAAGATATAGAGTGGCAAGAGGTAGGTGTCAGGCATCCTGTCCCCAGAGGTCAACAGGGTGAAGGGGTTGCAGTCTATCCCATAGGCAGAAGGAAACCAGAGAAGATTGGTAGGTTAAAGAAGTTCCTTCCCACTCCTCCTGAGCTAGGTGGAATCTATTTCCCTTCCCCGCTAATCTGATCCTCCATCTGTGTGGACCAATAGGATGCCACAGAAGTACTAATGTGGATTTCTTCACCCAAGCCTTCGAAGTTCAACATTCACCATTTTGACTCCAGTCCCCTCTGGATGCTCAGTGCTGGCTGGGAGGAGCCCCCGCCCAGGAGGGAAGTGAGGCCTCTACAGCCCCAGCTGTGCTTCCAGCTGCAGGCAAGTGGCATGCCTACTTACTGTCACCCAGTGGTCACTGCATGGAACAGAAGAAGGACCCAATCATTCAAGACCCTTAGGAGACAAGGGGGTGGCCATTGTTTCAGGGTGACCCATTCCACATCCTCAGGCCCCTGTCGTAGGATAGATTCAGGGTGAAGGCAGCCTCAGGCACATGCTTTGGACCAGAACTTAGCAGCTCTAAGGCACATGCAGGCACAGTGCTAGAGAGCACTGTCTCTCCCCTGAGCTGCTGGTGCCAGGGTATATCTCTCCTGTTCTCCAGACCACTCGCCATTCTCCTGCCCGCTGCTTCTGACCTAACCCTGGTGACCCTGCACTCTGAAGCTGGTACAGCCTGGTGCCCATGCAGCTTCCTGATGTGTCAATCTCACTGCCCCTGGAGCGCCACTGGTCCAAGCCCCGAAGTCCATGCCAGCCTGGGGGCTTCTCTCACCCCCACTTCTAGGGAGCAGCTACCCCTCCAGCTCCCCTCTGCACTCAGATGTGACTCACTGACCTTTACGAGTTAGAGACTTGATGGACCTGGTGTTTTATTAACCTAATAAAAAGGCAGCCGGGTGGAGGGGCTTAACATTTCTAGAGAGGAAGGCTCTGCCCCCCGGGCATTGGGAGGAAGAAATACTGTCTGGGGCTGTGCTCCCCCAGCTCCAGTCTCAGGGACTTCTCACAGGGAGGCAAAGAGCAATTCATTGTATTCTCCATCAAACAGCGCCAGCAAGCCCCAGAGCTTAATTTAATTTTGTAATCAGTGCAGGCACAGGCAGAGGAAGACTGCTCACTGGTTTCTTCACGTTGCTTTTTAATAGGATATCTGACAGCACACATAATACAGTGGCTTTATGCAATAAAGAACGTACATGCACACACACACACACACACACACACACACACACACACACACACACAAATGCAGAACCAAGCAGCTGCCCAAGAATGAAAAAAAAAATCTTCAATCTGGAGGCCAGGCTCTCCCTCATGCTCACTTTGTGGCTTTGGTAAGCCTCTTGGTTCCCTCGTGTCTCTTAAGTTAATAAGAACATTGTTTTTATGTTTTCTCATTTTTGATGAAAATAATAACTTGCTAATATTTATTGCCTGCTTCATACAAGTGCTGGGGAGCATGCAAAACATTTTGTGGATCTTTGTATCAGGCCTATGGTGAGCATCCCATTTCTCGAGGAGAGATCCGAGGCCCAGAGAGGATGAGTAGCTTGCCTGATGACGCACAGCTTGGAAGTGATGGAGTTGAACCTCAGTAGTGCCTTGGGTTTGAAGCAACAAATTTGGACCCTAGGCGTTTTAGCAGGAGCGGGTCGTTGAAAGGGTGACAAGTGGCTAGGGAACCCTGCTTGTGGCTGAGCCTCTGAAACCATGGTACACAGACAGGACCATGAAAAAGTCACTTCCGCTGTCTCCATTAACAAGTGGCAGCTCTATGTGCATGATGGCCAGGACAGCTATATGTGCACGACGGCCAGGACTTACCTTCTACCCAGCTGCTCTGGTCTTGCCAATACTGCCCGGGAACCCCAGCTGCGCTTGTCAATATTCTAGGGTGGCAACCACTTTCTATGGGAAGCTTTACTTCACTGTCTTCCATCTAGAATTCAGACAGGGTGTGCGGTGGAGGAGGGGGCCGTAAAGCATGGCTAGAAGGCCTGGCAAGCATTGCTCCTCCCTTGGGGTCATGGTACCACACTGGAAGCTGTCCAGAAAGAAATGGCTCAGAAAGTCTCTATGGTCACAGCAAAGTGATGGGGTTCCCAAGGGAAGATGGCCAGCAGCCAGACCTGAGCTTCTGCAGAGCCAGAGGAACCCATGCTGAAAAAGAGTACTGGATTTAGGGTGGTGTCTGTAGGAGACAGGAGCTGTTGCCTGTGCCCTGGACAGCTCTCCACCCGACCCTACCTGCTCTTGGGGGTTGGGGGCGAGTTGGCGCAGAGTCAACGGCACAGACTCTGGGAGCAGGTGAGAATCGCTGCACCAAGCTCCTCTGAACACTGCTGTAAGCTCCTTTAATACCCTCTACCCACACCCCCATTGGCCCCGAGAAAGATCTCTCCTGAACAGCAGTTCCTGATTGGCTGGTACTGTTTGCACTAGCAATCCTTGGTCTCTCAGGCAGTCCTTAAATAGGTCCTCCTGCAGGAATGCTGGTCTCTCAGGCAGTCCTCAATTAGGTTCTTCTGCAGGAGATGCTTCTGCAGCTGCATAGCCCCCAGCATTTACATAAAGGTGGCCCTGCTGTCCCTGCTACAGGGGGAGATAGATCAGCTGCTATTGTGATTGACTCACAGACATGAGGACCAGAGTTCAAGTCTCAGAACCCAGAGAAAAAGGCTTGGTGTGATGGCACATGCTCCATATTCCCAGTGACGGGGAAGCAGAACCAGACAGATCCCTGAGGCTCCTTAACCATCCAGCCCCGAGTGAGTGAAAACTCTGTCTCAAGACAATGAGGTAGGGCCAGCAACAAAGCTCAGTGGAGAAGTGTTTGCTGTGAAAACTTCACAACCTGAGTTCAAGTCCCTGGAGCCCACAAGACAGTGGCGAGAGAATCAACTCCCAAGGCTGCACCCTGACCTTCACCTTCACACATGCACTGTGGCACGCCTACGCTCACACACCATGCAGTGCACTGACACAACACTATTAAAGTTTGAAACAAGGAGGAATGGTGCTTGAGGTTGACTCACACACACACATACACACACACATGCACACGCACATGTACACACACACGCACACACACACACATACACACTCACACACACAGATGCACAAGAGCACATGCCCATAAGAGACTGGCTCAGTTTCCAGGGCAGAGTGAGCCTCTCAGTGTGGTTTGCTAGGGCTGAGGGGACACAGGGATCAGAACAGAGAACTAGCAAGTTTTCACAGGCACCTGCTAGAACTTACCAGGGCAGAGAGAGTGAAAGAGTCCCTGCCCTAAGTGTGCACCACTCTGCTAGGGCTTTAAGCCGTTCTCAGAAAGATAGAGAAGCCCTCCTCCAAGAGAGCAAAGGTAACATCCCATGACTCAACACAATGTCCAGGCTAAAAAAGATTTACTGGGATGCTGAGAGAATTTCATGCGACTGTATCAGGGTGGTGGCTGGGGACACCAAACCAGAAAAGGGGAGACTAATAAGTTCACAGTAGAGGCACACCCCAGACCTTCCTTCCCTACTGATAGCCCACATCCTCATTTCAGCGCCATCACAGTCCCCAGAGAGGAGCATCTGCAGAATTTACCATCTTACAGGTGAAGACCAGAAAGGAAAAGAACATCCCCAAGGTTGCACAGTAAAAATAGCAAGCCTAGACATCTGCCCTGGTAGTCTGTCCTCAGTATCCATGCGCCTAGCTACTCTGCTGTGTTCCTTCTCCCACCGAAGAGGCCTTGGGGCAGGAGGTCCCAGAAGAACTGATGAGAAATTCATGTGGCTCTGTAGCTGATACTCCAGAGGGCAAAGAAAAGACAATACCCATGGGGGGTAGCACTGGGAATGGGG
The DNA here is from genome assembly GCA_036184795.1 of Tokudaia tokunoshimensis. Classification (NCBI taxonomy): domain Eukaryota; kingdom Metazoa; phylum Chordata; class Mammalia; order Rodentia; family Muridae; genus Tokudaia; species Tokudaia tokunoshimensis. The sequence continues at coordinate 108,843,450 of BTHU01000005.1, read as the reverse complement.
GTCCTTCTGATCAGGAAGCTGGAGAAGGGGAGACTCCTGGATCAACACCGTGGTCTTGAGGAAGGTAGTTGGTGCTTTATGAAGGGTACTGGCTGGGTGCTAACTCAAGGTAGTTCACAGAGCAGGGGTGGAGATGAAGGCTATAGAGGACTGGAAGGGCATCAAAGACAGCCAAGGATACAAAGATAGTCAGACGTGGGAAATCCTGCCTAGCTTCTCCGGCTTAGCCTCTCTGGCCATCTGCAGAATGGGAGGATGAGCTGAACTGAGGCCAGGTAGGCTCAGAGCAAGCAAACCCAGCAGACTGTGGGGGCACAGATCATCAGCAAAGCCTATGAGTACCTGATGCCAGATCTCTCCTTTTCCACACTGCTTATCCTGCTCTGGTTTACAGCTCTTCTTGGGGGTCATTCCCAGCACTGACAGAACATATTATCTCAAAATCAGAAATTAAAAAGTGAGTAAATCCAAGGGCTCTCAACCTGTACCTTGGCATTTTTGTTCAGACTCTGTTTGTCTCTCAGCTGCTTTCTCTACCTGGTCCCCAGCTGTGACCTAATGGCTGAGCCTAGACCCTCCTGGTAAGAGACCCAGGCAGTCCAGTGAAGTGTTCACAGATCTCTGGTGCATGACTTAACTGCCTGGGATCCCTGTTCCTGCCCTGTGCATCCTCCAGGCTGGGTGTGGCCAACAGAGAGCAGCAGCACAAGGGTGGGAGTACTTTAAAACTGCTTCCGACACAGACTAGTGGGCAGCTGAAGACAGGCACAGCATTTGGGAAGAGCTTCTGCCTGTGTAGTGACTGAAGATGTCTCCAAAGACAGTCACGCCTCAAGTGCCATCTATTCCTCTATTTCTCTGGGACCAGTTGACTGACATTGAATATCAGCTGTTGCTACACCAGCATTGGGATACCAGACATCTTTTTTTTTTTTTGTCCCGAGACAGGGTTTCTCTGTATAGCCCTGGCTGTCCTGGAAACTCACTCTGTAGACCAGGCTGGCCTAGAATTCAGAAATCCACCTGCCTCTGCCTCCCAGGTGCTCGGATTAGATACTAAACACCTTAAAATGGGATGCATAACATGCATTTATTGACAAATGCTGGTTGAGGACCTACTATGTGTAAGGTACCTCGTTGGCCTTCAGGACACATAGGATCATAGCTGTCACCAGCAGAAGGACTGTGAAACAAGTCAGTGACACCAATATGGTTCTGGACATAAGTTGGACAAGGAGGAAGATGTGTCAAATCTTCCCAGAAGACCCTGGTCTTCAGGTGAATGGGGATTCCTTGATGAGGAGACTCTGATTTAGGGCTGAGATAGAAGGAATGTGAGGAGGTGACCAGGCAAGGACGAAAGGGAAGGCAGGCAGAGGGAGCAGCACCCTGTGTGGGCCCTGAGGGGAGGAGGGGAGTCTGAGACTGTAGGAGTTTGGGGAGGCACTGGGTGTGAGGGGGTTCTACTGTGTCCTGATGGACAGAGAAAAGGCTAGTGTGCAAGTGGTGGGGGTGACAAGGTAAGGGAGAGGTGGGGAGAGGATTCAAGAAGCCACACCTCTGCCTAGTCCCCACTCTAAGCAACCCATTCCACCCATTTAGCAGTGCCAGGAGTATGGTGGTGACAACAGTTCTTAGGAAGCTGAGGCAGGGCATATCACAAATTTCAAGCCATGTAAAGGGTTGCAAACCAGCCTGGGCTGATGAGACCCTATCTCAGAATTATGCTATACTCAATGAACACACGATGCTACTTCCCACCTTTACTCCAGCTTCACTGCTTTACGTCAGGGAGGTACATCCAGTCCAGACACCTCTTTGCTTTCCCTCTACCTCTGATGGTCATTCCTTGCTCCTGCTCATTCCGGCCCAGCACTGTCTAACCACTGTTATCCCCTTTCTCAGGCACTGCCTTGGCTCCCCCGAGCCTCTCCATCCTTTCTGCTCCAGTTCCAATCCACTGGAGTTATGGAACAACTAGAGACTTCGTACCGCTCTGTGGTGTGTGGTATACTGAGCAGGTTTATCCCCCAGAGGAGCCCTCCATTGAGTTCTTCCTTTGTCTTTCGCGTGAGGTGACCTTACGTTTGACACTGTCCACATAGGCTCAGCCCACTTAAGCCCCCACCTCTGCTCAGGAAGAATAGAGTGAGCCGTGCGCTGCCTTGGGCTCCTGTGGGCAATCCGTATACCTTTCCATGCTGACCTGACTCTACCGGCAGCCCACTGTTGCCCCAGGAGCCTTTAGCATTCCTAAGCCAAGTTCGTCATTCCTTCTTACCACCCATCCCCTGGACCAGGGCCTATAGTTCCCTCCCCAGGTAGCCAAAGCCTGCCTTCTTCTTTGCCATTGGTCAGCCAGCCGGGAACAACGGTATCATCTTCCATTCCCAGCTCTCCACCCAATGTACCATCATGCCTTGGACATGGGTGGGTCAGTGTCAAACTGGCAGCTACGGCTGTCTTCCTTCAAGCCTACCTCCTGCCACTATTCCCAGCTTTTGCTCCTGGGATGCAGAGCCGTCATGAATGGGAGGAGCATCATATGATGCTGGAACCAACCTCCAAGTCAGTGCTGGCCTTAGTAGCCACATGGCCTTGAGGAGCACATTTTTTCCTTACAAAGAGATGATGGAAGAATTAGAAGACCCTACATAGACCATCTTGTCACTGAGCCTCATTTATGGTACCCCCGTTGCCACCGACATGTCTGTTGCGCTGGGCATCTTGTTCATGGTCAACCTCAGAATCTGTAAATAAAGAAGACAAGGAACGCGCTGCTGTCAGGACAGAGTTTCTGGCAGAGGCAACTGAAAGAGGAGAAGGTTGTTTGGGTCCCTGGGTCAGAGGGAACAGGGTTAGAAGATATGGAGGCGAGACTGAGCTCTGGTCGGCGGTAGTAGGAACCGGAGCTAACATTGCACATAAGTCAATGGGCAGTAAGCAGAGAGTCTGAGGAGTAAGGTGGCCTCTGCCATGGAGACCAAGTCTTTGACCCTGAAGATCTAATCTTTGACCCTGAACCTCAGCCTCTGACCCTGAAGGACTAGCCTCTGACCCTGAAGTCTACTTCTATGACCCAACATCTATCAGCTAAGCCCCATATGCAGAAGGTTTTACAACCACGACAGTCCCACCATCTTGAACAAGTGTTCAAGCACGAGTGTCCGGCTACATCCCATAGACAAACCATGTCACAGATGGGCAGCTGTCCCATCTTTTGTCTCTTTTGAGGTCCTAGGAATGGAACCCGTGTCCTTGAGCATGCCAGGGAAGCACTCTTCTTTCACTGAGCTATGACCCCAGCCTAGCATGGTTTCTTAGGTTCCAAGAATTCTTGGAACATCCTTGCTCACATGGGAAACCAGGCAAGCATGCCCGCGTGCACGTTCAGATGCAGTTCGGGGTGGCTGCCTGGAGGTGGTAGCCAGTCTTACCACCTGGGCTCTTGCTAGGTTCAGCCAGGAGCAGGCAGCCTCCTGTGCAATGGTGTAGCTGTGCATGCAATGGGATATCATATGCACATGCACCTGAGTATTTGAGCATTGAGTTTGTGGATGCACAGCTGGGAGCACATTAGAAAATCATTAGCTATCATTTGCACCAAGGCTGTTTGTCAAGGTTCTGGGCTGGACCACCCATGCCCTGCAGCTTCCCACTGGTCCACCCCTACCTAGGTCTTGCATCTGAAGGAGGGAGGAAGTGTAGGGCTGCCCTGCACACACCTCCTGTGTCTGGGTGCAGATGCTGCAAGCGACAGGGAGTGCTTAACCAGCCAGAGGCTGGGGGGAGGAAAAGTCAGAGACAAAGAGACATTGCTGCCAAGTCCTTTCATCTCCAACAGGGAGAGGGGCGTGCAGAGAAGCTGTGAATCTCAGAAGTTGAGCGGGGGACAGGTGGCCTCCGGTGCTGCTGTTTCTGCATCGGAATATGGTGTGCGTGCGCACCTGCGCGTTTGAGCAGTGGGCTTATGAGTGTGCATCTGTGAGCACGTTAGATAATCTCACTCTGAGAGTCCCACCCCGGAACAAAGGGCACAAGCAAGGTTGAACTCAGAACAGGCCTTTTAGGACGCCACGGTCTGGTGGCGGAGGCAGAGAAGAGGAAGGAGGGCGGCTAAGCAAAATCAGCGGTGGCCGTGCTGCGGAAGCACAAGTTGGCCGCCTTCCATGCCTCCATGCCAAGTTTCCTGAAAGCCATCCCACCCCGTCCAGTGGAAACAATCACAGCATAGTCCCCAGCACTGAGGCTGACCCTTCCATGGGGCTCGAGGCCGTTCCCAGTCCCGGTACTGATATTTTATTGATTATATAACAGTCTGTGGATGATGTGGACGGGACATCAGAAAAATTTTTCCCCTCCCTTCTACTTTTCCCTTCCAGATCTTCCCATGGAGCCCAGACCGCCCTGTGTGGGCAGCTAGCATCTTCTCAGGCCGTGCAACAGCCCAGGAAGTGTCTCTATGCTCAGAACTCAGTTTGACACATGCCAGGCCCAGCCCCTGCCTGCCTCCCCTCACTCCCGGCTCACTTAAGTGGACTCCTGCCCTGGTAATTACCCTCCTACTCTGAGGGCCACGGGACTGGAGGAAAGAGACACACAGCTCAGTCACCCTTTTCATCAGATCATGGAGCTGCTGTGGCTCCTGCTGGCTTCATTTGCAGCCCAAGAGTGGATGCTCCAGCCATGGGAGGCCAGGATGGTGGCAGATGGGAAACTGCCACCAAGTTTTCAAGTCAAAAACGCCAGGGTCAGCTCCAAGATGCCCCATCTGCAATCACCTGCAGATGGTCACTTCACCTGGCCTTTACTTTGTTGTCCAGGCCGAAGTATATCTGCCCTGCCAGGGATGATGGAGAGAGATTTCTCTCTCGTCTCTGGAGTAGGGGAGGGACACCCACAGCCCAGTAGCTTTCAGTAGAAAGAGAAGAAGAAGCCAGATGGGTGGAGGTAGGAGGTGGGTGAGTTGGAGGGCAGCCTGGGCTGCATAGAGAGACTCTGCCTCAAAAACAAGAAGAAGAAGAAGAAGAAGTACAGGGAGCCCGGCTTGCCAAGAAGTGCAATTACCAGCACAGGATTCCACTTGAGCGAGCAGAGAGTGCGGGGGAGGAGGGCAGGGGCTGTGCCTGGCATGTAACAAGTGCTCTGGTGCTCGCATCCACAAAAGACAGCGCTGAGAGCAAACAGCTGCCTGGAGCAGCCGCTAGCAATGCAGGAAGCAGGGAATGGTGCGTGTCCCAAGGAATCTAGAAGGCGCTGGGCAGAAAGTGGGGACAGGGCTCAGCACTGAGTACTGCCTCCAGCCTCTAGCAGACCCCGAGGACAGGTTATGACCGGCTACTCTGAACCTTCCATATGCCTTTTTTTTTTTTGAGAATTAGCTCATGTCTCCTCTTTGGTAGACACTCATTTGCCTCATCCTATAAATGAGGAAACTGAGTCATGAAAGTACCCTCCTCCCCCGAGCGTTGGGAGGTGCTGGGTGTGTGTGGCTTATTCACCCAGGTCTCTGTCCAGCTGCATATAGGCTGGGGAAAGGGTGCAGGATCCTGGCCTTGAGGGCAGCTGGAAGGAATTCAAGCCAGATGCCATGACTAGGGCGGAAGGTTCAGCCTATGTCCTACAAACCTTTATTCCCCTTTCCTTTCGGTGTGTGTGTGTGTGTGTGTGTGTGTGTGTGTGTGTGTGTGTGTGTGAGTGTGGTGCTGGAGTAATGGAACCTGTACCCTCAGCCTGAGCCATGGACAGAATACTTCCATGATGTATGCCCAGTGGGTGACAAGTGGAGTCACACAGAGACAATATCGCTCAGGAGGCAGACTCACCTGGAGATAACCTACAACACCATCCTTCTCTCAGCGACATCCTAGGCTTTCATCGAGTCTGCCCTCCCTACCTATGCTCCCTCCAGGTCATTTCACTCCCTGGGCACTCTGCCGGCTCCCATGGTCTAAAGGTCATGCCCATTGTACAGATGGGTATACTAGAGGCTAGCTGGGACAGCTGTCATGTACCTGGTCTCCCTCCCTCGCTGCACACCTTCATCCAGTCACTCCAACTCCCCACTGTATACATGCAGAATGTAAGTGAGGAGGTTTGACCCCTCCAGGTTTCAAGGACACTTGACTGAATGTGATGGTGAGATCAGGAATAAGCCCCATTTCTCTTCCTTCAGGTCAGGGAGGACACATAAAGACCAGGTGGTAGGGGCTCATGAGCTGCACAAGAAGTCAGGGTCCACAGTGGGGTGGGGGCTGGGTTCAGGTCGTAGATTCAGCCTGGTGGTTGGGCTTCTCATGGAAGGCCAGGCCAGCCCTGGCTGTTCTGAGATGGATCTGGGTGGCGCCCAGGACTCATCCCCTGACTAAGGCAAACTTACTCAAAACAGACTGCAATCCTCGAGGTACGGGAAGTCTCACTCCCCCAGGGCTGCTGTTCTGCAGGAAGCCAGCACTGACTCGGAAGCCTGCTCTCATCGGCACGAGTGATAGAAGTACTCCTTCTAAAGCGTCTTAAAAATAAAATCATGTATGTAGAACTACATATATATATTTAGAGAGGGACTATGACAGATGGATGGGTACTCGGCAGAGTATTTTTAATCCTGGAGTCAGGATTATGTAAGGATGGGGACAGAAACTTGAAGGCAGGTGGTGAGTCATGTGGGCAGGCTGGGAAACAAGTCACACCTCCCTCCAGCTCCGCTAGCATCTGCAGGTGCCAAGACTGCTAGGACCACAGCAAGGAGGCAAGAGAGGGACCCTGCCCCCTCCCCCGCTCAGGATAGGGAGAAGAGCCTCCCGTAGGTGGGCTGACTCCCTGCGGGCAGTAGCATGGAGTTGGCAGGTCTAACAGGAGGAAGGGAGGGCCAGACAGGGGCCAGGCCTTGCCTAGTCACAAAATCTGAGTCCTGGAAATACTCATCAATTTCCAGGAAATTGGAAAAGGCCTTGGAGATATTTTCAAGTGAGTACTTGGCTCTGAGACACAGATTCTCTGGCGTCTTCCCCATCCTGTACTTTGTTGAAGGCGTGGGGGTGGGGGGAATCCTGACCAAGCTGTCCAGAGGGCACATGCAGAAGGGTCACTGGGGGGGGGGGGCAGCAGCAGAGAGATCTTCCCTGGGGTCACGAAGCCCTTGCTAAAGCCAATAGGCATGTGTGAAAGAAAGATGCCTTGGGATGATATGCCAGGAAACATAGCTTGCCTAAGAAGGAAGGGAAGCTAAAGATGGGTAAAGAGAGAGGCTGGGCGTGTCTGTCCTTAGAGTTCTAGAAGAATAGCATCTGCCTGGGAGGTTTGCAGAGTCATGCCTGAGGCAGGAAATGGAGCCAATGGCAAAACAAAGTCATGGCCCTTTGGAACGCTTTCCTTTGGGTGGTTTGAATCCAAAGGTTGGTTTCCTTTGAATCAAGAGGCTCAAAGCGACCATTAGTGGGCACCCACATCCCTTCCTGGGCAGAAGCACTCCCGTGCATGCCCTCTGCCTCCCGTGGCTCACGCTGCCACCTGCTGAGTTTTGATGGTTACACATCATGCCTTTCATGGGTGACCGTAATCCACTCATCACCCTTTGCTCCCTTCTTGTAGGTGTGAAGACAGGCTGTAGCTGGTTTTACTACTTTGTGGGTTCTTCTTTCCACCTTTTATCCTCATGACTTCACCCCAATTACTAGATAGGAGAGAAAGGATAGCGGGGGGGGGGATCTCCAAGTACAATTTCTTATTTCTAGTTTCTTCTTTGAGTAGAACTACTAACAAACCACAACCAACCCCTCCTTCCCTCCCTCCCTCCCTCCCCCCTCCCTTCCTGAACAACCAACAACCAATCACCAACTCTGCCTCTTGGGGGCTCTAGCATTCATATACCCTTTGAAAAGTTCCCAGAATTCTAAATGTCACACATTGCAGAGACGATCTGCAGCTGGCAAAGCCACGCCTCTGCCAGAGCACGAGACAAATCACAGTCGCTGAGGACAGTCCAAAGCGGCCCCATACCTGGGGTTAAAATGAAAACACATTCTTATACTATTTCTGTGTTATTTAAAGAAACCGAAACTCCAGAATGCTCACCACAGCAGAGGCTTAAGGTCAGTAGCTAAACTGTCCTGTGAATACGGCCCGTGTGACTCCAAACCTCAGTCTCTGACTTGATTGTATAGATGCTCAAATCCCACAGGTACTACTCTCCAGGGCTAAGCCCTTCCCAGAGCTTGGACACCTACAGTCTGTTTGACTTCAGTGAAGAAAGGAGTCAGAAGAGACAGCTTCATTTCTCTCCAGTTCAACCACAAGCAGAGCAAGAAAGCAGGCTCCACCCTTCAACCTAGAGCAAGAAAGCAGGCTCTACCCTTCAACCTAGAGCAAGAAAGCAGGCTCCACCCTTCAACCTAGAGCAAGAAAGCAGGCTCCACCCTTCAACCTAGAGCAAGAAAGCAGGCTCCACCCTTCAACCTAGAGCAAGAAAGCAGGCTCCACCCTTCAACCTAGTTAGGAGTGCGTCAGGAGCAGTTGCTGCCCTTAATCATTGGCTGGGAAAGGGAAAGGGTCCAAGCAACTCAGGGTTTCTCCTACCCAGGAGGCAATCTTGTTCACTTCCAAGCAAGCAAAGCATTGTAGTTCCCATTGAAAAGGCATAAAGGAAGATTCAACATGACAGTGCATTGGGCAAAGTCTGGGGGTAGCCTGGCCTCTACGCCGACCTTCAGCCCCAGCTCATATTGCAGAAAGAGAAGAGAGATGGAGACTATGGGGTGGCGGGCTTGGAACATACAGAGCACACAAGGAAGGGCAATAGATGTGACAGGGAGAAAGAGACAGTAGGCAGACAGGGAGCCGGGAACAGACAGTGAGTAGCCATGAGAAACATAGAGGTGTGGAAACCTGGACAGTCGAAAGAAGAGCAGAGAAGAAACCCCAGGGACAGGCCAGCCAGCTGAGCAGACATCGAGGACTTGGGAGTGAGCAGACAGCCTCTTAACTCCTAAAGTTTCCTGTCTGATAGAGCAAAGGGCAGCAGAGACGAGAAGTCTTCAGACATGGCAATCTTGGTAGCAATGCAGTCATACAACGAGGCAAAGTAATGAAACAAAATTTCTATCACCAATGAACTGGGAGAAGTTAAAAGTATCCAAGAACCATTAGTAACCCAGGGAGGGAGGATGGGAGATGGGGGAGAAAGAGAGAGAACATCAAAGAAAGAGCATGACACAAGAGAAGCCAGGACACATCAAGGCCGCCAGAGAGATGCTGATGTCAGGGAGCTCGAGAAACAGAAGCAGGAGGGGAAAGGAGACCCAGGAGCAAGGAGGAGAGATCATAGGATCAGGGAGGCCAGAGACCAGATGGGACCAGCAACATCTGCAGAGGCAGAGAAAGACATAAAGACATCCAGGAACAGAGATAGCATGATAAGTCTGACAGTCACACGGTATGGAATTAGACTCTTGAGACCTCCCCTAACTCTGTCTGCCTCAACCTCTTTAATTTCCAAGGGTTAAAGTTATGATCTTCCCTGATGGCTCCCAAGATCTGAAAGATATTTGTCTACCAAACAATCTGCATTTCATAAGAAATAATTAATTTGGCTTCCCATTTTTTATTCATCAAAGACGTCAATAGCTGGCAATCAGTGCTCCCGATCAGCATGAGAGTAGGCGCGTTGTCGCACCAAGTGGCAGCAGTGCCAGCCCGGAGCAAAGGAACCTGCCACAGAGTCATCAGCCTCGCGCAGCCTGATCACAGGTAAATGCTTCTGCCATGTTCCAAGAGATGCTGTCAGCAGTTCAAAGGACGTAGAGAGATCCCGCTGTCTCCACGGACCCCTGGATCCAGGGTCCCTAATTTCAGATGACAGTCCAGAATGTCCTTCCAAGCTGTGAGGTGTTGGGCTGCCCGGCATGTTGAGTTCCCTTCCTTGGGAGAGCAAGGCCAGAGATGAAACACACCTTCTGTCCAAATAGCAACCTATAGCCACTAAAGCAGCAATCCACAACCAGGGGTCAGATGATTCTTCCACACGGGGTCACCTAAGACCATTGGAAAACACAGATATTTACATTATGAGTCATAAAAGTAGCAGAATTACAGTTATGAAGTAGCTGCAAAATAATTTTATGCTTGGAGGCCATCACAACATGAAGAACTGAATGAAAGGGTCACAGTATTAGGAAGGTTGAGAACTACTGTTTTGGAGCATCCAGAATGACATTTGGAAAGTTGGGGTGGGGAAATGGCAAGTATACTCATTATTCTGGCTGACTGCAACCCTGGTCATGCTCCTGCCTCCATGCCTGCAGAAGAACTTCCACTGAAGTTTGCAGTGGCTCTTCCTGGGCTGAGCTGGAGAAGTCCCGGTGAGGTTGGTTGATGTTTGGTTCCTTACTGAATCCCCTGGCAGTGTTCTTTGTGACACTCTCCTATTGGCTCTCACACATTTCTCCTAGAGTCTTCCAGTAGGTACCTAGAGAGGCACTACCCACTGCTCTCAGGGATGCCTTCTGAAAAGACCTCCCTGCCAGTAAGTTAGATTGGCATAGACAGATACTCATTCAGGCCCAATCTTCCACTCTCACTCTTTACTACATCCACAAACTTCCTTCATCTTTGCAAGGCTCATGACCCCATGGCAAGGAGCCAACAGGATAAGAGATAAAGATCTCATCCCCCACCCCCCCAGAATGTCCATCAGCGGGAATAGTGTGGTAAGCTTACAGCCTAGAGGACTTCCAGAAAACAAAGAACAGACCTTTTAGGAGGCATGGAGCCAGAATGGAAGACCAGAGCTGAAGTGGGAAGCCAGACAGGCCTTCTTGTAGACCACGGTCAAGAAATGAGGTGGCACAAAAGATGTTCTTCAACCTCACTGGACAGGGCTGGGGCTCCAGAACATTCTCCTTGCGGTGGTCTCCAGTCCTGGTGTATGAGTAGCAGACCTGGACATCAGAAGCTCAGGGCAGGGATTTCCCACCTGCAGCCAGACCCTGCCACTTTCCTTGGCACTATGCTCGATAGAGCCTTCCCTCCCTTTCCTAGTTAGCTGATGTTGCCAACTTGATACGGTGCAATTATCTGAGAGATTGCCTCAATTAGAGGATTGCCCCCATCAGATTGACCTGTGTCCCTGTCTGTGGGGCAGGTTTTGTTACTAATTCATACTGGAGGCCCCAGCCCACTGTGGGGCCACTCTTGGACACGTGACCCTGGGTTATATAAGAAAGAGCCAAACAGAGCAAGCTAGTAAGTAATTTTCTTCTACAGTTTCTGCCTCTGCTCCTGCGAGTTCCTGCCCTAATGTCCCTCAGTGACAGGCTGTGATTGGGACATGTGAAACAAGTTAAACCCTTTTCTTCTCCAAGGTGTTTATTCCAGCAACAGGAAAGCAGAAAAACAAACTAGATCTCTTTCGATCTCTCTCTCTCTCTCTCTTTCTCTCTCTCCATTCACAGTTTCTCTTCTCCTTGCTATTTGTACATGTGTGCTATGTCTCTTGTCTTGAAAGCATCCAATTTCACGAATATTGGTGACATTAACTCCCTGACTGAATATTAAAATTAGAAGAAAATTTTATTTGAAGAACGACTTGAGCAAACACGGTGTCTGGGGAGCCTGTGCACTCCCCATTCACTCTCAACCTTGTCTATAACTAATTTCTACTTGGAAATCTTGTTCATTTATTTATTCAACAAACATTTTCTGCCTGCCTATCATATGCCAGGCACTGTATTACCAGCCCGGGCACTATAAGAGCCAAGATACAGCCCTGGCCTTTCAGGAACCTCAGACAAAAACAGAACAGGAGATCCAAGGACTGGAAAGCAAGGTATCTGGAACTAACGGAGCTGAGGTCTGAGAGCCTGGGGAACTCATGACAAGGCAACCAGCTGGGACTCTCAAAGTGACATAGGTCAGAGAGCAGATAATGATGTCTCCCAAGCCTGAAGGCCACGGGGCACCTGGAAAAGGATTGACGAGAGAAACAGAATCTGCTAGATTAGCCTAGAGAGAAAGCCGGCTGTTCACGAGATGCCAGAGGGCAGTGGGCTGTTTGGAGTAGGGTACAAGGTGATGGAGGGCATGGGAGAGTGGACAGGCCACTCACCAGTGACAAGGACTGGAAGAGGACAGTGAAGAGCCTGTGCTCAGCACTGGTGAGATTGTGTCTCTCAACTCTATCCTTGGTCCCTTTGAAGAGGATTTGACAGGAACGGCCTCGGTAGTCTGGAGCATAGGGAAGACCCTCTGGCCTTCGTGGAAGCGCTGCAGTGGTTCAGGTGAGACATGAGGAAGGACCTGGACGAGAGTGGTTCAGATGGAGGGAACAGGGACTGAAATGGTAACAGGTAGAAAGCATCTTCAGGACTCAGACTGAAGGGTCAGGGGCTCCTCAGCTGTGTCCCCCGCTAGCAGCCTGTACCCCAGCCTTGGGCTCTGGATTTGGGGGCTGAGGGGCAGCAGTGGCCCCACCTCTGTTGTTGGCTGCTCTGGGGACTCCTGGATGGGCTTTGCTAACAGTATTCTTTGCTTGCCTTGGATCCAACAAAATTGGGGTCCTTCCTGCCTTTATCCACTACAGCTCAGCTTACACTGAGTCTCACAGGCCACCCGGAGAGCCTCTGCTATGTTCAAAATCTATCCCTAACTCGCCTCTCTCTTCCTTTATTATCTTTCTCCTTGTAGCTGCAAACTGCCACTGTATTCCCTCCCATCCTTGAGTTTCACCCAATCAGGATGGAAGTTTACCTTGGTTGCCAAGGGGAACCGTGCTCTTCAGTTATCTCTTCACCCATCTTTGAAGCTCCCCACCACTGTGAAAGTTACTTCGAATTAAATTCTAAAGGGGTGCTCATTAACTCGATTATGTTGGCAGAAAGAGTTCTAACCAAGCTACTTTGAAGAGAAACTTTTTCCTCCTCTTGAATATTTTAGACATATTTTGTAGCATAGAATCGATTAATTTTTAAAGAAAATTATGTAGTGGTTTTATTTTTTTTCCTCATGAGGAAAAATAGATCGAAGGGAAAGAAGGAATGAAGGAGAAGAGGGAGAGAGATTAAGAAAGGGAAGGGGGAGGAAGGGAGGGAGGAAGAGGGAGGAAGGGAGGGAGGAAGAGGGAGGAAGGGAGGGAGGGAGAGGGAGGAAGGGAGGGGGAAGGAAGAGAGGGAGGGAGAGGGAGGAAGAGAGGGAGGGAGAGGGAGTGGGAGGGGGAAGGAAGAGAGGGAGGGAGAGGGAGTGGGAGGGGGAAGGAAGAGAGGAAGGGAGAGGGAGGAAGGGAGGGAGGGGGAAGGAAGAGAGGGAGGAAGAGGGAGTGGGAGGGGGAAGGAGGCGGAGGGGGAAGAAAGGGATACTATTTGAGCACAGAGAAACATAGAGATGGGTAAATAGAGGAAACATAAGGTTGGGTCAGAAATGGAGCCATCACAGATAGCTTCCTGTTGGAGACACCCTGTTGATCACTGTCATTTTGGGGAAAGTCTACAAAACTAACGTAGCCATGTTTACACTTTATAAGGCATTTCAGCAAGTGACATCAGCACCAGTCCTGGTTTCCATGACATCAGCATCAGTTCCCCTGGCCACCAATACTTCACACGCCCCTTCTCTGCCCAGTGTGTGGCAGGTCTTGCTGCTGCTGACTGGGATCATGACTCAGTCACGGCTGGTGTGCCACCCACATTCTCTGCTCGGGGCACAGAACTTGTTCTAATTCCCTCTCTTCTGCAAGTCCAGAAACTCCAGTGTCTTTACTTTTTTAAAAATCTTCCGCTGATGAAGAACCTGTCGAATCTGGAGATGTACATGTAGTTTGATGGAGGAGTGGAATCAGGCAGGGAGAACACCAGCTATTGTCTGACCAAAGAAACAGCCACGCATGTGCAGACTGGTGGTCCAGGATCACAGAGGGCAGCACCTGCTTCAGTCCTATTCCCACACTAAGCACTGAGCCAAGCTTTAGTGTAGAACACACCAACTCAACCACACAGAACCCACAGCGGATCACAGAGGGGACTGGGGCAAGGCCTAGGCAAGCAGGAGGGCCTGAGCTTGGATCCCCAGCCCCCAGTAAAAGACTGGCCTGGGTCTATATCCCCAGTGCTGCAGGCCCAGAGCAGTGACAGGCGGATCCCTGGAGCTCAGTGGCTAACCAGCCTAGCAGAATGATGAGCTCCAAGTTCAGGGGGGAGACCCTGTCTCAAAATAGAACATAAAGGGCTGGCAAGATGGTTCAGGAGTAAAGGCACTTGCCGCTGAGTCTGATGGCCTCACTGATGGGTCTCACAAATATTCTTCTAAACTCTCCTCAACTACCAGGGCACACGTGACTGCCTTCCCACAAAATACACGAAAATACGATTTTTATTTTTTATTGAAAAAGGAAGTAAAAACACTTTATGATAAAATGAAAGATTTACATGGAAAATGTTTCTGACAAGATTGAAGAAGCATATAGAAAAACACATTAAGATTGACAATTTTCATGGAAAATTAAAGAGTTAAATGGTAGACATAAAAAACATTGCTAAATTAATTGAAAAAGGAAGTAGAAGCATTTTATGATGGAATTGAAGATTTGCATGGGAAATATTTCTAATAAAATTGTAGAAAAATGCAAAATAACATTAAAATTGAAGATTATCATGGAAAATTACAGATAAAATGGTAGGCATAAAAATATTTCTAAGTTGATTGAAAGTGGAATTATAAACATTTTCTGATAAAATTGAAGATCTACAAGGGAAATATTTCTGATAAAATTCAAGAAATATATAGAAAAACATGTTAAAATTGACTATTTCATGGAAAATTATACAGATAAAATGGTAGGAATAAAAATATTCCTAAGTTGATTGAAAGTAGAATTATAAACATTTTCTGATAAAATTGAAGATTTACATGGAAAATATTTCTGATAAAATTGAAGAAATATATAGAAAAACACGTTAAGATCGACTATTTCATGGAAAAAATTATACCGATAAAATGGTAGCCATAAAAATACTCCTATGTTGTTTGAAAGTGGAATTATAAACATTTTCTGACAAAATTGAAGATTCACTTGGAAAATATTTCTGATAAAATTGAAGAAATATATAGAAAAAATGTTAAAATTAAAGATTATCATGTAAAATAATACAGTTAAAATGGTAGACATAAAAAACATTACTAAATTGAAAGAGGAATCACAAACATTTCCTGATAAAATTAAAGATTTACATGAAAAATATTTCTGTTAGACTATGTTTTTTGTTTGGGGAATTGAGTCCATTGATGTTATAAGATATTAAGGAATGGTGATTGTTGCTTCCTGTTATTTTTGATGTTCTTTTTATGTTTGTATGGTTACTTTCTTTTGGGTTTGTTGGAAAAGATTGCTTTCTTGCTTTTTCTAGGGTGTAGTTTCCCTCCTTGTGTTGGCGTTTTCCATCTATTATCCTTTGTAGGGCTGGATTTGTGGAAAGATATTGTGTAAATTTGGTTTTATCATGGAATATCTTGTTTTCTCCATCTATGGTAATTGAGAGTTTTGCTGGGTATAGTAGTTTAGGCTGGAATTTGTGTTCTCTTAGGGTCTGTATGAGATCTGCCCAGGATCTTCTAGCTTTCATTGTCTCAGGTAAGAAGTCTGGTGTAATTCTGATAGGCCTGCCTTTATAGGTTGCTTGACCTTTTTCCCTTTCTGCTTTTAATATTCTTTCTTTGTTTAGTGCATTTGGTGTCTTGATTACTATGTGCTGGGAGGACTTTCTGGTCTGGTCCAGTCTGTTTGGAGTTCTGTAGGCTTCTTGTATGTTCATGGACATCTCTTTCTTTAGGTTAGGGAAGTTTTCTTCTATAATTTTGTTGAAGATATTTACTGGCTCTTTAAGTTGGAAATCTTCGCTCTCTTCTATCCCTACAATCCTTAGGTTTGGTCTTCTCATTGTGTCCTGGATTTCCTGGATGTTTTGGCTCAGGAGCTTTTTGCATTTTGCATTTTCTTTGACTGTTGAGTCAATGTTTTCTATGATATCTTCAGCTCCTGAGATTCTTTCTTCTATCTCTTGTATTCTGTTGTTGATGCTTGCATCTATGACTCCTGAATTCTTTCCAAGATTTTCTATCTCCAGAGATGTCTCACTTTGTGATTTCTTTATTGTTTCTACTTCCATTTTTAGATCCTGGATGGTTTTGTTCAGTTCCTTCACTTGTGTGTTTGTGTTTTCCTGTAATTCTTTAAGGGATTTTTGTGTTTCCTCTTTAAGAGCTTTTACCTTTTGACCCATGTTCTCTTGTATTTCTTTAAGGGAGTTATTTATGCCCTTCTTGATGTCCTCTAACAGCATTGGGAGATGAGACTTTAAATCCAACTCTTGCTTTTCTGGTGTGTTGGGGTATCCAGGACTTGTGGTGGGAGAACTGGGTTCTGATGCTACCAAGTAGCCTTGGTTTCTGTTGGTAGGGTTCTTGCACTTACCTTTCACAATTTGGTTATCTCTGGTGTTAGTTGGTCTTGCTGTCTCTAACTGGAACTTGTCCCTCCTATGGGCCTGTAAGCCTGTGTCTGTACTCCTGGGAGACTTACTCTCTTCTGGCAGGGTCTATGCACAGAAGGCTGTGGAGCTGTCTGGTTCCCTGCTGCAAATGGTGGCCGGAAGGGAAGACTCCTGTCCCAGCAGCTCCACTGATTATATGCCCTGTGCACTCCTAGTTGTTCCCCTCCAGAGAGAAGGTGGAGATCTCACCTCTGCACTCAGAACTGAAATCTCCGCTGGGAGATCACTCTCTCCTGGTGGGCTAAGCACAGAAGACTTTGGAACTGCCTGGTTCCCTGCTGCAGATGGCGACCGAAAATACGATTTTTAAAAAAATATTTATTTTTATGTATACGTATATGAATGTTTGGCCTGGATGGATGGATGTGACCATTTTTTTGCCTGGTTCCTTTGTGAACAAAAAGAGGGAACCCGATCCCCTGAGATTGGAATTACAGTTGTGAGTAACCATATGGGTGCTGAGAAATGAACCCAGGTCCTTTGGAAGAGCAGTCAGTGAGTGCTCTTAACCACAGAGCCATCTCTCCAGCCCTGATGGTGTGGCTTTGTTTTGAAAAAGAAAAAAAAAAGTCCCACAATTTATAAAGAATAAGTGGATGCTGACTGAAGAAGAAGATTCAATGACCTCAGTCTTCCATATTTGTGTACATACACACATTACTACCTATGTACACACCTATATACAACATACACAAACACACACTTATATACAACATTCAAACACACCCATGTGCGTGCGTATACTGAGTTTATTTGTCTTCATGCATGATTGCATTCATTCTTTACTTCTTTCAGTTGGAGGGCTCACGTGTGCCAGTGTGTATGTGTGGTGAGCAGAGGACAAGAAGGGGGAGTTTGGTTCTCTCCGTCCATCATGTAGAACCCAGAAATTGAACTCAAGTCACCAGGCCGCTGCACCTTTACTTGCTGTCTTAGTTAGGGTTTCTATTGCTGTGATGAAATGGTGTGACCAAAGTGACTGGGGAGGAAAGGGATTATTCTACTAACGCTTCCACATCATCATCAAAGGACCACCCACGACAGGCTGGTCACTCCCCCATCAACCTCTAATTAAGAAAATGCTTTATAAGCTTGCCTACAGCCTGATCTTATGAAGGCACTTTCTTAATTGCAGTTCTCTCCTATCAGATGACTTCAGCAGCTTCCAAATTCTACATTTTTGCAAAATTTGGGATACTTGTTCTGGGCCAGGCCTGGGTTCACACAGTTAGTAGTAACAGGTCTGGAGCTCTGGATCCAACTCTGAGGCAGTTGCAGATGTGAGTCTGGAGTCCCTTCACATGATGAAATAAGCATGGTGGTCTACGGGTACCAGTTAGGGACACTTCTCATTCTCTGACCTTGTCCTTATATTCTGCATGTTCTACACTAATCCTGAGAGGGAGGAGGGGAGGAAGGAAGGGAGGGAGGGAGGGAGGGAGGGAGGGAGGGAGAGAGAGAGAGAGAGAGAGAGAGAGAGAGAGAGAGAGAGAGAGAGAGAGAACAGAGAAGCAAATCGTTTTAAAAGAGAAAAAAATAAAAAAGCCACACAGAGCTGCTGCGCCCTGCCAAGCCATCTTTCACTCCTGTGTGTTATCTCACGGCCCTTGTTGACACACTGACATATTTCCTCTCGTCGCAATCAAAGCAATTGTAGCATCTGCATTGTGGTTCCACTTAGTGTCTCCTCATAAACCTTTCCCCAGTTGCTATACAGTCTCTGTAATGATCATTTTTAATGTCTGTGTAATGTTCTAACAAACGGATGCACCGTGATTTACTAAACATCCCCCTAATTGTTGAACGTTTAGGTTGTTTCCACTTTTTTTTATTTCATAGATTCTGTCATGATGAGCGCTTTTATGCAGGGGCTGCATGGGGCAGGGTGGTGATGGAAGAGAGAGCATTGCTGTCAAAGGGACCAGAGTTTAAAATCTGCTCTGCAACTTCCTCAGCTGTGCTGACACAAGGGTTTCCCCAGTGGAAGGGAGACAGTGCGTGATGCCAGGGCAGAGGGTGGAGGCTTTAGAGGCTGAGGAGAGAATGCAGAAGGTATCAGCTACTCCATATAAGCTTCTATGGCCTTCACAACTTCCTCCAGCCCCTGGCTGAGCAAGGGTGGGTCAGCAAACGGAAGTTTTCTGAAAGACTGATTCTCCTTTCTCAAGTGCTACATACCCAGCTGGAATCCTGAGATGTCTCAGAAGAATGGGAAGTGGAGGAACATCCTATTGGCTTCCTCTGGGTTCTACAGCTTGAGGCTAAGAGTCTTGAGCTACTCCTTTGCCTGGATAGCTTTCTTTGAGCTTCTTCCCTTCCTACAAGTCAGAAGGTACATTCTGCTTCCTCGCTGTTCAAGAATATCCTTGACTGGCCTTGAACTCAATGAGTAATTGAAGATGATTTTGAGTAGAATTCTGATCTTCCCATCCCCACATCCTGAGTGCTGGGATTACAGACAGGCATGCCTGGTTATACGGCGGCATTGGGGATCAAACTCAGAGTTTTGAGTAGGCTAGATAAGCACCCCACCAATGGCTACAGTCCCACCCTCTCCCCTTTAATCTTCCCGGCTGTTCCATCAAAGCAGATGACGTGAGAGTTACGGAATTTCTGGAATCTTTCAAGGTTTGTCATAATCCTTGCTTTGGAAAATCCTTTGTAGTAACTGGATAGTCTGTGGGATTTCACCTGTTCTTGTCTCTCAAGGATCAAGCTACCTGCACTCAAAGATGCGCCTAGAACTTTCCAACAAATCCCTTCATGGTTTCCAAGCTCCAGTGGATGGCTCTGCTCCCAGTAGGTCACTAGACCAAGTGTCTCCTTCACAAATATGGTCCTTTCCCACACCAAGACAGCAAAAGGAAGCCACGCCCCTACAGCTCCCTGCAGATGTCCACGCTCAACTGCATCTCAGGGAAGCCTCAGGGTAAAGGATAGAAGAAGAGCAAGAGCTTGAGTCAGCCCACCAGAGGCCTGCCAGGGTCCTTCTCTGCCCTACTTACCCTCCCCTACCTCATAGGGGCCTCCCTGCAAGGCTGGCCAGTAGAAGGATGGGCCAGCTGAGTCCTCACAACCTGAGAAAAGTTGCTGACTGCCCCTTCTTAGCTGTCAGGGCTAATCAACATCAGGGCAGTTAATGGAGAACACAAAACCTATTTAAAAACTACATTTACCACTTGGCTGGTTCCATTATATCGTGCAATATCCAGGTGCCACGATTCCTCTCAAAGTGTCTGTCTCGATGCTTCCTCGAGCTGCCGAGGTTAGGAAGTCACTGCAAAAGCCACCCCAGGAGGACTTCTCTTCCCCCCATCCCAACCCCCAATCTTACTGCAGCCTTTCTTCAGACTCATGATGAGAGACTCCTCAGCCCATGGAACCGCCTGGAGAACAGCTTCTGAAGCTGGTCTCTGCCTCCTGCCTCTCTGTCAGGGCCAGGAAGATGCCTCATCCTGGCCATGGTGACCTTGTGCTTACAGTTGGCCGCGGTGACAACTTTACACATAACAATATACAAGACTGTGGGGGCCGGTGGCATGAACTACAGTGGAGACTTCAGTCTCTCTAGTTCTCTCTGGTCATGGTTCCAAGGTATTTGAAAAATGAGGACAGGTCACCATGTCTTCTCAGCATGGGCACCCCCTGTTTTCCCACCCAAGAATCTATATCACTAGAGACCTAATGGGTGAGTAAAGACCTTGCTATTCCTTGAATAAAACTCAACCCTCTCGCCCCCAGTCACTCTTCCCCACAGCTCTTCCTGGGGTGCCATGCCACCCCACCTCCAGCACTCAAGCATTTCCTATGCTTTAATCCAAAACTTACTTTACATGGGCACACATAAAGCCCTGGGTCCTATCCTGTCTTAGTCAGGGTTTCTATTCCTGCACAAAACATCATGACCAAGAAACAAGTTGGGGAGGAAAGGGTTTATTCAGCTTACGCTTTCCACATTGCTTTTGTTCACCAAAGGAAGTCAGGACTGGAACTGAAGCAGGTCAGGAAGCAGGAGCTGATGCAGAGGCCATGGAGGGATGTTACTTACTGGCTTGCTTCCCCTGGCTTGCTCAGACCACCAGCCCAGGGATGGTACCACCCACAAGGGGCCCAGCCCCCTTGATCACTAATTGAGAAAATGCCTTACAGCTGGATCTCATGGAGGCACTTCCTCAACTGAAGCTCCTTTCTCTGTGATAACTCCAGCCTGTGTCAAGTTGACACACAAAATCAGCTAGTAGATATCTCCACATATCCCCAGCACAGAAAGCATGAAGGCATGTGCCTACCAATCCCAGCACTCATTTGGGGGTTGGAGGTGGCGGTATCAGGAGTCCAAAGTGATCCTCGACTACACAGTAAGTTTGAGGCCAGCCTGAACTACACACGATCCTGTGTCAAAAAAAAAAAAAGAAGCAAAAAATAAACAAACAAAAAGTTCCACAGCGTCACAGAAACTTCATGCTAAAGTACGAGCTCTGAGGGGACTCTGTCCTGATGTTCATTCATCCAATAAACACGTTCTGACTTCTGCTAGGCAGTGTGTGTGGCCCAGGCATCCAGTAAGAGCAAAGCCTGTGGTTTAGAGGCAGACAAGGGCAGGAACTGATCAGAGAATTGCCTGCAGACTCTGAGGCACATGGTGAAGAACCAGTAGAGAACTAGAAAACAAATCACAAGGTCACCAAGACTGTGGTCAGTGACTTCCTCAGAGAGGCCCTTGAGGGCAGTGCCTTGCCTGTGCTTTTGCTAGTGCTGGTGTTAACTGCATGGGACACACACACAATCTTCTAGAGTCATGCCACAAGGAGCTTTCCTATCACCACACTATCCTTTCAGCCACCTTTTAGCCTGTTACTATAACCAACCTCAAGTTGAGAGAGACCTCACGTCTTCCACAAGAGTAGTGTCAGCCTAGAAGGAAAATCCTTCCAGAGTGTCCATAAATAGCACACGTGCTCTTCTAGCGAGGCAAGAACACTGTTGAGGGAATGAAGGACATGCCAGCCTCCTGCTCTGATGCTCCCAGACTGGTTGTCTTGATGTGTCCAGCTCTCTGGAAGAGAGGAGGTGTCTTAGTTAGGGTTTCTATT
This sequence comes from Tokudaia tokunoshimensis, assembly GCA_036184795.1. NCBI lineage: Eukaryota > Metazoa > Chordata > Mammalia > Rodentia > Muridae > Tokudaia > Tokudaia tokunoshimensis. Next base: position 108,821,825 of record BTHU01000005.1, on the reverse strand, counting down.
GCTTTGGTGAAACACCTGACCAAAGACAACCCAAGAAGTCATCTTACACTTCCAGGTGACAGTTCATCACTGAGGATGTCAGGGCAGGAACTTGAACATGGCAGCAACCTAGAGGCAGGAGCTGACACAGAAGCCATGGCGGAGTGCTGTTTACTGGCTTGCTTTTTCTCATTTAGATTTTCCTGAGAGTATTCAGTAATAACTCCGTGACACCATCAATATTAGATTCTCTTGCAATATCCTCTGCTGATGATATTGGTCTAAAACTCTTCAATTTAGCCTTACACAAATTCTAGGGAAAGGGGCAAAAAGTAGCCACATTCCTGGCCAAAGTATCACAAAAATGGTCTCTAACCCTGTTGTTAATATTCTTCCCTCCTGAAATCTCCTGGGCTGAGCTTCCATAAACCATGCAGCTCTCAGAACTGTCTTCTAAGCTCCTACTAAGATGACTCTTGAAGCATTCAACTGCTTTCCTAGTCCAAACTCCCAAAGGTATCATGATCGGCCCTGGCATATCAGTACCCTGTTCCTGGTACTAATTTCCATCATAGGTACTTTTCTATTGCTGTGGGGGGAAAAATCCACCATGGCCAAGACAAACATAAGTATTTAGTTTGGGGCTCATGGCTGCAGAGGATTAGACTCATGGTTAACATGATGGCAGCAGGAAGGCAGGCAGGCATAGCGCTACAGGAGTAGCCGAGAGGTAACATCTGATCCACAAGCACAACAGAGTAGGTGGGGAACTAACCGGGAATAGAGAACTAACTGAAATTGACTGTGCTTTTGAAATCCCAGTGCCTGCCCCCAGTGACACACCTTCTCCAACAAGGCCATGCCTCCTAATCCTTCCCAAACAGTTCCACCAACTGGAGACCCAGCATTCAAATATATGAACCTGTGGGGATCATTCTCACTAAAACCGTAAGAGGTGACAGATTCCTGCTGTACAGAGAGCTTGAGTTCCAGCCAACCTAGACTTCCTAGCAGTCAATAGTACTTCCGGGACCCTTGCTATCATCCATATTTGCAAACAGAAAGCCTGCTGTATTAGGAAACAAGTATTTTAATCAGGGTCTTGCTATTTAGCCTAGGCTGGTTGTGAGCTCATTTTCTTCCAGCATTTGCCTCCCAAGTGCTGGAATCACAGGTAAATTAGATGGATCTGAAAGGATGCCCCATGAGAGAATCCAGTCATACCAGTGGCCTCTGCCGTGTTTTTCCCCAACACTTGCCCACCAGCTCAATCTACATTCCTGTATCTGGCACACGACTAGGCCACAGTGTAAGCAGAAGGCCTGGTTCCTGTCTCTGCAGCAAGATGGAGCCTGCCAGAACTCCATCCACATAAGCACACATCCCCAGACAGGGCGGGGCAGCATGAAGCACAGAGTGGGTCCGGAGCTGAGTCCAGGAAGCCCAAGCTTACTGTGTGACCTCAACAAGACCTGATTTCCCAGCTTCATTTCTCCTCCATGTAAAATGCAGGATTGGAGAGATGAGTCGGTGAGTAAAGGCAATTGTTACCAAGCCTGACAACCCAGAGATCCCTAAGACCCACGTGGTAGAGGAGGGAATCGGTTCCCATAAGTTCTACTTTGACCTACACATGCATATGCATGTGAACTCACATACACAATAAATAAATAAGTAAATAAATAAATAAATAAATAAATAAATGTCAAACAACCTTTAAAAAAAGAGCATGGCTAAGTTTGTGGCTTTCAGGTGGTTTTCTGTAGGGCCAATCGTCCCCTAAAAGCAAAGGGAAGGCAGAGACAAGGGTGTCATCAGGGAAGTACCAATAGTATCTGGTTTGTACATGGACCCTCTGCAGCAAATGCCCCTCGAAAACGGAACTTGTTACTAAAGCAACTTTGGGAATTACTGCAGTGATGGTCACTAAGGCTTCCATCCCTGGTCTTCCAGCCCTGATAATTCTATGATTGATGAGGGAATAAAATAGTGTATATGAGAAGGGTTTGGAGCATGATGGGACCTAGCAAACTGCTCCTTTATCACTGCTGAGAGGGCCTGGAAGTGCTTGGAAACCAGAAGCCTTCTGCCTCCTCCTTCTCCTCCTCCTCTTCCTCCTCCTTCTCCACCCCCTCCTCCTCCCCATCTTCCTTCTCCCAGTCTTCTTAAAAAACAAAATAGGATCTTATATCTCCTAGGCTGATCTCAAGATTGCTATATAGCCAAAAATGACCTTGAACTTCTGATTCTACTGCTTCTCCCTCCCAGTGCTGGGGTTACACATAGCCTGGCCTTCTCCATCTTTCCTTCTCCCCTCCTCTTCCCTCTCCTTCTCTCTCACTCCCTCTCCATCTCCCCTCCCCCTTCCTCTCCCTCTCTCCTTTTCCCTCTCCCCTTCCCCCTCCCCTTCCCCTTCTCTTCCCCCTCTTCCTGCCCCCATGGTTTTGCTCTGTAACCCAGATTGGCCTTGAACTCATAGCAATCCTCCTGCCTCAGCCTCCTGTGCGCTGGGAAGTATGCTGCCATGCCAACAAAAGTCTGCATTTTCTCATCCTCAAATTGAAAACAGTCAGCAGAGTTCCTTGGTAATTACTCAACCTAGAAAGAAACTAGAGAGTGTGGGGAGTGTCAGGGAGGACCTAGGACCCTCAGATGCTCAGCTACTAGGAGGAAGATGCATGAACCCCAGCCTGGCAGCCAGCTCTAAGCAGGCCTCCCAGTCTGATTACCATGGAGACAGATTGCATGGGCCCAGGGCACTGGTCCCTCCTCCAGAGGCAGCACTGACTCCTGTTGATTACTCGTTTTGAGGGCATCTCTGCCCTCTCCTTATTTTCTCTCCTGCTACCATCTCTCTGCCTCTGTTCAACCTGGGGGTTCCCCATGCCGACAGAGGTCAGTTCTCTTTTGGGCCAAGGCAGTGGGCAGAGTTTGTAAAGGGCCTGGGTACCTCTGTCATAGAGGGCAGTTGAGAAGGGGGTGTAGTGGCTAGGAACCAGGAGCAGCAAATGAATTTTGAGTTGGAAGAGGTAGGTGAGCAGTTACTGCTGTGGAGGGCTGGGTGGGTGAGAGGGACTGAAGGTGGGAGACACAGCAGAGGCTGCCAGGGTCTCTGGAGTAAAAGAAGGCCAGGCCTTCAAGGAGACAGCATGTCGGCAAGGAACTGGAAGAGTGAGCCTGGAGTAGCTGACTACAGAATCTGGATTCATTCTTGGATCTAAAACCTTCGGACCTGAGAGAAATCAGAATAAGAGGTCTCAGCTTGTCCCAAGACCTCTTCTCTAGAAAGCTGCTCCCTATCTAAGGGAAAAATGCCCACGATCAAGACTGGGTATAGATGGCATGCCAAGAAACCATCCAGAGATTCTCATGCTAAGTAGCATGGCTGAGATCCTGCCTCTTCAAATGGCCTGACTCAACTGGATATCACACAGGTCTTGCTGTAAGCAAACTTAAAGCCGGATCTTACTCTGTAGTCCAGACTATCCTCAAACTCAAAATTCCCCTGCTTCGGCTCTTCAAGTGCTGGGATTATATAAGCATGCACAACTGGGCAAGAATTTATTAGAATTTAACTTGATCCAATTTTGTCTTTCAACGTTGACCTTGGAACCTCTCTTCCTTGCAGCCTTTTGTGAACATCTCTTGCAGAGTGTATTATAGGGAGAAGAGGCAAGATCGAACAGAACAGAGACAGTCATCTCTGTGGCCCCCTAGGAGTCTCCCCTCTGGGTCAGGCCTAATCACAGAGTACTTAACCCAGACATAACTGTACACATGAGCACATCATGTGACTTAAAACAGTGAAACCTGTCAAAGCCCTGACATTTTAGTGTGAGAAAGTAAACACTGGCAGAATTCATCCGTAGTTGGAAAGAGGTTAGAATTGCTATGTGGTTGCAGTAAATGCCCCCAGTTCTGATACACCACAAAACTACTTCATCATTGCTGTGTAAAACTCATGTATGGGCCATGTGGTGGCACTGGCCTGTGGTCCCAGCTACCCAGGAGGCAGAGGCAGAAGGGTAGAGAGGCCATGGGGTGGCAAGATGGCTCCTCAGCTAAGAGCAGTTCTTTCAAGAGTCCCAGGTTTGGTTTCCAGCACCCAGACAACAGCTCACAACCACCTGTAATTCCAATTCTGTGAGATCTAATCCCATCCTCTTCAGGTCTCTGCAGGTTCTTGCATGCATATGGTACACATAAGTAAAGCTCTATGTGTGTGTGCGCTCGCGCAGCAGCCTAAAGTACACAGTAAGTTCAAGGTCAGCTTAGGCAATTTAGTGAGGCCCTGTCTCAAAGTAAAAATGTAAATTAGAAAGTGACTCCGGGCTGGAGAAATGACTCAGCGGTTAAGAGCACTGACTGCTCTTTCAGAAGTCCTGAGTTCAATTCCCAGCAACCACATGGTGGCTCACAACCATCTGTAATGAGATCTGATGCCCTCTTCTGGAGTGCCTGAAGACAGCAACAGTGTACTCATATAAATAATAAAGAAAGTAACTCAGGATGTAGCTCAGTTGTAGAGTACCTGCCTAGGGCAAGGTCCTGATTCATCACATAGTACAATGAAAATCAATACATATATACATATGTATACATACATATACACATACACATATACAAATGATTTAATTAGTACTTATTGGAAATATAAAGATGGGCTGAGGCAAACACAGAGCAGTTTCTTTTTTTCTAGGGAGCCGGATGCAAGAAATGATTCCCTGAATTATGAGTGTAAGTTATAGTCAGAAATAAACAACTCCCTTTGAGTGGCCAGGTAGTACATCAGGCTTCTGAATTTCTTCAGGTAGAGTTGATTCCCTGAAGACACATCCAGGGGCTGGACCTAGAGGGCTGAACCCTAAGAACCATGCCACTTCTGTGGAAGTTTGGTTCCTGGTAGAACCTCCCCACAGAAGCCTCCTGTGCTGGCTTCGGACATCTCTGTCTCAGTCTCATCGTCCACAGGCTTCTACATCCTATACTGTCCCCCTGGTATAGGCTGGACCCTCCCATGAGGCTTTTAAAATACACTGACATGAGTCCCACTTCAGATATTTCTGACTGATCTGGTCTGTGTCTACAGAACAGCAGGGCTGAGGGGACAGTGTGACCAAGAGTGACGACACTCAGACGTGTGGATTATAACACTAACTGCTGTGGGTGCTCCCCCAAACTCTTATAGACGGGAGTCCTCCCAGTGGAAAAGCAGTATAGGAGTCAGGTGTTGGGGTGACTCACAGGGCAAGTAGACGGTGAGTTCCTGACAACAAGGGTCCCAGCTCCTGAATCACGCCCCCCCCAAGTCTGGGAGAAAGCCACTCTTCCAAGGACTGTGAGCGGGAATGTTTTAAATGAAGACATTGCCACTCACCAAGTGTTCCGTTTGTAGGGCTAAATGACTTAATATTTTTGGAGCTGAAAGAACAAAACCGCCTCAAGACAGTGTCGTTCTGCCTGCTAAAATTGATGGGGCTCACTCTTTTCTGCTGTGAAGGTGCAGGCTGCAGCTATTTTTCTTGTTTTTAACCAAACACTGCTGAATGCAAAGTATTGATTTTTTTAAAGTAGGTTTCAGACTGAGAAATACCTTATCCCTCAAGTCATTCACTTCCAATGTCATAGTTACTCCTACCGACCCCGTCAGGGCAAGATTCCCATTGCTGTTCCCCAACCCCCATCTCATGGAACTCAGTTCCCCTCCCCAATCCCTGGCCAGCAGTGACCTCAAAGAGAAGGACCTTTCAGGCCTTTCCCGGAAGATGGCCTTGGGGATCATTCCATGTCTTCTGTCTTCCTCTGACAGGGTCCAAGGAACCCTCTATGCCCTTCGGACCACTCCCATGCCTTGAGTTCTTTTAGTCCTGAGCTCAGTTGTGTTGGTTGCTCTGTGCACACCTCTGTGCTTCCATTAGTGCTCCCCACCTGCTATGTGAGCTACCTCAGTCCATAAGCCGTGCTGGGACTGGGGGGCTGAGGCCAAGTGCCTGACTGTGTTAGACTTTCCTCTAACCATCTCTGGCTTTGCCGGTCTCCTCTGTAGCTCTGGCCTCCTGGATTCACTTCCAGGAAGTGTTCCTCTGACCATGTCTTTCTATGTGATCTGTTTTCTGATTCAGAGTGCAGATGAGGATTGCCCCCTGCGCGCACACACACACACACACACACACACACACACACACACACACACACACACACACACACATCCTCTTGTGGCACCTTTCCCTACTCCTGGAACATCTGTTGTCACCATGATGAGGATTCTCTTTATGCCTGTCTTCTCTCCTGTACTAGAACCTGTTCATGGGCTACAGACCCATCTCCTGTCTACTACCATCTCTCCATGCCTATTTTGTCATCACAGGACAATTGGGGGACAGTTGGGGGGGCTTCTTTTCCTCCTCCTCTTCTTCCTCATCCTTCTTCTCTTCTTCCTCCTCTTTTTCCTCCTCTTGCTCCTCCTCCTCCTTCTCCTCCTCCTTCTGAGGCAGGGTCTCATTATGTAGCCCTGGATATCTTGGAACTCACTATGTAGACCAGGCTAGCCCTGAATTCACAGAGGTCTGCCTGCCTCTACCTCCCAAGGTGTGTGCCATCACAGCCTCTCAGGGGTGGCTTTTCTTGGGAAATCCACACTCATTCTCTGGGGCTGCATGTACCTGTGTGTCTCTGTCTCTGCCTCTGTCTCTCCCTTCCTCTCCCCATCCCCAACAAGTGTGTGCATGTGGTCTTGTATGTACATGTTCATGTTTTCCCATATGAGGGGAGATTGCAGCTCAAGGACAATGCCAGGGACCCCTTAGGGATCTGCTTGTCTCTGCCTTTCACTGTGCCTCCAGGGCTGTCTAACTCTCTCCACAAGTTAACAGCTAGAGACTGAAGACATTTCTCCAGGCTGCTCGGTGAACTGGCATACACAGCTAAGACAGCCCCCCCTCACCCGGGGACAGTCCCAGAATCCTTCTGAGGTCCTCTGAGCTTTGCTAGTTGCCCCTCAGTCCCCACACATGGAATGCTGGCAATGTTCCCCAGGACTGCGGAGGCACAGACAGTCCTGGAGGTACAGAGGAAAGGAAGTTGGCTTCTCCTGAGATGTCGTGAGGACATGGGTGACAGCCAACATGCTGTGTCACTTGCTCCAACTGGGTCCCATAAGGCCAGGCTCATATCTGAAGAAGCACTCAGTAGAAGGAAGACATACAGCCCAATGTGGCCTCCAGCCAGTTGCACCCTTTCAGTGGCTCCTCTTCCTTTGAGCCTTAAGCAGATTTTCCACAGTCCTTGAGATGGGAACCAGAGCCTGCCTTGAGAGGCCCAGACATTCTCTGCACCTCAACCAGTGCCCAACTCGTGTCCTGAGATCCTCTGTATCACACGTGCTCTGCTGGGTCCTCCAAGGTTTCTGTCTCTTACACAAGTGAATAAAGACACACAGCAGCCATGAGTCATGTTAGTCCAAAGCCAGGAAGGCCAGCCATGCCTGATTCACAGAGAAGGGTCACTCTACTTCCCAGAGGGTTCTTAGGAACCTTCCGGAAGCATAAGTCTATCCAAAAGACAAGTCTTGGGGCCACACAGCAAGGCCACATGTTGACTTGTTTGGGATGTCACCTCCCATGAGAGCAAGCTGCTATACCCAGATTCTTAGCATCTCAGAGCACGGCCCCTACTCAGCTCCTTTGGTGGCAGTGCTGCTTTGCTTCCTGGGAGCTCAACCCTGTGGGCCAGCTCTTGCTTCTTTGAGTTTCTAAGCATTGTTCAATAAACCAAAACTGGGGGCATACTCATGCCCTAGCTGCAAGGGAGTCTGGGAAGGAAAGCATCAATATGTTTGCTTTCTTTACTGGGAATTGTTCTCTTCTCCATTGGTGCTCCTGGTGTAGGGATTCCCAGGAATTATGGAATCAAAAAGAATGGGAAATGTCTCTAGCAGTGACCATACAACTGAACCAGTAAACCGAGGGACTTAGGCAGTGTCCCTCGCTGCTCTGACTCAGTTTCCTCACAAGTTTCTCATTCTCAGACTCTGGCTTTGAGTTTCTTATTCATCCATTGATTCATTAACACTGGATATGAACTGATCCATGAGAGGGAAACCTTCCAGATGTTTCTGTTCTAGTAAGGATAGCCCAGGTGACACTGCAGGGACAAGCTAACACCTAGATCTCAGAGATGTCACATTCCAGAGACAATAGCTACAGTCATAGGGTCTTTGCTGCCCAGTGCATGGGGAGACTTGAACTCTGCTGAAGAGACTGTGGGTCAAAAAGAATGGCTGACAAATTAGCTGATTGGCCAGAGGTCAAATTCCAAGACATCCTGCTTTAAGAGAAGGGTTCACCATCCATGATGTTGATAAACACTTCTCTAACTTATCCATTTACATAGGAATCTATTTGAGCAACTACCAGACATCAGACCCCATACTAGACTCTGGAGCTATGACCAGAAAAAGACAGAGAAGCCCCGCGCCTTGTTTGCATTTATATTCTAGTGGGGAAGACCTAGGAAATGGATAGAATGAGAAAGATGCTTCCAGAATGTGATCAGGGTATAAAGACACTAATAAATAGACACAATGGAGAAATGGAGGGGCAGGAAGGGAAGACCCCTTGGAGAGAGCCCACAGAGCTGTGGTGCTGTAGATGTGCCTGAGAGGGGATTGTCAAACCACAACATGGAATCAGTCTTTGGTTCTGCTTGGGAACCTGGAGGAATGTGAACTGATGGCACTTAAACCAGAGACTGGTGTGATCTGGTTTGATTTGTTCTGTCTTTGGAAGTGATCCAGTTTGATTTGTGCTGTCTTTAGGAGATAACATTGGCAGGTGTGGGGATTATGGGACTTTTCAGGGGAGCAAAGTGATAACAGAGAGAAGGAAACAGTCAGAAATCATGTCATTAACCACTAATGTGGATGACAGATCTTGCTAGAACCATGACCAGAGCATGAAGCATGTCTTGTTGCAGAATTCCAAAAGGAGAGTCCTTAATAAATCACACCCCTTAGTAAGTCACACCACATTCCCTGCTGTGTGGCTTCATAAATAGAGGTTCTTTTGGCTCATGTGCATGTTCATGGTAGATTGACTTGGGGGTCTCTGCTCCCCTCAGACATCCAGGGCTGCATACTGACAGAGACCCACCATGAGGAACCCTCCTCTTCAGTCACAGAGAGAGGAGCAGGTGCTGGGAGCTCATATCTTCTCTGAATTCTATCACATCTTCTCTTCCCCGCCCCAGTGGACACATGTCTCCCTGTAGCCGCAGAGAAACTAGGAAGGATGAGTTTCCCTGGGGTCAGAAGGAAGTGGTAGGATTCATCAAGGTCCAGCCATGTCTGCTGTGAGGTGACAGAACGAACAAAGAACAAACCGCAGCTTTTCTGCTGGCCTCAAACTCACAAGCATCCAATATCTGAATCAGCTAGGGCGCAAAACCCACTTGCTTTGAGATGACTGTGGTATTGACTGGGTCACGCTGGGAGTGACCGGGTACCTAGTGGTGGGAGTCATCCCGATTCTGGTCCCCTAAAGTCAGGAAGTTGAGTCAATCTGCTGCCTCTTCCCTTCAGTAAGGCAGTGTCCTTCCCCTTACGGAGGTCACTGGAGGTCCACACTTGCCCTGGACAGATAAGCAAGCTCTTTGCATTACAGTGAGATCTTTCTAGTGGATATTACGTGTGTGTGTGTGTGTGTGTGTGTGTGTGTGTGTGTGTATTTTTGCTTTCTCTAATAATAGCATTTTTAATAATCATAGATACACTTTGTAACTGTACACATCCTCACAGCCCCACTCTTATGAGCACTTTAGTATGTCTTAATTCACATATCATAGCTAATTCAGTCTTCACCACAGTCCCACCCCCATGTGGATATTAGTATCACAATTTCACACTTGGGGAGACTGAGGCACAGGGACACTAGCTCACCTACAGTATAAAAGCTGAAAGTAGAAGACCAAGGATGTGAACCTTACAGCCTGGCTCAGAAGCCCTGCTCGCCGACTCTGGACCACACTGCCTTGGAGAGAGCATGTGTTCTCAAGGTTAGGCCATGACCTACACCTGCACCCAGGTCCAGGACAAACAGAGAGATTAAAGGTCATCCTCTGCAACATCACAGGAGGATGAGCAGTCCCTGCGTGACCATACGCAGAGGCTGACCTGAACATGGCTGTAAGCCCCTGGGAGCAGCCAATGCTAACCTAACTCACAGAACAAACATCTTTGTCTCCGCTCCCTCCACTGTTTATCGACTTGGCTTTTTACTGCAACAAGTAGCTTTAAATATCTACACAGATAACACTCAGCTGAGCGCAAAGAAAGACAACAGAAGGTGCGTCAGGCTTTCTTCTGTGAAGAACTCATCCTCCAGTAGATAAAGCAGACAGCATCCCACAGTGTGCACATGTAAAGGAAAACATGGCAGTGCATGCTAGAGGAGACCACGGAGGGCCACGATGGAGTGGGTGGGCGTGTTGCTGAGGTAGCTGACTAAGAAAACTACATACCGCACGACAGCAACATGAGGAATTTGTTTTGAAGCTAGCGGCAAGGGTCAAACCAAGTTGACTCTGGGTCACTGAAGTCAGGAGTATTCTGCCAGCTCTGCTTGGGGCTGGAGGCTACTGGACAAAGGGAGTATGCAGGTAACTGGGCAGCACCCTGCAGTAGGGCCTGTCTCAGGAAATGCTCCCAGAAGAGCAAGCCGAGAAAGAAGACAGAAAGAGGATGCAAGCAGGGAAAGAAGGTGGAAGGGGAGTCCTGAGGGCCGGCGGACCCTGCACAAGCCACGCCTGCAGCCTGTAGCAGCAGCCCAAGGATCTCCAGGATGTTGCACAAACACCGTCAAACCCCTTGGTGGAATGCCGGACACGAGTATTTTCAGTTCCGTCATCTCCAAAGGCACACCTTCCACCACATAGAAAATGTGTTTCCATAACACACGTATGCATGCATGCATGCATGCTCCACACACACACATATCTTTCTTATCTCCCTACTGCAAGAATCAGGATCCCCCACCCTGTTTGAGTCTAAGGAGAACATATTCCAGAGAAGGCCAGGAATCTATTCTTCTATGCCGTCAGGAACAACTCATTTGTAAATGTGATCCCTCTATCCCACTTGTGAGCACACAGATCTGGGGCATAGCCTACCTCCTCTTAGGCCTCTTGTCATTGCTTCTGACCCTCCCATTTGAGAAGCACATCCTGGTTTTCCCAAAGCCCTCCTCCCTCGGATTGCAGAGTCTGCAGTATTAGGAAGCTTACAGGGGATCCTACGCTGGAAACCATGCCCACCAAGGGGAAAGGACTCTTCTACTCAAGGTAAGTCAAAGAGAAGCCGAGAAAGGAAAGAGTATGGAGAGTTCAGCTGGAAAACTATGCTGTATCCAGTTCATGGAAGAACCAAAGGTGACATGGATTTAATCTTCCGGAAAGAGATAAACGGGAGCTTTCTGAACAGAACATTCTGAGCCGGTCCAGTATACTTGAAAAGCAGGAGTCCAGCAGGCATAGGTTTGAATGAGAAATTATCACAATGGCCTTTGGGTTAGAATGGAAAGTTCTACACTTCTTAAAATCTAAAACTTCTAATTGTAACATGAGGAAACCATGAGTGTCCCCTTGAGATGGTCATAGAATGAGCTAAATATAAGTTCTTAGAATAATCCAAACTCACAGGGGATGCTCAACACAGGTCAGTCACCTTCTCTTGATGTCGAGGCAGAATCTGGGAACTTCTTTTAGCAGAAGTTCACATAGCAAAGGGAAGTGGGACAAGCCTGGAGCAGAGATGCTAGGGAGGAAGCAGCTGGGTAGCAAAAGACTAGCAGCTAGCAGGCAATCCTGCCAACAGTCAGCGAGCCCCACCCCCACCCCCACCCCCACCCCCACCCCTGCCAGGTGACTGGCAGGCCTGTGCTGCAATCCCCAGGGGCTGGGTGATATTGAATGGCTGGCTTGGTGGGACATTAAGGACTCTTTGATCCTTACGACTGTACTGGATTTAGGTTTATTTTTCTACTCTTGCTATTTCCTTTATAATGGAAGCTTAGCTTATTGGGTTCTGTTTTTGTTGTTGGTTTTGTTTTGTTTTGTCTTGTATCTCTTCTTGTTGATAAAGACGCTAGTCACCATGAATCCCTCAAACACAGCATCAGCTACACCCTGTATTTGGTCTGTTGTATTTTCGTCGTCATTGACTTCCGAGTATTTTCTAGTTGACCTTGTTGAATTTTTCCTTCCCTGTAACTCTGGGATTTTCCACCCATACCCCTGAAATAATGACTCTGAGACTTTTTATATATGAATAAATGCCTAGGCCAATAGCTTTCGCTTCTTTCCACCAGCTCGTAACTCAATCGTCCTGTTTAAACTAGTCTAAGCCGTGCCACATGGCTAGTTACCGCTCCTTCAGTTTCATGCAACCATCTTTCTCAGAGTTGGGGGAAATCTCTTCCCATGATTCACTCTATCCCACAATTCTGATCTTTCTCTGTTGGATGTCCTGCCTTCTAATCCTGCGTCAGCTCATTGGCCATAGCTTTTTATTGACAGGTGATACTTCCACACAATACATAAAGTTTCTCTTGGTTGTTTGGGAATGACATCTGCTACTTCCTTACACGTTCTGCTGGTTTCCAACTTAATTTCCTTGTGGTCCAAGAGTGTACTTTGCATGATTTTGGTCCTTCTATGCATACAGACTTGCTTTGTGCCCTTAACATTTGGCTTATGCTGGAAGGTTCTATGTGCACATAAAAAGAATGTGCATTTAATGTTGACTATGGAGCTTTGTACAGATGTCTGCTCTAGAATATTGTTCCACCTTTTCCTTGATATCTTATCCTTAGATATTTCTGTACACCAATGAAAGTAGACGACAACTTCTCCTCTTTCTCCTTCTTCTCTGCCTCTTCCTCTTCCTCCTCCTGCTAATCCTCCTTCTCTCTCTTCTTCCTTCTCCCCTTCTTCCTCCTCTACCCCTCCTCTTTTTTCTCCTCCTCTCCCCCTTCTTCCTCTGCCTCTTTCCCCTCTTCTTCCTTCTCTTCCTTCTTCTCCTCCTTCTCTTCTTCTTCCTCCTTTTTTCTATTTTCATTTTCTTAACATGGTCTTATGTGGCCTAAGCTGGCCTTGAACTCCATATGTAGCTGAGGATGACACAGAATTTCTGATCCTCCCACTTCCACTTCCAGAGTGCTGGAATTACAGATGTGAGACACCATATTTAGTTCTGGGGGATGGGGGAGCATTGACGTGGAACCTAGTGTCTTATGCATGATAAGCAAGCACTCTACTGCTGTGTCCTTCTGACGAATTGACCCTTTATCATCATAAAATTTCCTTCTTCGTTTGTAGTAATAATTTTTGCATAGATTCTACTTGTATAGAGTTAGTGCACTCCCTGCAGATGTCTTTTTGTTACTTTCCCATGATTCATAATTTTTCATCTCTTTACTTTCAATCTATAATATTTGGGTCTTTGAATCTAAAGTGTGTCTCAAACACAGAATGCAGTTAGATCACACTATTTATTCATCTTGGCAATCTTGGTCTTTTCATTGCCAAGCATTTTTGTCCCATTCATAGTTAATATAATTGCTGGTAACATGGAACTTGTCACCTGAAACTTTATATTTGTTTTGTATGTCATGGTTTTATTTTTCTTTTATTTTTTTATTTATTCCCATAACTTTCCCTTATTATCTTCGCTTGTGTTAGGTGGATATTTTCTAGTATTCTATCATAATTTATTGTTTCTTTTTAGTAATTTTCTTAGTAATTACCTTGAAGTTATAATTGTTATCTTAAGATTAAAATGTTTGGCTTGGGAGCTGGAAAGATGGCTCAGTAGTTAAAAAGCAATTGCTGTTCTTAAAGAGGACCTAGTTTCAAGTCCTAGCACCCACATAGTGACTTAACTCCAATTCTATGAAATCCAGAGCTCCCTTCTGGCCTCCAGCAGGCACTAGGCATTACACATAAAGCATTAGGCATTAAGTTGTAATGAGTATAAACCAACTTTTAAAAGGATTCTTTTGTTTTATGTGTATAAATGTTTTGCCTGCATATGTATTAATTTGCCTGCATATGTGTATATTAATTTATATATAACTTAATTTTGATAGTATGCCCACTCTACCCTGTGGTACCTCTGCCCCTTCCTGTTTACTGTACGGTCACTTGCACAGGTCTGTCTGCATCATAGACTCAGAGCTGATTGGTCCACTGTGTTTTAAGTCACAGAGGAGCACAAAACAATGAATAAAAATGAGCAGGCTCTGTCTTTTCCATTTACCTAGATGGTCTGCTGACTTTGCTCTGTATTTCTTTGTGTAGATTTGGGAACTGCCTTGTGTCCCTCTGCTTCTGTCTGGAGGACTCCCAGTAGTGTTCCTTACAAGGATGTGTCTGTACCATCTTTGTTTCTGAAGCATGGTTTTGCTGGAATGTCTGCATTTATCCTGTATTCATTTTCAGAATGAAGAATGTGTCTTCTCCCTCCTCTGGCCTCCACACCTTCTGATGAGTTATGAGCTCATGCTGAGGAGTCCAGTGTAGAAGATATTTTTCTAATTCTCCTTTTTTCCCCTTGTAATTGACCATATGACCACACAGTGTTTAAGTGTGTGTTTGTATAATATTTGTTGGGGTTCTTGGATTATGCTTAATTAAACATTAATGCTTCCCATCAAGTTTGGGGGATGTGGAGACTTTATTTCTTTAAGCCTCCTCCCTGCCTCTTCCTTCCTTTCTTTCTGGTGACCCACAGCACATGTCCTAGGTGTCTCTGGCTCGGCTTTACTCACCTTTACCATGAGTTTTCTCTGCTCCTCGGAATAAACACCTTCAAGTGACTTATCTTTAAGTTCATAGATCTTTAATTCTGCCTATTGAGATCTGCAGCTCCGGCCATCTAGTGGATTTTTCATTTCATCTATTGTACATTTCAGTACCTGAATTCATATAAGAATACATGCATATATTATGTATGGAATCTCTTTTTAGATATTGTCTATTCAGTGAGACATTCTCATGCTTTCATTTAACTTTTTTTTTAGAAACCGCTTCTCTGATTTGTGTGTGTGTGTGTGTGTGTGTGTGTGTGTGCATGTGTGTGTGGTTTATCCATGTGTGCATGTGTGTGTGTGAGTGTGTGGTTTATCCATGTGTGCATGAGTGTGTGTGTGTGGTTTATCCATGTGTGTGTATGTGTGTTTTATCCATGTGTTCGTGTGTGTGTGTGTGTGTGTGTGTGTGGTTTATCCGTGTGTGTGTATGTGTGTTTTATCCATGTGTTCGTGTGTGTGTGTGTGTGTGTGTGTGTGTGTGGTTTATCCATGTGTGTGCACATGACCAGAGTAAAGTGCCCTGTGTCCTCTACCACAGTCTACTTTATTCCTTTGAGGTGGGATTTCCTTCTGAATCTGGAGATTACATTTTTAAGCTGTTTTAGCAACCCGCAAATCCAAGCTATCCTCCTGCCTCTGCTCCCCAGAGCACTAAAGTCACAGGGACATTTGAGACTATGCCTGGCTTGCTGTGTGGATTCTGAGATGCAAATTCAGCGTCTTGTGGCTGCACAATAGACACCCTAACCACTAAGCTACCTCTCCAGCTCCTTCAATTCTTTAGATATGTTTTTGCTTAGTTTTTTTTTTTAAAAAATACATTTTTATAAAAGTTTGAAGTCTTTGCCTAGAAAGCTTGTACATCTACAGATATCACCAGCTTGAGTAATTACAACATCAAAAGAAAACTGGTTTTTTTTTTTTAACAATATCTTTATTTTGTTTGCATGTATGTGGAAGTATATTCCACGTGTGTGCGGGTGCTTGTGGAAAATACAAAAGGGTGTTGGACAGCCTGGATCTGGACTTTCAGGCAACTGTGGTCCTCCCATTGTGGGTGTGGTCCTCCCATTGTGGGTGTGGTCCTCTCAGTGTGGGTGTGGGCCTCCCAGTGTGGGTGCCGGGGACCAAGCTCTGGTCCTCTAAGTTGCTGATCCATCTCTCCAGCCCCGGCCCGTGGTTGCTTCTGGCAAATAGTGTACAGACAGAGTGTCCTACAAGGAGGAGCACTGGACATGGGGCATTTCTAAGGAGCTGCCAGACAGCTGTGGCAGCAAACCTCTCTGGGAACGGAGCTCCTGGGAGAATTCCAAACCCTTCTTCCCTGCCCAGTGACTGCCCAGTGACGGGTTCCCACAGCCAAGGGGCCTGTGAGTCTGATGGCGTCCATGGTGGCTTCAGAGCTGAGGGTGGAACAGAGGGAACGCAGGGAAGAGAAAACACCCCGGTGCTCAATGATCTTCCCGAGACCGGGGCATTTCTCTTGAGTCAACGTCCTCTGGGTTGGTGTGAGCCTGGGATTCATTGCTGGGGCGCTTGACCATTTCTTGTGGCTCTGGGGGTTTTGTGGAGGAGCTGACTCAGAGGCTCCCCTCTGTCCTCTTGGAAGTGCTTCTGTCTCATGCAGGGTTTAACTGAGGCCCAGCCTGGTCCAGTCTTTATGTTAGGAGAATCTGCCTGGGCACAGCATTGAAAACAGAGTGGAGGGAGACGAGTAGTGTCCTGGGGACAAGTAGAAGCTGCCAGCACTAGCTTATCAGTGTGGCATGGTCTGCAGAGACAGAGCGGCCTGGGAGACTCACCAGGGGAGTGGTTGGCTTTTGATGATGATGATGATGATGATGATGATGATGATGATGATGATGTCTAACTTTTCATTTTTCAATTTTTGTGCTAATTGTGTGCATATGTTTATGTGGTATGCACATGTGTGTGTGCATGCTTTAGTAGGAGGGGCACATGGGTGTGGGTGTGTGCATACTAAGGTCTCAGATAATGTCAGATTCCCCCTCCAACATTCTTCCACCTAATTCTTCGAGGCAGGCTCTCTCAATCAAACTCAGAACTCATAGATATGGCTAGCCTTGCTAGCCAACTCGCTTTGGAGATCCCATCTCCACTGCCTGAGGCTGGAATTACAGGCAGGCCACTGCCCCACCCACCCAGCATTCACAGGCTTCTGGGGATCCGAATCAGGTCCTCATACTTGTTCCCCAAAGTATTTAACCAACGAGTCTCCCCATCCCCAGCAACTTGGCAGTTTTTTAAAAGACCAAATTCTTTCCTGGATCCAAGCAGTCATAAGTCATACAAGGTTGGAATGGGGCCCCGGTTGGTTCTATGGGCAAAGCAGGTCCACAGGCAAGAGGCCCAGAGAGTAGGAAGAGCTAAGCTGTTGTTAATCTCTGGCAGGGTGGGGGTGGGGGAGGTGGGGGAGTGACCTGCTGAGAAAGAGACCCAGCATCTCTGAGGAGGAGGGACTGGGGGAGAGGATAGGGCTTGGAGAAAGGCAGTGAGGGGGTCCCACGGCATACTTCAACATAGACTACAGACCGCTGGGGGCCATCAGAGCTTTGCCTTGAAGGGTCCTTGGGAAACACGGGTTGTGCCAGGCTCCAGCCTCTCCTACCTTCTTGAGAGGCTGGTGCCTCTGCATTGTGCTTCTGTGGAGCCTAGTGGGGAAGCAGGGCCCCGGGGTGAAGTGGCTGCTTTCTTCTTCAATCCTTTCTCTCCCAAGCAATTCTCTGAACAAGCTTTTGTAAGTCTCCGATGTTTCTGCTTTTGTTCAGGTCTAATCCTTCCTATTTATCCCTCCTCTGGTACCTGTTTATTATGTCCCGCCTCTCTTTGGGATGCCAGGGCTCAGCAGATCAGCCACGACTGATCTTATCTGCTCTCAGGCAAACACAATCGTACCTGGGGCTTGTCGTCTAGCACATGTGTGAAAAGGCCGGAGAAGAAGAATGCAGTCAGCTCCACCAAGAACAGCAAATGCAGAGATTTTTAAAAATAAACTGGAAAGCATCTGAGAGGGCCCATTCGGAGGAGCTTGCAAAGCCCTTCAGGGGAGACACAATGGCACCCAATGCATCGGCTTTCACATCCCGTCCCTCTGCAACTAGAGAAGCGTGTGGCCTTGGCTCTTGATGCTGCTTGGAGTGGGGGAAAACAGTCTCCCTTCCTGGGCTATCAAGACAATGATGCATGGCCTCTCGAATTTAGGCAATTTAGAGATTGTAACTGTGTAACCCTGAATGGGTAGTGTTGCAAAATGCAGGCTGAGTGTTACGTGATAGAAAGAATGAAAACTCAAGAACCCAGATCTTTAATTTCTTGCTGCCCTTGCCAGGATCTGTGGAAACAGACTGACATGCCGACACTGTCTTGAGTGTGGAGTTCTAGGGTCACTCTGAGCCTGGGGCCATAGGAGTCTGCAAGTGATGTCTTTGGGAATAAGGAGAAACAGAATGAGGACAGACACCATTTGGGCCCAAGGAATCTCATGGGCCACCATTTAAGGCAATGTTAAAAAGACATCACAGTCAAACCTACCTGCGTGGGGACATGCATTTTTCCTGACATCTACTGTTCTCACCAAAACCTCCCATGGCCTCACATGGCCCTGAAACAGAATAAAGTGGGCTGTCAAATGGCCTCAGAGCCAACCTCGTGCCGTGAAAGCCTGTAACTCTGTGACTCACTGCCCATGGCTCCCGTCAACCTCCTGGAAGCGTACTGGGGTCTCTGAGGCAAGGATGAGTTCACCAAACTGTGAGAGGATATCCCTGTAGGATACCCCAGTAGCTTGAGGCCACACGGCAAAGCTCTGGAACTCCTAATTTGGGCAAGACTCTCTAGTCCAACACAGTTCCATATAATAAGCTGGTGGCACGGGGACTGCCCATTCTCACACTCCAGATAGATGTCCCAGGCGCCCCTGCTGCTGGGTGGGAGTGGAGGGCTGGAGTCCTGTGACATTCCTCACACCACCTTGCAGTCACCACAAACGGCTCCTTTGGCAGCAGAGGCTGTAGCGGCGGCTTCAGGCGCCTCTGCCTCGCAGGATTGACATCAATCCTCATTGAAATCAAACTCTCTCTGAAACATGCTCCAGTGGAGTGGAATTTTCTGCTAAATAAGGTGTTATTAACCCAGCTCCCGGCTCCTTAGGTCCAGGCTGAGCTCAGCAGCACGAAGGCCGCTCCAAGCTGATGAACCCACTTAAATACCGATTAATAGGCATTGCAGCAGTGGCCCAGGCAGGCTCAGTGAACCCTGGGCTCCTCGGGCTTTAGCGCCAGAAAGCTCACACTCATGTCTGACTCTCATTCCATCCCCAGCCCCTCAGATGCTATGCAGTCTGGGGATAAGGCGATAGCAGAGGGGTGGGGCGGGGGAGGAGGAGATGGAGGGGGCTGGAAGACCTGAGTTCAATGCCCAGAACCCATTTTTTTAAAGGCAAGATGGACACAATGGCATGAGTTTATGATCCCAATGGTGAGGAGGTAATAAACCCAGGGCTTGCCAGACAGCCACCAAAGCTGAAATCGTGAGCAACTAGCAAATGAGACCCTGTCTCAAAACAAACAAACAAAACCAAGGTGGACAGCACCTATGGAAAGACACCTGAGACTGACCTCAGGCTTCGGCATGCATACCCATTTTGGCACGCGTGTGCATAAAACATCTTTCTTTTCCTTTTCAGCTCCTTTCTTACAAAGCATCAGTCTTCCGAGCCTCTCCAAATGGGAAGCCACAGAATAAGCCCAATCCAGAAGGAAGAGTAGCCTACCCTCCCCAACCATTGCCACTATGCCTGTGGGCGATGCGGGAGGGGCTCCCACCACTCCCAACAGTGATGTAACCAGTCATGCAGACTGGAGGGTTAAGACAGGATCCCAGCATAACGTTACCCTGGTTCTTATGAAGCTCAACACACGCTTTGATGCCTCCAGTCTAATCATTTCAACCACATACAAGTTCAGTGTATGTAATTCTCAGAGATGAAGCTTTGAGTGCTGGAAGAGCCCCAGAGAGTCCCTGTTCCAAGCTCATTTTACAGCTGAGGAAACTCAGGACCGGAGGGAAAAGGTCACGCTCAAGGTCACCCAATCCAGCGGCAGCAACGCCAAGGTTCCCGCCCAGTTCTGCCAACCCTCTCTGCAGCTGTGCAGTGCTCCCGTTGATAACCTGCCTTTCTTCCCCTCTAACAACACAAAAGCATCGATAGACAGAAACCAAGAATCACATCTGCATGATTCCTACTCTGCCTATTGCCGAGGGTACATAGTCAAGAGGGAGGCATGTTATTGACGACCAGAAAACATCACATCAAAATTTCCTCACTGCCATAAATATAAGCCCACAGATTCATCTTTTCTAGACAGCGGTTCACTGGGTATTGGCCAGGTCTTGGACCCGATGCTGGGTATGGGTTCCATAGAGGAGACTGTTTGGAAGGTGCATGAGTTCTTAGTCAGACCAACTGGGAGATGGAGCGATCGTACAGGTGTGTATGTGGGCACATGGGGGGAAGGGCAAACACGCATGCACATGCAAACAATTGCAAATGATGTCAAGTGAGCAAGTCCAAAAAGAGAAGGAACCCAGGACAGCAGAGGCACAGATGGGTACCTCCTATCTGCACAGCTGGTCACAGCACTGTCAGGGTGGTGGAGCCTCCCCATCACCCACAGACAGGGCGTCGATGACGGGGTGGGGGGCATGCTACTCTTCCTTCTGGATTGGGCTTGTTCCCGGGCTTGCCATTTGAGTGTGTATTATCACACAAGGGTCACTCAAGAGACTCTTGTTGTCTCACTGCTGTGACCAAATACCTGACAAGAAGCATCATAAAGGAAGAAGGATTTATCAGGGGAAGACACAGTCCATCACCAAGGGAAAGGATCCTAGAGTTGACTTTTCTGATGCTATGATAAAACACTGACCAAAAGCAACTTGGGAGGAAGGGGTTTATTTCATCTTGCATGTCCTAATCACAGCCCATGGCAGGAACTCAAGGCAAGAACCTAGAGACAGGAACTGACTCAGAGATTAAGGACAAATGCTGCTTACTTGTTTGCTCAGTTACCTTTCTTGCACATGTACCGACCACAGTGGCCTTTCACCTCAATCAGCAATGAAGAAACCATTCTGCAGACATGCCCAAAGATCAACCAATCAATCTGACGGACGCAGTTCCTTAACTGAGGTTCTCCTTAGTTTGCGTCAAGTTGACAACTAACCAGCATAGAAGGCAAAGTGGTCAGGATGTACATCTGGGACTCTCCAGCTCCCTTGGGGGAAAAGGAAGCAGCGGTCAGACCAGAAGTGGGGCTAGGCTATAATACCTCAAATCCCACCCACAGTGATCCACTTCCTCTAACTCTTCTAGGTTCCGCAACCTCCCAAACAGCGCCACCAGCTGGAGAACGAAGTATTCAAATACACGTGACCGTGCCTAGGCAGGGATGAAACTGCATTTCACATCCAAACCACAGATCACCCCTCCGAGGAGCTGACATCCAAGCATCCAGACTGTAATCTGAAGAATGAGAAAACCCAGCCGTGCAAAAGGAGAAAGGGGAGCAACCAAGCAGAAGGATTGGCGTTTGGGGTTTCCTATCATGGACAATGGGGTGAAAACATTTTCAAATTAACACATGCTTATTGTTTTAGAGGCAGGATAGCAGTCGTGTTCCCTCGGCTAATTGCCCTGCTTCTCGGGGCTGGTGCCATCGATCAGTCTCTGCCCTGTGCTTGCCTGTGTTTCCATGTCATTTGCAGTGTGTGGCTGAAAGGGGGCCCTTTAGTGAGCAGTGCAGGGGCGCCGCTCGCCTCTAACCTCTGTGAGCAGACTTGTCACACACAGAGACTCCATCTCTTTGTTGCTGTGTGACCTCAGGCAATGCACTTCCTCTGTGTGCCTCAGTTTCACCACTTGTATAATTGGGGGGATAATAAAAGCAGGACCTCAGATGGCTGTGGTGAGGGTTAACCAAAATTGTGTATGTGCAGACACTGCCCTGGTGTGGGACCCGTTCTGTTCCATATATGTGACCTCATAATAGCAATTACCATTCATACACATTTGCTGCTTTGTTCATAGAAGGGTGTTGGTAACTTTGTTTCAAATTGGTCTTTCCATGCACACTACTACAGAGAAGGGTGGGATGGGCTCTTGTGATGCTCCGGGGAGCCCTTGTCAGTTCCCCTAATTTTGTTTTTTCTCTGTAAGTTATCCCTTCATTCCAGTTCTTTCATTTCAGTCATGTGAGGTGAATTCCATTTTTTACAGACACTGAATGATCCAGTCACACCCTCAGGTTCAAGGGTCCCATGGTCAACCATGGTGGCTGGTCTAAAGACTGTCTATCTAGACCCTGTGATGACCCCAGAGCCACGATTTCCCTCGCATTTGGATCTGAGTGTCTTAGAGCTATAAGTTCCTGCCCTGTCTCTACTACCTTGACCAGTGATGGCCTTTTCCAGGGCTGGCCTTGGCCTACAAGTCACTGCCACACCAGGCTTTGCCCTAGAAAGCAGCTTCGTAGGGACCTCATCCTAGACTCTCATCTCTCTTCACACTGTCAGGACCAGAGCTGGCCTTGAGTCCTCCATGCCTTGGCCTCCACATCATCATCATCATCATTATTCCTGGTGTCTGCCTTGAGTTCCTACCCTTCCCACAGTTCTGGAACATTCTTGGTGTCCAGAAGAGACTGAAAGCAGCTTTTTGCGGTCTCGCTGTTCTCTCCAGCTCCCTCTCGTCCCTCTGACACACCCTGAATGTGTTTCATTTGCTCAGCAGAGTCCCTGGGCATCTCCTGCCTCAGGACCATCAAGCTTCTGCTCTGAGGAAGCTTAACAATGGCAGGAGACCCTTTAACAACCATTTCTTCTGGAAGGCCAGCACTCCGGGGCACAATGGCATAGTCCCAGAGGCAGTGAGTTCTTCTGGAAAGTGACTAGGGATCAAGGTCTGAGATGTCACTGCTGAGCCTTAAAAATGCAGCAGATGCCAATGCCTAGGACTAGAGGGACAGTGATGGACAGATGACTCCAACAAGGGGGGGTCACTACAGAACCTCATGAAGTATGCACCATGCAAAGAGAGGTAGCAGGTGGATCATGGCTGCCCTTGGGATTGGAGCTCCATGTGTGGGTGAGTGGATGGGAGAAGGTCCAACCACAGAGAACAGGATTGAGGGAATAGCGGTGGATGCAGGTGGTGATGGCTAATTTGGTTTGGAAATGCCTGTGGACTGTCTACTTGGGCATGCCCAGTTAGGTGAAGGGTGTTGATGCATAGACAGAAATTTAGGAGTCGAAATCTGGCCATGAAAACCAAACATGAAAATGGGATTGCTGAACACAGAGGTGACAGGCATCGACCTCTATGAAGGAGGTTCTGGAAAGATGAGGGAGGGTCAGAGATGTGGGAGAGGCAGGAGGGTGTCCCGTCTGGAAGTCAGGTCAGGAAAGAACATGGAGAAGGGAGAGGCCAGTGAGGAAGTAGGAGAATTCAGAGCGGGTACAGCTTGGAAGAAGGCTTTGTAGCCAGCTGGGATCCTGGTCTCTCCACTTGCTATATGGCCTTGGACAAGGTGAGTGGCCTCTGAGCCTGGCTTCCCTCCATGAAGAAAAGTAACAACACTGGTGCCTGCCTCCTAGGGAGCGTGTCATGATGGGGCTCAGTGGACAAGGCCATAGCTCCGTGCAAAGACCCCAGTGAGTGCTGAAGCTCTCTGGAAACGTCCTGGACCTGGAGAGAACAAGACATCCCTTGGTGAGGTTCCAGGGAGCAAGTTCTGAGTACTCCATGACGTCACCGAGGCCCAGAGGGTGGCCATGGGAGTCCCAAGGGAACAAAACCCTGGCCATTGCTGCAGTGTACAGTTGAGGAGTGCAGGCATGGATGCTCGCTGCCACCCCAAGAAAATTAACCACTGGGTGAGGAGCTGAAGGATACAGGAAAGAACTTCCAGGAAGAGGGGGCAATCTGAGTGAAGGCCTAGTAAGAGACGGCCGGCCATTACAGGAACCAAGGTCAAGGGTAAATGGTCCCAGGACTGGACAGCAACCACACGCATGGACCTGCACTGTGCGTCACAAACACAAGAGTGAGATCATTAGGTGATTATGTTTTTAAGGCCCAAATTGTTTCACTTGTTTCCCCGCCAACTTTCATTGGGCCATCAGTCATTCCCCACACAGATAACATTTCTTATGTACATTGACAGAATAAATTACATGGTCCTCATCCAGCAAATCAACATTACAGGGGAACATTATCTTCTGCACGGCAATGCCTGGGCACACCATAAATCCTCACCAGGTTTATTACATCTATCTTGTCATAGATTCATTTTATTGAGAAGTATGGGGCTTTTTTTTTTCCAGGTTAATAATCACATTAATAGATGAGATTCTTTTTTGGAGAATTGTCTTCTTGGGGAAGCCTAAGGAAGAGCAGTATGGCTTCTGAGCAGTGTCCCACCAGAGGCAGCTGCCATAGGACTGACCTTGTCATCCTGACAGCAGCATCCTTTAGAACTGGGAACCAGGGACTCCTGACTCACTGGGAGGACTCTAGATAAGCCATTGATTTTTGAACGCCCCCTTCCGCACCCTCCCATCCCACCATTTCCCACTCCCAGCTCTCTCTAAATGCCAAATTCTAAAGCTTTCAATGTGGTGTCAAAGATGCATCATTACAGTGAACCAATCTAATGAATGTTTGATGGGTAACTCTCATGCAAATCAGTGAGAGAGCTGACCCACAGAAGACAGGTTTTGGCTGAGATCTTGAGTCAGGCTGCCTGCCTGCCTGCCTGCCTGCCTGCCTGCCTGCCTGCCTGCCTGCCTGCCCTGTAGATAGCTTGCTAGCTCTGCACTTCTTTCTCCTTTTTCGTGCTAAACGATCTGATTGGACCAGACCAAGGTTGGAAAGCTACAGCTGGCTTGCAAGGTAAATCCAGCCATGCGGTGATTTAGGAAGTGAGGCTGGAGCACAGCCCTGCCCATTTGTGAAGCAGAGACGTGTGGCTGTAAAGAAGACTCTATCATATAATAATATATAATATTTAATCCCCAGACCTCTATAGCAAACGTTTGCTGGCCTCTGGTTCAGATAAATTCCAGGTGAAGGAGTTTTGGGCAAAGCTATAGGATGGCACTCAAGTGCACACTGTGTTATTGATTGGAGCCCACTGTGTCAAATTCATTCTTGGAATACCTTATTTCATTCTTGCAAGGTCTCCATGGCAAAATTCTACCCAGGAGGTTCTAACACTCATCCACAGGCAGAGACAAGGTAGAAACTTAGGTCCTACCTGGCACCAATTTCTTACAACTTTGGACACTGTGCCCGATCAAGATGCTAATTGGTGAGTGCCAGAGAGACAGGGGAATCTCTCAGAAGACCTGTCATTTGGCATGCAGAATGCTGGAGAGCAGAAAGAGGAAACATGAAGAAGAGAAAGGGTACGGTGTGTTTAACCTTACTGGACATGGTAAGAACGTGATTCCACAGTCTACTGCCCTGTCTCGCAGTGGGAGTTTTCTCTCTTAAGCCTTATGGCCAAACTCTACAGTCGGTTCCCACTCAAGAGATGGAGAAGCAAAGTCCAGAGAGGCAGGTGCCAGACCCAAGGCACATGATGGAGAAGCGGTATTCCCTCTTTGTGTGTGTCTGCAGTGAGTTCTTCAGCTACATCAGATCGGCTGTCCTGGGCAGAGAGCGAGGGATGGTGGGATGCTTTGGGGCTTGGTATCAGATCCACCCATGGGTACCAGAGTGTCAGAACTTCAAAAGAAGACAACCCTTGAGCCGGTAGGAGTGTCAGAGTTTCAGCTCTAGCTTTCTGGGGCTCATCTCTTGGCCCTTTCCTGATGCAGTCAGCTTCCTGCCTGAACACAGGCGGGGGGGGGGTGAGGAATGGAGGGGGGGTGAGGGAGGGAGGGAAGGAGGGAAGGGGACGGAGGGAGGGAGGGGAGAGAGAGAGAGAGAGACAGAGAGAGAGAGTCCTCATGCCCCCCACACCACACCCCACACCTCCATCCAACCATACACTCTCGGCCCCTCCCACACAGCTCTCCTGGTCCCTCCCACAGGGTTCTACAGACCCTTCCCACATGACTCTCCTGGCCCACAGAGTCCCCCCGGATTTGATTTCTAGTCCCCCAGTGCCTGGTCTCTGTCTTCATGGGGACATCTCATGGATTATCAGACAGCCCCCCATGCACAGCCTAACTCCTCTTTTTCTCTGGAATCCTGCTCCTTAGACCAACAAAGGCAGCTTCGTCCTCCCAGAAGCTTGGCACCCAGCTCTGATGTAAGCCCGGACACATTTCTCTTTCTTCTTCAACATCTCATCTATTAGCTTTCAAACTAGTAACAGGATCACATCTCTTCTTCTCACTTCTGCTGCTACCAACCTGGCCCTAGGCCACCGTCAGCTCTGACTCCAGCTGGTCGGCCTGCCTGTCTCACTCCCAACACCAGGCGAGAGGATCTGTGGGAAAGCCTGCTTGTTTGCTCAAAATGTGTCAACCCCTCATTTCCTGCTCGGTCAGAACCAAACTGCATGATGGTCAACAATGTCCCCACGGCCCTGCTACAACAACCCTAGCCACACAGCTCCCCTCCCTCTGCCATCACCCCGCTGGGCCTCAGGGCCCCTGTACCCCACAGAGTAAGCTCCAGCTCAGCCTCGGGAGAAACACCGCCCCCTAGCTGCCTTCCTGGATCACCTTGCAGCCCAGGGCCTCTAGGCCTTCCAGCCAGTGTGTACTCTTCAGTAGGATATCCAGGGACCCTGGCGGGTTTGCTGCCAAAGCCACAACCTCAGCGAATCATGCTCCAAATTCCAACTTGTGTTTCTTGCCCTCCCTTCCCACTCCCCCGCCTGATTTTCCTCTATACCAGTGACTCCCAGTTTGCTCACTGGTCCACTATCAGTTGGTCGCTCACTAAGACATAAGCAGGGCTTTTCATCTGTTCGACTCATGACTTTATTTCAGGAACCAGTTCGTAATCCCCGACACATAGTGTGCACTCAGTATGAAATGACTGTACAAAGGTTAAAGAACGTATTTATATGCGTGTGTCCGTATGAGTGTGAGAGTTATGTGCACAAATGTACATGCTGGAGCCTGCACACAGACACCAGGAGAGGCATCAGGTGTCCTCTCTCATTATTCTCCACTGCTCCTCTGGGGCAGGGTCTCTTCTTGAACCCGAAGCTTAGGTCTGAGCCAGGCCGGAAGTTGGCGAGCGCCATGAGTCCTCCTGTCTCCACCCACTAGCTAGGCACTGCGGTTGTAGGCGTTGGTGGAGAACGTCCAGCTCAGATCCGAACTCTGGTTCTCAGAATTATGGAGCAAGTGCTCTAAACTGTTGAGCTAGCCCTCTAGCCCCTCCTTAAAAGTCTAATCTATTTGCATGCAGAGCAAGGCTATTTGATTCAACTCTGTACACATTCTGCCATTTCTTCCTCATATGTGAAATGCTGGTGAAGCTGGTCCCTAACTCACAGGTACTGTTAGGAATGATTGACAGCCTGAACGAGGCTAAGGAAATGCTATGTTCCTGGCTCAGTCTGCAGGGTCTGCCTTACACAGTTGGACCACAAGTTCCCTTGCGTGCGAGACTGAGAGCAAGGTGAAGGAGCTTGACTTTACCACTCACTGACAATGACTCTCAGGAAAGATCCTATATCTCTTGGTACCCAGGCTGCCTGTCTGGAAAGTGGGCTACAGCTGAACTGAGAGCACAGCATTGTTTTAGGACAAGTGAAGGAGATGAGGGCAAAGGATGCTTGGCCTGGAACCTAGACCATTCGAATGCAGGTCATATTGAGGCTAACGAAGAAACTTACCCAAGAGTACACCTGAGAAAGAGCCCCTGGCCTGACCTTGCCTTCTCTGCTCCCTGGCCTCCTGGTGGTTCAGAGCAGCCCAGGCCCGAGCAGGTAATATGTAATACATAACAGTCTGTCTGTCTCTCTGTTTTTTTCTTCTCTTTTTAGCATGAAAACCCGCCCTAGTACCTCTCATTATCCACTTCATCAGTCTCAAACCGTCAGCTAATTGCACTCCCCAGCGGCCCCTCCCTCCTGCCTCTTCACGGAGCTCAACAGATCACAGCTGCCTCCCTATTGGGGCTCCACTGAGGAGTTACTAACAAAATGTAGCCTACAGTACCCTAGTGCCTTCCCTGGGCTCCTTTTCCCCCCACCCCCAGGGGCATGGATGCAGGACAGCCCAGGAAGGAGGGTCACAAGGGTTGTCTGGAGATGCAAGATTTCTGGTTGACTGAAGGCCTCAGGTCACTAGGTCTGTAGCCCTTGCAAAAAAGAAACTCCCAGAGGTTTGTTTGACCCTCACTCCACCTCTCTGCAAGAGGACACTTTCCAGAGCTCAGTACAGAATTCGGCCAGGTAGACAACAGAGGTCTCACCAAAGAAGAGGAGAGATAGGCTCTTGAGGCAGCTGGGGTTTCGGGTGTGGGCTACAGCAGGGTTGGAAGAGTGGAATGCTTGGGTCTGCATAGGCAGCTGATACTTAGTCATTCATGGGGCAAGGCTGGGCGGCTTCTTAAGAGTGCCTGGTAGGAGAGCCAGACTGCAGTATTGCAGGCCACACAGTTCTGAGTGATGGTGAGGGAAGATCTTACTGAACACCTGCATTCAGCAGAGACTCCCAAGGGGGAGCCCTTCTGAACCCACCTATAAAAACCTAAACCAATCCATGACAGAACCAAGCCGGCTCACCAATGAATTGCTGCCCATAGAACAAAGTTCTCTTCAAAATACATCAACAGAACTCTAGATCCCAAGGATGCATCCACAGTATCCAGCATAGAATTTCTGAAGTTTTTTTAAAATACAAATCATTGTGGTGTTATACTAATGTCTAGGACCCCAGCACTCAGGAAGCTGGAGCAAGAACTTGAACTTGGAGCTAGCCTGAGCTACATAGCAAGACCTAATCTGAAAAACAAAATAAAACCACAAAGCGGCACAATATAATCCATAACCAAGAAAAAGATCAAGAGAAAGAGACCTGGAGATGATGCCAGTGTCAGACATAGAAGTAAAGGGTTTCAGAGCAGTCCCTGGAAATATGTCCAAAGATTTAAGGAAGAATATATATGCTGTGAATGAACTGATGGGGAAGCCCAAAGGGAAAAAATGGAATGTATAAAAAACGAGTCAGATAGGAATGGTAAATGGAAGCAGAAAAATTTAACGTTAAACAACAAGAAGCTAAAAAGAAAAGTTTGATGAGTTGGAAAACAGAGCCCTTGAAATCCTGACAGCTGAAGATTCCGGGAGAAATTCTAATGCTTATAGTATGGGTAGAGTTGAAACCCACAAAAGAGAAATGGGTGCAAAAAGCTTTCCTAAAGAACTATCAAAAGAATGGACAGGCAAGCCACAGACCAGGACTCGGTGTTTGCAAAAGACATATCCAATAAAGTGCATTGCCCAAAGTATGCAAACAGCAGCCCTTAAAATGCATCAATAAAAAGCTACCCAATTAAAATACTTCAGTGGTCACCTCAGCAAATATGATATGCAAATGATATGCAAATGGCATGCAAATCTGTCATCACTGAAAGATACTCTACATCACACAGCAGTAGACAATTGCAACTTAAAACTCCATTTATGTTAGAATGGTCAAAACCAGCTGGTGCATAGTCTGAGCTTATTGAGTTGACCAATACGTAATGCAAGTATGCACCAAAGCATCACTTCGCACTGTTACAAGATACTTGTTTATTGTATGTGAGTGAAAACATTTTTTTAAAGGACTGACCTAAATCCAACACCTGAAAACCTCAAATGCTGACAGAGATAGAACAACAGTAAGTTTAATGCACTGTGAGTCTGCACATGGCTCAGTCCATTGGGAAGACGGTCTTGTAGTTTATTACAATACTAAATGTGCACCAGCATAATCTACTCATTGCATTTCTTGGTATTTGCCCAAATGAATAAAACCCTTGTGTCCACCCAAACCTGCCCAGGAATGGTTACTAAAACATAATTGTCGTTAGAGAGGTTCCATCCAGCAACTGATGGGAGCAGATGCAGAGACCCACAGCCAAACATTAGATGGGGCTCAGGGAATCCCACAGAAGAGGGGGAGGAAGGATTGTAGGAGCCAGAGAGTCAAGGACATCATAGGAACATGGCCCACAGAATCAACTAAGCGGGGCTCCTGGGGCCTCACAGAGTCTGAAGCGATAGGCAGAGAGCTCTATGGTTCTGACCAAGGTCCTATGCATGTAAGTTATGGGGATGTGGCTTGGTGTTCTTGTGGAACTCCTAACAGTGGGAGCAGGGGCTGTCTCTGACCTCCCACCCTCCCACCCCACTCCCCTGGGCCCTGCTGGTTTTCTGACTCTTTTCCTCCTACTGGGTTGCTCCACCAACCTTGATAGGAAGGTATGTGCTTAGTCTTACTGTAACATGTAATGGATGTTTGGAAGGCCCAGCTCTTTGCTGAAGGGAAAAAGAGAGGAGTGGGTCTGGGGGAGAGGAGAGCTGTGGGGAGGAGGGACTTGGAGAAGGGGGAGGGGAAACTGTTGTTGGGTTGTAATATATGAGAGAATAAATAAATAAATAACCTGATTACAAATCACCAAGCCCTGGATATAAATAGGATGGCCTTTAATAGATAAATTAAGCAAACACTGTGACACATCCATTCAGTGAAATATTATTCAGAATTGAGCAGAAATGAGCAATCAAGGCACGAGATAACACGGAAAAACCTGAAAGGCATGTTACTGAGTGCAGGAAGTATGTCTGGGAAAAAAGACATTCCTTATTATTTTAATAATTTAGCATTCCAGATAAAAGTAAGACTATGGAGTTTGTGAAAATATCAGAGGTTGTTGGCTAAAAAGCAGAACAAGACAGACACATCTGGGAGACTTGGAGCAGGAAGACTGTCCTGTAAGACCGTCCTGGACTCCTGTGGTGGTGGATACGGGTCAGCACACATTTGTCAAAACCCACGGATTGTATGCCACCAAGAGTGCACCTTAAAATGAGACATGCACTTTGGTGATAACAAGGTGTCAATGTTGGTTTGTCAGTTGCAATAAACGTACCACGAGGATGTGGGATGGGGACAGTGGAAGTCTATGTGTTAAAGAGGATGATGGACTATAGAGAAATTCTACATTTACCACATGGTTTTGTTGTGAACCTAAAATTATTCTTTTAAAAAGCAAGTTTCTCTAATTTTTAAGACAAAGAAATGTTTAAAGTGGGATAATGGTGTCAACTCAGAAAAACTTAATGAAGCCCAGGCAACCTAAACATAAACAGGCTCACAGGCTCCCTACACACACACACACACACACACACACACACACACACACACACACGCACATACATTCACATGCATACATACACAATGGTCTCCTCCATGACATATAATAATCAAATCATCAAATCTCTGGAGGAATAACAGAAGAAAGCGAGGAGAAAAGGAAAACCCTGAAGGCAGTAGAAAGAGACAATGCACACAGATAGGAAGCAAAGATAAGAGGATAGAACGCTCCCTGATTTACCATGTCACAGTCGTGGTCAGAAGGCAGTGAGAGACTTAGATGAAAGGAAATCAACTCATCATTCTGAAAGTCTGTGCTCAAAAAATAATTCAAAAGTGAGGGCAAATGAGAAAATTTAAAAAGTAAAAGCAGAGGAATTGATTATCCACAGATAATGAACTCTAAGATGTTACAGAAATTCTTCAGGCCACTGACTGTGTGTTGGAGCACAGGTCCCTGTGAAGAAGAAAAACACTGGGACTTGGGGTCTTTGAAGAGGTGGAAACCTAGTGTAGTGGAAAATTCCTGGAATCTATGAGGGTGACCCCAGGAAGGAGTCTTATTAATGGAGAATCCTCAGCCTGCACTGGACATCTTTGGTAGCGAGGCCAGGCTTCCAGTCATGGGATTGGGTTGCATGAGGTTGTGAGGGAGTTCAGTGGAGGTCCCTAAATAACCCAGGCTGATGCTAGGACAGAAGGTCTCTCCCTGAACTGACAGCAGGCCCCATCGATGAGGATAACATCCACACAACTCATTGGACATCGAGAGGTTGAGCTGTGTCTGCATGAAGCCTTCTCCTCTATGTGTTAGTATGTTTGGTATAAGTAGGTACATGGCAGGCTATGGAAAGAGAAACCTGGATACCAATTCAACCATAAAACCTTCAACCTTCAATCTGTCCTGCCTGAAAGATGTACTGAGGCAGTGATGGCACAGAACTTGTGGGAATGGCCAACCAATGTTTGGCTTAACTTGAGGACCACAACCCAGGAGGGAGCCCATTACCTACACTGCCCAGATAGCCAGGAACCAGATACTGAATAGATCAGAGAACTGGGTAGAACCAAACCCAACTGGCAAAAAAATAGTCAATGAAATGATTTTCTACTAATGATATTCTACTATATTCATAGATTGATCAGTGTCTTGTCCAGTTGTCATTAGAGATGCTTCCTCCTGCAGCAGATGGAAGCAGGTGAGACCCACAGACAGACATTATATGGAAAAAGAGTCTACGTGGGAGGTCTCATCAGGTGCCTCCCATTGAAGAGCAGGGAACATTGAGGAAGATGGGGAGGAAAGATTATAAGAGTCAGAGGTATGGAGGACACCAGGAGAACAAGGCCCACCAAATCAACTAAAGGGAGTTCATATGGGCTCACAGAGACTGGAGTAGCAAGCATGGGGCCTGCCTGGATGTGCACCAGGTTCTCTACATATACGTTATAGCTGTCAGCTTGGTGGTTTTGTGGGACTCCTAACTAGGATCAGCTATACCTCCGACTACTATTTTGCCTGCTCTTAGGACTCTTTTGTTCCTATTGAGTTGCTTTCTCTAGTCTCAATAGGAGGGCTTTTAGGAGGAGGAGAACGCCAACACTGACTGACACACACACACACACACACACACACACACACACACATACACACACACACACAGACTTTTTTAATGTCTTGTGCTTGAGACATGGGGTGCACATCTATAATCCTCACACTCAGGATTCTGGGGCAGAAAGATTGTAAGTTTGAAGCTAGCCTGAGTTACATAAGCAGGTCCTGTTTATTAATTAAGTAATTTAAAATGTATATAGATGTTCCTAAAACAATTACCTTTATATATATATATATATATATATAAATTACATATATATAAACTTAGAATATTGGCTGGGAACATGGTTCAGTGGTAGGGTACTTACCTGGCATCTGTAAGGCTCTGGTTCCATTCCCAGTACCATATGAAACTAGAATATTAAAAAAAAATTCAACAATCTAAAGAAGGCAGAAAAGGAAGAAAACAATAAGCAATGAGAAGATAACAGAGGCATCACATAGCAAAATCATAAGTTCAAAATCAACCAAATCAATAATCACACTAAATGTAAATGAACCAAAAATTCCAATGAAAAGACAGGAATTTCTAGAAACAAAGGCAACATATAATGATATCTTAAGAGCAGAGGAAGGTGAAAAGGATGTACTATGAGAACATAAATTCAAAGTGGCCATAAAAGCAGATGTAAGATGAGACAGCTGTTGGAGCCAAGTAGAGACCATGGTGGGAGGTAGTCAAGATAGAATCACGACTGTGAGTAGCCATCTAATTCTGAGTCTTAACAGATAAATGAGAAAGGACAGGACCAGCAGGGTGTTGCACTGTGTGCCCGTTATCACACAATGAAGATCAGAATATGTATTTGTGCAGAAACCTCTGTGGGCTCAAGGAACGAGTGCAAGGTCAAAGCCCAACCAGTTACCAGGAAATCCTGACTCAGCATTTCAGAGACTTGGGCCAATCTCAGTCCCTCCTTCCCAAAGCCAGGGAGGTGTCCAGCGCAGGGGCATATGGCAGCAATAGTTACAGGGAAGAGTTGAGTGTACTGGTCCTTCATTTCTGCAGTTTCATTGTCCTCAGTTTGACCACAGTCAACCACAATCTGAAAGGATTAAGTGGAAATTTCCAGAAATGAGCACCTGATAAATTTTAAATTCTTAGCATGGTGATGAGCTCTCTTGCTGTCCTGCTCCATTCCACCCTGAATGTGAGTCGGCCTTCCTTATCTATACTACAGACACAACTCCTTAATCAGAGCCATCTCCTTGGCTATCAGCTCACAGCCTATCAGGTCAGGATCACAGAGCCTGTGCTCATGGTGCCTTCAGGAAGCATCTAAACACAAGCTTACATGGCTCACACCCCTCGATGTCATCATGCAGGCATTGTGTCGCTTCACACCATCTCCAGGAGAAGGGTGGACTCAGTACATCGAGGCGTTTTAGAAAGAGAGACAATGCACACAGCCTGCGTGTGTCCGTTTGTGCATGTGCACACATGCACATGTGCACCCTCATGTGGAAGGCAGAACTCAGTGTTGGGAATCTTCTTTAATTCCTTCTCTAGGTTATGATTAGAGATGGGATCTCTCACTCATTGACCCTTTAGCTTACTGATTCAGCTAGAATAGCTGGTCAGAGAGTCCCCAGAAGACCAGACTTATGGAGCATACCAATAGGTTCAACTTTTTAACTTGGGTTCTGGGTATCCAAAATCAGGTCCTCGTGCCTTTGCAACAGGCATTTTACCGACTGAACCATCTTCCCAGCCCCTATAAATGCCTCTTTTGTGCCATTTTCCAGGACTGGGGCTTGAACTCAGGGCCATATGTGTGTTAGGCACACCACATCTCCACCCTCCCCCCCCCACACACACATTAACTTGTATTAGAGCATATTATACTATTCTATGACCAATTAGTGTTCTCATTCTTGTTTTACCTAATTTATGTCAAACTTTATCATAAGTACGCATACATAGGAAAAAACATAGAGCATAGGTTCACAACTGACAGTTCCCATAGGGTTGTCTTAGAACAAATCCCTATAGATGAGCAAAAAGAACTACTATAACATCAACCATGAGAGATTTGGGGGAGGGATATGTTGGAAAGTGCTCAGTAGTAGGTAACACACAAATGGCTTCCTGTCTCAGCATTTCCACTTCCTTCACAGAGGACCGAAGTGGTTTGAGATCACTGCAATATCTGTATGCCTATAGCTTCCCATATGTTCTACACTAGGTCTTTGGTTTATCTCAGAGTAAGCCCTGGATACAGTGTAGCCACTGGTCACTGGATACAGATGATTAAGTGAATGAGAAAATGAAAGGTAGGGAAAGGAAGAAAAGAGGCAAAGAATGAGAGACCCAGGAAAGACAAAGCTTCCCTCAGTGTCACCAGCTGAACAAAGGCATGTGGTGGAGACCGTGAGATCAGAGAAACCCCCCAGCTATTTCTATCCTGGAATCTCTTAGGATGGCTGTAATACCATACTAGTCTGCCTACTTCCAATACTGCCCCGTCTCCTAAACCCCTAGTCTCCCATTAGCTGGACAGCAAGACCCTTGAGTGCTGTGGAGTCTCACAGCTGCCTGCCCCCAGGACATCTCATCCCTGGACTTCAGAGTGTCCTGTACTAAATCAGACCTTTGTCTGCCAGACTCCAATCTCAGCTCCTGAAGAAAGAATCAACAGGCATTGATCGAAGACTCTTGCCTTAATTCCCTACCCCTCACCCCATCTCCACAATGAACCATTTTGCAGACAATAGCCATCATCACAGCCTTTGTGCAGGCCCAGGCATCCTGAAATTGAGCCTTCTATCTCCTCACAGACATGCACAGGAAATGGAAAATCTATGCCTGTCCCAGATAGCACAGTGGCTGTTGAACCCAGTGCACAGAGGGAACCTGCTTCTTGGGCTGGAGAGAGGTTAGATGACCTGGTATAGCCAGGGCAGGTGGAAGTCTCTCTCCCACAGTCACTCTGCTGGGTGGGATTAGCCCCATGACCCCTCTCTTGTATTGCCTAGCTACTTGCTACAGGACAAGGGACAAGATAGTATGTTGTCTTGTGGCTCAAACCTGGACAATCCAAGGCCCGGTATCCTGTTGCAGGAGGGTCCTCAGGAGAAGAAAACATTCAAAGAATTAGGATAGGAAACTTGCTTCAGGGTACTAAATCAACCTGAGGTCAGGGACACCTCTCCTTCTAATCCCCAAAGGATGGCCATGAATATTTCTGACTCATCCATCCAAAAAGTCACTTCTGCCTAAAATGCTGTCTTGTTCCCAGGGGCACTCCCCAGCTATGTTGAACAAAATCTTAACTATTTTGAGATAGTTGGGGACATTTACTTAGGAAAGGGATATTAGAGAATACAAAGAACTTACTGTTAATTTTTGTTAAGTATGTTAATGTAATTATATAAGAAAATGTCTCATTTTTTTTTAGATGTGCTCTGTTGGTATGGAACAGAGTAATATCTTGGATTTTCCTCCAAACACTTTAGCACAGAGGATAAAAGAGGAAATGAAAAGTACG
Source organism: Tokudaia tokunoshimensis (assembly GCA_036184795.1). Taxonomy (NCBI): domain Eukaryota; kingdom Metazoa; phylum Chordata; class Mammalia; order Rodentia; family Muridae; genus Tokudaia; species Tokudaia tokunoshimensis. The sequence goes on along the minus strand of BTHU01000005.1, from coordinate 108,785,529 downwards.
ATAAGACAGAATCCAGGATCGCAAAATGAGATGCTCTGATTGATTAATGATGTCTGCCACAGCAGGGGCAGAAGGCATAGGGCAGCGACAAGATATTAGTCACCTATCCACCATCCTGGCTGGCCTCGTTTGAGGGATAAATGTCTGTTCTGCTCCTCAGGCCGGCTCAAATGATGCTTTTGTTATGTATTGATTAGCTGGGAGATAATATGTTTTGTTTTGTTTTTTTAACAATCCAGTTTATTCTGTTTCTGCTCTGAGACAACACTAAAATAAGAGCTATCAAGGTCTCAGCTCAACAATTACCATTATTCACTGAATTTTATATAAGGATACAGATTTTTTTTCTGTTTTAGAGTTAAAGGATTTCCACTCTCCTTTCCTGCAGGGAGGAAATGATATCATCAGCTGCCTAAACTGTGGTGGGCACTGTGGTGAATAGACAACTCACCTCATCTTCTTAACCACAGCACCTCCCTCCACACCCCCACTCCCCACACTCACCCTCAACTAGGTCTGTGCGGTCCCTGAATTTCAGGTCAGATTGCCAACAGTCACATAGGGTCACCCAGAGGTGACTTAGTGAGTTAGATGCTAACCTCAAGCTCTCTAATTCCAAAGTTGGTCAGACCATCTGCTCTTCTGACTCCTGCCAAATGCGTAGACAGGCGACTGCTACAATTTGGGGACAAAAAAAATAAAATAAAATAAAATAAAAAAAAATCAGAGAACCAGGAGCTGGCTCAGTAAATAAAAGGCACCTACTGCCATGCTTGAATACCTGAGTTCAAGGCCAGCGACCCATGTGATGGAGAGAGCCAGTTCCTGCACATTGTCTTGACCTCTGTAATGCACCTGTGTATGTACACATGAAGACTGCGGGAGGCTTGTGGATCGGATGATCAGGAGAAGAGGGACCAGATTAAAGTTCTGCTCACAAGGTAACTCAGGGAATGCTGAGCTTGCTAACAGTGGGAAAAGGAAGGCCCAGGAACAGCCTGCCCAGGAGAGGGGGCACTTGTGGGGCAACTGAACCCAGTAGCTTTAAGCCACCAAGATGGGACTCTCTTCTCTCCAAGTTCCAATTGACTGGGCAACCCCCACCCCCCTCCCCCAACACCTAGCTCGTTTTGAAGCCAGCACTCTGTCAATTAATAAAAGGTACAAACTGGAAGATGACATCAGCGAACCTGGAAACACAAATCTGGGGCTCTATAAATAAATAAATAAATAAATAAATCTCTTAGTTGTTGTTTCAACCTTGGTATCCTCCTGTCTCAGCCTTCTGTGTGTTCGGATTGCTGGTGTGAGCCACCACATCCAGCTAATTCTCATCAGGTACGGCAGGTGTAGTTTTCTCCTTTCCCAATGATATATGCAGAATCAAAACTTTTGGTGTGTCTAAAGTTTTTGTGGGGTACAAACTTCTATCAGGAATGGAGAGTTTTACCTTTTGTGTTTGGTAGGGAGTGCCTTCAACCTAAAATTCAAATCCCTATTGTAGGACTCAAAGGCACTGCTCACCAAAAGAATCTGACATTATACTGGAAGTAAAATCCATGAAAATACGGAGGAGGCAGTGCTGCTGTTCTAGAATTTTCTATGCTCCTTGCTGCTGCTTTTCTTTCCCTTTTGAGAGGCCTTCATGGTTTGGGGTGGTTTGTTGTTTGTTTTTGTCTGTTTTTTGTTTTTTGTTGTTTGTTTTTTAGAGAAATGTCTGGGAATAGTTTGTGATAGTTTGAGGTGGAGCAATGAGTATAATATCAGTGAGAAATTGAGAGACAGGTCAGGGCTTGCTTGCGCCTGAGTCTATAAGGATCAGGAAGGAGCTTGTGGGAAGTGGCCATTTGTAATTGGCTCAGCAAATGTGCGTAGGCTTTTGCACCTGGGCTTTGGCACCGATGATCTCTGTGCCTGGCACCCGCTTGAATGTGAAATGTCCTCCTCTGGGCTCATGCATTTGAACACTTGGTCTCCAGCTGGTGGCACTGCTTTGGAAGGTTGTAGAACCTTTAGGAGGTGGAGCCTCACTGGAGGAAATGGGTCTCTGAGGACAGCCCTTGAGGTTTGATAGTGAGGGTAGGGCCATATCCGGTTTGCTGCTTCCTTTCTTCCTGGGGATACAAAGTAACCAGCCACACCATGCTTCTGTCTTCAGGCTACAGCCCTTCTTAAACTCAGCCAAAATAAGCCTTCTTCCCTTAAGTTGCTTCTCATTAGGTGTTTGGTGACAGTTGTCTGAGAGTAACTAATAAGAGTTGTGACTGGAGATGTCCTTCACTGACTTTACTTCTATGCTGAAAATGAAGGCAGACACTAAACAATTACAACAACGGCTCAAGAATGGTTACCAGATGTTACTAAAAAGCCTTCCAGGTACGATAGGGCTGGAGAGATGGCTACGTGATTAAGAGTACCTGTTGCCTAACCAGGAGGACCACGGTTCTCATCTTAACACCTACATTTTGCCAGGTGTCCCAATGTACTCCTGTAACCCAACTTCAGTGGATTCAGAAGCAGGAGGATGCCTGGGGCTTGCTGCCTTCCAGTCAAGCCAAGGAAAACTGAACCCAGGTTCAGAGAGAGACCTTGCCTCAAAGGAACACATAGAGAGTGATTAAAGAAGACACTCTGGCCTCAGTGCCTATGCCTTTGCACCTGCACACATCTGTGATGCACACACTACACACACACACACACACACACACACACACACACAAATAAATAAATAAACAAGTAAACATCCTAATAAGATTTCTAGATGTCTAAATTCTACAGCCTTCCAAAATCTCCTGTCTCCTATAAATCTAGAGAGTGACAGTCCAAGTCCCCAAATGGTCTGAAAGAAAACCTGGTCCTTTATCAGTTTATCTCCCCAAGGATGTCTGAACCTTCCCCTTACCCCTCTATCCCTGTGTCCTGCAAAACAGTCCCAGTTTGTCATGTGAAACTCAAGCAGCCACCTGGTTTCCCACAGCTCCGTCCTGAATTGCTTGGTCCTGTACCACCATTGCATTTCTCTGGATGGTTTCTACTCTTGTGAAAGTCCCATCCTAATTCCCCCAGGCACATCTAAGACCAGATGGTCACATTTAAGAAAACTTTATGGAAGGCTTGTGGGGAGCAGGAGGGGATTGCTGTGGATGACTGACTCTGGTTCTCGCTGCAGCTGCCTGACATACTGTCAAGGCGTCCCCTGTGCTAGGCCTGCTTTGGCTCATTTTTCATGGCTGGAGAGTCTCACCCCCAGCCCAGTCTTCTCTGAGATCCAGTAAGAGGATCATGGAAACTATCTCCCCGCTCTTCTTCCCAAGATGCCCAAAGTGTCAATCTACTGCTAATGCCTTGTATAAGATGGTCTAATGCCTTACCTCCCCCAAATTCCATTTCAGAAAGGAGGGTTTGGCATCACCCCTATGCCAAACATAGAACCAACAGCATATGAAAAGACTCATCTTGGGGCTGGAGATGTAGCCCAGTTGGTAGTATTTGCCTAACACACACACACACACACACACACACACACACACACACACAAAGCCCTGGGTTCAATCCCCGTCTCCACATAAGCCTAATATCGGGGCACACATCTGCAATCCCAGTACTTTCAAGGTGAAGGCAGAAGATTCAGGCTATCAAGGTCATCAGCAGCTACATAAGGAGCTCAAGGCAAACCTGAGGTGCTCAAGATACAGTCTTGAAATTAATCAATCAATCTATTAATTAATTAAAAGATCTGTCTTGAATACAGATGTAATTTGCCCTCAAGTTAGTGACAACTTTTTCCCTCAGAAAAGGAAAGCTATGGGTTCTGAAAACAGCTCTGCGTTGTCAGTACCAGGTTCTGCCGTGATAACTGAAAGTTTGTCTTCAGACCCAGCAGCAGGGAGGACCTCTGTAGCAGGGAGGATCAGAGCAGCAGGGAGGACTCATGCTGCCCTGACCAGGCTCCCTCTTTATGATCTGCTCTTTCTCGCCGATCTCCATGAAGCACATCCCATGTCTGTGCCCTTGCACCCCAGAACCAACTCTTTTACACTGCGCTTCCCCGCTGGGCAGACAGGAGGTTTTGGATCAGGCTTTCGATGCACAGTAGAGAAAGGGCCTTTGAGGACTGCTGTAGTAGCCTTGTGGCCTTTAGAAGGAGAAGAAGCAGAGGCAGGGGGATGGTATGTGAAAAAAAGCAGGATGATAGATATACCCCAGGGTCTCCTCCTCGGGAAAGAAGAGAGTGAGCAGGGCACTCCTTGGCACCTTCAGCAGTTTGTACCGTTTGCCTTTGTGGGACCCATTGTGTGGGGCCGGAGCGGTGCCTGTGGTGGGATGGGGGGACGACCCAAGGCTGGAGCTCTGGGGAAAATAGGAATTTCCCATTTTGAAAACTTTTAAAGCCACTTATCTTGGTGTATTTTTCTCTCAACTCCTCAAGCTAGAGCATGTTTCCTCACTCTCCAGCGAGAGGAAGCAATGGGCTGGCAGGCTCGATGGCAGCAACCTCCTGGGTGGGAGCTGTTTATGGGTTTGGAGGGTGTTTTCTGACACTTAGGGGAGGGGGCGCATTTCTGCTGTTTACTGACTTTTGAGTCAGGTTCTTGCCACATAGTCCATGTTGACCCAAACTTACAATCCTCCTGCCTCAGTCTTCCAAGGAGCTGGACCCACAAGCTTGTAAATGTTAATACTGAAACTGTTCTTTCACTGTCCATATATCCCACCATTTGTGCTGACTTTGAATGACGGGGAACATGGTTTTGGGTCTTTGGTTCCTCTAGTCAGTGTTAACCACACATCTTCTTCATGATGATTACTTGGGGGAATTTCTGCTGGAAACTCAACATTGACTAGCATCCACTCCTTCCCCCATTTTACTACCTTGGTTTCAATTTGGGGGACACAGCTCCCTCCACAGCCCCTGCTTCCTTGAGAAAGATCCAGAAGTAGGGCCTTATGCTTGATCCCTATGCCCCAAATGTAGCAGCTGCCGACATAAAAGCACCATCAAGCATTACCAGTGCAGGCTGGGAGCTAGGCACTTCTAGGGTCTTAGACTTTTATCTGAGAATTGAAAATAAGGGCTCATGCACACTTGCAAAAGAAGCCAAATAACTTTATTTGGGGCTAAAAGATAGCGCAGATTAAATAGGGATGCATGGGTCCAGGACACATTGACCATGAAGATGGGGTCCCATGAGTGAAGATACTCAAGGGCCCCAGTCTGACAGTTTTTCATGGGGTCTAAGGTAAGAAGGCACTTGTTACTAAGTGGAAACACAGTGTGCTGCTTGTGCTGACTAAGGTAGCAAAGGAATGAAGAAAGGGTGGACCCAGAAACACAGAGAGAAGCTAGGACTGGGTATACTGGACTCTGATAGAGAAACTGCAGCATCTGGGAACTCAGCATGTTTATTATAAACAGTTGACTAGGGAGGCAGGGTTTATGGCATCATCTTAGACTGTGTTCTATTGCTGTGAAGAGACAAAATGACAATGGCAACTTTTATATGAAAAGCATTTAGTTGGGACTGGCTTACAGTTCGGAGGTCTAGCCTATAATGTCACAGCAGGAAGTAGGGTGGCACACAGGCAGACGTGGTCTGGAAAGGTAGCTGTGAGTTGTACATCAGGCAACAGGAAAAGAATGAGAAACTGGACCTGGCTTGAGCATCTAAAACCTCAAAGCCCTCCCCCAGTGACACACTTCCAACAAGGCCACACCCACTCCAACAATGGTGCCACTCCCTATGAGCCTATGGGGACCCTGTTCATTCAGACTACCTCTAAATCATACAACTGATCAACTAAATCAAGGAGACATGTTTAGCTAATCTTGGTAGGAGCAGTCTCTGGAAGAAGCACGCTTTGGGCTATAAAGACCTTGGGGGGAAAGATAAATAGTAGGCAATTTCTGCACATGCTATCAACATTTGTACTCAAACCAGAGAAAAACTTGGCCGTCCTTCTGATGCTCATTTGGGAGAAGGATTTGCCAAGTTCTCATTGGTCTGAGGCTTTGGTCTTTAACATGGTGGCTCCTGTCAACAATGCACACTCACTCAGGACTTCGCAGCTCTACTTACTCGGCTCTCCACAGGGCATAGTTTGGGTGGTTCTGTATTTTGATTGAATAGACAAAGTTATACAATTATCTCTCTACTGCACAGATCCTATCCCATAATAAATATGCTTTTAATAATATGTATGCCTAATTAAAGCATAGGCATAATAGGATAAATAGGGTGCTCTCCCTAAAAGATTACTAGAGGGCAGAGTTTGTCTGCACCAAAAACCAGTTCAGTCTGACTTGGCCATTCTATATCCAGACACAGAGAATATACTTGAATAGAAACTGTCTCAACTTTATTGCTACCAGGAGCAGGAAAGCTCATAAAATTCCAAAGATGGAAATGAGTATAGGCTGATGCAAGTGTCAAGGGGTTCTGAGGCTTCTGGGTGCACCATTCAGAGAGGGGTGTGTGTGTGTGTGTGTGTGTGTGGTGCAGTACTTATAGGTCAGAGAGCTAGGAACCAAATGAATTATTACAAGAGTAATATGCTTTTATTATTCAACCATAACCTTGAATTTAAATAAATTAAATTCTCAATTAAAACATGTGAACTGGCTGAATAAAACAAACAAGAAACAATGGTATGCTGCCCACAGGAAACTCAGTTCAACAATAAAGACACAAGATGGAAGGCCAAGGTGTGAGGAAAGATGTAGTACTGGCAAGCCGGAAACAAAAGCAAGTCAGGGCAGCAGTATCTGTACTGGCTGGTTTTGTGTGTCAACTTGACACAGGCTGGAGTTGTCACAGAGGAAGGAGCTTCAGTTGGGGAAGTGCCTCCATGAGATCCAGCTGTGGGGCATTTTCTCAATTAGTGATCGAGGTGAGAGGGCCTCTTGTGGGTGGCGCCATCCCTGGGCTGGTATTCTTGGATTCTATAAAAGAGCAGGCTGAGCAAACCAGGGGAAGCAAACCAGTAAGGAACATCCCTCCATGGCCTCTGCATCAGCTCCTGCTTCTTGACCTGCTGGAGTTCCAGTCCTGACTTCCTTTGGTGATAACCAGCAATGTGGAAGTGTAAGCTGAATAAACCCTTTCCTCCCCAACTTGCTTCTTGGTCATGATGTTTTGTGCAGGAAAAGAAACCCTGACTAAGACAGTATCTGTATCAGGTAAAACAGACAAAATAAATTTTAAGTCAAAAACATAAAACTGACCAAGAAGGTCAAAGTCAATGTACACTGATAAAAATTACGTAAGTGGGTGCATGTGTTATGTGGTGTGTGTGTGTGTGTGTGTGTGTGTGTGTGTGTGTCCAGGACTGAAGCACACAATCACATAAACCAAACACCTGACAGATGAACTTAGATGAACTAAGAGATAGACTCTATTAAAATAGTTGAGGACTTTCATGTACACTTTTATTAATGGACAAATCAGTCAGACACACCAACCCCCTGAAAAAATTGAAGTTGAAGCATAGAATAGTACAAACTTGAGCAAATGATGTCAGAAAATCACAGCACATTTCAATCAATAGTTGCAACCTACAACACGGTCTTCTCACTAGTACATGAAATAGCTCCAAGATAAACTGGTCACATGTTAGGGCAAAAACAAGCTTCAGCAGGTAAAATAAATAAAATAACAACATGTCAATTCTTTGATCACCAGGTAATAAAAATAGAAATCAATGAGAAACTTTAGGAATAGTGAGACAAACACATGGAAATCAAACAACATTCTCTTGGCTGACATAGAGGTCAATGAAGAAATCAAAAAGACATTGAAAAATTTTCTGTAAACAAATAGAAATACAACATTACACAGTTATGGGATATAGCAAAAGCCTAAGACAGGAGAGCCTACATCAAGAAAGGGGTAGGAGGAAGCATAAGAGAAGAAGGAGAGGAAGAGGGAGGAGGAAGAGGAGGAGAGGAAGAGGTGTGAGGAAAAGAGGAGGAGGAGGAGGTGTAAGAACAGGAAGAAAAGGAGGGAAAGAGGGAAAGGGAGGAAGGACGAATTCCAATGAAGAGCAGCCTAATGCTGTAGCTCAGGAAATCTGAAAACCAAGAACCAACAAACATAAATTAGAAGGACGTAAATAAATAACTAGGACCGAAATAAACTAAAACTATAAAAATACAAACTACCAAAGAAATGATTAGTTGTTTTTGAATAGTTGTTTTGTTCTGTTTTGTTTTAAGATTAAACAAAATGGAGAGGCTCAGACCACCAATAAGAACAAAAATAACGCTTTGGCGACACTAACTGCTGTGGCTGTCATATGCAATCCTCCACTGGCTCAGGGGTGGAAGCCTTGGTCCCTGCTACTTGGGGGGGGTGCTATACCTTGTCTAAGGGTGGGGCCTGACCGGCAGGAGTAGGTCCCTGGGGTATTCCATTGAAGGGCAACATTGTCACACTGGTCCTTTGCTGTGTCTGCTTCCTGGCTTCTGTGATGGGAACACCTCTACTCTACCCCACCTTTCTGTCATGATCTTCAGCTTACCACAGACCCAGGGCAATGAAATAAATCAGTCAAGGGACCATGAACCCAAATAAACTTTCCTATGTTGTTTTCTCAGATATCTGTCACAGTAACGCACTAACTAAGGGAGAAAACCCAAATAAAATCAGACATGGAAAAACAAGGCTTTACAGGCAACAGCACAGAGGGCCTTCGGGGAGGACGGCATCAGCAAACAGGAAAACCGAGAAAGAGCAAGTAAATCTTAGGTGTGTGCAATCTACCGAAACTGGACCATTGGCTACCACAAGTCAGAATATATCAATGACAAAATTTAATACCTAATAAAAGTCTTCCACATATTCGTAGCCAACCATTCTTTAATTATCTGTTATTTTAATTTCCACAAGGTCTATGGACTCTTAAAGAGCACTGGGAAATGAACATTCCAGTAAGTCCTAAAGGATTCAAAAAGTCATGGGAACCAGGAAATAGGGAAGAGCAAAGAATTAGTTTATTTCACTCAACATACCGCCTTCCACCTAGGGCTGTATATTCTTCTCTCATCTTTATTCATTAGTCTGTTGATGGACAGTTGGTTTATCTACTATGGACAGTTGGGTTAGCTACTATGGACAGTTGGGTTAGCTACTATGGACAATGTTACAGTTGACATAGAGGTGCAGGTACTTCTGAGATCCTAATTTCATTTCTACTGTGTGTGTGTGTGTGTACTGTATGCATGTGTGTGGGTGTATGTGTGTGTGTGTGCATGCTGGTTTGGGCACGGGTAAGTGTACGTGTACATGTGCGTGTGTTGCTGGGATCTTTGCCGTCCAAGTCTTTATATTTCATTCTCCAGTCTATTTCGAGCCGTGCTTTGTATGCAATGTGAGATGCCGTCCAGTCTCAGTTTTCTGCCCATGGACACCCAATTTCCCCAGCACTGTTTGCTGAAGTGTTGCTGGCACTCTGTAATGCATTAACTTATTTTTGGCTGTCTATTCCAAACCATTGGTCTGTACACACATGTCCCTATCCAGCTTATCTTATATTCCTGCAGGTTTGTAATATGGACTGAAAACACTGCCAGCTCCAGCCTCACCGTTCCTACTGAAGATGGTTTGGATGTTCAGAGTTGTTTTAGGCTTCTGGTGTCCAACATCTGTCTCTCACTAATATGGTTAGGTTTATCCCTAAGTATTTTATTCTTTATTTCCCTTTTAGACAACTCACCAATGGTATAGAGAAAACTCAGTAGTTTCTATATATTGATTTTGTGTCATGCAACTGCATTGACTTCGTTCATCAGCCCTAACAGGTTTTTATTTGTGGAAATGAAGTTAGAACCTCAGAGGTTGCCGCACCTCTATGCTTATTGCAGCATTGTGCATAATAGCTGAGCTATGATAATAGTGCCAACGTCCATCAGCAGACTCATTTTCAGCCCTCATTGGAATGCATCCCACTGCGTGAAATAAGTCACATAGAAAAAAAAAAAAACACAACCCTGAATCTAACCTGTGGGGTCGGAAGCCATCACACTCACAGAAGCCTAAAAGAGAGTAGTAGGGGGCGGGGGGGGTGGGCCCGAAGGAGTACATGGTAGGATGTCAGCTAATAGTGTTAAGTCCTTACCAAGAGTCAGAATGTTCTGGAACTCCCATGCACAATGTGGAAACTACATTTAACAATAACACACGAAATACCTGGAGTCTGTTAAGAGGGCAGCATGATTTCTCAGAGGGATACATATACGTAAATAAGGAAAAGAAACAAATAAGAATATAGGTGAGGTGGGAGACATGCTAGTTAGGCCTAGCTGCAGTGATGACATCACAAGACATATATATGTGTATATGTATGTGTATGTGTATATGTATGTTTATGTGTATGAGATATGAATGCATCACAGCATGCACTGAAAACACATGATGTTCTATTTGTCAATTGCACCTTAACACAGCTGGGATGTGTGGGAAACCTCTGCCATTGTGGCTGTAAATCACCCCAGGTTCTCATCTCATCAGCAAGCATACTGAGCCTGGAACAACACCGAGAATACTGGCATAGCACAGCCATCATGGACAGCACTGGCCTAGTTTCGTTTCTGTTGCTGTGATAAAGTATCCTGTCCAAAAGAATCTTAAGGGAGAAAGAGTTCTGTTTCACCTTATCCATCCAAATTACAGTCCATTGTGGAAATGAATTTCAAGTGACCAGTCATAGCTTGCTCACAGTCGAGAGCAGAGATAAATGAGGGAGTACATGCTAACTCATTTGCTTGCACTTAGCTCAGTTTCTCTTCTCTTTTATGGTTCGCTCACTCCTTCCTAGGGAATGGTGCTGCCCAAAGGTGGGCTGGGTCTTCCCACATCAATTTAAGGCAATTCCTTGCCAGACATGCTCACAGGCAATCCCTCACTGAGATTCTTCCCAGGTGGTTGCAGGCTTTGTCATGCTGACAATTACAACTAACCATCACAGACTTGATGGCTCCTCAGTGAATTAAAAATACAATTTACATGTGAACCAGGAGTATGCCCTGGAGAGTTAAGAGAAGACTCTCACATATGTTTGTATACTTATTTATAGCATCATTATTCATAATAGACAAAAAGTAGTCCCAGCTCAAGCGGTCCATTGTCAGATTAGTAAATACCATTCTGTATATACATGCAAAGGAATATTATTCAGCCTTTAAAAATGAATTCTGTTAAAGGAAGGTAACTCTGACACATGGGACCATAGCGATGAGTCTTGGGGGCATTTGGTCTGATTTAGATGTGGCTTGAGGGTATCACACAAGAGTGGGTGGACTGGACCCAGGGCAGCTGTACTGAAAGATGGGGGCATCTGTGAGAAGTGGGGGCTGCTGAGAGTCCTCACGTCAGCGGGAGCACTGACCTCAGAGAGGACCGAGAGTGAACCCAACTTTCAGATTCTGAGTTGTCCTCACTTCCTGTTTCCAGATGTGTTGGGGTGATCTTTTTGTACACCATTGTAAAGATTGTCCTCAAATGCTGATTTCTGCGTGGGCAGAGAGTTGAGTACAGACTAGACTTTGTTACTCATGTGACTACATCATTTTTTGTAAATATTCCCTCTCCCACCTTCTGATTGGTCTAATAAAAAGCTGACAGCCTGGAGCAAAGGAGAGAATAGGTGGGACTTCAGAAGAGATGAGAACTCTGGGGATAAGTCAGGCCCAGAAGTCAAGAGCGGGAAGGCTCACAGGGAGATGCTGTGGAATGAGCAGACCGGGGCAGAAGGAGAGATAATTAACAAGCTACATGGCAGAACTTAGATTAGAATGAGCGGGTTAATTAAGTTATATGAGCGAGTCAGGAATAAGAGTAAGCAAGGCCTAAAGCTATAATTTTAAAATATGTCTCGGTGTCTTTATTCAGAGCTGGGGAAGGCATAGAAAGTCCATTACTGTTCTACACATGTGATCCTTACCCCCACTTTTGATCACCATTGACACCCAACTCGTTAGGGCCTTAGCAGAGACTAAACCAATGTGGCTGTCAATCTCGCACTTTCAACCTCTAGAACCCTGAATTAAAGAAACCTCTTTTCTCTGCCAACATGATCATGCCCTGGGCATTTTGTTATAGTAGTTGTGATGATTAAACTTCATTATCAACTTAACTGGATGTATAGTCACCTGGAAAACAAGTCTCTATGAGTCTTTTAGAGAGGATTAACTCAGATACACCTAAAGAGAAAATCCACCTAAAATGTAGTCAGCACACCCTGTGGGCTGGGGGTGCCAAAAATGCAATGAAAAAGGGGAGGAAGTGAATGGAATATTCATTCTCTTCTCTGCCTCTCTGATGGCAAGTGCAATGTGACCAGCTGTGTCACACACCAGCATGCCCTCTTGCATGACAGTCATGCTTTCCCCTCTTACCCCTGACTGTATCCCCTCAAACTGGAAGTCAGTGTCAGTCCTTCCTTCAGTTGTTTTTGTCATGTATTTGGAGAAGGGGGAACTGATATGGTGTTGGAACCTACTAGAATAGCATTAGACCAAATGACATGAGTCAATCATGAAAGCACAGACACTGGATGGCTCCATTCACACACATCAGCACAGACACTGGATGACTCCATTCACACACATCAGCACAGACATTGGATGTCTCCATTTACACACATCAGCACAGACACTGGATGGCTCCATTCACACACATCAGCACAGACACTGGACAGCTCCATTCACACACATCAGCACAGACATTGGATGGCTCCATTTACACACATCAGCACAGACACGGGATGGCTCCATTCACACACATCAGCACAGACACTGGACAGCTCCATTCACACACATCAGCACAGACATTGGATGGCTCCATTTACACACATCAGCACAGACACGGGATGGCTCCATTCACACACATCAGCACAGACACTGGACAGCTCCATTCACACACATCAGCACAGACATTGGATGGCTCCATTTACACACATCAGCACAGACACGGGATGGCTCCATTCACACACATCAGCACAGACACTGGACAGCTCCATTCACACACATCAGCACAGACATTGGATGGCTCCATTTACACACATCAGCACAGACACTGGATGGCTCCATTCACACACATCAGCACAGACACTGGACAGCTCCATTCACACACATCAGCACAGACACTGGATGGCTCCATTCATACACATCTCAGGTTGTAGGATTCATAGAAAGTCTGGTGGTAGTTGCCAGAATGTGGGGAGGGGACAATTTCACTTCCAAAGACAGATGAAAGGTGCTGACTGCCCCAACTATGGGTGTGTACTGAATGTCTCAGAACTTACACTTAATAATGGATAAGAGAACAGATGCTGTGCTTTCTGTATTTTACCATAATTTTTCAATAAAAAAAAATTGCCTTGGTAGGAAAAACTCAGGTTAATGGTGACAAAGGGAGAAAGATGAGAAACTGAGCTGCAAAAACGGCTGAATGTTTAGGGACAAAGAGATACAGCTACACTGGGAAAGGGGCCCACACTGAGCCATGAAACAGTGCAGTTAGCACGCTTGAGGGCCTGTTTGAACGAGTCAGGGATGTAAAGAGAAGCATGTCTGTGTCTAGCTATCCTGGGGCTGAGCAGATGTTGGCATCCTGGGCATTTTATGGGGTTGTGTTCCCAGAGTCTGCTACAATGACAAGACATTAAATGTAAATTTCTTGATGTTAAAATAACCGGTTAAGGAAATTTCAACAGGATAATATGAGTTCCAGAGATACCGTGGATCCAGCAAGAGAATGTGAACAGATGGAGGTGGAACACTGGCTGGCCTGACCCAGGAGAGGCATCACAGCCCTGGGGCAGGTGCAGGAAACTTCTAGAACCAAAGGCTGTCTCCCTCCTCACCTCACTTGTCTTTCCCTCTAGTGCTTAGTGGAGAGGCAGCTGTGGCGCTTTTTGCTGGGGAGAGGGAGGAGGACACACTGGTGTATTTACTCAGTGAAGGCCCCTCTCTCGCTTTGTGCAAGGACAGCTGGTGGCTGACACATCAGACCAAAGTGAGATTGCCAGAGGACAGAGGGGCTCCGTGTCTCTACCTCAATGATTAAACAATGCACTGTATCAGCCAGCACAGGCAGCTTCTTTATCCAAGGCTTTGACTCTGTCAAAATTCTGTAAGGCAAGACTGGAGAGATGGCTCAGTGGTTAAGAGCACTTACTGCTCTTCCAGAGGTTCTGGGTTTGCTTCCCAAATCCTACAAGGCAGCTTACAATTGATCTTAATTTCCATTCTAGGGGCTTCAGAATCCTCTTCTGGATGCTGAGAGCATCAGGCACATACATGATACACATATGTGCATGCAGGGAAAACAAACAAGTAAAAATAAGTGAATTTTAATAACCTAGAAACCTAACAATCACCACTCATAAAAAGGCCAGAGGCTGTTTACAGGATGCTGAAACCTCTGGCAAGCTGACATTTACTGAGCTCACAGAGGAGAGAGAATCACAGCATCCCCAGGTGTACCAACAGCGAGATTGTGTGGTTATCTTTCCACACCATTGTCTCAGCAAATGGGGTTGTACTCCTTCTTTGAAACAGAGCATAGATATGTGCTCCTCTATGCTTTTTGCTAATAGAGCTGAACTCATGAGAACTGGCAGAATCAGAGTGGATTCGGGAGGATCTGTGCTGGCAAACAGAAATTAATAAAGTCAGAGTCTCAAGAAAGAAGGCTGCCTACATTGCTACCTAACAGTGACTCTCAGAGGAGCCTGTCAGAACCACAGAGGCCGTTTTAGTCTTATTGAAAAGAGTGACGACAAGGATATCCTTGGCAATTATCTGCTCAACATTGAAGTACTGTGACCCTTTCTAGGAACCAAATGGATCAAAGAGAATTTATTCCAAACACCTTTTCATTATGCCTTTAATAGTTACCCTTTTAGGTTGATCACACTCTCATGGATGGCCATTCCACCCCTAAAATTGATTCTTTAAAATCCCATGTGTTCGGCAAAGTTGACATAATAAATCAACAACAAAAGAGAAAATAAAGGAAATAATAACCAAGATAGTCTTGAGCCCTAACATAATGACAACTACACTAAATATAAATGGTTTAAATATATCAAGCAAAAGATGAAACTGGGGAGAGAAAAAATTAGCAGCCCAACTATGTGGTATCTACAAGGAACTCATTTACAAAAAAAAAAAATTAGAAAGATGTCATGTGGATGTCACTTAGAAGAAGACCATGGACTATTGGATCAGTGTCAAATGAAATATCCTTAAAGAAGATTGACAGAGACAGAAATCAATGCCATATAATGACCTGAGTTTAGTAAAAGTTCAAGGTGATTCTACGTTGTTGTGCACCCAGTGGAAGAGCTTCAACGTATATGCACCCATATACAAAAACAAATGTAAGCCTCAAACAAGCAAAATTTATTCTAGGAATGACAGACAAATTCAATGGTTGAAAACTTAACTGGCTGATTTGTCTTGTCATCATGCCAAGGGAATGATACTGGAACTTTCTTAACAGTTGGTGTTGAAGCAGCTATTATCTACATGCCTTTTAACACCTCCTAAAAGAGTCCACTTAGTAGATCAATTTGAATAGAGGACACTGAACTATGAAAATGTTTACAAGAAAACAAGAAAGGCAATCTTCTGACCCATGCTTAGTGAAGATTTTTTTAGACATGATAACAAAATTTTAATGCATAAAAAAGAAAAGTTAATAAGTTAAACTTTACCAAAATTATAAAATTTACTCTAAAAAGAACCACATTCACAGAATAAAGACAAGATACAGACTGGGAAAAAGTTAAAAGTAGATTCTTGATAAAGGACTAGTAACTGAAATACATAAAGAATTCTCAAAACTCAACACTGTGCCCCCTCACACTCTTTAGTATAACTATAACACTATATCATAGAGGCTCATAGGTGCTAAGGACAGAGAGAAGCTGGAACCCTTGTGCACGGTTGGAGGGAATGTGAAGTAACACAGATGCTGTGGAAAACAACATGACATCCCTCAAACAATTAATAAAAGAAGCATACAAGCCAGAGGTGCCTTATCTGATCCAAAAGAACTGAAAGCAGAGTCTCAGAGAGATGCTTGCACACCTGCATCCCCAGAAGCGTTAAGAGATGCCTGCATGTCTGCATCCCCAGAAGCATTATTTACAATGGTGAAAAGTAGAATCATCTCAGACCCAGTGACAGAAGAATGGATAAACAGAGGAGTATTATTCAGACTCTAAAGAGAAGACAATTCTGACAAAAACTTCCATATCAGTGAACCCTGAGGATCTTACATGTAGCAAATAAGCTAGTCACAAAAAGGTAAAATATCCATGATTCTGCTCACATAAAATATTTTGTACAGTCAAATTCTTAGGAAGGAGGTGGAAGGTTATCAGGAGTGAGGTGGGGAAATGGAAAGTTGTTTAGAGGGCAGAGAATTTCAGTTTTATAACATTAGAATGTTCTGGAAATTGGTATGTGATCGTGGACATGTGCAGTGCTTTTGAACTAGGCACTTTAAGATTATTAAAATAGGGGTTGAAGAGATGGCTCAATGGGTAAAGGCATTTTCCATGCCCAGAACCCACTAAAAGCTGGATACAGTAGCATTGATCATTTCTAGAATCCCAATGTCCCTTTCAGGAGATGTGAGGTAGAGACAGGAGAATTTCCAGAAGCTAACGCCAGGATCCTACAATGAACAATGAGAGATGTTGCCTCAAACAAGGCAGAGGTAAAGACCCACGCCTGAGGTTGTCCTCAACTTCCACATATGTGGCCACACGAACACATGGATACATGGACATATCATTTACAAAAAAATATTAATAGCAAATTTTGCTGTGTACCTTTTACTATAATTTTTAGAAAAGCTCAGCCAATGAGAAGATAGAAGACATGAACACATATTTTTACCAAAGGTAATAGAAAAGTAGCAATTAAGCCCATAAACTTCAACATTTCTAACCACTGGGGAATGCAGATTCAAGCTACAGAGATTCCTGGCACAGCCATGCAGGCTTGTCGTTCCAGTACTGGGGGGAGGAGGGCTAGAAGCAAGAGGATCAGGAATTCAAGGATAGCTTCGCCTACACAATGAGTCTGAAGCCAGCCAGAGTTACATGAGACCCTGCAATGGCTTTCCAGTTAGTGGCCGTATCAAGTGCTGGTGACAATACAAAAAAGCCAGGTGTCTCCTGGATGTAAGACAGTGCTGTCCTCTGAAAACTAGTAGAGAAGTTTACTTAAAAGCTAAACACATTCTGAAGCATACAATTCTTGTGTTTCTGCTCCTGGGCTCTTATCCCAGAGAAATGAACCAGCAGAGACTGAGGGAATAGACCCATCCCATGGGCAAGAATCAATCCTAGACACAATTAATAATACTCCATTATGCTTAAAGACAGAAACTCTACCCAGCAACCAGTGGAAAAAGATGCAGAGACCCACAGCCAAACATTAGATGGAGCTCAGGGAGTCTTATGAAAGAACTGGGGGAAGGATTGAGGGCCCTGAAGGAATAGGAACTCCACAAGAAGGAGTTTGGCCTCAATGGGAGAGGGTGTGCCTAGTCCTGCAGTGACTTGATGTGCCAAGGTGGGTTGGTACCCAGGAGGAACATCCCCCTTCTCAGAGGAAAAGGGGAGGGGGAAGAACTGTGTGAGTGTGGACTGGGAGGGGTAGGGGCTGTGATTGGGATGTAAAGTGAAAAAAATAATAGATAGTGTAGTGGCTATTCCTGGTTGTCAACTTAACTATATCTGGAATGAACTAATCAAGAATTGGAAGGCTCACCAATGATCCTAATCTGGAGGCTCAGAGATACAAGTTTCTGACCTGGATCTTAGCATGGAGATCTTGAAGCATAGTGGCTATGAATTCCAGAAGATTAAGACAAGGAGATCTCCAAGTTCAAGGTCATCTGGGATTAAAGGCAAGGTGGCACACGCCTTTAATCTGGGCCACACCCTCTGCTGGAGACCTATATAAGGACGTTGGAAGAAGACTCACTCTCACTCTTCCTTGTCTGCTTGCCTTGTGGGACTGAGCAACTGCTAGATCCTTGGACTTCCATCCACAACTGCTGCTGACCATTGTTGGGGAGTTGGACTACAGGCTGTAAGTCATCAACAAATTCTCTAACTATATAGAGACTACCCATATATTCTGTGACTCTAGAGAACTCTGACTAATACAGATAGGTAGATAGATAGATAGATAGATAGATAGATAGATAGATAGATAGATAGATAGATAGATAGATAGATAGATAGATTGATAGCAAGCCAAAGCACCCTGGTGAGTCCACACTAGGAACAAGAAGGAAAAACGACTAAAGCACATGACAACTGAATGTAGTTCAAGGTTAGAGTGGGGACAAAACCAAGCTCCAAAGCCTCAGGATATACAAATCCACAGAAATAATGTCTCTTGCTAAATTAATCCTCTAAGTTAACTAACATAACATTCTTTAAAATAATAAATAATAATATTGGAGATTGGGGCAATGATTGCCAAGGTTGTGGGAGTGGAGAGATACAGACCACGGAGGAGGAGGTAGGTCAAGGGACATTGGCTCTGCGTCTTCCTTGTGGCAGCTATACGATCTGTACCAAAACAAAACCAAACCAAAACAAAACAAAAAAACCTTCATAGTGCTAATCCACACATTCTCCAATACTGATGTTCAGTTGTGATGCTGTGCCAGAGTTAAACAGGTGAAGAGTCATGGTTCCTCTCTCTACTGCCCTTGCTATTGTATGTACATCTACAGTTATTCCAAATAAAGACAGGATTAAAAGCTCAAGGTAGGGCTGGGGATGTGGCTCAGTCAGTAAAGTATTTGCCTACCATGCACAAAGTCTTAGATTGCATTCTCAGCAGTTCATAAGCCAAGAGTGGTGGTGCACACTGTAATCCCAGCACTTGGGAGGTGATAGCAAGAGGATCAGAAGCTTAAGGTCATCCTCAGCTACTTAGCAAGTTCCAGGCCAATGCAGGCTACGTGAGACCCTGACTCATAGATAGATAGATAGATAGATAGATAGATAGATAGATAGATAGATAGATGGATGGATGGATGGATGGATGGATGGATGGATGGATGGATGGATGGATGGATGGATGGATGGATGAGAAATTATATGACCCAGATAGTGGTCTTTTTCGACTATCATGTGATTGTGGGTGAGTGGGCCTCATTGCCACATACTTTGGGGGATGTTCCGGCAGATTAGGAGGCATCTTCCAACCACCATAAACTGTTGCCACTATGTATATGTGCTGGTGCAAGCCCAAGTGCACACTGAGAGACAGAGAGGCTGTAGCTGAGAAATAAACAGCCTCGATTCTATGTGGATAGGCAGGGCTGAAGTAATATTTGTGATACCTGGCAACACACACAACCAAGACCATGACAGATACTACACTGCCTATCTCCCTAAGGACACATGCTCCACTATGTTCATAGCAGCCTTATTTATAATAGCCAGAAGCTGGAAAGAACCCAGATGTCCCTCAATGGAGGAATGGATTCAGAAGATGTGGTATATTTACACAATGGAATACTACTCTGCAATTAAAAACAATGAATTCACAAAATTCCTAGGCAAATGGTCAGAACTGGAAAATATCATCCTTAGTGAAGTAACCCAATCACAAAAGAACACACATGGTATGCAGTCACTGATAAGGGGATAATAATCCAGAATCTCGGAATACCCTAGACACAATTCGCATATCAATAGATTTCCAAGAAGATGGAAGGAGAAACCCCTGGTTCTGGAAAGACTTGATGTAGGGAAATGCCAGGACAGAGAAGCGAGAGGGGGTTGAATGGGGAAAAGAGGGAGGGAAGGGGGCTTATGGGACTTTCAGGGAGGGAGGAAACGGGAAAGGGGAAATTATTTGGAATGTAAATAAAAAAAAACTTAGAAAATAAATAAAAAAAAGAAGTGCTAAATTCCGCTCCAGATTGTTTAAAACAGATCCTCTCTCTCTCTCCTCTTTCCTCTCCTCTCTTCTCTTCTCTTCTCTTCTCTTCTCTCTCTTTCTCTCTCTCTCTCTCTCTCTCTCTCTCTCTCTCTCTCTCTCTCTCTCTCTCTCTCTCTCTCTCTGTATGTATGTATGTGTCTATGTAAATGTGATCACATTTGTTTTCCCTGCCAAGCTCACAGGATCCCTGACTCCTTGTCACAGGTGAAGAACATCAACTTGGAATAGTCTCAGCACGTCCCATGAGTTTTAATGGGCTCCTATTTTCATCTTTGTTCAGTTGAAAATATTTTCTTATTTGCATCATGATTCCTCTCTGACCTGAGGGTTGTGTAGTCATGTATTCCTTGGCATCGCCTCAGACCCACAGTCTGCTCCTTGCAAATGTCTTTTAGCTGCCGCTGAATCCTTGGAGACTGCAGGTGGCAGAAGCTCGCCCAGCACAGGGGCCTTGAGTATGAGGTGCAAGGGTGGCCAAGCCCTTGGCCACAGCAAGCCAGACAAAGTGCTTCATGTGTCCATCTTATTTAGCCAAGAGTTAACCCTTCCCCCCCCTTTTTTTTTTAAATGATCAGAAACATAGACTCCAGTTTCAAAGGCACTGTGGCTGCCTGGTTGGGGACCTGGGGTTAGGAAAGGTCAGGACAGGTGACCCCAGCTATAGGTCCTTCCTGCTGCCACCTGTCTGGGCTTTGTCCTTCTGCTCTTTGTCGAAGTGAGGAGTGACCTTGGGGACTACCAGGGAGCGAGATGAAAAGCTTCCCGCCAAGGAGGAACTGCAGCAGGCTCTAGAGACCTGCCCTGCATTACCTACAATCAAAGGGTGCTAGGGATGAGGAGGGCTGGGACCGCACTGCCAACACAGGATAGGGAAGGGCTCGTCACGAGTCTGGAAATCCAGGGTGAATTGGCCAAGGGTCACCTGGGCTCTGTGACACAGAGGGTTGGAAATCAGAGAGCCTGTGGAATTGGTTTCCAGCACTTAGCTGACCACACCGCCTTTGGGATGCCCTTGGGCTTCCTGGCTTTGGTTCTTCATGGACAGAAAGGAAGCAGAACTAGATCTTCCTCTTCCTCACTCTGAGATGCCATGACTATTGAGGAAGTGACCTGGCCCCTCTGACCCTCAACCTGCTCCAGGTGGGTAGAAACAGATAACATCTGCCCAGTGAGGGATCGGTAGATGGACCAAGGATAGCGGACAAGAGAAAGTGTGTTGAATATTGATGTAACCTGTTTTCCAAACCACTCAGTCTGCCTTGAGGACCAAGGTCATAGAAACAGGGATAAACTGGCATCTTCTCTGGATTCCACCCTCTAGCAACCCTAAAGAAACTTTGGCCTGCAGCCTTTACACACACTCTCCTTTTTAAACACCCTACCTCTGCCTCTGCAACCCTCCAGAGGCTCCCAGGTGAGTCCTGGGTACACTTAGGCTACTGGCCTCTGATACCCATGCTCACGGAGGGTTCTCCACTTTTGCTAGCAACTCCAAACAAGACAGGTAAGTGAGGCCAAGGAACTTCCCTTGGGGCTCTCCATGGTACCAGAATGCAGAGACCTGGTGTTAGAATGCAGAAACCTGGTGTTGCACGAAACAAGGTTACTAGCTCTTCACGAAGACCAGAACTAGAGAGAGACATGTGGGTACAGGCTGTGTAAAGAGTTCCGAGTGTCATTCAGTTGTTGACCCCACACATCATATCTCTCTAGTTCCATTCTTGTCCATCACTGTAAAAGTGTACACGTGGGCTGTGCCCAGAGTGCTCAGCCTTTGCCCATGACAGATGTGTCCATGCCTCAGACAAGCTGCTTGGCCCCACCACAGGTGCCTACATCATGAGGAAGAAAAATACTAGAAGGCTCTGCTAGGACCTGGGAATGAGCATTGCCAGAAGAAGCTAAGGTGTACACTGAACCTGAGTCTGTCTCCAGGCTCCAACCTAGGTGTGAAGAAGAGGGGAGGGTGGCACACAGTAGGTGAAAAAGAAGCAGAAAGGAATCATGGGAAGTCCCCAAGTCTCAGTCCTTGGATCTTGGGAGGCAGCTTTATGTTGTCTGGGATTCCTTCTTCCTGTGTGTTCCAGCCAGTAAAACAGAGACATTTATTTTCTCACCAGCTGCAGCCTCCTGCCCTCTGCCCTCTGCCCTCAGCTTAAGTTGGGCTGGAATCTATATCTCTAGAGAAATCCTCCCCTAAGCACAGATCCCCAGCCCTTCCCACAGCCTATAAATGATTTTACTGTCTTCTTTCTTTGGTGGGTTTTCCAGGAAGCTGTTAGGATGCTAGGTAAGCAGACCCCAGTGTTTTTCTGCTGGTTCCAGTCCTGAAGGCTCTGAATCCTGAGGGAAACCTCAGCCCAAGTTGCCTGGGGCTGGGTCAACATGCCTTTGGGTCTGATGATCTCCACTTCGGTCTGTTAGGATTCCAGGCACGGTGCCGCAAGTCTCAACTCCTTGACTGAATTAGCCACTTAAACAGGTGCCTGTCTGCCAGGTGACATGCTGCTGGAATTCCAAAAGGCCCCTGACTCAATCTAAGGGGGTTTCCAAGCTAGATAACCAGACCTCACTAACCACACACTTGGAGCAAAGCCTTAGAGAATCTCTACCTAGGACGGGGGGGGGGTGTGATGTAGGACAGTGGAGAGAGGGAGGAGGGAGGGAGGGAGGGAAGGAAGGAGGGAGGGAGGGAGGGAGAGAAAAGCAAGACATCCTCACTTCATCGCCTCCCCCACATCCCAGGCCATCCACCCCATGGACAGCCACAGAGGTAGGGGTATGTGTGGCACCCCAGTGTTTCTGTTCACCATCATGGATCAACAAATCACTCCAAACTTAGAAGATTCATATCTACCCATCTTGTGAGAGTTGACTGGGCAGAGACTGGCAAGGCTCAGCTGGGTGCCTCTTCTGTTCCATGCAGTAGCATCTGGGTACACAGCTGGGTCAGGCTGGGAGATTCCACTTTGTTTCTTCATATGTCTCATGCTTTAAAGGGTGGCAGAAGGGTTGGGGTTCTTTCTCCATTTCTGTGAAGTTCCCACCAACCGTGATCTTTTCGTGTGGTAGGGGTGGTAGTCTGGCTTCGTACCTGGCAGGTTGGGGTCCCAAAAGGAGAAGCTTTCAGACTTTCCTAAAGCTCAGCCTAGACCTGACATTGCAACAGTACTCTGTTCTTCTTTATAAACTGAGTCACAAGCCCAGACTGCCCAGGAGGGAACCATCCAAGAACAGGAGGACCAGGAAGGCAGAATCTGTAGGAGTCATCTTTGGAGCCACTCCACCAAGGAGCAAGAATCCTTTGATATGACCTCAGGTTCCATTGGTGATTCAAACACACACACACACACACACACACACACACACACACACGTGCTGGGACATGGCCAACCAGGCAGGTATGAAACCCTAATGTGCCCTTGAAATGTCCATTGTGCAAGGCAGGCATGATGGTGCACACCTGTGATCCCAGCATTTGGGAAGCAAAGGGAGGAAGATCGTGAGTTTGATGCTAACTTGCCTTAACAGCTGAGAAGAAAAGAGGAAGAGGAGGAGGAAGATAGAGGGGAGGTGGAAGGAAAGGGTGAAAGAAAAAGACAAATGGGGAGGAAGGGGAGAAAGGAAAGAGAAGGCGGGAAGGAAGTGATTTCCACTTCACAAGTAGTGAGTGTGACAGTTCCCACAATGGTGACACAACAGGTACCGGCCAGGATCCTCAATTTTTATTGTAACAATGTCACCTGCTCTGTTAACTGCTAAAACATACAAATACCCGAGGGAAACCCCACGTGACAAATTCTTTCCCAAGAACATAGCCTGAAGCCCTCTGCCACCCTCTTCTGCATCAAAAACTCCCTCAGAGAAGTGATGTCTGTGACAAGCCCCCTGACTTATTTTGTGACCCCAAGCAGTCAGGTAAGAAGCTAGACTACTTGTCACTACTCTTGAGAAAACCCAGTCTAGTCCCTTAGAACCGGGATGGAACCTGCACTGTGGCTGTCGCCCACTCCTCTGCCTTCTCCGTCTCTTCTCTCTGAGTCTTCATTTTCTGTCATTGTGCACTCTACTGTCTGCGCAGGTTGCTACAAGCCTTCCTTGGAAAGAGAGGGAGAGGGGAAAGGGGCGACCATGCAGACTGACTAAAGCAACACACATGGTATCCCTGGAATGATAGCTCAGAATTTGATACAGCTGCGAGAAGAGTTGGTGATGTCATCTAGAGCTGACCCACTCTGCACCTGCACTTACTGAGCACCTACTGTTTGCCTAACTGGTTCAAGGCTTTGAGGTTCCATCTGTGAGCAAAGCAAGTTCTCTCCAGGAGGACAGAGGGCTGGAGATCCCTGCCTAGTAAGAACAAAATGGTTTCAATGAGAAAATGGAAGGTGAAGATGGTCAGGGGAGTGAGGGGATCTGCTGTAATTTTACTAGGGGAACTGGAGGAAATATGGTTTGCAGAAGGGATGTCTGAATTAAAACATGAAAGGCAGGAAGGAAGCCTCTGAAGGGCTTCCAGGATTTAAAACAGTCTGCATGATGGGAAAGATGGTGGAAAGTGAAGCCTGCCACGCCAGGAATGGTTCTCAAAGGATCAACTCCAGACAGTCAATGGTCTGCAAGGTTGGTTTAATCAAGATCACTATATTTGTTTGTAGAAAATAAAATTCCTATTTTCTTTAATTTTTTTCTTGGACAAAACATTTGTATCCATTCACAGTGTGCACAGTAAGACTTGGGTGTATTTAAACACCAGGTACATCCTGGCACCTGTGTACATAAGTGACCTGATCCATTTCTGAGCTCTCAGCTCTGCCGGTTGGTCTACCTGTCCACTTTCATGCCGCTGCCATACTGTTTTATTCCTGTAACTTTGCAGCATAGTTTGAAATCAGGAAGGGTGATGCCTGCAGCTTTGTTCATTCAAGATTATTTGCATTGTTCAGTCTTTTGGGATGTCATACACACAAAGGTTGGGATTGTATGTGAATATTTTTTGTCATTCTTTAAAAAGTATCATCGAAGGTTTTAAGAAGAATCACATTAAATCTATAAGTTGCTTGACTCTATAGCATTCTAAATCTGTAATTATCAATCTGGAGAGACAGCTAAACATATAAAGTCCTTGGTGAACTGAGGACTAGAGTTCGAATCTCCAGCACCCACATCAATGCCAGGTAGGCATTACTCCTCAGAGTCAGATGGCTACTGAGCATAGCCACATCAGAAAGCTCTGAGTGTGACTGAGGAAGCCTGCCTCAGTGGGCAAGGTGGGTGAGTGATCCAAGATGATTTCCTGCATCAACCCTAGATCTCCATGTGCACCCACAAATGTGCAAACATATATACACATGTACACGCACATGTGCACACACACTTATTCTCTCTCTCTCTCTCTCTTTCTCTCTCTCTCTCTCTCTCTCTCTCTCTCTCTCTCTCTCTCTCTCTCACACACACACACACACACACACACCCTGGAAAAAATAATATGCAAATACTGACGATCTTTCTACTTGTGTTCCTTTAATTTCTTTCATCAAAGATTTGGAGTTTTAGTGCATAGGTTTTTCTCTTAGTTTAACTTACTCCTAAGTATTTTGCTTGCTTTCTAGCTGTTGAAATTGTTCTTCTGATTTTTTTTAGGTCCCTTTCTGACTCCCGTCTCTTTGTTGACATTGTTGTTCTGTTTCTGAGTTGTCTGTGTCCTCTTGTAGCTCACCAAGATCTTTAAGGTCATCTTAGTTCCTGTTGCTATGATAAAATGCCCTGACAAAAAGCAACATGAAAGAAGGGAAGGTTTGTCTGGGCTCACAGTTCAAGGAACAGTCTGTCAGGCAGGGAAGTCAGAGCAGCCAAAGTTTGAGACAGCTGGGGACATTACAACCCCAATCAAGAAGCAAGGACAATAAACGCTTGTGCTAAGCTCACTCGATTTTCTACAACATCCAGGACCCCAGTCTAGGAAATGGCTCCGCCCACGGTGGGCTGCTCTTCCTCCCTCAATTAACACAATCAAGATAACCTCCCATAGGCATCCCCAGAGGCCCCTCTCCCAGATCCTGCCACATTAACAACAGTAACTACCACAAAGATGATAATTTGAATTCTTTTTAGGTAATCCACAACTTCCTATTTCTTTAGGATCCACTACTGGAGTTTATTTGGTTTCTTTATTGGTACCATAAGTCCCTCGCTGTTCATGATGCAGTGGTCATGTATTCCTGTCTTTGCATTAGAAGTTGGCACCTCTTCCAGCTTTTGTGTTCTGCCTGTGATAAAACAGTCCTTCGCATAACAGCCAGCCCAAAGACTCTGGGTAAGCCATCTGGTAAGGCTTGTAGCTGGTGATCTCAAGTAAACTGGTCTGCTGCTGGGTCAGCAAGTCAGGGTCCTAGAGTCTGCATCTAGACAGACTGGTCTAGAGCCCTAGGTCCTCAGAGATGAGCCTCGAGGCCTGGATGCAGGACCCATGTGGGAGAAGTGGTTGATTATGAGTATGGGGTCATCCCTGCTGCTTGGGTTATAGGAATAGACTTTGACTCTGTTCACTAGGGATAGCCTAGGGCTGAGTCAGACCTTGAGTATATAGTCTTTGGAGACTGAACTAGACTAGAACTGAATAATCATGACATCTAGATCCACAAGAGTAGCCAGAAACCTGAATCTGTAGGGGCTGTCTGGAGGATACACCGGTGTTGGTCTAGTGCTGACACGGACCCTGAGCCCACAGGGTGAGACTGGGTCTGAAGCCTGGGTCTATGGCAACTGATCATACACAGAGGCTCACCGGAACAGGCCCAGACCCTGGCTCCAGTAGAACATATGCCAGTGTGAACCTATCTAGAATCTAACTCTGTGCCTGGCTCTGTGGGTATTGGCCTTTAGTCTGGGTTTTCTCCATGTGTTCTGGGGCCTGGGGCTACAAGAGCCAACCTAGCACTGAGGCAAGTCTGCAGCTCACATGAGCCTTCCAGGCACCAGTGTCTATAGAGTGTGCTGATCACCGGGTCTGCTAGAATGTGGAGAACACAGCAGACAGTCCATATCCTTCAAGACTGGGCTAGAGCCTGGGCCACAGGAGCAAAGCTAGAGCTGGGTCTCCAAGTGCCTGCCTGGCATTTTGTAAACGAGGCTGAAGCAGAACAGAATAAACTAATCTATGATAACACCCTGCACCCAGAGAATATTAATGTATTGTTCTGTGGAACTTTTGTTTCAGTTGTACATTGAGGTGGTCAACTGGAAAGAATACAAAATAAACTGCGTAGTGTACATTGTGGTTAGAATGGAAAATGGAGTCCAATCTGTGGGAAACAGGAGGTTAAGCTGTAGCTGGAACAAGCAGTCTAAAAGAAACATGAAGCTGAGGGTGCTGGGAGAAAAAAAGGCTGCAGTCCAGGAAGAGGGACTGAGTGGCAGCAGGAAGTGCCCGTTCCTAATGCCCTGGGAGCCAGGAAGAGAAGGCTTACTGCTGCCGAGGATCCTGGGAGGAGCGAGGTAAGGGTACAGTATGAGCCCTGTGGACATCCACGAACTGGCGACCAGGTCAAAGCTGACTCTCGAGGTTCAGAGCCGAGCAGAGGGTACAGAACTGAAACCACTGGGACTCCCTCAAGGTGTTTTGCCATGGGAGGGAGCAAAGGAAATGAGGTGGACACTGGAAGAATCCCAGGGTCTCCTTAGGAGATGGAACTGACCCCCTACAATTGACTCTGTCCTGTCAGGTCCTGCTGGTCATTCTCATCATAGTTCCAGAGGAGTGGGAAGAATTGGGATTTCTTTTTGTTTCCTTTTTTCCAGGTCCTAGGCATGGAACCAAGGACCCTGTGTGTGTTGGACAAGAGCTCTACTACAGAGCTACCACCCAGGAAAATTGGGCAAAGTGTCAGAATGACACTTTTCCCCCAACCTCATGGTCTTCTTCCCAAGGACACAGGGTGGATGTGTTTTATAAAGAAATGGGAGGAAAGATGACAGGAGAGAGTATGTTGTCCTTTACTGAGAGCCTATGGTGAGTCATCAGACAGGCCTTCCCAGCTGGACACATCTCTGAGACTCAGAAGTCCCATGTGTAGAAACAGGTATAATAATCTCAGGGTGGGGGTTGGGGTGGAGAACAAGGGAGATAACCGATAAGACAGAGCACACAGTGTTGGGTACAAAGAAAGTGCTTAACAAAAATACGTTTGCTTGTCTCTTCCATCTCTGACTTCTCTACACCCTCTATCCCTTCTTAGCCTCCTCACCATCACCCAAGACTGCTGGCTCCATTGGGAATGCCATAACTTGTTCCTTTGGTTCTTCTCTGGTAGGATAGTGTTGTATAACAATTGCTTCATAGATACAACCTTCCATCTTGGAAGCTTAAGGTCTGGGCTAAGTTGGGCATCAAGATGGCTTAGTGCCCATCCATCTGCCTATCTATTCATCCACCACTATCTACCCATTCACCTACCTACCTCTTTATCCATCCATTCATGTATCTATGCATCCATCTGTGCATCTGTCTGTCCATAAATACACCCACCAACCACTATCATTCATGCATATACTCATCCATTTATTTGTCCATCTACCCATCAATCATTCATCTATCATCTATCATACCTTGAACTGGATTTAGAGCTGACAGTAAGATCCCCAGTGTGGGTGCTAGGAACTGAACCTGGATCCTCTACAAAAATCAACAAGTGCTCTTAATCACTAAGCCCTCTCTCCAACCCAAGATAGTATTTTTTTAGCACTGATTCATAATACATTTTTACATAATAAAGATGTTCAAAAATGTACAGTGAAAAAGGACAGACATGTAGATGGATGGATGGATAGATGGATGGATGGATGGATGGATGGATGGATGGATGGATGGATATGTAGATGGATATGTGGATGGATGGATGGATGGATGGATGGATGGATAAGTGGATGGATGAATGCATGGATGGATAGATGCATGCATGCATGCATGAATGGATGCATAGATGGGTGCATGAATGGATGCATGGATGCATGGGTGGATGAATGGATGCACAGGTGGGTGGATGGATGAACAGGTAGATGAATGAATGAATAGATGGATGGATGGACAGGTGGGTGGATGGATGAACAGGTAGATGAATGAATGAACAGGTGAATGGATAGATGAACAGGTAAATGAATGGATGAACAGGTGGATGAATGGATGGACAGGTGGATGGATGAATGAACAGGTGGATGGATGGATGGATGGATGGATGGATGGATGGATGGATGGATGGATGGATGGATGGATGAACAGGTGGCTGGATGGACAGGTGGATGGATAGATAGATGGATGCATGGATGGATGGAAAGATGGAGAGATGACTGAGCAGTGAACCCTCTTGGTACTCACTCACTTCAGTCCAGACCTTACACTGTCTGACTCCCTGAGGCTGCACACAACCTGGGCCATCATTCAAGTGAACAGTGACACAGCAAAATTCACCTGGGCTGGAGAGAAACCACAGTCTTAGGATCTGGAGATCTTTGAGGCCAGAGAAGCCACCCAGAAGGAGCCAGGCTCCCTGCAAACCTGCAAGGAGCTTCCGTGAGAGAAAATGATTTAATTATCAGAGTGTCACCAAACAAATTGTACGCCTCATTTTTGGGTACTTAATGCTTATGGTAATTAACATTACGGAGATTTTTCTTCTCTCTTCTGTTTATATTTAGTTGAGCCATTCACAATAGAACTAAAATTATTTCAACTAATTTTAGGTGCTCCCTCACCATTGCCCCTCCATGGCTTCTCCATTGCTGCTCCCTAAATGCAATCTTTAACTTCAGAGACAGCCAAATGCAGGACAAATTGGAATCAATGCTGCCTTTGTCTTCGCTAATAAGCGGCTGCCACGCAGAGAAATGCGGAACTGCTAATTGGCTGCTCTCAATGGGGAAGAGACAATAGTGGGGAGGATGCTGGGGATTAATTATAGGTTTGCCTTCTGCTGGCCCTGGCTTCTGCTGCTCCTGGCTTACAATGCCTCTAGGCTGGACCTCTCCACCCACCTTTAGAAGCAAGGTATCACTCTCTCATGTACACACAAAGGTTAAGGGAAGGGAAGGTGACCACGCACTCACCGTGTGTGGAGGAAGGGGAAGAGGGCCCAGGGAGCTATGCTCTAGGATGGAGATGCTGTGCTCACATGTTCATGAAGGAAGCCCTTGGGACAGGAGGAGACTGAGGTTCTGATTGGGACATGTTTGAAGGTAAGCCCAGCTCCTAAAAGGAGGTGCACACCTACTAATGCAGCTATCAGGAGGACTCTGCTGGGCCTGCGTGGGACCCAAACCTCACTTGATCCAGGACTCACACTCTGAGATCTGCTGGAATAAGACAATGGGCCAAGCTCAACATCCAAAGACAAGCAGCCTGCATCCCTGCCTGCCTCCCACATCCCTGCCTACCTCCCCTTGCCCTTCATCATAGGGATAAAGGAGCCAGGAGCAGTATGACGAGATGGAAGTGGTACCGTTAATGCAGGGATTTTTGACTTAGGTCTATTTGGTGACGAAACCCATGGCTTGAGTTTGCAGTCCACACTGCTTAGCAGCTGTATTTCATGTGGAGGGAGAAAGGGACTTCAACGACAGGTCTCTTTCTAGAACTCTCTTGACACTTCCATCTCAAACACACTTCCTCAGTCTCCCCTGTGACCTGACCTTGGGGCTCAGGTGAGCAAATCAGAAAAACCAAACATTAACGATTGCAGAGAATGTCCTTTGGTAAAGATAATTTCCGTGTTTTGAGATTGTAATGCTCTTGGGAATGGCCTCTTGGCTCAGCGCTTCTGAGTACGTTCATCTACGGAGGACTGATTGATTCTTACAATTGTGCTATTAAAACCTAACTAGGACGGTGTGAGTCACACATTCAAAAGGAGAGATGGTTCCAGCATGTGAGTGTTCATTTTTTTTTCAAGTTTCCTTTTGTGCTCAACTCAGAGAGAAATATTCAAAATTCAAGTAATGAGGTATTCATGGTGAGTCTCCCTCCCTGGTGCTCAGGGTAAAAATAACATAAAATGGCAGCCTTCTCTCTGCTTTCAGTGTACGAGCACAGGCTGGTTCTTCCCGTATGCTTACCTCTAAAATTTGAATACGGGTAAAATTTAGAGAAATTACCTCAGTTCCTCAGTACATTTGTGGATCGATTAAGACGGGGCCCAGCTTTTTTAAGTCGTCCCCAGTTTGTGGGAACAGCAGCCCACATCTGCCTGGCAAACAATGGCCAGCTGTCACGTTTAGAAGCAGGCTTGGCAGAGCTTGCTCACCTCAGCAGTCAGTGCCACCTGCAGGGCCCGTCCTTCCCAGGCAGCCTTACCAACCCGCAGGGGCCAGGCCTCCTGCAGGGCATTAATGGTTCTGAAAAGCACTCACTGCCTGGGGAGTCAGGCAGATCTGCCTGGGCATTCCCAGTGCTGTCTCCTCCTGGTCAGGAGGCCCTGGGCGAATGGCCTCACCTTCTTTGCTTTGGTCCCAAAATGGAACTAGTAAGGCACTAGTAGCCAGAGTGTGGTGAGGAGGGACACAGAGTGTTCCCTCCCTATCTGTCCGGTACCCAGTGAGCTGCAGCCAGCAGGTATACTTTGTGTTGTGTTTGTCCTTCAGAGGCCTCCAGATTGTCTGGGCCTTAGGGAAGAAGGCATGGAGAGCAGTCACGCTGCCTGGTACATCCTCTCCTTCTTGTCCTTGTCCCTATGTACTGCCCTAAGTAGGCTCAGAGCATCCCTGTCTCCATTAGTTCTGTTGAATGTGACAGAGGGAGTCTCTCTGGCTGTGTGTCCCTCCATGGAAGGTTCTTCTCGAGGTGGTCCTCTGTTCATCATGGACTGGGAAGCGCCCCCCCCCTTCCTCATTTGAGTTGATAGTGGCTTAGCTATCACCAGTCCCAGTACCCTGCCTGCTGCAAGGTTCCTACCTGCACATTGCACATACCTTAATAAGCCATGTTCATCTTATCCTACATGAGCACGCCCATCTGTTTCCTGCTAAGAGTCCGTAGGATGTGTCCGTCCTTTCTTTCATCTAATTTCTCCAAGACTTACAGGATAGGGAAGAAGGGCCCAGAAAGACCTGGGAGTTTTAAAAATGCCTCCTCCAAGAAACTCTCCAAGATTGCACTAACATCATCTCTTTTCTTTTCTTCTCTTCTCTTCTCTCTCTCTCTCTCTCTCTCTCTCTCTCTCTCTCTCTCTCTCTCTCTCTCTCTCTCTCTCTCTCTCATTGTGGGACTAGCTGTCTGTAGTGTACACCCAGCACTGTAGTATCATTATAGCAGAGATAGAGCTACTGTAGCTTTTCCAACCTTTGCTCCCACACCTCTACTTGTCCCATCTCTCCTGGCCAAAGCAGGCTAATCCCGCCCAGAAGGCAGAGATCCCACTCCCTAGCCCTGCTCCAAGTCTGCAGCTACAGACTTGGGGCTGTGGAAAGTGTCCTTCTCCTTCTTTTCCTAAATTCATCTCTGAAGGGTGACCAGGACACCAGGGACAAATTCTGAGCTGATCCACAGCCCCAGGGGTCTCCCTGGAGGAGACTTGAATTGGCCCTGTTCTCATTCCCTGACTAGAGCTCTGCCCTAGACAAGGAGACTCCAGAGTCGATAGCTAAGGGACCCGTGACCTGACAACAAGATGGCTTCATGCATCGGAACACACCAAGAGCTGACAGGATGGAGCCTATACACACTAAGACAGGGACTAGTCAAACAGGCCATGTTCCAGAGTCCACTGGGGAGATAGGTTAGGACAGAGAGGCCCTGTTCTCAGGACCTCAGCCTCCCACAGAAAGTTAACGGCTTTGAGTAGGCATCTTTTCCTTGTGATGCGCCTTCTTGAATGCTAAGGGTGGGCATGCATGGATGAGGGGAAGATCTAATATTCCCTACTTCCCATCCCCCACTCAGGCAACCCAATGACCTTGACAGTGTCTCCAGGAGCTGGCTGGGGATGACAGAGGGACCCAGTATGCTTCGCTTGCACAGAGCACAGGTGTGCCAGATTCCAATGGAGCAGGCAGTGAAGTTGGCTTCACAGAGGATCTGGCTGCTGAATAAGAAAACAGCCAAGGGCCAGGGCTTGCCCTCTGATTCCCCTGGAGGGCCATAGGCGGCTCTTCCTCCTCTGCGGCTGTGGGTGCGTGACTTAACTCCTTGTGCCAGCCCCCTGTCTTGTGGTGCTAGGAGCTGGTCCATGAGCCACGGGAAGCGCAGGCCAGCTCCACAGGGGATGCCCCAGCCAGGTGTGCAGGGCTGTGCTAAGCAGCCTGCCAGCCCGACAGATGGCAGACAGAAGTGCCATCCATCACCACTGTAAGTGGCCAACTCTCCCAGTGTCCCAGACAAATGGCTCCTCTCCCGCCTCCTCCCATCCCCATCCATCCACCACTCCTGCCAGGCAGCCGGGCGGAGCTGGAGACTGAGCCAGCGAATCCTGTGTGCAGAGTGTGGGGGAAGGGAGAGCTGAGCACCACGTGGAGGTGCATCTGTCATCAGAGAGCCAGTAGCTAGCACCATAGGGCTATGGAGGGGAAGAGACATCACATGAAGGTACCAGCCTTACGGAAGTGTGTGTGTGTGTGTGTGTGTGTGTGTGTGTGTGTGTGTGCGCACGCGCGCGTGCGCGCAGACACATGTGAATGCCGTCTACCCACCCAGAGCACCACACAGGGAGGGATGCGGTCTGGTCTTTCATCTCTGGTCTCTCATGGCTTCAGTTCTTGGGAACAACCACTCGAGGCTCCTGGGATAGCTTGATATCTCCACTGTGTCCCTTTATCAACACTATAAGGCACAGGATAGATTACAGCCCTATCAAGTGTCAGTCAAACAGCAAGTCACATGTCAGCCCTCTTGGCCCTGAGTCAGAACATCATCAGACCACAGGTCTGGTCATCCCGTGAGACATAGCTCAGACAAGTGTCAGGCAACTGAGAACCCACTTGATGTCAAGAAATTCAAGCCAGTGAACTGACTGGGTAACTAGAGGCTCTACACTGGAATTCTGTCCCAGTGACAAGGGTAGTTCCAAGATCCCTGATGTTAAGTATGGCCTGCGCTACTGTATCTCAGCTCTCCTGCTTCTTAACACCAGAGCTCCAGTGATTGACTTAATTCTGTCAGAGCCTCCATTTATCTCCTTCTCTGAAAAGTGGAACTGGCTGTGCCCACCCCTGCAGGAGCCGCGCTGTGCCTCCCAGAGATGTGACAAGACAAGAGGTGCACAATAAGAGTCACAGATAAACCCCAAACATTGCAGGACAGCTCGGCCGGCCAGCAGGCAGCTGGGGAGAGAGGTCCGCAGCCCTCCCCCCACCCCTTCTCCCCACCTCACCCCACACAGGAGCAGAGAACAGAGTACTAGAGGGATAGTAGCAGTTTAAATAAAAATGGCCCCCATACATAGGGACAGGAGGTATGGCCTATTAGGAAGAAGCACATTGAGGTTTCAGAAGCTCAACCTAGACCCTGTGGCCCACTCCTTCTTTCCTGCTGCCTGAAGATCTAGATGTAGAACTCTCAACCCCTCTCCAGCACCAACCATGTCTGCCTATGTGCCCCCATGCTTCCTGCCTTAATGGACTACATCTCTGATCCGTAAGACAACCCCCAATGAAATGTTTTCCTTTCTAAGAGTTGCAGTGGTCTCTTCCCAGCAATAGAAGCCCTAACTAAGACAGGGACCAAGTCTGTGATGGCTCCAAAAAGAATTCGTGGGTTTCAATGACATCACCGGAGCCCATCAGCACCACCACCACCACCACCACCACCACACACTGCCATCTTTCCCTCCCCTCCCCCCTCAGTTCCCTTCCCTTCTTTCTCTCTCTAATTCTGGGGACCAAACCCCAGGCCTCATTCATTGTATAGGAACGTGTTCAACTACTGAGCTCAACCTCCACCCCAAGACAGTCGCTTGATTACAATAAGCCTAACATCTTGTTCCTCCTTCCAAATGCCAGGGATCCAAGGACACTGTGCAGGGGGACCTGAACTGGCCATTCTTGTTAACGTGAGCTGTCAGACACCTACACAGATTTCCAAGCCCAGTCTTCCTTCACCTCCTAGGGGCAGCCCTTCGGAGCCTCTCACCTTCCACACATTCTCCCCACGGAATCCTGTCCTGGGAAACCCCATTCTCTCTCCCTGGCTGGCCCAGGCAGCTGCACCTCTCATTCCCATCCCAGAGATGAATGCAATGCCTAAGACACGTGGAAAATGAGTGAATTCACCCTTCATTGCTTTAATGACCCTTAAGCTCCTACAAGCCAGAAGAGTTATATGGGCCAGTTACGAAAAAGGGATCTTAGTTAAGCTGTATGGATAGAGGTCTGGTAGCCAGGGCAATGGAGATGAGAGACGCTCTCTATTCTGTATTCCTCGAGAAGAAAGCCAGATGATGGAAACCAGAGAGGAAGTAGAGTCTAAAAAAACACATGAGTCGTGAAAGCATTCAAGACTAGAGAGGAGCCTCGGAGTCTCTAAGAAGTAGAAGGGCAGAGGGAACCTGATGCCTCATCTCTAGGACCCCTCCACCACTCCACCATCCTCCCCAGCCCAGGGCACCCCAGCTGCCCCACTATATCTCATCCAATGGAGATAACAGACCTCTGAGCATGCCCCAGGGAAGTTCTGAAGCAGCAGGTAGTGTCTCCAGGCCCACACCAATGACTGCTGGACCAAGAAGTCAGCTGAACCCACAGGCAGGCCACGTGATGTTTGGCTGGTTCAAGCAATTAGACATCCGTAAATAAATCAACCCAGAGATCGGCTTTACGTTTTAAGCTGCTTACTTCGGGGAATAAACAGTTTCTTGTGGTCTCCGGGTTGATGCAGCTTCTGATTTTCTCACCCCTTTGGGGGCAGGTGAGAAGAGCTTGTTCACACAACTCATTCATTCCCAGCGTTCCTAGCCACACGCACCAGTAACACATCACAATGAGGTTAGAGGCAGACACTCCTTCATCCGCCCCAATCTGCTTTCTCTGGATCCAGCCATCCAAGAAGCCTCGCCCAAGCAGACACCTCCAGTGAGGTCTTAGAAAAAAGCCAGGCTCCCTCTGTAATTTCCTCTTGGACTCCCACCGCCCCCTCTCCCCCTCCCCGGCTAATTACAGGAAGAATTGTTATGCTAATTATCATTATTCACTTCTGTTCACAGAGTGTGGGGTCTAAATTTAGACCCCTGCTGCTGGGGGCTGAGGATTCACGTGGTGCTGACAAAGATCTTTAGAACCTGAGGTTTCAGGGCAGGGGCTGCAGAAGAGCAGCTAGGAGGGGAGCTGAGCTCACGCCCCATCCCTGCCGGTCCAGTCTTCTGGACTCTGGGAAGTGTTTGCCTTGCTTACCTGGTGGACTTTCTCTAAAGGGACAAAAATCCTCTTCCTAAGAAACAGACACCCATGGGTGTTGAGCTGAATATCCAAACTTGTGATGACCAGTAGTGGGAGAGGCTCCACCTTGGGTCCAAGCTCACAGACCTGAAGTTCAGCATCCTCAGGAAAGTTACTTTGCCTGTCAAGTCTGAGTTTTTATCAGTCTGGACCAGAGTACTAGATTCGCAGGGCTGCTGGATGGACCCATGAGAAACAGCTGGAGCCGGTGGGCGTGAGAGGAAGGAAGGACCACCATTGCTTTAGTCTGAGAGGGAGGATGGTTCAGCTGGTGAGTAAGGACCTTAAAGTTCAGAACTGGCCTGGACAAGAGGGTCTCATAGAACTAAGTCCTAGCTCCAGAGCTGTCTGGTTGAAGCTGCCTGGTGGTCACCACTGTTCCTATGTCCTGCCAAAGCTGCAAGGGAAAGGTAGCTGTCTACTCTCTAGGCACACTGTGGCCTTCATTACATCAAGGGAAGGCAAGTCCAAGGAAGGTTATTGGGGGAAGATCACCCTGTCTGCTACCACCCCCACCCCAGCTCATCACCCGCCAGCCGGACCCCTGGGCTCCTCCAGGCCATACCTTTCCCTGTCATAGATGGTAGAACAACAAGTGATCTGGGGCCCATATTCTGTTTCCTAATATCTCCTCATCTTTGAAGAAGTAGGACCGGTGAGTACCTCCCAGAGTGGAGTCAGCACACGGCAGGCTCCAGAAGAAGGAGACCCAGTCAGATGAGAGCCTGAGGAGTGTGAAGGCCAGTCCAGACCAAGACCTGCACCTTAAGGCCCCTCTTGTAGGAGCCCCTTTGATAAACATCATAGAAACACAGGACCTCCTGTCCTCCCAGGAGGGAAGTAGTATTCGATCTTAAGTTGTAAACCCCACCCTGTTGGCTCCAACCTCCAGTTATGAAGAGCCTATGGGGCTTTCCATCTGTCTTCTGAGTCCCCCAAAGAGGATCTGAATCTCAGGATCAGCCAGGTAAGGAGTGCCATCCCACTGTGCAGGACCATGACCTTCCGACAGATGGGGTCTATGGAGAAGCTCAGAGCTCCAAGAGCAAAGACACCTGAGTTGATGCCCTGCTTAGATCCCCCTAGAAGCCCTCCTCAAGCTCAAGGCCTCTCTCAGCCCCAACAGCATTAACTTTAAGGCAGAAGGAACTGAGAGAGTGTCCAGTGATGGGGCACGTGACTGGTGTGCTCCAGGCACTGGGGACAAGGCCACTCACCCCCACTGCCCAGGTGCAAAACAACACCACAATGGCACATAGCAAACAGAACTGTTCCTACAGAACAGAATGGGGACACGAATGAAACCAGACAGCTCTCTTAGTGCCTCAAACCAGCTTAATTGATCATTGAGCTGCTATTATCCCAGGGCACTGAGAGGTGACTCTCACTGGCAGATCTGGCTAGGTCTGGCTGTGTGGGAAGGAAAGGGGGAGGAACTGTACTCTCAGGCTCTGCTCCCAGGAAGACCAGTGTCCAAGGATCCATCTCCCATTCTCTTTCTCACCCTTCAGCCCGTGATCAACACACAAGGTTCTTGCCACATGTCACACATTATCACATCTAGGCTCAGAGCTTGCCCCCAAAGCACCACCTCTGGCCTAGCTCTCTCCCCAAGTTTCTATCAGACATCCACCATTCAACAAACACCCTGTCTAGATCATCCCACTCAGTATGCCCACCCAGGAGTCCATAGTCTAAATCCACTGTCCTCCTCGAATCTACACCATCTGCAATTCACCATCTTCTTCAAGGAGTCCAGTGTGTCCCCACAGCCAACCGGAACCCCCTCCCTCACCCTCCATAGCCAGCCAGAGCCCCACCCCCACAGCCAACCGGGGAGCCCCACCATACCCTCCCGGATCCATCCAGACTCATTCGGCCAGGCTTCAGACTAGTGGCTAAGTGCCCTCAATCCTGCCTTGAATTGAGACCCTGCTCCCTGGCCCTGCTCCAATCCAAGCCTCATCTTGCCATCATCTGTCCACACATATGTGCTTGTCTTGAGGATGTTTTGTTTTTGTTTTTGTTTTTGTCCTGAAGCTGTGGTGAGACTGAAGGAGGCAGGAACTGGAAGGACCACACAGGAGAGGTTTGCACCGCACTCACCGAACCTTCCAGAGCCCCCTCCACATTCAGCCTTCCCAGCATCTGTACCTACTACCTCAGGTGTCACCACATCCTGACCTCTGGCCAAGGACACTGCAAATATTAGTAAGTTAAGTATCCTAAGCTAGGATAGTCATCTGGGGGTGTAGCGAGTGGACAGCTCATCACGAAGGTCTTTTTGAGAGGGAGTCAGGAAGTTCAGAGTCAGAGGTAGGACCAGGGTAGTAGAGTTTGAAGATGGAGAGAGCTGCAAGCCAAGGAATGCAGGTGGCCTTTAAACAGTCAAGGGCTCCCTCAGAGCCTCAGAGGAAATATGCTTCGACAACACCTTAATTTTGGCTGTTTAAAACTCACTTTGATATGGAGATAGAGCCTTATACACTGCTGGTAGGGATGTAAACTTACACAGTTGCTATGGAAATCAATATGCTATGGAGGATCCTCAACAAATTAAAAATAGAATTACCGTATGGCCCTTCTAGGAGTTTACCCAAAGCACTCCAGGTCAATATAGAGACACCTGCACACCAGCCTAGGTGCCCACCAGTGAACGCACAGGTAAAGAAAGCAAGGTAAAGCCAGGTATGCGGGTGCATGCCTGAAACCCGAGTGCTTGGGAGACAGAGGGATGGGTCATTGCAAGTCTGAAGTCAGCTCGGTCAACACAGCAAGCTCAGGTTAGCCAGGCTGCATAATGAGACCCTGTCTCAAAAACTAAATAAATACAATTTAAGAGTTGGTATATATACACAATGGGATTTTATTCATCTGGAAAGAATAGTGAAATCATGGCATTTACAGAAAAATGGGAAATCATATGCTAAGTAAGATAAGTCAGACACCAAAGGATAAATATCCATGTGCTCTTTTATATATGAAACCTAGATTTAAAATTATTTATGATAGATGTCTGTATATGCGTATACATGTAAGTGTGTACTTTTAAAGACCGACTTGAAATTCTGACCTCCGGGAAGAGCAGATAATAAACCTGAGTGTCGCCTAAGCCACTAAGCCTGTTGCCATTTGCTACATCAGCAACAAGAAACTAGCACATGCTCTCTCCTTTGCACGCTGAGGAAAACCGAGACAGGACTTTCAGCGACGGACCCACAGTTCAACAGTGAGTGAGTAGAAGAGTTAGATTCAAATCCTCTGGCACAGGATTCCTGGGCAAGACTCTCCCACGGAGACAACAGGTCTGACGCAAAGGCCTGGAGTAAGCTTCCATCGATGGAGGAATCCAACATGGCAGAGGTGGGCTGTGTGCGCATGTGTGCGGAGCTCACCCTTTTGAGACTGGGTGGCCCATTGGCATGGAACTCTGCCGAGTAAGTCGGGTTAGTGGGTTGACAGGTCGCAGGCATCTGCCTGTCTCTACCTCACACCTTGCCCTCAGATTACAAGCCCGTGCTACCACATCTGGCACTGTTGCCTGGTTTCTGGGGGTGGAACTCAGGCCCTCACATGCTGAGCTGCCCCAACCCCACCCTCACTCCCCACATCCCATCCCACTACGCCCACACCAGCCTTAAAGGAGAGTTCTCTATCAGCCTGGTTTGTCCCCAGTCCTAACTGCCTTGTGGCAAGTCCCTTCCACAAGAGTGATTTTTTTTAACTTAATTTAATTTTTTTACTTATTCACTTTATATTCTGCTCACTGCCCCCCCCCGGGTTATCCCCTCCCACAATCCTTCCTTCATCCCTCCTCCCCTTCTCCTCTGAGAGGGTGGGGGCCCTCCTGAGTATCCCCTTCCACCCTGGCATTTCTAGTCTCTGCAAGGCTAAGTGCTTCCTCTCCCAATGAGGCCAGACAAGGCAGCCCAGCTAGTAGAACATATCCCACATCCAGGCAACAGCTTTTAGAAGAGTGCCTCCCCCCACCCCCACCCAATCCATGTTCCCATGTTCTGGACCTACATGAAGGTCAAGCCACACATCAAGTATTGCAGGGCCCAAAAGGGGTAGGTACTCCATAAGAGTGAATTTCTTAAGCTAAAGCAGTAAGTCCCATGAGATAGATGGGGAGGCCCTGAGCCTGGAGGTTCACCTTCCACTCCCCACAAACCCCAAGGGGCTCCTGCAGTTGTCTGGGCTCCAAGGGACAGTGGTGAAAGCGCCGTCTGGTATCTCTCAAGATCCAAAGTCTTGAACCTGCTCATTTCCAGTCTCATAGCAGGAGCACATGGTCTCCCTTCCTGGGCGCCCTGAAGCAGGGGTGGAGGAGGGAGGGTTTAAGAGCCTGTCCAAGTTGCTACTAACGATTTTTAGTTACTTAATTCTCCTAGAGCGGTGACAGGTCCCCATAACTTAGGCTTTATTTGCTTTCTCTTGAATGTCACATATAATTCTTGTCGAAATGTTTATTTGCCTAATGCAACTTTTAGTGCCTGGGTAATTTATTCCCCCCTCTTTGTCAACCAAGAAGGAGGAGAAAGGCTACTTTTAGCTTCTGGCTCCATTATGGAAAGTAATACAGGGCTCTGGCTTTCACCTCCAGTCCAGAATGGGGGAGGGGTTTGGCTGCGCACACCTTCGCTGAAAAATACCAAGCTGGCAGCTTTTCCACTTCCCACCCTCCTCCCGCTGTGGGCTGCGGGCTCAGCTCACAAAGACATCATGGGCTGCAAGCTCAGTCCCACCACACAAGCAACATGGGCTTCAGGCTCAGGCACATATAGACCAGTGAGCCATTTTCTTCCAAAAGAACGGCCAGTGGATAGGGGACTTGTCCTCAGTCATCCCTGGGAGAGGCAACGCTCAATTCTCTGGATCGATGTCATTGCGGGATGAAACCAGCCCAATTAGCTGTAAGGAAATTCCATTCAACCAGCACTGACTGAGTACGTACTATGTTCTGGGTCCTTTGCTGGGATTTTAGCAATAAACAGTCAGGGTTTCTGCCCTGGAGTAGCCAGATGTGTAAACTGACCACAGGGACACTGGGAAAAGGGACAAGGCTGTAACAGGGAAGTGACAGAGTACTGGAGGCTGAGGGAGAAGGAGGAGCCCACATTCTGCCCCAGGAGCCAACAAGATGGCAGAAGTAGCCAGGATAAGTCTCTCAGGAGGTCAGGGAGTTGGGGGGCTCAGAGAGGCAGGAAGACGCAGGGAGCCCATGATGGAGAAAAGCAGGATGGTACCCTGGGTGCAGAGAGGTCCCGGTGAGATACGATGAAGACTGCTCACAGTAGGCCTTGGATACTCAGGCAATGAGAGCCAGACAGTAGCTCGTGTTAGAGGATAACCAGGCAGCAGTATGGTGTGGCAGACTACGGGTGACACCAGAGGGTCTCTAGGATAATACAGGAAGAAGGCGGGGAGGGAGCCTGAGGGAGAGAAGAAGCAGGACAAACCTGTAGACATAACTGCCCAGTGCAGGTGGGTATAGCTGATGATAAGTGGGGAGCTGGAGGGATTATGGATGCCATCCTTAGATAAGGACCATTGACAGAGGCCAAGCATGAACAGGAAAAGGTCAATTGTAACACAGCCACTCTGAAGCTGCCTAAAGATGCTCAGGGAAGAGGGTAGCCCTGAGACCGTCCAGGACCAGTGTCTAGAAGGGCTTTGCTGGACTTCACTGGGGACCTTGAACAATAATAGCTCAGTGTTCCCAGAACTAACACCCCATGCTCCCTCACTCTAAGAGGCAGAGCTGATTTCCCCACATGTCTTCCCCTAGCTTGTCCTAGCACAGCCTGGGCAGAAATAAGGGTTTGTTTCTCTTGACACCTTCCTGAGCTTTGCAGAATTTACACAAGTCAGTGAGGGGAATGCACCATGTCTTCAGGCCTCCAAAGGACTGAAGAAAATGGGAGCCCCTCAGGGAATTCTTGGTTGTTAGATATCTAGGGATGTGAGCCAGGCTGAAGGGGGCTGTGAGCACCTCTGTACCTCAGGGGGCCCCAAAGCCACCTCAGGACCCTCGTCCACCCCAGACTCAGCTGTTCCAATGGCCTGAAGAGATGGGCTGTGATTAGTGCATAGGACCACTGCAGGGTTCAGATAGGGCCATGCATCCAGAGTAGAGAGGGCCAGTTTCTAGAACCTTCTGAAGAAGGTTAGCTGTCTTTGCTACTTAAAAAGAAAAGATTTATTTTTGTTTGTGTATTTGTGTGTGTGTGTGAGTGTGTGTGTGTAAGAGAGAGAGAGAGTCATAGATCAATGTCTTGTACATGTACCCACACAGGTGCCCTCAGAGTCAGAAAGGGCACCAGAACCCCTGGAACTGGGGTTACAGGCTGTTATGAGCCACCCAACATGGTACTGAAAACAGAACTCAGGTCCTCTGAAAAAGCGCTTGTAACCACTGAGCCCTCCAGCCCCTGCTACTTTTATCCTCACTTTGACCAAACTACCAGTGAGAACAATGCAAAGGAAGAAATTCATTTCAGTGCATGGTTTCGGAGGGTTCTGCTCATCATGGTGTGCAGAGTGTGGTCAAATAGGGCTGCTCATGTCTGGAAGACCAGGAAGAGAGCAGATGACTCTAAAACCAGTCAGGTTACCTATGACAATCAATCGTCACATCTCCCAAATGTGGCCAAGGGTGTGTTTAAGCAAGACTGGGGTGTCATAGCCACAGAAAGTGACCAGGGACACAGTGGAGCTGTGCCCTGCAGAGAAAGTGGGGGGGGTTCTTTGTAGCTTGCTAACTCCTGGCACAGATTCAAATCCAGGGATCATGAGTTCGAACCATGACGGTGCTACCTTGAGAAAATGGCTACCGAGAGCAGTGACCTCAGGGAAAATCCCCGTGCCTCAGTGCCTTCCTCGGCATGACAGCAATTACAACAAGGCCCACCCTACGTAGCTGTTAGAAATGTTGAGTGAGCGTTTACAGCATTTGGAGTTTAATAAGCATTCAAGCATCCACAAGGTGGGTGGTTCATGTGTATTATTTTTGTAACCATGTCACCATGCTAAAAGGAGCCACAAAAGCCAGGCTGTCTCCAGATGAAAACTCCTGAATCTAGCTAAAAACCAGTGTTTGTCCCAGAGAGGGGAAGGAACATTCTGTCACCTGTCAACACACCCAACCCTAGGAAAAGAAACTGTTCCAATTCCACCCATTCTGGTGGTCTGACTACCTTCTAGTCCCCCCCCCCCCAGTGACAGAGTCAAGGTCCCTCTCCAAATACAGTGACCTCCCTAGACTCTATACTCCCAGGTTTTGGTTTTGGTTTTTGTCATAGTAATAATGATAAATGTAGCAAATACATCAGGTTTCTTCAGAAGGTCCCAGAAGCTGGCCTTCCCTGCTCCAGTCTGGGTGAGTGGCATTCTCTTAAAGCAGAAATCACAGTTCTGGAGCCAAGTACCCCCTGGACCACCTCCTCAGTTTCTTCATCAACATTCAGCCTGAATGAAAGAGGTCTGGAGGGTTCCCAGAGGATTCCTGTGTGTAAATCAGCTCAAGGCTTTGAGGGCCTCTCATACCCTCCTTTGGGACCGATGGAGGAGTCCCTTCCCAAAGTCCAGCCCCCTAGGGCCAAAGGTCCCTTTTCCCCATGTCTGTGTCCAGAGCCCCATTCTGCCTGCATTTATGAAGAAGCTTCCAGGACCCCAGCAACCAGCACCATATTCATCCAAAGAGCAGGATCCTCTAGCCACAAAGAACCCAAAAGTCACTGCTAATCACATTTGCATAACACAATTCTTTTCCTCAGCAGATTTACCTTCCTAATTACGCTGTCTCCAGCCAATATTAAAGTGATTTTGCACTCCTCGGCTTCTGGTGTTGAGCCAGGCTGCTCCCACAGTGGGCGGGGAATGGGGTTAAATTGCACCGGAGGCCCAGGTTTTACTACCAATTGGATAATTTCTGATAAGAAATGAGTACAGGGCCCACATCCCTGCTGGGGCAGTAGGATACAACTAGAAAGCCCATGGCTTTACCACGTACAAAGCCATAAGTGTTGTCTTCATTGAGTTTCCTCCCAGGCACAGGAATTGAGGTTGCTCCATCTGGGCATTTAAGAATAGTTCAGAGTGCGAGGCTAGACCTTCCGGTTCTGAACATGTAAACGATGCTCTTCCAAAGCCTCCATGTTGAGTTATACGGCTCAAGCCACAGGTCCCAATGCAGAGCATAGTGATAGCAGGATCAGCATGCACCCCGCTGCACCTTGGCCGCCTGCACGCTGACGCTGGCTTAGCTTTATGATTCGTCTTCACCGATGGAACCTTCTCAGATACAGGTCACCAATGAGAGCTTGAATAGTTTGCTGCCTGAGAGCTGTTAACCCTGTCCTCGAGCTCTGTCAAATAGCGTGTGGGTGAGCTGGAGCCGGCCTGGTGGAGGATGGGATGCACATAAGACCCTATCACTCTTCCCACCC
Source organism: Tokudaia tokunoshimensis (assembly GCA_036184795.1). Lineage (NCBI taxonomy): Eukaryota > Metazoa > Chordata > Mammalia > Rodentia > Muridae > Tokudaia > Tokudaia tokunoshimensis. The sequence goes on along the minus strand of BTHU01000005.1, from coordinate 108,740,679 downwards.
AGACCAGCAGGTGTGTAGTGGCTCCTGGAGTTCATCCAAGCCCAGTGCACACATGGGTGGCTCGACTGAGATCTGCCAGGCTACACCAGATCATCCTCAGGTTGGGTGGCCGCTCGGTGCCTACATGGCCTGTCACCCAACAAAATCAGCTCTCAGGGATATCTATCTCCTCAAATTCCCATTATGGAACAGTCTCTAGTGTGACAGTGTTTGTCCCAGAGATGGGAAGGAACATCCTATCACCTGTCAACACACCCAGCCCCAGGAGGAGGAACTGCCCCAATTCTGCCCATTCTTCTGGCGTGACTACCTTCTAGTATCCCCCAAGGGTAGAGTCAAGGTCCCTCTCCAAATACAGTGACCTCCCTAGACTCTATACTCCCAGGTATTTTTGTCATAGTAATAATGATAAATGTAGCAAATACATCAGGCTCCTTCATAAGGGTCTGGGATGTAAATAGAAGCCATGGCCTTAGAAAGGTGACCCCAGAGAGTTCCCCTCATTCCCCACTGTGTGAGGACATGAGAAGACAGCTCAACAAGAAGCTGGTCTTTCCTACAGAAGCTGTTTGCAAACACAGTCAAGCAATCCCCTATACCACTGCAGAGCTGTGAGCTGTCCTGGACAGTGGTGTGTCCTTCACACCGCTCTCTCTCTCTCTCTCTCTCTCTCTCTCTCTCTCTCTCTCTCTCTCTCTCTCTGTGTGTGTGTGTGTGTGTGTGTGTGTGTGTGTATGTGTGTGTGTGTGTGTGTGTGTGTGTACTTGGGTGTTTCCACAGTTGTAAGACAAAGGCCAACATTGGGGGTCTTCCTCTGTAACACTTTACCTTATTTTCTGAGACAGGGTCTCACTGAACCCGGCACTCATCGGACTGGCTAGACTGGCAGTCCAGTGAGCTCTTGTGCATCCACCCATCTCTACCCCTCCAGCCCTAGGGTTGCAGATGCGTGCCACCACATCCGTTTTCACATGGGTGCTTGGGAGGCAAACGTGGGTCTTCAGGCTTTGCCTGCAGGCACTTTACTGACTGAGCCATCTCTTCCATCCACTCTCAGGTACTTTAACTGCCACTTCCACCATGACCCCCGCTACCACGATGACCCCCATTGCCACTGTGACCCCATGAGTATTTCCCCCAAGGTCCTATGCCTGCCAGAGACTGGGGAGCACTGGCCCTCCACTTTGTTCCCCTACACAGAAGCTCTGCGGGGCACCTGACTTTTTTGGACTTCCCTCCATCCTCTTGTGAGAAATGGACTTCGTTCTCCCTGCCAGGCTCTCTGGGTCATTAATGCCCTGCCTACGTTTCTCTCTAGGCTTCAAATGGACTCAAAGTAAGAAAGAAGGAAATATAGAATTTCATGCGTTTGCTCCTGTCCTCCTGTGACTGTCTCTTTTCTAGAACAAACGATGTCTCGGGCAGCTGTTTCCTCGCTCTCCCCTCCCACCAGCCTACGCGGTTTCTCATGCCCACGCCCTACTACTATTTTCTGGACTATTTACTATGTCGAGTGCCTTATTTATAGGAGCAACCGCCCCAGAAATGGGAGGCCAGGCATTTAAAACGGCTCCTCCTAGGACAGTTTGTAAAATCTAGACTCAGCAGGGCTGGCTGTTGCTTTAGTCTTGTGCTTCTGTGACTTCACAAGATGAAAGACAGGCCTGTGTGGAGATCAGGAGGGAAGATGGTGGGGAGGACGGGTGAAGGATGGATGAGCACAGCCAGGACTCACCAGACATGCACTTCAACTCGACCTCTCTCTGGGTCAAGGCTCTTGTGCTGCCTCGTGGACTGTGTGATTCTCAAAAATCATTCAGCCTTCCTGAGCCTCAGTTTCTTCATCTATAATCCAAGGTTCCTGTTTCACCTCACAGGAGACATTTTAACTTGCAGATAGGGTCTCATATATCCCAGGCTAGCCTCAGACTCACTATGTAAGCAGAGATAGCCTTGAACTCTTAATCCTCCTGCCTCTACCTCCTGTTCTTCAGGGGACCAGGGTTTCCTCTCTGCTAAGCAGGCACTCTACACTAGCCATATCCCTCAGCCCCTCAGAATTCTTGAGAGCGTTAAGTAGGTTTCACAGGTCAACACAGCAGCTAGCTAACCTTAAGGTGACTCATCAATAATTTGTTCTTTTTGAGTTCCTCTTCCAAAAGAAGACTTGCTGAGTCTGAGACTAAGGTTGTTTCTCTGACTATCTGTGTGGATGTTATTTGTGACGAGGTCTTGCTCTGTAGCCCAGGCTAGCCTTAAACTCCTGGTCCTTCTGCCTCAGGCTCCTGAGTGCTGGGGGTTACAGGAATGTGCCACACCACTTGACTTTACCTCTCATTCTCCTGTGACTGTTGCTTTTCCGGTACAAAGGAGCTGATTTCCAGATGTGCTCTCCTACCTTTCGAGCCCTGTTAGCTTTATTGCAATTTTGAGTTGTCTTAATGTTCTCAATAATCCTGTGAGGTGGCTGCCAGGTCCACTTTACAGATGGAAAATCATGCTTTCATCTTTTCTGAGAACAGAGGAATCATATCGGTGGGAAAGAGTGGTCACAACAGACAAAACTTTTGCTGCACAAATAACATTAAGCATATATCACATTAAGTTGCTGGTAATGTGATTTTCTTCTACCTACCAAACAACAATTTTATATAGTATGATCTATTTCTAATACTAAGAGAACACTAGTAAGTTCATATATTCTTTACTAAGTTAAAAGCAGTCCTAATAGTCCTGGGACTCAATAAATCCCCCACAGACGCTCCGCAGGTTAAGTACTGAGATAAATTCACTTTATTATAACTAGAAAAGCTTAGGCACAGAAAGGTTAAATAATTTGCCTAAGATCACACAGCAACGTTGAATAACAATGGGATCTGATTACAGTGATTCTAGATACAGAGATCATGAAAGTCAGCCACACAGTTTGCTGCCTCTCCCATGAACAACGGAGAGATCTCCCAAGGAGTGTATCTTATGACCAGAGAGGAGTCAAGACTGCCTATCATACACAATTCTGAGCCCACCCCTTTTAGGTAGATTGACAGCACTCCCTCCAGGAACACAGAGCAGGCAACCCGCCTGCTCTCTTTCCTGAACATTTCATTTTCCTGTCCTCTGTGGCATGACTCTCATAAAACTATTCATTTCTTAATTCTGATGGCAGAAAGGAATTTAATCAAGTTGCTTGAATATGACGCGAGCCTCCCGCTAAGCCAGCTGTCTCCCGAGGGTCGTTGGGGGAGACAACGCCCTGTTAATATTTAGCTCCAACAGCAAACATTATGGCTTTCAATTTAGAAGATTATGCTTCTGGTTGGTTATGTATCACATGTGTGCGCGCGCGCTCGCCGGGCGCCTCATCTCATCAGTGCGGGAGCATTTTGCCAGGGTGATAAAAAATGCCATTTTCTCCGCGAGCCCTTTCCACTCAGTGATCCTGAGAAGTAACATCGGGATCAAAACCATGTTCTGAAAAATAATTGATCTATTCAGCCGCTCGCGGGCCTGCATTCCAACGGCCCGCATAGAGCCATTTCCAGGCAGAGGCTGGGTGGAGGCTCTGACCCCAGCAGGATTGCTGTCCGCGGTGCTGAAGGGCGCTCTCTGCGGTTACGTTACTAGAAGAAAGGAGACCCAGGCCCGCGAGGCTCTGTCCGTCGTTCTGAAGCTACAGAGGCCCGGGATGCGGGCAGCTGGGCCTATTTCTGGGTCTCCAATACTTGCAGGTCTTCTCTCAAGGATTCCCTATCCCTTCTTAGTTCAGTCAGATTTTCCAAGCGCCTCCTCTCATGCTCGCTTCATCCTGGAAAGCTCATTGTTGGTGTCTTCCTCAAGTAGGTGGGCCTAAGAAGACAAGATTTCAGAAATAAAGACCTCCAATATTTCTCTCTCTCCCTCTGTCCCCCTCTCCCCCTCTCACACTCTCCTCCTCTCTCTGTCCCTCCTCTTTCTCCCTCTCCCCTTGCTCCTCATCTGCCTTTCTCTCTCCCCAGCAACATCCACTTTCCACCAGCCCTTGCTCCCCACACACCTACTCTACATCCCTTCCTGGTATTTTTACGTAGCTTCTCCTTCCCCACCCTATTCCTTTTTTCCTTTCTCCTTTCCTTCTACCCTTGTCTAGCCCTTTCTGCTTCTCACATTTCTTCCTCCTGCTTCATCTGTGAATGTATGAGTGTGTGTGTGTGTGAGTGTGTAAGAGTGTGTGTGAGTGTGTGTATGAGAATGTGTAAGTGCGTGTGAGTGTGTAAGTATGAGTGTGAGAGTGTGTAAGTGTGTGAGTGTGTGTGTGTGTGTGTGTGTGTGTGTGTGTAGGCCCGGGGTAGACCTGGTATTTCTTCCTCTATTTCCCCTCACCTTATTTTTTTGAGGCAGAGTCCTCTTCTCACTGGACCTGGTCCTCACCCATTGGCTAGACTAGCTGGCCAGTGAACCTGGAAATCTTCCTGTCTCCACCTCCTAGCACTGGAATCACACACACACAGGCATGCACATGCACACACACACACACACACACACACTCGTACACGCACACACACATGCAGGCACACACACTTGCACACACACACACACATGCAGGCACACACACACATGCACACACACTCGCACACACACACAGGCACATGCACACACACATGCAGGCACACACAGGCACATGCACACACACATGCAGGCACACACAAACGCACACACACACATGCAGGCACACACTCGCACACACACATAGGCACATGCACACACACATGCAGGCACACACACTCACACACACACACATGCAGGCACACACACTCACACACACACACACACATGCAGGCACACACACTCGCACACACACAGGCACACACACACACGTGGCACCTTGCTCTACATGGGTACCAGCAATCTAAACTTAGGTCCCTCTGCTTGCACGGCAAGGATTTTACTCACTGAGCATTCTTCCAGACCTCCTTCCCTTCCCCTCTTTCCCTCTCCTCCTTTTCCTCCCCTCCTCCCCTCATTCCCTCATCCTCCCTTCCTATCTCCCCTGCAGTATCCCCTCACCATCCCCATCACCCCTGCCTACCTCATCTCTCTCTGTCCTTCCTCCCCTTCCATCTGTCTCCACCTCCCTCGTCTTTTCCATCTGCCCCTCTGTCTCTCTTTCCCCTCTTCCTCTCCCACTCTTTTCTCCTTCTCCATTTCCTTGTCTTTTCTCACAGGCTCCCTTCTCCCTGGTTTTTCTTTCCTCCTCTTCACCTTTCTGGTTCCTTATTCCTCCACCTTCCTCCATTGACCCATTTATTGAAATTTTAGAAATGAAACTATCTCTATTCTCTCTCTCTCTCTCTCTTTCTTTCTTTCTCTCTCATCTAGTCATTTTTTGCTGGTCCCTGCCCTCTGTTTCCTCTCTCTCATAGTCTCTCCCTGCTTCCTTCCTCCTTCCTTCCAGCTGCCTCCCCCTCCTCTCCTCTCCTCTCCTCTCCAGGAGCCCCCAGCTGCCTGGTGAATTCATTTCAGTAGCTATTAGGGATCAGCACCTGCCCTGATACTTGGTGGGGAAGATGAGTTTGAGATAAGATGGGCCGTTTCAATCTCAGCACATCTGTAATTGCATTACCATTAAATTGCACCGTTTTCCAAAGGTGAGAGCCCAGGGCCCTTGCGCTGAGAGTTCTGCGACTCTAGTACCAAGCCCTGCAATGCTGTGGCAGCCCCGGGCAGAGGGGAGAGAAGGCCTAGCTTGATTGGGCCACCATAATAATCCACCTTATCTTCAAGGCCTCTTGTTTTCCATTTTATTTCTAAGGTAAGTAGACCCCTGGGAATCATTATCCTTGACCCCCTTGTCTCCCAGATAAGGAATGGGAAACTCAGAGGAAGGAAGGGAGTTACCTGAAGCCACACAGGTACAAGCTATGGAGTCTAAAGATATGCCCCATTCTGTAGATTTACTGGAAGTTAGGACCGTGGCAGACCAAAGAGGGAGGGACAAAACCATAATGCAGGATTTCCAGGTTCCCAGAGTAGTGGCCTTGGTGTCTGTCACACCCAAAAGATGGGACACCACATGACTTCTTTTGTGCATAAGCTTTTGCCATGAACACAGGAAACAGGATTCAGCCCCAAGGACAGACACACAACTTGCAAGCGCTGGACGGGACTGGGTGAAGAAGTGCTCTGTACAGACAATGAGCAGAACAGCTGGGAACTGTTTCCAACCAGGTCCTGGCAGAGCCACCAGGACACCTGCAGGCCTGAGACAGAGGTCTATGTGGGAACTTCAGGCCAGGCTTTACCCAGCTGTGTGGAGAGCTGTGTGGAGTCACTTAGCAGGAATCTGACATTGGGCCAGGACAAGGAAGTAAGTTCAGGCAGGAATCTAATTTTGGACTAAAACAAAGTAATAGGCTTTGGGCAAGAATATGGCTTTGGGCTAGGATAGGGAAGTAGGCTCAGCTATCTTGGTCATTCTGATAAGTCCTTAGAAACAGTGGTCATGGGAGTAATCATAGGACTCTGTGTGTTGCCTTGCTTGTTCCTGGACTATTTGTGTTTACTGTCTTGCTTACTCCTCAACCTAGAACTGACCTTATTACTTGCATGTAATTAAAATGGTATAAAAGTAGATTGGGAAAAAATAAACCCACTTCAGCCTCAGAACTGGCTGAGGTCAAGCTACAATGCTGTCTAATTGTCTTTTTATTCTTTTTAATCCTTGCTCCTGCCCTGAAGAACCTGTTGACTGACTGAACTGACTTGGTCACAGTTCCAGCCAGCCAGCAACAGGTTCAGGGAGGAATTAAGAGTGAGGGTGGAAAAACAGAGGCCTGTACGGTCTGGAGGGTAGAGGAGGTGAGGTACAGGTCCCAGACAGTAGGGGTTCAGAGGGAGAAGCATGAACATCAGGCAGGGTTTTAGGCAGGAACTTAGAAGATGAGTAGATGAGAGCTGCGGAATATGTCTCAGTTGGTAGAGTGTTTGCCTAGCATACAAGAGCCCTAGGTTGATCCCCAAGTCACACATAAACCAAGAGTGGGGTGCACACCTGTAATCCCAGCACTTAGGAGGAAGAGGCAGGAGGACCAGATGTTCAGGGTCCTCCTTAGCTACATAGCAACTTCAAAGCCAACCCAAGCTACATGAGAGATCCTGTTGCCAAATTAATCAATTAATTAATACCCAAGAAAGGATCATCATTGACCTATAGCACTGACCAGAAATCTAAGAGGCCAAAGGTAGCATCACAGTTCCCGAGTCTGTCCCTGATATCTGTTTTGCTTTGTGGGTACCTAGTTCTTGCTTCAAGACAAAAATATATGCGAGGCCACACACAGTCAGGCTGGTCCAGCACTGAGGGACCATTCCTAACGCCCATGGATGGCAGGCAGATGAGGAAGCATGGGTTTGAGGCCAGATCAGAGGGCAGGGAGGCTGTGGCAGAGTCTCTGAGGGGTCTTGGAACCTAGTGGTGCCCACGCCCAGCCTCCAACTCAACAACAGCAGGAAGGTAAACAGGCTCAGCAGATGTGAGTTCTCCCATGGCTGTGAGGCCAGCAAGTAAATAAACAGCCGCCAAATGTATCCCTGCACCCCAGGGTCAGCTTGCCGCAGTGGCTACACCTGCTTTGGCAGAGCAGTTGCTTTGAAGCTCAGCCTGCTGCTGAGAGCTTGTGTGGTACCGGGGGATGAGATAGGAGGGTTTTAATGATGGGAAATTGCTCAGTGTGTAATCTGGGTGCACTACAAGGGCTGCTGAGAGCCTCTAAAAGCTTCCAGGGCCGGCCCACCTCTGAGGCTGGTCCATTATGTTGCTTGTGGCCTCAGCCCCAGCTCTCCATCCTGATGCCTTCCCCAACTCCAGGGGCCCACGTGATGCTCCCACCTTGGGTCAGAGGGTGCAAGTCCCAATGCCTCCCCACATGATTCTTATATAAACCAATTAGGATAAATGAACTGAGCTATGTGTAAGGCCCTGCTCTGCTGCATGCCTTCCGAACTATTCATTCTCCCAAGAAAAAATTAATTGCAGCTGCCCCATGCTAATGCTCTTCTAATGGAATCTGATATTTACGTTTAAGAGAAGCCGGTGTCAGTGACTGGGAGTTAGAGGCCTGTTATAAGCATCCCAAAGCAGGGATGGAGGAAGCAGATAACCTCAGGACAGACCTGTTGAGAAGGAAGAGTCAGTAATAAATCAGAACTGTGAAGAATCTTGCATAGAGTCCAAACAGGGACCTAATGAATGGTCCATTGAAGTAACTTTTCAACCTTCCTAGATGGGTCTTGGTAGGTTACTGGAGGCAAAGTAGGAAAATGGAGGTGTTGTTGAATGGAACGGGATGATTGGCCTTAATTATGACAGCCGTGAATAGAAAGGGTTTATTTGATTTGTAATCGTGTTACCGGATGTACATCTTGAACCAAGGAGGAGCTGATCTTCTAACCTAGAAAGCCCAGGTCAGTGGAGAAGCCACATTTCCAGAGCAACATTGACCAGCTGGGTATGTGAAGTGCACAGTGACAAGAGTGAAGAGAAGCCAGAGAACTGAACCTCACTAGGAGAAAACCAAGGGCTGGGGAGGCTGAGGAGGCAAGGCTGAAGCAAGGGCTCCCGGTCCTCAACACTTCTTGAATCATCTGAGGAACTTTACCCACCTATTCCCAGGGGTAGGCATCGGTATTCTCTAGAAACCCTAGAGTGAGAGGGTAAAAAAATGAAGATTCAGGCTTGGCAGCATGCTACTGGGAGGAAGGGGTCTGCTCACATCATGTGACTACGGAGACCAGGATGCAGCTGCAGTCTATCAGAAGGGCTGGGGTGAGCTGGAGGGATGGCTTGGGCCGGGAGCCTACTCCTCTGTGGAGACCTTAACAGAAGAGATGCAGAGATGCCAAGAGGCAGGGTAGCCACTCAGGAGCAGAAACAGTGTGCAAGCAACTTCATTGTTTGCTGACCCTCATTAAAAAAAACACAGAGGAATCCCCTATAATCCCTGGACCCTCCTGGCAGAAGGGAATGTACACAGGGTCTCTAGGACAACCTCTCCTGAGTATACCAAGGCCAGTTGCCAGGTACCTGAGAGAGGCAAGGTTCCACCAGGAAGGAATACTGGAAGGAACACCCACAAGGAGGAGTTTGGAGGAACCTTGCCAGGAGGGGATCACCTGGAGGAACAAGGCTGAGAGCCAGAACTGGATTTTGGTAATATCAGATATCTGGAATATCAGAACCATTACCAAAAGCCCCTCTATCTAGGAATGCATAGTGATCCTTGAGGGAGAAAGAAGCGGGTGGACCCTGAAGCCTGCTATATTCGTTACTTCTCTATCGCTGTGGTAAGACCAAGCCCAAGGCAACTTATAAAGAAAGAGTTTATTTGGGGTCTACAGTGTTAGTGGATTAGCGTCCATGAAGGCCAGATGGGAGCTCACATCTTGAGCCACAACCAGGAGGTGGAGAGCACTCTGAGAAAGGCCTAAGTCTTTCAACATTTCAAAGCCTATTTCCCCCCCCATTAACATGTCTCCTCCAACAAGACCACACCTCTTAATCCTTCCCAAATAATTCCACCAACTGGGGACCAAGGGTTCAAACATATGCACCTATGGGAGGCCATTCTCATTTAAACCCTGACACCAGCTGAGGCCAGGACCTTTATAGTGGATTCTGAGTCTCCTCCCCAAGAACTCACTCATTAGCACACAACCAGCAAGTCACAGCATGTCTACTTCCTGCTGACATTTCTAAGTTCCACTCAATTTTTCTCCAAATGTTACAGCCCTTTTCCACCAGGGCCACCTACTCCCCATGTTCGGCCGTGATGGCAAACCGTAAGTGGGATGCCCTTGAATCACAAAGATGTTTGATCCTAATTTGATTTAGAAAGAAGAAAGGGGATGGATACAGCACGCTCCTGTTGCAGTCACAACATTTTGCACATATAGAACATTCTACAGCTGACGAGGAGCTTTGATGCACTTTGCCTCACACAGTCCTGTGGCAGAAATGGTTAGTCTCCCTTTGTAGGTGAGACAGTTGAAGTTCAGAGGAGTTAGGTCCTTTTTCCAAAGATACTCAGCTACTAAGTGGAATGGGATGTGATAGAGCAGAGGGATGGGTGACTCACAGACCTACTTTTATTTCCTCAGAAGGGATGAGACGAGAGCTGTACCCAAGCTGTGTGAACACAGGGCTTGAGCTGAGCCCAGAGTGTTTCTCTGTTCTAACTATCCCTAGGCCTAGGCCTGGAAGCTTCTAGCCTCCATATAATCTAATCTTCTAAACTGACATATTCAAATCTGGCTCCTCTCAGCTCCCGACTGACTTGCTTTCCTTGGCCTTGTACTAACTTTGGCAATATGTTCTAATCTTCTGGCTCCTTCTCATTCTCTGATTTGTTCTGTCTTCACCTGTGTCCAGCTTCTTCCCTCTGTAACCTGTCTGTAAAACTGTCCTGGTAAAATGCCAAACACGCACAGCACTTCTCTCTCTGCACTGCTCTAAAGTTGCCTCTCCTTCCTGTATGTTCTCCTGAGAGTTGGCGTATCCTATCTCTGGCTCATTCTGTCAGATCTTTCTCTGATTCGTCACTTTGTCTGCCCCTCAATTAGACTTCACTTTCAAATATGGCTGCTTCCTTCTCCAAACGAACCTTTCCTTCATTGTTATGGATTAAAGGTATGTCAGCATTCCAGCCAGATCACATAGACCTAGAAGGCCTTTGGATGTGATCCCTTGCCAGAGCAGCCGAGTTGCTGGATTAAAATGTCTCTACAAGTTAAGGCGCCTATTGTTCCTCTCGAGTCCCCTAAGCTGGCTCTCCTCTTCCAACCCACCTGCTTTCTTCCCTTCCCAGTGTGTCTCCTTCCCAGGCGTGAGCACTCATGGGCTCTACAGGGACCTTCTAGGATGGAGACTCCATCCCCTGGGTCCAGTGTTTGCAGAGTACCTGAACATGAATGTCCTAAGCTAAAGAATCGCCCTGGGCTTTGCAGTATGGGATATCCTAGAGACACAGCTTACTCCCTCAACTTCTCCTGTGCAAAGGTTTAGACCACAAATGCATGGCTGGTTATAATTCTTTCTGCCATCTCTCCTGCGGTGGAGTTAACAGATGGCTGAGCTACAATATATCAATTGTACAAACTCCCAGGGAATCTTCATATTTCCATCTCCTTATGTATTTCTAGTTGACCAAACTCTTGCAAATTACCATTAAGCACAATCCCATCACCTGGCTCACTGGGCAGAAAGGAAGCAACCTGGGTTTAACTCCTGAAGGACCATGGAGAGGAGAGAGTGGGCTCTGGCCAAGTGGGGAAGTACCCGGGGGAAGGGTCCCCATTTCCCACAGAAGCTGCTATTTATCTACCCACTCACTGCCCAGCTACTGTATCTTATCAGTTCCTTCCCTCCTGTAAGCTCAGGTCACTTCTATCACCTTCCATTCAAATAAGTGGTTCCAGAACCTCCCCCTAGATACAGCCCCATGTAACAGCCTAGCAACAGAAGCAGGAAGGGAGAAGAGATGCTTGAAAAGTGGACTTTGATTTAGAGAAAATCACAATCTGTTGGGAGATGGGAAAGATGGTGGATGTTAAAGATCTTCAGGGCTGATTCAAGGTCTTGCTCATTGCTGTGACCCCAGTATCCAATTTCAAAGTCTGGCCCATCACAGGGATTGAAAGCTATGCCTCTAATGTACATGAATGAATGAATGAATGAATGAATGAATGAATTGCACAGATCATGCGCAGTTTCTCACATCTTGGTTCCACAATTTCTGTGACCTTGGACCAGAGCCCTGGCTACCCTGAATCATAATCTACTCATCTTTAACATGAGCCATGCACTCCGTGTAGGAAGGTGTCACATGACTCCCTCCCCCGTTATTTTTTTTTGGAGGGAGAGAAAGCTTGTAGCTGTCGGGAATAAGTTAGAACTGTCAAAAGTACATAAAAGAACTGTGTCAATCCTGAAACACCAGTCACAGCTCTGTTTATTTGCCAGAGAGGTAAACCACATTTTTTCTTTTCAGAATATATATATATATATATATATATATATATATCACATACATACCTTTCATTGCCATTTCTAAGAAATCTGTAAACTTCAAATACTGTAGATCTGCCTAGGGTGAAAGAACAAGGTGATGTTCAGTGGGGTTCTAGGGAGGGGGAGGGGTGGACTACTTTTGAGTTAGGGATGTGGTACATGACTCTCCCAGGGGTGCTGAAGACAAGACGAAGCAGAGAAAGGTCTTGGTTCCCTGTTGTCTTGGTCCGTCCTGGCTCTGAGAATACCACATCCACAGAGAGAACAGCGGTGTATGGAGCAGGCACCAGCACCATGCTAAGTCCTTGGGCACCTTCAGTGGTTTCCTACAAAACCAATTGCACTGTATTCTGGCTGCCAGGGGTCCTCCCTTGTGTCTTGCATTCCTCTCCTGGGTCCTCTGAGTGACTGGGTGTGATGGCCTCTCTCTCTCTCTCTCTCTCTCCTCACTCCCTCCCTCCCCTCCCCTCCCCTCCCCTCCCCTCCCCCTCTTCTTCCTCCCCTCCTTCTGCTTCCCTCCCCTATTTCTCTAACTAATACTTCCTACCCTTGTTCTGACAGGGCTGGCAGGAGAGGTCTGTGTCACCAGAAACTGAAGGCAGTCCTGGCCACCACAGCAGGACCCACCTCACAGCCTCTGAGAAACTGAATCCTGCCAACACCACACACCAGTTTGGAAGTGGACTGTTCTCCAGTGTGGCCTTCCACTGAGATAGCAGCTCTGTGAGATTCTTGGGGTGGAGTGGGAGCTTCCCGAGTTGAGCAGAAACCCCCATTCACAGGGATTAAGGCAACCACTGTGTGTATGTCTGTGTGTGCGCATGCACACACGCACGCACACCTTTAGCTGCTAAGTGCTGAGTTTATTCTTTAGCATTATATAAGCTGTATGATTATCACTCAGCTTGTAGATGAGGGAACCCAAAAGTCCCCATGCTTGCCTGTGGCACACAATGTCCTTCTTGTACACTAAGTACCCTGACTCACTTCTGGGGCTAACAGTGAAGACAATGGGGGAGTGATGCTTCAAGGTTCTACCTTCTGCCCCGCATGTCTGTCTGCTCCTGCTCCAGTTCCAGACTGTATTCCAGAGCCTGGGGGGTCCCCAGCCAACTTCCCCTGGGTCATGTGTCCCATAGAGGGCTCTGATAACTGCTACATCTGCCTGGAGCATCCATAAGTTGGTCTTGGGCTAGTGCAGGGTGAGAGCTGCTTCCAGTAAGCGTCGCAATGCTCTGAGCCTCAGGCACCTGGCCAGATTCTTTCTATGAAGGACAGAGAGCTTCCAATCCTGCCTGAAAGGGGCGGATTCCACAGATCTCTACTGGCTTCCAGATCACTCTCCCATTGTGTCCCCACACCACCCCATCTTAGGAAGCACTTCTAGAATTCCCACACTCCTGTGCCCTAACTAGAAACCAAATTCTGTTCTCAGGTGGACCCAGAAGGGACAGGAGCCTCAGGCAGCAGGCACTGAGCCCAAGTGGCAAAGACTTCTAGGAGGATATAGGTAGGACCCACCTGGGGCTTCGATGGAATTGAGTCAGGGAACAGAGTGAGGCCTTGGGAACTCTGCCTATCAGCCCTACCTTCCACCAGTCCACTTCCAACAGGTCCCTGTTTGCGCTTCCTAGTGCTGCATCCTGCCTCACGGGCTCTGAATTCCACAGGCAGAGGAAAATGAATATTTTAAGGCCTCATGGCCTGAGTCACCATGGTTTGGTGGCAACTAATGTTCTGCAGCTGGCCCTGCCCACGGGCCTGTTTAGCATGCAATTAAGATGCAAAATAGCATCCCTCAAAAGCTCCCCTCTGGGCATCTCTGCTTTTTTCCTTGAGGCCCTGGTGGATTAAGAAGCTTCTGGAACAGTAGGGAGGCAATTCTCCCGATATTCTTATTGGCTGGAGTTCCAGGCTGGGTTTATGAGCCTGGCTCAAGGCCAACCTGGTGATGGAGCTCCAGCTCTTCCTCCGCCTCCTCACAAGCCAGTCCTGTACTACTGCACGCTGGGTCCTGAAGAGGCATCCCTACCCCACCCACAGCAATGCCCACTGGCCTTAGTGACTTCCACCTGGCAGCCCCTACCCACCCCCTATCCCCTGCCACGTCTCTGACCTCATCTTCCACTCACTTCTCCAACCACTGTGGCCTTTCCCAACCCCTCCCAGCCCACCAGAAAACCATCCTTTCTGCCACAGGGTCTTTGCACTTGCACACACCTTTGTATCTGTGCACACTGGTTCCTAACCAGTCCTAAACATTACCTCTGCTGAGTGAGTTCTTGAGACCTCCTCCTCTGATAGGAAACACTGTGTAGATAATTATTGCTACCCAGGAGGTAGAATGACTGAGGCTGGAGTTTTCACAGAGAAAGGAGCTTCAGTTGAGGAAATGCCTCCATGAGATCCAGCTGTGGGGCATTTTCTCAATTGGTGACCAAGTGGGGAGGGCCCCTTGTGGGTGGTGCCATCCCTGGGCTGGTGGTCTTGGGTTCTGTAAGTGAGCAAGCTGAGCAAGTCACAGTTTGCAAGCCAGTAAGGAACATCCCTCCATGGCCTCTGCATCAGCTCCTGCTTCCTGACCTGCTTGAGTTCCAGTCCTGACTTCCTTTGGTGATGAACAGCAATGTGGAAGGTGTAAGCTGAATAAACCCTTTCCTCCCCAACTTGCTTCTTGGTCATGATGTTTGTGCAGGAATAGAAACCCTGACTAGGACAGAGGCCTTGGCTCACCTGGAAGGGAAGATTATATGTGGCTGAGCCGGGACTTGGGGAGGGGGCAGGGAGTGGAGGGGGTGAACGTGGGGTTGCTTCTACCTGGTCACCTTTACTTGTGTGACCTCAGTCGACTCATAAGGCATTGTGTTTAACAAGGCGGGAGAAGAATGAGGACTGAGTTACTGATAGCATCCTCTCCTTCGGCCACCCCATCCCCCACTCTGGCCCCCTTAAGAGCTCTAGCCATACTGTCAAGCCTCCAGGCCCGTTGCTAGGCTGGACAACCCTTATTCTCTCTGTACCTCTGACCTCTGGTTCAGCCCTAACCCAGCCCCAGTCCTACGTACCTGACCCCATCCTCAGTTTATCCTAAGTACCTTGACCCCTGCATTGCTAGCACTAGGATCCAGGCTTGTTGGTGGCACAGGTGTGCATGTGCCCTCAGCATGAACTTGACCCTGTGGTGGAGATTTCGACCAATTGAAGAGAGACAAGGGACAGGGATATGAGAACACAGGGCAGCAGATGTTCCTAATCTGAGGTCAGGACTCTAAAAGTACAGCCACGCTTTTGTTTTGTTTTGTTTTGGTTTTGAGAGCAGATTTCATGTAGTTCAGGCTGATCTCCAACTCAAGTAGCTAAAACAAGCCTTGAACTCCCGATTCCTCCTGCCTCCACCCTGGCCCACACCTAGTATTGACAGATCTGCTTCTCACCAGGTTTCCGTGGAGTGGCAGTCACCCACCCTCTCCAGGGTCAGGTACTCATGTGGGACCGGCTTCTGGTGAGGCTACAGGAACAGCCACGGACAGTGTCGGTGGGTCAGCAGGGTCTCCTCAGATGCCACCCTGATGAAAAAGGAGCCTGAGAGTTGGTGATCAGGCCACTGGAGGGCTGCACGATGTAGAGAGGGATCCCATAGGCCTGAAACGCCATATTCAGCTCCCCAGTGGGGCAGGCTTCTCCAAGGAAACACAGGCAGAGGCATAGACCCCAGCCAGCTCCTTTAGTGGCCTATGGAGGCAGAAGCTGGCAGAGAGGGAAAGACCCAGGAGGGGCCATTTCCTGGTTGAGACCTTCAGCTGAGCTATCCCATCTGGTATGGCAAGGCATTTTAGAAACTACTCATTGACCCACACAGCCAGACTAGCAAAGGAAGTGTTACTCAGAGATGTCGGAGTGAAGGTCCTTCAGGGTCTGCATCTCCCAGTACTATCACTAAGGGCTGAAGGTAAGGGCAGGACTGAATAGTTCCATGGCTCAGAACTGGCACCTATGCCACTTGGGGAGTGGCAGTGCCACTCAAGATGGCAGCTCTGGGCCTCAGTGGCTATGACATCCTGAGAGTTGCACTGGCTTTGACTGGGAGTTGGGGTGCCGTCTGGTTCCTCGTGGAACATGATATGGGGGAGGGGAGTGTGCTCTGTGAGTCCCCCAGTGCTGGCTACTTCAGCAGGTCTTTGGTTCCCTCCATGGCCTCAGTACCATTCAGAAGGACATATTCATGTGACTACTGAAAACAGCCCAGGTCCAGGGTCAACCCCACTGCTTCTCCGCTGAGTGGCCTCTGGGAGAATCAGGGCCCCCCTTTGGATAGACAGCCAAGAGAACGGTACAAAGTTGTCAAAGTGAAGTCCTTACATCAGAGCTAGGGCCAAAGGTGGAGCTCAGTCCTTGACAGCAGCAATCACCATTGTCACGCAAGAGCTGTTGTGCTGTCACCACAGAGAGACAGACAGACAGACAGACAGAGAAATGCATGCTCTCACAGTGAGCTCCATAGGAGCAAGGATCTGTCCGGAGGTGCCCTGAGGTAGCTCGGTACCCTGCTTGGCACTTTCTCCACTGCGTTTCCTCAGGCACAGCGGCCATCAGGATGCCAAGCCTGTTGTGGCCGGTTCAGCTGCAGGGAATGCTCGGTACCCCTCCTGCCTCAGACAGCTTCGCAGCTCAGAGTCCCTCAGGAATCTTAGATATCAAGTCTGGCCTTAGATTTGGTCTTCACATGAAGTCCCTGCCCTTTCTAAAGACAGGGTCTCACATCGTATCCCAGGATGGCCTCCAGCTCTTCATGTTGCTAAGGATGAACTTGAACTTCTGATTCTCTTGCCTCCGCCTCTAGAGAGCTGAGATTTCAGGGGTGTGTGTGCTAACGCTCCCAGTTTAAGTAGTTCTGGGGGTCACACCCAGAGCTTCGTACATCTAGGCACTCTATCAACTGAGCAACATCTCTAGCCTCCCCCTCCCCATCCCCTCTTATAACAACAGTCTTAAATTTATAGGAAAATAGCAAAGATAGGCTGTGTTCCCATGTTCTGCACACTGGGTTAACCCAGTTATGTAATCCATTGGTACATTGTCAGTCACTGGACAAACTATTGTCAAACAAAACCCATCCACAGCTTATTTCAGTTTCCTTGGTTTCCCCTAATGTTCCATTTTTCCTTCAAAATCACATATAGTCATTTGATTCTCATGTCTTCTCAGGTTCTTCTGGCCCTGGCAGTTTCTTGGACTGTCCTGGTTAGCCTTTTATCAACTTGACACAAGCTAGAATCATGAGGTGGGGGGGGGAAGAAAACTGAGAACCCGTCTCCATAAGATCATGGTGCAGGCAAGCCTGTAGAGCACTTTCTTCATTAGTGATTGATGGGGCGGGCCCAGCCCATCATGGATGGTACCACCCCTGGGCTGGTGGTCCTGGGCTCTATAAGGAGGCGGGCTGAGCAAGCCAGTAAGCAGCACCCCTCCATAGCTTCTGTATCAGCTCCTGCCTCCAGGTCCCTGCCCTGTTTGGTTCCTGTCCTGACGTCCTCCAGTGACAGACTACAATGTAGGAGCATAAGCCAGATAAACCCTTTCCCCTCCGACTTGCTTTTGGTCATGGTGTTTCATCCCAGCAATAACAGCCCTAACTAAGGGGTGGACTTTTTCGTTTTTGTTAGTTTGTTCTTTGATAGTTTCATACGTGTATATAATACATTCTGGTCACACTCGTCCCTACACCCTCTCATTCTCCCCCACCCCCACCAGCCCTACCCCACCCAGTCCTTCTTCACTGGGACAAAGCCTCGCCTTGCTCCCCTGAAGGCCACTCCGCACTTTCCTGGAACCCAAGGCCCCAGCCTTGTTCTTCATCTGAGCCTTGCTCACTTCTCCCTGCCCCATCCCTGTCTCAATCCCTGCTGTGCCTCCGACAACAAGGCTGAAACCAGCCCAAAGCAGAACCAGAAGCCTCCCTCCTTTAGGAGTGAGACTTGGATGGCTTTTTTTTTTTTACCTGAACCTCAGTTTCACCATCTGTGGAATGGACCTAAGTAACTCCATTTGCCAGTCACTGAAACCAAATGAGCTCTCAACTATCCCTCATGGATCCAACTCCCCAAAGTCTCAGCCTTGCAGACCCTGGTCTTCCCTGCCTCCCAGCTGTGCCCAGGCCATGCACAAGTTGACTCTGAACACATCAGGGCCAGGGTTCACAGCCAGCATACACAGGTCTTTGAGGAGTGGTGACAGAGTTGCAAGGGAGGTGACCTCTGAGATCCAATGGAGAAGTCTTAATCCTTGGATTGCTGGGGCCTGTGGCACAACAGGAAGGAGCCCCCAGGTCAGGGCCACCATGTTCCTAAAATACCCAATAAGGCAAACCTGAGGCTCCTCCTCCTCACACTCCCTTGGGAAGCCCTGAGCTGCTGCTACCACCCAAGACCAACAGAGAGTGGCCATTACCTGGAGTTCTAGGCATCTCTAGGCTGAGCTGTCGTTGTCAATGCCAACCCCAAGGCACCTAGGCAGTTCCTCTGTCAGAGTGGGAGGAGCAGAACGGGAGGGTCTGGGCTGGAGCTGTATCTCCTAATGTGATCTAAGGCAAGTGCCTATACTCCTCAGCCTCAGTTTCCCCAACTGTAAAAGGACAAATGTACAGATGTACATCTGTGTGGCTCTGGTCACATATGTGCTTTATGGGGGAGGGGAGCTGGCTTGGGTTCAGACTTCATGGCAGTGTTCAGAAGGTGTAGGCAGGAAGTGACCACCTGGGACAGGTCACAGTAGAAAAACCTGCTCAGTCACCCACCAGATAAGCTAGAGCCACCCTGGGTTTGAGTCCTAGCTGTCCACTTTCTTACCATGAAACACAACCAAGAGTGTTGTCTTTGAGCCTCTACACAATGGAAATGCTTGGCACAGTCTCTGGGCCACTGTGACTCCTCAGTAGATGCTGGGACCTAATCCTTTCACCTGACAGGGAGGAGGACCACTTAAGACCACGTCATCCCCACATGCTCCATTTTTAACTGAATGGAACCTGCCAGAAACTGAGTTAGGGGACTCCTATTCCCAAGAATGGGAAGAATTTGGGTCATCTTATAGAAACCCTGGCAACTACCTTCCAAAGACTTCGGGTGAGTTGAGCCGCTACTACCACCTAAGGAAGCCACCGTGGGGTTCCAGAGGTCAGCGCCCCCAACTGCTCCCTCTCAGATGCCAGCTTCAAGAAAGGATGCCCTGGAATGGGACCTTCGCCCCGCGACCTGGGAACAGCTATGAGCTACTCTCCACCAGCGGGGCTCCCCACAATGGAAACGACCCTCAGCCACAGCTGCACCCCAGCCCCTGAATCCTCATCATCCTCGCCGCCCTCCAGGATCTGCCACAGCCTCCCTGATTGCTAATTTAGACTTCCCTGCCGTCCCACGCAGGGGAATCAGGGGAAATCAAATTACCGAGTTATTCACTCTTTTTGTACAGCTGATGGGCTGATTAGCTGTCAATCAGGGCCAACATTAACATCTGACACTGTGTGCATAACAATTACCAGTCACATTAAGGAAACCTTCCCTTTCTTTCTCTACCGGGAGCGGTGGGGAGAGACAGGAGAGGAGGCGGCAGACGAGGCTCCGAAGGGAGAGGGAGGAAATTCAATCAGCATAATTAGCTCAATCAGAAGAGAACATCACTTCACCAGCTGAGCGGAGCCACTGCCGCTGCCAAAGGCCTCGGGCTGACCAGCTGCTCCCGAGCCTCTGCACTCCCTGCCCTCCAGCCAGGGCCTGGCTCGCCTGCAGCCTCCGCGCTGGCCCTGGGCCCTCGCTGCCCCTGCCATCAATCAACTGCTTGGCTCCGCCTTAAACTTGCTTTGCTCCAATCAATTGAGCGCATTCTCGCCTGCCTCTCTCGGATTGGCTCTGACCTTGGAGTATATATAGCTCCAGTGTTGGTGCTGGGAACCCGAGAGAGGGAGGAAGGATGAAGTATTCTCTTTTGCAGAAGGACCCTTGACAGTCCTGAGTATCCAGTTAGTCTAAACCAACTTGACATTCTTCTATCTCAGTTTCCCCATCTGTGAAACAAAGCTGTTTCCATTGGTGTCTTGACGCAGCATCACCCAGATAAGAACGGAGCTTCAGCCAGAAGGTTGTGGAGAGGCAGCCACATTCTCCCACTCTGTCCCCTCACTGCCTCCTGTGGCTGAACTGATAGACAAGGGCTGTACTTGGAAAGAGCCAAGCTTGAGCCCAGGACCATAGGCTGGCTTGTGCCCAGGCAAGGGGCCACCTTGCTTGTTTGCTTTTCTGTCACCAAAAACATCTCCTCCTCCTTATTCAGCTCTGCCCTGTGAGCAAATCCAGACAGTGACCTCCAGTGGCACTGTGACACCTGCAGGGAGGGAGGGGCAGGGACAGAGAGGGACCTGAACTGCCCTGGGGCTAGGATGAGGAGAATGACACAGTCCAGATTTCTGAGCCTGAGATATTTTTATTTATTTTTTATGTGTTTTGTTAGTTTGTGTGTGTGTGTGTGTGTGCACATGCACATGTCCGTGCATGCGTGCCATGCGTGTCATGCGTGTTTGCATGTGTGCATGTAAGAGAGGACAATCTCAAGTATTGAAGATCCTCAATTTCTGCTTTTAAAAAGACAGTATCTCTTTTTGTTCGCTGCTGCATACACTAAACTGGCTGGCCTAGAAGCTTCTGGGGGTTGTGCCTCTGCCCCACCCCCCTTCGCCATAGGAGTGCTGGGATTGCAGACACACATGGTTTCCAGTATTTACAGGAGTACCTCGGTTACCTGGGTCCTCACATTTGCAAATAGCACTGTGTTCAGTGAGACACGCCCAGCTCAGCTTTCTGAGCTCTTAATCCAGAGTCTCAGGCTGTGGTGGATGCCACAACCTAATACCTCAGAACAAGCAGTTTAATTTCTAGACTCCATCATCCCACAGCTGTGGGGATGCTATCCAAGAACAAGATGTAGGCTTGCTTCCGGGGGAAGCCTCCACCGTCGACTTGCAGGTGGCCTGCTTCTCTGTGTGCTTATATAGCCTTTCCTCTGCTTACATGACCCCCCCACCAGTGCCCTAATCCCTTCTTTTAATAACACCGGTCCAATTGGATTAGGACCCCCACCCCCAACATTCACCTACTTAAGACCCTATGTGAAAAGAGAGCTCACTCTGACACATAAGGCTGGAATTCTGGTTATTCAATTCTGGGGGAAGAGGGAAATCAGCCATAACACCTATTGATGAGAGAAGAGCCATTGGGTTACCAGCTACTATGTATGATGCTAACTTTCCTGAAGGTGAAGGGCTGCGTGCTTCCTAAGGGCTCGTTTACATCCTTCAGATTTCGACAGAAGCTGGAGGAAGGTGCTAGTCTGGTCTCAACTCTATAAATGAGGAAAGTGGAGTACGAGGGAGTGAGCTGACCTGCCCTTTATATACTGCAAGTTGGAATTCCAGCACCTGGCTCTGGAGTCTACACCTCACTATCCATATCATGTCTACGATATGATATATGATATACAATATATGATATACAGTATACGATATACAATATATGATATGATATGATATGATATCATGGTCTAGGAGATTCTTGGCAGCCCTAGAACAGCCAGTCTTGCCTGGTGCAGGAGCTATCCATCTCCTGGTGCCCAAAGCCCTAAAGCCTCCACTCTGAGGCCTTCTCAGACAACCTCAATGCACCACCTCAGCAGCTCGCATGCAGCCCAGGCAAGCCTATACAGCAGCTCGATATCTAGAAGGGTTGTGATATGAGGTCCATGGACTCAGCCTGGCGCTGTGCACCAGACCTGGTGCTTACCTAATCGTGTTAAGTGGCACCTTGAAGAACACGTGTCATTAAGGGATCATTGCCATTTTCCCCACACACCAGCAGAACTCTCCAGACCTTCCCTAAGTAGGCACAGCCAGGGCCACTCTGGGCCCTGCTAACTGGTCCTGTGTGGGGCCCCTAAAACAACTGATGTGCTCGCTGAGTCCATGTTGGTGTGTCAGGAACTGGTAGGGGAACTTTCTAGAAAGAATTCCTAAAGGTAATGGACTGGTAGACAGATAATGACCAGGTGTGGAACAAAGAGATACGTCGCAGATGGCAACCCATGGGATAATAAAACAAAGTCAGGCAGTGGAAAGGCCTCCCGAGGAGGCAAGGCCTGAACTGTGAGGTGTGAAGACTAAGAAGGGTCCAATAAAAATGGCAAAGAGCAAGGAGGCAGAGGAAACAGCGGTGCAAAGGCCCTGAGGTGCGGTCAACAGGCAAATGGAGCTGAGGCTGAGGAGATCTGTGGAGACAATGTTCTTGAGATCCTCCATACCTCACCCTCATGGATGAGACGGAAGTCCTTCCCAGCATCTGGTTCAAATCCATCTCACCTCTGTTTAAACCTCTCATCCTAATCTGCCTTCAGAGCAGACTAAGTTGGGAGCACTTCAGGTGCTCCCCGTGACAAGCCCCGCCTCACAGAGCATCTCTAGGTAGCATTTACAGTGGCAGTAGAGCTCAGGCTGCGAGCTTCCATCAGCTAAGGAAAATCTCCCCTCTCATGGTTCCAGCTGCCTCCTTGCAAAGGCCGTCAGAGCGTGACAGAGAACATTTCTTGCCGCAGTCCCCTCATGTCACCGTCTAAACACACTCATAAATCCTTGCCTGACCCCAGAAACAAGGCTCTGGGTTTAAAAGAAGAGAGACAAGGAGACAGAGGGGAGTCACCCTCCCTGCTCTGGTCTGTTTCCCTCCCCTTCTGCCCAGTCCCCAGCCACAGAGCAGAATAAACATTACCCAGGATGCAAGGTGGCTGGGCTGGGGTCAGTGTTCCCAGCCATGTCCCAAGGGAGTAGAGCACAGAGCATACCACGGTAGGAGGTGACCAGGGAGCCAGGAAAACCCACGCTGAGAGTCCAGAAGCCCGCAAACCGGGGCCATTTTGCAGGGAGCTAGGGAAAGGCTGCCTGGCAGAATCTGAACCCACACAAGGCAGCACAGGTGGTCAAGCTTCTTCAGAGACTGTCCCAGACAAAAGCAGGAGAAAAGTATCCCAGTGTCTCCCTCCCTTCAGCCCTCCAGACCCTTGTCAGTTGCCTCCTTGTGACCAGACTGCCCATAAGAGTCCTTCGTGAGCTTCTGAAGGTAGAGCCTGCAGGAGTCCATCTTCCACACACACCCCCAAGACAGAACGGAGGAGGGGATGAGTGAGGAAGGGATCTGAGTGAGCTACTGAGGAATGAATCGTAGCACAACTCAGAGGAGGGGAATTTGATGTGGGTTTTGAGGCTTGATCAGAGTTTTCCAAGCAGGAAAACTAGAACACGAGAAGCCAGAGCATACCCAGACAGTCTACTTGGAAAAGGAGGTAAGCAGAATGAACAAGACATTGGGAGCCATCCTGGAGGGCCTTGGACTCGAGAGGCAGTCTAATGGGCGTGCTCTATCCTACGAGGCAGGTAGAGCCCCACTGGATCTCTGTTACAGACTAGTCTAAAGTTGGGAGGAGAGATGGCAGTGTCTTCAAGGATCCTAATGAGTTAATGAGTCAGCCTGGGTTGGGGCTGTTTCCATGGAAACTGGGAGGACAGGGGATGTTCAGCTTTTAAGACATGGTAGTTAACTGGCTATGGTGGGCAGAGAAAGAAACAATGGCTGCCTAGCAGGGGATGTCTGGAAGGACATTGATTCTACTGCTTCCTGCCTGTCCTCTCCTTCCAGTAGGACCGCCTGTGAGAGGGGACAGTCAGACAGTCACCCTGGCTTCCATTCAACTCCTCCATCTTCAAATGGACAAACCCAAACCCCTAGATTAAGACTCCATTTCCCAGCATCCCTTGCAGCTAGATCTGACCATGTGCCTGAAGTCTAGATGATGACTGTATGCATCCTGTGATAGCACTGAGGAGTCTTAAAGGCAGCAGGCCAGCATCCTTGGTCTCTTCTTTGCCTCCCCTCCTCCACCTGCAATCTGGACAGTTGGTGTAATGGATGGAGCTTTAGTTGATATTTTAGGTAAAGAAGCTAAAAGAAGCCTGAGTCCCTGAGGAGTTAATAGGATAACATTGGAACAAGCTCTTCACAACCCACTTAGTCCATTGTTGTAACCAAATATTCAACACAAGCAACTTAAGAGAGGGAAGGCTTGGCCAGGGGCTACATTCTATCATGGTGGGGGCAGAGCATGGCGACACCATTTGTGCAGTAAGAACATGCAGCAGCTGTTTGTTACAAGATAGCAACAGACCTGGGGCCAGGAGGCAGGGCTATGCTATAATCCTCCCAGACTGCGTCTCTGGCAGCCTGCATCAGCCAGCTAGTCCGCAATCTCCCCAAACAGTACCACGAACTGGGGACCTAGTGTTCAAGCACAGAGCCTATGAAAGTGACATTTCCCATTTAAACCCTAACCCTTTCAGATTTAGGGGAGACAAAACAAGCAGCTGCTATTGTTGCTTTCAAGTCCCTCAGATACAAACTTAATACTAAACACAAATCTTCCAGGCAATAATTTAGGTGTGGTTGACTCCTCCACCATCCAAAAGTGCAGGTAGTAAGTAGCAGTGTACCCAATGTACAGATAGGGAGACTGAGGTTTAGTGAGGCAGTGTCCAACATCACAAAGAGCATGAAGTGTGGGGAAGAAGAGGCTCTGGATGTTTTGCACCAAAGATCCCCACCACCTCTCATTTTCACCTTCCCCCCATCCCCCACCTCTCCCAGCCAAGCTGGAAGAGGAGTAACAATGGCCTCAATACTGGAAATGACTGTAAAGATGCTTCGGACAGTTCCTTTGTGAAGCTGATACATTTGCATTATTTTTGCCAGCAAATGAGCCCTATCACACTCTGCCACCCTTAGGTGGCATTGGGAAAACACAGAAGGTCCCCAACATGTCAAGAATATAATTCGATCAACGAAACATCTGAAAGAAAAAGAAAAAAAATCAGTAAATGCTTATATAAAGAATGACTTTCTGGGCCGAACCCTAAAATTTGTGCTCTGTGGACGAGAGGAATGGTACCTTGGAGGTGCTGGGCTGCGCCTTGGTGCACAGCCATGGAGTGCCTCGGAGTGCCAGCCCAGCTCCCTCCCTGCTGACAGCTGCAGAGAGGGTTCACCCCCAGACAGAGAGGCCTACTTGGGTAATTTCCTTCCTTCCACTCTGGCCCTCTCGGTCCTCTAATCAGATGAACAGCCAAAGGAAACTTGGAAATCCCAAGTCAGAGCACTCAAAATGGTAATTGCCCAAATGGTTCCCACACTCAGAAATGGTCAAGTGGTTTCCCATTGTTTTCAGGAGGAAGCCGAAGTTCCATGTGGCCCAGGGGACCTGAGTGACCCCTCTGACCACCCACTCTCTACGCTTTTGCATCTGCTGCCTCCCTCAGCCGTGCAGTCCTCCCCCTGACCCCCGGCTACCAACCACCAAACAGTGTCTGTCCCCACCCTGCCTCTTGGTTTGAGTGCTGGTTGAGCCCTCTAGCCCTGAGCTACATCCCCAGTAACCAGTGTTCCTTTCTTTTCCATTCTAGGACAGGGTTCTCTTGAGATGATCCAGGAAGGCTTTCACCTTGTCATCCTCCTGCCTCAGCCTCTAAGCTGGGATGACAGCTTGCCCCTGGTGCCTGGCTCTTGAGTTAAGTACTACTGGTCAGTCTCTACCTCTGACATAGATCTGTATGTTTTTGCTGCTCTAAACCTCAGTGGCCAGGGGTCAGATCAAGTTTATTTGATGTTTGTTCACAAAGCCTTAGGACCACAGTATTTGACTGTAAGTATTTGTTAGAAAAAGAGGAGGAAGAAGGAAGAAAGGAAGAGAAGGGAGGAGGGAGGAAAGGAGGTGGGAATGGAGGAGGGGAAACCAGTAAGAGCCTGGTGAAGGGAGCTTCTGGGGAGCTGGGTTAAATTAAGATAAAATTTAGTGAGAGCTCTCAGTTAGACAGAAGGAAGCACTTTTTTCACCAGGGGGGGAAACAACAGGAGCCAGATGGGGTTAGGGGTGGTTTACAGCTAGGAAGTGGGTTCTCAGCTCAAAAGTCAGGGTCAAGGGTGGGGTTCAATGAAGAAGAGAAGGCCGCCCGCATTTGTTAGCAATGAAAAGTCTCCCCCTCCCCGACCCCGCCTGGTCTGAGTTCTTCCTTTTCCCTTTCTGTGGAAGCAAGTAGCACAGGTGGGATTCTAGTCTCTGAAGGGAGAGAGAGGAGTGGGGGGTGGTTCTTCGCTCTTAACCTCCCCTCAAAGTTCCTGAAGACAGCTCGAGTCGTGAATCACCCCTCTTTACAATCAAGCAGTTATTTAAAATGGAAAAAGGAAAAGAGACCCAGAAGGAGCCTGAGCAGAGTCTCGCAGCCGCAGCTCCCAGCAATCAGCCCCAAGATGCGCCTCTGCTCACGCGAGCTGCTCTCCTGATTGAGGGAGCTAATTACCGGCTGACACAGCTTCCAGGGAAAGCTCTTGGAGACAAAAAATGCCGAGTGCTACATCAACAACCAAACACTTCCGTGCGCACAGCGCTCTGATGGCTCAGGACCTGCGAGGCAACAGCGACCTCAGCTCCACCTAGCAACAGGCGGTTCTTGGTCTCAAGGGACCAGTCAGTCCGCAAGAGAGAAGCCCTGAGATAGAGGAACCAAATAGAGCCCTAGGAGAGAGCTTTAAGAAATGGAGGCAGAAATGGGCAGGACACGGAGGCAGGAAGGCGCTACCTCGTCTGTAGTCAAAGAAATGCCAGGATCAACAAGGCTGTGTTGATGAGCAAGACTGGAAAATGCACGCTCACAGGGGTGCCGCACGCATCCCTGTTTATTGCTACACTACCCCAGTCTCTGAATCATAAAAGCCACCCCAGACGCCCATTTATAAATGAATGGACGAAGGAAATGTGCCACCTATTCACAACGAAGTCCTATTCATCCATAAAGAAGAAATCGCATTCTGTAGGAAAATGGATGGAACTGGAGATCATGTTAAGTGAGACAAGCCAGATTTAAAAAGAAGTGATCCCTTGAATATGTGGAATCTAGACTGGGGGGGGGGTAACGCAGGAAAAGGAAGGAGGCAGCAGGAGAGGGAAGGGGAGTCAGAGGGGGTGAAGGGGCTGAACATGAGAAAGGATGTAAGAGTGTAGCATTTGTGACAATACCGTAATGAAACCCGCTGCTCTGTAGGCTAATATTTAAAGTTAGAAGGAATTTGAATAGGTGAAATGGCTCAGCGGATAAAGCCAGTGTTTGTTGCCAAGGGGACAACCTGAGTTCAATCCCCATGTCCCACATGAAGGAAAGAGAGACCCCACCTCCACATATGTGCTGTGGCACACCCATGCCTCCACCATTCATGTGCACACATTGCATATGATTATGTCGGGGAGGGGGCGTTCAGGAAAGTCTACGCCTCTAGGGAGGCAACAATCAGGCCTTGGGCAGACTTCTTTCCCAGTGGGGTTTATCTTCAATCCCCAGAAGATGTCCCAGAGGACTCCGCTTGGCCAGCTCTGGGGGTACAGCTGTATTCCAGCTGCCCACTTTCTGTTTCTCGGTGCCCCTCCATTGGCTCCCACATGCCATCCCCACCCTTGACCCTCTAAACCTAGCTTCAGGCACTTACTGATTCCAAGGTCACTATGGTAACCATTTAGTGCCTGATTCTGTCCAGCCTTCCACATCGGTGCAGCCCAGGCAAGTTTGACAGGTTCTGCAGGTAGTGTCAGAGGCGAGCTCACCCACTTCCTAAGCGCCTCCTAAAACCCCAGTGCTCAGTTCTGCCAAGGATGTAGTGGAAGTCAACAGATGCCCCCTGCAGGGCAACCTGTTGATACCCCA
Organism: Tokudaia tokunoshimensis; assembly: GCA_036184795.1. Lineage (NCBI taxonomy): Eukaryota > Metazoa > Chordata > Mammalia > Rodentia > Muridae > Tokudaia > Tokudaia tokunoshimensis. Next base: position 108,712,807 of record BTHU01000005.1, on the reverse strand, counting down.
GCATTCCTTTCCTTTCATGTCTGGGAATCAAAAAAAAAAGTGGGGATGCCTCCGATGCCCTATTCCCAGTGTTGGAGTCCCCACTGACTTTCTGGACAAAGGAGAGATGACCATCTGACTCAGGAAGGCCTGAGAACAAGGTTCAAGGTGGCTCCCGGTGGGGCGACCTTGCTAATACTCGCTTCTAACCCAGGTCACAATGTTCCACATGTGTTACTCTTGGCACCTCAGAGGTGAGTGTCTGTAACCAGAGGATTGGATTCCGACATCTTCAGAATCCCTAGCAGGAAAGCCTTCAGATATCATTCAAACCCTACCTACCCCTTTTGAAAATTGAAAAATAACCTGTGCACACTGTAGTGTATAAAATATACTTGCTCTCATTTGCAATGTGGCTTTCTCTCCTGTGTTTTCCAGCCTGCATCTGCCCCAGAGATAACCACAATTCTGCTTTTAATAACCATGAATTTGTGCTGAACTCCCTCTAAATCAATCATATGGCAAACATTTCTTTCCACTCAACACAATTCACCCACATGCTTACTCCTGATGATCACTTCTTCTTTCCTGGTGTATACTATTTCATCCTATAGACTTTCCACACTTTCTTTACTTACATACTGATGGGTATTCAGGGTATTTCTAGCCTGGTGCGCAGATGAACAAACTATGTGAGTCCACTCTCATAATCACACACACATTCTTAGGTATTTACTCAGGTGTGACGTCACTCTGTCAACTGCAGATATGCTTGGTCTTAGTAGAAACCAGTTTCTAAAATGCTTATGTCACTTTCAACTGCACCTGCAACTGATGAGCAATCCCAAGATTCCAATGTCTTTGATGACACTTGGTATTGTTGGCCTTTTGATTGTCACCATCTTGGTGAACAGAAAAGTCACTGGATTCCAACAAGCTTTTCCAGATGAACAGCACAATGCAACAGAGCAACATTCTAGCACCTGTGCACACGGCCTCCAGCACCTGTGCACACGGGCCCCAGTATCTGTGCACACAGCCCCCAGTATCTGTGCACACAGCCCCCAGTATCTGTGCACACAGCCCCCAGTATCTGTGCACATGGCCTCCATCATCTGTGCACACAGTCTCCAGCACCTGTGCACACAGCCTCCAGCATCTGTGCACACAGCCCCCAGTATCTGTGCACACAGCCCCCAGTATCTGTGCACACAGCCCCCAGTATCTGTGCACATGGCCTCCATCATCTGTGCACACAGCCTCCAGCACCTGTGCACACAGCCCCCAGCATCTGTGCACACAGCCATCTGTGTGACTTGTCTTACAAAACACATCTTCCAAGTGTTTGCCTTTTACCCCCTACTCTTTTCTTCTTTGTTCATTTCTTTTCTTTTTGGAGGAAGACAGAGTCTTACTAATAGCCAAAGCTGACCTCAAACTCTAAGTCCCCAGAAGATTATGATACAAACATGCCTTCAAAACTAGATTGTCATTTAAAAATGCAATGCCCGAGCCAGCAAGATGGCTCAGAGGGAAAGATGCTCCTGGCCAGGCCTGATGATCTGAGTTTGTTGCCAGGCCCCACATGGTGGAAGGAGAGAACCTATTCCTACAAGTTGTCCTCTGACCTCCACGTGCCCACCTGGGCATGAATGCACGCACACACACACACACACACACACACAGAGTATAAAATTATATTGAAAAATTCAATTACACTAAAAAATAAAAGCAATGCTTTTGTGACTAGCACCCAAAAATTGCTTGTGGCAAATGCTAACTGAGAGAGATAATGTGCATAATACAATGTCTGAACAGTGACTTTAAAAAAAAAATAACAGAAACAGAGAGAGGCGGGGGTGCGGGGGTGTGGGGGGGAGCGACTGAGCTGTAACTGCTGGGTCTCCCCAGGGAGAGACGGTGGGTGAGCATTATCTTTGTCTCACTGATACTCTGCCTTGTAAATACGACTTTTAGAATTAGAAAAATAGTCAACTTTTTTTTCTAATCATTGAGACTATTAAGCTGGACTGAAATTAAGCTTACATGCCCAACATCTCCAGGCACAATTTCCTCAGCCTTGAACGCCTTCCAGACACTTTCCTGAGAGGAAGTGGCTTCGTTTAATCCACTTGTTGCAAAGGCACTTGTGCGTCTGGATTCCTCCGTGCAACTTAGGGATAGGACACGCTGAACAGGCAGATTTCGCTGAACAGGCAGATTTACCGGCACGTGCATTTCCAATCTCAGGCCAAATGATGTAAAAGCCGAAAAACCCCATGAGACGAGGGGCCTCAGGGTAGGTCCCAGTCAGTGATACATTCCTGATGTTGATTTTGTTGAAAGGGTGATTGAATGACTTAAGCTGTAAAGTTTTTGTTTTTTGGTTTTTTTTTTTTTTTTGGTTTTTCGAGATAGGGTTTCTCTGTATAGCCCTGGCTATCCTGGAACTCACTCTGTAGACCAGGCTGGCCTCGAACTCAGAAATCCTCCTGCCTCTGCCTCCCAAGTGCTGGGATTAAAGGCATGCGCCACCACTGCCTGTAAAGTTCTAATATCCCGTTGTGTACTCTGAGTGTTCCATCACAGAGTCACGCCCCACCATGAAGAATACAGACAGCTCTCACAAGAACACTATCATGTAGTAAAACATCAGTGATGTTCTGCTGTGAAGTTGCTTCCAGAGCCTAATAGTATCCAGAATTGTTCTGAGGGCGGCCACCATGAAGAGCATGGAAGACCTCCCAGAGGGTTGTGAGCAGGAAGACAGGCGGGGAGTGTAAGCCATTCCCCTTGCACACTGAGGAGAAACCAGTCCTGTGATGACTTGATGCGGAGCTGTGGAGTTGAAAACACAAACAAGGGAGCCCTTGAGGTGGTTGAGTCGGCAATGTGTTTGCTGTGCATGCGTGAGAGCCTGAGTTCCACCCCCAGCGCCCAGATGAAAAGGCAGGTGTGCTAGTGGGTGCTAGTGGGGGTTCGTGATCCCTGCACTGGGGAGGTGGAGCCAGGAGGTGTCCTAGAGTGTGCAAACAGCTAGTCTACCCTAATGGGTCAGTGAGTGGCGGGCGGGTTCAGTAACCTTCAAAGTTGACCTCTGTTCTCCATACACACCCACACATTTGTGTACGTTGTACCTGAGCACTGAGCACACATGTACACTGCATATGTGTGTGTGTGTGTGTGTGTGTGTGTAGAGAGAGAGAGAGAGAGATTGAGAGAGAGAGAGAAAGAGAGAGAGAGAGAGAGAGAGAGATAGGCCCAAACAATGGGCCTTACTTCTTTAGGCATCTGTACACACACGCCCAGGTTACCCCAGTCCTAGGCTACCCCAATCATAGTTCATGCTCATTATCACTGGAAAGCCTCAAAATAAGTACCAAGCCTCCAGGGGTCCCCATGGGGTGCCCAGACTTCCTGTAGACACCAGAAGGCACCATAGCCTGGAAGGAACTCCGGCATCAGGTGAGGAAGTGCAGTCAGCTCCCACCAAGAATCGAGCACAGGGCCCTCAGCTGTCCACACTGAAGCACCAGGGAAGCTGTGACAGAACGGAAAGTGGTGATGCATGACTTCTCTCATTCCTCTTCAGGGCTGAAAATGCCAAGATGAGAGCAGCTGGGGCTTTTATAAGGTGCTGGTCCATGGGGCTGAAAATGTTTGATCCCCAGAAAAAGCTGCACACACACGCACACACACACACACAGAAATGAACCCTAATTCCCTGGTCCAGACTCCCGTAGGTATCTAGAAGGCCCTTGTCATTGACCCTAAACTACAGTCACCTTGGATTCCAGGAAGAACACATCCCTCTAGCAAGCATCTCCCACGCACCCCCAAACAGGAGAAATCATGGGAACTAGATTGTCTCTTAAGCAATAAAGATTTCTTTGAACCATCTTGAAGAACCAGGATTGAGAGCGGTCAACCAGACCACATACAGTTTATGTCAGTACCTTAAAGATGAACTTGGTGTCAGCAGACTCCTTTATCTACTCCCAGCACGTGAACACACACACAGACACACACAAACACACATATGTTATAGCTCCTTGTTCTGTTTATTACCATTACTTATTTCTTTAACTGGTGTATTGGGGTGAGTGGTGGAGTCCAGATCCCTTGGGACTCCTGGAGCTGGGATTTGAGTCCTCTGGCCATATCAATGCACTATGACAGAAATGAGATCAGATTTGAGCACTGTCTCTGGATGCAGCCCAAAGTGGCAAGTGTTCTTCTAGGCATTGTCCACAGCAGGCTAGAGCACCAGTCTGAGCAGTGTGAACATTCCAGAAGGAATCGTAGAAGGCTGTCATTTGAGAAGTCAAGCAGATGCACAAGAGGGAGAGGCACGATGGAGGTTCGATGCAGACAAACAGAGATCCGAGCAGAGAAGGCTGGGATGCGAGAGGGTTGGCGGTGCAGAAGGGAGCCAGGAGGACCGGGCAAATGAAACTGCAGAGCTCACAACCTACAAGGCTTTAGAAAGGGCAGGATGGGATTGGTGTTTGATGGAAGAGAATGATGGGGAGCGGGGTGGAGCTACTGGAAGGGAAGAGACAAGTGGAAACGCACTGAACTCATTGGTCACCGGTCACCATAACGAGGTCAGTGGCTTATGACGGAAGATGAGGAACAAGCCAAAGATCCTGAGGGTCCTTTCCTCAGGGGACAGTGGAGACGTAGAGAGAGCGTTACTGAATGCTCACTGCAGCACGCTCTCCCAGCATGCTCCTCTTCCTCCCTAATACGCTCACCCTAGGTTCTGATCTAAGACCACCTCCTCAGAGAGATGGTCCGCTCCAACAGCATGCCTCAGTTTCTCTCATCAGGCTTTCTTTCATCAACGTCATAGTCTATGACTATTTTTTAATGTTATTTTAAGCTCTAGGAGGGTAGTGACATTGTCTTTCCTGGTTCCTATGAAGCCCTATTTCTGGGCACAGTTCCTAACATATGTCAGGCGCTCGGGGTAACTACCCCGTCGGCCTCGGTGCCTAGCCTCTCCTTTACTTCTGTACCCTCCATCACAAACTTGGCAGTCTCACGGTGGCTGGGTGTATTTCCCACCCCTTCCCAACACATACACATACACACACACACACACACACACACACACACACACACACACTCTTAATTTTAGTGGGGCCATGTTACTGGCTCAGGCTACAGAGTGAGGTGTGCCAGCTCCAGCCTATACCTCAGGAAACCCAGTATGGCCCTGCTCGCTCTCTTATGCCTCTGCCTGGGGTATAAGATATGACTAGGCTAACCCACTGGTTTCAGGAGGTGGAGGAACGGAAACACAAATACATGGAGATGGAGGAAGAAAACGACCCCAGTTGTTGGGCAGAGATATTCAAATAAAGGGGCTATTTTAAACACTGACTTTGGGGTTCGGTTTATCAGACTGTGTTTCCCTAAACCAAATGGGGATTCTGAGCTGGCTTTAACATCTCCTTTCAGGCCACTGGCTTTTCTTTAACCATGGGTCTCCTAACCTCCCCTTCCTGCCTCTTGCCTCTCCACCCCACCCATACCCACACCTACCCCCAAAACCCAGCTTCTCCTTGCCACATGCTCTATCCTCATACATAACCATACAGCAGCCCCTTTTGCAGGGTCAAGCTCACAGCTCCCAAGAGCCCCACTTTCAAGGCCACCTCTTGGCAATACTTCCTCTTCTCCAGCTACCTCACCAAGGCCTGGGGGCATGAGCAGCTAAAAGCTCTCCTCCACTTCTGATGTGCAAATCTGAGAGCCTCTGGTGGCCCTTGGAAGCTCCTGTCCTTGGCAGGATTCCTTGCCCCCAGAGCCCACCCCAGCAGGATGACAGGCAGAGAAAGTGGGGATCTGAAGGCACAGGAGTTCTAGAACTAGAGAGAAATTCAAAGCCACTGGTCACCTAACCTGGAGGAACTGAGGAAAGGGTCTCAGTGCAGCCACAGAGCTAAAGCGATTTCTCAACACCTGCCCAGGGCACAATCTACTGCCCCCTGCTGGTGGCCGGGAAATCATTGCTTGCCTATCACAAGGCAGGAACACCTACTAAAGTCCAAGGGGCATCTGCTGGATGTGAGGTCTCAGTTTGGGGGACACATATCAGGGTTATGCTGGGTGAGCATTTGGCATAACAACTGGGTACCAGGCCAGGAAATGACAGTGCTTTATGCTAGATGGGGGTATCAAAGGACACTGGTCACCTGTGTCCTTTGCCAGTCACTTGGCCTCTCTCTCTCTCTCTCTCTCTCTCTCTCTCTCTCTCTCTCTCTCTCTCTCTCTCTCTCTCTCCTCTTTTGTTCTCGCTCCCCCCTCTCCCTTCTTCCCCTTTCTCTCTGTTCATGAACTTCTATTTCTCTTGCTTGCTGCAGTCTTTCTCTTGTTCATTTCTTCATTTCTTTCCTTCTATGTCTTAATATTCCTGCGACTACTCCACTCTCTCTGCCCCTCTCTCTAAGCCTGTCCCCCTTCCACCACCACCTATACCCTCCCTTGAGGTTTCCTTCCACTGTCCTCCCTATAAAGCCAGGCTATTGACTGCCAGCTACAATTACAAGCACGTCTGTTGAAGACAGCACACTCTTTTTCCATGATGGGTAACAAGAGCCTGTATGTTTGCCGCCACCGGCTGCAAATCCTGAATTCATTTTCAGTGTGGGAAAAAAAAGACAATCACCCCCTTGGTTTATAAATATTAATTATAGGCACCCAGTAATGAGAGAACAGGGCGGCTGTTAGCTGTGATCTCCAATTGTTTGACTAATCCTAGAAACAGTTTAAACAAGATGGTTGTTGCCTGACAGGAAGAGGGGGAATTAGGAAGCCCCAGTCCTTCCAGAAGGGTCGGCTTAGGAAGTTGTAGAGACGTAAGAAGTTTAGGGGACGCTAAGCCCTCCTAGCTCGGACCTCTGTTGTCTAGGGTCGGGGTGGGGGTCTTATTCTGGGAGAAGACTTGAGAAAGCACATAAGAGGATCTGCCCAGCAGAGATCCTGGACTCACAGAAGAGGGGTCTGATGACTCGAGAGACGGTCTCTGATACTTTATCCTTGGACTGATCCGAGGGTCGCACCTAAATGGAGTCAGCTCCTGCCCCAGTTGAAGCGGGATCTTCGTCAGAAGCAGAAGTGGGTCCATCACATTGCAAGTGGGATGCTCGAGGCTTACCTCTGTTTTCCAAGCTCCCTGGTTTTACTTTCTAAAAACTGGGAGTAAAGCAAAGAGACTCGGTGAATTTCATGTTGATACCAGAGTTCTACTGCTACCTGAGTATACAGACATACTTCTAAATCGAATCAGAGAAATTCCAACTGTCTGTGGCAGCCTGAGGCCACTGCCACCGTAAGTCAACCTCCAAGCTCACACCTCACCACTGGATAGTTCAAAAGGTGCTATGCGCACGGCACAACTAAAAAAGAGGTCACCTGGAGCAGTGGGACAAACTCTGCAATAGAATGTGGCTCTGACATGTCCCCGAGGGAAGGTAGGCTACTCCTTCTAGAACCGACATGTCTAAAGCACCCTCACCCCTGGGGAGATCTTTACACTTTTGTAAAGCATTGAACCATTTATCACCTCATGGGCATGGCAGCCGGCCTGCTGGAAATCCAATGTGAAATGTGTGCTTCCTACCTGAACATCGCAGAGCCCCATCTCTAGGGGGTAGGCGTGGCAGGTCTAGACTGGCAGGTCCCTAGACCACATAGCCAGGACATAGGCCAATGAAGAGTAGAGTCCAGGTCTGTGATCCCCAAAACCCATCTGAGGCTCATCATTCAGCCCTGGCATCTGCAGCTGTTCCAAGGATCACACAACTCATGCTGGCCTCCTGGGTGGCTGGGACCGTTAACCTCTCTTGCTACCCCATCACTATAGTAGAGGCCAGAAGTGTAACTACCCTGCTTCTGTGGCTGTTTCTTTCTATGAAGCGTCAGTTTTCTAAATGGTACATAAATATGAGTCTGACTGCACAATGGTGATAAAAAGCTGAGTACATGTCGGCTATTGTTATTAATAACTGCCCCCTGCGATAGTCCCTGCCAGCCTCAGGGAACGGTTTGCCCAATCTCACGTGTAGTGGAAGAGAGAAGGGTGGGGCTGTGCGCATGAGTGCATGCGCATATAGCCTTTATAATTCTGAGCGCCTCCAAGAGGTTGGGGAGCCCAGGTCTGGCTCCAGCCTCACCATCATGAAGCCAAAACTCATGGCAGCTCCCCTTAGGTATGTTTTTTATTCATGAGGAGTATATGTTACATGCTAGGCCCAGGAGCCATGGAAAAGACAGTATCCCTACTATCCAAAAGTTCACATTGATGGGGGAGGAGTACACTGTGTGTGTGGTAGGGGAGAGTCTACAGACTCTAGCCCAGCTAACACTGACCCATAGGGGAAGCTAAGGACTCTGCCTTACTATAGGCTCACTCTTACTACCATCCTATGGGCCTGGAAGGAAAGGGCCACAGATGCCCAGGGTCACAGCCAGAGCCCAACCTTCGGGAGACTGCAGACAAGTCAAGGTACTGTCTTCAGCAAGGGCTGTGTGGCTCCTCTCTGGCTTGTCCCTGGTCCTTATCCCCCGGCCTTCCTCATCAGAATAGTGCTGGCTGGACTTGTGGGTTCGATGCTGGGCCTACGCTGTCTCCACCCCTCTTAAGGAGCCATGCCAGCTCAATGGTCCATTGGCCCTTTTCTGGCTAGGTGCTGTCTCTAGAAAACTACAGCCCAAGCACACTTGAGTGTCGAAGCCACTCATGTGGTTACCCTTGCCCCCCCCCCGTCCCTCTAGCTTTATCGTGCCCCCTCACCTTAGCTTCGCCAGAGGGAAAAGAAGGGCTTCTGCCTGCAGCCAAAATCCTCACCACTTCCCCTAAAGATTTCCAAGAAAATGTTCTCATGGAGCCAAAAGGAAACCGTGCGCAGGTGCCAGCCCTCCAGTCTGTCCCCAGGGCTTCTTCATCTGCACCGTTGTCCTGTTTCTGTCAGCTCATAGGCCAGCTCTGCACTCTAGTATCCTGACCACTCTGAGCCTCAGTGTCCTTGTCTGTCATCTGGGGACAGTAGTCATGACAGCCATAGAGAGACAGCACACACAGAAAGGACCTCACAAGAGCTACCCTTACATGTATTTTTTATTATTCATGAGTACGTGCTGTATGCCAGGCCCGGGAGCCACGAAGTACATAGTCAAGTGTCCATGTTATCCAAGAGTTCACTGTGATAGGAGCGAGAAAGACAGATGAATAAACAAACACATCAGTGCAATGAGATGCCTGCTATGAGACTGGAGAGAAGGGATGTGGGATGTGGGGGACTTGAAGAGCCAGGAGGCACTCCCAGGCAGTCAGAGTAGGAGAAAGCATGGTAGGTACCCGAGACCCTCAAAGGCCACAGAGAGGACCAGAGAGAATACAGGACAGATGATGGGAGCCAGATGGCAGAAGGGGTTAAACGCCAAAGCTGACGAGTGCAGACTCACCGCTGGCCACTGAGGTCGTGAGAAGGGTTTTAAGTCAGAAGCCTTAAAACACAGTGTTAAGATGAGCGCATACTCAAGCCTGTGGGGGGTTACGTAACTTTCCGTTTTCCCTCTGCAGCCTGTAGCCAGCCCAGAAATCTGAGAGCAAGCACTTTTCCTTATTTCTATTCAACCTGAAAGCCGCTGTTGCATCCAGCCTGCGTGGCATTGAAATGCAGGTGGCCTATGCAGCAGTGTTGCTAAAATTACCAAAACTAACCACAGCCAGGGAAGGGGCCATTATCGGAAACAGATTTTATTACCATGGAAACCAGCAGATAATGCCAAGTCCAGTCATTTTTATTCTCCCCGAAAGAGGGAGAGAAACAGAGAGCCTGAGAGGGCGGCCACTGAGGGAAAGCTATTGAGAAGAAGACAGCATGCTGGAGTAAGCTGGGAGACCAGAGAGAGCCGGGGTCCTACACGCCAACCTTGAGCTCTTTATCCATGCACTTAGCTATCATCCATGGAACTCCCGGTATAGGCCCCAAGCTGCAGGGAGCAGCTACAAGTGGCACTCGTGACTTTGTAGTGTGACAGGACTTATGATATAGGATGCATCTAAACAGCCCCAAGAAAAGTTGCCTCGGGATGCCCTGGTGTTCCCCACAGGTCCAGGAAGCGATGGACTTGAGAACAGAGGACCCAACCTACCTCAAGTTCAGGCTCCAGAGTGGCTTGAAGCCTTCAGCAAAGTCACTGAAAATTTTGAGTCTCGGTTTCTTCAGGTGTGCTGGGGCTAGGGGGCGGGGCTCCGAAGCGATGAGCTACACAGATGGAGAAGTGCTAGCGGTTTTGTTTACCTCGTTTTCTCTCTCATGTCACAGTGAACTCTAGGGTAATGGGCACGCTGACTGAGCTCTTCCCTGTGGCTCTCAGGCTTGGCAGAGAGCAGCTACTCATGAATAAAAAATGCACCTACTAACAGCTGCCACCGCGCGCACGCGCGCATCCCTTCCTGACTGCCAGGCACTTGGCTAAATGCAGGCCCGGGGTTTGTGGATCTCTGCTCCAACTTTGTTTCCTGATTTGAAGAGCTCCTTCCAGTTCCCGGCCCTCTACTGCCTGCTGGACACACAAACCCACGAGAACTCAAATGCCAAGGGAGAGGGAAGAGGACAGGGGGCATTCTGGGAGGACAGCTGGAAGCCAGGCACACATGGATTTGTATACAGGGTGAGCCTTCCTATGGGGTGGCCTCTGGCAAGGGCAGAGCAGAAGTGGTTGGGGAGAACCAATGACCCATGACCCACGAGGTGGGGACTATGAACATGCTAGAATCTTTCCCCTGCGGGAGGGAGTGGAAAGGTCTAGCTTCTGAAGAAAGCAGTCAGGGAGGAAGGTTGCCAGGAAGCCACAGATAGACTTTGAAATCCCCGTGGTAGAGACGAAGGCAGAAGGATTGTGAGTTCCAGACAAGACTGGGCCACACAGTGAGTCCCAAGCAAGCCTGAACTATATAATGATCCCCTATTTCAAAAAAAACAAAACAAACAGGCCGGAAGCCACAGAGTCTACAAAGGGCCCCTGAGTGACCTGACTTCCTGTGCTTAGGCAGGACCCATGAGGATGGACTGTGGGATAGACTGGGGGTCTCTATTCCTGGGCGCTTTGCCTGGCATAGTAGGCTGTGGGCAGATGAAGCCATTGACTCATTACCTTGGCACATCCACAATGTCACCCAATCCGTACTCCTCCAAGTGTGTGACCTTTAGGGACTCTGATGGGATAAGCAGCAGCCCTACTGGAGATTTGTCTGTACATTCTGGGTTGGAAGGGACTGACATACATCACTTCCCTTCAACAAGTCTCATCAATGGACCAGGAATAATATGTTCCGCATCTTACAGGCCTATTGGAAGGGATTTCAATAAAATCATGTATGGGTCTGGGGACAACTCCATTGGAAAAGCCCTCGCTGTATAAATACACACACCTGAGTTCAGTGCCCAGAGCTCATGTCATAAAAGCCAGGAGGGCTGGGGTGGCAAGATAGCTCAGTGGATAAAGGTACTTCCTGCAATGCCTGACAATAATTACTTGAACTCCACGCCTAGAACCCATGTGGTAGAGAAAGAGCTGATTTCCACAACTTGGCTTCCCACCTCCACTTGGGTATTGTATTGTGGCATGTGTGTGTGTGTGTGTGTGTGTGCATATGTGCATGTGTTTGCATGTGTGTGTGTTTGCATGTGTGTGACTGTGTGGGAGTACTTGCATGTGCGCGCATGTACAGGCATACACACTAAAATAAATATTTTATTTTAAAATTTTGAATAAATCACTCTGAAAAATTAAAAGCACCATACTGAGTGTAAGCTATTGTTGCCTTGCCTATTTGTTACTGTACACCAGCAGCCCCGGGCCCCACTACCAGGTGACAAAGGCTTTCATCACAAATGACTTGCTGGGACTGTTCTCTTAACAGCTCTGCTTGCTAATGCTTCCCCCTCCCGCCTCCACCTAAGCCCTCCCCACAGCTGCGCACTCAAATCCTCAGCCATCAGTGCTTGACGGGGTGCAGAAACACAAATGGAAGAGGGGACATGAATTAGCAGTTTAAGGCAGGAATGAGCTCATGATAAAAATCCCCTCTCCATCCATCACGTCGTAATAAGAACAGAGCACAAATATGGGAATATCAGCATGACCTACGACTCTGAGTCCTTGCCACCTTTCTTTACAACCGAGCCCCGTGAGGCAGGAGCATCTCATTTCACCACAAGCATCACTGGGGTGTTGTCAGGGACAAAGGGCATGCCCAAGGCAGGCTGCCCACTTGGGGGAAGCAAAGAGGGACCAAAGACTACATGATGCCCTGGCTTTGCAAGTCAAAGAGAAAAATAAATAGGGAGTTGGAGCCAAAGGGAAGCTGTTTTGGATTTTGATGCTATCTACAGGTAAGGAAGCCACAGGCCTGTCAAGGGCCATGGGAAAAAAAAAACATTTTTTAAAATTTAGTGCATGTGTGCATACATGTGTGTGCATGCATGTGCGTGTAAGTGTGCATGTATGTGTGTGTGCGTGTGTGTGCATGCATGTGCGTGTAAGTGTATGTGTATGTGTGTGTGCATGAATGTGTCTATGTGCGTGCACGCGTGTGATGCTGGAAGGACACAAGTGCCATGGGATGAACGTGGAGGTCAGGGGACAACTTTCTGGTCTCCCCTTCCCCTTTATGTTGGTTCTAGAGATCTCTAGGCTTCTGAGGCAAGCTCCTCTGCCTGCAAAGCCCTCTTGACAGCCCCAGAAAGGATATTTCTGTACTTCCTCAGAAATCTCTAACCCTCATTTCAGCAGCCATCGTGACCCCAAGGACCAACCTGGCACCATCCAGAGTATGTTCTCAGAGCACTGAAGCGGTGATGTCCCATGTCCCTGTAGCAGCAGGTGAGGGGCCCTGGCCCAGGAGCACAGGACAAACAGGGGCTAGACTGTAGGCTCATCAGCCTCCTACTCCACGGCGTTCACAGGGTACCGTGAGGTTAGCGCTATGCCGGCACCAAGCTTGATCTAGAAGCACACAAAGCTCCCTTGCATCAGGATGAACCCCTGCATAGGACATCAAAAGACACGTGTCCCATGTGACCTTGGGAGAATCTCTGCCTCCCAGCAGGGACATGCCAAGGTCAGGCCTGACTCATTGCTGCTGCCAACCCTCCTGCCTTGCTTTGGGGAACCAAGGGAGGTGAGGCAGATTGCCTACTGTGTGCAGCATCTCCTGATAGGAAGAGACCGGAAGAGGGAGCTGAAGCTACCCTGGGAGCACTCTGGAGCACTGCAGAGCTGGGAGCCTGGAGCCACTGCGGTGCCAGAGGCTGGGGATCCGAGCCAAGCTCCCAAGCACGAATCGCTCACAGCATATGTTCCTCGTTTCATACATCATTTGCAAGGAGCTCTTCCTGCTCCAAGAGCAACTGGGCTTTGGCTTTGTCTTTTCTGCTCCAGCTCCTACCCTCTGCATTGTCCCCCCCACACACACACACTGCCATTAGCAGACACTGGCAATGTCTTCCCATAGGCTTGTGAAATAGCTCAAGGTTGGAGTGAGCATAGCCACTTTCTCAGGGTAGGCTCCAAGTCATGGAGAGCATGTATGGTCAGAGCTGGAGTGATGAACACGGCCAGGGAGGGCCAGGGACAGGCCAGCAGAAGTGCCTACAATGAGATATATAATGACCCGCTGGGATTCATAGTGAGTACCCTGCACACCACCAGAGGTGGGTTTGCACAAGAAGTGCTAGCCAAGCAAAGTGGGGAATGCCCATAGAAAGGACTGGTCCAGAGAGCCACTGTGAGGTTTGACATCAGTGAGTACCTCTCTGTATCTGAAGGACTCAGGACAGATGTGATGCTTCTGTTGGGCTTTATATAGATACGGGCCATGTGCAGATTGGTAGGCCCACACTTTGCATGGTTATCTCCAAGGCTGAGCACACAGTAGGTGCTTAATGAGTATTTGGCTAAAGGAAGTGAAGGACACATCATGTACCAAACAAAACCAATTGATGGATTCAATGCTACTATTGACTCCTGCCAGAACTTCTCCATCACAACAGTGGACATTAAGGATATGATGGTGATGACCCAGATAAAGTCCCAACACTTCTTATTGATCCCCCAACTCCTGCCACCTTGCCAAGTCCACCTTCTCTGAACTCTACTGCCCACTTTTCTCTCTTTCAAAAGCTCAGATCACCCAGAGCTCAGGTCACCATGCAATGAGGTCATCTAACATTCCTTATTTCCACCCTGCTTCACTACAGTGGAATCTTGCTCAGACAAACATGAGGCTCCAGTCTAGAGAGGCTGAGCCTGGTGCCATCCTGTCAACCTAAGGCCAAAGGAGGACGTTGATGGTTCCAGGAGCCCTCTGCAGGAAGTAGCAGGCTTGCACCCAGAGCCCAGGCTATTCCATTCTGTGGTGCATAAATATCTGCCCTGCTGCCAGCCTACATTTACCACTAGAGACAGCAAGGGACCAAGCCACCAAGGTCCCACCCTGATGGCACTGACAGTCTAGTAGAGAAGAAAGCCAAGACATGGCTAAGAAATTGGGTTGTTTTGGAAAGGGGGATAAAACAAACAAACCAAATCAACAACCACTACAACACAAAATTGGACCTTTCCATTTCCACCTTTGACATCACAAGCTCATTCTTTCCCCCCTGATCTACCCTGCGTCAGTTGAGCTATGGAGCATGCCTCAGGGGTGCTCTGCCCGACAGCCTCTAGTTGAGATAAATCACGGGAGACCCAAGTAGAAAGAAACCAGAGCACGCGGGACCTGAGAGATGCGGGCGCTCTCTCTTCCCCTGCTCCCTCCTGACTCTGTCTCCCATGTTCCAGTCCCAGTTGTGACTGTAGCTCCAGCTCTCAGTGGGCTCGAAGCCTTCCCTGCTGTGTCCCTCAGGCCTAGGTCTCACGGCTTCCTACAGTCACCAGCCCCTGCATCCTTTAGATGGTCCATGACTCTTCAAGCTGCCAGCTGCCTGTCCTGCCTTCCTGCTAAACCCTTGAAAGACAGACATGTCGATGGGGCATAATGTGCTAGGGACGGGACATGGACAGACAAAGAAAGCACATTGCATTCAAGGACTAGAAAGATGGCCAGTGTCACTGGAGGGGGAGCGGGAGCAGGGGAGATGAAGATGAAGTCAGGATGACAGTCAGACTCTTCAATGACTGACTCAGCACAGGTCTGAAGGGACCTCAGCTGTAAGTTCAGAATAGAACCCCAAGACTTGAACAATTCCTACAAGGGAGTTGAGGTGTGCCGGCTGCTACAAAGCGCAGGCTATGTAGAGAGAGTTGCCAGAAAGAGACTGGGACCTCCTGGCACTGTGTGTGGGGGGGCACGTGGGAACCACACCCAGCCTTCCTGCCTCCTTCTATAAAAGAACCACCCAAGCTGGAGAACTTCACATGGATGACTTCCTGTTTTAGCTACTTTCCTGTTACTGTAATAAAAGACCCCGAGGAGAGCAACAGAGAGAAAGGCTTTGTTTAGCCTCGTAGTTCCAGAGAAATTCTGTCCATTGTGGTGGGAAAAGCACAGTGTGGGGTAGTGGGGAGCACAGCAGCAGAAACAGGGAGCCAGACTATTACATCCACACTCAGGAAACAGAAAATGAGGGCCACTTGTTATCGCTCGATTTACTTTCTCCATCTTATATCACCCAAGATCCCTGCCCAGGGAACAGACCTGTCTACAATTAAAAGAGCTTTTATCAAGATAATCTTCCAAAAGCAAGCCCAGAGGCCATCTTGCATGTGACCATCAGCTCTACCCATCACACCTCCCAAAACCTGAAGCAGAGCGAGCGGGTGGAACCCAGATGCTTTGAGGAATGTAGAAATGGTCCAGCCCTCTGCCATGGTGAGGGCCACAGATCTGCCACTGAGCACCGTGGAACAAGAGTGATGGGGTCTTTACCTCTGCTCAGGGTGGGGAGATGGTAGGCTCAGCCCAGGACATCTTGGATCAGACTCTTCCCCCCAGAGCATTCCGTGGGGTCACCTGGTAGGCAACAGAAAGTCAAGGGCACACGGTGGCAGCCGGCTGCCTGGTGCTAACAAGCTCAGGACGCCAAGTACCTCTGCCGAGAGAGAGGAACAGACCTACCAGAGCAGGATCCCACAGGCGGGGTCACAAAGCCGTCCCAATTTGAGACAGAGTTTGTATCTCTTCATGGGCACAGAGATGCTGCTTAAAGCAAGAGGGAGAATGGCTGCCTGGACTGACAACACCACCTCTGTACGTGGTCTGCCATCCTCTTTCACAGGCATCTTGTGTTAACCTGAAGTCAGGTTTTACCCCCTTCATGGAAGAGGAAACTGAGGCTCACAGAAGTACAATTAAAAAAAAGTACAATTAAAAACCCCAGCCTTGCCCTGATCATAATGGAGTCAGGAGGCAAGTTCAGGACTCTAGGGTCATCTACCCCTGAGGCCTACGAAGCTTGAGTTCCCTGTGTAGCCTTGGAGGCCCTCCAAAGAGCTCGGGTCACGCTGAGCCCCACAACTCCCAGCCTCTGTCGTCGCTCCTTGCTCCACTTCTAGTCTCACCAGGCAGAGGCCAGATCCCACCGACTGCATCCTCTGAACAGAATGGAGTGGCGTCCCGGCTGCACAGAGAACATGCATGCCCTCATTAGAATTAAATTATTGCTTTAATAACCATGGGGAGGAGGCGGCACTTCCAGGGACCAGCCTGTCAGCATCCCTGGTGAGTTCTGAACTAAGCAGCGCTTCGGAACACCAGGCACTCTTGTCCAAAATTCCATGTCCTGATGTCTTTGTTCTTCCCCTTACCCAGGGGGTAGCTGGTCTGGCAGTTTCATCTTCCAACTGTGAGCTATGAAGGCCGACCCTGAGCCCTAGGGCTCTTCTAGGTTCTGGCTTCATCCTCAGAGTGAAAGCCAAGCTAAACTAGGAGCCGGGGAGCACACCTCAGAGAGTTTATATGACCCCCTGAGAGCTATGTAGTCAGCCAGAGAAAGTATGAGGACTCGAATTCAACTCCATCCAAAACTTACACCCAACTCTTTATCTTGGCCACTTCGTCACATGGCTGTGGTGTCTTTTGTGGGTCCTGTGCAAAGGGGCCAGGTGTAATCTCACCTGGAAGGAAGTAGCTGCCATTGTCACTCGCTGGCTCTGCAATTTGAGGCAAATTACCCCACTTGTCTGTGCCTCAGAGTCTCCCGTCATCGGAATGTTAGGTCACTGTGAACCTTCAGCGGGATGACAAAGGTCTGTAGATAATACTCTGTAGATCGCAAAGTATGGGGTGCATCAAAGGACTCAGCAGCCAAGAAGAAGGCAGGTTCCAGAAGCTTCCAGGCAGATCTCAGTTGGTGAGCAGCAAAAGAATGGGGGAGGAGCAAGGAATCTGGGAATCTGGGAAGGAGAACGTGTAGGTTCCAGGTGTGGAGGAGCCAGGACCCAGAGGAAGGGCTCTGTTGGGGCATGGGAGGCTGCGCTAGGGCATCAGGATCCCACACCTCCCCAGGATAAAGCAGGAAGTAACAGGCTCTCTGGAACTAGGCTGTGTACCACACTGGCCACCTCTTGAACTCTCTCAGCCTCAGTTTCCTCTCTGTACAATGGACCTGATAAATATCTACTTTACAAAGTCAATGTCAGGTAAGGAAATAACATTTGTAATTGGTATACAGTAAACACCTTCCACTGTTATAGGAGGTCCTGGTATCGACGAGCCTGTTTCATTAGGTTGTCATATAGACATCATCAGATCCATGACACAGGGTTCTTGGGAATCTAAAAGGCTGCCCATAGTCTGTATAAGACTGCTAAGCACAGGGCCAGACCCCAGAGGGGCACAACTACTGTGAGTCTATCCGTACCATCCCTCCTCCTTCTGACTGGATGAATAGATGTGAAATCTCAGACAAGCACAGTAAGTCAGTTCTTTCCTAGATAGATCATTCTGACATGACTAAAGTGTCTGGCCCTGGCCAGAAGTAGGCACAACTTTATAAACTGGAATGAGAAGGCTGTGAGGCGGACCCACCTCAGATCTTCTGTTTCCTCGGACCCGTGTCTGGGAAGTGAGTGCTAAAAAGGCACAGGACACCTCCTGAAGCAGCTGTTCTCCTCCAAAGGCCCTCCGGACCACCAACCATAGGAAGAGCACAGTCCCTCCAGTGGGAGTTCACCAAATTAGGAAGAGAGCAGAGGCTCCTCCCACAGCAAGCAAGGTCCCTCCCACAACAGACACAGACTCCTCCCACAGCGTGTAGAGACCCCTCCCACTGCGGACACAGACCCGGCCCACCGCAGGCACAAGCTCCTCCCATAGCAGGCACAGACTCCTCCCACAGCAGGCACAGGCTCCTCCCACAGCAGGCACAGACCACTCCCACCGCACACAGACAACGTTGGCCTAGTCCTTCCAGCTAAGGGGCCTGGGCACCCGCAGCCCCGTGCCCTCCCAGCAGCCCCAGCAGGTGTGTTTGAAGATGAGTCTCCCAAGCTTCACCCTCTACGTTCCCTGGCTCAATTATAGGCTCAATTTTCTTTTCTGTTTAATCCCCAAATCAATATGTGTTCATACATATTTAATCGGGAGACTGTTTTTATTAGAGTGGGGATTAGTTTTACATCTTTCTCCCCACCGATTAGAAGCCTTGCTCCATTCATGAGGGAGACAGGAAGAGGAATGAACAGGAAGGGCACTTGCAAGCTGGGTCCATACTCCAGCCAGGCTGGAGACAGAGAGCCCCATTCGCGAGCCTGCATCTCTCCTGCACAGACCTGGGGTCCCGCTGCCTCTGGCTTTCTCTCTGGGGGCTGTATACAGAGCCCACTTCCCATGCCCCGTTCCTCTAAAGGTCCTGGCCCACGGAAGCTCCCAGCCTTGCAGACCTGTTCTCTATGAGGCAGAACAAAAACCAGTCCTTTGCTGGAGATCAGAAGAGGGGAGGCCTCCAACCCCAGCCTCACCTACTAGAAGTAATACAACCCTCCTTCCAACCCTCAGCCACGCTGAGTAGCATAAATTATCACCCTTCCGCAGTGTAAGCACCATCACACTCAGGCCCCAGATGCCATCTGCTTCTTTACTGAATCCCACCTAGGCAAGCTGGAAGGAAGCAGAGGACACAGGACGTGGAGGTCATTGTGCTGGCCCGAGACAGGCAAGGACAGGCAGTCACTGGAGCCATAACCAGAGAGAGCCTAGTGGTTCTGCAGCTGCCTGTGAGAGCAGGCGTCTCAGGCAGAAGTGCATCCAGTGCTGGCTACCCTGTCATTTAATCCTCTTCCCTCTCTAAAATAGCATTCCTTATCATATAATCTTCCCGGGGGGGGGAGGGGACTGAGACTATATAGAATCAGAAATGTGTCATAGACGGGAGTGGTGACACCTAACATTGTCGGGGTCACAGGGTTACAGGTATGTGCACTTTACCTGTTTGGCTGCCACCTCCCCTGTCATACAGTGACTCTCTTGTGCCCTGTACTGGCTGGGGGCTGCTCGAGATGACATTTGCAGACAGTGATCTTTTGGGAGCATCAGTTACAGCAAGCAGCTGCCATTTCAGAGCCTGGGGACCCCTGATGGGGCTCACGCTCTCTCCTCTGCCTCTTCACCCAGTTGTGTCTCACACTCGTCCGCACTGGCTCGCTCCAACAAATCTGCAGTCAGAGCTAGATCCCCAGTTGGAATCCAACCAGGCCTGGTTCCTGTCACTCATTACTCTGTCTCTGGGCAAGGGTGCCAGCAGACAGAGGCAAGGTCCTGCAACAGTGCACCCCTGCCTGGGCTCACATCACACCCCACACCTTGCCCTGTCCATCACCGGCTTCCGGAAGCTTGCCCTGCAGTTGGAGCATCTGCCTGTCACACACAATCTATATAAGCCCAGCTTCTCCCATAGAGAATTCAGCCCATTTTCTGAGTGATTTACAGCAGCCAGGTCTGTCTCAGACACTACTGCATGCTCACGAACGAAGCAGAGAACGAAAATCGGGGGAGGAGAGGAAGACAGGGAGGGAGGGAAGGACAGAAAAGGAGGGAGGGTAAACTGGGGGAGGGGGAGGAATAAAGAAGAGAGAGAAAGGGGAGATTTGTAGCTACTTTAGAAACATCCAGTGCCCTGCCCAGAACCTCTGTACTCCTACCGCTGTGGGCTGGGTTTGTCCTTGGTCCACTGGCCCAACCTAGAAGATAAAACAAACGTACTTACTCCCAAAGGGTTTGGTGCTCCCAGCATTTAACTTCCAGAGTCAGAGGTCCAGGCCTCTCTTTTCTAGAGGCAGAGGGAAGGCCAGAATAACCTCATAGCCAGTGACCCCATGTACTTGGTCAGGCAACCAGCTGGGCTATCCCAGAGTATCTAGTGGAGGAGGCTGGGCTAGCCCAGAGTATATCGTGGAGGAGCCTGGAGCACCATGCTTATGCTCAAGGCACGTCAAATGCCTCTGAATCCCAGAGTCCCCAAAGAGGTGGTCCTCTAGAGGGCCCCTCAGACCCTGCCCAAGCTGTCTGGGGGCCTACTCAGCCTGTCTCTGCTCACACAAACTACTTGGCAGTTGGTGTTTAAGGACGGATTAATTCCTGAACAAAACAGGTAACGTAGGCTGTGTGATTCCTCATTTAGCTGTCAGATTGGGATAAAAAAATGTGTGCGAGAGAAAACCCAAGGGGGGAAAAATTGGATAATGATGAATTGTGACTGAATGCTCCAAAGAAACACACACTGTCTCCCCCACCCTGTGCCCACTGCCACTCAATCTGAAAATATCCTAAGTATGCGGGGCCTTCTCCTGGCTCTTCTCTTGGAAGAGTGTGGTGTGCCTCGGCTGGATATACAGGCAGAGCACCACAACCCCTGGGGGACTGTCTCCTCAGGTCACCCTCCTGCCCACCCACACAACACCAGGTCTCTCACACCCCAGAAGGCTCCTCTGCACAACTTTACAGGGTTGGCATGGGTCTAGCTTGGAAAGATCAGGGAAGAAGTGCAAATTTTGGACAAGTGTCAATTATGCCTGCATCTGAAAATGTTTTTGTGGGGTGGAGCAGCATCAGAAGGTAGAGGAGACAGACCCAAAGAGTTTCAGAGATCTGAAGTTTAGCTGAAGCAGGCAGGATGAGAGTCAACGCACACCTCTCTGGTCTTTCTTTTGGCCACATAGGACCAGGTGTAAACCTAGCAACTCAGGAACCTCTTTGGA
Organism: Tokudaia tokunoshimensis; assembly: GCA_036184795.1. NCBI lineage: Eukaryota > Metazoa > Chordata > Mammalia > Rodentia > Muridae > Tokudaia > Tokudaia tokunoshimensis. The sequence continues at coordinate 108,691,612 of BTHU01000005.1, read as the reverse complement.
GCCTAGGCCAGAGGCCTTTTCCCCCAGAAGATCCCAAGAAAACAGGCTATGGTCAAGTGAGCATTGTGGTTCTGATGACTCCTACAAATAGATCAGTTGCCTGCTGGACCAAGAGCCTTAATCCCGAAGGCTGGAGTGGGTCCAGGAAAGTCTGCGGTCTCATGCAGTTGCAAAAGTGGGTGACATGCCAGGTAACCTCAGGAACAACTTTTCCTTCTCTGTGCAACAAGGAGTAAGTCTGGACTGCCTCCAGGTGTCCTTAAGGGACAAAAACTGAACTTTAAACTCAGGTCTGCCTAAAAACGCCCAGAAAACAGATCTGGAGGTGGTCCATCCTAAGGAAGAGGAACATAGTCCGTTCCCCAGGCAGACTCAGGGTGGTCAGATATGGGGAGCAAACTGTTTCTTATTTATGATTTTATTTCTTGTGGAAAAAGCCTGGGAGGTGGAATCCTGTCCCTCATGCTTGCTAGAAAAGTCGTTTGTCACTGAACGGCGCCTGGACACAGCATCCAATGTTAGAGATGGAAACAGACCCTCAGTGAGGTCACTTACCCAGAAACCATGTCATGATGGCATACTCAACACAGCGTCCAGAGCTCTACACCAGGGCCACCATCTTAACCTAAGCCACCACTGTCCCTCCCTAGAATTGCTGGGCTGATCTCTCACCTGGGTCTCTGTCCAGGCTAGATCTGGGTCATCAAGGAACAAGCTAAAATGCACGAATCATCCTGTGACCTTCACTTAAAGCCTCCTGCGACTCCCCTTTTGACATTGGCTGAAATCCAGCCCCTGTGACTGAACAGCAGCTTTCTCCACCCCCTGCTGCCTCTCCCCCTCCCTCCACAGCTCTTCCTTGAGTGAAACTTTGATTGACATCTGGGCCTGTCCATACTGTTCCCTTTACCTGTGATGCATCCTCTTCTCATTGCGGGCTCTGTCACCTTAGCTCCACCCCCAGCTCCCCACCCCATCCCGTGTCTTCCCCTCTTCTGGTGGCTTTTGTGACTCACTCCCTTCCTGCCACATTCATTTCCCACCCATCTCAATTCTTGCCAAACCCGTGGCACCTCCTGCCTGACATTCCACCAAGACGGCCAACTCAGTGGGCAGCCCTCACACAAAGCAAAAGGATTGCAACTGCCTGTTCTTCATCTAATTCTGAGCACGCAGCCCCATCCAGCACACAGTAGGCACTCAAGAGCCACATGCTGGACAAATGATGGAATGAATAGATGGACCAATGAGAGGGAGCTTTCCCTCTTCGCATTCCAAATGTAGAAAAAGCAGCCCCAAGTCCATCAATAAGGCAGGCGCGCTCCTCACCGCCTGTCCTTGGCTGGGAGCTGGTGATGGATTTGCGGAGGTGATGCATGGGAGCGTGAGAAGGGCGGAGTGGACGCGTGGAAGAATAGAATATAGATTTCTATAGATTAATCATTTGTCATGCCTGCCACTGGGCACGCTTTCACCCTCTCTCCCTCCCTCCCTACCCAAGTTCACCACACACAAACACACACACACACACACTTCCCAAGAAGCGCTACTCATACTGCCCTTGGAGCATGCATCAGGACCAGACACCAAACACACAGGGGCATCATCACAGATGCATGCAGGGATACCCCCAGCAAGTCTGCATGGCACAGAAGTCACAAACATGCAGATATGGATTCAAATTCATCAAGTCTTTGTTTCCAGTTTCCTTAACACACACACACACACACACACACACACACACACACACACACACAGAGGGGGGCGGGATGTGCACTTACTTCTGACCCCCCACATACTCACAGATCTCTTCTTGCCTTAAGTCATCCCTCATTTCCAAGTCTGTCCAGAATTAAGAGAGGGTACCCAAGCACTCACCCATCTCTCTAGGGAGAAAAAGACCACCTCTGGCTTCTCAGCCATGGTGAGTCTCCTTTCAGTAAACTGAGAAGTGGCCCCCTAACCCAGGGGTGTCTTTGTTCCTTGCTGTGCAGAGTCCCCAAATCCCAGGTGAACCCACAGGGACAGTCCAGGTGAGTTCAGAGGGAAGCTGCTGGTTGTCTCTGCTGGCCCCAACATCTGGGCACACATGACAGTGCATGTAAGTGAACTTTGGTGTGACAGAATTGTCAAGGAGACAAGAACTGTAGGCAAATCCTCTTCTCCCCAGCAGAGGCAAGGGCCCACAGCCTCGGCCACTTCCTGGCTAGCCACTTTGGTCAGAGCTGGGAAGGTAAGAGTCTAGAGACTCCTCTTTCCTGCTAATCCCCTAAACACCACACCTACCCTCCTGGGGGTGCCTACTCTGCCTCTCAGGTACCTGAGACAGCTCCTACCTCTTTGATCCACGGCCTTTATTCCAACCTTTGGTAGTGCTGCCCAAAGACTCCCCTATCACATGCACACAAATGCCTACTGGAGCCCAGGGCCCAGAGACTTTATGCAGCTCTGCCAGTTATAGATCTGGGATTCAAACACACACACACACACACACACACACACACACACACACACACACACGTGCTCGCACATGCATGCACACATTTTTGTGCATATGTGTGTACACACACTCACATATGTGCTTGCACAGTCTTCTCTCTGCATGTGTGAGGCCATGTGAGTGCCCTGTGTTTTGTGAATCCTTTAGGGGCACTTGGGGTTGCTATTTGCTGCCCATTTATGACCTCAGTTAGCCCTGTTTGCGCTCCCAGGACCTCCTAACCCTCCTTTCCCTACACTTGCCATCCAGTTATCTACAGAAACCCTGACATTTTGCTTCATATTATAAATAACAAGGCCTTCTGCTCCCCACCCCCAAGTCTCCATCCTGACCTCCAGGCTTTGAAAGCTACACTCAAATAGCCACCTCCTCCAAAACCAGATCCAGGTCCCTGCCCGGTCCCTCTCCTGAGCTGTACCTGCAGGAGCCTGATCAGGTGAGTCATTGTCCACTAACTCACTAATGACTGACCTTTCTAGGCTATCTCCAAAAGAATGACTAGCACCTCCACCAAGGACTTGCCTGGTGGAGTTAGCAACTCATGAAGACCCAGACTTTCACCAAAGAACTGAATCCAAGGGCTGATAAGCAGTTCCAAACAGGAACAGTGTATTGCTGGCTGCAGGTTAACAGGCAATGACCCCAACCAGACCTCAATCTCATCAAGGCTTATAAAGAACTTGCCACAAGAAGGTGCTCTGGTTTGTGCCCCGCTCCCAAGCAAAGCAGATCTCTGAAGTGTGGACAGAGGGCAGCTCTTGACCACAGCTTAAGAGCCAGGACTTCAACGCCCCACTCAGATGCCACAAACATACTCCCACGCTAAAGAACTGTAAGTTAACCTCTGGGTGCACTGAGCCTAGGGAGGCCATGACTTCCTTGCAGAAGTCCTTGATTATCTGCCTCAGTAGTTTCAGGTACTTCGGAAGAAAGGGACCCTGAACATCTCAGCCTTACCCAGAAGAATCGAAACTGGTAGGGAATGGGCTTCTTGTGTTCTACCGGACTCTGATCCCACCCTGGACAGCCCCTCCACACTAGCATCTATGGATGTGAGGGCCTGGGAAAGCATGGGCCAAGAAGCCACATTCCTTTTCCTTTGATCTTGTCTGTACTCAAGTTGCTCCAGCATTCAGATATGTCCGTCCTTCCCATCTCCCTTTGAAGTCTGTGAATAGAGATGACTGTAGATTACAGCCATTTCAGCTGCCTGGAGTGGAGTGGGGCTTTCTCAGGCCCCTCCCCTTTGCCTTTAGCCTGTGGGCTCCATTTGTAGATCCCTAAAGCCCACACCAGACTTCTTCCTCCCACAGGCCCTGGGATTCTGTGCAGAAGAGTCCCAGCATCTCTGTGTGTCCTGCTCCCAGGAGATGGCTCTGGACTTACTTTACTGGCCCTAAGGAATGGAGTTGAGCATTCTAGGAGTCACAACTGAGATGCTAGTCCTGAGTAACAAAGGGGGAATTCAGACCAGTGTGGGGAACTCCCCATGGTGCTGAAGTCAGTTGCTACTCCACAGCGTCTGAGCGCTCCCAAACGCCCCGCCCCGCGCCGCCCCGCCCCACACCACGCACCCTGCACAAATGACGCTCTGTCTACTCTGCAGCACTGAATGGGAAGCTAGGCAGCTGCAGTCCTCCCTTCCTAATACAACTCATCCTCCTGGCAAATCATCTCTCCCCCTTCTCCCTTCTCTCTTCTCCCTTCTCCCTTCTCCCTCATCTCTGCTCTCTCGTCAGCCTCTGCCATCCATCTCTGCAGCTTCAGTCTACAAGCACTGTCTCTTAATGTGCTGCTGGCAACCAGAACGACCATTTCAAAACACAAATCAGGTCATAGAGACCTTAGGACCCTTTCTCCCAAACAGCAGCACAGTCATCGTTCTTGGTCCCACCCTAACAGGATGGTAAAATCCAGTTGCTGAACACACAACATTCACTGCAGACAGAGAAATCAAGTCGAAACTGACCAAAAAATTTCCTTCCTACTGACTAACTTTTGTAGTGTCAAAGGAGCTATGCAGGTCGTACTGGGGGAGAGTAACCATCTCTGGGTATTAATAATGAACACTGAATGCTATAATCCTGACCTGCTGGCTAAGATGTTCCGCTGATGTAATAGTGGTGTGACTGTTATGGTGGCAATCAGCCACTTTCTAATAGGGCTTGAGGCCTCCTATACAGGAAGGAATTTGTGCCTGGCACTGCAAATCTAGTTAAAATCCCATGGACATGGAGGTCATAAGCCCCTGGGGTAATCTACTACTGTTGTTATGCTACATGGATATGTTGCCAAACTGTCCTCTAAATATTTATGTCTGTATCCAAAGATCAATGCTGCTCTCAACGCAGGCTAGAGAAACTTGTTCTGCAGTGAGTAATGGTTAATACAGACTCATAACCAGACAACATGCTAAAAATAAGTGACTGTTGAGTTCTCAGTCCAAATGGAGCATCTATATCATGACTCTTGAGGCTCAAGGCTCAAACGGGGAACATAAAAGGATGCCAGAGCCAAGGAATGAGGACAGGTGCTGTGAGGTGTTGACTTCTGGGCATGACGTGGTTGCTGCACTGGGCAGTTATGATGCTCTGCTCAGGAGCAAGCAACGAGATCAGTCAACACTCCCGCAGACAGCACCAACTGGACTGTTGGACATAACCCTGTGGCCACCGTTCTGGCTGGACTACACCCCTACAGTCACCTGGCTACGGCCAGGTTTTCCCCACCCCACAGTTACCTGGCAACATCCAGGTAACCCAGCCCACTTTAAAAGGAGGCTTCTTGGCTCCTCCTAGCTCTCTTGCCTCTCTCTCTTGTCCTTGCTCTTAGCCCCATTTCCCCTCTCTCCCCTTTCTTTACCCCCTCTTTCCACGTGGTCATGGCCAGCTCTCATCTCTCTATCTTTTCTTTCTCTCTTTACTTCTCTATCTCCTTTTCTCTTCCTACTTTTCTATAATAAAGCTTTGAAACTATGGACTGTCTTCTTATCAAAACCAGCCGTGTAGGAGCATGAAACAGGCCTTAGCATTTCCAGCTGCCAGAAAGGACCCAGGACTCCCTGCCTAGGCGGCCTCTCTCTCTCTACAGGTACTCGGACACCTGCCGTCCCTACCCTGGTGTGGTACACAGGCCCAGTCCATTTTCCCCTACATGGAAAACCTGTGGGCCCCAACCGCCCATTTTCCCGGTCGCACGACCCGCTGGCTATAGCTGGGCAGCCTCCCCTCCGCCCACTTTCTCTACGGCAGATACACGGGCCCCGCCTATTTTTTTTCCACACTGGACTCCATAGGTCACAAAACCAAAAAGAACAGGAAGAGGACATGTTAGAGGATGCCAACGGGAGATAGGACAGGACAGTTAAGGATGAGTGGGACCAAGAAGTATGAAACTGTCACGAGTAAGCAAAGAATGGTCAAAATTAATAAATATGCAAATGAGTATAAAGACACCACTTCTCACCATGTATAAAGTCTCCAGTAGCTCCAACGGCATCCGCAGTGATGGAATGCCGTACTATTGTGACACACCAGAAGTCACCTTTGGCTGAATATCATTTAAGATGAGCCTGGACCACATGAGCCCCTGTCTCTAACAAAAAAAAAAAAACAAAAACCAAAATCAGAGTTGAGACAGTGAAGACATCCGTGTGTTTCTCCTCTTCTCTGTCTCTCCCCACCAGGACTCCATCCTAGAGTTCCACCCTGATGACCTTTCCAGTCCTAACCACCTCCAAATGACTCTGTTAATCCTATTACCAGATCAAGGCCCACCTTACAGCTCATGATAGAAATTACATCTAGCATCTGAAGCACTCGGTGGAGGGCAGAGTGTATCAGATGCCGGTACTGACTCAGGCTGACACCCAGCTCTTCTGACACATTAGCACCAGCTGAGCCAGGACTGCTGGGATGCCATTTCCTCTGCAGCACTGGCTTTGGTTTCTGTAAGCCCCTATGTTACTGCTGTCTACCCCGTACTACCATGAACCGAGAGATGAAGCCTGCATGTTCCCACATGGAATCTTCTCTAGGGCCACACACTCCATTTTGACATTGTAGACACTTGAGTTGGTTGGTTGGTTGGTTGGTTGGTTGGTTGGTTGGTTGATGAGTAATGATTGATTGATCCGATCAGAAGGAACTCATTGACATACATTTGGAGAGCTGCAGTGCCCGCCGCCCAGTTTACCGGTTGGAGGTTGGTTCTAATGCTTTGATTCGATCAGAAATCTGCGTGTCCAAACACTAAAGGTCCTTGTCCCAAACTGGTTTTTGATAGATCAATAAAGCGGCCAATGGCTAGGAAAAGGGAGACAGGGTGGGGCCCTTAGAGTTGCTCAGGCTAGGATGCAGGAGGGAGGGGGGGAGAGATTGCCATGAAGTAGTGGGATACGGATGGACATAGGAACTGCAGGAGAAAAAGCCAATGAGCCATGTAAGAAATGGTCACTGGTCACTTCCCTGATTGGGCCTTGGGAAGCAGGGGACGGTTTAGGAGTGCCCAGCCTTTGAAGTAGCCAAGGCATTTTAAAATTAACTGGCCTGTGTGTGTATCTCCCATTCACAAATCCAGATAGCTCCTGGGTGGGCGCTCACATGCAATCCACTGGGAGCCAAAACAATGTACCCAAACTCACGGCTATATACCCTACTTTTAGTTTAGCAGTTTGGGTTTATTTATTTGGGGAGGGGGGTATGTACCTGTCCCGGTGTACATGTGTTCTTTCTTTCCACCTTGTGGGTCCCTGGGATCAAACACACAAGTCATCAGTCTTTACAGCAAGTGCCTTTACCCACTGAACCATCTCGCTGGCCCTACCTCAACTCCTAATATACTGAGTAGACCAAAAGTGAAGGTGGCCCATAAGAAAGAGACAAGAGTCAAGTCCCTCCTCTCTGTCCCCTACTCCCACTGCTCAGCATGCCACTGAGGGCCATTCCCTGAGGTTCTCACCTGGTTGTGACACTTCTTGAGGCATCAATATCTCAGAGGCCTGAATCATCCTGGAACTCCACAGATCCACACTCTTAGAAGACCCCAGCTTAAACAAGACACCTTCATCTTTAGAACCAGGACATTGGCTAGATCTGAAAGGTCCTGAAAGCCCACAAGAGATGTTGTGCTAGAAGAAGTCCAAGCCTGGAACCAGACCCCTCACTCCCAACTCAACACTCCATCTCCTGAGTCATGGCCTGCGCTATCTACTCTCTGCCTGGTTCCTGCTTGGAGACCCAAAGCCTATAGTGGCCTTCATTGTCCCTTCTCTGTAATCCCCACATCCTCCAGCCCTTTCAGGAGCATAGAACATAGCTCTGAGGTCTCTGCTTCTCTCTCTTGCTGAGGGAGGCCGTGGATGTCACCTTCAGTCCCCACCCCTAACCTGCTCCACTCTGCCAGACCCTGGGTTCTGTTCTCAGAAGCCCTGATCTTCGCTTCCATTAGATTTAAGCTCTCTTTTCTCAATTAGTCATCCCTGCCTCAATAAATGCAGCCGGAGGACCCTGCTTCTTGCCTCCAGTCCCTTCCCTGAGCACCTTGTGAAGGCGAGGGAAGAACCACAACGCTGCACCCCTTGCAGCTCCAGGCTCTTTAATGAATTCCAGCCTTCAGAGACAACGACATCATGTTAACAGTGCCTGTGAAAAATGAGGGGAGGAACAGTGAAGCAAATTTCTTTTTATTGACTTTTAGTGAGCTATTTAATCCAAACAGCTCATTATCTGCAATATAAATATACTATATAATGGATTTTGCAATAAGAACAATTAGTTTTGCAATTAGCATGAGAATACGCTCTCCCCAAGAGCAGAGGAGGTAAGGCCCGGACACTGGGGGCTGGGGTAGCTGTGAGGGTGGAGGTGGGAGGGATCAAAGTCAGAAAGCCACCCTGGGGCAGAGAGGGCAGGGGTGCACACTGCTCCCCACTCCCAGATCTGCAGGGCATTCCCAGCAGAGAAGACATCAGAGCCCTGCCGAGTAGCACACAGACTTGCAAAGATCTGGGTTCGGAGGCATCTCTTCCCAGCTGTGCAGCCTCAGGCAAATGATGGAAGCTCTCTGATTTCCTCCTCCGTGGAAATGAGCATCCCCATGATGCTTCTTTGTGGAGTTGTCATTGTCAAGACGGTGACATGGCGGGACGAACCTGTCCAGCCAGAGCATGTCCTCAGTCAGCATATTCCACAGTGCCTGTCAGATTTGTCTCCTGAGCTAACCACAGAATCCTTAGGGCCTTGCCCTGCCCGTATCAGATAGTGGGTACTGTCTGTTGAATAAATATGATCAGGTAAGTGAAACTCGGTGGTAACTTAGCCCAGGTCCAGTACACAGTCACTTAATAAATGTTTATGGAAAATGTGCTGCTGACTAATTAAAACCTGAGCCTACTTCCCTCCCCACACTCATAAGGCATCATGGGAGCCTTGCAGTTCAGCAGAGTGTCAGAGGTCAGTCTGCAAACCCCAGCATACCCATGATGCCCTGCAGGACCCCATCTTTGCTGGGTCTTCCCACCCCAGCACTCTTTGCTACCCTGTTTAGTGAGCTTCCACAGACCCAGGGCCTCCCACCAATGTCCCTCTTCTCTGAGGCCTTCCTGAAACGGGACAGGCTCAATGACTGTCCTCATGGCCCCAGTTCCTGTCCAGAGCTAGAACACTATGCCCCAGGAACCACAAACAGACATGCCCAGTGGTTAGGGCAGCAGTCTGTCTGTTTCTGAGAATTCCGCTTTCTAGCTAGATAGCATGAGCAGGATCCTGGGCCCTCCCTCCAGGCCCTGCTAGAGTGTGTCACCTCTGAGTGCCAACCAGGTATGAGCCCTCTTATCCCCTTCACTCAAGGCCATCTTGACCTCACATTGATTGGTAGGAGCAGTGCAGCATGCAGGTGAGGAATCTCCAGGCGCTGGCAGGTTCAAGTATGTCTACTAGATGACAGTGAACCAGGACTCCAGACGCCTCTTCCTGGTGTCCATGTCAGATGTGTTTGAATGCTTCTTGACCCACAAGGAGTTACACTATTAGGAGGCATGGCCTTATTGGAATTGGGACTGTCTTGTTGGAGGAAGTGTGTACTGTAGGGGGGTACGGCTCAAACTCCACCCAGTGCAAAAGGGACAATCTCCTGCCTGCCATTGGATCAAGATATAGAACACTCGGCTCCTTCTCCAGCACCCTGTCTGCCTGGATGCTGCCATACTTTCTACCATGATGATAATGGACTGAACCTCTGAAAACTGTAAGCCAGCCCCAATGAAATATTGTCCTTTTAACAAGTTACCTTGGTCATGGTGTCTCTTCACAGCAATGGAAACCCTAAGACAAAAGTTGGTACTAGGGACTGGGGCATTGCTCTAATAGACCTCACCATGCTTTTGTTTGGAAGAATGTGGATTTGGGAACTTTAGATTTGGAAGGCAGAGGAATGCTGAAGTGGGGTTTAATGGGCTACCCTAGTAGGAATATGGAAGACATTGTTCTTGAAGATAACATAAACTGTGGGGTCCTGGCTCTAGATATTTCAGAGGAAAAGAATTTTAGTATGTGGCCTGGAGATTCTTTTAGTGATATTTTGGTGAAGAATGTGGCTGTTTTTTGTCCTTGTTCGAAGAGTCTGCCTGAGGCTAAGGTGAGGAGATTCAAATTAATTGCATTGACAAAGGAAGGCTCAGATTGAGTTAGGACTCTGTCCTGTAGGTCACTCTTATGAGGAGTGTTTTGATCAAGCATAGCATGCTGAGAAAGGGAAACTACATAATGTATGATTCAAGTATTAAAGGGACACCAAGAAGTGGAATAGAGCTGAATCCTGTGTTCAAGGAGCAAAGCAGATTAAGGGAGTGGTGACCTCAGGGCGGATCCCACTCAGTGAAGCTTAGTTGTTTGCAATTGAACAAGGGATAGCTATATCCTGTTAGGTGTTATTATTACCTGATTATTGTTTTCATTTGGACTTTTAATCTGGAGTGAACTACAATCCAGAAATGGAGGGTACACCTGTAATCCAGATCTTGAGGCTGGAAGACACAGGCTTTTGATTTAGATCTTAAGGAATATTGGCCATTAGAAGTTTAGGTCCAGCCATGGTGGTACATGCTTTTAATCCCAGGAGACAGAGACAAGCAAATCTCTGATCCAGCCTGGTACAGAGAAAGTCCCAGAGAAAAGCTTAGGTCCAGGCATGGTGAACCATGCCTTTAATCCCAGCATTCAGGAGGCAGAGCCATGCAGATCTCTGAGCTCAAGGTTGATCTACAGAGCAAGTTTCAGGACATCCAAGCTTAGGCAGTGAAGGAATTAGAAAACAGAAAGCTGGTGAAGATGAAATAGAACAAGGGGGCCATGTTCCAGCTCAAGCAAGCAGCAGAACATGGCAGCTTCAGTCATGTGGCTCTGGCTTTAGAATCAAGAATAGAAGGGGTTACTGGGACTATTGGAGCTGGTTAGCTAGAACTAAGAAATTAGCAGTGATTAAGAAGAGACCAGCATCACTGAGGTGAAATCTTCTGGGAAGTGTTTTCTGAGAGCACAAAGAAGCTGTATTCCAGAGATAGTCAAGGTTGTACTTGCAGCTGGACTTGGTAATGTATAAGTCACCCAGGTGGTTTTGAAGGCATGAAGGGGTCATGAAGAGCGGCTGAGGCTTGGCACTGTGAGAGGTCAGCAAAGGCCATTAGTGAAGATGCAGCCTCAATTGAAGTTGATGGCCCAGAACCAAAAGGGTCATACAAAAAAGTTGAGGCTTGGTACCATGAAGAGAACCTATGAGAGGCTATTGGTAAAGCCTAGTTATAGCAGAAGACATCATCATATTGGAGATGCCAGTACCATGGGATGATCACCAAGAACAGCAGCAGCAATGGAGTAGAATCAACCAGAGCCCAGCATGGTACAGAAGACATATCTGGAGAAGTGACCGAAGCCCTTTGGAGGACCCCGGAAGATCATGTATGGATCCCAGACACTGGATTAAGAAGATGTAAAGTTGATATTGCCTTGGATACCCCAAGATGTTAGAGATGCCAGAGCCATAGGATACCTACTGAGGAAAGCTGCTAACAGGAAGTAGAACAAGCCCAAGAGAAAGAAGTCCGTTGCAGTCAATAAAGATGTAAAGAATTGGGGATCTGAAGAGCACTTGGACATCACACAAGGATAGGCAGATTTTGGAGCTTGTCCAGTTGGTACTCTGTCTTGCTTTGCTCCAGTATTTCCTCACTATGATGTTTTGGAATGGTAATGTATATCCTCTGATTTTGAAAATACAAGATCTGCTTTTTATTTTGATTTTATAGAGGATTGCAGTTAACTGATTGAATGGATCTCAGTAGAGACTTTGAACTTTGGACTTTTAACATTGTTGAGACTGTTATAGACTATGGGGATTTTTGAAGTTAGACTAAATGTATTTTTCATTATGCTATAGCTAGGGATGGCCCCCCACAGACTGATGTTTGAACAAGCCTATGGGAACCAGGAAGTACAATGTAGTGGTTTGAATAGGTTTGTCCCCCATAAACTCATGTGTTTGAATGCTTGGCCCACAGGAAATGACACTATTAGGAGGCGTGGCCTGGTTGAAATAGGTGTGAACTTGCTGGAGCAAGTGTGTGACTGTGAGAGTGGACTTTGAGGTCCTATGCTCAAACTCCATCCAGTGTAGAAAGGACAGTCTCCTTTTGCCTGCCATTGGATCAAGATGTAGAACTCTCTGCTCCTTCTCCAGCGCCATGTCTGCCTAGATGCTGCCATGCTTCCCACCATGAGGATAATGGACTGAACCTCTGAAACTGTAAGCCAGCCCCAGTTAAAAGTTTTCCTTTATTGGTCCTGGTGTCTCTTCACAGCAATGGAAACCCTAACTGATAGTGCTGAAGGAAAGGGAAGGCAGAGAAAGAAGAATTCTATTCCCTCCTAGACCTCCAGTGTCCCTCCCAGGCCCAGCAGTGGGAGCAAGCCAGCATGAAGAAGCCAGCAAGGGGACAGTGCCATTACCTCAGAGCCTGGATCCCCAAGTCAGCCACAGGGACACGTGGACTGGGCAGCAGTGCACAGGATTCCTGTTTTCACCTAGGAACTCCCAACCTTGAGCTGAGGCTGAAGTGACCTTCGTCCCTCCCAAAAGCTGCTGCAGCCAGATGCTAAAATTTGTGGCACACACAGCATCACTGCTTGCCCTGCCAAAGGGCACACTGTGGAGGAAGTTTGGCCATGGTCTGCTTAGGAAAGAGAGAAAGGCTGATGGGAAAAATTTCTGGATAGAAAGGCAGAGACAGCCGGGCAGTGGTGACACATGCCTTTAATCCCAGCACTTGGGAGGCAGAGGCAGGTGGATTTCTGAGTTCGAGGCCAGCCTGGTCTATAGAGTGAGTTCCAGGATAGCGAGGGCTACACAGAGAAACCCTGTCTCGAAAAAAAACCAAATATATATATATAAACTTTTCAAAAAAAACAAAGGTAAAGACACTGAGTTCAGAGGTTCCCACGCTGGAAGGTCAGGACCTAGTGTTGTATCCAATCGATTACATGACCTTGGTCCTTTAAGCCTCTGAATTACAGTCTCTTCCGAGGTAGCATAAGGATACTGGAGCACTAGTGCCAGAGCTGGCATGATAGGAAAATTGGAAAACCCAAACATCACCCTTACACACACACACACACACAGAGAGAGAGAGAAAATGAGAGGCTTGCCTTTTAGTCTAGCCAAGCTCTGTGTAAAGGTGTGGTAGCTCCATAGGACATATGACTTCTTGCCCTCTCCAGACTGAGGTTCCCTGCTGGACAGGACGGTTAGTCAGGGGTGTGCCTAGGCTCTTCCTCCTCTTGCTGCCCTTGCCCTGGCACCTGTCCACTGCAGCCTCCCCCAAACTGTCTGATTCCTCTTCTGGTGGCCTATGAACCTTTCTCGGGAGAAGAGAAGAGACGAGAACCAGCGCTGTTAGTCACGGTGAGGAGAGGTGCGATCCATCCGAGGAGGCCAGCGGGACTCGAAGAGGTCATCTCCATTACAAACTGGCTGTGATTAAGCCATTACTTACCGTAATGGGATCCTTTCAGTCGGAGGTGATGCCTGCCACAGCCGATAAGCCTGGCGACGGCCACAGCAGCCCGGCAGGCTGCAATAACACAGACTCTCCCCTCTGTGACAGGTTCAAACTCTCACGCTCATCGAAAAGTCCATTTTCCTGCACAACTGGGTACACTTCCCCGTGACAAATGCCTGTTCACCTTAATCTGTTACAAGCCGAGGAGGCCCGAAGGAAGCACTCCATCACAGACAAGACTGTTTTCCAAAACCTGTCTCTGAAGCTCCTAAGCGAGGGGCCAGCAAGTGTGGATGGGATGACAGAGTGTTAAGAGAGAACTGGACGGGTCCAGAGCTGCAGTCAGGTGTGTGCGCTGTGGGGGTGTGCATTTGGAAGAGTGTGGGGTTCACCTTCCTAAGCCTGTCCTTGGGAAGAGCTAAGCGGGGGATCTGTGTACCTGGGTAGAACGCGAGCAGGAGGGGCTGTAGCACTTGGGGAGTGTGGAAGCTAGAGGCTGGGCGGGAGACTGTGTTCAGAGCCCTCACTGTGACGAGTGTGCCAGGGTAGCAGCGGAAGGCAGATGTTGGAGGTGAATGGGCAGCCTAGTTATGAGTAGATATCTACATGCCTCTGTGTATGGGGAGGTGAGTGTGTGTGTGCCTGCACCTGAGCATGCATGTGTCCCTGGACGTAGGTGTACTTGAAGAAACACAAGCATATTTAAGCAAAGGCCTGGCTGTGGGGCATGCTTGAGTTCTTAAGTATGGAGACACGGGCAGGGAGAATCCTGGACGACAGCGTGCTCACAAATATGGCTGAGCGGGGACAGGGTGGGTCCTCCCACAATTCCTCAAGACCTCTTAGAAGATGGACAGATGAGGCCTGAGCACAGACCTAGATGGCTTCAGTTGATACTGTTGTGACCCCACCCCCACCCCTCAGAGGCACTGAGGGTGCTTGATAGGAGCTAGGAATGGGAAAGATAGCATTCGTGGCCAGCAAAGCATTCGTATGTGAATTTTTAAGGTATTTGTTTTCTTTTTTTTTTTTTTTCGGTTTTTTGGTTTTTTGAGACAGGGTTTCTCTGTGTAGCCCTGGCTGTCCTGGAACTCACTGTGTAGATCAGGCTGGCCTCGAACTCAGAAATCCTCCTGCCTCTGCCTCCCAAGTGCTGGGATTAAAGGCGTGCGCCACCACTGCCCGGCCTTGTTTTCTTTCTTAATTGTGTGTGCACGCGCACACACAATTGTACAGAGAGGTTGAAGGCTAAGAGAGACTGTCAGATGCCAGGGAGCTAGAGTTACTGGCGGTTGTGAGCTGTCAAAGGTGGATACTGAACACTGAGCTTGGGTTCTCTGCAAGAGCACCATGGGCTTTAACTGCTGGGCCACCTCTTCAGCCCCCACGTGTGGGCATTCTTATCATGACTATGACCATGATTATGAGAAATGGCTGCCAGGGATCAATAGATCCCTTGCTCTGAGTAAGGTATATATATATATGTGATTCACACATGATCTCATCTATAGTCATCATGATCAGCTGCTATTTCCTGAACCAATAAGCAGAATTGAGCTGTGGCTGATCTCCAGGAGGACCCTGCAAGGAAGGGTCTGGTAAGAGTGTCTCCTGTACCTGCTTCTAGCCCTGGAGCCTCGAGCCCAGGGAGGCAAAGGGAGCACTTGCTCACTGATGGATGGAGAGCACACTGAGTTAATTAAACAGCCAGACTGGTGCAAAGTGCCAAATCCTCCACTTAAACAGGGTGTCGGGGGTTGAGTGGGTAGTAAAGTAGCCAGAAAAGCCCCTGCTGCCCCCAGACATTCAACAAAATAAAAATAGTAGCATCTGTTAATTCTTTGGCTCTCATCTGTATTGTCATGTTCAAGGTCACCCAGAGAGGAGTTCTCAGAGCCAGCATCCAGCCCAAGTCTCAAGCACTAGACACTTACCTTAAAGATTCAGTGCAGGGGTTGACAGTGACTTATTTTTCTCAGTCCCCAGGAGGATGTGCTGGAAAATGTGCGGTTGTGTCTTCTATCAGATATTTAGGGGCTTCTTTTTAAAGAGAGCTGTGCAAACGTGTGGCCAGCATGAGGCCCAGCCAAGACAGGAGTTGAGGGAAATGACCACCAACAAGGTCCTGTGGTCTTAAGCAAAGGCGAGGTACCCTGGGGTAGGCAGGTGGGAGCACAGCTGAGGCCTAAGAAGGAGGGGGGGCAGCAGAAGGGAGCACTGATGGACTGAACACCAGAGGGGGAAGCAGAAGGGAGCACTGATGGACTGAGCACCAGAGGGGGCAGCAGAAGGGAGCACTGATGGACTGAGCACCAGAGGGGGCAGCAGAAGGGAGCACTGATGGACTGAGCACCAGAAGGGGCAGCAGAAGGGAGCACTGCCAGTGGGCCAGGCAGAGTGCTGGGCTCCTAGTCGCAGGCCTCTGCTTGATCACCCAATTCCATCAGGCAAACCCAGCATTTCTAGCTCATGAGGACACCTAGGCTCAGGGCTAAGCTGTGTCTCAGGGGTGGGGGCAGAAGGAATATGGAACAGACCTGGGGGCTTTGCCCCTACTGATCAGACACTGAGAAACTGTGGTCTTGACTCCTAAGCCCTCTGTCCTAGTTAGGGTTTCTATTGCTGTGACAAAACACCATGACCAAAAAGCAAGTCGGAGAGGGAAGGGTTTATTAGGCTCATACTTCCACATTGTGGTCCACCACTGAAGGAAGCCAGCACAGGAATTCAAACAGAGCAGGACCCTGGAGGCAGGAGCTGATGGAGAGGCCATGGAGGGGTGCTGCTTACTAGTTTGCTCCCCATGGCTTGCTCAGCTAGCTTTCTTATAGAACCCAGGACCACTAGCTCAAGGATGGCCCCACCCACAATGAGCTGGGTCCTCCTCCTCTATCAGTAACTAATTAAGACAATGCCCTACAGGCTTCTCCAGCCAGACCTTATAAAGGGATTTTCTCAATTGATGTTCCCTCTTCTCAGAAGACTTTGGCTTATGTCAAGCTGACATAAAACTAGCCAGCACAGCCTCCTAGTTTAACTCTGGTGCCTGATCCCTTTCTTTGTGCTTGGGGACTTTGGCTTTCAGTTCCATCTTGAGCCTCACTCCTCATCCTGAGATATCACACCCAAAATGGGCCGGGGATGTTGCTCAGGCAGTAAAGTGTTTATCTATGATGCACAAGGCCCTGAATTTGATCCCCCAAGCCCAGAACAAACTGATTGTGGTAGAGTGTTCCTGTAATTTCAGACTTTCAAAGGCAGAGGCAGGAGGATCAGGTGTTCATGTCTGTCTGCAGAGCCCACTTGGGATCCATGAGACGTTGTCTCAAAATCAACAAGCAATCGAAAACTTTTAATGGGACCTAAGAACCAGACACTCAAGAAACCCAAGCAGGAGAATCGTAAGTTCAAGGCCAAAACATAAAAGGAGACTGGGATCTCTTGGGCCAGGGGAGAACCAGGGGTCTGTGCCATCATCTACCCAGAACATCTTTCCCAAAACGCTGGATGGGACTCTTCCATCGATGCAGCCATCTGCCCCTCCTTGACTCTTCCCAAGGCCTCGCCTTTGCTAGCCTGGGCAACTATTGTTGCTACTGCAGCTCATACACACGGCCCTTTTGAGACAGGAGAAGCACAGGATGAAAGACTCCAACCTTTGGGGCTCCGTCCTGACCATCAATAACTCCCTCTCTGGCTCATGACCTTGGCTGAGTGGACCCTCCCCACTGGGCACCCAGTGACCTCTAGAAAAGGGGTGGATGACCTGGCAAGTGGACAAGTTAAACTACCATTAACCCTTCAGACGCCAGGCCAATCACGGCTTCCTGGGGTAAGCCCTCCCTGACCCACATCTCAAAGGCACTGAGCACGTAACTGTCAGGTACTCTATAACCCACAACCAAACTATGCCACGGGGCGGGGCGTCGGTCTCTCTGGAGAGGCTGCACAGCAATCTGTGGAGCTGGGAGCTGTTTACCACCTACAGATGCCCAGCACTCAGAACAGAGCTTTGCCCAGCAGGAGTAGAGTGAATATTTACTGAGTGGATGATGACTGAGGGAAATATCTGTCAGAGTTGGGGCCCCCTCCTCTGGGTTCCCACAGTCCATGGACACAGCCCACTGTCCTGCACACCCGCTAAGCCCTTTCCTGCCTACCCCTCTTTCACAGCCTCAAACTCATCGAGAACCAAATCTGATCCGGATTTTCAAGTCAGGGTGTGTGTGTGTGTGTGTGTGTGTGTGTGTGTCTTAAAGAACAGAAAAACTTGCCAATGCCAGGTCACATGACTCCTAATAAACTGCACACCTGCGACCTCTTTAGGTAAAGCCCTAAGTCTTCAGATTCCCCAGTCCCTCTTCCAGTTCTTTCTCAGCCTGGTCCATGCATCCCCATTACCCTGCCTTTTGGCTCTGGGACCCATTGCTGTTTCTAGAACTCTCCACCTTTCTCCTCTCTGGCTGAGAATATCCCCAGTTTAGGGCTGCCCCAGAGCGCAGGCACCATAAGCGGGACTTATGAGCGGCTGTGCATTGGAGCAGAAGGAAGCTCTAGGGAGCGGGGAGACACGGGAGAGGGAGCCTTCCCTGGGGAAGGAGCACGGATTAGCCGTTCTTTAGGGATTACTTAAGAAGAGATAATTGAGTGTACCAAACACTTTGTATTTTGTCTCATTAGCTGCGGCGACGCTTGCCATGCTTAAAGTTGGGGTGGTAAGTAGGTTAATCTCATTGAACTGGTTTAATAAATAGAAATCCATTTTCAACTGTTTCCCGGGAACAAGAATACTTCTGCTAAGGCCAGGCTCCCAGAAGAGGTCTGGGAGTCTATTGCCACCTGGTGGCAAAGTGCATGTATTGCAGGAAGAGTTTTCTAAAAAGGGGGAAAGTGCCGGCTCAGAGAGGTGTGGCGAGTTGGATCCCGCCCGAGGAGAAATGGCCCTGATACAAAGGGAAGCCAGCAAGGGGCACAAACAACTGACTTGCGGAAAAAAATTGAAGGTGGTGAAATTTAAAGCACAAATATTTAGTTTTTGAGAAATCTGATCTTGGCTGAAAATCTTGCTGAAAGCTTTTAACTACAATCACGACATTTGGGGGGACTTGGGCGGATAGTTCAGTGGTACGAAAATGAATTGTGCCTGTGTAAGGTCCTAGGTTCAACCCTCAGCACTATTCTCCAAACAAAAGACATTAAGAACTGGGTTCTAATGCAAGGCAGACCAAGAGTGAGCCTAGCCCCTCCAAACCCTGGGTGTCACTGTCTGAACCATTTCTAACTGGCAAGGTTTTCTATATATGGATGTATAATGCATATACATCCAATGGCTTTCTAAATATGCATTTCTCTTCCCTCAGGCAGATCATCACACGAATCTTTCAGAGTAAATCCTATTATGACCCCATTTTACAGATGGGGAAACTGAGGCTCCAAGAGGCAATATCCCATGCCCGGAAGAGACAGAAAAAAACCTGGCTCTGGGTTGGCTCAGGCCCTTCACTGTTTCTTTACATCCTGATGCAAGAAAGTCACTGTGAGTCCAGAACTGACCATGATGGCTAGTGGTACAAACTTGATAGAATCTAGAATCACCAAGGAGACAGGCCTCTGAGCATGCCTTCAAGGCTTAGCTTGATTGGGTCAGTTGAGGTGAAAAGACACACTCACTGTGGGTGGCACCATCCCTTAGGCTGCCAGACTACATCAAAAGGTGAAGGCTGGCTGAGTACAAGCTTTCCTTGCTCTCTGTTTCCAGACTGCAAATGCAATGTGACCAGCTCCCGAAAGTCCCCTCCATTGTGACTTCCATGACCTGGAACTGTAAGCCAAAATAATCCCTTTCTCCCTGAAATTGCTTCTGACCCGGTATTTCATCACAGCAGAAAAGTAACAGAAGAATCAACATAGTCAGCCAGCAATCGCCCCTGACTATGACCTCTGTGGGCTTCTGGAAAAGACGCATACTTAAATACCAAGAGAACCCGTACACGCCTGCTGGCCCCAGACTTTGGCTTGACCCCATCTTTGGGCTTCTTGTAGGACCCTGCCCCAGAAGACACTGGCTGACTGCTGTCCCGAGCCTGAACAGACCCTCAGGCACCTGCTCACAATATCCGCAGCCCACAGCCAGGCCGTAGAAAGCCTTAGTTGCTGACTTGTAGATTCACAGTATGGTGTGCACTCCCTAGAGAGAAATACCAAAAAAAAAAAAACAAACAAAGACAAAACCACAACTCTCCCCAGATTGGCTGCGGTCTCTGTGAGAGGAGACAATACATAGCCTTTGTGTTTAAAAGAAAAATTACTGAAACAAGCAAAAAAAAATTCCAGTTTGCACTCTTTTGAATTGAGAGAAATAAGTAAACACTATTTCCTGAATCTACATTCGCTGGGAAGCATCCTTTTATTATATTTATGCGGAAACATGAGTCAAATCTCATCCCAGGCCGAGAGAAGACACATTTAATAATAAAATGCAAACGCTGTTAGTGGAGAATTACAAAGGATCAAGTTTCTGGCCTATTGTGAGGAGTGGTTTAAAATTAAGACTTTTAAGCTTCATGTATCCCAATTTTATTTTGCAATAATCCACGCCTTTAACTTACCCTGTTTATATTTGCTCCCAATAATGTAGCCAAAAATCCAGCAAGCAGTGATTGTGAAAAGGGTAACTCATTATCTGCTTCCGCCCAGGAATAACAGTGTTGGGGGGGGGAAGAGGGTGTTTGCTCGCACCCCCGCAGTTCTCGGGAAATATTTGCTCTCAGACATTTGGTAATATCATGGAGAGCTCGCGTTTCTGCATGGGAGCTTTGCAATTTTAAAAAGATACTGAAGAAGAGCAGAAAGGAGATGACAAAGGTTTGTGCCTGCAGCTCGGGTCCCAGTGGAGTCCCATCTGCAAACTCACCTGAGGCATTCTGGGATACTTGCAGAAGCTTCCAGCAAGGGTTGAGGGCTCAGAAATGCCTTTAAAAAGGCAAGGAGGACTTTGGGCGGGCAAGGAAGAGAAAAGCCGACACGCGGTGCTGGGGGCTACCCTGAGCCAAAGGACTTGGAGCATATGGCTCACAAGGACTCAATGGCACTGAGGTGGGGTCACTAGGTAGACGTTGCCTTGATAGCTGGATTCTGGGCAGCCTGAAATTTGAGTCCCCTCGCTCTCCCCACACCCTCTCTCCGAGCCCTACTGCCTCCCCATTCCCAAGTGCCTCCTTTCCTTCTCTTCCCTCCTCCATACATACATATTGCTCTCTGATGGATGTGTTCCCATTACTGCCAAGGCTCACATCCAAACTCCCTGACCTTTATCTAATGCGTTTTGCTCCTTCCAGAGCACTGTACCTACACGAATCTTTCTTAAACTGGAAACACACATCCCTGGGGACTCCCATCGGTGCGCCAAAAGAATATATGAGCTACACGACAAACATGGTCGGTCCTGCTGGCATTGAGATTACCCGGTGGCGAGCAACTTGAAACGCTGTCTTCGTGTTAAAAGGAACAGCGCAGATGCATTATGGAGCTGAATGCAAAATTCCCATGAATTTTTAAGCTGCGGTGAGACTTCACTGAATGCTGAGCTTGTGGCTGGTTGTTTTAAGCTGCGCCCCCGCCCCGCCCCGCCCCCACCTCCCAGGGCACCTGTTTACTCTCTTCTGTGGTCGGGTTTTGCTTTGGTGGGAAACTTTGAGAAGCTCCGACTTACTGTGCCGCATAGAATCTTCACCTTTGAAAAGAAAGATGATTGGAAAGCTAGAGATACAGGGCTGCAGAGAGGCAGGGCCGCCTGCCCCGAGTCAGCTGACAAGCCGAGCCAAAGTGTCCGTGCAGGTAATGTGCCAAGCCCACTGCACGGCAAGGTACTGCCAGGTGTTCTGTGCCACCAGGGACAAGGACCAGAGATGAGGACTAGAGGTGGTGAGCCAGTTAAAGAGGATGCTTTCAGATACACACCTGGAGCTGACAGGCTCAAAACTCTTGAGCACGCAAGTGCTTCGAGTCTGGAGCCTTAGACCCAGGCATCTGCCATTCTGGTGTTTCTTAGATAAGCCACTATCAGCTGCCATTTCCAAACCCAAAAAAGCAGAGAGGCTGGTATCAGGGCCTCTACATCTTTTAGGAAAGATTCAAGGGGTAAAGGGTGGTCACAGGGAATATGGTGGCCCTGTTGCTTCCTTGGTACCTACTGTTGTCAGGTGTGGTGGGTGTGGTGGTTTGAATGTGCTTGGCCCAGAGAGTAGCATTATTAGAAGGTGTGTCTTTGTTGGAGTAGGTGTGTCACTGTGGGGCTGGGCTTTAAGACTCTCATCCTAACTGCCTGGAAGCCAGTCTTCTCCTGTTTGTCTTTGGAACAAGATGTAGAACTCTCAGCTCCTCCTGCACCATGCCTGTCTGGATGCTGCCATGCTCCCACCTTGATGATAATGGACTGAACCTCTGAACCCATAAGCCAGCCCCAATTAAATGTTGTCCTTTATAAGAGTTGCCTTGGTCATGATGCCTCTTCTCAGCAGTAAAACCCTAACTAAGACACCAGGTCAGGTGCTTCAGCTTCCAGGTCTCTGAGCCCAGCAAGGTCCTGGAGTCAGTGGCTAAATGGTCAGTGGATGAGATTGGGGTCTAGATTGGGATCATGGAATCCAGATCTTGCTTTAAGCCAGGGAAGGAGTCCTGTCCCATTATTCCAAGAGAGCTGGTTTCTTGTTCCCTCTGGTTCTAACACAGGGGTTAAGGCCAAGGGCTCCAAAGCCAGAACTATCTGGGTTCAAATCCCAAACGTACCACCAACTAGCTCTGTGCTTTATAGGTCTGTGATTTGGTTCACTCATCTGTGAATGGAGATACTCTTTGTACCTGGCTCAGAGGGTCACTGGGAGGATTAATTGGGTTAATCCACACAGTGCGGTGCCAAGAGTCTGGAACAATTGTCCTCAATGAAGACAAGACTCATTATATAAATGAGGATAAGGGAAGGCAGAGCTGCCAGACAAAAGACCTGCTCTACAAAGGCCATAGTATCTAAGATCAGTGAATGGGAGCGAAGGGAGGAGCTCACACCCAGTACTCCCTTCAGCTGATTCTTGTCATATCTGGCTTCCACAGCAACCCTTGTGTTTCATCTATCACAAAGAAGAAGTCATCTACTGCCTCCCCATCTTTCCAGGGCCTGGGGACTAGGTAAGAGAAACTGAGGAAGTTATAGGCCCTAAGCCTTTCTCTCTGAGCCCAAGGCTCCTCCACAGAGCCAGGTAACTCACGTTCTACAGTGCCTGTTAGACCACTGGGCTGAAACACGGCCTCCTAACTCTAAGATGGGATGGTATCATGAGTGTAAAACCAGGTACCATCTCTACATTCAAAGGTCTCAGAGGCTAGGGCTGGCAGTGTAGCCCACAGAAGAGCACTCAGCTAGCATGCACAAAACCTGGGCTCTCTCTTCAGCACTGTCCCCCTACAAAATAATAGTAGTAAGGGGAGCTAGAGAGACAGCAGTTAAGAGAGCTTCCTGCTTTTCCAAGGGACACCCACATTGAGCAATTTGCAATCTCTTGTAACTTAAGCTTCTGAGAGTCCTCGTGCCTTCCTCTGGCCTCTGAAGGTACTGTACTCATGCACACAATGTCATAGCAGATATAATATGTAGTAGAAGAGAAACTTACATCAGAGTGAGGACAGGGTGCCGGGAAGAGTATTTCAATAAGGTGCTAAGGAGAGGCTTCTCAGTTTGGAAAACAAAGAAATACTATGTATAAATAATGCTCATAATTCAGATCATTATTTTAAAAAAATCATTACCCAGAGCAAGATGCAGAATTATGACTGAAAAATATGGCTGACAGCAGAAATGTCCTGTGGAAAGACTGAGAAGGGACTGGGCTGAAGGGTTCAGTTTGGATTCTGTGTGGAGTGCAGATCACTTCCCAAATCAAAGTAGTAGATATTAATATCTCTCACCAAGTTTGTCCATGATAACCTAGGAGTCCAGAGGCTCTAAGACATCCTGGAAGTTTCCTCTGATGCTATTGGTCCCAGACAAAAGCAATAGATTACACAGTGGCCCGAATAACAGCAAAAAGCCCTATATTCAGGGCTGGAGATGACTCAGTGGTTAAGAGTACTCGCTGTTCTTTGAGGACTCCAGTTCAGTCCTAACACCCATGTTGGACAATTCACAATGACCTGCAATCCCAGCTCCAGGGGATCCTGTGTCCTCTTCTGGCCTCTTCAGGCACCTGTACTCTTGGGTATATACCCACACACAGGCACATACAAGAACAAAAGTGAAATAATAAAAATAAATATTTTTAAAGTTCTGTTTTCATTGTTAGAAAGAAAAAGTACCAATGAGCGCTGCCTCTCCTGACACTGAGCTACTAATGTAGAGATCACAGAGGCAGGTATCCGTACACGGTTAGCAGCAAGTCGAGAAATCAAACCAAAATGAGCTGAAAAGAGATACAGCAAGGGAATTTCCTTCCTAAATGAGCCTTTCAAACTGCTTGAGGGCGCCCCAGAAGGTCTTCGAAATGCCAGGCTCAGAGTTTGATAATGTTTTCCAGGCAGGTATGTCCCCACCAAGGGCACCCTAGGGCCTGTGAGGCTTCCTGGGGTCATGTTGTCACCATCAGAGAAGGCTGCCATTCACAAATCAGGGTCCATCCAGGTGAATAGCAGGAGCCTTCCCTGAGACATCTTGGCCACAGTGCTGGGGTATAGGTGATTTTTCTCTATTTTAAGTATAAAAGTGTAGAAATTTATAGAAGGAAAATTTTGTGTACAGTTTTAATACCTGGAAACCTGGTTGTTCCTAAAAGGTCGAATGCTCTTGGTTAAGTTGAGAAGCTAGTTATGTCACAGTGAGCTTAGCAGCCAGGAGACAGCCTTAATGAAGCACCTCCTGTGGGCCTGGAACACCATAGGCATCTCTCAAACCTTATCCTGTTCAGTCCCTATCAACACGCTGTCAGGGGGCTGGAGGGATGGCTCAGCGGTTAAGAGCACTGACTGCTTCTGAAGGTCCTGAGTTCAAATCCCAGCAATGGTGGCTCACAACATCCATAATGATATCTTCTGGGGTGTCTGAAGACAGCTACCGTATACTTACATAAACTTACATATAATAAATAAATAAATCTTTAAAAGAAAACATGCTGTCAGAGTGTTGAACCCCTGGAAGATGAGGACATAAGCTCACAGGGTTTGGGGTTCTTGCCCAACGTGGACAACCATTAAACACCAGGGCTCAGGGTCCCAGTGGTCAATCCAGCTCTGGAATCCACTGCTGTCACTGCACCTGGTCATGGTGCCTAGTGTGCAAAACCCCACCCATCTTGGGAACCACAGCATCATCCCCACTGTAACCCAACCCTCTGCATCGACTTGCTGTGTGACCTCAGCTCGTGGCTTCCCTCTCTGGGTCTGTTTCCTCATCCATTAAATGAGGGAATAGGTGGAGAGATCAATAAATCCCCACCACCACCACCACCACCAAGTCTATGAGAAACAAAAATCAAACATCCAGCCAGGTGTGGAGGCACACACCTGTCATCCCAAGCAGGAGAATATGCAGGAGAATCTTGAGTTCAAAGCCAGCCTGGACTACATAGCAAGATCCTATCTTAAGGCAAAAAAAAAAGGGTGGGGGTTGGGGGAGAAAAGGGGAGGGAAAGAAAGGGAACAGAATGGAGGAAAGGGGGGAAGGGGGATGAGAAGGGGAAAGGGGGAGGGAAAGAAAATTCAGGCTAAGGCAGGTTGTCTGCTGACCTCATTCCTGGTGTTGGAGCTGGAGTGGCAGGTCCCTGGTACTTTGTATCCTCCTTGATGCCCCTTACTCTCCACTCCCACACACCCGGGTCTCGGCTTCTAGAAAATGATTCTCAACCTGTGGGTTGGGACCCCTTCGGGGGTTGAATGACCCTTTCACAGGTATTTGCATTACTATTCATAACAGTAGCAAGATTACAGTTATGAGTATCAATGCAAATAATTTTCTGGTTGGGGGGTCACCAGGACATAAGGAACTGTATTAAAGGGTTGTGGGATTAAGATGGTTGGGGACCTCTATTGTTAGACAGACAGCCATCTTCCCTTCTCTCCAACACCTCTCTGTCTGCCTTCAAGTCCCCAAAGTCAGACTCTCAGTAGCTCCTTATATTCTTTTTTTTTTTTTTTTTTTTTTTGGTTTTTCGAGGCAGGGTTTCTCTGTGTAGCCCTGGCTGTCCTGGAACTCACTCAGTAGACCAGGCTGGCCTCGAACTCAGAAATCCGCCTGCCTCTGCCTCCCAAGTGCTGGGATTAAAGGCGTGCGCCACCACCGCCCGGCGAGCTCCTTATATTCTGACCCTCACTGTCTCCATGCAAGGGCTGGACCTTGGCTCTGACTCCTCCCACAACTCTTCGGATCCTGGATGGGGCCTTCAGTTTCTTCTCTCGGGCCACTTTCCACATTCATAATCAAAGGGATTCCTGGAGGGTGGCATCTTCTGCCTGCCCTAGACCTTTAAAAGCTGGTTGGAATAAGCTAGCCTGGCACACAAGGTGGACACAGACGCAGATTAGATGGATGGAGGGAAGTCAGTTGTCTCCTCTCAGTGTTAGGGATTTGTTTCAGCTGCCGTGTCCAGGCATCAGACAAGCTCTGCCCATTGCCCAAGTCCCAGCACTGCTACCCTCCTGCACATGTGGCCACCTGGCACACAACCTATTCAGAGGATGTTGAGTCTCTACATCCATCTAGAACTTGGATTCTCCATCCAGGAGTGGGGCAGAGAGGTTGGGCTGCATTGAAGTGGCCACACCCAGGTCCTAGAGGTGCACATCTGGGCTTCAGAGGAGAAAATGTATTAGTGGGAACTAAATTAACAATAGACACCAGTATAGCCCAAAGAAGTCAGTGCAGTCACAGAGCGACTGGCGGATCACAGACCAAGGCAGGAGGAATGAAGAGGAGGGACCCACAGCAGGCAGGAGCATGAGGTGCCTGGGTGGGAGCCAAGCTTCAAATCTGAGTGCCTCCTGCATCCACAAAAGGTCTGAGGGCTTCCACCAATGGTCCTGGGGTGCTTTTCTGCACGGTCGGTCGGATGTGGACTACTTAATCTTGTTTTTAAAGGATTGTATGGCCGGATTCCTTTTTACAAACAGCATGAGTTTCTACATTCAGAAAAACAATAGCTCTATTTCCATATGAAAGAAAAGGAGGAAAAGAAGAAGGAAGGGGAAGGAAAACTAAATCAGATGAAGACAAGTGCGTCCCTGGCCTGCGTGCAAGGACGCAGGGGCGCTGCCCCCCTCCCAGCCCTGATGAGATGTCTGAGGCTCAGGCCATAGCCTTGTGCTCTGACTCCAGCTTAACCTCCACCATTATCACCCCTCCAGGTCCCAAGCCAGTCCTCTTGTGGTTAGGAGTCAGATCTCTGACCGCCTTCCCATGCCATCCCTGTGTAGACAGAGCAGCAGGCAGGCACACAGCTGCCCCTATCCCCATCCCCGCATCCTCAGGGGGAGCCTCATGCAGAAACACTGTTCCAGTGGCTAGTGTGGGGCCGTCTGCAAACAGTCCTTTAAGACTCACAGTGGAAACCCACAGTGCAGGTTGTGGTTCTTGGTGTGACTCTTGGGGACATGTTGCCTTTGTGCAAAGCAAGCAACCATTTTCCACTGCCGATGCTGCTCCAAGCAACTCCCCAGCCTCAGGATCTCAGTGGCCTCCTCGTGAACCAGATCT
The DNA here is from genome assembly GCA_036184795.1 of Tokudaia tokunoshimensis. Taxonomy (NCBI): domain Eukaryota; kingdom Metazoa; phylum Chordata; class Mammalia; order Rodentia; family Muridae; genus Tokudaia; species Tokudaia tokunoshimensis. The sequence goes on along the minus strand of BTHU01000005.1, from coordinate 108,664,330 downwards.
CAAAGGGAAGCACTCAGTACGGGGGCCTGGTGCATGGTGGACATCACGGGAGCCAGCTCACGCTGCCACGCCCAGACTCTGCTTCTGTGGCCAGTGAGCTTGCCAGTGACATGGCTGAGAGCACTAACAACAGGGACCCCTTGTGGCCCTTAGGTGACCGTTAGGCAACTGGCAATGCCTGAGGGATTTTGACAGAGGGAAAATCGATGGAGTTCACAAGCAAGGGAAAAGACCCTATTTGTCATGAGAGGATTTCTGCACAAGAGAAGTAGGAAAAGTTCTGAGTGGGAGGGAGAGGGAGAGAAAGACCACAGCACCAGGGCTAGAGGTGTGTGTGTGTGTGTGTGTGTGTGTGTGTGTGTGTGTGTGTGTGTGTGTGTGAGACGACCACTGACTTTTTACATGGGGGGCTGGGAATTTGAACGCAGGTCTTCTTGCTTGCACTGCACGGGTTCTTACCCATTGAGCCATCTTTCCCAGTTCTTCTCCAGCCTTCTCAAAACCATGAGAAGAAGTGCGGTGCTCACTCCCATTGAGGCTGCTGCAGGGCAGACGATGCCAGGCCAAGAGCCACCGTTGGGACAAGCCATTACATCCATAAGGAGCCAAGCAACGAAGCAGCAGGCACCCGTATGGACTTGACCTCGAGGGACCCACGTGAAGCCGGGACCTCTGCAGAGTGGCATGCCCGTGTCTGCCTTTTATACTAGGACACTTCCTGGCCTCCAGAATCCATGTGTCCGTAACCGCATCACGTCTTCAGCACACAGTGGCCAGCCCGAGGCAGAGCAGGGACCTGATTCTCCATCCAGTCCACAGTTCTGTCAAAGCTGGTCCACGCCAGGGAGACAGATGAACACAATGTGGGAGGCATTAGAACATGGTGTGCACTCAAATACACTCAAGCCATGTCAATCTGCCATGTTGCTCTTCCAGAGAAAAAGCCCTCAAGGCCCTGTCACCTGTCTGATGGCATTCAAACTCCCAAGCATGGCATCTGTGTCCCCTCGCAAGGAGCCAGAGCTGACCGCAGCTTTGCAGCAGTCTATTTCCCCTTCTCCCAGGATGCCTCGCTCTAGCCTGGTGTTGCTGATGTTCACGCCATAGCCTCCCCTGTCAGACAGGCTCCAACATCTTCAATACCCTTTTCAAGTGCCCACTGTTCCATGCATCTCCTGTTTCTTTTTGTTTTATTTATCTGTTTGTTTGTTTGTTTGTTTGTTGTTCACTAAGTTGTGAACTGTTTTTTTTTAATCTCTGTCTTTTTTTCTTCTCAGTCCTGAGGACCAAACCCAGAGCATCAGCCATGCTAGGCGAGAGCTCTAACCACTGGGCTACCACCCCAGCCCAGGCTTCGAACTCTCCAAGGCAAAAGCTGTACTCAACTAGTGCCTGTCTAATAAAATGTTAGAGAAATATTTGTAAAATATTTATTGTTCTGCAAATGGAAGGAATCTAGAAATAAATGTAGAAAAGCCGTGGCCCCTCAGCCAGCAGGGAGAGGACAGAGAACCATGACAAAATGAGATGCATGGACATGGAGGTGCACGCCTGTGAGCCCAGAACTCAGGAGACCGGGGTCATCCTCAGCTACACAGTGAGGCCAGCCTGGGCTACATGAGGCTCTGTCTCAAAAGAAGAAGGAAGAGGAGGGAAGAAGAGGAGGAGAGATGACTCAGCAAGGAAAGGCACTTGCAAGCCGGATGCCCTAAGTTTGATCCCCAAGACCCACATGCTAGAAAGGGAGAACCAACTCCCACAAGCGTCCTCTGATCTCCACATATGTGCCCTAGAAAACTCATTATAGCAAACGAATTGAAATGCAATCTGAAATTCTAAACCTCATTTGTCAAAAGAACAAATCGTTTTTCTATGTGGCCAGTACTGATGGACTTTCACCTCAAAGCCAGGCGAAATTGCCCCTCCCTTCCCTTTCCACCATCCCTCTCTTCTGCAAGAGCCTAGAGCCTGGAAGAGCCACCGGGTTGTCCTTGTGAAGGAGACCCCAAGGTCACCCAGAACACCCGCACACACAGGTGTGTGCACTCGCACATGCATGCCTCAAGTAGGCAGGCTTGGGGCTCCTGGGGGTGACAGACTCTTCGGCATTTACACAAGTTAGTATTTCTCTCCAAGAACTGAGGGTCATCTGGGGACGGTTTTATTTTCCTAAAGCTTGTCAAGATCTCCTTCCAAATGCAGAACTGCACCTGCACATTAGACAAGGCGCCCTTTCCTCTGCTCTCTGGAACCCCTGGAGGGGGACTGAAGGAATGGATCAAATTCTTAATTTGAGCAAACCTCTCCGGCTTTGGGCAGCGCATTGTGAAGGGGCCAGTGGGTATGTCGAGAGCTGCTAGAAAGACATCTGACTGCAGGTCTGCAGGCTGGGCCTCCTGCTAAAGGCAGTGGGGCCCAATCCAGTTCTGGTACTTAAAGACCTGTCAGGCTGTCCATCCCCCGGCAGTGGTGTGAGATGCCTCACACCTATGGTGTATTATCAGATGTGCTAGCTTCATTCCGTGCCCAGTGGCTAGAACCCTACAAGCAGCTGCAAAGCCATCTGTCTTCCAGAGTGAGCACTGCCTCCCCGCCCCACACCAGCTGCCATCTCTTTCCTAGCAAAGGGTCCGCCGAAACTCTGGAAGGAGACAGGCCCTGAACTTTCCTGGCTCTATGTCTCTGGACTTGTCATCTAACACCTCTGAGCTCTCAAGTCCTCTCTGGAAACGGTCGGTGAGTGAACAGTGATGTCCTGTGTTGAGGTGACACGGGTCAGAGTCAGGAAGCTATGACTAAGACACCAGCAGTGGTCTGGAGAGGTTCATTCCTGAAGAACCAGGGATATGCTGATGAATTCTGTCACTCCAACACCTCAGTGTCCAGGTAAAAACCTGAAGCTCAGGGTGTGAAGGATGGGGGGTTAGGAGGGAATGGCACTAGCCTGAGACCACACAGCATGCTGGGAAATCTGAGACCTGAACCCATGTCCCTGCTTCCCAGAGCAATGCTTGTTCTATTGCACCCACTCATCACGCGCCCCTCCCCCAGAAGGCGGGGAATGTTCCTGTAGCCACGAAGCCTGGAAGAATCAAAGTCCCAGACGTCTGGATTCATCAGCCACCCTGCAGATCCTGTTCAGCCTCCTAAGGCCTCCCCTGCCTCTGCCCCTTCAGGAGTAAGTGAGGGAGTAAGGAATGAGCTAGCAGAGGATGCGCCACCTGCCTCAGGCATCTCTCTTCCCGCAGAGGACAGCAGGAGGAGGTGGGTGGGGCTCAGCTTGGGTGCTGAGCCACTCTCCAGGGAGGTTACCGCCATCCCAGGCTCCACCTAGAGGCCAGTGCTTCCTTCTCTGCTCAGGAGCTCCTATGGGCATCCATGATTCTCAAGCCTCAACCAAGCCAGAGGCAGAGATACTCTACATACGGGGCTTCAGCACAAGGCCATCAGAAAGCACCTGGGCAGGCCTGAAAGATGCCAAGAGATGCCAAGATCTCTTCTCCATGGCCCCACCATGCCGAAGAGGGTTTCCTCCTGAACCTTCCCGAAGGACAGTTGGATCCTCAGCCCTATAAATCTCCTACCGACAGAAACAGGACCCAGGCATGATCTCTGGGGAGGCATCTCACTGGCCACTACTTGGTATTTATTCCTTTATTTAAAGACACTGTGGTGGGAGCTGGAGAGATGGGTCAGTGGTTAAGAGCACTGGCTGCTCTTCCAGAGGACCTGAGTTCAATTCCCAACACCCACATGGTGGCTCACAACCATCTGTAATTCCTGTTGCAGGGGATCCAACACTCCTTCTGACCTCTCCTGGGCCTGCCTGCTACCCACATGCACTCATGTAAAACAAACAAAACAAAACAAAACAAACACACACACAAAAGAAAACATTTTAAGACATTGTGATGTAGTTAACATTGCCAACTTGACAGGATCTAAAATCATCTGGTAGACAAACCTCTGAGCATAAATGTGAGTTTCGTCTGTTTTTGAAACAGGGTTTCACTTATGTAGTCCAGGCTGGCCTCAAACTCATGGAGATCAGCCTGCCTCTGCCTCCACCTCCAGAGGGATGGGATTAAAGATGTGTGCCACCACTCCTGGAATGTGAGTTTCTAAACTACATTAACTCAGTTGGGAAGACCCACCCTGAGGTGAACATCACTATTCCTTGGGCTGAGGACCTGGACTGAATAAGAACACAAGCTTGTCAACACACAGATCTCTCTCTGCTTCCTGACTGAGGATGCGATGTGACCAGCTCTGCCTCAAGCTCTCGTTGCCATGACTGCCCACCCATGATTGCACCCTGAACCTGTGAGCCAAAATAGATGATTCTTCCCTTCAGTTGCTTCTGTCCGGCATTTTATCCCAGCAAAGTGACAAATAACTAACACGCAGGTCCATCATTATTGATGCTCACAAACTCCACTGTGTGGGATCAGCCATGATCTGTACTGTATGACTTCTGTCAACAGCTGATTGGTCAAGAAGAGAGCACCTAACCCTCAGAGAGCCCATTCATTGGCCAACCAGCTGTCCTGAGTAGCCCCAGCACAGGGCAGGAAATAGCATCACCTGTTCTCAACAGCTAAGCTACTGTGTCCAACACAGACACTGGGGGACCCTATCCCAGAACTGCAAACTCCATAGTCAATGTGGGGAGAGAGAAGGTGCCCAGAAGGCCACTGATGGAGAACATATCCTACTGGTAGCTTGCACATTTGTGGTCCCCTCGCCCCCTATACTCGATGAGGAGGCCAGAGTCAAAATGAGGCTAGGCTTGGTAGAGCCAGAGAAGAGCACCTGGTGACCAACCACCCTTATCATCCATCCTCTGATGTCTTCCTTCTACAGAGGTCTGGGGCAGACGCAAGGGAAGGATGGACCCAGCTGCCAACAGCCAGCAGGACGCACTGACAAGATAGGGACACAGAAGAGGACTCTTCAGGCCCTGAGCAAGTGCCCACACTCTACACACAATCACCACTCCTCCCCTCTCGGGGGGGGGGGTGGTGACAGGATGCTCGGTCTAGCCCTCCTGCAACTCATATTAGGAAAGGATGAAAGGATTATCTGCCCGTGCTAAATGTGAGGCTGAGCTTGCCACTGACGCCAGTGCTGAGGAGGAGCATTTGTCTTGTGGGAATGGGTCTTGAACTCAAATCAGAACCTTCCAGTTTTAGCTGGGGCTCCTATTGGGGTAGGGAGCTGTCCATCACAGGAGGTATGCAAGGCTTCTGGGAAGTTGGGAACAGGTGAGCTCTGGCAACTCCACACAAAGCTCTCTCTATGAGTTCCTGAGAAGCATTTCCCCAGAATTTCAGAGACACACTCCGTTTACTGACAGTTCGATACCCCTCACAATGAGATAGAAGTTGGCACACCTGCCTCGGGAGGAATGTTTAACAGGATCTATCCAGATTTTTCCAGGAATGTCCAACCTTATCATCACATCATGACATGCCATCATCTACAGAGTTCACCCTGCCTCCCACTCTCCCCCACCCCACCCCCCAAAAAAAACCCAAAGAAGTGTCATAATGTGTCAAGCAAAACTGCAGTTTTATGTCAGGCCACCTTCGTGACTACCCTTGTCCTTACATCACCTATGGTTGACCAGGAGACACGATCTGACCCTAGGTTGTCCCTAGGGAAGAGTCTGTGAAGTACCAGCAAGTTCCAGGAGGTGCCTTGTTATTTATACCTGGGGAAAAGTATAATTGAACTGTCCAATAACAGAGCAATGATTAAATAAATTAGTTCGCAGCCAGCAGACAGAAAGCCAGGCTTCCATTAATCTATTCTTTAAAAAAAAAAAATCCTGAGGATTTTCCCACAATTATCCTTCCGAAAAGAGAAAAGGCTCTTTAAATTCAAGTTGTTAGAAAGACTTTCCTATTAAGCACACGCTCTCTTAGTTACTTTATTTTAAACAACAAAGTGTTGTCTGGGGAAATCGCATTAGCCCTCCCTGACCTCAATCATTGCTCGTTTGGGATGTTTATAGAGGTCATCTGCCGGAATTGGCAAAAAAGGAGGCCAAGAAATTTACAGGGATCTGGTAATTGTTCTCCGGGTTGTGACCTAACAATTGCCTAGTGCTGGCTGTCATTGTAAACAAGGTTTTAAAGATCACTTTTAAAAGCAAGCTGCACTCTGAAGCTCAAGAATACACACTTTCGGGACAAATAAAAGAAAGGCCCGCCTGATGTTATGCAAATAGATACTTGTGCCTCCAAATGCAATTTCCAGAAACAACAAGGTACACAGATTAGAAAAGGGTCGCACCTCAGTTACACCGCAAAGGTCTCCGATTGCCCCATGCTGAGGTGGCTCCTCAGAGGATCCCGGAGAGGGCGCGGCAAAGGAGCCACGCCCAGCACGGGGGAGGCTGAAGCATGAGCCCTGCCAAGAGCTTGAGGCCAGCCTGGGCTATTAGGCGACATCAAGATCAGCCTTCCTCTCTATCTCCTTTCCTTTCTCTTCCCTCCCACCCATCCTCCCTTGTCTCTGCTTTCTGAGACATCACAGTACGCACAATCTGACATTGTTCGGTTATCTTTCCTCTCTTGTTACTGTGACAGACACATCTTCCTGTTTCTACATCTATTTCTGTTGCTATGTCTCTCACCTCTACCATACATCGCAGTTCCCGAAAGACTTATAGAATAAAAAAGATAAAATGATCTTTTTACAGCCTCTGGGGATATCACTGAGAAAGGAAGCCCTTTTACAGAAGACTTTAAAAATTATGATTTTGGGGCCAGCAAGATGGTTCAGCCACTAAAGGTGCTTATGGCCGAAATGGATTAACTTGAGTTTGACTTCTAGAGCCCATGGCAAAGGGAGAATATAGCAGGTTGTCCTCCAACTGCCAAGCCTCCCCCAACCACCACTCCCTCCCACCTCCTCCTCTCCACATTAAAACAAATATTCTTTTCTTTGGCTAAAGCATAAATATACATTAGAAACAAACTTTGCACAACTCACCACCACAACCTCATAATCTCACCACCCTGACATGCTCATTATTAGCATTTAGCACAATTGTTTCAGGAGTGTGTGTGTGTGTTCACATGTGTATGTGTGTCTTTAAAAGTTGCAACCACACTGTATCACTTTTGCTTACCCTTAATTAAGTAATTTTGTTATTTTGTTAAGTTTTGACACTAGATCTCACTAAAGGGGTATACCATCATTCCCAGCCTGACTTTTGACTTTCTTGTATTGCATATCTGTGTCCTCTAGGATTAAGAAGTTTTCTATTAATTGTGTCTTTGAATAAGTTTTCTAGCCACTTGGCATTCAAAGCCCTTCCTGCATCCTGACCACCCTCTCAGCTACACCCTGACATCTGCTCCTGTCTGTGAGATCTATTACTAAGGCTCTGCTGCCCACATACCGGAAACAAGCCACACTCCCGAAGCGGCACCTGATACCCTCTGGCAATATAGGAGCCAAATGAACACTCAGACACAATCTACAGCCAATTGAAAATCTTTATTCCAGCCAGCTGAGACCACACTCAGGTATTTAGGACCCAAGTCTAAAGGGTTTAGAGTAAAGGGTTTTTAAAGACAAAAAAAACACATCCTGGTACAGAGAGAGGTTTTGTGCAAGTAAGCAGTTTAACAGTAGCTGAGCTAAGTTAGGGGGGTCATCTTGACCTCAGCTTCCTAGAATACAGTCAAGTAATTTTCCATGGACCGTCCCATCAAGGAGATCAAATACTAATTAAATTTAAAATGGCCTCAGCAAGAATACAAGATGAAGAAACCTCTACACTGTCTTTTCCTGTCTCAACGGTGCCCCCACAGTTGCAAGCGGAGACCTGTCTGTCACCATCTCTCCATCAATGGAACAAACAGCATGGACCCTCCACACATCCTCTGCTCTATCACCCTGAAGTACCCTTAATAAGCTGGGCACAGTCCCAGCCCTTTGTGCCACACTGTCCAACAACAGTGTACAATCTGGAGCCTCTTGTACTTTGGTGTGAGTTCTCCAAACACCCCCCCTCCTTGCTGCTTCTTGAATACCTCCCTATCCCCACTCTCCCACAATTCACTTGGGAACATTAAGGAGGACTCCAAATCATCCTCCCCTGAGACCAAGTAGGAACAAACTCCACATTGCTCTCTTCTGGCTCCTTTTCCACTCTGGCCTCCTCTCCTGGCCCTTACAGCCAACTCTCCATACCCTGTATAGGTCCAGCACTTGCCTGGATATATCCTATCCCAGGTAAACGCTAGATAGAAAGAGCCCCCAAGACGCAACACCATTCCTTTCTCCATCACTCGTGTGTGTGTGCGTATGTGTGTGTGTGTGTTTGTGTGGTGTGTGTGTGTGTGTGTGTGTGTGTGTGATGTATGCATGTGGGGACAAAAGTTGATGTGAACGTCTTCCTCTGTTTGCCTCCTCCTTATTTTTTTGAGACAGAGTCTCTTGATAACCTGGTAACAGATTTGGCTAGCTGACTGGTCATCACTCTAGGGATCCACCTATCTCCACCCCAGCCTGGGATTACAGGTACACGCCATTACACCAGGCTTTTTTCATGGGTGCTGGGGCTCTGAACTCAATTCCTTAGGCTTGCATGGCAAGCACGTACCACCTGCACTGTCTCCGCAGCCCCTACTCCACATTCTTAAAAGTCCATCACCTTCCCCAACCCCCACTAGACACAAGTCCCATCATTGCTCTGTCTCTGCTTTCACAGGGACATTAGCAAAGGTCAGAGAATGACACAGTGAAGCCCCTCGTGGAAAGGAGAGTCACCCCCAAGGACAGGCTGGGCAGAAACCAGCCCTTGCTCCCCTCCGATCTGATCTCCCTCTCTGCCTGCTTTTGATCTTGTTTTCCAGCCACAGCAGCGCCTTCCCACGTGGACTTGGCTTGATTATAACTGACTCGAAACCTATCCAGTGATTAAAGAGGCCGCCAGGCTCTGTTCTCCAGAGAGGCTAGCTGCAGACTGAATAATTCAAGGCACCCCTTCCTGAAGCCTGGAGAATCTGCAAGAAGAGCTGAGAGCAGAAAAGTGGGCTGTTTTGTGGGTTTGTTTTTGTTTCCCTAAAAAAAAAAAAAGAGTAATTTTCCCCTATGCTGGCTATACAATACATACACCATAAATATTAGTTAGTTTTGATTGACATGAACACTCTGACAGAAATCAACTGCAGAGACTGGTGATATTCTGGTCTGTGCAAAACACTGGGTGCTCCCGGGACTGCTGAGATGCCTCATAGCCAACGGGATTGAAGGAGGAAGGAGACCTGGGCCAGCTGAGCACCTCTGGACCCCACAGGAAGGACAGGGGAGACACTGAACGTATGAAGTAGCTCTGGGGCCAGCTGTCTCTGTCAGGGGCTGAGGAAGCAATCCACTAAGGAGGGTGGCTGCAGTGACCAGTGGTGACCTTTGCTCAGTGAGCAGAGAATTCTCCGCAAAGGATGCAGTTACTGCAAAGGCAAGGATGTGAGAGCCTCTCCCTCATTCCCCTGAGCAGCCTGCAAAGCCAAAAAAAAAGAGAGACTGGGGAGAGGGAGACCCCCAAAAGCAGCTCTTTCAATCAAGGGTTAATGATGGGTGGCTGCTTTTCCACCCATAGGTCGACACAGTCTGGAATAGTCAGGTTCTAGAACTTTCTCCATGACTGTCGTAGCTCTTGGACTCTCCATCAGGTGGGCAACACTAGCCCTAGCCGAGAAAACTGCAGCCCAAGGAGCCAGAGGAGTCAGAGCCAAGTCCCTCCCACCAGTGCCCAGGGCTCCGCACAAACTCCAGAAAGAAGCAGAGACTGGGACTGAGCGAAGGACCCAGTCTCATGGGGGGGGGGGGAAGGGTGGCAATGCCCTGTACTTCCAACATGTGTCCTCCATTGGCTCCAGCTGCCACCTCCTCAGTCTACATGGTCATCATCCTCAGAGCAAAGCCAGCTGCCTGTGTTGTAATGAGCATCAGATGTTACAATCATCCCAAATTCAAGCATTCCTCAGAGTCAGTTAGCATCAGTACCCCCACTTGAAGAATCCAGAGTTCACCCACAGGAGCCCTGTTCAGGATAACCCCCATCCGAGGACACGGAGGTCTCCCTCGGTAGACATGGGTCCGGGGAAGCAGGTAAGTAGTTAGGAGACAGGTCTCCTGTTGATCTGCAATGGCATCAGCCCCATGGTCCAGACGTAAGACAAATCCCTGAGGAGTGGACATGGCCTCTGCTTCCGAGCCTCACCTGTAGGGTCTCATCAGGTAGGGGAAGGAGCCTCTGCGACTTAGACAGAGACCAGACAGAGGTTCAAGGGTCCTGGCTGGTGCACACCTGTGATGTCAGCTGCTTGGGAGTCTGAGACAGGAGGAGTAATACTCGGGGTCTACCTCAATAGAACCCTGCTTCTGAATTTAAAGGTTAAAAGAGGCTGAGGATGCAACTTAATGGTAGAGGGCTCACCTAGCATATATGAGGCCCTGGGTTCACCTCAGTAACACACACACACACACACACACACACACACGGCAGGAGGAGAGAAACAGAGAGACACAGAGAGAAGAAAACAAAGACAGAGACAGAGAAAGAAAGAGAGGAAGGGATGGGAGGGAGAGGAGGAGCTGAGGGGGAGAGAGAGGGAAAGGGAGAAGGAGGGAGTGGGGAGCTGGCTGCCACAAAGGAATCCTGGCTCTGAGAAAAAAATCAGGCAGCAGTAAGAACCGAAGCCAACAGGAGAGATGTGAGCCCAGCCTTTCTGTGGCCCCCTGCAGTTCCTTGTGCCAACTCTATCTTAATCGGAGGTGTTTCCACCCTCCATGGTCCCCTGCAGTTCCCTGAGTCATCTCTCTCTTATTCAGAGGTGTGTCCACCCTGTAGGAGCCTCCCCTGGCCCTGCAGTGTCCCTTTCAATGTCCCTTTTACAGTGGGCCATGAGGACCTCAGCAGCACAGAGCAGCCTTCAGCTAGGGACCAAAGCTTCCATCTCCAGACTTGCAGAGCAGCCACGTTCCCCGAATGCCAGAACTAACAACAGAGTCCAACATTCTCCACTCCGCTTGTGTCCCCCGCCATCTCTCTCCTCGCACTACAAATGACATGAGGTCACACCACAGGATTTGGACGCCTCGATGCAGCGTGTTGTGGCTCGCGGGCCTTCAGCCTGCGGTGCCTTATTCCTGCACACCATGACCAGCCTGAGCTGGGACCCACATTCTGCCAGCAGGTACTCTGCGCTTCAGGGAGCCCATGCCTCTGGGAGATTCTGCTGTTGTATGCCTTCCTAGGGAGATGAAAAGCTAGCTTTTCACCCCAGGCAAGGTAACAAAGAGACCAATGAAATGAGTCCTCCTAAGTCTAGCTTAGAGAAGCAGTGAGTCACTTATTGGATATTTATTGGAGTTTCTTACGGGAGTGTGGACAACCACAAAACAGCTGCATCAATACCTCAGCATCAGTGTGGACCAGAAAGCTGCACAGACTGAGGTCCCCCCCGCACCCCGCTTCAGTTCGCCTTTCACACTCTGTGTGCTCTGATGGGTGTGTCCAACACATAGGCTCAGAGCCACACCTGGCCCGGGGTAGTTATGAAAACAGCCCAACACAAAACCCTAAGCTTACTTAAAACATTTTAGCAGCACTTTTAAAAAAAATTGGTTTTTAAGCATGACCTTGGTAGATCAAGTTACAATGTCAAAAGTTTGGCTATGCCTGCTAGCATTTTCTGAGGTCCCTTGCAGCTGTTACAGAGTTGCACACATCTGAGAGTGGGCTTTAAGAAGTAGTGAGTGTCAGGAGTCTCTCTGGTGACTGTCCCTGCTTCCTTCTTCAAAGGAAGGTTAGAGAGACTCATCCTATCAGGACCTTGCGAGCTCCAAAGATCCCAGACATCCTGACTTCAAGATGGTACTGGCCACATCCCGCCTTGAAGACAGTCCACGGCAGCTGCCCATAATCCATGGATAAAGCCTCCCCAGCCCTGTGCAGAGCTGGACAGAGGATGTGTGGTCACTCCAGCACCAAGCACAATGCCTGGAATGTGGACTGCAGGATTCCTGACCTGTACCCGGAGATCCATGACATACAAATGTCAAAACCCAGTCTAAAACATGAAGCACTTCCAGCCAAGGCCTTCCACATCCCGAATCCATCTTAGATTTTTCCTGCAACCTCAGACTCAGCTGAGCCCTACCTGTGACTCCTTAGCCATCTGACCATGTCTTTAACCAACTCTACATCCTCACCATCTGCACCTTCTGACTCCTAGATGCACACCCAAGTCCTGATTTCTCTCTCCAGGTCCCAGGACATGACCCAGTCCACAAATGAAATCCATAGACATTTTAATTGAATCACATTGAATTATTCAAAGCTTATTGAATTCTGTCACCCCGAGTATTCCTCAGCCCTCCCAGCTTTTAGAAACTGCACTTCCACCTTCGTCAATAACAATAACACCAACTAAGTCTATCGACTGCTTCCCGTGGGCCCCACCCCTTGTAGACTCAGTGCCAGGGAGGCTCATCAGTCACTGAGCAGTGCTGGCCTCAGCCTCACTGAAGTTGGCACCTTTATTAGTCTTGGGAAACTGAGACTCAGAAGTTGGAGCATCCTACCCAAGGCCACACAGCTAGGGGTGGGGGGCAGAGTTGAATCCACGTTTCCATAGCATCTGTTCATTTTTTTTCTTTAAAAGTTTGTACTTTGGAACAAGTTTTCTTAATAATTATTTTATTACGGGAGGGCGGGTGCACAGGTGTCACGGCCCTCTCGTGGAGGTCAGAGGATAACTTCATGGAGTTTGTTCTCTTTCTACCATGGGCTCTCAGGTCGTCAGGCTTTTACAGCAGGAACAGTTTACCCACTGAACCAGTCAGACTTTACTTTTTAGAATAAGTTCAGATTATAGACAAGGTGTAAATGCAGTAGTGCTCCCTGAGACGCAGCTTCCCCTAGGTGCTCCCTGAGATCCTGCTTACCCTGGATGCTCCCTGAGACGATGCTTCCCCGGAGACGATGCCCTCCCACCCATGTAAAGTCATCAAGTTTTACAAGTTAGCTGGATTGGGCTGGCTCAGCAGATAAAAGCATTCACAACCAAGCTACATGACCTGAGTTTGATAGCCAGGACACACACGATGGAAAGAACCAATTCCCTCAAGTTGTCACCTGACCTTCACATGCACACCATGGTATATACACACCCAAACATGTGCAAATGAATGGGTTTTTTTTTATTTTGTGTGTATAAGTGTGTACTTGCACGTATGCATGTGCACCACGTGCATGCCTAGTACCCGGCAGAGGCCAGAAGAGGCTGTCAGATCCCCTAGAACTGGAGCTACAGACAGTCATGGACTACCCTGTGCATACAGGGCACTGAACCCAGGTATTCGATGAGAGCAGCAAGTGCTCTTAAGCACCAAGCCATCTCTGTAGCCATAAATAAAATTTAAGAAATGAACCAGTTACAGTGTCTGCCATCCCAGAATATGAGAGGCTGAGAAAGGAGAATCTCAAGTCCTTGGCTACATAGTTCTGGACCAGCTTGCACTGTACAGTGAGAAATAATAATAATAATAATAATAGGGGCTGGAGATGCAGTTCTGCTTGTAGAATGTTTGCCTACCATGCATGAAGTCCTGGGTTAGATCACAGTTACAAATAAAATTGGGTGTGCAGACCCATGCTCTAACTCCAGCACTTGGGAGGTAGAGGCAAGAGAATCAGGAGTCAAGGTCATCCTCAGCTGCACAGCAAGTCTGAGGCTAACCCGGGTCACATGAGACTCCGTCTCAAATAATATCAACAATAACAGTAATAATCCCGTACATGCAACGCTGTTAACTAAACTACAGATACAGCGTGACTTGTCCCGACTCCCTCTGAACGTCCTTTTCTGCTCAGACTGTAACCCAGTATCCCCGTGGCATCTCATGGTCTCACGCCCCAGCCTCTGTTAATCTGTGGCCATTTCTCACGGTCATGACCCTGGTTTTTCAGCAGGGCTGCAGTCAAGTTGATTACAGGTTGTTTCTCAGAATTTCTGAGTTGATCTGGCATTTCCTCAGCAAGAGTCTGAGACTGCGGGTCTAGGACACACCACAGTGGTGACATGCAGACTCCCCTGCTCTTATCTGGGTCACACGGTATGACCGAGACAGGTCTACAATGTCAGCATTATCACTCGGTTACAGCAGGCTCCGGGTTCAGCTCTAATCTCCCATGTGGCACAGTCAGCAGCTCGGGTCCACAGGAGCCAGGAGAGCCCAGAGATGAAGGGTGTGGAACTGTCCCACGTCACAGAAAGGGCGTGTCATGGGAAGCTCTCCCTACAGCTGGAACCACCGGGAGGACCACAGAGCTCAGAGGGGATCTGTCCAGACCATCAGGAGGCATGGCCATTTGAGCAGCAGACCACCATGAGGAGAAGCAGGGCAGACTTAAGAGGAAGCCAATAGCCAGAGTCAGATTTCAGATGGGTCATATTCAACTTCCAGGCAGAATATCCTGCAGCCATCCAGGACCTAGAAAACACCTCTTCACGTGGCGCCTAGAAACTCAAGCTCTGCTTTCTATCAGATGAAGCTGAGGAGCCCCCGGGTCTTCTCCACCCGCTTCCCCTCTGACTCCTTAGTCTATCCACGGCTTTGCTCTGTGCTGCTAGACGTTTAACACAAGCTCACCCAAATCTCACCCTCTAGGCTGCAGCAGGGTGAAGCCCAGCTGTGGCTCCTAAACCTTCCCCTCCTCCTTCAGTGCGGAGCACAGCACTCGCCCCCCCCCCCCACACACACAGTAGGAGCTTATCAAATGTTCCCCAAAAGGCCAACGGAAAGCAGGTTTGTTTCTGTCAGCAGCTTTTCAGAAAATATTCTGACGATATTTTGTGACTCACCATCTTGCAAAGCTCAGAAAAATCATTTAAGAAACTGATGACTGTGAAATTCCAATTATATTCACATGGAAAGCCAGAGCGAGCGGCAAGAAGCACAGAGACCAAGCTTTGTGTCGGAGAAGCTGTGCGAGCCTAGAGAACAGACAGGGTGGAGGCCGGCCCTGAAGGCAGATGCTACTGTTTCCAAAGACAAGCTGAACTGGAGCAGACTTGAGTTCCCAGCCCTTGAAAAGAAGGGTTAATTCCAGTAATGTTCTAAGTCTGTAATGACTGTATAACTCCGTGGATCAACTTGCAAAACTAATACAGTGCTCAGAAACTTTATTAAAGGTATTATACATTATTAAAGGTATTACATCCACACAAAAGGTGATAGATCTGTTCTCTTTGGTGCTGATTAAACCATAACCAGAGATCTGGGGTTAGAAAAACAAACTAGATTGGCTACAGAGCCTAGTCTTAAGAACAGAGATTTAAAACCAGGCATGACAACACGTATCTGTTACCCCAGCACATATGACCCAATGCAGAAAGATTGTGAGGCTGAGACCTAGCTAGGACTACATGGTGAAATCCTGACAAGAAAGGGAAGGCATGGGGAAAGGAAAGGGGGAGGAAGAAGGACAGGGAGGCTAGTGAGATGGCTCAGAAGGCAAAGGCATTTGCTTACACTTACACAGAGCCTCGCAACCTGGGTTCATCCCCAGGACCCACATGGTAGAAGGAGAAAGCTGATTCCTACAGGTCATCTTCTGACCTCCATCCACATGCCCACATGCATGCCATGACACATGTCTCTCACACACACACACACACACACACACACACACACACACACACACACACTGAAAGGAGAGCTCTTCTCTGTTCTAACAAGACCCTGCTCTGGAAGAGCTTCAAAGGATCTGGAGGTAGGATCCCGAGACTCGGTGGGAACAAAACCCAGTGGCAAACTGGGACAGAGATCTCTTGGAGCCATCTGGGCTCACTCTGCCGCCTTGTTCTCTGGGGCCTCAGAGAACCAGCAGCTGCAGAAGAGGCCCTGCAGTAGGATTACCTGCTTCCCAGCCTCGCTACAAAGCTGGGTTCAAAGCTCCTCCCATTCCTTCTGTGGCCACCTTCCTAGAGGGCCTCACTGGGTTGGACACAGGGCCACATCTCTAGGGATACAGACCTTGGGGCATGACTGATGCCAGTGCTGACTGGCACCAGGATATGGAGGAGAGTCCCCATCACTACCACCACCCCAAGTGTCTCCTCCTCAGGCCTACAGGTCACCTCCCTCCTGCTGCCGTGGGACATCCCCCACTAATGCCCGCAGAAATCAGATTCAGACACCTACACCTGTCGCCCTCCCACAAACGGTTCCTGTGGGTCCCTGCTATTTTCTCCCTGGTCACAGTACAGGTTGAGTGTGTCCCACCTCTCCGCTCTCACGGCAGGAAACTTGTCTTTAGATTCTCGGCTGAGGCTGTGGGCTTCCAAAGTCCCACCCACACCCACCACCCACCCCCACCCCCACACCCACCCCCCACCCCCGTGCCCAAGATTCAAAAGCTGATGAGATTTCCAAGCATGGGAATGTAGTTCTGATGACCCACAAGGATAACTGGACTGCCCCTCAGTGGGAAAGCACGTGGTTAACATGGGTGACGATCTACCTTCTGCCCGAAGCACCTAAGTAACAAATATAGACCAACTACAAGTCCATGTAGACCCTGGTCTTGTGCAATCCAGCTCCTTGGTCCCATTTCTGCCCATCAAGATCCTCTGCTTTCAAGCAGCGGCAAGCTCAAAATTAGGATCTAGAAGGTAGAGCTTATCAACCTCACGAACTCTGCGTGCCAGTGAGGCAAGCATCCGGCTAAGCCCAGCAGCCTGTGGAGGCAGAAGGCCAAAGCCACTAGCAGAGTCATTGGAGAAACTACACAGCCTCCTCTGCCCCAGGTCTTGACCCAGGACAGAGGTTGCAGAATACAAACAGGTAAGAGGACAGACACTACCCAGCCCGCCTCCCATACCTACCCTAGACGCCACTGCACTTTTGCCTATGAGGGATCTCATGTAGCCATTTCTGCCCAGGCTGAGCCAGACTCCGCCCCTTCCTGGGGCACCAGGTTCCCAACCCCTTAGCGTCCGTCCATCTGTATGCCTGTGCCCTTAACTGATAGAAAAACTCGGAGGAAACCAAGACATCTTTCTTCTGGAAAATTGCACTTTACAAAATCCTTTCCTGGGCTGCTGAGCCCAGAGGGCTCTGACTGACAGCAGTCAGCCAGTGGGAGAAGGGAAGCGGCAGGAGTTAGCCAACACTCTCCCTCTCAGCAGGTCCTTACCTAAGGCTGGACTGAGGAGGAGAGGAGAGTTACCCCCAGGGACGTGTGTTAAAATTAAACCACCGTGAGAGCCAGGACAATGAAAGTGGCCTCCCTCCCAAGTAATTTAGGACTCGCTACGCTGGCTGCCTCAGCCCAGAAATCTGGGAAACCTTTAGGGAGAGGAGCTGCAGGTTGTACAATCACACACTTGAGCTGCTCAAGCACCTTGAGCCTATAGCCAGGTCACAGTCATGGTACCAGCTCTCTGGTTATGGTCAGCAGGTCCAGCAAGATTGAGGACGGAATCCTATGAGATGTCCTCAGTATCCATCAATGTGTTCACTTATTGCACAGTGGGCTGGCGATGGGGAAGGCACAGCCAGTATTGCCTAGGGGTGAAAGCCAAAGCCATTTGGAACAGCTAATTGATGGGGTCAAGGGGAGGAGGTTTGGCCTCTGAAGGGCATGCGTGTCTCGCCACCCAGCTGGCAGCCGACTCATCGCTCAGCCTAAGTCACCCAGATTTATTTATATTTTACACGAAAGAGGGAAATGACTTAGCCGTAGGGATCAATTCTTCAATCCAATGTTTCTAACATGGTCATAAATCTATTTCACAGTCTCCCTTTTTCTTTTTTTTCTTCCTCCCGACTTTAAAGAAATCAGTTACCTCTGAGGAGGTAAGTCTTGGAGAGGACGTTCCCAGGGAGTGGGGGTCCTGCTTTGTGGGTGAGGCCTGGACACCTCGGATCCAGAGGGGGTCTCCATTTGCTTTCCGTAGGACAAGTGGAGGCTAATTCCCCAATTTCTGGAAAAAGTGATTGGTACCATCTCTGCCACACTGGTAGAGAAATGAGACCAAGTGTACTTGGGCTCCAAGTCAGCTCAAGTCACCGAAGGAGTGCGGTAATACATTTCATGGTACGGCTCAAGCCTCTATACCAAGTCACCTTGGCTGTAATATACACAGATATAATAATGAGGGGTTCTCAGGCCAGGCAGTCCCCAGAGTCCTCGTCCCCTCTATAGCCAGGATCTGGAACACCAGAGACAGCTCTAGCTAAAGTGACCTCTGTCCAGCGTCACCTCTGTCCAGCAGCAGGCCAGGTGTGGCAACTGGCATGCCTCCCCACAGGAGACAGGCTGGGCTGGCGTATGGCGTGGGAAACTGTAGGTGCTGAGGTGAGAAACTCTAGGGTGGTGGGCCGTTGACCCTGGGGCAGGAAGAAGGTCAGAGAGAAGCTGTGTTTTGGGCAGGAAGACCAGAAGGGATTGTATTCCTGTGAGGAGAGTCTAAGTAAAGGAGACAGACAGCCCAACACAAGTCAGAGACTAACATAGGTTTGCTGTGAACATGGGAGGAAAGACTGTCCTCTGAGGCCCAGACCAAGTATCTCCTCTCCAGGAAGATCTTTCTGACCTATGGTTGTGACCCACACATGGTCATACTTCTAGAAGGCTCTTTGATGGTAGCATTGATGACCTTCAGAGTCAGTGCTAGACGGCTGTCATTGGCTATCCCATAAACCTGACCCCAGTCCCTGTGCAGGTTTCCCCGACTCTTATCGTCCATCATCCATCACCCATCATCTGTCTCCCCTCTCCACCAGGACTCTAGCCCAGGCTATCCAACCAAAGTGTTCCCTTTCTAGGGACACTGACCTAGACCATCTGTCATCCTTTCAAATTCTGGTCATCTTCCTGTCCTTGTCCTTTTAGAGTAGGGGTAGATGTAGGGGCGAGGGTGTGTCTTTGTGTCCCGTACCTCATTACACTGATACTCAAAACCAAGTGTTTATCCAGCACACACATGCACAGAGAGCCTCAGCATGCTACGCCCTGCCACTCAGCAAGGAAATGGAACAGGGTCACAGGGAGGGGATGAGGAGATGGCTCAGTCCACAAAGTGCTTGCCGTGAGAACACAGGGACCTGAGTCTGGATCCTTAGCAGACACTCGAGAAAAGGCCCTGTAGTGAGTCTGTAAACCTAGTACTGGGGAGGCCTTGGAGAGGAGCGGATCCCCACTGCTTACTGAGCGGCCAACCAAGCTTAGCCTAGTCAGTGAGACACCCTGTATCAAAAACCAAAGTGGAGAGTGACCGAGAAAGATATGGGACATTAACCTCTGATCTCCACGTTGATGTGGGCACACATACACATGCGCACAAAGGCACAAAGAACTAACACACAGACGGGACTTCAAAGACATTTCATGGAGTGAAAGAACCCTAACAGGAACTTGCATATGGTTTCAGTTCCTTCATGTGAAGCTCTAGAGAGGCAAGATGGGTGAGCCTGTGGTGACAGGAATCTGAGCACGGCTGAATCTGGGTGTGTGGAGATGTACAGGGACAGGCAGAAGGTGCTTTCTGAGCTGATTGTGATGTTCTGCTGTGGTGTTCCTCACCGGAGCCTTCAGCCCCAAGTAGCCACTTATATGGCTGGCCTAAACCAAAATGTGGCTCTAAGTATAAAATATAAGCCTTTTGCAAAGACTGTTGATAACCAAAAGAATATTAATTCATTCATAAATTTCATATTGACTACATATTTAAGCGATAATAGTTCGGACATGAGAGAATAGGCAAATGTGTTACTGCAAATTGTGAACGTGGCTCAGTTTGTAGAACACGGGAAGCCCTGGGTTCAACACCAGCACCACATAAACCAGGCTCAGTGGTACACAGCTATAATTCCAGCACTCGGGAGGTGGAGGCAGGAAGATCAGAAGTTCGATATCATCCTTGGCCACACAACAAATTCAAGGTCAGCCTGTGTTACATGAGATCTTAGCACACTCTCGAGCATACACACACACACACACACACACACACACACACACACACGGGCAACACTGCAGTGGATCTCCATTAAGGTGTTAGTTATACGAAGCACCTGTGTTAAAACTCATCCGAACCTGCATTTTACTATGCTAATTAGACCTCACTGTAAAACAGATTACAGTGAGCTCTTAGAGTCAAACGGCCAGACTCTACAGACAGATCAGGGCATGCTGTGGGGAGCCTGCAGTTAGCCCAGCCAGAGGAGCTGACGAATATCTAGTAATTGCTCTCAATGTGATTTCACCACAGTCCCAATCTTCAGGCAGTGTCATGAGTAGCCGCTCATCGGCAGCTGAGTGTATGAACAGAGTGTGGGAGATGCTTGCTGCGGAGTCTTATTCAAACCATAACGAAGAACTAAATTGTGTCATTTATAGAAAAAAAAAATGAATGGAATCAGAGATCATGATATTGAAATAAGCGAGACTCAGAAAGACAAATATTGCATTTTTTTTCTTTTATTCTGAGTATACATTTTTTTAAAGTCATGAAAATGTGAAGCGCTTACTGGTAGGACCAGAAAGAGGACCAGAAGCAGCAGAGAGAGGGGACATGATTTATGGAGGAGCTGACCAGAGTACACCACATATATGTAGAAAATATAATGAGGCCAATTATTTTGTATAATTAATATGCATTACTATAAAATGAAGGTGGGTGTGGAGGCACACACATATCATCCCAGGACTTGGGAAGTGGAGGTAGAAGGATCAGGAGTTCTAAGCCAGCTTGGGATACGTTGAGACTCTGTAAAGAAATATACGTTAATAAGAAAGGGTTGAGAGGGTCATGAGATGACTCAGTGGGTGCAGGTGCTTGCTACCAAGCCTGACGATCTGAGTTCAATCTCTGGGATCCACATGATGGAGGGAAAGAATAGACCCCTAAGACTTGTTCTCTGACTGACACACACACATCATGGAACACTAGCCCCCACCCCAATACACAAATGAATAAATTAATTTAATGTATTTTTTTAATGAATGAGAGGAAAGGGCTACAGTGGCAGGCTCCACAATGGTGTTCTTGGCCACCTAGCACCTCCTAGCCCAGGGAGTGCTAGGAGTTGGTGTCCAACCAATTCTGCTGAACCAGGCTGCTCTATTGAATTGGTTCAAATTGTTTTCTGAAGGGAGTCACTATCTGGAGGCTGGCTGGGGACTGCTGCCACTTTCCCTCTTCCCTTTCTGTGACATTTCCAGGGACTAAAGAAACCAGAGTGTAGCCCTGTTTGGGGCCTGCTCCTCTGGGACAGAACCACAGTATTTGTTATGAAATGTTTTGGTTCTATGTCCTGAGTCTCTTGGGTAAATACCATGAGCACCAGGGTGGACAGAATTAACTCAAACATATCAACTTCCTGATTTAAATTGGATTGTGTACATACAGACAGATTTTCTTCTCCCCAGAGATGCTGTAGGTAAATGCATTAGGAATCATCTGCACAGAGAGTGTCACCTGGTGGGAGCCGTGGGTCACAGCATTCATTTCTGGGAAGGGTCTGTAAGCAGCTCTGGCTACAGCTCCTCGGCCTCGCCATAAGAGTCCCCTCGGTGCTGCCGGCTCCACAGCGTCCTCATCAGCACACTGGGACTAGAGGGGAATCTCTCACGTGGTCCCTGGCTGCTGAGAAGGCTCTGAAGACAGTCAGCCCGTGACCTGGCAGAAGTCACTTCAGAGTGTGGGTCTGTACGTGACTGCGGAGGTGAAATCCCAGCTCACAGCAGGCATGGGAGCTTCTATGTGAATCCGTTTCGGGGTGATCATAAGCCACCACGCTAACCTGGCTCTACACAAGATATGGAGAACCAGAGGACACAGAGAAGGTCGTGGCAAGTCCCTGACCTTGGAAATCCTATCATCTAGGGATAAGGATGGCCGACCCTGACACATCAAGGTCAGGAGGATGTTGAGAGGATGCTGGGGACATGGGGAAGGGTAAGTCCATTCCACACGTGACAAGTGGTGTCAATTGCTCTGTTTTGTTTGCATGTTCACCATTGGTGCACACAGCCCAGAAGGGTCTCCCACATTCTCCACATCCCTCCCTCTCCTTACAGCATCCAGGGAGATCACTGACAACTTCTACATCTTCTTGGTGAACCCTTTCCATGACATCCAATTACACTTCAAATCCAATTCAGAGTTCTTAACACAGCTGTCTGAGTCAGCTACTGCTGTGTAACAAACTGCCCCGAAACCCAGTGGGCCAGCAGCAAATAGAATGCTTGCTTGTGTGTTTTCAGGCCAGCTTGGCCAGATGATTTGGGCTGATGCGGCCTCAGTGACTCTTTCCCATGCCTTAGAACTAGCAGGTCAGTCTCAATGTGTTTCCTGTGCAGGAATCAAAGGATCAAACAGGGATATAGGAATACTACTGAGGCCTGGTCTTGAAACTATAGCCTGAAGCAAAACGAGAGGTAGAAAGGCCACTCAGATCACCATGACACTAAGACAGGGTGACTAAGGCTAAGGAACACTGTCCAGACCCACCCCTCCCCCACATCTCCAGACCCTCCTTGACTCGTGAATTCCCTTTCTTGGTTCCACTCACCCTGGCTTTCCCTTCTTGAGTTGCAGTAAGCACCTGCCTAGAGGAATCTTCCTTGTTCTCCTGAGGCAGCATCCTCTCACCCTCTGATTTCAACTTAAATGCCCTGTCCTTTGAGAGTCCACTTCCCACCAGGGTGTCACATGATATTTACATCTGCATCTGCATATTCTCTGTTCACTCTATTTTCCCCACAGCTCCACTCTGGTGCGTACCCCAACTAGACAGTGAGTCGCACAGGGGCAGTATATCCGTTATGTTTATGATGACGCACCCAGTGTGTCCCGTTGTCTGGTTCAGAGAAGGCACCTAGTTCTTACAGTGTCGTGGAGACTGCCTTTGCACTGACCTTTCACGGAGAATGGAATTTACCCTTGGTTCAAAGCTGGTAAGAAAAAAAAAACATTGTAGAATCTCAAGATAAGGTCCACAGAACCACAGCACCCCCGCTGGCTATGCCAGGTGGCATGTGCCACTAATCCCAATACTAGAAAAAGAAATGAAGATAAGATCAGGAGTTCAGGGCCAGCCTCAGCTACATAGTGTAGTCGAGGACAGCCTGGGCTACATAAGACACTGTCTGAAAAACAAAGCAAAGTGAAACAACAGCAGCATCTTTGTCACCCAGGAACTTTCTAGAAATGTCCAGCCCGAGGCCCTGCCACAGCCTGGGTTCAGCAAGGCTTCCTAACACGAGGCTTGGCACCCTGGATTTGACACCCTTTAGATAATTCTCATTCAGGCAAAAGTCTGAACACTATCGGCCTAAGCCAGAAGTCGGTCATCTTTTTTCCTAAAGATTTATTACTATTATTATTTTTTAAGAATGCGTATGGATGTCTGTCCATTTAAGGGTATGTGCCCATGGGAACACAAGTACCTACAGAGCCCAGAAGAGGGCGTCAGAGTCCCTGGAGCTGGAGTTACCGCCTTTGGGAGACACTGGATGTGGGTATTAGGAAGAACCCTGGTCCCCTGCGAGAGCAGATAGCACTCTTAACCACTGAGCCATCTCTCCAGCCCCCGTCTTTTTTTCTATAAAGGACTAGATGGTAAATATGTCATGATCTGCAGCCTTGTTCTGCTGCAATCTCTCAGCACTGCTCCAGATACAGGGAGGAGGTGGAACGGCTACAAACAATACATGCATATGCAAATATTGGCCGTGGCCGTGATCCAACACAAACATTGCTAACGAAAGCAGGCAGGCTAGGCCTGCCGACTCTTCTTGCTGGCCCTGGTTCAGGCGAAAGGTTCCCATGTCCCAATTTTCAGTTTTTCAAGCTCACAAGTCCCAGGCAGAGCTAAGGGAAACAAAATTTCAAGGCTATGTATAAATTTCCTTTTCATAAAAATTTCATTTATTCAAATGAGTAAATACCTTATCTGCACCAGGCACTCAATACATAGCAATGATAATGTACCCACAACCTTCCAGAAGTGGAAGTCAGTCAGCTGAGACTCCTGGCAGGAGCCAGCTCCTGAACATGAGGGCTTCCCTCTTATTCCTCGAAGCAATCTGATGTCACGGATACACAGTGGACACCTCCAGAGGGCTGCTGGATCCTTGTATCCTGGAACAGAGAATTGGACAGAGACTCGAGTGCGTGCACGCGTGGATAGAAACAAACAAAGCAATGGAATCTGTTAAAGTGTTTCCATGGGAGGCAGTGAGCTGGGGCAGAGCACGGGCTGAGTTGGAATGACCACATAGTACTGAGGACTAGGGGTTCTGTTACATGGCAAAGGTTTGTTTAGGCTATGGGTTTGAGGAGGGGATTTGATGGGAGAGGGAGTGTTGATTGTTATTGTTTTTTATAGATAAAGAAAGCTTGTTTTGTAGATGAGAAAAGTTAAGGCTCAGAAAGGGATGCAAATTCATATAAGATGGTTATAACCTGCTCAACATGTAACATGGCTCAGTAGGGACAAGAAGGGGTACATAGCTGCCCCCAGATCCGGTGGTGTGTTCCACTTCACCCCTCCCACCACAGAGACCCTGGTAGCAGAAAGCAGTTGTCAGCCATGTTCCAGCCACCTCCTTAGAGACACGCGTCTATAAAGTTTCTGAAATCAGCCCCCTACTGACCATCAGGCCAGTAGACAGGATTCTGACAGCATCCACGGAGTCAACAAGGAGGTACAGAGTGTGTTTTGAGGAGATACAGCCCATCGTGGTGGCGAGGCGGGGCAGCAGGCAGGCGCTTGCTGCAGCAGCTTGTTCACATCCCTGTGGATCGGGAAGCACAAAGAGGGGAGGGGAGATGCTCGTGGGTTCAGCTAGGCCTTTGGAGCTCATTTGCATAGTGAGGGCTCTGTGTACCGTTTGCATAGTGCAGGCTTCCCTGCATGCTTTGCTCTGTGTAGCTCTAGTCACAACTCTGCACATCACCTACATGCCTCCTTAGCATCTTGAGTTCCCGCTCCAGGGTAAATGCCTCAGCACAAGGTGTTCTGTGACTTCGCACTACCCTCTGCCTTGACTCATCCCACCAGGACCCTGTTCTTCTCCCCATTGGACAATACAGAAAACTGAGGCTCAGCCAGCAGAGTGACTCTGTGTCAGCCTCCATAGTCAGACATCAGCAGTGCCAACGCTCAGACCCTGGCTCTGACAGAGTCCGGGCCAGAGCTGTGTCTCCCCAGAGGAAGATCCTGCAGGCAGTCCACAGCAATGGGACTTGTTTCCATAAAGTATCTATTAAGGAAGGAATACAGCATCACACTGTCGGATCTGACCAGCGTTTCCCCCAGCTGCCTCCAGGACCTTCTCCTGCCACCTGCAAAGTCAAGTGTCACTTGTCCTTCTGCTAACTGGGCTGCAAAGCAGATCTGAAAGAAACTGACAAGATAAATCACAGCTTTGTGATGTGTTGTGTGCCTCTTCTTAGAGTGCTCCCCGGGGCTCCCAGTGAGTTGGGGAGTGTTGCTATTATTTAATAACATGCAAAGTGCTTTTGAGGAAGAACGTCCTCTCCACACACACACACACCCCTACATGCACTTTTTTCTTGGATGAACAGTGATTGAAGCCCCATCGTCCTGACTGGAGAGTTAAGCCAAGCCGTTCAGACAGGTGATTGAAAGGACAACAGAGCAGTTGATTTGATTTCCACGCAAACCCGTAGCTGGTGAAACGGGACTGAGGTGCTTCCTGCTATCTCAAGAAACATCAAATTAAGAACAGCTGGGCCTGACATTGGGCCTGACAGGGAGTGGAGAGGCTGTCTCAGCCCCAGCCTCTCTGTAGCTGCTTCAGAGCCAGGAGCAGAGTCTCCCCCTCTTCCGTCGTGAACTCTTTTCCTTGTTGCTAAAATGATGTCTTCCACTGCAGGATAGTGACCATGGCTTTGAGGACAATACAGAGATCTGTGTAATAAACAGCGAAGAAACCCAGATGCAGGAAGGAAATTGGAAACCATGACAGTGTCCTTAGCCACACCAAAGTTGCACAGCAGATATTTCTATGTACAGTACGGAACCCTTGACACACACTCCTTGCCCCTGGTCCTCTCTTGGACCCTTCAAGACTAGGTCCCTTGGGAAGGTTCTGGTGTCCCCAAAATTCCAGGAGTGAAGGACTTTGCAAGATGCTGGGGACATTCCAAAGTACCCTTCAGTAGCAGTGGGTTTCTAGGGACAGCCAGCAGCACACTTCCATCTGTCATTTCTCAGGTGCTACACACACACACACACACACACACACACACATACACACAAGTTGTCTGGCCCCTCCCCCTAGGGCCACTTCTTTCTCTTCCCTAAAGACAAAGTCAAAACACTTTAGAGATTAAATGGATACAGTTTGTGGAGTGTAATCGGCTTAGCTCAGTTGGAAGCCTCCCACCCCTCTTCCTGCCCCTCCACCAAAGATGCATCCTCATTGGAAGCCACTGAGGGCAGCACAGCAAAGTCCCAGCAGGTGTGGAGGGTCCTTCAGGGACAGCCAGTGTGCACACTTAGAAAACTGGCCAGGGCTCAGGGATCGAGCTGACAGCCCAGCAAACTGAGAGGAGCAAGAAGATATTGACTGGCCAGTCAGAGAGAGCAAGGACTGAAGCTGAAGCTAGACCCAGAAGGGAAGCCTGTGTTTCTGAGCCTTGGGTGTCTCATCATAAATCATCAAAAAAGATGACTGCACACGCAGGCGTCTCGTCATAACCTAGGTCTCGAAGAATCATCTCCAAGATGTCCTGCTCTTGTCTGGATCTGAAATGTCCACCACATATTAAAGGCTTGCATATTGAAGGTGCAGCAGTCCCCAGTGTCGCAGAGTTTAGAAGCAAGTGGGGAACTGGTATCATCTGACACCATCAGTCGATTGACCCACCGGCAGGTTCATAATTTGGTGGTCTGCTGGGAGGTGACAGGACTGGAGGAGTTGAATGGAGTATGTCCTTGAGGGTGTGTGGCCTTAAGAATATAATTTGTCCTCATATTCTATGTCTCTGTTTCTCTGTCCACCTTCTTATCTCTCTTTTGGCCACCACAAAGCAAGCACCCTCCTCATCTAGCTGCGGCGATGCCCCACCTCACCCCAGGCCAAAGCAATTAAGGCAGCCAGCTGAGTTCTCTGAACCCATAAACCCAAATTCCCCCTCAAATTGTGTCTCCTGGTACTCTGACCTGGTAACCGAAAGCTGATAGACACATACCTTGAGACATGGACACTGTACCAATCTCACCTGAAGGTAGATGTTGCTTTAACCAAACTGCCCGCCTAGAACAAAATTTGGATTGACTCGGGGGGAGTGTAATGAAAA
This sequence comes from Tokudaia tokunoshimensis, assembly GCA_036184795.1. Lineage (NCBI taxonomy): Eukaryota > Metazoa > Chordata > Mammalia > Rodentia > Muridae > Tokudaia > Tokudaia tokunoshimensis. The sequence goes on along the minus strand of BTHU01000005.1, from coordinate 108,636,962 downwards.
TACAGAATGAACACTGTTGTGGGATGGCCGGGAAATGTCCGCGTTGAGCTCATGTGTTTCAATACTTGGCCCCCAGATGGTGGCCCTGCTTGGGGAGGTTGGGGCACTTTTAGGAGGGAGCCAATCAGTGTGGCAAGACCTTGAGGTTTTATATCCCTGTTCTGTTTGCTCCGTCTCTGTTTCAGGATTTTGGATACAATGTGACCAGACAATGTACAGTTCCACTGAGCCTTCCTAGCCATGATGAATCCCTTCCTTTTTAAAAACTGTTTCTTTAAAATTGTTTTCATTACATTTTAGTGTGTGTGTATGCATGCACATGCGTGTGTGTGTGTGTGTGTGTGTGAGAGAGAGAGAGAGAGAGAGTGTGTATATGTGTGTGACAGAGAGAGAGAGAGAGAGAGAGAGAGAGAGAGCGTGTGTGTGTGTGTGTGTGTGTGTGTGTGTGTGTGTGTGTGTGTGAGAGTGTGAGTGACTTCTCTCCTTTCACCATCTGGATCCCAAGCATTGAGCTCAGATCCTCAGGCTGGACAGAGGCACCTCCACCCACAGAAGTCACCTCAGCAGCCCTTAAGTTGCTTCCTGTCGGACATTTTGTCTCACCAGTGAGAAAGTAACTAGTGATGACTTAGGAAGCCCCCAGAAGAATGTCAACGTGAAATCAGAGCCAACAGCACTCAGAACAGCAGTGACTGGGGTGGGGGTGGGGGTGGGGTGCAGAAGCAGCCACTCTGGAGAAGGCTTCCTCTTGCATCCCATTCTCCCCTGATGCCTTCACCCTGTCTTGCTTGTATTTATTTCCATAGCAAATGCTTATATGTGCCTGGCACTGTCACACGTGCCTTTTGAATATTCATCTATCCACGGAAACCTTCATGCCAGTGACAAGGGCTCTTGTCAATCCCATTTTACAGATGAAAGAAGGAAGATGTAGAGAGTCTACTACAGCTAGGGAGCTTGGAGTGAGGATTCAAATCTGCATGCTCCCCAAGGATGGGGCTTAGAACTTTCATTCTGTCTAGAACAAGAGTACTCAATCAATGTGTTGAATGTACAAAGAGAGAAGGCTGGACTGGTTGACACGGCTTCAACTGCCACTAAAGAGACCCCAGGTACCCGCAGGTGACTGGGAGCACGCAAAGACAATGGATTTGCTCTGGGCACAGCCATCCAGCACCAGGGAGGCTCTGGCTTTCCATGAGACCTCAAAGGATTCAGGCAGCAGGCCTGAGCCTTCCTGGGGTGTATGGGAACAGGAGACTGCCTTCTCTTGACTTCCCCTGCCCTCCTCCGCCTCTGTGGTTGGAGACTCCAATTAATTATCCTGTGTAATTAGATAAAGAATATTCATTTTTCATTAATGACGTTAAACTCCTGCTCTGTGGCTGAGTTCCTTACGTTTTAATTAAGCGGGACTCCTGAAAGCCACGCGGCTGCTCGGAGAGGGCTCCCTCTCACAGTGAACAGTCACTTAGAATTTTAAGAAGTGAAGGATTCCTTCCCCAAGTTAATTACCTCAAAATTAGCTTAATCACAGCTCATTTAAACTTATCTAAACAACAGCGCAATGGGTTCCAGGAAACTGAGGTTCTGACTCTGCCTGTTTAAAGTTTAAGATTTATTATTAAGTAATAATAACTTTTAAGGTCTGCTCTGATGGATAGCAGTGACCCTGTGGCCTATGGGCTAAAGCTTGTTTGGGGCTGGAACGTAGACATGGCGGGAAGTACTTGCTTATTCCCAAACCAGTGATCCAGGGTCTGAGGTGCTAACCCTCTCCTTATTTGGCTACTCCCAGAAGGAGAACAAAGTTCCAGCCCTCAGGTCCCCGCCATTCACTCCTTACCAAATATCAGCTTCCCCGTTTGTTCTTAAAGAAGATCATGCCTTGGGGGACGGGAGGTAACCCCTCTCTACAGTGCATCTCAAAGCAGAACATCTAGACAGAGGAACAGACAAGGCTCTGAACAAGCCAGGCTCAAGGGGCCAAGTATTTCCTCTGCAACGCTCTGCAGGCATGGCCGTGCCCCATGTAACAACTGGCACACTGCAGGCACTTGGTACACATACAGTGAAGAAAGCTTAGGCGGGCAGCCCTAGGAGACCAAGCTGGGATCCCGGGATTCCGCCTCTCTGCAAGAAAGTGTCATCTTTGCAGAAGATTCAGAGGGACTGACCTCAAGGAAAATTTACCTTTGAGGCAGACACCGTGGCTCTAGCCCTCCTAAAGCTGAGGCAGGTGGATCACCAAATCTACATCCCTCCCAGGCCACACAGAGAGAACCCTCTTCAAAAGTGAAGGAAAAAGACATGTGTGCAGTGACCTGTGTAATTCTCAGAACAGTCTGTTTGCACAAGGACAATTAGAATCCTCTCGCCCCAGGTGGGAAAACCCAACCAAGGGACAAAGGAGTCAGCTCCAAGTTTGAGCTGACACTAAACGGCAGGATTTTATCCCAGACAGCTTGGGAGAAGGGAGAGGGGCAAAGGAAGAGAGGCTGGGGATGGTCCAGAAGGAAACCCTGAGTCAGAAGTAAACGGGGGAAACTGAGTCACTAGTCATTCTATTGTAGACTTGGAGTAACACTTACTTCTGTCTGCATGCCAACACTCCGCAGTGTTGTGTGGACCAGAGGCAGAAACCGGCACTGTAGACAAGCACCAGCCTGGCCAGCCAGGGGCAGGGACAGGACAGACCAGCAGGAAGCTGAGGCTGCCGGTCCTGCTGATGAGACAGAGACCCTGAGCTGGGAGGCTGGGAAATGATTTATCCGCCTCCTCTTTCCACACAATTGGCTTTCCTTTACCAGCCCCCTGTTGGGCTGAGAATGCTGGAAAAGCCTGGAAGGGGCGGTGAGCATCATAAAAGACTTCTGAAGAGCCGAGGCCGCCTCCCTGGTCTAGAGATGAATAGCTGTGGTACCCTAGTGCTCCCCTGTCCCTTCCGCTCAATCCTAGGTCACCCTGGCTCGCCAAAGGGCCCTGCGTTCCTGGCAAGGGTCCAGGGCTTCCCAGCCATTACCTGTTCCTGCTCCCCCACCCACCCAAGAGAGGTAGAGGTAGCAGAGACAACTGGGTAATTCTAGCTGTCACTGCCCTAATTACACCCCACGGTCCTCCCGCCAGCACTCCGCACCCTGTGCCGCCTGCATAATGGGCCTTTTTAAAAAAAAAAAAAAAAAGACACTCTCTCCTTTCACAGCTGCCTTTTGAAGGGGAACAATCTCACACAATGTCTCTTAATGACGGCATTGCCTGGCTCCCCAACAATTCCCCAAACCCCCTCCCCCAGTCCCCAGCCCTTTCTCTTTCTCTCTCTCTCTCTCTCTCTCTCTCTCTCTCTTTGATAATCATAATTGTCGTAATCACCCTGGAGTTAAGAGAAGGTACCTGGGACATTTCCATCAATTATGAAGTGACCTAATGAAAGGTCAAGTTGATCTGTGTGAGACTGAGGGAAGAGAAGGAGGCAGATACACCATCACAAGTGAGTGCGCATGGAAATGAGCATGCGCACACCACACTCACAAGCACACGCACACGCACGCACATACAAACACGTGCTTGCGCACGCGCGCACACACACACACACGTGCACATGCTACACCTGTGCACACAGCAGACTCTGAAGGCTGGCAAGAAGAGAGGCAAAGACAAAGGCGGTTTCCTCCCAATGCTTCAGCACAAAGAGACAGGTCAGGCCCATGAAGAGATTCACCACACCCTAAGCCCTGTGAGAGACAGGAAGAATATTTCCTGAACAAAGTCAGCACAGTGAGGCTCGGAGCAGGGATAAAGGTCACAGCTAACAGATGTCAGACCCCTGAATCCAAGTAGCTTGTCTAGTCCTTACCAAACCCCAGTTTGACCTCTCAAAGCCTCACTATATTCACCTGGAAAATGGGCTACCCCATAAGAACTGACTACTATAACCCTGTGGTCTGAGTGTTCTCTCTTCCAGTTAATCTCTGTTCCAGGGTATTTTTGTATTACCATGATAGCCCTTACAGCAAACAAAAATACCATTATATGCATGTACATATACAGGGATGTATATATGTAATCCGGTTGGTTTTGGTTTTGGTTTTTGAGATAAGGTCTCTCTCTCAGGCTGGTCTTAAAACTGTAGGACAACCTTGAACTCCTAACCCAATCACTTCCACCTCCCAAATGCTGGGATTATAGACATGCACCACATCCGGTTTGTTTCATGCTGAAGATGTAACCTAGGGCTTTGTGCATGCTAGGAAGGCACTCTGCAAGTTGAGCTACATTCGCTGCTCTATAGTTGATACAGTGGTCTCCCTCCATGTGGACAGTATGGCTCTTAGGTCAGATTCAATCACAGATGCAATGTAGGAGGTTTAAGAACATAAACCCCAGAACTCCAGTTAGGTGTTCAGGTCCAGAAGCAGGTGTCCACCAACTGCGTGACCTTGTACAAATTACTCAACCTCTTTGTGTCTCACTTTTATTGACACCTATAAAATAGAAAGCAGAATAGTGCCCGCCTTAAAACTTGTTAGAATTAATCCTTCAGGGACTGGAGAGATGGCTCAGTGGTTAAGAGAGCGAGCTACTCTGACGGAGGACCCAGGTTCAGCGTTCGTAGATGTAACCTCCAGCTCCAGGGGATCCATTGCTTCTGGCCTCTATAGGTAAACACACACACACACACACACACACACACACACACACACTCAAATAAATCTTTAAATAACTCTTGGTTGAGCTGCTGTGGGGTTTGGTGGTGGCAGTTGGTTTTGGGGTTTTTGGTGGTGGTGGTGGTTTGTTTTGTTTTGTTTTGTTTGTTTTTTGATCTTTGTTTTGTTTTGTTTTTGTTTGAGACAGGGTCTCATGGAGCCCTGGCTCATCTTACACTTGCTGTGTCCAGGAGGCTGACCCTGTGTTCCTGATCATCCATCCTTGCCTACACAGACTATGTGCATTGGCGATTTCTTCCAAGTCAACAATAATTCATAGGTACCCCATTTAAGGAGAGAAATTAAAGTGAGTCCAGGTTTGAATTCTCTATTTCATGATCCCTGTGTCTTCCATCCTCTTGTCCTGTTCCCCGGGGTCTGAACCTGTGCCTGCCTGGAGGCAAATCTGTGAATCGCCTTGTCCCTGAGTCTGTGTGTGTCTGCCTATTTGTTGTAGGAGCTATGTCTATCTTGTGTGTGTGTGTCTATGTGTGTGTCTGTGTGTGTGTGTCTGTGTGATGTGTCTGTCTACTGGGTAGATGTGTCTGTGTGTATGTGAGTGGTATCTGTCTATCTCTGTGTGACTGTGTGTGTGTGACTGTGTGTGTGTGTGTGTGTGTGTGTTCTGTCTGTTGTATAATCTATATTGTCTGTTCTGTCTGTTAGTGCTGTGTCTATCTGTGTGAGTGGTGTTTGCCCACATGTCTGTCTGTCTGGTATATGTCTGTGTAAATGTGAGTGGTATCTGCCTATCTCTGTGTGATTGTGTGTGTGTGGTTGTGTATGTGTGTTCTGTCTGTTGTGTGAGCTGTGTGTGTCTGTTCAGCCTATGAGTGGTGTGCCTGTCCCTAACAAAAGGCTTTGCTCAGTATTTCTTGAACTGCACAGAAAGCACAGGGGAAAGGAATCAATACTTTACGGAAGTCTTTATCAGAGTTTTACATGGGATTAAGTCGCTGGCTCCAACTGATCCCAACTGACCCAGAAAACAAACATCATTGTTTACCAACCGATATCCATAATGGACACTGTCGACTTTTATGGAAGATTGTAAGCAGTTGTTTTCAGCGTCTGTATTTGCCACTTTCAGCAAATAATACACATGCATCACTCCAAGTTAAAGATATGGAAGAGTATATCACTTTAAAATTGCAGCTATGCGTTGGCTTGGGTTATAAAAGTTGATTGCATGTGAAATCCAAGGCACTCCAGCAAAAGCTCCAGTCTCTTAGAATGTAAGAGATATTTCCAGAGAACTGCTCTCACCATTCCAAGAGCTGGGATTACGGAATGTGCTGCCACATCAGATACCCCATGGAAGCGAGACTGCAGGGAAATCAAGCCATAAAAAGGGAGGGCTACTGTATACAGAAAGCGCTTAGAAGAGCTGTTTGGCTTTAAGTAGCTTTGCTCAAACAGCACTATACACTGTGTAGACACAATGGGTGTTTGTTGAGTGGATAACATGCCCTTAGCTCCTCCCACTGGGTTTGCCCTTAGCTCCTCCCACTGGGTTTGCCCTTAGCTCCTCCCACTGGGTTTGCCCTTAGCTCCTCCCACTGGGTTTAATACTAACGACCATTAAGTAAGTCTTCACTCTTATGCAGACTGGAATTCAGCTCTCATTCTCCCACATCCACAAAGACTGCTGTTCCCATTGTTCAGATGAGGCATTGAGGCCAGAGATGACTTGCCTTAGAAGTCCCCTTGAGTTGGAGCGGACAGACCCGACCCTGTTTTAGGTTTCCGCGCTTCCCACTAAAGGCCCCCTCCTGGGCAGCCCCTCCCACCGACACCTGCCCCTCAGCCTCGGAAACGCAGTATTAAATCTGCTTCTGATGCCGCAGCAGCGCCTCCTCTGCAATTGAGAAACAGAGCCATCTGCCGCCAGCCTGGGGCTGTCATGAGGGAGCCCGAGCCAGGCGAGGCGGTGTGAGCTGGCTTTGGGATCCTCTTTTCCAGAAGCTGCTGCCTCTCCTGGCAGGCAGGGGTGGGAGAACGAGCTGGGTCTGACCCATCCGCCTACCAGGAAGGTCCTGAAGGTCCTGACGCCGCGTGATTTAAGCCCAGCCTGTCAGCGCTAGAGGCTGGAGATCAGGCTCAGGTAAGGCCCCGACTGGGACCTTGAACCAGATCAAGAATATTCTAAGTGCACAGTGAGGAGAGCCAGAGGAAAAATCCTCAGGTCCTTCTAACAAGGGGATCCAACACCCTCTTCTGTACACATGTAGCATTTACACAGACAGGCACACATATATCAATAAAAAGGAGGAAAAATGAGTAAGTTCAAGGTAGGGTATTTAGATGTCCTCCCCTACAAAACCCCTGTATTGTTCCCCCATTATAATATCAAAATAACATTGGTTTTTTGTTTTTGTTTTTTTTTTTTTTGGACACAAAACTTTCAGGACTAGGAAAGGTCATATACCGTGGTTCTAGAGCCAAGCTGTCTGGATTTAAATCTGGCTTTGGGCATATCACCTGTGTTCTGTGCCTCAGTTTTCTCATCTTCAAAATGGACGTGAATGTGCCAGAGTATGTCTTCACAAGGAGGCTAGAAACAGAGATAGAATAAATCAAATACTTAGAACAAAGCCTGGTGCAGAGTCAACACCCAGTAAATGTCATTATGGCTTTCCTTTTCCTTTCTTTTCTCTTCTCTTCTTTTCTTTTTTTGTGAAACAGGGTCTTACTGTGTAGCCCAAGCTAACCTCAAACTCATAGTCCTCCAACCTCAACCTGAGAGCTGGGCTGGAGGTATACACCACCTCACCCAACCCGCTATCCTTTTTTAAGATTTAAATATCTGCTTTCTGGATTTTGGGTTCAAAAACATCTGGAAGAGGCCATCCATTGAAGGTAAAAGGTTTTGCCCTTTCTAGGGTCCTAAGTTCATACTTGGAGCAACCCAGCCTCTGACTAGGGGTATGGGGAGAACCAAGGTCATTCCCTTGTCAAAAACAATCCCAGCATGCCTCTGTAAGACCACAATGGTGAGGCCATGGAGAGGAGAGTAGCAGCCACAGAGCCCTAGAGTTAGTCACTAAAGAGGGGCAGAGCACAGGGTCCTCCTGGACACACTTCCTGCCCTGCAGTCGTGCCACCAGAAGCAGTGGGAGGATTCTAAGAGCAAGGAGGGAGACTCAAAGGTCCCTGGTGGGCCCAGGTTGGCCAGAGAAGGAGGCTGTGTGGGACACCAAGCACAGGGCTAAGGCGGAGGACGCTCTGGGCTCTGCCTTCAAGGACAAAGAAGATCAGAATTGTATCGTTGATCTTAGGCTGGCATAGTACTTAAGCACTCGAATAAGGAGGGCTATCTCCCTGAACAACCACCAGGTTGCCTGCCTGCATCTTTGAAATCTGTCACAATCCTAGCTGGAGCTAGGGACTCTCTCCTTGGGGACCTTGAGTCTACCCAACCCTTACTTGCCACGGTGATGTTCTTCCAAAACCTCAGAACTGGAAAGGAAGAAGATACAGCGCCATTGTTTACTGTTAAACCCCCTGTGCTATGAGAACAAGGGGAGCAGAGGAAGCAAAGATGGCGTCATGAGAGACAGCGACAAGGGACACTGGGGTCTTCCTCGCTGCAACTTCAAGTCCCCCCTCTAAGGAGCACCCCCACATTCTCAGAGTCAAGTCCTCTTTATGAGCCCGCAGCTTTGAACAGGTTTCTGTCCCTTCAGCCCAGGTGTGAAGCCTATGTTCCTTTTCTCTCTGACTCTATTAATCTTAAACGCCATCATTAATTTACTAACAATGTGTGCATCTGTGCCTCGTGTGTCCTGTTTCCAGAAACAAAAGGTGAGGAAGGGGCTGGGGAGCCTTGCCAGAACAGCACAGATGAATTCCCTGCCCATGGGGCCCATCTTACTTTGATCCTACATTCAAAGATACCATCCAGTGGCCAAAAGCAATTAAAAAGGAGCCCTGATCTTTCATGGAATCTCTCAAAGTTCCCAACCCCTCTCCTCTCCCTCTGCCTTTTCCCAGAGCCTCTCCCCTTCAGAACTTAAGCGCCTTGCCCAAGTACATCTCTCCTCTGTCCTCCACAGCAATATGGAGGGAAGCTGGCTAAAGGCTTTTGGCTGGTTGCTGTTGCTGCTGCTGCTGCTGCTGTATCCCTTTTCCCTTCTCAGCATTCACAAAGGAATTCCTACAATTGACAGCAGCTACCAGGACCATCCAACCTTCTGACATCATTGTGTAATGATCTACAAAAGCCACATTCACTATCCTGGGATACCTGCAGTCCTGGGGGGGGGGCACAGTTTGGACACATCTATTAGACCTCTAGTCCTAACCCTTCCCTTCCGCCATGTCTTTGCTTGGTCTCACAATTCTGGATCTCTGGAGTCCTGAGTAGCAGGCTACCAAGGTAACTCTTAGAGGACTGTCCAGGGAACAGGGCATGAAGAAGCATCCCTGTCCTGTGGGAGAACATCAGAGAGGGCAGGCCAAGTTCCAAAGCAGCAGTTTCAACCCTGCCTTTGACTGTCTTGTTAGGACACGATGCCCCAGGGAAACTAACAGAACTGGCCTCTTCATCCAGATGAGGAAATTTGGGGGCACTCAATTCTTCTCTGTAGCACATCCCCAAACACCACTGATCTACAGTCACCAGAGCTATGGCCTTGCCACCATCCGCTCAAGGTCAAGTCTTCACAGTTCTGGGTTCTCCTTTTCAGCAGCCAGTTGTCCACAGGTCCAGACAGTTCCTCCAGCTCATTCTGAAGCCACTCTCCTCATCTTCTCCCAGGATACCTTCACCTTCCTGCATCACAGTGGCCCACCTGAAAACTGCCCACCCAGGCTGACCCAACGCGCACCTGCCAGCCTACCCGAGACACACAACCCTATACGCCCAACACACCCACATACCCCAGAGACTAACTTTCTACTTCCTTCTTCCAGAGGCTTACACTGCCTGGTGAACACCTCCAAGTCTCTTTTTGGCATTCAAGACCTGTTCCTTTGGCTTGACCCTTTGACTCATCTTTAGATGTTGGGCTAAAGGACTTAGGTAATGGCTTCAGTGGTTATTGTATAATTCCAAACGGTTTGATTTTGTTACTGTTAGTGGGTATGATGTTCACAGAGCACAAATCTCTCCCACGTCAGTCAAGTAGCTCATTCTAACTGTGTGGCCCCTAGAGACCACCTTACTGAGTAGTATGCCCTTCAAGGTCAGCCGATGTGTGTAGTCCCCTTTCTGATCTCTGGTGCCAGCAACAATCCAAGGTTGTATGTATGTGATGCAGCTCAGAGTCTGAGCTCCACAGCCAACCCGGCTGGGCTCAAATACAGACTTCACCATTACCTGCTGTGAGCTTGGGCTAATAACTTTACCTCTCTGAGCCCCCATTTTCTCAGTTGCTAAACACAGTTAATAATAGTGGTTGAATTTTAAATTTATTGAGAGGATTAATTAAAAGAAATAATATATACAAAATACTTAACATAGTGTTACCCATAGGACTTAGTACTTAATACTTGGTTAACTATTATTAAGTACAACTATGAATATCCCTCCAACCCACATTGACTTTTGAATTTTTGATTTCACAAAACTATGGCTTGTTACATCTGGAACTCAATTTCAAACAGGGAAACTGAGTTGCAGCAAGGTTAAGAATCTTGGCCAAGGTCGCATGGCCATAAGAGACTTCCTGGAGACAATATTGGTACTACATCTACCTCCTGGATACTTTCTTGCCTACATATGGATTTTGGTTGTGGATAACACAGTTTTGCTTCACTCTTCAGCTTCTTCACCCCAGGGGTATTCAGAAATGTGTGTGTGTGTGTGTGTGTGTGTGTGTGTGTGTGTGTGTGTGTGTGCACGTCCAAAGGGGTATGGGTAGACTCAGATTGGAGAGTAGGTAGGGCTTGGTCCTTGTTCTGTGCATGCTGGTTCGTGCAGCTTCATGGCATGGATAAGTATGCATTCATGTGTGCTTGTGTGCATGAATGAGCACATGACTGCATGTATGAGGATGGGGATGGGTGCCTATGGGAGGCTCCCACCACACAGATGGTAACTGATCTTAACATCCTATGGTAAGATCCTGTAGACAGGACTGAAACACCAAGACTCTATATCTACACAGCTCCGGGCACACTGCGTGGCCCAAAGGCTGGCACACAATGGGCCTCATCTAACTCAAGTGCAAGAAACTAAGATGTCTGTCCCCAAAAGCTCCAAGCTCTTCCACCTCCTCAGCAGACCCATCAGCTGAGCTCAGCAGTGTAGGCGGGGTGCTCCCTGGGGACCCCGTCCAGCTGGGCCACTCTGGGCCTTCCCCAATCAGGCATCAATTGCAGAACAGCTGGCTGAAGTCCTCCCATGGGGGGTGGGATGAGTGGGTGCCAGGAGACATACCCCTCGCCTAAGGGCGGCTGTTTAAGTGGCAATAAAGGAAACAAAAGATGAAATACATCAGCCATTGGCAGCTGTAAAAAGAGCAAAATCGCTCAGCAGAAAACCAGGTACCATCCATCATCAGGCCCTTCTCCACTTGAGCTGCTGGAGCAGGAGGGTTTTTAATGCCCTCTGCCTCGTTTGCATTCTCTCTGCTACTCTCTTATGGTAGTCGAGGTTGCCAAGAAGATCTGAGTGGTTTTTTAAAGACGTTGATGAAACCATTTCCGCCGAAGGAATAAGTTTTTCTGGGCGGGGGTGGGGGACGAGAAGAAAAAGGGAAAAGAAAGTTTTCCGAAATAATACATTCGGTCTGCAGAGCGACAGCAACTGACTCTGCAGATGTATTAGTCCCATAAAAGCCGAGCGAGAGGTTTGGCCCGGGTGCGCTCCGAGCCGGCAAGATGAGCGGCTCATTCATTTTGCAGCAGAGTCAAGACCTGGATCTTCACAGAATCATTGCGAAGAGCTTCAGAAGCAGTCTGCAGTGTGGATGTGACCAGGGCTTGTCACCCTGCAAAATGTACAGTGGGTGTCAAAGTCTCTCTGAGCTAGAGGGCACCTTCAGAAGTCCCCACTAGCTTCCAAAGTGTAGCAGCAGACAGTCCGGGAAAGGACGCCTCTTCTTCCTTTCCAAAGGTTGGGTGAACATCCTCCTCTTGTACTGTACCCTTGGCTGAGACCTTCAGCTCAGTCGACTTGCAGCCATACTCTGATTTCCAGAGCTGGGTGCATCCCATGGGTGCTGAGGTGAGGAGACTCCCAGAGGAGAAAGGCAGCTTGTGCAGAAACACACTCTGCTAAGTACCCAGCAGGTCAGACCATGACTTTCCCCATCCTTGGGCTATGTTCAGCAAGTGCTGTGCAACCCTGGAACCTGAGTCAGGAGGAGGTGAGGGAAGAAAACAATGCCGGGCGCCCTGGTTTTGTTGTGAAGAGGCCACCACACCCAACTGAGATTCTCAGGGCCAGAATTCAAGTCCTACAATCCAGCCCTCAGGTTCTCATTTCACCAGCTCAGCACAGGCCCACAATAAAGGATTACCGACTGCATTAGATCCCTTCACCAACAAGTGCTGGCTGGAGATCCCGAGACCGGAAGACTCCCACCTCAAGGATCTCCAGAATCAAATCAGTGATCTTAGTGATCTTCTCATGTATGTAAATGCCTACATCCATCCTGGACTCCAGAGTGAGCTGTGTGGTGGAAGACTCTTCCCTCTTCTCACATCTGTTCCCATTTCATCTGAATCCAGTAGGCCCCATTCCTGTTTCTTTTCCCTCAGATGCCAGAGACCTGAAGCTTCTCTTCCACCCAAGTGACACCAGACCTTGAAATGGGGTGAGCGCGCACGTGCACACATACACACACATGCACACACACACATACACACACACATGCACACATTAGCTCCCTCATTGACTGGAAATCAGAAAATAGCCTTCCCAGCACCTCAGAGAGACAGCTACACCCCAACATTTGCCAGCCTGTCCAGTAGAGCAAACGCCCTCCTTCCTCCTGTGAAGCGCGCCTGCTGAATAGAGAGCGGAGAAGAACAGGAAAGTGCTTCAACCTTGAGAAAGATGCAAGTCAGATCATTACTAAAGACCAAGAGAGCCTTATATAAGGCTCGGGAGGCAAGTGGACAGAACAGAAAAGCAAGAAGGGATGAGCAATTAGACAATTAACAACCAAGACTCCCATAATGCACCAGGGGTTTTGCACGTGCGATCCCCAACCCTTTCCATTGAACGTTCCAAGAAGACACGCTGATCGGTCAAAGGCCAAGCATGGCTTTAGGAAGGCTACGGTCAGAACGCCACCACTGCCCTTCTTCTCAAGCTCATGACCTCCCTCCAAGCGGCTGCTGCTTCCCCATTTACACAGAGAGAGATGAGCAGAAGGCAATCTTCATGGCCTATTCTCTCATCTGTGCAATGGGAATAATAAAGCCGCAAAGTATCATGCTGACAACCCAAAGGGGTTCGCATGTTTTAGAATCAAAGTCTGGAATCTATGGGGACTCATTCTTAATAATGTTATTTGTAGGCTCTCTGAGGGCACCTTTGTGCCATGTACCTGTAGATCATGTGAGCTCCCTGAGGAACACATTCTCTGCCCTGGCATTCAGACAGCAGCTGCCTGTTGTCTCCCACCAAGCTCAGTCTCAATGTACGCCTCCAGCCCCATCCTACCTAATAGAGAGGAACCTGGGGGACCGGGAAGAAGCAGTGGATTCAAGTCCTATGACCTAACCTCTGGGTTTTCCTCGGGTTGGCAGTGGCACTGCTGGCTAATACAGGCCCGCGGAGGCCGCAGGCTCCCTAGGAATTTCAATGAGGGTTTTTCTGCCAGAAGGAAGGAAAGCGCTGTGTAGATGGGAAAGGCTGGTTTTGCTTTGGAGACTACAACCATAGAATAAGTATGGCCAAGAGGGACAAAGGTGTGGGGTCCACACCCAGTGAATGTCAGCCACTCAGAAGCCATCACCAGACAGAGTCAATGTACCAGGATAGAGATGGGAACACTTGGGAGAGATGGAGACATGAGAGTCCTAACCCCAGAAAGGGACACACAGGCCATTATAGAGCTGACAGCATTTGAGAAGGGTCTGGAAAGATAAACAGGAGATCCTGAGGGGTATAGCTCATGGTAGAGTGTTAAGTTAACATGTGTAAGGCCCCTGGTTCAATTCCCACTACTGCCTGGAAGGATAGTGGTTACCAGACATCGGAAAGACTAGGATGGGGGAAGGCAGGCAGATATAGTATGAACTAGGACAGGATGTGTGTGTGTGTGTGTGTGTGTGTGTGTGTGTGTGTGTGTGTGTGTAAGCCCAAAGTGTTGGGAAACAATGCAGTGTTAGAGGCATGTGTAGGGAAAATGGGCGGGGCCCGTGTACCTGTATAGGGATGGCGGGTGCCCGTGTATTTGGGGAGGGAAGGCTGTCCAGCTAGCAGGGAGGACCATTCTGGCGCAGGCCCTGTGTACCTGTAGAGGAAGCCTGGCTAGGAAGAGTCTTTGGTCCTTTCTGGTGACTGGAGACACTGAGGCCTGTTCAATTTCTCCTACACGGTGGGTTTTGATAAGAAGAAGCAGCTTACAGTTTCAAAGCTTTATTATAGAGAAATAGAAAAAGAAAGAGATAGAGAAATAAAGAGAGAAAGAAAAGATAGAGGGGTGAGAGCTGGCCATTACCACATGGAAAGAGGGGAGAAGAATGGGGAGAGAGGGGGAACAGGGGGACAAGAGCGTAAGGGCAAGAGAGAAAGGCAAGAGAGCTAGGAGGGGCCTGGAAGCTCCTTTTATAGTGGGCTGGGTTACCTGGCTGTTGCCAGGTAACTGTAGGGCGGGGAAAACCTGGCTGTAGCCAGGTGACTGTGGGAGTGGAGTCCAGTCAGAACACTAGGGGCCTGGCCCCACAAGTGACTGATGGCCACAGGATTATGGAGTTGAGGAGTCAGGAGTATGGAGTTGGTGTCAGGAGCCTGAGTATCTGGGAGCATGGCTCACTGGTTCCGTCCCTTGTAGAATATTCTACTGGGTCTCCGGAGTAAGCCTCGCTCAACCAGGCCACAGACTACCTTTCACGGTCCCACAGGCATGGTGACAAGGGACACTGGGAAAGAGTTTGGAGATGGGGAACGGTTCAGACTCTTGACTCTTCCAAACTTCAGATACTGAGCATCTTGGAGGTTCCCAGCAAAAGACAGGAGGAAAGCAAAGGATGATGCAGCTGAAGAGTGGACAAGTGGAAACAGAACAGGCACGAGATGCAGGGACACGCTCTTCAGCCAACGACAGGGATAGTGGCTAAGGGCTCTCCAAGACCACCAGATGCCCGGCCTTTGGACCAGCTGAAACATGGGTCCTGAGATCCCAGACTGACATGAGGTCGTCAGGGACCCAAGGGCCCAACCACATTCTCACAACCAGGATAGCAAATATACTCCCTTTACCTGACAGCTTGATGGATTGGTGATGTCTGCCTAAATTACTATTTGAGAAGGATTATGAGACCATGGCTGGGCCCAACGAGAAAGAGAGTAGTGATTTATTAGCAGTGTCTGTCAAGAATGCGGGGTTGGGAGGGATGGTATAGGTGTCCCCTACTTGTTTGGTCTGTAGTTATTATGTAGATTCCCTGCCTAGGATTACTGAGGTGCATGGCCAATTAGGAGAGACAACAAACGCACAGTGAGGGAGGAGCTCCCAGGATGTGTTCTTGACCTCCATCTCGGACACCTAGAAGAATATCAGGCTGGGCTTGCTGGTTCACACCTGCATTCCTAGAAGAGATAGGAGAATCACAAGTTCAAGGCTAGCCTAAGATACATAGGGAAACCCTATCTCAAAACAAACAAAAAGTTAGAGAAGCATCAGATAACATGTTGGTCTCTGGCGCTGTGCGGTGTGCTGGCCCCCAACATCTTAAATGGCATCTTAGAGATGCTTCTGAGAAAATGATGGGACCCCTAGACATTACCAAGTGCTAGAGTATTAATAATGCCACACGTATAGGGGCTACAAGAAGAAACAGAAACCATAGGAGCTGTGGGCTCAACAGATAAAGCGTCTTTCACACAAGGGTAATGACCAAAGTTTAGGTCCTCAGAATCCACGTAAAAAGCCAGGTGGGCATGGAGAGCGTGGTGGGTGTGGTGGCCACCGTAATCTCAGCCAGAAACCAGGGATCCTCAAGGCAAGCCGGCTGGTTAGACCGTCAGGAAAGAACTCCTCAAGAGGTCCTGCCTCTCTATGAATAGAAAGAACATAAAATCCGATGTGACACCCCATGTCTTCCATTCCAAATGGCTATCCCAGCCGTTCACTGAGTTGTATAGCCGTTGGATCTGGTTAATCAATTTTAAGGTGTGATTTTTTTTCTTGTATTTGCTACATTTTTTTTATTATTATATGTAAGTACACTGTAGCTATCTTCAGACACTCCAAAAGAGGGTATTAGATCTTGTTACAGATAGTAGTGAACCACCATGTGGTTGCTGGGATTTGAACTCAGGACCTTCAGAAGAGCAGTCAGTGCTCTTAACCTCTGAGCCATCTTTCCAGTCCCTATTTGCTACATTTTTTAATAAAAAGGGTTTTTTGTTGTTGTTCTTTAAAAAAATAAAGAAAGAAAATAAGAAAGCAAAAAAGATACCTGATTATACCCACCGACTGCAGGTCTCCACATGTATGAACATCCATGTCCACAAGAACATACATATGTACACACACACATGCAAACCTGCATGCACACCGCACACATACACATGCAAAGGAAAAAAAGTGAGAAAAGGAAGGCCACAAAAATTCTGACAGGGAGGCTGGGAGATGGCTCAGCGGCTAAAACCCCCGATCTTACGGAGAACTTGGGTTTGGTTCCCAGCACACACTGGTTCAAGACCAC
The DNA here is from genome assembly GCA_036184795.1 of Tokudaia tokunoshimensis. Classification (NCBI taxonomy): domain Eukaryota; kingdom Metazoa; phylum Chordata; class Mammalia; order Rodentia; family Muridae; genus Tokudaia; species Tokudaia tokunoshimensis. The sequence continues at coordinate 108,620,427 of BTHU01000005.1, read as the reverse complement.
CTGTAATTTCAGTTCTTGGGGCTCCAACTTGCACTTCTGGCCCCTGAGAGCACAAATGCACCCATTCTGGGCATAACATACATAAAAGCAAAACTCTCAAACACATAAAATAAACTCTTAAAAAGACACTGTGATGCCGGCAGTGGTAGTGCACACCTTCGATCCCAGCACTTGAGAAGCAGAGGCTGGAGGATCTCTGAGTTCAAGGTCACTATAGAGTCCAGGACAGCCAGGGATAGATAGGGAAACCCTGTCTCAAAAAAAAAAGAAAGAAAGAAAGAGAAAAAGAAAAAAGAAAACAAAAGATACCGTGAAAGAGTGTCTTTGAGGTAGAATGTTCTCTGCTTGGGACCAGTGAGGAATCGAAGGCCTGGAAGCACCATGCACACACTGTAAAAGCATGGTGTTTTCCTCAAAGGAGGTCTTCAGTTTTCTGTAATCTCTCAGAAAGATCTATAACCCCAGAAAGGTTTCAATCATCACTTAAGATGAGGGAGAGTAATGAGGTTTAATTGAATCCTGCTGGATGAAGGAGCATCGACGTCTCTCAATAGGAGGTGAGTTTCTGGAGCGAACAGCCAACTGCTCCACAGAGCAATCTGCTCAGCCTTTATAAATGTCCTCCGCCCTGGCACGGCAGCACACACCTGCAACCCCAGCCCTCAGGAGGCTGAGGCCATCGTGAGCTCCAGGGTGGGGTATATAATGAGATCCCATCTCAGAAGCTTGTCCTCCAATCTGAAGTGCAAACTTGGGGCTGCTTATGAATATTTGAGCTCTTGGAAATCCAAGAGGCTTTTTCCTCTCCTAAGAATGTTTTTAGGAACTAAGGAGATGGCTAAGCAAAGTACTTACACATACAAGGTGTGAGTAAGGGATAATAGCATTTGCTCTGCAGGCATGAGGACCTAAGTTCAAATCCCCAGCACCTACAGAAAAAGCCAGAGACAGAATGGGGTAATGGTGCACCTGATGAAGATACACTGTTCACATGTTTATTAAAAAAAAGAAGAAGAAGAAGAAGCAGGCCTGCTTATGTGCGCCTGTAAGCCTAGAAGCAAAAGGCAAAGTGGCTTCTGGGAGCTTGCTAGCCAGACAGGAGAGCTCCCAGCCTAGTGGGAAAGTCTGTCTCAAGGCACTAAGGTAGACAGTGATAGAAGATGACACCCTATACCTAGCCTTGGCCACCATGTATGTACACATAGGAACATACCCACACATACACACCCATTTGCATTCAGCACGTGTACACACACACACACATTCACTAAAAGAAAGAAGCCAAACACAGTGGTCTACACTTGTAATGCTGGCACCACAGAGGTAGAAGTCCTAGCTGAATCAGTGAGCTCTAGGTCCCGGTGAGTGACCAGATGACATCTGAGGACCAATACTAAAGGCTGTCCACTGTCCTCCACAAATACGTGAGCGCGCACACACACACACACACACACACACACACACACACGCACGGACACACGAACACACAGGCACACACAATACTCTTGACTTTTATAACTATTGGAAATTTCCATGCGTCCTCCCACACCAAAGGTCTCAATGGAGGCTCAGAACTTAGTAAAACAATACTAAAGAAGCTAAAGAGCCAGGAAGGTCAGCGCAACTAGTGACAACAATATGGCTCACCCTCCCTCTGTTCCTTAAGTATCAATAACATGTGAAGGCTCTGTCTACCCCAGAGCACTGGGACAGATGGGGTAGATGGAAGCTTCTAGAAACTATTAGACTGGAGAAACTCTATTTGATGGGATCTGAGTCAGGGTTAGGACCCAGGATGTAGGGACTGAAGCGCCATCTCTGACTCAGGCTTGGGTTTGCTGTTTGGGAGGCAGTGCAGTGTGGTAGATGAGAGAACAGTCTGGAGACTCCATGCGCTCAATGGAAGCTCTCATGCAAAGTATCTAACCAGTGAGATGGTTCCACGGGTAAAGGTGCTTGCTGCCAAGCCTAAAGACCTGAGCCCTGGGACCCTCATGGTGGAAGGAGAAAACTAATTCCTACTGGCTGTTCTCTGACCTCCACACATAAACCACCATGGTTCTCTGTTTCTCTCTCTCTCTCTCTCTCTCTCTCTCTCTCTCTCTCTCTCTCTCTCTCTCTCTCTCTTTCTCTCTCTCTCATGCACACACACACACACACGCACACATGCACACACATATGTGCCTGCACACACATCTATAAACGTACATTTTAATTAAGCATATTGATTTTCTCTGTGCCTCAGTTTTTTCATCTGTAAAATGAGGGCAACAGTGGCCTCTGATTCCCAGTTGTAGACTGACTAAATGAAACACTCAGAAAACAATCTAGATAACAAGTCAAAGAAACTACAACAAAATGGATGATGCAAGCATAGGACAACGGACTATGGAGGACAATGAGAGCTTTGAGAACACAGAGTGCTGGGCTCTGTTGGCAGAATGCTTAGCTAGGTAGCATCCATGAAGCCCTTGGTTTGATCCCCACTTGATTCAGTACCACTTAACCCGGGCATAGTGGCACACAGCTGTAGCCCCAGCACTAAAGAGGAAGATGCAACAGGATCAGGAGTTCAAGGTCATGCTCGGCTACATAATGAGTTTAAGGACAGGCGGGATACATGAGACCCAGGAAGGAAGGGAGGGAGAAAGAGAGGGAGGGAGGGAGGGGCAGAGGGGCAGAGGGACGGAGGGAGGGAGGGACGGAGGGAGGAGGGAAGAAGAAAGGAAGTAAGGCCAGCAGACAAGCAGACAGACTGGAGAGATGGCTCAGTGGTTAAGAGCACTTGTTCTTCCAGAGGACCTAGGTTTGATTTCCAGCATCCACACTGTGGCTTACAACCATCTGTAACTCTGATCTCGAGGAATCAGATGCCTCCTATAGCCTCCTTGGGCACCAGTTATGAATATTATGCAAATATACTTGCAGGCAAAACACTCATACACTTAAAATACAAATTTTAATTTTAAAAAGGAAGGAAGAATGGATGCCTGGATGGATGGGTGGATACACGATGCACGTATGGATGGATACCGGGGTGCCTGGATGTGTAGATGGATGCATGGATGGACAGAGTGGGAAGAGATGGCTTCACTGTCACCTGATGAAGTACTGGTGGCTCCACCCACAGTTCAAAAGAATCCAGTGAGCACACTAAGCAATTTTCACAGCACTGGTTTCAGGAAGCATGGGGTGCAAGGTTGGGGTAATGAATTGGACTCTGGGTGTGATCATGGATATATGAACTTCTGCAAGGGGTTATCCAGGGTGTAAGCCTGGATGGAGATTTCTATTAGGTGTAAAAATCACATAAAGAGAATCTTCCCCATGCTAGAAGACCTGGGTCCCTCTCCCACACCAAGGCTTCTGAACTCGGGTTCCTGCTGCCCTTCTCAGCTCTTCCAAGGATCAAGGTCACTGACCCTCCTAGGTGAAACCAAAGAAAGCCCCCAAGACTCCTGGGAGAAGCCCACCCTTTGACCTTTGGGGTCAATTATAAGGAGCAAGAAACTGGATCAGAGTCTCAGTGGCTTCTTCAAGTCCAGGGCAGTTGGGTTTCTCCATCCCTCGTAGGACTGAAGAAAAAGGCTAAGCCAACAAGAAAGGAAGGTCTGAGATCCCAGATGCCAGATTGCCTATCGACTGTCCTACATCCTGCTTCTATAGGCCTCTGGCTAGCCAAAGTACTGAGTCCAAAACACTCCTCTATGGAAAAACCAAATGTCTTTAGAAGAACAGAAGCAGATCCCTCAATGGCTCAGTGGCTAAGAGCACTTGTGGCTCTTCCAGAAGACTCAACTTTGACTCTCAGTACACACCATAGCTTACAACCATCAGTACCTCCAGTCTCAGAGGATCAGATGCCCTCCTGTAGCTTCCTTGGACATGCTCATGGTACAGACACACAAGCAGGAAAACATTTATATACATTAAATATACACTTTAATTTTTAAGAAGAGAAAGGAAGAAAGGATGGATGGATGGATGGATGGATGGATGGATGGATGGATGGATGGATGGATAGTGTCTTGGCAGCCTGTTGGTCCTGTCAAGTAGAAGAGCCCTGTGCCTCACATTAGGAACAAAGACTCTAACCCACAGGTCATCTCTGCTCAGGCAGAGTCCTGATAACTTCTACCCACAAGTCAAATGACATCAGAATCTGTTCCAACTCAAAGACGGCGCATCTGAAAATGTTCGTGTCAGCTGCCGTTGCACTTCAAGGTGGCAGAGTGAAGACATCGTCAGAGTGGCAATCTTCATCTTTCTGCTAGTCACCAGATGTGCCAAAATAAGTCCATTTCTTCTAAATTTATCAAAGTGTTGGCAGACAGAAAAATGCCAAGCTGTCAAACGAAACAGAGACTTCACTTCAGTTTTGAAGATAGATGCCTTCTTTAAAAAGAGAACTGCGCTAGGAATCATGAGGCCCACATTCGAACTCTTGGCTTGGCCATCCCTGGCTGTCTCTACTTAAGGCCTTTTGCCCCACAGATGCCTCTAGCTGGGCCATCGTTTTCAGCTCCTCCTCCTTCTCAGTGTTGACTGAGCATCCTGGTTGCTGACTGGCCCCTTTCCTCTGGTGACTTAGAGGATGGTACCATTTGTTATAAATAAGTAATCAGAGTAGGGCGGGGCACAGGAGGGGCTGACAGAGGCCCTCGAGAGCTCATTAGAGAGAAAAGCTCTTGGACTCACGACTCCTGAGCAACAGCTCTGACACACTAAAACAATCATATGCAAAAGGAGAAGAAAGGGGGAGCTGGAGGAGACCAGTTTGTACTGTGTGTGGGGTGGGAGGACACGGAGTGGAGTCATGACCAAGCAGAGAGGAAGCAGTAATCCCTCCTCCCGTCCACATTAGGCTGTGGTGGCTTGATCATGCTAAACCAGCATCTCCAGGGCTGGGGAGATGGTCCTGTGGCGAAAGCACTTGCCAGGCAAGTGTGAGCACCAGAGTTAAGATCCCCGGCATCAATCTAAATGCAAGGTTGTCATGGTGGCCTGACTGATCCTAAACACAGAAGACAGGGATCCCTGGAGCAAGGTAGCTAACTAAACAAGCAAGACAGGTAAGCACTCTAAATGCGTGTAGATCCTACCTCATATACATAAGGTAGAAAGTAGTCAAGGAAGAAACTGTCAGTCTCTGGACTACATGTGCACCCACACGTGACCACACGTGAGCATGCAACACATGCACACATGTGCACACACACACACACACACACACACACACACACACGACAGTATCTCTTATGTCAGGTATAGTAGCACATGCCAGAACTCAGCGGGTTGAAGGCAGGAGGATTGTTATAAATTCAAGGTCATCCTGGGCTGTCTCTAAACAAGCAAAAAGACCAACGAACTGGAGCCTTGTGGATGAACTTCTCAGGAAGCCCCCAAGCAGATCAATATCATGGGCACCCTTAGGATTGTAGATACGAGCAGTTGTGAGGCCTTTTAAAAACTAAGCCAGAACCACCCACAGAGCTAGCAGGCTTGTGTGATTTAGTAAAAGCTTGAGCTTATAAAAGCTTCCAGGCCACCCCAGAAGCCACATCCTGGCCCTGTCCATAGTTCTAACAGCCTCTGCCAGAGGCTGGCCTGATTGACACCATCCTCCACACCAGATGTCCACCCAGGCCACATCCTGTGTGACCTCAGCCAACTGCAGAGCCAGATGCCTGTCCATCTCCGCTTCCTGCCTGACCATGACCACCTTCCAGCTTGCTCCAGCTCCCGCCTGGCTTGGCCCAGCTAACATCTCTGCCATCCACCTGCCCAAGGCCATGAAGCTTCGTTAACCTCTCTGCCTGCGGGTGTGCTCCATTACCCAGCCTTTCCCAGCCATTCAGCTTCTAAAAACACAACTGCGACTGGAGAATCAGCCACAGAAAGAGACACTGAGCCTTGGCTGGTCACTACCAGATGGCAAGATCAGAGCCAGAAGCACCCAGCCTGTGTGCTAAACAAGATGGCCGAGCAAGACTTACCAGCCAAGGGAACAAACTGAGAGACAGCAGAAGCCCAGCCCAATTGCACAGTCCCCTGAGAGTCTCGCCACATCTACACCTTGTCTACTCTGTCCCCAGACTTCCTGTCTGGAAGGAGCTCAGAACTGCTCGCACAAGCCAAATTATGCAACTCTTGATTAGGAAAAGAGAGATAAAATAAGACAATAAAAAAAGGAGGAGGAGATACATCTTTCTCCCCTCTTCTATGTCCAAGTGACTATCAGTGTGTTGCTGAATATCTCTAAGCTTTCCCCATCAGAGGCCATTACAGAAATGAGAATTCTTGATTAATCATACAGTGTGGTGGAAGGGGTTGTTACCATCAGCGTCTACACTCCGTTCAGTCTCTGTGTTACTCAAAGGGACTCTGAGAGTAGCCTGGGAAGGAGATGAGCCTGCGCTGTGAGCCAGATGTTGCTGCCATCGCTCAGCAGAGGTGAAGTGGTTTAATCAATGTCCTAGTTTGGATGACTGTGTCTGCAATGAAACACCGTGACCAAAGCAACCTGGCTCACACTTCCACATCACAGTCCATCAGCACAGGAAGTCAGGACCGGAACTCAAGCAGGGCAGGAACCTGGAGGCAGGAGCTGATGCAGAGGTCATGGAGGGGTGCTGCTTACTGGCTTGCTCTCCATGGCTTGCTCAGACTGCTTTCTTATAGAAGCCAGGACCACCTACCCAGGGGCGGCATCACCCACAATAGGCCAGGCCCTCCCTCATCAATAGCTAATAAGAAAATTCCCTACAGGTTTGCCTACAGCCCCATCTTATGGAGAAACTTTCTCCGCTGAGGCTCCCTCTTCGCCAGTGGCTCTAGCTTGTGTCAAGTTGACATAAAGCCAAGCTTTGGCTCAGAGCCAGACCTGAGCCAAACCGCCTGGAACTTGGCCTTGAATGAGACAGAGACTTCATGACCACCCCTTCCCAGGCTCTTCCCTCAAGCCACTCCCCATAGCATATCCCAGCCACTTTCTCCCCAGATGCAAGAACAGTGGGGTTCAGCCTATGTCCTTGGACAGATGGATTTCAAATAATGGTGTGTATGGGTTACTAGGGCAGGGCTAGGGACAGGCCTCTGTGGGAAAGTGCCAGTCAGGCATGCTGGAGGCATTGAGTTCTGTCCCTAGCACAGCAAAAACAGCCAACAAAGCAGAGGACTCTCCAAAGCAGCATCCTGAGAAGGTGGAGTCCTTGCATGCAGCTGGAGTCCGTCTCTAGCAATTTGCGTGTCCAAGGGTGCAATTTCAGAGTGCAGGCTGCCCATGAGACCTCAGATGCCAGGCCTGGGCTCTTGGCTGTGAACTGGAAGTAGTCCTCACTGCAGATCCTAAAGAATCCAGTATCGAAGGACAGGTAGGACGACCCATGTTCTACCTCACAGAAGTCAAAGGGTGCACTCCCTTCCACATGTACTTTGCAGATGGGAAAACTGAGGCCTAGGGAAGAAAATTCTGCCAAATTCAGACTTTGCATCCCTAGCAGAATCAGAACAAGGCTAAGACAAACCGAACAGTGCAATGTCCCCAGAGCCCAGGAGAGTATGTGGGAGACAAGGCCACGAAAGGCACATGGCCTTTGGACAAGTCAAGAGGCAAGCAAAGTCTTTCACTCTGATTTATGGGATGGCCCCACTAAGGACTCCTAGGCTGGGACGCCATTTGTCACTTCCCCAAAGAAATCTCCAAAATGATTATGGCAGCACACAGGCCCAGCCACTGCATGTGCACACGCAGAGTCTCTCGTTAATCACTCACAAGCCATCTGGAGCCTCAGCTACGGGAGCTTTCAGACCTGAGCACCAGGTGTGGCCAAGCGCAGGGGTGACTGGGAGCACAGAGGAGAGCACAGCAGCTCGGAGCACAGAGGGAGCACAGAGGAGAGGACCTTCTCACCAGGCCTCAGCCTTCCGGTCTCCAATGCTTGGGAGGGGCGGGGCCTCCTTGGAGTTCAATTAGTCTCACGCTGCAGTCCTATAGCTTCCTTACCCAGCAGAATTCTCTGGAATGATGGAAGTTCTCTAGTATGTTCAAGACGCTAGTCACTAACCACGAGAGACCACGGAGCAATTGTAACATGGCTTATACGGAGACAAATTCACTCACTTCAGTAAATGTTAAAAGGAGGGCTGAGGAGTTAATAAAGGAGAAACTCCCCAGAACTGTTGTTGTTGCTGTTGCTGTTGTTGTTTTAAAGAAGCCACGTAACTGTGAACCCAGTTCCGGAGGATTCTGGCTTCCTTGAGCAATGCACACACATGTGCATAGACATACGTAAAGGCAACATACCCAGACACATAAAATAAAATTAAATAAATCTTAAAACACAAAACAAACAAAAAATCCAAGGTGGACAACTCTTGAGAAACACTGTGCAAGATTGTCCTCTGGCCACTAAACTCGCATGAATTAGCAGGCACATAGCAAGCATTAAAGTGAGTGTATTAATTTACTTTATTCATTAAGTAAATATATTGACTCAGTGAAATCTCACAGGAAATCTGTGAGTGAACACTACCCCTCCAAACAGGGAGACCAAGGAACTCGGCTAAGACACACAGAAAGTAGGTAGTGGGGCAGAGAATAGAATCCACGAAGTCTGGATACAAAGTTTCTTCTTAACCACTGTACTGAGCTGCCTACCAGCATGCAGTATCCCTGCCTCCCTGTCCCAGCATGCTGCAGTATCCATGGTTACAGATGCAGACACGAGATCTGAGCAACTACCAGGGTCAGCTGCATCACAGCCCTGCTCTAGAGGACACCCTAGAGCGAGTATGCGTGGCCTCCATACGACCTTGAGCTGATGACTGAAAAAGAGCAGGGGTATTGGGTCCTTTGACTCAGTGAGACTCTTGAGGAGAGGGATAGCTATCTGATGGAGAAAGTACAGTCCTAGCCACTGAGCACCTCCCATTCAGATGGTAGAGGCTGCAGAGCACCTCTCAGCCAGCCCCAGGTGGCCCTGAAGCCTTTCATAGTCAGATGGAAGAGGCAATGGCTTCCAGAGGTTCAAGTTGGGGAAGTTGTGACTTACGGAACCACTGTCTTATGGAACCAATGCTTCCTGCTGTCTCAGGAAGCACTTCAGCTGGTCCTGACAAAATCCCGCAGTCCCCCCGAAGCTCCCTGATGAGTCTTCCCTGGGCTTCTCTGAAGAGAACATGGCATCAAGGTGGCCACCCGCTCCCACTCGGGGGGAGGGGGAGGAGCCCTGCTACAGCTAATTGGCAAAATACATTTAGAACATGACTTAACAAATGGCCCCACAGCGTCCCCACACTTCATTTGCATCGAGCTATACTACCTTATTGATTATATTAAATGAGGGGATAGACACACTGTCTGCAATGGGACAATTACCATCATCAAACCAATTAGTATCAAATGGGATGTGATCCTCACGCTACGGTCCTGAACTCCATTGCGTCCATCCCTCCACCTCCCCGCCCCCATCCCTGTGCGCCTGGCCTTCTGAAGTAATCACATTTCTAGTGAGACAGCTACAATCAGCCCGAAACCATCCTGGGACACTCACCTCTCCTCCACAGCTACATATCAGTTTGCCCAGTCACACAGGCACAAGCAAAAAAAACACCACTGACATGTTTATGACGTTATTGCAAACAAGCTTCTCCTGGCCATGGAGATCTTTGGTTAAGCAGTAATCAAATTTCAGCCACAGACTCATTCACACCCAGACCTTCACACACAATCCATGTGTACACGCTCATCTGCACCCTCCCACATGAATCCAGAAGCCATGCATGAAACATGCCCAAACCTGGAATACAAACTCATATACATCCTCCCAATGATCCACTTGATAGTACATAGCCACCACTCACCCCAACAATTCACATCCGTGCTCCCACGGGGTCCTAGCGCTCACCAGAGCTCACACCAGCATCTGTGTCCAGTCCCACATCCTACGATGAACAGTATGCTCAGTGCATGCCAAACAACCAGGCCCATGCTCACACAGCAAGCCAACACAGGACACACCTCATGACCTAACTGTGGACACGTGTCAACAAGCATGTCCAACCTTTTGACACCGGGGCAGGACATGGTCATCTAGGAAGTTCTTCAGAACTATGCAATCCAGTTACAAGACAAAAATCTCACACGGTTTGAAATAAATTTATGATTTCGTGTCGGTCTGCTGTCGTGGCTCTCAGGCTGCAAGCTGGACATGCCTGAGAGACTCTAGACATCTGACAGGTACACCCACCCCTGTGAGCCCTCATTCTTTGCCAATACACGAACACTGGCTCTCCTCCTGTGGCTCAGCTCCTGCGTGGTAGGATCTGGCATCTCAGCCAAGGACCCAGGTAACCTCCAGTTTCCTCCTCCTGGTGAAGGCGGAAGGATTGCCAAGCAGTGCTTCAGAGGGAGTCCATCCTAAAGTTTCTCCCTGCATGGGTACCACTTCCCAGAACGCACAGCTTGAGCCTCATTGGTCCCCTGCCACACAGCTCTCCCTTCCTTCTATCAGCAAACAGTCTGAGAATATTGTGAGCGGAGAGAAGTGCTCAGTGCTGGGGGGTCCAGGACAAGTGAGACCCAGTCCCTGTCCTGTGACAGTGTCCAGAGGCAGAAGCAGATGAGAAAGAAAGGACATGCCTAAACATACTCCAGAAGAGCTTGGAATGAGGATTAAGCAATGAGGAGACAGCATGGGGTGCTATTCTAGACAAGGGCGCCTCTCAGCAACTGTGTGAGCAGAGACTTGTGCAGGAAGCTGGGGCAAGCCGCCCAGACACCTGAGAGAAGAGTTGGCCATGTAGAGGAACCTCAGGCTCGTGGGAGGCTTGCAAGAGCAGCGGTGTCTGCACTGTCGCAGGGAACACGCACGGAGGCATAGGGAGACAGTGGCAAGTGTCTACACTATTGCATGGAGCACGCAGGGAGGCACAGGGAGACAGCAGCACCCTCAGTTTCTCTCATTTCACTCTCGTAGCCCTAGGGGAGAAAGATCATTAGTATTTTGAATTCATAAATGAAAAACCTGGGCTCAGAGAGGTGATGAGACAATATCAGGTCACACAGCCCCAACGACACCGCGCAGACACACCTGGACCTGCCGAATCCAGAACTACCTCTCAGTCCCAGTCCCCCTTCTGCCCTCAGTGCCTTTCTGCCAGGCTGTGCAGGGTTGTTATTAATGACACTAGCTCCTGCTGATGTGGTCACTTAGAGTCACATGTGATGCCTTCAGTCACACTGAGCTGTCACTGCACACACGTTACAGAAGGGGATGCTACTTATTTACAGATCTTTCAGGGTCGAACTATTAACAGTTTAGAACACATCCCATTCCTAGGATCCTTTACACACATGCGTGGAGCCAGGGAGGGACTCCTGAGGGTACTGAGGAAAGAGCCTTTACCAAGAGTTATGACCTCCAACGTTTCTGCCACATGCCACTGTCTAGTGGTCCACCCAGGAACAGCCACCTTTCCACCCACCCAGAGCTGCCACTACCATGTTGACTCTGCCACATGCAGGTAATCTGGAAATCGAGGTTCAGTAGGAATCTAGAAGGTTGGAGGCCCCTTAAACAAAGGGATGCAGAAGACCCAAGAGGTGTCAGTCTCACCCCCCAAACCTAGCTGAAAGCAGGAAGATGGGAGGGTATAAGGTCAGTACAAGATGCAAACATTTTCTCATTTTATCTTCACAGCCGCAGAGAGAAGTTTCCAAATGGTGAGAACTGGTTCAGACACTGACCAGATTCACTTTGTTCCCATAAGATTTCCCAGATGAACCTCTGGAGCAGCACATCTGGACAGAGCCTCCTGTCAGAGCATCACCCGCTAACCATCTTTCTCCCAAGAGACAGGATGCAGCTCCAGTTCCTAATTCCTGACTGAAAACAGTCGTGGGTGAAGGGCCAGGGATGTAGCTCAGCTGGCAGAGTTCTCGCTTACTACGTACGCAGCCCCTGGGTTCCATCTCTGTAGTGGCTATTCCTGGTTGTCAACTTGACTATATCTGGAATGAACTCTGACCTGGATCTTGGCTTGGAGATCTTGAGGCATAGTGGCTATGAATCCCAGGAGATTAAGACAGGGAGATCTCTGACTTCAAGGTCATCTGGGACAAAGCAAGTCCCAGATCCAGGAGTGGTGGCACACACCTTTAATCTGGGCCACACTTTCTGCTAGAGACCTATATAAGGACATTGGAAGAAGGAAGATTTTCTCTCTCTCTCTCTCTCTCTCTCTCTCTCTCTCTCTCTCTCTCTCTCTCTCTCCTTCACCTGCTTGCCTTGTGGGACTGAGAAACTGCTAGATCCTTGGACTTCCATTCACAACTCCTGCTGACCATTGTTGGGAGTTAGACTAGACTGTAAGTCATCAACAAATTCCTTTACTATGTAAGGTCTGTGACTCTAGAGAACCCTAACTAATACAATCTCCAACACGGCCTAAAAGTTAGGTATGGTGGTGCACAGCTGTCATCCCAGCACTTGGGAAGGGAAGGCTCTGAAGTACAAGGTCATCTTGAGCTGCCTACTGAGTTTGAGACCAGTCTGAGGCACCCTGTCTCAAAATACAAAATTGTATTTAAAGAAAGGAAAAGGGTCAGACTGGGGATGGGGGATGGTGCTGGAAAGGTATCTCAGGCATGAGCATCAGGCATGAAGACCTGAATTTGATCCCCAGGACCCATATTTTTCTTAAAAAGCCACCTGTGGGGGCAGAAGTAGCAGATCCTGGGGGGTCATGGACAGCCTACCCCTATCATCCGATTCCAAGCTAATATCACACACACACACACAGAAAAAGGACAGGCATGTTGGGGAATTACATCTGAGGTTGACCTCTGTCCTCCCACACGCATGAATACACACATTCATGTGTGTGTGTGTGTGTGTGTGTGTGTGTGTGTGTGTGTGTGTGTACATAAATATATATGTATACACACACACACACAAGAAATGGGCTCAATAACTGACAGGTCACAGACAGAAGAAGAGGGAACTCTCTTCATGCTCGGATCCCTATGATCCCACAGAGGGACTGGAGACTCACTCACAGGGTGTAGAGAAGCTCATTGGTGGCTGAAGGTGGCTCTGTGAGGAGACCACTTGGCATGAGAATCTGAGACCTGGAGTTCAAACCCCAGAACCCAGGTAAAGCCAATCACTCTAGCCCAGGTCTGTAACCCCAGTACTCCTACAGAAAGATGGAAGACAGAGATGCTCATGGATCATCTCTAGATACTCATGGGTCAGCAAGCCTGGTATACAGTGGCAAGCAAGAGTCCTTGTCTCAAACAAGGTAGAGAGCAAGGACCAATACCAAAAGGTGTGTCCTCTGCCTTCCACGCATGTGCCATGGGGTGCATACACACCCCTTCCCTCAACACGAACACGGTGTTTGTTTTTAATTCCTTGGTTCTGATGACCTTGTTTCCAGTGTCTAACGTGCCTCTCACTCCCCAGTGATGTGGAAAACAGCCTGCTCTCCTCATCATGCCCAGACTTGAGCATAATCTATCTTTTTCATTCTTGTCAATAGATGTGATTGGCACTTTGTAGCAGAATTGTCCTCCGGGGTAAATGAACTTTAAATATAAACTACTGCATCCAGCAGGTAAGTCCGTCGTGAACGCTGGCCCTTCCTTCTCTGGAGTGAGTCTGATGTCTTATCAAACACGTAGAGAAAGCTGGGAAGACAGGCTGAAGTCCAGGTTCCAATGACCACATGATGTCCAGCAGTCAAGGGTTCCAGCTCAGTCCTTCCTTGCCTGGCTGTGTGGCTCTCAGCCGGTTACTTAACCTAGTTCACATCCTCTGTGAAACGAGGGTGACTAGAGCTGCTCTCCTCACAAGAGCAAAGAAGCTGAGATGAGGCCTGGGGTGAAGTCACCTTGAGACGACAGGGACACCATGCAGATGGCAGGGGGAGGGCTGTCGGTGCCATCAGTAAGCAGGATTCCCTCAAGGCCTAGGACCCAGGACAACTGTCCCACTCCTGCCAACCAGTCCCAAGCCTGGCTGTATCACTGAGCCACCCACTTAGAAAGGGACGCCCAGCTCCAAAAAGCTACAGACATCTCCCACCCCCAAATAATAATCATGATTTTCCGTAATTATTATTTGTGTATTTTGCATAATTGTCATAATTATTATCATCAGCTCATCAGCCTCTCGTCCCAGCATGCTCCCCTCCCGTCCACAGCTCCAAAACCCGATCACGTGCACACCCTCTCCTGACACCCACTTTCTCCCAAGAGACTGTTTTCAAGGTCCCCTTCAAGAAACAGGGCAAGGCTCTCAAAAAGGGTTCTTCAGCCCAGTCTGTCCTTCTGGGACATGTCTGTCCTGTGTACTAACTCTAGAGGACAAGGAGACAGAGGGACTCCGGACAGAAATGTTCTTATCTACTGGCTGTGTCTATAAAGGAAAGCTAGATTGGATGTGGCACACACCTTTAACACCAGCACTGAGAAGGCAGAGGCAGGTGGATTTCTGTGAGTGTCGGGTTAGTTGTGAATATGTAAGAAAAAGGAAAGACACAGAGAGGGGGGCTGGGGGAGGGAGCATGTCAACTGGCCTCCCTTCGATCTGTGTGGTAGCCGACCTGTACCAGATCAGGAGAGCTAGTGTCAGTCACTCTGTACTCAGCAATGTGACTCAAGGATTGAGATGGGCATTTACACCAAAGAAATCAATTAAAAGAAAAAAAGCCTTTGTTCCAGAGCAGCAGCATTTACACATTTGCCAACACATACTCAAAATGCAGATAAAGGAATCTGCAGAGCTCTGCGTCGCCATGGCTAAACACTGAGCGGACGGACTCTTTCTTTTCAGGATGAATTTTTGGTTCACAAACAAAGAAATGGGTTTCGTGTGACACCTGCATACACACGGGGTGTCTCCCTTCCTCTCTCCTATTTGCGAGTCACATACGTTCTGACTGGTCTCTCTCGTCCCCATCACCTCCTCCCTTCAGACCTTTCCCTCGGTCCTCTTTCTACTTTCCTGACCTCTGTATACCAGACCCTCCCCTCCCCCTTAGATAGGCTCTTAACTACCCTGGACTGGCCTTGAACTTGAAACGGAACCAATGACTCAAACTTCTGATCCTCTCGCTTCCACATCCAGAGTGTTGGAATTACAGGTATAAACTTTTGCGCCCACAAAAAGAAAAAGAAAAGAAAGAATAAAATCAAATAAACGGGGTTGGAGAGATGGCTCGGTGGTTAAGAGCACTGGCTGCTCTTCCAGGGGTACTGAGTTCAATTTCCAGCAACCACATGGTGGCTCACAACCATCTGTAATGGGATTCGATGCCCTCTTCTGGTATGCAGGTATATATGTGGATAGAGCACTCATACATAAAATAAATAAATCTTTAAAAATAAAATAAAATAAACCAAACACTTAAATTTACCACATTCCCAGCCCCAGTCCACCTCTCTCATTTCTTCCATGACCATGACCTGTGTCCCTCCAGAAAGTTCTGTTTTAGAGACTCATCTCCAGGCCTCTTGAGGTCCAGTATTTCCCATCAGCCTTGAAGCCCTTGTCTCTCCTTGTACCCCCACCATACATGAGCCTCGTGAGGCCTCACAGACATCCTGACTGAGAATCTCCAGCACTGCCAAGCCCTAGAACTACCCACTGTGGCCCCAGCTCCAAGGAGCCAGAGCCCAGTGTCCTTCCAAATCTCACACAGTCTGACACTGTTGGATTGGACAGAATCAGGGAGAACTGATCCAGTAGTTTGAGAACACAGCCCCCAAGACAGACAGTGGCTGGGATCCTCACAGAGGCCCCAGGGAAGAGGTCTGAGGATGACTCTGGAGGGCACAGTCATCTGCACAGGCATCCTGGTCACATATTAGCAGGAAAGGACGTTAGACCCTAGCTCAGGACCTCGGCAGCCTACCGAGGGCACTGACTCACTGTGTCCTCCTTGCCAGGAGCCTGCAGTGCCCCACACCCGCCCTCGGACCTGTCCACTCCCATCTTCCCACTAGCTAGAAGCCCCACTCACATCAGCCACTCTTACATCCACACGCTTGAGAAGCAAAGAATGAGGGCTCCACATTGCAAGTGAAATCAGCAAGAAAGGAGAAAATCAGTGGGGTGCTTCCTGCACACCTCAACCTGTAGGCAGAGGCTCCTGAATCCCACCCCAGTCTGTAGGCGGAAGCTCCTGAATCCCGGAGAACCTCCTCAGAGCAGAACAAAGACCAGCAGACGCAGAGATAAATAGTATCAGAATAAACAAAACCAATCCTGACAGTGTAGGGGCCTGCCTTCTGCAAAGACACCCACTTCCCAGCCTGAGCAGGGGGCACTCCCAGATACTAACGTCAGAGAGAGGAAATGACCCGTCCAGGGTGAGTTCACTAGACAAAAGCCAGTGTTCTTTGACAAGTCCATTCAGCTGACAAGGCAAGTGCCTTAGTTCCAGCTGAATCATGGGGGAAGGGGCAGGGCAAGGAGTGTGGCCCATGTGACAAAGCCTCATGTTTCTTCCCCTCCTTAGCTATTTCAGTTAAAAATAATGGGTTTCAGGACTGGAGAGATGTTAAGGGGTTAAGAGCACTGACTGTTCTTCCAGAAGTCCTGAGTTCAATTCCCAGCAACCACATGGTGGCTCATAACCATCTATAATGAGATCAGTTACCCTCTTCCGGCCTGCAGGCATACATGCAGGCAGAACAATGTGTAATAAATAAATAAATACATACATACATACATACATACATACATCTTTTAAAAAATGATTTATGGGTTTTGCTATGACCTGTGTATGTGTTTTCAACATAGTGCCTTGCTGCCATTTACCCTGTGATCCTTACCCCTCAGCCTCACTGTCCCCATCTGTAGCTGTGAGCTCTTCCACCCATACATAAGTTCCCTGAAGCAACAACTCCGAGAATTATATTTATGGATAAATGCATAGGCCATAAGCTTGGGCCTGTTCCCCGACTAGTGATAACTTAATTATTTCATTTATTCTATTCTGAGTCCCACCACCTGGCTGTTACCTGGTCCTCAGTTTTATGTGTCCATCTCCTCCTCGGAGTTCAGGACAGAACTCCTATGCCTGACTCTTTCCCAGAATTTTTTCCCTCTCCCTCTCCCTCTCCCTCTCCCCAGCCCTCTCTCTCTCTCTCTCCCTCTGCTCCTCTCCCCCTCTCCCTCCCTCTCCCTTTCTCTCTTTCTCTCTCTACCTCCGCTCCTCTCCCCCTCTCCCTCTCCCTCCCTCTCCCTTTCTCTCTCTCCCTCCCCTCCCCCATCTCTCCCCTTCTTCCTCTCTCTCCCTCTCTCTCTCCTTCTCTCTCTCTCTCTCTGCCAGAACTCCCACCTCAGCTCATTGATCATATACTTTTTTTAAAAGATTTATTTTTATTTATTTAATGTACATTAATGCTCTATCTATGTGCCAGAAGAGGGCGTCAGATCTTGTTACAGATGGTTGTGAGCCACCATGGGATTGATTTGAACTCAAGACCTCTGGAAGAGCAGTCAGTGCTCTTACCTGCTGAGTCATCATCTCTCCAGCCATAGGCTTTTTTACTGACAAGTGAACGCTTTTATACAATGCACAAGAAATTCTCTCTACAACCTTCCTTTCCCAGAATTCTCTTCTGCTTTCAGGCACATGTGTGTCTATTTAAATCTAGATTCTTCAAATTTGGAAAAAATCACATTTGGTCTTTCCTCCCCACTTCCTTATCTTGTTCTCTTCTCCACTTCCACTTCAGACCCTCCCCTCCCCATTTATAGTCAACTCTCTACTTCCATTGCCATGTACAGATTTGTATCTATATTTATCTAGATTCCCCATACAACAGAAAACATACAATGTCTGTCTTTCTACCCTGGCTCATTTCACTTAACTCGATACTATCTGCTTCCATTTCCCTGCATACTATGAAATTACATTTTCTTTACAACAAAGAAGATGCATGTGTGTGCATGAGCTCATGGGCATTTTCTGTGTCTATTTATTTCTTAATAGGCATTGAGGCTGCTCCTGGGTCTGGGCTATTGTGAATAGTTCTGCAATCAACATGATGTGTTTTCGTTCCTGGCTCTGAAGTGTGTCTCTGAGGTAGGACTTAGAGGCCTTCTGGAAGCTGGGTGACTCGGTAGTTCAGTTTTTAGCTCTTGAGGAGCCTCCATACCAACGTCAACAATTAGCATTCTATTCTGACTCTTCTAGGTGAGCAGTTCCTTTTGCTGTGTATTGTAATGCTAAGTGTGGGCCCCCAAGACCTGGTGGCTCCAGAGACTAGAGAGTCCTCACATAGACCCAAGTGACACTATGTGACCTTGCTCCCAAAGTCATTTCTGATTGGTAAATAAAGATGCCAACAGCCATTAGCTGAGCAGAAGAGACATAGGCAGGGTCTAGGATTCCCAGGCATGGGTTTGCTGGGGGTTGGGGGGTGAGAACCATGAGAAGAGGGAGGAGGGAGAAGCCGCCATGGATTTGATGGGTTCATGAAAACATGGCCCTGAGGGCTGGGCAATTGGGGTTAGGAGCAGCCCAGATGAAACATAATTCAGGGTTGTCTATGGGAAAGTAGATTCTAATAGCATAGAGGGTGGATATCTGCCCAGCTCTTGTACTGTTTAAGGTTTATTGTAAATAATAAAAGTTGTGTGTCTTTTATCCGGGAACTGAATGATCATAGGCGGAGTTGAAACCCTGGGATGGCATTCTCTTCTGACACCTCCTAGAAAGATGCTGCTGATGATGGGCAGTTCCCATGTGTGATGCTAATACTTATTGTGCTCTCACTGTCCCCAAGAACTCAGTGTCCCCGGGCCAGCACCCAGTGCCTAAGAGCAAAAGCTCAGGTGTCAGGCTTTCTGCCTCCAGTCACCGTCATAAGACCGTGAGCAAGTCCCTGCCTTGCTCATACCTGCGTCTCTTCTCCCTAAGACAGGTGCCAACGGATGCCTGCTCTCGGGATGTATGGGAAGTATGGTTCCACAGTGTGATAAATGGAACCTCTAGGGCATGGCAGCTAGGATCCACTAAGGGTTGACTGTCACTCTGCCGGAAGTCTTGGCATCAAGAGGGTGACTACCAGATTCTGACATCAACTATGACTTTACTGACTGACTTCTCCCCCTACACACACACAGCCACTGTGCCGGGGTTCAGAGTGCTGACAGTGCAACCTGTGAGTGAAGCACTGCACACATGTGCCACATGCATACAACACACACACACACACACACACACACACACCCCAAACATGTAAGGAAACTGTGCTCATATGCCCGCTGTTCAACAAGCACACTGCAGGACACCCACATTCCAAGTCCCAAAGATCCCTCGTCAGCATACTAAGCAAGGTTGGGGACCTCACAGGCCTTGTCAGAAGGCAAGTAGCAGAACCCTCTGCTTGGGGCTTCCATCCCACCTAGGACCTGGAGACCATAAAGATCCTCCTTAAACCAGGCATATGGGTACATGCCTGTTACCCCAGCACTTGGGGGTCTAAGTAAAAACAACCTCAAGGCCAGCCTGAGTGACAGAGAAACCCTGGGGGCAGAAAAGTTTTTATAAAAAAGGGAACTCATCTCTTTCCTTGCAATTTTCACCCCTCCTGCCGGGACACCCAACCTAACCCTAAGCGTGAGGTTCAGTTATGCTTGCGGGCTGCCTCGCTTGCGGGCACCCTTTCCTATGTGTCAAGAGAGCCTCCAGCCAGCAGCCTCAGCATCAGACAGAGACACGTGCCCTCCCCACTACTCACCCTCATCAGCATGAGTGAGCACTGGGAATCCACCCAGGTAAGTCACAAAGAAGTTGAGTCAGACTCTGAGGTACCAAGCTCTCCCGGGAGATTCCCTGCGACACACGTGGTGGGCACACGTGCACTAGCCATCACCTCAGTGGAAGCTGGAAGTCAGTGCTGGGGAGAATGGTAGAAGGCTGGCCCCTAGGTGACAATGACCAGCAGCTAGAGGCACAGGAAAGAGGGAGCCTAGCCTCGGGTTCAAAAGAAGGGATGTCCCTTGGCATGCAAGGCAGTTGGCCTCAAGTGCTGAGCTGACCTTCAAAGTACAGTTGGACAGAGGTCACAAGCCAGGCCTGTCAGAGGCCCAGAGACTCCCGTAGGACCCACCAACCAACCTTCCTTCTTACTTCCCAGACAAGCTCACAGACAGAGCCCTGCTAGCTTCCCGTCCCCAGGGGCAGCATAGTTAAGACAGCATCAGAACAGAGCCCAGCTCACCCCATCCACGCTGCCTGAGGCTGGCTGGAGCCTTGGGGAGGGTCACCCATGAATGCAAACACTTGATTGGAATGCTGAAACCTTGAACCAGCCTTCAGGAATGCCCCACCCAGCCAGCTGCCAGAGTACTCACAGTGGGATATGTACCCCATTCACCACATCCAACAGAAAACAATGGAGCACCTACACTGAAGTTCCCATTAGCCCAGTACACACATGAATGCATCTCCTTCCTTCCCAAAAGAAGCATTTCTCACCCAAATTCATCTAACCCCACCCAACACCCAAGCAACACATGTTCAGTCCAGCACATGCCCCATGCCAAGCCACATTTCCTGTACCACCATACAGTGCAACATACAAACATCAGATAATGTGTTACACAGATTCGGTACACCCACACCCTCACCCCTGTAAAATGGCCTGACTTCAAGCTGATGGACAGGTGAGCTCGAACCCTCCCCCCATGTGACCTGGGGCTGAGGTCCCATCCCAAGCCACATGTCCAGGGGGTGGGGTCTGTATATGCCTCACAGAAAGGCACACTGGCTTCTCTTACAAATAGAACCAACGTCCTCAATCCCGACCATGCCCAACAGGGTCCTGTGTGTGGCCGTGCTGCCTGTAACCATGGCTGTGTAAATCACCCCCATCCTAAATGAAGGTCAAAGCTGTATTAGCTATGTTTCTCCTCTCTAGGATAAGACACCTCACCAGAAGCAACTTAAGGGAGGCAGGGGTTATCCTTGCACACTGTAAGGGAACACATCCCATTACGGTGAAGAAACCATGGTAGCTAGGCCACAAAGTGGCTGGTCACATGCTATCCAAACTCATGATGCAATGAGATTTGTAGGTCACAGATTGCTTTCTCCATAACTATGTGACCATGTGATGATTGGAACATGTACATGTGGTCTCACAGGCCAGAAAAAAATAGCATTGGGTCCCCCGAAGCTGGAATTACAGGCTATTGTGGGCTACCCCATGTGGGTGCTAGGAAAGAAACCCAGGTCATTTACAAGAGCAGTATTCTCTGCAGTCTGCTTTCTTAACCAGTGGGCCATCTCTCCAGCCTGCTTTTCCCCATTTATCCAGCCTGGGACCCCCAGCCAGTAGTACACTGCTGCCCACATTCAGGGAGGGTCTTCCCTACTCTCCCAGTCACACCCAGAAGTGTGTCTCCTACGTGATTCCACATCCCACCCAGGTGACAGTAAAGATGGCTCACTTTCATCAGGTCTGAACTCTCATCTCAGAGGCAACTGAATAAAGCAAAAGACATATGTCACATTCAGCCCTTGCAACCAACATTCAGTCCAATAAGCACACACACGCCATTTTCACGAACAGAACTGATCTGTCTAGGAATTCTCTGTCCCCATTCAGCGTTAGGCCCCCATGCCCGGTCCCAGCTGCATCAGCTACGAGGAGATTGCTACCAGCAGGACCAGCTGCCAACCTGGAGCCTGGCTGAAGGAATCATGCCTGGAGGGTTGTGGGTTTTTCTAAGCCCACACTTGACTCTGTCCGCACAGATCCCCCCGTGTGTGGTCTGTGGGGAGGCTGCACCAGGGAGGCATATCGATCAGGCTGGACGGGAGAAGAAAGGAAAAGAGCTTCAAACAGCAAAGCCTTACGTCTGCAGGAGCTTGAAAAGACCCACGGATACAGGGCATGCAGGTTTCCATCCCTGAGGTAGCCACACACTGTGGGATATATTAGCCAGAGAAAAAACGCAGCTCTGTGTGTGTGTGTGTGTGTGCGTGTGTGTGTGTGTGTGTGTGTGTGTGCGTGCGTGTGTGTGTGTGTGTGTGCATGTGTGTGTGTGCACGCACGCATGCACACCCATATTCATGCCTATGAGCACAGGAGTTGTTTGGCGGCTCTGAGTATTAATATCTCTCCTGTACCAACATGCATATGTAGCACCTGTACAGGCCAGAGAAATGTGTGTGCAAGCACGTAGTCACCCTGAACCCTCAAAGCATGCCTGTGCACACATGCTCAAGAACGCATGTGTTCTACCTGCTCTCTGAGAACTTCCCCCTCCAAGGGTTTTGTATACTGTCAATTCTGTCACCTCTCACCCTCCAAACCAATCCTGACCAAATCCACTCCCAGGACTGTCACCCACCTGGGACTTCCCTCTCAGGAGGGAAAAGGTAGCCAGGACTGTTTTATTCAATCTCAAATCCTGGCAACCCGATCTACTTAGTATGTCAGAGGAGATTTTTGTAATTAGGGTTCCTGGGCCCCGCCCCCAGAGACTGATTGACAGTGTTCTGAGGAAAGCGCAAGCTCTGGAGATTTTTAGCACTGCGGGAGTGATTTTAACACTGTCCCAGGATTGAGAATGACTAAAGACCCCTGCTGTTGCCGGCGTCCTTGCTCTCTGGCAGGACTGATCCTGAGATGTGACGGTGGCGCTCCAGCCCTGGAAACCTGAACACCCTGGTCTGACCTCCGCACCTCCTACATAGACTCTTCCCTAGGTACCAGCGCAGCAAAGTCGACGCACATCCACGCGCCGCGGCTGCCCCCTGCTGGACAGAGCCTGCGGCGCTCAGCTGCCTCGTTACCTGCAAGATGGGTGCTAGAGTCCCTTAGAGAAGGCCTTAGTGGGGCTTAGGTAGCATGCCCACCTACTCAGGAACTGAGGCAGGAGGATTACTTGAGCCCAGGAATTTTGAGGCCAACTTGGTTAACATAGAGAGTTATTTATTTTCTAGGAGACCAGTTGGGTATGAGAGGTCATGCCTGTAACCCCAGCACTTAGGAGACAAGCAAAGAATCCAGGAGAGTAAGAGGCCAAGGAGGACTGCATAGTGAGTTCCAAGTCACCTAGAGCTACGTAAGAAAAACTCTTGTTTTCAAAACGAAGGTCTAGGCAGACCTCTGAATTTGAGACCAACTTGATCTGCATAATGAGTTCCCAGACAGCCAGGGCTAGCTAGCTACAGAGATCCTACCTTGCAAAATGAAATTTAAGCTGGGCAGTGGTGGCTCATGCCTTTAATCCTGGCACTTGGGAAGCAGAGGCAGGTGGATCTCAGTGTTCAAGGCCAGCCTGGTTTACAGAGTGAGTTCCAGCCAGGCTACACAGAGAAAGCCTGTCTTAAAAAAAAAAAAATTAAACAAAGGTAGGGTGGACTTCTCACCTCCGCACCTTCCTGTCAATTTTAGCCTCCCCAGCCTTCCAGAAAGCCACCATCCTCACGTGCCTCTCCTTCCTGAATTATCTACTTCTTATACCAAGTCTCCCCCACCCCACTGAAAGTCCCCGAAGCAGAGGGAACAGGCCTGGGCCAGCAGGGGTCTGTAGAATGCAGGAAGCCTTCTCCAGTGGCTCCCTACTACACTGGCCCTGTGTGAGCCAAGGCAAAGCTTCTCGTTCATCCTCAATCCCTGGGCCAAGGGGTGCCTCAATAAACTGCCGGGGCACCCATCACACTAAGCGCTAGGTACACAGTTTGTTCCGAGCACTTCACTGGCAATAATCCACTTCATCCCTACATAATTATCCTTATTTTGTTTTACAGTCTAAAAAACCAAGGCACAGAGAGGTTCAGTGAAACCCAAAGAAACACACAGCAAGGTCAACTCGGAGCTGAGACTCAACCCAGGGGTTGGCTCAGGAAACCATACTTTTAACCACCCTTCCTTCTTAAGGGAAGAGAAACTGTGGGTATCTATGCCCCCACTGGCCCAGGCTGGCTCCCCAGTCCCTTCACAGCAGAAGTCCGTCTGGAGTCTCTGCCCGGCTGGCAGCTCAGGGCCTGTGGCATCTCGTGTTTCCTTCTTAATTTTTCTGACAAGAGCAGATGCCCCGGCAGCTGACAGCCAGCCTGTCGGACTGAACGGGAAGGCGGGCCCAGACCTCGTTTGTCTGGTGGAAAAATGGATTTGGACAAGGGGACGGCTGAGCTTCAGGAGACAAGGAGCACCCGTGGGTGACAGGTACAGATGGGATCCCAGAAGGCTGGGGTGGGTACAGGCATAGGACAGGAGGCCCTGGATGCTGGTGGAGGTCTGCATAAGTCCCGCCCCATCAGCTTTCCTTCCCCTCTTCCCCTCTCCCTCCCTTCCCTCCAGTCTCTAATCAACTTCCTGGCACCGGATCTGCATCAGTTTCTGGGGACAGAAGGCTGAGACAGGTCCATCACTGTCCTCAAGGACAGCCAGGCTAGGGAAACCGCCAGGCAGACTCAAAGATTCTGCAGTGGTGCAGACACTAAAGACCATCTGTTGGGGAGCAGTCTTTACCACGGACGATCCATGCCAACCGCTCAGGCACCTATATCCTTCGCCCTTATGGTGTGGTGCTAACGCTCTTGCTTCCACGATGTTAGAGGACTTAAATGAATTAACCCATGTGGTATACTGTGGAGCAGTACCTGGTATATGACCAGTGCCTTCTTCCATTCACAGCATCCAGGAACAGGCTGAATGCTAGCTGCAAGGACCCTGCTCCCACCCCACTCCCCTTATTCATTTGTCCCACCTTAGTCTCAGACCCCGAAGTACCCCTGAGGTCTAAGCTCCACCCTACCTAGCACAAGGCCCTCTTTACCACCCACATCAGATGAGAGATTCACCATGTGTGATACATACACCCACACTGTTCAGGTCCCTTCTGTCTGAGCTCACCCTAGTAGGCCAAAGGTCTTAGAAGAGGTAAGAGTTCTTCTTGGGGTGAGTCAGCTTTCTGCCCTATGCCTGGAATGTCAGCCTCACCAGTCATGCAAGTCTGCAAGAAGCAAGCCCCACCACAGAAAGTTGCTCTAACTATGGTTGGACAGTTCCTCCTTAGAGCAGGCCTTTGTCTCTCCAGCTACTGTGCCAACTATGGAGCAGAGGCACTCCAGGGGTGATCTATGTGTTTCTCTGATTCAGACCCAGGCCTACAACCCAACAGCTCCAAAGAACAAAGAAATGATGCCCAGTGCTGTAGAACAATTTCCTCTCGAGACGGAAACATTCCTACCTGCAGGGAAGCTCCTTAAGCCAGAAGGTACACGACTCAAAATAGCTTCAGGAAGACCCTGAAACTTACCAGACTCACTAGGCCCCTCCCTCCCAGCGTGAGTAAGTGAAACTGTAGATCTCCGCTCGCACACAAGCCAACCTGTCAAAAATGGCAGACCAGCCTAGCTGCCTGGAAGAGGCATGTATCAACAGATCTACCTGGAGAGGAAACTCTCCGACCTGCTGAGCTGCCCGCAGGTTGTGCAGTGTGCTCTGGGTTTCCAGCTTTGTGACCTGTCCCCCATACTGGGCTGAGCTTTGATGGATTCCGCTGTCTTTGCGATATTTCTGTTCCTATAAGTAATCTCTCACCCATATTCCTGTAAGTAGCCCCAGTAAAGCTTGTTGGTACACCAACTTGGACTTTGACGGTGTCTACTTTGGCCTCTCGTGGGCTCCCTATCTTGGGTGAGTAGATGTACATGCTGTGTTCCCCAGGAAAGGTCTTGTCACACAATACCCAGAAGTTGGGCACACATCTAACCTTAGTAGGTCCTTCAGAAATGAGTTCATATCTATGGATTTCATGTATTGAGGGTGACCTGTGGGGTGGGATGGGGAGGTATAATGGGGGGGGGAGTAACTGTGTTTGGTTCTCTGTGCTTTGCACAATTCAGCTCCCACTTCTCCAAAAACATGGTTGGGCGCTGGACCACAGCAGTTGGCTCGGTACCTTGTGATTATGGTTGGTTGGTGACACCTGGAACAGCCACTTCACAGTGCGCTCTGCCTGCATGCACTCACTACCCACAGGGGGCTTCCTGACCCTTTCTCAAGCCACACACACACACACATACACTCACACACACACACACACACACACACGGGTTATAGATCAAGCTTCAGGTCTGTAGTGCGGTCTTACAGATCCCTCAGCACAGCTCAGTCAACTCCCCCTTTCCCACTCCCTCCCCTGCCCTATTGCGCTGACTGTCATTTGGGAAAATGACGTGCTGGAGTCATTTGGGAAAAGGAAGCCTCAACTGAGAAGACACTCCCACTAGATTATCCCATGGTGTGCTCCTTAAGTTAGAGGCTGATGTGGGAGTGTTCAGTCTACTGTGGGCGGTGTCATCCCTAGACTGGTTGGTCCTGAGGACTATAGGAAAGCACATTGAGTAAGAAACAGGGAGCAAGCCAGTAAGCAGTATTCCTCCACGGCTTCTGCATGGTGGCTCCAGTCCACATCCCTGCTCCATTTGAGTTCCTGTCCTGAGCTTCCATCAGCAATGGAGTATGACCTGAGAGTCGTAATAATAAACCCTCTCCTCCCCAAGTTGCTTTTGGCCACCGAATTTTATCACAGCAATAGAAACCCTAAGACATCTCCTGTCTCCTGTGTTCCAGCCCCTGACCTATGCTGTTGCTCAGCCTGAAACCCTCCCATCCCAGAAACCCATGCTCACCTGGAGAGACCATGGAAACAGCTTCCTCTGAGAAGCCTCACCTGGTGCCTGTACTTCTGCCTCCTCCAGGAAGCCTTCCCTAACTCACCAAAAACTGGCCCAAGAACTCCACAGCTGGGATCCCACTCGGGGTGGGTTTATTGCCTCGACCTCCGTTCCTGTCTGACCGGGCAGTCCCTAAGGACAGGCAGAACCTGACTCCAGCCTGGAGCGCATGCAAAGTCGGAAGTGGGAAGGAGGGCTGGGTCCGGCCGAGAGAAGAGGCAGGAAGCAGGGGAGAGGGTGGGAGGGACGGAACGCGAGGGTGGCTTCTTGCTTCTCTGCAGGCTGTTGCTGGCCCAAGCTCACAGTGACAGTGCAGCCACTTCCTGAACAGCATGATTCGCACTGGGCCAGCTGCCATACCCTGTGACTCTCCAAACTGGAGAAATGACTGAAGCAATTGCTCTCATTAACACCTACCTTCGTCACTGCCGCCTCTGAGAGTGAGAGAGAAGGGATGGGCCCCAGTTAGCCCTGACTGACCCGAATGTGCCTCTCCCCTCTCCCTTTGCTGTCCCCAGCCAGCCCCATACCTGCCACCTTCAAAACCAACAGCCTGGACAGTCCAAATTGCCGCCAAGTCCAAGTGAACATGCGCAGAAGGACTGAACCAGGGACAACCGCTTAAAGACAAGCGAAGCTATGTCTTTAAAAGCTTCTGCCACCCTATCTCCCTCAGCCCAGGCAGAAGTCACCAGGTCCAGACACTCCTGGGACTTTCCCTTCTCCCTCTGTGAGCCCAGAGTGAGCCCAGCTGAGTGAGGAAGGAACCACAGAGACACCAGCCGCACCATGACCAGGGTGTCCACTGAACTGCACAGGACCAGTCTTCAACACCAGCACCAGGCACTCTCAAGGCCACGTGGTCCAGGAACTCTTCTTGCAGGCAGACCCCAAAGAACTGCAAGCAGTTTCAAACGGATTTCTGTGTGTATGTGTGTGTGTGTGTAGTGATATACATTAGCAGAGTGAGCCTTGATCTCCAGGAGGCGGAAGCTAAAGGTGTCCATCAACAAATGCCTGGGTGAACACAGAACTGCGTTTCCATGCGGTGGGGGACAGCATGGATTTGAAAGGAAGTTAGCTCCCGTTCAAGTACAACATGGGTGAATCTCAAGCACTGTGCCAAGTGAAAGCACCCAAATGCGCAAGGACAACGATCACATGATTCCATCATGAAAGGTGCCCAGAGCTGCTGAGCTCACAAGCACGGGAAGAGGGTCAGGTCTGGTGGGATTTAGTGACTAGTGATGGCTAGGAAATGCCTCTGCTGGGTGATATGACAGCCACAGTCAATGTGAATGGACTCCAAGGACTCTGATGTCTCTTCTGGCCTCCAAGGGCAACTGCACACGCATGTGCATACACACAGGCAGACAGACCCAAATACACATAAACACAAATGAATTCATTTTTCAAAAAAGAGTTTAAATTAAGACAGGCGGTGGTGGTATACACCTTTAGTCCCAGGACTCAGGAGGCAGACAGGCAGATCTCTGAGTTCAAGGCCAGCCTGGTCTACAGAGTGAACTCCAGGACAGCCAGAGCTATACAGTAAAACAGACAAACAAACAAACAAAAAAAATTTTTTTAATTAAATGAAGCCAGATGTTTCAGTCCATACCTATAGTCCCAGCACATAGGAAGCGAGACAGGAGGATTACCGTAAGTTTGAGGCCAGTGTGAGCTACATAGGAAAAGTCTGATTGAAAGAAGACAACAGAGAAGAGGAGGAGAGAGGGAAAAAAATAAAAGACTTTCTCCAGCAACTGTATTTGTGACGGGCAAGATGTCCTGCTGACCTGAGTTCAATTCTTGGGACCTACGTGGTGGAAGGAGGAAGCTGATTCCTTATGGCGCATTCAAAGTCACACCCACACTCACTAAATAAATAAATAAACACACAAACGACGAGAGAGGTGGCTCAGTGGTTAAGAGCATGTGCAGCTACTGCTGAGGACCTGAGTTCGGTTCCCAGCACCCACATCAAATGTGCTGCTTGTAACTCCAGCACCCGGGGATCCGACACACTCTCCTGGCCTCTCTACACTCAAACGCACACAGAGGCATGTGCGTGTACACACAACTTAAGAATAAAAATAAACTACTTCAATTAATTAATGTAAAAATAATTTAACAGTCTAAAGTTATTTTTAAACTGATCGCAGTCATTGTTTATCCAAAGCTTTAAACCTTTATTATTTTGGGTGTGACATCTCACAAGCTCTCTTACTCGCCATAATTAAGTGTTTAAGTTAATTTTATTGGACTTCCTCGTAATAAGATTACATCTCTGGCAAACGACGATAATTTTCCCATAAATTTTGTTCTGCTGCTTTCTGTCTCGTCTCCTCCGCTGTTTGGAGCTCTTTGCTGTGCCTGGACGTGCCAGGCTTCAAGGCAGGTGTGGAGGGAGGGGCAGGTAGATATCAGCAAACAGAAGCAAGTGACTGAGAAAACGGACGAATGCCGGCCTGGAGCAGTGGCGGAGGACGGAGCGGTGGGGCCAGGACTGCCCATGAGGCTCCCCAGGGATGCACAGCACGGACAACTGAGCACACACCCAGGTCTGAGCACTTACAGCCCGTGGTCCAGCAGCGGATCGGGCACTAGCATAGTCTCCTAGCATTCGCAGCCTTTCTGTTACCACGGTGACAGCTGTCATGCTGGGCTTTACCCAGACCTAAACCAAACAGACAGAGTCAGGAATCCCCATCTGCATGACCCAAGCTAGTTCAATCCAACATAAGCCTAAAATGGAGAGGGGTTCATTTCTGTCTTCACTGGGGAAACTCAGTTCTGCCCTCTATCCTGTTCTCAGCATGACTTCCTGCTTATACTTAAAAGTCCTACCCATAATGCATCCTGACCACAGACAATCAGAAATGAAGCTCAGATTGACCTAGTCAAAGAGGAGTTCAAGATTTGGAAGAATCCTGACCATCTATCTGGATGTTGCTTCCATTCAACATGAATGAGGAGACCTTGGCTGAATCTCCTTCAGGAACTTTAAACCACACGGGTGCAAACTCCTGTACTGGTTAAGGGTCAGTCTCTGCTATTTGTACAGAGTTGGACCAATAACTGTAAAAAAATAGGTGATATTTTTTATAGGGACTCTCATTCCATTGCAATATAGCCATCTGAGGAGAAGCGTGCGTGAGGAAAGTAATTAGAATTCTCAGTTTATAAGCATTTCCTAAAATGTGAATTCAAGAGAGAAATTAGCAGGTCTTTTCATTGTCTGCTCCATATTTACCCAGTCACACTTCATCTACCTACTCCTAGCTTAATTAACATTTTTATAAATAAGGTAACTTCACAGGTTTCTACCCCTGTAGCTCCCATAAGGAGAGAGGAAAGTGTTCCCAGCGAGGCCGTGGTGTGGGCACACTGCAGTTTACGAGGCTCTGGAGCACTTAGACTATTTCACATGGCCCTCAGACGTTGAGTCCCAAAAGTTCCACACTCCAATAAAACTGCCCACTTACAGCTCTTGGGTGAAGAGACCTCACTCCCATCTCATCATTTAGTCAGATCTTTCCCTCATCACTGTGACCACATGCCTCCTAAGATGAAATTAAAGGAGGGATTATTCATCTATTTATTTGTTTGTTTATTTTTGAAAGTTTCGTGTAACCCAGGCTATCCTCAAACTCCCTGTGTAGCTGAGGATGACTTTGAACTTCCAATACTCCTGCCTCTGCTTCCTGAGGGCTGGGATTACAGGTGTGCATCATCCCACCCAGTTTGTGGGGTGCTGAGACTGAACCCAGAGCTTCATGTGTGCTAGGCAAACACTCTAGTGGCTGCCACATTCCCAGCTCAGAGGATTTGTTTTACCTCGTGGTTGGAGAGGGTGTGGTCTGTCACCTTAGGAGACCATGGAAGAGGAGCAGTTCAGGGCAGCCCTAGGAGCCTCCCATGCTCTCCATCTCAGAGAATCAGGAAACAGAGTTAGAACCAGAGGTAAGGCCAGCTATAATGCACAAGTCCAACCCTTCAAGTGGAAGTTTCTGGTAGTGTCATATGATGCAGACTTAAGGGGTGTTTTCCTGAGGGGAGACCGATGGGAGGACACATGATATCTGGAGAGAATATAAAGACTCAACAGGTAGTGACAGGCACTGCATAGCTAGTTGTGCAATTCTTCTTTGGTCTCTCATCTTTGTGATGTTCGCTTCCTTGAGAGAGGCACGGCAGAGAACTCCTGGTGTCCTGGCTGGTCCTGGCTGGTCCTGGTCCTTCCCGCTGACCCCTGCTGATTTGGTGGAGGCCTGTCTGTTTCTGCCAGATCACTCATGCCACCGCTGCTGATTCGTGTTTGGTGACCCTTTTGAACTGGACTGTTGGCATCCTGACACTACTGAACCGGACTGCTGGAATCCTGACAAACAGAAATAGGAATTGCCCCAAGGAACTACTTCTAAACAGGTCCACATCCCCTTGTCCTATTTACCTTGTCTTTTCTCCCCTACCTTTGGATGGTGGACTATAAGGGGAGGGGGGTCAAAGCACTAGAGAACCCTTATTAAAGTAGGTTTTGAAAAATCTAAGCCTATAATCCCTACATCTTCCAGCTGGACCTCACGTCCAAAAGGTTTCACAACCCCCACCCCTATCGCCACCCCCACTAGCTGAGGACCACAGATGAGCCCATGAGGGATGCTTCCCCCTTAAACCATAGCCCCATCCTCTCCTGTGTTGCTCATCACGTGAGCCTCTCCTGCTTGAAAACCCACCAAAGACAGGATGCTACCTCCTTCCCAGTGAGATATGAGTAGGTGACGGGCCATGCTGGTTGGGTTTGGCAAACCGTCTACACCAATAAACTGCGTTTTAAACAGACTCCACCTATCACCAAAGGCAACATGCCAGCTCCCTGACAGAACACACTTCAAACCTCATTGCTTCCACCATCTCTGTTACATGGAGAGAGAAAGTCAGGAGCCATCTGTTTATGGTCTTGCTACTGACCCTCAGGCCAGCACAGTTCTTCAGCCTTCAAACAGACCTCAAAGAAACGTATAGGTAAACCTCAGACAGGTTTGGCCCCTCACACAGACCTGGAAGGGACGGCTCCCATGGGGATAGCGCTGAGTGCTGTCTCGCTCATAGACCCCTCTTCTCCTCAGAGAGGGGCCCTGGCACCTAATGTCTATACTGTCAGAGGCTCACGCTCAATCTGTAGTCTATGACTCTCATCTGAAGGCCCAGTAGGTGAATGAAGGATCCAGATGTGGCCATAGGGACCAGCTCAATGATCGACTCAAGGGACTTTGATTTAGCAATCAGGGTGGCTTTTTCTGTAGACCCAGAATATAGCAAGAAGTCGTGAGAGAAAGCTACCAAGGTGAAGGACAGTAAGGTCTAACAAGGAGAGGTGAAGGGAAGATCACAGAAGACGTTGTTTGCCTGGAGACTGCCTGTGGCGATGGGACAGAGGCCCCTGCAAGCTCACACTCCTGTCATTCTGAGGTCTGCTCGCAGAGTCCCCATGCAGTCGGACCACACCAACCTCTTGACTCTCTACCTCCCACCTGCAGAAAAGACCCCACCCTCCCTGCACCCCTTTCCTCCAGCCTCTGGCAGTCAGACCTCAGGTTTGTCCACGCCTGGCTGGGACCTTCCTTGTGCTCCTGCTGGTCCTTCAAATTGATCTCGCAGAGGCCTCTGTGACCCGTGTGCTCCCTGGAGTTCCAGTGTCCACTGCTGCACATCTGCCTGTTCATGGTTCTCTCTTTGATCCAGTGTCCACCCTGACTACCTCTCCTCCAGTGCTGGGCACTCTACCCCTGCTAGTGCACAAAACAGTTCTCCCCACCATCCTCTGCACAACCCTCCCTTTCTGGGGTCTCCAGTCTTGGGTCTTCCCACTTTTCCAAATGCAACCTTTGCTGAGTGACAGGTACCCTGAGGGACTCACAGGGAAGCAGGAGTCTCATTAACCTTACCTGGCCTTTCACTCAGTCTTGAAGCCTGCATGAGGCACCTGCCACCTCCTGGTTGGTACAGTCCCTGGAGCACAGCTTTTATGAAGATTATACCTCACCTCCTTGGATGGGACCCAAGTGGACGAGAGCCTGGGCCCCATTCAGACCCCACTGTGCAGGACCCTCCTCTCAACCCCACAATCACCCACCACCTCTGTGCAGGACAGATGTGCACACCGGAACCTGGGTGTAGGGATCTAGTGACAAGGCCTGGCCAGGATACTGATGCCGCGCCTGGACCACTGCCCCGCCCCTTCCACCTCCCAGCTTCCGCATTCCACCCCTCCTGGCGGGTAGCGGTCCTGTTGTTTAATTTTGCTGAACACCGAGTCCCGACCCCACGTTAATTGGTTTTACTCCAGCCTTTTGTGCCTTCCATTAAATGAGGAAATGCCACCCATAAAATTTTAATTTTAAAAGCCAACTTGTTTGTTTTATATTGAAATTCCCCGGGCAGCTCCAGCAGAGGGAAACAGACGCACTTTTTTTGTTTCATTAAAGCAACTTGAGTGAAGATAAAAAAGAAGCTGAAAAATTAGATTTAAAAACAGAGAGAGAGAGAAGCGTTTAAAGAAAATGAATGGAAATGAGCTTCCGCAAAGGGTTGTGGGGATGCCAGCTCCACCCCTGCTGCCCTCCTAAGCCTCTTGGGGGAACCACGACAGAGCTGAGCCAAACAGGAAGTGGGGACCAGAAGGCTTTCTGCTCACTGAACGCCGGCCAGCCACAGATGTTCGAGGAAGAAGGAAGAGGGGACCCTGCCCCCAACCCCAGCAGCATCTTTCCCCAGGAGGACGCCTACTGTCCCATAAGCCAGGTCCTGCAGCTGGCGTATGTCGGTGGGCTCAGCTCTATCACTTACCAGCTACATCACGGGGGTTGGGGGGGAGGCAGTGGCCTCAGTTTTCACCATTTTCAAAATGGGAATAGCGATAGTCCTTAGTCAAAGGGGTTGTTATAAGGATTAAATAGTTTGAAAATGGGCTGGGGATTTGGTCCAATGGGTAATGTGCCTGCTTCTTCACAAGCATGAAGATCTGAGTTCAAATCCCCAGAACTCATATAAAGTAGGATACTACAATGTCTGCCTTGAATCCCAGTAGTCCTACAGTGAGGTGGGAGGCAAAGACAGAAGAATCACCAGAATCCATGGGCCATATAGCCTGGCCTACAAATCAGCCAATGGGATCCCATCTCAAGCCAGGGGGACGTCAAGAGAACCAACTTCCAAGGTCATCCTCTGACCTCCGTATGTGCACCATAACAAACGGCGGGGGGGGGGAGGGAGAGAAAAGGAAAGATTAAATAAATAGATTGAAAACATTTAAAACAACTTTGGAATTCTGTTTAGTTTTAATTAGAGAGAGGGAGAGTATTATGTACCTGCACAGGTCCAGCATGAGTCAAGATGAGAGAGCGACTTTAGGGAGCTTCTTCGTTCCTTGCACTGTGAGATCCAGGGACCTGACCGCAGGTTATCAGGCTTGTGCAGCAAACACCTTCACCTGCTGAGCCATCTCATTGACTCTTAAAACAGCGGTGTATGCAGTAGGTGCTTAGTAACCATTGGCTTTTGCTACTCTCTTCCTGCTGCTACCCTCCCTCCTCATATTCCAAACACATCCTTCCTGCCTCTCTTCCCCCTGCTCATTCAGGTTTCTGAGCTAAAGGCAGGGAAGAGACAAGCAGTGTCAGACCCAAGACGTGATTCTGGTGACTCAGAATCATTCTCTAAAATTCCATTGCAATTTAGCTGGAGAGAAGGCTCTGCAGTCAAGAGCACTTGTTGCTCTCGCAGAGGACCTGAGTTGGGTTCCCAGCACTATATACACAGCTCAAACCTCAAACTCTAGTTCCAGAGAATCTAGCGCCCTCTTCTGCCCACAACAGGGACCTGCACTCATATGCTCAGACAGATACAGACACACATGGATACATATGATTTCTGTTTTGTTTTAGGTAAATCTTTGAAGAAATTGTATTATAATCATCTTAAAAGAAAATAGTCTCCCTGAGTTCAAATCCCAGCTCCAACAGTATGCAGCTATGTATTCCTGGGAAAGCCTCTCTCTCAATAAATGAGAATCATAAATCAATCAGCGGAAATAACAAGCCTGTGCAGCACTGGGCACAGATAATGCTAAGGTGCCTGGTGGCTGGCATCAGCTGGAAGCAGCAGCAGGCAGAAGCTTTAAGAGTCTGTGCCAAGGGGCAGAGAAAGCAAGTAGTTGCCTAGGATGGGAAACCCCCAGCCATTACCGTGGGGTAAGTACATACTGCATGCCTTCCCATTCTACACTCTGGGAGCCCTCCTACCCTAGGCTACCCCAACCCTCAATCCCTAGTGCTTTCCTAGTACTAATCTTGGCCCAGGGTCCTGACTGACTTTGGTTCATCCAGGAAGCTCAATACACTAATAGGGCAAGGCCTAGGGAATGGACGGAGAGGATGGCGAGGGAAAAACTGGCAACTACTGACCTCGAGCCCCATAGCCTGGGGTAAGGGGAGTAGATCTCTCCAGGAACTGCAAAGAACTCTAGTCTGAGGATTATGGGAAGTCAGGGCAAGGTGGAGTCCCCCAGGTCCTTCTCCTGGAAAAACCATAGAAGGGACAGAACTGGGGAACCTGATGTCCTAGAAGGAGGGTAGACAAGGGTGTCCTCAGAATTCTCTATTTGCACATTCCAGAACTTCCAGCCGTGCCTGGTAGACCCTAGGCTACCCCCAGGCTCTGAAAGACCCCCAGCCCTCCAGCCAGGAACAGTCTGCCCTCTGTGCACTCCGGGTTGAGCATCTATCCCAGTGTCTCCCAAAGGAACCCCTAGGGCTTACTTTCAGCTGAAGGGAGAGGCAGAAAGGAGCTACTCTCTCTTGTCCCTCCCTCCTCTCTCTCCATCTCTTTTCCATCTCCATACCTCCTTGCCTTTCTCTTTTAGCACCTTCTCCCTCTCTCCTCCCCCTCTCCCCTCCCTCAACCCTGCCTCTCCCCTCTCCCTGACCACCCTGTCTCTCCTTTCTCCCTCCTCCTGCTCTGTCCCCTCTCTCCCCAACCCTGTCTCTCCCTCTCCCTCCCCACCCTGTCTCTCCCCCCACCCTGTCTCTCCCCTCTCTCCCCCACCCTGTCTCTCCCCCTCCTCTCTCCCTACCCTGTTTCTCTCCCTTCCCTCCCCCACCATGTCTCTCCCCTCTCTCCCCCACCCTGTCTCTCCTTTCTCCCTTCTCCTGCTCTGTCCCCTCTCTCCCCAACCCTGTCTCTCCCTCTCCCCCCCACCCTGTCTCTCCCCCCACCCTGTCTCTCCCCTCTCTCCCCCACCCTGTCTCTCCCACTCCTCTCTCCCTACCCTGTTTCTCCCCCTTCCCTCCCCCACCATGTCTCTCCCCTCTCTCCCCCACCCTGTCTCTCCCCCACCCTGTTTCTCCCCTCTCCCCCCACCCTGTCTCTCCCCCCCTCCCCTCCCTGTCTCTCCATCTCCCTTTCTCCCTCACCACCCCCCTTAACCCAGCAGTCCAAGTTTACCTATTCTGATCTTGATTTTCTTGCACAAACCGTCCACAGTGAAGCACTCTGCTCCCCCTGAGCCCCTGCACCCAGACTGCAGTTGTCCTCACATCCCCAGGGTGGAGAGCTATGGGGGCTGAGGAGGAACGAGTGAGCAGGGAGGCCAGCCTGCTGGGTCCTTTCTAAAGCCACACTCAACAGGCCAAGCATGACATGGATCCTGCCCTGGTGACTTCAAGTCTTGCAAGGTCCCCTGAGCACCAAGATTGCCTTGTGGAGCACATCCAAGCAGGGAGGACAGAGGTGATGAAGGCACCAAAGGATCTGAGAAAGATGGCCATGGGACACATGAAGGGACACTGGAAAGAAGTACCGGGAAGGGAGCGCAAGGGGGGGATACGGAAGGACATGGATGGGAGTGAGCACAGAGAGAGCACTAAACGGAGCACCATAGGGAGCACAGTAAAGGAGGACAGAGGACAGAGTGCAGTAGAGAGTCCAGTGAGAGAGCACAGAGAGAGCTCGGAGATCACACACACACACACACACACACACACACACAGAGAGAGAGAGAGAGCACACTGGGAGCACTAAGGGAACACAGGGAGGGGAACACAGAGGGGGGTACAGGGATGGGGGAGCATGTGAAAGAGAACACAGCGGGGAGTACAGAGGGAGCACAGAAGGGAAGCTTGGTCTGTCACTGGGCCAGGAAGTGTGCAGAGAAGCGAAAGAAGGAAGGCAGTACACAGGTGGGCAGTGTCAGGGCGGCAAGGGTTCTAGGACCCAGATTCACCCTATGCCCTTCTCACCCATCAGGATCATCCCAGCCCGAGGGTCACAGCTGCCAAGAACCTCGGAGGCCCCCAAATTCTGGACCCCCGGGGATTGTACTACATGCTACCCTCAGACAGTCTCAGGACCAGCTGACCTCCCCTCCCAGACCTAAGGACTTTTGCCTCCCTGGGGCCCGCGCTCTCTCTGAGCACGTCTGTCAACCGGACCTTCACCCGCTGCGGTGGAGGGAAGGGGCTGAACACACCCACTCTCCCAGGAAACTGCCTGGGGAGAATAGGCGGCAACCAGTGCCAGGCTTGGTTATAACACTCAGCCTCACGGAGGAAATGGACATCCAGGTCCGGAAGCCCCTTCCGGTTCGTGCTCCCCATCCCTGTAACCCCTCCTGAGCGGATCCCTCCCCGGAGTCCCGCTCTGCCCAGCCCGGGTACAAGCCCATCCTCCCCGTCTCGAGTCCTTTCATAGACATTCCTCCCAGACTGCTCTCTCCATCTGGCCTGAGGATGGCCAGCCTGAGGCTCCCTAGCTGCTCAGGGTCCGTGAAATTTCACTTTCTAAGGAGCAGGGGACCACGAGACACCCTGGATTGACCCCTCGTGTATCAAAAGAACACCTGGAAAGTTGAAGGTCACACCATAGGAGGGACTTCCTTTAATTCAGACTATCCATCTCCGGGGTCTCCCTGTGGTCACCAGGAGGGGACACCGCAGTGGAAGGCTAGTTGTATCACCAGTAACTGGTAAAATCCTTACTGGCTCCGGGCCCTCCACCCCCACTGTGGATGTGAGGAAATTAGACTGTTGGGGAAGTCAGAGCGCCTTGCATAAGGAAACACACCCACACACCCGGGAGGCAGGAGCACGTCCTCAGCGGAGTCACGACCTGCTATGACTG
Organism: Tokudaia tokunoshimensis; assembly: GCA_036184795.1. Classification (NCBI taxonomy): domain Eukaryota; kingdom Metazoa; phylum Chordata; class Mammalia; order Rodentia; family Muridae; genus Tokudaia; species Tokudaia tokunoshimensis. Next base: position 108,582,522 of record BTHU01000005.1, on the reverse strand, counting down.
CAGTAAGTGTGTCACCTCTGATGTCAGGGCTTGGGCTCCAGCCCTCTGCTGCAGGAAAGGCCTCGGGGACCAACCAAAGTTGCACAACCTCCCCTGGGGTCACAGCGCAGGCACCAGCAGAACTGGGAGTGGAGCCCACCGCTACTCGACTCTCCTCGTCTGCAGGTGGGGCTCCGCCCCTCGTTTTTGTTTGTTTGTTTATTTTTGTTTTTCACAGAAGCAACTGGGAAACGAGCTGGCCTTGGCCCACTCTCCCCTAAAATGCCTTTCATGGTCCTAACTCGTTTGGCAGCTTTTGCAGAAAAACTCAAAGGGGAATTGCAAATGAATTCAGGATCCCCAGTTCCCAGGAGGGGCAGATGGAGAGAGGAGGCACACCGAGTTTCGATTCGGTAGGAAGGTGACTCTAGCCTGGCCCAGGAGCCCTCCACGCACCTGCAGAGCCCACACGCCTGCCAGCAGGAGGAAGCCAGAGCCCTCCCAGCCCCCAACAGGAGCCAAGTGTCCTCTCCTTTTGAAAAGCTTGCCAGCCCCTTGTCCTCCGAGTGTTTGGAGTTGGGTCCATTATGAGGAGTCTCCTTTTGAGTTAGAGACACATTCAGATCCAGATGCGGTTCCCTCAGAACAAAAGGCCCTCCAAGTTCTCTTCTCCAGCCCGACTGGCCTCCTTTGAGGAAGAATGGCTCTCCTAAGTGGAATTCATTCCTCCAGCCAAGAACCTGCCGTTCTGAATTTGTTAAATGCAGTTCAATGGCCTTTCTCCATTCCGTTTCAGACGGGAGGGGAGCTCAAGGTGAAAAGTCACCACTGATGGATTCAATGGATTGGATAGACTTCGTGAAGAAGAGAAAACTGCATTATTTTTATTTATTTAGATTTTTTTTCCTCCCAACATCCAAGACACAAACCCTAACAACACAAGTATGAGAGGGAACACAGATTGTCAAAGGACCTCTCCAGTGGCCCGCTCCATTTTACCCAATTCAAAACCAACCTTGCAGGAAAGAGGAAGGAGTTATTCAACATACGCGTAAACAACAATAGACACAATGGTTTATGTCTGCAGTCCCAGCACTCAGGAAGGTGAGGCAGGAGGATTGTGGCAAGTTTGCAGCCATAGAGTGAATTCCTGGCCAGCCTAGGCTACAGTGTGAGACCCTGTCAAAGAAAGAGGAAAGGAAGCTTGGATATGGTTTAGTTGATAAAGCGCTTGCTTGCCTGGCGTACATGAAGTCCTGAGTTCTGTGCTCACTGCTACATAAACTCGGCATGGTAGTGCCTGCCACCCCAACGCATAGAGATGAAGGCAGGAGAATCAGAAGTTCAAAGTCATCCTTGGCAACATAAAAAGTTGAGGGACCCGCCTGGTGTTTATGGGGCTCCTTAAAAAGGAGATAGAGAGTTAGTTCAACGGTTAAGAGCACTGGCTGCTCTTCCGAAGAACCTGGGTTCAATTTCTCAGCACCTCCATGTGCTCACTGTTCTCTGTAACTCCAATTCCAGGGGATCACACACCTTCTTTTGGCCTCTTCAGGCACAGGGTACTCAGACATACGTGCAGACAAAACACTTATACCCACAAAATAAAAATAAAAACTTTCCAAGGGGATGACATTATGTCCTGCTTTCAATCGCTTATTTTTAAAGGGAACCTGAACATAGAGGAACTGTGGACTCCGTATTTGTTAATGCCTATGTGTATAGTTACCCAACAGGGATTTTTATGAGGAGGGTCTAGTATTTGTGTTAAAGCCGCCTGAAAACTGCAGCCAGGAACCCTGTGCTCGTTCTTCTTGCATACCCCTGACATCGGGAAACTCACTACCTCCAGAGAGCAATCCAGGTGATGAGATTTAACTGCATTAAATGAACATGCCTTTGTACCTTGGCTTTCTCTGCTGAAGGAAACACGGACCAGGATGCAGCTAGCCAGTGGGTCTGGAACCTTTCTGTCCCTGTCCACGTGTGAGGAATGGAACAAGAGTGCACTGGTCACTTTGGTGAACAGCTGACACGCACGGAGTGACAGACACCACAGGGGAGCATGGCAAGTCCTCATGCTCCCCTCCCCGCTCCCGAGTGTGCCTAGGGGAGAGCTGCCAGGCCACCAGCTCAGACCGCCTTTCCCAGCAGCTCTAAGCATCCTCAGAGCAGAAGAGAACTGAAGGTCGAAGGGGACAGAAAAGGACACCAGGGGCCTGAACCAAGAAGAACGAGTGATCACTGATCGGAAAAGAGAAGCAGATGGCTACCCTCTAGAAAGAAAGGTCACCCTTCAAGGATGACTGCAGGGAGGTGTGTTAGCATGTTAGCATGCCTACTCCAGGCAAGCTGCCACACGCAAAGGTCATGTTTCTCGCACACTTCAGGTGGGCAGAGTCAACAGACAGGAGCTGCTGCCACTTCTGAAGCCACCATCGGGTGGTCTGGTGCTAAAGCCGGGACAGGTTTAACTTCATAGTTGGCTTTTGTTTGTCTTCTTTTTGAGACAGGGTCTCATGTAGCCCAGGTTAGCCTCAAACTCACTACATACAGAGCTAAGGATAACCTTGTATTCCTGATCCTCTAGCCTCCACCTCTGTCACATGTCAAGATGGCAAGACTCAGCCCCGAATCTAGAATCCGTTGTGTTGAAGACAGAATCTGGGGCTTCGTGTATGTCCAGTGACCTCTCCACCCAGTTGAACCATATCCGCAACCCCCATTTTTAAGAATTTATTATCTTTCTGGGCAGTAGTGGCCCACCCCTTTAATCCCAGAATTTCGGAGGCAGAGGTGAATTTCTGAGTTTGAGACCAGCCTGGTCTACAGAGTGAGTTCCAGGACAGGCAGGGCTACACAAAGAAAACTTGTCTTAAAAAACAAAAACAAACTAAAAATTTGATTATTTTACACTCTGTGTGTGTGTGTGTGTGTGTGTGTGTGTGTGTGTGTGTGTGTGTAACTTTTGGAGCGGAAGAGGGTGTCTGATCCCCTGGAACTGGAGTTACAGGCAATTGTAAGCTGCCACGTAGATGCTCAGAATTGAACCTGAGTCCTGTATTAAAATAGCCAGTGGCTTTAACCATTGAGCCATCTCTCCAGGGACTCCCCTGCACCCCACCTTGATTTTTTTTTCAGTGCTGGTGATTGAATCCAGGGCTTTATACATGCTATCTTTATACTTTTAGTTTTGTTTGGCAACACTGTGGGTTGAACCCAGGGTCCTGTACATGGTAAGCAAGCACTCTGCCACTAAGCTACAATCACAGCTCTATTCAGTGCCCTGAGGCTGGAGAGATAGCTCAGGGGTTAAGAGCACTGTCTACTCCTCCAGAGGTCCTGAGTTCAATTCCCAGCAATGACCATTGATAATGTGATCTGATGCCCTCTTCTGGCATGCTGGTATATATGCAGATAGAACACTCATGCATAAAATAGATAAATCTTTTTTTTTAAAGTGTTTCTAAATTGCTTAAGCTTCTGGCATTACAAAAAAAACCTCTCTGTTATCACCCATTTGTAAGTAAGAGAAAACACACACACACACACACACACACACAGAGAGAGAGAGAGAGAGAGAGAGAGAAATCAGGGTAGGAATCCCCAGCCCCCTTTCATGAAACCTGAGGCTCTAGGACAGTAGCTGGATTCCTGCCTTCACGGGTAGCACTAACCTCTCTTTCTACATTTTAATCAATACGTAAGCACTTACTATCAGTCTTTCTAACTAAACCATTGGAGACTGTATTTGTCACCAGGAGACTCACACTGCTCTATCCACTGATATATACAGTAAGTACAACACAATCTACCCTAGAGTCATTCCCTATGTCAAATAATTCTAAATTGCTTTTATACCCATAAGGGTTATTGATTAAAAACAAAAATAAAAAATCTATCCCTGGTGTGGTGGCTAATTGCCTGTAAGCCCCGCACTTGGACAGTGGCATTAAAAGGACTAAATGTTCAAGGTCATCCTCCTCAAATACAGAGTACGCTGAGGACAGCCTGGGTTCTGTGAGCTCTCACCCCACTACCAATAAGGGGGGAGGCTGCCAAGATAGCTCAGTGGGTAAAGGTGCTTGCGGTATGAGTTTAATTACCTGAGCTTAATCTCTGGATGCCTCAGCAGGAAAAAAACAGTTCCTGAAATGAATCCTCTCATCTCCACACAAGTTCCATGGCACGTGTGCTCTTGCACCAATACAGACACAAGTACACAATGAAAATAAAATCACACATACACATATATGTATATGCACATATTTTTTAATATATGTAGTATATATTTCCATATATACATATACATATACATCATATACATATACATATACACACATATAAAGAGGAGCCATGGAAATAATTCAACATATAAAGGTATTTTGCCACCAAGCCTGATGACCTGAGTTCAGTCCCCTGCAGCCACCCAGTGGAAGGAGAGAATTGATTCCCAGAAGTTACCCTCTGACTTCACACACATGGTATGCACACTGACACACATGTATATATGTATACACATGAGCACATAGACACACACTAAATAAATAAAGTGTGTGTTTTTTATTTTACTTATTTAAAGGATTCGAGATATAGCTCAATGATAGTACTGGCGTGGGGTGGTTTGAATATGCTTGGCCCATGGGAACTGGTGCTATTAGGAGGTGTGGCCTTGATGGAAGAAGTGTGTCATTGTGAGAGTGGACTATGAGGTCCTAGGTTCAGGCTCCACCCAGTGTAGAAGAGACCCTGCTTCTGGCTACCTGCAGGACAGTCTCCTCCTGACTGCCTTTGGATCAAAATGTAGGTCTCTCAGCTCTGTCTCCACCACCAGACCTGCCTGGACGCTGCTGCGATGATAATGGACTGAACCTCTGAAACCTTAAGCCAGCCCCTATTAATTGTTGTTTTTTATAAGCCTGTCTCCTTGGTCATGGTGTCTCCCCACAGCAATGAAAACCCTAAGACAACTTGCCTAACATGTGAGAGGCTGTGTTTCAATACACATGACCCCCAAAACTGCCAAAGAAAATGATATATGTGTCTATATGGAACTGAATATTTCCTACAGTTTAAGAAAGAAAATAGAAATCGTATTCAACTTCAAGTAACAAATACCTAGCAGAAGAAATTATTTGAAAACTCACATAAAGAGCTAATTTTTTTCTTGTCTTTAAAAGGCTCCTTGAGACTCAACAAGTACAAAAGACCAATAATTCAACAGCCAGCCAGACACCAAGCAAAAACAACCAGTCCCCAAACTGGCCTCAAGCTGACACTCCACCTTTGCATCTGAAGCTCCTTGTGATATGGTAACCAGTAGAGCTCTTAGGAACCCTGTGGGGTCTACTGCTGAGACCGTGGTCCTGTCTGTCTCTGCTCCCCAGCTACCATGAGGAGAGATGCTTCTCACCCCGTGTTCACGCCTCGTGCTCACGCCCCTTGATGGTTAACTTTGGTGTCAATTTGACTATGAAATTAAATAAAATATAAACCTCAGGTATTCATAAAAGGGATTCTCTCGATCAGATTATTTGAAGTGGGAAGACCTACCCTAAATGTGGATGGCAACTCCTGGCCCCTGGATAAAAGGGCATGGAAGAAAGAAACTGTATTTTGCCTGTTTGGCCTCACCCTCACCACCAAGTCCATCTACCCTGATGCTGTGCCCTTTGCTGATATTAGATGCAACTTCTTCAGGCTTCCAGCTTAGACTGAAGACCAGTAGCTCTCTAGGAATCCTCCTGGCCTTCAGCCTCAGGATGGGACCACCAAGACATCCAACCCAGTGGGCTGAACAACCCCCAGAATCTCAGCCTCTCCATTGTAAGTCCATTGCTGTACTACCTGGACCACACCATGCAGGCCAATCAAATAAATCCTCTTTTTAAAAAAATATTTTATTTTATGTGCATTGGTGTTTTGCATGCTTGTATGTCTGTGTGAGGGTGCTGGATCTCCTGGGACTGGACTTGTGAGACAGTTGTGAGCTACCATGTGGGTGCTGGGAATTGAACATGGGGTCTCTGGAAGAGCAGCCAGTGCTCTTAACCGCTGAGCCAACTCTCCAGCCCCTGAGCCATCTCTCGAGCCCCACAAGTCTTCTTTCAATAAATACACATAATGCCTTCTATCAGTTGTTCTTTTAGAAAACTCTGACCAATACACGCTCCCTCCATGCTGTATTGTCTTGACACAGGCCCCAGGGTGAGAGAGCCCGAATGAAACCTCCAACCGAAAGCCAACCTCTCCTCCCGACAGGTTGATTGTCTCAGTCATGTTGCCATAGTGACTTGCTGTGCTCTGATGCCTTTGCACAGTGATGAGCTCTTGACAGCTAAAGACCAGAGGTAGCCTAAAGCTCAGTGCACCGCCAGAGAGAGAAAGCCAGCCTCAGCTACAGTGCCTTTCAGCTGAGGAACCTGGATTGTATAGAAGAACCTCTGCTGTGTGTTTTTCATAAGAACATCCAAGAGCAGCCTGACTGTACAGAGACTCTCACTAGAGGCTGAAAAGATAGCTCTGTTGGTGTTTGTCATATAAACAGGAGCATCTGAGTTCACTGGGAAGCTCCCATGCAAAAAGTCAGGCAGGACTGAGCACGCGTGTAATCCCAACTCTAGTACAGCAGAAACAAGGCAGATCCCAGGGGCTCAATGGCCAGCCGGTTAGCCTAGTCAGAAACCCTGGGTCCCAGTGAAAGACCCCGTCTCAAAAGTAAGTTGCAGGGTTCCTGAGGAATGACATCCAAGGAAGGTCATCCTCTGGCTTTCACATGTCTGTGCATACATGCGCATATATACGTGCACACAGATGTGCGTGTATGAGCTGTTACTGCTTGCTGTGCTGTAACACCAAGACCAAAAGCAAGTTAGGGAGGAAAGGGTTTCTTGGCTTTCTCTCTCACATCCATCACTGGAGGAAGTCAGGACAGGAACACAAACAGGGCAGGAACCTGGAGGCAGGAGCTGATGCAGAGGCCATGGAGGGGTGCTGCTTACTGACTTGCTCCTCATGGCTTGCTCAGCCTGCTTTCTTAGAGAACTCAGGACCACCAGCTCAAAAATAGCACCACCCATAATAGGCTGGGCCCTCCTCCATCAATCACTAATAAAGAAAATCCCCTACAGACTTGCCAACAACCCGGTTTGGTTTTGGGTTTTTGTGGTTGGTTGGCTGGTTGGTTGGTTGGTTGGTTTGGTTTTTGAACTCACAGACATCTGCCTGCCTCCGCCTCCTGTGTGCTGGGAATAAAGGCGGCGTGCCAGCATGCCCGGCTCCAACGCTGGTCTTATGATGGGATCGTCTCAGTTGAGGCTCTCTCCTTTCCATTGCTCATTACCTCCTGTAACTCTCTCTCCAGGGGATCCTGCATTCTTTTGGCCTCCTTGGGAACCTGCACTCATGCACACACACACATACACACACACACACACACACACACACAAAGACCCATAATTAAAAATAAAATAAATGTGCAAATGTCCTCGACATTATGAAAAAAAATTTTAATGAAATAAAATAGAAACAAAGCCAGGTGTGGTGGCTCATGCCAGCACTTGGAAGGCTGAGACATGAGAATTGCCATGAGTTCAAGGACAGCCTGGGATACAGATGGAAATTCTGTCTAAAGCAACAATAAAACAAAGAACTTGATTGCAGGGTAGGGTGGGGGGCACACATGTTTGTCTGTGGGAACTCTTCCTGGAGAGCTCAGCTCCCCAGTGCCCCAGTGTTAAAGGACACTGGGCAATGGAACCCCAGTGGTAAACACCGAACACCTGCTTTGTTAATGCCTCACCTGTTTAGAAACTTTCCGGAAGAACATCGGAGTATCTCCAGTACTTCAAACAGGGCCACTGGGCAGGGGAACATGACTGTAGATGCTTTTCATCTTTAGGAAATCACAGGCACTCAGAGCCACGTGGGTAATTTGAGGAAGCCACAGTTTCTCTCCTATCTCTTCATCTAGAAACAACAGGAGTAGATCACAGAACTGAAACACACTTTGCAGGAATCCCAGACCTGCCTATGAAAAGAAAGTCATCCTTATCTTAAATTCATAGGTGTGTGGTTACAATGTTTAATGAGATGTTAGCACCTGCTCAGTTCCAGAACCATGTGTGGCCAGTCAGTCACTTGTCTATAAGCCCTGCTTTTCCTCATAAAATTCATATAAAGTTTATCAAGCAGCACATTTCACTTACTAAACAGAAAACAATACAAAGTGGTCTTGGAGCTGGCAGGATAGCTCAATGGGCAGAGTTTCTGGCTACCAAGCCTAACCTGATTCCCATCCCTAGGACCAACATTGTGGAAGGAGAAATGACTTCCACATGCGTTCATGAGAGTGAGAGAGAGGGGAGGCAGAGGGAGAGAGAGAGGGATGTGGAGGGGGAGGGGAGGGAGAGGGATGGGAAGGGGAGGGGAGGGAGGGGGAGGTGAGAGAGAGGGGGGAGAATGAGAGAGGGGGAGGCAGAGGGAGAGGGAGGGGAAGGGGAGGGAGAAGGGAAGGAGAGGGAGAGAGAGAGAGAGAGAGAGAGAGGCTAAAATATGATAAACATTTTATTTTAAGTTCATTTTGGAACAATTGATACAATTTTATCAGTTACTGAAGATGAAAGCGCCTCATTACCCTGATGGACGAGCTTGCTGACTTTCCCGTGAAGAGTTGAGTCTTGGCTAAACGTCTGACGTGGCAGGCTAAGGAACTTCTTCAATATTCTTCAGAGTTAATCAGTTTTCCTTTTATAATCATCTTGCTGAGGACAGCACTTCCCATAAAAGCATTGTGCAAGATGGCAGAGGTGTGTTTAGGGTCATTTCAGAAAACACAAGGCATCATGTCCTGATCTCAAACCACGATTCATTTAAGGACTTTTTGTGAAACTCGAGCCAACAACCCAAGCAACAATTTAATGAATTATTAGTTCTAAGCAGGATCTCAATGTGTAGACCTGTTGAGGAACCCACTGTATAGACCAGACTGACCTCGAATCCGGAGACTGCCCTGCCTCTGCTGGGATTAAAACCATGTGCTACCATGCCTGCCTCCAAACAGCAATTTTTAAAATGAAACATTTGTGGGTGAAGAGATGGCTCCACGGGTAAGAGCACTGACTGCTCTTCCAGAGGTCCTGAGTTCAATTCCCAGCAACCACATGGTGGCTCACAACCATCTGTAATAGGATCTGATGCCCTTTTCTGTTGTGTCTGAAGACAGCTACAGTGTACTCATAAATAAAATAAATCTTTTAAAAAAGAGAGAGTAGAGAGAGGTAACATTTGTGCCACTCATAAAACAAAAGAAAAAAGAAAAGTAAAGAAAAAGAAACATTCTAACACAACCCGAACAAAAGGTAGCCGGACTTGATACTTTCTTACCGCGCAATGCTAACAGTCTCTGGCTTCCATAGGGAAAGCATCCAGTTTCTACAGGAGCACGAAGGCTTGAACCTGCGGTGAGAACCCTGCATCTGCTGTCCACAGTACTCTTGAATTTGAGCAGGGTGTTTTAGGAAGAGGAATACTAAGGTGCAAAAGCCTGTGTGCTCTGTGCTCAGAACCAGGGCTCCGATGCAATTCAGGTAAGCTTTGCTAGAAACACAGCAGATCCCTTACAAATTTGGTTCTGAGTTTTAACCCTTGATGTGTGTTTAGAAACCTCAGGTAGGGTGGCGCCCGCTTTAAAAACTGGGCTCCAGGCCTTTCTGTTGGAGGCTTAGAAATTCTGAACTTCTAGGTGAGAAAGGGCCCTTCCCATGCCATAGTGACACAATCCCTTTGTAACTATGGCGTCTGTAACTCTTCAGTTACTCAGAGTCTGGGAAGAAAGGCCGCAGCAGGTCCTGAGCACCATCTGAATGGAGGAGAAGCAGCTAGTGCAAGGGGGGGGGGGGGAAGGGCAAAATGCACACAGGGAATTCGGGACCTTGAGCTGCTCTACAACCACCATGCTGTGTGACTTTGGGTCAAGCTTCAGCCTCTCTGGGCTTCCACTTTTCATTTTGGAAAACAAAAGGAATGGTTGTCTCCTCCTATAGGAAAAACACAAAAGAAGGGAAATGTGTAGTGATGGTTTCCTGGGGGATGTGGAGAAGTTCACTGAAAAGCAATAATTAGTGGGTGGGGCCTGGGGAATGAATTGGTAGACTGCTTGCCCAGCATGCACAAAGCTCTGGATTCAATCCCCAGTACTACGTTAAAAAAAAAAAAACCATGGGTTTAGAATTGTAATCCTGTGGGCAGAGGCAAGAAGAAGTTCAAATTTATCTTGATAAATACATACAAGCTACATAATGATCTTGAGACCAGTCTGGAGTACATGAGACCCTGTCTCAAAAACAAACAAACAAACAAACAAACTAATAATAATTGGAAAAGAAGGAGCTTTACTAGCAGCTGTAAAACCCTGTGTAAGTCTCATGACTTTTCTAGTTTAACCTGGTGCCAAACAGCCACAATTGAACTGAAACAGCACTTTGTTCCCTTTCACTATATACCTGTTGTGCTATTTCCAAACACAGACCCCACAGTCTGTAAGATTTTATCTTAAGCTCTATTTAGATAATTGTTATACACTCAATAACTATTAACTAATTACTATTAGGAAGGATTTGTTTAAACCGTATCCGAATTTACAGGCAGATGGCACCCAAAAACCTAGAACTAGGGATAGCTTCAGGTAAAGCTTGATCCAGCAGCTGTTCCGAATGACCCATGCCTTTTTGGACTGTCAGTTTCATCTCTTGTGATAATTCCAAGGAAGCCAGAAAACCCAGGCATCGCTGGCTTTCCTCACTCGTAATGAGAAGAAAACAGTTCGTTTCCCAGTTTGCTATCAAAAAAGAAAAGACCCAGACTTGAGTCACGCTGGTGAGCTCTGGCTCATCTAAGTTGCGTCCGCATCGTTTCCGGACCACTGATTATAGCCTGCAGGATGAGATCTTTCTAACTTGCTTCTGCAGACCAGACCCCTCCCCTTGACTAGGTCACTTCTGACCAAGTTTCACAGCTAGGAAATCCCCTGTTAGGCGGGGCGAGACCAAGGGTGCTACAGAGGCTCACAGGAGCTGATGTCAGCACAGGACACCCCCAGATCCTACAAGGCAGTGAAATATGGCCTTGTGACCTGTCCTCCTAGCCCTACTCTGTCCTCCAGTCCTGTGGCTTTCCTCACAGACAGCTTAGCTGGAACCCCACCCCCCCACCCCCGCCTTCCCCTGATCCCCTGAGTCCTCAGCGCACGCATAGCCCTTTCAGACACAACTCAATGAGCCGACCTTGGAAAGGAGGAGCAGCAGAGGTGACCATTGCGAAGCACCATGAGCGCTACCAGGGCACCCTCCCACACTAGTTCATGGGGTATGGGATTCGGCCAATCCTCAACAGTCACAGGCAGAGAGGTCAGAGGGCAAATGTCTCGGCTGGCAAGTCAGCAAGGACATCCTCCAAGCATCCAGATCTCTCCACAGCAGGGCCACTCAGTCGGACCCCTCCTAACTGTCCTTAAGAGGACTACATGTCTTCTGGAAACTTCCAATATATTACTGGAATTAAGGGATTCACCCTCCAGATGGGGGTCCAGTCCTGGTGTGCGCACTCAGGACTCCCACAGTCCTCCCTGAGCCCTTCGGGGCAGTGACATGGGTGATAGCCTCTTACCAGCCTTCAGGCCCACCTCTTCTTGGAGGTTCAAAACAGGTGGAAGTCCCCTATGAAGTCTGCACTGTTGTCAGCAGTAAGGCCCTCGGTCTTGCTCTCCAGACAGCACTTGCTGATTAGAGGTGGGGTGGGTGGGGTGGGGTAGGGTGAGGTAGGGCGGGGCAGGGAGGTCCAAGGACAGTCACAGGGACATGGGTCCAGGATGCAGCTGATGCTCAACTTTTGTACAAATAGGGCCAGGGATGCATGGGGTGGAGAAAGCCAGCCTCACCCTGTTCCCAGCATGACCTAAATGAACCCAGCAAGCCAGGGCAAAGCCTCCAGTACTCACCAACCCCTCGTCTATAAAACTGTTTCCGGTAGACCAGCCCGCAGGGACTTCCCAGTCTGCTGGGCCATTCAAAGGTCAGGAAGTAGGGAGCTGAGCCAAATGGACCAGGGTAGCAAGGAGGAGGGCAGGCAGAAGAAGGGTCATCTAATCAAAGACCCCGGACAGAGGGCTCAAATATTGACTTTGGATGTTGTTCCGAACATGCGTCTGACTCAGGTACAGGAAAAATAACCAGCAGAGATCATGAAGACTTGGCCATCTCAGGCTAATCACTGAGGCACACCTTTTGTATAAGTGCATGTGTAGGTGTGAGTGTGCGTGTTTGTATGTGTGTACACACCCAAGCCATGTGCATGAGTGAGAAGCACGTCGCGTGTCTTCTTCAATTGCTTCTCCATCTCATTATTTTTTATATTTCTTTATTTTGCACCAAATAAGGTTGTGAATGCCTCTAATCACAGCATTCAGGAGGCAGAGGCAGGCAGACTCTGTGAGCTCAAGGTCAGCCTCGTCTGCGTTGAGTTTTAGGCTAGCCAGAGCTACATAGAAATATCTTATCCCAAAAAGAGGAGAAGGAGGGGAGGAAGCAGAGGAGGAGGAAGGGAGGAGAAGGAAGGAAGGAAGGAAAGAAGGAAGGAAGGAAAGAAGGAAGGAAGGAAGGAAAGAAGGAAGGAAAGAAGGAAGGAAGGAAAGAAGGAAGGAAAGAAGGAAGGAAGGAAAAGAAAGCCAGGCAGTGGTGGCGCACACCTTTAATCCCAGCACTTGGGAGGCAGAAGTAGACGGATTTCTGAGTTTGAGGCCAACCTGGTCTACAGAGTGAGTTCCAGGACAACCAGGACTACACAGAGAAACCCTGTTTCCAAAAACCAGAAGAGAGAGAGAGAGAGAGAGAGAGAGAGAGAGAGAGAGAGAGAGGCTTATTTGTTTATGTGTATGGGTGTTTGTCTACATGTATGTCTATGTACCATGTAAATGCCTTCTGTACACAGAGACCAGAAGAGGGTGTCTGATCCATCAGATTCTCTGGGATTAGAGTTACAGATTGTGACCTGCCATGTGGGTGCTGTTAATCAAATTCAGAGTAGCCAGTGCTTTTAAGCCCTGAGACATTTCTCCAGCGCCCCACCCCCCACCCCCAGCTTATCATTTGAGATAGCTGAATCCGGAATCAAAATATTCTGCTTTGTGACCCTTGTGGACATTGCTGCAGCTGGAGCTCTCGGAGTTCCGCCAGCCCAGCACCCTTTCCTCTGTGCCTTTCCTCTGTGGTTGTAAGGCGTCCTAAATGTCTGTCTCTAGAAGGTACCACAGACTCACCTTTCCCTGTCACTGCTCCAAAGAGACAAATACTTTTAGCCATGCTTAGTGACACATACCTGTGAGTCTAGCACTCAGGAGGCAGAGGCAGAGGCAGAGGCAGAAGCAGGAAGACTGTCACAATTTAGAAGTCAACTTGATCTATATAATGCAGTGGTTTTCAATCTGGGGGTCTTATATCAGATATTTACAATTCATAATAGTAGCAAAATTGCAATTATGAAGTGCTTAATGAAAATAATTTTATTGTTGGAGTCACCACAACATGAGGAACTGTATTAAAGGACCCCAGCATTAGAAGGTTGAGAACCACTGGTATAGTGTGTTTTAGGATAGCCAGGGCTACAGAGTGAAGCATTGTCTCAAAAGAACCAAGAACTTAAAACAAAAAGAAACATTTCTAATACAAGCTAATAACACAAATATATTGTGTCATATTTGAGAACTTGATAAAGAAATAATTGTTCAGTTACTGTTTAAAAATAGAAGCTGAAGAGAAAGCTTAGCAGATAAGATTTGAATTCCGCCGGGCGGTGGTGGCGCACGCCTTTAATCCCAGCACTTGGGAGGCAGAGGTAGGTGAATTTCTGAGTTCGAGGCCAGCCTGGTCTACAGAGTGAGTTCCAGGATAGCCAAGGCGATACAGAGAAACCCTGTCTCGAAAAACCAAAAAAAAAAAAAAAAAGATTTGAATTCCAACACCCATACGGTCGTTCCAAGGGATACTGCGCCCTCTACTGGCCGCCTTGAATACTGCATGCATATGGTGCACAGACATTAATGCAGGCAAAATACTCAAACAGCAAGAACAACAACAACAAAAAAAATCTTATGTTTTTTCTTTTTAATTAAAACATACACCAGACCAAGCAAGATGGCTCAGCAGGCAAAGGCACTTGGTGCACAAGTGTGACAACTTAAACTCAATCCTTGGATCCCACATAAAGACTCAAAACACAGAGGTCCCTTCTCAGCTTGCAGGAGGTCTGGTGGCTCTATAGCAACTTAATTAAGGCATGAGGGCCACTGTTCTCTAGAGAGAGCCCAGCTCTTCTGTCATTCCTAAGCTGGGGTCATTTTTGGGAACTTTCCCTCTCCAGCCTTCCCCACTTAGCTTGAAGGGGTAACGGTTCAGAAGTTTCTAGACCTTCTCCAGGTGACAAAAGACAGGAAGACTCTAGGAAGGAAATTATGAAGCCTAGTCCCCAAGACAGGCATGTGAAAGGCAGAATGGGATGTGGGTTTGGGATCAACAGATCTATAGGGCTCCTGGGAACCGGGTCAGAGCTTGCAAAACCCAGTGGTAAACGGAGCATGGTTTCTCAGGAACAGCTAGGGCTTTCTGCAGAAGAGGGTGTCTCAGGAATCATCACAAACCGGAAGAGAGGGAGACTGTGGCTTATGGGTTGCTGCATGACTCATCGCTAGCCCTGCCCAGCTGCCTCTGTCAAGTGCTGGACAGCACAGGGCCTGGGAACACTGGTGGAATCCTTGTCTAGTCCCCTCACTGGAGGAGGACCCAGGCAGGTGAAGCGATTCTCAACCCAGATGTGTCACTTAATATGTCCACCATCTGAAAGGTGGTTACCATAGAGAATGATGCTCACTAACACTGAGCACACACAGATGCCGGAGGGGATGCAGGAGATGATGCAACGATGCACTGAGTTCAGCAGGACTGACCATGAGCTGGCCACGTGCTCAGCACCAGTCATGAGCCGGCACTCAGCAAGGACACTTTGGGTTCCCTCTCTGTTCCCACCCTCCAGCGCCAACCAAGCACGTGCCTATGTGTCTTGGTGACATCAACCTCCAGACCAACTAGCCGCATGTACTTCCTCTCCACAGCCTCCCAAAACCTCCACAACCAGGTATCCAAGGGAGACGGATGCAGTAAGGAAGGCTGCAGAATTTGCAGCCCCATTGACTCCAGGTCTTAATTTTACCCTTCTCGACCTCTGAGTGGCACTTTCTCAACTCTTCAACTATATGAAGGCGAGTCATGGTGGTGTGTGTCAGTATTCCCAGCACTCAGGAGACAAAGACGGGAGGATCACAAGTTAGCATCAAATCTTATCTACACAGCAAGACACTGTCAATGGATTACTATGCAAATAAGAAAAGAAAGGAAGCTGGCTTGTGTGGTCCACGCCTTTTATCACAGCACTCGGGAAGCAGAGGCAAGTGGATCTCTGTGAATTTCAGCAGAAATAAAAGCAAAGTATAGTATGCGAGCAACAGACATGAGCTTTTACCATCATAAGCCTGTGTGAGAAGGGAAACCATGTCTTCACAGAAGGAGTTTACTACCTAAAACTCTAAACATACAGTGTTAGCACAAGGGAGCAGATTCAAGACAGCACTTCCTCCAGACAAGGGAAGGCGCTGTGGTAGGGACACCCAGAAGTCCTCAAAGGCGCCTAGTTTTCAAGTTAGATGATAGATACCTGGAAAGCCAGGCAGGGTGGTGCATTCTTGTCACCCCAGCATGCGGGAGGTGTGGGGAGGAGGGTTAAGATTCAAGGATAACCTCTGCTACATAGTGAAGTCAAAGCAAGGTTGGGCTCCATAAGATCCAGTCTCAAAAACCAAAACAGGGCTGGAAAGAACTAAGAACACTTGTTGCTTATACAAAGCACCCAGGTTCAGTTTCCACGTGGCAGCTCACAACGACTCATTCTGAGGGGATCTGACACCCTCTTCTGACCTCCCAGGGCACCAAGCATGCATGTGGAAAGCGAAAGACTCATCTACATAAATAAAATAAACCTTTAAAAACAACACAAAAGACGACAGAGACTTGGTTTTTAGAATTATTATTGGGAGTTGGAGAGAGAACTCAATGTTTAAGAGCACTGGCATTTCCTCCACCACTATGCAACTGTGGTGGTGGAGCCCTCCTGTCTGTCAAGAAAAGTGTCCCTGGTCCTGAGTGTGATTCTATCTCTGAATCGGCTTCAGTTCACAGACTATGTGACTGAACTGGAGTGGCCGGATCTCTACCGGCTGTGGCCTCAACTTGTGCAACTGGAAGCCTGGACCAAGCCGGTGGACCTGTCAAGTTGTTGAAGTGAACCTGCGAGGCAGTTCTATTCCGGTTTTGCATGGTGCACGGAACTTGCTTCTGCAGAGCCTGCCTTAAGCAGTCGGGTGGTACAAGCCTGGAGCCGCCCAGACTTGGCGTGGTCAGGGGCGTGGCTAGAGATGCTGGGGCGGGGCCTGTTCAGAAAAGGGGCGGGACCGGCTCGGGCCTACCGTGGGGCGGGGCAGCAGCGAGGCGGAGCAGGAAGGGGCCGTGGCCCTACCCGGCTTCCGCGTCATTGCCCTTAAAGCACCTGCCCGCCTGTCGCGGCTACGAAGGTGCCGTCAGAGCCTGAGACTCGGCTCCATGGACACGCTACGGACGGGGTCCGGCGCTCGGCGGGGTGAGTGCTACCGGGTGGAATGGGTGCTGCGTTGCCTTGGCTCCGGCTCCGGGAGGGTCGCGCGCGGGCAGTGTCTCCATCGCTGGTCGCTGGGACCCCGCTGAGTTCACCCTGGTGCGTGAAGCAGGGTGTCTTGGGGCACCCGGCGCTCTCGAGGCTCTAGCCAGGACCTCCCCGCGTCACCGGGCCCGGTAGCCAACCAGAGTCGGCCAGCAACTTTTCTCCCCGTGGGTCACCCCGGAAACTTGTCCTTCCCGGAATGGAACTCTGTCCCTGAGCCTTGAGACTCGGAGACGAAGGCGGTGGCCACAACGGGGAAGCCCCTGGGTCCCCTGCGCACTTCCAGCCCCAGTTTCCTTCTGAGAGCCCCGCCCCTGCCCCCCTGGGTCCCTTGGGTTGGCGTGGAACAGAACGGGGTTTGGGGGTGGAGTCAGATCAAGTTCAAATGTTTGTATCACAAACTATGAGTTGATGACCTTGAGTAAAATCTTCCTGCCTGTGCCTCGGTCTCCCCCTTATAAAAATAACTTCTTGCTGGGAGCTCTTGAGTGCACAGCCTGGGCTGACATGTGAGAATGGCTTCAAATAGTGTCTTCTCAGTTCATGTTGCCTCATCCTGTGGAAGAGAGGCTGAAAGAGACCTATATTGGGCATTCTTTGCCCCTGACCCTGTTATCTGGTCAATAGGAGCTGTGATGGACGCATTCCAAGAATGTGAAATATGAGTGACCCCTGTGGAAAGAAACTTGTCCAAGAAACCACCCCCACCATGAGTCTGTGGGGGCCTGAGGACAGACACAGCTGCCAGGGTCGACCTCAGCCAGACCAGGATCCTGTGGCTAAAGAGGCTTCCGAGCTGCAGATGAAAGTGGACTTTTTCCGTAAACTGGGGTACTCGTCCTCTGAGATCCACAGTGTCCTACAGAAGCTTGGTGTCCAAGCAGACACCAACACGGTGCTGGGGGAGCTGGTGAAACACAGTTCAGCTACTGAACGAGAGGGCCAGGCCTCGACAGACCCCTGCCCCCAGCCCCCTCTGGTGCCCCGGGGTGGAGGCACCCCCAAGCCTTCCTCTCTAGAGCCCTCACTCCCAGAGGAGGACAAAGAGGGCAGTGACCTGAGACCCGTGGTCATCGACGGAAGCAATGTGGCCATGAGGTATGTGTGGAGACCTGTGGAATAGAGTCTGTGGCTCCTCCTTTGGGAAGGGAGCTTAGCTTTTCTCGTGGACTGGTGATAGAATACAAAAGCTGGCTGTGAGATCCCACCATGTGCCAGAAGGACCCCTTAAGCCTTAAATACTTCCTCGGGGTGTTTCTTGAACGCTATAAGAAGGAAAACAGCTCAAGCCCTTGCCCAGAGTCACACTTCTTGATAAATGAGAAGCAAAGAATCAAACACAGCCTTCTTTGCCCAGAGCGTACCTTATGCCATGGTCTATCCCAGGGGATTAACCCATGGGCTCAGGAGCTTTCTGGGAGCCAGTTGGGCCTTTTCTTTACTCTCCTATCAAACTTTCCACTCAGGTGGCCCCTGTGGAGGGAAAATGCATAGATTGTGGAGAGTTACAAGTACTCAGCAGACAGGTGCTATTCTGTGGCTTGAGTTCTCTGGGATCTCCTTGTCCTAGACTCGAGCTCCGACAGAAGCAAGGCTCATTGGCTATTCAGAGCTTCCTAGCCCTAACCAGCTGTGACCTCTTGGTCAGAGCTGGCTCTTCAGTTGTGTGTGTACAGGTGGCCGATGCTCTGGGCTCAGGTGTGCTGTAGTGGGAATCTATACTCGCTGAAGCCGCTTGGGCTGGACTGATCTCTGGGGGTTCTCAGATCTCTTGCCGCCTTTGCATATCTCTCAGGGAATGGGAGCCAGGCTGCCTCTGACCTTAAGGAGCCCTGACTTCTCCCTTCCATCCAGGCCGCACCCTCCAGCCCTGCTTTCTCCCAGTTCCCTGCACAATGGGCTGGTGAGTCAGTACTGGGTGGATCAGTACAAGGAAAGGTTCCTGTTGGCAGGGACCGGGGGGAGACCCCAGCAAAAGGGCAGGAAGAGGGGAAGTCTCCTTTCTAGATGTCCTGAGGGCTCTCCCAAGAGGACTGCCCAACTTGTTATGATGTCAGCTTCTTCCCCACCTGGCATCTGGTCCTACCTACTCCCAGTCCAGCTGGGTCAAATGAGCTGTCCAGCTAGTTAGCTGGTGCACGGAGGCGTGGTAGCCCTTCTCTACCACCTTTGGGTCTGTCGTCACATCTTTCAAATGGGCCCATCCTGGGTTGGAAGGCTGAGAAATGCTCCATGCCAGAGGGCAGCAGGTCCAACTGGCTACCGTCAGAGTCTGGAGTTCTCTCTGGGGACCTGAGCTAGGGTAGGATTAGGAGGGGTCTGACTTCCCCTGAGAGTCCCGGGCTGGGTGTTTTGTGTCCTGTGGACAGCCATGGGCTCTGTGTATTTGTATTCTAGGCAGGAGAAGGAGGGGCCTGGACGGGAGGAGGGGCAGTAGCGGAGGGGTTCAGGAGAGCTGATACCAAAGAGACAGACAACCACTGTCTGTCCTCCTGCCTGCCGGCCTGCCTGTCTGCTGGGGGTTTCTGAGCTGGGGTGGCCACGGAAGGGGAATTCCAGCCTCACACTTCCTGTCTCAGCAGCTGCTTGGTTCCTACCCTGCTGCTCCCCACACACACAAGGGCAGGCCAGCTAGCCCCCACCATATGCAAATTGTGGGGAAATTCACCTCTGTTTCCTTCTAAGGGAATTTTCCTCCACTAGTTAGGCCCAGCCCAGGCAGTTCTCTATACCTGGGGAGGCTAGCCCTGCCTTGTCCTTGGGCAAGAATGGGAGTTTTCCACAGTCACAGCCTGTTAGGCTGTGGGCCCTGAACTGTGGGGCCAGCAGGACTCTGTGGGTGGGAGGAAGTTGGTTTTCCTAGGCCAACCAAGCTTCCTGCATTGCAGTGAGCTGAATGAGCTCTCCAGGCGTTCTGGGCCTCGGGCCTCAAGGGCTCTCCCTGCCAAGAATTGGGCTCTGACTACCCGCTGAGGAAACATCCCAGTGCCAGCCAGCACTACTGAGAGCAGACTTGTCCCCAGCCTGGAGTTTGAATGCCCACGGGCAGTATTCAACCTAAGCGCCCTGGCATCTTGAGATCCTCAAGCTTCTCTTTGCTGGTTCAGGAAGGGCCCAGGAGTCCACATGTGCACCCTGCACACTCAGGACAGCGAACCATGGGGCAGATGCCTACCTCACGTCTGAGGGAGGCAATGTGATGGGGCAGCACTGGGCATTGTGAAGCCCCAGACTGGGACCTGCCCTGGCAGGTGCGGGAGGGCTTCTTGGAGGTTCTGACGTGTCACTTGGCTTCTAGAAAGAAGAGCAAGAATTTGCCAAATTGCTCCCTGTTTCTCTGGCTGTGGGGATGCTTCTTCCTCTCCATATGCAGGACACGTATCATTGATAATATGAGTTCAGAGACTGCTTTCCTCCCGCATGAACTTCGGGTCTTCTGTAAGGGACAGCGCTCAATCCAGTAGCCCCACACCCTGGTTTAGTTTTCCTCGCTTAGCACCAGCCAGGGAGCTTGTACAAGGGATGGAGTCCTTCCTTTCTAAACACAGTGATGGTCAAGGTGGACTCCATGCCTTTCCCAAGCATCAGGGCTATCGATACCTAAGCAACAACAGGGTGGTTCTGATCACTGGCTACCTAGTGACTAAGTTACCCTCTCGGAACCGTCGGAACAGAGTGGAAGGGGGGTGTTAATAGCAATGTACTTCTGCTGAGCTCACTGGGGTAGAGCACAGAAGGGTCAGGTTTGCAGCTCCCCGTGAATGTTAACTGACTATGTGTGAGCAAGCTGCCAGGGACCCAGAAGGCGTGAGTGCTCCCTTGGGATGGACTTTGTTTCCTCTACAACTCAGAGACCTCCAGACCTTGGAGCCTCGCCCCAAGATAGCCTCCATGCCTCCAGCTGCCCCACTTCCCACTCTATGTTCTCTTGGGGCTCCAGCTATCACTCCCCCAAAGCCACCCACAGGATGTGGTCTGCCATGGACTTGCCTCTTTTGCGTAACATGTATTCTGTTTTATTTGCCAAATATGAGTCTGAGTTGCTCACTCCTGGGGCTAACAAGAGGCAGGGCTTGCTGGGGAGGGAGCCCCCCAAGCTGCGGTCCTCCTTCGGCACTCCCATAAAATCCACCTTGCCAGCCCTGCCCTCAAGCCTTAGGGAAGTTTGTCCCCCTGGGGTCAAAGAGCTTTTCTAAAAAGCCGTCCAGCGAGCTTGAGGGCAGAGACACAGACCAGGGCAAACAGCTAGGCTGCTTCCGAGGAAAGCCATGTTTAGATAGAAGAAGGCCAAGGCCTGATGCCCCAGTCCTCGTGTGAGCAAACAGAGTTCCCCCAGCAATTTCCTGCCCATCTTTCTGCCAGGGGTCACGCCCTCCCTGGGGCGGGGTGGGGGTGGGGGGAGGGAGGGGCAGGGCAGTCTTGCAGGGAACTGGCCTCTTGAGAGGAAAAGAGGTGGCCTTTCACTTTCACACTGAAAAGCTCCTGACTCTCTTGTTTCCTGACTCCTTGTGGAAGGATGATTCCCCACACACACACACCCTCACCCCACCCCACCCCCGTGCCCCTGAGACCTTATGCACAGACTGACTGAACTTTAATCCTGAACAGTCTGGTTTCTCCCGCTTAACACGGCTGGCGCCTCCCTCCCCCGCCTCCCTCACTGGTGCCTCCTTGCTGTGTAGTGTTGAGGGAAAGAGGTGACTCAGCCTGCATGTGCGCATCCATGTCCCCGTGGTCCCTGCAGCTTGGGTGGGGCAGGATCCCCAAGTCTCCCGTCACTTTTCCCCACCCCCAGGTATGTTGCAAATGGTCCGACCCTCCCCCTCTACATGGGGAGCCAGTGTGGCTAGATTCCTGGGTGGATCCACGCTTTTAGGAGATGGAATCTTAGGGAAAGTCCCTTCCAGGGGCTGGCCATCAGGCACTGTGGGAACGGGCCCAGGGACAAGGCCTTGGGCCCTACTGGCAGAGGGCCATGGGCTGAGTCCTGCAGTTGCCCAGCAAAGCCACGCAGAGCTAGATTGTGGCTCACTTCTTACTTCTGCTCTGGCCTGGCTGACTGCAGACCAGCTGCTCTGTGAGCTAACCTTTCCCTCCTCTGCCAGCCATGGGAACAAGGAAGTCTTCTCTTGCCGGGGCATTCTGTTGGCTGTGAACTGGTTTCTGGAGCGGGGCCATACAGACATCACCGTGTTTGTGCCATCTTGGAGGAAGGAACAGCCTCGGCCAGATGTGCCCATCACAGGTTTGTGCGCTCTCTGGAAGTGGGATAGCCTCACTCTACCAGGGACCCTAGTACTTCCCAAAAGGAGTCCTTAAATAGGGCCAGCACCTTCTAAACTGTAACAAGGACCAGCCTGTCTTTTTTCCAATTCCTGTTGCTTTCAGCAGCCCAGTTCAGGTAGGAAAGGGCTGGAAGTCACCTTGTGTCACTTCCAGATGTCTTCCTCATCCTATTAGAGGGGGTGTCCCTCTTTCAACATTCCCAGTGGCAGAGGGACAGTGTAGTTTCATGATTGAGACTGTGGGTACAGGGCCAAGAAGACAGGGTAAGGGGCTTGGCCCTAAGTAACTCAGGTGAGGGTCTTAAGTAGACATTAGCTATGGGCTCTTCATTTGTGAAATGGGGCGGGGTGGAGGTAGCGTCTTCCAAACACTGCTGAAGGAGCAGTTGAGAATGATAGAGAAGTGCTTAACTCAGCGCAGTGTGAAAGCTCAGCTCCATGTGAATGCTCAGTGCAGTGTGAATGCCCAGCGCAGTGTGAATGCTCAATGCAGTGTGAATACTCTTCATAGTGTGAATGCCCAGCGCAGTGTGAATGCGCAGTGCAGTATGAATGTTCTGCATAGTGTGATTACCCAGCACAGTGTGAATGTTCAGTGCAGTATGAATGCTCAGCATAGTGTGAAGGCCCAGAGCAGTATGAATGTCCAGTGCAGTGTGAGTGCCCAGCACAGTGTGAATGCTGAACACAGTGTAAATGTTCAGTGCAATATGAATGCTCAGTGCAGTATGAATGCCCAGCACAGTGTGAATGCTCAGCACAGTGTGAATACCCACCACATTGTGAATACCCAGCACAGAGTGAATGTTCTACATAGTGTGAATGCCCAGTGCAATATGAATGCTCAGTACAGTGTGAATGCCCAGCATAGTGTGAATGCTCAGTGCAGTGTGAATGCCCAACACAGTGTGAATTCTAAGTGCAGTGTGAATGCCCAGCACAGTGTGAATGCTAAGTGCAGTGTGAATGCCCAGCGCAGTGTGAATGCCCAACACAGTGTGAATGCTCAGCACAGTGTGAATGCTCAGCACAGTGTGAATGCTCAGCACAGTGTGAATGCCCAACACAGTGTGAATGCCCAACACAGTGTGAATGCTAAGTGCAGTGTGAATGCCGAGCACAGTGTGAATGCCGAGCACAGTGTGAATGCCCAACACAGTGTGAATGCCCAACACAGTGTGAATGCCCAACACAGTGTGAATGCTCAGCGCAGTGTGAATGCTCAGCACAGTGTGAATACCCAGCTGCAGCCATCACTGTCCTGAAAACCCCCACCTTGAGGAAGGAGTGACGAGAGGCAGCTTTTTAAGAAGTCTGCAAATCTGGGCCAGGCTAGGGACTCTGGGTCTCTTCTGAACAGAGCTGGGAGTGTTGTTTTGAGTATGCAGGGGACAGGGCCAAGACAATTCTTCCTGGACCCCTGTGGTCTAGGAAAGGCACACAAGCCAAAGGAGAAGCAGGCCTCTCGGCTCAGCATTCTTGCTGAGTGTGAGGGTCCTGCAGAGAGCTACACTTGCCTTCCATGCAGCTGGTTTCTGTCCTCTTGAAACTGGTGTGAACAGCCCCTGAGCCCGGCCACTGTGAGCCACGGAACCCTGTGGGTCTATCTCGGGTCTCCAGTGAGCTCTGACCTGCAGCTCTGTTCATCCCCCAGACCAGCACATTCTGCGGGAGCTAGAGAAAAAGAAGATCTTGGTGTTCACACCATCCAGGCGGGTCGGCGGCAAGCGTGTGGTGTGCTATGATGACCGCTTCATTGTGAAGCTCGCCTTCGAGTCCGACGGAGTGGTGGTCTCCAACGACACCTACCGGGACCTCCAGGCCGAGCGGCAGGAGTGGAAGCGCTTCATCGAGGATCGGCTGCTCATGTACTCCTTCGTCAATGACAAGTGCGTTACTGCTGGGGACTGGCTCTGCTGGGTCCACAGGCTGGGCTGCAGCTTTGGGGGAGGGGGGGTGACACAAGTTGCAGAGAGAAGGCTGGGAACAGTGGAACTTTTTGATAGGGGGCCTGGGAGTTGAAGCTAGCTTGAGACAGAACCAATCCGTTCCTAGATGGATCTCTCGAGTAGGTCAATGGCAGCACATCCCAAGATGCACTTAGCCTTCCTGATAACCTGATAGCTCCCAGACGAGGGAATGCCCTGAAGGTGACCCTGGGCTATACCCTCTGGACTAAGGGATCCTCTCCTCCTCTGGGGTGACCCAACTGCAAACTCAGAAGACTTTAGGGGCATCCTGCAGACATGCATCATGGCAGCTGGCTATGTAGCCCTGTCCTTGGTCCCTCTTCATGGCTGCTATCCCCTGAGAGTTCTGTTCACCTACCACAGGTTCATGCCCCCTGACGACCCTTTAGGACGGCATGGGCCTAGCCTGGACAACTTCCTTCGTAAGAAACCACTGCCTTCTGAACACAGGAAGCAGCCGTGCCCGTATGGTGAGACCCAGCTCTGTCCTCAATAGCCTTTTTCACCCTACCTTTCCTCTTGCCTGTCCCATCCCACCTAGACCTGCTGGTGGCTTCCTTGTGGGGACCACCTATTCTAGACCACCTAAATCCCAAGTCTGCGCCTCTTCCTCCCTCTGGCCCCAATTAGAGACCCTCTCTCTTCTTGCAGGGAGAAAATGCACGTACGGAATCAAGTGCCGGTTCTTCCACCCTGAGCGGCCCAGCCGCCCCCAGCGCTCCGTGGCTGATGAGCTCCGAGCCAACGCCCTCCTCTCGCCCCCCAGGACTCCAGTCAAGGACAAAAGTAGCCAGAGGTCTTCTCCCACCTCTCAGCCCAGCTCTGTGTCCCTAGAGGCTGAACCAGGCAGCCCAGATGGGAAAAAACTGGGTGCCAGATCCTCCCCAGGTCCCCACCACGAAGGGTCAACCCAGACCTGTGCTCCAGATGGCAGGAGCCTCCCTATTAGTGGGGGCAGCTTCGCGCCCACAGAGTGGCTCCCACATACCCTGGACTCACTCCCTTACACCTCCCAGGAGTGCCTTGATTCGGGCATTGGCTCCCTCGAGAGCCAGATGTCAGAATTATGGGGGTTGCGAGGAGGCAGCTCTGGGGAGTCCGGCCCCACTAGAGGCCCTTATGCTGCCTATCATAGCTATGGGTCCAAGCTCCCAGCAGCACCTCCCTACTCTCCCTTTAGACAAGCCATGGGTGCTGGCCACTTCAGTGTCCCCACGGACTATGTGCCCCCACCACCCACCTACCCAGCCAGAGAGTACTGGTCTGAGCCGTACCCATTGCCCCCACCCACTCCAGTCCTTCAGGAGACCCAGAGACCCGGCCCAGGGGCCAGCGGGGGCCCCTGGGGCAGGGCGAGCGACCTGGCCAAAGAAAGGGCTGGTGTGTACACCAAGCTGTGTGGTGTCTTTCCCCCACACCTGGTAGAAGCTGCAATGGGGCGCTTCCCCCAGCTCCTGGACCCCCAGCAGCTGGCCGCTGAGATCCTTTCTTACAAGTCCCAGCACCTCAGTGAGTAAACCAGAAGGTGGCTCAAGGGGCTATCAGGCGTCACAGATCGGTCCCCAGCCCCTGGCCTGCCCTGGAAGCCGGACAGAGGGACGAGTGAAGCAAGGGAATCCTCAAACCAAAGATACCATAGGATTGGTTCTGGCCCTGTGGCACCTCTATCTCTCCCACACGGTCAGAAGCGATCACCCTGTTGATACACATTGTATCTCTGTCATTTAAGGAGACGCTGCCGGTCAGGCCGTCCATCCGTGGCTGATGCCCAAACCCTCTTTTTTTTTTCTCAGAGGGCAGGGTGGGAGGCCTGGGGGAGCAGAGGCCTGAGCTGGACCCCACCCTCCACCCTGTCCCTGGGACGCCGGTGCCACCGGCTAGTAGGGCACCATGTGCCTACCCTCTGAGGCCCCCTCAAGCCAATGAGGCCTCATCCCCGTTCACGGGGCACGAGGTTTCATGTTAGTAAGCAAGATGCTTCTTTTAACCCAACCCGCCCGCTCTGTCCACCTACCCCCCCCACCAGGGTTCCGAGGCCCTCTGTTTCCACACCTTCCCCTTCCCCATGGGTGGAAGGACACATGTACGCTGTGTACAGATACAAGATTTAAGTATTTTAAATGAAAAAAAATTGAGAAAATAAAGGCTATGGCCAGTCATTTTGAGAGATAGTTGTCCTTACTGTGCTTGGTGGGTGGAGCTGCTCTAGGGTGACAGGAGGCCGGTAGGGCGGATGTCACTCCCTGTCCTCAGAAAGGAGGGTTCCCAGAAGCAGTTGGTCCCTTGGAGCTGAACCTGAATAGGAGGCGAGGTGGCCCTGGACAGGGCAGGTGACAGCTGCCGGAAGCAGAAGTGTAACCACACAGAGCCCTGTGGCTTCGGCGGGTAGCGGCCTCGGCGGGTAGCAGGGTGCTGGGCTGGGAGTGAGTGGGAGCTGTTCCTCTTTTTCTCTGCTGCCAAGAATTGAGGGTAGGACAGGGAAACGACTTGACCAAGGCCATAGAGGGTGGGGTCATCCAAGTGGGCGAGGGAGCCCTTGGGTGCTGCACGCAGGCTCCTCCTCCCAGGTCTGCTGTGTGTCCGAAGAACCAGGGTTGCGAAGCAGGGTGAGGGAGGGCTAGGGTAACAGCAGCAGCTTGGAGAGGCCCTGCCACTGACTCTACCAGCTGGAGCAAGGGACTGTCCCTCCCAGGCCTCAGTCTCCTCATCTATGAAATGGGAATCCTAATGGCAGCTACCTTACAGGCTTGTCATGAGGGTTCCGTGAGATAATACGTGCTAGGTATGTGACCTGCCTCCTGCCACACAGGAACTGCTCATTAAAAGGCTTCCATAACCATGAGTCCCGTGGGCGGGCTCACGGGACTGACCCCATCCACCACGTCAAACTGCGCATCAGCCCTAGACAAGCCCAGGCAAGACGGTACCTTCCTCCCAACTCCCAGTTCCCACTTCAAAAATGAACATGAATATTTAAAATGAAAGGCTAGGCTATCACACAATTCCCAAGCAAATATTATCAGCCAAGGAAAAGGGGGAAAAAAATTACAGTTTTAATAATACTACCTTTGAACAATTCCTCTGATTTGTACTTAGTGGTCGGCGTAGCTTAGAGTGTATTTTCTGTTTTAAAAACGACTTCAGTACAGAACAGCTGTGAAGCTCTGGAAGAAAATGTCACTCTTGGGATCCTCCCCACCCGCCCCACCCAACTCTTCCCTGACCACCCTTCCAGCAGGGGTCAGGAACCATAGGCATGCGTGGGCTGGAAGCCTCCCTCCCACAGGCATTAAAGGTGTCTATCCATGCTTGCTCCTCCTGTCTCCTCGGGAGCTTTGATCAGCATAAGGAGAGTTACACTTACAACAGAACGATATCGTCCAGGGGCTCTGTGAATTCAGCCAATCACGCACTGAGTTCAATACTCAGCACCTGGTGTTGGAGCAAACACCTGTCGTCCCAGCATCTGGGAAGAAGATGCGGGAGGGCCAGAAGTTCAAGGTCATCTTTGGTTACAAAGCAAGTTCAAGGCCAACCCGGCCTGCATGAGACTCTGTCTCAAACATGTGAAACAAAACACACATACACACAAGCGCTCCGATGTATCCTCAGGTTAAAAGGCCGTCTGTGGGCATCTGTTTGTCTTTATGGGATAGGAAGCTAAAATACCGGACAGTCGAGTTCATTATCAGTTGCTTGGCAATGCTGAGTGACTTGCTCAAAGTCCCATAGAGGAAGGCAGGCTGGGCAGGGCTTTCAGTACTCTTCCTGATCCCAAAACCTGACACCAGACTATGGTGACTCAAGCCCCTTGCAGAAATGGGAAGTGAGCTTGTCCTCCTCCCACTGAAGCGACTGTAATGCTCACTCCCTCAGCTGCTGAGTGGGGCCCTGTCTGTACAATACTGTGGAGCTTTGGGGCCGTGAGATTCAGGGGTCCTCCGCAAGGGGAAGTGGGAAGCTCTCCCACAGCACTGGCTTCCTTAGCCAGAGTGGATGTCATCTGTGACTGTCCTATGAGGGTGAGAAATGGGGTGACTCCACAGGCAGGGGGCTGCATGAGTGCCGGCTGGCTCTGGCTAATGTTGGGAGGCAGGGCCGGGTCCTGCTGGTTCATTAAAACCAATGAGGGCTACAGATTCAAATAGTAGGTGCCAGCTAGGACTGGGCTCTGGGGAGAAAGAGGGTCAGCTCCGGCCTTCTGATGTCCTGCCTTGGTGCCCCTACTTCCTGACTGTTCAGCTCAGGGGGACTGCCAGCCACAGGACCGTGCCTCCAGGCCTCTTTCTCAATCTAGCTTCCGGGCAGGGCTACCTAGGCAGCTAGGCTCAAAGCCAAGGCTGTTTCTTCTCTGAGACTTGCTTCAGCATTAACTCCAAAGTTCTCACCGCCTCTTGTCCCCTGGCCCACTAAGGCGGCTCGGACAGGTGCCACTGAATCATGGGACCTTGACCTCCCACCCGTGAAAAGAGCACAAAGACACACTGCCTCTCCAGATGTTACACAAGAAGACCTTAACTAGCGGCAGCTAGAGGCAGTGAGGCCCCAGTTCAAGCCCTGCTCACCAGTAGGCCGCCCTGGCTACTCCCTGCCCTTCTCTCAGGGCTGCCGCTGCCTGACCCACAGTGATCCACGTGTGAGCCTAAAGGGAGAGAGAGGGTGGCAGGGACAGAATGTGACTTCGGAGACCAAAGCTCGAGCCACCAGGCTTGCTGCAAGGGATCAAATTCCAAGTCGCCGCCCCAGTTGCTCCTTATGCCAACTCTTCCTGGTTACTTGAGCCAAGCCGGTGATGGGGAAACTGGTGTGTATGCAAATTCTCTGTTGGGAAATGTTCCCTGGGAGCCGAGCTGGGCCTTTCCACCCTCCCCTCCCACTTGCACCAACAGTAGTAGTAGTGACCTCTAGGTGCTTCAGCAAGTTCTGCTCCACAAAACAAACCCCTTCAGGGAGGACCCCAGCCTGCTCAGAAGGCAAAATGACTGGTCTGCCTTTGCATGTAGCCTGAGATGGGAAATCTCTGGACTCCCTGCCAGACTGAGCCAGCCCAAAACGGGGTGAAGCACCCCTGCTCTGGGTCACTCTCCACTCTGTCCCCATCAGGATGTAGAAAGACCTAGCGGTCCCTGAAGACGCTGGTACCAAAACTAAGAACAAAAGAGATACTGCACAAAGCCCATTGGAGCTGCTAATGCCCCAAACTGCTGGTGTCTGGGATTAGGGTAGCCAGCGGTGAGGGCAAGGCCAGTGCCCATCTCTGCAGTTCCATTTCCTACTTCTGCTTTTCCCTACCACCAAGGTCCTCGCCCACCTTCCCCAAGGACAGCCTACACAGGTTAACCTGTCTCAAGGACGAGTTGGGTAAAGTGAGCAGACAGAACTTGGGGAGAGGGTCATCAGCTAAGCCCTGCCAGAGAGAACCTTTGATCCAGGTTTCATCTCCTGGCACATCTTGTCACTGGCCCATAGCAGCCTGATTGGCAAGAACCTGTCCTATGGTCCTCCTAATTCATGGGAAGGGTGTGGGAGACTTGGCTGAAGGAGGCAGGAAGTAGGCCCCTGTAATTAGGGAAACCCAAGCCATCCTAGGCCATGGTATGTAAATCCTTCCAGTCAGTTCCTGGAGCGGGAGGAGGCCCAGCCTGTAACCTAGGGTGTGCCTTCTGAGGCTGCTCTCAAGGCAGCAGCTGGAGATCTTAAACTGCTTACCCGTTTAAGGTACAGCAAGGAGAGACTCTGTGGGAGGAATGGCTTAGCCAACCCCAGTTTGCAACGCACCAGGCATGCAGCACCCTGCTGCCGCCTTCTGGCAGCTCCTGGTACTACCACTACTGCCGGAAGTCAGAGGCTTGCTCTCTTGGAGTTGCTAATACTGCAAACTGCTGATGCCTTTCAGGGGGGCGAGGGTAGGAATGACTCCATGAGGTTTGAAATAATGGGCTGTAAAAGTATGGTTCTGTCTGGGAGAATATGCAAAGCAGAACACCGACACAGATTGGGAACTCCTTCTGGCTTTTGTTTCAGATAGGGTCTCGCTCAGGATGCAGTGCGGGACTGCCCTCCTACCTCAGCTCCCAAAGTACATAGCTCACAGCAGTGTGCTTTTTGTCTAAGCAGTGAATTTTCCAAAGCATTCGCAGGAAGTTCTGACTGTCCGGGCAATGAAAGACCCTTGGGCAGGAAGTACAACTAAGCGGTGGAGTATGTGTTCAACATGTGCCGATCCCCCCAGCAACACGTGTTTGCACACACATGCACTCAAGCATGTATGTACACACACAGTGATCACATACAGACACATACACACACACACACAGGTTGGAAGAATAATCAAGGAGAAAAAATATAATTGCATATACTTAAATAAAATCACCATGAGCTGCCATTCCAAACAAATTGAGTCCTGTCGTTTTGGCAGGATGTGGGGAAAGAGGCAGTGTCATCACTAGTGTCCTAGAGCCAACCCTGGAGGGGACCTGGTACTCCAGGTTACCTAAGAACCAGAGCTCTTGATTCAGCAGGCCTACAAATTTATCCCAAGAGAGCCCTCATCTGCAAAATGATGGAGGGCATTTCCTACGACAGCAGCACTGCCAATAAGAGCACAGGCTAAAGAAACTAGCACAGGGCAGGGGAACATTAGTCAGTAAGGAGGAGGCGGCTATCTCTTGTTGGCTTGTTTTGCTTTTGATGGCTTGAGATAGGAACACTCCTCCTGTCTCGGCCTCCCACTCGCTGGCTGGAATTACTGGTGTACACGGGTGGACAGTATCAGGGAGTCAGTTCTCGAGAGGCTTTCACGCTGTGGGTCCTAAGGATCCAACTCAAATCATGAGGCTTAGTGGCCAGTGCCTTAACCCGCTGAGCCATCTTGCCAGCCCAAGAAGTGGCTTTGGGGTATTTTCTAATCTAAGAAGCCACTTGAGAAAGGGAAGGCAGAACACTCTGGAAACGGCATTTCTGGGGCTGGGGTGTGGAGCTGGGAGACCCCTGACCAGGAGTCTACAACGTATTCTTGTACGTGAATAATAAAAATTTGGAGTACACATATTTCCAAAACATGCTATTAAACTATGACAGCAGAGGAACACAATTTCAATCTCAGCAGTTTCTTGTGGTTCAACCTAATGTTTATTTATAAATTATCCACATGTATTAATGAACTAATATTTACGTGTATTACACAACATATTCAAAGTGAAGAACTACACAGGGTTGAGGTCCAAAGTGGAAACACATCGAAGGTCTGATCTTCTCCTCCCACATCCCGAGCCATTCCACACCCACCCCCTTTCCCTCGGACACCCCCACCAGCACACCCTGCTTCCCTTCAGACCCAAGGTACCACTGACTCCACAGAACAGTGCTCAGAATGAAACCTGTGCTTCAAATCCTGAGGCTGAGCAGGCAGATCCAGACCTGGAACACCCATTCTGAACACTGGGTTAGACCAGCATACCCTCCACCAGACTGCTGTACCCCCCCCACTCTTCCATGCAAGTGCACGTACACACACACACACACACACACACACACACACACACACACACACAGCTTTCCTAGGTACACTCACACACTGATGCATGCACAAACATGGACACACAGAGCCTTTCTAGCTATACATGTACATACGTAAACACACACACACACAGAGCCTTCCTAGGTACACACACAGTCTTCCTAGGTGTACAGACACACACACAGAGAGCCTTCCTAGGTGTACACACATACACAGAGCCTTCCTAGGTGTACACACACACACACACAGCCTTCCTAGGTGTACACACACACACACAGCCTTCTTAGGTGTACACACACACACACACACACACACAGAGCCTCCCTAGGTGTACACACACACACACACACACACAGAGCCTTCCTAGGTACACACACAGTCTTCCTAGGTGTACACACACACACACACAGAGCCTTCCTAGGTGTACACACACACACAGCCTTCTTAGGTGTACACACACACACACACACACAGAACCTTCCTAGGTGTACACGTACACACACACACACACACACACACACACACACACACACACAGTCTTCCTAGGCACTATTCAGATGCCCAGGCTGGAAGGAAGGAAGCACAGAGCACTGCCCTCCACCTCCTTCTTCCAGAACATCAAGTCATAGCTTTTGAACAGACCTGCAAGTGTGCAAATGCTTAGTGATTTGGAATAGGGCCGAGGGTGGGAAAGTCCAAACAGGTGCAAAAGCCAAGCTAGAGAGCGCTTTAAAACCACACACCAACGGCTTGAGTGTGGGCTCCTTAGCGCTTCCTTTATACTGCTAGGGTGGAGACGGGAGCACTCTCCACTTGCTGAGCCCAGGAATGAAAAATGCTCACGTTTCCAGGTGAAGACCCCACTGCCTGCTTCCTACCCTAGGAACAAAAGACTTTCCTGGAAGCAAACAGTGTGGAGAAATGGTTTAACCCGTGCTGCCACAGATCCCTTCTCCCAGCGCCCGTCCCAAGACTCCTGCCACCCGGGGCCTCACTGGGTCAGAACTGCAGCTTTGAAAAGGGTAGCTCTTGGCCCCACACTGGTCTTGTCCTGATTCCCAAGCTTCCTGAGGCCCCCCTGCAGATTCCAACTCTGTGGGCCGGTCCTGCTCCCCACCTCCTCATGCACCCCAGCAGTGCCGGAACACCGACTTTATAAACAGAATGGCTTAAACAGAATGGCACCTTCCTCAGTCCTTCCTCCCATGAAGCTTTGCACTAGAGTGTCCTCCAAATAGTGAACAAATGAGTTACCACAAAAGGCTGGGTCTTGTCTTACAACTACCAGAGGCCAAGGGCAAGCTCTTCCCTGGTTAGAGGCATGGAGCAACAGGCAGTAGCAGCTACTGTGCTGCCTCTCCTCTGTCCTTCCGGAGGACAGGAGGGTCACTGCAATCAGCTGTTACTTCTCACCCCACTCCAACACAGGCCAGCTAGTAACAGCCTAGGCTGGCCTTGAACTCCTCGGCCTCTACTGCCCAAGTGCTCCTGACTCAGGAGTTGGCTTACTCTCTTTAAACCGGTTCCTCCCACAGCACATACGGCCCTAGATGCCACTTTGGGTACAGGGACTGCTGGCTGGCTGGCGGCAACAAGACAATCCCACCCACTGAGATAAAAGTTCCTCTGTATAAGCACGCACACTCACTCCTTCCTTCGATGAGTTGTAAGCAATCTTGATTGATAAAGTTAGTGCCAGCACTTAGTGCTATTTTGTTTTTAAAGTAACATTCCTTGTGGCCCAATGTGACCTCAAACTTCCTATGTAGCCAGGGATGATCCTTGATTAAGGGCATACACTACCATGTCCAGGTTTATATGGTACTGAGGACCAACCCCCAGGAGTCTGTGCACACTAGACAATTATTCCATCATTGAGCTACACCACTAAGCTTCTTGATGCCCTTATTCGAAGCCACCCGGAAAGAGAAGCAAGTAATTTATCAAAGCCTGAGTACCATTGTCCAGTTTACAGGAAAACTAGAAGACCCAATCAATGGTTAAACTTTATAGGGTGGGGGGTTGGGGATGGGGAGGGCATAAAACAAATAGCCCAGAAGCCAGTCTTACACACACACACACACACACACACACACACACACACACACACACACACACGGTCAGTCACATACACAGACATGCTATTACATAACACACCTTT
This sequence comes from Tokudaia tokunoshimensis, assembly GCA_036184795.1. Taxonomy (NCBI): domain Eukaryota; kingdom Metazoa; phylum Chordata; class Mammalia; order Rodentia; family Muridae; genus Tokudaia; species Tokudaia tokunoshimensis. The sequence goes on along the minus strand of BTHU01000005.1, from coordinate 108,548,811 downwards.
AGGGACTAGGAGGGTTCTCAGTGGTAGATCACTTGCCTAGCATGTGGGGCCCTGTATCCAACTGTCTACACTGCAATAAATAAATACCACACCTTCTACTGAGCAGTCCCACTATTCCTCCAGGGCACAGCCAACTGTGGAGGTCCAGATGTTTTAGCGTTACACGCTTCCCTCAGAGTTAAAGACAAAGCAATAAACTAACAAAATGCTTCTGAGATTTTTCCTTCTCAAGGAACAATCTACATATTATAAGCTACTTCCTTAAGAACCCCCCACCCCCACCCCAGACAAACGAATAGCCAAAGAGCAAGAAATCATCAAAGGAAATGGGAGTCTGTTTAAGAACAAAATGAAAGGCTTTTGCACATCTGACAGGGTGGTTCTGGTTAAGAGGCCAGCCATCTCCGCCAACAGCACGGCCCAAGTCTCCTACAAAGACCAAGGTGTTAGAGAGGGCTGTGACTAGACCGTCAGATGACAGGCAAGTCCCTGAATCTTACCCTCAGCCTGATCCAGTGCTGTTAGCCTCCAGCAGACTCCTAATCAGCAGCTTGGACTCTGTTAGAACCCCAACGCCAAGGAAGCCCCTCGAGGTCAGGGATTAGGATCCCAGCATTGGCACCGGGCTGAGCTCCCCAGGTGATGGCAAAGCGCAGTCAAGGTCACTCACTGAGGACAGCCGAGGACAGGAGGACGGGCATGAAGTGAGCTCTGCAGGGAAGGGGACGTCTGTGGGCAGCACTGGCTCCTGTGAGGACCTCAGCGAGGACCTGTGACAAGCTCCTTGGTGGGAGATGAGGTTCAGTAATTCTGGGCTTTGTCACTGGCTTGGAGATCTTTAGAGCAATTATCTAAGCGGGAGAATGTCAGCAAAACGAGAAAAGATGGAAAAAGAAAATCTCTGACAGTCATGACAGTAGTAAAATAAAGAGAAAAGAGTCTCAGGTTTAGAAGGAACGCGTGAGAAGAGCGAGCCAGGGAGATTTTATTCCTAGAGTCTACTCCAACGGGAGGGCTTCAATGTGTGCTTTTCGGCTTTCTCGTTCCTCGAATATGAAACCTCTCCTAAGAGGCCGTCCATCATCAGACACTCTCTACCTTCCCCTGAAGAAATCAAGAAGCCAAAGAGCCAGTTGCCCGTTTCCTTCTAAAAGCCACTTTAGTTTCAGTTATGAATATCGACACCACATGAAACAGACGATCAGATGTGTCATCAGGAAGGTACAGGCATCACAAAATGTCCCAAAAGAAAATCAGATGGTAAAAACAACAATAAAAAACCAATACGACACAAAACAAAACAAGAGAATGGCAGATATTTACAGCCTCCATCTGCAATGGACCTTGGGTTCTACTTTCAGCGTAACACAGAATCAGAGGTGTGTGCACTTCTCGATGGGGGGGAGGGTCACAGATGGAGCTGGTGCCAGCCAGTTTGGGGGGAGACATTCATTCTAAGAAGGGAGAAATGCACAGTTAGCCACCCGCAGGGACCGGGACCGGGGACAGGTCTTCCCGCTGTTCTACTAACGATGAAAACAGCGAACGACCCAAAGTCTTATAGGGAGGACTTGTCACTACAGTTAGGACAGACTAGCCAGTTACAGGCACTGGGTCTGGGGGGCAGAGGCAGATGGCCACAGTCAGGCGAGGGACATTTGTCGCTGTGAGGTCAGAGGGGAAGCAGCGCTTCACAGCCTGGAAGCTTCTGCTAGCAAGTCTTCTAATAGTCCTAAAGAGAAAAAACAAGTCACAGCTTACTTACTGCCTTGGTTTGATCAAATGCATGCATACATACATACATATACACATTTTTTCTCGATATTAAGCAAGTATTAATAGCTTATATGTATGTATATATACATATATGAATATATATAATAAAATAAATCTTAGGAGGGAATATTCTCAAAGAACATTATACAGCTGGGTGAAAATGATCTTAATGCAAACCTATAGAATAAAAAATTTTAAAAGTATCATAAACAGGGGCTGGAGAGATGGCTCAGTGGTTAAGAGCACTGACTCATAACCATCTGTAATGGGATCAGATGCCCTCTTCTGGTGTGTCTGAAGACAGCTACAGTGTTCTCATATACATTAAATAAATAATCAATTTTAAAAATTAAAAAAAACAATCATAAACAACTGCTAGAGAATTTCTGTGTAGCTAAAAGTCCTCTTTCAGGGATAATGCAGTGCATTTCACATGTACAGTGACCTGCCTTTGAAGCCACAAAGACCAGCAGAAAAGGAGTTACATGAATTAACAGAAGAACCATTTTCTTCAATAAAAATGTGTGACTCATTTGCTAATTGTTTGGCTGTTTTAATACGAGTTCTCATTCCGTAGCTCTGGCTGACCTGGCATGCCCTAGGAAGAACAGGCTAGCCTCTAACTCCCAGCGATCTCTGCTGACTGAGTGGGGCCCCATGTCTGTTCTAAAGTATTTTAGTAAAGAACACATGGAAGTTGAAGTACCCAGATGGGCACTCAGGGTCTAGAAACCCGAGTGTGACCCTAGATTAGGATCACCGAGAGACTTGCCAGCCACCATGGTGCATGCCCTCAACAAGGCCCTGTCTAGCATGGACGAGTCCTGTGTCTGAGCCCACAAAACTAAAATGGTTTATAAGGAAACATTGCCAGTCTTCCTGAGTTTACTGGTTGATACTTACGGCTCGGGGCTTTTTGTTTAACTTCAGATCAATCCTGTGGCAAAAGAAAAGATATTTGCACTTTAACTTACGGAAACCAGGCAACATGCAGCTACTGCATAGGGCACAGCTATAACAACGGCTACTCAGTTATGTCCAGATTCTTCATTACACTGCCATAACTTAGTTGTCTTTCTCAGATATTAAGCAAGTATTAAAACAATATGAGCAGATATTTTTTGCCATAGGTAAACTGAGGTGATTCAAAAAGGAAATATATAGCAGTTACAAAAGCCATCATTTTAAAATAAAAACTACTGCGAAGTTAGAGAAAATGGATCAAGAGGGCATGCTCAGGTCAATGGGTTAGCTCTGTAACTACGTCACTGGCAGGTTCTGAGGCTTGCAGTGACCAAGAGCAAAGAGACTAGGAGTTTGTGTTTCTGGATATGAAACACAAAAGAAATTACAAGAATTTCAATTTTTAAATCTTTTCAAAGCAAAACATCAAAATCTTAAGCTACTAATCTCCTTACAAAGCAAAGCCAGAAAATCAATTTAAATATGAATTAAAAGTACAGGTTATCTATTTAAAAGGAAATTAAAATGCATAAAAGTGAAGTTTACTTAATTTTGCTTAAGTTATTAAATAAAATGTTACCTCCATCACGTTTTTCTGTTTTTAAAAAAAACTTCCCAGCCTAACCTAATATACATACCTACAATTAAACAGATAAACTATGGGTTAGAAAGATCTCACAACGGCATACCGGTGTCTATACACTAAACAACACAGCACAGACACGGATTCAAATCAAACTTACTCAAAGTCATAATCAAACATGCCAGACGGGCTGAGGGGCAGCATTGGAGAGGAAGAGAGCAATAGAAATTAATATACTAATTGAATAAATTAGTTGATTAGCCATCCTAGCAAGATTTGTGGAAACAAAGTCAGCTTTAAGAATCTTAAGTCATTAAGTTGTCAAACATCAAAGCACCAAAGACCAGTCAGGGGATTCCCTGCCCTTAGTGTATGTACACCAGAGCGGAGGGTGACTGGGGGGGCGAGGGTGAGGGTGGGAGTGGGGGCAGGGGCGGGGGTGGGGGGTGACCGCATCAAAGCACTCTAGACAGTGGCAGGCCTGGTGTTAGGTGCCAGACTCTGGGTTAGAACTGCTGAGATTTCTGTACTGAAAACAGAATTAGTGCATTAGAAGGGAGGAGGAGGTGGAGGGAGGGAGGGAGGGAGGGAAGGAGGAGAGGTTTAGTCATACAACAGAAGGTGCTAGAAGTCAGCATAACATACTGTCATTAATACAAAAGGTGACAACACTTTGCACTTTGAAAACAGCAAAACATGTAACTCTGTGTGGAAGCTCCCGCCGGAAGCCGCGTGCTGACCGATGGACGGCAGGGCCTGAGGGACAGTCAACCCTGCTCTTCCACTCTCTGCCTCCTGCACCGACCATGGCAGGTCACTGTTCACTTTCTTCTGTTTTGTTTAATTTTGTTTTTTTTTTTTAATGTGTCTGGGGGGAATCTTGACTGGCCTCAAAGTTGCTATCCTCCTGCCTCAGCCTTCGTGTACTGTGACTGCGGGTATGTGACACCTTCCCCAGTATGGCAGCTAACTGTTTACATCAGCAGCACCTCCAGCAAAACAAAGGCGACTGGGACCCATCGGCACACAGCAGAGCAGGCCGCTCCAGCGCTGTCATCGCTGACAGGCCGCGGTCTGCACAGATCTCTAAGCACCAGCCCCGACTAGGACTCCAGCTCCTTGATGGACACCTTTCACCCTACAGACAGGCAGTAAGACAATCCTCCAGTGGCTGTTCTGCTAGACAGACCAGGTCTGTGAGAGTCGTGACAGCTGACCTTCCTGGGCACACACACCAGTGGACAAGCAGGACTTTTACGACGTGCTCCTTTCAGACTGATTCAACCTTCACAAATTAAAGTAGACAGTATCCGCTGTGGGTGGAGCTCACTGGTAGTCAACTGCTGGGTTTAACCCCCAGGGTTGGCATTAAATGCATATGTAAACAAAAGTGTACCTATTTAGCTAACTGGGGACTGGTGGCAGGCATGGTAATCCCTGATAATCCCAGCATTCGAGAGGCTAAAGCAGAAGAAATTAGTCTGAGGCAAGCCAGGGTTCTGTAATAAAACCCTGTCTTAAAAACAGACAAGCAATGACTTACAAAAGCAAATCTTGGGTGTGAAGGTAATAGTAAAAACCTCTAAGAGCGGCCAATATTCGCTTTTTTCTCTTTAAAAAAGATAGTGGGACTTAACTATTGTTCAGACACGTAAAATACACGCGTTCAGGAAACCTATCATTTTGACGTGACTAGCATACATGAAGCTTGGTCCATCCCCAGTCCAGGAAGGGGATCACTTGGTGAACTTTCATATTCCACAAGAGGGTCAATTCAAGTACTTCCTCCTGTTTCTCCTCAACAGTGTCTGGCCCGTGGCAAGTCCTCAGCCATTTGCTGGAGCATCCTGTGAGCACGGCCTGGCTACACCAGCATGTCAGGTAAACGTGCTCCAGCCCTGACCTCGAGTGTGCAAAGGTAGCAGGACTCCCAACAACCTGAGTCCTCTGAGGTGCCACACAGGGCAGTCCTGCCCTTCCTGAGAAAGAAAGAAATTTGGTGCCACTGGTCTCTCTGAGAGGCAGATGAGCACATTAGGCCTAGGAGGAGATCAGACAGATAGGAATTCTGAATATAAAAACTCAGTCCACCTTCTGAGCAGGACTCGCCCCTTATGAGGGCAGCGCCTAGCAATGGTCTTTCAAGTGCTACTGTGTTTCTGGAAGAAATTCATTCCTGGAGCCAGGAGAGGAAGAAGGAAGAAGTGTTATGCCCATGGAAATGTTTTAGAAACTTGCAAGGACAAAGTTAATCTGAACACTTCTCTAGCACCCTCTCATCAGTCACCAGCTGGTCACATTACTAGTGCAAATGAGGTATCCCACGCAACCAGCAGGGTCTAGAGAGAACACTGGTCAGTGGTGCAGAGTTCCAGAGACTTTCAAGAATGTTCTCCCTGCTCTATGCACTCTGAAACAGGAAAAGAATCACTGAAATGAAAACAAAGTAAATGTGATAAAATCAACACACAAGAAAACAATTATCTTCCCTGTGTGTGTGATATATATACATGTGTGTAGACGTGTGTGCGTGTGTTATATATATATATATATATATATGCGCGCAGGTGTGTGTGTGTGTGTGTGTGTGTGTGTAGGCCAGAGGCTGATGCAGGTGTCTCTTCATGTAGTTTTTGAGAAAGGGTCCCATTACCTCTGAAAGCCCCCAGGATCTCATCATCCCTAATGCTGGGATACATACACACACACAACTCAATATACACACACACAACTCACTGAGTGCTCTGATGTAGGTGCTGGGATTAGAACTCAGGTCTTCATGCCTGCAGGGAAAGCACTTTACAAACTGAACTATCTCCCAGTCCATAAATACTCTTAAGAGTATGGTTCTCTGAGCTGAAAAGATGGCTCAGCGGTTAAGAGCTCTGACTGTTCTTCCAGAAGTCTGAGTTCAAGCCCTAGCAATCATATGGTGGCTTGCAACCATTTGTAATGCGATCGGATTCCCTCTTCTGGTGTGCATGAAGACAGAGAACTCATAAATAAGTAAATAACTCTTTAAAAAAGAAAGAAAGAAAGAGCATGGATCTCTGCTGTCTGTGATAAACTGGCCCCAAGCCTGTCACAGTGCTCCAATAACCTACAGTCTTACCACGGGGGAAGGGACAAGTCTTGCTGTTTCTCACTATAATTTGAGAGGTGAGCACAGTGGTTTTGGGTTTGCAGAAAAATCATAAAGCAGTAATCCTTCATCACTATTTATTGAGAGAAAATACTATTTCTGAAATTTAAAAAAAAAGAAAGAAAAGTTTAAAAGAATTCAAGAATCTGTTAATGCCAAAGAGGTTCAAACCAGTTAAATTTAATTCTATAATATTCACAGTGCCGGGTCTGTGGCATTCACAGTGCAACACCTTAGGTGCAGGAGGGGACACCCCACAGGTTTCTAAAGCAACATGGTTCATTAGCCAACTAGAGGACAGGGAGCCAGCCCCACACAACCCTGCACACCCCTTTGACCCCACAGTGTTCAGGCTGTGAACCTGACCAGGATAGAGGAGCACCCCTTGCTCTAGGTACTCATTACCCTCTGAGTGAGGCCCAGCAGTAGCATACAAACCCAGGCAGAGCGGCCACTAAGTCCCCTGAGACACCTGACCTCTCTGTCCACTGGTGTCATTCCCATCTCACTTCCCACTCCAAAAGTAACAGTGCTCAGAAGGGTCCTACGAAGGGACGCTTGCTCTTAGGAGCTTTAAGTATTTCCCCGTATCTGAAGGCAGCACTCAGAGAACTACAAAATAGAAAAGTCATAACAATCAAAACCCATACGTAAAAAGTCAAAAAGGCACGTCAATTCAGCCCTCGCAGGAGCAGACAGGACCCGGGGCTGAGAGAACTCTCTATCCCAGGTCACAGTGTCCCAACAACCAGAGTCGTTTTTCAAGGACTCAGTTCTATTTCCCTGTGTTCCTCTTACAAAGGACCCAACACTCACAATGTCACTTGACAATTGGCGGGGGGGGGGGGTCACAGCCCATCCTAGTGACTCCCGTCCATCTTTCAGGGCTTCTCTACTGCCACCCACTCCCCCCTCAGAGAACACCACCCCACTTGACTTGCACCAGAAGGATTTCTGCCACCCGCCACATGAGGGCCCTGCCGCTGTCCTGGGCATCTTCATTCCAACCAAGTCCCACCCAGCAGCTACGAGTGAGGACTCTGGGTGGGACCCTGCCACTAACCTGTGCCGGTTTTTATTCTTCCGTTTTTTGTGGCTGCTGTGGTGGCTCCCTGAGGAGGTGGAAGAGGCAGCTTTCTGGGGCTTCACTCCCTGAACGGAGCCGTCCAGGTCTTCGGGGTCCTCCTGTGCTGGCTCATTTTCCTGATTGTGGAAGTCTGGAGAGGCATCGCTTTCTGTCCCGCTTCCTGGCTCCCCTAGAGGAAAGAAGACAGGTCCCCAAAGCCTGATCAGTATTCCTCAAGTTCCTGTCATGTGCAAAGGTTTCCTTTTGAGCCCATAGGCCATGGAACAAAGAAGATACAGCTTGACAGGGAATACGCATTCAAAGTCTCGAAGCTAGGGAATCCCTGAAAGCCACGCGGCCCGCAACAGGGCTGGGGACAAACCTGAGCACCGCCCTCAACATAAAGGCCATTTCCATAGGGAACTAGCTGGAGAGAGGAAGGGTTACACCTTGGCAAGACTGACCAACCATCAGAGAACCCTGCCTTTCTGTGAAGAGTTGGTGGGGGATAAGCTCGAGAAATGACTCTGTGATTAGGAGCAGACACTGCTCTTGCAGTGGACCCGAGTCTAAGTCCCAGAACCCATGTCATAAGGCTCACCACCCGCTGGGACTGCAGCTCAGGAGATCCAACACCTCTGGCCTCCTTGGGTACCTGCACCCTCATGCGTGCGCAAACATCCCATCCCGCCCCGCCCCCGACACATACAAGCGGTTTAAAAGTAAATTAAAAGACAAAGTGAAGGCACCCACTGGGGAGCAAAGTCTAGTCCGTCCCTCAATCACTGAGGTCTTGGATCTTTTTTTTTTTTTGGAGGGGAGATAAGAGACGGTCTCATGGGAACTCGGGCCATGAACTTTCTAGGTCTCAGAGAATACCCCTGAACTTTTTCCACTTTGTAATTTACTTCACTTTAAAATTATAGGTACGTGTGCATTGGCAGGGCGGTGAAACACAGGTGCCTGTAGAAGTCATCAGATCTCCTGGAGCTTGTATTACAGGCTATCAGACACAGGCGCTGGGACCTGACCCAGGGTCCTCTGCAGTAAGCGTTCTTAACAATGCATCTCTCCAGTTCCCCTCCTTTATCTTCTCAAAATTACATTTCACTTATTTGTGTGTATGTTGGGGGTGGGGGTTGCCACAGCAGGGCGGTTTCAATGGACCTGTCCCCAGAGGCTCAGGGCTTCGAACACCTGTTCCTAGGCAGAGGAGCTGCTTGGGAGCGTGTATAACCTGCAGGAGGAAGTATGACACTAGGGAGGGGATTAGGGGAGCACCATCTCACTCCACTTCTTGCTTACTCACTCTTTCAAGTGTGACACAATATAATCAGCCAGCTTCCTACACAGAGAACCCATTTTTGCACCATAAAGGAAGCCAAAATAGACTTTCCTCCGTAAGTCACTTCTGGTCGTGGTACCTCCTTACAGCAATACAAAGTAGATAATATCCACAGCAAGCAAAAGGAGGGCAGGGACAGCTCGGCAGAACCAGCTCTCTGCTTCTCTTTCTCAGGGATCAGACTCTCAAAGCATCAGGGCTAGCCAGTGTGTTTACCACTAAAACACGAACTTCTGACCTTCCCGAGACCCCAGCTCCTGAAATGCTGAGATTACAGGAATGCCCCACCGTGACTTTTGCCCTGCCTTTGGCAATCTTGAATACCGAACCCAGCCAGGAGGCGAGACCATCAGCCCAGGAATGCTTGAACGAAGTAGTAATTAATGTTCTTCAACTGACACAAATCATCAATTTTAAAACAGCACTTCAAGAGTCAGGGTGGGTGGCACATACCTATAATCCTGGCACTTGGGAAAGTAAGACAAGAAATCTCAAGTTCAAGGACAGCCTGGGCTACATAAAGAGATCTTATGTCCAAAAAATATTATTATTATTAATAATCATCATCATCATCACCATCACTTGGATATATTTAAACAATAGAGGCATGTTCACGATCATCTCATAAATACCACCTTAGGGTAGGGTGGCTACAGAGTAAAGCACTCACACAGCATGAACAAGGCCCAGGGTCAACCCTTGCACCCAACAGGAAGGAAGGAGGAAAGAAGCAGCAGGAGAAGGCAGAGCATCAGAGTCAGGAAGCTGCCCCAATCCAGGACCAGCCTGGGCTACAGCCAGCTCCACGCTGGCCTGGACCCCACCCTCCACCTTTGCCTCCCCAGTGCTGGGGTGTATTACGATGCCCAGCTTCCAGAAACTGTCACTAGATAAGGACAGGAAGACCTGCACTCTACTCAACTGCTAAAGGACCCCAAATACATTAGTATTTGCCTCCTAAGATGGTCAGCAGGGTCTGTGGCCACAGGAAGGTCGGAGTCAGTGTTTTCCTTTCCGTCTTTATATTGGGATTTTTTTTTTTTAATGTAGCCACCAGAAGCAGAGAAGCACAGGCAAAAACACAACAACAAACAAAAACAAAAACAGGAGGTTGAAACAGGAGGATTGCCACCAAGTTTAAGGCCAGCCTGGTCTACATATCAAGTTCTAGGTCAGCCAGAGCTACAAAGGAATGCCCTGTCTGAAAATAGAAAGCAGGAAGGGGGCCGAGCGGATGACTCAGTGGGTAAAGCATTTGCGTGTGGTGAAAGGACCTAAATTTGGATTTCTAGAACGTACATAAGCTGGACACGGAGGTGCACACCTGTAACCCAGCTCCTATAGGGATATGGGAGCCTGAGGCAGGGGAATCCCTGGAAGCCCCAGGGCCAGCATGCCTGGCTTATACAGTAGAGTGGAGAACAAGAAGAGACCCTGTCTCGTATGAAGGAGAGGGAAAGACTAACAGCAGAGAATGTCCTTCAAGCTCCACAAAAGCACCACAAGGTACATGTGTACGCGCATGCACACACACACACAGAGAGAGAGAGAGAGAGAGAGAGAGAGAGAGAGAGAGAGAGAGAGAGAGAGAGAGAGACTGAGACTAAAAGATAAAACAGAGAGCTAGAGAGACGGCTCAGCAGTTAAGAGCACTGGCTGCTCTTCCCGAGGTCCTGAGTTCAATTCCCAGCAGCCACATGGTGGCTCACAACCATCTGTAATGAGATCTGATACTCTTTTTTTTTTTAAAGATTTATTTATTGTTACATCTAAGTACACTGTAGCTGTCTTCAGACACACCAGAAGAGAGAGTCAGATTTCATTACAAATGGTTGTGAGCCACCTTGTGGTTGCTGGGATTTGAACTCAGGACCTTTGGAAGAGCAGTCAGTGCTCTTAACCACTGAGCCATCACTCTGGCCCCTGACACCCTCTTCTAATGTGTCTGAAGACACTGACAGTGTACTCACATATATAAAATAAAAATAAATAAATCTAAAATTTTAAAAAATAATCAGTAAGTTTATGGGCTGGAGAGATGGCTTAGCGGTTAAGAGCACCGACTGCTCTTCCAGAGGTCCTGAGTTCAATTCCTAGCAACCCCATGGTGGCTCACAACCATCTGCAATGGGATCTGATGCCCTTTTCTGGTGTGTCTGAAGAGAGCAATGGTGTAGTTATATACATAAAATGAATCTTAAAAAAGTAAAAAGATGGTATTCGCAGCCTGCACCGCGCTAGCGCCACTCTCTTAACACCAGCGCCGTCTCTTGCTTGCCGAGCTCCAGCCGAAGGAGAAGGGGCGTCAGTAAGGAGGTGCCCACACCATGGCTCGTACAAAGCAGACTGCCCACAAATCCACCAGTGGTAAAGCACCCAGGAAACAACTGGCTACAATAGCCGCTCGCAAGAGTGCACCCTCTACTGGAGGGGTGAAGAAACCTCATCGTTACAGGCCTGGCACTGTGGCACTCTGTGAAATCAGGTACTATCAGAAGTCTACTGAACTGATTTCACAAGCTCCCATTTCAGCATCTGGTGTGAGAAGTCGCTCAGAACCTCAAAACAGATCTGTACTTCCAGAGTGCAGCTATTGGTGCTTTGCGGAAGGCAAGCGAGGTCTATCTGGTTGGCCTTTTTGAAGATACCAACCTGTGTGCTATCCATGCCAAACGTTTAACAATTATGCCAGAAGATATCCAGGGAGCATGCCGCATATGGGGAGAGCGTGCTTAAGAGTCCACTATGAGGGGAAACATTTCATTCTCAAAACAATTTTTTTTCCTCTTCTTCCTGTTATCAGTAGTTCTGAATGTTAGATATTTTTTCCATGGGGTCAAAGGTACCTAAGTATATGATTGTGAGTGGAAACATAGGGGACCGAATCAGGTATTGGCAGTTTCTCCACGTTCATTTGTGTGTGAATTTTTAATATAAATGCAAGATGTAAAGCATTAATGCAAGCAAAATGTTTCAGTGAACACATTTCAACAGTTCAACTTTATAACAATTATAAATAAACCTGTTAAAATTTTCTGGACAATGCCAGCATTTGGATTTTTTTTTTTTTTTTTGGTTTTTTCGAGACAGGGTTTCTCTGTGTAGTCCCGGCTGTCCTGGAACTCACTCTGTAGACCAGGCTGGCCTTGAACTCAGAAATCCGCCTGCCTCTGCCTCCCAAGTGCTGGGATTAAAGGCGTGCACCACCACTGCCCGGCTTGGATTTTTTAAAAATAAGTAAATTTCTTATTGACAGCAACTAAATGGTGTTTGTAGCATTTTTATCATACAGTAGATTCCATCCATTCACTATACTTTCTAACTGAGTTGTCCTACATGCAAGTACATGTTTTTAATGTTGTCTGTCTTCTGAGCTGTTCCTGTAAGTTTGCTATTAAAATATATTAAACTATAAAAAAAAAAGAAAAGAAAAAAGATAAAACAAACAGAAAAGTGTAGCACAGTAGCATATGCCTGTGATCCCAGGGCTGGGAAAGCCGAGGAAGGAAGATCAGGAGTTCAAGGCCAGCCTGAACTACATCTCAAAAACACATTCAAACAAACAAACAAACCTTAAAAGCAGAAGAGCCCAAGCAAGAAGACCTAGCAGGTAAAGTGTTTCCTGTGCAGGCCTGAGACCATAGGGTCGAAATTAAATTTCTTGGTGGGGAGAGAATCAACTCCCAAAATCTGTTCACATGCACATCATGGAACACGTGACCACACTCAGAATACACACTTTCCTTCCACCCCCTTCCCTGCAAAAGCTAAGAAACAGCCAGATTCCAGAAAAGACGGACCTAACTTGAGCACAATGCCCGAAAGCACCAGTAGAGGGAGCTGCAGAGCCATGGCGCCGCACAAGACTAGACAAGCACCTGGAATCACAGCCCTCAGGAGGCTGAGGAAAGAAGACCATGAATTCAAGGCCAGTCTGGACTACTTGTTTTAGGACCCTTGTCTTAAAACAAACTAGTAAAAAAGCGTAAAAGGATTTTAAAACTTACCCTCACAAAGCTACAGTAATCAGAACTGCACTGCAGAGTTCAAGGAAGCAGAGTTCAGCCCAGAACGGAGCCTGATGTTAAGGTCGGCTCATCTCCGACGTTAAGGAGACAGCTCAGTGCAGACAGAAGTTCTGTTTGTTCAAGACCAGCCTGAGCAACACAGCAAGACCTCATCTCGGAAAGATAAACTGGGCTGGAGAGATGGCTCAGCTCTTACGAGCCCTGGCTGTTCTTGCAGAGGAGCTGCCTTTGGCTGCCAGCACCCATATGGCGGCTCACAACCACTCATAACTCTAGCTCCAGGGGACTTGACATCTAGGATTATATACACACGGTGAACACATAGACGAAACACCTATATACACAGAATACAAGTAAATTGTTAGTCTTTTTTTTTTTAAGATAAAAAAATAAAATAAAATAAATAAAAAAGATAAAATAAGGCCAGCACTCAGGAAGTAGAGGCAGGTGGATGGATCTCTCTAAGTTTGGGGCCAGCCTGATCTATAACCAGGACTATATTACATACTGAAATCCTGTTTCATTAAAAAAAGTGGGGGGGGGGGCGGGCAGGAAGGAAGGAAGGAAAGAAGGAAAGAAAGAAAGAAAGGAAGGAAGGAAGGAAGGAAGGAAGGAAGGAAGGAAGGAAAAAGAACATGTATTAATAATGAATTCACCTAAAAAGAAACCAGGAGGAAATTCTAAGTACTTGGAATAAAATGAAATAGAATACTTAAAAGTAAACCTATCAGGGCTGGAGAGATGGCTCTGAGGTTAAGAGCACTGGCTGCTTTTCCAGAGGTCATGAGTTCAATTCCCAGCAACTGCATGGTGGCTCACAACCATCTGTAATGGGATCTGATGCCCTCTTCTGGTGCGTCTTAAGACAGTGATAGTGTACTCATATACATTAAATAAATAAATAAATAAAACTTAAAACAAAAAAACCTATCCAGGATCTCAAAGTTGTCTGCAATTTAAACTTTAAGACACGCGGCAGGTAGTGGTGGCACACCCAGAGGTCAGAAAGCAGTGCAGCCAGATCTCTCTGAGTTCAAGGCTAGCCTGATCTACGTAGAGGTCCAGGCCTGCCTGAGCACACAGTAAAACCCTTATCTCAAAATAAAATAAAGTAAAATAAAAGGGAAACCTTTAAAACGCTAAAGAAAGAAGTAAACGGACACGAAGAATTCAGTGACTAGCATCCCAACTGCTCAGTTCCCAGCACCCACGCCAGGGGCTCTGCAATAGCCTGTAACTCCAGCTCCAGAAGTCAATACCCTCTGCTGGCCTCCAGGGGGCAACGCGCTCACACAGACGCCCCCATCTGTACCTCATTCCCCACCCCACATAATAAACAAACAAATATGTACATGCACATACACACTTATGTGTAGAGACACAGGCGAAGGCAAGTACTTCCTATACAGGACTCCAATAGCACAGGAACTAATCCCCAAAACTGACAAATGGATTATAGGAAATTAAGATGCTTCTGCACAGCAAAGTAAACCCCAGGGTGAAGGACAGGCTACAGAATGAGGGGGAACGAATCTTTGCCGTCTACCCATGACACATGAATTAACATCCTGGGTGTTTTGCTTTTCAACTGGGGGCTGAAGGAAATGACTCAGTGGTCAGGGCACCAGCTGTGCCAGCACGAGGAGCAGAGCTCAGACCTCAGAACCACAGGACAGGTCAGACCTTCCGCACACCCTACAACCCAGTTCCACCGCAGGTGCTGACAGGTCAGCGGGGTTTACAGTTCCCAGCCAAGCAGGGAAAAGACAAGCCTTGGGTTCGGGGAAAGACTCTGCCTCAAAGGAATAGGCAAAGAAAGCTAGGGGTACCCCCTACTGCCCTCTTCCAGTTTCCACATGTGCACACAACCACACACACACACACACACACTTTTCAAAATGCAAAAGTTACACATCAAAAACCCAAATCATATGATCAAAAAAAGGGGGGGGAGGCTAGTGAACAGTGATGGGCAGTTGTCTAAAGAAGAAATACAAATTATCAGGGAATAGGGGAGCAGACCTTTGATTCCAGCTCTAGAGAAGAAGAGGCAAGCAGATCTCTATGAGTTCGAGGCCAGCCTGGTCTAATCTAGTAAGGATAGCCAGACCTACACAGAGAAACCTGGTCTCAAAGAAAGAAAGAAAGAATGGAAGAAAGAAAGAAAGAAGAGAGAGAGAGAGAGAGAGAGAGAGAGAGAGAGAGAAAGGAGGGAGGAAGGATGGGAGGGAGGGAGGGAAGGAGCAGGGCAGTGGTGGCGCAGAGGCAGGCGGATTTATGAGTTAGAGGCCAGCCTGGTCTACAGAGTGAGTTCTAGGACAGCCAGGGCTACACAGAGAAACCCTGTCTTGGAAAAAAAAAAAGGAAGGAAACAAAGAAAGAGAAACAAAACACAAATGGCCTGCCAAAACTTGAAACAGTCAGTTTCCTTGCTATCAAAGATATGCAAAGAGATTCCACCTCACTCCAACATAAATGGTCAGTCCCAAGAAAACGAGACACTCATCCTGTGGACCAGAGGCAAAAGCAGGGGATGTCTCTGAGTCCAGGCCAGCCAGGGCTACATAGTGAGACCCTGCCTCTAAAAAGTAAATGACAACAAATGCTGGTGAGGATATGGGAGAGGAGGAACCCTTAGTGAAAAAAATCATTTGCAAGAGAACTGAAATTGGGGGAGGCGTCGGGAGGGGACTGACTCCTACCAGCCAAGCACAGTCCAGGCCCACACTTCATACATACAGTGTGGCCTCACAAATGGATGAGTCAAAGCTCTCCTTAAGTTGGACCAGAGTAGAACACAAGGGCATGCTTAGGCCTGGAGTCCCAGGTCCCCAGAGGCAGGAGGGTGACAAGTTTAAGGCCTGCTTTGGCTACGGTGTGGTTTCAATTGTATTAATAGGTCCCTGTTGCTTATAGACAGCTTGTAGTAAATACTGATATTAAAGATCTTTTCTAAAGTCAAATGCTGGGAACACTACCAGGAGACAGGAGGAGAACAGGGCAGGAGAGCACACAGCCTGGGACCACGGCAGAGTGAGAGGAGAGGCAGGACTGAGTCATGAGAGACTGAGAGGAGAGAATGGCAACCTGCCTAAACTCCAGTTCTGAAAATCCACTGGGAAGCAAAGGCACCTCCTATCCATCTGCAGCCTCTGCTACTGGAATGACAGACAGACAGACAGACAGACAGACAGCGGCCACACTCTATAAACTAATTCTATGGCCAACTACTCAAAGACCACGAAGAGAGAACTCCTAGGTCTGCTCTGATAAAGTGATATCCAAGGCAACAGCTCTTCTCCCAAAGGAGTAATAGGGACATCGAGAGCCATGAGCACTGGCTGGGGATGTGGCTCAGTTGGTAAAGTGCTCGGCCCCCGTGCTCAAAGCCCTGGGTTCAATCCCCAGCACCACGTGAACCTGGCCAGCATTCAGGAAGATAAGAAGCAAGTTCCAAGCCTTTCTTGGCTGCATAGTGAATTTGAGACAGCCTGGGCTATCTGAGACCCTATCTCAAAATGCTCAAAAAAAAAAGTTAAAAGGGAGGCGGGCTCTCTTAAGAACTTCCTGTGGCTGCTGGTGTGCAGAGCTGTGGATCAAACTCGAGGCCTCACACATGCTAGGCAAATGCTCTGCCACAGAGCTACAGTCCCAGCCCGAGCCGCCGTGTGCTGCAGAATTACTAGTCTGTTGATGACACGTCTGACAGACAAGGAACCGTGAGGACTGGAAGCTACTAAAATACAAAACGAGAATTTTCTTTCTTAGCTCATGGAAACTCAAGGGCCGCCCAACTTCGCCGTGTCAACCGGTCCACTGACACGGAGAAAGACGAGAGCTTGTTTCTCACCGACAGAGAAATAAGCAACACATCTTCAGAGCAAAGCCAAGGATGTCTGCACAGTAAAGAAAAGGAAGGGTGACTAAAGGCACTGTCTGATGGAAGGCAGGTCTCCCAGAGGAAGGGAGGACACGCCGAGCACAGGAGCAAAGAGTCACTCTGCAGGGCGCTTTGGTGCACCCTGCCAAGACAGCGAGGAGAAGAAAATCCGCCCGTCCGCTTTTTCACTTTATTCATTTCACTAAAATGTCTGATGCTTCACAACTTACATGAAATTCCTCTTTACGGGCAAATCCACGATCTTTCTAGTTGGGCAAACATGAAGCCAAAGGAAGCAGAAATAATGCACTTGGAGAGGAAATTTTTGCCAGCGGTTTGAAAATAAAATGCTCAAAGTAGAAAACTCAGAAATCCTCAAAATTAAAGAAGATACAAGGCAAAATTCTGCCTCTTCATTCCTGGAGCTCCTCCTAGGCTTCCAGGGACCCTTGCATCTGCTTCATATCTGTCCAAGCAGAGGACCCTCCCGACGGCTCTGCAGGCGGAGGCTCCTGAGCGAAGCCTGATGACCTGGGTCCCACGGTGAAAGGAGACCACCAATTCCCACAAACTACCTGTGTGCGCCACGTCACACAGGTATCAATTTGCACACAACAATCAATCAATAAACAGAGAAACCGATACTAAAAACGGAAAGAGGAGCCGGGCAGTGGCACAGAGGAGCCAGGTGGTGGCTCACGCCTTTAGTCCCAGCACTCAGGAGGCAGAGGCAGGCGGATCTTTGTGAGTTTAAGGTCAACCTAGTCTACAGAGTGAGTTCCAGGACAGCCAGGGTTACAAAGGAAACCCTGTCTTAAAACAAACACTCAGGGACTGGAGAGACGGCTCAGCAGTTAAGAGCGCTGACTGCTCTTCCAGAGGTCCTGAGTTCAAATCCCAGCAACCACATAGTGGCTCACAACCATCTGTAATGGAATCCGATGTCCTCTTCTGGTGTGTCTGAAGACAGCTACAGTGTACTCATAATAAATAAATAAATCTTTAAAAAAAAGAAAAGGAAAGGAAAAAGAAATCAAAGGGAACCCAGATACACAGAATCCAATACAGAACTTTTATTAAATTCTATTTAATGGGGAAAAAACACTGAGGACCAGCCAGGCATGGCGGCACACACCTTTGATCCTAGCACTTGGAAAGCAAAGAAAGGAGAAGTCCTATGAGTTTGAGGCTAGCCTGGTCTACTTACAGAGTTCTAGCTATCCAGAGCTACACAGAAAGACCTTGTCTTTAAAAAAAGAAAAAAAGAAAGAAAATCAAATGAAAATTAAAACTTCAGAGGAGCAAGGTGGTTCACTTGCAGTCCCCAACATTTGTGGGGCTGAAACAAGAGAATCATCTTGAGTGCAACAACAGCCTGGATTATGTTACATAACGAGACCCTCTCAAAAATAAAACGATATTAATAAAAATTCAAAAACAAACAAATAAACAAAAAACCACTGGAATCCCATAGGATTTGGTCACATCAAGCGAGCAGGAAGCGCCCTCGCGTCGGCTACCTTCCACTACCATAAGGTACTCTGTTGGCTGCTGGGGGAAGAGGCCATCTGCAGTCTCACTCAGCTATGCACACGGCTAACATGCTAGGCACGAAATGTCCACCAGCACACAAATGGCATGGCCACCGAGGAGATTACCAACCATTCACTGGCTGGATGTGATGCCCACTCCATAGGAGCTACTGTGACCCTGGTCCAGTCAAAAGCCTGTGCTGGGGGAGGTCACGGTCCTAGCTGTGAAGCCACTGCTGTGGATTTGCTAACGAACCTGGGAAACTGCCTTCTAGATTTATATTTATGCCCACTGACTGGCAGCTTTGGTCAATGAAACCTTTTTTGCAGTGGCAGTGACTCACAACTGTTCAAAGTGCCGAGAACCAGTGGCCATTGAATACTCAGCCCTAACTGGAACCTCTACATCACTCCATCCAAAGGCTCGAGGAAGGAGTTCTGGGGCAGGAAGAAGGTTCTTAGAGGAGGAAGGGGGCAGAGTGATAGAAAACCCTGTTTTCTGGGCATGACATGGCCCTGAACTCAGAGTCACAACATCTATGATTACTTGAGCACGACTGGGCCTGTCACCACTTCCTTGTGGGTATGACCTACTCACAAGTCCCCAGGCCTCCCTGACCTATAAGGTGCTAAGGGACATTTTCTTCAGTGGAGAAGCCACTGGCAAGTTGCCCATGCTCCCGTGTATAATCTCTCACCCATGTTCTTGTGAGTAGCTCAGTGGTAGGGCGCTGGGCTAACACACGCACAAACCTAGGTTCGGGCCCCTGTATCACAGCAGCTATGTAGCAAAGATAGCCACGTGTGCTGGCTCACACCTGCCCTCCCAGTACTTGCCACATTTGGGAGGCAGGGAGGCAGAGAGAGGTGGAGAGGCCGAGAGAGAGAGAGAGAGAGAGAGAGAGAGAGAGAGAGAGAGAGAGAGAGAGAGAGAGGGGCGGAGAGGCAGAGAGGCGGAGAGGCAGAGGCAGGTGGGGTCTCTGAGCTCCAAATCAACCGACGCCACACAGTGAGATGGTTACTCAAATAAAAAAACCAACCGGTGTGGAGGAAAAACCAGTCCTGAAGGAGGCTAACAGTCAGCAGTGATGAAAAGCATCAACAACATCCTCTTGCAAAACAGAGGGACAAAGGGACAAAGGTGGCTCAGTGGTGAAGGGCACAGGCTGCTCCTCCAGAGGACCAGAGTTTGGTTCCCAGCATCCTTACAATGGTGGCTCACAATCCTTAGAAACTTCATTTCCAGGAGATCTGATGCACTCTTCTGGACTTTGCAGGCATTGGACATTTGATACATATACATACACCCGGAAAACACACACACACACAAAAAAAAATAAAAACATAAAACAGCACAGACATGTTTCAAAGTATATGGCTACTCAGTCAAAATAACCTGATACATATCAAACCAGGCAATACCACCCACGTAGTATAGGCAGGTGGCTCCATGCTCGGTAGAGATGCCAAAGAGTGGCTATCCATAATAAACTTTAGAAAATCTTTACCATCTAAGTTCAAGGCTAGCCTTGACTACAAAGTGAGAACTTATCTCGAATTTAAAAAAGAAAAAAAATTTTTTTAAAGATTTATAGCATCTTCTATATTTAAGAGAAGCCAGGTGGTGGTGGCTCACGCCTTTAGTCCCAGCACTCAGGAGGCAGAGGCAGGCGGATTTCTGAGTTCAAGGCCAGCCTGGTCTACAGAGTGAGTTCCAGGACAGCCAGGGCTACACAGAGAAACCCTGTCTCGAAAAACCAAAAAAAAAAAAAAAGAGTATAGAGACACACCCTTAGAATTTCTTAAGTAGAGCACTAGGAATCTATCAGGTACATCTGAAATTTCCTACTAGATGAATTGCTGTCACTTTGTTTTGAGAAAGGGTCTGTGGTGGTTTGAATGAGACCGGCCCTATAGGCTCACATGTGAACATTTGGCCCTCAGTTGGTGGAACTGTTTGGGAAGGATTAGGAAGTATGGCCTTGTTGGAGGAGGTGTGTCACTAGGGTCAGGTTTTGAGGGTTTAGAAGCCATTCCCAATTGTCTCTTTACTTCTAATCTCCAGTGTCAATATCTTTCTGTCTCTCTGACTCTCTCTTTTTCTCTCTCCCTCCTCTCTACCTTGTGGTTAGGTCTTAAGATGTGAGCTCTCAGCTACTGCTCTGGCACCATGACTGCCTGCCTTCAGCCAAGCTCCCCACCGTGAGGACTCTAACCCTCTGAAACTATAAGCCCTTAATAAACTCTTTCTTGTACAAGTTGCTTAGATTCAATGTCTTGACACAGCAACAGAAAAGTAATTAAGACAGGGTGTCACAATGTAGCCCTGGCTGGCCTTAAGCTCAAGAGACCAGCCTGCCTCTACTTCCTAAGTGCTGGCTTTTAAGGTACCACATCTACTCCTATGGATTTTTTTTCTTTTAAATTATTTTGTTTTTATTTATGTGTGTGTGTGCCTGCCACAGGTGTCATCAGAAGCTAGAACAGGGCAACCAACCCCCTGAGACTGTGGAGTTATAGGCTGTTGTGAACCACCGCATGGGTGCTAGTATGTGTTAACTCTGGTCCTCTGGGAGATCAGGAAGCACTCTTAACCACTGAGCCATCTTTCTGATCGAAATGAATGATCATTGGAAAAGTTCTCCTAGCAGATGACGACATGTGCCTATGATCTTAGCACTCAGACAGCAGTGGTAAGAGGGTCAGGAGGTCAAGGCCAGCCTCGGCTATCAGTAGGTTCCAGGTCAGCATGGGCTAGAAGGGACTACCTCAAACAAACAAAATTCCTAGGAACTCGCAGCCTGTTGTAACAGTTTCAGAGTTTGGAGTCTTTCAGTCTCTCTAGCCATACTTCCCTGGAAGGGAGCAGCAGGAAGGCAGTAGGTGGCCCTCACCTTCAATCGCAGCAAGGGTGAGGCAGAGGCCAATGCATCTCTGAGTTGAGACCCGCATGAGCTACACAGCCAGCCAGCCAGACATACAGCAAGACCCCACCTCCAAAACAACAACAACAGAAGGCGTGAGGATGCCCAAAGGTCCCCCATCTTCTAGATGCAAGAGAAATCATATAAGCCGCAGTCCTCAGGTACCTGGCTGGGTAAACCAGAGCTCACTCAGGGCCCCTGGCTGCTTTAGGATAAACTGATAAACAAGGTAAAAGCAGACTCACTCTTTTCGATGAGCTGGTCCTGAACCCCTGCCAAGGCACTTACTGCCTAAAAGAGAAGTCACTGGTTACCAGACAAGAGACCATAGACCCCAAGACACCAACCCACACAGAGAGGAAGGGAAAGTCCACACTCCTCAATAAAGGGCCACAGACAGACACGCCCTCCACCACCACCACTTACAGCAGCTGACGTGACTGAGGATTTGCTGAAGAGCCGCTCCGCCTCCTTGAACTTCCGGTTCCTCCGGTCGTTTTTGCTATTGGAGTTTCTAAAAACAGAAGAATTTTGTTGTTGTTGTTGTTGTTGTTATAGATTTTTGTATCTTATAGGCTATCACTGTGTTTGTGTCCGACATGTGTGCTCCAGGACATTTCTGGAGGTCAGAAGATCTCCTGCTACCTCCAGCAAATGAACTCAGGTGGTCAGGTTTTGAAGAAAGCACCTTTGCCCGCTGAGCTATTTGGCCATTCTTCTTTTAACCAGGTTCAAATTCAGGAATGCCTCTGATGCACATAACTTTATGTCAAGTGTCTACAAACGGTAACGCCTCCTACTTTGGGAGGTGAGATGATTTTAGCTGCTTTATAAACACTGTCAAGTGTATTTCTTCAACTGTGTGTTCTAAGACACGCAGGAGCTCCAGGACACAGCCACGTCTTGCCTGGCATGAGGACACCACCCATCGCTATCACATAAGCAGTAGCGTGGCCTGCCCAACCCAGTCCCGCTCCCTACTCTGGGTTAGAGTGCACTTACGATAATGCTTACTGTCAAAAGAAACAAGGGCAGGGGCTGACAAGAGGGTAATGAGCGCTTGCTGCAGAGCTGGACAACCCCAATTCAACCCTCAGCCCAGGAAAAGGTGAAAGAAAGGACCAATCCACAAAGCTGTCCTCTGAGCTACACGGTGGCACACGCATACCCCAACACACATTATACATACACTTAAGATAAATTACTTTTTGTTCGTTTCGGGGTTTTTTTGTTTTTTGTTTTTTTTTTTTTGAGACAGGGTCTCACTATGTAGTCTTGAGGTTGGCCTGGAATTAGATATGTAGATCAGACCTTAAACTCATATAGAAGTAGACCAGCCTCTATCTCCCAAGTGCCAGGATTAAAATGTGTGCCACACTGACAGGCAAGAAATTTTTTCAATCAAAATATGACTATGAAAAAAATAAAATAAAATAAAATAAAATGGGGGCCGGAGAGATGGCTCAGCAGTTAAGTGCACTGGCTGCTCTTCCAGAGGACCCAGGTTTGACTCTCAGCACCTACACGGAGGCTTACAAATGTCTGTGCAACTCCAGTCCCGAGGGATCAGATGTTATCCTCTAGCCTCCAAGGGCACTAGACCACACGTGGTACACGGATATACACGCAGGCACAATATCCACATACATAAAACAAATAGTTTCTTAAAAGTGATTATAGCTGTGTGGGGTGGTGCATGCCTTCATCCCAGCACTGAGGAGGCAGAATAGAGCTCGGGAGTCAGATTTGTCCACAAGCACCTTTACCCACTAAACCGTCTCGCCGACGTGAAGAAATGAACTTCTACAGCAGAGCCATCACAGGATCCATGAGCAGTCACAGGACCACCCAACATCATGTCACCCAATAGGACAGTCACAGGACCACCCAACATCATGTCACCCAGTAGGACAGAGTAAGTAGAGAGAACCAGAGGTTTACAACCCGGGACCCAGGCTGGGGACTCAGCTCAGCAGGGGAGACCTGCCCGGCATGTTCAACGCCCTGGATGTAGCCCCTGCACCAAAGAACAGCAGAGACCTGAAAGCAGGACCTTGCAGGACATGATGGCGTACACCTTGCAGTCCCAGCACTAGGGAGGCAGAGCCATGTAGATCTCTGTGAGTTAGAAACCAGCCTGGTCTACACAGAGAAACCCTGTCTCCAAACAAACAAACAAAAACCCAACAACAACAACATAATATTAATGAGACGTAACTGTCGAAAGCAACTGGATCCAGGATCAAAAAAAGAGTAGCAAAGCATTGTGGGGCCAACCGAGGGAATCTGAAGGAATTGGTGTTGATGTTTACACTATAAGTATCTGAGTTACGTGCAGAGATGCCTTGCTCTTCTCAGGAAGTAACTGCTAATATACTTAGAGGCAAAGATTCGTGGCATAGGCATCTAAATCTTCAATGGTTGGCAAGGAGAGATAGCTCAGAGAAACAGAACTGTGACCACAGAGGAGGAGCATGGCGGAGACCCTGTGATGGCGGAATGGGTCTGCATCTTTATACACACACTAGTCAGAGGGCAGCCTTGGAGGAGCATGGCGGAGACCCTGTGATGGCAGAATGGGTCTGCATCTTTATACACACACTAGTCAGAGGGCAGCCTTCCACCGATGGCTCTTGCTTTCTACCTTGTGGAGGCAGAGGCAACCTGGTTATCTGGACAGCACTGCACAGTTCAGGATGGCTGGCCTGCAAGCTTCTGAGTGATTCTCCCGTCCCCACCTCCCACCACATGTGCTAAAATTCCAGATGTGCATTTTACACATGTGTGTCAAATTGGGGCAGGTGGGGGGAAGGGGTCCTGAAAGTTCAGTAGACAAAGTCTGATCCCCTGGGGCTGGGTTACAGGTAACTGTAAGGCGCCTGACAGGAGTCGAACTCCTGTTCTCTGCCAGAGCAGTATGTGCTCTTGACTGCTGAGCCGTCTCTCCTGCTGCCAGATATGCACTTTTAAATACAGGTTCTGGGAACTGAGCTCAGGTCATCAGGCTTGCACACCAAGCGCTTTTACTCAGAGCAATGTCTCCTGGACCTGGTTTTACATCTTGTAGCTATACACATATGGTAAGATGCCATACACCTATACACACACAGTAAGCCAATCTTGGTCTCCTGATTTTGATGATGTTCTACAGTTACATAAAATGTAACTGTCAGAGAAAACTGTGTAAGAACATACAAGTCCTGTGTATTGTTTTGCAGCTTTCTATTCCAATCTGCAAAAAGGTTCTTAAGCAGGCATAGATGTTTTCATACATTGGAGAGAGCATGCATCTACAGTAAGTTAGTAACTCATGAATATGTAGGGAAAATACTAACTGGCCATGCACTAGCTCATCTCAGTTTTTCTACAGATTTGAAAAATGCTCACGGGCTGGCGAGATGGCTCAGCAGTTAAGAGCATTGACAGCTCTTCTGGAGACCATGAGTTGAAATCCCAGCACCCACATGGTGGCTCCCAACCATCCATAACGAGGAAAAAAAAAAAAAAACCTATGGGCCGGGGCAAGAGGGAGAAGGAAAGGGGCAAAAAAAAAAAAAAAAGGGAGAAAGAGCTATGTGATCTGTGAACTTGAGGCCAGCCTAGTCTACTTAGTGAGTTCCAGGCCAGCCAGGGCCACATAGTAAGACCATGTTTTAAAACAAAACAAAACAAAAAAAAACCTACAAATAAATATTAGTAGAAGAAAAACCGGAGAGATGGAGAGATACTACTAGATTTTTTGGCGGGGAGAGGAGGATATTTTCCAGACAGGGTTTCTCTGTATAGCCCTGGCTGTCCTGGAACTCACTCTGTAGACCAGGCTGGCCTCGAACTCAGAAATCCATCTGTCTCTGCCTCCCAAGTGCTGGTATCAAAGGCATGCGCCACCACTGCCCGGCCAATACTACCACATTTTGACACTCACTTTTGATTGGTCAAATACCGATCCCAGCCACGGATAATATTGCCATACATCTGAGTGTCTTCCAGGTAGCTTCCTTCAAAAGCATAGATCTGTCTCTCCAAGTTTGCAAGTGTTTCCTAGGTGATGAGAACAGGGACAGGGGAAAGCAAGCATTAAGCAAACTGAAATCCCGATACAGACTTGGAAAGTCAAGCTTACCCACAATGAACCATTTCTGTGGAAGAGCGGGGGTGATGGACCCCTTTATAAATAGAATGGAATGTGTAGTCTATCCCCAGAAAATGCACACACACGCAAGATTATATACATCTACCTCAGAGGCAAAACCTAGCTGTCAGGAGCAGGGATGAGACAGACCGTGAGCTGTCTCCGTTCTCACTCACTAAATGTGTTGCTACCAGCAGTGAGAAAGGTGAACAGCTTTTCAAAAGCATCTCTTCTACATCAACTGCTTCCTCCCTGCGAGCTCTGGAAGGGCCGCCCGCAGTGGATGCCGGTTGCTATGGAAACCTGGAAGGGCAGCTTCAGGTGAGCTTTGCCTCCCGGATGCTCGTTGCAAAAGGCGGGAGCCTGGAGGGCTCAGCCAGCAGGGTGCCGGCAGCTCCCGGTGCGCGTCACCAATCCAAATTCCCTCGGCTGCGTCCTGCGTCTCCCGCTAGCCCCGTTCCTTGGCATCCTCAAATACACCACATTCCCCGGCCATTGAAACGCGCCGCCCATGGAATCCATCGTGCATCTTCTCCAGGCCGGGGTCTAGCCGCCTCCTTCCCACCCGCTATCCCGACCTGAGCGTCGTCCCCGCCTCCTGCCTCTCGCCCTTCCCGCGCCCTCACCGCCCCGCCCCGCCCCACTGAGCGCAGGCCGGGAACCGCGCCGCCGCAGGGAACCGCGCCGCGCCCGGCCGCCCAGAGCACCCGGACCCTGGCTGCCCGCCGTCCTCGCCTCCGGAGCTGCCTGCGAGGCCATGCGGGGACGGCGTCCAGGCCTCGGCCACTCACCGCCAGCTCCTGCTTCCGCTTAACCAGCTCGGCCAGCTCCCGCCGGGTGTCTGGGATCTGCGGCGGCGCCGTCTTGTTGTGCATCGCCATGTTGGGCTCAAGCGGCGGCGGAGGCGGCGGCGCGCGACCAGTAGGCGGACCCTGCGCAGTACCGCCGCCGGCCGCTAGAGGGCGCGTCCCCCCCCACCGCGCCTGCGCGCGCGGCTTCCGGGGAAGCTGGCAGGCTCAGCGCGCGAAAGCCTGCACGGAGTGGCGCTTGTTCGCGTGGGACAGTCCCTGCTGCTCCACTGTGGGCCTCTGAGCTTAACAGACACCCACAGACACTCACTACATTGAGAACCCAGCTGCAGCCTAGGCCTGTTAAATAGCCCATGTGTCTCCCCGCAGACGATGTCCTTGCCACACCACCCAACTGCAGGTGGAAAACCTGAGCAAGATTCCACCCACAATCCGAGCTGCAGAGAAGATCCCCAAACCAACATTTTCCTGGGTTTAGCACAGGCAAGCAGATCTCCTGTTGTACGTGGTTTGCCAAAGGGAAAGGATTATGAAAGAATTAGCTTTCATCTTCAGATCCAAAACTGTATCCAGGCTGGTACTGAACAGACACACAGACCTTGAGTTTATTGTCCTGCCTCTTCCTTCCCACTGCTGTGATTGCCCGTGTTGAGCATGTCCACTGTAAATTGGTGCTAAGAATGAAACTCAGGACAGACAAAGCAAGCACTCTACCGCTACACCCCCAGCCCAGCTCTGCATTTTTCAGCGCTCAGCAACTTCACAGGGAGTCTAGGTGGCGTTCTTTGCCCCATGCGTGAATGTCTGTGAGTTTCTATGCCCTAGGTGGATATCATTCAACAGGTCTGAGAAATTTTCAATTTTCTTCGATCCTCTTTCCTAATTTTCTCTCTCACAAACCTCTCCACTTCTCTCATGTTCTTCTCCAATAGTACATGCCTATAATTCTAGCACCCAAGAGGCAGGTAAAAGAAGCAGGAAGGTCAAGGTACTGCGTAATATTTGAGCCAGCTGGGCCAGCCTGGACTACATTAAGACCGAATTTCACCACCGCCCACCCACACACCCCCCCAAAAAAGTCAAGATAAAACTCACTTGCTAAAATGTCTGCCTAAGCCTAAGCTTGCACAAATCCCTGAATTTGAGTCTAGCATCCCTTCTTTCCTACCAGCCTGGCCCACATCAGAACCTCCCAGGGCCAGGCATGGTGGCACATGTCTTTATTCTCAGCACTCAGGGAACTCGAAGACAGGACAGCCAGTACTACATAGTGAGACGGTTTTGAGGGGGAAAAAAAATCAAGGCCAGCCTCAACTACATGGAGAATTCAAGGCTAGCCTGGGCTCAAAAAAAATAACAAGCAGACCTTGGAAATTTATTTTTATGTATATGAGTGTTTTGCTTGCATGTATGTCTGTACCATATGCATGTAATTCCCAAGAAGACCAGAAGACATCAGATCTGGTCTGTACAGTTGTGAACTGCCCTGTAGGTGCTGGAGATTGAATCAGGGTCCTGGAGAACAACTCTCTCCAGCATCCCCCCCCCGCCCCATCTCCATTTCCCCATTTTAATGACCCAGTCCCAATTTGAGGTGCCCATACACTTACAGGTGTGGGGTCATCCAATGGACTGTGGTCAACCTACCAGGGCCCACACCTTAAAGCTGCCTCTTCCCCCACTGGAGTCAGCCCCTGTTGAGAGCTTCTTAGCCAGGGATGGAGGCCTGGGCGCCTCTTGCTCCCACATGCTGGAAAGATGACTGGTTTGATCTTAGCCCAGTCTTGTAGGCAGCTACAGCTGCTGGGTTCCCGAATACAGCAGCCCTGTCCATACTGAGAAAGTACTGTTCATCTCATCCCCTGAGCTCCGGCTCTTACAGTCTGAAATGGCCCTAAGCTTTACAGGGGCGGGAGGGGCAAAGACATCGAATTTGGGGCTCAGCATTTTTAGCATTTTATTTTTTAAAAAAGATTTATTTATTTATTTTTGTGTATATGAGTACACTGTAGCTGTACAGATGGTTGTGAGCCATCATGTGGTTGCTGGGAATTGAACTCAGGACCTCTGCTCACTCCTGCCTCAATCACTCCCCCCCACACACACACACACACACTCTTGCTCCCACTCACTTCAGCTCTGCTCCCTCAGGCCCAAAGATTTATTTAATATTATATATAAGTACACTGTAGTTATCTTCAGACACACCAGAAGAAGGCGTCAGATCTCATTACTGATGGTTGTGAGCCACCATGTGGGTGCTGGAATTTGAACTCAGGACCTTCAGAAGAGCAGTCAGTGCTCTTAACTGCTAAGCCATCTCTCCAGCTCCATCTTTAGCATTTTAAAAAAATATATATTCTTTTTCAGATTTTTTTCTTTTATGTTTTATCTGCAAGTGTCTGTACCATGGTACCAGTGGAAGCCAGAGAGGGTGCGAGATTCCCCTGGAACTGGAGTCACACAGTTGCAAGCCAACATGTCGGGGCTGGGAATGGAACCTGTGTCTCCTGCCAGCATAGTCATTGCTCCAGACCCTCTTTAACACAACATGGTGAATAACATGGCTTGACTTTCAAATGCAGCAGCTTTGAATGTCAGGAATAAATGTCTTGGCCATCTTGTTTATTTTTGTGTGTTGCTGAATTCAGTCGACACCTCTCTATACATGTTTCTCTTCCTTATTTTACTGGGTTTTAATTTGCTAATTTAAATGTACTTTCTAACACTTGTGTTAAGTACTTAGCATGCCAAGGGAAGGACAGAGGCCAGTTTGCAGGGGTCAGTTCATTCCCCTGAGTTCTGGGCATTCCACTCATCCGGCTTCATTCACATTGAGTGTTTTACCTGTAAACCATTGCACCTGACCTCCTTGGCTAATATGCAGGTTTCATATTTAAATATTTATTCATTTTCACATGTGTGGATGTTTTGCCTACATATATGTCTGTGCACATTCTTGCAGTGCCCTTAGAGGTCAAGAGGGGGGTTGGATCCTCTGGAACTGGAGTTAAAGGTTTTGAATTTTTTTTTTAAGATTTATTTATTTATTTTATACATATGAGTACACTGTGTCACTGTGTCACTGTGTCAGACACACCAGAAGAGGGTACCAGATCCCATTACAGATGGTTGTGAGCCACCATGTGGATTCTGGGATTTGAACTCAGGACCTCTGGAAGAGCAGTCAGTGCTCTTAACCACTGAGCCAGCTCTCCAGCCTGAGGTTTTGATTTTTTACAGTTTGATTCTCAGCACCAGGGCAGAAAACCAAAAACTAACTACAAACCGAGGCTTTGAGAGACAGGTTAGTAGTTAAAGAGCACTGGCTGCTCTTCCAGGGGACCCTGGTTCAATTTTCAGGACCCACTCGGTGACTCACAGTTTTGTGTAACTACAGTTCAGGGGACCTGACTCCCTCTTCTAGCCACCCAAGGTACCAGGGATACATAAGATGCAGACACATATGCAGACAAAACACCCAAACACACAAAATTAATCTTTTTAAGTAAAAAGGACATGGAAAGAGGGTTCATCAGTTAAATATGCGTGTGGTTCTTGCAAAGGACCTGCATTAAATTGCCAGTCACCCACATGGTAGTTCACAAACTCTCTATAACCAGTGTATCTGGCATCATATTCTGGTCTCCAAGGTACCAGGCATACACAGGATACACAGATATACATGCAGGTAAAACACATGCACACACACACATACTCACACACAATTGTTTGTGACTTCCACTGTTTTGTGCCTCAGCTCTCTCATTTGCAAAAGTCATATCTGGGCTGGTGAGATGACTCAGTGATTATGAGCACCGAAGGTCCTGAGTTCAAATCCCAGCAACCACATGGTGGCTCACAACCATCCGTAATGAGATCAGACGCCCTCTTCTGGTGTGTCTGAAGACAGCTACAGTGTACTTCTTTATAATAATAAAATTTTTGGGCCAGAGCAAGCAGGGACTGAGGGAGCAGAGGTCCTAAATTCAATTCCCAGAAACCACATGGAGGCTCACAACCATCTATATAGTTACAAGTGTACTCATATACATAAAATAAAATAATCTTTAAAAAAAAGTCAAATCCTGCTTAGCTGAGCATAGGGAGTTCTGGTATGAGCTAGTACATGTTTAAAGTACTTTGAATTTTATTATCCTAGAAAGTGCTTGTGGCCGGGCAGTGGTGGCCCACACCTTTAATCCCAGCACTTGGGAGGCAGAGGCAGGAGGATTTCTGAGTTCGAGACCAGCTTGGTCTACAAAGTGAGTTCCAGGACAGCCAGGGCTACACAGAGAAACCCTGTCTCGAAAAACCAAAAAAAAAAAAAAAAGTGCTTGTGGGGGGCTGGAGAGATGGCTCAGCGTTTAAGAGCACTGACTGCTCTTCTGAAGGTCCTGAGTTCAAATCCCAGCAACCACATGGTGGCTCACAACCATTCGTAATGAGATCTGATGCCCTCTTCTAGTGTGTCTGAAGACAGCTACAGTGTACTTATATATAATAAAAAATAAATCATTAAAAAAAAAAGGAAGTGCTTGTGATGGTTTGACCCAGAGAGTGGCACTATTAGGAGGTGTGGCCTTGTTGGAGTGGGTGTGTCACTGTGTTCATGGACTTAAGACCCTCATCCTAGCTGCCTGGAAGCCAGTCTTCCACTAGCAGCCTTCAGATGAAGATGTAGAACTCTCAGCTCTGCCTGTACTATGCTGCCTAGATGCTGCCATGCTCCATCCTTGATGATGATGGACTGAACCTCTGAACCTGTAAGCCAGCCACAATTAAATGTTGTCCTTTATAAGACGTACCTGAATCATGGTGTCTGTTCACAGCTGTAAAACCCTAACTAAGACAGATGTTGGTACCAGGGACTAGGGTACTGCTGTGACCATGCTTTTGTTTGGAAGAATGGACTTGGGGACTTTGGATTTGGAAAGCAGTGGAATGCTTTAAATGGGGCTCAATGGACTATCCTAGTAGGAATATGGAAGACTTTGTTCCTGAGAATGATTTGAATTGTTTGGACCTGGCCCAAGAGGTTTCAGTGGAGAGTTTCAATATGTGGCCTAGAGATTGTTTTTGTGTTAGTTAAGTGAAGAATGTGACTACTTTTTACCCTTGTCTGAAGAGTCGGCCTGAGGCTAAAGTGAAGAGACTCAGATTAATTGCATTGACAAAGAAAGTCTCATAATAGCCCAGCAGAGACTTACGTCTCATGAGGAGGGCTGGAGAGATGGCTCAGCGGTTAGGAGCACTGACTGCTCTTCCAGAGGTCCTGAGTTCAAATCCCAGCAACCACATGTTGGTTCACAGCCATCTGTGGTAAGATCTGTTGCCCTCTTCTGGTATGTCTGAAGACAGCTACAATGTAGTCACATAAATAAAATAAGCAAATAAATCTTTAAAATCTTTAAAAAAAAAAAGTCTCATGAAGAGCATTTTCAACAAGCATAAATAGCAAGAAAAATTAGAATCCAGGTGAAGAAAAATTAGAATCTAGGATTGGTGGATCACACCTTTAAACCCAGTGTTTAGGAGACAAGACATGCAGATCTCTGAGTTCAAAGTCAGTCTACGAAGCAAGTTCCAGGCCAGCCAAGCTTAGGTAATGAAGGAGTGGGAAAACAGAAAGCTGGTGATGATGTAATAGAACAAGGGGGTCATGTGCCAGCCTCAGCAAGCCGCAGAACTCAACAGCTTTGACCACATGGCTCTGACTTTAGAGTCCAGAATAGATACCGTTACTGGGACAATTGATGCTGGTTACCGGTTAGTGGTGATTAAGAAGAGACCAGCCTCACTGAGGTGAAATCTTCTGGGAAGTGTTTTTTGAGAGCACAAAGAAGTTGTGTTCCAGAGACAGCCACCTCATGCTGTAGCTGGACTTAGTAATTGTTAAGAGTCACCCAGGTGGTGCTTGTTTTGTAGGCATGAAGAGGTCATGAAGAACAGCTGAGGCTTGGCACTGTGAGAGGCTGGGGAAGGCCATTAGTGAAGGTACAGCCTCAATTGCAATCTAGGACTGCAATTGATAGCCTAGGACCGAAGGGGTCATGCAAAGGATTTGGAACTTGGCACTATGAAGAGAGCCTATGAAAGGCTATTGGTGAAGCCTAGTAGCAGCGGAAGACCACAGTGTATTGGAGATGCCAGTACCATGGGATGATCGCCAAGAACAGCAGTGGCAGCAGAATGGATCAACCTGAGCTTAGAGTGCTACAGAGGGCAGAGCTGGAGAAGTGACACCAGCCTCTTGGAGAAGCCCAGAAGATCACGGGTGAGTCCCATACACTGAAACAAGAAGCTGTAATATTGAGGTTGACTTGGAGACCTCAAGATGTTCGAGATGCCAGAGCTATGGGCTATCTGCTGAGGAAAGCTGCTAACAGAGAGTGGAACCAGCCCAGGAGAAAGAAGTTTGTTGCAGTCAACAAAGATGAAAAAGGAGTTGGAGATCTGAAAAGCACATTGACATCAGACATGGAGATGCAGAGTTTGGAGTTTGTCCAGCTGATTTCTTGTCTTGCTTTGGAGATTACAAATTAAGTGATTGGATGGATCTCACAAGAGACTCTGAACTTTGAATTTTTAACATTGTTGAGACTGCTATAGCCTATGAGGGCTTTTGTAAGTTGGACTAAATGTACTTTTTTATTATGCTATGCCTAGATATGGCCCCCATAGACTCATGTGTTTGAACAGGCCTATGGAGGCCAGGGAATGGAATGTGATGGTTTGTACAAGCTTGGCCCAGGGAGTGGCACTATTAGGAGGTGTGGCCTTGTTGGTGTAGTTGTGTCACTGCGTTCTTGAACTTATGACCCTCATCCTAGCTGCCTGGACGTCAGTCTTCCACTAGAAGCCTTCAGATGAAGATGTAGAACTCTCATCTCCACCTGTACCATGCCTGTGAAGATGCTGCCATGCTCCCACCTTGATGATAATGGACTGAACTTCTGAACCTATAAGCCAGCCCCTGTTAAATATTGTCCTTTTAAGAGTTGCCTTGGTCATGGTGTCTGTTCACAACAGGAAAACCTTTAACTAAAGCAGTGCTCTTATATACCAACATTTTTGTGGGGTTGTTAAGCCTCTTTAGAAATTGAAACAGATGGAAGCATTCCATCTCTCTGGGAAATTCAAGCTGAAAGGTAAACAAATCAAAATAGCCTTAGGAAGTCCCTGAAATTCACCAGAATCTCTTGGCCCTCCCTGCTAGAGTAAACAAAAAAGTAAACACAAAAGCTGAGACTCCTCTTGGAGGACGGGAAGCTGAGCTGCAAAGACCCAGAGCGCAAGCCAGCTGCCTGGAAGAGGTTTAGACCCACCGAGGACACGCTCCAGCCTGCTGAGCTGCCTGCAGGCTAGGCAGTGTGCACAGCCCTTGCCGGTTGTCACCCATGCTGGAGTGGGCTTTGGTGATGCAGCTGTCCGAGTCATTTCTGCCCCTGCAAGTAACCTCAATAAAACTCATTGGTTTACCATGTTGGACTTTGGTCTGTTACAGGATCCCTGCCTGAAGACAGCAGCCATGTGTGTTGACTAAACTCCCTGGGGGAGTTTTGTCACACAACAGGGATGTGCACATGTGTGTGCATGCATGTGAGTGCACATGGAGGCCAGAGGTCAACGTCGGCTGTCTCTTCCTTTATCCCGCCCCACTTTTTTTTTTTTTTTTTTGATAGCCTCTCACGGAACCTGAAGCTCACCAGACTACACTGACTGGCCAGTGAACTCCAAGGACCCATCTGCCTTTGCATCCCCAACACTGGGATCACGACTGTTTCTGTGTTTGGTTTTCACATAGGTGCTGGGGACCCAAATTCAGGTTGTTGCGTTTGCAAGGCAAGCACTGTAGTACTGCGTTATTGTATTGTGCTACTGTATTATTGAGACGAGGCTTTGCCGGAGCCTTTGTCCCACCCGCTGAGATTTCTGTGACTTTCACAGTAGGAGCAGCCTACTTAAGTCTTTCACTTCCTCCACTCTGTCCGTCATGCTCTGCAGGTGACGACTGTGCGACCTCATTGCTACTCAGCACTATGGGACTTCAGAGCATAGCCTATACTCTTCCCGCTGCAACCCCACTGCCTCCTCAACTGTCCCAACTGGTCCAGGGGCCCTACAGTTCAAAGTCCACCTCTGCTCCTCAGAGGTCACCCATTCCTGGAACATCTGCTCAGTGTCGCTGTGTCTTGACTCACAGTGGTAAAGCAACTGCTGTGCCATGTTCAACTGAGAGTCACTCTAGCTTTTCAGTAAATGACCTCAACTCTCACGTTCTAAACTATGGTGGTTTTTTTTTTTTTCAGGCAGGGTCTTTTACTCTGTTAGCCCTGGCTAACTTCAAACTCTTGTGTAGACCAGACTGCTTCTCTTCAGTCACAAATTGGCCTGCCTCTGCTGCTCAAGTACTACTAATAAAGATGTGATCCCCACACCCAGCTGTCTCCCCTCCATTTCCTTCTAAAAGTCTTCAGTGCTGGAAACTGCACTCAAGCCGGGCAAGCACTCTACCAATAAATGAAGCCCCAGCCATCTTGAATTACCCTTGCACACAGGAGGGGCTGTTTAATGGGTTCAGGGCTTGACAAAATAACAAAACTTTCTAAGATAAAGGTGGCATATAGACAGGACTGGTGGGGGAGAATGTTTCCAGGACCCTCAGATGGAAGTGGAGGCCTTAGCTCAGGAGACATGGAGCTGGATACTCCCTGGGAATCAACGGGTGAATCCCAACAGACTGGCAATGTATCCTTTGCAGCCGTAGATGGGATCCCGGGGCAGGAGGGAAGAGCCCTGGGGCATGAGAATAGATTGCGCAAGCAAGTAGGTGCACTCCTGGAGCCTGGGGGTGAATCCCTGCTGATGAGAGGGGTACACACTTGGGGCTGGTGGGTAGACTCCTGTGTTTGATGGGTGGATCTCTGGTGCTGCAAGGTAGACCTGGGAGTGACAGCATTTGGGGAGGCTCAGGGGGTAAGGGAAGATGCAGAAAGGGCAGGAAAAGGCTACTAGACAGGGTGGGATGGGAGTTTGAGTGCAAGACAACCAGTAGTTCATAAGCAAGCGTGGGGACTGCTTGACACGGGTGGAGAAGGGGCATTTCCATCTTTAGGTCAAACTGGAGGATGAACTGCTTAGTCTTGAAGACTGCAGTGGGTTTAGAACTTGTTCTCAGCCTTGCCAATCTCCTGGCCAAACTGTGGTCTCCTAGGGCTTGGCTCTATGGTCTGCTGTCCTCTCTCTGCTCCTAGGTGAACATGAAGCAGTTGTGTGACGTTCTCCGTGGTCTCAGGGTAGCTGACCTAAATCAGCAAACTCTGCTGATCCATCTCCAAATCCCTTTGCTTAATCACCTTGTAGCCCTACTGGTCAATCTTTATAAATGTCACCTCCGCCTAGGGTGCAAACCTCCTTGGCAACCGGCAGGGCCAAGTTGGTCAGCTTCCTTCCTTGGGTAGGGGCCAGGTAGCTGTCCTCATTGTGCAGCGTCAAGCAGAGCTTGTGTTCACAGGATCCCCTGAGTTTGGGAATAAAATACAGGACCTTGTTGATGTTGCTGGTTTCTAGGGTCAGCTACTTTGGGTGCTCAGATTGACACTGGAAGACCACAGTGAAGACCTGGGAGTGTTAGGGGACAGGGAGAAACTTGCTGAGACAGGATTGCCAATAGTTTGAGGATAGACTGGACCACAAGGTGAATTCCAGTCCAATCTAGCTATAGTACCGTTTTCTTTTCTTTTTTTTTTGGTTTTTCGAGACAGGGTTTCTCTGTGTAGCCCTGGCTGTCCTGGAACTCACTTTGTAGACCAGGCTGGCCTCGAACTCAGAAATCCTCCTGCCTCTGCCTCCCAAGTGCTGGGATTAAAGGTGTGCGCCACCACCGCCCGGCTTATAGTACCGTTTTAAATACCACTATCTCAACTCATTTTCCTCTCATCCACACAAGCACCAAAACAGTACCAGCACCCAGGACAGCCATCAGCATTTGCACGCAGTGAGCTATCTTTGATGTCATAATAGGAAACAACTGTAGGTGAGAGGGCTGAGGAGGACTTTTACAGAATTTATCTTGCATGCACACCCAGATGTGGAGGTCTGATGACAGCTTGTGGGAGTCGATGTGTCCTTCCACCATGAGGGTTCTGGGGATCAAATTCAGGCCACTGGGGTTGGTGACAAGCACCTTTATTAGCTGAACCATCTCTGAACCACATCTGAAGACTCCTCACACCTCTGCAGAACCAGGGAGCACCAAGGAGAAGTTGGTGCAGAAGCTCAGGGGCAGAGAGCTATTTTGCACACAGCTGTACTTCAGGTCGAGAAAGACAGTGAAGACCTTGCCAATAGTTAAGATGAACATGTCTCTGAGAAAAGACATCTTCTCGAGTGGTTTAACATGAAGTTCTTAACCTAGGATGCCACCGCTCCATAAGACAAATGTTTGCTATCAATACAATTGGAGCCGGGCGGTGGTGGCGCACGCCTTTAATCCCAGCACTTGGGAGGCAGAGGCAGGAGGATTTCTGAGTTCGAGGCCAGCCTGGTCTATGAAGTGAGTTCCAGGACAGCCAGGGCTACACAGAGAAACCCTGTCTCGAAAAACTATTGAGCTGAAAGTTTCACTACGTAGACCAGGCTGCCTCACATTCCACACGTCCTAACATCTGCACCAATCCTCTTGCTACAGCCTCTCCAGATTCATGGTTATAGCCATGAGTCGCCACTTCTTGTTCCTGGAACCTCTTTACAACAACATGTAGGAAAAGTGGTCACCTTGCACAGTTTATCAAGAAAGCAAATCCACACACCATCCCTGGAAAAGGCGGCCCTGAAGTGGGATGGCACATTGTGGAATCTTAGGCAGAAAACTTTGTCTGAATTGAGAAAAATATCCAAAATACAATGTGCTTTCTGGACACAGTAGGGACTGTACGAGTCTCTTCCGAATCCGTTCCTGAGCTGACCCTCCTGCATTAGCCAGCCTCTAACTGAGACCCTAACTATACAAACAAGACAGTCTATTCAGCAGCATCCTAAATCCTAGCCAGGAAGGAAGTTAAGAGCAGCACTGGTCGAGTGCGCCACCTCCACCTGAGGATGAAGTGGTCACCAAGTGCAGAGCTGTGACCCAAATCCTTCCCTGACAGCTCATGCCCCACGCCCCCCTTGCTGAGATAAGCGGTTGGTTCCTGCCCTCAGTACTTCAGGTCACTCCCTACAATTCCCTACACACATAGTACTTTTACCTCACAAAGTTTACAATGATTCCATTAGCAGCAAACACACCTATGAACAAGTCATTTATGTGAGAAAAGTAATACTCTCTAAAATGAGGCTATATTTACAAATTTTATTTTTTTTTAATCTCAAAAATACATATAAATGAAAACCTGCTCTCCAAATGCAGACAGGCCTTTGCCTATCGTGTGGTATTATTTATATCACAAAACACTGTCATATGAGAATCAGCACAGAGCTCTGAAGCACAGACTGTAAGTAAGCAAGGAGTCCTGCTGCTCAGAGCCCGGGTGAGAAGTTCAGACACTAGGCTGCCCCTTACTGTCCACCCTCGGGAGGTAAATATGAACACATGGTCAAAGATGAAGCAGAAATGTGGAAGCTACACAACCTCCTTTAGACATACACATGTCCCTAGGCCACAGCAAGGCCCCTCCTACAACGTCAGCGTAGTGTGTTTCTCAAAGGGAGAAAAGAGGTAACATTTGAATAAAAATTCAAAGCTAAAGAAAAAGACCAGATGATCAAACTATTATGTCTGTTTCATGGAGAAATCAGGACTCCTCACAGGATGCAGACCGATAGCCCAGTGTGTGGTATGACACAAGCACCTGTAGTAGGAGCCATGACCTCCCTACACAGTCATGTCTACACAGGTGTCACGTAGAGTGTCTGTTTATCGCAGACAGTCAATAAAGAAGTCACATGGTAAACTGTCACCCCAAAAAACGAAGTGCAAAATCAACTTCTATGACTCAAGAGCCGCAGGTCAAAGCTTTGGTATACGCGCTGGAGGTTGTTCTGGTGACAACCAAAGCTGACTAAGATCCTCTACTCTAGGATTTGTCCCCAAAACAAAACTCCTGGTCCACAAAGCTCAACAAGTATATAAATAAGAAACTGTACAAAGAGAAGAAGCCACCATCCCCTTTCCGAGGGCTGTCTGCTGTGCAGCAGTTCTGAAGGCGCCCACCACAGCCACACACTCTGACCAGACTCCACATGCTGTAATTGGTGAGACTGTTCAGAAAACAAGCGCCCACAGGCAGGCGGCCGCTGGGCCAAGTTCAAGAAAACATGAGGTGACAGTTCTTATACTGCAACATAAGCTGGGCAGCAACAGAGGACAGACTTAAGGCAAGAAGAGGCGCTGGAGTCACCCCCACCGCCTCCGGTAGGGACGGTTTCTAACAGTGGAGGCTGCTTGTCAGTTGCTAGCTGTCAGACACCATTTCCTCCTCCTCATCATCTTCATCTTCCTTCCTGTCAAGTTCAGAGGTGTCAGAAGACTCATGAAGCAAGACATATTCTCTGCTACTGAATCCAAATTTAAGTACATCTTTTTCTTTCAGTTCATAGTATCTCTGTGGTTCAATACGCTTGTTGTTCAAGAACGTTCCATTGCCTGAGCCGAGGTCAATGATGTAGGGCTTCACCCTCCGACCAACCGTGCCGTCAGCACGGGTGTACTCCACAAGCCTAGGAGAGACCAAGGAGAGAAGAGTGAGAGCCACGGCCTACCAGAGACCACCTATCTTCTTCTCTAAAACTGTCTGCTACAGATCTAGATGTCAATGACCTAGCTTGAACAGGATTCAAATGAAAATTCTGGAACGTCACAGAGGAAGTACTGCCCGGATAGGGAAATTCAGAGCACTTTACATAACCTAGGAGAAAAGGAAAAGCTGGCTGCGACTAGATGGGGATGGAGGGCTGTCAAGGCCCCAATGCAGAGCTCAAGGCTCCTTGCTATATACTCTTTCCAATGCTGTACATCTATTTTAGCCCCAGCCCGAATGAGGGAAAAACAGAATTAGGAATTGAGAGCCAAGGGCTAGATGTGGACAGCTCTGCTCTAAAAACGGCTTACTGAGAGCAGTTGCCTGTACTGAGTTGCAGGTTTCTCATCTGTTGAACGAGGACGTTACCACTGGCCCTGCTTTCCTCACAGGGTTGAGTATCAAAGGGTATGCCCAAGCAGCAGCAGACTCAGCTTGCCTCTATCTGGCATTCTGACTCTGGCTTTTATTTCTACTTGGTCCTCATACAGCCCTAAGGGGCAGGTGGAAACAGGTCAAGATCACTGCAGCAATCTTTTTAATTTCTTTTTCTTCCTTCCATCTATTTATTTATTTATTTAGAGATGGAGTCATGGTATATAACCCACACCTAGCAGATATACTACCAATCCTGCCTAACCTCCCGAGAGCCGGGATTACAGGCCTGCACCACCATGTAATGGAAGAGCTATGTCTGGATTTCTGACACCAAGTTCAAGCCCCTCACACAAATGTTCAGAGACCACCCACAGGTTGTTAAGACGTTCAGTACTCCTTCAGTTCAGCTCACTAGATACAAGGGGAACGGGCTCAGCAGCATCTCCACACAGCCAGCCAGCCTTAGGAATACTAAGTGAGACACTCACCCATGTCCCTTTCCAGTTTTCCCTCTGGTCTACCTACCGGTACTGGAAGACTGCATGTTGCTTTGAGCAAGAGGGATGGTCGATGGGAATGTCTGCGATGCGTCGATGTCTACCCAGAAGGTACGCACTCTGTCGATGGATGTACATGACTGGAAGTACCTCATCATTTTTAAAGGGGTAGAGGCGCCACCGTTTTTTAGGGATCCGGGCTTCTGGGGGCTCACTGTATTTAATAACCACACCCCGGAAGGTATTAGTGTCCTCAAGAAGTGCCCCAGAAAGTTCAAAGCTTGGTTTGTCTTTAACGGGCGCCTCTTTGCCTCTGTTACCAGCAGGGCGAGGGATCACCTCCGGAGCCTCACCGCCAGCACTTTCACTCTGCTGGCGGTGCTCCCGGCGCCTGGCATTATGAAAGTCCCTCTCTTCTTCCTGGGCCTGCAGGTTTTGGCTGTCTCTATCCCGATCCTGCCCACTGACGGGCCTCTCATCAGAGCTCCTCCCTTGGCGGGAATGGCCCCGGTGCCGGTCTCGCTCACTGTTCCGAGCTCTCCTGTGTTCCTGTTCTGATGGCTCCCGGTGCTGCCGATCTTCTCGTCCTCTCCGTGGATGTGAATGGTCCTCCCGTTCCTGGAATTCAGATGGGATTCAGTAAAGGAAAGACAGCACCCACTCTGTGAAGCTGCAGGAGCTGGGGAGATTGCTCAGCAATTAAAAGCACTGAATGCTCTTCCAGAGGACCTGTGTTTAATTCTCAGCACCCACAAAGCTGTTCACAACCATCTACAACTACAGTTCCAAGAGGCTCCAATGCCCTCTGGTGGCAAGTGTGGGCACTACATCTATGTGGTGTACAGACTCGCATGCAGACAAAACATTCACATAGGCAAAGTAATCTCAAACAACAACATATCTGTGACCTGGATTCTGGTATTCAGAACAAATTCCTATCTACACAAGGCTATCAGTGTGATTATTTCCCCTGAAGGGCCATTTAGACTCCATATCCCACACTCTTCCTCAAGCCTACATCCAGATCCCTCAAAACAAGGAGAAGGAAAAATAACTCTCAGTCACCTGCAGGCAAACTCCCAGGGCAGCAGGTGTAGAACACATAACAGTCATATTTAAGATATATAAAGAGAAAAGTTAACTTCCTCATAGTCCAAAAGACAATTGAAATAATTTCAAAAGCTTCAACTTCAGCAATTACAGAGATGTTTCAAACATCTATGGATAAACCTAAGAAGCATGAATGCCTCAAGAAACCTACAAGAAGGTAGTACTTGGCAATTTCCAAACGTCTAACAAAATGGAGACACATGCTGTAAATCAGCCTGGCAGAAACAGCAATACACACAATCAGTAGATCAGTGAGCTCTTGGCACAGTGGCCCACACCTTTAATCCCAGCACTCAGAGGAGGCAGAGGCAGAGCTCTTTGAGTTTGAG
This sequence comes from Tokudaia tokunoshimensis, assembly GCA_036184795.1. Taxonomy (NCBI): domain Eukaryota; kingdom Metazoa; phylum Chordata; class Mammalia; order Rodentia; family Muridae; genus Tokudaia; species Tokudaia tokunoshimensis. Next base: position 108,507,514 of record BTHU01000005.1, on the reverse strand, counting down.
GCTAGTCTGGTGTACAAGACTTCCAGAGCAGCCAGGGCTACATAGAGAAACCTGTTTCGAAAGAACAACAATAGACCAATGAGAAATCAGTTAGTAAGGCGATAGCTCCAAGGGCAAAGCATAGCAAGAGCAGTTTCCAGAAGAAACCGGCACTTAATCCGACCCTGAAGACATGTTTCTTCTAATAAACAGAGCACCAGTGCTAAAAAAAAAAATAGGAATCTTCTCAGATTAGCAAATCCTGTCAAGAGAGAAAGGACTGCACACCTCTAATCCCAGCCCTCAGGAGTCAGAAGTGGGTGGATCTCTAGGGGTCAGAGAGAGAATGAGAATGAGAACCTGTCTCCAAAGGAACACACAGACAGATAGACAGACAGACACACACACACTGCTGGTGGAGTTTGGTTGATGGTATGTATACCTTTAGTTTCAGCACTCAGAAGGCTAAGGCAGGAGAATCATCAAGAGTTCTAGGCCTGCCCATGCTACCAAGTAAGTTTCAGGACAACCTGGGCCTAATTAACAGGAGATACCCTGTTTCAATTATGAAAATGTGAAATCATGCAATTTTTTCCTGGTTTATTAAGCAAGTCATCAGGGTTCAGACGTTTTGTAGCATGTGTCAGAATTTTTTTTCCTTTTAAGGCTATTATTCCATTAATATGCATACATACGTAATGGTAATGGAACTAGGATTCAGGGCTGGAAACACTCAACTTCTAAATTTTATCCCTAGTCCTTTTTACTTTTGAGACAGTTTCTCAATAAATCATTTAAAACCAGTATTGAACTTGTGATACTCCTGCCTTAACACAGAATTACATGCACGCGCCATGACACCTGCCTTTTTCAAAATGTTACTAGAAAATCTGGAAGATAACTCTGCAGTTAGAAGCACTTTCTGGGGGCTGGAGAGATGGCTCAGTGGTTAAAAGCACTGACTGTTCTTCTGAAGGTCCTGAGTTCAAATCCCAGCAACCACATGACGGCTCACAACCATCCATAAGGAGATCTGACGCCCTCTTCTGGAGTGTCTGAAGACAGTTACAGTGTACTTACATATAATAAATAAATCAACCTGAAAAAAAAAAGAACAAAAAAAAGAAGAAGCACTTTCTGTTCTTCCAGAGGAGCTGGGTCAGTTCCTACACCCATGAGGTGACTTGCAGCCATCCTTAACTCAAATTCTAGAGTATCTGGTACTCTTTTCTGGACCCTGTGGGCACCAGACATACACATAGTGCATACATATACATGCAGGGGCAGGGAAAGCACTCATATACATGCAAAAAAATTACTTTTAAAAGATTTTTTTATCACACACACACAACCACCGAACATTTACATAGAGATGGAGACAAAGGAACCAGAACAGGTAAAAGGAAAAAAAGAAAAAAAGGAGGGTGGTGTGGGGATGGCTCAACAGTCAAGAGCACTGGCTGCTTTTTCCAGAGGACGTGGGTTCAATTCCTAGCACCCACACAGAAGCTCACATCTATCTGTAACTCCAGTTCTAGGGCTTCTGACACCCTCACATCGATGCAGCAAAGAGGGCATTCAATTTCGAGTCTGCACGGTATTGGCAGGATAGACATATACCTGACTGAGTTTCAATGTGGGAGAAAAATACTCCAATGCAGATAAGCAATGTCCTTTCAAAAACTGGTATTACAGCACACCGGCACTCACAGGCCCAACATGACCCTATCTGCACTGGTTTAACAGCACCGAAGACAATTTCAAACCTGAAGACCATGGGCTTAAATGTGCATCCAGGAAATGATAAAGAGAGAAGCGGCCAGCCAGGAGGTAAGGAAGGATAAAGGCGGAAAAGTACTGGACTCTAGAGAACAGTGAGAGGCAGCCGATGGCAGTGACCAGGACACGGTCCCCAGCTGTGAGAAGTTACCATTGGGAGAAACATGGAAATGTGTATCTCTCTGTATTATTTCTGACAAGGGTTATCAGAATCAAATCAACAATTGCCTCCAAACGTTAAAATTTCAGGAAAAACAGCCTCAAATACATATCCGACTTTTAGCGAAGTCCACTGCGGGGACAAGGAAACATGTCCACACATGGCTGCCGACCAGCAACAGCTCTGGCCTTGAGCTTCCCATCCGAGGTCCCGCCCATCACTCACCTGCTTCACTTTGACCGTGGAGTAGTGGGGACTCCGGCTTCTCTTAGTCCGAGGAGACTTGCTTCTTCTCCCAGAGGACTTGCTTTTCTTTTTGGCTGGGGACCTTTACAGAGTATGGTACACAGGATATTTACCTCAATGTTCCTTCCCCCAAATAAGTTAGCTTCCAGTACCAGGCTCGCCTACTAAACACAACACATTTGTGAAATCAGTAGCCATGGCAATCCTTCACTTTCCATAAACACGTCTCCCAACCACAAACACAAGTGCCTGCTAAGCCGCCTCACTTAGACAACCTAATTCTCGAACCCCAAAGCCTCAGAAACCTTTCTTTACCCAGTGGGTCATTCTACTAATTGGTACTACTATCCAGAAAGACAATCTAGACTGTTTTTTCCTAACACACTCCCTTCTCCAACAACCAAATCCAATTCCTTGGCAGGTCTCAGGGCTCTGCCCTGTCCTCCATCCCACAACCTTCCTACCAGCCTACAATGCTGCTCCATCACTCAATTCCAGATATGCTGGCTGTCTTGTTTTTTGTTTTGTTGTTGTTCAACTTCTAAAACAAACAATTCCAATTCAGGTTCTGTGTATATATTTTTCTCTGTCACAAGCACGCACGCAAGTGTGTGTGTTGTGTGTATACACTCAGGAACCTCCTGACTCAGCGTTCCCACTGCTGGGTTACAAGCATGCCCGACCACAGTGGGTTCTTCCTGGATTGTTAAGACTCTTGATTCAAGAGAATGGATCAATCATATCGGCCAGGTCTCAGCTTAAGGAGCACCTCTGTAGAAGTCCTCTCTTTTTTTCTACCCAACCTCTCGCTACCACATTACCGTTTTAATCTGTCTTTAATACTGACTGAAATTATCTATTTGTTATTTTCTTTCTTGGGGTTAGAGCCTGACCAACTTCACCAAAAGCAAAAGCATCTCTTTGCCTTGCGGCCCAGAACTTCAACTGATCTTTAACCCACACTACGCACTCAATAAATAGATGCTATATGGAGGAATTGGCGAATGAGTGATGCCAAGAAGTCGCCAAGACCCAGCGTGTCTTTGTAGGCAGACGAGTGGAGAAGACGTCCACTCATGGGCAGGCGGGGAGATCTCATTTCAACTCAACAGGTGCTCTGCACTCCCGAGTCGCTCGCACCACCCGACCCCCGCGCCATCCCGTCCCCGTCCCAATCGCCGGCTCGCTCACCGGGCTCGGCTCCCGCGGTGACCGGAACGGCCAGGCTCCGCGGCGGGCGGGGACAGGCTAGCGGCTGGAGCGTCGGGCCGGCGGTGCGCGACGGGTTCGGGACTCAGACGCTCTTGCTTCACCACCACGGTCGCCAAAGCGTCGCCTGACCGGTGTCGCCGCCGGCCGCTTCGCTCCCGCTCGCTTTTCCCCGCCTTCATCCTGCGGCCCTACCGAGAGTCACTTGTACGGTCCGTTGAGCTATTTGAGCCGAAGGAAGTGACGGACCACTTTGCACTTCCGTTTCCGGGAAGTGAGCTATCCCAGAAGCCTTCACGGTGTCACCCCCCGCCATGGGCGGGGCCTCGGGTGCTTGAGTTCACACGCTGGGGACGCACGCGCTAGTGGCACTGGGGTCTTCGCGGCTGGGAGGTGTGGCTGGAGTACAGAAAAATCAGGACCAGCCCTCGGGAGGCTGAGGCAGGAAGATCGCAGTAATTTCGAGGCCAGGCTGGGCAATTTAGTGAGACTGTCTCAAATTTTGAAAAAGTTGTAGCTCAGGTAGAGCGCAAAGCCCTGGATTCATCCTCAGCCCCGCCAAATAGAAATCAGAGTTAAAAGGGAAGGGAAGGCTGAGATTGTAGCGTTACAGAGCGAGCGTTTGTCTCCCGTGTACGAAGCCCTGGATTAATCCCCAGGACCTCAAGAAAAAAATGACAAAAAAATATTTTCCCCCCGAGATAGGTTTTCAGTGTAGCCCTGGTTGTCCTAGAACTCACTCTGTAACCAGGCTGACCTTGAACTCACAGAGGTCTGCCTGCCTCTGACTCTCAAATGCTGTCATTAAAGGCGTGGTACCATCGTCCGATTTAAAAAAAAAAAAAAAGAAGAAGAAGAAAAAGAAAAAGAAAAGAAAAAATCTTATCTGGGAAAGCTAATCCAGCGCTGTTCGTTGCGCGTTATTAGTAGTTACGAAACACAGACACACACTCAATAATGTGAAATTCTTTTTTGTTTCTTGAGATAGTGTTTCTATATAGCCTTGGCTGTCCTGTAATTCACAGAGATCCGCCAGCCTCTGGCTTCCAAGTGCAATCGTCCCCAAATACTCTATAGAGTCACTAGATGACTTCCGTTTTAAGCAAAGGTGGTCTATCCATTTCATCCCAACCCGAATCAGACCTAATGCTAGGGCTCCAATCTGGTTTACCAAGAAGCTTAGTGCTTGTGGAGAAAGCACAGTAGAACAAAACTTGCACGCGGCCGGCACCTCCTTCCTCCGGGGCCCCGCCCCATCCATGGGGCAAGGAGAGGAGGGGTTTCCATGGTGATTGCAAACAAGACTCCACCGGAGGGGCCGCTACGGAGTAGCTACCCCTACTGCCACCATGATACCCCCCGCAGACTCTCTGCTCAAATATGACACCCCGGTGTTGGTGAGCCGGAATACAGAAAAACGGAGCCCCAAGGTGAGAACAGGGGTCTCAGGGGACGCGAGATCCTACAAACTCCCATGGGGAAAACGCGTTCAGGAGACAGATTGCTGGGGCTGACAGTCAAGGGAATTGGGACAGGGATGGAGGTTGGGAGAAGAGTACAAAAAACCTAGCTGTGACCCTAGAGGACAAATTTAAGATGAGAAAGAAATCACATGGAAAAGATGGGCCTTGAGGTAGTCAGGTCCAAGAACAGGTCTGGTAGTTACTTACCTTTGTCTAGAGAGTCAGAGCAGAGGCCTGACCACTCATTTTAGAAACACCAGTTCAAACACAGGGTCAGAGCCAGATATTCCTCGAGGTCTCTTGAGCTCACATTTCTTTTGAGACCACAGATGAGAAAAATAGGCTGGGCTGGGCGGCGGTGGCGCACGCCTTTAATCCCCGCACTTGGGAGGCAGAGGCAGGCGGATTTCTGAGTTCGGGGCCAGCCTGGTCTATAAAGTGAGTTCCAGGACAGCCAGGGCTACACAGAGAAACCCTGCCTCGAAAAACCAAAAAAAAAAAAAAAAAAAAAAAAGAGAGAGAGAGAGAGAGAAATAGGCTGGAAATGGGGAAGGCTGTTCAAGAGTCCTGAGAAAATCTGGAGGTACTAGACTGATTCACTTGTCTCTTCTTAGGCTCGGCCTCTGAAAGTCACAGTCCAGCAGCCTGGACCCTCTGGTACCGGTCCACAGCCACCTAAGGCCAAGCTTCCCTCAACTTCCTGTGTCCAAGATCCTACCAAACAGGCAGAAGAAATCTTGAATGCCATCCTGCCTCCAAGGTAGAGAGAGAGATGGGGGGAGCCCACTGTGACTAGGAGGTCTAAGCTCTTGGCCCAGAACATAGGTGTCTCCTTGTGTTTACCTTGGGTTTCCTCTCAGCTTTATGGAGTTCATGGAGTCTCAGCTCGAAGCAAAGGCAGGTACCCTCTAAATCCACACCCTCCACGTTCTGAACACTCTTGTGACTTTAGATGTTTACTTTCCCAGATGAGTCTTCTAGCTCAACCCTGTTCCTTTTAAACTCTATTCCCAATACTCTGCTTCTTTGGTACCTCCATCAAGAGTCCTCATGGAGAGCCTGGTGTGGTGGCATGTGCTTAATCCCAGTGCTCTGCAAGACGCAGGAGGATTGCCTCAAAGTCAAAACCAGCCTGGACTACAAAGGGAGTACTAGGCCGGCTAGTGCTGCATGTGAAGTTGTGTCTCAAAAGCCCCATAAATGGCTGGGCAATGGTGGTGCACACCTTTGATCCCAGCACTTGGGAGGCAGAGGCAGGCGGATTTCTGAGTTGGAGGCCAGCCTGGTCTACAGAGTGAGTTCCAAGGACAGCCAAGGCTACACAGAGAAACCCTGTCTCAAAACAAAACAAAACAAACCCATAAATGTCTAATGTCCCAGTAAGCTCACCTTTAATACCAGAACTCAGGAGGCAGAGGCAGGAGGATAAGAGTTTGAAGCTAGCCTGAGCTACACAGCCTAGCTAGAACTCTCAAAAATCTTCATGTAATGGACTTGTTCATGCCCACGACTATGAGAACCACAGAGAACCTGTGAACTTCTCCAAAGATGGAGGCCAAGAGAGAGAGGTGTCATTTATTAATGGATTCTCCCCCAACAACATAGACATTTCTCCCTCTCTTGCCATTCTGCCCACAAGTCCGTCATTGCAGAATTCAGCTGTTCCTCCGGCACAGAATTCACTATGGGCAGCCATTGCAAACACAGCACTTTAGGAACCTCCACACTCCCAACATACACAAATGCTTCGTATGGCTTGCATGAGGTTTATGGTGTTCCATGTCTCCACCATAAGCCAGTGTGGGGAATTCTCACTGCATCTTCTACTCCAGTCAAGCAGCATGACCACACATCTGTCCTCAACATGCTAGGCAGGTATGACCTGGAACAGAGGGTTATAGTCTTCCACCCAACGTTAAGGTAGGTGTCCTGTGGATGCTGCATAGTGGGCATGGCTTGGGAAAGAGCAGGAACTGTGGGTGGCATGATGGCTATGCTGCCCACCCCCACCCCCTGCTCAGGCAGAGTTCCAAGGGCCCTCTGCTCAGATCTGGTGGCTTGTGTCTGTCACAGGGAGTGGGTGGAAGACACACAGCTATGGATCCAGCAGGTGTCCAGCACACCCAGCACCAGAATGGATGTGGTGCATCTCCAGGAGCAGCTGGACTTGAAGCTGCAGCAGAGGCAGGCCAGGGAGACAGGCATCTGTCCTGTGCGCAGGGAACTCTACTCCCAGTGTTTTGGTGAGTAGCCTTGGTGGTGTGAGCACCACACATTCTCTGCCTTCTTCTAGCACAAAGCCAAGCCCTGGTTACCCCAAACTAACCACTCCCCCGCTTCAGAAATCATCACTTCTCCTTGTGCCTGATTTTCCTTCCGTTCCCAGCCTCCCCTCTCCACCTCAGCTACTCGTCCCTGTTATTCATGGTCACTGGGGTGCCTGATCCCTCACAGGGGTTGGATTGTTATTTAGATTTATAATGGGTGTGCGTGTGCATGTGCACACATGCATGTTTTTATGAGGGCACAAGTGCATGGCATGAGTGTGGAGATCAGAAGACAACTTGCAAGAATTGATTCTCTCCTTCTACCAGATAGACTCTAGGGAATGGTTCAAGCCATCATGCTTGGTGGCAAGTGCCTTTACCCACTGAACTATCTCACTGCTCCCCTCCCTTGATAGGTATTTGGAGTTAAGGTAAGAACTTCCATTTTAGCCAGATATGGTGGTATATACCTTTAATACAGGCCCTCAGGAGGTAGAGGCAGGCAGATCTCCCTGGATTGAGGTCAATCTGATCTACATAGTGAGTATGTAGTAAGGCTAGCCAAGGCTACCTTTTAACTTTGAGTCTTTGTTTTTTTCCAAAGATTTCCATAATAAGTCTATGATAATATTTTTGCTAATATTTTTAATTCCTTTTTAAAAAGATTTATTTTATTTATATGAGGACACTGTACCTGTCTTCAGACACACTAGAAGAGGGCATCAGATAACATTACAGATGGTTGTGAGTCACCATGTGGTTGCTGGGAATTGAACTCAGGACCTCTAGAAGAGCAGCTAGAAGATCTTCTAGAAGACCTCTAGAAGAGTGCTTTTTCTTAATCGCTGAGCCATCACTCCAGGCCTGCCTGGCATTATTTTTTTTTAAACTTATTTTTCAATGTCAAATGATCATCCCTGGAAACATATACACACAACTAACATAATATGGACTGAGCAGGGCGGTGGTGGCGCACGCCTTTAATCCCAGCACTTGGGAGGCAGAGGCAGGAGGATTTCTGAGTTCGAGGCCAGCCTGGTCTACAAAGTGAGTTCCAGGACAGCCAGGGCTACACAGAGAAACCCTGTCTCGAAAAACCAAAAAAAAAAAAAAAAAAAAAACGGACTGAGCAGGTTATATTTATATATTTAGAAATATGTAAATTCATATATAACTGACACATGTAGCCAGTTCTTTGCTACTTTGTGGGTTCTTTTTTTTCCTCCCTTCTCGGCCCTTTTCACTCTTTCAACCCCCTAACACTAGATATGAGAGGAAAAAGAATAGAAAGGAAAGCGGGTGATGTTATCATTAGAGTACTTCTTGCTGACTGGGGCGTTGAGCGTTGAGTTCCTTGGTGCAAGTTGGATTTTCTTTCAGTCAGGATATCTAATTTCCTCTTCTCATTGTTTCTTTTTTTGTGCACAACTACTTAATAACAACCAACAGCAAACAACCAACAACCTACCTCCACCCCTGAATCTCGGGGTCCTAGCGTACATATACCCTCTGAAAAGTTCCCAGAATTCCAAATGTCACACAATCACAGAAACTATCTGCAACTTACAAACCCACACCTCTGCACGAGGCAAATCATCGTCAGCTGCTGTGAACAATCTGAAGCAGCCCTAGATCCCACACCTGGAATTAGACTGAAAACATCTTCTTATAAAATTTCTATGTTTTTTTTAAGGAAACCAAAATTCTTATTATACACATACAACAACAACAAAAGAGTCTATGAATTTGAAACAGTGGGGGGAGGTGTACATGGGAGACATTGGAGGAAGTAAAAGACAAAGGGAAAATGATATAATTATTTTATAAACCTCAAAAATAAATTTTAACACCATTTATTTTACTTTTAATGTGTGTGTGTGTGTGTGTGCATGCGTGTGCGCTCTCTCTCTCTCTCTCTCTCTCTCTCTCTCTCTCTCTCTCTCTCTCTCTCTCTCTCGTGCACTTGCTATGTATGCAGATGCTTGTGGAGGACAGAAGAGGGCATTAGATACCCTAGAGCTGGAGTTACAGGGAATTGTGAACCACCAGACATGGATGCTAGGAACCAAACACTGATCCTCTGGAAAACTAGCAAGTGTTCTTAAACACGGAGCTAGCTCTCCAGCCCAATGTGCTAATATTTTAACCAGAAAAAAAAATTATTTATTTATTTATTTTTTGGTTTTTCGAGACAGGGTAGCCCTGGCTGTCCTGGAACTCACTTCGTAGACCAGGCTGGCCTCAAACTCGGAAATTCTCCTGCCTCTGCCTCCCAAGTGCTGGGATTAAAGGCGTGCGCCACCACCGCCCGGCTAAAAATTTTTTTTTTAAAGATTTCAACACTGTAGCTGTCTGAAGACACCAGAAGATGTACCCACTGAGTACAGATGTCAATGGCTGCCCTCTGCTCAGTCACTCTAATGCTATGGGTGGGCTCCAACTGCAAACTCTCCCAATATCTCAAGCAACTTCAGATTCAGCAAGCTGGCTTTAGCCTGATCAGTATGAGTGTGGTTTGCCCTCCAATTTGGAGACTTATAAGGGGAGAGAAGCAAGTTCTTGAACCTGCTGTTCTTAGTCCCCAACCAGTCAAGCCAATAGGACCCACCCCCACCCCCAGACAGGGTTTCTCTGTGTATCCCTGGCTAGCCTGGAACTCAGAGATCCACCTGCCTCTGCCTCCAGAATGCACCATCACTGCCTGACTTAACAGCAGTACTTTTAAACATCACCATTTGAGAATGCCAGTTCATCCTATATCTACTTTGTGCCTGAACATGGAAGAAAGGGGACCAATTACCACAAACAAACCTGAGGTTCTAATCTCTCTCTCCACGTCAAGCTCACTGACATGGTTCTTCCAAGAGGAGTGGCTGTATGGCCTGTTCTTTGGATCATGGGAAACACCGTCTCATAGTGCCTTCTTGTAAACCATATATTTGGTTTTTGTGCGTGATGTATGCATATGTGTTTTGTGTTCCTGTGTGTATAGTTGTGCTTGAACTTGTGCACACAAGTGTAGAGACCAGAAGTCAATGTCAAACCTCTTCTCCACTTCTTTTGAGATTAAAAACAAAAAACAAAAAAACCAACCTTATGTGTGTGGATGTTTTTACCTATGTATGACATCTGTGCAGTTCTGAGGAGACCCAAAGAGTGCCTCGAATACCGAGGAACTGGAATTACAGATGGTTGTTAGCTGACAACCATGGATTTTCTGGAAAAGCAGTCACTAATCTTAACTGCTGAGTCATCTCTCCAGCCCCTCTACCTTATTTTTTTGAGACTGGGTCTTTCACTGAACCTGGAGCTCATTGATTTAGCAAGACAAGCTGGTGAGCAAGCTCCAGGGAACTTTGTCCTCACCTCCCCAGGGCTAGGATTACGTGTTAGTGCCACTACGCCTGCTGTTTCACATGGGTGTCGGGTGCCCTACCTTCACCAGTTGTCATTGTTACAGATCCATGCCTCTGAGAATATATCCTAAGTCCTTCCCAAGCAAAGGTGGCTTGCTATAGACAAAGTACATGCCCTCTCACCAATGACTTTTCTCTCTCTGTGTGCATATTGGAAGATGAGCTGATTCGGGAGGTCACCATCAATTGTGCAGAGAGAGGGCTGCTGTTGCTGCGTGTCCGGGATGAGATCCGCATGACCATCGCTGCCTACCAGACTCTGTATGAGAGCAGTGTGGCATTTGGCATGAGGAAGGCACTTCAGGCTGAACAGGGGAAGTCAGACATGGAGAGGAAAGTGAGTGGGGTTGACTATGTTCCCATGGCTCCCAGACGCTTCTGTAAATCTCAGGGCCTGCAGTTGTCATTGTAACCCTGAACTTTGGCCCTGAGGGTGTCCTCCACACAAACACCGCAAGGCCTCAGTAAGGAGTGGTCTTTCCGTGTCAGTCACTGATTTCCCACTGGGTGGCAGCACACACCCTGGCATTGTCTTAGGTTGGGCTGTTGTGTCCCAGTTGCTTTATCCAGGCTCTTACAGCGCTCTTCCACTGGGGGATGTCCTAGGATGAGGGTCATTCTATCTTCAGATTACAGAATTGGAGACAGAAAAGAGAGACTTGGAGAGGCAAGTGAATGAACAGAAGGCAAAATGCGAGGCCACTGAGAAGCGGGAGAGCGAGAGGCGACAGGTGGAGGAGAAGAAGCACAATGAGGAGATCCAGTTCCTGAAACGGACCAATCAGCAATTGAAGGTAAAAGGGGCCCAGGTCCAGGCTCCTGCCTACAGAGGGGGGAAGGCGGGGTGGGGTGGGGTGTGTGAAAGTGGGGGCAGACCTAGAGTGTATCCCACTGGTGACTTCATTGTTTGAAGTAGTAAAGATTCAATGTTGTGAAGAACATTAAGCAGATGTTATACTCCTAAACTCCATCTCCAGCCCTCCTTTTGCCTTTTCTTGTTTGAATTTTTGGAGACAGGGTCTCATGTAGCTCAGGCTAACCTTTAAATCATTCTTATTTCTTAGCCTCTGGGATTACAGCCAAGCGCCACCATGCCCCCACCCTTCATTTTTCTTTTATTAGGCTTTTTTTTTTAATCTGTATGAATGTTTTGCTTGCATGTTCACACACCCACTGTGCTTGTATCCCTTGGAACCATCCCAGGGTGGTTGTAAGCTACCATGTAGGTGCTAGGAAACAAACCCAGATCTGCAAGAGCCATGGGTACTCCCATGGGTACTCTTACGTGCTGAGCCATCTTTCCAGCCCTCCTTTTAGTTTTCAGTTGGAAACAGGACCCAAGCTTCCCAGGCTTTCCTTAAACTGACTCTAACCCAGGAAGGCCTTGAACTTGAGATTCTGTTTCTGCCTTTCTGGTAACAGTGATTGCAAGCCCGTGCCCATGGCTTTTAAATGTTGCCCCACTTGTACTGCCAAGGAGTAAGGGAGACGGACTGGGGTAGGGTGTGGCTCCTTTTCCAAATTCTTTATGCCTTTAGTTGTGAAGGAAACCTATTCTCAGCAATAAAGTACCTCAGCTTGCCTCTCCACGGTTGTACCATCTCATGCCTGTTTTCCTCCCGGGAAAAAGATGCTCATAACCAGAGAGGATGCAAGTGTCTGTCCCCTCAAGCTGGTCTTCGGAGTTTTCCTCCGTGGACCAGGTCTCCTCAGCAGGCTCCAACAGGAATGTTACACACACACACCTGCATCTTGATGCACTGTGGCAGCAGAGGCTTTTGAGAGGAAGTGTGTGTGGGAAGCCCCCTAAGTGAATGCCAGCAGAACCCAGCTACAGGTGGTTTTCCTCAGCCCAACTGAAGAACTGGGAAAGAGAAGGGGGTTACAGGCTTCAAAGGCTGAGCACCTCTGCTTATCACAGGGCAACTTTTTTTTTGTCCCCGTTGGAGACAGGGTTTCTCTGTGTAGCCCTGGCTGTCCTGGAAGTGTAGACCAGGCTGACCCTGAACTCAAAGATCCGTCTGCCTCTGCCTTCCAACTGATGGGATTAAAAGCTAGAGGACAATGCTTATAAACAATTATTGGCCACCCCCAGACATGCTGAGCAGAAGCCACAGGGCTTGTAGCAGCTTAACAAGGCCTTGGAAAGTTGAGGTTCACTTTCTAAATATAGTACCTATAAGCAGGTCCCTCTTTCCTTCCTCACTTAAAGCCAGAGTTCTTGTGGTCGAGATAAGGCTTCATATGAGCCCTTAGCAGAGGATGAGAGATTTCCATCGTTGTTGAAGAGTCTATTAGAAGCAAAGCTAGAGACTTCCCCAGCACATGTAAACTGTTGACTCAGCAGATTCCAAAGCTGGTTTCTTAGTTCCAACAAGAGTAAAGCTGAGTACCTTAGTGTCCTTCTAACATCCAAAGGCAGCCCTGAAATGCCCAGGGCAAAGGATTCTTTACAAGCAAGTTCTCCTCTTAGCTCAAAGCTGCACTACAAAGAAACAGTGTCTGCCAGGCAGTGGTGGTACAAGCCTTTGATCCCAGCACTTGGGAGGCAGAGGCAGGCGGATTTCTGAGTTCGAGGCCAGCCTGGTCTACAGAATGAGTTCCAGGACAGCCAGAGCTACACAGAGAAACCCTGTCTCGAAAAACCAAAAAAATAAGTGTTTTCAGTCCCCAGAATAGATCTTACAGGTCTGTCCACCTATCGCCATGTAAAATCACTGTGCTGGCTGCCAGAGGAAGGGAGCAAATAACCCCCGTGTCCTAGCTTTCTCTACTCACTGGTAGCAATTTCCTCTAATTGTCAAGTTATCACAGTGGCTGACAACTTGCTGTTTTCTAAGGCTTCTGGTTCCAGCAGAGCTCCATGTACTAACCCAGAGAGCCCAATGTTTAACTTAGTGGACATACTCAGGCTTAAAGTAGGAGCTATGGAAAACCACTATTTCAACAACTTTTATTCCATTTCCCTTTCTGCGCTATAACACACTGAGCCATTATTGCATGGAAACCAGGTCAGCTCTGGTTTTGGCTCATGTAAGAAAACCATGCCAAGTTTTAATCCAGCTAATCTAGAATGTGGAGCTGGGTCAGGAGAGAGGAGGCTCGCAGCCTCTGGGCTACTCCTCCTAGGCCTGGCTACACGTTAAGGTGCAAGATGCAAATATTAATGGAGTTTTGTTCTTGTTTCAGGCCCAACTGGAAGGCATTATCGCACCGAAGAAGTGATCATTTCCACGTGGGTCTCAGCAGGCCCCTTGCCCCATAAGCCCATTGTAATAAAAAGCCAGTTTCCTGAGCGAACAAGCCATCCCCTCCCCGGCCAGCACTCATGTAATTGTTAGAACTGTTGTCCCAGAGTCATGAAGTACCTAAGGTCTGGCAGCCAGGCTCCTGGCTGGGAAATGGAAGGTGGTGGAACCCTGTGTCTATGTGCAGCTTATAAATTAGCCTAAGGCTTTGTCATCTCACTAATTTTGGAAGAAGTGTTTCCCCAAAGAGACTAACTTTGCACCAGGATCGGTTTCCCCTCACCTTGTACCTTGGTGTCACCTCGCTAATGTAAGCTTCAGCAACTCCTTTCAGAGTTTGGTTTTAGACTATATGGGCTCGTTCCCACCCACTGAGTCAGCAGGACCCTGTCCTTGGTTGTTGCCCAGGCTCCATGAGGAAACAGCAGCAGAGTCCAAGCCTAGCTCTCTGAGAGGTACAAAAGTCCCTGTGTCTTGAGAGCTGTCTGCACCCAGGTCCTCCCCACACCTTCTTTCTGCCGGATAGCAAAGCCTGACTCCACACTCCCTAGATAGCTATTAAGAATAGCTAAGGGGGCTGGAGAGATGGCTCAGAGGTTAAGAGCACTGACTGCTCTTACAGAGGTCCTGAGTTCAAATCCCAGCAACCACATGGTGGCTTACAACCATCCACAATGAGATCTGATGCTCTCTTCTGTACTGTCTACAGTGTGCTTACATATAATAAGTAAATCTTAAAAAAAAGAAAAAAAATAGCTAAGGAGGTAGCCACATCTCACACGTAGTTCTAGACAAATTATGGACTGAAGGCAGATTTGTAGATCCAGAAGACTTAAATTACAGACAAATCTCCATTGGGGGAAAACCTAGGGTAGGAGAGGAAAATAAGCTTGGTGACACCCATCATCCAGTCAAGTGACAGAAGAACTGTTCTTAAGCTGGCACTAACATTATCTTCCAATTGGAAGGAATGCCTAGGGTCCACTGTAGCCCTGAAGAGGGGACAGAGGGGTTCTCTCCTTGGCAGCTCTGACCTCCAGCCTATGAACCCCAAGAGCTGTTCTGAGCTGACTGTATCCCACACTCTGATCCCTCACCCAGTACCCTGAGGAATCAGGTCTCCACTAGAACCTGCCTGTGAAGCCATGTCCCTGGAACAGCACAGTCCCTGTGGTGTGCTGGCTTTGTGGGCAGTGCAGGAAAGCATCTGTACCCTAACAAGCCTCCAAACCTCACCTAAATGTCTTGGAAGCACCTGTGCTTCACAGCTTTGTAGACGCCTAGCCCCGGGGCCACTCAGTAGTGTAAGAGAAACACCCATGTCTGTAGACACACACGAGGGTCACGCTGGAGATCAAGGGTTTGAAAAACTCTGGGCTGAGGACTTCCTGTTGCCACAGAACTGGGGTGCGCCCTTACCCCACACCTCACACTAAGCTTCCCAAGTTAAGTGCCTTATAGATGCCAACTGGGCTCGAGAAAGTGAACACAGTTCCTAATGGCATATTTCTGTATAATTTAATAAACAGCTTTCTAGTTGTTACTGCTTCTGTCTGAACTTCTTGTATCTGTGTTTCTGCCCTTCTGAGTCATTCGTCTTCTTTTTGTTCCTGTTTCTGTTTTTCACGTTGTGTGTCTCGTAGTAGCGCACACCGACTTTTTTGGACTGTTGCTGCCGTGCTGCTCTCCTCCTCTGCAAACACACAACAGAAAGGTAACAGTCACACCCTGACAGTCACCCTCCCCCTGCCTGTGCAGCTCCCACAGCCATGGAGGCAGAGCCGGGGGACTGTCCACCGCAGACCTCACTGGCCCGGCCCTCCCCCTCTCACCAGCAGGGCTGTCCTTCCCCGGAGCTCTACTCTATCCACCTCCCTGAAGCCACAGAAAATCTTCTGGTTCTTCAGACCAATAGGACACAGGTGTGAAGGTGATAACCTAGAACTTCTGAAACCTAAGACTTGGACTCAAGAACCTTCATTCCGTGGGCCTTCATTCCACATTTTGACCAAGTTAAATTACTTGCATCAGATCACTAACACATGGGTTCCTAGGACTCCCAGCTCTAAACTCTTGTTTCAGAAAGAATGGTTCCTTATATTTGATATTCCCTTGTACCCAAGTTCCTATATTGATAAGAACAAGGGAGTTTTCATTGCAAAAATGGGATTGTAAAACACAGATTTTTGTGAAAACACGTTTGTATATATTGAAATAATGTCTCCTCTCAAGGCATGTGCACAATAAAAAATATAATCCAACTTGCATAAAATTAAAAAAAAAAAAAAAAGAAAAGAACAGGTCCTGGGAACTGGTTTTGTGGCTGGGTATGAAGATAGCTTACACCTGCAATCCCACCACCTGAGGTACTAAGAGCTAAGGGACCGCCTGAGCCTGAGGATAACCAGGGCCTGCATACCAAGACCCTGCCTCAAAAACAAAAACAAAAACTAACAAACAGAAGAGGGCTCAGAGGCTCCATTCCCAGGATCCACCAACAAGCTGTCCTTTGAGATTAGGTGCTCACCATGTCATGAGATGCCTGCACACACATGCATACAAATAAATGAAAACAAACACACCTCAAAATGGACTTCTACTGCTCTTTTGTTTGATTTTCCCCATGACAGGGTCTTACTATGCAGCCCTGGCTGTCTGAGGAATCATTCACTGTGTAAACCAGGCAGCCTCAAGCTCACAGACTCCTCTGCCTCTGTCTCCCATACTGGAACTAAGAGCATGGCAGGCATGCACCAGTACACCAGGCTTCTACTTTTTGTGCCTGTATCTAATTAAAAGAAGCAGAATACTTACTTCCTTACACGTCAGCATCCTCTGAGTCTTATTTGAAGGTTCATCTTCCATTTCTGTATTCCACTTCCTTGCCTTTTTGGTGGGTGCTGGATACAAATGATACATAAAACACAGAGGAGATTAACAATAGAAACAGCATTTCAAAATCTGGAAGAAAACTGTAGAAGCAAGCCCCGTGTAAGGAGGCAGACAGATGCAGGGTTACAAGCAGCCATGGTCATAGTGGGGTTCAACTTGCATCATGTAGAAACTATCAGTAACTTTATGAAATATCTGTGGTGGTTTGAATGACGTTTGAACACTTGGTCCCCACTTGACGGAACTACCTGGAAAGGTGAGGTGTCACAGAGTTGGGCTCTGAGGCTGAAATCCCCGGTGCACTGCTGCTTGTTTGGTCATATGCTACAAATCACAGCAATAGAGAAGTGACAAAGACAGACCTCCTGCCTCGATTCTGCAGACTCTTCTGACGCTATAATATGCACTTTTGTCAAGCAGTATTCCTAAGCCATCAACTGCATCTTTAAAAATGTAAAGAATCTCAAGAGGAGAGTTCAATTTGCATGGTAAGTAGAATGTGGAACCAGATGCTAAGTACCTGCCTGTAGGGAAGAAATTATCCCAAAGCTACAAATCACATCTAAATGGTTCAAAGAATTGATCTCACCTGCATCACTGACTTCTGCAGATGTTTTCTTCTCTTCTTCATATTTTGCAAAAACCTTTTCACTTAAGTCCTTGGATATTCTGAAAAATAAAAACAAAGTCACACAGCTGCTCCTCTTTAACTGCTCTGAAAAGGCCAATCTGGAGAGGTGGAACACTCATGAAGAAAAGAATCCCAGCACATTTGTGGTGACTGCTGGGTGATACAGTCAAGGCCCAGCAGTCTGTACAGCTCCTAGGCTAGAATAGTAGGTAACCAAGCCCCATGAACTTCAGGTGGCTGAAGATGAAAAACGTACAGATTTTTCTTTAAAGCAACCATTCCTAGTTCCCTGTACAGACTGGGACTAGAGCTGGGTGGTGGAGCACTTGCCTGGGACTAGAGCTGGGTGGTGGAGCACTGGCCTGGGACTAGAGCTGGGTGGTGGAGCACTTGCCTGGGACTAGAGCTGGGTGGTGGAGCACTGGCCTGGGACTAGAGCTGGGTGGTAGAGCACTGGCCTGGGACTAGAGCTGGGTGGTGGAGCACTGGCCTGGGACTAGAGCTGGGTGGTGGAGCACTGGCCTGGGACTAGAGCTGGGTGGTGGAGCACTGGCCTGGGACTAGAGCTGGGTGGTGGAGCACTTGCCTGGGACTAGAGCTGGGTGGTAGAGCACTGGCCTGGGACTAGAGCTGGGTGGTGGAGCACTGGCCTGGGACTAGAGCTGGGTGGTGGAGCACTGGCCTGGGACTAGAGCTGGGTGGTGGAGCACTGGCCTGGGACTAGAGCTGGGTGGTGGAGCACTGGCCTGGGACTAGAGCTGGGTGGTAGAGCACTGGCCTGGGACTAGAGCTGGGTGGTGGAGCACTTGCCTGGGTCTAGAGCTGGGTGGTGGAGCACTTGCCTGATACACACAGGCCCTGGCTTCTGTCCTAAGCACTTTAAAACCCTAAGGTCAAAGCCAATGTTCATGGCCAAGTGAGAACAGAACAGATAAGCTAATTAGTAAGAAGAAGAAAATATTACCTGATGGCAGAGAACCTTTTAGCCTTGGCTTTATTTAGAAACTTCTGGTACTTGGCAATCTTCTCATCTAGAGCTCTGATCACAGCTTTGGTGCCATTTTCCGGGTCTTCCTGAGCGTCTCGGGAACACTCTTCCTCAGCATCCTCTCCTGGCTGTTCCTGCTCCTGTTCTTCCTCTTCCACAGAGCTTTCCAGATCTTCCAAGTCTGACATCTCCACAGGCACTAGGTCGTCCGCAGAAAACTGAGGTCCCACATTGATTCTGCCAAAGTTCTGGCGAACCCGGGCGAGGATCTGTTGCATCTCTGAGTTTCCATCCTGGGAACAGTCTGCTTCTGGCTCCTTTTCAATGACAGAGTCTGACTTTTCACCTTCTGCTTCAGTGGTCTCTTCTTCTGGGTTGTTCTGGGTTGTTTCTGTGGGCACTTCCAATGGTGAGGAAGGTGGAGGCTAGTGAGGACCAAAGATGTAGGAGAAAGGGAAAATGGAATCAGAAAAGGAGACCCATGCTTCAACTGCTACTGGCTCTCAGATAAGCAGTCCTCCTCTCAGATCTAGGACAATGGAACTCTACACAGCAGCCAGCATTATAAAGGATCCTTTAATCCTTTATAGGAAGGGAACCGACCCAATGAAACCAAGACAGTGGTGTCCTCCTTGGGTATGAGGTAAAAGAGGGCAGAGGGGGCACAGAGAAAAATGGAAGACCCAAATCCAAGAAAGTGGAAGCGAGGTTAAAGGAAGATCAGGAAGCATAAGAAGAAATGTGGGGAGGCCAGAATTCAGAATAAGAGCAGTCTACAAATGTTGAGATGACTGGCCTATTTTAGGTATTCATGTAAAGCCAACACGTGCCAAGCTTTCCACAACATTTCACATATGGATCGTTTTATCCCTGTGATCCAAACTCACATAATGACTCTCCAAAGTCAAGAGTGGCCGGGTTAAATGTTAAACAAGTCCAGAATCCATAAAATGCAGGAAACTGAATAAGTTTGTACATTTTGAGCTGGCAAATTAGCTCAGCAGGTAAAGGCACTTGCTGCCCAATCTGACAACCTGAGTTCAACCCCCAGAACTCACATGGTGAAAGGCAAGAACCAACTTCCCAAAGTTGTTCTCAGATTCTCATGAGTATCATGACACGTTTGTGTGTACACAAGCATATGCACATGGCGTACACAGGCTAATTTTAGGTTTTGTATATTTTGCAGTGATTTCCAGATTTCTTTTTTCTTTCAAGATAGGGTTTCTCTGTGTAGCCTTGGCTGTCCCAGATTGTGCTCTATAGACCAGGCTGGCCTCAAACTCAGAAATCCATCTGACTCTGCCTTTCAAGTGCTGGGATTGAAGATATGAGCCATCACGACTAGCGATTTCTAGCTTTCTGATCTTCAAAAAATTAATACTTCACCAACAAGAAAAGAAGGATGAACCAAAAAAAAAAAAAAAGATAAAAAGGAGAATAGCTGAATAAGGATAACTGTGCTTAAGAGTTAGATCTCTGTGGAGGTACCTGTTCCTCAGAAGCCTTCCCCACCTTCCACTCACAAGTTCTCCTCTCACTCCTTCAACCCTTTATCTTGGTAGAGTGCTCACAGTACCCTCAATTCCCTGAACTCAGCTGTATTCAAGCATAATAAACATACATTCTTGGCACAGAGGGCCTAAACCCTCTGGACACTCCTGAGGGGTGTGTCGTCTTCCCATATGCATAAGGTATCCCTTTCCAGCACACCTGAATGGAAGCTAATGTGCTGTAGGTGGGGAACCTGGCTGCCTTCAGATAGGACCTGTTCCCTAGAAAGACTCAGGCAACACTCACAGTTTCACCTCCAATCTTTGGGGACAGAAGAGGGGCCCGAGACTGAGCTGAATCATCTACAGCCACTGATTCACCTCCATAAACAAACGCTCCTCCAGGATGGAGGACATGATCCTGATATGCCTGCCGTGCGAGAACAGAAACTGCTGTCTGTACAAGTCTGGTTCTTCCTCCCCATACTCACAGAAATAAGACTCAGACTCAAAATACATTTACAAATACCTTGGCCATATAACTAGGCTCTTCTCTGACTATATCATAACTTTAAATAACTCCAATCTACATTTTGTCACATGGCTGGTTTACCTGTGCTCAGATACCATGCATCTGTCTCCTCACATCTTCCTGGGTGAATCTCCCATACCTGGCACTATCCCAGAATCCTTTTGCCTGCAGGATCCCTCACCCACCCGCTATTCCCTGCCTAAGTGATAGGCCATATCCATACAGACACAAGATACCTCCTCTACAGCTGTCTCTTTCCTACCTTGCCTAGGCATGGCTTCCATTGAGCTGCTCTGACCTTTAGTCTTTGTGGTGAACTGGTAATCACAGATAATCACAGATTTGCTGAGTATTCTAGCAAATCACACCCCAGAGTCTTGAATGTGTAGCTGACTGAGTGCTGCCTCAGTTGACTGACTGACGGACTGTAATGCTAAGGGGGAGCAAGCTGGGGGACTCAAGTCAGAGACCTGTCGATGTGGAGCGGACGTCCACTACACACATGTACTTGCGCTTACACACCTGACCTCCACACCCCACTAGAATCTAACTACATCAGGGGAGGAATCTGCCTGCTTTTCATGGTGGCCACTCTGCCCCAGAGGAGCTCCACCCTGGTCACTGAATGAATGGATTAATGAGTGGATGAATGATATCATGTACAGAGCAGAGAGACAGGGGAACTGCTATACTTGGTTGGTTGTGGTTTTCGAGAGAAGAGGAAGGAAAGCCAGACAATGTCAATTTCAGGCACACTAAGTCTTTTTTCCCCAAGACAAAGAGTTTCTCTGTGTGTCCTCGGCTGGTCTGCCTCTGCTTTAGGTGTGTGCACCACTGCCACCTGACAGCATGCGAAGTTGTTAATGCTGAAGAGAATACACAAATGGAACCATCCTGCTTTAGTTAAGAGGTATTTCCAGGAGAAGACCAGAGCTACCAGGATTCCAGTGATGGAACACAGAGACAAAACCAAAGCCATCACTTCCAGAGACCCGCTGAATTCTGAAAAGGACCCTAGAAACAGGAAAGTCAAGTGTTAAGATTAAGTTTTAGGCCAAGCCACCATCAGGGTAAAAGCTACGGGGCAGTTAGCAGCTTCCTGTCTGTGTCCTAGCTCAGTCCTCAAGCCCAACACCTCACCAGAACATCATCAACTCCATTACTCCCTGCCTGTGAGCTCCCAGCTCTCTTTAGAGCAAGGGCTCCTATTCACACTCCTGTTCTCTGTGGCTGTGGTTGGAATAAGAAAAGGTTTCTTCATGAATAGACTTTGGCAACACCTCTGCTCCCATAGAAGACAGACATCTCCTCCTCCTCCCAGCTGCAAAGGCTGGTATCTACTCTCCCTCTTCTGCCTTACTCTGCTCATTTGTCTATACAATGGGATGATACACATGCACCAGAAAAGAAGAAGATGCTCCATGAAGGGAAACAACCCTAAGTCACACCATATTAGGGCCATTTGACCCCACTTTCCGGGACCTATGTTCACCCTCCTCTTACCTGGGGAGCTGTCGGTAGCTCTGCATTGGGCGGCTTGACAAAGAAAGGGATGCGGCCTCTCTGCCAGTCGTTGAGAACCATCTTGCTCACAGTCAGCAAGTCAGGTTCTCCACCCTGAAAAGACAGGACAGACTCCCAGTTAAACCCACAGAGCAAAAGTTCTTCTGGATGAGGAGGGCCATTTTAGTCACTCTGCTCCTCGCCATTCAGCGACAGTTCCTACTGCTCTCACAATGGCAGGTCCGTGTACCCCAGTGCCAATCCCCAGGACACACACTGGCTCACCCTGAGTAACTTCCCGGTGCGGAGAGCTAGTTTCTCAAGAAAGTCCTCCGCACTCTCCCAGGACTCAATTTTGTATGTCTTGCTGATATACTCTGGCTTTGCTCGTTCAAGGACGGCACCAATGTGGTCTTGAGGAGCTTTAATTTTTTCAACTTGAACCTAGAGAGTAACAGAAATGCCATGTTCAATTCTTTTGCACAGACAAGAAAATTCAGTGATTTTTATAAACTGAAATGGATTTCCGTATCAAGGTGAGTGGGGCTTTGCTGTGTCTGTGATAGTTTGGCAGGAGCAAGGAACACCCCTGAAAGCTGACCACAGCCATGGAGCCCAGAGATCAACTCTAATCCTGCTTTACCGCAGACTGCGTGCGGCCTCCACAGGCAGTTTGAACTTGGAATGCTCTGTGTTACTCACTGGCAGGAACGGTTAAGAAGCCTGCTACTCCCAGAACCCAGAACATAAAAAGCAGTCCAAGAATTTCAGAAGGACGGGGAGGAATGTGCAGAGGACGTATGCTAGAAGCATGGTTATGGTTAGGGGGAATCGTTTAAGTTTTCAGTCATATTCAGAAACAAGTGAGGAAATGACTGGGTTCCAAGATGACTCAATCCATAAACCCAAGAAGATGAATTATCACTAAGCATAAACAAGCCCTGCTTCCCTTCGGATCCCATGTGTTACTGCATACTGCTGTGGGATGACACTGACCAGATATGCCCACAGCCTCTCGACCTCCTGAGGTAGGCTGAGTGGAAAGGAGGCTGCTCTGTTCAGCATCATGTTTCTGCATCTGGTGAGAGAGACTGACCCCAGACTGCCTTCTGAACAAGGAGTGGCAAAGGCTCTCAGGGATCCCCACAAATGAAAACAGAGGCCAGGTGGTAGTGGCTCATGCCTTTAATCCCAGCACTCTTAAGTCAGAGGCTGGTAGATCTCCTGGTTCAAGGCCCAGCCTGGTCTACATAGGGAGTTCCAGGACAGCTAGACCTGTCTCAAAAAAAGAAAGAAAAAAAAAAAAGACTGCTTGAATCTATGTTTGCCGGGCGATGGTGGCACACGCCTTTAATTCCAGCACTTGGGAGGCAGAGGCAGGAGGATTTCTGAGTTCGAGGCCAGCCTGGTCTGCACAGTGAGTTCCAGGACAGCCAGGGCTACACAGAGAAACCCTGTCTTGAAAAACCAAAAAAAAAAAAAAAAAAGAAAACAGAACTGTTAAGGACAAATACCCACCACTCCTTTGAGCACAATGTCGGTCTCTGAGTCCTCAGATGGGTAAACCACACCAGGGCAGTCAATCAGGAATATACGACGCATCAAGGTAATATACTGCCAGACCTGCAGACAAGAAATTCTAAGTTTGCCAAAGTCAAATACTGGGAGCTTAACTTCACTAATCTGTGACATTGCCACATTAAGCTAGAAAGGAGGAAAGGGAAGGCCAGAGAAAAGCAACCTGCTGAATAATCAGGCCAGTGTCTGTCCTTTACTTAAGCCAAGTCTGACAACTTCCACCAAGCACAAACTAGAGTTCTATCACTGAAAGTCCAAGAATAAGGCGGAGACAGGATTTCCAGTTGGTACTGTGCAAAACCCACAGTGAACCTCTCCAAGTCTTAAAACATTCAGGAGCATAGAGACGTCAGCTCCTTTGCCACTAGGCAGAACCATGCTTTTCCCAAACTCTCTCTGTTACAGCTGCTGACTTCTAAAAACCAGAATCTATCTAAAGACCAAGTTTTATTTCCTTCTTAACCCATACACCAAATTTTCTTGGGTTGGTTTTATTAAAGCAAAAGGTTAGAGTTAGGGGATGCAGGGGTGGCTCTGTGGTTTAGAGCACTCGCTGTTCTTGTAGAGGACCCAGGTTCAGTTCCTAGCATCCGAAGGGCAGCTCACACAGTCAATATCTCTAGTTCTAGGGGATCTGGTGCCTGTTTCTGACCTCTGTTGGCAACAGACATGTACACAGTGAACATACATGCAGGCCAAACAATTATACACATAAAATAAAAATGAATAATCTTTTAAAAAAAGAGTACAGGGGGCTGGAGAAATGGCTCAGTGGTTAAGAGCACTGACTGCTCTTCCAAAGGTCTTGAGTTCAATTCCCAGCAACCACATGGTGGCTCGCAATCATCTACAATGTGATGTGATACCCTCTTCTGGAGTGTCTGAAGACAGCTATAATGTACTCATATAAATAAAATAAATAAATCTTAAAAATAAACAAACAAACAAACAAAAAAAAGAGTACAGGGGCAATTTACAAAGGACTTAAATATAGGTCATAAAACAAATCACACTGCAGCCAACTCCTAGCATACAAGGCACATTCAATCTTGAGAAGTAGACAGGGACTGGGTACTATGTTCACCGCAGAACACTTGCCTAGCATGTGTATAAAATGTCCTGGGTTTGATCCCAAGTGCTGTTAAAGACAGGAAGAGGACAGGAGGAAGGGAAGAAGAGAGGGGAGATCTCCATATCTTAAACAGTCAAATAAATCTTCATAGAAATAAAATATGGAGTAGAACCCATACACACCTTTGTTTCTCCTGCAATAGGGGCTACGTTGCAAACTTTCTTGGATCGTAATGTATTTATCACAGAGCTCTTGCCTACATTTGGATAGCCAATGAACCCAACACTGATTTGTTTCTTGTCTGTGTGCAACTGTGAAGGAAAAAAAAGGAAAGAAAAGAATATCTATCATATATGTTCGACTGTATGTCCCTTAGGTTGGTCAGACTGCGTTACTTGGCTAATGAAGGACTACTATAGCACAGAGCACTGAACACATCCTGATACGAAACCTCAACACAAGCCGTCCTCACAGCCCAGGAGATACACGTGCAATTCCATGTCAGGATCAAGCCATGACCTCAGGCACCCATGCAAAGCATCTGTGCTCTAGGTTAATAGCACATAGATCAGGAAGAGGCAGCGTGTCCATCTCCTCACCACAGTGCATCACCAGCCACTGTAGAGACATCTTTAGAGAAGGAGCCTAAGAGATGCCCACTGGAGACACGTGTGTCTGAACATGGCTAGAGCAGAGTAAAAGCCCCAACCAAGTCTAAACACTAGGCAGAGAGACCATTCCTCTAGACCCTGCTACCCCAGTGCTCCCAGAGCTAAATCCAGAAACTGGAAGTCTCTTCTGGAGACAACGACAAACCCAAAGAAAATGCCTGTGTCCTGAATTAACACTATTCCCTTCAGTGAGAGCTACCACTGCTATCTAGCAGTCCCTGCACCAAAAAGACACCAAGAGTCTATCAGAGTTGTGGGTATTTTCGCTTTCAATTTGATACCAGTTCTCTGTTGCCCAGGGGCAGTTTCAAACTCCTGAGCTAAAGTGATTTGGGGGAGAGGAATCTTAGTCTCTGAGTAACTAAGACTGGAAGCGTGTGCCGCCATGCCAGGCACAGTACTTGAAGGCAGACCACAGGCTGAGAGCAGCCAGTTCCTGCTGGAGAGGGCTGGCTGAAAAGTAGACTACTTTACTTGCTTGCCCAAGTTCTCTACCATGTGTCTGGCCAACATACAAAGAAACAACAGAGCAAAGACGTGAAGCAGAGACAAAGCCCTGGACCAGAAAGCAGCAGGAGAACACGTGAGTACACTGCTCTGAACAGTACTTCAGCTGGAAGACTGAACACCAAGTGACACTCAGCCCAACAATGCTGTCCATAATACAGAGAAGCAGAGTGAGTGAGAGACGTGTGCAGGGAAGATGAACACAAGTTACCTCACCGCACCCAGCATCAGGAGGCAACAGGAGCCTGAGGCAGGATGGCTGCTGCAAATTCAAGGCCAGTCCCAGCTACACAGTGAATATGGAGCTAGCCTGCACCACAGTTCCATCTGTTCTCAAAACACCACAAAATGAAACCCTTTCCATAAAACAATGAGTTCACGTGCATGAGAGCCATTTCTAACTGAGCACCTAGCTTAGTAGTGACAAGTGCTTATTAGCATGTATAAGGCTGGGTTCAACGGCTAACATTTAAATTAAAAAAACGGGGGGGGGGGGGAAGAAAAAAAAACACCCAACAAAAAAATCTAACCCGAAAATTTTAAAGCAGGAAACATTTAATAAGCATGTAAAAATATGGGGAAGAGTTGGGTGAATCAAGAAATAAATCATCAGTGTGTACCAACAGCATGTAGTATTGAAATAGCAGAAGTGATGGCCAAGAGTCTAAAGCACTGCTTCTGGGAAACGAGGGTGGGTGTGACGGGAATCCTGTCTTTTGTTAGAGCCAGGCAGAAGAGAAGGATCTGGTTCAGAATGTCCCCGAAGTGATGGATTGGGCAACTATCCTTTGACAAAGGCTCAACAAAGGTGCTAGTGATATGGCAGAATGGGCAACCATGAAATGAGAAAAGGTTTCAGCTCCTTCATGATTCAGAGTGCCTGCGGGTTTTTATGCCTCTAGAAAACACCGAGAAGTGAACAAAACAGTTGTTGCTGTGAGACAGATTTCATTTTGTAGCCCACACCAGCTTACACTTTTGGTCCTCATGCCTCTACCTCCGAGGTACTGACCCAGTGTTAGCAACTTTAGACACACAAGCCAGTCCCTGAGCTGGTGTGAACTCAGCTGCACCACTCTAGCAGAAGCAGCCTCCTTACCTTCCCAAACTGCCGCAGAAGCTGAATGAATGCTCCTTTCCCAAAGGGATTAGTGAGACTCGCATGGAAAGCCAGTGTTGGGTAGTCCTGGGAGAGCACAGCAACCCATCGTTTCTAAAGGGGAGGAGAAAACACGCTGGTAAATTATAGCTGGTTTGTTTACAATATTCAGAAGAATCAGAGTTGGAATTACCGGATGGCTTCAAATACATGGTTGCCTAAGGGAAACAGCAGCTATAATTCTTTGAGATGCTTTTTCAAGTATGACAGTTAGTACTTTGTCTTTTGTTTAATAACTGACTACAAAACAATATTCCAAAAACTATCCTAACTACTAAATGCAATTAATGGAACACAATGGGGAAGCAGTCAGTGACTGGCAACTGCCTTAACTGAAGGGACAAAAAGCTTGTAGCTGCCCCCAGTCAGAAGGCGGAAGGTGGCTCTGCCCATCGTCAGTGCATGTGTCAGCTCTCTCTTTAAGAACAGGAAGGGTCTGCCGGGTGGTGGTGGCGCACGCCTTTAATCCCAGCACTTGGGAGGCAGAGGCAGGAGGATTTCTGAGTTCGAGGCCAGCCTGGTCTACAAAGTGAGTTCCAGGACAGCCAGGGCTACACAGAGAAACACTGTCTCGAAAAACCAAAAAAAAAAAAAGAACAGGAAGGGTAATCCCCAGAGTGTGACACTTCATTGTCCTGTTGTTTAGAATCTATGCACTGATATGCTAGAGAATGGCTTGCCCTGCTGGCCTCCACAGTGGGTTTCAGGTCATGAACTGAACTTACTGTTGCCCAAGTTGGAACAAGGTCACACTTATTGAGTACAAAAATGAGGTGTTTCCAGGGTTTTTCCTTTTTCAAGTAAGCTTCGATGTGAGGAGAACGAGTGCCCATTGGATCTCTAGCGTCAAGGACTTGAACTACAACATCTGATGAGTCTATCACCTGCAAATCCAAAGAGGCAGAAACAAGTTAGCTACAGTTCATACAAAATGAAGGGGAACATTTAAGGAGGCCCAAAGGAATAAAGCTGTGTTTGGAAGCAACTGCAAACAGTCTAATAAGGGGAGTGAGCAGTATCCAGTCTCAATGTCCACTCATCAGAATTCAAAAGCTGTTCAGGAATATTCAAAACTTGTCAAATTTCAAATAGGAAAGCTGGCTTAGATCAAACCCATCTGATTCACAAGTACCAGGTATTATGTATGGGTTTGTGTATTTTACAGAAAATTAAATTTGCCTAGTTTATCTTTATGGTCCTAGTTTCCTATTATGACTAATTACATGGCGTGCTTGGAGCTTTTTGTATTATTCCCGCCCCCCACCCGACAGTCAGTTCAAAAGCACTAGGTCAGCACTCAGGAGTGCACACGAAGCTTTTCTTTCCTTCCTCACAGAGTTAGGCAGGCTGGCTAAGGTATTAACCCTTCTGAGACCTGTGCTCTCATTTACAGAATGAGATAGTGAGGCTAAGTAACTTACAACCCTCTCACACCTCCCTTTGGTTTTTTGAGATAGGGTTTCTCTGTGTTATAGCCCTGACTGTCCTGTAACTCACATAGATCTGCCTGTGTCTGCCTCATGAGTGCTGGAATTAAAGGTGTGCACCACCATGCCTGGCAATAACTTACACATTCTTATGCAGCACTAACCATGTGGGGCACATCCTAAGAGGCAGTGTACAGAAGACTGATAGGCAATATCACACAAGTGCTCTTCCTTTCCAGCTCAGCAGTGGTGTGCACAGACTACAGCACAACTCCTTCATGGAGGAAAAGAGGATGAGGGAAGCAGTAAAGCATTACTTCATCCAAGGGCTTCAGTTGGTCAGTCATCGTGGCTGCTCCTCAGTGAACTCGCCATGAGCCTTACCTTGTAGAGTTCTCCCCATATTCTCTTCGACTGCCCCTTTTTATATATCTCTTCTTGAGCTTCATTTCTAAGTAAGGAAGGAGCAGAAATGAGCATCTGACGCACTATCAAGATTAAAAGGCAATGGTGGCGTTCACTCCTGTAATCCCAGTTCTAAGAGCTTGTAGACAGAGCTCTGTGAGTTAGACAGCCTGGTCTACACAGTTAAGTTCCACGCCAACAAGGACTATACAATAAGACTTTGTCTCAAAAATGAAAACACAAAAATCCCAAAACATATCCAAGGGAAGGATATCAAAGTGAATTTGTAAAGTCACTGCATCAACGCTCCAACAGCAGATCAATCTGATGTGGTACACATATACAATGGAGTGACTTAAAAGGTGTGGCGGTACGCACCTTTAATTCCTGCTCTATGGAAGCAGAGGCAGAGAGCTCTGTGAGTTTCAGGACAACCAGGGTTACACGCAGTGAGACCCTGTATCAAAAACAAAAGGGGTTGGGGACTAGGGAGCCGGAGTCATGACTCAACAGTTAAGAGAGCCTACTGCTCCTCCAGAGGACCTGAGTTCCAGGCCAGCCGAGGCTAAACAGCAAGACCCTACTTCCCAGAAGAGGGGCAGGGCAGGGGAACCTCAGCAATTTGCAATCTTTACTTTCTGGATCCCCACAAGAATGAAGAAAACTAACCATCCTTTCTAACCATCTTTTCTCTCCCAAACAAATATAAAGTGAAAATAAAAACAACTCACCACACAAAGGATGCATAGATATGAAAACGCCTTAATGAAACTCATTACTCTGTGCATTAATTTAAAAACTGAACAAAGGGCTGGCAAGATGGCTTAGTGAGTAAACATGCTTGCTCCAAAAGTGACAACCTGAGTCAGGTCCCTAGGACCCATTCGGGAGAAGAAGGGAATCAACTCCTGTGACCACTCATCTACCACAAATATGCATACACAAAATAAAAAACGAGTTTTAACAAGCAAACAAACCCCATGACATTTATGCAGGTTCATCACTTTTTATATTATCATTGGAGGGTCAGAAAAAGATCAACTATAAACTGCAGTGGTCTAGAGACCCAGGAAGCCAAAGTGTTAATTTCCAACATAATTACCCTCTGAAATTTACAAATGATAGTGCACACCATTGACATAGAGACGAAAACAACATTATTCCTTTTTCTTAGGAACAAAGAGGGGTATGTGGTGATAAAGTCATGCAAAATATTTTTGGTCTGGTCTCTACTGCACTGATGCCTCTAGTCTGAGGGAAGAAGAAACTATCTGTGCGTGCAATCACTACTCCACAGCATCAGGAAAAGCGCAGAGGAAACATTCTGTAGCACAGCAGCAAAGACACGTACCTTACACCAGTGTCCTCCATCACCAAATCACGGTCCTTGCCCTGGTCATAGCTCTCAGTAGACATTTCAGCGTTTTCTAGAAGGGACTGCATATCACTTGCAAACAAGTTTGGCCGCTTTCTCTGTGACTTTGGGCCAAATGTACTTTCAAAACTTTCAGTATCAAGAATGTGGACCTTTGCGTTCTAAAGACAAAGGAGAAGTGCAGGTAAGATTCAGGAAAGAAAAACACTGAGCCAAAGCAAAAGCTAAAAACCACCCAGGGAAAGATGTAAGTTTTCTTTTTCCAAAGCTCAAACCACACCAACCCACAAGAGCGCAGACCCAGTGCGGTTTCAAATCTGTAATACGTGTTTATATTGCACAAGGACTTCTTCTATTCTGAAATGCTGTGAGCTTCCCCATAAGAATGCAAAGGTAACACAGATACCAAGTGAGAAGAGCCACGTGAGACTCGGCCAAACTCTGCTTTCCTTCACCGCCACAGATCCAGTCACATATAATCAGTGCTACAACGATGAAAAGTAACTGATCTTTTCTGACCCTTTTTCTGGAGCTCTCAAACAAGTGCATAAAATTCGCCAAATTCACAGGTTTTGTCAAGGACAATCAGTCAAAATTTGTGTGTCTTTTTTAAACCAACTGTAAATGCCAACTTTTTCTTGGAAATTAATTTCTCTCATGGCTAAAAGGAATTGCTTGTTTTATAAGATGCATTTTAGTTTCAGATAACATTCTCCCTAATTTAGGTAACGTTTTTATTAAATGCACATGGAAACGCTTCAGATGAAAAACATCTAGCAAAAGTCCAAAATAATAGGTTAGATATGATAAAAGGAACCTGATCCTAACTAGAACTTGATGCGCTGTGAAGGAGTTACAGGCGTAGGAATTCTTGAAGCAAGATAAAAGTCAAAGCTGGAGTTAGGATCTACCATGTAACAGAATGTTAAAGGCTGCAGAGACTCTCCTTTAAAACAAACACAACACACACTTTCCCCCCTTAGCACAGGGCCCCGGGTCAGCACCAGCTGGGGAGCTCATGAGTGATGACGGAGCAGCCCCATGGCCTCCAAACATCACTGATCTCCTGATCCTCCAGATTCCTAGGGTGGCCTCATTCACCTGGACACCCTGAGCTTGTGGCTTACATTCTCTTGCTAGCTTCTAACTGAGGGAATGTCCATCCACAAGGAAAACTGCATATTCTGTTGCAATGGGTTCTGAAGTCAATGAGTAAAAATTAAGTATGACTGCGCTGTAGAGATGGCTCAGTGGGTAAAGACCCAGCTTAATCCCTGGAAGCCATGCTAAAAAAAAAATAATAACTACACAAAAAGATACAGTGGTGTGAGTCTGTATCCCAGGAGATGGAGGGTGGAGACAAGTGACACACAATCATATCAATTATACAAATCAAGCGTGAGCAAATATTATCCTCAGGAATCTTATAACTAAGCTGGAGAGAGAGCTCAACAATCAAGGACACATACTGCTCTTCCAGAGAACCTGTATTCAATTTCCAGTACTCACATCACTTATCTCACAACTGCCTGTAACACATCCAAACCAGGGATCTGACACCTCTAGGGCACTTGAACTCACATGTACAGACACATGACACATACAAATACACAGACACACACAAATTAAAATTCAAACCTTAAAAAAAAAATCTCATAACCAGTCGTCACGCAGCTGCAGAACATAGGCGAGGGCGAGTATGACATGGTCAGCTCAACTTACGACCACTGCGCAAAACAGAGTGGCTATCAAGATCAGACCCTTGGAGCACCAAACATACTGTCAGCGCATCCAGGGAAATGCTGCGCTGGATGAGGGAAATCCAGATTTTGCTGCAATTTCACCATGAGAATGTCACAGGCATCCTAGACATCCTCAAAGCACCCTCCCTGAAGTCATGAGGGACATTCACATTGTTCAGGACCTCATGGAGACGGACCTGTGCAAGCCGCTTAAGAGCCATCAGCTGAGCAATGACCACATCTGCTACTTCCTCTACCAGATCCTCCGGGGCCTCAAGCACATACACTCAGTCAGTGCACTGCACCAGGACCTGAAGCCCTCCAATCTGCTTATCAACACCACCTACGACCTTGAGATCTGTGATTCTGGCCTGACCCGGATCGCTGACCCTGAGCATCACCACACTGGCTTTCTGACTGAGTAGGTGGCTACACGCTGGTACCAAGCCCCAGAGATCATGCTACACCAAATCCGTTGACATCTGGTCTGTGGACTGCATTCTGGCTGAGATGTTCTCCAACCGGCCCATCTTCCCCAGCAAGCACTACCTGAACCAGCTCAACCACATTCTAGGTATACTGGATTCCCCATTCCAGAAGGACCTTAATTGTATCACTAACATGAAGGCCCAAAACTACCTACAGTCTCTGCCTTCAAAAATCAAGGTGGCTTGGGCCAAACTTTTTCCCAAATCTGACTCCAAAGCTCTTGACCTGCTGGACCAGATATTAACAGGATGGTAACCTTCAACCCAAACAAGTGCATCACAGTAGAGGAAGCACTGGCTCACCCATCACAGTACTATGATCTGACAGATGAGCCATTCACCTCTGACATGAAGCTGGATGATCTCCCCAAGGAGCAGCTGAAGGAGCTGATCTTCCAAGAGACAGCCGGCTTCCAGCCAGGGGTACCGGAGGACCCCTAACAAGAACACACACCCCTGTCCTTTTGGACCTGGTCCTGCTCCTACTTGCTCCTTCTCTGCAGATTGTTAGAAAATGAACTTTGCTCAACCCAGACCTGGGCAATCCAGACTGGACCAAGGGTGGGCCTGGCCACCTTCTCTCACTTTGCTGGGGTCTCCTGCTTCAAGTAGGCTTCTCCCACTCCAATCCCCTGTCCCATCTCCCCATGGCCTGAGTAACGCGGTGGCCCCAGAGCTGATCTCTGCTGCTGTGTCTTTATCTACCCTTGCTCTGGTAGATGTTCTGGAAAGGAAGGGCTATGACTGCCCTAGGACCTGTGCTACATAGAGGGGTGGAGGGCACTGAGTAGGGACTCAGGCTAAAGCTCTGCCCTACTCATCTTGTTGGAACCCCACCCCATTTCCCCTGAGGAGCCCAGGCCTAACCCTCTCCCTCTCAAGCTGCCACATGTAACGCCCTTGCTGCTTCTGTGTGTGGGTGACTGGATGTGGAGTTGGGGCCCGAAGAGAGCTGGTGCCCTTCCCCACCTCCCCATACCTCTATCTAATATATAAATATGGAGATGTATATAAAGAAAAAAAAATCTCATAATCTATGAAACACATGGTTTTGAACCAATAAGCTTACTTACTTTAATACTACACAATTAAAGTGCACACTTGAAGTTTTTACATTATTTTTACTCCATTCCTACAGAAATACCTTTAACACACATAACTGAATGTGTAAAAGTTAGAACATATCTGATTTGACTCCCCTGGGTGGAACCATTTTAGAACTAGAGTCCATACCATGCTACAGCCACTGGATTAAAATAGAAAGGGTTTTCAAAGCCAACGCCGAAGTCCACCAATTATTCTGAGTATTTCCCTCCATCAAAACACAAGCTGACTCCTGACACTGACGGCTCCTTCATTCCACACAGCAGATAGCTGAGCAGAGAACAGTGGAGCAAGCAACAAAGCAATAAATCCACAACAGAACCTCTGTTCTTCCCAGAAACGGACTCAATAGTTGCTTACAAGATGGCTTTAGGGAGAAGAGACAAAGAGAACAGGGAAATGAGCAACTTGTCTGTGGTTCATGAATTACACTCATCTGTTTTTCTGAAAGGAAACAGTCACTCACTAATAGGTGCCATTCTTCAAGTCCATCATAAAACACAACATAATTGACAAAACCTGAGGCAATAGGCAGCTTGGCTTTTGATTTTTGTTCTGTAAGTAAACACTTTTCTTTGAACTGTTTAATCCTCGTATGCATGTCAGTGCTTCCCTCCCCTCCTCAGACTGGCACTCAAGCATGTACACTGGCTGGGTTTCTGGGAATTATTATTCAATGCAAGTTTAAAATGTGCAGGCAAACATTAAGCCACTTCTTTGTTCTGTGTGAACTCCTGCTTGGGCCAGAGTCAGCTCTTACTATATTTACTACACAACTCCAGCAGCCAACAATCACAACAGCACCCTTTCCCGTACCTGAAGAACCTCCAAGGAGCTCACAAAGCACTGAAGGACTCCTTCCATCTCAGCCTTCACTCTACATCTCCACGAGATGATGAACTAGTACTGACAACCCCAGGCTCCTCCTAGCCAGTCTGGCCTACTCAGTAAGTTCTAGGCCTCAGAAAAGAAAAAAGAAAGAAAAGATAGATAGTGCCTGAAGAATGGCAGTCAAGGTTGTCCTCTGGTCTCCACTTGTACATGTGAAGACACAAGTGCACATACACATGGGAACACGCACACAAACACAGAAACACACACACATACACATAACTAACAGCTATCATCTCTTCAGCCTTGGGCAGGGTGTTGCACACTTATTAGTTATAACCAAACCATTACAGGTGCTTCAGCTGTATCCAAACATGAAAGAGGCAAGTGCATTCTCCTTATGGCAAGGAAGCTGAGGTTCACAGAGAACCATAATTAAGAAAAGAGGAGGGCTGAGTGAAGACGGAAATTCAGGTCTCACCGCAAAGCTGTGTTTGGATCCACACAGTGCTGCACCTCCTGGGCCAAACTCAGTTCACAGCAAGGGTGACAAAGGAGAGCACCTAAAGCTCACAAAACCCTCAGTGCTGCTTACGAAAGCCAAAGACAAACTAAAGCAGTATCTCTCTGCCCAGAGCTGGCCCTAAAAAACACAGACCGACATGGCATCTGTCTTACGTGAGGCTGGATTCGATCGTGCAGAAGAGACATCGGCAATTTGCTTTGTTTCATGACAACTTTGTATGGATCCTTCATAACTTTATCCATTTCCTCTTGAAATTTTTGTAATGATGCCTGCTTGATCACACGAGTATTTCCTGTTTCACAGATAGAGAACATGCCATTTAATACAGACTGGTTTGCCTCTGTGCTCACTTTCTGACAGGGGAAGGCAAGTTGCCAGGTCATTCTCAAGCCCCCCAGAGCCTACACATTCATCACTCCTTAGAACTCTTTGCAAGCTTGAGAAAAGGGAAGAAACATGCCTCTCTTGCAGCCACACACTGGGAATTCACCCACCAACTAAGACACATACAGGTTTCAACAGTTTTCAGAGCCTTCCCAACTTCCTGAGTGGATGAAAGCAAAAATTAAACATCACTGAATGGAATTTAGATTTGACAAATGTTCCTGCCAATTCTGGCAAAGAAACCTGAAGCCAACCACAGCTGATCAGTTCACACAAACCTCAGAGTTAAGAGGGCTTGAAGGGACTACTAAAGTATCCAGGACACATGCAAGAAGGCACAGCACTGGGAACACCAGGCCCTAAATGCTGAGGACAGCATTCAAGTCAACAACAGCAGATGCAGACACAGGGTCAAGTGCTTCACACTCAGTACTTGCCAGGGACGATGATAAGTATGTCACGTGGGCTTCTTTTTACATTTATTTTTGATGGGGGGGGTACCATAGCACCCGTGTGGACATCAGAGGACAACCTGCAGGAGTTGCTATCCCCTTTCTGCCTTCTACTCTGTGGGGTCCGGAGACAGAACCTAGGTTGTTAGGCTTGAGGGTAACTATCTTCACCACTGATCCTCCATACTGTCCCTCTGTTTTTTGTTTGTTATCTTTTTTTTTTTTTGAGACAGAATTTCATGTCATCCAGGCTAGCCTTAAACTTCTGATTCTCCTACCTCCGACTCTCATGTGTTAGGATTATAGGTGTGCCCCCACCACAACCATCTTGAGATACTGCCATTCTTACTCCAATTTTAGAAATTAGGAAATTAAAGGACAGAGACTTAATAACTTGCCTCTAGCCACATATACAACTTGATTCCAAATACCCAGCTCCATGGTAAATAATCCCTCCAGTCTTCTCTGACACACATACACATCAACATTCATCTACTTTCCAGTGATGGGGATAGACCTAGGGCTTTGCACATACCAGATAAGCACGCTCCCCCAACCTCCTCCCATTCTGTCCCTGAACAGAATTTTGATTCTCTTTCTGTTTCAGTTCTTAGGGGGCAGCCCATCAAAAGGCATTAGATACAGTGACAGAAAGGGGTCACCTGCACCTAGCACAGAGGTCAGATGCCAAACATTGACTAAACATTACAGTGGAAAGCAGTGTTCCCAAAGAAGCCCCAAAACTCCTGTGACTGGACAAACTCTTTTCACTCCTGCAACGACTAATAAGGACATCCACCCGCCACTAGGTAAAGGGACGAGAGCACCTGCAAGGCCACTCCTTAAATAGCCATCTCCTCGGCTAAGAGACGAACAGTCCAAGAAGTTTCCATGAGGAAGGACCTAACGGCCTCTGGGCTCATGAGGGCGCACATCCAACTGAGAATGAGCTAGCTCTCTTCCAAAGGAACAGTGTGAGGCGCCTAGCACTTCCGGCAGCCCCTTGTCCATGTGGGAACTCTTCAGTGCCCTTTCATAAGCGGTGGCAGTCTCATGCGCCAGAACCTTCTTTTGGATGCTTCAACATGCGAATCTTTTCCACTCACCATACACTTTGTAGAGCAGAGATACAGGAGGACACTTACCAAACCATTTAATATTCGGCTCCACTCGGGCCACTGTGCCAGAAGCCACAGTTGACTGATACTGCAGTGGCTTAATCACTTTACCACGACTGTTCCTAAATTGAGGAAATAACAGATTTGGGTTGACGACAGAAGAAAGGCAGCAAGAGCACAGTCTGGCTCTCGGACATGCTTTCCATCAAAAGGACTTTGGGGGGATTTAAAATGATCATGAAATACAGACTTCAGTAAACAAAAAGTCCTTCTACATTTGAAACAGATTGCTCAAAAGCTGTTTAACCTCTTGCAACAGAGCACGTAATGATTTCGCTAGATGAGTAACAATGCTGATGTTTAAAAATCCATTTACTGTTTGTTTTCTTTTAAAAAAAAATCACATACTTGAGTTTTTTTGGTAATTATTTAAAGGCTGGTTTAAATGAATTTTAAGTAGAGGATGATTTATCCTGGAACTCAAAATTCTAAAACAAACTGCAAAGCGGGTGACTGAGGCAGGCTAGGTTACTGACGACTGTGTCTTACACACAGCTTTCAGAAGAAATGAATCTAATTACCAAACAAATTAAGACCAGCTAGCAAAATGCCACTCTCAGCAAGTCCCTGGAGTGGAGGCTGCCTCAGCAGAACTGCGGGCTGGGATGAGCATCGAGCGCCACAATGCTGGAATCTGTGTCTGGCTCTAACAGCCAAGTTTCCTGGCAGTTTTTGTAAGCAGTCTTATACACTTTGTACTTGTGGATGATGGGTATTTAGCTGGGATTTGACACTACACTGCTGGAAATCAGTGTATGAGGAACAGGATGGCCACTTGCTGGGGAGTGTTAAGAAACAATCACTGCTTCGCCTTCTACTACCCTTGACTTTAACCATATTAACTGTATCACCCCAGCAATACTCCTATGAGATGGCATTTGAAAACATGCTATTCCCATTTGGAGAAAGTGGGGGTGGGAATGAAGACTTAACAGGTCTCAATTTTAAATCCAGGGCATGCAGGAAAGAGAAGGCTGGCTGTACACAATGCTCACCTGCGCTCTTTTTGCCTGTACATATTCAGGCGCCGAATCGTGCCCCGGTCCCTCATGTTTTGGCCTCCAGCTCCCTGTACTCGATCTAGAAATGAACAATAAACCTTTTGATATTCAGTAACTGTTAAATATAGTCATTGTTTAAAATGTGCCAACCAACTGCTTACTCAACTAGCCAAGCTAACCTTACCAAAGAATGTCTACTCTCTCCATATGCTGCTCTAATAAATGACTATGCCAAAGCTGAGATCCACCTCTCAACTTCCAAAAGAACTGTATTTGACAGCATGATGCTAATATCACCAGTCGATTCTGGCACCAGCACCATGCTCTGCACTGCCAGCCTCATCTCAAGCCACACAACAGTTATATAAAGAGCTATGTTATGCCTTGCTCCTGAGACAGTGAGTAGTCACATATGGCTGCTAACGGGCAGAGTCAGAACTTTAACACAAGCACTTGATACATTCTGTGCTCTCAACTACAAAGGACACTGATCAAGTTCTCAGTTTAACAGATAAATAGAACGGAATAGAAAATAAATAAACAAACAAAACCAACAACAATAACAAAAAGAAGCAAAAATAGGCGCTGCTTAAGAGTACTGGCTGTTCTTACAGAGGAGCTGGGTTCAGTTCCTAGTACTCATGTGACAGCTGACAACTATGACTCAGTTCCAGGGAATCTAACATCCTTTCCTCGCTTCTGTAGGCACCAGGCACATACAGTGGTGTGTGTGTGTGTGTATATACGTGTGTATGTGTGTGTGTGTATGTATATATATATATACATACACACACACACATATATATGCATGCAAAATACAAATACATATAAAATAAATTTTCTGAATCTTAAAAAATAGTTGCAAAATTGGCAAAAATGAATAAAAGAGATGGGGGAGCGGGGGAGGACTACAGAGCCAATCTTTAAAGAATCATCCTGGAGTTAGCATACACTCTCCAGACCATCTGTCTCACTATGTAGCCACAGCTGGTTTTAAATTCATAGAGATCAGTCTGCCTCTATCTCTCGAGAACAGAAATTAAAGCAGTGTACTACAGACCCAGTCCCATGCTCCTCGTATTTCTCCATCACTCTCTTCTTTTTGGTTTTTCGAGACAGGGTTTCTCTGTGTAGCCCTGGCTGTCCTAAAACTCACTCTGTAGACCAGACTGGCTTCAAACTCAGAGATCTGCCTGCCTCTGGCTCCTGAGTGCTGGGGTTAAAGGCTTGCGCCACTATGCACAGCTCTGAACCCTTTCTTAAATAAGGACTTCAAGGACCATCCTGAGCAGCAGCATAAAGAGCCCAGAGCCCCACAACACAACTTTACAGCACACTCAGTCACATTCATCTAGACAACTTATAACTCACGATTCTGCCATATAGGAATCTTATTCTTCTCACTTAATTTGCCTTGCACCAGAATGAAGAAAGTATCTATAGTAAAAGGGACTTTAGAATATCAAACATTAAGGTTCCCATTGTGTCTTATACAAACTGAATTTTCAGAATCCTGGTACTTTTATTTCTCTAAAAAAGGGAATATGTAAGTGAAAAAAGCGGGGGAGTTGTGATGACAAGAACTTTGAGTGACACTGTTGGAGGAACTGAGTGTGTTGGGCAGTTATTTATTTTTTTAAGATAGGGTCTCACAATGTAACTCTGCCTGTCCTAGAACTCACAGAGATCTGCTTGCTCCTGCTTTCTGAGTGCTGAGATTAAAGGTATGCACAACCATGCCTGGCTGCCATTTAATTTTTAATTCTCAGTCATACTCTATATTGGTTACATAAAATCAGTACCCACCTTTACAAAGTTTGTCTATACGCTACTGTATCCACAATAACCATGTAGTTAAATGGGTAGAATGCTTGCCTAGCACTCCAAAGGCCTGGGTTTGATCCCTAGCACTGCACAAACTAGTCATTGTGGCACAGCTATTAATTCCAGCACTAGAAACAAGGATTAGAAGTTAGAAAACAGGAGCTGGAAAGATGACTCAACGGTTAAGAGCACTGACTGCTCTTCCAGAGGTCCTGAGTTCAATCCAGGAACCACATGGTGTCTCACAACCATCTGTAATGGGATCTGATGCCCTCTTCTGGTGTGTCTAAAGACAGCTACAGTGTACTCATATACATATAAATATCTTTAAAAAAAAAGAAATCCTTGGTCAAACAGTGAGACAGAGGCGACACACTGAAACCCTGTCTAAAAGTAAAGGGCTAGGCCAGAAAGATGGTTTAGCAGTTAAGAGAACTTGCTATTTTTGCAGAGTTCCCAGCACCTGCAAGGTGGCTCACAACCATCTATAGGGGCAAACAGAGTGTACATATTCTGTAGGCAAAACTCAAGAAATGATGATGGTTTCTAAAAGTTGGGTTAAATTCCACACAAATCATGACTTATAGGACTAATACCCACAGCTTCTGAGGTTAAAAGCAGCATATCTAGAAACCCTCTTTGTGAATTCATAACTAGTTCTCCTGTCCTAAGTTTTTAATAATTCTATTTATACTTTATGTATACTATGCATGTATGTACCCATATATATATGTGTGTGTGTGTGTGTGTGTGTGTGTGTGTACACACACACACACACACTCATATCCGCCCGCATGTCTGTGCACCGAATGCAGAGTGTCAGTGGGTGGCAGGTCTCTTGGAACTGGAGTTACAGATGGTTGTCAGTATCATGGGTGCTGGGAATCACACCAGGTCCTCTGCAAGAGCAGCCAATACTCTTAACCACCCCTGAGCCATCTCTCCAGTCCCTCCTTCTTTCCAGCCCCTCCTACTCTAAATTTTAAGAGAAAACCAAAAATAGAGCTAAATCACTGGAACTCTCTACTGAGAAGCCCACCCACCCACATCTGGAACTCTCTACTCAGAAGCCCACCCACCCACATCTGGAACTCTCTACTGAGAAGTCCACCCACACACATCTGGAACTCTCTACTGAGAAGTCCACCCACCCACATCTGGAACTCTCTACTGAGAAGCCCACCCACACACATCTGGCTCTGTGTCCTTTTCCTGAATGTCTCCTCAACACTTCCATCTACATTTCTCAGCTGCTGATAAACTTAATCCCTGCTTAGAAACAACATCAAACTAAAAACCAACCAATCCTAAGTATGTCTTCCGAATGCATGGTATGACATGACTAAATACTGTTATGAAAGACAGCCAAGTAATGGAGCAACTTTTGTGTATATTCTCATTTAGTACTGCTACATAAACAGTGTACTTGAGGGCTTTTTTTTCTTTAATCATATGTATGTATGTGGGTAGAAGCCTGGAAGGCCAGAGGTATCAGATTCCCCCTAGAGTTGGAATTCCGGGAGTTCCAGGTAGTCAAGAGCTGACTGAACTGGAACTGGGTGCTGGGAATTGAATTCTGGTCCTCCAGCAACAACAAAGTGAGCGCTTATTCTCCAGCGTTCTCTCCAGTCTCTGCGTGTTTCATCATTTTTTTTTTAAAAATCTGATTAAAAACCTAATTATGCAAATTACAAGGAAATACTAAAGTATCTTTATGGAAACAAGAGTATACCTAATTTTTTTCCCCTCCAGTCTGAGATGGTCTCACTCTGTAGACCAGGCTGACCTCGAAGTCAGAGAGATCTGCCTGTTCTGCCTTCCCAGTGTTGGACACTACAGGTATGGGTTACCAAACCCCTCTATGCCTAAATCATATTTAAATACAGTTTTAGTAGCTAAATGAAAGTGGGAGGGACTCTCCGAAAGCCTGTTTTATTCATTCTGTAGATGGGAGTTTATCGTACCTCAAAAACGCCTCTACTGAACTAATACTTACCTGAAGTATTGCCTATGCGTCGTCT
Organism: Tokudaia tokunoshimensis; assembly: GCA_036184795.1. Taxonomy (NCBI): domain Eukaryota; kingdom Metazoa; phylum Chordata; class Mammalia; order Rodentia; family Muridae; genus Tokudaia; species Tokudaia tokunoshimensis. The sequence continues at coordinate 108,465,963 of BTHU01000005.1, read as the reverse complement.
GATTCAAAGGGCGGATGCTAGCTAGCATTTATCACTTATACAGTCAAAGCTAAGGTGGCACGAATGTCATAGTTAAGTTTAAAACGCCCCCTGGGTCAACCGACTCCACTTTGTGTTTTCAGAGTCTGTGCCCTGTAGTCCAGGTTGCCTCTAACTCGAGATCCTCCTGCCTCAGCTTTCTAAGTGCTGGGATGACAAGTGTGTGCCAGGACTCCAGGATCCTAGTCCACTTTTAACTTGCCTTTCTCTACACCTCCACCTGAGAGGCCTCAGGGCTGCCAGAGGCTGGCGTGACTCATCCCCCAACTTTGGAGCAGGTGCCTCCACCCGGGTCCGCAGCACAGGCCGGGCCGGGCCTTCCTCCCTGAAGGCTCCCGCGGCCTGGACCCGCCCGGTCCGCCGTACCTGGGTTGGTGCTGGCCGCCGAGCGGTTGATGGTGCTCCGTCCTTTGTACTTGGGCTTCACCATCCTGCCGACAGTACCGATACCACTCTGCAACTCGTGAGGTAAACTACTTCAGAACTTCCCAGCCAGGAAAGCGTCCTATGTGAAACACGTTGGACCCCGAACACGCGCGACGTCACTTCCGCTCGCGCCACGCGACTTCCTGAGAGCGCGCGGCGCTTGCCTAGGGCTGGCCCGGCTCCGCCCCTGTCCTGCTCCCGCCTCCTCCTGGTCTAGCAACCGCCAAGCGTCCCTTCCATAGCAACGTCCAGGGCACCCGGCAGCCCTGAGTTCTTAGTGAGAGAAAGAGAGAAAGAGAAAAAGAGAGAAGCCTTTTCTCAGGCCAATCAATGAGTTGATGGGAATTTGCCCTTTGAACTTTTCTAAAAGTGTCCCAGCAATAGCAGGCGAATATCAGAACAGATCATACCCTTCCTTTAAATTTTAGGCTGGAGTAGAGCAGTTTCTAGTAAGCAACAGCTTACTGTTCAAGGGTTCAAGCTTCAGGAAAGAAAGAAAGAAAGAAAGAAAGAAAGAAAGAAAGAAAGAAAGAAAGAAAGAAAGAAAGAAAGAAAGAAAGAAAGAAAGGAGGGAAAAGAAAGATTTCTAATTCTCTAATGACTTACCACAAAGAGAGACAGATTCAAATTCCTTCCCATCCCTACAAAATTTGTGATCTGGCTCCGTTCGTGTATGGTGCTGACCTCATCTCTCCCTCCTTCTGACATTTATACTGAATGTTGTTCTGTCTGAATCACCCTTTCCCTGAATCAGCAAAGCTGGTTCCTTCTGGTCAGTTCCTGCTCAAGTATCATCTATCCACAGGATTGCAAACACTAGCGAATACACCAGCATGGTGGCACACACCTATAATGCCAATGCTCAAAAGGCAGAGGAAGGAAGATTGCCATGAGTTCCAGGCCTGTCCACATTATATAGCAAGACCTTGTTTCCTAAGAAGGTAGAAGAATAGGAGGAAGAGAAGAGGGAGGAGGAGGAGTAGAGGGAGGAGGAGGATGAGAGGGAGGAGGAGAGGAAGGAGAAGGAGGAGAGGAAGGAGGAGGAGGAGAGGGAGGAGGAGGAGGAGAGGGAGGAGGAGGAGAAGATCAAGAAAAAATACAGGACAGCGAAATTTGAATTTCAGATTAAAAATAAATGAACACACTTTCTAGCTTATATTCTAGATCATGGTTTAGGATAACTTAAAGAATCTAAGGAAACATGATATACTTGAAAGGCTAAGGCAGGAGAATTGCCACAAGTTCAAACCCAGCTTGAGCTACATAGAGGTACCCTACATCAAAGAAAAATATTTTTTCGGGGTTAGAGAGATGGCTCAGTGGTTAAGAGCACTGACTGCTCTTCCGAAGGTCCTGAGTTTAATTCCCAGCAACCACATGGTGGCTCACAACCATCCGTAATGAAATCTGACTCCTTCTGGAGTGTCTGAAGATAGCTACAGTGTACTTACATATAATAAATAAATCTTTTAAAAATCTTTTTTCAGTATTCACTTGTTTTCAAATTGAACTACATGCTCTTGATTTATCTGGCAGCTGATCCTTTAGACAGAAGTATTTGCTGAGTTATTGATTTAAGGCAGTCACTTTCTTCCTGTTATTCCATTCCACCTCACTCCACGGCACATGCCACTACCTGAAATGGTCCTATTCACAAGAGCATTGGCTGCTTTCCCAAATCTAGGTCATAAGCTTCAGGGAAGTGGAAACCAGGTACGTTATTCGCCTGTGTGTCCTCAGAACTTAACAAAGCTCAGTGAGTTGGCATGAGCCTCTAATCTCAGCATTTAAGGTTAGACTATCTTTACATGAGTTCCAAGGCTAGTCTAGCCTGGGCTGTATAGGGAGGTACAAGTCAAACTCTACAACAAGACATTATCTTTTTGTTTGTTTGTTTGCTTGCTTGCTTGCTCGCTTTGAGACAGGGTTTCTTTTTGTAACCCTAGCTGTCCTGGAACTCACTCTGTAATCCATGTTGGCTTCCAGAGTGCTGGGATTAAGGTGGTTACCTGGTGGTATGCCACCATAGCCCTCCAAGACATTATCTTGAGAGAAAGAGAGAGACAGAGAGAGACAGACAGAGAGAGAGAGAGAGAGAGAGAGAGAGAGAGAGAGAGGAGGTGTTGCGAAGGTGCAGTTAAGTATGTAAAGGTCCCTGGGCTTAAAAATTAAAAACACTTTAAACAAGTACCTGACATAAAATAAGGCCTTACTAAATCTTTCTTGGATGAATAAGGAAGGACAGAGGTGGGGGCAGGGGGATGCTTCTTGTCTAAAGAGCACTGTGAGATGTAGGGAATTCTGTTTCCGAGGTTTCAACCAAGAGCCTTTTCTGTTGGGACTTGAGTTACTGGGAGTGTCTACCTGTGTGCCTTCGAGAAAGACCAGAAAAGTGCTGGTTGGAGAAGATCCATGAGAAGTGTGGAGGTGCTGGGCAGTGGTGGCGCACGCCTTTAATCCCAGCACTTGGGAGGCAGAGGCAGGCGGATTTCTGAGTTCGAGGCCAGCCTGGTCTACAGAATGAGTTCCAGGACAGCCAGGGCTACACAGAGAAACCCTGTCTCGAAAAACAAAACAAAACAAAACAAATAAACAAACAAAAATAGAAGTGTGGAGCCATTGGGTTTGAGTTCATTTTGTAAAAAGAAAACCTGTTGCAAAGTACTCCAATTGAAAGAGCAACAATTGAGCGTTTCTCTGAGTCTAAAGCAAACAAACCCCCAAATATTCTTTCTAGAGCAGAAGCAGACTGTGTCCCAGAGGAGAGATGGGAGTCTCTTTCCCTTCTTAAGCTTTGCTTTTCTTGCCTCAAGGGCAAGTGTCAGGAGACTCACCTCTGCTAGGAAGGTCCTACCCCTGATATGTGCCTAAGGGGACTCTAAGAACCAATCAAAACTGCACGTTCAGAGAGGGGCTAAAGATGGTCCCTCCTGCTATACTCTGTTCCTTTGATCCCCAAATGAGAGTACAAGAGCCTCCTCCCAGAAAGAAGATTAGATTAATGTGTTTCTGATGCCTCAACTTGGTGCAAACCAGAATAAACACGAATGGCAAAAATCAGCTCATGAGCTCATGCAGGCTTTGATCAGAGACATAATTTCATTATGAAATTTTGAATCAGGCTGTTATGAAGTCTTGCCAAAGAGTTTTATTTTCCCAGATGATATGGGGGGGGTTGTTTCTCTCCTACTCGCCTCCCCTGCTTATGTTCACTGTACAAATTTCCCATCTCTTTTTACAGCTTGACCTAGCAACCCTTCAAACAGCATTTGCGGAGCCTGATAGCCACCCGCTGTCCTGCAGATGAGGTGCCTGACGGAGGCCAGTTACGCTCACGTTACCCGTGCATTTTGTCTATCCCACTTCCCACGGTTATAATACAGTGACTGTATTTCACTCATTTTTCTCCCTTAATGCCAGGCAACTAGAGGAGGCAAGACATCCCCCAGGAGCACAGTTCTTCACACATTCTGCCATACTCACAGATCATATACAACAGAAAATCATTCAACAACCTGAAAGCCTGCAGGGTGATTCCGAGAGTTTACGGTACACGAACACATTGCAGACTCAGTCCATACCGTGCAGAAGTAGTGCTCGCTCTCTTTCTCCAGACCCAGATTAGCACCTCATCCTCTGCAACCTCCCTTGCTTGTAGCCACGGGTCTGTATGGATGGGGAGAGACCCTCGGAGACCAGCTAGAATCGCCTCGTTTCTGAAACAAGCCTCGGCTGTATACTGCTGTTTTCACAGGAAGCAGAGACGCTTGACCTCAGTTTCATCTTGTCATTGGTGTCCGGTGGGTAAACAGCAGACGCTTCTAAAGAAGACTCTTTTCAGTGTGGTCTGAGGACCACCAGCATCAAAATCATTTGGGGGAGTGGGTTAAAAATGCAGCCTCTTGAACCTCTCCCCAACTCCCACTTGATTAAAGATAGGGGCTCGAATGTAAAACTAACCTACCTTTTTTTTTTAATTATTTATTTATTTAATGTATTTGAGTACACTATTGCTGTCTTCAGACACACCAGAAAAGAGCATCGGATCCCATTACAGATGGTTGTGAGCCGCTATGTGGTTGCTGGGAATTGAACTCAGGACCTCTGGAAGAGCAATCAGTGCTCTTAACACTGAGCCATGTCTCCAGCCACTAACCTACCTTCTAATGATCTATTTTTCCCTCCAGAACTAGGGTCAAACTAGGGCAGTCAGCATGCTAGACAAGGCTACACTGCCATGTCCTACTTCCCCAAGTGAGACTAGGGACTGCACATAGCATAGGGCCTTATATTCCTAGCTCCCCTCATGACTCTTGTATATTGAGATGTTTTCCTCTTTTTGTTGCTATTATTTTGTTGATACTGGATCTCATATAGCCTAGGCTGGCCTCAAACTTGTCATGTAGTTGATTTATGTAGCTGAGGCTGACTCGGAACTACTACTAATGTGAGTACACTGTTGCTCTCTTCAGACACACCAGACAGGAGAAGGCATTGGATCCCATTACAGATGGCTGTGAGACACCATGTGGGTTGCTGGGACTTGAACTCAGGACTTCTGGAAGATCAGCCAGTGCTCTTAACCACTGAGTCATCTCTCCAGTCCGATTAAAGAGCTGATTCTCATGCCTCTGCCTCCCGTGCTCTGGGATGAGAGGAGAGGCATACCATATACCGTGCCTGGTTTATGCCACACTGGGGATCAAACCCAGGACTTCGAGCTGCCAGGCAAGCACTCTCTCTGTCCACAGACTCACATCCGCAGCCCCTGCACAGATGTTTTAGCTTTGAAAAGCAAACCCTCCCCTGAAATTTACCCCGGGGCCTCCCCGATCACCTAACCAGAAGACACCCCAGCAAGACCGGGTTTCCTCTTCAGCAATCTTGCGTCCTGCCATTTTCTCCAGCAAAGCTGAGGTGGAGAAGGCTAGAGTGGGCTCTAGTGCCCTCTGAAAATCTGTCTTGGCTCTGTCCCAAGTGTCTGTTTACTCTGCAGCCCAGGGTCCTTATTCTTTGGCAGTGCTCCATTGTAAGGCCATTAGCTCTTAATTAGTGCCAGCTTGTCGGCTTGCGCCTCACAACTGAGTTGCCACAGAGACTCCTCACCCATTCCCGTTAGGTCTCTCTCTGACAGCAGATTCCCAGCTGCTGGGGTGGGTCAGTTCCACCCTGAGAAGAGCAAGGTACGGCAGGTCTAGAATCCCAGAAGTCAGAAGGCTGAAGCAGGAAGATTGCTCTGAATTCATAGCCAGGCAGTAGATAAGAAAGGAACCTTATCTTCAAGGAAACAAACAAATGAAGAGAGAACTGCAGACGTAGCTCAGGGAGTACAGTGTCTGCTCAGGATGTGCAAAGCCCCAGGGTCCACCCTCAGCAGTACAGAAAACCCAACAAGGTTCTGATTGCCTGCGATCTCACACCCAAGAGGCAGAAACGAGAGAAGCAGAAGTTCAAGGTCATTTTTAGCTACAAGTCCAGCTGGAGGCTAGCCTGGCATACAGAAGACGGCTCAAACAACAACAACAAAAAGAGAACAGAATCTAGAGTGATGGCCGCTAGATGTTAAACAGCCCAAGTGTCAAATCTGGAAGTGATAAACTGAAAGGAGTCTGCATATAGCCTTGCCTGTTTGCTGTTTTATCTGTAGAAAACAAACAAACGAAATTCCATGGTATGCACTCTGAACAGTTAACCAGGAAGTGTAAGAACAGGGTGTGTTAAATTAGGGGTTCACTGGTCAAATCACCCTCCATTTCCTTCTTTTTCTTCTCTCTTTTTTTTAAGGTTTATTTTATTTCTGTGTATGAGTGTTTTGCTGCATGTATGTATCCTGTGCATGCAATTTTCCGTGGAGAACAGAAGAGAGCATCAGTTTCCCTGGAACTGCAGTTACAGATTGTTGTGAACCTCCTGGGAGTCAATCCTGCCTTCTGCAAGCGCACCAAGTGCTCCTAACCAACCACCAGCCCATCACTCCAGCCCTATGCCTCCATTTTCAATTTAGAACACCCAGGAAGTTTTTAGATAAATGGCACGGAAAGCTGACAGGGTGGCTCCCTAAAGTAGTGGAGAGACTTCTCTCTCTCTCGGCATTGCTCACATGTCAGGGTAAGAAGGTCTTCAAGAGATACACAAAGGCCCCGCCTACGACCTCTGTGCTGCCGCCAAGGGCCATGTCTGTGTCTGTGGCTCGACTGCATCAGAGGTTCGTGTTGGTGTCCCTGGTCCGTGCTACCACCAAAGGCCAAGCAGATGTCAGTGGTCTGGGCTGCCACCTGTGTCGTAGGGCAGTGCTGAGTTGGCCCTGTCCCTAACCCAGGCAGCTAGGGAGAGCTAGCTCCTAGTGGCATGGGTGTTGGAGAGCTGGTGGGCCGACCAACTTAGCTTCACCCCAGACCTAGGTTTAAGGCTTTGAGCTGGTCCATCCCATCCACTCCCACCGGGGAGCTGTTGGAGCATTTGAAGGGAATGGTCCTGCATACCCAAAGCTGCAGGATCTCCATGACTCAGGGCAACAGCAGGTTATCCAAGAGGCATCCCAGTGAGGATCTGGTATTGAGAGTGTAGCAGAAACCAGAGGCCTCGAACCAGACCAATGACTCATTGAAATGAACATTTGTAAGTAAAGATGTGTGGGCCAAAGGGAATATTATGCGTCATGCCGTGTCACACCGAAGCTTCTGTGGTGAGTTTGTTTGTTTTTGTTCTTTTTTTTTTTTTTTATGTGAGGGGAGGTTATAAGAGTGGGGGGAAGATATGGAAGGACTCGGAAATGAGTGGGATTTGGAGGTACGTGATGTGAAATTCACTAAGAATTAATAAAAATATTATGAAAAAAAAAGGTCTTCAAAAAGGTCCCTAGATTAGACTTTGGAATAACAATCAGGGATCTTTTGCTCCTTCCTAGAGCTGGGTTCCCGTAGTACCCAGCTGCTTACAAACAACCCGGGAAGTGCCCTCCTGAGGTACGGTTAACAGCCTTTCATTTTCAGCCTGGTTTAGATAACTCCTAGACACTGACTGCATCCTCAGAAATACATCCAGGATGCTCACTGATGTGGGAATTGGAAGTCCAATTCCAAACTGTAGATACTTGTTAAGCTCCAAGGAGGCTGGAGGCCCATATTAAGTCATCTCTCCAGGGTCAGTGTGTTTCTTATTATATTTGATATCTATCTGTCCAGTGATCCTTTTGATTTTTAAGCCGTTAGACTAAATCTTTGTGTAATTCTCCCTCTCCTCTGCCTGCCTCCCCCTTTTTTCCTTAGGAAAACACTTTTTAAAAAATGTTCACCAGGTCCCTTGGTTTGTTTCCAGAAGAATACTGTCACACTGAAGAGTCTGAGAAATCAACCCTGGAAACCACTGTGCCCCTGGGGAACTCTATCAGATGGCCAGCTTACCCTTAGGGCACCTTCTCCCCTCAAGAAGATACTGAGGTTTTCCATGACCTCCTCCATCCTTCTTGCTCCCATGTCTGGTCTGGTCTAGACTGCAGGCAAAATCTTAAGTGTGAAGCAGAAATTTATGTTAATGTGTAGAAGAAAAGTTAAGGTGAATAACTTCTTAAGCAGCCAATGAAAAAGTGGTGCAGCCCTTATTTGTGCAAGTTTTCAAGTACTTCCATGTACGTGCATGGTGTGGGATGGGGTAGGATGGTTGCCTATGTAGGGGTGGATGCCAGTGTACACCAGTGCACAAGCATCCAACTGACATTAGGGGTCTTTTTTGAGGTGCCTATTAACACCCCAAATCACAGGCTGGCCAGCTCTCCCAGCATCCCTCAATACCTAAGACTCCCCCCAATACTTTCCACCCCACCCACTACCATAAACCTCCCTCTTCCAGGACTGTGTTTCCATTTTCCTGCCTGGAGCCTGATCCCCAGCTATTTTGGCTACACCCATCTCTGGCCTCTTGGCCTGGTTCTCCCTCCCCTCCCCACTGATGGTCTGGTTTGGTCTGCCAGCCATGTTCGGCCTGGACTCTTCTGCCTGCCTTTTCTCTTACATCTACAATAAGAATCTTCTCCACACTTTAGGAGTAGGCATGTCCTCCTCCTCGAGCAGCATCTTATTTCCTGCATTATCTACCTGACACAATGAGTCAGGGTCTCTTGACTGAACCCAGAGCTCACCAAAATGATGCAGCTAGCCAGCTTGTTCAAGAGATCTCATCTCCACCTTCTGAGCACCAGAATTATTAAAGGCTATCATGTCTGCCTGGCTTTTAAGTAGGTGCTGGGGATCTAAACTCTGAGGCCTTCGCTATTGCAATGAAGGCTCTATATCTGTTGAGTCATTTCCTTCCCCAACCTGTGTGTAATTTTTTTTTTAAAGACAGGGTTACACTATGTAGCTCTGGCTGTCCTAGAACTCCTGTATAGACCAGGCTGGCCTTGAACTCACAGAGCTCCATCTGCCTCTGCCTCCCAAGTATTGGAATTAAAGTTTGCTCCATCACATCCAGCCCTTGTTAAGAGTCCTGATTAGAATATGATCAGCCCTTCATCTTTGGGGAAAAAAAAACTATCCTCCTAACACATCCTACAATGAGAAACTTTCTAGTTATTTTAATAAATGTGAAGGATTGAGAGTTGTCTGTGACCCTAGGGTGTCTCTCCACTCTGTCCAGGACCTGGTACTTGGATTTCCACCAAGATTCTCCCCTCCCACATCATCAATGCCCATTAAAAAAAAAAAAAAACCAAAAAAACACCAAATCATTTAGCTTATTTCCCAGCACAGGAATAGGCAGACTTACAACGGACTGGCCAAATCCCACCCACTGCCTATTTTTATAGGGCCCTAAAGCTAAGAATGGATTTTAGTTTCTTAAATGGTTGAAAAAGTCAAAATAAAAATAACGTTTTATGACGCATGAAAGTGATATGAAATTCAAATTTCAGGGTTCATAAATAAAGTTTTACTGGAACACAGCCACACCATTTGTTTACATATGGCCTTTGGCTGCTTTGGCACTACAAGGGAGAGATGAATTGCTGCAACAGACAACATATGGTCCACAGAGCCTAAAAATATTTTTACTCCCTGGCCCTTTACAGGATCACTTGCCCACATCCCTATCCAAGGACACTGGTGTGCATTTTCCGAGTCGACTAGGCATGTCACGGACAGATGATGCAGATGCTATTGTTCTTTGAGAGCGGTCCCCATTCCAATATGGAATACCTCCTAGGCCCCCATCCTCCCATCCCCCCACACTCCCCCTATCCCTGCAGGCTCTGGAAATTCAAACCAGGCACCCCCTGTACATCTGAGCGTAGCTGATGCTTTTGTGGGCCAGCAGAGGGCTCTTTGCAGAGGTTTAGGTTTCATGGGGAGAGGCAGAGAGGCTGCCTAGAGGCCAAATAGGGTCTGTGAGGTATGTGAGCTCCCCGCACTCCCCAACAAGTCCCAGGATTTCCCACTTCTGATCTCAGAAAAGAAGAGGACTTCAAGAAGCAACTCAAGAAGTCCGTTTATCTGGATTCTCCGAGACTGACTTTGGTGACCCTGAATCAAAGCCTATGGGGAAAGACTGTTTTATCTAACCTGGTCCTGGCACACAGGGGTCTTCAGGTCAAGGCAGTCACTGAGCACAGACTGCCAGCTACAGCTGTGGTGAACCCATCTTGAGCAGGCATGAGCCACGGATACGGATGGGCTTGAGTGGAGAGGTGGAGGCTGGTAGAAGGCTCTGTGAACTGTGGGCATTGTTTATGAGGACACGTAATCCAACCCATGGAAGTCCTCTTCCCGTGAATGAGTAAGACTCTGAACAAGTAGGATACTGACACATGCATATGGGGGGGAGGGGGAAGAGGTTTCACAAATGCATTTCATTATCTCCAGCTGGATGATAGCAGGGCCAAGCTAACTGAGCTCCGATCCTAACCTTTCCACTTACTGCTGTGTCCTTTGGTTACATCGCTTCCACCCTCTCTGTGCCTCAGTTTACTCATCTATAAAACAGGCATGACGATGGTGGTCCAGCTCACGAGGCTGAGCGGAGGGTCAAGTGAAGCATTGCGAGGCCAAGGTTAAGCAGGTATAAGCATCATAGAAATGTCAGCTGTACTTAGGTTTCCAGTTACATCAATATCCGTGGGAGACCTGGGTAGGGAAGGCAAGCAGGGAATACCTCAAGCACTTCTCTCTCTCTCTCTTTCTTCTTTTCATTCATGACTAACAATAATTTTATTTTCTTTTTTTTTTTAAAAAGATTTATTTCACTTATGTGAGTATATACTGTTGTTCTCTTCAGACACACCAGAAGAGGGCATCAGATTCCATTACAGATGGTTGTGAGCCACCATGTGGTTGCTGGGATTTGAACTCAGGACCCCTGAAGAGCAGTCAGTGCTCTTAACCTCTGAGCTATATCTCCAGCCCGATAATTTTATTTTCTAACAAGTAATTTTTCTATTGCTTCAGTACTTTCCTCTCAGACAACACAAATTTTGGAACTGGATCACGTGGCCCTTTCTCTTCCTGTCCCTTCCCAGCCTAGAAGGCTCACACTTCTTAAGGACCAGCAACGTCTCGGATCTGCAGTCAGGCTTGACACACTCGACCTGAGCTGCAGCAGTTTTGTGGTTTGGGCCTTCTTTTGGAAATCTGGCCTTGTTTGACTATGATGGCCATTCTGCCTCCAATGATAGAGCCACTTTCCTTGGGTAGACAAGGATTCCCTAATCCTTGCCCTTCTTACAACTAGGTCATACTCTGAGGCTGATGCTTGCCACGTTTCTTACATAAAGTCCTTTGGGCTTTATGCACATTGACCATCTTTACAGTGGAGGTGTCCCTGTCAAAATGAGATCGCCACCTCAAGCTGATCCCGCCGAACGGAAGGCGCTCAAGCCCTGATATCAAGAGGGGACATCCAACTAGAGACTGTGACCATAGATAAGTTGAAAGCAGACGAACAATCCACAGCGATGCTGAGGGCAGGAGTGCTTCCCACAGGATGATAATCTGTTCAGTGTTAAAAAGCAGTGAACTAGCTACAGATGAGCACGGGGCAGAAACATGTCATACAACATATTGACTTGCGATGTCCCCTGTCTTCATTTACTGTCTGTTGCTATGATAAACACCACGACCAAAAACAGCTTGGGAAGGAAAGACTTTCTCTGGCTTCCATATCCTGTTCACAGCCCATCGGTGAGGGAAATCAAGGCAGGAACTCAAACAGGGTAGGAGTCTGAAGCAAAGGCCATGGAGGAGTGTGGCTTATTGCCTTGATCTCCATGGCTTGCTCAGTTTACTTTCTTATATACCCCAGGACCACCTGCCCAGGGGTGGCATCACCTGCAGTGGTCTGGACCCTCCCATGTCAGTCATTAATCAAGAGAATGCCTCCACAGACCTACCTATAGGCCAGTTCGAGGGAGACATTTTCTCAATTGGAGTTCCTGTTCCTAGATAACTCTAGCTTGTGTCAGTCAGGTTGACAAAAAAACAAAAAAAAAACAACCCAGCTGGTACTGGGCACCAGTGAATAATGAGAAGAGAAGATGGGGCAGGAGAGGGGAGCAGCAGGCAGTACCCCTGGAGCGTTGGGGTGTGGTACTCCTGGCTTGTCAGAACTTGTACTGACCAAAGACAAGGGATAGAAGGTCAGGTTGCTTTGGGCCCAGTATTCCAATGAGGTTCAGTACTCACCCTACCTCTCTTTCCCCCTTTACTCCTAGAAGGAAAGAGGAGTCAGAAGCATCGGTGATTATCATCTCCAGTGACAGGTGATAAAAGGAAAACGGCTCTGTCCCAGAGAGGTAGTTCCGTCAATAAAGTACCTCCTTTACATAAGGACCCAAGTTCAATCCCCAGATCCTACATAAAAAATCTGAGGTGTGGTGGAACATGCTTGTAGTACCAACACTGGGAAGGTGGAGGACAAGTAAGTAACTAGGGGCTCTTTTTCCCATTTATCTACTATTTAGTCCATGATAGCAGAAGGCAGATGCCATTGGTTGAATAGCCAGGCGACAAATGGGAAAGGCAAGTCATGACTGTAACTTGAAGAACTTTCAGGTGCACATTTTAAAAATTTGACAAGGCAGACTAAGGCTCGTGGTGCACAGGATACTAAGGGCTCTCCAGAAGAGCAGAGAAGCCCAACTCAGCCGGCGTGGAGAGCACTCAGGAGGATCAGAGGTTGGAGCATGTTTGAGAAAAGAGAAAGAGCTGGTGGAAACGGGAGAAGGGCAAGCCATGGGAATCAGCGAGAATGTGTTTGTGAGAAAGCGAGACTCGATGTCTGTGGACACTTTGTTGGTTTGGTGGCAGGGAAAGAATTGTAAATATGCGTGGTAGGCAAATACCTCGTACAATAAAATATCTTGGGAGAATGAATGTGAGGGCAGGGGAGAAATCAAGCACAGTCTATCGGCAACGGTCCTGCCCTTGGGAGAGAGGCCAAGTGTATATTCAAGGCAGTCGTTGCCAGAGTCTCCAAGCCTCGGGGGCATAACGGAGGTCTGAGCCAGATTTGCTCTGTGTATTTCAACCTGGCACAAGCAGTTTTTATCAGGCAGGGAGGCACAGACACCCTCCTCTACTAGGAACACAGCTCTTGAGCTAGTGGAGTGAGTTGGGATTCTACTCCAGAGCCCACAGAGAGTGAGTGACTCCAGCTCCAGCTGGTTCCAGGGTCCCTGCTTTGGACTCCTGAGTGCTACAGTGAGTCTGGCCACGTGATTCCATACCAGTCCAGTGTCCTTCAGGAAGAGCAGTGAGAAGCAGGCCATGCTCCAGTCAGGAACCCTAATCCTCATGTAGGGTCCTCAGAGACAAATCTAGTAAGTAAAGATGTTTAGATTCAAGATGTTTGGTCCGCGCCGGGGAGATAGCTGGGTCAGTGAAATGCTTACCTTGCAAGGATGAAGATTTAAGCGGGTCACCAGAACTCACTTTAAAATTCTGGGCATGTTGCTGTGCACTTGTAATTCCAGTCCTGGGGAGGCTGAGAGAGGCAGATCTCTGGAGCTTTCTGACTAGCCAGCTTAATCTGTTTAGTGTGCTCCAGACCAGGGAAGAAACTGAAAACTCAAGGTGAATAGCTCCCAAGGACTAAAACCAAGGTTCCAAGGTTGTTCTCTAGCCTACACACACACACTCACACACACACACACACACGTGCATGCGTGCACACACACATGCACACACACCCTCACAGAAGCACACACATTTTTTTTAAAGTTTTATTTATTTTATTATATGTAAGTACACTGTAGCTGTCTTCAGATACTCCAGAAGTCTCGTTATGGATGTCAGATCTCGTTACGGATGGCTGTGAGCCACCATGTGGTTGCTGGGATTTGAACTCAGGACCTTCGGAAGAGCAGTCAGTGCTCTTAACCGCTGAGCCATCTCACCAGCCCTGAGCACACACATTTACAGGTACATCTGCACACACATGCTTCCGGCATATACACAAATGTCAGATTCTGTAACACTCACTCACGAGGTTGCTCTGCCCTTGACCTTGATGTCACATCACCCTTTGTTCCAACACTCAAGATGGCATGGTAGCACAGCATGGCCCCTGCCCATATGTCTATCCTGGTGTGCACCCCATCCCCCAGGCAGGCCTGAGGACAGCTGGGCCACAACTCACTGACCCATCACTTTGGCCTCCTTCTTTCTCTCTGCCTTGCGCCAGCCCCCAGTCCTTAGAAGAACACTTCAAATGGTCTCTGGGAATGTGACATCCTCGTCATCACCACTTTTGCCAAGTTTGCCTTCCAGGGCTGGTATCAGAAAGTGCTTCTGCTGTCTCTTGAGCCACATCACCTCCATGGCCAGACTTGGATCTGCTGTGACTGTCTCAGTATTACCTACCCATCCCATTTTCTGTCCCCGGTCTCTCTGTTCGGCCTCCTCCTGTCTCCATACCCCGGGGCTGCTGGCGTATTCTTTCTGGAGATGAACTCATTGTTGACTTTAATTCACTTCGATGTTTCCCAGGGAAGCATGCTGGCAGGAGGCCCACCCGACTCCTTGAAGAAGACAGCCAGGCTAGGGCCAACTGGAAGCCAGAGGCAATGGAACCGCCAAAGGCTTCCCATTTTATGGACAGGCTTGGCTCAACCTGAAGACATTCCAAATACTCAATCACCAGCCATGGCCCATATGAGATTGAGAGGGAGCCACTAGAAACCAACCCTTTGAGGACACACAACTCAGCTGGAGGAAGAAGCAGGCCTTGTCCATGGACCAGGTTCAACGGATGAGGAAAATGTACCACACCATCAATAATCAATAATCAAAGGCTGGCAGCTTGCTGGGAGCTGGCCCCTGTCCTCATTCCCACACAGGAATGGGCCCCGCCAGGAATCCATCTCACCCACCTCCCTGCACCAAGCCCCGGGGAGGGCAGGCGAGGGAGGAACCATTTTTCACATACTTTCTCTTTCAGAACGCAGCCCTGTTTCGCAATTTCCTACTTAAGTTCTGGAAAACTGTAGGGCATTAACCCAAGCTACCTTCTCCAGCCATGGGCCAGCGTCCCCTATGGTCAGGCACCAACCTGGTAGGCAGTGCCTGCAGGAGGTAGGTAGAGGCTCACCATGCTAATTCTCCTGTATCCCACAAATGCAGAACTCATTCCAGGCAGAGCAGATCACCGACTCTACAATGGAGGGCTCTACCACACCCCTGCCAAGTGTTTATTCCCCCCCCCCCCCGTTGGTTCTTTCTCTGGAAGAGCCGGGAGGTAGGCCACAGCAAAGCAGGTGTGCCCAGCCCCAGCGTGCATCTCAGCATCCCTCAAAGCGATCTTTAGATCACCTCTTCCTTAGAATAAGGCTTTTGTTCTTGTCACCTCCACCTACAACAGAGCATGCTCCTGCCCTATCCAATGAATCCATTTTGTCTTGCCAGATAGAACCTGTTCTTGAAGCCCATTTCCCCATTCCCCACCACCATGAAGGTTTCCACTGCACATCGGACCCATAGCTGGAGGGTTCTTAGGCAAAAAGCCAACACCTGGGGGCCTGGCCCTGCAGTGCTGGCCCTGTCTCTGAATTCTCTCCCAGTCCTCTTAAACCAAACCAAACAAACCAGATGAGAGGGGAAATCCCCACTTAAAAAATCCAGAAAACGCATAACCTCATCACCCCAAACAATGAAATGGGAAAATATACCAGAGCTGGAGGTGGGAAAGACGGCCAGAAATGTGTCGGTTGGGGTAAGAGCGTGACCCCATAGAGGAGAGCTAACGTTTTCCAAACTATGCAGGCAAATAAAGACGTAGAACTATGTGTTTTCACCATCTAACCCTGGAGCAGAGAGAGGCATCTTGACACAGATATATGGCCTCCTCTAACATTTGCTCACCCTCCAAAGCACCAAGTACCTCTTCAGGACCACCCGTGGTTGTAGGCTTCTCTAGGATTCCAGCCTCAAGTGGGTGTTTTAGGACTGTGAGCAGATAACCATTCCTTACTTTTAAACCCACATCATATCCAGCTCAGATACAGACAAGAACAGGCCCAGGGCTCACTGTATTCACAATATGTTGGGGTGGCATTTGGACTTTCACAAGATGCCAGGACAAGAAGGGTCCCTGACCAGTCATCTTGCAGATGTGGAAGCATCTGCATAGTCAGGACTTCCTGGAGCCACAGACGCCGCCCTCCCTGAGTTGCTCAGATCCCAGGGGTGGCTTCTGGAAGTGAGGGGATGGAGGAGGTATAAAGAGAAGCTGAGCCCAGAACATCAACAGGGTGATATGAGCACTCAGGAGACCCTTTCATTCTGGGTCTTGTTTGGCTGTGGTTTTAAAAGATAGCTTATGTCAGTCTGGTATATGTGCTTGAATTCCCCAGGGGCATCTTGTTACCAGGCAGATTTGAATTCTTCACACATACGTATGGTCTGAGATTCTGTGTTTTTCACAAGGTCCTGAGGCCGTGATTTCAGGCTAATGGCCACACTTGGAATCACCTAAGGATCTGGGAGATGGAATGATACCAATTGGAAACAGCCAAGACACACGGAGACTGAGGATTGACTTAGAAGAGAGGTAAACCAGGGGAAACTGACACATAATGAGAAGAGACTAGGATGGGGGCACAGAAAGACAGGGTAGCAACCACCACCACCACCACCACAACAGCCACCACAATAACCACAACATCCACAACAGCAACCACAACAATAACCATCACCACCGCCACAACAACCACAACCACCACAACCACCACAACAACAACAACAAACACAACCACTAAAAGGATCTAAGAGACAGAAAAGAGAAACAGTGAGACAAACACATCAATGGAAAATTGACCAGTAAGGAAAGATTGCCAAGGACGGGGATGGGGGGGAGGAGGCAAGATACACAAAGAGAGAGGCTCTCGCTTGCTATGGGCATCCTGGCACCAGCCATGCCAACCCAGGCTCCCAATCACAGCCAGCAGGGAAGGGATGGCAGGTCTGGGTGAGACCTGCAGGGGCGCAGAAGCACAGACCTCAGTCCTAGCTTCCTTGTTTGCGAGCTTCTTCATACCTGTATTTCCCTCTGCCAGTTCCAGAATACATCTTTTCCCCAAACCTATTACCCCTTCTCTGGACTCTTACAGAAGGTTTTAAATATGTTATAGTCCTTTCCATTAGAGAGAGAGAGAGAAAGAAAGAGAGAGAGAGAGAGAGAGAGAGAGAGCAGGGATGGGGTAACACACACCTTTAACCCCAGCACTCACAGGGCAGAGGCAGGCAGATCTCTGTGAGCTCCAGGTCATTGTGGTCTGTATACATAGTGAGTTCCTATATAAGTAAGGCTTATATAGTGAGACCCTGTCTCAAAAACAAATAAAAAAGGTCTTTCTGGAGCTATGTCACATCCCTGTGGTATATCCCTCCCTCCCCTTTTGCTAGTTGAAGACCCGGATGGAATGGGCTCCTTCCTGCTGCTCCTCAAACAACCTGATAAGAAGGTCAACAGTGCTCATGCCCCTGACCATCCCCAGCCCTATGTTTTCTTGGTCTCCCTGTGGCTTTGGGTCCTCTCAGCTCTCCCTCCTTGCTGGTTCTGGAAATTGCTATCCCTCTGTTTCCATCTGCCTGCCCTTTTCCAGCTCCTTTGTCAATGGGTCCTCCTCAGTCTGATCTTCAGAGCCTCAGAGCCGGGTCCCAAGCCCCTTCTTCACCCTGTAGTCCATTTTTACTTAGCTTCTTCCAAACCTGCACACAACCTTGGTGGTTGTCTCTAGCCAGCACTCCTTGGTACCTGTGTTTTGGTCAGGTTGGGTCTGCCCCCACTTCAGACTCAGATGTGCATTCCTCCTTCTGGCTTTAACACTGCTCTTCCTCAAAGGCTTTCCTCTCAGCACACTGTACCAATGGGTCTGGGTGCTTAGCCAGACATTGATTGATTGACACCACTCTTTGTAGACCCCTTCCCCATCTCTCCAGATCCAGTGCATCACCAAACACTTTATTCTCCAAATGCCTTTGACTTTGCTTCTCTCTCTCTCTCTCTCTCTCTCTCTCTCTCTCTCTCTCTCTCTCTCTCTCTCTCTCTCTCTCTTTCTCTCTCTCTCTCTCCTCTCTTTCTCTCTCCTGGATGACTGCAACAGCTCCTGAGCCTCACAGTCAGTCACACAGTACATGACATGAACTTTGCAAAAATGCAAGTACAGTCACGCAGTCTCTTACTTGCAACTTGGGTTTGAGAATTAAAGCCCAGCTCCTGAGAAGCTCCAGAATCGCATCTCGTGACTTGTACGCCTCGCTTTCCAGCTATCCTGGTTTCTTTCTGGTTCCTTGAACACCAACCTCCTTTCTGCCACAGGACATCTGATTATACTGTCCCCTCTGTATGAAACTGTGCTGTTGAAGCCAGGTATGGTGGCATGCGCCTTTAATCCCAGCACTTGGGAAGCAGAGGCAGATCTCTCTGAGTCTGAGGCCAGCCTGGTCTGCATAGTGAGTTTCAGGATAGTCAGGGCTATGTAGAGAAAGAATCTGCCTAAAACAGCAACAACAATAACAACAAACCCAAAACTGTCTTGTCCATGGCAATGACCACTGGCTATGTGGCTATTGAGCGCTTTAAATATAAGCACTGGGAAACTGAAATTTGGAGTTTGAGTGCGAATTGATAAAATTCAAAACTTAAAACTATTCAATCTAATTATTAAAGATTCTTTTAAAAATTGAGCATGCAAATCTCTTGCTTCAATCAACCTTGATTTTTATGAAGTCTAAATACAACTTAATTTTTTGAGAAAAAATTCAGCATCTGAATGATATTATATTGTATGTGCAAAAATATACGCAGAATTAGTTAAAATGTGAATGAGTTCTCTAATTCTTTATGTTGGTGTCATACTGAACAGACAGTATTTTGCCTATATTTGCTTAGGTAACAAACAGATACTGGGCTAGGTATGTTGTGGCTACTAGGCACTTTGAAATTCTGTTTGGCTCATCGATTTCTACTGAACTTACTGCTCTAAAACTGCCTTTCCTTGGTGCAGGCACTCTGTTTCCTGGAGTCACTGAACGAACAGCCCTGCTCTGCCACACCCTCCTGGCCATGATGGACCGATGCCTCCTCCATAGCTAGGAACGAACCCAGAACATCCAATGTACAGGCAACAGCAGCCAGTGCTTCTGAAAAACAGGCCACCCAGAATTCAAAGCTATCCTGGGAGCTGGCTGCCTAGATGACATCCTTCCAAGCAGCTTCCCCCCAGAACCCCTGGCCAGAGACCCAAAGGCAAGATGTCTTTTGTGATAATATCTCACACACTTTCTTTAGTGTGACAGCTTGCTTTTAAAAGGGGCGCGCATGTGTGTGTGTGTGTGTGTGTGTGTGTGTGTGTGTGTGTGTACCCGTGTTTAGGTGCCTGAAGAAGTCAGAAAAGTGTGTCAGCTCCCCCTAGAGAGGGAGTTACATGCAGTTGTGGACCACCAGACTTAGATACTAGGAAGCAAACAATTAGAGCAGCATACATTTTTAACTGTTGAACGTTCACTCCAGCCCCTAGCTTGCTGTTTGGTTGTTTGGTTGCTTTTTTGAGACAAGGTCTCAGGCAGCCCAACCTGGCCTCATTACTACTGTGTTGTTCAGGATAGCCTTGAACTCACTACCCTCCTGCCCGACTCCCAAGTGCTGGGATTGCAGGTGTGAACCCCATGATGGACTTGGCTTATACTTGTTTATTCACTTTTGTGGTTCTGAGTATTACTTTTGTGATTTTAAGCATGCTAGGCAGGCGATCTCCTATTGACCCTCAGCCCTAGGTGGCTGGCTTCATAACTAAATCTTATTCTGTCTTCCTTATCCTTAAGGACTTTAACCTTTTTTAAAAAATTGAAGATTTTTTTTAAATTACATTATTTATTTACTCATTGTGGGTAATGTGTGTGTGTGTGTGTATGTCCCTGTCTTCTCAAGCATATGGAGGTCAAAGGACAACTTTCCAGAGAGTCACTTCTCCTTCCACCGTAGAGTCTCAGATCCTACCCAGGTCATCTGACTGAGCCCTCTTGCTGGCACAAGACTTTAATATTGATCTTAAATCCTTCTACTTGTTCTTCAGAGCTGATCTCAAATCTCCCATTCTGAGAAGCCACCCCGGAAGGATGAAGTCTGATTGTTGTCTCCTCAGGGTTTAGGTGGTTTGTTTGTTGGTTTTGTTTTTCAACTTTTACAAGCTCCTTGTATGTAGCAGAATCAGCCTGCCCTTGCCTCCCTGTTTGTATTCGGGGTCTTGCTTGCACCTTCATTTGATGAAAGTCTGTCTCTCCCATCATGCTTTGAGCTCTGTGAGAGCAGGCTGAGTCTGCCTCTCTGTAGAAACCAACCTCTGAGTCCAGAGCCTGACCTGCACTGATGCCAGCAGATCCCAGAATACCACATGAAGTCATTGCAGCTCTGCCCAGGACACTCCCCAATGGTCTGACAGCCTGACAATGGTCAGAGAGCCTGCTCTGTCCCTCTCCCTAGGGGTACCCTTTGGTATGCAGACCCTGACCTCCCAGATGGAAGTCCTCCCGCAGAGCTGGCCTGGACTTCTGAGGAATACAGGAGGGAGTGCGTCTTGACTAGGGTGTGTAGCCTACTAGCTGGAGCCTGCTGTGAAACACTATGTCTGGGATGGTACCCGAGTCTCTTTCCCAACAACCTCCTTGCCCACAAGGTCATGACTGGCTCAAAGACCACATTCTGATTTACAGGAATGCAGATGGGACTGAAGGGATGGTTCAGCGATTAAGAACACTTGCTGCTTTTGCTGAGGCCCTGGGTTCAGTTTTTGGCTCCAACATCAATAGGTCAAAAACTCCTGTAACTTTGGCTTCTGTTGGGTACCTGAATGCATGTGACACTCATAAACTCACACAGGCACACATACATTCTTATTAAAGTTTTAAAATCTTAAAAAACAAACCGTTTTGTTCCTGATAGAGGCTATCAGGGAGCTTTTACAGTCGGGTCCTCCCTGGCCCTCCTTGTTCCCATGTGTACCCACCAAAACCTCACACCCTGAAAACAAATGGAGTGCTGGGGTTTGTTTTTCTCTTTTTAATTTGAAATAAACCTTTAAGCAGTTTCCAAGTCAGGTCAGCCGTGACGTGTACCACGGATGTGTAATGAGTCTCATCTCCAACAATCAAGTCTCACAGCTGGGAGTGCCTCTTAGGACAGGGGAAAGCGCTCTCCCCCTCGGCAGCTGCCCCAGTGCTGGCTCCAATCTGCAGTCCATCTGGCAGATGCTGTCCCAGAAGTTCCTCCAGAAGGTTCCACTCCTTGAAGTTTAGTTTCAGATGCCGGGAAAGGTTCTCTTAGATATGTCTTCCAAGAGCATCATAGACTGAATGTACAGCTGGGCCACAGAATGGAAGTATCTTCGGTGACCTCAAGAATGTGTGTGTGTGTGTGTGTGTGTGTGTGTGTGTGTGTGTGTTGACGTTTTCAGATGTGGCCATATGTGTGCATGGATGGATGGATGGATGGATGGGTGGGTGGATGGGGTATGTGTGGACTTGCTCTCCCAGATGCTCCAGTTCTGGAAAGTTCTCATTGTACAGTACAGTCCTGGACTCTTCCACACAGTATCTGGAGACCGGTCGCTGTGCCTAGGTGGGTCCTACTGATGTGAGTGGCCCTGCTGTCCCTGACTGTGGCTGCTGCTGCCCCTTGTGTCTCCGAGAGTTGGAGCCTGGCTCCTTGCTGTTCTTCCTGGCCGGATGCCTGTTGGCATTCTCCCTCCGGCCCTGGCCCCCTTTCTTCCTCTTCTGCCCTGCAACAATTGGATAGTGGAGGAAAATGAACAAAGGATGTACAGACACTCTGGGTGCCCAGGGTCCTCAGAAGGCCATGGCAAGGAAACAGGGTGGGAAGGGAACAGGAAGCCACCTCAATGCCTCCTGAGGGGACCTTATAGCATGAGTACAAGAAATAGTCCACCCCACTCCCCAGTGCACACCAGACAGCCTCCTTCTCCTCGGCCCTTGGACCCCAAAGACCCTAGAGCATTTCCTGGCTGTTCAGGACAAATGGAACAGTCCCTGTTTCCACTCCCTGCCACTCATCAGACACCTCTGAGACCGGGCAAAGTGGGCAACATCTACCTTGTTGCCAACTGCAGGCTCTGTGGCCTTATCTGCATGGGTCCAAGTTTCTGGGGGGTTCGCAGCACCCCCTCTGCTCTCCGAGGAACCTTCTAAAATGAGCACCCTAAAGAAATGGGACAGCTACAAGGATCATGCCTTCAGCCGTTACTAATTCCTGCCACACAGCATCCCAGGGCACCATCCTCAGCCAGGATGTGCTCTTAGCTTGCACAGCACGGGACATAGATGTAACTGTTCCCCAGGATGCAGAAGCTGCCGCTCACCCTCAGGACAGGGCGTCCTGCGCACGGTACACTTCCGGGTCTCTTTGGTGTCCGAGCAGGTGGTGTGGTCTCCCCCGGGAGCATGGAGTACTCTGCGCGTCCGCTCTTCCGATCCCTTCCGGAAACCGCACAGCTTCCTCTTCTTGGAGCAGGGCCCCCACGGGGACCACTCACTCATTTCACATTGTGCTAACAGGAGGTGAGGTAGGAGGAAGGGAAGCAAGAGGCAAAGAGGCCACCCCTCTTGCCCCTGAGTGCCCCAGGGAACCCACACTCACCAACCCACCCTCAGTTCAGACCTCAGGTCTGAGCTCTTTAGCCCAGAGGCAGAGAACCACGGAGAAAGAACCCCAAAAGGTTGTTCTAGAAGGTGAGTGTAGTCTTGCCCCCCGTCCCCGCCCCGCCCCTCCCCCTTCACTCTGTGGCCAGACTTTAATCATCCTATCTGCTCTGGGCCCTCTGCCTCTGGCCTTACCAGGACTGCCGCACTCCATGGTGCTGTTAGCTGCTGTGGAGCCCTCCGGACAGGCTGGATAGCAGCGGCCCTTGTGCAAGTACAAGCCCTCCTGACACTTGGTGCAGAAGTTGTGGCTGAAGCAGGCCTCACACTGCTCAATCTTGCATTCTGAGGACAAGAGCAGAACAGAGTCTAGCCCAGGCCAGGATGGGTACATTCTTTTATCCCCAGTCCCACTCAAAGAGGTCAGGATCGTGGTCTAGGTTAGGATTCCTACAGAGGAATCTTTCAAACTGGAGGGACACCTAAGTAGCCACTCCCGAGGTCTGGGTGGGATTCTTGCCAGCAACAGCCCACCAGAACCCAGACCTTGTGGTCTCAGATCTTGGGACTCAATATGAGGTCCAAAGTTTTCAGGGAAGAAGAGAGCCTTCTGGACTTGGTACAGACAGACAGGACTGTTTCAGCATCCCAGAGCCCCCCTAAAAAGAGTGGGACTGAATGGGAGAATGAAACCCCAGACAGCACCAGTGTGGTACCCCAGTGCTGGGTCTCCTTCTGCCCAGAGCAGAAACAATAAACTCAGAAGCGTGGGTGCAATCCCAGGGCAAATTCCTCTCCCTGTGCAAATCCAAGTTCCAGGAAGCCCTGGGTTGGACTCCAGGGTCCCTCCCTACCTCCTCTTGCCAGCTCCCTCCTTTGTGGGAGGTGGGCAGAATGGGGCTTGGCTGGGAACAGACAGGCCTTCCACCATCTCCCTTTCCAGACTGGGTGGTACTGGCTCCCTCCCAGTCTCTGGCACCTGAAGCTCCAGCTTCTAGTCTAACCAGACTCTGACACATCCATGAATCCCTTCATCCCCTAACGTCCTCAAGATCAAGTGGGCAACTCCAGGGTCCACCTCACCTTACCGAGCTACCCACCTATCTCCTTCTGTACCTTTGTCCCAGTGGCTTAATCTCAACTTTGCCTGCCTTCCTCCTTCTTCCCTTCTGCCTCCCACTCCACCCCACCCCCACCTTGCCCAAGATGCTTAGACTCCTATGTTTGGCTGCCAGTACAATAAGAACCAAAATAACAATAGCAGCTACCATTTATCGAGTGCCAGACACCAAGAGGTTTACAGGTTTGTCTCCCAGCAACCAGAGGGGGGAAAACTAGCACTTCCAACTTAAAGATGGTCTAGCTGTTAGGGGGCTGAGATTCATTCAAGGTCATACAATGAGCTAGCAGCCAAGCTGAGATCAAAACCCAGAAGGCTTAGCTGACACCAGGCATTTGCCTGCCCCCTCTCCCTGCCCCCCATCACCTCTAAGTTATCAGCTCTAAGAACCTATGGTCCCTTCTGCCCAGCCTCCCTCCAAAGGCTTTTGTGAGACACAATGATCTGGGATCTGGAAATGACTTCCGCAGTTCAAGGCACTGAACTAAGAGAGGAAACACTGGTACAGCTTACATGTACCAGTTCACTGGATGTCCCCCAGAATGTCACAGGGATGGGATGAAGACCAGATAGCATGTGCCTCACAACACATGGAACTGCAGCTGAGGTGAAAAGGTGGAGTCAGAAGCCAGGGGGAGTTGTAAGAGAGCACAGTGGCCAGACAGGGGCTTCCCTGAAGCCAGGGTAGAGCTGACATGGGGTGACTAGCAGCAGGAGTATGCACCAGGTTGTGGGTCTCATAAGCATCCTGGTGGCTGCGGTGGAGAAGGTGGGCTGGAAGAGAGATGGGCTATGGAAATGGGGGAGGCGACAGGTGTTGGGAGCCTAGCTATGACAATGGGGGAGGGGTTGTGCTTAGTGAGTGGGTTGGGCACACAGTGAGAGACTAGTTTGGAGGTCTCTGGCTTGACAGATGAATCGGAACACTCAGAGTGACCTGTGGGGACAGAAGTAGGTGCAGATAAGGAGAGAGGAGGATGGGGTTCTGGTTTGTACACCATGGGATTATGGGTGGAGTATCTAGGAAGATGTCTGCCTGGCAGTTGTATATTTGAATCAAGAACCCCACCCCTCTTTCCTGTGCCTGTTCAACACTTCTCACTGGCCAAAGGACCATCCTCCAGGGTCTGGGGCCTTTCCAGCCCCTGCCCGCACACACTCACTGATGCATTTGTTCATGTCGGGGTTGCGGGCGTCAAAGTATCCAGGCGGGCAGGACGGCAGGCAGACGCCCACCTGGCGGATGTCGTTCCTCTCCAGCAGAATGAAGAGCTTGGGCGAGCACTTGAGGCAACCGTTGACTTCTGAACAGAGCTCACAGCCCTTGGCACAAGCTTGGCTCCCCTCAGCGCTGACTGCAGGGTAGAGAAAGGATGAAAAGGTGGCTGAGGAGACCCCATATTGCCAGGCTCCGACAAGGATGGGGTATGATCCTTTTTGGGGCTTCATTGCACAAAGGGAATGTGCATCTCTAGGCCAGCTGTGTGCAAGGATGCCTCAGGCACAAGCCCAGGAGCCCCTAAGTAGGTAGTGTAGATGTCTAAATCTGTACCCCTAACTTCCTGTCTCCAGCTCATCCGGAGCCTATAGACTTGTTCTTTATCCCCAGAGATGAAAATCGGCGCGTCCCTTTAACTTATCCTGACTCTCTCTAAGAAGAGGAAACTTCAGCCTAAGGTACTCAATGTAGCTTCTCAATTGCTGGTAAAGTTTTAAGAGCAAGAGGGACCCTGGATTAAATGATCCAAGGAGAAAGACTACAAGATAATTAGAATAGCCTATGCCTAGAATAAAGGTCTCAACTTGAGGACTTTGCTTCCTAGGAGAGGTTTGATCAACTTTTTTTTTTCTTTCTTAAGGACTGGGTCTTTTGTAGTCAGAAGATGACATTGGACCCTGCCCTCCTGCCTTCACTTCCCAAGTACTGGGATCCCAAGCAGATGCCACTGCATCCGGTCTATGTGGTTTGGGGACCAAACTCAGGGCCTTGTTCAAGCAAGGTAAGCTCTCTGTGGAGTTAAATCTCCAACCCTAGGCACACTTTTAAAAAGATTTATTTTTTATTTTATGTGTGTGTTTTGCCTGCATGTATTTATGTGCACCATGCACACACCTGGAGGCCTGGAGGTTCCTAGACTGTTGTGAACCACCATGTGGATGCTGAATGTAGGTCTTCTACAAGAGCAACAAGTACTCTTAACTGCTGAGCCATTTCCCCAGTCCCTAAGGACTCTTTTGATCATTACAACCAGAGAAGCAAGTTGCTACTAGCATCAAGAGAGCATAAATAAGAGAAGTCCTTGATAGTCAGGCAGTGGTAATGTATGCCTTTGATCCCAGCACTCAGGAGGCAGAGGCAGACGGATCTCTGAGTTTGAGGCCAGCCTGGTCTACAAGCCACTTCCAGGATAGCCAGGGCTACATGAGAGACCTTTACACAGGATTCTTCTAGATGTTAACAGGAGGATGGGAGGAAAAGGTTACCGACGCCTGTGAGACCTGGAACCAGTGTGTGAAACGAATCTCAAACAGATTGCTTATCTATTTGCCTTATGTTTAGTATGGTGCGTGCATGCGAGTGTGCAGGCGCACACCCCCACACGCGTGCATATGGAGGCCAGAGAAGGACCCTGACTTTATTTCTCCATCACTCTCTGCTCCATGGCTTTGAGACAGAGTCTCTCATTTGCCCTGATGCTGGATATTTTTGGCTAGGCTCGATTACCAGTGCTCATGATCTGCCTGTCTCTGTCCCACAGTGATAGAGTTACAGATACGCACAGTCATGCCTTGTTTTTGTTTTTGCAGGTCCTGTGGATTTAAACTCAAGTTCCCATGCTTGTACAGCAGGCCACTGAGCCATTCTTCCCCGACCATTTGTACTTTCAGCTAGTAATAGTAGTAGTAGCAGCAATATATTACTAGAATAATATTACTAGTAGTACCAGTAGTAACAGTATTACTACTATAGTAGTAGTGGTAGTTGTAGTAGTTGTGGGTGGGTAAGGGTAAAGTAGGTGAGGGGGTGGTATGCATGTCTGTGCCACTGTACTTGTGTGGAGGTCAGAGGACAACCTTCTACCTCTAAATGGGATCTGAGGATCAAACTCCAGTCATCAGGCTTTGTAGAAAGTGCCTTTACCTCCTGAGCCATCTTGCTGGTCCTTTTTTTGTGTGTTTATTTCCTTTGTTTTAATAGTGTGTGTGTGTGTGTTTGTGTGTGTGTGTGTGTGTGTATGTGCATGACTGTACATGTGAGGAGGTCAGAGGACAACTTTTGGTCCTCTCCTTCTACCATGTGTGTGTGTGTTTGTGTGTGTGTGTGTGCGTGTGTGTGTGTGCATGACTGTACACGTGAGGAGGTCAGAGGACAACTTTTGGTCCTCTCCTTCTACCATGTGTGTGTGTGTGTGTGTGTGTGCATGACTGTATACGTGAGGAGGTCAGAGGACAACTTTTGGTCCTCTCCTTCTATCATGTGTGTGTGTGTGTGTGTGTGCATGACTGTACACGTGAGGAGGTCAGAGGACAACTTTTGGTCCTCTCCTTCTACCATGTATGTGTGTGTGTGTGTGTGTGTGTGTGTGTGTGTGCGCGACTGTACACGTGAGGAGGTCAGAGGACAACTTTTGGTCCTCTCCTTCTACCGTGTGTGTGTGTGTGTGTGTGTGTGTGTGTGTGTGTGCGCGACTGTACACGTGAGGAGGTCAGAGGACAACTTTTGGTCCTCTCCTTCTACCACGTGGGTCCCAGGGATCAAATTATGGTCATCAGGTTTGGCAGTGCTATCTTGCTGACTTTGTTTTTAAATTTAAATTTTTACTATTTTTAAATTTTATATATTTTTTTAAATCTTTCTTTTCAAGGGGAGGGGGGGTTGTTTTGTTTTGTTTTCAGGACAGAGTTTCTCTGTGTAGCCCTGGCTGTCCTGGAATTTGCTCTGTAGAGCAGGCTGGCCTTGAACTCCAAGACTCACCTGCATCTGCCTCTGGAGTGCTGGGATTAACCCCGCTCTTGTTTTGGTCTTTTTGATTGAGGATCTATATTATGAAACCTGACTATCCCGGACTTGTATGTAGACCAGGCTGGCCTCGAACTCCTAGAGATCCATCTGCCTCTGCTTCCAGTGCTAGAGTTAAAGGTGTATACCACCATGCCCAGCGGTTTGTTTGTATTTTGAGCAAAGGTTCACTATGTAGCCCAGGCTGGTCCCAAACTCGTGGTCCTCCAGTCACAGGCTCCAGTGACCTGGGATGGCAGACATCGCCACCTCAACAGAATCCTTCCCTTTTGGACCTTTTGCAACCCTGAACACAGACCTGTGCAGCGACTTTCTGGGAGGCGACAGAAAAAAAGAAAGATGCACTTCTCAGACTTTTTGCCTGCAGACCACTTGCTTTTGTTTGTTTACTTTTGAAATGTTAACTCAGGTAGCCTAAGCTCTCTTCAAACGCCCTACATGGCCAAGGCTAGTCTTGAACTCCAGCTTCTTCCTCCTGAGAGCTGGGACAACAGGCTTGTGCCACCACATCCAATTTTATGAGGCTCTAGGAACTGAACACAGTGCTTTGCGCATGCTAGGGAAGTCCTCTGCCAACCAAGCTACATCCTCAGCTTCGTTCTTTCCCCTTTGTGATGTGTGTGTGTGTGTGTGTGTGTGTGTGTGTGTGTGTGTCTCGTACTGTAGCCCAAGCTATCCCAGAACTGCTACGTAGCCCAGGCTCCCTTGAACTTGAAACGGTCCTCCACCTCTGCCTTCCAAGTGCAGGGATGACAGACGTGAACCATCATACCCCTCCCACTGTCAGCATCC
Organism: Tokudaia tokunoshimensis; assembly: GCA_036184795.1. Lineage (NCBI taxonomy): Eukaryota > Metazoa > Chordata > Mammalia > Rodentia > Muridae > Tokudaia > Tokudaia tokunoshimensis. The sequence continues at coordinate 108,437,429 of BTHU01000005.1, read as the reverse complement.
ATTGTCCTTTTTACAGATGAGATGAAGAGGTTAAGTTACTGAACCACGATGCCTCAGTCAGTATGTGTTCCAGGCATGGGGAGCACAGCCTACGAGAGGCAAAGAGAGTCTGGTCGAGGGAGCACGGAAACCATACGCATGGCTCAATGACTTCTTTAACGTGAAACTCGTTTGCGGGGAGTCAGCGGTACCGTGTTGGTAAAATTAAACACTGTTTTCGTGTTGCCTGGTCTGCTCACTGCAGGGGCAGTTACCCGGAGTCTTTAGGGCTTTGCTCAGCTGTGCGCCAAGCCTGTGTAGTCACTGTAGAGTTTAGGGACTGTTTCCATTTCATGGAAGGTTTTTTGAGTCACCGACACTTGACTCAGTTTGTTTCAGAGTTGAATGCTCACTTGACGTTTCTGCCTTAGCCTCGATAGCTGAGACGGCCCAGGTGTTCCTCCTATAGCTTTGCGTGGTTTCAATCCTATTTTGCGTGTTTGTTTGTTTGTTTGTTTGTTTGAGGAATGATACATGGCCTTCGGGCGCTAGGTAAGTCCAGTACCACCGAGCCACATTCCCAACCTTCTTTTTACTTTGAGATAGGAGCTCACTAAATTGTCCAGATTAGCCTTGAACTTACTCTATAGTCCAGGTTAGTCTTGCACTTTTCCAGGCTCCTGCCTCAACCTCCCAAGTACTGGGATGCTGGACCTGCACAATGTGGGTCAGCTCTTGATATCGAGATTTCAATATTCAGTCTCTCTGCTTAGCCTCTCTGTTTAGAACAGATTTGTGTCAGGAGGTCATGGAGCACACCTTTAGTCTCAGCACTCAGGGGGCAGAGGCAGGTGGATCTCTGAGGCCAGCCTGGTCTACAGAGTGAGTTCATGGACAGCTATGGCTGCACAGAGAAACCATGTCTCAAAACAAACAGACAAACAGATTTGCATAGACCTCCTCAGAGCCCCACTGTTCGATATCCACTCAACCAGCCACTCTACATTTTTCTCCGTTGACATTGGTATTGGCTAAGGAAGTGTGGCACACCCAGAGTCAGCAGAGAAGGGATGTAGGGAGAATGTAACACCAGTAGCTGAAAGAGAAGCAAGGCCAGATCAAGAAGAACCTCAAGTCTACAGAAGGCACAAAGACACTAGCTCGAAGGCAGCCTGGATTTGCAACCTGTGGCTGGCATAGTGAGAACCAGCTTCAAACAGCAGTGACTGAGAGGCAGGGAAATGGCAAACAGAGCTGAGATCTGCAGGGGGCAGATCCCTGATACCAGGCGCTGGGTTGTGGTATAAAGGACAAAACACAAGTTAAGGTGACTTTGAGACAATGAACTGTGTATCAGGGTAATCACTGACTCTTCACTGTGTCAGAAATCCCAGGAGAAGAACGGGATTGGGGGGGGGGGGATGAAAAGGAGCTTAGTCATGCTGAGCGGGCAGTCCCTGTGAGACACTCAGGAAAGGGGGCCACCAGGCAGTGGGGCCTGCGGGGCTGGAGCTCAAACACAGTTTGTCAGTAGATTGACTGTGGAAACAGCCATCCAAGGCAAAGTGGGACATTGGGCAGGGTGTTGCAGGACTATAATCCCAGTGCTTGGGAGGTAGTGGCAGGAAGATCTGGAGTTCAAGGCCAGTTTTTGGCTATGCAGCAAGTTCTAAGCTAACCTCAGCTAGGCTACACAAGACCCTGCCTCAAAGAAACCCAAACACCAAATAAAACGACCCACTCACACATGCACACAAAAAGGCAAGCAGGCGTGTGAACAGCAAGTGGGTAACAGCACCGGCTCTCAATCTCAGGGTTGCTTAGGAGATATGCTGCATAGCAGATATTCACATTACAATTCATAACAGTAGCACAGTTACAGTGACAGCATAATTTTACGGTTGGGCGCCATCACAACAGGAGGAACTGTGGATAAACATTGCAACATCAGGAAGGTTGAGAACCACTGGCCTAGAGGCTGGGAAGAGAACTAGACATCCAAGAGAAAGACAGTAAAGGAAGAGGTTAGCCTTGATGGATCTAAACTGAGAGATGGGGAAGGATTCTGAAAAGCATCCTGTATCACAGGAGCCATGAGAAGAGAGTACTACTCATCGGAAGAGGGAGATACCAACGAGCAGAGAGCCTGAAGGGCAAGTAAAAGAGTCAGGAGCAAGTGTAGTTGGTAGCCGCACTGGGAGTGGCTTCAGTGTGGGAGGTCCAAAAGCAACAGAGTAATAAAAAAAAGAAGTAACACTGTTGCTTTCAGGAAGAGTGACTGTGGAGGAGCGGCGGCTAGTAGGAAGATGCCCCAGCAGTCCTGGTCCTCCACAGAGAAGCAGAGGGAGAGGGGCTTAGGAAGAGGCAGAGGAGGGATCTTGGGGAGGTGCAAGCTGGGAGAGGGGGAGAGGAACCAAGTTAAAAGGTGGGAAATCCACATGGGGTACGCCTTTAATCCCAGCACTCAGGAGGCAGAGGCAGGAGGATCTCTAAGTTTGTGGCCAGCTTGGTCTACAGAGCGAGTTCTAGGACAGCCAGGGCTACACAAAGAAACCCTGTCTCAACCAAAAATACACAACACAACAACAACAACTGAGCTGGGGACTGAGTGGAAGAGAAGACTTCCAGAAGCGAGGGGATGAGAGCAGTTAGCACTCAGAAGACTGCCATGAGTTCCATCTTGAGGTACAGAGTGAGACCTTGTTTCAGAGAAATGGGAGAGGGGAAGAAAGGGAAGTGTGGGATGGGTAGGATGGACTGCCAAGACTCAGAGGCACTCAGAGGCAGAGAAATTGCTGGAGTGAAGACCTGAAGAGATAGAAGAATCAGGATACAGAGGTCAGGCGGCAGGATTGGCTGGGTTAGAGGAGGAAGCTCAGATGTAGGGGCTCAGTGATGGGCAGGGGTCAGCTTGGTGAACCAAGGACTGTTTGTTTACCATGGGTGGAACAGGAGTCCCCCAACCCCCAACACATTCAGCTTAGGGAGACTCGGGAGTGGCCAGGAGGGGTACCTACGACTGTGGGAGGGGGCTCCACAGAGGCAGGATTGACTCACACATGGGATTATGACCTTGAATGAAGGACCCAAGGAAGATGGTGCACATTTGGGGGATGCACAGAGGATACAAAAGGGGAGGGGCTAGGGCTTTAACTCAGTGGGTGGAGTGATTTCCTAGCATGCAGGAAGCCTGGGCTCCAGCCCCAGAATTACACTAATCCAGTGTGGTTGTGCAAGTCTGCAATTCCAACACTGGAGAGGTGGAGGCAAGAGGATCAGAAATATAAGGTCTTTCTCAGCAGCCTGGGCTATTTGAGACTGTCTCAAAAAGAAAAAGAAATGAAAGAGAAAAAGAAGAAGAAAAAAAGCAAAGGAGAAGCAGAAGTTCCTTCCCCAGGAATTCACTACACAGCTAACAGGTTCCCAGGACTGCTGGGAGCAGAGCGAGTGCTAGTGTCCGGTGACAAAGGTCTAGGCAGCAATAAGGAAGCAGGATTGGCCTTGTGACAGAGAGTTACAGGGGAGTGGCACAGAGTACTCACTCTCTGAGCCAGCTGGCTAGGGGCAGGAAGGGCACGTGCCCCACAGGAGGCCTGTGCAAAGGCCCTAAGGTGCTGAGTGCCCTGGAATTCAACAAGGCTTTGTCCCACTGGTGAGGAAAAGGGACTAGACCCTCTATCTCCTGCTGCTCTCTGTGGTGACTGGGCCCAGGGCTGCCTGGGGGAGCATCTCAGACTTGGAAGGGGGAAGGGGGAAGCTTAAAAAGGACACCAGCCTTTCCCATTTACCCTCCCCCCCTTCTGCCTCTGCTCTGGAACCTTTTGCTTCCCCAGCACATTTTTAAAAAGTTCTGGGTGCGGATGTTTTGCCTGCATGTATGCCTGTGTACCATGTGTGCATGGTGCTGGAGGAGGCCAGAAGAGGGTGTCGGGTCCCTGAAACTTGAGTTGCAAATGGTTGTGAACTGACATAGATGCTAGGAATCAAACCCCGGTCCTTTAAGTCCCCTTTTCTGGCCACATAGGCAAGGCTGTGCCTCTGTCATTGCCGCTCCTACCTCTGACCTCTGTCAACCCTCTGTAAAAGCCATTCAGGCTCTAGTTGTAGGCTGGGGGTTGTAACTCAGTGGTAGAGACTTGCCTATCATGTGTGAGGCCAGGTACTATGCTCAGGACGGACAGGAAGAGGACTGTTGTTGCTATGACAGCCTTGCCAGGTGGTTCAGCCAGCCCCTCTGTGAAATATAGCCTCCTGCTCACAGTTTTTCTAACCCCAGATCATTTTCCCAAGAGCCCCTTTACCAGGCAACCAAACCTATGGTAACCCCTGACCCCTGCCTGAAACATTGTATCACGTTCTAAAAGTAAGACCTCCTTCCCAGTGGCCCAAAAAGTTTCCCTGAGCTAATCCCACCTGCCTCTACCCTCAACACAACCCTAAGCAGTAACCATTTCCCAAAACATATCACTCTTTGATCTTCTGTATCTTCCTCTGAATTAACCCTTTAGCCTAGAACACTGTGCAGCCTCCAGAGCCTCAGAACCACCTTTCTCCTCCAGGAAGTCCTCCCTGATCACCTCCCTGTATGTCTGGATGAGGTCTTTTCCTGTGGTCTCCTCTCCCCAGCATTTGAATCAGTCATGGTAGATACAACCGCATGTTGTCATTTCCAATGAGATGTCTCCTCCCACTAGAGAGGGTTTGGGAGGCAGAGTTGGTCTTGTTTCTAAGTGGGAGCCCAGGGAAGGGTTGGGACTCACAAGAGGTGGAGCTCTCTAGTGTAGGGCTGAGGGCACTGTGTGTTGTGGAATCTCAAGGAGAGTGTGATACAGGTGTAGACGCTGGTGAGCACTCACTGAGTGTGGGGAGTGGGGCTGGGCACAAGTAGGAACTCAGGAGAGCTAGGGCAATGAGCAAGTCTTTGGGACTCATGATAGTGCTTGTGGGTGAATGCCAGCCTTGGAACACCTGAGGCGTGTTGGCAAGAGGAGGACAAGGAGATGGTGGAGGATGAGGCTGGAGGGAAGAAAGCAGGAACGGGCAATGGGGGCTCATCTTGGGAATGGGGTTTAGTCCTGGATCTCCTGGGCCAGAGTGTGTTGTCTGTTACATGTTTATTGAGCCCAGGGGAGCCATGCTGGAGGAATGGCTCAGCGGTTCAGAGCACTGACTGCTCTTCCAAAGGCCCTGAGTTCAATTCCCAGCAACCACATGGTGGCTCACAACCATCTGTAATGGGATCTGATGCCCAAGAGAGTAACAGTGTACTCACATACATAAAATATATAAATAAATGAATGCGAGAGCACCTGTTCCAGGCCAATGGGAATGTTCTTTTTTGACTCTCCCACTCCATGGGGGAGAGCATCTCTCAGACCTTAAGATCAGACACTTCTAGGTTCAAACACCAAAGGACTGATTCTCACAAGTGATTGTTGACTGACAGACCAGAGAGGATGACAGATAGGCAAGAGTCAGAGGCTCCTCTGTACATCAAGCCCTCCTCCTCTAGCAGCCCCTCCCAGTGCCCTTCCACAGTGGCCCAGCCTTCCTTTCCCCTTCCCCCACAATACCCAGAAAACATATCACAAAATGGTCCTTGTAAACTGAAGTCTGAATGGGACTTTATGTTTTACAAAGGTTGCTAGAAAGAAAGAAGGAAAGAAAGAAAGAAAGAGAGAAAGGAAGGAAGAAAGGCCAGGAATGGTAATGCGCAGCTTTAATCTCAACACTTGAGAGGCAGAGACAGGTGAATCTTTGTGACTTTAAGGCCAGTCTGGTCTACACAGTGAGTTCTAGGATAGCCTGGACTGTTAAAGAGAGAAATCGTATCTCCAAAAAACCAAAAGAGGAGGAGGAGGAAGAAGAGGAGGAAGAGGAAAAGAAAGAAAGAAGAAAAGAAAGAAGGAAGAGAGAGAGAGAGAGAAGAAGAAGAAGAAGAAGAAGAAGAAGAAGAAGAAGAAGAAGAAGAAGAAGAAGAAAGAAAGAGAGAGAAAGAAAAAGAGAAATAGGCTGGAGAGGTGGCACACAGATGAAAGTGCTTGCCACACAAGCCTGATCATCTGACTTTGGGTTCCCCAGAATCCATGTGAAAGCTGGACCCGTATCAAAAGCATCTACAGTCCCAGCACACCAATGGGCGATGGAAAGAGAAGCCACTCCTGATGCTCACAGACCAGCTAACCAGGCTTAGAGCATCGAAAAGATCCTAATCCTGTCTCAGACAAGGGGGAAAGGCAGGGACTGCCATCTAAAGGTTGTCCTCTGACCTCCACATCCATGAGTTGTGTCACAAGAACCCTCTGCCCATGAAAACACACACACACACACACACACACACACACAGAGTATTTTAACTGTATAGATACATATAATGTTTATACGTATACCTAAAGTTGGGGTGTGCATGCCCAGCCTCCAGCACCACCACCAAGCCAGCAGTGTACCCATATCTCCATCCATCATCCCCCAGACATCTGGCTATGCTCCTATGCAGTGACATGGTCACCTCACAGGGGTGTTTCAGGATCACCATGTAACAAGGACCAACTGATGGCACACCCCATCATGCCTGGTGCCCTCACAGCACTGAGTTCTTGCCCTGTCTCACCTAGACTCTGACATCAGTCAGCAATACAAGCTGATGTACACGCTGTCCAGGCATCGGATGTGTCCAGTTCAAAATCAATCATATCGAAATCGCTGTGTTTGATAGGCACGGGGGTGGGGGCGGGAGCCGGCTCTACTAAATCCCATCCACTGATTCGAACCCGGGTCTGATGTCCACCTGTGTCCATGGGCATGTGACCCTCTGTGGGTGAGCAGGATCGCCATATGCCTGTCACATGAGTAAGGCTGGTCTCTGTCTCAATGTCCTGAAGTCAGTCTCTATCTCTCTCTCTCTCTCTCTCTTTCTCTCCATCTCCCCATTTCGGAAATGGAGGAGACTGATTATAAATCACTAAACCACATCTGGCCCATGGAGTCCAAAACACTGGCCACAACAGAGGCATGGGGAGGGGTTCGAAGGCCTCCTGCTGCTACTGCTGCTGCTGGAACCTCACCTTCCCTAACTGTTCTTTAAGCTGGGTTTTTTCTGGCTTCACCAATTCCAGCCTCCCACTTGCGGCTGCGCCGCTCTGTGGAGAGCTTGGCCCTCACTCAGCCTTTTCTGGCTTGCGGGCATCAGTCCCATGAGAAAAGTGAAGCAAGGGGGAATTGGGCGAGACTTCGGAAAGACTTCCTGCCTGCACGACAGCCCTTGATGGAGGATGTGGAAAGAGGGACAAGGCCTTGGGAGGGAGAGGCCCCCACCCAACTCCCTGGCAGGGTCACTAGCATCCACTGGCCACGCCCAGTACATGGTGCCCTCATTACTGCAGCAGTTGAGCAGAGGGTAAGGGATGCCTGGGTCAGACCAGAAGGCGGACGCGTTAACTTTGAATCTTAGCATGCTGCTTTCATGGACGCTGGGCTCATTGAGCTCCACGAAGAGCAACTGCAAACTATTAGGGAGACTGAGGCAGGAGGATTGCTGCAAATTGGAGGCCTACACAGGGAATTTTGGGCCAATGAGGGCTACCTAGCAAAACTGTGTCTCAAATGAACAGAGGAAGACAAAAGAGAAAGAAAAGAAAACTGGATTTTCTATTCTTTCCTCTCTTTATAAAATATTTTTAATCATAAGCATTTATATATTATCTACATATTTATATATAATTATGTATAGTTATATACTTATTATATAAATATATAAACATTTATATATTTATTACAAGTATTAATAAATACTTAATAAGTGTGTGTGTGTGTGTGTGTGTGCATGCGCGTGCACACAGAACGCAGATGTCACATCTCCTGTCACTGGAATTACAGGTGGCTGTGAGCTGCCCATCATGGATGCTAGGAAACTGGAGCAAGGTCCTCTGTAGAGCAGTACAGGCTTTTTTTCTTTTCTTTTTTTTTTTTTTTTTTGGAGGGGGGTTCTCGAGACAGTGTTTCTCTGTGTAGCCCTGGCTGTCCTGGAACTCACTCTGTAGACCAGGCTGGCCTTGAACTCAGAAATCTGCCTGCCTCTGCCTCCCAAGTGCTGGGATTAAAGGCCGTGCGCCACCACCACCTGGCCTCAGTACACGCTTTTAACTACTGAGCCATCTCTCCATCCTGTTCGTTCGTTGGCTCTTTCTCTCTTTCTGTTTTGATTTTTAAAACAAAGTGTCTCACTGTCATCCGACCAGCTTTGGCAGCCCTGCCCCAATTGAGGCTGAGGCTACAGGCATTTCTTGTGCTCAGAAATCTTACAGGGGCGCCTTACACGATAAGGTCATTGCCACTCAGAAGGGTGCGTGCGCTGACTTCAGCTCGGGGAATCCCACGGGGCCTGATTTAAGTTACTGGAAAAAGTCACCTCCCCTTCTCTTCTGTGCTGTTCCTGTCTGTCATCCAACAGGAAAGCTGGGTGCTAACTGCCCAGATGTGCAGAGCCTCTGTCCAAAGGCTTGCAGTTCAGAGAGGTGCCCTGAATGCCTGAGCCTGGGACTGGGGAACAGGGCACGCAGGGTAGGGAGTCTCTCCAACCCTGGGAAGCATCACCATGGATACCCTGCAAAACTGGTGTTGGGTCAAAGGGCCTCCTAGAGAGGTGGTGAGCCAGAAAGCAGAGTCTAAAAAAGGAAGGAAGGCCAATGATGAGCGGTTGGTAGACCAGTACGTCCCGACAAATGAAACCACCCACCGGATAATCCACAGTGCTCACAAAGCAGGGACAAACGAAACAGCCATCATAGAAGAAAGCCACCAGAGGCTCTCCAGTCCCGCCCACGCCCAGGCTCTCAGCGGCTCGGCCCCGGGGTACTCACTCCGCCTCTGCCTCTTGCCCTTGATTTCCCGGCTGCCCACAGCGAGGTGTGTCCAGCTCAGAACCAGGGCCACCACACACAGCCCAAGCCGCATAGTCACTGGCCAGCCCCGGGCCCCTGGCGGGAGGGGTGGTCTCTTGCTAAAAGGCTCTGAGGCTGGGTCACTGGCAGGAGACCCAGGCCCGGGCGGCAGGCCAGTTTCGCCATAACCTCAGCTGGGATCTGAGGGGGTGTGGAGCCGGGCTCTCCATTGGCCCAAAGGGAGGTCCTGTCCTGCTTGAAGTCACCTCAGAGGGTCACATGAGAAGTCTTCTCACGCCAGCAGAGAACCACCCCCAAGATAGACCTGTGGGCAAGGAGAAAGAAGGGTTAAGTCCGCGGTGCCCTGGAGCCCCTAATTTACATTACCTCCCTTCCTCTGGGTTTCCCTGCCCTGGACTTTGCAGAACTCAGGAAGTCTGGACACTGCTGCACATCCCCTACTAGGCACCCCTGAAGAAGAAATCTCATCCTCCTGTCTCCAAGTATCTTGCATCCTGATACTGGGACCAGCTACCTGAGTAACTGGATTACAATGGTTTCCCAAATTAAACCTTGTTGTCCCTGGTGATTTCTCAATAATAAGGAACCAGTTGCCCTGGTCCTGACTAATATTGACTAGTTCTAAGTGGAAGTCCTTCTTTAAGTCTACCCTACGGATCTCATGCTGCTAGAATATCCTGACATTTGTAAAGGAGCTCTTTGTCCTCCAATGAGTGACTCCTCAGCTTTCTCTTCCCAGTGCTGAGTCACCCACATGCCTTTCACCTGTCCCAGTCCAGAAGTTAGAGCATGGCCTCTAGCAAGCAGGCAAACTCTGCATGGCCCTCTGGGGTTGGAGGGAGAAAAGGAAGTGAGGGTTCCCCCCCAGCCACAGAAACTCTGACACAGCAGGCCTGGCGGGCCTGGCTTTTGTGACGGGGATATAAACAGCAGCAACTGCCCATGCTGGCTAGAGACTGCAGAGAATGGCGATAATCCCCCAGCCCAGAGAGAGCTTGGGCTCTGGACCCAGCGCCAGCGTGATGGGGGCAGGGGCACCCATCCACGCCTGCTGCAGGGTCTGAGAAGTTGGGCATCTGAGCTTCAGGGTTAAGGAGGAGCAGGGGAGAGAGCTTCGTTCCCACTGACAGGGTCACGCACTCACAACAGGCTCGCCCCCACGCCCCGCCGCCGAAAAAGTGCGCGCCCCACTTAGGTTCACAGGGTGAGCGTTTGACCAGTTCCCCCGGGAGGCTCTGTTCACGGGTTAGTTGTCATTGGACTGGTCGTTAGGGCTCCTTGAACCTCTGGCTCTTCACCTATGAAACCGGGATTGGTTCGGAGTTGTTTTGGCTTACTAATGAGAAACCCGAGATACTCAGCATGGAGCCTCCAGCCCCCTCTCCTCTCCCCTTCAGCTCCTCTGTGCCCAGTCCACCCCCTGGCCTCCCAAAGAGGCCCCAGCAGAGCCTACCTGCACTGGAGATAAATCATTACCCCCTGAGGGAGTTCGGTACCTCCCTCCTCCCTCCTCAGCCTCTCCCTCTGACTTTGAAGGCCAGACACACTCAAGTGGTTAAGCTGCCTGTGAGAAGTGTTTACATGAGCCTGATGGATCCCACCTGGTGCTGGAGCTGGAGCCAGCAGAGATGCCCCCAGCACCCCTGGTGCCCCACAGCTGCCATTGCCTATACGCCACCCCCGCCCCCACCCCCTAGTACTCCGTGCCAAAACTTCCCAGCCCCCATGTCACACCCCAGCCCCTATAACCATGGATATCCAGCCAAGTGTACCAAACTAGGGTCCTCAGCCCCAACAGAGTCTCGGGGGCTGGATGCGGCCCCCTGATGGTCATGGGTACAGACTTCAGAGTCAGGCTGCCAGGCTTACAGGGCCAACCCTGTTGGTGAATTAGCTGTGCTACTTTGGGTTACTGGCCTAGAAGCTTTGAGCCAGTGAATCTGCAGTGAATTCTGCAAGAATCTGGTTTAGGTACAGCTTAGGTGAGCGCATCCACAATGTGCTCAGAACAGGGTGGGCAATAGTGGGGTTTCAGTTAATGTAGTTACATTTTTCATGAATGAGGTTTCATTGTGTATCATTGACGTTCCTATGGCCCCGGATAAAGGCATTTAACATCCTCTGAATCAACAGGGTAGCCTGCTAAATGCAGAGCTCTGGCATGCAATTGCCACTTTTGCATGTCTCTGTGGTTGGTGGCCCTGGTCCTGAAGATGTCACCTATCAGGAAAGCTTGTGTCAGATAGGATTCTAGGATTGGACAGCTCCGGTCCACCAGTCCTTGTGCCTGCAAACACTGCCTCAAACAAGTCTGGGGTCAAGCCTGGGTCTTTGACTTTGGCCTCATTCTGTGGGGTCCACCACTCAGGAAAGATCTCCTAGCTGTCTCCGTATTCTTGGTGCCCACAGAAGGGCACTCCATACTTCAAGGCCAAGGGCTGAGCAACCCAGCCAATGGCAACTCCTAACCCCTCTTACTCTCCACTCCTTCCCCATCCTCCCAGCTTCCCCTCTGGCCTGCCTTTGCCACACTCACCAAGTCCATGGAGTTCCTGTCAGTGAGAACTTCTTCCCAACAACCCCCCACCCCCCAGGAAACCTGTCTTTGCTTGGCATGGAGAGGAGGGGCAGATGTAAGTTTCATTGGCATAGGGGGGTGCTGAATTCCCTCTGGAGTGGAAAGAATCTCAAATACTTTCGGGCACTGTATATCTTTATCTCAAACCAAGCAAATAAGCTAATAGTTCATCCATATCAGGGAGTGCAAGCAACAGGCAGGAGCAATGCAGTGTGGGTAAAGAGCTGAGCAGTCATCCCTGGGAAGGTGCATATGCACAGCTGAAGCCAATCTCAGGCTGGAAACAATGACCCAATATTGCCAGGCTCTCTGACAATTTGCTGGAGTGACTGCAAGGCAGGTCTTAAATCTTAGACTTTGTGGTACCAAGCTCCCGAGGGCCACAGATGCCTGCCTCTGAGGTTCCCTTTCCTGCAGTTACTCTAGGTCCCACCTGGACACTGAAGGGAACACTGACAGGGAGGACAGGGGGAGGAGCCGGGAGCAGAGGGGAGGAGGGGGACTTTTAAATACCCTTGCTTGTTTCTACCATAATTTTCCATTTACTTTGGGTGTTGGATTGCTGTAGCTCACAAGTTCATTTGGGAGGGCTCATTACAGCACGCTGTGGGAAAGAGCAATGAACAGCGGTCAAGGCCCCAGGCGCTGGTAGGGTGAGAACAACCTCTCTGGCTGGAGCAGAATCCCGCTTACTGTGCGCCTCCTCCCACCTGCAGGGCTAGACCTTCATTTACTCCAACACAAACGAAGGAGAAAGGATTACAGGGAAATGTGGCCCTGTGGAGTTAAGGACCGAGAATTTGAAAACTAATTTTGGGAACTAGGTGCCTGGGAGTCCCAGGGACTTGCTTTTGCAGAGAGCTAAGGAGTTTGGGTCATCACCGGGCTCTGGGAATGAGATGACCAGAGCAGAGATCATAAACCGAGGTCACAGGGGTCAGGGAGGGGAGAACCTACAGTGACCCTCACTGGGGAAGGGGACTCAGCTGCGGGTGGGGCTGAGGGCGGAAACTCAGCCTGAGCAGGGGCTGGAAGAACTTTCACCTCCTTGCCCATCACAACGTTGCTAGGAAGAATTGGTATTCCGTCAGAAGTCAGATACGGACCCAAAAACTGTAAACCATGTGGATGGCTTCTCATTAGCCAACACTCCCATCCCTAGGATAGGCAACTGGTCTAGGAATCCGATGCCAAAAGAGCTGAAGTACTTCAGGGGCAGGGGTAGAACTGAGCGCGTGCCTGTGGGACCTGTGGGCATCGCAGCGCCATGCCAGGCTCAGAGACTGTGCCCACCCCACTGCCCCCAAAACCCAGAACTCGGAGAGGAGCTCTGCTCTGTGTGCCTGCGTGGCTCACTGACCATTCATTCTCTCTCTGTCTCTGTCTCTGTCTGTCTGTCTGTCTGTCTCTCTCTCTCTCTCTCTCCTCCCCCCCCTCTGGCAGGTGCCAGGTAAGCGGATCCACAGCCCCCCACTTCCCCAGCATCCCCACGAGCCCTGCAAATGCTCAGAATCCGGTCTTCTGTGCCCTGTCCACCCTGAAGTCCCTAGGTGGCCGCAGCACACCTCTCCCCTCCAGACCATGCTGCAGCGCATCGGCCTTCTGCTATGTCAGGCTGGGAGGAGGGACCGGGTTTACGCGAACCAGACTGGGTCGTGTGGGTCGGAGCTGGGTAGCTGCTAGGGTGCGTGGGTCGGGACTGGGTCGCTGCTAGGGTGCGTGGGTCGCGGCTAGGGACTCCAGATGGGGCTAGGTCGCAGCTGGGTTGCAGCTGGGATGCATGGGCAAGGCTGGGGTGAGTGGGTTGGGGCTGGGGACTTGAGGCGGGGCTGGGTCGCGTGGGTCAGGGTTGGGTCACAGCTGGGTTACCGCTGGGGTGCGTGGGGGCACGATTGGAGCGGGAAGGTCGCGGCTGGGGACTCGGGGCCCTGGGCTGATGTGCAGAGCGGGACGACGGGATGGGGTCGGGCTCTGCCCTGCCTCCCCAGCTCAGCCTGCGCCCGGACGTGGACCCAGGACCCCGGGGCAGACGGCGCGGGCCGCGGGACTCACCTGGCGCAGCGGCCGTGGCGGGGCAGCCCGGAGGGGCGAGGGCGCGGCCACTGGGTCCCGCGTTGCCGTCGGCCCCGCGCTCCGCCCGCCGCCCAGTTGCTCAATGCCTTCTCGGCCGCCAGCGCCCCGCCCGGTGCATTGGTGCTGGGGCGGCCCGCGCGGGCCCCGCAGTCCGCCGCCCGGGCTCTGCGCCCCGCGCCCGGAGAGGGGCCGGTCCCCGGCTCGCACGAGGGAGGGAATCCCCCGGCGCCACCCCCGGCCGGCCCCCCTGCCCGATCCGTAAGAAAAAACGGACTGGAGCGCCGGACCCGGGACTCCGTAGCCCCCTCCCGCACACCCGGGCAAGAGACGCGCCGTCTGCTGTGTGGCGAACGTCGCGAGCTCATGTCCCCTCTCCCAGCCCCGCACCCGCTTTTCTTGGGTTAGGAGCAGGGACCCAGGATGCTTGCTAAGGCCGGTGCCCTCCATCAGAATTTTGGAAAGGGGGCAGATATAGAAAGGTAGGGCTTGTTATGGCCCGGCCACACCCTTCTTCCCTTCAGGGTCAAACCTTCAGAGCATCTGACCAGCTGGGAAGACCCAGGGAAGGAAGGTTTCCTATCAGCTCCTCGCCCTGGAATCAGTGTGGGCCATCCTACAATACACCCTCCAGTTCAGTCCCTGCTCCCTCATCCATCGCCTGTGTGGCCAGGAGTAAGTTACTTAACTTCTCTGGTTTTCATCTGGTAAGCCTCCTGGTTTTCATCTGTTTTGAGGGTTTCATGAAATGAAGGATGCCCAATTCCGGACAGGAACTCGAAAAATGTTTGTGAGATGACAAAGTAGGAAAGGAAGGGTTCCGGACACCTGCAAGGACCTAGGAGAAGTTAAATTAAACCTGGAGGGCAGGAGGGAGCCACATGCCTGAGGGTGGCAAGCAGCTGTGTTCCACCCTCACTTTAGGCTGGATGAAGAGAAACTCAAACTGCATTCTGCTCAGTTCCAGCAGAGAGGATGGGCTGACTGGGGGGGTGGGGGTGAGTAATGAAGACAGGCTGTGGAATCTCCTTAGTGGAGGAGGGAGCCCTGAGAGTCGAGCCAAGGGCACAGGGTCGCTGGGAGTGATGGGAGGTGGTAGTGATGCCAAGGATCGAGTGGCCCCCGGGGTGTCCCGATGGTCAGATGACCAGGGAGGAGCACAGGGTGGCTAGCCTGAGAAAGTGGAGGTGCTGGCTCTCCAGTGCTCAGTCTGGGCTCATGCTCAGAAGCCTCCCCAAGTTCGTAGAAGCTGGTCCAGGACCCTGCAGCACCTCCCAGAGGCCCTTCCCTTTCCCGCTGCCCCAGCCTCCTGTGTCCCATCAGTCCTTGGCTAATGCTCTGCACCTAATCAAACAGCCTTAAATGCTGAAAACGCAATGTTTATTTTATTTTATTTTTTTTACACACTTGCATAACTCCTGACCAGCCACGCCGGGCGTCGGGCTTTTGTTTGGCTTTATTTTGTTGCAGAGAGAGAGAGAGAGAGAGAGAGAGAGAGAGAGAGAGAGAGAGAGAGAGAGAGAGAGAGAGAGCGCTCAGCATTGGTCCCTAGAAGGCGAAGCTGTCAGTACCGGGCATGGGCTCAGGTTTCTCGCCCGAGGAAGTCTGTAGGAGTTGAGCAGTCTGGTTGTGTTGCTCAGGGATGGGTGAGAAAGAGAGGAAGGCCCCTGGGTGGGAGGAGATGGGAGTTAGAGCACGTGACCTAATGGAGGCATAGGGAAGAGATTTTCCTGTGCATTTAATATATTTCGCACGCTGATTTGCAAATGTATAATCTATGGCCAAATTTCCCAACCACAGATTTTTCTCTTTCCTTTTTCCTCCCTCTGCCCCTTTCTTTTCCATTTATTTATTTATTTATTTATTTAGTGTGTGGAGGGGTGCCCACAGGCTTGTGGGCGGATGTCATACGGTCCCTGAGGATGGAACTTAGGTGCTCAGACTTGGCAGCAAGCCCCTTTGCCCACTGAGCTATCTTGCTGGCTCCTTCTGACCCTTGCTTATTCGTGTGAATGAAGAGCCACTGAGATGTCAGGTAAACAACTCAGAGATTTGCAGCCTATAAAGCAAGTGGCCTATTTAGAGTTTCCCTGATAAGGTTCTACTACTTCAACTTGGACACCTGTGGATTCTTCTAGAAGCATCTTCTTCCCCTACACTTCTCAGCTTCAGAATGTCAGCCAGATTTGTGGAACATCACTTATCTTTGCCTGCCCTTGGCTGTGCCCGAGCTCCAAAAAGACAGGACTTGTATCTTACGCATCCTGCTGATCTCAGCGCCACAGACAGACTCAGTGGCTGTTTGATGGCCTGGGTTGTCATGGCAGCCAGAATGGTCCATGCCATGCAGGCTTAGTCAGGTGATGCTCAGATTCTACGGCTCCTTCTCCAAGCCCAAGTCATCATTTAATCAGCAAACCAAGCCTGTGGAGCTGCTGCACATTAGCAAATGTCCCCATACATCTTGCATGCCACTTTCTTCCTAGCAGAGGCTACCTCAGCACCTGCACCAACTCAAGACAGCTTAGGGACAGAACGGTTTCTTATCTCTCCCATCAAGAAGTGTTGACGTAAGAATGGTGCAGAAGCTCAGTAACCCTGTCTGTCCCATTGCTCCCTTGCCAAAAGCCACTGTGGTCTTCCCTAGAGGCTCTGTGCCTTCATAAATACCTCTCCCCAGAGTCTCCACCTTTGCAGGTAGAAGCTGGAAAATCTATTCACCCTCCTGCCCCAGGATGTACCTCAGCTCTCCTTCCCTCCTCTTCTCATTGGGGACATTCATGCACCGTCCTGCATCCCTTGCCAGGCTCAAGGAACAAGGGGATACCTGTCTGAGACACCTCTTTGTGGCAGGCTTAAGTATCTTCTTCATGGCCAGTCTCCGTTCTCTACCCCTTGGCTCTTCTGGAATGTTCTACACAATGTGGACATCCTGGACCACGCCACTTCTACCTCTCATGCCTCTTAGCCTCACGCAAAAGCTTCCTTCCCTGAACTGCATACTGTAAGATCCCCAGCCCCCTCCTCCATTCCTAGTTCCTCACACCATCCTCGATTGGTTGTTCTCTAGTTTTGGGGATTGGGTCTCTCACTGAACCTAGACTGTCTGGTCAGTGAGCCTCTAGGACCTGCTGTCTCCACTCTCCCAGAGCTGGTTCACAGGCACCCGCTGTCACACGCAGCTTTTTAATGGATGATGGTGACCCAAACTCACATCATTACGTTTGTCCAGCAAGCACTTTACCCACCGGGCCATGTTCCAGGCTGTATTTTGGGTTCTTTTTGAGACAGAGACTGAGTATCTCAGGCTGGCCTTGAATTCATGGCTGTCCTTCTGCCTCAGCTTCTCAAGTGCTGTGATGACAGGAATGTACAGTTACACCTGCCTGATTCTCCTCACTCTGGGTGATGCATGTCTATGCTGGCCTTACCTGGACATCTCAGCAGCCTGCAGCCCCCAGCCAGCCTGAGCATGCGCACAGTGCTGAGGGGTAGAGGGATGGACTATGGGCTTCTCCTCTTCAGCCTCTCAACACTTGGGACTCCTTGAGACAACAGAGACTCGGGGGCTGACACTCCACCTAGGATCCAAACTGCCAGTGATTTTCCCTCCTACTTGGAATCCTCCTGACTCAGTCTCCAGAGTCCTGGCATATGCCACTGTAGCCAGCCTGAGCAGATCTGTTTTCCTGCTGCCTGGTGCTCACTGGATGCCGCCTGCATCCCTTGGCTCATGGTCCCTTCCTTCTGTCACTTCTGCTCTCCCTTCTGTCACCACTCCTTTTCTGACTTGGACCCTCAGCCTTGTTTTGTTTTTTGTTTTTGTTTTTTAAGAACTCCTATGATAACACAGGGCAAAGCTAGAAGATCTAAGACACACTTCCCATCAGTGAGATCTTTAGTGGCAGCTGGGAGATCCTCTTGCCGTGTGGAGGAACATGCTTGCAGGCTTTGGGGATTTGGATAGAGATGGCTGTGCAGCGCTGCCCCCCACAGCGCGCTCAGACCCTTCCTGTGGATCCAGCCGCACTTGGAATTGAAGCCAAGGTTCCCACATGGGTCATAAACCCTCTGGGGCCTGCCCACCTTGTTCTCCCTGGCTATCCCTTGACCACACCAGAGCCAATGTTGCCGGATGGAAGTTCTCTTCCTCCTCCTCTTCTTCCTTCACCCCCTCCTCTTCCTGCTTCTCCTCTCCTTCTTCCTCCATCTCCTTTTTCCTTAAGATGTAGCCCAGGCTGGCCTGGAACTCTATGAAGCCAAAGATAACCTTGAATTTCTGTTCCTCCTGCCTCTACCTCCCAAGGGTTCCACTTCTTTGTGCCGGCAATGGACATTTGTGTGTGCTCAGCAAAGGCTCTGCCATATGAGTCCTGTTCCCACCCATTAAAGGCTTTCTTTTACTTTGATTTTTCTCCCAGGTTTGTATTCTGCCTACTCCATGACATTTGGGTCTTCTGACGCCCACCACCTCCTCAGAAGTTCTTCCTTCCATCTCTAGTATTGCTAGCAGACTGTTTTGTGTTCCTTCTCCAGAGCACTTCATCCCAGACTTCGATATTTTCTTGTATTTTGTTTAGTTTGTCAACCCTGAGGACTCTGGAGCTTTGCTACATGTTAAGCAAGCACTTGGCCACTGTTGGGAAGCCCAGCACTCTCCTTATGTTTTGCTTCTTGTCTGCCTCCCCTTTAAGAATGTGGGCATCTGGGCTGGAGAGGTGGCTCAGCGGTTAACAGCACTGACTGTTCTTCCGAAGGTCCTGAGTTCAAATCCCAACAACCACATGGTGATTCACAACCATCCGTAATGAGATCTGACTCCCTCTTCTGGAGTGTCTGAAGACAGCTACAGTGTATTTACATATAATAATAAACAAATCTTTAAAAAAAATGTGGCCATCTTCACAGTGCAGTTGGCCTGGCACTCCATCACTGGAACTCAGGGTTTGTTCTCTATATCACTGCACCAATGAGCCTCAGTTTCCCCCCTTTGTCCACTGGTTTTAAAGTCTCATAAGGTTGTTTTGAGAATAAGATAACAATGGCTATGATTATTACCTACAAAAAAAGAAGTCCACTGTTGTACCAGGACTTTTAAGACATGACATGCTGCTAGTGTTTTGGTTCAAGGCCACTGGGTGACAAGGGACAGAAGCACTCTGAAGCTGGGTCACAGGGAAGGAGGTCTGTTGGAAGATTGTGGTGGGTAAAGCACTCAAGGGGGCGAGATATGTGGGGGAAGCATCCGCTTCCCTGCATCACAAGGCTCTTCACGCTCGAGGGGTGCACAGTCCTTCTTCCCATATCTCTCCTCGTTCCTGGTCTTTCTCTATGAAGACTGCCTACTTCTATTTGCACATGGCCTCAAATAGCCTCGACACCCTGTGACCAGTGGCAGGGCTTTTGGAGCTCTACTGTCACAGGGGTCCTGAGGCCCGTTCCAGAAAAGGACAGTTCCAGAGTGGTAGAACCAGTGAGGTCACCTAAGCACGTTCTCTGTCTGCCTTCCCTGGAACTTCAGTGTGCATCTGCTCTCCCTCAGACACAGCAGCATGTCTCTGGTGTGTTTTGTTTTGCTTTTGAGACAGTCTTACTGTCTAGCTCGGGCTGGCCTGAAGCTCACTATGTGAACTACACCGGTCCCAAACACAGAGATCCGCCTGCCTATGCCTCTTGAGCGCTGGGATTAAAGGTGTGTGAGCCACCGTGCCCAGTGCTGGGGTGGTTCTGATCTTCACACCAGTCAGAACTTTAGTTGTGTGCATACATTTGGGAAGGCAGGATCAGCCTGGTGTGGGCATTACTTTAGAACGGACACGGAGAGTGCAGTGCACACATAGACATAGTTTCCTCCAGGATCAATTGCTGTGGTTGATTAGACTCCAGCAGTGTGCCAGGAAAATAGAGAGAGTAAGACGCAGCTCCTGGTTTTAAGAGCACAGTGTTCCTTGATAGGCCTTGGTCACTCATTACAATAGCTTTTCAGATGTATTAAGAAATGATGCTAAGACTGGAGAGATGGATCAGTGGTTAAGAACACTTGCTGTGCATGTTTGAGGATTCCCTAAGCCACGTAAAAAGCTGGGTGTGCCTTTGCACTGTGAGGGTGGACACAGGAGGGTTTGCTGGCACCAGTCTGCTGAAAGGTGGTGTACATCTGTCATTACACATATGTGTGCATAACGTTAAATATTATTATTTATTGAGTGAATTTTCTGAGGAGTCTCTTCCTTTCTTTCTTTTTTTTTGTTTGTTTCTTTTGTTTTTGTTTTTGAGACAGGGTCTCACTGTGTAGTAGCCCTGGCAGGCCTGTAACTTGCTATATAGAAAAGGAGGTTGGTCTCAAACTCATAGAGCTTCACCTGCTTCTGCCTTCTGAGTTCTGGGATTAAAGGTGTGTGCCATCACACCCAGCCCAGAGGAATCTATTTCTATTTACTCCATAGAAGACAACAGCAAACCAGAGAACATTCCATCCAACTCCAGCATGGTGGACCAGTGAACGTATTGGGGTCACTTACAGGAACATGGGTGCCTGGGGCAGCTGCGTCCCTGAAGCCATCTGCACAGCATGTAGGCATATCCACTAAAGAGGCTCCTCTCCCTCAGCAGTGGTTTTACTGCTAGAGAGCCTGGGTGGGGGTAGTTCTGGGCCTCTGAGTCCTGTAAGTTTCTATTGAGTTTCATGAGCCTCTTCCTGTGTCTCCCTCTCTATGGCAAATGTTGCAATCTCGAAGAAATAGCTAGAAGACGATACTTTGATTGTACATTTATGGGATACAGTGTGATTATTTGATACATATAAATACAAATAAAACATGTAAAATATATTAGGATTTATGTAATTTTAAAAAATCTCTTGCCTGGGTAACTCCCCTCTGGCAATGGTTAATTATATTTTGTAACATTAATTTCATATGACTAGCTGGGCGGTGGTGGCGCACGCCTTTAATCCCAGCACTTGGGAGGCAGAGGCAGGTGGATTTCTGAGTTCGAGGCCAGCCTGGTCTACAAAGTGAGTTCCAGGACAGCCAAGGCTACACAGAGAAACCCTGTCTCGAAAAACCAAAAAAAAAAAAAAAAATTTCATATGACTATATGATCTATACAATTATGTAATTACATGTAACTAGTTTCCACTTACAAGAGCAATTTATGGGTCTTTAGCAAGCACACAGGAGGGGTAGAATTCCCTTTAGCCCCCGACTGTGGGAGAGCCACCCCTCTTAGGCTACTTGACAGTAGTTGTCACACGGAGAGGTTTGTCTCCCATGCTATTTTATGAGTGTTCGGCGTGCCAGTTCAGATCCTTGCTGTTCTAGCGGGTCCTCTGGGTGAGGTGCTGGAAGGTGACTGTGTTGACATTTACTGCCAGGGTCCACATTGCTAGAGGAGCCAGTGCCCCCCTCCCCCAGAGAGAAACAATGTGGGGAACACACAGCTATTCAGAACAAGCTGTTCCGTGTGGTACCTGCTTCAGTCCTGGCCTTTCACACCTGCTTCCCCCCTTCCATCCATCAGGCATTGTGGCCTTGATACTGTCCTCCTTATGCAGACAAGGAGAGCCAGAGGATCAGTCCAGCAGCCTCCCTGAAAGTGGCATGGTCACCCATCCCAGGCTCTGGGAACTTCTTGCTTTGTAGCCACTTTTTTAAGGCTCCTAGATTCTCTCAGCTCTTGAGAACAGTGGGAGGCGTGCCACAGGAGCCTGGTCAGGATGGCCGGATGCACAGAGAGAAGCAGAACGGCAAGGTTATCCACACAGGGTATTCTTATTAGAGAGAAAAAATACTTTGCTCACTAGATCGGCAGAGCTGTGGTCCTGGCTTCAATTTGCATGTCTCTGATTATGGAGCAGACGCATTGAAGCTCCCCAGTCATCTGTTCTTTCCTGTGGATTTTGTAATTAACCTACTGGGCTCTGTGTGGTTCCCTCCTGACTTAAGTTGAGGACCAGTGTTAGAGGAAAAGGATGTTAATTATTTGTTGGTCGTATTCATTTCTACTGCCTCCCCCTGCCTGTCATGTTCTTCGCACCCCAGACCACATTATTTGGCACACAAAGTGCTTGTCTATGATTCCATTGCCCTGGGTAACCGTGGGTCTCAGAACAGCAGCAGCCAAATCGGATTGTCTCACGGATCCCTGACCGGGGCCTGAGCACACACGTAGCTTTCCAATTAATTTTCTTTAGGGTCACACAACCAATAATGGTCTTCGTATATACATTCTCTTCTTCCTTCTTAAATTAAGTGGATTTTATTTATATTATTGCATATGTGTGTGCATGCAGGTGCCACGAGGTCAGAAAATAACTCTGTGGAGTTGACTCTCTCCTACATTTATGTGGGATCAGAGTTTTGAACTCTATTCAGCAGGCTTGCCCGGCAAGTAACCCACTGAGCCATCCTATCCAATTCTGCATCTAGTGTTTCCTCAATTTGGCAGTGCAGGAAAGCTCTGTCGGTAACTTCTCTCTGAGTTGGTCTCACGGCCATGGTTGAAGTGTTCTTATTCCTAGTCTTAGGAAAGAGAGAGACAGGGACATAGAGAAAGACAAAGAAGAGACAAATTGCATGGCAATGGGAGGATAAAGCATGGAGTGGGGCGGGGCTTGGGGGAGCTGACTGCACCTGGGGAGGCGGGGCTTGGCGGTGCTGACTGCACCCGGGAAGGCCTTGAATGCCAAGTCAGAGAGCCAGACCCCATTCTGCAAAAGGAAGACAGTTCAGTTTCCCCACTGAATCTTTGCTACTCTCAGAAACTAAGGACCAACTGTTTCATCTGTAAGGCTCACGGCTAGGACACCAAGGCTGAGTATAGGAGGTGACCAAGGGACGAGGACCTCTGGAAGCACCCTATCAGTTCTTGGTCACCTCCCAGAGAAAAGAACCAGATTTTAAGTCAAACTGACTTTCCCAGGGTTACCATGCAACACAGGGTTTCAAACTCAACCTTGGGCCAAGTGTGATGATGCACTCCTGACATCCTAGCATCTGAGAGGTAGAGAGGATCAGGAGTTCGAGGTCATCCCCGACCACACAGAAAGACTGGTTACCAGCCAGGGCTATGTGGTTGTCTCAAAACAAACAAACAAACAGCAAAATAATATAAAAACTCCAAACTCATTTCCGGTTCTCAGCTTCAGTCCCCAAACCCTCTCAACTCAGTGTGACTAAGAGGAGTGTGGGCCCAAGCTGTCCTTCATTGTCGCACTTCTATCATTTGTCCGACTCTGTTTCATTCAGTTATTTCTCCAGTTTCTTACGTGAGTGTTATGCTGTTGCCCCATGTAGTCAAGATTTCTGAGCGTCTGTGGATTGAACAGGTCAGAGATTGAAAATGCTCGGAAAAGTTTCCATCCGTACTGATGCTGTATGTGCTTTTTGCTTCTTCTACTGCCTAAAAATAAAACATGTAGCCTTGTACATCATGTTAAAACATAAGTAATCTGAAGTAGCTGCTTCCTCCCTCTCCCCCTTCCTTCTCCTTTTCATCCTCTTGTTCTCCTTCCTCTTCATTTTTTCTTTTCTTTTGTTTTTTTTATGACAAAGCTTCTTCGTGTAGCCTTGACTGTCCCAGAACTCACTCTGTAGACCAGACTGACTTTGAACTCAGAGATCCACCTGCCTCTGCCTCCCAAGTGCTGGGATTAAAGGCATGAGCCACCCATGCCCAGCCTCTTCTTCCTTTCTAATTAATCATTTTGTTTGTTTGTTTGTTTTTAACAAAGCCTTAAGTACCCAGGCTGGCTTAAGCCTGCTGTGCATGAGAGAATGACCTTGAATTCCTGACTCTGAGTTTGAGTCCAGCCTGGTCTACAGAGTGAGTTCCAGGACAGCCAGAGCTACACAGAGAAACCCTGTCTCAACTCCCCCCTCCCCCAAAAGATGGAGAGCAATGGAAGAAAATACTCAATATAGTTATCTTCCTTTGGCTGGCCTACACACACAGACACACACACACGCACACACACACACACACACACACACACACACACACACACACCAAAAAAACAAAAACAAAAACAAAACTACCACCAACAACAAAACAAAAACAAAAAACAACAAAAACCCCCAAACCTATTGGCAGAATTGGTTTGTGCCCTGGTGGCCCCCAGGGAAGAGAGGCAAGCAATTGACAGCCTGAACTATGGGTAGAGGGTGCTCCACTTGAGAGAAATAAGAGCCTACAAGTCTATAATAAGAGTCTATAAGAGCCTGAGCTGAGGAGGTCAGGTGACCAACACTTCCAGGGACGTGACTGTCAGCTGAGATGAGACATCATAAGGGCCCAGGGCAGATGAGAGGGAAAACCCATGTTGGGGTCAAGAGCAGTGAGTGCTTCAAACCACAGCAAGTCATCATTAGAGACCCCGGAACAGCGGTTCTCAACCCCTTTAGGAGTCAAACATCAGACTTCCTGCACATCAGCTCTTTATACTACGATTCATAACAGTAGCAAAATTACAGTTATGAAATAGCAACAAAATAATTTTATGGTTGGGGGGGTCACCACAACACAAGGAACTAACTATATTAAAGGGTCGCAGCGTTAGGAAGGTTGAGAATTGCTGGTCTAGAAAGAAGAGAAAGAGTAGGAGAAGCTGTCTGGTGAGAAAAGGGAGGAGCAAGAGGAGGAAGGGGAGGGGGAGGACCAGGAGAAGAAGGGGGAGGAGATGATACCATGCACAGCAATAGACAATGCCAGAAAATCAGGGTGCTTATGGGGGCTTTGAGTAGCCTATGGGATTTCCAATCCAGCAGTGGGGATGTCGCATGGATGGATCTCTGGGAGAAGCCTGTCACCCTCACCATAGAAGGCAGGGGGTTGCATGTAGGCCAGGGGGCAAGTGAGACAAAGGTGCCAGGAGGCCAAGAGGAGGGGCTTGGTCCCATCTTCTGGAGATAGCAGCTAGAGATGGTCAGAGCCCCTGAGCTTTCATTCCAACCCTGCCCCCCGCACCCCCCCCCCGTCCCCTTTGCCAGCCTGCCCCAGAGGAGTTACACAGGGGCTGGCTGGACAGTTAATGAGGTTCAGGTGCTCCTAGTCCTTGACACTGGGGAGGGGACCAGAGAGGATGATCCCCACCCCCACCCAGGAAAGCAACCGCCCCTCCCACGCCTACCCCCACCCCTGTGCCTGTTGAGGTCAGTCTTCCCTAGTGCAATTCAGGGAGCTCAGGTTCAAAGACACGCGTGGCGGGGAGAGTCAGGATGGGCTGAGGAGGTAGGAGTCAGATGGGGCTCCTAGGAGGAGACTCAACAGTGTCCTCATGTATGAGTCTGTGGTTACTACTATCCACAGGAGAGTTTGTGTTGGTGTGTGTGTGCGCGCCTCATCAGTGTGTGTGCATGCCTGCTTTGTGAAGGAGTCTGTCTTCTCATTTAGTCCTAAGTATGCTGTATCTCTCCTGGGTTAAAATTTCAGACTAACCTCTAAGCAACATTTAATTCCAAGCCACCCCTGGGCTCGCCCAGCTTGTGCCCCCCACCCCCGACCCCCATACCACGCTGAAAGCTGGCCTCTTCCAGATGCTTTGCCCAGCCTTACTAGGGCCCTGGTTTGTTAGTGAAGAGGCGGATCAGGGTCCCGGAAGCAGCAGCAACTGAGTTTCACACACAAACACATATGCATTCAACATGTGCACTAGCTATGTACACACATGTGCACACCAGGCATGAGTGTGAACACATACACACACACACACACACACACACACACACACACACACACACTTATGCTCCTGAGAACCAGCCTGAGAGATACAGAAAGTTCCAACTAGGGCATTCACTGTGTAGCCCAGAATGTAACCTGGACCCTGGATCCCATGTCCAGTCCATCTTTGAGACTATCAGGATAAATAAATTCTGGGTCTGATGGAGAAGCAGATTTGCATATGGAGGGTGTACATGGGAGCCCTCATGGGTAAACTGAGGCACAAGGACATGGCAGACTATGTGTGCATGAGCCATTGTGTGACGCTTCATGCAAGGCATTAAACATACCCTACACACACACACACACACACACACACACACACACAGGATTTGGTCACCTTGATCTGCTCAGAAGCACAGTATAAGCACAAACAGCTCTACAGAGTACAGGGCTGGCTCCAGCTTTGTGCCCTTGCACAAATCACCTAACTTCTCTGAGCAGGCTGGCCTCGAACTCACAAAGATCCGCCTGCCTCTGCATCCTGAGTGCTGGGATTAAAGGTGTGTACCACTATGCCCCACATTCAGTGTGTATATTGGATTACAGCAGTGGACCAGACAGAAAAGCCTCTGCCCGTGTGGAGCTTGCATTTTGCACTTATTTATTTCGTGACTCTGTGCATGCCCTGGTAGCCATCAGAGGAGTCAGGAACTTGTAGGAGTCAGTTCTCTCCTTGTACTCTGTGGACCCTGGATAGCAAACAGGCTGTCAGACTTGGCTGCAGGCACCTTTACCTGAGGAGCCATCTCTCTGCCCAAGAGTTTGCCTTCTACTATATGTATAGGAGCTCAGTAAAAGCTTAATGCTTACCCTCCTTCCAGAAAGAAGTCTGTCTCCTCTCTTTCCTTCAAGGCCCTGCTTCCTCTCAGCTATAGTCCCCAGTACCTCACAAAACTCTCAGATGCATCCCTTCTGGAAGGGCGTGGGTGCCCAGCTACAAACGCAGGAGCTGTATAACAGCGAGAAGTTTAGCAGCAGGAAGAGCTGCCCCTGGCTTTGAGGATGGAGAGAGGTTTGTGTCCTGGAGGAGTCACAGGGCAGATGTGAGGCACATACTCCTTCCCCTTCAGACATGGAGGCCACAGGGCAGTGCTTGCTGAGTGAGCAGATTCTTCGGGTCCAGCCTGTCCTGGAATGGGGACAAGGCACCTGCTCTCCCTACTGCTTTAGGTTCTGGGTTGGAGAGCAGGGACTCCAGACAGATGAGGAGAAACAGAGAAAGGCCTGGGAACTCTTCTCCTTGCTCTCCAAGTCTCAGAACTGGGTATCACAGCTGTCATCCTTTGGTGGTCCAGGGGATCCCGTGACGGAGTTTGCTGACCCCACCCAGAACAAGCCATGCTGGAGAAGTCCTAAGGTAGCCTGGCTGAGCCACTGTGGAAACCTTGTGCTTGGTGGGAACCAGGGAGGTAAGAGGCCATGAAATTGATGCTCTTCCTTCCTGTTCGTGCCCAGATCTGGAGGCTGCGATTGGTGGACAGAGGTGCCAATCAATAAAGCTCTCTGAACCGGCATCCCGCTGCTACTCCCCTGAAAGCCTCCCCTTCCTTCCAGAACTTTTCTTTGGAGCAAATTCCTTCAGATACAGAGTAACAACAACAGACACAGCCAGATGCTTCCCCACCGGCAAAGCACCGAACTTGCCTAGAAGTTGTGGGTCATTGGCTGTCTACTACGGGCTGCGGAGGCTGCGCTCCAAGTCTCCTTTGCCTCTCCAGGCTTCAGCCAGGTCTTCCAGTGTGAAGGTGTGGGCAAGCAGAGGAGCGAGCCCAAGTGTGCGCTGTGGCAATGTGCACAGGTGTGAGCATGAGGATGAATGCGGACCAGAGAGAGAGAGAGAGAGAGAGAGAGAGAGAGAGAGAGAGAGAGTGCATTGGCTTGCCTCTTTGTGTGAGTGTGTGCCTCTGAGCATGGGGCATCATGCAACTGTGTCTCTGTGCTATGTGTGAGGGTGAAGAATCACAGGAGATCAATGTCCCCAGGGACTCTGGAGCCGGTACAGCCCCCTCCATGGGAGCAAATTTGTGCAATGGTATGTATGCATCTGTGCAAAGGAGGTGGGTTATTGCTAGTCTGCCCAGAGACCGGCTTCTCATTACCAGGCTAAGCACCACCACACAAGGTCTTAAATGACACACGTCTCCATAAAGTAGGAGAGGTGATGACCCTCCTGGATGTAGCGTCTAGGCTGGACCTAGAACTCCATGCAACATTTTCTGGTACTGTGATTCCACACTGCGCCCCAGGGGGCTTCTGCACGGGCTCAGGGGCAGGTGTAGGAACACATGGGCCTAGGATGTGGGCAAGCCGACTGTGGCTTAGATGCCCTGGATGGTGAGCTCAACAGAAGCAGGAAAGGTGGGTGTGTGGACTGGAACCTGAGGGCATGGGCCTCTGCAGTCTGTGGGAGAGACGGGGGAGGGGAGGTAGGAGCCAGTGCATGTGAGAGAGGCTGTGTGAAGTGCAGAGACTTTTTCCTTGTTTCTTTCTCTTCTGACTTCAACCAGGAACAGATGTGTGAGGGGGCTGATGAATTGGAAACATCTGTAACAACTGTCCGAGCTGAAGTGTAATAAATAGGCCTTTCATCACGTTCCCTGTAAGGGGGTCGCTGGGGACAGGCTCAGGGGAGCCCTGAAAGGGTTTGGCGGTGGATAGTGGCCTGAGGATGGGTGAGTAGAAAGACAGACAGACTGGCCTCTAAAAGTATAAAGACAGAGCGGCTCCTGGCCTCTCCCAGCAGGCACAAGCCTCAGTTTTCCTGACTGTGCAGTGGGTTTAGCATTCCTCTGAGATCTGAGACGAGACACTCAAGAATAGGCAGTTTTCATCTGACAGGCAGATAGTTGGCCAGACCTAGGAACTCAGAATAAAACATGCCCCTGCACCTTGGCCATGCCTCCTCCTGAACCAGGCCTCAGCACTCCCTGTAATGGTCCCCAGAGGTCTTAGCCCCTGGAGCTTACGTGAATCAAGTGGTCCTTGCAGCTAGGATATTGGATAAGTAGGAGCTGGTAGAGACCTGGAGACTGGAGTTCACCGTGTGAACGAAGGTGTGCTGGGAGCCTTATGCCACGTTTCAGCGCTGCCTATCTCAGACCCACAGCAAGTGCCAGACACAAACCAAAAGAACTCCCTGCCAGCTGAGGATCCGGAGAACTGGCAGTAGTCTGATACAGCACCCAGGGGCCCAGGGAGGAGGTGTGTAACTGTGACTCCAGGGAGCTGGGTATTCTACAACAGGCTCTCCCTAGTCAGGCCTGCCCCTGGAGGCTCAGGAGGGTCCAGGGTCTTCCAGAAATATGGGGTGCAGAGACTTTTATCTCCTAGATCTCAGGAGCTGCACCTCACAGGGGAGGATCTCAAGAGTCTGTCCCAGCCAGCTGGCTTTGCCTGGGTCCTTGTTTAGTGCAGCAAAGACACAGTCCCCTGAGACTCCTGAAGCCAGAAAAGGGACAGAGAGGCTTGTTTACCACTGACCCATAGCTATGTGACCCAGGTCACCTAAGCAAGCTGCTGCGAGTCAGCTGTTCTGCGAAGTGGGTGTAGGTTACCCACACCTCACAACATTGCTGTAAAGATGCCCTGTGTGTGCAGGTGTGTGTGTGCATTTGTGCAAGCATGAAAACCTGAGTTTCTATTTCCAGAACCCACATAAAAGCCAGGGTCAGTAGCTCAGAACTATAACCCCGGCACTGGGAGGGGAGAGATGGAGGATACCCAGAAGTTGATGACCAGGTAGTCTAGCTGAAATGGCAGTTAGCTCCAGGTTCAGTATGGAGATCCTGACAGAGAAAGTAAGAGACAGCAGCCAAGGAAGATGTTCATGTCAGCCTCCACGTGTGCATTCACTTATGCTCACCCACATCCACACTCACACGTACACATTTACACACATGCACACACAAAGATGCCATCATGCCTTGGCATTCACGTTGAACCATAGAGACTAGTAAATAACCAACACTGGATTCTACAACTGTAACTAAGGCCTCGGTCTGCCCCACCCGGGCCTGACTCTGAGTCCATCACGGGGGCCCCCAGGCCTTTGTACTTGCTGTCCCCCTGTCTGGAATGCTTTCTTCTCCATCTTTCCTTGGCTGTTTTTCATGCCCTCAGGTTCCTGTCACCTAAGGCCCTTCCTTAAGCCACTGCCCAGGCTACAATCCCTTGCTTGGGCTCCGCTAAACAACCCCAAAACCCTTCCTTTCCCCTTAAAAAGGTCATCACATACAGATGTCTGTATTCTTGTCCACACATATGTACAAACCAAGTACAGCCACACTTTGCAAGTGCTACCCATGTCAATGTGTATACGTATACACAGGGATACCGCTGTGGCCAGCCACTCCACATGGTCCTAGAACTCTATGCAACGTCCTCAGGCACTGTGTAGACAGATGGTGACCACTCCATCGTGGATAACACCTACTCCATCGAAGCCCTCCAAGACTTTGAACTCATTGAGGGCAGACGCAGCATCTTCCTCTTCTCAGGCAATGGTTGTCACACCTGTCTGTGTCTGGCGAGGGCCTCTTACTCTTTTAGCTACTTGTGGCATTTGTTTGTGCAAGGTGTGTTCTGTGAGCTTTACACTTCATAACTCAATCAATCCTAACCACCATTCAAGGAAGAGCCTGTCAGCCATCTTTGAAAACAAAACAAAACAAAACAAAAAGATAAATAATGGGCAAATGGATGAATGGATGGAAGAATCCCACTGCCTAGTGAAGGTGACGACAGATCTTTGTTTCTCCAGCCTCGGGAGCCTGGAGAAAGCTCTGCCTTGGAAGGAATGACAGGCAAGTTAACGGAGCTCACAGAACTTAAAGCCAGGCCTCAGACTCCTGTACAGACAGGGCCTGTTCTATTCTGTTTCAGTTGATTTCCTGGGACCACAGGTTCTGGGTCAGAGCCTCAGAACTGAGCTACTCCAGCCTTCTATCCTGTGCCTCCTCTTTCTTCTATCCTTCAAATCCCAGGGCAGGTCCCATGTGGATGAGATTTTAGCTAAGGGGCTTAGATCAGTCTTTCTGGGGTTTCCTTGGACCCCCTCTTTCTGCTGAGGGCATCATGGGGGACAAAGCACTCGGGCCCCTTGCCCTGTCTTCTTTTGGCAGGCATGCTTGTGGGAGATATGAAGTGACAGTCCCACCCTGACCAGCCCGGGCCTCCTCTGTCTTGTGGGGGCCTGGCTGAGACTCTCAGAGAGGATTTGAGAAGGCGGCATCTCAGCTCTTCAGTCAGCCAGACAGAGCCACTGGGTGGGGAGGAAACTGGAGCCTTCAGAGGCTCCTGTGGGCCTAACTCAGTTACACACTCATTACGCAGCTTCTTTGGTGTGAGCCTGTGGCTGCTGGGTCGAGCGGGATGCAGCCTGTGTCCCTCAACCCCAGACCCTCGGTGCCTGTGGTTTCCTCCTGTTGGGTGTGTCCCATCCTGAGGTTCTCCAATCCCCGAGAACCTTAGTGTGAGCAAAGACTCATCTTGCCTTCAGTGAGCCCTGATCAGACAGAGGCACCCAGAGGAGCTTAAGAGGCAGATAAAAAACAGCAGAACCTGCAATATCCTGCCCTGCCCTTTCCTCTGCCAAACTTTCTCTAGAAGCCTGGTCCTTAAAGCCTCACTCCAAGCTGAGAGTGGGTGAAGGCTGGGGGCACAGCTGCCCGCACTGTGCCAAGAGCCACCCAAGGGAGGAGGGGCTGACCGGTCTCCCCCAGGCACAGTTACTTATACCCCTCCCCATCCCAACTTCACAATTAGACTTGTGGTTTGCAAAATCCAACGCCAGCTTAATGAGAAGCATATTGTCTCCCAGGAGAAGCTGGAGGGGAGCAGAGGGCACCACGCCTCCCTAGGGAGGGCCTCTGAGCCCATCAGAGCCTGAGGAAGAAGGCCAGCGGCCCCTCTGCCCTTCCTACCCCCAGCCTCCCTTCCCTACAACAGGGTCCCCAGGCTTTGCCTATCCTCCAGGCAGGGGCGGGGGGGGTCATTTGGGAGCCAGATGTGCAACTGCAGCCTCAGGAAGGGAGGGAGGGAGGGAGAAAGGGGAACAGCAGCCTTTGGAATCCGACAGATGGTGATGCGGGAGGGTTCTTCCATTTGCACAGGAACATGAGGATCTCGGGCAAGTTGCTGAACCTTTCTGAGTCTTCATGGTGTCACTCTTACACCTGAGGGTGCCCACAGAAGTATAATAGGGCACCGGTGCCAGCCCTGGACATAGTAAGTATGCCACATGAGGAGGCTCTGTGGGATGTCATGGAAGGGGAAAACACTGGTGCTTCTGAGCTAATGCCAGAGCGGGGACAGCAGAGGCTGCATGTCCTGTAAGCCCTAGCCAGAGCTGGTACTGGGAGAAGAAAGCCTGTTGGGACCCTCAGTGTTCCCCTCATGCTCCCTAAGCCTCAGGGCAGGCCATTGTTAAATCACACCCTTCCCTCCTACTCTTGAGTAGAGAAGAGTTTGGAAGCTGCACAGTGGAGGCCAAGTTCTGGGCTTCCTTCCCTACTCTCCATCTACTGCGTGTGAGTTCCACCCACCAGCCTACCTTTTTTAAAAAAAGTTATTAGAGATAAAACAACAAAACAAAATAAAAACTAAGATGAACTATATTAGTCCTTCTGCTCTTCAAAAATTCATAGCACTTTTGGTGCCAGGTTGGTTTGCCTGTTCTTGTTCAAGTTCATGCTCAACTTCTTATGTGAAGCCTAAAGATAGGTTGATGGAGACATAGTGAGCTCTGGGCCAATCAGGTCTTCCTAGTAAGACCCTGTCTCAAAATAAATAATTTTGAGGTCAGCCTGGTCTACATAGTGAGTTCCAGGACACCGAGCCACATAGTAAGACCCTGTCTCAAAAATAAACAACTAATGGAATTCAGGTGGCCTGGAGCTGCAACAGCTAACCTGGGTACTAGTTAAGATACGCATTACCCATGGCCTCAGAGCAATGTGAGAGGCAGCAGGTTTTTCTCTTTCTACCTCCCTCCTCCTCCTCCTCTTCCTCCTCCTTCCTCTTCTTCCTCCTCCTTCTCTCCCTCCTCCTCTCCTTCTTTTCTCCCCCCCCCCATTTCTTGAGACAGGTTCTCACTCTGTAACCCAAACTGGGCTGGAACTCAAGGTAATCCTCCTGCCTCTGCATCTCAAGTGCTGAGGTTACAGGAATAAGCCACCACCTACACTTTAAAGATAAGAACTAAGGTCCAGAGACAGCCACAGAAGTGATCTCTCTATGGCTTGTTGGGTTTTATTGTTTGTCTTCCCTAGTTGGTTGTCAAGAATTGGTCCACAAAAGTGAGATGATGACCAAGGAAGAGGAGAGCTGGACCCTGGAAATAGTCATTCCGTGAGACAGGGACCCTGATACCTTGTCACAGGCATCACCAGGGACTCCAAGTTCTCTTGAGCATCATGTTTCCTGCCTCTCTGTGTGGCTGCTTGACTCTCATGTACATAACATGTAGGTGGTTTGCCTCCATAAACAAAGCCAAGTCTTTAGCATCCAACATTATTAGTCCAATGTTATCAACAAGTGTGTTTCTCAGTGGTACTGCAAAAGAAGGTGCAGTGACTATACTGTAGGTAGCTGTTGCTACTTTGATGATGTGGCCATACTCCATACCAGGTATGGCTTTCAAGGCAGCCACAAGATTCAAGCCCCAGCCATACTCCGAGGCCCTCTGTTTCTTCCATGTCTCCATATCTGCCTCCTCTGCCCCTTTCTTCCCAGCTCCTTCTGTCTTTCTTTGTATCTTTGCCGGCCTTTCTCTCCTTTGGTCTCTCTCCCTGTGTCTCTGTCTCTCTCATTTATTTTTAATAACCACAATAATGAGAAAAGCTCCTTCCAGACCCTCCTGGGGAGGGAGACAAAAGGAGGGGAGCTCAGGGACAAGGGGGAGGGATAACCTCCCCTCTAGCTCCTGAGAAATTTAATAAAGAGCCTGAGAAAGTCCTGGGCTCCAAGGCAGGGCAGTACCCTGGGAAAGGGGGTGGCCCCCTCCCCCACCACAGACAGGGCTCTGTGTGGGCCTAAGGTCAGGGGAGGGAATGTCTCGGTGTTGGGCCCCCCTTCTCCAGCTCCCAGCCTTTATCTCTCCCCTCCCTGCTGGTGGGAGCAGTTCCCCTGGCTAATCCGCCCCTGAATATGGGCCCTGCGGACTCCTCCCCTTACCCAGACCTGAGGCTTTCCCAGGAGAGCGACTCTGAGAGGAGAATCAATCACAGGACTGCAGCCTCTGGACTCACAAGAGGTCAGGCAGCACTGCCCCCTGCCTGGCTGTATCCAAGCCAGCCCCCCGGGAGGCCGTCCATGGAGGAGGCTAGGCCTCCGACCTCCCCCATCCTGACCCTCAAAGCACCTGCTGCTCCGTTGGTCCCTGTCGGAGAGAACCCCAGATCATACACAGAGTGTGAGCATTGTGCTGACGCTGGCCCTTGAGATAAAGGCATTCGCAAGACGGAAAACAGGTTCCAGTGCATGCAGCGCTCTCTCTCTCTCTCTCTCTCTCTCTCTCTCTCTCTCTCTCTCGTTTTATTTTTATTTTTTTATTTTTTTGAGACAGGACAGTTTCTCTGTAACCCTGGCTGACCTGGACTTGCTCTGTAGACCTGGCCTCAAACTCTGCCTGCCTCTGCCTCCCGAGTGCCGGGATTGATGGGGTTAAGGGCATGTACCGCACGGATTGGCTGCGCAGCATCTCTTGAGAGGCTCCAGTCTCAGCCTCCAAAGGCGGCTCACTCAGAGATTGAGAGGCAAGTCAGAGCGGAAGGCTATCCTGGTTCAACCCCCTCATGTGACTTTTGGGGGAACCAACAAGAGGGAGAGCCCCTAGTCACAGGTGAGAGATGAGGGCTCTTCTGGGGTCACGGCAAGGAGGTCCAGTGCTCATCAGCTGATACGAGCCTGAAACAGAAACAACAGGCCGGGGAAGATGCCTCTAACTCCTCAGACCTGAAGCCGAGTCTACCTACTGTGCAAGTAGTTAAGACCAGCTCCCAACCCAGGGATGTGCTCTAGGCTCCTGTCTGCCTGGGAAGGCTGCGGGCACCGAGACTGCCTGGGCACAGTCATCCATTACTCTCCGCTGTCTGGAAACTCTACTCTGGCAGAACCCAGTTTTCTTACCCATTGAGAAGGAGAAGGAAGGACTGAGGAGCTGTGTCCAGGACAAGCATGCACATACATGCTCTTAGGCCCTTGGTGCTGAGTTCCAGGGACTGAGAGAGAGTAATCGTGACAAGTTATTGTTTGCCGAGTTTACAAAGTGCCGAATTCTGTGTCAGTCTATTACCTGCTAAGGCCTCAGAGCAACACTTTTAAAGATAGGAAACCTAGAGGTAGAGAAGTTAGGCCACTTGTCTGGGGGTCTCACAGCCAGTCTATAGATAGCATAGTTTAGTGGTATTAGATAGAGTGTCTGTCAGTGACTCCATGACTCAGAGAGAAGCTCACAGATAAGATAAATGAAGGCAAGTCTTAGGGAGAGGGCGGGAAGCAAAATGGGCTAGGGACCAAGGCTTTCAGCGATGGCCTGAGATAGGATTTATTCCTCCTTCAGGAGAAATGGGACAGCAGAGAGTGACCTCACAGGATGACCTCACAGGCAGGCTGATTGGCCCGAGCATGGCTCAGGTTCTATTCAGAGTAACAGAGAGGCCTCCCCACTGCCCACCCAAGTCACTGCTGCCCTCTGGGCAGCTGGAAATTCCCCCCACTCTACACAACTGTACCCACCCTTTCTTGGGTCCCCTTTGTCTAGGGCTACAGGCAGAAAAAGAAAGAGGGGACCAAACGGTGGGACAGAGAGAGACAAACATCTTCCCAGTTCTCTACTGGATTCTGGTGGATGCCAGGGCCTGCACTGGGCATCAGCATACTCTGTGGCCAGACAACACATTACCTTGAGAAGCCCCTGGGCTGCCATCTAGCATTTTGTCAGACAGCAGAGAGGAAGGTGCTGTTACTAGAGGGGAGGCAGCGCTTCTGCTATAGAACAGCACAGTGCGGGAGGGCCTAGCTCCCTCCTTTTCTACATTTCAGGATAGATGGATAGAGCGACCAGCAAAATGATCCCCCCCCCTTCTCGTCACCCCACTGGCAAAATACTTTGTGAATTTAAGACCCTTTCTTGTTCCCATAGACCATTTCAATCTTCTAAATCCTTCAAGAAAAGAATTATAAAGTTCTTTTGTGTTTATTTTTATTTTAAAAGCATTTGAGCCTCAGAATGGCAAAGAACATTATCTGAGGATGCAGCTAGGCAGGGGCAGTATAAAGAAGCCACACTTCCCAGCTTCCTGTACAGCATGCAGAGTCCCCTGGATTCGGCTCTAGCTGACAAATGTTGGGACCTGAGCTGGTCTGAGCCCACCTTCCACCAATGGGCAGCCGCAGATGGGTCTGGGTCGGCTACCTTGAGCGCAGCCCATTCCTGAGCGCAGGAGGAAGGTCTTTGGGACACGTGTTTCCACTTGCATTGGAGGGGCGCTCTAATAGCAGAGAAAAACCTGTGGAGCTGCTAATGGGATAATGGAGAACGTATTTATTTATTTTTCAAAGGCGGCCTGTGAGGATCTGGGGGAAGCGGGAGGTCAGCTTGCTGCTAACAGGGATTAAGCACGACTGAGGAATGAGGGGGTTTCTGGAGCAGAGGCTGGAGGCCTGGCTGGCCTGGTCTGGAACCCTTCACTTTTGCTCCCCCATGGAGAAAGCAAGGCTGGACTTGATTTGAGTTACCTCGAGTAAGGGGTTTCCTCCTGGAGCGTCCCTCCACACTTGCCTCTAGCTCTCTGAGCCCAAAGTGTCAGTTCCCTCCAAACAACCTCCCTCCTGAGCCAATATGTGCATCCAAATGCACCATTCCTAGGGAGCTTGTTCCATGAGACGTGACTTGTTCCTGAGCAAGGTGTCCTGGGGCTGCCCATTGGGATCTCTGCTACCGAACAGTGCTCCATTCAGTGACAGCAATGTTCTTGGATCTCCCAGTTTAAGGCCACTTGGGCACCCTTGTTGATCAAGGGCAAGAAGTCCCTTAGAAAGCTGGGCAGTGGTGGTGCACGCCTTTAATCCTAGCACTCAGGAGGCAGAGGCAGGCAGATTTCTGAGTTTGAGACCAGCCTTGTCTACAGAGTGAGTTCCAGGACAGCCAGGGCTATACAGAGAAACCCTGTCTCAAAAATCAAAAATGAAAAACCAAAAACCAAAAAAAAAAAAGTCCTTTAGAGGTCATGCAACCTTGCTTCCAGGCTCTGTGTATGTGTGTGCATGTGTGTCTGTGTGTGTGCATGTATGTGTATATGTGCATACATGTGTGTATGTGTATGCATATATATGTATGTCCATGTGTGTGCATATGTGTATGCATGTCTGTGGGAGTGCATGTATGTGTGCATATGTGTATGCATGTATACATACATATGTATGTGTATGTGTGTGTGTGTATATGTATGAGTTGCTCAGAAGCATGAGGGGCAGAGCAGGTGGGACCCCAGATCCCTCCCTCCATCCAGAGTATCTCTGCCTTTTTTTGGTTTACATACTGACCTTCTACCTCAGACTTCTCTTCAAAATACAAGGCATAAAATAAATAAATCGATAATAATAACAATCAATAGTGAGGGCTGGGGATGTAGCTCCTTCAAGAGTGTTTGCCTAGCAGGAGGCACTGGGGTTGACAGTACGTGTGTAACCCCAGTACTCAGTAGGTGGAGGCAGGCATATCTATCCTCCTCTATGGAGGCAGCATAACTCAGGATTCAGAAGGGACATAACCACTGTCAGATGAAGCTAGGATTAGACTTCAGTCTTCTGTCATCTGCCAGAGCAACCAGAGATGCCAGAATGGCTCTCTCAGGGGTCAGGATGTGAGAAGAAGGGTTGGACTGGTGTCCTCTGCTCATTCAGGAAGTGTTTTATCTTTCTGGGACCAGTATGAGATTTACATGGAAGAGGTAAGTGGTACTAACTAGATTGGGGTAGAGGTGTGGGGATGGCAGTAGCCCATCTGCAACGGGTCTGCCTTTGACTGTGTCCTGACACAGTCCTGCTTTCTGCCCCGTCCTGGCCCACATTCCAGGATCACATCAATGAAGATGGCCAAAGTGTCTCCTCTCAAACCCAGGAAGGTGATGATTGGATGACCCCCACCCTGACTGCTTCTACTATGCCCAGCAGATATGCCAGAATTCTGGGTAGCTTGCACCTGCACCCGGCAGCTGCCGTGCTTGGGAGGCCTGGCTGCCTGGCCGCCTGGCTGCCTGGCTGAAGAACTCTATGATTCGGGTCAGATGCAGGTCTGCCTTGCCAAGTCGGGCTCACCACAATGACATTCCATTTCCTGAGGAACATAAGCCTGACATTCATTGGTTCCGTTTCCACTTCGCCATCTGTGCTCCCCTATTCTGGTCTCTCGCATGGTCAGAGCCAGCTATCCCCCAATAAGCATGCATGCACACACACACACACACACACACACACACACACACACACACACACCTCTTAATCCATTGTCTGAGCCATTGGTCAGAAAGTTCTTCCCCAAGGAGGAGTTAGGCACTCCCCAGTAAGAGCCTGGCCACAGGCCCAAAGTCTATGTTTGAGACATATTTACAGGGCATCTATTTTGTGCCCAGTGTGCTGTAGGTTCTGTGGAGGGCAGGGAGCCATCTACTGCCTGTTTTCAGTCATGAAAAAGGAAGCCCCAAACCTCATGGCTGTAAGAAGAATCCCATCAGGCCACCCGAGTCAGACCAGAGGGGAGTTCTTGAAGACTTCCTAGAGGAAGAAACTTCCTGAAGTAAAAGTCCTATCAGCTGACCTTGGAAAAAGCAAGGAGATGGTGACCAGGAGAAGATCTGAACTTGGAGGTTCTAGTTAGAAGTCATCACAGGATTTGTGTCTCACCAGATACATCTGGAAGCTCAACTAGGCAGTATCAACAAGCCTCCATTGGCATTTCTTTTGGGACCAGGTCTCTCTACTATGTAACTCTGGCTATCCTGGAACTTACTATGTAAATCAGAATGGCCTTAGAACCAACTCATGGGAATCCATCTGCCTCTGCCTTCCAAGTACTAAAGTTAAAGGCATGCACCACCATCCCTAGATATTGGAAATTCTTATAACAAAAAGGGTAAGCCAGGTAGGCCTGGTAGCACATGCCTTTCATCCCAGCCACTCCCAGGCCTACAGCAGAAAGATGGCAAGTTCAAGGCCAGCCTGAGTAACTTAGTTAGACCTTGTCTCAATTTTAATTTTTTTAAATTGACTGTGTCTAAAGCTTTGTGGAGGAGCAATTGCCTAGCATGCCAAAGGCCTGCATTTCGATTCCCAGCAACACACATGCACACGCACACGATGATGGGCCAATGAAGAGAAAAATTAAGTCAGCAGGTCACATGAATGACCATGATCCTAATTGGTATCCCTAACTGCTCTACATTTTTAGCCTATTGCCCAGCACACAGTAGGACCTCTGCATTTTGTTGTAGGAACAGAGGAAAGCAGGATGCTTTCTGCTAACAACGGCACTGCACGGAGGCCTGTGCTCCTGCAACACGTGACACTTTACTTAGTGTCCCCAGTGGTCACGTGAGATGCGTACAGCCCTGATCTCATTCAGAAATAGAAATTGGAGCACAGATAGGCTGCATTCCTTGCCCAAGTGTGCACAGCCTCTGCAGGTGGTGGGAAAAAGCTCCTTCTGTGTACCTGGTGGGGGCCTTCTGTGGGGTGTCAAGCACATTTGGGGTCTTCCCTCCATTACAATCTACAGAAGCAGAAGCAGGACCCACACATCTCTCAAAAGTAAGAAGAGCCACTGTTCAGAGCAAAGGCACTTGCCTGGCCTAGAAGCTGACCCCTGAACTTTATCTGTTAATATCGTGTTCTCTCTCCCACACTGCATGTTTCCTGAAACATTTCCCGAGCTGTGCCCCCCACCCCCACCCTGGCAAGCTTTGGGAAGGAAGCAGTTCCAGGAGAAGAGCTGGCCCAGTGACTAGGCAGCAGAATTTATGTCCTGTCCAGGGCGGACAGTTTGGCTGCTGTTACGAAAGGCTGAGCAGGGTGCAAGCATGGAACTTATTCCCTGTAAATGACTTCAAATGTCAGGCAGCACAGCTCAGAACTTTTTGTGCACGCACCCAGCTGCTGGAGGCCAGGCCTTCATAGTAAGCATGCCCGCTGACCTCATGGCTACTCCAAATGCCATCAGAGCTCGCTAGGAGACAGAAGGTTCCACTGAAGAGCTAGAACAACAAGCTTGCAGGGGACACAGGGGCCCCTCCCTCCCGAGAGATGGCACAAGGACAGAGGGTGTTGTCCTGATCTGAATAAGATCCACTCCAGTGCAGATGGAGCAAGAAATTACCTGCAGATGTGACTAGGCATCACCACTGTGACTTGCAGGGGCTGTCACGAAGGCTGGGGAGCCAGGGGCCTCTTAAGAGAAGGCTTCATTCCACACAGCAATCCACATAAACCTCCAGGCAACATAGACTTATGCCTGGGCCTAAGGGTGATTAGGCCTGGCTTGCCCATAGAGTCAACTGGTGAATTAGTCTGCAGGGGTTCTGCAGTGTGACCTCAGGAAGGACTTTTCTGTAGGGATTCGTAGGATGCAAGCTGTCAGTGGTCCTCTGGGCACAGGCCACATGGGGGCCAAGTCCTCCAGGAGTGTGATAGAGCCTTCCTTTCTGTGTACATTGTAAACTGTGTAAAACAAGATAGTATGCTCTTTAAAGTAGACAGCTAAAGCAGTAGGTTACACACTGCAAATAAGGGACCAAGCTGGAGAGATGGTTCAGTGGCTAAGAGCACTGGCTGCTCTTCCAGAGGACCTGGGTTCAATTCCCAGCACCCACATGGCAGTAACTGCAGTTCCAGGGGATTGGACAGTCTCTTCTGGCCTCTGTAAGCACCAGTCATGAAAGTAGTACATACATGTATAATGCAGACAAAACATATAAGATAGAATAATGTTTTTTTTATTTTGTCTTTTTTTTTTCCAGAGCTGAGGATCGAACCCAGGGCCTTGCACTTGCTAGGCAAGTGCTCTACCACTGAGCTAAATCCCCAACCCCTAGAATAATGTTTTAAAAGGGACCTCTTGTGGATGGTGATGGAGGAATAGATGCTAGATGGATGGCTGGGTCGATGGGCAGATTTATTAATTTGCTGACTAAATTAATCTCATTAATAATTATTCATTAATTAATCAGTCCAATCTAGTATCTAAAGGGCGTCAAACTCTGGTTCTGGCAGATATGTAGATCTCTTCTATGGACACAGACACACAGATACGCAGATCCTGTCCTGAAGAAGTATACAGCAGGCAAAGGCAACGAACATACAGGTGGCCAGCCACCACAGATTGACAGGTTGTTATCCTGAAGCACATGGTGGAAGGGGAGATAGAGGAGGACAATGACTTGTCTTAAGTGGTCAAGAAAGGCTTCATGGGGAAGTGATAAAGAAGCTGCCCCATGAAAGGGGACCAGAGGGCCAAGGGAGTGTCTTGGTCTGAACAGTGCTTGCCTTGTAAGCATGAGGACCTTGGTTTGACTCTCAGAACGTACCTGAAAGGTTCTGGGCACTGTGGCGGACATTTGGAACAGGAGAAACAAAGACAGGTGGATCTTGGGGGCTTGGGGCCAGCCAGCCTAACTCATTTGGTGGGCTCCAGACCAGTGGTTAATCCTGTCTTAAAAAACCAAAGTGGATGGCATCCAAGAAACAGATCCCCAAGTTGACTTCTTGCTTCCACACACATGTTCACACCCACATACAGATGTATACCCCCCCTCCAACACACATACAGATGCATCACACATATACTAACCATCCTCTGGACATCCCCTTAGACATCCTGGCAGATGTCCCCTGAGACAAAGGTGTAGGGGCGGAGGCGAGAATTGTGTGCCTGTTTAGAGAGGACCTGAGACATGTTAGGAGCTGAAGGGAAAGTGGTGGGCCCAGGAGGGGCCTGAAACACCATGCCAAGAACTTTTCGCAGGCCCTGGGACCTTAGGGAGACTGCAGAGATAAGAACGCTGTTGGACTTTTGGAGTAGAGCCATCTTCTTGGTCAAGAGTAAGTTGGGAAGATAGAGACTGGAGCGAGAGGCCAGCAGCTGCCAGATAGCAAGTGTGGAATAAAAGGACACACTGGAGAGGTTTGGAAGTACTGTCCTCTAAGAAACTAGTGTGCTTGGGGGATGACATTGCAGGAGCGAAGGCAGCATCAGAGACAATAAGCCTGGGTGGACCAGGGTGAGAGAGGCAGCCTGTGTGGGTGAAGAAGGGGACAGCCTACAGAAAGATGACCATTTGCTGGTCAGTCTCAGCTCGGTTCTGGTTGCCTTAGAACATTTCCAGGGGGTCCTTCCTCAGCATCTGCTTCCCTACATGAAGGTGGGATGCTCAGCCCCTCCCACTCTTCCTTCTGTATCCACCCACTGTGAAGAAGACAGCCAAGAACACTGGGGCTGGGAAGGAGGGCTCTTGAGGGGAAACTCTGTTGAAACTGGCGTATTTTGGTGTTTCCTGGATTCATTATGGAGAGAGGACAGAAGAGCTTCCTGATGACTCCCCTTCCTGTTTCTTGTTGGCTTTCAAGCCACCATGCCATCCTGGTCCCTCTGGGCACACGGCTTTGCCTCCAGCCTGCCATCCCCTGAACTTGCTGTAGCTGTGTCTGTCCTGCCTTCCCCTCTTGCTAAGCCAACCTTGCCACCTGTGATCTGTGCATCTGTGCCACCAACCATCATCAGTTCTCACATGTGACCTCCC
Organism: Tokudaia tokunoshimensis; assembly: GCA_036184795.1. Classification (NCBI taxonomy): domain Eukaryota; kingdom Metazoa; phylum Chordata; class Mammalia; order Rodentia; family Muridae; genus Tokudaia; species Tokudaia tokunoshimensis. The sequence goes on along the minus strand of BTHU01000005.1, from coordinate 108,395,391 downwards.
TGGCGCCTCTGCCTCCAGAACGTTCCTGACTTCATCCTAAACAGCAACCTGCATCTGCTTCCCGAGCCCTCTGCACGATCACCTTCACTTCATCTCCATTTGCCCTCAGCCCCGCCCTGAAACCCTCTCCTTCCCTGGATCTCCATCGTCTTCTCCTTCCCCAGGACCCTCTTCCTGACTTTGGACCATGTCAGAAAGGTCAAGCACTCCCAAGTTTGTTCTCACTCCAGCCTGACTCCTCTTGTGAGCTCCAGACTCATGCATTCGGCAGCCAGCTAGATGTCCTCCACCTGGGACATGGTCATGACTCATACTCACTCCATCCCCTCCTACCTACCCTAAAGGTCATTATCTTCTGGGTCTCTGACCTTGACCATCGATGCAGAGCCATCCTGCATCCTATCCACCCTGCATCCACCGCATCACTGGGTCAGCTTCACGGATTCTCTACTGTCCTCATGCCAGTTTGCCTCATCCCATAGGATATCTAGTTATGAGTTAAGCATTTGTTATTGTTTGAGATAGTCTTCCTATGTAGCCCAGGCTAATCTGGAACTCTGGATCCTCCTGCCTCAGACTCTAGTGGTATGATTAAAGATGAGTGCTGCCCAGGACCAGCTGCTCTGTTTTTTATTTTTTTAATTTTTGTTGTTTTAACGTGTGTGTGTGTGTGTGTGTGTGTGTGCATGCTCGTTGGAATTAGTTCTTGCCTTCTACCTCACTGAAGCAAGTTCTCTCTTGTTTCGCCATGTTTCCTACTCCTGAATAGTTGGCTCACAAGTTTCTTTTTCTTTTCTTTTCTTTTTTTAAGGATTTATTTATTTATTATATATGTGAGTACACTGTAGCTGTCTTCAGACACACCAGAAGACAGAAGAGAGGGCATCAGATCTTGTTACAGATGGTTGTAGGTCACCATGTGGGTGCTGGGACCTTCGGAAGAGCAGTCAGTGCTCTTAACGGCTGAGCCATCTCTCCAGCCCGGCTCACAAGTTTCTAGGCAATTGTTTTGTCTCTACTTCCTATAGTCACACTGGGATTAGAGATGAGCTCCACTTGCATCCAGATTTCTGTGGGTTCCAGGGAACTAAGCTCAGGCTGGCATGGCCATCATTTCTGCATGCTAAGCCATCTCTCTAGCCCACTTCTGTGCTCTTTCTCTGAAAGTTTACTTTATGTGCATGAGTATTTTGCCTATGTCTGTGCACCTCCTGGTGCCCATGGAGGTCAGAAGAGGGTGTCAGATCCTCTGGAACTGCACTTATGGATGGTTGTGAACCACCATGTGAGTGCTGGGAACTAAACTTTGGTCCTCTGCAAGAGCAGCAAATTCTCTTCACCGCTGAGCCATCTTTCTAGCTCCTACTTGTGTATCTAGCTCCTACTTCTTTAGCAAACATATTACCCTCTGGAATTAGCTCCCCTGACTCCTGTCCCTTGCTTACTGTAGTTCTCCTTACTAAAGCACAAGCTACCCCTGTGCTGGATGCAGCCCTGCCTCCATAAGCCACAACACCTGCTCTCTGTCTCTCGTCTGACCCCTTCTCCCCTCTGGATCTGCTCCTTCCCACTCCGACAAACCATCAAGCTGATGGGAGAACCTTCTAGCAGGCCCCCTCTCAGAGAGGCTCTTCTCAACCTTAACTCCATTACACTCTGAAAAGCTGAACGCTCCAGAGTGTTAGTGTGTGATCCTGTGGAAATCTCCATTACTGTTTACCAAAGTTTTGTAAGATACACAAGGGCATATCCCACAATGATGTCATCACATACCACAAGACATCGGAAAACTCTCGTACACTCATGAGACAATGAGAGTGGAAAAGACAAGCATGGCCTCAGCATTACCAGAAGTTTCCCCTCACAGGTCCTCGGACGGCATCTTGAGCCCAGGCAATACTTGGACACCTCTGCTCCAGACAGCTGCACATCCTGCACACACACTTCATTCAGGTCCCAGTAAAAATGGCAGCCCTTGGAAGGCTTCATGCTCCTACTTATATCCTCCCCAAATCATTCTATCCCATTACTTCTTCCATGTTCTCGTTCTCTCTCCCTCTCTCTCTCCCTTTCCCTCCCTCCCTTCCTCCCTCCCCCTCCCCCCCCCCGTGTCTGTCTGTCTCTTCTTTCTAGATAGGCTTTTTTTTTTCAGCCCAGGCTGACCTCTAACTTGCAACGTAAGGGACAAGGACCTTGAATTCCTGATCCTCTGCCTTTAGTTCTCGAGTGTCAGGATTGCAGGCATGTGCCAACACATCCAGCTCCTTCCATGTTTTGTATCTCACTTACTACCCTCTGGCTTGATTGGTTCCTTTTTAAATTGATTTTATTTCTCTCCACTGCCACCCAAGCTCCCTAAGGCAGGAACTCAGACTCAGACCCCAGTATGTATTCTGTGATTGATGCAGCAGACGCTTGGAAAGAATGGTTCGTGGGTGTGTCCCACCAAGGCAGCTCTTCTCTACCACTGCTGCATTTCAAGTCACGTGAGGGCAGGGTTGAATTCCTGTCTCCTGCACCATGATCTTTAAGGTGAACTTGAGTCTACACAGTGTCAGTTTTATAAACTCTCCCAAATGAGTCCAATGTACAGCCAAGAACCAAAACCACTGGTCAGGGTTGTTCCATTCTTACTGATGGAGAGAGACTGTTTATGTCGCACTGGGCCAGAGTTCCACAGGATAGAGGTGGTGACTTTGCCAAGTTTGGCCGGCAGCAAGCTGGAAGGCAGCTGTACACAGGAAGCTGTCAGGCTGTCCTGGGTGGGAACAACTGTACTGAGTGCCAGGCAGCTCAGAGATCAGGGCTGGCAGCTGGTATGGGGATGGTTGCCATCATAGGCTCATCAGCAGGGCTTGATGCCCTGGGGATAGTTCTCTGTGCTATGATGCTCAATTCAGGTATCTTGGTGACTACTGGAGAATTACTGATCTCTGTGTGCAGAGAGAAACTCTAGGCTATTCCCAGGTTGTCCTGGGCAGAGAGAGGCAACTCACACCACCAGCCTTACCTCTAAAGTGTAGCCAGAAAAATGACACACCTATGATCTTGCTTGGGCTATGCTTCCTAAATGTTCCCAGGAGTTCTTGCCTGCTTCAGGGATCTTCAGGCTAGGTTGGGATCTGAGAAGACCAGAGCAAGCCACTGTCCAGCTCATAGCTGCTTCTGGGGCTGGGTACCACCTAACAGAGGCTGTTGGCTCTGAGAAAGGAAATGGGCCAGACACCTTATCCCATTGGTTCTTGGAGCCGTGTCCCCATTGCATAGGGAAGCAGATGAGGCATGGCTCACCCTCTCCATCGGTATCCTCATCTGTAAGATGGGGGAAATCACAGAGATCACAACGTTGCTGAGTTAGACATAAAGACATAAAGCACAAAGCAGAGAAAACATGAGAGATGGCAGACGTCTTCTTCGAGGCTTCCAGATCTTTCTCCCAATATGCCCTGCCACTCCTCAGAAGAAAATCATTGAGGTTCCTGCAGGATTTGAAGTTCTTCCATGAGTTGGGTTGTTTCCTCTCGCACAGCACCCTTAATGTCAATACCTTTGCCTACCAGTCAGCCCTTTGGCTCTGCTTGTCTTTCAATAAAAAAACCTAGGTCTGGAAAAGTCAAGACCCAAGCTCAAGCTCCCACAAGGCTGACGGGCAGAGCTGGGTCAGGATTCCAGGACTTTCTCTACCACACAGCAGTAGCCACAGAAGGCTACGGCCTAGCCAGCCTCAAGAGGGGTCCCACCCCACTTCTCCAGGAGGAAGGGAATCGGGAAGCTTGAGGAAGGAGGGGTGCTGAAAGGAGGGTGGACCTGGTCCTTGATGTGGTAGATGAGTCGAGTCAGGGCTGTCGCCACAGTGCTGGGGTTGGGACAGCAGCCACCACTTCCACCCATGTGGCAATGCTGGGTGGATCTGGGTCTGCCGGTGTGTGGGCTTGGGGTAGGCAGGATGCTCTGCACAGGCTGCCCATAGGCTCCTGGCTATTGAGATGAATGGGGTTAACCTCTCTGGCCATCTGTTTCATGTCTGTCATCCATGAAGCCTTTAACTCACAGGTAACCAGGGACTACATCCAAAGCCCAGCAGGTTCCTGCTAGGAAGGAGTGGGTCTCAGCCCCCAAGTCCTCTTCTAGGGACAGATGACATGTCTAACTGCTTAAGAACCTATTCGGTGCTAGGCCTCATGCCCCTGCTTTGAATGCATTAGATCTTTTGATTTTCATAGCAACCTTATGAGGCAGGTATTGCCATCCTGGTTTTACAGATAAGAGAGGCGAAGCCCAGGGCCACAGTCATGGGTGGAAGAGCCAGGACAACATCAAGGACCATGATCCTCCCAGGACATTATTGCCATAGTAGCTAGCCAGCTTTGCCAAGGTCCAGCACCATCCCTAACAAGAAGAACAGGGCCTCCCATACCAGGCCACACAAAGGTCTCTGTGCCATTCCAACACCGGGTAAATTCTAAGATGGATGGAGCCCTTCCCTGAGCTGGAAAGGAAGTAAGGATGGGTAAGAGAAAAGTAAGGATCTATAAAACCAGAAGTGACAGGCTGAGGAAAGAGAGTTTACTCTGACCAGGAGAGGAAGAAAGGTTGGCGTGGTACAGGTGGAATCTGAGCTGGGCTTGGACAAAGAAGGCGGTTTCCCTCCCAGAGCAGGAAGCAGCGCTGTAAGGGAGGAGATAAGGAGCTGTTTTCTGTAGCAGAGACCCCAGCTCCCTCATAGGAACAGGCAGTTTCCTCCAAGCCAAGTGTGCTGACTAGAACACTTTTCCAGAAGGTTCTAAGAAGGACACACTGATGATGGATTAGTGAGTTGGGATTGGCAGGCACCTATAGTGCTTATGGGGCCTGCCTGGGCACAGAGATCCCTGTGACGGGAGGAGTGAGGGACAGGGGCCTTTGAGAGAGAGCTAGGAACCTCGGGCCTAGGATTCTTTTAACTACAAGGACAAGAACCCACAAACAGGAAGGCTGGTACCTCAGAGGTACACAGGTCGGAGCCCCAGTCTACCTTTTCTAGAGGGAGGTATGCTCCACAGGGGCCTGGCTTCCCCTGAGAGTCTAGGTCTTACCTGGCTTGGAAAGGGGCATGTGAATTTCATCTCTGCACTGAGGGAACTCGGGCTGCTGGAAAGGATGTCACACTTGGAGGCCATCTGGAGAAGAGGCCTCTGGAGCTGATCCCTTCTTTCACAGAACTGACAAGCAAGGGTAGGGGCCTCTGGCAAGCCCAGAGGATGATGGCCCAGGAAAGCCATCACGATGGGCTCCGTCAACCCCGCCCCTGGCTTCGTGTGGCTGGGAAGCCTGATGTCTCTTTTTTCAGAAGAGAGATCCAAACCAGCTCACAAAGTGACAGGAGCCAGAGGAAATTTTTAGCACAGATGTAACTTTCTAGCTTCTTCTTTTCCTGCCCTGCGGAGAGCTGAAAAACAAATCTGAGTTTAAAGAGACAAGTGCAAAAAATGCAAACTGGGCAAAAGGACAGAGCCTCCAGCTGGACGAAATGTGCCTGGGGAGCGGCATCCCCTGTTGGCAGGTGCCGGCGATTTATGGCTGAGTTTTGAAGACATTTCATCACGTTACGAGCCAGCTCAGGAGACTCTCATAAAACTCTGCTTATATAAAAGAACGAACTAGCTGATAAAAGTCAGCTGCTGCCTATAAACGCACAGTGGAGATTGCAATTGAGTAGTGGATTTATTAGTCTGGGCTCTCTGAAAATGGAGAACCACTCCACACATTTGAATCAGGAGGGCTGGACTGCAGAGGGTCACTGCTCACAGCCTGGTAGATGTGGTTGATTGCCCCCAGGCCCCATGACTCATCCCACCAGAGACCGGAGGGTAACAGGCTCACTAAGGATCTAGTCCTGCATTCCCACACTGGCCTCCTACAGAAAGAATCAGCCACTATCTCCACCCTCTGCACTCCCGCACATTCTTCCTGACTGGACCTGCTCTTGCCAGACTTGCATGGACTTCTCTTATTTACCTTGGTATCGTGGTGACCCATGCAGGGCTGGGCCCATGGAGAGGTCTGGAGCTGGCTCTCGCTTGGGCATGAGGCTGGGCTGCTTTTTATTGCTGTCCTGCTCCTGACAGCATGCCTGCAGGGGCTCTGCGAGCTGTCTGGTGGAATTGGAGACTAGCTGGGAGCTGGAAGCTTCATGAAAAGAAGTGCAGTGTGGACATTAGAAGCTGGTTCACTGGTGGAATTGGAGACTAGCTGGGGGCTGGAAGCTTCATGAAAAGAAGTGCAGTGTGGACATTAGAAGCTGGTTCATCCTTGTCTCTACTCTGCCCAGCCATCCCTGTCTACACCGCTGCTTTTCCCATGGATCAGAGAGAGAAAAAGACCTGGCCACGGCGGCGCACACCTTTAGTTCCGGCACTTGGGAGGCAGAGGCAGGCAGATCTCTGTGAGTTTGAGACCAGCCTGGTCTACATGTTGAGCCCTAGGCCAGTCAGGATAATGGCTTTGCAACAGAGTGAGGGTCACTTGTTAGGAATACACAGAGCAAGTCCCTCTCCACCATGGGGATCCAGGCCTCTGGTTTGGGGGTTCTAGTTCACTCCACCAGCACCAGTCTCAGGGAAACTAGTTTCCTCTGCCCTTTGCAGAAACTCAGAAGGGACCTTCCAGGAATGATGGAAGGGTCACCCCCTGTCATTCTTTAAGAAGAACTGGCATAAAGGGCAAAGTACAAAGCTCTGGCAGCCAGCCTTGGGAACCACTCCAACCCTCTTGGCTATGGGATCAGAAGGGATGGCAGCTGGCAAGGTTGGAGCTGCCCTGAAAGGGCCCAGGGCGCTCCTTGTGCTGCTGCTAGGTCCATTCTGTTGGCTCTGCACAGGGAAGGGCACTCAGAGGAGAGTCATTAGGTAGACTCTAACTTTCTGTGACAGAGAAGGGACAGTGGCCAGTAGGAAAGACCCTTTCACCAGAGCCAAAACCCTGTGAAAATGCTGCAGTGTCCTTGGCCATCAGTGGGGGCTTAGGAAACTCGCTGTCTCCACAGTTGAGCCTCCTCATCTATCCATTGCAGAAAAGCATACTTGTAGAGATGCTTGCGATAGCTTGAAAGATATTTAAAGATGTTAAATAAACCAGTGCAATCTGAAATCCGGGAAGGGGGGTTGCAAAGAGGTCAAAGTTGGACCAATCCTAAAGCTGGGTGATACAGGGAGACCTTGTCTGAAAATCAAATGACCGGATGATACTCATAATTCTAAAGGGCATACCAAACTGGGTGTAGTGGTGCACACCTTTAATCTCAGCACTTGGGAGCTTGAGGCAGGTGGATCTCAGGGAGTTCAAGGCCAGCCAGGGTTATAGAGAGAGTTCTGGGACTGCCAGGGCTAATCAATCTTGAGGGCATCCTGATTCCTTAACTGTGGACAACTGTTCCTGGATCTATTCCATACCCTTTCTTATATGAACCTTATAACCCTACAAGGACATAGTGCCCTCTCCATCATGCAAATGGAGAACTGAGACTTAGCCAGGGGAAATCCCTGGACAGGACCACACAGCTACTTAGAGGTTGTGCTGAGGACTGACCACAGGCCTAGGTGACAGGCTGTGCAGTACATTTTGTAACCTTCCTACACAATGCACTCCTACACAGGAGTGCATACATGCCAATCCCCCTCCTCACGGGGAAAAGGAACCCTAAAGAATCCAGTGCTTGGGCTGGCTGGAAAGTACCTGGCTTCATTTCGCCTGATGGATGTCAGACACAGCAGTCAATCACTAAGCCTGGGCTCCCCCAAGGCAGGCAGGGTTCCTTCTCCTGAGAACCTGGGCTTAGGACAACACTTACTTTGTCTGAGAGCAGACTTTTTTTTCCTTGTTTTTCAGTGTTAGGGATGAGTCTCACTCAGGCTAGGAAGCTCTTTACCGTGGAGCCACATCTCCAGTCATGAAAGAATCTTTCTATGTATGTTAGGGGATATTAGGAGGTATATGTGTATATGCATGCACATATGAAGGCCAGGGGTCATCCCTGCTCTAAGATTTTGTTTGTTTGTTTGAGACAGGGTTTCTTTACGTAGCCCTGGAACTCCCTATGTAGACCAGACTGGCATCAAACTCGCAGAGATCATCCTGCCTCTCCTCTGGCATGCTGGGATTAAAGATTAAAGGTGTGTAACACCATGTCTCACTCCACTTTAAGTTTTGAGATAGAGTCTCTTACTGGATCTGGAGTTCAGTGATTGGCTCTAGATGGCCAGGCCAGTCCTGGCCTGAAGGAAACCGGGCAGATTCCAGTATCTTCCTGCTTCCATCTCCCAGTGCTACGGTTATAAAGGTGCCTGCCTAGCTCAGGTCCTCAGGCTTGTACAGCAAGCACTTTACCCACAATGTCATCTCCCCAGCCCCGAATCTTCAGGCCAATTTCTGAACACGGACAGGAAAGCCAACTTTCTTCATTTTACTGGAACAGACTATGTATGGCTCACAGGGAAGGGCGTGACACACTGAGGGGTATAGGAAAGAACACACTCCATCATTCAGCCGTACACCCGAAAAAAGAGCTATCTTGGGACTCGCACATGGTGATTTTTCCTAAGTAACTAGAAACTTGATAATCCCAGTAAAAATATTAACAAATTTTTGCTGTGGTTGTTATAAGGCATACGATTAGCTAACTGGAATTTTCTGAAGGATACAGCTCAATGACAGAGCACTTGTTGGCACGGACCTGGCCATGGCTCTAATTCCCGGGTACATCCCACCCAAAGTACGTGGGAGCAATTAGTACACTGAGTAAATGTGGAAGTTCAGAGAGAGCTGACTTTGGGAACACCCTGAACATCCATCAGTAAGAGGTAAGTTCAATAAAGTGTAGCAACACAATACTAGACTGTGTAACGGCATCCTAGGTTATATGCGTGAATGTTTGGATGCTTGTGCCTGAGGAGGCCAGAGGTCTAGCTCAGGTGTCTTCCTCTGCTGTTTTCCACCTTGGTTTTTGAGAGACAGGGTCTCACTTTGACCCTGACGCTTACCAATCCTCGAAAGTGAGGTGCGCCAGCATGCCTAAGTCTTATGTGAGTTCTGGGGACCCGATCTCAGGTCCTCATGCTTGAGAGGAACTTTACCAGCTGAGCCATCCCCCAGCCTCTGTAACTGTTTTGAACATTTTTAGGGAGATATAGATTTACACAGAATGAATTCCAAGGTACAGGGTCTAAAAACAGATATAAAACTGTCTGTCACTATCTGTCACTATACTCACTAAACAAAGGGGAAAAACCCCTCAAAACCATCATTTGTTTCCTATGCCAGCCATTTGCTGCCACAGGAGGAAAGATACCCTTAAGCATAGTGATTTAAATAATTTTTCTGTTTGCATGAGCCAGCCAGGAATCCAAGAGCAGCTCCACTGGCATCGTGGATCCATCGTCTAGGGCTGTGGACCCATCGGAAGGTTCAACCGGCTCAGGGAGGATGTTTCCAAACTCCCTCACAGTGTAGCCCAGCACAGACCTCTCAGGCATCTCTCTACAAGGTGGCCTCATAGCATCTCAGCTAACTCCCCTACGAGAGGTACTCCAGAGAGAGCAAGAGGCAGTGACCAAGATAAAAGCAGCGTTCTTTTATTGGATGATTTATTTTTATTTCACATGCATTAGTGTTTTGCAGAATATGTCTGTGTGAGGGCAATGGATCCCCAGAAGCTGGAGCTCCAGATGGTTGTGAGTCACTATGTGGGTACTGGGAATTGAACCTGGGTCCTCTGGAGGAGCAGTCAGTGCTCTTAGCTGCTGGAAAAGCAGTGCTCTTTATAACCTACTTCTGGAAGTAACTTTCACTGTCCTACTAATCAGAAGCTGAACTACAAAGTGGCCCACATCGAAGGGTGGCAAAGAGTGGACAGGGGCATTAACATCAGAAGTGGCTTCACCAGGGACCACCTCAGAGAATACCCACTACATAGAGACACCAGAGGCACTTCTTAGCATTGGCTGTCTGCAATGAGGGAAACTGGGCAGATAGGGGAGTTTTCACTGAATTTTATACTTCAGGTGATATGTACCTTATTCAACAAGTAAATCACATTTATTTTAGATCTTAAATCTAAACTAATAATCAAGAAGATAGCATTTTAGGGACTAGAGAGAGGGCTTAGTAGTTAGAAGCACTTGCTGTTCTAACAGAGGACCCAAATTCAATCCCCAGCACCCACATGGTAGGCAGCTTATAACCATCCGTAACCCTAGTTCCAGGGGATCCAGTCCCCTCCTCTGGTCTCCACAGGCATCAGGCACTTAAAATTCATTCTTTGCAAAAACTAAAGGACAGCACGTTTAATAGAAAAGCTAAGAGTGAAGAAAACAAAAATGATTCTACTTTAATAAGTTATTAGTAGGAGAAAGAGGAACACTCCTCCACTGCTGGTGGGATTGCAAGCTGGTACAACCACTCTGGAAAGCAGTCTGGCGGTTCCTCAGAAAACTGGGCATAACACTCCCGGAGGACCCTGCTATACCACTCCTGGGCATATACCCAGAGGCTTCCCCTGCATGCAATAAGGACACATGCTCCACTATGTTCATAGCAGCCTTATTTATAATAGCCAGAAGCTGGAAAGAACCCAGATGTCCCTCAACGGAGGAATGGATTCAGAAGATGTGGTATATTTATACAATGGAATACTACTCTGCAATTAAAAACAATGAATTCATGAAATTCCTAGGCAAATGGTCAGAACTGGAAAATATCATCCTTAGTGAGGTAACCCAAACAAAAGAACGCACATGGTATGCAGTCACTGATAAGGGGATATTAACCCAGAATCTTGGAATACCCAAGACACAATTCACATATCAATAGATTTCCAAGAAGATGGAAGGAGAGACCCCTGGTCCTGGAAAGACTGGATGTAGGGAAATACCAGGACAGAGAAGTGAGAGGGGGTTGAATGGGGAACAGAGGGAGGGAAGGGGGCTTATGAGACTTTTGGGGAGGGAGGAAACGGGAAAGGGGAAATCATTTGGAATGTAAATAAAAAAAACTTAGAAAATAATAAAAAAATATATAAAATAAAAAAATAAGTTAGGAAACGCCATACATACCTGTTTCAAGGAGAAAGACTTAGCTTTATCATGCAAACATGAAATATTTACAACTGTACTTATTAATGCAGGTACACTCTGAAAGACACACCTTAGTGATTCTGCTGTATGAAATAAACCCACAGGGTGTATTTCAGCAAAGATACCTAGGAAGTCACTAGCAATACTGTGTAGATAGATAACACTTCAATGGCTGCACACACACACACACACACACACACACACACACCAGTTCCTATCTGTAGCACAAAATACATTTGCATGTGCAAATGCATATGGAGGCCAGAGATAGATGTCAAGTGTCTAGTTCTATTGTTCTACACTCCCCTTTTTGAGACAGGATCTCTGTCTCTGTCTCTGTCTCTTTGTGGTTTTTCGAGACATGGTTTCTCTGTGTAGCCCTGGCTGTTCTGGAACTCACTCTGTAGACCAGGCTGGCCTCGAACTCAGAAATCCGCCTGCCTCTGCCTCCCAAGTGCTGGGATTAAAGGCGTGCGCCACCACTGCCCGGCAAGACAAGATCTCTCAATGAACTTAAAGCTCACTCACTGTCCAGCAAGCCCCAGAGTCTGTCTTGCTCCCCAGAACTAAGATTACGGTGCATGTTACTGCACCTGGCTTTAGTATGAGTGCCAAGGACACTCAGGTCCCTGTGCCTGTTCAGCAGGCACTTTACTGAAAGCCATCTCCCCCAGCCCCTCACCCCCAATACAAACTGCTAAGTAAAAACTCCAGATTCTACACAGTCTGGGCCAAGCTGCCCTCACAGATGGGATCTTGTCAGAATTTTATTAAGGTGCGAGGCTCTGGGAGTAAATGTAACACGCATGGTGCCGGTACACAACAGCAAACTCCATCAGGTGGTCCCCATGCGGTCAGCGCCTCTTTTCTCCCTCAGTGCTCTTGACCTCTCTATACTCATTGTTGCTTTATAATATAAATCTGAATCAGAATCAGATTCTTTACAACCCCTAGACCGCCAGCATTAACATTACTTGAGACCTCATCAGAAATAGGCTCCTGGGTCCACCCTATACCTACGAGATGAGTGTAAAAGGTCAGTGTCAGCCCAGGACCTTCAAGATCAAGTTCTCAGCACAAAGGAGATGTATTCACCCCAGAGGGACACAGGGCAGAGAATAAGAGGCAAAGACAGGAGACAGAGGACAAGGAAGAAGGGGAAGGGCAGGGAACAAGGGAAAGGGGAGGGGTATTTGTCCCGGAGGACACAGGCAGGACTGCCTCTCATAAAAGGAGACAGATGTGGCCCACAGGAAAATGGCAGTTTATAAAGGCAAAGGGGAAATACTGGGTTAAGATGAGGTGTTTAATTTTGATTGGACAGGTTAATTAGGTGAGCCAAAGGGGGCTTGTGATTGCTGGACTTCAATACTTTGATAGCTTGACCCTGGTGGTCAGCCTTAGTTGGAGGAAGTGGCCAAATAAGGGAATAGCCCTTGGTGGCTAGCTTTACACATGTAATCTAATGGTCTTAGCAAGGCAGGGGGATGGGGAGAAGGGCAAGGCCTGCCCGAGCCATGTCTGCCAGTTCAGGCTGGCTAGAGCCCCTTCTACAAGAGTCTACATTTTAATAAGATATTGGTCATTTACATGCACATTTAAGTTTTAGAAACACCAATTGAAAACTGTCTGGCCTAGGGCTGCAGAGACAGGTCGAGAGCACCAGCTGCTCTTATAAAAAACCCACACTCACTTCCCAGCACCTACATGGTGGCTGATCTGTAATTTCAGTTTCAGGGGATCTGATGCCCTCTTCTGGCCTCCAGTTGGCACCAGGCACACAAATGGTGTACAGACATATGCAGGCCAAATTATAATACCTCCAGTGGCTTTCTTTTATGCTGGGGCTCAGCATAAGACCCAATACTAATGGTGGGCATGGCAGCACACACTTCTAACTCTGGCATTTGAGAGGCTGAGGAAGATCATTAGGTGTTGTGGCAATCCCAAAACTGGGGAGATGGAGGGAGGAGGAGTCCCTAGCTCACTGGCCAGCCAAGATAGTCTACTAATAAGCTCGTAGCCAACAAGACCCTGCTTCAAAGGGGGAGGATGGCATTCCTAAGGATGACATCTGAAGTCACACACACATGCACACACATTACATAAGCACGCGTGCATATACACAAACATGCATAAAAAGCAAAAAAAAGTAATATATTTACCAAATGTCATATAGTCTATATGGCACAGTTTTATTAACTTATCTACAGATGTCCCACTATCCACAAAGTTAGAAAGAATGAATTTGTATCAATGTTTTTGTTTTGAAATTGGTGAAGAACAGTAAAGGGATACAGATGAAAATATTAGGGTGGGTTTTGTGTTATGCCTTTCTGTGTTTACATTTTCTTTAATTGAAAACAAAAAATGCAGTAAGAAAGCAAAGCCACTTTCTTTTTAAAAGTATCCATCCTTAGCTGGGTGGTGGTGGTGGCGGCGGTGGTGGCGGCGGTGCACACCTTGATCCTAGTACTCAGGAGGTAGAGGCAGGTAGATCTTTGAGATCGGCTTGGTCTACAGAGTGAGTTCCAGGACAGCCAGGGCTACACAGAGAAACCCTGTCTTGAAAACCCAAAAGCTACAATAAATCCATTCTCTGCATTAAGCCCTGTACATGGCAGCCTTGACTTGTACAAGCCTATGGGAAGCTGGGACCCCCAGGCCAGTGGCCGATGCACAGAAGGCAAGTTTGGCACCAACTCAAGGCTGCTTCTCAGTTCCTTTCCTGTTACTGAATGTGATGGCTAATCTTTGCTGTCAACTTGACATCTGAATCAACTAAGACTCAAGCGACTGGGCATGCCTGTGAGGGATTTTCTTGATTGGATCATTCGGAGTAGGAAGACCCACCCTAAATCTGGATCATCTGAGGTGGGAAGATCCACCCAAATCTGGGCTACACCTTGTGGTGGCGGCCCACATTAACATCATCCAGAAGAAGAAAGCTTTTGCTTTAGGCATGCCTGCCCTCACTCTCGCCGCTCCCAATACCTCTCTCTCTATTCATTCATTCTATCATTAGTCCTGTTTCGTAACAGAACATTAAAACATGATAAAACCTACTGGCAACTGAAGGGAGAAAGGGCTTATTGGCTTATAATTTGAGGTTAGAATCCACTAGTCCGCTGGGCAGTGGTGGTGCACGCCTTTAATCCCAGCACTTGGGAGGCAGAGGCAGGTGAATTTCTGAGTTCGAGGCCAGCCTGGTCTACAGAGTGAGTTCCAGGACAGCCAGGGCTACACAGAGAAACCCTGTCTCGAAAAAAAAACCAAAAAAAAAAAAGAATCCACTAGTCCAGAGAGTTACGGTGGCAGGAGCCTGAAGCAGCTGCTCACAGCACATTCCCCGTCAAAGGCAATGGGTTAGTGCGCGCCTGCTAGTGCTCAGCCTGCCCTCTCTCCTTTGGTCCTGGCTCCAGCCCATGAAATGTTGTCACCCACATTCAGGATGGGTCTTCTCACCTAAGAAAATCTTGCAAGCATGTCTGCAAGCCAACCAAATCTAGAATATTCCTCACTGAGACTCCCTTCCCAGGTGGCTTTGCATGTGTCAAGTGGACTATACACACTAACCATCACAATCGGCATTCCCTCCCCTGGCCAGTGACCCAAACTCAGAAGATCATAGCCAATGAGAGGTCCCTTAGCCCTGTCATCCCTACTTCTCCATTACCTCTTTCTTCTTTTTTGAGACAGTCTCAGTACGTGGCCTTGGTTGGCCTGGAGCTATGAAGACCAAGATGATCTCAAAATCACAGAGATCCACCTTTCTTTGCCTCCCTAGTCCTGGGTGGGATATCCAGCTCCCCACTGTGATCAGATCAGTGAGTGGCTTTAAACAGCAACAGCTGACCTTCCTCATGAACAAGGCATTCAGAACCGTTCATGCTGCACCATTGCCCCCTGGTGGCTGACTTTGGAAATGGAAATTAGCTTGATAATGAGCTTTTGTGAAGGGGTAAACATTTTAAAAGTTCCCTTTCCTTCAGTCCCTTCCTTTTCGGAGGTTTGCAGGGGATCGGCTTTGCCTACCCTTACACACACACACTGCTCCCGCCCTGGACTCCCAGACCCACTCCTATCTTTAAGTCATTAAAGACTCAGATATGACACACACAGAATCAGGACCTGAGCCAACCAGAGAATATGGTTGAGATGACATAGGCAGCGGTGGCCACACAACTTTGCCTTCTGCCCTTTCCTGCCTTGGTGGACACTTTTCATCAGCACTGCCTTTCCTGTCTCCTCCGTCTCTATCCGCTTCTCAGAGCCACAGGTGCGGCGGCCATGGACCCTTGGCCATGGCCTAGCATGGAGAAGTCCTAGGGCCTCTATCGTAGGCACTGGTGTTTCAGTTAGTCAGGTAGCAATGCTGACCCTCACTTACAAATAGCCAGGGTAGCAATGGCAGCCCTTAACTGCGGTGCTCCAGATCTCCAGACACTGCACAGCTTCCTGGCTCCTCCAGGAAGAAGGAGACACTCACCAGGGTATCTAGAACAGGAAGCAAGGTACAAGGCATCAGGTTTATCAAGGCCCCAAAGCACAGCAGGGATGTGTCTTAACACCTCCAAAGAGGCCAGCCACAGGGGAAGGAAGGCAGCACAGGACTGACGGACATCAGTACCTGACACAAGGGTTTGGCACTCATCTTCTGAAATTTGGTCCCAGGCCTTGGGCAGTGCTTGGATGCTGGCCAAGTCTCCCCAGTGGATAGAGGAGAGGAGGTACTTTCTCTTCAGGTACCTTCCCAGAAGTTAAGGGCTGCTCAGAAAGAAAAGGAACTTACTTAAACTGAGAGGTCTGTGTCACTGGATCATGTGCTCTTATGGGACTACTATTGAACGTGGTCCGTCTAAGCCATGTGATTAAAAACAAAGGCAGGGCAGTAGAGCTGACCAGCGCCTTTCAGCGCCTAGCCTATGGCAGCGCTTAGTGGTGTCGGTGTTGGCGGCTGCCCCAGCACACCTAGTACCACTACTGCAGTTAGAGTAGAAAACAGGGAAATGAGGAAGGCCGTCATTACATTTCCAGATGAGGCAACAAACTCCTCTGCCAACTTGTCTGGATTTAGAAGCACCCTGGAAACATGATACCGGTTGTGTCTGTGATGGTGGGAGGACCCCTCTGGATGTGGATGGTGTCGATCCATGGGCTGGGCCCAGAATGAAGAGAAAGTGAACAGAGCGCCGGCATCAGCGTTCCCTGCGTCCTGATGCAGGTGCATGTGCCCAGTGGCTTCCCTCCATGATGGACATATCTATCCCTCAGCTATGACCTGAAACCAATCTGTCTGTCCTGCTTCGTGTCCCATACTTGATCACAACATGAAAATCAAGCGCAGTGGGCGCTGCTGGTCCATGTTCGGCTGGAAACTTGAATTTGTGGTTCACTAAGGGAGCCAGCTGGAGGCAGCCCCAGGGGACTGAGACTCGGGACTAGGAGCAACAGGGGAGGAGCAAGACTGGGCTCAGATGAGAGTCACGGGCAGGAGCGGTGGCTAATGTTCTGCCCTCAGGCTTGCTCCCCTCCCTGCCAATCGCTCTTCAGAACGCGGACGGCCTGTTACGCACAGGTCTTGACCACAAGGTTCTGCTTAAAGCTTCTGGGGACTTTGATTTCAGAGTAACAGCCAAAACCTTCAAGATCCTTCTCAAAAGCCAAGGCCCTCTGTCACTATCCTCACGCCCTGCCCGCGCCCCACAGGCCTCATGGCCAGTTCCTACCAGGCAGGCTTGCACCCAGGCCTCCCACTCCACGTCCCTCTGCCTGGACCACTCTTCTTCCAAATACCCACAGGGCTCTCTCCTTCCCTCTTTCAAACTTCACTCAAATGCTGTGAGCATCACTGTCTCAGGATGTCACTGCCTCAAGGGTTCCTGTCCTGACCACACTATTTTAGTCACAGCCCCACCTTCCCCCTCACCTGCCCTGCCTTATTTAGCACTCACCACATTTGACACTATACACTCCACTTTTTTACGCCTGCCTTTCAGCACTTAGAGTAGTGCCTAGCAGATAAACGGTAAGGAATGACTATTTAAAAGAGACAAATGCAAGAAAAATCTAAGTTTGAGTACTAGAGAACTGCAGCAAATTATACAGCCTGCTGCCCCTGTGAAATCTGAAGCTCTAGGGACAGCTCTGGGTGGTCAGGTCGCACTGGAAGGATACGAGCTTCGGTAGAGTCTGTCGATGTCTTGCAGCCACTCCAGCATGTCAGCCACAGAGGGGCTCACAGCCGAGGGGCGGAGCACGGCATCGATGTCCAGCACAGACACGTGCTGCTCATAGGCCTGAAATACCTGCTCCACGTGGCTGCTGACGGTGTTACGGACCTTGAGGAGGGTGGCTCTGTGGAAAAAGTAGGGTGTTAGGCAGTATCCCAAAAACAAGATAGGGGGTAAGGCTTCTCAAACCACTACTGCCATTTTGAAGTTTTGTTTCAGAGGGGACTCAAACCCTTAGACATGTTAGGGAAGTGGTCTACCACTGCACTACACCCCTTTTAATCTAGTATGTGGGAAGGCATGCTCATGCTAGAGCATATGTGTAGAGATCGGAGGACTACTTTGTGGCATCCACTCTGTCCCTCCACCTTTCCATGGACCTGTGGATTGAACCCAGGCCGTCCACTTGTCCATGTATCCACTTGTGTATAGAACAAGTGGTGGTGAGAAGCCCCTGCTTAAGTGGCAAGCATGCTTCAGACTCCTGGCTCTATTTCTCACTGGCTCTGTGATCAGGACAATCAGTTTGATTTTCCGTTTTCTTGCTTCCAAATGCATGAACAGGGATAAGTCAGAGGTGTACAAGGTACCATCCATACAGTCCTTAATCCTGGCTCTCACTGACTTTCAGTATACCAGGGACGACTACAGAAGAGGACCTCACTCTTCTCCGCTCTTCTTTTCTGCTTTTGTAATTTCTTCCATTTATTTAGTTGGTTTGAGGTTATTTTTATTTATTTGTTTGTTGACTTATTTATTTTGAGACTGGGTTTGTCTGTGTAGCCCTGGTTGTCTTGGAACTCTCTATGTAGACCAGACTGGCCTTGAACTCAGAGACCTGCTTGTCTCTGCCTTAGTGCTGAGATTAGACACCTGGCCTGGTTTGGGTTTTTTTTAAGACATGGTCTTACAATGTAGTCCAGACTGGCCTCAAACTTCCAGACATTCAACCTTAGCCCGGGCATGATTACTCCTGGCTTGCCTTTGTGAGTTTTTGCAGGACCACCCCGACTGAGGCTGGGATGCCATGTTGCATTTAAGATCTGTTCCTCAACAAAGGGGGACACGGAACATCTTACAGCCTCTCAGCTAGCTTGTCCAGGACAATGTCACCAGCCTCCAGCTGCTTGCGCCTCAACCGCTCCTGTAAGTCTGGAAAGGGACGAAGGGCTGGTACATCCTCAAACCGCAGACTCTGTCCAGCTTGCAGCTGCTCAGCCAGGTTACTGAGAGAGGACAGGAGGGATGAGCAGTCCTGCAGAGTGCTCTGCCACAGTTCCTGCTCTTCCTCCACCACGGGGAAGCATTTCTTCAGGGCCTCCTGCACAGCCAGCAGAGGCTGGTCATGAGCCATCTTCTGGGGAGAAAAGAGCAAAACAAAAGAGACTCAGGGTACCAAAAGGGGAGGGCCTGCATCAAGGGTGAGTCATTAATGACCTCATGAGAAGACCAGCTGTTGGTCTTCAAATAGTCCCCAGGCAATCTTGAAAGGTTGGGAGGCTTTGGGGGACATGAAAAAGAACTCCTCATTCTGGAAGCAGGTTGACACCTTTGGCCAACAATGAAGTAAGAATTCCAGCAGTACACTTACCAACTGCTTAAGGCCTTTCCCCCTTCCCGGCTGTAAACCTTCCATGTTCTAGAAATCTCACCAGAAATCCCATTTACAAAGGACGAACACTACTCCATTTACAACTGTAGGGGTTCCTGATTTCCCTTTATTAGATTAGAATACCATCAAAGAATACTGAAAGCTGCCTCACTTACTTCCCTTATCAAACAACTTCTTGTTTGAAGGGAGTAACAAGGGGTTTTAGAAACTCTTTGGAGATGTAACCTGAAAGCCACCAAAATAAGCGTACATGGCTAATGTAACATGATTTTAATTCCAGCACTCTGGAGGCAGAGCCAGGTGGATCTTTGGGTTTGAGGCCAGCTTGGTCTCAAGAAATTGGGGTGGGGGTGGGGGGAGAAAATCAACTGCTGATCTCCCTGGAGAATATGTCTAACTTTCTGAGATTCTTTGAGCAGCATGCAAGTGTCTTTTATGCCCAGGTCCCTCTCTCTTAATTCTTGTGCTTAAGCCTGTATTTAAAACAGCTTTAGGCTGGGACTTGTCGATTGCACCTTTAATCCTAGCACTGGGAAGATAGAAACAGGCAGATCTCTGTGAGTTCGAGGCCAACCTCGTCTACACAGAGACTTCCGGCTAGCCAGCGTTATATGGTGAGCACCCGTTTCAAATGTGTTCATGTAACTCTGCTTCATAAATCGGCTAGTGCTTAATTCTTTTCAGCGTCAGAGCCATCAACTGAGCTTAAGTCCCTAAAAGGTTAGGGGAACTCCTCACATTGCTGAAAGTGGCAGAGTGAAGCTGTGTCTCTGTCTTGTCACCGCTGACACTCAAGAAGAGAGAAGGCGGTCCTCTTACCAGCTCTCTGCAGAAGGACCGTTGCTTCAGGTCTTCCGAAGGGGTTTCTTCACGACGGGGCAATCTGCTTTAGATTGCGAGTCTCCAGGGTCTGTCTATTCCCGGATCTGTGCTTCCGGAGTCTGAGTCTTGTCTCCTCTCTTTAAGATTTCCAGCCTGTTCCTAAATCATCAGGAAAACGTAAATCCTGGGTTGTCAACGCTGAGTACATCAAAAACCACACTGCGCCTGGCACTGTCTGCACATTGACAAGAGCGAACTCACTACTCTAGTTCCAGTTAGCACGATTCTGGAGTCGCGAAAAGATGGCGTATGCCGCAATGACTTCTGGGCATTGAAGTCCTCTATGAGGATTGGCTGTCGGAAGGAGAAGAAGCTTTATCATGATTGGGCGTTGGGAGAACCGTTCTAAGATGGCGATTTGCTATTGGCTAGACTGTGTCCGTTGAGTTTGAATTGGGCGGCGGTTATCCGAGGAGCAGCCCGTCCCTTAGCTGGATCCGTGAGGTTCCCTGAGTCTGTGTTTTGGGACCCGCAGGTACGTTTCCGTAGAGTTCTGGATACCTAGACTCCAACGACTGAACTTTTCGCTGCTCCCCAGCCGCTCACGCCCCCTTTCCCCGTCTCAGACGCTGACCCAGCAGCTTGGCCCCTCGCTCGACGCACCCTGGCGCCATGGCTCCCAAGAAACTCAGCAGCCGCGGGACCAAGACCAACACGCTGCGGAGCCGGAAGCTCGCCTCCTTCCTGAAGGACTTCGACCGCGAGGGTAAAGGGTGGATTCGCGTGACCGTGAATTTTGGGTGGGTTGGGACGCGGGTGCGACTGCTTCACACACCTGACGGAATCCGTCCGCTTTCACCTCTTTGCAGTGCAAGTTCGAATCAAGCAAATTGAGTCCGACAGACAGACCTTCCTCAAGGAGGTGGACAATTTCTACAACATCGAGATCCTTCGGCTCCCCAAGGCGCTGCAAGAGATGAATTGGCTTGACTACTTCGGTAAGAGCTGCTTGCGTTTTCCCCGTGGCCGACCAGTGCTTATCTTGAAAGCTTTCTATAGGGACTCAATCAAATAGTCCCCTTCTTAATAAGGTCTAAAATAACCACCGGTGGGAAATTGCCATCTGTTATAACTTATAAAGAATTATAGGCCCATAGGAAAGAAGCGGGCATGAATTACCCCTCAGATGAGCGCTATTAGGACAGTGCATCTCACTTTCACTGTTAAGAACTTTAGAAGAGATGTACCAGAAATAGCATGATGGAGGCCTGAAGGAAGAGGGGGGCAGGGAGGGGGAGAGGAGAGGAGACAGATAGACAGACAGACAGACAGAGAGGGGATCACAAATCTATAGTACAAAGTGAGCTTCTGCTTGAAGGCTTTCAGGGGTTGGGGGAGGCTGTTCCACACTGACATGACCTAGCCTAATAGGCAAGGATGCAGTCACTCAGCAGGACTAAAAGTCATCCTGCAGCTTTACAGAGGAGGGAGAGAATTGCAGGTCCAGGACACATCATGTTTTCTCAGCATCTCTGTGTCCACGGGGAGAGTTGTGGGAGGGCACATCCATATTTTGGGGAGGACCCTACTGCTCAGTCCCATCTGAAACTGCCATCCAACCCTTGGATTGGCAAACCATTGCCCTTAACGGGCCAGGTAACATAGTTTAGAATTCTGGGCCAGGCAGTGGTGGCGCATGCCTTTAATCCCAGCACTTGGGAGGCAGAAGTAGGCGATTTCTGAGTTCGAGGACAGCCAGGGCTATACAGAGAAACCCTGTCTCAAAAAAACAAAACAAAACAAAAAACCAAAAAAAGGAATTCTGGAACTGAATTTTTTCTGTTACAGTTCCAAAAGAGCCATAATGAGTTTGATTTCTGAGCACACTGAAATGTTAACTTCACATAATTTTCACACGTCGGGGAAATACTTGTGCAAACTCAGCATTCTAAAATGAATGAATAAATTAAGAATAAAACTATTTGGTTTTGTCAGAGCTCATTTTGAATAGGATCCTCAAATAGCTCTGTCTTACAGAAATTGCCAACTTAAAAATGAGCACATCACTTATGAACTGCAAAAATAGGATTAGTTTTCTGACCAGAGAAAAATCCCAGCCCATTTCCCACCACTTCTGAGGAAACATGGAGGCTCCTTTCTCTTCTAACCGCTTTCACTGCCTTCCTCATCACTAATGTCTACCAGTGTGTCTCTTTCTTCTTAGGTGGAAGTGCATTGTTTTGCTCACAAGATTCTTCTGTCATGCCTTATTAATCCATCTGTTGATTTATTTCTACAAAGTGTCAGTCACTATGTTAGGTACTAAAGATGCACCTAGAAAAGCAGACATTGTCCCCACCCCTAGGAACTTACAAGATAGTGGAGAAGGACCACTTAAAAATCCATATAGAATTTAGAAATGTAAGTACTACAAAAAAAAATGGGAGTAGTAGCCAGTAAGTATGAATTAAATAAGCATTAATAGGATAAGCCAGTTTTGTTTTTGAGACAGGCTCTCTTTGCAGCCCTGGCTATTCTGGAACTCTTATAGAAATCAAGGTGGCCTTGAACACACTTGAAATTCACCTGCCTCTGTCTCCAAAGTTCTAGGATTAAAGGCGTGTGCCACTATTCGGGCAAATAGCCCAGTTTTAGAATGATAAGATTAGGGCCGAGAGAGATCTATTACTTAGGTTCTCATAATGTGTGGAGGCAGAGTCCATTTGCTCCCCGGGGAATTCTTTCAGTAAGGCCCAAGATCTTAACTGTGTACCTAGGGTCCCATGAGGACTCTTTTGTCTTTTTTTATTTTTTATTTTTTTTATTGTGGTTATTTGTTTTGTTTTTGTCTTTTTCTGTTTTTTTTTTTTTTGAGACAGGGTTTCTCCGTGTAGCCCCAGCTGTCCTGGAACTCACTCTGTAGACCAGGCTTGTTGATTTAACAAAATCTTAATAGTTTGATTTTACCTATGAAGACTTGGGAGCCAGATGCTGTGGTGAAAGCCTGCTAGCTCAGAGAGGCAGAGGAAGCGCCCAGCTGACCTTCCTCCTCAGCTGATGTCCTAGAAGGCCTAGATGCCTCTCCCAGGCCATCTCAAGAAACCTCCTTCAAATGGAATGCCCCTCCCTTCTACTTCCTGTATATCTCTCTATCCACCCTCCTGATTTGTTCTTGCTCTCTATGCTTTTTTCTTAATAATCCTGTCAGCTGGTTGCTTGGTCTACCTCTTGATCTACCGTTGACTTTATTTAATCATGTTTACAGTACTCAGGCAAAAAGCTCTTGGATTACAGTACTCAAGCAAAAAGCTCTTGGATTAAAGGTGTGTGTTAAGGCTGAGCCACACCACAACTAAAAACGGGTTTTTCCAGTAAATAACACAGTGCTGGGGTTCACAGATATTCTGTAACACAGGCTAGCATCAGACTCTTGGATCTGCCTGCCTCTGCCTCCTAAGTGCTAGGGTTAAAGGCGTGTGCCATCACTGCCGGGCCCATGAACATTTGTAATGAGGCGCTCATCTAAGCTTTCGTTCTATTATCTTTTTGCCAGGACCAAGGGATATTATCTTGAATTCAGTTCAGGCAGGAGTAGACACCTAAGTAGCTTTAGTAACTTTTGAATAATTTGATGTACTTTGTATATAAGTATTTACAATTTGAAGCAGTCTATTATAGAAGTATTAACAGTTTTAATGTGGCATTATGAGTTGAGTTTTAAAGAATGAATAGAAGTTTTTAGAGTACAGAGAAGTGTACTAAGCAGAAGAAATACTTGGTATCCAAGCTCTGAGTCTGAGGATAGCCTGTGTGGGAAACAACAGGAACTCTGAGGACAGAGATGGTAGAATCACTAGCTACGACCAGGAGGGTCACACTGGAGAAAGATTTAAAGAGTACTAGAGAGAAGGCTTCGCTGTTCCCTTTGAGAAAGATAATTGATAGTGCTAAAAAGGCAGTCATCATCCACGCCTGAGAGTAATGAAATATGATGTTCTTTTTAAGCCCTAGGAGGAAACAAGCAGGCCCTGGAAGAAGCAGCAACAGTAAGTGAACCATCTTGGTTTTGAGTTGGTTAGTTTGTAAGTTTAATTCTGTCCAAAAAAAAAAAAATCCAGCTACTGGGTGTATACTGTAGAAAGGGTTTTGTCAGGGGATATTATCTGTCAACTGAAAAAATTATACTTGTATCAAGTTACTGCACACATGAAGTCAAAATGAATCTCAGTCCAGAAAAGGAGTTTTCTGTGTGACAGTTCCTCCCTTCCATCCTCAAGTTCCTCCTCGGCCTACAACAAACTATGGGTCAGAAATGTTCAGAAAAAATAGAGTGTGTCTACACTAGATATTTACATACTTATTCTCTAAGCTCTACAGCTGAGCAACTATTTACATAGTATGTACTTCATGTTAAGTGTTCTGACTTGTTACAAACTGTAACACATTTTAAGTTCTATGCAAATGCCATTCCATTTTCTTTACCCTTTGATTTCCTGAGTCAGCCTCACACAGTGGCCTAGAGCTCATGAACTTCCTTCCTCTTCCATGGGTACCAAAGAGCAAATGTGTGTATGTCTATCTGGAGGGCTTTGTCTTCATTCTTGCCCACGTGTTCTATATCACCTCCCCTTTTTAAGGATTTATTTATTTAATGTGTATGCCTGTTTTGCCTGCATGTATGTATGTATACCACATGCATGCCTAGTTATGGAGGTTAGAAGAAGGTGTTGGATCCCTTGAACTGGAGTTACAGAAGGTTGTGAGCCACCATGTAGGTCCTGGGAATTGAACTTGGGTCCTTTGTAAGAACAACTAGTGCTTTCAACCAGAGTTGTCTGTCCAGTCCCTCCTCCTGGCCCCTCATAAGACTACAGAAATGAGACCATCTTGTATTAGAATATTTGGCCTTTTGTCCTGTGCAGCTCCATGGTTACGGTGGTGAGAGTCCTTTGCTAGTCACAGCAAACATCTGTTAGCCTTGCCTGGGTTTGTGTTAATGAAGCGACCTATGGAAAGTCCTCCAACATACTGGATGATGGGGCCCTGTTTGCCAGGGAACTCAGCTATACCCTCAGGACTGGAGCTCAGAGCGCATCCTCCTATGGAATAAAGGCCTAAAAGTAAGCTGATCACCAGTGGTCAACAGTCAGCCATGCCTCTGTGTCTCCATACACCCCTAAACAAACAGGGTTTGAGAGCCACCGGGGTGGGGAGGAGTGCACAGCAGAAGGGCATGGGAGTTCTGTGGCCTCTCCCCAACACTTCAGTAGGGAAGTTTGTGTTTCCTTTTCCCTCTGAAGGATGAATAATGTTAATCTATGAGGTAAATTGGAAATGGTCAGATTTGCTTATAAACATACAAACATAGATGAACATGTGATTCATCAAAGTTGAAATAAGGCCTTATAAATAAGGGCTTGAGACCCTTGGGGTGAAAGAGCTGACAGCAAATGATGGGAGGAAAGGAAAAGATGCCAAGGAGAGCAGAGGTTAGCCTGTGTACACAAGCAGTTTCCTAGGCTATCCATCTAGCCTCTGGCTAGGCCAGTGTTAGCCTTGTAGTTTGCCTGCGCAGGTCTTCTTAGGCAGCTGGGACCTCTGCTGGCAAGGCTCTGCCTGCCTCTGCTGTTTGCTACTGTGGAGAATTGTAGAGGGGATTTCACCAAAGAAGAGCTTCTCAGAGGTAGCCTGGGTCCACCCATAGATGTTTGTAATTCTGAGTAACCAACTGGAAAGGGGCCAGAGAAGTGTATTTGGGAAGGGATGTTTTATTCCTGCACAATCTCTTTCTCTATACCTTTTGTAGTAATAGTAATTTTTATCATAAACTGCCAAATGTAGGACTGGCAAAATGGCTCAGTAGTTAGACACTACAACTGGCAACTTGGGTTAAATACCTGGAGCCCAGATGGTAGAAGGAGAGAGTAATTGATCAAAGTTGTCCTCTGACCACATGAGGGCTTAGACACATGCACATACACATAGGTACGTGAAGTAAAGTATTTCTCTGGGTTGAAAGAGCAGCTCTACTCTCACACGGTAGTGGGGAGCCCTATGTAGCCAGTGGATTAGAATGGAAGGTAAGGTAACAAGACTGCTATTAGGTGGGTAGTGAGGAGGGATCACAGGATCTGATAGTATTTTTAGATGAATAGTATTAGAGTTGAATTAATGGTGTCTATCCTAGGATCCTGGCTTAGTTTGGGGAAAAGCTCACACTTTTGATCACAGGCATGGTTCATGCAGAGTATCATAGGAAAGGGTGGATTTGTCATTCCTAAGCCATCAGAGGGAATCAGTTCCATTTTGACAGCTTCCTTGTGGTCTTTTACTCTAAACTTACAAGGGAAGTAGAGAACCTTGGAGCTTAAGTTCCTTTAAATCTTTTAAGTTGTAACCCAGCCTAGGAGACTGGGTAACATAGAGACTGGCCTTATCATGCCCACTGCTGAAGTGATACTGATCCTTCCTAGAGACTCAGCACACCATAACCCTTTCTGTATTCTTTCCTAACATCACCCCCAAGACTGAAGGCAGCAAAGAGAGAGGCAAAAATGAAGGATTTTTTTGTTCAGGCAGTAGCCACATCTGTGATGCCAGCAGCCATGTTACCAGTTGCCACCATTTTGGACAGGACAGAGAAAGAATGATCTTGGCCTTGCAGAAAGTTGTGTTGGACAGAGTTAGGAACTAGTCTGTCATTGACTTTCTCAGAATCCCTTGGTATGATAAAATTGTATATAAATGGTGTGTACACACACTTGTCTATTTTTGTGGAAAGTTTATCATAGTTTGTATGAGTTCATCAAAATTAGAGTTTTTGGTTGAAAGGATACAGTGACTTAAGGGTTCATAGTCTCACTGAGTAGCAGGTATCCATCAGCTTCAGAAGTTAAAAGTTAGAAGCCAGTCTTGAGCTAGGGAGAGGTAAAGTGTTGGGGACGTGTGCTGTGTGTAGAAGGGTGGGAACACATGAAGCATCTTAGTTCACACACTTTCTCACTGCAGTAAGTTCCAAGACTCATTTCACTCATCCCCCTGCAGAGACCCCGATTTAATGTGTCAAAACATTCAAGATGAATCACACTCATCAGCTAATAAGTCTCTCATTTTAAATTAGTCAGATATACAGAACTGCAAATACGCCTTGTGATGCAGTGTGGGAGATCCAACACTGCCACACCAAACTGAAAGAATCCCAACTTTAGCTTTGATTTGAAACCCAGGGAAGGAGTGATACTTTGACCCCCAAGCTCTGACCCAGGTTTATTGGGGCTCCCAAGACCACTGTGTGGCCGGGCTTTCCGTGAGCATGTTGGTCCTCCTGCCTCAGCCTTGCAAATGGTGGAGTTTGGGTGTAGTGATTCCCTAGGAAGATTCACAAGCCTCAGCCTATAGTTATACACATGGTGATGACACTTATCTCAAGAATACAAAACAGAATGAGCAAGGTACAATAGGACATGTCCCATGTAGTTCAGAGGTACAATGGGACATGTCCCATGTAGTTCAGAAGTACAATAGGACATGTCCCATGTAGTTCAGAGGTACAATAGGACATGTCCCATGTAGTTCAGAGGAACAATAGGACATGTCCCATGTAGTTCAGAGGAACAATAGGACATGTCCCATGTAGTTCAGAAGTACAATAGGACATGTCCCATGTAGTTCAGAGGTACAATAGGACATGTCCCATGTAGTTCAGAGGAACAATGGGACATGTCCCATGTAGTTCAGAGGTACAATAGGACATGTCCCATGTAGTTCAGAGGTACAATAGGACATGTCCCATGTAGTTCAGAGGTACAATAGGACATGTCCCATGTAGTTCAGAGGTACAATAGGACATGTCCCATGTAGTTCAGAGGTACAATAGGACATGTCCCATGTAGTTCAGAGGTACAATAGGACATGTCCCATGTAGTTCAGAGGTACAATAGGACATGTCCCATGTAGTTCAGAGGTACAATAGGACATGTCCCATGTAGTTCAGAGGAACAATAGGACATGTCCCATGTAGTTCAGAAGTACAATAGGACATGTCCCATGTAGTTCAGAGGTACAATAGGACATGTCCCATGTAGTTCAGAGGTACAATAGGACATGTCCCATGTAGTTCAGAGGAACAATAGGACATGTCCCATGTAGTTCAGAGGTACAATAGGACATGTCCCATGTAGTTCAGAAGTACAATAGGACATGTCCCATGTAGTTCAGAAGTACAATAGGACATGTCCCATGTAGTTCAGAAGTACAATAGGACATGTCCCATGTAGTTCAGAAGTACAATAGGACATGTCCCATGTAGTTCAGAGGTACAATAGGACATGTCCCATGTAGTTCAGAGGTACAATAGGACATGTCCCATGTAGTTCAGAGGTACAATAGGACATGTCCCATGTAGTTCAGAAGTACAATAGGACATGTCCCATGTAGTTCAGAGGTACAATAGGACATGTCCCATGTAGTTCAGAAGTACAATAGGACATGTCCCATGTAGTTCAGAGGTACAATAGGACATGTCCCATGTAGTTCAGAGGTACAATAGGACATGTCCCATGTAGTTGAGAAGTACAATAGGACATGTCCCATGTAGTTCAGAGGTACAATAGGACATGTCCCATGTAGTTCAGAGGTACAATAGGACATGTCCCATGTAGTTCAGAGGAACAATAGGACATGTCCCATGTAGTTGAGAGGTACAATGGGACATGTCCCATGTAGTTCAGAAGTACAATAGGACATGTCCCATGTAGTTCAGAAGTACAATAGGACATGTCCCATGTAGTTCAGAAGTACAATAGGACATGTCCCATGTAGTTCAGAGGTACAATAGGACATGTCCCATGTAGTTCAGAAGTACAATAGGACATGTCCCATGTAGTTCAGAGGTACAATAGGACATGTCCCATGTAGTTCAGAAGTACAATAGGACATGTCCCATGTAGTTCAGAGGTACAATAGGACATGTCCCATGTAGTTCAGAGGTACAATAGGACATGTCCCATGTAGTTCAGAGGTACAATAGGACATGTCCCATGTAGTTCAGAAGTACAATAGGACATGTCCCATGTAGTTCAGAGGTACAATAGGACATGTCCCATGTAGTTCAGAGGAACAATGGGACATGTCCCATGTAGTTCAGAAGTACAATAGGACATGTCCCATGTAGTTCAGAGGTACAATAGGACATGTCCCATGTAGTTCAGAAGTACAATAGGACATGTCCCATGTAGTTCAGAGGTACAATAGGACATGTCCCATGTAGTTCAGAGGTACAATAGGACATGTCCCATGTAGTTCAGAAGTACAATAGGACATGTCCCATGTAGTTCAGAGGTACAATAGGACATGTCCCATGTAGTTCAGAGGTACAATAGGACATGTCCCATGTAGTTCAGAGGAACAATAGGACATGTCCCATGTAGTTCAGAGGTACAATAGGACATGTCCCATGTAGTTCAGAAGTACAATAGGACATGTCCCATGTAGTTCAGAAGTACAATAGGACATGTCCCATGTAGTTCAGAAGTACAATAGGACATGTCCCATGTAGTTCAGAGGTACAATAGGACATGTCCCATGTAGTTCAGAGGTACAATAGGACATGTCCCATGTAGTTCAGAGGTACAATAGGACATGTCCCATGTAGTTCAGAGGTACAATAGGACATGTCCCATGTAGTTCAGAGGTACAATAGGACATGTCCCATGTAGTTCAGAGGTACAATAGGACATGTCCCATGTAGTTCAGAGGTACAATAGGACATGTCCCATGTAGTTCAGAAGTACAATAGGACATGTCCCATGTAGTTCAGAGGTACAATAGGACATGTCCCATGTAGTTCAGAGGAACAATAGGACATGTCCCATGTAGTTCAGAAGTACAATAGGACATGTCCCATGTAGTTCAGAAGTACAATAGGACATGTCCCATGTAGTTCAGAAGTACAATAGGACATGTCCCATGTAGTTCAGAGGAACAATAGGACATGTCCCATGTAGTTCAGAAGTACAATAGGACATGTCCCATGTAGTTCAGAGGTACAATAGGACATGTCCCATGTAGTTCAGAGGAACAATAGGACATGTCCCATGTAGTTGAGAGGTACAATGGGACATGTCCCATGTAGTTCAGAAGTACAATAGGACATGTCCCATGTAGTTCAGAAGTACAATAGGACATGTCCCATGTAGTTCAGAGGTACAATAGGACATGTCCCATGTAGTTCAGAGGTACAATAGGACATGTCCCATGTAGTTCAGAGGTACAATAGGACATGTCCCATGTAGTTCAGAGGTACAATAGGACATGTCCCATGTAGTTCAGAGGTACAATAGGACATGTCCCATGTAGTTCAGAGGTACAATAGGACATGTCCCATGTAGTTCAGAGGTACAATAGGACATGTCCCATGTAGTTCAGAGGTACAATAGGACATGTCCCATGTAGTTCAGAAGTACAATAGGACATGTCCCATGTAGTTCAGAGGTACAATAGGACATGTCCCATGTAGTTCAGAGGAACAATGGGACATGTCCCATGTAGTTCAGAAGTACAATAGGACATGTCCCATGTAGTTCAGAAGTACAATAGGACATGTCCCATGTAGTTCAGAAGTACAATAGGACATGTCCCATGTAGTTCAGAGGAACAATGGGACATATCCCATGTAGTTCAGAAGTACAATAGGACATGTCCCATGTAGTTCAGAGGTACAATAGGACATGTCCCATGTAGTTCAGAGGAACAATGGGACATGTCCCATGTAGTTCAGAGGAACAATGGGACATGTCCCATGTAGTTCAGAAGTACAATAGGACATGTCCCATGTAGTTCAGAAGTACAATAGGACATGTCCCATGTAGTTGAGAAGTACAATAGGACATGTCCCATGTAGTTCAGAAGTACAATAGGACATGTCCCATGTAGTTCAGAAGTACAATAGGACATGTCCCATGTAGTTCAGAAGTACAATAGGACATGTCCCATGTAGTTCAGAGGTACAATAGGACATGTCCCATGTAGTTCAGAGGAACAATGGGACATGTCCCATGTAGTTCAGAGGAACAATGGGACATGTCCATGTAGTTCAGAAGTACAATAGGACATGTCCCATGTAGTTCAGAAGTACAATAGGACATGTCCCATGTAGTTCAGAGGAACAATAGGACATGTCCCATGTAGTTGAGAGGTACAATAAGACATGTCCCATGTAGTTCAGAGGTACAATGGGACATGTCCCATGTAGTTCAGAGGTACAATAAGACATGTCCCATGTAGTTCAGAGGAACAATAGGACATGTCCCATGTAGTTCAGAGGTACAATAGGACATGTCCCATGTAGTTCAGAGGTACAATAGGACATGTCCCATGTAGTTCAGGGGAAGTCGAGCAGCTGGGCATGGTGGTGTATCCTGTTAATTCAAGCATTTGGGAAGCTGTGGTAGCTGGATCTCTGGAGATTGGGGCCAGCCTGGTCTACATAGTGAGTGAATTCTAGGATAGCCAGGGATACATAGAGTGATCCTGCCTTAAGAAAACCAGAGGAAGCCAGGTATAAGCTTCCAGGAATCTCCTTCCAGTGAAGTCACAGGACAAGCTTAATTCAATGTACTTGAGCTGTGTTAGCACACAAGCTCCTTCAAGACTCCATATAGATTTTCCTGAGTCTTAGGCACTTGGGCATCTGCTGCCTAGCAGAGAAAAGCAGGTGTTAATAGTATGTAAACTGTATTTGCATGAAATTTAAGCACAGAGCTATTCTAGGCAGGAATGAGGAATCCTGGGATCCTTGGTCTCAGTAGACAGCCAAGACCCAACCTTGTGGACAGGCCTATAGTGTAAACTCAGACTGTGCCAGTGGCCTGCCACCAGCAGTGAGCTCGAAGCCTGCTGTCATTACTACAGATGGCACAAAGTTGGCAGCAGTGTCCTACTTCCTTCTTATTAGCATGGTAGACAACATTAGTCTGTTAGAGAACAGTTTGTTGCTGAGCATAGACATCCTCAGAGGGATCTCCTGACCACTGTCTTTGTTCTCTGTCCATCCATCCTCCTGTGTCAAGTGATGTTTCCATGTGTCCCCTGAAGAAGGGACTGACCACAAACCCAGTCTCCTCTTGGCTGAGTACGAAGACCCTGTCTCAAACAACTAATATGCAAATAAAATGGAAAAAGGTTTTCACATTCTGCAAAGTGTGTTTGTATGCACATATACATACATACATACATACATGTGTATATGGACACAGCCAAATCCATAAACTCCCTTCTAAACAAGTGAAGTACTTAATCATGGTTTGCCTCTGAGGAATGACAGAAGAGACAAGGAAACAGAACAAGGAAAGAACTTAGCCAGAAGCAAGTTATTGGCAAGGTCTTTAGTCTTGAGTTGTGTGGTAGGTTTATAATTTGTTTGTACCTTAACTTACTGTTTCTTACACATGCTGGACTAAGCCTACTACTTTCTGGCTGTTTGTCACAGGCTGATCGAGACATCAGAGAAATAAACAGTTTAACAGCTGAAGCTATTCAGACACCTTTGAAATCTGTTAAAAGTGAGTACTTTACCTTTTTTTTTGGTATAATTTTGTTTGTATATGTTTATGGTGTGTGTGAGAGCACAGATAAAAGTGTGAGTGTGTGTGGAAGCAGAGGTTGCTGACCTTGGCTGTCAGCCACTCTCCTCTTTATTGACAGAGTCTCTTGCTGAACCCAGAGCTTGCCTCTTCAGCTGGTCTAGTTAACTGACTTGCCCCATGCCCTGCCTCCATTCACCGAAGGCTGGGCTTACGGACGGCCATTCCCCTGGGTTCTGCGTGTCGCACTCCATTCCTCACATTTGCTTACATGGCAAGCATGTTATCCATCAACCATCTCCCAAGACCTCTAATGGTTTAAGTCAGAGTCTCAGTGTGTAGCATAAGTGAGCCTGGAGCTGGCTATCCTCCTGCCTCAGTGCTGAGGTTCGAGACAGTCCAGCATGCCTGGTGGAAGTGCATTTCAAGCCCTTGTGGAGGAGAGAGCTGACTTCCAGGGAGCTTTGTCAGCTACTCAGACCAGGCCTCATTAGCGTGTCTCTCTGGCACTTGGTTTTATTAAGGATAAAATTTTGAGTTGGGTCACTGGATTCAGTGGTGTAAGACTAAAGTGTGAGCTAAAGTAAAAATGAAAGGGGGGGAAATCTGTGCTGAAGACAGGCCTCAGTGCCTGTGCATTTTCTCCAGAAGTGTGAATGCAACTCCCTGGCATCCTCAGCAGGCCTGGAGAGAATCTCAGAGAAACACTTTTGTCAGCATTAAATTGTGGCTGCCTTCACAGATCTGCCTGTGCAGTATCATCTCACGTGTATGCCCCATAATGTGAGACTTGTTGGGTTTACTTATTTGGGAATAGGGTGGTGTGTGCTGGTAGGACAAATTACACTAGCTGGTTCTCTTACTGTAGACATGGATCGAAGGGACTGGACTCAGGATAGAAGGCATGGTGGCAAGCAAGTTTACCCCTGAACCGTCTTGCCAGCCCATTTGGGAAGCCAAGCTATAAGTAATGAGCATGGAATCAGGTTGGGTGAATTAAAACCTGGGCCTTTGAAAAAAAAAAAAAAAAAAGAACTGGACCACATTTCACTGTCATTGCGCAGTGGCAGCTCGATGCATTCAACCATGGTGAGGGCAGGCCTGAACCGTGGCCTGGATGTGCAGGCTGCTTTACGGGGCATTAAACAGAGCCAGAGCCATTGCTCATTCTGTGAGCCTCCATCCATCACACCTGTCCTGTAGCCTGAAGAGAGCACGAGCTGTTTGTCCCATGCACATAGGATGGGACTCAATTAGAGTTCCTAGTCCTGTTCAGTATGCTAGGTCTCTTTCTTGTTTATTTGTTTGTTAGGGTTTTGTTTTGTTAAGATGGGAGCTGTCTACATAGCCCTGGCTGTCCTGGAACTCACTATATAGACCAGGCTGGCCTTGAACTGGCAGAGGTTCACTTGCCCCTTGCCTCCCAGGCACTGGAGTTAAAGGTATGCACCATTATGTCTGGCCTGCACTATCACTTAGGTGTTTAGATAATACCACCTTGTCTTTGAGTTCCGTAAGTTTTACTTCCCTGAGGGTTCGCAGGTGGGCTGTGTTTTCTGGTTTCACCCATGGGACTAAGTACAGCAGGATCATCATCAACCAATAAATAGTTAACAGGTGTTCTTATAACTCTTTGACGTTACAGTTACCTGGGAAGCTGATTTAAAATGAACAATAAAGCCACACATGGTGGGACACATACCTGCTGTCCTAGTACTTGGGAGGTGGAGGCAGGGGTGTGAGTAGTTGAAGCTCAGCCTCAGCCTGCAGAGTATGAGGCCAGCCTGGGCTAAATGTACGCATGCACGCATAAATACCTGAATTTTCTCTATATAATCCCTGTTGGGGTTTTCTAGCTCTCAGCTTGTGTTTATTTAACAAAATGTTTGTTGGTAATAATTTGTTTTGTTCTGTTTTAAGATTTATTTTATGTGTGCAATACATAAACTGAGGAGGCATCAGATCCCCTGGACCTGGAGCACAGGTGTGAGCTACCACGTTAGTGCTGGGGGCTGAATCGGAATCCTTTGCAAGGATGACAAGTGTTCTTAGCCGTGCCGTCTCTCTAGCCCTCCTCGAAATCTTTTATAAAAGAGGATTTAAACAAAGGCAAACAATGGACAATCGGAGTGGTTAAAGAACTATATAATGGTATTGTAGGGCCAGTCTAGTAGCATTCTGAGTAAGACAGAGTTGACCCAAGAATGATGGCATACACTGGTCACCCCAGCATTTGGGATGCTAAAGCATGAGAATTCCAGGTTCGAGGGCAGCTTGGGTTATATAGTGAATGTGAAGCCAGCCTAGGAGACATAGCAAGACCCTATCTCAGAAACAAGCAGACAGACAGACAGAAACCACAAGTGGGAAAACTAATAACGAAGAACTTAGCTGAGCATGAGACCTGGCGCTGCCGCTGTCTAGTCCAGCCGGCTTTAACAAAGACTTGCCAGATGCCCTGTCTGTAACTGAGGCAACTAAAACTGTGCCTGTAGCTGTTGTTTGTGGACTGAATGAACAAAAGGCCCATTGACAATATGCAACACAAGCTAAAAACTACCCGTTATTACATTATTGTTTATAAATGACGTAATCATCTTGGGAGAAACAAGGATGACCAGGGATGTTTAAGGTGAAGGAATGATTCCAGTGGAAATAACAAGTTCTCATCTTTACGTGGCTTTTACATGGAAGGCAGTGCTGTGGACCCCGCTGAGCAGGACAGCTTCTCACAGAAATAACTTTTTTTTAAAAGATTTATTTATTTATTATATGTAAGTACACTGCAGCTGTCTTCAGACACACCAGAAGAGGACATTGGATCTCATTACAAATGGTTGTGAGCCACCATGTGGTGGCTGGGATTTGAACTCAGGACCTCTGGAAGAGTAGTCAGTGCTCTTAACCACTGAGCCATCTCTCTAGCTTCAGAAATAACTCTTAAAACTGTTTCTTATAGAGCGAAAGGTAATCGAGGTGGATGAATCTATAAAGGAAGAAGAAGAAGAAGATGATGAAGAAGAAGAAAGAGGAGGAAGAAAAAGAAAGAGCCAGAGGAATCTTCGATCCACAAAAGTAAGTAGGGAGTCAACTTCTGTTAAAAAATAAGTGCTGCCGTGGTGGCGCACGCCTTTAATCCCAGCACTTGGGAGGCAGAGGCAGGCGGATTTCTGAGTTCGAGGCCAGCCTGGTCTACAGAGCGAGTTCCAGGACAGCCAAGGCTATACAGAGAAACCCTGTCTCGAAAAACCAAAAAAAAAAAAAGTGCTAAAGGAGATATGCAAATACAGAAATGTGTGGGTGAGGCTGGAGAGATGGTTTGGCAGTTAGCGCATGGGCTTTTCTTGCAGAGGACCCAGGTTCATTTCCTAGTGCCCACATGCTGGCTCACAATCGTATATAGCTCCAGTTCCAAGCTTTCTGACATCTTCTAGCCTCCACAGCCCCCAGGGGCACAATGCTACACACATACACATACCTTCAAACAAAACACCCATGTGCATTAAGCAATTTTTTTTCAATGTGGAATCCAGTGCTGCGCTGGCAGAGCTCACAGACTGAGAAGACTGCACTCTGTCAGATAGCACAGGTCACTGTCGGTCCAAGAAGAAAGTGTACACCGGGAAGAGGAGGAAGCGGGAACCCTTAGGACACACACAGCCAGTCCTTTCAGAGCGAGCTTCATTAGTTAAATAAGAAGGGGACAGGAACTTGGGACAGGCAAGGAAAATTTTTCTGAGGAACAGGAAGAGGTTAGGTTTGGTTGGGATAGAAGCTGTGAGAGAAATGGAGAACAGTAGAGACCAGATAATGGATGGCCCAGTGGCCCAAGCTTGACTTTCCATTCTGCCAGCTAGGCAGTGGTAAGAGCCACTGAAATTTCAAAACTATTTAGAATAAATGGAAGAGGGCCAAGGAGCCCAGCTAGGAGAACCTAAAGTTTAATGCCTTAAAAAAGAAGGTAGGGATGATTTTTGGGTGAGTTCTCTGAATAAAGTATGCTTGGTTGGTCCAATAAAGGAAAAAGCAGAGATAATAACTGCTTTCTGGACCAGACTGCTGCTGTCTAGTGGCTATAGGATCCTGGAGGTAGACTGGCTGATTAACGTGCCGAAGGAGTGGTTTGCCAGCTGTCTGCCCTGCTGAGTTAAGTACTCTTCAGGACATGCACGCTAGACAGAATTCTAGCATGGAGCTCACCAGGGTGGAGAGAGATTCTGGTGCCTGGATCTTTATACATTCATATGGGCACTAGAGGAGAGGTGGAAAGGAATTCCTGACGAAAACTCACACAGGCAGACAACCAGAGAAAGAGATGACAGTGTCCAGGGAGGCACAGGAGAGGCACAGGATTCTTGTCAGGCATTCCTAGATCAGGTGAGGACTGCAGAGGATTCCCTGCATGGGGCACCTGGGATGTCGTGAGTGACCCTATAGTGGCACTTTAAGGAACGTAGTGGAAACAAGCCACCCTGACTGGCTCCAAATTCAATGAGAGAGCTTGTCTGAAACAAGGTGGAGAGCACCGGAGAAAAACACCCAGCATCTGTCTCTGGTCTCCACAGGTCCACTTGTGTCTGAGTGCACACACGTGCATACACACAAGAGTTCCCTTCAATCTTGGCCCACATCCTCTATCTCAAGAGTCCTCAGGTTCTACATATTTTAATCACTATATTCTCTACAGTGGCTCCTGTGTGCTTGGTTAGGTTTTAAGGCAGTCTCACCGTGTAGCCGAGGCTGGCTTTAAACTCACTGTCCCCCTGCCTCAACCTCCCTGGTGTCATTGTGCTCAACTGTGATGAACCTTCTTATGTTGAGTTTTATTTTTCCTTTCAAAAGCCCGTTCTTCTTCTCCTCCGTTTTTTATCTTTCTTTTCTCCTTTGCCAGGCTTTGAGTGACTTCAGGTTTGTGCTTTTAGGTCAAAAGATGCCTTCCATCCAAGAAGAGAACCAAGTCCACACAAGGAAGAGGCAGAAGCAAAAGGTGATTGGTTTTCCAGGGATAGATGTGTTGTTTGCTTTTATTGGAGAATCCCCTTCAGCGTGGCCGAAATAGAGGCAGACAGAGCTCTGGGGAGTGAGGGCATGGCAGCCGGAGCCACCTGATGGGGCTCTGGGGACCTTTGGAAAGCAGGAAGTGCTCTTAATCATAGAACCTGCTTTCCAGCCCCATAATTTCATGAAATGCCCCTCCTGGCCCTGCTAAGTTAGGAATCTCCATGGGTTCAAATGGATCTCGGGGAGTCCACAGGAACCCTTTGTGAGGAAGGGGGAACAACCCAGGGACTTTGGCTGTATGTCTCAGAAGGAGTGGACCATATCAGGGCATTGACTGCAGATGTTAGCCAGCTGCAGAGAGAATGGGAAGGAGCCTTTCATGGTCCACAGGCTATTCCACCTGGCTGGGAATTCGCATGCTGCCACAGACTGCGGAGTTCAGCCTGTCTGCTCCTCACTATGGTGTGACCCTGGGGAAGTTCTTTACTAAGATGAACGTCTGCAGCCAGCCTCCCTCCCAGGCAGCTCAGAGGCTGCCCAATGTTATAGGTGCAGGACACCATCTGACATGACCTCTGTGGCTACTGTCATCCTTGCACCTATGACTTGGAACCCTTCATGGCTATCTGTATCTTACCTGCAGGTTAAGCCATAACTTTGTGACGCCAGCTATGAGCAGGCTGGAGCCATCTCTGGTGAAGCCAACCCCAGGCATGACACCTAGGTTTGATTCCCAGTGAGTACTGAGAGCAACAGTTGGGTTGGGTGGAGCCCAGTCGTGAGCAGCATCGGTAGTACAGCTGATGCACTTGAGTATTTGGTGAGACCCCCCCCCCCCAGCACGGCTGAGGTTCCTACTGTTGGCCCTGCCCTGCCCTACCCTGCCCTGCCCTGCCCTGCCCTGCCCTGCCCTGCCCCTGTTTTCAGTTCCTCATCTGAGGAGCATAGGCCTGTGGAGACAGGGAGCTTTTAGCCTTCTCTAATTATGGTCAGATGGCATTTAAATATGAATAGTTGCTTACTTCTGTACCTTTGGAAAGAAGAAAAGCGCTCTCACCTTTCCGGAAGCCAACACAACCAGACTGTTTACAGCAGAAGTGAACACCTGCCCTGGGGGCTGGTTGATCAGGTCGGAAACCTGTGCAGAGAGTCTTTAAGGAGGAGTGGTAGCTTGGACTGGTGATCCCAGCTGGTTATCCCATCCTTCAAGAGTTGGAGTCCGGAAGATCGGTTCAAGGTCATCCTTGGCTATACAGCCAATTTAAGGCCAACCTGGGCTACATGAGACCCTTCTCAGAGAAAAGAAATGAGAATGGTGTGTGTCCCTGTTGCTCACCTCCACATGGAAGAATAAGGAATGAAGACCTACTTTTAGTTCCTGCTCCACGGTTTCTAGAGACGGCTGGGGGCGCCATTTTGGAAGCAATGTGTAACAGTGTACTGTCCTGAGAAGGGTGGTCTGGGGGTCAGCTGCCTTTGACCTGGAGAGTTCTGCGGACGGGTGGGTGATGGGCACCTGTGCAGAGCTTTGGCCTTCTGTTTGCTTGGGTACAAGTTGGCTTTTGCTGGATGCATGTTTGATGAGTGCAGCCTCCTTGCTCCAGCTGTGTTTAGTCATTACAGCTTGGAAAATGTTTTCCCTAAATTTAGAATTTGCCTTCTT
Organism: Tokudaia tokunoshimensis; assembly: GCA_036184795.1. Lineage (NCBI taxonomy): Eukaryota > Metazoa > Chordata > Mammalia > Rodentia > Muridae > Tokudaia > Tokudaia tokunoshimensis. The sequence continues at coordinate 108,356,371 of BTHU01000005.1, read as the reverse complement.
AGAAGTGTGTGACTTGAGAACTAGTGCTCGAGATGAGGTGGGGTTGATAGGGCTCTAAAGGCCTCGCTACTCAGTCTGCCCAGCCGTCCTTACAGAGTTCTCCACCCTTTAGGGTCTTCAAGACTCCAGGTCTACGCTCTCCAGCATCCAAAGAGCAGGTTTACAACATCTCCATCAACGGCAGCCCTCTCGCGCACAGCAAAGAGATCTCCCTCAGTGTGCCCATAGGTGGTGGTGCGGTAAGTGGCGCCCTGAAGAGCCAGGCCACAGTGTGCTGCACAGTGAAACCTCTCTTTTCCCTGAGTTGTCTACTAACACCTGCCTCAGAGACTGAAGCATCCCTCAGAGGGCGGGTCCCCGTCACGCGGCCTCAGCGCTCAGAACCTAGTGTTCTCTCCCAGGCTCGAGGCCCATCTGCCCTTCAGCTGCCTTTTGCTGCCTTAAGAAGTGTCCCGTCTGCGGTGCGTGCAGCGATGGGCACGAGGAGGGAGTGCAGAGGAAGGCACAGCTGGGGTGGGCCAGTGCCGAGAGTTCCCGAAGTCCTAAAACCAGCTGGCCTGGCTTCTTGGTGCTTTGGAGAGCAGGGAACTGACCTCCGGTGTTGTCGTATCCTATTATATAACTCAGCCAGTGGCCCACTGATAGCACTGATGGTGTCACTCAGGTCTAACATCCACCTACATTGTCATTTCTCCATCCCGGCTGATTTCTGTCACTATATGCAGAATATGAAGGGGACCCTGGGTACACGGGCTGATTGGAGGGTTCTGATCTGAGTGTGCCGGCTCACCCTCTCTCCTCCCATCTAGAGCTTGCGCTTACTGGCCAGTGAATTGCAGAGGGTCGATATTGCTCAGCTGAATCCAGAGGCCCTGGGAAGCATTAAGAAGCTCTCGGTGAGTCCCATATTCCTCTCCACAGGGAGGAGGTTGCCCTTGACACTGCCTGTGTGGGGCTCTGAGGAGCACAACCCAGCTCTTACTTCACTGTCCCATTTGCTCTCTCAGTTTAAATTCTCCAGAGGGACAGCCTGCCGTCAGCTGTGCTTGGGTGTGGGTGGGAGCCTGGGCTAAAGGCGTGGCTGCTGGAAGCCCCCCCTTGTGTCCGTCAGTGAAGGGGGCAGGAATAGAACGAGCCTGGAGCTGGCATCCTAAATATGTACTAAGGTCTCATAGACATCAGGTGAGAGTCATCCTCCAGTATCCGCGTGCCTCACTGTCTCATGTAAGAGAAGAGTCTCCACCTACTTGCTGGTTAGTTTACATTACAAATAAAAAAGCAGAAGGAAGAGTCACTCAGCTCCGAGCCCGGGAAGCTGCAGAGACAGCTCAGTGCTTAAGAGCACTTGCTCCTGCAGAAAAGCCATGGTTGGCTTCTAGCAAACACCGCAGTTCATCTGTAACTCCAGTTCCAGGATCCAGTGTGTCTTCTGGCCTCCACAGACACTAGACACCTCCACACGCATAAACTAAAAATAACCAGATCTTTAAAACCATCCTGTGCTTGAGTAGACTTAAGCTGACTGGGATAGTGTACCAGGCACATCCTGAATGACCTCTCTCCTTGTTTTAGAGCCGCCTTGCCCAGATCTGCCGCAGCATACCGACGGGCCGATGAGAAAATGGCAGGGCACGCAGGTGGCAGCAGGGACTGTGGTGGCAGAACACTTAGATCTGTCCTTCGTGGGCTGCTTCACCTGCCAACACCTGCAACGGCGCTTTGTTTCTCTCTGGCAGCTATGGCGCCTTGCTGCACACTTCTGGTTTGTGAGAATTTAGATGGGGAACACAGGGCTAGTCAGGGTCTTTGTGTGCTTGGTGCGGAGTGACTGAGAACTGTCTATGGTTCAAGGTCCCACGGGGCTAAACACTCAGAGCCTTGTCCTAGAGGGCAAGTGTAACCGTGGCCCCGGGGCCGGGCGGGCTGTGGAGTCAGCAGTAGGGTCTGCTTCTTGCAGGGCCAGGCGCTCTGCTCTCCCTGTTAGGTTCTGTTGTTATTTCTGTCCTCTGTGGGCAGACGGGTTTCAAGTTGGTTTTATTTTGCTGAAGCTTTCATACGCATCAGTTCCCACCTCAGCTGATTTGTCCTACCGAAAGCTTGCTATTTTCAATAAATCTTAGTTTGCTGGAGTTTTTAAGCCGGTCCTCGGCCATCTGCATTCACTCTGGTTGTTTAGGAGCTGCAGCTCCATGGGCATGCCCGGGCAGCTGCCTTCTCAGGAGTGAGGAGACATTTCCTGTGGCAAAATCTCCCCTCCAAAGGGGACCCCAGGAGCTGAGGAGGACAAACTGAAGAACTTCGGAGTGTGAGACCTGGCAAAGTGGGCAGGGCACCCATCATGCTTCTTGCTCACTTCCCAGTCCTGGGGCTAAGGGAGGTCTCTCGAGTCTTCCAGCTCTCCACACTGACCTCGCCTTTCCACCGCCCCTGCAGTTTGGTCCCGGCCCCTCCGTTCAGCTGGCTGCCTTGTAGTGCTGGAGCTTCTCCAGGGCCCCCTACTCCCTGTGGTCACAGGAGGGAGTGACCTCCCTCCTGTGGTGGCTTCAACTTTCTGTGGTGACCCTAGAGGTCAGTCTCTAGCTCACATCTATGCTCCAAGGTCTAAGATATCCACTTGTGTCCTGAACAGTCTTAGAGCAGCTCACATGCACATCTATAACCCAACCAGTCCTTTCCTGTTCCCAGCTCCACAAAAGCTGTAGGTACCACTTCCTCCAGCAGCTGGACTTGACTGGTTTTGTGAAGCAGCCTCGTGACACCCAGTGTGTCCCACTTGCCCCTGGCCCTTGTCCACTCTCATGTCCTGTGTCTACTGGACTTGGCATTCTTCATACCAGAGACAGACTCTCCACAAAGAAGGCTATCAGGCTCTCGCATACCCGGCTCTGTGTTTGGAATAACACCACTCACAATGCTCAGTGCTTCAACAGTGCCACAGAGGAGGACCATAACACAGACAAGTGTTTATTACTTGGTACTGCATGTAGAACCGAGAAATATAAATACATCTCTAGAGTTCCGCAAAGGAGCCTCCACCCACAACCAGTCCCTCCCCTGGGTGGGTGACCTCCCTCTGTCCAGTGAACATCTCCATATATAAAAATAAATCTGTGGAGGGTCCCCAGTGACCCAGCACCTGTATCATGCTGGTGCCTATGCAGGACTGAGGCCTGGGACCCCTCAGGATTCTAGGACCTCCTCAAGAGAGGGGAGGTCTACCCTGGACACCGAAGTCCTGCCAACACAGCCAGGGACCCCTCTGCAAATAGCTGGGGTGGGGAGGAGTTTGACCTTAATGACAGATGTAGCTGGAGATGGGGAGGAGGTTCTGATCACCCAAGCCCCCAGGGCACAGGGCACCGGTCGGTCCCCGTGAGCCTTGGATGCTGGGCCAGTTTTCCCTAGAGGGAGGAGGAAGGAGAGCATGTGGGGATGTTTCCGTTCCCTCAGTTCCGTCAAAGGTGGGAGCAGCATCCCAGTCTACCTCAGTTTCCTGCTCAGGTGCCCAGAGAGCTAGAGATGGGGGAGACTTGAAGAAAGCTGCTGCTGTCAGTCAAGGCCCTGCTCCCCACTACGGGGCATTCCCCAAAGATGCATTATGGTTCCCAGCCCCCTCCAGGCTCGTCAGACATCCTTGCTTGGACTCTGAGCCTGCTGATGACTCCACCCTAAGGAGAGAACGCCCTGCCCCTCAAGGCCTTACTCAATTTTGACTTCAAGAAGCCTTTTTGGACACCCCACCTTTCACCATACAAACATCCACAGTCCACCTGCCCATCCCCCCGTGCCCCAGGGAAGATCCCCTCCTAATGTGTTCCCTCCAAAGGTGCTCTATCCTGCCTACCTCTCTCCACTCCCCCCTGTTCTGTCCCAGCCCATGCCACAGGCATCCATCAGGGGTCATGTAGACAACCTTAGCCCCAGTGATCCTGTCCACATCCAGCAGCCTTTCTGCCCTCCTGGGATGGCTTTGGTCTCAAGGTCTCAAAGCTGCCAGGGCCTTGCAGCTTAGCACCACACTCCTTCAAGAACTCTGAACGCTAGAGGGGGACTATGTATAGTGTACAGCCTGAAGGGGCTCACCCAGAGAGGATTCACTGCGCTACTCAGGAAGAGCAAGCTCTCTCCAGGGCCAGGCTTCTCCCTGGATGTTGGTCTGATATTGACCCTGGCTCCGAGAACATATATAGGCTCTGACTTCCCCAAGTATAGAGTAGGGCTAAACCAACCTATCAAACCACTCCCTCAGTCTTTCTCCTCTCCACCCTCCAGAATGCAGAATAAGCCCCTGTTGTGCTCTTCTGAAATCAGTTCCAATCAAATCAGACATCCGGGCCCAGGACAAGCACCAGGACTTTGTGTGGCCTGCTAGTAGCCTGGCCCCTCATCCTGAACTGCCAACCCCAAGGCAGGAAGCCATCAGCTCTGGAGTTTTCACCAGGGGGTCGAGTCCCTGAGCTCAGCACCACTTGCCTGCTAGGGCTTCATTAATACCCGTGTGCAGACAGACCTCGCCAAGGCACAGGATGTAAGGGACACTACCCACTGGCTCAGACTCCCATACTCCGGTGCCTAGGCAGCTGAGGTCCCTGTCAGAACCAATGGGTGTCTGTCTCTCAGGGACGCTTAAGGCCTGGCAAGTCAAAAGGTCTCTGGAAATGAGATGCCCACTGATTAGGCCCAATCTCCACTGAGTGTGGAAGCCCAAGGAGCCCAAACTAGGACAACTGAAACTCTTCCCCCAACCAACACCCTTGACACCCCAATCTTCCCTTGACACCCTAACCTTCCTACTGTTTTGTCTGGGGTCCTCTCCAGGGATCTGAACCTCGTTTTAGGACCACTAGGTCAGCAAGGTGTTGAGAGGAAAAATGAAATGGGACAACGTGGTACCAAGCAGCTCAGGGCCCACTAAGAGTGAGAGCACTCCTCCCTGCCAAGGGGAGTGTCGCTTGCTGGTCCTTGGGCAGGGCCAAGCTGTTCACACTTGCACCCCCTGACCCTGCAGCTGTAGCATTCGAGTCTGTAGGGCACTGATCCCACTAAGGAGGGCCTCTCGATGTTCTGCAGAAGAGATGCCAAGGCTCCCCAGGTCCCTGCAAGGAGGAATAGTTACATCCAACTGAGCCAATCCCTCTCCTAGCGCCCCCTCATGGCGCCAGCCCTCCACCTCCCCTTCTCTGGACAGGGAAGGGCCCAGGACCAGGAGAGGTGGGGCTTTCCCAAGTAGGAAGGGGCTCTCTTGGGTTCCCTGAACCCTGGCCTTGGCTTCTTAGACTCACTGGGCAGTCATCTCAGCCACGGCCTCCAGGCTCCCGTAGCCTGCTGCGGAGAAGTTGTCCTTGTAGCGGCACAGGTCTAGGGCCTCCAGCCAGGCACCCACGGAGCCAAAAGAGGGGAAGGTAGAAAAGGCACGGTCTGCCAGGGGCGTGGGAGGCCTGAGGAGCAGAGAAGCTACAGTCAGACAACAGCCAGGGCATGGCATAAGACCCAGTCACTCTTGAAAAGCAGCTCAAGAAAAGACAAGGGGAGCCGGGCGGTGGTGGTGCACGCCTTTAATCCCAGCACTTGGGAGGCAGAGGCAGGAGGATTTCTGAGTTCGAGGCCAGCCTGGTCTACAAAGTGAGTTCCAGGACAGCCAGGGCTACACAGAGAAACCCTGTCTCGAAAAACAAAAAAAAAAAAAGAAAAGACAAGGGGAAAAGTAAGGTGACCACACCCAGTGATGAACGTGCCTCTCACGGGCACCCAAAAGCCTCTGAAGAAGTGGGTCAGATAAGCAAGAGGAGAGCTGAGCCGATCAGAGGGCAAGTTCCAGGACACGACTGCCTGATGAGGTAAGATGGGCCTGAAGCAGGCGGGGAGGTCAGATCGGTCTGGATAGGTAGGATGAGGTGCTTGGTTGCCATGGGGATTTGGAAGAATATTTCCAGACAGGTAATAGTTTGGCTCACTGGCCTGGCTTCGGGGTCGGTGAGGCTGTACCTGAGGCAGGTGGTCGAGGCACACTTGGAGGGTTCTGGCTCCTGCCCCATCTTGCTCAGGATGCTGTGGATCTGGGAGAACCTGGGCCGCTCACCTGGGTCTTTCTGCCAGCACTCAAGCATCAGCCGGTGCAGTTGGGAGGGACAGTTCCTGGGGGGTGGCAGCCGGAAGCCATCCTCCACAGCCTTGATTACCTAGGCTCCAGAGATGGGTCGCAGACAGGATGCTTCCAATTACCCAACATATACCACACACACACACACACACACCCCACCGTCATCCCAGGGACTCTAGGCAGGATGGGAGTGAAAGAGAGATCTGGGAGCTAAGAGGTCAAAGATCAATAGAGGTCAGGGAGCTGGATCCATAGGTCACTTACATCTTGTCCAGACATGTCCCAGTAGGGCCGCTCCCCAAAGGCCATCACCTCCCACATGACAATGCCAAAGCTCCATACATCACTAGCAGAACTGAAGTGGCCAAACTGTAGAGTCTCAGGAGCTGCCCAGAGCGCTGGGCTCCTGCCACTCTAGGTGGGTAAACAGGAAAGCATTGAGTCACCGGCAGGCTTCCTCCAGGCAGGCCACTAGCACCCACAGCCAGTCTCACATGTCTTTCCCTCACCCCTCCACATCTGAGGAAGCTGCCCAGCTGACACAGGCATGGTACCGCCAAAGGGAAGGGACCAGAGAGAGGAGGAGGCTGAACTGAGATATAGAGACCATGGATATGGCCACCAGGAGAAGCAGCACGTGGGAGCAAGGGAGGGAACTCCTTACCATGGTAGTGTAGACAGCTTCCGCTCGGTCCCGGGGACCCCGCCCAAAGCCAGAGATCTTACAGACGAGGCCACTGCTGACAAGCACTCTGCGGGCTGCAAGGCCCCGGTGAACGTAGCCCATCTCTGACAGATACTTCATGGCCGATGCCAGCCCAGGCAGCAGACCCATCAGCTGTGTGGCCACCAGCTCCCCCTCATGATGCTATGGAATTAGTGAGGACTGAAGCCAGGGCTGTACACGCAGATCACCCAGGAAGCCACTAAGTCCCTCTGGAATTCAGTGTACTGTGAGCATCAGGCCAGCCTGCCCAGTGGAAACATTGGCAACCCCAATCCCCAAGAGAAAAGAGAAGAGCCAAGAAAAACATGGCATTGGTACTTTCCCACCCAGGGCTCCAACTGGTTACTCACCCTGAGGAAGTCATCAAGGGCTCCGAGGTTCATGTACTCAGTGACAATCATCAAGGGGTTTCCTGTATCAGGGATGGAGTCACACTGAGTTGCTGCCTCTGCCTATGTACAGCGCCCCCTTCCAGCTCCACCTCAGCCAAAACAGCCCGAAGCAAAGTCAAGTTTTCTAATCTTGTCACCCACCCAGCCCTACTTCCAGCCACCCCGGTGCTGAGGTTAAAAAACAAAAAAGGTCAACTGTCCATAGTGCGACAGATACAGAGCTGCAAGGAGTCAGCTAAGAAAGATATTCAAAGGGACAGTGATCCACTCCCCAAATATTAATGGAAATTGGAAAGGTCATTCTGGGTCAGCATGGCCACTGCAAGAGGGGGGCCATGCTGAGTCACTAAAGCAAAAGTGAACTAAGGTCTGTGCCTGGACCCACACCACAGCCTAGAGGGGCACCCCACCTGATACCCTGCCAAGCACAGGGATATGTAGTGCCATGCGTACCTCTGGTGACAACTCCTTCCAGCCGCACAATGTGGCTATGGTCAAACTGCCCCAGGGTGAGGGCCTCAGCCAGGAAGCTGAGCCTCTGTGAGTCAGAGCAGCCATCCCTCAGAGTGTGCACTGCCACCGGCAATTCCTGGCGACCGGGCAGCTGCAGGCAGCCGCAGCACAGGTCCCCAAACCGTCCTGCGAAGAAACAGGCATCTCAGACTCCCTCCAACAAATGGCGTAGGCCGAACCAAGGTGACTCTAGGTCATGGGGTCCTTTCCAGCTTGCAGTGGGAAGCTCTAGAGTTTGAAGCATTGTAACCTTGGTCTCCATTTTTTTTTTCTTTCCTCTTGGCCTTAGTCTGCTTCTCTGTGACAGAGACACAGTAACTTTGAACATGCTTGCCCATCAAAGGTCATTAGATGCAGCAAAGCCAAGGGCAAGTGACAACTACATCTATTCTGCAGTTCTTCCTGCCTTCTGTTGTGGGGAGAGGCCTGTTTCTTGGAGCACAGTAACAAGCCAGCAAGGTGCCCTGAGCTTGGAGAGTCCCCATAGCAGCCTTATAGGCGAGAAATTGAGGCTCAGAGCCGAAGAGGATACGCCTCTTAGTCATTCAGTTAATTCACCATCAGACCTCAAGTGTGTCTGGCCCAAAGCTTCCTGGAAAAAACATCTCCTTGCTATTCCATTAGAACTAAACTGAGACTGCCCAGAGAAAGGTCCTGAGTGCAGATGTCCCACAGTGACCTAGGGAACAGACCAGAGAGGGCAGAGTCACAGATACTTCAGTTGGGCAAGGGGCTTTCTGGGAAAGGACGCCTTCAGTGCAGAGGCGGGGCTTCTGGCCATGGGCTGGGAACTAGCTTTCTGGAAAGATGTGGCAGAGACACGGGGCTTTCCCCAGTGGGTGCTGCCTGGTGGGTAGGGCTTATCCAGTGGGCGGAGCTCCCTGATGAATCCAGGCTTCCAGGGTCCAGGGGCTTGCCTGCTCCCAAGCTCTTCTCCAGGGTGACGCTTTTGGCATCTAGCTCTTTGGCAAACAAATGCACAGCCTGCAACGGGTCCCCGCAGCTTTGGGGGTCTAGAAACGTGCGGCGTGTCGGGACTTTGACTGAGAACAGAGGAAGAGAAAGAGAGCCTGAGGAAAGGGGCCTCATTGCTGGGATAACAGGAGGTGGCCGCCGGGAAGGGGCCAAAGACTGAGGTATGTGCGGCACAGACAACTCACAGTGGAAATACAGTTCCTCTTCGTCATGGGCGTCGCCACTTCCTTTGCCATCGCAGGGCCTGTGGGGACACAGAGGCATCCTTTCACCAGCGCCCAGGGCAGCACCTCTTGGTCCCTTCAGGAAAAAAAATCTCTGTGCCCCTTCTGGGGAGCGACTTTCTTGTCCTGTTGGCTTCTTTTCCTTTTTAAACTTATTTTTAGATATATTAAGGTGTGTGTGTGTGTGTGTGTGTGTGTGTGTGTGTGTGTGTGTGTGACAAGTTGCAGAAATTGGTTCTCTCCTTGTGCGTTTTTGCATGCCCTTCTCCACTACACCATCTTTTTTTGTTTGGTTGGTTTGGTTTTTCAAGACAGGGTTTCTCTGTGTAGTGTTGACGGTCGTGGAACTCACTCTGTAGACCAGGCTGGCCTAGAGAGATTGTGATGGCTTGAATATGCTCTGCCCAGGACGTGGCACTATTAGGAGGTGTGACCTTGTTGGAGTAGGTATGTCACTGTGGATGTGGGCTCTGAGACCCTCATCCTAACTGCCTGGAAACAGTCTTTTCCTAGCAGCCTTCAGATGAAGATGTAGAACTCTCAGCTCCTCCTGCACCATGCCTGCCTGGATGCTGCCTTGATGATAATGGACTGAACCTCTGAACTTGTAAGCCAGCCCCAATTAAATGTTGCCCTTATAAGAGTTGTCTTGGTCATGGTATCTGTTCACAGCAGTAAAACCCCAACTAAGACCTAACCTGCCTCTGCCTCCCAAATGCTGAGATTAAAGGTATGTGCCACCATGCCTGGCTCACTAAGTCATTTTATAGCCTCCTTTGTTTCTCTCTCTCTCTCTCTCTCTCTCTCTCTCTCTCTCTCTCTCTCTCTCTCTCTCAAACATTTTAATCTTCTAAAAATTACCTCTCTCAGGCTGGAGAAACAGCAGTTAAGAGCACTGGCTGTTCTTCCACAGATTCTGAGTTCGATTCCCAGCAACCACATGGTGGCTCATAACCATCTATAATGGAATCTGATGCCCTCTTCTGGCGTGCAGGTGTACATGCAGTTAGAGCACTCCATAAATAAATAATAAATAAATCTTTTAAAAAATTACGTGTGTGTGTGTGTATGTATGTGTGTGTGTATGTGTGTGTGTGTGTTCACATGCTATGATTGGCATTCCTGTGCAAGTCTTGACAACTTGAGGGAATAGTTTCTCTCCTTCCACTCTGTGGGTCACAGGGATTGAACTCATGTCACCAAACTTGATGGCAAGCACTTTTATGCACTGTGCCACCCCTGTTGAAAGATTCTTTGTGACCCCACCCCCTTTCTTCACCTCGTGCTGCCTCAGTCACAGCTGTAGCCATGGATTGCAGTCTGACACCCTCCTCCCCTCAGCACACAGACAACCCAAGGCCCGGATCTCTAGCTCTTCAATGCCATCACTGTTCCTGGTGGTGTTGCTTTGAGAAAACTTCAGAGATGTGCAAGTCTGCACTCCTCACACAAAGCCCCATGCTACCCTGTCAGGAATAACAGGCTGATCCTTCCTGAGCCGGAGGCAAAGCCCAGGGCGGTCTAGATCTGGAGACCCGAGGCAGGACTTTCCTGCCCCCATGAAGGCCCTGGCTTTCATTCTGGGAACAAAGGAAAGCGTAGGGACCGGGGACAGGGCCTGATTCAATTTACACTTTATATGGTTTTTTTTTCCAGCTTGCATTTGAGAAAGAAGATCCTGGCAGGCAGAAGGAAGCCACTCTAGAGTTCCCTCAGGAGATGGAGGTAGCTTGAGCTATGGGGTGGCCCGTCCTGTGAGAGATCGGTGGAAGGGCATGATGACGGGACCACAGGCTTGGAAACTGCAGGCGGCTGAGTGAGGAGCCCAGAGAGCTCAGAAGAACCACTGCCAAGCAAACCGGAAAGTTCAGATATCTTAGCTCGCTACATCTGGCTTATAGTGTGGATTTATTAACTCCTGGGTGGTAGGAGATGCAGGAGTTTATGAGTAGGGAATCTGATGGAAGGTGGATCTGCTCCTCGGAAAATACAAAGCAGGGGCCTATGTACTCCCAGGGAGACGAGGGAGCCTGAAAGGAGCAACTGGGAATGATCAGGCCAGAGTAAGGGGACAAGAAAGCTGCAGAAGAGGAATAGAAGTGGGCAGGAGATGTGCTATCACAGGAACCGAGGAGAGAAAACACAGGAGACAAGGTCCTACCAAGGAAGGAAGGGTTGGGGAACAGTTTGCAAAGGGAAGTGTGTCACAGGAGAGAAAGGCACGAAAGGATTCTGACACATGCCCTTGGCAATCGATTGTGAGGTCGTGCATCTGAGCATCTCCATGCAGTGACTGTGGGACTGGGTGGCTCGTTTTTTTTTTTCTACATAATAAAACCATAATAATGACAGCCCTGGAGCTGGAGAGATGGCTCAGCGGTTGAGAGCACTGACTGCTCTTCCGAAGGTCCTGAGTTCAAATCCCAGCAACTAACTGGTGGCTTGCCACCATCTGTAATGAGATTTGACGCCCTCTTCTGGGGTGTTTGGAGATAGCTACAGTGTACTTATACATAATAAATATATCAATCTTAAAAAAAAATGACAGCCCTGCCTACCAGCATCATGCTAACAAAGAGCTTGCAGGTACAGTGTGGGTGTTTTATTTTTGTTTCTTGTTTTGTTTCTTTGAGACAGGGGCTCATTCTGTAGTCCTGGCTGTCTTACAACTCCATATATAGACCAGGCTAACCTCAAAGGTGTGTGCCATCACATCTGGCTTATGGTGTGAATCTGGACTGTCCCCAAGGGCTTGAGTGCTAAACGACTTGGTCCGCAGCCTGGGGTGAAAAGGGGAGGTGTTGGAGCCTTTGAGAGGTGTGGTCTGGGGGAGGGAAATCGGGTCACTGAGGACATGCCCTTTAGGGGAACATTGTGACCCCAGTCCTTTCCTGATTTTCTGCTTGCTGGCTGCCAATGAAGGGAGCAGCTGTCTCTGCTCCAAGCTCCTACCGAGATGACTTGCCACCCACGGGGCCGAGGCCCAGTGGCCACGGACCAAACTTCTGAAACTGAGAGCCCCACCCACCCCACTCATTCTTCGTCATGAGTTGACTATATTGTCCATTTTGTCACGGCAAAAGACGGCTAACACATTTCCTAGGGCTCGGTGTGTGGCGTGGATGAGAATGGCCCCATAGTCTCCGATGAGCTGTCTCAAGTTAGTGGAACTATCTAGGAAGGATCGGGGAGGTGTGGCCTTGTCGGAGTAGATGTGACCACACACACACATACCCCACATTCACTCTCACCCACAAATAAAAATACACACACCTAAAAATAAACCTTTAAAAAGAACATCTTGTAATTAAATCCATTACTTAGTATGATAATTTACTCTCTGGTTCTCACTGAAAGGCAGCTTGTCCTGAAGTCGGCAGCTGGTCTGCAGCTAATCCTAGCCTACTGCAGTCCACCGGTCTCTCTCCCGCCTCCATAGTCCTGCTGGTTAAAGCCAGGATGAGATGCTCCCAGCAGCTGCCCATCCCCAACTTCCCAACAGACCCAGAGCAAGGACTTCAAGTTAACTCCATGAGGAAGGAGCTCCCTGTTCTCATCCTGCCTCTCCTCTTCCTCCCTTTCCCAACCCTTTTTGAGACAGTCTCTCTGTTGTGCTCTGGCTAGCTTGGAACTCTCTATGTAGACCAGGCTGGCCTTGAACTCACAGCTCCACTTTCCTCTGTCTTCTCAGTGTGCATGCCTTTAATCCCAGCTTGTCACATCTTCCTGATCCACCTGGCCCAGATACACAGGCTCCTTGAGCTGCAGGACAGTTATCTCTCCTCTGCCACTAACACAGCTTTGGTCACGCCAGTATCAAAGAGACGCTCACTGGCCCTCTAGCCCACAGGTGGCCCAGCCCCTTGAGATGTGGCTTCCCAGCCAGCGCTCTTCCCTCTACACCCAGCTCCAACCCATTAGCTCTGCCTACCACAGCCCCAGAATGGGGCTACGAGGGGCCCCTGGGCATAGCAGTTGGCCCTGGGCAGGGTGAGGGATACACACTGCTAAAAAGTCTCTGCTTTGTACAAAGAAAATGGAATCTTCTTCCAACCAGACCTGACCGGTCCTGGCCCCTCCCCTTCCTTCCCCCAGTGCCCTCCCCAGTCTTCCCCACCATTTTCTGCCTGCAAGCTTCTTAGAGGGGAGGAACGTGGCTCAGACGGATGAGTTTCCCTCTCTGTCCCCCTCTCTCCCACCCACTTACTGACTTTTTCTCTTTGCTTCCGTTCAAGGGGCTTCAGATCCCCGGGGGCCTGTGAGGGCCTCTGGAGAATCCTAATCGCACAGGAGCAGCTGGAGCGTCAGCGCATCCTCGGCGATGCCTCCTGACATTTAATGAGTTAAGGAGCTAAATCCCCTTCATCCCAGCACGGCTGAGCTAGCGCAGTGCCTGCAGCTGCTGCGAAAGCAGCATGGGGGGAGGGGCGCGCTGGCCACACCACTATCTTTTTGAAGGGAGGGGAAGACAAGGGTCCAGGCCGGCCTCAAATTCTTTTTTTTTGTTTTGTTTTTTTCGAGACAGGGTTTCTCTGTGTAGCCCTGGCTGTCCTGGAACTCACTTTGTAGACCAGGCTGGCCTCAAACTCAGAAATCTGCCTGCCTCTGTCTCCCAAGTGCTGGGATTAAAGGCGTGCGCCACCACTGCCCAGCACCTCAAATTCTATATGTAGCTGAAGTAGGGCTTGAACCCTTGACTTCTCTGCCTCCACAACCTAAGCGCTGGGGTTGCTGGTGTGTGTTCCTGGCAGCATTGGGATCTATGTAGCAGTGAGTGTGTGTGTGTGTGTGTGTGTGTGTGTGTGTGTGTGGTGCACTTGTAGGTACTGTGTGTCCATATTTTATACACATAGGAACAGAACCTACCAGAGGTCACCAGGACGAAGCCAGCTACCTACCTCCTCCAGATGGCCAGCACACTCATCACGGAGCCCAGGACCAAGAGGGCTGAGATGGTCACCACGGTGACAACCACTGCAGGGCTCTGGTCCCTGGACCCTGGGGCAACTAGAGGGGTAAAAAACAGGGGCTGAGGCAGGCAAAGGACTAGGATCCTAGACAAGCATCAGGAGAGATCTCCGTCTCAGTCGCCAGGAGGGTCCCTCAGCCTTTGGTACACAGTGGCCAACACCCACGGTGGCAATTGGAGGGCCAAACCCCTCTGCTTGCAGGCAGGGCCTCTCTACTGCAGCCCAGCTCTGAGAGGAGGCAAGAGTCCAGGTTGCTGGGGTTGGCCTCCCCTTATGCCTTTCAAGGCAAGAAGAGACTTCCAGAAGCTCTGCAGAGTCAGTCTCTGTTCGGGGTTCCTTTCCGGACACAGAGCATCTACCAACAGCAGAACCTCAACACTGAGCATGCCTGTGTCTGTCAGGCTGCTTCATACCTGAACTATAGCATCCTGCCTCATCGCCACAAAAGTCCTGGGAAGGTCACTGTCTCCAGTTTAAGCAGAGGAGACAGGTTGAGGTAAGTTACCTAATTTGTCCAAAATCATGTAGCTTCTAAGTGGTGTGAACACAGGATTTTGTGGGGTTTTGTTTTTGTTTTTTTTTAAAGATTTATTTATTTTTTATATGTAAGTACACTGTAGCTGTTTTCAGACACTCCAGAAGAGGGGGAGTCATATCTCATTATGGATGGTTGTGAGCCACCATGTGGCTGCTGGGATTTGAACTCAGGACCTTCAGAAGAGCAGTCAGTGCTCTTAACTGCTGAGCCATCTCTCCAGCCCTGGTTTCGTTTTTAAAATGGAGTATCATGTAGCCTGGGCTGACCTCCAACTTGTGTAGCCAAGGATGACTTTGAACTCCTGACCCTTCTGCCTCTGCCTCCCAAGTGCTGAGATTACATCATGTGCCACCACACCCAGGTAAACCCAAGACTGGAACCTGTCCCCCAAACCCTCTGCCTAATGCTAAAGCAGCTTCAAAACTGGACAGACACTCACAGGACCCCAATCTGCTCATAGAAGTGCACAGGCCCAGATTGAGAGACAAAACTAAGTAAGTTAATAAACCATACTTAACTATAGGAAAAAACATAACCAGAGCAGGGGTGGGGGCTGCGAGACTGGAAGACACAGAGTCTGCATCCCAGGCCTATATGCACAAATGGGGCCTGGGAAATGTCAACCAGCCCACGGAACTGGAGGATACACTGTACAGAGGCAGAGGATAACAGGATGGAAGCTGAGTCTGGGAATGGAGGGAACTTGGGGAGCACGACTAGAAGACCTTGGATGCAGGCTAAGGAGAAAGAACTATCCTGGAGGAGTGAACTACCCATTCCTGCCTGGCTGGAGAGGAAAGGACAGAGGTAGCCTGTGGGTTGGGAGTCAGGATGGGAAGGAGGGGTGCCAGACAGAAAGGTTCAGAACTAGGAAGGAGGGGAGGGAGGCCCTGGACGCTGCGTAGAAAGACGGCTGTCTGTAGCAGGATTGGGGTGAGGAATGAAGAGGCAGGTGGCTCAAGCCTGGGGACCAGGCAACGTGGCCAGTGGCCAGTCGCACAGGGCGTGGTGAGGTGGCTCAGGTGACTTCCACTACCAAACGCCTTCCCTACTCCCTTCTGCTCTCATCGGCTCTCACTAGCACCTGTCCACGGCCAGACTCAGCTAGGCATTCCTTCCCTGATCCAGGACTCCCTCCACTCCCTCCACCTCTCTTCACCTCTCTTTGGGCTCCCAGCATTTCCTGTCTTGGATTACATCATGTAGCGGGTTGGGAAGGATTCTTATCTTGACAGCAGGTGCCAGAATGCTTCTTAGGGGGAGCTGCCTTTGTTGGGGAAAATACTTCCATGAGCTGTGCAGGGTAGATAGAGGTGAGATCAGGAGGGTCAGCAGCAAGCGAGGTGAACAACAGAGAGAGAGAGCCAAGCTTCTGGCTGTGTGCTGGAAGGGAATGGGGAGGGCTGGGAAGGTGGGAGGGGGGGACAGGAGGGGAGAAGCAGGCACAGCACCAGAAAGTGGGGCCATTGGAAGATGAGGAATTCTCAAGTTCAGCGTCTCTTCTGTTGTTGAGACTTTACTGAGATGTGATTTATACACCATTCACTTCTCTCTCTCTCCCGCTCTCCTTCCTCTGTCCCTTCCATTCTTTCCTCTCCCTCTCCCTGCCTTCCTTCCTTTTTTGTTTCTTGAGCCAGGATTTCATGTAGCCCAGGCTGGCCTCAAATGCTTGGTTTCCCTTTCCTTCCCTCCCACGTCCCTCCAGCTCCGCTACTTATGGATGTCATCTCTGCCACCCGTGAGTTCTGGGTAGAGGCATTTGGCCTTGAACACCTCTCAGTGGTCCTTTCTCAAGCTTTCCAAGTGTCCAGATTATTGGCCTGTGCCCCTTCCTGGTCTCCTCCCTTTCAGGGAAGTTGGCTTTCCATGCTAAGCCTGGAGGGGGAAGCAGACAGTGCACCAAGGCAGACCATGGTGGATCTTTGGGAAGATGCCTAGTGGGTTACTGCGGGTGGTTCTCAAATTCTCTGACTAAGATGTGAAGTGGCTTTTTTTCTTTGTTTGTTTGTTTGGGCTTTTTTTGGGGGGGGTCTGCTTTTTGGTTTTTTTGGTTTTTGGGGGGTTTTTTTGTTTTTTTTTTTTGTTTTGTTTTGAAACAGGGTTTCTCTGTGTACCCCTGGCTGTCCTGGAACTCACTCTGTAGATCAGGTTGGTCTTGAACTCAGAGATCTGCCAGCCTCTGCTTCCCTAGTGCTGGGATTGAAGGCTTGAAGCTCTTCTGTGGCTCCCTTCTGGACTCGCTTAACCCCTTCCCTTGTCTCTACCTGCTGCCTGCGTCCGGAATCTTCCAAGCGCCCACACACACCACTTACCTTCCCCCGGGGTCTGCACTTCGATGCTCGGACTGAAGCTCTGGGCCTCCCATGAGGGCCCCGGGGAGGCCGCCCGGATCTGAAAAACGTATCTGGTAGCAGGCTTCAGGTTGGTGACAGTGACAGCCGGTGCCCCTGTCTTCACTGTGGAGTAAGTCTGCTCACTCTGACCCTGGAGAGGATGGAGCAGTGAGGCCCAGACCCAGGAAGGTGAGGGAGTGGGGGACAGGGAAACTCGAGGGACCACCCTGAAGTTAGGAGTGGGAGGTAGGGGGAACCTGAACCACACTGAGAGAGAGAGACAGATAGACAGATGGACAGATAGACAGACAGACAGACAGACAGACAGAGAGAGCAGCAATTTCTTCCATAGAATCCCCAACGCCTCTCTCCTCAAGACTCAGTCCCATAATAGGCCAGAGCTTCCTTTGCAGGGGTGACCAAGTGGTGGCTACCAGGGCTCGTCAGTCCAGGGGTGAGGTAGGCCAGAGCACAAGCAAGCCTCACCCATCACCTGCCCTGTCCTAGACAACTATGAGGTTCAAAAGGCTTTTCACCCACCCACCCACCCCCGTCATCTGATCTGCAAGGCAGAGGAGTGCAGGGATTATCTTGTTGGCTTTGCTCTGTTTTGATTCACAGATGAGGCACCTGGACTCAAGGGGTAAAAACTTACATAGCTGGAGACTCAGGAGAGCACTGACTGTAACTGGTGAGCAGCTACTTCCTGTGCTCAGTCTGAGGCAGCCCTGAGAAGCCTCCCCTACTGACCCCCACACACACAAACACACACCCGTCATCCTTGTTAAGGAAGGGCCAGCCAGGGTGGCACTTTTAAATCCTTCAGGTCTGACCCAGTACATCTGACACCCAAAGTTCCTCTCTATGTGCAAACGTCCCCCCCAACGCCATCTCTCCAGCCCACAGCTTTGATCTGAGATTCAGACATCCAGGAAATCCACCCGGATGGCTGACGTGCCTCATACAGAGAAAGACCATACTCACCGGGCAGCCCTGCCTGCCGCCCCTTCTCTCAGCCACCAGCTCCCCATCCTGGTCACCCAGGCCCATACATCCTAAAAGTGACGTGGTGACCCTGTTTTTTCCTGGGCACCCCAACTGTCACAGCTCTAGACAGACTTCTATTAATCAAAGCCATTATCTGACTCAGCAAAGCCCTACATGGCACCCAAGGGAGTGGAATCCTGTCACACTCGAGGAAGAAGTTTCTCTTTAATGAATTAATTTGCATAAAAGTGAGGCACCATTTCGCAGGAGATCACGTCTCAGAGCTAAAGACGCCAAATTGCTGGGGAAGGAGACCATGGGCTGGAGAACAACTCCATCCATCAAATCGCAGCTGAACTATCGGTAACTGCAGACTGAAAATGCACAGGAGAAGAGAAAGGTGGCCTTGGAGGCACAAGCCTGTCATCCCAGCACGTGGGAGGTGGAGGCAGGAGGCTAGCTGGGGCTAAGGAAGACCCGATCTCAACATAAAAATAAATAAATAAACCACGAATGAAAGAGGAGGAGAAGAAAGGAGAAGGCCCTAAGGCTGTTTGTGAGGAGGGGTATTTGAGGCAGCCTGGGGTGGGGACAGGAATCACAGAAGGCTGGCATCTCTTCACTGGCCCTCAACACCTTCCATCCCAGAACGCAGGAGGCAGAAGCAGGGGGCTTCCTGTGAGCTGGAGAGCAGCCAAGGCTACATAGTCAGACTGTCTCAAGCAAGCAAGCAAACAAAAAACAAACAAAAATAAACAAGCAAAAGTATCTTATAAAAACCAACTCAGTCTCGGTGGTGCACACATATAGTCCCTGCACTGGGGAGACAGGGATGCGGTTTATTAGGAGACAGAGACAAGATTTATCTTGACAGAGGTCAAGATAAACTCAAGGCCAGCCTGGTCTACACAGTGACTCCCAGACCATCTAAGGCTATACAGAAAGAACCTGTTTCAAAGCAAACAAGAGGGTATCTCATGAGGCAGTGTTTGCTGGGGATGGTGGTCCTCTACCACTCTAGAGGCCGAGGTCATCCAGAACAACACAGCAAGATCCTATCTCAAAACTAAAAATAACTCGATGGAATTGATGGTGAGCATTTATTTATTTAGACAGGGTTTTTTTTTTTTTCTATATATCCCTGGCTGGCTGGAACTCATTATGTAGACCAGGCTGGCCTCCAATTCAGAGATCTGCCTGCCTTTGCTTCACAATTTCTGGGATTTAAGGTGTGTGCACCATCACATCTGGCGGAGTGTGTGTGTATGTGTATATATATATGTATATATGCATATATGTGTATATATACATATATATGTATATATGCATATATATGTGTGTATACACACACACATATATATGTATGTATATATATACATACATATATATACACACACACACTCCAAGGATAGATAGATAGATAGATAGATGAGGATGTGTGAATTTCATAAGTGATGCTCCACTCGCACCCTTTTCTAGTAAGCCACAGGAATGCAGACCACCATTCTGGAACATTCTCCACCCCACCCCGTCCCCAGCTTGGCAATGAGCCCCTGTAGCACAAGGATATCTCTGTGCGCCTTTCCCTTGCAAAAGTGTCTGCAGATCATATTTGTAAACTCAGCCAGGCAAAACAGACCTGCTCCACAGCCAGCTCTTCCTCTCTGCTAAACCCTAACCCTAGGAGATGAACTGGAGCTGTCTGTGGGTGAGGAAGGAAAGAGAGAGAAGGAAGGGCCTCAGGAGGCCTCAGCTGAGGAATAAGGCTGAGAAAGGCAGGCAGGCTGGGATCTAGGCGGTTTCCTGCTGGGACTCACCTTCTCAAAGTAGCGGATCTCATACTCGGTGCTGTTGGTCCCGGGAGCTCCAGCAAGGACAGGTTCTCGCCACGACAGCGACACGCTTTGGGGCTCCACCCGGTCCCTGCGGATTTCATCCTCCTCCCAGGGTGCTGAGAGTAAGCAGAGCGGGATGCTCTCCTGGACCCACTGCCCGCAAGCTCTGGGTGAGAGCAGAAGGGGTGGGGCACGCACAGGGGGCGGGGTTAAATGTGGGCGTGGCCTGTGGAGCCTGAAGGGCAGAGTCTTGGTGGGACCAGAGGCCTAGGAAGAGTTTGTGGCCAAGGCTCCTCTCACTTTCGTTGCCTGCTGGGAGGGAAAGCCCCGCTTGCCTTCTCAGTTTTCCTCATCATGCTTGCTTCTCATCCTTCAGTCTCATTCTGTGGTCTGAAGAGCTAAGAGAGTGTGGAGCCCAGATTGGCTCGTTCGTGGTGGTATGGCGGCAGACAAGCGAGGATTAGAAGAAAATCACCCCTACATGATAAAGGACAAACGTGGGAAGCCCACAGAGAGCATCACACTCAAGAGTGAAAGGCTGGGAATGTTCTATTTGGAGAAAGGCCAGGACCACTCATTGCTAAAAGCTCTAGCCAGAACAACCAGGCAAGAAAAACAAATAAAAGGTGTGAATGGGAAAACACAAAGGCATCATGGGATGGCATGATCTTAATGTGGGAAATCCTATAAAGAATTCACAAAGGGTTCTCAGAGGACCAGCCTCACAGCATGAAGAATTGTATATGAAGGCCTTGGATGAGACTCGACACACTCAAGGGCTTGATCAAGTTCACCAGCCAGAGTGCCCGGTGACTAGCAGTGTCCTGTACCGGCAAGAGGTCCGTGAAATAGTGCAGAAAGCAGCATCAGATTCTGGGACGCCAGGGAGTCGGAAAAAATAGATATCAGATAGCAAAGGGCAGAGGCGGTTGACGGCAAACACATACCCTGCCCTTTGACAAGGACTTGAATATGGCCTCCGGTTTCACTCACGTGGTATACCCGTCTAGTAGGCCAGTCTCTGCTCTCTTAAATTCCAATAATGCCTATGGATACAGAAGGAGCCAAAGCCGACAGTTGACAGCTGATCGCTGATATAGGGGACAGGGAGGGAGTGTCATACTTTTAACCTCTGTAAAGCCAGTGGGACTGGACAGACCCACGTGGCCGTAGTGAACCCTAGGCTACACTACCAACTGAGTGGTACTGTCTCCCATCCTAAAAATAACTAGAAAAATCCTTTAGTCTCAGCCCCAGTGCCTGACCCTTTGAAAAAAGCAATGTCTTTGTGAGCCAGACAATAGCAGCCTGCCTCTCCACTGCACAGCGGCTCAGCATACTCTCCCCCCCAGCAGCAGCTCAATTCACTTGGCCCTGGCTTAGAAGTAGAAGTGAGCTTCCTAGGAGGAGGTAAAGCCCTTTGTAGACCCTGATGGGGGCAGAGTCAGGGAGAGGCAAGAAATGTCACGTTTGAACTTCTGTCACTCAAGAGCCTTCAGATGGCCAGGGGATCCACAGCCGGGTACAGTTCCAATTTGGCCCCTCAGAGATATATTAGATGAAAGGCTGGTAGCTCTGAGAAGGAAGGGTAAGTAAGATGGCTCAGGAGGTAAAGTACTTGCCATACAAACATGAGAATCTCAGTTCAAATCCCCAGAAACCATATAAAGTTTTTTGGATTTTTTGTTTGTTTGTTTATTTGTTTTTGGTACTAGAAGCTTTCTGGACAGTTAGCCTGGCTTACAGAACTGCCATTTCTCAAACAAGGGAGATAAAAATGGACACCAGAGGATATCTTCTGGCCTCCCCATATACATGCCTGCCTGCACACACACACACACATACACACTCATATACACACATACACACCACACCATACACACACAATCATACACACACACACACACACACACACACACACACACACACACACACACACACAAACCTAACACTCAAACTAAAACCTCAGCCTGAGCCCCAGCTGTCCATGATGAAGTCAATCACAGCCCAAGTTGCCAGGAGAGCAGCTTCTAGGGAGGCCCACCAGCAGTCTATTCCCTTGCCCTATTGACTGAGCTCTGATTTTGATTGCAGCCGTGTGTGTGTGTGTGTGTGTGTGTGTGTGTGTGTGTGTGTGGCTACTCTAAGACATTTCTTCCCTTCGCCATCCATTGCTTTAGGGTTGGGCTCACTTCTGTTCTAGCCAATAAAAGATGTCAGCTAAGAGGAGAGAGGTTCAGCCGGATGTGGTGGCGCACGCCTTTAATCCCGGCACTCAGGAGGCAGCAGCAGACAGATCCCTAAGTTCTAGGACAGCCTGGTCTACAAAGCAAGGTCCAGAACAGTCGGGGCTAGTGCTACTCAGAAAAACTCTGTCCTGGAAAAAAAAAAATCAGGGTGATGTCTTATAATCTTGTAATCATACCTGCAATCCTAGCACCTGAGCAGGAGGACTGCTATGAACTTAGGCTAGCCTGAGCTAAAGAGTATGACCTTGTTTCCTTTTTTTTTTTTTAAAGGTGGCGATGGCTGGGGAAATTGCTCAGTGGTTAAGAGGGCTCGCTGCACCACATCAGGTGCCTCACAGCTGCCTATGATGACGTTCCAGGGTGTCGGAAGGCTCTGGCCTTTGCAGGCACCTGCATTAATGTTCATATGATACACATAAATCCATTCAGGTACACACATACATTTAAAATTAAGTAAATATATTTTTCAAGATGTATTTATTTATTGTATGTATATAGTGCCCTATCTGCATGTTCACCTGCCTGTCAGAAGAGCGCATTAGGTCTAGATCATACCATAGATGGTTGTGAGACACCATGTGGTTGCTGGGGATTGAACTCGGGACCTCTGGAAGAGCAGTCAGTGCTCTTAACCGCTGAGCCATCTCTCCAGTCCCCAGGCCATACTTTTATTCTTTAAGACAAAGTTGTTTCCTGAGGCCCAGACTGAGCTCAGACTCACTACATGTCTCAGAATGACCGTGAAGGTGACCGCTGAGTGCTGGGGTTAGACACGCCTGTTTCTTTTCTTCCTTCTTTGCTATCAGTGAACAACCCCAGTGCCTCGAGCATGCTAGGCAAATATGACACCATTGAGCTACTTTCCCTTGACTTGTTTAAAATGTAAGCTCAATAGCAAGGGTTAAGATTCGACAGAAACAATGAAGAACAGAAGTGTCCCAGAAACCCAGGTAGATTGGGAAATCGCTCTCAAAATCCTAGGAAAGGGATTAAGAGCTAAAAACGACGAAGTGACAAGATGTGAGAATTAGAAAACAGATGTACAACCCAAGGCTTAGAGATCCGGTTAAGAGATACTCAAAGCAGCTGCCAAGAAAACTTCCCCAGGAATGAAAAAGGATATTCGGATCAAAGGGCCTACTGTGCTCCAGCCAGGCGAGAGTGAAAAGAAATCCATATTGGTTATGTTTTCATTTTCATCGGCAGGCTAAGAAATTATTCAAACACTTCCTGTGTGTGCACATCTCTAAACCCAAGGTACTTGCAAAAGAATGAAAATCACCCCAAACCTCGCTTGGAAACCCAATTGACAGGGTAGGGTCACAGAAGACAGGGAAGGAGAGTCACACACCAATCAGATTGGAAAGACTCAGAAGCCACCGCACGCGCTTATCCATCTTGCAAAGGGCACTCGAGGGATTACTTGAAAGTGTGCACCAGAGGAGAGACAAATCAGAAGGAAATGTCAAGGATGTGGAGGGTGTGGTGTCAAAGGTGGTTTTTATCCCACTGGAGACTCAGAAACCGGTAGCGCCGCCACTCTGTCGCTTGCGTTCTGAACCAGCCTGCCTCCCTGCTCCTGCAAGGTGGCTGAGTTCGCAAAGGGGTGGAGGGGAGAAGGGGGACACATAGGCACCATCTGGATCCGGGATTGGGGGGTGGGGTGCGGTCACGTGGGTTCCTTGGGATGCTTGCGGGGAACTGCACCTGGGAGTGGGGGACGGGGCGCGCGGCCTTACCCCCGGGTCCGGTGGACACTGTGACCTGCGCGTAGGTGGCTCCCGCGGCGGCGGCCGGGCCTGAGACGCCGTTGAGCGCGGCCACGCGCACGGTGTAGCGCGCGCCCGGCCGCAGGTGCAGCAGCGTGGCGGCGCGTTCCCGCAGCCCAGCCTGGCGCGGGACGAAGGCCACGCGCGGCCCGCAGGGTTGGCACGCACCCGCCGGACCCTCGCGCCCGCAGCGCAGGCACAGCAGCGAGTAGGTGACGTCGGAGCGGCCGCCGGAGTCCGCAGGCGGCAGCCAGCGCAGCCGCAGCGCCAGCGGGGAGCGGCTCAGGCTGTACTGCAGGTCCCGCGGCGCGGACGGCGGCCCTGCGACATGGGGGGGCGCTGAGTGGGGCCGGGCAGGGACACAAGAGCGCAAGGCACGAGAGGGGGGTGCGGGGGTATGGGACACCTGGCATGGGAGCAGTAAGGAAGGTGGCAGATATGGGGAGCAGCGCGGGGGCCGGGATGGGGATATGGTCACAGGGAAGAGAGGGGGCATGACAGAGAGGAGGGACGCCCCAGCCAGGCTCAGGAAGAGCCTAGGGGAATAGGGAAGGTACGTCCCAGACGACCACCCACAGAGACTCCTGCCCTGCCCCGCATCTCCATCCTTCTGGATTCCTCCAGTCCCAGGCTCAGGTTCCTAGACCCACCCCAGGCCTTCCTTTTTGCCTTGTCAGTCCAATTTGCAACCCCCGCCTCCCACCCTACCCCACCCCGCCTCAGTAGTACGTGGGTTACGTCCCCCCCCCCCCGCCATGCCCAGCCAGGAGGGAAACTCACGGGTGCAAGAAGCTGAGGGTGGGTCGGTGGGCGAGCGAGCATAGGTGTCCTGACACACGCAGAATGTAGAGGCGTTCTCCAGGGCCAAGCTGTGCTCCGGGCAGGGCGAACAGAGGGGCCGCCTTGGGGACACTTTGTAAAACCCTGGGGGACAGGCTGTGGGAAGGGGTTGGTGAGAAGTCTCCTTCCTGACCACGCCCCCACCTTGTATTCTTGATTTTCCTGGGTTAGAGTGAGGAAAGTGGGGTGATGGCTCTGAGCTCCGCTCTGGCCCTTGACAAAAGCTGTGTGTGGTGACATAGTTCACTCCTGTTAATACATTTGATGCCATCTCCGTGGTTACGAAGAGGAAAGTGAGACTGGGAGAGGTTAGACTGCCAAGTGCTCCACCATTAGTGGGATTCCCACCCCAGCCTGCCCCTTTCAAAGTCCTGGCACCATTCTGATCTAAGGTCAAAGATGCAATCCTGAGGTAAGAAAGAGAAAAGAAGGCAGGGGCCTCCAGGGGCTGGGTCCTGTTACTCGGGGACAGATGTGCAATCCCACTTATACAGATAGGCAGGCAGGTAGGAAGACACACACATGTTTGTGTACACACACACACACACACAAACAGAGAGAGAGAAAGACGGAGGGGGAGAGGGAGAGAAAAAGAGAGGGAGAGGGAGAGGGAGAGGGAGAGGGAGAGGGAGAGAGAGAGAGAGAGAGAGAGAGAGAGAGAGAGAGAGAGAGAGAGAGAGAGACTGGCCAGTTTGGAGGCAGAGCTGGGCAGGTGGAGGGGCGGAGCTGCCTGGTATCCCAGCAGCTTCCTTCCTAGATTAGCCCTAGTATGACTGTGCTCAGGAGCCCTGCTGCCCTTGCCTTTACTCACCCAACCCACAGCATAGCTCCTAGGAACAGGCTGAAACTCGAGCCTGTTCAGGTTTATAGCTGAGTTGCATCATGTGCGCATACACACACACACACACACACACACACACACACACACACACACACACGCGTGCGCACTGGCTGGTTGGCCTTGGGCATGTCGGTTAATCTTCCTGAACCTTGTGTAGAATCCCTGCCTCAGGGGACTGACTGAGATAAAGCACTGCTATGATCTGTGTGGACTGCAGACGTGGTGACCGTAGTAGCTGTCTCTCCCTCTGAGACCCAAAGAAACAAGCACACACTTTATCCACTAGCAGACTGAGACGGGGATCTCATGCAGCCCAGGTTAGCCTCCAACCATCAGTGTAGCCGAGGATGACCTTGAATTTTTGTTCTTCATCTCCTGAATGCTGGGATTACAAGCACGACCATACTCTGAACACTTATCTGATTCTAGCTTATTCATTTGTGTGTGCAGGGCGTGTGCTTGCCCATCTGTGAACAGACCAGAGCTCTACGGCAAGTGTCCTCCTCTGTCACCGCACAACTTATTTTTTGAGACAGGCACTCTCGCCAAATTAGGAGCTCAGGGTCTCGGCTATTCTAGCTAGCCAGGAAGCCTCTGGGATTTGTTGTCCCCTTCCTGTGCTGGGGTTACGGACGAGCTGTGCCTAAGGCTTTGTGGAAGCTGGGAATCTCATCTCAGACCTTCAGGCTGGCGCAGCAAACATTCCACCCCCAGCCATCTCCCTGCCTTAAATACCCATTTTAAAAAAGGTCTCAGTCCAGGTTCAGGGCAGCGGCTCCTAGCCCCTGCTCTCTGTTGTTCTGGGCCCTCACCTGTCTCCCTGGGCCTTTCCTCTAGCTAGGGAGGGAAGGCTGGATCCAAGAAGACAGACCAACGGCAGGGAAGGACACTAACTCTTGGGAAGAATGCTGTTCCCAAGAAGAGCTGAGCTGTTGCACTGTCTGAAAGATTTAGACTTGGGAGAGACTCATCTTACCCATAGTCCCCTGCAGCGTATCCAGGGAGTGGGCTAAGCACCTTCTTTCCTTGAGCACAAACTGCAGGGCGCTACCCCCGTGGGCCTGTGAATGTAGTCAGAACCAAGACTCGAAAGCCTGGAGCAGTACTAGATCTGCCTCTTTGGGCTGAGGAACCCATCAGTCAGATGGACATTGTGATCATAGCCTGTTGGCTGCTTGGAAATAGAGTGGAGAGGGTTTGGAGAGGTGCCCTATGTGTAAGTCTCAGGGTATTGGGAGGAATGTAGAGGTGCCATGCATGAAGTGGAAGAGAGATGCTACCTGTGGTCTGCATGGCCCCATCACAGGCAATTGTGGTCCTCCCTACTCTGAGAGGTGTTGTCTAGGAGAATGATGTGTGGAAGGACAGACTCAGAACAGGATTTCCTGACAGCCAATACCTTCCTTACTTCAATGTCAAAGTCAGAAAGTCAGAGGTCATCTAGTTTAACTCCCACTGGTCTGGCCCTGAAGATATTTTCATCAGCTCTGCTCACATACCTCATGATGTCTCCCTTCTTAGAAACTCTACCCTTCTCAGGCTGCTTTTGCCACCAGAGAGAAAGGCTATTTGTAGGAGAAGCCCAAGTTAAATGTTCTGTGTAGAGTCAACCCTGTCACTCCACCAGGGGTGGGGGTCCCAGTAACCTATACAGCAGGCAGACCCATGAGAGACTTGATAATAGTCTGTGTTCCCTGAAGGGAGGCCAAATTTCACTGATTCCTATGGTGACTACAGCAGGAACCAATGTCACTAAAGAAAGAGCGGGACACCAGGCAGTGGTGGTACACACCTTTTAATCTCAGCACTCAGGAGGCAGAGGCAGACAGATCTCTGAATTTGAGGCCAGCCTGGTCTACAGAGTGACTCCCAGGGCAGCCAGGGCTACACAGAGAAACCCTATCTCAAACCAAATAAAATACCAAAATAATCATGATATCAACCATCATCCTAAAGACTGGGGAGAGCTTAGCTTTGTCTCTTCCTCTAGCTTTGAGAAAGTGTCCACCTGGCTACAAGAGACACTTGGACTGCCCAAAGGTACCAGTGCAAACCTGACCACTTCTGATCCCTTCTCCTGCAGCCCCCACCATGCCTACCCTGAACACAAACAGCTTCTGACCCATGATGTCTCATGCCCTCTTCCTCCTGGCAGCTGGGTTGTGTATCCCTCCAAAGTCCAGATCCAGCAGCACCTCCCTTGGGAAATTTGCCCTAGATTTTCCCCATTTCCTCCACTGCTCTGGGCAGAGATGATGCCGCTACAAGCAACTTTTATCTGGTCTCAGCCCGAGAAGAGGGAGCATGACCCAAACCAGAGGTCTCTAGTCTCTAAGCATCCACGGCGTTTATCATCTGCTATGAGCCAGGTATTCTTCTAGGTTCTAAAGACACACCATAAAATAGACATGAACCTGACTCCCCCACCCTGTTACAGATGACGTCACACCTGGCGGAGCACACAGAGAGGTCGTGAGTTGGTAATTCCCCCAACGACTGGTTATGGAAACCACAGACACCTCCTTCTGACTGATATCTCCTCTCCTGCAGCCTTAGAGGTGGGGACGAGCCACCCTCTGTTTAAGGACAGCTAGCCATCTCCACTCCAGACCCCTGCCTCCCACCCCTCCTCAAAGCTGACATTCCCTCTGTCAGTCTCTTCTGCTGGTTCTTGCAACCCTCTCCCCCTGCTGTCTCTTTCCAGTGATGTCACTGGGGGTGGAGCATAAAAGCAGTCCATTTCCATGCAGGCGTGAGGGCTCTAACTACAGACTATTTTAAAACAATCCTGAAGCTGACTAAAAGTTGTCCTGCTTCTTATTAGCAGCGTGCGTCAGTAATAAAACACTCTTTTCTCTTGAGCAGACTGCTTCCTGAACTCATTTGGTATGACACTGGCTCTCTCCCCCAGCACATAAACAAGTGTCTCTGCTCTACAATAAAAGCTCTCTTTCTGTTCAAACAATATGTTCACACACAAAGATTCTATCAACCTAACCAACAGTTTGCTGAAGATGCTGTCTCTTCTCCCTTCAGATCCTGGCTTCTACAGTGAGATCTCTTCTCTCTCTCTCTCTCTATCTCTCTCTCTCTCTCTCTTTCTCTCTCCCCCCCTCTCCATACCTGTCCCCCTCTCTGTGTCTCTCTGTCTCTGTCTCTCTGTAGTGTGTGTGTGTGGGGGCGGGGAGGTCTTACATAACTCAGGATGGTCTCAAACTCACCGTTCAGCTAAGGAGGACTTTGAACTTCTGATCCTCTTGTCTCTACCTCCTGAGTGTTGGGTATAGGCATGTACCCCTGGGACTGGCTTATGTGGTACCGGGATGGAACCCAGGGCTTTGTGGGGAGGTACCAAGGGAGCACTCTTCCAACTGCTCCACATCCCCAAGACTGAAGCTCTACCAACCGAGTCGTCCACGCATCTAGCTACTTTGACTCTAGCTCTATAGGGCTCTTTATTCTTCAGCTGACTGACTACAGCCTGTTCTTTCCATTGCTCAGCTGAAATTGTTCTTGCTGAGATCATGTGACCACTATCCCACCTGATGTGCCTGAGTGCTCACCTCGCTCTCTTTGGATGCTCGTCTCCCTGGACCACCATGCTATTGCCTTCTCTTTTCTACCCTTTAATCTCTCAGCATGCCTCCCCCAACCTCTTTCTTTTTAGACAGGATCTATTATGTATCCCTGGCTGTCCTGAAACTCACTATGTAGACCAGGCTATCCTGGATAGCTGCCTTCCTTTGCCTCCCAAATGCTGGCATTAAAGCAGTGGCTGTCAACCTACGAGTCTCTACCCCTTGGCAAATCTCTATCTCCAAAACTATTTACATTACAGTTCATAACAGAAGCAAAATTACAGTTATGAATGAAGTAGCAATGAAAATAATTTTAAGGTTGATGGGGTCACCACAACATAAGGAACTGTATTAAAGAGTCACAGCATTAGGAAAACGGAGCCACTGGATTAAAGGCATGTGAAAACCACTTTTTAAAAAAAACATTTTTGTTGGCTATAGACTGCACAGCTAATGTTTTTGCTTGCTGAGACATCTTGCCTCTTTGGGGCCTTTTGTTTGTTTGTTTTTTAGACTGAGTCTCCTATAGCCTAGGATGGCTTCAAACTCACTATATAGTCCAGGATGGCCTTGAACCCTATTCTTCCTGCACTCCCAGGAGGGTGCCGAGACAACAGTCATTCCACACCATGTCCCCCATCCCATCCCATCTGTCTTCATCACTCAAAGATGGCTGCTACCATTTCAGTTCACAGCTCAGTCTGTCTCCTGGACTATTGGGTCCACCCTCCTTCCTCCCTTCTGTCCTCCGATGCTTCCCCTCTTGAGTGCAGCTTGAGTGTTCTTTTGAAAATATAAATCTGAACACGCTGGCTTCTGTCCTCATTGGCCTGAAGCATTAAGTCTTCATTTCATCATTCTCTTGTGGTCCCGCCCCTCTTCCAGCTCATGGATTCTCACACTCCCACGTGCCTGCCACAGTAACCACCCTCCCTTTCTCTGGAAAACTCTCCTCATCCTCAGAACTGCGCTCTCTGTGGTAGAACACACTATGGTGTGATGGTTTCACGTTAACTGTCAACCTGGTGTCTAGGAGACAGGCTTCTGGGGACATCTGCAAAGGATTGTTTAGATTAGGGATAGCCGTTCCCAATGTCTGTGAGGGATTGTCTTGACTGAGGTAATTAAAGTAGAAAAAAAACCCCACTTTTTTGTTTTTGAGACAGGGTCTGTTTATATAGCCCTGGCTATCCTGAAACTCATTATGTAGTCTAGGCTGGCCTTGAACTCACAGAGATCTGCCTGCTTCTGCATCTCGAGTGCTGGGATCAAGGGCCCATGGAGACTGTGGCTGGAGCCGTCTCCTGGACTGAACAGGACAGAGAGAGCCTGAGGAGCAGGACCAAGCATTACCTCAGGGCTCTCTGCTCTTGGCTGTGTGCGTCATGTGACCAGTTCTCTGTGGCTTCCTCACCTCAAGAGACTCTAAGATCGAATTAGAAACCAAATAAATCCTTTCTTCTAAGTTGTTTTTGTCAGGCTAGTTATCAAAGCAGCAGAAAGAAAACCGAGTCACATGGTCACTCCACATTTCCACTGACCATCTACCACATCCCATGGCCTGGACCACGGGGCTGCTGAGATCAGTGCCTGAAACACACCCGGGTTCACATCTATTCGATTGACCACTGTCGTACAGGCACAGAGGACTCAGTGAGAACTGGACCTTGGGAGAACTCAGAAGGGTTCTTGTTTCTGGGTTTCATATTAACCACAATTTCCCAGGGAACAGACAGTTGTATCCATCCACACCCATAATAATAGCTGGAGACGATACATCTGGAGACGATCCTCAGCTCGTCTGAACGGTTGACTGAGTAAGTAGGGAAACTGTGTCCTGGTTAGCTTTAACTGTCAGTTTGACACAGCATAGCATTGCCCGAGTCTCAATTGAGAGATTTCTCAGATCAGATTAGCCTATGGGATGTCTGGGATGGATTGTCTAGATATAGGAGGACCCAGCCCACTGGATGGAGGTACTGTTCCCTGGTCAGATGGTCCTGGGCTGCATAAAAAGCTAGGCAAACATATGAACCAGCAAGTAGTCTATGTTTTATGCCTTGAGTTCCTTCCCAGAATTTCCTCAATGATCTGCAAGCTGAAATCAACCCTTTCTTCCCTTGGCTGGTTTCTGGTCAGAGTGTTTTATCGTAGCAACAGGTGAAATGACACCGTCAAGTGTGATCACTTCCTCTGACACCAGCCACTCTGCAGCTGTGTTGTAGCACGTATCACTTTCTTATGAGTTAAAAGAATCAACCTTTGGCCCTTTCTATCTAGATGTGAGCTTTTCAAGAGCTGGGGCTGTGTCTGATGCATTTCTCTCACCCTGACACCCAGAGAAAGACCTGGATTATAAAGTGGATAATGAGATGGCTCAGTGGGTAAGGGCAATTGCTGTCTAACTTGACTGCTTGAGTTCAATAGTAGAATCCATGGTGAAGGATAGAGATGACTCTGTGGGTTATCTCTGGCTTCCACTTGCGCACCATGGTATGTGCACATGCTCTCTCTCCTCTGACATCACACACACACACACACACACACACAAACGCACACACTCTAGGTCCCATCCTACCCTGTGGCTTCCAAGCCACGGACCCAGGGAACCAGCAAACAGCAGTCAGTTCTACTTCAGAAAGCTGAGTGAGATTCTAGGAGCCATCAGATGCAAGCTGCCACTCTTGAGATCTGAGATGCCCCTGCCAGCCTCACTTGAGCATGGTCACGGGCAAAGTTCCTGTAATACAGGCCTGAGTGTTGGGCTATTGTGGAATGTTTTGTTATGCACGAAGGAGGAGTGATGGAGCAGTAGGCTCACAGAGCTAGGCAAGCCTGCATTCCAACCCTGACCGCCCATTCCTAACTTTGCAAGTGAGATGGGCACTCATCTCTTTGGTAATGGGAACCCACCATATTGCCTGAAATATAGGTTTGTATATTTTCGTTTTTGTTTGTTTGTTTGTGTAGTGGCTATTCCTGGTTGTCAACTTGACTAAATCTGGAATGAACTAAACAAGAATTGGAAGGCTCACCTATAATCCTAATCTGGAGGCTCAGAGATACAAGTTTCTGACTTGGAGATCTTGATGCATAGTGACTATGAATTCCAGAAGATTAAGATTAGGAGATCTCTGAGTTCAAGGTCATCTGGGATTAAAGGCATGGTGGCACACACCTTTAATCTGGGCCACACCCTCTGCTGGAGACCTACATAAGGACTTTGGAAGAAAGAAGATTCACTCTGGCTTTTCCTGGCCTGCCTTGTGGGACTGAGCAACTGCTAGATCCTTGGACTTCCATCCACAAGTACTGCTGACTATTGTTGGGGAGTTGAACTACAAGCTGTAAGTCATCGACAAATTTCCTAACTAAATAGGGACTACCCATACGTTCTGTGACTCTAGAGAACCCTGACTAATACAGTTTGGTTTGGTTTGGTTTGGTTTGGTTGAGACAACATCTCACTATGTGCCCAATCTTCTTGATTCGGCATCTGAGGGCTGGGTTTTACAGACCTATGTTATTACCCCTGGTTCCTAATGTGTCCTTAATATGGGATCAGATTCACCTTTTCCAGTCTTGGCTAGATCCACTAGAAACTGCACAAAAGGTCTTGACTCCCAGCTCCGCCCATGGCATCTCCACTTCCACTCCAGCCTCTTCACCTAGAGCACACTCTATCCTGCCATCTGCATGATATGTCCCCATCTCATCCCTCTGGGGCCCTGGATACCTTCACAGATGTCACCACGCTCCTGGAATCCTGCACTGCAGCTGCAACGGCCCACGGGCACCAGCCACTCGCCATCAGCACCACAGTGCATGCGGGGAGGGCTGCTGGACTCCCCTTCCGAGTGGGCCACGCACGTTCCGGCCACTTCCACCAGCGTGGAGAAGGCGCTCTCAGCTGCGGTGGCGGGGAAGGCTGCCAGGCCCCGCACTGTGGCGCGGCACTGCTTGTAGTAGACACGCACCGAGACCAACGCCACGCACGCACCCACGTCCTGGAAGGCCAGGTGGAAGCCTTGCCGGCTGAGGGGGCCAATCTCACGCACCTCTGTGTTCAGCTTCATCTTTCGTTCCCCCAGGTCGCCCTGCGTGAAGCTCTCATCAGCGGCGATGGTGTCAATCTTGCGGGCTCGGTTGCCTCCTAGGCGGGGACGCCCTCGGCCCAGGTCCGTCTCGGTTTCCAGGTAGTATGCGTTGAAGGTCTCTTTGCAGGTGCCCGTGGCGCCAGGTATGCTGCTGCAGTCGCGCAGCGTGAACTGCAGCTCCACGAAGATGCGCTGCCCACGGCCGCGGCTGATCCAGCCCGTCTGAAGCCAGTTGTCCTGGTTGGGCTCCAGAACGTTGCACACTTGATACGTGCGGATGGGACGGTCATGTTCATCCACGCCACTGATCTCTTCCCACTGAGGCAACAGTACAGAGGCCACCTCAGAGCCTGGCCTTGAACACTGGCCTTTCTCCACCGTTGCCCTTCTCCTGCCTTCCCTTCCAGCCCCCTATAATACAAACCCCTAAGATGACAAAGTGCAGGGTGAGGAGTCGCTTCAGAAATGAACAAGTTCAATTAATTCACCAATTCACTCTCTTTATAATACATTTTTTGGAAACAATCTCACTCTGTAGCTTAGGCTGGCCTTGATCTCGCTGTATATCCCAGGTTAGCCTCAAACTCTTAGCAATTTTTCTCCCTCAGCCTCTAAAGTCCTAGGATTACAGACATGAGCAGTCCATCATACCTGGCTTCCTCTTTTCTTTTTAAAACATGCAGCATTCCTTAGATTCACATGTTGTCCTTGCAGGGGCCGCACTGATCGTCCCTGTACCGTCCTAATTTTAAAATGTGCGCTGAGAAACAAGCCCGGGGTTTATTCTTGTGAATGAGGAAGCTAAGGCTGAAGAGGGGACGTGCTTGGCCGGATAGATGGGCATAGTGACATTTCCACCCCACCCCCACCTTGCTTCCCCAGTCAATGATTGACAGCCACTCAGAGGTCTACTGTGCGTGAGGCAGTGGACAAAATCTGCTCCATGGAGCTCACATCTGTCTTTAGACAGAGTCAGTTCTCCTGGTTTGTTTATTTGACTAACTGAAGACTTGGTATTTTCTAGGAGGGCTCTGGAGAACACAAACTCTGTGTGCGTCTTTAAAAATTCTTTCTCGGCAGCTGAGATGCCTCGGTGAGTAAAGGCTCTTGCCTCAAGCCTGACCTGAGTCTGATCCTCAGGACCCACAGGGTGGGTGGAGAGCTCAGACTCCCGCAGTGGTCCTGACACGATGGCACCAGTGTGCATGCACACAATATGCAAACACAATAAACATATAACTGCAAAGTGTTCAATTCTTCCGCAATTTCACAATGTTTTATGTACTCTAACCATATTCCCCTATTATTCTCTCTCATCCCCTCCCCCTACCACCAAACCACTTCCCAGCAAGTCCCCCTCCTACGTGTGTGTGTGTGTGTGTGTGTGTGTCCCACTGCACTTAAGGTTGCCTGCATGAGTGTGGGTGAGGAGCTTCTGTGGTACATTTTGATCCTAAGTGAACACAGGGTGCTCAAGGGCTTGATCTCAGTCTCCTAGAGGATCCCTGGGATGGAGGGACAGTTTAACACCTACCCCAGTACTCGGCAGTGCAGTCCAGCCTAGCTCAGCCTGGGAGGCTTTGGAGTCCAGGAGGATAACTATGGGAAGGGGAGAACACGATGTCAGAAGGCCACGCTGTCAGATTAGGAGGACGGGAACCATTGCTGGTCTCCTCACAGACAGCTACAGGAGGGGATAGGAAACAGAACAAAACTCCAGAAGATCTGAGTAGCTCAAGTCTGGAGAGGGACAGCCACCGTGATCACAGAAGGCACTGCTATTCATTCCCTGAGGCTTGTGACTAATGACCACCAACGTAATGCCTCATGGCTTCTCCTCTGTCTTCAGTGCCTGATTCCAGTCTCTGCTTCTATGGCCATGTTGCCTTCTTCTCTGGCTCCAAGTCTTACTGCCCTCATGAGGGCCATTGTGGTTGCAATGGAACCAATTTCCAATCCAGATTCATCTCTTCATATCAAACTACACAGTCACACTGCCTGTCCCCCACCCCCTTAAGGCAACATTAGTGAATTCAGGAAATTAGACCCTGGCTTGGCTTTCTTTCTTTTTCTTCTTGAACTGTCATTATCAGCCTTCCACCGAGACCATGGCAAATGCTCTAAGGTCAGCTTTCACATTAGGGATAGAAGCCAGTGACCCTCTCCACCCTCCCCAATTTCCCCCAAATTATATTTAACTGTCAGCTAGCAGGAGGAAATGAGTGGATCTGGGAATTCTTGGGTGCACCCCAAATTCACTCAGATCTGAGGTCATGGAGGAGACCAATACCTTTTTCATTTGTCTCCCAGAGCCTCTGGTGAAAATGAAGTGGCAAGAATACTTAGCAACAGGAAACATCAGAAGTCTTTGCTTCTCTGCCCAGCCCCTTTCCCAGGGGCTGCCACTTCTGTTGCCTTTGAAAGAATGTCATGGGCCCTTTCACACATAATCCATGACCCTCTCCACCTCCTCCCTACCAGAAAAGCCTGGAGTCACTTTATTCCCTCAGAATGTGACAGAGCATCCTTTCATCAGTTGGGCTCGGAGAAGCCTGGGTCTGGAGAGCAGAGCCTTCAGCTTAGAGACAGGACGCCAGGCCATCTCCAAATCTCAGAATATTACTTCCCTAGAGTGGTAAGGAAGTGGGGTGGGTTTCCAAGGTGAGAACCTCCAAGAGAGACTGACTCTCGAGGCAGCCGCGACAGTGGGCAGGGCCGCTGACAGTGCGCTGGGTTTTCGTCACCGACCGTGCTTGGGAATTGCATACTGACAGGCATCTGCCATCCCGCGCCAGGACAGACCCTGCGGGCAGAGTCTGTTCCAGCATCTCAGGTTCTGCACCTGGTTGTGACGCGTCTGGATTCAACTGAATATACAGCTCCAAGAGGTGTGGGAGCATAGGTAAGACTCCGGCACTAATGTCGCCTACAGACCCAAATCCTCCGCAACGCGGACCGCGCGCGGTGGCCTCGATCTCGATTCAGCACTGCGGACAGTTCCACGAGCAGCCCCTCGAGCAGCGCCCGAACTCAGCCTACAGGATTAGCATCCAGCCACCCGCTGTCCACACTGGGATCCCCGAAGGCCCCTGCTATTCGTCTCCATCCCGCCTCATGCTCTGGTCTCGCCGCATCCCCTCGGCTTCCCTGCTTCCTTCATCTCCCCACCCCCACACCTCCCACCTCCAATCACTCAGCCTGTCCGTCTCACTGGCCCTTGAACCTGCCTCGGGCTCCTGTGGTCCCAGCCTGGTAGGTCTCCAGACCTAAGCTCCTCAATACCCCTCTCTTCTCTATTGCCTAGCCAACCTCCCCTCTTTCTCTAATTCTTTCCCGCTCTGCTGCTCGCTTGTTTCAAGCCCCAACACAGAGTCTCTCCAACGAATCCTTACTCCAATCTTCTAGTCCCCTCCCCAATTCCCTAATTTTTGGCATCTCAGGCTCCCAGGCACAACCCACCTTACCTTCCTCAGCGGTCCCGGGCCGCCCGGGTCCCAGAAGCAGAGCAAGGCACAGTGGCATCAGGCAGACGAACAGGCGCAGCGGGTGTGGACCAGCGCCAGTCTCCATAGTCCACAGACGGAGCTGTCAGTGCGGCGGCGGCGGCGGCTCCAGCCTCGCCAGCCCAGCACCACTGAGCAGTGCCCCCAGACCCCAGCGCCGGCTGGGGCGGAGTCTCGCTGGTCACCATCATCCATGGGGACCAATCGCTAGGCATCGCCGCGGGAGGTCCACCAATCCGGGTCAGCAGAGAATGAAGAGGTGGGGTTTCATAGGCCAGGGGCGGAACGCCCTGCTGGAGAGGGAAATCAAGGGGTACCGCAGATCTCCAAACCGTGGGGGTAGGGCAGCTCTGAGCGTTAGCAGGGTTGCTGGAGAGCGAGACAAGCTGGCGTCGGTGGAATAGAGACCCTTAAACCTTAGCTCTCTGAATCCTGAGTAGGCGCTGTGGGCGTGGCTTACGGAGGGGCGGTCCGCAGGGAAGCGGTGGCACTTGCAGCCTCTTTGCTAGCCTTGGGAGCACCCTTGTTCCCAGGACTTGCAGGGGGTTTCTGTGCCTGATCCTGCCCTCTGGGGAGCTCTGGCGTTTCCCAGCCCTTGGCCTCTTCCTGTGTCTGAGGCTTCCAGTGTTGCATGGTTCGACCCCTCCTCCTTTTTCTTCCTCCCTCCTCTCTCTCTCTCTCTCTCTCTCTCTCTCTCTCTCTCTCTCTCTCTCTCTCACACACACACACACACACACACACACACACACACACACACACACACACACTGGCTGATTCCAGAAGATGCTTGGGAAAAAAGTCAAATCGGAGATAGGGTCCCACCCTACCAGTACCGCTTCCCAGGCTGGGAAACCATGTGGACGCTGAGATGCGGGCAGTGGCAGATTTTGCACCAACAATCCGCTTCCCGGGTTCTTGCTTCTGCTGTCCAGACACACAAGCAACCTACCCCGCAACCTCTGCTCACAGTATGTTCAGGCTAGGGTTCTCCTCTGAGCACCCTAGGAGAATGACGAGAAATGCAGCACCTGGAATCTGAGGTCCCCGTGAAAGAGGCGGAGCAGTCCTCTAAGAGTTCAGCTGGAGCTGAAGAAGCCGCAGGAAACGTGGGACACGACCTCTATTTAATGAAGGTCACTTACTGCGAGCTGAAGGTTTAAGCATTTGGCGGGGTGGTGAGGGCTGGGGCCCTCTAGAACGAAGGAAGCAGCTGAGCTTCACCATTTGAGCTGAACTTGAGGGGAGGAAGCTCCGTGCACCTTGTCGCTTTTCACGGGGTGGGGTGTGAGGGGCGAAGCCCCTCTCCCTTTAGGTGCTACAACAGCCAGAAAAGCTCGGAGTGTGCGTCATGCATGCACTGTGGGGTCCAGCACCTGTCCATTTTGCTTAGCTGTGTACTCCTCACCCCTCCAGCTAACACTTACTGGGTACCATGCTCTGTGCTGAGGATACCTGGGCGAGTCACTTGTCTCTGCCACATCCCATACCTCTGGGCACCGAATATAAAGGGAACTCATGGAATCATAGATCACTGGTCATTCACAAGGCACTCTTGTGCACTCTGTGTGTGTGTGTGTGTGTGTGCGCGCACACACACACACACACACACACACACACGAGCATGCAAAAGAACTTACTGCAGGTACAGTTTTTGGACAGTAGTAATGGAGAGTGGATGGAGGAGTTGTTTCCTTGCCTCTGGGAAGAAAAGGCATCAGGAAGAGCTGGGCTGAGACACTGGGTGACTGAAGCCCTCTGAGGAAGCAAAAGGAGGTGTGGCCTCTGTCTGTTTCCTAGGGACAGGCAGTGTTTCTGAAATAAAACCTACCTAAAGAAAGATTCTTGTATCTCCCACCTTTCTCCTCTTTTCATTCTCCTCACCATCAGCTTCCCCTCCCCCTCCCCCCAGAGCTGGGAGATGGTATTTTTAGAAGCTGCTTAGAGACCCAGGACTTCTTTCATCACTCCACCACCCCTCACCCACTTTCTTTAAAGCCAGGTTCTATCCCTTTGCAAGCAGGTAAGGAATCAGGTATGGCTTCTTACCTGAGTTCCAGAGACCTCAGCCAGAAGCTTTTGACCCTGGGTACAAACCCAAGACGCTGGCTCCCTCTGAGCCACACAAGAATCTTTCAGGAGCCAAACAGATGGATGAGATTAACTAGGTAAGGCTACATAGGATGCCCACAAGACACCTCCGTCTGTTGGGAAACTCTGTTGTGCACACAGGGGAGAAGTTGCCAGACAGAAACCCTAGGAATGGGGGGGGGAGGGGAGGAAGAAGAGTGAACTAATTAATCCTTCTCATTCTTCCTATGAGCAGTTCATTTATATATAATAAAACCAAAGCAGAGAAGTCCTCATATTTGCAGATTTATGCAAATCAGCCAGATCTTAATAGGAATTCTCCAAGGTAGACCCCACTCTTCCAGGAGGCTGGTGAAGAAATTCTGCAGAGTTCCTTATTGGTCTCACCTCCATGTCCCTCTAGAGAGCAGGGCTTGGTCCTGAGTTTCCTTGTGCAGTGTTAATTTCTCCATGGAGGAGATGATCTTCTCTGTCCACTGAAATACTCCCTGTGAAGCCAGACTTTGCACATTTACTAATTTAGTAATGTGTAGCTGTGTAGAGCAATTTTAATCCAGCAACATGGCTACTCTGGCTGAAATACATACACACCTTTTAGTACACATCTTTAATCCTAAACAATGTAGGTAAGGTCAGTTTGTAGAAGGGAGCAATCATGTTTGAAAGTGATGTCTAATTGAGGGGCAGATAAAGTAGCAAATCAGAGGAAGATCTGAAAGAATGAGTCAGAGTCAGAGAGAGGATATGCCAGCTCTCATGAGAACAGACAGGAAAGAGAAGGCAGTTCAGCGAGTAGAGATTGGTTGAATTTGGTTCAGTCAGACAAGGCAGTTTTCCTGGGAGAGTTTTACAGAGGCAGGTTGAAGAGAGAATAAGCTAGACACAGGTGAAGACAGAATGACCCAGAGAATGAGAAGGAGCTACAAGATTATAACAGATTGCCAGAGTTGGTTTGAGATCAGGCAGAGCAATCCAGTCAGAAGCTGAGAGAAGCCAGTTTGAATCAGTCACTTGGAGAGCAGTTTGGTCCAGAACAGCTGAATTGAACCAGCCAGCCAGAGCTCAGAAAGAACTGGAAGGGTGAGCTTATTCAGCAGTAAGCCTCCAAGATGACAATTAAAACAGGAGAATAAAAGCTACTTTACATAGATGGATGTTGTAATAAAGTTGGATCTGCATCCTGGAAGACCACTTGAAATGATTTTTGGTGTTGAATCAGTTCTCGCGGTCCTTACAGTTTTCATGCTGTGTGTGGCCTTAGAAGACGGCAGCAGATTGGAGGCTTCCCTCTCCCACCGTGCCTCAGGATGGCACTCCTATTGATCAAACCATTATTCTTATTTTTTTAAAGATTTATTTATTTTATGCAAATGAGTACACTGTCACTGTCTTCAGACACACCAGAAGAGGACATCAGATCCCATTACAGATGGTTGTGAGCCACCATGTGGTTGCTGGGAATTAAACTCAGGATCTCTGGAAGAACAGTCTTAACCTCTTAACTGCTGAGCCATCTCTCCAGCCTTAATAAAACAATTATTTATCATAGCTTTCAGGTGTTCGGAGCCCGTCAACCTACAGCCTAGGTTAGGCCCTTTTCTAAAATAGCTCTGAGAAGGGGAAAGGGGCTAAAGAGGGGTTGGGGAGAGGAGGCTGGCCATGGTGCTGATCCCAGGAGCTGATCCGCCGGTCCCAGGAGCGCCTTGCTAGGTTTCTGTCCATGGTTCTGAACTTCCCAGTCTGGACATTTAAACTTTAGCTTGCCCTGAGACTTCTCTGTACCTGCATCTTCACACTCAGGCCAGAAGTAGCTTTCCTAGTCTTCCTGCCTGTAACCAGGGATCTGTGACAGGTGTCTTTAGGATCTAAGCAGCCTTCATTTCCTGGAGTAAGAAATGAGAGGCCCTGGAAACAACTTCCACTTCTCTCAGGCTCCCTCTTGAAGTATGATGGGAGGGAGCCAGGCTTCCTCTACATTACTGTCCTTTAAGGCCACACACAGCGGGAAACCTGTATGGACTATGAGACCCAATCAACACTGAAGATAATTTCAAGTGACCTTCCAGGATGGAGATCCAACTTTATTATAACGCCCATCTACACATTACTGAAAATATTTCAGAAATGTGCAAAGTCTGGTTTCACAGGTGTAGAGAGTATCTCAGCGTACAGAGGTCATCTCCTCCATGAAGAAAACTAACAGTGCACAAGGAAACTCAGGAGCAAGTTCTGCTCTCCGGAAGGATGTGTGGCCACAGAGCAGTACAGATCTTCCACAAAGGACTTACTTCTTCCTTTGTTGCTTCCATTGCCTGTTTCATATCTCCTTCACTGGCCTAAAAAAGGACTCAACATATCCAAGATGGGTTATTTTCTGAGGTAATTGATTTGAAAGTAAAAATGAAATGGAGTTTTAAACAAACAAATAAACCCTTTTTAACAGGGTCTCATGTAGATCAGGCTAGCCTCCAGTTCTCTATGTAGGTGAGGAGAACCCCAAACTCCTGATGGTCCTCTCTCTATCTCTCAAGTGCTGATGGTACAAATGTGTGCCCTTATTCCCAGCTTTAGGATCTAAGATTAGTATGTGGCCCAATGCAGCACTTGACACATAGGCTCTGTTATAGTAATCTTCAACAACAATTAAAGTCAAAATAGGGGAGGAAAGAAAGGATAAAAGAAGGTTACTCGGTGAGATAGGAAGAAAGACAGAATTAGGTAAAGAGCTGTAGAAGAAAGGACAGTGGGGGATAATGACACAGCTGCTTGAGATGAGTGGTCAGAAAGCAAAGAAGTCTGAAAGAAATGGCCTTGGAGAAGTGTGAGTGTCATCAGGACTCACCCGGACAGCTGCCAGGTGGTATCAGAAGTGACATTTACCTCGGTGAATTCATTATGGTCCAGGCTTATAAACTTGACCTGACAGCATTAAGAAGGAATCTATGCACTGGGAAGCTGGGGATGGCTACAGCTCAGCATCTATACTCCTGAGATTAGAAGCAGTGCGTCAGTGTTTGGTGAGAAGTGAGGACTGCCCAGCGGGGTCAGAGTTGTGTACCTGTGCCTCTCGTACGCTTTCCTACAGGAGGATTTATGCAGGGAGCCACTCCCTGATGTGGAAGCAGCTGTGTAATGGTGAGGGGGATTCTGGGATGTGACAGTATCAGGTTCTGATAGCCTCAAACCTCCAAATCCCTTGGCTGGCCTCTAGTACAAAGAACAGGGTGTACCAACATGTGTTTCTCTGATAGTTTGCTTGTTTGTTTGTTTAAACTCCATTACATAGTGCTTCCTTTTAATAGTGTTATATCTATTAATAAAACTTGTAATTCTTGGATCAATGAGATGGTTTACCCAGTCAAGGTACTTGACATTAAGCCTGATTACCTGAGTTTGATCGCTGGAACCTCCAGGGTAAAAGGAGAGAATGAACTGTTATTAGATGTCCTATGACCTCCATACATAAATCATGGTATTCAAATGCTACCACTCACACACATATCCATACATCCTACATACATACACACATACATACATACACATACAAGTATACATACACACATGCATACATACATACACATAAAAGCATACATACACACATACATATATATATATATATACATACACACATACCTACCTACATACATACATACATACATATATATATACCGACATACTATCTAAGTTAGGGTTTCTATTTCTGTGAAGAAATACCATGACCACAGCAACTCCCATAAGGAATTGGGGTTGGCTTACAGTTCAGAGGTCCAGTCCATCACAATCACAGTGGGAAGCACGGCAGCACACAGGCAGACAAGGTGCTGGAGAAGGAGCTTAGAGTTCTACATTCAGATCCTCAGACAGCAAGAAGAGAGAATGGCACTGGGCCTGGCTTGAGCATCTGAAACCTCAAAGGCCACCCCCAGTGACACATTTCCTCCAACAAGGCCACACCTATTCTAGCAAGGCCACATCCATGCCCTCTGAGCCTATGGGGGCTATTTTCATTCGAACCACCACACATGTATATTAAACCAAAAAAAAAAAAATTAAGTACCTCCCCTTTTGTGCTCCCGTCAATCACAACAGTGTTTTCCTTCCTAATCTAAACTATCAGTCCACTCTAAATAGTTTCTTTGTTACATCTAACATAAACAAGTGAAAGAACATATATATATAGATATATAGATATAGATATAGATATAGATATATAGATA
Source organism: Tokudaia tokunoshimensis (assembly GCA_036184795.1). Classification (NCBI taxonomy): domain Eukaryota; kingdom Metazoa; phylum Chordata; class Mammalia; order Rodentia; family Muridae; genus Tokudaia; species Tokudaia tokunoshimensis. Next base: position 108,313,595 of record BTHU01000005.1, on the reverse strand, counting down.
GATAGATAGTGACATCAGGGCTGGGGCTGTAGCTTAGCTGTAGAGTGTTTGCCTAACATGTGTGAAGCCCTGAATTCAATCCCAGGCACCGCAGAAGCCAAGTGTAGGGATGAACCCTTGCGTGGCAGCACTCGGAATACGGAGGCATGAGGACCAGAAGTTCAAATGAGCTGAGGTCAGCTTCAGCTGCACAAACCTTATCTCAATTTTCTTTCTAAGTAAGAAAACCCATTAGATAATTCACTTTAAACTTTAAGTCACCCTCCCCCCCCCCCGTCCCGTGCCTACCCTATCCCAGCTCAGCTTGCTGACACAGCCCGGGTTTCTTTGAATGTTCTTGTTCTAATCCTCACTCAGAGAAGGCAACTTCTCTGCAATTTCCAAGATCAATAAGGATTATGATTGGCTTAGTATCTTCATCCCAGCACGAGTTACATCCCTGACCTTCTGAATTAAGGGTCTAAGAAAATAACTTCCCATCTGAAATGAGATGCATAGTCAGGAGTGGTGGCAAATACTTATGATTCCATCATGCTGGAGACTGAAACAGGAGAATTATGAGTTCAAGACCGACCTGGGAAACATAATGAACCCTCCCTTCAAAACACAAACGACAAAACCACAAGGTGGCTCCATGGTTTAGAGTAATGGCTGTCCTTGCAGAGGACCTGAGTTTAGTTCTTAGCACTTCAGATAACTGTAACCATTTTGTGCAATTCACAACCATTTGTAACTTCAGTTCCAAGAGATCTGTTATAGCCTTCAGACCTCTGAGGGCACCAGGCACACATGTAGTACACATATATACATGTAGGCAAAATGGTTACACACATAAAATAAGAATAAATAAATATTTTTAAGAGAGGAGGAGGAGTGGCTTCATGGGCTATGTCCCATTTCTTGGGATTTTTTTAAAAGATTTATCTATTTTTTTTTATATGAGTACACTGTCTATATCTTCAGACACACCAGAAGAGGGCATCAGATCCCATGACAGGTGGTTGTGAGTCACCATGTGGTTGCTGGGAAATTGAACTCAGGACCTCTGGAAAGAGCAGTCAGCGCTCTTAACTGCTGAGACATCTCTCCAGCCCTCTTTGGCCGTTTTAATTACACTGGCCTGGGCTGCTACATCTGTCATGGTGACGGGTGGCATCTGAACTGTAGCTGTGAGCAGTTTTCTGCTGGATGTCACAGGAAACCCAGCCAATACTGGCTCAGGCAGAAGAGAGATCTAAGGGAATAGAGCACTTCTGTGTCTAGCTGCAAGATGCTGTACTGGGATGGTGGTCAAGTGGCAATCAGTCACCAAATCACATGCAAGAAAGGAAAGTTTCCTCAGGGTCACCAAAGAGAAATGCCAAATTCCCAGCACAAAAAAGAAAAACTACAAAGGAAGGTGTGGCCTAGAAGCAGAGCTCAGGTGGAGCTCTTGTCTGGTATGTGTCACCTACGGTTTCATCCCTATCGATGAAAAAGAAAAAAGAATGCAATTCAAATCCTACAACTGGAAATTCAAATGTCTAAGTACAGTGGAACAGCTGAATCTAACAACAGCAAATAATGTACAACTGATTTGAGAGTTAATGTGTTGGGAGAGAGTTCTGTATTCAAATACTGAGACTGGGACTAGAGAGATGACCAGAGGTTAACAGTGCGTGCTCCTCTCACAGAACCTGAGCTCAGTTCCAGCATCCACAGCAGGCTTCTCACACTGGTGACTTCAGCGACAGGGGGTCAGATGCCCTCTTCTGGCCTCTGTAGGCACTGCATGTGTGGCACACATTCATACAAACACACATTCATACTCAAAAAGTAATACATCTTTTAAAAATAACAGGACAGAGGGTAAGGAGATGACTCAGTGGTAAAGAACACTTGCAAAGGTCCTGGGTCTGGTTCCCAGAATACACATGGTCCTAGACTCGTGTTCCATGTGATCAGACGCCCTTTTCTGACTTTCTTTGGTAACACACATACACACACACACACACGGTATACATACATACATGAAGACAAAACATTCATATGCATAAAATGAAAGTAAATTTTAAAAAAGCTAGGTATAGTTTATAAGACATTTTTATAATTTCAGCTCTCCAGCGGTAGAGGCAGGAGGATGAGGGACATTCAAGGTTATCCTCTGCTACATCCTCTTCTTTTTGAGGCCAGCAAAATAGAATGAGACAAAATAGAATGCAGGATGATAGTGAAGTCCAAGAAAATCATGGCCAAGTTAGTACCATTCTATAGCCTGTCTAAAAACTTCAGGCCGGTGTGTTTAGTGACGATGATAGCAAATACTTTCTCTTCTCTTCTCTTCTCTCCTCTCCTTTTCCTTTTTCAGGCCCGGCTTGCTCCAGCCATATTTATTTCATATTTGTCGGTACACTGTCACTGTCTTCAGACAGAGCAGAAGATAGCATCGGATGCCCATTAGAGACAGTTGTGAGCCACCATGTGGTTGCTGGGAATTGAACTCAGAACCTCTGGAAGAGCAATCAGTGCTCTTAACCGCTGAGCCATCTCTCCAGCCCTACTTCTACTTTTCTAGTATTGTATAACTAAGTACCACAAACTCAGCAGCTTGAAATGCTATGCACTTACTATAGTGTAGCTTCTTGGGTCAGGCATACTGAGCTGCCCCTTGCTGAGGACTTCATGAGCCTGCAGACAAGACATTTACTAGGCTGCAGGCTTCCTTCCCTCCTCCATCCTTTCTTTCCCCACTTTCCTTTCTCTGTGTCTGTGTCTCTGTGTCTGTGTCTCTGTGTCTGTATCTGTCTCTCTCTCTCTCTCCCCGTGTGTGTGTGTGTGGGGGGGGTCCTGAGATGAAGCCTAGGGCCTCAAGCATGTTAAGCAGTCTACACATCTCCATCCCCTATATTTTAGGCCAGCTCTCTGGATTAATGGAGACAGGCCACTTGGTACAATCATGGGTACTAATCAGCTATTCCAAATCACATCTCCTCCATCATTCCAGTGTATCCCACAAAACAGCTGCAAAGGGGGTATTTGTCCTTGTTCAGAGACCTTTGTCTGCCCAAGTAGCTGCACTATCCTGTGACATTATATGTGGTCTCCAGGGAGACCCAAAGCATGCATATTTAGTTCACTACTCCATCACCAGCAGCTAGCACCAGCTCCAACACACAGGGCTCAATATGTGTCTAGGACAAAGATGTAACTCCGAGAAAGACACTTACCAAGCACGTGTGAGGCTCTGGCTTCAGATCCCTGCAGTGCAAATAAATAAATGCACGTCTCTTCATTAACTTCCGGAGTGGGACCTCAACAATCCCAGTTCCTTCCAAATGCCAAGCTGTGCATGGTGATACAAGCACATCATAGGATTTCAGGAGGCTGAGGCAGGAGGATTGTGAGTTCAAGGCAAACTTGAACTACATAGTGAGACCTTACTCCCGAAAGCCAAAAATAGGGGCTTTTGAGAAGGTTTATCTAGTAAAGATACTTTCAGTCAAGGCTGACAACCTGAGTTCAATCCCCAGGTCCCACATGATACAAGAACGCACACACACGCGCGCGCGCACACACACACACACACACACACACACACACACACACACAGAGAGAGAGAGAGAGAGAGAGAGAGAGAGAGAGAGAGAGAGAGAGAGAGAATATCTTACATATATGCACACATACACAATTGTCAAAATAATTAAGTCTGGCCCAATGCAGACATGTATGAAGAGCCTTATTCTGTGTAATCCTTACCACAAACCTGTAAGACAACCATTTCCCTATAGTCCTTCTTGTTCCATGCACAATCTCAGAAGATCCACTATTCAATTTGTTTAAATCCACTCTCATTTTCTATCAAATATTATACATTGTATTAAAAGTCAAACCATACTTGCAAGTTCCGTAATAAAGATGTAATCCATCTTTGTCCTCCTCCATCTCTGAATCTCATTCCCTCGGGCCAACTGCTCTGGGTTGCCTCTTTCCTGTCTACTCATGCTTTCCGAGCATGGTTGTGAATCTGGACAGAACCAACCCTTCCTAAATGGAATGCTTTCTGCCCAAACACTTCTCTATAAACCCCAGGATTGGAGGGGACCAGATCACTCACAGCTGAAGCTACTTGAGAGCAGTTCTGTTAGTGTTTTCATGGGCTGTGTCCCAGGAGACACTTGTGTGAAGAGCCAGGGCAGATGTGGCTAAGGAGCCTCTTCCTGACGGTCCAAGTCTTTGTTTTGTCCTCTATAAAGTGACACCAGATGGATGTGAAAAGGGGCGAGGGGAGATGTCATTCTTGGAGGTGAGATTCAGATGGGAAGGAAGACCGTCGGGGAGAGATGGTTCGATTTATTTATTTATTTATTTAATGTATGAGTGCTCTATTTGCATGGACACCTGCACGCCAGAAGAGGGCAACAGAACTCACTATAGATGGTTGTGAGCCACCATGTAGTTCCTGGGACCTGAACTTAGGACGTCTGGAAGAGCAGATGGTGCTCTTACAGTTTGTTTGCTTTGTTTTGTTTTCGTTTTGTTTTTTTAAGGCTCTCATGTAGCCTAGGTTATCTTGAACTCCTCTTTCTCCTGACTCCTCAGTTCAGGGCTTGCGGGCTTGTGCTAACACCTTGGCTTCTGGCTCATTTTCTTTTACTTATGTTTTCATTCCAAGTATCCATGAAATACATGGCTACAGGAAATCCCTCACCCTCCCAAGAGCTGCCCCCACTGCCGAGAGGGAGGATGGTAGAATCCACAACCCAAGTGCACGCTAGGGAGACCACAGCATTGCTTCTGTGTAAATTAGGTACTGCAATTTTAGAAAAAAAAATCTGCCTTAATACTTTCTTACTTTTGAATGCTCAGTCACCATGACCCTCCTTTTTTTTGTTGCCCCCCCCCACTTGATGTGTGAAGGCTTTTGTCTTGCTGGGAGTGTGTTGAGGAGTTGAGGCAGCCAGGGCTTGCCTGTACACTGACGTGAGATCAGTTTACTAAAAATGCACACCCTGCAAAAAATGAACACCTCGCAAATAAACAAGGTTTATTTTAGTACCAATATGGTGATACAAGCCTTTAATCCCAGCACTTGAGAGACTGAGGTAGCAGGTGTATCTCTGTGAGTTCAATGCCAGTCTGATCTACATAGCAAGTTCTGGATCAGCTAAGGCTACAGAGTGAGACCCTATCTCAAAAACATGTATTTTAGGGCCAGAGAGATGGCTCAGAGGTTAAGAGCCCTGACTGCTCTTCCAGAGGTCTTGAGTTCAATTCCCAGCAACCACATGGTGGCTCACAATCATCTGTAAAGCTACAGTGTACTCATATACATAAAATAAATAAATAAATCTTTTAAAAACCATGTATTTTATTTTTGATTATGTGCACATACATGTCTCTGGGATGGTGCTGTACATGTGTGAGCACAGGCACCTACATAGTCTAGAAGATTACTTTGGATCTCCTAAACTCATGTTGCCAGTGTTGTGGGAATCCAGAAACAAACTTTTTCTGCAACATGTGCTCTCAACACCAAGCCATCTCTTCCAGCCCCTTTTCCTCCTATCTTTATTATGCTTTTGAGATAAGTTCTTTGGGTTGGTATGTACCAGAGGATGACCTAGGACTTTTGATCTAGACTGGAGAGATGGCTCGGTAGTTAAGAGCACTGACTGCTCTTCCAAAGCTCCTGAGTTCAATTCCCAGCAACCACATGGTGGCTCACAACCATCTGTAACGAGACCTGACTCCCTCTTCTGGTGTGTCTGGAAACAGCTACAGTGTACTCACATAAATAAAATAAATCTGAAGAAGAAGAGGAAGAAGAAGAAGAAGAAGAAGAAGAAGAACAACAACAACAACAACAACAACTTCTGATCCTCCAGCCTCTGGTTCCCTAGTCCTGGGATAATAGTGAGATTACATGCATGCACTACTCATGTCTGGATTTTTCAGTGCTGGGGAATCGAATTTAGGGCCCTTGTATCCTAGACAAACACACTAACAACAGACCTACATCTCCCACTCTAGGTTTGTTTTCTAGGTAGGAGCTCGTGTTGGGTTAGCAGCTGAAGGAATCCTATGCAAAGAGGACAGAAGCTTGTGAGTCGCAGGGGAAGAAGAACAGGGTTGGAAGATGGGAAGCCTCCCAATTGTGACAGGATTTGTCTGAAAGTCTAGCTGAGAAGCCTCAATAAGACCCCAATAAGACCAGCTCAAGGTTAAAGCAAAGTTATAGGACCTTTTAGTCCTGGTGTTCAGAAACTGAAAAAAAAATCATTTGTTTTAGATTTATTTATGTCTATGAGTGTTTTGTCTGTCTGTATGTAAGCACACTATGTTTGTGTGTTGCTGCTTGTAGAGTTCAGGAGAGGGCATCAGATCCACTGGAACTGCAGTTTAGGGATGGGTGGTTGTGAGGTACCATGGGATTGCTAGGAACCCAGCCCAGGTACTGTGCAAGAGCAGCAAGTGATCTTAACTGTTGAACCATCTCTCCTGGCCCTGTAACTTCCTTTTAAAACCCTTGTTTATAAGTAAGTAAGTGTGTGTACTGTGTGTATGTGTGTGTTGTGTGTGCATGCATGTGGAGGAAGAGGGCAGTTTTAGGAGTTGTTTCTCTTTCCACAGTAGGCCCTAGGGATTGAATTCAGGCCTTTAGGATACGCAGTAGTAGCCTTTACTATTGTGGGAGCCCTGATCTTTAATTTCTAACATTATGTAATTGATAGCTACAACGTAATATAGAAAATAATCCAATCTTAGTTCCAGGAAATCTAACGCCCTCTTCCGGTTTCATTTGGCACTGCATACATATAACATGTAGGTCAGACACATATAAAATAAAAATAAATCTGTATGTTTTTAATTGGGTTCTAATGTTTTTAATTTCCAAGAGATATTTTGTATATTCTTATAAACATCCCCCCCCATTTATATAGTAAACTGTTCTTGTTTTTAAAATATAAGATCTTTGGGACATTAGACAATATTCTCAAAAAGAATTCTATGCGTGTAAGTGTTTTGCTTGCGTCTCTGTCTCTAACCAGGGTTTTGACTACTTCGTAAGTCCTTCTCTCTCCCACCCTTCTCCAGCCCTTTTCTTCCATCTTTTCAACACTAACACTAGCTAGGAGAGAGAGGGAGAGAGAGAGAGAGAGAGAGAGAGAGAGAGAGAGAGAGACAGAGAGAGAGAGACAGAGAGAGACAGAGAGAGTAGCAAGGACAGGGGCAACATCATCCTTAGAGTTCATTCTCATTAGGGTGTCGAGTTCCTTGAGGCAAGTTTGATCTTTGCAGGATAGCTAATTTCTTCCTGTTGTTTCCGTGTGCATGACTATTTGACAAACCCCGACCAACAGCAACCAACCAACAGTCCATACTGCCTCAGCACTAGGAAGGCCAAGACTGAAGGATTGGTAGTTCAAATTCAAGGTCGGCTTGGGCTATAGATTGAGTTACAGGTCAGCCTGGGCAACTTAGTCTCAAAGTACAGAGTGAGTGGCGACAGAGCATCGAACACATTCACTGTTGTTGAACTCTTGCCAAGCATGGCTACAAGGCCCCCAGCTTCAACCTCAGTGCACAAGGGAGGGGGTGCTGCTTGACCTCTGGAAAGCAGAGTTGGGGAAGATTGGGGGATCGTGCATAGATGGCCAAGACTAGGCAGTACTACTGCTTGGAGAGCATAGGCGAGCCAGGTCTGGCCCTGGAGTTACGTTCCAGTGCAAGCTGGGATCCGCCACTAGGTTACTGGCTCCAGCCAGAGCTCGCAGGGTGACTCAATGCCCCTATTCTCAGTACTGGGGATTTGGGGCGAATTGGGGTGATGGTAACCGAGCTCCGTGGAAGGAGGGCTCGACAAGGAGGCTGAGAGATCCTTCTACCGGGAAGGTCCGGGTCCGCACCCGACCCAGATCCCAGGTACACTCGGCCCAGGACGCTCTGGGGGCGGGGCGGGGTTCCCGCTCCTCCGCTTGGTCTCCCCCTCCACTCGCAATCACTTGGTTGGAGCCACTGCATCCTGTGTGTGCCGGGCCCGCCCGCACTGCGGGGACAGGCGCGGAGCCGCCCAGGGCGCGCGGCGCTCGCGGGCCGTGGTCTGGAACGCGCGGGCGGGCAGAATGGTGCGACTCCCGGGCTGCTAGCGCGGCGGCGGGCACCGCGGGAAAGCCATGGCCCGGCGGCGGCGCCGCGCCTGCATCGCCCTCTTCCTGGTGCTGCTCTTCGCCTTCGGCACGCTCATGGGGCTGCGCACGCTCAAGGCCCCGGACGGGCTGCCCGCGCTGGTCCCAGGCGCGGAGCTAGCACCGTTCGAGCGGCGTCCCGAGGGGAACCCTGCTCCCGCCCGGGCCCCGGCTGCCCCCGCCGCGCCGCCGCCACCCCCGCCGCGCACCGCCGCCCCGCGCGCCTCGCTGGGCCCGGCCGAGGCCGATCCCGCGCCCCGGCAGAGCCTGCGCGTCTACTCCGATCTGCATGCCTTTTACTACTCCTGGTACGGGAGTCCGCGGCGCGAGGGCCACTACATCCACTGGGACCATGTCATGGTGCCGCACTGGGACCCCAAGATCTCAGCCAGCTACCCACGTGGCCGCCACAGCCCTCCAGATGACTTGGGCTCCAGCTTCTACCCGGAGCTCGGGCCTTACAGCTCGCGGGACCCCGACGTGCTACGAGAGCACATGACCCAGCTCAAAGAAGCTGCCATCGGTGAGTCCCTGCGTTCCCCTGGTCAGTCTGTCCCCCAGCTTTGTCCTTCCTTCCTGAACCACAGTTCCTGACGTCCTGCTACAGCGTCCCAGGTCCCACTCTCCCACCAGGCTGACCTCGTAGCCCTTCCCTCCCACTCTTATCCCGGGCCCACTACACACCACCGCCCCTTCCAATTTTCTACTGTACCTTCTGGGTCTTTCTGACCCTCAACAACCCCAGGACCCTTCCATAGGTTGTTGGGGACGTGTGTGGCAGAGCCATCCCGAGCAGGAACAGTAAAAGGAGCAGCTGTAAGTCTGTTGTCTTCCAGGTTTTAGGAGAGTGAGGCCTGTGGATCCTGGCCCTTCTGGGGCTCAAAGGGGAGTCTGAGGAGGCGTCTGCTTTCACAGCAAGTGCAGGGGAGTGCCACAGCTGTATGGCCCATCTAGCTGGGCTGAGGGTGGGCACAACGCAGGAGTTTTTCATCAAGCGCCCAGCCAGCAGAGACTCTGGAGAACCTTCTGCATTACAGGTTGGGGTGGGGGAGGTTCATTTAGTTTAGATTTTGTCACCGAATTCTGTTAGTTTTGAAAGATATATCTTGTTATACCTTGACGTGGTTTATAAACAGGAGGGAGAGCTACAAGGTGAGGACTCAGGTTTAGTGGTGCATGCCAGAATCGTAGCAGTTGGGAAGGTGAGGCAGGATTCCCAGTTTGAAGCCAGCCAACTACGTAGTCAGGTTACACAGTGGGAGAGTAGCTCCAAAATAATAAATGGGTAAACGAATAAACAAATAAGGAGGGGTGTGGGGCATATACAAAGATAATTAGGATGTGGGTTATTCTGTCCAGGCTTGCTTTCTAGTCGGGCAGTCAGTCAAGGCAAGAGCTCCCACCCATAGGAAGCATGAGTTTAGGACCTCAGAGGTCCAGATCAGTGTGCATGGCCGGTCTTTCCCCTTCTACCTGCTACCTGAAGCTGCACTCCCTAAGCCTGGCTCCTTTGGCAGCAGCTCTTCAGCACTGCTGGAGTGGACAGCTCCGACACCAAGCTCCGGGCCTAGGAGCCTGACTGAGGTTTTCAGGAATCACGTAGTTGGAGATCGTTTCTGATAAGAAAATCTCTACTGAGAGAGGAGGTGGCGCACTGTGCCACTGAAAGGGTTTCTTTCTGTATCATTTAGGGGTTTTAGTTCTTTCCTGGTATCCGCCTGGCATGGCTGATGATAATGGGGAGCCCACAGACGACCTGGTACCTGCCATTCTGGACACTGCCCATCAGTATAACATCCAGGTGGGTTCTCTCACTCTGAAAATGCCCTTTCTTCTCCTCCTCCCTCCCCTTCCCCTACTCGTCTTCTGGAATTCCTCACAGTTTGTATCTTCCTGACTGTCCTGGAACTTGTTCTGTAGCTGGCCTCCAATTCAGAGATTCACCTGCCTCTGCCTTCCAAGTGCTGGAATTTAAGGAATATGCCACCACTGCAAGGCTGAGAATGCCCCTTCTCTGCCATAAGGTTAGTGTGGGGTGGCTAGGGATGACAGACACATAGCAAGTGTCCCATACTGGAAGAGGGTCTAGCAGGCTGTGCTCACCTCAACTGTTACTGTCTTTAACTTTGAGAAAACTAAATAGGGGACAAATGGAAGACTATATAAGGGTCACTTATTTTTTTTAAAGATTTATCTATTTTATGTATATGAGTTCACTGTAGCTGTACAGATGGTTGTGAGCCATCATGTGGTTGCTAGGAATTGAACTCAGGACCTCTGCTGCTCCAGCCCCAAAGATTTATTTATTATTATATGTAAGTACACTGTAGCTGTCTTCAGACACACCAGAAGAGGGCATCAGATTCCATTACAGATGGTTGTGAGCCACCATGTGGTTGCTGGGAATTGAACTCAGGACCTCTGGGAGAGCAGTCAGTGCTCTTAACCACTGAGCCATCTCTCCAGCCCCTGCAGACAGAATTGTAGTGTCCACTCCATAGAGCAGAGGACAGTGCTGGGCCTCCATGAGCAGGTTCACCTCTATTGGAAGGACATGCATATGACCATTTTCCTCAAACACATCAATAGAGGAAGCCAGTCCTACTTCTGTGGTGAAGGAAGAAAAATGACTGAGAAGCCCCTCCCCTCGAGGTCACCATTGGTAGGTTTGACATATCGTGGCACGTTTTCCATTGGTAGAGAGTAGGCACACGTCTCATTGTGCTCATCTCTGGAGCTGACAGAGATGGAAACCTGAATGCTATCCTGTAGCAACCCAGAATGATTCCTGGATACCCTGTCGTGGGACGTGGACAGGCCTTCATTCTCTGCTGTTGATCTGAAGGGCAGTGATAATCTTTATGGAGCCCATCCTTGCCAGGCATCCCTGAACTCAGCCCCTCCTACAAGCCAGGGCTGGGGTACTCAGTTCTGTGTGTTATGCTTCAGAACGTTCCTGACCGGCAACTCCTCTATCTGTGGCAGGTGGCCTTCCATATCCAACCCTACAAGGGCCGGGATGACATCACTGTCCATGATAACATCAAGTACATCATTGACACGTAAGACGGGGCTCCAGAAGGAAGTAGGGACAGAAGGGATGGAGGGCCAGGCCAGGCAGTGACGAAGCTGGCATATGTGTGTTCCAAGCAGTTGTTTCACAGTGAGGGTGTGTGTTGAGTCAGGGAGCTGAGCTTTGACTGAGTCTTTAGTATCCAAGTGTTCATACGTGTTCGTGCATAGTCACTAACATACTGTCCAGTGCCCACACATATAGCTATTGTCTTTAGCAAAGTTTCTGACTCGGTACTTATGATCTAGTGGTTGGGGGTGCAGCAGAGCTCCCCAACCAGGAAGTGAGAAACCACAATAATCTGTAGTATGAAAAAAATAAATAAAAACAATAAAAAGCAAAGTGAAGTTTTGTGTTAAGAATGTGCCCAAAAGGATTTTTCCCTCCTTTTATGGTTCTGGAGATCAAACCCAGGGAGGGTCCTTTGCATGCTAAGATGAGTGAGCTGGTCCCTTCTGTCCCAGCCTTCAAGGACTTACTTTAGAATGGTGACGTGTGCCTCTCTGAGGATATGTTATATGTCCTGACATCTAAGAAGCCGACTCTTGCTTTCTGTGTGAGCATACAGTTCATTGGTCATCTGTCAGCTGCAAGAGAGCCCTCACCATGGACCAACCTTGTTAGATACTTTGATCTTGGACTTCCCAGTTCTTTTTTTTTTTTTGTTTTTTTTTTCCGAGACAGGGTTTCTCTGTGTAGCCCTGGCTGTCCTGGAACTCACTTTGTAGACCAGGCTGGCCTCGAACTCAGAAATCCTCCTGCCTCTGCCTCCCAAGTGCTGGGATTAAAGGCGTGCGCCACCACCGCCCGGCTGACTTCCCAGTTCTTAAGAGTTGAGATATAAACGTGGTTAAGCTAAAAGGAATGAGTGGGCCTAATTTAGGCTGGTCTGTGGCTCTTTATGCTGCTGTGTGTGATCCTGAACTCCTGCTGTTCTCCCCGCCCCACACCCCCCAACTCAGAAATCCGCCTGACTCTGCCTCCCAAGTGCCCGACTCTGCCTCCCAAGTGCCCGGCTCTGCTGTTGTTCTTAAACTTAAGTGCTGGGACTACAGGCGTGGTATGCGTCCTCAGGACAGAGGCTCTGGATTCAGTAGACTCAATCCCCAACGTTTTTTAAAAAGGTTTTATCTTTTATAATATGTATTATGTGTGTCTGTATGTGCCCAGAGGCCAGAAGAGGAAGCTGGAGTTACAGACATGTTACAAGTTGCCTAATGTAGGTGCTGGGAACAGAACTCAGACTCTAGAGGCACAGCAATCACTTTTGATTTTGAGCCATTTCTCCAGCATAATGGTTCTTTTAAAAAGCATATTTAAGGTAATTTTTAAAATATTTGCCCTCCCCAGTCCTCTCAGATCTATCCCTCATCCCTGCCCCCAGTTTTTTAAAATGTCTGCTCTGGCCAGGCATGATGGCACAAACTTTTAATCCCAGCAATTAGGAGGTAGAGGCAGGTGAATTTCTTAGTTCAGGGTTAGCCTGGTCTATTTAATGAGCTTCAGGTCACACAAGACCCTGTATTAAAATATTAATGACAATGATGATAAGGACGATGATGATGTTAGAGCTGAAAAGATCTGGAGAAAATTCCAGGCAGAGAGAACTGGCAGATGGTATGTGCTAAGACGGGACAAGCTCACATGAAGTTTAACAGAAAGGCTAGTTAGCAAGCAGAATCTGATGTGTAGTAGCAGGACTGAAAATAGGTCAGGTAAGACCAGAGACGGGAGTCCTTACAGGTCATGGAAGGAGTGGTCAGATCGAAACCTATAGAAAGGCAGGAATGAAGGCTAGACATCAATGAGGAGACTGTTGATGAAATTCAGATGAAGATGGTGGTGGCCAGGCTGGGGAGAAGACGGGCTTAGGGAAGGGGTCAGGGGGAGTTGAGAAGGGAGGCGGGCTAATACTCGAAGGTGTAGATAGGCTCAATATGACCTGTTGGGTCCCAGAGTGCTGTGAGCACAGAAAAAGATCTCCCCTGTGGCTAATCTTACCACACCAACTTAAGCCTCTCCCTCCTGCTTCTCAGGTATGGCTCCCATGGTGCATTTTACCGTTATAAGAATAGCGTGGGCAAGAGCCTCCCACTCTTTTATATCTACGACTCCTATCTGACATCCCCTGAGGCCTGGGCCCACCTCCTGACACAAAACGGGCCTCACTCTATCCGCAACACTCCCTATGATGGGGTCTTCATAGCTCTGCTTGTGGAGGAGAGCCACACCCACGACATCCTTGCTGGAGGATTTGATGGAATGTACACCTACTTCGCCTCCAATGGCTTCTCCTTTGGCTCCTCCCACCAGAACTGGAAAGCTGTGAAGAACTTCTGTGATACCAACAACCTGATGTTCATCCCTAGCGTGGGGCCTGGGTACATTGATACCAGCATCCGGCCCTGGAACAACCACAATACTCGGAACAGGGTCAACGGCAAGTACTATGAGACAGCCCTGCAGGCGGCCCTGACTGTGAGGCCTGAGATAGTCTCTATCACCTCCTTCAATGAGTGGCACGAGGGCACACAAATTGAGAAAGCTGTCCCCAAGACAACGCCAACTCGCCTGTATCTGGACTACCTGCCTCACCAGCCCAGCCTGTACTTAGAGCTGACCCGCCGCTGGGCTGAGCACTTCATCAAGGAAAAGGAGCAATGGCTCATGTGAGGGGCTATCATCCAAGCAAACCTCCACAGCTCACCAAGCCGGTTCAGCTGAGGATATAGGCACTCACTAGTCCCAAGTAGCAACTGGGAGCTCCTGGGTGGACCAGCTAGCTCATGTAGATCAGAGCCTGGCACTTGGACTGGTGGTGCTGGGAAGCAAGGCATGACGAGGCGGGAGGGGGGCAAGTGGCTTCAGGAAGCTCCACGTCCCTCAGCTTTCAACTGTGGCAGGTAGTTGTATAGTGGAGTTGCGCAAGCCACTGTGCTCAGAAGGGTCTCAGGGTTCTAAGCTAGCATGCACCTTACTTCCTTTGGACAGCCACCTTCCCACATCTTGCAGGGAACCACATTTGACACTTCTAAGAGGACTTTAAGGTCCTTCTAGTAGACTCCTGTGCCCCATTATTAGGAACATTGAGCACCCACACTCATTACTAAGCACCTGTCTGTCTGTCTGTCTGTCAGGTGCTGGGGAATTTGAGCAAGGTTTCTTTCCCAAAGCTTACAGGATCCTGCTTTTGGTATAACTGTAGCTAGCACCTTGGCTGTTTTCACTCTTTGCAGCTATACCCAGGCCCGAGAGTTCAGCTATTTTTTCCTCCAAGATAGTACCTCTGTGCTCTGGAGCCTTTCCCAGATGAACATTTAGCTGCAGAGGGGACTAGGTCACTCCTTTCAGCTGTCTAGGCCACTCACTAGGGCCATTTTCAGGACTACTGTGATTTGTATTAAATATGAAATGGTGTTTGCCAGTACATTCCTCTCGCAGCCCTCATAAATGTTGACCACTGGGTCAGTCTGGGACAAATCAGTGTATGGCTAGGCTGGCTAGCTTTAGCACAGTGGAGATGGATCTGCTTAAAAGACTAGTTTACATAAGATTTCTAGGGAGTTAACAAGCCAGTGCTTACTTACAAATAAACTAATGCTATTTGCAAGGATCCTTGTTAAAGTAAAACCTGATAAGTATTTTCAGCAAGATTCTTGAAAATGTTCACTGGAACCTACTAGACTGGTTACAGGCTAAAATTAAGCCATTAACTCTGGGAAATGGATGCAGGAGGATGAGGTGGGACACTGGTCATTTCAAGGACAACAGCCCAGTCACTGACACTAAACTAAACCCCACCTGACAGATAAGCTGAGCTGACCACCCGGCTTGTAGCTTAGTTGAAAGTGCTAATTTAATTCCATGCATATATACTGTGGATATAATAAGGCAACAGGAAGGAGCAGGCATCCTCAGTGAAACTTAACTCAGATTTTCTGAAGGCTAATCTACATCAATAGCCGTAATGCACATATTTATCTTGACGGAGAAATCCTACCCTAAGGAAATAGTTCAAAAGAAAAATAAACCATTTACAACTGTTTGTAGAAGCAATATTTAATAACAAAAAAATACAGTTCAAATACCCCAAAATAATTATGCAAATTCTTGGTAGACATATGAACAAGGATAAAAAGGCTTCTGCATAAACAAAAAAGCTAAATAAATTACATAGAACTATACCAATAAATAAGAAAGTCACTGGCTGAAAAAAGTCAAGCTTTTATTTTTCAATATTTCACTTGTGACTCCTAGAATAATTTCCCCCAAATGACCACTCCCATATACCCAGAAAGCTTTGCCCTGGGCTCCTAGACTTTGCTGCATTGGTCCTAAGACTTCTAGACTGCATTAGTGCATCCAGCTGGTTTGACACCAAATGTCACTGTTCCCCAGAAAGTAGTTCTTAATGCATTCTAATTCTGTACTCAAGTTATTTAACTTAAAGGGGGTGGGAGTAAGAGGGGACACTTAAAATAATAAGGCCACTCTAAGAATGTTCTTCCTTCCACTCAATTCCTGGTTGACAAACGAATCTATAGAGTAAATATAACCTTCCCCTGGGTGCACGGCTCACCCTGCAGCTTCTGGCTGGCTTACAGGATTCAGAGCCAAGGATGCTGCTGCCTAAAAAGCTAGGCTACAAATGTAGCTCCAGGAACCTCAGCCAATGAGGCTTTGCCAACCAGTAGCAGACACATAGTATCCAGTATGGTCCTTGGGTCCTCCCAAGTTTCATGAACAGGACCCCTATGAAGGGAGCAGCCCATATTTCTGCTGGAGGATGGCCGTAGTGTTTTCCAGAGCACTGAGGAAGACAGAAGGAGTTTAGAGTTTGACTTCTCAGGGCACCGAGCCCACCAAGGTCTAAGTGGCCTCTCATGATTACTGTCCCACTGTTCAACAAACTTGACGAATCCTTAAAAGCCAGCCATACCAGCAAATTTAGTTCCAGCCCATTTACCACCTTTCTGTGGTGGCCCTTAGTGGCCCCAACCAATGCAAAATGGTAATGAAGGTATGTACTTTTTTGGTCAAGTTTTTGTTGTTATTTTTGCTTTCAAGACAGGGTTTCTATGTGTAGCCTGGCTAGCCTCATACCCACAAGAGATTTGCCTGCCTCTGTCTCTTAAGTGCTGAAACTAAAGGCATGCATTAACACCACTTGGCGAAAATCTGCACTTTAAAGCTTCTGTTTTCTCCAACCTCCCTCACATATCCCAATGGCACAGGAAAGATACTTACCAGCCTGGGCGAATAATGCCAAACTTTCCAGGCACAGATAAGTCAACCACAGTAGAGCCGAGGCGACACTCAGGGCTCTGACTATCCCCAATTGGCCCCCCATCAATGACAAGAGACAAATGAGGCCAGAGGTCTTGGAACTCCTGAAAAGGAATGTTAGGGCATGGCTGTATTACCATCCTGAATACATGGCTCATGTTTAAATTGAAGCACCTTCCTTTAAGAAGTGGAGAAACCTCTTAGTTACAGTCAGCTAAGTCAAGGGCACAATTAACACCCAGGATCCAATATGTACCAAGTCTGAAGCCCCCTTAGGTATGCACTCCATAAAGAAAACCTTAATGTAATAAAAGGAATTCCAAGTACTGCAGGGATGGGGGAGGCCTAGGTCCAAAAAGTGGCATGCTGGGTATAAGCCCAGTCTTTCCGTATCTGTGTGATGCATATAAATTACTTCTTTCAGGTCCCTAAAGCAAATCTCTAGCAGCCTGATTCTACACCTCAGTGGAAGTTAAAATCAGCATGGAGAAGAAAATAGGGTGGACTGTGCAAACACATGCCACCAGCACTCAGTCCCTGCCTGGGCGGTAGGACGTACTGTTAGCAGAGCTAGATTCCTTCTGTCCCTAGCGAAGAGTCTTCAATGCAGCTAGGCCAGGGACTTGGTGATAGGGGAATCAGAAATACCAGCTGCAAATCAAACAATGACTGTGCTGGTCCAGGGTTGTTGACAAGGTAAGAGTCCCATCCAGGTTCACAACGAAGAGCTACCAAGAACAAATAAAGCAGATCCTGCATTTCCCAGGCCCCCAGGTCTGGCATAGAAAACCCCATCACTTTACCGCACCTGATGTAAGTGCTGGAAGAACAGAGCAAAGCTTCTTTGCCTGTTCATTTGTCCTAAACCACACAGCCAACACAGGATTACAATGATCTTATCTCAGGCCTATCTAGCAAGCAAAAATAAAATAAGGTCAGGAGTCAAAAATTAAGTGAGGCCAGGTGTGCTGGTATAGATCCAAAAATGGGGAGGCCTGAGAATCCTGATCTGAGTCCCAGGCCAGCCTTGGACACAGAGCAGACCCTGTCTCAAACAGAACCATGCCCCTCCAAAAAGAAAGAGAGTCAGAGGGAACTGGCAAGAAATTGGGACTGTCATTTAATGGCCATGTGACAGAAAAATGAATTGTTTCAAAGCTTCAAATTCTTCTCATCACTGTAGTCAAGTCTCTGACAACTACTTCCCCCACAAAGCTGTCTGTTCTTTTTCTTTGGGACAGGGTCTATGAAGTCTAGGAACTCTTTCTGTAAATTAGGAAGGCCTGAAACGCAGCAATCAGCCTGCTTCTGTCTCCCCAGTGCTGGAATTAAAGATGTTTCACTGACACCCCAGCATCTTTTCTATTAAACACAAAAAAATACGCCCGCTCTCCCTCCACCTATCAAGATAAAACATTTCCAACATTTTCCAAAAAAAAAAAAGTAAAGCTTCTGGGGGCAAGAGAGATGGCTTAACAGTTAAGAGCACTGACTGCTCTTGTAGAGGACCAAGGTTCAATTCCCAGTACCTACACAGCGGCTCAAAACTGTCTGCAACTCCATGTTCGGGAGATCTGATACCATCACCCAGACATACATGCAAGCAAAACACCAATGTACATAAAATAAAAATAAATTATTAAAAAAGTAAGTGTCCCTAAATAACTCAGGCTGACTTTGAGATTTTCTTACCTTGGCCTCTTTGTCCTGGCATTACAAGAACACCACCTGCCCCCTACCAAGATTCTTTCATTTGGATGCCCTCCTCTAACCAACACCAAATGGGTATTAACCTTCTCACCTACGAGCCAAAGGCCCAAATTTCTGCCAGGCAATTCCGTTACAGTGTCAGCCTTGTTGGTTTTGAGGAAACAGCAGTTTAACCTGCTGGGGCCATTTCTCACCTCAACACTCAGAGAACTGGCCTGGGAGCTGAGGTTGGCACTGGTGAGTGCAAGTGGTCCCCCAAACATTTGGGCCAAGTCCAACATGAAGGCATGATCAGGAATCCGGATGCCAACGAGCTGTGAAGCCAGAGGAAGAAAGAATGTGAGGAAGGCATCGAGGGCTTGAAGGAGTCTGATTTTAGATTAGTTTTAGATTGCAGAAAAAGCTAAAATCTGACTCACAGGAGTAAGGGGATTCAGGTCTTTGTTGAGCTCCTCTGAGCGTTCCATCACCAGGGTCACGGGTCCTGGGAACAGGTCTTCCAGGAGCTCCCTAGGTACTTTCACCTGACAGTACCTGCAGGCAAAGGAGCACAAATCCACTCCAAATCACCCTGACGGACCTTTTCTGGACTTAAGGCGGATGCTGGAGAGGGGTCCTTTGCGTGTATAATGAACGAGATCTACCTGACTCTCTACTTCCTCGTCCTCGGAGCTCTGGCAGAAGACAGACTCCACAGAGTACCCCGGGCTTTTAGTCTACATGCCTGTCTTGGGGACAAAATCACAGCGCCGTGACACGTGAATACAATCTCAAACTGTCTTATTATCTGGAAGTCATTACTCCGAAACGGGCCTCCCCTTCGTACATCACAAGAGCACCAAGAGAAGAGTGTCGTGCTCGCCTAACTCAGCGGTTCGACCCGCTGTCTAGAGCGGATCTTGGCAAGCGTTAAGCGCTCCCAACAAATTTCCAGTTCCGGATTCCTCGGTGAGCTAGGACAAGCCCCTCCCGCGCTCGGCGCCTCAGTCTCCCAAGGCTGTCACCGGAAACCCCTCCCGCGGCACCGCCCCTAGCGGGGCCGGGTCGGGGCAGCCTCACCTGTAGACGTCGGCCACGCGGCCCAGGCACACGGCCAGCGGCTTGGCCTCATTGCGGCCTTTGAGGCGATACACGCAGCTCAGGGCCGCCGAGCAGCTCGCCGAACAAGCCAGACCATACAGCGTGTCAGTTGGAACCGCCACCACGGCGCCGGCGCGCAGCTCGGCCACGGCGGCCCGCAGCGCCTCGGTCCAACCGGAGCGCTCGGGGCTAGAGACCTCTACGGCCTCGCTTTCCGGAAGCCGCAGCAGCCGGGCCCCTGGCAGCGCCGGAGCGGGCGCGGGAGGGCGTAGAAGGCGGCAGCCGCGGCCAGAGCCCGCTGGCCCGTCGCTCAGCCCCATGCCGGCCGCCACCGCGGCCCTCAGCCCCACACACGGACGCGCAGTAGACATCCGTCCAGACCCGCTTCCGGGAGGAAGTGACGCACGAACCCAACTTCCGGCCCGCGAGGCTCGGCCCCGCCTCCGCGCCGGGCAGCTTAAAGGGACCGCGACCCCCAGACGACTTGAAGGAGAACGGTGGGGACGGGGCGGGGCTCGGCTTAGCGGAATCCTCGCGCAGCGTGGGGGCGGACTGCAGAGGGGTGGTGGGCGGGTGGCACGGGCGGCGATGGAGTGGGGCCCCGGCGCAGGCTGGTCGCGGGGGTGAGAGCGGGCCCGCGGGGCGGTGGGTTGGGGCCGCGACCTCGCGCCGCCCAGCGCCGGCCCTGACGCCGTCTCTCTCCCGGGCAGGGAGGCTGCCGGCGTGGACCGTGGGAAGGCGGGGTTGGGGCTCGGCGGGAGGCCACCCCCACAGCCGCCCCGAGATGAACGCGCCCAGCAGCTGCTGGACGCCGTGGAACAGCGGCAGCGGCAGCTCCTGGACACCATCGCCGCCTGCGAGGAGATGCTGCGGCAGCTGGGCCGCCGGCGCCAAGAACCGGCTGGTGGCGGGGTCAGTGCCCACTCCGGGCTGGGCCTGGGGAGGTGGGGTCTTCGCACTGAGTGCACTAACCAGGCTCGCTCCCCCCACGCCCACCCCTACCCCTCGCCCCAAAGGAGGCAAGTGGAAGAGCATCCCCACCGCTTAACTTCCTTTGATCTGAGCGAGGTTTTGAAAAAGTACGGTACTGTCGAGATGCCAAGTGGCCTTATTCTTGCAGGGCCTAACTTAAGGCCTTTCCTTCGGGCTCATTTTTTTTCCCTTTTTCTGCTCCAATTAGAACGGTTCAGCCAAGTCTGGAGCGCCGCCCCAGCCATCTGTATCCGCCAGAGGTGGCTTTCCAAAGGATGCTGGCGATGGAGCTGCGGAGTCTTGATCATTCCCTAGTCGGGCACCCTGACTTCTGTCCCTTTCCAGGGCCGATGGCTGGACTCTGACCAACTCCCTTCACTAAAAGGGGCCAGTCTTCACTGGCAGTTGCTGGTACTTGGCCCTCAGCCTGGGATGGCAACTCTGCTAGCAGCTGGGTTCACTCCCACGTCGACCTGGCTGAAGGCAGTACTGTGCTTTGAAATGTAGCCAACGAACATCCAGTCTTGAGTACTCAGATTCGGGAAGGCCAGCGGTGCTGGCCAGAGTGGTCTGGCCTGCTTTGGGGGTTCCAGGTGGTATTACATGTTCATTTCATGCTTTGGGGGCTCTCAGCCCCACAAAACACTTCAGCAGAGTCTTGATTAAAAGGAAATCTGCAGACCCCTGGTGATTGACCTTTCCTTTCTGTCCTCCAAGACTTGATGGCTAGGAGTGGGGATAGTGTCAACCAGGGACAAGGATGGGAAGTAATGCCACAGGTACTACCAGATTTAAATAAGCATTTAATTAAGATTTCATTAGTATTTAATATTGCTTTTTCAATTCCAAAAAGTTAAATTTCACTTCATAACAGATATTTTAAAGTACAATATTAAGTTTATACAAAATGAGCAGTTAAGCAAACACCATTATTTCACATTCTTCAAAAATACAAATTCGTATTTTTTCTTTTTGGGGGTTGGAGGTTTCTTCCTTTGGAAGTACTGAACCTGTAACGTTTTCAGATCGCTCAGTGGAAGTTCATTGTTCCCATGTTTTACAGTAAAAATAAATTTGATACTTTTACATAATTCAAATAAAACTATTTGGGACTTAAAAACTTGTCACCAAGACCACTGGCCAATGGCTAGTTTGTGTTAGAAAAGAGAAGAGTTTGTGGCCTTTTCTGGCTAGATCTGAGCAGACAGCTAAAAAAGCCTGTTTTCCAGCCACTTTCCCCAAACTGCGACAAGGGGTAGTTCGCAGGAAAAGGGAATAGCAGCCTGGAACTCCAACCTCAGTGACATTTTCTCCAGAGCACAAAAGATGCAGACTGTTGACTCAGACAGCCCTTGGGAAGCCTGAGAATTCCCAAGGCAAGGGCAGGCAAGCAATAACACCCTAGATTTTGGTGGAAAAAAGTTTTATGAAAACATCTGTTTAAAAAAAAAAGTAGAAACTGCATTGAATTGAGAAAGTGACATGACATTATCACCTATTTTTGTCCCAGTAGGCCACCATCCAAGGAGCAGTATATGGTTTTTAAATGCCAGTTCCAGAAAAAAGTTGTACTACTATAATATACCTTGACGGATGCAATTTAACTTGTGTTTTCATTTCGGACTGAGAAGCCCACATGTCACCAGAAGAGTGAGAGGTGCCCAGACTAGTGACCAGCCTCCCCAAGGGCAGGTCATACGAAGCCCCAAGAATATACAAGAAACAGACCAGACAGACCAATCAGAAATATGTATGATCCAGTTTTGTGGCTCATCCCCTTCTGCCTCAAATAAGAGATGGACAATTTCCCATACGTCACAGCAAACTTCATCTGTGAAAATCTTGCTTTGGCTGAAGTATATTTAAAACGCCTCTACAGTTGGGAATTTAAGAATCGGTGGGAGCTGGTGAGGAAGGTTATTAAGTCAGGGCTTTGTAAATGGACTTGATGAAGCATGGAAGTCATTTCTGCTTTGGAACCAACAGGGGGTGCAGAGAGCCTTCCGACATATTTCTGATTAGGGGTGTGAAAAAGCAGTAAATGCCCAACAGTAGTGCAGTTCCACAAAATCATAATCTCAGCAACACTGGAGAAGCCTTTCCCTTCAATAGCTGTGATTACAAAAATGAAAGTCTAAAGGTGCCAGGTTTCTACCTAGGAACAACCGACGCCTCCTTTCAGGAATCATTTTGTCCTGGGGGGAGGGGAGGGCCAAAGAGAGCAGGGACCAAGAAGCTGAGAAGGGGCCTGCCTCCACAGTCAGAAGAAAACAGCCGCAGCAGTTCCTCGGAGGGCCTGAGGGGGGCGCCCGGACACACGGGGAAAGGCTTGCATAGATTGAGCAACTGCTGAGATGCTAAGAGTGGTTCCCCCTGGCCAGCTTCAGCAGGGGCTACTGGAGCGCCAGGCCCGCCACGTGGGCCACGTGGGCTAGCGACTGTCAAGCTACGCATATATTGCACCCAAGTAAGTGCTCTTCTTTTTACACCTCAACTTTTATTCTGAGCAAAAAATAAAACTTTGTGGAAAGTATATATATATATATATATATGTATATATACATAACAGAAATTGCAGCAATTGGGTTAAAGATAAAGTAACCTAAAGTGCTTTTTATTTTATTATTTCTTTAAAATATCAATATGAGGTTCTGCAAATTTGTCCCTCTGGACACATTCAGCATCATACAAAGCCTCAGGAAAACCTCAGGCACCTCCATCAGCCCACTGCCTTGACCCGGAAAACAACCTTTTCCCATCCACTGACTCTCTGAAAGGGAAGGGAATCCCCACTGCCTTCTACCTAGAGGGCTCTCCACATCGCAGGGCCTCTCCTTGGCATTGTACCATCATCTTGTGAACCGGAGTAAGTCAATAAATGACAGTACTCCTGTGACCAAACTAGTGCTGCCCCTTGAGGTTGGTCAGACTCTGTCAGAGACACTGAGCTGTCTTCCCTCAGCCTTACCCTCCTGCCTGGGAAGGACCACATTTATAAGGCAATATGGTGGGATCAAGATTACCTGACCACCTCCTAGGTCCACCAGCCCTGCTGCTGACTAGTCTCTTGGAAGAGGCTAAACTGGAGATGCTAGCGGTAACCCAAGTAAGGTTTACAGGGTGACCGTTGAGATTGCTGTTGTGGAAGGAAAGGCTTAAATTGACCTGCCGGAATTCACTCTTCTTGGCCTTCCCCTAAGGTCACTCCCTGGAGAAACCACTCTCTGCATGAAGGGTCTTTCTGTCTCTAGCCAGGAGGCTCTCTCTTCTCCAAGGTCCTTGGTATTAGAGGCTGGGCTCATGGAAGGATGGAGGAAGGGCCGCTGGTACAGCATGGCAGAAGTGTCTGTCTCCCCTGTTTTACACACTGGCTCCCCACAGCCACTGACAGCAGGCAAAGTCCTCACTCTCCAAAAGCTCTTTGGATCCAAGTCTCTTGTGCTCTAAAATCACTTAACTCTTCCACCTATAAACACTTCAGCCTCAACACTGCTCAAAGTTTCTTCCCCACTCCAACTGTGGAGGGCGAAAAGTCAATGACCTAGGAATGGACCATTAAGAGCACAGCCCTAGCTAGCCAAGAAGCCATATTAAGCCATCGAAACCTTCCATACATCCTTCCTAGGCTCCTGCTTCCTATGTCAGCTCCCAGCAAAGCAGACTCCTGGATCATCATAGGCAGAGTAAGTGGGAGGGCCATCACTACCCCTTGATACAAGCTCACTTTGGGGTCCCATTCACTGCTCTCCTCAGAGGTTATACAGAAAAGAGTGAGGGCCCGAGTGCAAAGCTCCCTGTGAGAGCAAGTCCTAGAGACAACCAAGGACAACCTACACTCAAGCAGCTGATGCCCCAGGACTAACCACTGTGCCAACAGACGGCTCTTCCCACCTTGCGGATTTCTGCCCAGGTCTATGGCTGCCCAAACCCATCAGCTTTTTCTTTTTTAGTGGGGGCGGGGTGTAGAACGTCGGAAATTCACACTCCTGGTCCAATTCTGGAATGGGAGATCAGCTGCTTATACCTGTGCCATTTCTCCCCAGAACTGCTGCCATGACCCTCTTGGCCAACTGTCCCTAAATATTTTGCCTGAAGACAAGGGTCATCATCCTAGCTGGCTCTGAGGAAAGGCCCAGGCTACAGGAGGGCAACCTACACAGCTCTCTGGTTGTCCCGTTTGGGCACCAGACCCTGCTCCTTTGGGGAGGCAGAGGCCTCCTCCAGGCCCCAGACCAGCTACCTTGAGTTTACCAAGTACTGATGGTCACAGTAAATAGCCAAAGGACAGCCAAACCCCCATTCTCCTACATATTGTACTTATGTTTGAAGAGGCAATAACCTGGAGCCAAAGGCAAGGAGATGGGTATAATTCTATACACTAATAAAAAAAATCCTGTAACACAATGAAACATTCCAAATGAGGTAAACTGACTGCAAGCTTCAGGCTTTTTGGTGGAAGGGGAATTTTTTGTTTTTGTTTTTTTGTTTTGTTTTACCCTGAGTAGAATATCATCATTTTAGGTTCTTATTCCTTTTTGTTTATAGATCACATCCTCTTTTGCACTGTATGAGGCTGTCTGCAAATCTAAGAGACAAGAGAGATGCAGATGGGAAAGGATAACCAAAGCCTGGCTAGAACTGGGTACCAGAAGTCCTGCCGACCACCTGCTGCCTCATCCAACTCCCTTAGATCTGTACCTTCTCCAGAAAAGCAGCCCTTCTGCTCTGAGGAAACAGACATCATCGAAGGCAGGAAGACCCTGGCAGCTACTAGCCACAAGCCTCTCATTCACCTTAGGATAAAATAGGGCGCTTCCCTAGGAGAGATGAACTCCACACCTCGAGCACTGACAAGCACCGAGAAATGGGAAGAGCCAAGAAGGCAAGGCTGAGGCTGTGCTAGAGATAGCTCTAAGCTAGAGATAGCTCTAAGCTCTAGCGCATTATCAACAGCTGTCAATAACTGCCTCAGAGCCCTGCAGAACCACGTCTTCACCATGGCCCGGAGACCTGCTAGGATTGAGCAGGATACTGGGCAGGCCCCTCTGCATCTACTCCAAGCTCCACAGAAACCAAGCGCCAACAACAAAGCAACTCGCCCTGTCTAACTCAATGGCTCTCACCTGCCCTCGCCACCACCCGCTTTCACAGCGTGGTGGTCCGGCCCTCCAGGTGCTGCCTCCGATTGCAAAGCCACGGAAGAGGAGCAACACACGGCACAGTGAACGCTCCTGCCCAATCCACAGGGACCCCAGTGCAGTGATGGGCAGTGTCAAATTGATGGAAACCACACCCTTTCATTTAGAACTTTTATGCATACAAGTAACCTTAATTTCCAAGTTCACATAACAATAAGCAAAAGTGACATACAGTGCAGCCAGACAGTTCACTTATAACTTAGCTTTTTTTTTCTTTTTTTCTTTTTTTTGTTTTTTGTTTTTTTGTATTTTGTTTTTTCCTCCAAAGATCAGTTCCTTAAAATGGATGTTCCTGGGATATGAGTAAAGAAAATACGTCTGAAAGGTGAGGCTTTCAGATGGCAGATTTCTTCATCCTTCCATTTCTGACCCCATGACGGCAGCATCGCACCCGGTACTTCCCGCTCACCCTGTTCCTGGAGGGGTGTGCACAGGCCCTTCCCCTGGAGAAGCTGCTGGCCAGGCTCTTTCCTCCACCCCTGCAGAAGTGCTTCACTGTGAACCACATCGGATGGGGTGTCCTGGCTCTGGAGGGACAGGAACTCTGACACATCCATGGCACTTAACATTTCGGAGGGTCTGAGGAGCCTCAGCCTGTCTGCTTTGCTCACAGGAGGAGGGTCCAGTGGAGGAGGAGGGGGAGGGCAGGGATGAGGGAGAAGTCTAGGGTGGCAGTTGCAGGCTGGGCCCATCGGGAGGCTGGGGGTTCGGCTCTGGAGGGGGTGGGGAGGAGCATCCCTTCCTCCGGCCGGCCGCCCGCTCCTTCGCAGAGTCCCGGCACGCACACTGACACTGACAGGCCTCCTCTTGTTTGATGATGATCACAGGAACACTGAGGCCAATCTGCTGAACAGAGCTCCCTGCGAGAGAGGCGAGAGAGACTGCTCTTCAAGTGGCCAGGAACAGGCATGAGGGGCAGGGGAGAGGGACTGGGGAGAGCTGAATGCCAGGAGGCAGGCATGACAGGCAGGGAAGACACCATGCTTTGGGTTTTGCTATGCTTTAAATTGGTCCAGGTTCTTTCTCAGGGAAAAAGTCTGTGAGGATTCTCCCATCCAAGATGATGCTTCCTTCTTAGAAGAGCCACCCACATAATCTAGATGCACCCTGTCCCTCCATGCCGTGTCTGTGTGGCACAGCAGATGACACCCTTCTCTTCACACTCTGGGCTCTTCCTTTTGCATAAACGTACAGGCAGACAGTGCCCTCCGCTTTCAAGGACCAGCTGGCTCCTGCTCTCTTCCTGCCCCAGGTGGGGACCCCTGCAGGCTACACAAGTGACCGACCACTGGCGGCAGTGCTGCTTGCACTCCATACCCTCTCCACACAGCACAGGACCTGCTCAGACCCCAGCTCTTGAGGTCACTGAGCTTCTCCATGTGGCTCACGTTTATGTGTGGGAGATGTCGAGTGATCTCCTTCCCAGCCAGCCTGGCATGTGTGCCCATTCGTATCCATTCTCATTTCACCCTCGTGTCACGCTCTGTAGACAGCCAGGTTCTGTGTATAACAGAGCTGAAGGCTAGTAAGAGGACATGGTGGGAACGAGGTGGTCAGAGGGCTTCCTACACATTCATTTATGACCTTTGGGAGTCAATGAATCTCTTTGGGTCACCGCTGTTTTCCAAGACAAGGTTTCTCTGTATAGCCCTGGTGTCCAGGAAATCACTCTGTAGACCAGGCTAGCCTCAAACTCACAGAGATCTGCCTGCCTCTGCCTCCTGAGTGCACACGGCACCACTGCCCACCCCCTCTTAATTATTTCAGTTTGTCTGCCACTGATTTTACCAGACTGACTTAGAAGTCACTATGCAGCCCAGGCTAACCTGGAACTCAGGAGCTAAATTCTCTCAATGACCCTGGCCTTAGCCCCACAGTGCTGGCAGTGCAGACACGTACCACCACACCTGGTTCCAGTTTAACACACAAAAAGAAAGTTTCAAGTGAAAGTTCTGGCTGGGAATATAGCACAGTGGTAGAGAGCCTGACTCCATGTGTGAGTTTTTGGGTTCAATCCTCAGTACCAGTAAAAAAGACAAGGAGCACTTCCAAGCTGGAAGGAGCTGAGTCCTTCCAGCTGTTTCTGACCCAGATGCTGCTGCTGCTGACTGTAAGTAGACAAGAGCCCCGTGAATCAACGGCCTCCTTAGTGCTGTGATTTAACCTCCTCCTGGCTCCACTTACAAGCTCTATCCAAGGGGAAACCCTTGGACTACAGAAAGGATGGAGCCCACGTTTTCACCAGCAACACGCTGACTTCTGGTCACCACAAGAACATGGGCTACTCAGTGAACTATGTAATGTCAACTTAAAAAATTAACAAGTGAAGCAAGGTCAGAGAGGCCAGAGAACTTCCTTTAAAGCTAATGCAGATTCCATACCTGTGCTACTGGCCACTGGCACTGCGGTGGTGAAGTACACCTGCTCCACTTTCGATGCTTGCTGCTGAGGGAAACACAACAAAATCACATCACCGGCCACTCCAATCAATAGGGCAGCCATCCCTGGCTCCAAAGCCCCTGCTGTAGTGCTCACCCAAGAAGACAGAAACCCTCAGTGTTCTGGCTTCTTGTTTGTGCACTGACTGATAGGAGGTCACTGGCCTGTTTGACATTCCAGCTAGCTTTGTCCCTGTTACTTCCCTGCCTCCCAGCTGCCTTGTCCAGTGGATTGTACGTGTCCAGAGACCCTTTCAGGGTTGCTTTTCTCAAGCGATGGCCTTCTCAGAGGGAGGTCTGGGCTGGTTCTGTCTGCCCTGATTCTCCTGTGAAAGCTATAATGTTCACCTCCACCTCCCACCCCCACCCCCTGGTCTAGAATGCTCACCCAGGGCAACCTAAGGTGCACCATCACGAGCACACAGCACTCCAAGACTCAGGACAGTCCCGCTACGGGTCTTGGGACTTGGCTAAATCAGATTCATGTCCAGTGATTTGGACTTTGTCATTTGTTTTTGTTTTGTCTTTTGAGACAAGTTCTCACTATGTAACCCAGGCTGGCCATGAACTGCTGATACACCTGCCTCTGTGTCCCAAGCTGAGATCATAGGCAAGTGATTTAACTTATTATAACCATGGTTCCCTATAAAAGCTGGGGTGATGACCAAAGAGCCCCTCAAAGGACTCTGAAGATGAACAGACTGGCACAGGACACTCAGCTTAGAGCAGCCAGTAGCTATCAGTCTGGGTACTGTTATATCAAGACCATAAATTGTGCACAGGCATACAGTACTCATGAGGCTAAGCTAGAAGCTCAAGGCCAGCCTTGGCTACATAGTGAGTTTGAGATTAGACCTAATGCAAGATTCCCTCATCTCAATAAATGAAACAAACAAAAAACCAAACCAAAACAACAACAAAAAATCCCAAATAAAACAAATAAACCTGTATTAGAATTCCACTTAACTTCCTATTATATTAAAGGGTTTCTAGGGGTTGGAGAGATGGTTCTTCCATAGGACCAGAATTCAATTCCCAGCATCTACATGGCAGCCCCTATCTCTAGTTCCAGGGGACCCAATGCCATCTGCTGGCTTCCAAAGGCACGACACACATGCAGTACACAGACATACATGCAAGCAAAATACCCATTCACATAAAAATATTAATATTTCTGTATTCTTCAAGTCTTGTCTTAAAGGGACAATCTTTTTTGTCTGTTTTTGAGAAAGGGTTTCTCTGTGTAGCCCTGGCTGTCTTGGAACTTTACTACCTCTGTAGACCAGGCTGGCCTTGAACTCACAGAGATCCACCTGCCTCTGCCTCCAAAATGCTGAGATTAAAGCTGTGCACCATCGCCCGACTCTAGGCAGTCTTCCTTCCTTCCTTCCTCCCCCCGCCCCCCGTCTCTTTTTTTCTATCCTATTTAAAGCATAACAAAATATGTGAAATGATTCTGGGGAGAATTCTGATTTCTGGCTAAGATATAGACAAAACTATAAAACGAACTGATGCAAGGTTGCGGAGTGTAGCTCAGTAGTAGAGCAGCTGCATTGGCTTAGTCCCCAACACAGGGATAAAGAAGAAAGGATGGAGGTACCAGTGCTTGGTCCTCCCCTACCCCTTTACTTTTGGCGGTAATGAACACACAGGATCTGGCTTTAGAGCCCAGGGGGCTTTGAACTTACTTCTGCCCATCCGCCCTAAGCAAAGGGATTATAAGCATGAGGCCCATATTTAAATATATGTAAATGATTCACATGGGGAAAGCATGACTTTTGCTTTAACAGCTCCCCAAGGGCAGATCCAGAAAAACAATGAGGCGGCAGACTGGGACAGAATACTGGAAAGGCTGTTCTAGTGACCCCAACCAGCCAACAGGTAGAAAAGCTGCCTCCACAGGTGGTTGGTAGCCACTTCCAAACTGTGGTTCCAGTTTGTTTAGGGCCAGGGCTCAGGGCCCACTTGATCTGTGTGGCCCTGAAGCCTCTGAGGGGCTGAACTCTCCAGCGGAAGCACAGCTCTGGGGACAGCCTGCCGATTTTCAAACCTCAACTTTGCCTTGTATGGGCCAGTCACCCTATTATGGCTTCTGAGGGCACCAGGCTGGCATGGGGTGGACAGACATACAGACAACACATTCATATACAACATTTAAAATAAATCTGGAAAAAAAAAACTTAAAAAGTGCTGGCAAGATAGCTTAGTGGTAACCCAGGCCTTTTATCCCAGAACTCAGTAAGCAGAGGCAGGCAGTTTTCTATGAGTTTTACACCAGCTTGGTCTACAGAGTGATTTCCAGGACAGCCAGGGCTCTGTAGAGAGACCCTATCTCAAGAGAGAAAAAAGACCAAAAAGCTAGCAGATACAGACAACAGCTACCAAGAGATGTCTCCCCAGGAACTGTGCTCCACACATGCCCTGGCACGCCATGCTTCTCCTCCCACAACAAATACGCATCCTAGAAGAGTGCAGTCATCCCTTTACATAAGGCACGAGCTCCGCAGAAGGGCTTTGCCTTGCTTGGTTTTATTGCTGGTATTATCGGGCTCTTCACCTGTTGGTATTATTAATATTTTAGTTTCCTTACTTGATGCGCATCTTAAAATAAATCATGCCTTCTATTTTTCTGTATCCTCCAGCATAGAATCTGGCAACTAGGCTCTCAAGACACAAGGACACGATGACCAAGTCATTTCCAGAGTCATCAAGAACACATTCTTAGAAGAGCACCCTGGGGCCTGGATGTGCTCAGCGCCGGGCGCTAGCTCAGCACATGTGTGGCAATGCATGGGTCAGCTCCCTTGAAAGGAGAGTCCAACCTTCCCAAGTTATAAGGTGAATGTTGTGATCTGCTAATGTTGATCCAAAGCCAGAGCTCTCCTGGGACACACGCTACCCTCAGGCCACAGGTTGGGCATGCCTGTATGGCACTAGATGATATGATTAGCTTCAGAGGGAATATTTGTTAGGTAAACTTTAAAGTTGTTTTTCTTTGTCTTTATCTTAGATACATCCATTCCCCTGGATCTGCAATACTTCACTGGGGAAAACAGCTACATGGATACAAGTTTCAAGGCAGCCATGTTAGCCATTTCCCTTTTGAAATAAAAGATTGAAGGCTGGGAATACACTCAGTGGTACAGCACTTGCCTAGCATGTGTGAAGCCCTAGTTTCAATTCCTAGTACTGCTGGAAGGAAGGAAGGAAGGAAGGAAGGAAGGAAGGAAGGAAGGAAGGAAGGAAGGGAGGGAGGGAGGGAGGGAGGGAGGGAGGAAGGGAGGGAAGAAGGGAGGAAGGGAGGAAGGAAGGGAGGAAGGGAGAAAGGGAGGGAGGGAGGAAGGGAGGAAGGGAGGAAGGGGGACGGACGGATGGACGGACATGTCCTCTATATGCATGTCAACTCACTGGGTGTGCTTACGAGTAATACTTACAATTTGTTCTTGGTTTTGTGGTGAACTGGTGGCACCGTTCAATATCCACTGTAAGTTCTGCTCTCCCATGACTAGGCTGGGCTGCAGAATTGCCGTGTTAGGAGTTGGGGTGATGGTTATGGTGGGATTATTAGTTAGGACAGAGTTGGCACCCAGGGGCAGAGTCTGGACCATAGCAGGCAGGGGCTCAGTAGTACTTTGTGGTGGGGCTGGTGCTGCCACAGCTGATGCCACTGTTGCTGCTGATGCAGGAGCCCCAGCAACAACAGAAAGTCCTGGTACGATGCTCTGGGGTGGGGCTTGGGGGTGCGGGAGAAACTCTTGATGATTAGCAGCAAACTGTGTGCTGTGGGGAGCAGGCACTTCTGGAGGCTGTAAGAGAGCAGGGGGGCTGCCAAATGCAGCTGTCTGGGGACCAGGTCCTAGGGACGGAGCAGGTGGAGGAGCGGACGGAGCTGTGGCTGGTAGCAGAGGCTGGGGTGGCTCGGAGATGCCAGGCTGCAGTACAAGTGGAAGAGATAAAGATGCTGGATTTCCTGCAGGCGGTGGGACGTCACTGACGGACTCTGCATCGCCATTGAAACTGTCAATCAAGGCAGCTGTCAAGGAAAAGAAGAAACATGTATCCACATCTCAAGCCTTAGAGGCACCCCAGGGAAAGTCTTTAGCCAATCATGTCACTGCTAGCTGGCCTGCTTCACACGTCACTTGCCTGCTTCCTGCTTTCTTTTCTGCCTTAGGTCCAAGTGCCAGGCTTCCTGATCATACACATTTGACAGACAGACACTAAGCAAACTTAACTAGAACAGAAGTGTCATATTGTTCTTCTGTAAAGAGAAGAGGCAAGCTCTGTTGGCGTGATTGGTCAGGAGACATCTGGCCGTGGAAAGCTGTATGGCACAGACACTTCTATTCTAGCACAGTGTCACCGACACATGTAAGAAGCCTCATTTGTGGGTCTCAGCTACTCCTGAACAAAGCAGTACACTAGAAGGAGACACGGTCACAGCTCCTGCAGGGCTTTTTTTTTTTGTTTGTTTGTTTGTTTTACTTTGGAGTGGAGAGCAGCTTTGTATTTTCATACCAGAAGCCACCAAGAGATTGAAAAGGAGACCTTCCTCAAGCGAGCATCATGGGGTTGGAAACGGGTGGACTGAAAAGTGAAACACACCTGTCTGCAGAGGGTCATCCTGAATTGCGGGCTCGTTGGAACTCTGGAACATTGATTCAAAGATGATTGCTGGTGAAATTGTGCTGAGGTCCTGGTCCTGTGTCTGACAGGGAGAGAGCTGTGAGATTTGCCATCCTGACAAAGTCCTCCTCTTGAAGAACACACACAAGCAGGGGAACCAGAATGACTGTCTGCTTGATTCCTGCCTCTAGCTTCTTCTTCAAGATTTATTTATTATTATATGTAAGTGTACTGTCGCTGTCTTCACACACACCAGATGAGGGCATTGGATCTCATTACAGATGGTTGTGAGCCACCATATGGTTGCTGGGATTTGAACTCAGGACCTTTGGAAGAGCAGTCGGTGCTTTTAACTGCTGAGCCATCTCTCCAGCCCCCCCCAACCCCCCAGTTTCTTTGTAGGTCCTAGGGACTGACCCAGGGCCCTGGAGGCCTCAGACAAGCCTCCCACTCCCGGATCTACACCCCCATTACTCTTTCTTTTTTTTTTTTTTTATTTTGAGACAGGGTCTCATTAAATTGCTCAGGCTGGTCCTGAACTAGTTGATCCTCCTGCCTTGGTCTTTGTGCACTGGGACCACAGGTGCGAGCCATCATGGCCAGCATTTATCTCTGTCTCCACCTTCTGCAAAGGAACGCCCCTGAAACTGAGCCATGAAGAATCGGGGCTCTGACCTGCAGGCCGATGACCAGACTTCGTCTAAAGTTCTGCTAGAATGCAGACACGTGCACAGAGATGCCATTTTCACACCGCAACAGCAGGGACAAGTAGCTGTGACGGGGACTATGAGCTCCACAAAGCCTGAAATGTTTACTCTATGGCATTTAAGAGGAGGGGATTTGGGAGTGGGAGGAGGCTTGGGAGTAGGGTGGACCCTGGATCAGTCATTTACAACTCTATTCCAGGGGACTCAACACCCTCTTCTAGCCTCCATGGGCTACAGTCATGTAATATGCAAGCAAAACACTCATGTACACAATAATAAATCTAAATCTTATAAACCCTGTTTAAAAGACCAAATCCTACAAACAAATGAGATTGTAGTCTGTACATTATTGCTATAATTTGCGTCATGGAAACTCATGTTAATTAAGCCTAAGTGATTCCTTCTTTAAAAAGAAAATGAAACTCATGCTAGGGCTTAATCCTCATAAGGCTTAGGCCAGTGAGGGTCAGATAAGGCCACCACAGGGAGGTCTAACACTGGCCGCTACTGGCTTCATTCAGAGGGAAGAGGCTAGGCATGGCAGCATAAGCCTTTAACTTGGGTAGCACAGATGCATGAATCTGTCAGGTCCAGGCTGACCTGTGCTAAAAATCAAAAAAGGAAGGAAAGAGACAAGGACATTCATACTCAACCTTCCCGCCAGAAAGGCCACCACTAAAGCACACATCTTATCATCCAGGATACAAGAGTTTTCAACAAGGAGATAGAAAGGTCAAGACCAGCCCAAGTTTAAGGATAGCCTGGGCTACATGTAGAGGCTCTTGTCCCCCAAAATAAAGGAGTCGAGTTAAGGGCTTAATCTGTAATGTGCTTGCTATGCAAGCAGAGGGCCTGAGTTTGGATGCCTCGTGCCCACACCCCCACAAAATGAGCGAATAAATACAAGCATGATAACAATAAAAGGCAGATACTGAGGTGCATGCCTGCATTCCCAGCATTGGGGAGGCTGAGACAGGAGATTCCTGACTAGCCAGTCTAGTCACCATGGTGAGCTCTGGGTTCAGTAAGGGACTCTGTCCCAACAACTAAAGTAGAGAGCGATGGAGGAAGGCACGTGACAACGACCCCTGACCTCACGAGCATCACGAGGAGATCGAATACCTGCACACACACAGACACACATCCAGCCCATCAACTCTGGGCTTCCAGAGCTGTGAGTCAAAGAAAAATATCTTTTCTGTAAAACTGTGGTACTATATTGTCAGCAACAGAAAACAGATTGAGAGAATTAATTCCCTACAGTCTGCCCCTCTGATGCAGTAGTGACATATTATCTTCCAAGGTCGTTAGTATGACATTCTAATGTGCCACAATAAGAAATCAAACCTAAAAACCTCACTGACAAAAATCTGTGAAAACCTTATACTTAACAAATGCCGCAGGCTAAAGGCATCCAGAGACAGCTGGCGGGGCGTCTCAGTGGTTAGAGCACACACTGCTCTTGCAGAACTCAGTCCCCAGTACCCATGGTCACAACCACTTGGCCCTCTGGCTTCCACAGGTATCAGCACATACCTCATGCCCCCTCCCCTTCCTACACAATTTAATAAAATGAGAGGAAGCTTTAATTCTCCTGTCTACAGTCCACTTCCATCTCAGAATTCTATGTGGCAATAAAAATTCAGGAAAGCAAGAGAAATTAGGGTGACAGCAGGTAGGGACAGCTGTGACACCCTGGAGTGGATGTGCCTGAGTTTTCTAATGGCTTCAGTCGAATGCATCCTCGACCAGTGCAAGCCAGGGACT
This sequence comes from Tokudaia tokunoshimensis, assembly GCA_036184795.1. Taxonomy (NCBI): domain Eukaryota; kingdom Metazoa; phylum Chordata; class Mammalia; order Rodentia; family Muridae; genus Tokudaia; species Tokudaia tokunoshimensis. The sequence goes on along the minus strand of BTHU01000005.1, from coordinate 108,278,573 downwards.
CCCAAAGTTAAGTTGTGGTTAAAATAAAGGGGTTTTTGTTGGTTTGTTTGTTTTTTGAGACAGGGTTTCTCTGTGTAGCCCTGGCTATCCTGGAATTTACTCTGTAGACCAGGCTAGCCTTGAATTCAGAGATTTGCCTGTCTGCCTCCAAAGTGCTAAAATTAAAGGTGTGCTCCATCACTGTCTGGCTAAAATATTTTATGTGAACTGCAAATGAAAGTAATTGAAAGCAATCTATCCAGGCACAGTGACTCTTGTCTGTAACCACAGGATCGTGGAGGCTGAGGAGGAACAGGGCTGTTAACGCTGACTTGGGCTACAGAGTGAGATCCTGTCACAAAAGAACAAACTTAAAAATGAAGGGGGAAAAAGGAGGGAAGGAGGAAGACGGAAAGGGAATCTGAGGGCGGCTCAGTGGATGAAGGAGCCACCCAAGTACGAAGACCTGAGTCTGAACATGCGGAAGACCCTGAAAAGGCCACACAGAGCAGCATGAGCCTACGCAATCCCAGCTTTTCACAGCCAGAGAGACCGGACGCAGAATCCCCAGCTCAGGGACCAGCGAGCCTGACGGAAACAACAAAGAGACTCAGCCTCAAACTAACTCAGAGGTGAGCACCAACTTCTCAGACTGCCCTCTGACCTGTCCGCAGTGGCAGCAAGTGTTCTAGGAGACTTCAGTGGTGAGATCACAGAATGAGGGAGGGAGGGGGATGGGGAAGGGGAGAGGGAAACGGGGTGTGGGGGGTGTGGAACAAGAGCTCTGTATAAAAAGGGTTTTGTGGCTCAAGCCTCTAACTCCAGAACTCTGACAGGAGGATCACTGTGAGTTTGATGCCAGCATGGACTGACTTTAGAGCCAGATCCTGTTTCAAAGAAGGTATTGTATAATAAATCAAGTTTTTTGTTCTGTTCTTGTATCCAGAGGACTGAATTCATTGTGCAGCTCCAGCTGGCCACTATATAAATCAACCTCAAACTTGTAGTAAATCCTCCTGCCTCTGTCTCCCAAGAGTTGGGATCACAGGTGTGTAGACAGGACTACAATTAGTTTCTTAAACTGAGTGTTCCAAGAGAAAAGGGAAATGGAAGCAAGCATATGACCCCAAGCATAAAGGCCAAGCCAGGAGAAACTAACCTATCTGTGCTGGTGCCTGATGACTCACAGTATGGTCCATGTCCTTCTGTGCATGGACAAAGCACCTCAATAAAGGTTCCAAAACAGACAGCAAGAAAGAGGGAGACAGGGAGAGAAGGAGCAAGAGAGGAAGGGCGGGTGCTGAAGCCCCTGGCTGCAGAAGTAATGAGAATGACTCTCCAAATTAGAGGTGAGTGCAGGCTGAGCTCTGGGTCAGTGCAGGAAACACAGCCAGAGTTATCCAGGTCCAGAAGCGCTCCTCCCCAGCAACAGAGAGGCCCAGCCTGGCAGATCCAGCCCCTTCTCAAACGGACACATTTACACAGACATCCTTACGACAATAATCTCATATAGATTTACCACTTGATAGTACCAAGTCCCCATTACTAAGAAACATCACATTGGTCCTATTGCTTTAAGGAACTGTGTCCTTGACTTGAAAGACTAAAAAGCTCTCCAAATCTGGGACAAACGCTGGGTGTCAAGAGCATAACAGACAGACGAGGGGACAGGACTCTTCTTGACAAAGATAACTATGCTAGAAATGGTCTCACTTTTCACAAACACATTATGGTTCCCATCTATCTGCTATCTTCTCTGGTGGCCTCAGAGCTCCCGAAATCTAAGTCTTATGTCACGGTCCTGGCCAGCATGGACTTCTCTGTCATGTCATACAGATGGCCCTGTGGGAAAAGGAGGCTGCCCACACAATTCTGAGGTTCTTAGTTCAATCCCCAGAACCCACGTGTCCTCTGACTCCCAAGTGTGTACAGCGGCATGCATTTGTACACACAAGTGCGCATGTGTGGAGTAAATAAACGTTAAAGGAATACTGTACCCACAAGTCTTAAGTAACTCAGGGCATCCGAGACTGTCTTGAGAACAAGCTTTAGGAAATTTGTTCTGTAATATGAATGACAATCATATGGAAAGTTTAATTTCTCTTTGCATTTTTCCTCCGATTAAGCTATCTCTGACTTAAACGATTCTCTTCTGCTGACTCACTGTTAAGTCTAACCTAAGACTCTTTCCACAGTGTTGCTTCTTTGCATAAATCAAACATGCATGGGAGATACGGATATTATGGTGATCAGGTCAGTTCTGGGAAGGCAATTCTCTATAACTTTCTCAGAGACTCCTGAGACTATACTTAGTTCACCAGGCTTGAGGGTCAAGTGCGCTTTACCCACTGAATTGTCTTGACAGTTTGGCTTTGAATTTATTTAATTTTCAGTTCTAAATGTCCCCAGTACTTTTTTTTTTTGTAGCGTAGTTCCTTGAGTCTGTAATCTTGCTGCCTGTACCTCTCAAGTGCTAGGACTGTAGGTACTCACTTTAATGCCCATGTGTCAAGTCTGGCTTGCTTTTGTTTTTAATTTATTTATCTGAGAAATTTACTTATACAGTATAGGTTTACCACAAATTTCTAGCAATCCTCCTGTCTCATCCTCCCAAGTACTGGGATTAGAAGCATATACCAGCATTCCTGGTTTCATTTTTTTCTCAACCAAGATTTCCTAGTTGTGTAAATATATTCATTTATGTCCACAAGCAACTGTTAGCTATGAAATTTTTCTATCTGGGCTGAGGATTTAGCTCAGGGACAGATATTTGCCTAGCATGCATCAGGCCCTAAGTTAAAGTCCCCAGTACTACAACACATTAGTATGCATTTGCATGTGTATACATGTACACACACACACACACACACACACACACACACAAGGTGAGGGTGGGAATCAGAGTATTGTGCTTGTCTAATTCCAGCCCCCAAACACAACTGATTTTGTAGTTGTAAGGAGAGCAGAGCCTACATACACTTTATTTTTTTCTTCGAGACGGATCTCAGGTTACTCAGAACTGTCTCAAGTGATCCTCCTGCCTCAGTCTACTGGGAGGTGAACCGACACACCCAGATAAGAACCTACAGTCTGTAAGTACTACCATTGACTCAACCCCCAAACTTCAAGAAATAGTTTTTCAGTTCAGTATGCTAGCTCACATCTCTAGTCCTAGCATCTGAGAGGCTAAAGTAGGGAGTCTATCCTGAGTCTGAGGGCAGCCTGGACTACACTGAGTGGTACTGTCTCAACATACAAGACAACTGATGAGAGGAAGCATTTTCCCACAGCACTGCTAAGTCAGTCAGTCAGTGTTTAAGCACATTCAACTACATTATTCACTACAAAGAGTGGCAGAAAATCTAGGCAAGCACACACCTCAGAGTTAGTGCTGAGAAACCACGAGGGCAGCTAGACAGATTCATGCTCAGACTCCATGCAGTGGCGTGTTAGCCCATCATGGAGCCACACAGACAGGATTGAGTGGGCTTGCCCCTTAGTAGAGGTCTGCACAGGCGCCCTCTTCACATGCCCTGTAAGGTGAGCTTGTAGAAGGAGACAGTCTAAGCAGGCCCTAAAGAGGCAGGCAGGGTTGAGAAAGTCTAGAAACTCTGAGACTCTGATACATTCTTGAGGTCAAACCACCTGTACCTGATTGCTGCCCAGTGGCACTGTGGGCTGTACTGTGGCCTTGGGAACAATGCTCAGTGAGTATTTGCCCACATTAGCAACATAAGGAATCTTCTGGGCCCAAAGGCCACCGAATGAACAGCTAGGCCAAAGGCAATCCCAGGGTAGGAAAATGACTCCTCCATATCATCAACTGACATAGTTAAATACAGGAGGCTTCCAAATGGCTGCACTATTTCAAAGAGAACTACTCAGGAACTTACTGAACTGGAATTTTCTTGCAATTCAGAATCCGTGGACAGAAGGCCCAACTCACTCAGATAAAGTGAGTGATTTGTATCCTGTGAAAGAAAAAAAATCCTAATTGAACAACAAAAACAATACATAAAAATTATTTAAAGCACCTCGCATATTATACACAGTGTATAATCAAATACTTGATCACCCAGTTCTTAAGGTCCAAATGTCACTTAAGAAAGGTAAGACACATCCAAAGTAGGAGATAAGTATATCGTTTTGTTAAAAAAGAAAGCAAAGACAAATTTACACAGAGAACTCCTCCATTCTTATTAGACCATCTCCTCACCTTCAGTTCTTCTGAGGCAGGATGTCACATAGCCCAGCATAGCCTCACATTCATTCTCTCTATAGTCCAGGATGTCCTTGATTTGTGACTATCCTGCCCCTGCCGCCCATGTGCTGAGATTTCAGATATGAACACCGAGCTTAGTTGTTTCTTACAAGTGGTTAGTAGCTGCTTGTTGCTGTTGTTTAAGTTTATGTGTCTGTGCTTTGCCTGCATATATGTTTTTGTACTTTGTGTGTGCCTGGTGTTCAAGGAGGCCAGAAGAGAGCTTTGGGTCCCTTGGAACTTAAGCTACAGATAGCAGGGAGCCTCCATGTGTTTGCTGGGAATCAAACTCAGGTCCTCTGGAAGAGCAGCCAGTGCTCCAAACCTCTGAGCCATCTCTCCAGCCAGTGACTAATAATTTTAAAATTATCTTATAATTTAAGTTGCAGAAACAGAAAACAAAAGCTGCAACAGCATGAAATTACTAATATTTGTATACTTTCATCGTTTACAAAGTGATTTCACATGACTCATTTGCTATTCATGTAAACTGAAGAAATATTATTTTATACTCTTATTTGAAATACAGGAAAAGCAATGCTATGACAAGGGAATTAAGAGAGGGCAAATGTAGTGCTTCTGACTGAGAAGTCTATTCTCCTTCCATTAGTATCTCCAGAGGGACTCCTCAGAGTGTTGCTGAGGGTTAACTATTCAAATTCTGCTGCTCAGGCCATCCTGAACTCTGGACCCTGAACTTGAGTCATAACCCTGACCCTCCTCCTATAGGATCCTGTCTCTACTCGAGTGGGTCAAACATTCCCACCCACACATACACTCAACACACGCAGACAATTCTCACCTAGTCACATTCTGCTTTCCAATGTCAACAACCAAGACTTGAACCCCCACCTCTAGAGAAAGCCTGGGCTACTCTATGAATGCTGCGGGAGGAACAGGTCTGGAGAGGTCAGACTGCAGAAGATCTGCGTTATCTGGGTGAAGATGTCAGTGGTAGGCTGGACATGCAAGGCTGGTGACAGGGACAGGCCCAGGCTGGCACTGTCACCGATGAACCAGGGCTTTGCAAATGGCCTCTAAAGCCCTGGTCCAGGAGTCACCCCTCTGCTGAACAGCAAATAGAGGCAGGGATGCAACCCCAAGACCCAGCATGGAGGACTTGAGGCTCAGTGTGACGGCTATTCCTGGTCGTCAACTTGACTATATCTGGAATTAACTAACCCCCCGCCCCCACCCCCGCAAAAAAAAAAAAAAAGCTGGACACGCCCGCATGCCTGTGAGGAACTTTTTGATTAACTGGATCCAATTGTAATCAGAATCTTTGATGTGGGAAGACACACCTTTAATCTAGATTCTTTTTTAAAATTTTATTTATATGAGTACACTGTAGCTGTCTTCAGACACACCAGAAGAGGGCATCAGATCCCATTACAGATGGTTGTGAGCCACCATGTGGTTGCTGGGAATTGAACTCATGACCTCTGGAAGAGCAATCGGTGCTCTTAACCTCTGAGCCATCTCTCCAGCTCCCCATCTAGCTATTTTGAGGTGGGAAGACTCACCTCTAATCTAGCACACCTTCTGCTGGAAGTCAATATAAAAAACATGGACGACAGAAACTCTCCCTCCTTCCTCCTGCCCTTGCTACCACGTCCATACTGTCAGTGGCATTAGAGCCAACTCCTTCAGGATCCTGGCAGCTACTGAAGACCAGCTGAGACATCCAGCCTCATACACTGAACAAGTACTGGATTCTTGGACCTTCCAAGGTGTGTGTGTGTGTGCGCGCACACACTCATTCTATAAGTTCTGTCACTCTCTCTAGGGAACCCTGGTTACTACACTCAGGGTTCTTTGTAGTTCAAGCCTCTGTGCACTGCTACAAAATGAGAAACTGGTTCTGACCCGATGAGCAGCTTCGCCTGGTTTTATCAGATGAAGAAACCGAGGAGGCCCAGAAGCAATCTGCCTAAGGACATGTGTTTAGTGACAGAAGACTGGTTTGAACTGAGACCGCTGAGCACAAGAGTTAACACTGCCGAGTCTCTAACAATGCAGACCTTAGGAGGCTGGCTCTGGAGTCACTCTGCTTGACTAAGTCTCACTAGAGACAGGCTATGCAGACCTCAGAAAGCTATTTCATTTCTCCTTGCTCTGAGGTATGTATGTGTATGTATGTATGCATGTATATGCAGGTATATGTATACATACATAAAAGTCAATACATAGTATACATCAATATGTATAATAAAACTACATATAGTGCCAGGGTTGAGGGGATACCCAGAGGAGCCCCCACCCACTCAGAAAAGAAGGGGAAGGAGAGGGGGGAGGACTGTGGGAGGGGCTGACTCGGAGGGGGGCAGTGTGGGGGATGTAAGGTGAATAAGTAAAAAAATTAAAATCAATATTAAAAAAAAGCAAAAAAGAAAGTTGAGTTTTCAGTAGCAAGGAGCTCCATGTTCTTACTAAGTGGTGTGGGCATGGTGACAACAGTGATCTCAAGGTGCTGCGAGGGGGGCATCACCTAGCAGGGACTCGGGCACGTACTTAAAGTCAGCAAATATTAGTTACCACTAACAACTCAGGGCCCTTCTATTTATTTTTGGTGTGTGGAGGGGTTGGAGCATACACATGAGGTCAGAGAGCACCTCACAGGAGTGGGGTCTCTCCACTCACCATGGTTCAGAGAATCAAACTCAAGCCACCAGGCTTGGGGCAAGCACCTTTGCCCACTGAGCTTTCTAATCAGCACTGAGAAGTGCTGTTTAAAAATTAGAAACCAGGGGCTGGAGAGATGGCTCAGCGGGTAAGAGCACTGACTGCTCTTCCAAAGGTCATGAGTTCAAATCCCGGCACCCACATGGTGGCTCACAACCATCCGTAAGGAGATCTGACGCCCTCTTCTGGTGTCTGAAGACAGCTACAGTGTACTTACATATAATAAATAAATAAATCTTTAAAAAAAAAAATTAGAAACCACACACTTCTGTGCAGGCCTACTCTCCAAAAATATAAACCTTATTTTAGACTTTGTGAACTTCATTATTCCGAAGGGGATCACTGAATAAGTTAACCTGGAGCCGACAGAACCCCAGGCTGGAGGACTAACGGCCTAGCGGATGGCCCCTGCTGCCTCAGGCCTGAGCAGAACAACTCTGGAGGAGAGTGAACAGGGAGGATCTGGAGCAGATGAGAAGGGGAGAAATCTGAGGAGGGAGGAGAAAAGATGCTAAAACTCAACTTAGCCTAGCCAGGCATTGTAGTGTATGTCTTTAATCCCAGCATGCACTTGGCCTACTCAAGGCTAGCTTGGTCTGCATGAGTTCCAGGACAGGCAGGGCTACACAGAGACACCTTGTCTCAAAAACCAAAACCAAACCAAAACAACAAAAACAAAACAAAACAAAAACCATTTAGCCACTTATTGCAAAAGTTCAGGCAAAAAAAAATAGGAGAGGACAGAAATAAATCAAATTAGTTCCAGACACATTCTCAAGGTAGAACAGACAGATTCCTCGACTAGCTTCCATTTCTTTATCCCCAAAACAGTAAGATAATGGTATTACTCACTTTCCAGGATTAACAGGTACTGGCCAGTGAATACCACCACGCTATAAACAGCAAGAGGGCTGGGAAGATGGCTCAGTGGTCAAAGCGCCTGCTGCCAAGGCTGACAACTCTAACCCTAACCTTAACCCTTGTGACCCATAGGGTGGAAGGAAAGAACTGACATCCGTGACTACACACTCAGTGCACACAACAAACAAATGTAAAACAGAGAGAGCAAAGCAACAGTACATGTCCCAAAGTCTTTCCAGAATGGAACTGGAGGAGAGCAAGATGAACAGAAGACTGACGGGGGCTCAGAATTTAAGAGCAACAGCTCAGTGGTTAAGAGCACTGGCTGCTCTTGCAGAGGACCCAGATTCAGTTCCTGCACCCACACAGCAGCACTCAACCAGCTCTAATTCTAGTTCCGGGGAATCTTATGCCCTCGTTTGGCTTTCAAGAGCACCAGACACACAGGCGGTATATATACATACGCTCATGTAAGTAAACACGCATCATCTACATACAATAAAGTAAAAAATATCTTAACAACCACCAAAAAAAAAAAAGAGGCCTTCTGGCTTAGTGTCTTAAGGCAGATGCTCGTAAACCTTTTTCTTTGCAGACAATACAAGGGACAAGGGAACCCTCCAGACAAGGCTTGATGCTCTGATGTTGACAGATGTGTAAGGCAACATTAGCTTCCATCCCAAATGTAGTGCAGGCTTATCACCCAAAGCAGTGACAGATGGGAAAATGACACTACCATATGAGTTCCAAAAGCTGGACATGGTGGTGTACCTTTAATCCCAGCACTCAGGAGGTAGACAGAGGCAGAGCTCTTGTCTCTGCAGAGACAATTCCAGGACAGCCAGGGCTACACAGAAAAACTCTATCTCAAAACAAAAGACAAAAACCCCAGGAGTTCTGAGCCAGGCATGGGGCATCATGCCCACGACTCTAGCACTTGAAGGACTACAGCAAGGGAGCTATGGTGGGTTGGTTGATGAGATTTTCGTCTCAAAAGAAAACTCAGAACCACTGGGGTTGGGCTGCTAGCTCAGTCAGTAGATTTCAAGTCCAAATCTATTTAAAAAGAAAAAGCAGGGGGTGTGGTGAGCACTTGTGATCTGTACACTGGGGAGACACACGTGAGGGCCCCTGAGGTTCTCTGGATAGTCGGCCTAGCCTGCTGAGTGAGTGCCCATATGAGAGACTGTGGCAAAAGAATAAAAAGAGAGGGACAGACAGTGGCTGGGGAGCAAGACTTAAGGACATCCTCTGATGTCAAGCAGGTGCACACAGGAGTTGCTCTCTAATATGTACCCTTACACACATGAACGCACACACACATTGGGCAGAAGAGGCTCTCCCTGGGCCCTGGAAAGCCAGACAACAGCCAGTCCCCACACCTGCTGGATGGCGATAGAGCAGGGCCGCGCAGAGGAACAGGGAGACTGGGCATTTTTGGCTTCCGGTCTCCCAATGCAGAGACACAGAGATGCTGACCCTGTTTCTTTGACCCCTACTTAAGCAAGGACACAGCAGCTTTACAAAATTGATACATCAGTGCCCAGCGAGAACAGGAGAACACACCTCTGATCCATTGTGCTGTGGAAGTGCACTGTATGCGGTGCCTTTGTTGTCGTGACCTTTCATGTGACTTTTGAGACTGTACTGAGTGCTAAATGTCTTCTCACAGCCGTTACTGGGGCAGAAGAAGGGTCTTTCACCTGCAGGAATCAAGAAGCCGTGTTAGTTTCACCACCAGGAAAGCTCTCCCCTTCTAATGGTGGGAAGGTCTGAGTAAGGGAAGGTGCTGACTTTCTCAGTCTTAAAACCTAGAGCCAAGGAAAGCAGCAGCAGCAACAGCAGCAGGAGCCTGTGCCTGTGCCTGGGGGAAGGCTGCTGGCTTCCTCATGGCTGTTTCTAAAGGGTATGTCTGGTTTCATGGCTTAAGGCTGAATTCTTGACTCAGTCCATCATGGGAAACACGGGATTGCAGGGGCCACGCTGCCTGTACTTACTCGCTTTCCTAGTTTTACACGTCTCAAGAGGAACCTGGATAAGGTTTAAAGGGAAAATGGAAAATGGGTCTGGTGCGGTGGCACACACCTTTAATCCTAGCACTGGGAAGGCAGAGACAGGTGGATCTTTCCAGTTCTAGGCTAACTTGGTCTACCGAAATAGTTTCAGGTCAGCCAGGGCTACAAAGAGAAACCCTGTCTTGAAAAACAAAAGAAAATCAAAGAAACAAACAAAAAATACAAAAGAAAGAAAGGAAGAAAAAAAAAAAACCATGGAAATCAGCCTAAGCTTACCAGTGTGTGTCCGGACGTGAGTTTTAAGGTGGTGGCTTGCGGCAAACGCTTTCCCACAGCCGTCATGATCACATCTAAATGAGTTGTTTAAGCAAAGACAAAGCAGAGTCAGTGGATAAGAGCGTCATCGTGAACATCTTGTGCACGCAAGCTAGAGCAAACGTTTGGAACACAAGATCAGATCAGTCATAGTGGCTTTAGAGATGGGAATGAGAAGACTTAGAAAAAACAAAACAAAACAACAACAACAAACAACCCAAAAAACAAAACATGGGAGGTGGCAAGATGGCTAGGGCAGGTAGAGGTGCTTGCCACCAAGCCTGATGTCCTAGGTTCGATCCCTGGAAATCACATGACAGGAGAGAAGCAGCTCTAGCAAGCTGTCATCTGACTGCTGCAGGTGTACTGCAACACACACACACACACACACACACACTATATATATATATATATATATATATAAACACATGTAACAGACAAGGGGTGGGAAAGATGGTGGATGTGACTGAACCACTATATGCAGCTGAGAGTCCAGGACAGGTATCTTCTAGCCTGTAGGTAAGGCAAGTGTTGAGAGCATCCCAACAATAAAGACCTGACCAATCACTGAGCAGAACTGTGTTGACCGTGACAGCCTATGTGGAAAACCTACGGCCACTGAATTACGATGTACATCAAGGTTGGGTAACGAGAGCTGGACCTGTAGACACGTATCTATAGCCTTTGCACCCAAGAGGGTGCTGAGCCAGGAGGAGGCTCACAGCTTCACAGATAGCCTGGCCTGGGCTACAAAATAACCTTGCCTCAAACAGAGAAAATGAAAGTGAACTGGGAGACAGCAGAAGAACATAAACCCAATGAGCGTGGGTGTGGCTGTGGTCCAGAACCAGTCATAATCCACAGCATACAGCAGTCTCCCCCCACCCCCACCCCCATATCAGGAAAGGTCTCACATCCCAGGCTGCTTTTCAACGCACTCTGTAGCTAGGATTACCACTATGCCTGGCTTACGCAGTGCTAAAGCTTAAGATCAGGGCGTTGTGAATGCTTGGTGAGCTACTCTCCTAGCCCCTGAATACTTTCTCAATCATCAAAGCCAGAGACAATCTTCACCTCCTCAGGACTGATGGGGTGCAGTCATCACCTGCTTCCTTTGAGGCATCTCCAACCATGCCAGATATGTGTTGGTTTTTCAAGGGCAGGGTTTGCATAGTTCTTAATATTGCTTTAGTTCTTACACGGCAAGAACTTAAATATATGACCAGTAGATTTTCTTATATATCTAAATATCTTATTTCTTTAAAGACAAAGTTTCTTAAAGACTTTTGATTTTTTTTAAAGATTTATTTATTTTTTTATTTATACGAGTACACTGTAGCTATCTTCAGACACACACCAGAAGAGGGCATTGGATTCCACCCATTACAGATGGTTGTGAGCCACTATGTGGTTGCTGGGAATTGAACTCAGGACCTCTGGCAGAGCGGTCAGTGCTCTTAACTGATAAGCCATTTCTCTAGCCCAAGCCTTTTGATTTTAATCACTTATAATCATCACTGTATCTATCTAGGTCCCCTCTAATATTCAAGATTTGATTTTAATCACCACAAAATCAAATGCATGTGTATACAGAAATGAGTCCCCTAGCAACCTGATGAGGGTGCTTACACATCTGTAGAGTAACTAACTGGTCTCTAACCTCTTTTTCTCAAAGGGCTGAGACTCAGGAATGTATCTGTAATTAAAAACCCCAGTTTCATTTAATTGGTGTCTAAGAGCTAGCTGCTCCTGAAGACTTTTCAACTCCTCTAAGTGTGCTAAGGAGGGTGGGTGGCTTCAAAATGAAAGGGTGGTATGCTTGCTGCCGTAACTTTAAGCAGTACCCCATCAGAATTCAGGGACATTGTTATGGGATACCTTCAGCAGTATTTAGAACCCAGTTATGGGGAGCCTTACAGACTGATTACCGCATAAAAATGTCATATGACCATCCAAGGCTGCTTCTGAAGACTTACTGAGTGCCCGTAACCAGCCACCTCGTGCATTCTGTAGTCAAGAACCAGCCATAATCCCCAGTGCTTAGCTTTATAGAAAGTAGATCTATAGATCTACTTGATAGAAGTAGATTTGTCTCCATTGAGGTTGGGGCTGGGGAGATGAACATTTATTGCCCTCGTAGAGGACCCGAGTTTAGTTCAGTTCCAGAAGATCTGATGCTCTCTTCTGGTCTTGGGAGTATCAGCACCCAGAAGACATGTACTCAAGCAGATACATACTTATAAAAATAAAATATAAAAAATATGGATTTTGACAAAGCTACACAAAAAGCATGTGATCCTGAATGTGCACAAACATGAGTTAGTAACAGCTGCAGCAATAAATCAGACCACTGGGCTAAGGTTGGAGCGTGTGGACCACTGGGCTAAGAGTGGAGCATGCAGACCACTGGGCTAAGGGTGGAGCATGCAGACCACTGGGCTAAGGGTGGAGCATGCAGACCACTGGGCTAAGGGTGGAGCGTGCGGATCACTGGGCTAAGAGTGGAGTGTGCGGACCACAGGACTAATTAAGCCTCCTGCCCTCACCTTCCCTCATGAGCACACTCAGAAACAGTTTAATCCCCTGTCCTTAGATAGGTCTCCTCGATGCTCAAGGCACTCTGGCTGACAGCATCAGACACTGTCTATAACTTGGTGGGTCTTTCCCATTTAACTAAGGATGTTTTGTTTAGGGGGAAAGGGTATTGACATAGATCTTACTCTGTAGCCCAGGCTACATCCCCAAAGCTTGACTCAGGATCTCAGTACTTCCCTAGTACAAAGAAAAGTATCTACCATATAAGTCAGTTTCAACAAATACCTTTCTAAGAATACAGAACTAACTGAGGCAGAACAGCCATCACCCAGGGAAAGATGCTGGAGTCTGCCTGCACTCCTCCGACCCGAAGCAGTTAGTCGGAGCTTCCCTGTGGCAAGCTGATACCACCAGAGAAGGAAACAGGTAAAGGAGTTTTTCAGTGAAAACTTCCTAGAGCCTACCAAGATCCCCGCTGAGACCTGCCCAGTGACAGAAAGCAGCAAGACCTACCGAAATGGCTTTTCTCCTGTATGGGTTCGAATGTGCTTCCGCAGATCACTGAGTGTGGTGAAGTATTTGCTGCAGCCTTGAGATTCACAGTTAAATGTTTTCCCTGTGTGAAGCCTCTGATGTGCTTTCAACCTGCAAAATGTCCCAGAGAAATGCTCCTTATAGAATGTACCACAGAGCCTCCCAGTGTCAGCCTATCATACCATAGGATCAACGCACCAGAATGCTGTACCAGAGTACATTAGCATCCAAAACTCACCCAAAGACACAATAAAAAGATCACTGACCTGAGACAGACTCCTTTGGGTTCAAGTCCTGTCCCTGAACTACTAGCCATGACCATACAGAATGTATCTACTTCTGATTCCTTAGCAGATATTCTGGAGACCAACACTTCAGATTATGCCTTTGCACAGTTCACACATCAATGTCAGCCATTATTATGTGACTCGCCAAGTACTAACCAGGCCCAACTCTGCTTGGCTTCCAGCACCAAACAAGAGCAGGCACTTCAGAATGGTATGGTCTGACTACTGTTATTTTGCTATTTTATCCTTAATATTAAAGAATTGTGTAAGTTTCCTGACATCAATGTAGAAAAAGACATAGACATCAAGTGGGCACCTTCCCACTTCTGAGGACAGAAGAAGGTTATCTCAGAGATTTGTGCCAATCTAAGCTTGTGCCAGTGGGAAGACTACTCTACGCCAACTACTAAAATCCCAAAGGCACAATGTCACTCCTCAAGATGCAAATCTACACACAGATGTGCTGACATTCCACTCAACCCATGGTACACTATGGTTTACAGTAAGTTCTGACTGCATTTTGAACCGGTGAGTACAGCTATGCTCTTCAAAACTCCCAAAGCTGTCATATTCAAGCAGAGAATTCTGCAGCCCTGAGCTCAGAGTCAGGAGGCTGGCAGGCCGCGGGGAGGCTGACCTGTACAGTGTGTTGAAGGCCTTTTCACACCCCTGCACGTCACACTCAAATGGCTTCTCCTTTGTGTGCACTCGCACGTGGATCCTGAGGCTGTAGGAGGTGAGGAAGGCCTTACCACAGCCCTCCTGATTACAGACGAAGGTGTACTCTCCCCGGTGAGTCTTCTGGTGGGTGCGCAGGTTGCCGGCTGTGCTGTAGGTTCGAGGGCACCCCTCAAAGGTGCACTGGTACCGCTTTACCTGACAGAGGACAGGGGACACCTCATCAGCAGGGAAAAACAACTGCCCACGTCTCACCTCTCCATCCTGAGACAGGGTCTTATGAAGCACAAGCTAACAGCAAACTTATAGCCCTTAACCTTCTGATCCTCCTGTCTCCACCTTCTGAGTGCTTACATGCATAGATCACCACACTTGGTTTTTATGCAGTGCTGAGGAGTGAACTCTGGCAAGCGCTTGACTAACCGAGCTGCAACCCAAGCCCTCAGTCTATCTTTATAAAAGCTGCTATAGGCAGCTGGAGGGATGGTGCAGCAGTTAAGAGCATGTACCGCATGAGTTCCATTCTCTGAACCCACATTAGGCAGCTCACAACTGCCTATCACTCCAGCTCCAGAGTGATCTGTCAGCTATGGACTCATCAGGCATATATTCACACACAGTCATAAACAAACACGTAACTAAAAATAATAAAAATGAATTTTTAAAAAATAACATAAAATAAAAGCTACTGTAAGAGTTAGGGATGATTTTCCAGATAGTGGTGTCACATACCTTTAATCCCAGAGTTCAGAAGGCAGAGACAGGTGGATCTCTGTGAATTTGAGGCCAGCCTGGTCTACAGAGGAGTTCCAGGACAGCCAGAGCTGTTTCATGTTATGAAATATTATTTTGATTTAAAAAAAAAAGCAATAAAAATGCAAGAACTGGGCCGAGGAAGCTCAGTGGGTAGTGCTCTCCCAGCGTGCAGGAAGCCCTGGGTTCTATCCCCAAGAAGACAGATATAAACTGGGTGTGTCAGCAATCTTGGCACTTCAGACCAATAGTTCAAGGTTGGCCAGGCGTGGTTACACACACCCTAAACCCAGTGCTCGGGAGGCAGAGGCAGAGGCAGAGAGGCAGAGAGAGAGAGAGAGAGAGAGAGAGAGAGAGAGAGAGGGAGGGAGAGAGGGAGGGAGGCAGAGAGAGAGAGAGAGGCAGAGAGAGAGGCAGAGAGAGAGAGAGGCAGAGAGGCAGAGAGGTAGATGGGTTTCTCTAAGTTTGATGTCAGTCTGGTTAACATGAAGAGTTCCAGGTCAGTCGGGGCTATACGGTACGATCCTGCCTCAAAAATGAAATAAGAAATTTAAGGTCATTCTGTCATCATAACTACACAGAAAACTTGAAACCAGCCTGGGTTATCTGAAAGCTTTTCTTTAAAAATGTAACATCTGAGGCCAGAGTTGTGGCTAAGTGTTTGTCTAGCATCCTTGAGGTCTGGGGTTCAATCCTTACAGAAAACAACTAATAAAAACCGCTCTCGGGAGCTGAGCGGATTCTCCGTGGCTAAGAGCACCTACTGCTCTTGCAGAGGAGCTGGGCTCAGGTCCTGGCACTCCTGGATTCCGAAGCCTCTGCCTCTGCCCTCAGCAGATGCTCACTCTCTCTCTCTCCTCTCTCTCTCTCTCTCTCTCTCTCTCTCTCTCTCTCTCTCTCTCTCTCTCTCTGTCTCTCTCTCTCTCTCACACACACACACACACAAGAAATTTAAAATTAGCCAAGGGTGGTGGTGCACACATTTGATCCTAGCATTTGGGAGGCAAAGGCGGGTGGACCTCTGAGTTCGAGGCCAACCTGGTCTACAGAGTGAGTTCTAGGACAGCCAGGGCTACACAGAGAAACCCTGTCTTGAACCAACCAAACACAAACAAACAAAAAACTCAACAACCCCTCCCCTCAAACAGCATTCTTACTTAGCTCTAGAGCAGTGGTTCTCCACCTTCTTAACGCTGGGACCCTTTAACACAATTCTTCATGCTGTGGTGACCCCAACCATAACATTATTTTCATTGCTACTTCAGAACTGTGATTTTGCTTCTTTATGAATCATAACGTAAATATCTGTGTTTTCCGATGGCTTAAGGCAACCCCTGTGAAAGCGCTGGTCGTCCCCAAAGGGGTCGAGGTCCGCATGTTGAGGACCACTGCTCTAGTGCTACCTGAAAACAAAGTGGGTTTAAATAGGATCGAGCCTGTCAGCTAGTGGGCTACAAAGGGACGGGAGGGGCCCTGACTCCTCCTCCTACCCCACCCCTTCTCCTCCTCTCCTGACAGGACCTTACACAAGTGCTAGCTCACGGAGTCTCGGTGAGCTGCTCACTGCCACACAGGTCACACTCTGTATTCCCTGAAATCAATCACTCAGACTGTGTCTTGGTACCTAGTTTTGAAGTCATCGCCAGAACAATTCTAAAACAATGCTCCACATAGCCTCTCCCCAGATAGAGTCCCAGTGTCTAGGCAGGATAGTCAGGGTTCCCAGAGCCTCCCTACACTTTCTGTTTGTACATGACTCAGAACCCAAGAGAGCAGAACATCCAGCCTAGAGCTACTCACCACAGCACACTGGTCCTCAGCGAGTCTCGGTCCCCGCCTCCTTGCCTGTGCTCTCTCCCTTCACTGGAAATGTCTAGTTCCTTCCTTGACTTCCAGGACTTCTCCATTAACTCATCTCACAACCTCCCAGGCCCTCCATAACCTCTCCATGTCCACACAACAGTGACTGCCCTTCTCTAAAAGCCAGTATTCTGTACCTTTACCGCGCACCGGACACTGGCTGACGCTGGTAACTATTCTCTCATGGATTTGTACTAACTTTACCGATAGAAGCTCCAACCATCACTTAACGGTAAGAACAGGGACCATGTCCATCATAAGGTCCATCACAGTGGTGAGAGATACAACAGCAGCATCTCATTCTTCAGTTGCCACAGCAGTTGACACCGTTGTAAGAGACGCAGTACACACTGGGATGCCCCCTCACTCGCTGCCCCTGCTCCCAACTCAATTCCTGCCCTTGGCCAATTCAGTCAGTCCTTCATTGGCTGTTCCTTCCTCAAGGGCCTCTCTCTCCCTGACTGGTCCTTAGTCCCAGGTTCCAGTATGCATGCCTGCTTACTCCAGGCCCTCACAGCTTCCTGGGCCACCAGCCCTCTGAATCTGGGGGATCTGCATTCATGGGTTTAGCCAATTATGGGCTGAAAATATTTACAGTTAAAAGGAAGTGCCTGTGCTGAATATGTACAGAATCACTTATTATTCCCTAAACAACGTCTAAAGCGTCTATGCTGTATTAAACGCTCCGTGAGTAAGCTAAGCTAACATAAGTACACAGAAGCAGGCCAGCAGAGAGATGGTGCAGCGGTAGACGCTGTCAAGATCAATCCGTGGGACACTTGTAAAAGTGGAAGAAAACAAACCCACCAGGTTGACCTCTGACCTCCACATGCGCTTACATACAAACAAATGTTTTAAATATTTAAAGTATAGAAGAGAACGTATGCAGGCTATATGCAAACACTGCAATCCCTTTACATAAGAAGACTGAGTATCCACGTATGCTTGAGAAGAAGCAGTGTTCCCAGAGATAATCCCCAGCAAAGAGACACTGCCTTTTCTCTAAAATACAAGACACAATTAAGATGAAATAATTTACATTACTGAATTAAATGAATGAATGTCTACTTCTCATCTAAACTTAAACTGCATAACAGCAGGGACCATAACTATCTTGCTCACTGCAACCTCAGAGACTAGCCTTGTGAAGAAGTGGCTCGTGCTCCATTTATATATGAATGAATGAAACAAACCCAGCAAGGCTTATTGTGAGCAAAGCAGTGACAGACTCCTAAGTGGGGGGCTGGGGAGACGTTTCAGTGAGTGGGGTGTTTGCTTTGCTATGCAGTGAGAAGACCAGAGTTCAGATTCAGAAACCACGTAAAAGCCTCATGGCCACTGGAGGGAGGCAGGGCACCATAATCTCAGGACTCTGGAGGTAGACACGGGATTGCCAGGGGAAGACAGCTAGCTGGACAAGATGGACTTAGTGTGCTCCAGCTTCAGTGAGAGAGGCTGCTTCAGTAAAATGCAGAGTGAAGAAGATGCTGGACATCAACTTTGGGCACATGCACACACACGTGTACTTACACACGTGTGGATATACATGTACACCATACCCGGCTATACATATACATATACAAACAAACCCCAAGAGTGTCGTCAGGAAAGGAAGTTCTGAGTAGGATGTCAGCCGGGTCAAATGTAGCAAAGACCCCCAACAGCTAAGCCTTCAATCTCCCTGCCACAGCACTCGTGTGGGACTGGCGGGGACCGGCAGGGCCGTGGACAGAATGTGAGCAATCAGCCAACTACGCCTTTGGGAATACTTGGCAGATTTAAAGGGAGAGAGGCCAAGGCCAGAAAGTAAGGGAAGCACACAGACTGAAAGGTAGGCAGGACAGAAGTCAGTTATGGTGGGCGGGTGGCACTCAGGAGAATGACTGAGGCAGGAGGACTGATACAAGTTCAAGGCCAGCCTGGGCTACATGGCAAAAATCCTATCAAAAAGAAAGGGGGAGGGAGGGAGGGAGGGAGGTGTTAGGTACTAGATGACTCTTCTCTCAATAATAAACTGAATAAATGATCAATTCACTTCATCTGGGAATAATAAATGGACATCACCATTGAGTATCTTTCAGAACTATTTTAAAACAGCTATAAATTTCACACAAAGGGAAATCTAAACCTCATCAAACGGGATCAGAGCAGGAAGCTGGAAAAAAAACTGCAGTGTCGTCATGGCTACAAAGAAGCGATATTACAAAGTATATCATGTACCTTTCAACAAGACTAAAAGTTAGCATTTATGGATTTGAAGAATTGTGTTCCAGAATTATACTATGTTTGGTGCCAACAACAATAATAACAATGGCTCTTGCTGTCAAAAAGGACAGGCAAGAAGACGGTCTATGGAGCTGCACTCCTGTGGCTTTTGAGCACACCAGGGCAATACACAGACACAGGACTTGAGACTTGGGCTACAGCAAACTTATCTATGGCGGAGATGCCCAGCTGAATCCAAAGACTTCAGGGAAGGGTCACATATGAGTAGTCTGCTTGTCAAAATGAATGACACTATCTGTCATGGGAATATAATGTCGCTGGAGACTCCACTGGACATGAAGAAAACTTGCTTTTCAAAGAACGTTAAAATTCTAACCCTGACTTTAATTTTCCCGTGTGGCTTCAGACAGCTGCGGGGGACTCTGCTAAAGAGTGCATGAGTTCGAGAAACATCGAGTGTAGCGCTGCGCATGTCCAGGAGGCATGAGGGCTAAGATTTGCAGAGTGTTCCGAATGCTTCTGAAACAGAAACATTTATTGAAGATGATCACAGAGCTCAGGCGACAGGGGCAAAGGAGCAGATGAGCTCAAGCAGAAAAGAACTTCAGACGACAAAACTCCTCAGTCAGAACAGAAAAAAGCCTAGACTTCTGCTGGAAGGAAAAGAGAGTCGGGGAGAACTCAGTTCTACACAGGACAATAAAGAGAGGGAGCTCAGTGCCCAGAGCAGATGAATAAATAAATGATTGGCAGGTAGTTACAGCTACAGTTACACTTTCCTGACTGAGGGTGCTGGTGCAAGCCTTTGATCCCAGCACTCAGAAAGTAGATAAAGAAGCAGGAGAATTGCCCTGACTTTGAAGCTAGACTGGTCACAATGGCAAGTTTCAGGCTAGCAATGGTTGTACTATGGCAAGATCCTGTCTCAAAAAAGGAGAAACAAAAGACCCCAGGGGAAAACATCAAATTCTATCCTGTCTTCTCCATCACCAGTGACATCCTGCCCCTTCTCCCCATAGCAAAACTGCTCCCCGTAATAGCACTGATTTCTTCTATTCCAAATGGACCACCAAAACTCTCAAATCACAAGTCTAAGCACTCTGAATAATCCCCTTTCTTCAATGCCCACCAGAGCTGAATTCATCTGTTCGTCACTCTCCAGGGCTGTGTTGACACCTCATGCCTCCACCTGTGCAGAACCAAGAACACCCACTTGCCCTTTTATTTTTTCAGCCCTGTTACCAGCAGACTGGCCTACATCTTGAGTACCACCCTTGTAAACTGGTGTGTTATCATAAAAAGCAATGACTTCAACATCAGACAGTCCTCGGTTCAAGCCTCAGTTTCACCACTTGAAAGGTGGATACTTCTATTTGCAGGTGTGTGCTCATGGGGTGTGCATACGTGTGTGTGAGCATACACAAGAAGAGGCTGACATCAGGTATTGTCTTCTATCTTATTTATTCACAGACAGAGTCTTACTATGTATCCCAAGCTGGCCTCGAACTCACAGACATTTGCCTGCTCCTGCCTCTAAGTGCTGGGATTAAAGACATGTGCCACCACACCAGGCCTCCACATTATTTTTTGCGACAGTGTCTCTCACTGAATCTGGAGTTCTCCAACTCTACAGCCAGAGAACACTTAGGGATCCTCCTGTCTGCCTCCCAGCACTGGGAATTATAATGGCTAGTTGTTTCTATGCTTCAGTTTTTTCCTCTGTAAAAAAAAATTAACATCTAACAGTGTCTATTTTATTGTTGTTAAAAGGATGAAATATAGAATTATACTTAAGCCTTCACTTTTAGCTGTAGGATATTGGTGCCCCAAATGTTCACCATGGGAGTAACTTTTAGTGGTCTGGTACCAAGGAAATTAAAAAAGCCAAGAATGAGGGTAAAAGATCACTTGAGGCAAGGACTGGTATTCACTGACCTCTGCTTGGGGACCATGAACACCCTCATTTCATAACACAGTTAAAAGCTTGGTCTGATGGCTCATCTGAAGATATGGAAAGGAAATTCCAGTACAACACTCCCTATACTACAGCGTGAGTTCAAAGCCAGCCAGAACAACCTAGGGAGAACATACACATATGTTTAAAAACTGTTTCAAAGAGGAACTAGAGAGGTGGCTAAGTAGTTGGGACTGGCTGCTCTTCCAGTGGCTTTCAACAGGCTGTAACTCTAGTTACAGCAGATCAGGAGTCTTCTGCCTCCACGTGTGCCAGGCAAAGACATATATGCAGGCAAAATACTCATACATACAGATAAACTTAAATTAAAAGAACAAAAAAAGATAGCTGGAGGTATAGCTTAGTGGTAGAGCCCTGACCCAAGCATCATCTGACCCTAGGCTCAGTTCCCAGCTCTCCCCTAACAAAAACCAAAAACATAAAAACAGTCCATCAGTTACAGTGATGTTAATATCAAAGTTCAGCTTATTAGATCTGGTTACCAAGTGCCTGTGAGCTCCCCTAGAAGCCAATCACATCCCCACCTCCACCGCCCCCTTTTAAGACAGTCTCTCCAGCTGGAGAGATGACTCAGTGGTTAAGAGCACTGCCTGTTCTTCCAAAGGTCCTGAGTTCAATTCCCAGCAACCACATGGTGGCTCACAACCATCTGAAATGGGACCTGATGCTCTCTTCTGGTGTGTCTGAAGACAGCAATAATGTACTCACATACATAAAATATAAATAAATCTTAAAAAAAAAAAAGACAGAGTCTCAAACTAGCCTTGAATTATATAGCCCAGACTGGCTTTGATAGATTTGTCTGTCTCTGCCTCCTTAGTGCTGGGATTCAAAGATGCCTGCCTCCAAACGTAATTTACAGCTTGTCTCAAGAAGAACATGCTTCCCAAAACCGTTTCTAGCAAAGAAGCCTCAACATGTTTAACCCTTCTGAAACTGGAGATGACCTCTGAACCTTTGGGAACAGGTGAGAAAGAAAAAGCAAGAGGACATAGGACTGAACAACTGATGTGCCTGACGTCTGAGGCAACATACTGATGTACATTTCATAGTGTACAAATCTCCTGGAATCTTCACAGAACGACGCAGTGGGATATTTTTATTTCCATTTTACAAATGAGGAAGGAGAGCAGCCTGTCTGGGGCTACATAGCTAGCACACTCTAGAACACAAAGATAAGACCAAAGCTGAAATCATCTTTCAAAGAAACCATTTTTGGAAAAAGCTCCATTTAAATAAAGGAAGAACACTAAAATTCAAGCACTTTCTCCCATTCTTACAAGAACAAGATGTCAGCAGTACTAACACAGTCCATGTCAAATATCAGTTTAACCTGTGTGACATAAAACCAACATGTCCCTCTGCCAGGCCTCTGTGATGGGACAGAGAGACAAGCAACACACACGCTAACACGGAGGAGACACACTGACACACCGGCCTCACCTGGTGGCACAGGGAACTAACGTTCTGCTCTGGACTCCAACAGAGCCACACGGAGCCACCAACCTTCCCTGCTGTTCTCTGAGCAGCCGAGGGTTATCAGTATCGACTCCAGCAAACGCTGGTTAGTGAGACTTGGAGGGAAATGAATGGATCCTTAGCACTACACTTTCAGTCAGTGACAGGCTCTTCCGTCCTACTTCTGAATGGCAATCCTGTGGGAGTTGAACAGGGAGCTGTGAAGAAACATAGTCGTGGTGTGCAGTGGAAGGTGGGTAGCTCCCCTCCAGCATAGCTGAACACCCTGGCGTCTGAGCGCATGGCTCCACTCCCCGAGGATTGCCACTGAGGAACGTACAAGACTGGAATTAGTACTAACACAAAGGACAAACTGTCAAAAGGCTCTGGACACTGCGGTCAAACCCCTTTCCTTTTGTTTTTCTTGGGACAGGCTTTCTCCCTGTGACCCAGCAGCCCTGGAAAGTACCATGTAGCCCGGCCCAGCCTCAAACTCACGGCAAGCTTCTGCTTTAGGCTCAAGGGGCTGGCACTGTGGGCACAAGGCATGCCACTTCTGACGCATTTAGTCTCAATTAAAATCTGTCAGGCTAAGAATTTCAGCTCGGTGTGGTGGCTCACACCTTTCACCCCGGTACTTGGGAGGCTGAGACAAGGAGAATCTTTATGAGTTTGAGGCCAACCTGGTCTATATTGCAAGCTCCAGGACAGCCAGAATTACACGGAGCAATCCTGTCTCAAAAAGCAAGAAAACAAACAAAAAACCCACCAAACCAAACAAACAAAAATTTTAATCTGAAATTAAAAAAAAAAAAAGAAGAGGAGGAGAGGAGGTCTAGGCAAGAGAGAGATCTCTTCCTTCCTTTTGGAATGCTTCCAAAGGCAATCCAATCTCTGCAATACCTAGGAGCAAAATTCAGAGTAACACTGCACCTCCTCATTGCAATAAAGACCCTTCTTTCCCAGTCGGTGCTTTGTCTCCTTTAGTGTGCAGTTGGCTTACTGAATGCTTTATTATTTTCTGTTTCATTATGCTTGAAATATTTAGGGCATCATGGAAATGTCTGGCCTATAAGCCCTCCTGACTATTTAGCAGCAAAGAGGGGGAAGGTTGGTAACAGTGGAAGATGTGTTATGTTCCCCACTGTGGTGCTGACAGAGGAGGTAAGCAGGCAACTGGAGAGTTCCTGGCAAGTTCTCTGGAAGAACAGAGAGATGCAGGAAAGTTTGGGGAACCATGGACCATGAGAACCAATCAGAGGAACAGCTGCTTAGCAACCTCCAGGGGAAGCCCTCAAGTTATGGGTGGTGTTTGAGCAGAAAGACAATGTTTTGACAGAACCTCTCAAAGCTACCAATCAGCAGGGAGAAAGCAGTAAGGCTGAGAACCTATTTTGTGACGGAAGAGTCAGGGTCCTGCAGTAGGAAAAGAATGGCATATGTGGCAAGGTTCTGGTTGGCTTGGTTTTTCTGCAAGACAAGCATGACGAAAAATAATAATAATAAAGCAATCAATAAAGCCAACCGCACACTAGAGAAGACAAAGGAACGATCGAGGATAAACAGGAAAGTCAGGCTAACATCTGACTCAGAAACTAAGCTGCTTAGGAGGCCAAGAAGACTGAGTAGTTATCAAAGGGTTCCATTTCTCAAGAACAGTACCTGTAAATGTCATGCAGCCAAAAAGGCTTAAAACAGGTCCCAGGGACAAGAGTGGTCAAAGATCATGCAGCTGTTATCACTGGTAAACACTAGCTTCCTCAAGCTGACTAAGTGGATTGGGAAGCCAAAATAAAAGCACTGTCAATCAATGACTGAGGTAAGAGTGTGCTTCTGGAAGGCAAGCCTGAACGTTTGGCCTCCAGAGACTAGGGCCACGGCTGCTGCTCCCCACAGCAGCCCCAAACCTGCCGAGCCTGATGCCAGTTTACAAACTGGGCCAATGGTTCTTGGCTCTAATCTCAGACCTCAAGAGACTGCTGTGCTGAGTCTGAGGCCATCCCTAGACTGCAGGGTAAGGACCCAACTCAAAGAAGTCTAGCTTAAAGAATCTTCTACTTAGAGCTCATGTATAAGATGTTAAAACTGGTTAGGCAGTGGTGGCGCATGCCTTTAATCCCAGCACTCAAGAGACAGAGGCAGGCAGATTTCTGAGTTCGAGGCCA
Source organism: Tokudaia tokunoshimensis (assembly GCA_036184795.1). Lineage (NCBI taxonomy): Eukaryota > Metazoa > Chordata > Mammalia > Rodentia > Muridae > Tokudaia > Tokudaia tokunoshimensis. Next base: position 108,253,989 of record BTHU01000005.1, on the reverse strand, counting down.
GTCTGGTCTACAGAGTGAGTTCCAGGACAGCCAAGGCTATACAGAGAAACCCTGTCTCAAAAAACCTAAATAAATAAAGTTAAAACTCAAGAAGGGAAGAACCTGTACGATGATACACCCATAGTCACTGGCAAGAAGTTCCTAGCATCCTTGATCCTGCCCTGTTCCAGATTAAATGGCCTGAAGAAACCACTGGGGCAAGCCAGGCTTGTAAACAGAAGCCTAATTGGTAAGGAGCACAAAACAGGAAAGGGGCAGTTAATATCAGATTGCATAATCCCTCCCTCCCATCTTCTCTTCTGCCTAGGTCAGCATTTCCCTCCCAAAAAAATGTGCTCTACTAATCCCCTGAAAAAAGTTTTATACATTAGCTTATAGCATTTAGAAAATTCTGTATTTTCTTCTTTCTTAGTTATTACCAAACCAAATGTCCTGATAAGTTCTGAAGCAGAATGGTTATGGTTCTATTTAACATTTCTCAAAACATGTGCTTGTCATGAACACTTACACAGCAATCATTAACCAAGGTGGCCTAAAGCTGGGTCCTAACTATGCCCAAACTTTTGAGGTTTTATTTAACTAACTTATCAATTCGTTTAGAGACAGGGTCTCCCGATGTAGCCCTAGCTGGCCTAGAACTCCGCCTGCCTCTGCCTCCCCAGAGCTGGGATTAAAGGCGTGAGCCGCCACACTCAGCTCAAACTTTCTAAACTTAAAAGTTTCAATGCCTGTGAGCTACTGCTGTCTCAATGCTTTTTTTTCTTCCAAGTATCAAACTTTAAAAACAAAACAAATAACTTCAGGCTTCCTGCTTCCTGATCCCTCATCCCAGCTCACCTCTCTCTCATTCAAACGTTCTGCACCCTGGGCTCAACTAAAGGCCGTTTCAAAATCTGAGTGGCAACTGAACAAGAGACGGAACTATCTTTCCTGGCTCCTCAGTCCCTCTTCAGGTCACACGGGAAGTCGGCCTTCCTGACCCAGAGTCCAGAACAGCACATTCCACCTACCCCTTGACTCCTGTTATCTCTCCTTCTCTCTCCCTAGCATATCCCTCATTCACACTGCTGCCCCACAGGGATTGAGGATCCGTCATTTCCTTGACTTCAGACCTACATTTCCAGTAGGTCTCACCTTCTGCTCCTTATTCCCAAGGGCTACACATTCAATACGCGCCAAACAAGCTTACTCATTTCCCCACCGAACTTCCCTCTTCTTGACCCAATTCTTGTTAACAGACTCACTCACCGTTAAGACGGGGGAGGTAGGGAGTGGAGGAGCCACTCTGTCTTCAGCATGCAGCCTGAGCATGTCTGAAGTTATCCACCATGGTAGGCTCTTCATGCACTCATCAACCAACAGCAACTCAACACATTGAAGGGGAAAAAAATCTCTCACTGTGTTGCCCTGAGTGGCCTTGAACTCAGAGATCAACTTGCCTCTGCCTCCTGAGTACCAAGATGCGTACCACCATGCCTAGTCAGTCCTTGATGAGTCTTTTCATCAAGGATTTAGACTAAAAACCTAGGACTGACTTTCAACTCAGGGGGCCTTATGCAAATTCCAACAGCATCCCAAGTTGCTCCAGTCTTAGATTCTTTCCTTCATCAGTTAAATGAAACTCAAGTGTCTTCTACCAGGCCATTAAGTCCTTTCTTTGCCTCCCAGCTCCCTGCCCGCTGCCAGACACTCCTCCTAAAATGCTACTGGTTTTGTTGTTTTAGAAACAGGGTCTCAGGGGCTGGAGAGTTGGCTCAGCGGTTAAGAGCACTGACTGCTCTTCCGAAGGTCCTGAGTTCAAATCCCAGCAACCACATGGTGGCTCACAACCATCTGTAATGGAGTCTGACACCCTCTTCTGGTGTGTCTAAAGACAGCTACAGTGTACTCATATATAATAAACAAATAAATCTTAAAAAAAAAAAAGAGAGAAACAGGGTCTTATTATATAGTTTTGGCTGTCCTGGAATGATGTAGACCAGGCTGTCCTCAAACTCATAAAGACTCACCTGCATCTGTTTCTGCCTCTGCCTCCCAAGTACAAGGACTACAGGCGTGCACCATTATGCCTGGCTCTAAAATGCTACTCTAATCACATGACTCCTGGCTCCCAAATCTTAAGGTCTCCTACCGCTTTCAGCAAGCCCTCACTGCTCTCTAGATTTGGATCTTTGCTATCTTTCCATCCGTATTCCCTGCTACTGAATTCTAGTCCAGACATCTCAAAAAGAACAAACTACAGTCGGTAAGTCTACTCCAGCCAGCATGCGCACGTCTACATACTATCTTTTTGTTTTATGGTGGTGTTAGGAATGGAACCCAGGGCCTTGTGGCATGATATCCTGACTGAGCTCCACCCCCAGTCCATGCATGCACTGTCCTATGACTGATACTGGGTTATAATGGAAGAGCTGGCTGGCTACAACAGAGACCACATAGTCTGTAAGAACAAAGACATTTACTATTTAGCTCTTTGCAGTAAAGTGTATTAGTCATGTGTGGTGTCTCCCTGTAAACCCAGCACGAGGGGAGCAGGAGGATCGACACTTTAAAAAAAGCCAGGGGTGCATAGCAAGACTCTGTTTCAAAACAGAAAACAAAATATATGCCTTAACTTTGTTTTAAGGGGGATAGCTGGCTGCTCCCCGAAAGGGACCTCTGCTTTCCACCTCCCCTGCTCTGTTCACGTTGTCTCCATCTCTGAGAAATATTCATGCCCTCCTTTTCTCAAAACTGAATACATTTTTATGACCACCTTGAAGGCTTGCCTGACCACACAGCTCCCAAATACACCACTGGCACCCTCTGCACCTACCACTTTAACGTTCACACTACAGCCATCAGGTATTTCTATCTCTATCCTGCAAATCAACATCCCCTGCAGTACCTTGCTCCACACAAGGTTTGTGAGGCCAGTGTATGCCTGTGATCCTGGCACTGGAAAGGGGAAGGCAGGAGATCTGGGGTTCAGGGTTCAGCTTAACCACACAGCAAATTGGAAGCCAGCTTGGGATACATGAGACATCTCAAAAAGAACAACAGCAACAACAGAGTCTGCTGGAGGGAGATGAACCCTACAAGCTTACACACCACACCGGGTTGAAACCACCAAGAGAAGGTCAGTGCAGAGACACTCCAAAGGCTTACAAGACTGTGTACCGGGGCCAGCACATAACTTGACAGCTGTACCCATGATAATGCAGAACAGGGTTCTCTATCCAAGCTCTGCGGACATCTGGGGGAAGTTTTTGTCAGAGGCTGTCTGTGTGTTAGAAAATGTCTATCTACTAGCATCTTTAGCCCTTACCTAGGGATTCCAGTTAGTACCTCCCACTGTGACAATCAAATGTCTCCTTGGGGGGGGGGTTGCCCTTGGCTGAGAACCACTCTTCTAGAAGTTTCCAAGCACAAGTCAACAGTGAGATGTTGATAATAAAACAGATGACAGAGTCATTGTAGTTCAGTGTCCAGATGAAGAGAGAGATAAGAACCACACGATTGGCCAGGCTGACTCACTCTTGGGAGATTATGCTCAACTCTGGATTTTAAAAGGACTTTGGAAAACTGGAATTCCTTCAGTTAAAGGCAACCAAACTAATGAGAGGCTGGGGGATGCCATCAGAAAGCTATCTGAGTGCAGATGGCCAGCTTGTACCAAAAACCATGACGGGAGCTTTAAGTATGTGAGGCTGCCCCACAGAAGAACGGTTCTCAGGCCAGAACTGGACGCTGGAGCAGTACACGATGGCAGCTGAACAAGCAAACACTTCCTAGCTATCAGAGCAGGCCAACAAATGCACTGGACTGAGCTACAAAACCCTGTGCTCTTGCCATTCTGGAAGTGTTCAAGCACAGACCCAAGAACAGAGTCAGCAAAGCTACAGAGATCGTCCACTGGGAGGGAGGACATGATGGTCTCTCTAAGGTATTTACAGCGCTGAGGTATTTATTTACTTATTCATTTATTTGCGGTACTAAAGCTCAATCCCTCGTGGAGGGTAGGCAGGTATTCCACCCTTAACTAAAGCCTTAACGCTGAGATTCTAAAGTTAAAAAGGAAAATGTCATGAGTAAGTCATTTGAACAAGCTGTATGTAATTTCAAATCTTCATTGCAACAAAAAAGGAAAATATTTCCTCAAGAAATTAAGCCTATTTCTGCTTGGCGATACCTGACATTAGTCCTCAGCACTGTAACTGCCAATGACCTGGTTTTTTCAAATGAACTGCACTAATTCCTGGATGATGTTTACCACTCGTACCTTTAAGCACTATCATTTATTTCATTTGAATGCACAACTACAATCTGTAAAATGCTTTACAGTTTCCAAGCTACCCTGAAAGGCATTACATCATCCACAGTTCCAGGACATGAATGTGACAACCTTTAGCTAACCTGATCTCATTTGTGGTTTCATGCCTGGATTATAAAAATTTCCCTTTACTATCCATTAAATACTCACTAAATTAACAACGCATATTCTTACAGGCATCTCCAAAACAAATCCTTTATAGCTAGTTCTAGTTATTACACACAAATCTAGTCACTTGACTATCAGAGAAGCCACGCTGTTATTTCGCAGTATAAACATGAATTCACTTTGGTGAAATTTCTACTTTATTTATGATTTGGAGAGGAAAATCTGAGATATTACAATGTAGTATTCCTCAATTACAATGTGGCCATACAATCCGAAAGTTCTAGAAAGCAGTCACAACAAAACAGGAAGCGGATGTGTTGTTGACAGGCAAGACTACAGAAGGCTCTAAGACCGGGAGCTCTTTTAACCCCCAGTTAAAACTGCCAGCGCGCTGTGGAAGGAGCTGCCCCAAAGCCACACCGGGCCCTCAATTGCGGCTTTACTTACTTCTTTCCGTTTTGTTTCTGGACATTCCGACTGCAGAGTAAGAGTCGCACCTTCAATGTTTCTTGGCATGGGCGTGGAACCAGGGTTTATAGTCAAGTGAATCTGATCTGGTGAGATAATGTGTTGTACGTAACCCTGGGACATTGCTTCCTGATCTATTAGGAAGCCCTCTTCACCTTCCACCAGAAAAGGCAAGTGTTCTCCACACTGTCCATCGTCTTCATCATCCTCCAAAGTGCCAGGGTCCTGTTCTATAAGAACAGTGGTCCTATCATAAACAGTTCCAGATGAGGAAGGCACCAGTCCGTTGTCATCCACAAACCTGAGCATCTTGTCATGCGGGGTTAGGTCATCCTCCTCTCCCTTAAAGAAGATGATGTTGTCGTCTGGACTGTGCTCCCCCATGGCTCACTTGTGCTCAGCCCAATTGTGAGAAATGAAAAGGGAATGGTCTTTCTGCAACAGATAACACCAGAGTCAGACCCACAGCACAAGACCCAACTCCGTCCTAAGGTGATCATTCCATCATTTTCCCTCATTTTAAAGAGCAAACCAAAGTACTAATCCCAGATTTTGGGAGGCTGAGGCAGGCAGACCTCTGAGAATTCAAGGCCAGCATTGTCTACATATCAAGTTTCAGGCCAACCAGAGTTGGTGGTGAGACCCTGTCTCAAAATAAAAAGAAAAGAGAGCAATCCAGGCCTAGGAATGGTGATGAATGTCTTTAACCCTAGCACCTGAGAGGTAGAGTAAGCTGAGCTGAGTTCCAGGTGAACCAGAGATACACAGTGAGAAACACACACACACACACACACACACACACACAGAGGCAAAAAATAAATAAATAAATAAATCATCTTCCTTGGAAATACTTAAAATCTGACACAATCAGTCACTGTTAAGGAAAAAGCAAATCTCCCCCCCCCCAAAAATTCAAAGTTAGCATTCACAAGACCTTCTAAATGTGATTTACTGTCACATATTTTAAAGATGGATCTATGCAGCTAACGAGGACAAAAGAGCAAACAGGTGGCTGCTTAAAGAGCCGCTATAAACCTTAAGTGAGCAACTCCCATCCGAACGCCCTCCCCCAATCACACTGTGAGGCAGTACACAGCCTCATGTACTTGGTAGTGCGGAAACAACGCTTTGAACATAATCACCTACAAATCCTACTTTTGCCCTTTACTGCTTGGGCAACCTATTTGTGCCTGCCTTTCTACAGTGAGACCAGTGGTTCCTGTTTCATATAGAAAGAGAAACTGCAGGTAAAGTACAAATCCTGTCAAACAGTAGAAAGAGAGTGGCTTCCTTCTGTCATTTCTAGAACACATGGGGTGGAGGGGCTAAACCCTAATAAGGAATAGCTAATGCAAAACACTTTATTTATATCGTAAAACATGATATGGACCAGAGAGTATACTTGTATAAAGTGACTGGGGTTTCTGCCCTCAAAGGCTGTCCCTAACATAAGCAATACTGACACAAGGAGTTCAGGAAATTTCAGCAAAAATGAATGACAGACAGGCAGAGAGTCTCTTTTTGAAGACAGTCTCTTGAGGAAATTACCAAATTTGAAGCATTCATGGTCTGGAATGGTGATTCCTCCTTCACCCGAAAACACACAGGTTCTACAAATGTGGCTTTGGCAGACACAAAGGGAGAATTTAAAATAACCAGCACATCACGTAGTTCTCAACCTGGTTCTAAACTTTCTCGTTTGCTCAGAGTCAGCAAATGAGCCTTTACTAGCCGGAGTGACAAGAAGACGAGGTAGTTACCAGACACAGGTCAAGGGATCTAATCAGAGAGGAACCAGACCGAACCTTTGCTTACGCAACCCAGAAATACACGTTTCTCTGTATCTGAGAGGAGAGATAAGAGTCCCCGGTGGGCTGCCCCGGCACCTTTGGCGGTAACGCAGAGCCCAACTTTCCGTAACAAGACCAGGAGGTGTGAGGGTGGCCGAGGACTGCGAACCGAGCACCCCTGAGAGACTGGCATGAGGACCCTGACTGGGAAAGCACCCCTAGTCCAGGGCTACATAGAAAAACCCCAAGGCAGCTGGGGGCTATGAGCTGGGCGAAGAGGGGCAGGGTCCGGGTCTCCATGGAAACAGAGAAGGGGGGCTGGATACCCATCCCCATGGAAACGGAGGAGGGGTGGGGTCCCTCGGGTGAATGGAATGAAGTCTCAACCGAGAATGGCTTCGGCAGGGAGCCCAAGTCACGCACCCCCCCGGGTAGTTCCAGCCCCAGCCGAGTCTAGTTTCGGCTTTTACCTCCGCGACTCCCGGCAACGGCGGCAGCGGCAGCTTCTCCCCTCCCCAGCGGCACCATGATTGCCCCCACCTGTCCCTAGCGTCACTTCCGCTTCCGCTTTCCGGAGGAAGGAGAGGCCCCGTGCCCGCTGCTGCTCGTGATTGGCTTCTGCTCTCCGGGGGCTGAGACCGCGCCTCTAACCAGCAGGCTGTGGGCGGAGCGAGTAGAGTCGGGCGCTCCCGTGTCGTACGGGGAGGCTGACCGTAGGGAGCCGGCTCTTTCGGGCGCGGGAGAATACGACATCAGCCATGAAGTCGAGGTGGTCTCAGCCCCAGCTGCGTCCACAGCTGCAGCAGGAAGGATGCAGTCAGCCGCCGCCTTCCAGATGCGTAGGCCAGCCCGCGGCATCCCGCTTCTCGCCCCACTGTACCCGCACAGCATAGTTTACCTGGCTGAGGCCCCCGGAACCGGAACGCTGAGCAGAGCGTTCTAGACACTTCTCGTTCTCACGCGTCCGCGGGAGCTAGCGGTTCCAACCTTCATTAAGGAGGGTTTTTGCTCTAGGAAGGGTCAGCGCCACCTGCTGGCCAGTCCCCTATCAGCTCTTGACACTCATCCTACCGACCCTCGACGCTACTAGCTGGTAGCAGTATTTCAAAGCCCAAGAAGATATTTTTCTCATGCTTCTACTGTATTCCTGTAAATGTAATTCTTAGACCCTCACATAAGCAACTGCTTATTTACCCCATGAACGACTTCTCTAGAACGTTTAAGCTGTAGCAATGTCCTTACAGGCTAGATCAGAGTTCAGGCCCAAACTGCTGTGCCGTGCCATTCCCTCCGAGTAAGGCTGAATAAGTGACTCTCAGGCACCAGAATGCCACATGTCCCTTTGGTCCCAGTCCAGCTGCTCTGTTCTTAACCCACAAAAGACTAGCTGCCAGGAACTACCATCTTTTGAGAGAGGAGAATGGGGGGAAAGAAGACCAATGGTTAAGACTACCTAACTGCTCTGACCTAAAGAGTTCTTTCAAAACCAGAACCCACATTGGGTGGCTCACAACTGCCTGTAATTCCAGCATCACAGGGATCAGAAACTCTGGCCTCTCTCAGCACATTCACACAGGCATGTAACACCACCACCACTCAGACACATAACTAGAAAAAAGAAACAGTCATCACTGTTAAAAATACATTTATCATTAAAATATATTACATATATGAGAGGTGATGCATTATATACAGTTGGGAGGACTGGATAGCCTTGTTTCACCAGAACCCCGTTTCTTCAGTGCTTTTAGGGGCGACTGAGAGGCCTTGGAGTTGAGCAGAAAGGGAACAGTTGCCCTGTGTGTGTACATGTCCTCAGCTCAGAGAGTGGAAGCATCTGGGATGACTAAAAGTTGTTTATCCAGGGACATCTAAGCAGAGTCCTGCTGTCCAACCCATTCTCCTTCAGGAACTTCAGTTAGTCCAAGTATCTGACCATGAGATGCTCAGTACAGGATATGGGGAACTCACTGGCTGCATGTCCCGGAGGCTGGTTGAATAAGGCAAAGTACAGTTACTTAAAACTTTTTAAATAAAAATGAATAGAGAGCTGTTTGTGTTAAATAACTAAAGGGGAAGATGGAACGTCAGTTCTATCATGATGGATTTCCCTCATGTCTTCACAAGTCCACATGGGTGTGCTAGCCAACGGCATGGAGAAGGGGCAGGTCTAGGCTCAAGAAACAGGTAGCTGCCATTCTTCCAGCTGGCCTCAGACCATCTGGAGGCAGTTCTTGAGCTGAGTCAGGTGGGGCTGACAATTGTGACTGCCTTGAGGAAAACGAGAGGAGTATTGAGGCTCAGGGCGGACCGCAGAGGAACTGGTGAATAAACTCTTGGGCCTTCTTCTTCTCCGCCATGTCAAGTTTTGGGTGACAAGCTGGGTTTCGGAGCAGTAAGCTGCCAAATATGCTAGCTGTGCATGACAGAAATAGAAAATACCATTTAGCAACTAGGATACTAGGGTGACTAGGAGAGAGAACAGACTTCCACACTCTTTTTTAAAGGCAGGACCTGGCTACCTCAAACTTAGGAGCTCCACCCTGCCTCTTCTTCCTGAGACCTGGGATTAAGGCATGCACGCTATGCCCAGGTATTTTCTTCTTGAAAACGCAAACAGCTGGGTGTGGTGGCACATGTCTGTATTCCTACCACTCTTCAGTTCCAGGCCAGGCTGAGCTAGGCTGCCTCAAAAAATAAAGAGGTGCTGTGGAGACGCCTCATCAAGTTAAGTGCTTGCCATGCAAATATGACAGAAGCCCCGAGTGCAGATTTCTCCCACTTAAATGCCAGCACACTGGCATATACCTGTAATCCCAGTGATGTGGAGGGAAAGAGAGATGGATCCTGGGGCCGTGCCAGTCAGCCAGTCTAGCTAAAACAAGGAACTAGCACGAGTGCCTTGTACATATTAGATAAGTGTTCTACCACTAAGTCATACTTCCAGCCCAAACAAATAAACTTTGCCCAAAACAAGGCATGCAGCACTCAGGAGACCAAGGCAAGAGGATCCTGAGTCCAAGGCCAGTAGAGTGAGTTTGAGGCCAGCTTCAGCAACATAACTTAACCTCCTTTTTAAAATTTTTTATTTTTTTGGTTTTTCGAGGCAGGGTTTCTCTTTGTAGCCCTGGCTGTCCAGGAACTCACTCTGTAGACCAGGCTGGCCTGAAACTCAGAAATCCACCTGACTCTGCCTCCCAAGTGCTGGGATTAAAGGCGTGCGCCACCACTGCCCAGGTTAAAAAGGTTTTTTGTTTTTTCAAAAATCTTCCTCAGAGCTTGGGGGGAAAGCAAGAGAGGAGAGAAGGGAGGGTGAGTTTAATTCAGCTTCCTTTCTCAATGATTCTGAACAGATGCTTGTACAGCACTTGGTCACTTACCTAGAATATTCTCGTCCAAATGATTTTTTGCTGAATTTTTCAGCAATTCTTTCAAAAACAACATCAAGTAGTTGAAGACGTTTTTGTGGAAGCTGGGGAGAGTCGAAATGACCTGAGAGAGGGAGAAGGTGGGGTTTGCAGCTTTATTTAGTTACTTGATAAGGTGCCCATTATATTCCAGGGACTGAGAACATGTCTTACCACTGTGAGTAGGAATGCACACAGAGCTGATCACTCACCACTTGGCAGAAGTATCCAAAGGGAACAAAGGTCAAATGCTATATGAATTTAGAAGTCATACTTCTAAAACTAAAAATCTCAGACTTAAGGGAATTAAGACGTTTTAGTTGGGTCTTGAATATAAGACAGAGACGTAGCAGCAAGGATTAGGGTACTGTAGGCAAAGAAGGCAAGAAAAAGCACAATGTTAAGTAGGAAGAGCATGAGCCATCCAAGTGGGCAGGAATGTACAGCTGCACAGGCATTAGGCTTGGAAGGGTTATCCAGACTGGAATCCAATGACTAGCCCACATATCGGCACAACAGAATCTGCTGGGAAGCTGGAGCTAGGAAAAGGGACGTTCCAGAAGATGCTCAGCTGAAATGGATATAAGTGAAGGTGCTGGAACCTGTACTGTTGGCAACTGTTCTACACGATCCTATCAATCATGGAACGGGGTGTGGTGATGAACACTGGTGATCCCAGGACTTGAGGGGCTGAGGCAGAAGAATGGTGAATTGGAGATCAATCTGGGCCACACACTGAGTTCCAGTTCAGACTGAGTCAGTGGGAGAGACCTGGTCCCTGGTGAGAGAGAGAGAGAGAGAGAGAGAGAGAGAGAGAGAGAGAGAGAGAGAGGAAGAAGAAGAAGAAGAAGGAGGAGGAGGAGGAGGAGGAGGAGGAGGAAGCAAAAGGGAAAGGGGAAAAGGGAAAAAGGGAAAAAAGGGAAAGGGAAGGAAGAAGGGAAGGGGGTTGGAGAAATGGCTCAGCGGTTAAGAGCACTGACTGCTCTTCCTGAGGTCCTGAGTTCAATTCCCTGCAACCACATGGTGGCTCACAACCATCTGTAATGGGGATCTGATGCCCTCTTCTGGTGTGTCTGAAGACAGTGAAAGTGTATTCACATACATGAAATAAATAAGCAAATCTTTAAAAAAAAAAAAGAAGGAAGGAAGGAAAAAGAAAAGAGTCATTAAGCAGCAATGAGAAAGAGGTAAGTTTGGTTTTGTCCCACAGGATGATACCTCTAAATTCACAATCTAATTGTAGCATGCAAAACTGATGGAGGGGGAGCAAGAGCACAGGGCACTGGCCCAAGTAAGCTGAGCCATGATGGGAAGAATGGAGAAGTAATGGATCAATGAGACTGGACACGTGGGAGGTGAGGAGAGGGAGGAATCAGAAATGAGTCACTGGAACTAAGAGTGATGCTATTAAAAGCAGAAGGGACATGAGAAGAAGAGCAGGTCTGAGAAGGAATGATGCTAATCTTCCAAGTCACTGCACGAGAGAGGCTGCCACACTTTGTTCTGCCAGGCTTCATGTGCCAGGACAAGCTAGTGTGCTTGCTGAAGTTCAGGGCTTTCCCTCACCTCTTGGCTTGCTCTGTAACTGCCAGAACACTCCAAGCAGCTATGGTAGGCGCTGTAACAGATGACAGGCTCTGGCAGGCTCTCTAGGAAAAGCAGCAAGGCTTCGGCTACAGAATGGTTGTTAGCACCTTTGGCCCAATGTTAAGGAACAGGTGACAGTGTTGCTCTTGGGTAGGAGAAGGCCCAGGGGCAAGCATGTGCCAGAAGTGATGCCTGCTCAGTCAGGCTCTACTCAGACCTAGGATACCAGTCCACGTCTCGAAGGGAGCATGCTGTTTGTCAAGTGACCCCGGCTCTCCTGAGCTCCTGCTACACTGACTGCTTACAGATGTAATGTTCTCTCTGGACAGGTGCTGAGTAGAACCTGTTAGCTGAAGTTACAATAGCAGAAACTGGGCTTTGAGATATTCTTCTCTCTTTTAAAAACTCTTATATTCTCACACACACATACACATTTCTGAAGGATACAGAGGTGATCGATCATTCCAGTATCTAAACAGTCCCTTATATGCTCAAACTCTGACCTCAGGCCTGGCTGCTGAAACAGATCTTCCTGCAAAGGGGAGAAAGACACAAAACAATAATTTTCTCAGAAAACTTGCAGTGATCTCCTGAGTCACCCATCTCACCCGAGTCCAGAATGCAGCTGTATAGTGAGACTTCTGAATCATCCCAGTGGACAATGTCACTGAGGCTGGTGTAACCATAGGCCATTAGGCATGTGTTATAAGGCTATGGGTAGGCCACACTACACAAAACAAGATCTAGTATACGAGAAAACTCACACAGAGCTGTGTCCTAAGGTGTTATACATGCCGTGGATGAGATGCCATGTATAAGATAGAAAAGCTACTTTGATCCTCAGTCAAAATAAACAAAAAAATGAGATGGGGGGGGGGCTAAAAAGATCTCTCAAGTCTATGTAAATATATGCAAATAAAGATATGTCAGTAAAGGTCATTTCCATCAATCTCAAGATACTCTGGATTTGTTTCATAAAGCAACACAATACTACAATATAACTATTTATTTATTTAATGTACGAGTGCTTGGATGCAGGTGCACCTGCAAGCCAGAAGAGGGCATCAGATCCCTTTATAGGTGGTCATAAGCCACGGTGTAAGTTCTGGAATTGAACTCAGGACCTCTGGTAGAGCAGCTAGTGCTCTTAACCACTGAGCCATCTCTCCAGCCCTGATGTAACTATTAATAACAACAACAACAACAATATTACATGTATTGCTCACAAGTTACATTTGAAAGATCCACACAGAAAACAGATTTCTTATGAAAGTGAAGTCTGGGGCCTAGGAATGTAACTCAGCAGAGAGCTGAGGCCCAGGGTTCCAATAATATCAGGGTCAAAATAATAATAATAATAAAGTATACATACATGTACAACATATATTTAAAAATTCAATTTTTAAAAAATAAAGGAAGAATTAATCCCCCCTCTATTGTGAATTAATCGCCTTTCAGGGTATCTGTTTCCTCCAAAGGAGCTACAAGAGTTAAATGAAGCAACTGGATAAACAGAACACAGCTTTGGATACAACAACATCAGTGGGGGTGGAGGTGGGGTAGACTCCGACATGTGAAAAGGCTCGATGATGCACACCTACAGTCCTAGCATATAGGGGCCTGAGGCCAGAGGATCATGAGTTCCAAGCTAGTCTTGGGCTAGTGAGTTTGCCATTAGCCTGGGCTACATAGTGAACTGCTTTTTCGAAAACATAAATAACTGGGAAATAAAGCTCAGCTGTTAGAGCACTTGCCTAGCATGCATAAAGCTGAGTTCAATCCCCAGCACTACATAAACCAAGAAGGCGGTGCACAGCTCTAATCTCAGCACAAACCAAGAAGGCGGTGCACAGATCTAATCTCAGCATTTGGGAAGTGGAGGCAGAAAAATCAGAAGTTCAGTCTCAGCTACATAACAAGTTCAAGGCCAGACTGTGCTATAATATTAGACTCTATCTAGAAAAACTGAAATTAAATGGAGAAGAGAATATCCTAAGAATGTATGTTGCTGGGTTGGAAGTGTAGCTTAGTAGAGAGCTCTTGCGTAACATGCATGAGGCCTGAGTTCGATCCCTGGCACTGGAGGGTAGGGAAATGGAGTAGGGAGGGGAGAAGAATGAGCCGAGAGGGAGAGGGAAATGGGGAAGAGGAAGGGGAGTGGGAAGGGGAGGGAGGGAGAAAATAGGAATATATTTTGCTGCAAGATTAAAATATCTAAAAACATGGCCTTGAGGGGCTGGAGAGCTGACTGCTTTTCCATCCCTGGTGTTGAAGCCTGGAGCTCACAATCCTGTAACCAAGTCAGTCAAGCTGACCAAACGGACCAACTAAGCCCAGCTCAGGAAGCCTGCCTAAGATCTCTCGAAATCAGCCCTCCAGATTCATGGCCCGGGGTGCCATTTGTCCTCTGCCTGAAGTGTCAACAAGCTAGCCCCTCCCATTCTCAGAAGCAGGTGAGGGCTCTTGCCAAAGACTCCAAAATGACCTCCCAGGGGGCATTCAGAAGTCCTTCTCTAGGGGACCAGGAAGAGGCTAGTGAAGAAGCAGGGTGCTGGGAAGAATCAGACAGGCACTGGAACCCCAGGGGGCAGAAGAATGATCCACAGGTTCCTTGGGACAAAAGCTGGAAATACAAAATGTTCTAGGTCTTTCTCAAGGCAGCTTGGCCTCAGTCAGGTCTGACTGGCTGAAGCCCCACCTACCTGCTGGACAGCATTTCTGTACAGGTAATCAACCATCATCCAGAGTTCTTTGGGGATTTCCATGGGGTTCTCCAACTGGCTCCTGTCATCTGCCGTCTGCACTGACATCAACGTCTCCAAAGAAAGAAAAAGTATGACAAGTCATGATGAGGTGGTACTTCTACCAGGCTGGATTCATGATAGGAGGACAGCAAACAACAGGAAAACGACGACTTCTCAATCCACTAACCAGACATTCCAGAGGGGGGAAAAAAGCCCAGGTGGCACAGCTGGGTGACAAAAAGGTGGTTTTTTAAGGATGGGGAGAGAGATGGCAAGCAGATTCCTGAATGGGATAGTAGTATATGCCCTGACTTCATAGAAAAGGAGTCCTCCTGGCATTCCACTGTGAGAACCACAGAGGCTGTGTGACCCAGAGAGGAAGAGCACAGGCTTATGAGCCCAAGCTCCAAGTCTGCTGCCACTCACTCTGTGACCTGTGACAACTCCATTTCCTTGGCTGGGTTTCTGTTTTCATCTACATTAGATGATGGAGAGGCTAGTTCAAGAGTCCCTAGCTGAGAATATGCATTCAGAGGAAAAAGTGCACAAATTACCTACATTGGTGCCAAGCTTGTTCCCTTGTGTCAGGATGGTCTCCATGGGAGGGAGCCTTCGGAGTCTGAGCAGACTTATTGTAGGATGCCTTGTTTGTTTGTTTGGTGTGTGTGTGTTATGTGCATGAATGTACACATGCATGTGGTGGCCAGAAGTCAACTGAGTGTCTTCCTCAGTTGACTTCCACTTACTCTTTAAGACAGGGATCTTTCATTGAATCCAGAACCTTCCAATTTGTCTAAAACCTGTCTCCATCGCCCAAAGCTTGGATCACAGACATGTGTCTTTTATGTGGGTTCTGGGGAACTGAACTCAAGACCTCATGGTTTCATGGTAAACACTTTATCAACTGAGCTATCTCTCAGCCCCAGATGATAATGATTTTAAAATGGAAACTTTCAGTAGAAACAGGATCATGGCTAAGTTTCTCTATTGCACTGCTTGATGGATACTGAATGTTTATGCAATGTGTCTCCTCCATCCCACCCAGATTCCCATATTGAACCTTAATTGCCAATGTGACAGTATCTGGTAGTAGGGCCTTTGGGAGGTGGCTGGTCATGAGGGTCACGCAGTAAGAAAACCAAGAGTCTCTCACTCTTGCCACACGAGGACACGGAGACAGTCATGTATGAGCCAGAAAAGTGAATCACCAGGGATCTTTATCATATACTTCAGTCACCCACATTGCGAAAGCTAAACTTCTGATCTTTATAAAGCACCAGCCTATGGTGTTTTGCTACCATCACTTGCATGCATGTATACATGCTCGATTATGAAATGAAGACTGGCAAGTGTAGCCA
This sequence comes from Tokudaia tokunoshimensis, assembly GCA_036184795.1. Taxonomy (NCBI): domain Eukaryota; kingdom Metazoa; phylum Chordata; class Mammalia; order Rodentia; family Muridae; genus Tokudaia; species Tokudaia tokunoshimensis. The sequence goes on along the minus strand of BTHU01000005.1, from coordinate 108,238,215 downwards.
TCTTCCACAGCTGTCCACAGCAGGAGGCAAAGTCTCTCTATGCTGGAATCTGTTCTGGCTTCACAACTTGCTCCAAACCACATAGTAAGACAGAATAGATAGTGTGTGGGCTGTCAGCCATGCCATGTAATAACTTAGCTTTTCTCTCTTGCTCTTGCCTCTAGCTGCAGAAGCTTGAGCTCACTTCTGGAAAGCTGAGGGTCCGTGTGCAGAAGACAGAGGGCAGCCAACACTGATGCAGGCAACAGAGACTACCTTCAGCCCCCTGGCCAACACAGCTGCTACTTCATTAATTACATTTGCATGAATGAGTCTAAGTGGGTCAGCAAGAAAAAACAAGGGTCAGGAGAAAGAGCTCACTGTCATTCTGACTGAAAGGTGGCTTGTTGTATTGATACTAAGAAATTCAAGGAAGCTGCAAAATGCTTATGTCCAGGAAGGTAGATATAGAAATGAGGTATGTGAGCAAAGTTCCCAGAACTGGGTGTTTCCTCGAGGCGTGCTACTCACCAGCTCACTAACAGTTTTCAGTGGTAGATCCAAGATGGGCTCCCTCATGTAGCACAATGTATGGATAGGAGACCCGAAACAGCTGGGCAGGTAGTTCCCAGACACAGACAAAAAATAATCCTTTCCCCGGTCCAAGTGTAAAACCAGAATGTCTTCAATCGTGTCTTTGCCCGAGTTGAGTTTTGTGGCAGTAGCCTTATTTACAAAAAGCTCCAGTTCAATCTCAACAAGAGAATCTGCAGAAAAAGTTTGAAAGTCAAGACAAAGAGGAAAAGGCAGGAGGGCAGAGAGTGAGACAGAAAGGGTTAAGAAAGGAAATAAGGACCTGTGTGCTTGGCACTGGAGAAGCACAAAATGTGAACAGTCTCGACTGGAAATGTGATAACACATGCACACTGGACAGACAAACCTTCAAGAAGCCCAAGGACTAAGGAGCACAGCTTCAACCAGGAGAAGTAGTCCAGTAAGAAGGCATGGATCAGAGGACCAGCCCCAGCCAGGTAAGATGAAGACATCCCTTGCACAGATCCAGGGAAGTTGTCACCTGGGAACTGGCCAGGAAACACCCTTAATCCTGCCATACGATGGAGATGCTACCATTTCTAGATGACTATCTGTCTTAATCAGGGCTTCTATTCCTGCACAAACATCATGACCAAGAAGCAAGTTGGGGAGGAAAGGGTTTATAGAGCTTACACTTCCATGTTGCTGTTCATTACCAAAGGAAGTCAGGACTGGAACTCAAGCAGGTCAGGAAGCAGGAGCTGATGCAGAGGCCATGAAGGGATGTTTCTTACTGGCTTGCTTCCCCTGGCTTGCTCAGCCTGCTCTCTCATAGAACCCAAGAATACCAGCCCACGGATGGCACCACCCACAATGGGCCCTCCCCACTTGATCACTAATTAAGAAAATGCCCCACAGCTGAACCTCATGGAGACACTTCCCCAACTGAAGTTCCTTTCTCTGTGATAACTCCAGCTTGTGTCAAGTTGACACACAAAACCAGTCAGTACACCACCCATCACTTCTCTCTCTCTCGACAAGGGCGGATAACTGGGCACCTGCTGTACGATGATGAAGCACGAAAGCAACTCAACTGTTCTTAAAACCGAGTGCATGCACCTCAGCACGCTATATTTTATACATGGGTGAGTTCAGCTATAAGGATGGGGGGGGTCAGAGTCAGCAGAGGCAGGCAGATCTCTGTGACACCACCTTGGGCTACACATTGAATTCTAGAATAGTCAGGGCTACATAATAAAAAGACACTGTCTCAAACAAAACGAACAAATAAAAGTTTTAGGCAGAGAATAAAGCATTCAGAAGCAAAAGGCTTATTTAGAAAAATGAAAGGACAGGCAGGGCATTGAGAAAGCAGAACCTAGGAAGAGACGGTTACCTGGCAGGAGGAAGCCCCTGCTGGGTTTGGCCGTCAGCCACTGCTTACAGTAGGACTCTTCATCAGGCTTGTTGATGAATTCAAACTGACAGGGCACTTGGCCATTATGAATTGTGAAGGACTCGGTTTGCAACTGCATGTACTTCACATTCTCAAAAAAGAACTGAGAATAAACAAGAACCAGTCAGAACCAGTGTTCTCTTCTCAAGCTATGTACCTACTCTAACTGGGAATAACTATTTGTCTTGGGAAGAAAATAAGGACCATCTCTTTGAAATGTATTTAGCTAAGAGGGCACAGTGGCCACTGAAGACCAGTAGCCTATACAGGAAATAGTACAAGTTTGTTTTTATAAGTAAATTTCCTGAAGCAAACAAAGTTTCCATCTGCTACACCCAAAACCATTTCCAAAACACCATTCTCAAACTGCCCCATGGTCTAACGGTCCAGCTCACTCTGCCAAAGGGCTGCACATGTATGGCATTTCCTAAGACAATCTCAGTATGTAGCCCTGGCTGGCCTGTAGTCTCTGGAACTCATTATAGACCAGGCTAGCCTGAATTCAGAGATCTACTTGTTCTGCCCCTCCAAATTCTGGGAATAAAGGCCATGCTACCACCCCAACATGAACTCTAGAGCATGAACTCAGGTCCTACCAACTGAGCCAACTCCCCAATTTCTGATGCTAATACTCTTAGAGTCTGGGTCTTTCCTACCTCCCGCTTGGAGAGTGTCACAGAAGGAATGTTGGCATTTTCCATTTTATCCAGGGAGCGGACAATTTCCTCCAGGGTCTTCCGGTAGAGTTCTTCATTGACAACCCTCACCTGGGAGGGAAACATTAGGGACTGAGTGTGCAGCCTTCTGTCCATTCTTCTTTCTCAGTGTTGAGTGTGCTTGGGGAATCAGAAACTGAATCTGACAGCATTTCAAGAAGTGAAAGCTAAGTAGATTTAGTTCATGATCAGATAACATAATCAGTGACAGACTCCAAGGTCGCCTGCCTTCTGGTCAGCAGAAAGACACTGGAGTGTCCTGGTGGCTCCTCCTGCTGGGTTCTCAGGTCTTGGCCAAAAGACACTGGGTTTCTATCTCTGTCTTGCTTGCCCTGACCCAAAAGCCAACAGTGGGGGTTTTTCCCCCCTAAAGTTTTGACACAAAGATTTATTTCTCAACTCTTTTAACCCAAGCTCATCAGCAAGAAGGAAGAGTGTCAGGCTCTCCCTTCTGTATTTTAATTATAAATACTTTTTTTTTTATTTTTAACAATAAAATGATTGCAACATTACTTAGCCTCCCCTTCCCCCCCCTTCAAACCCCCTTCAGAGAAGGCATGTAGACAAGGCTGGCCTCCAACTCACAGCTTAACAGCCAGAGCCACCACATGCAGTCTTAGGGTCTTCTCTAACTACAGATTCTGACTTGTATCTACCCTACACCTTGGAGAACAGGTGGGAGGTACAAAGCAACACTGGCACTCACTCTCTTTTGCTCATTGCATTGACTAAAAAGATTAAAAAATTATTGGCAAGGTTATGGAAAACTAAGCTCACGTGTGGTTGGTGGAAGTAGAAGATGATAAGAACTAGGGGTGCAGAGATGGCTCGGTGGTTCTGAGCACAGATGACCTGGTTTTCCTTACCCACATGATGGCTTAATGACCATCTATAACTCTATTTCCAGGGGATTCATGCCCTCTCCTGGTCTCTGGGAGCGCTAGGCAGTGTGCATACATGCATGCATGCAGGCAAAATTCTCATACACATAAATTAAAAATAAATCTTGTCTGGTGTGGTGGTATATGCTTTTAATCCAAATCTCTGAGTTTGAGGCTAGCCTGACTACATAGTGGAGCCCCTGTCACCAAAAAGTAGATAAATCTTTTTTTTTTTTAATTAGTAAGAGCTGTTGGGAGTAGACACTAATAAATGAATCTTAGGTAGTCCGTATATCTAGAAATGAGCTCAGACTGTGACTATAGGAAGGTTTCCAGTGGTTAGATAAAAGTGTTCCTTGGGAACTTGTGAAACCACTTCCCTTCTACTAAAAGGAGTCATTTCCCTTACCTCTGGCAGAAGCGACATATGTCTACCTGTGGTGTCTGTTGGAATATCAAGGCCCAGCGTGGCATCCAGGCAACCCCAGTGTCACAAGTGCCTGTTACACATTTCGAAGTCCACAGCAGTGTGTGGGCCTGCCCCCCACCCCTGGTTATTTATCCTTCTATATAACCACTATCTGCTTCCCTGGATCTGCCTGCCTCTCTGTCCCGCTCGCCCTGCCTCCTGCTGTCCTCTTGCTCTCTTTCTGCGCTCTGCTCTATCTCACTCTCTCCACTATGCTCTCCCTCCTCCTCAGCCAGGACAAGCTCTGGACTACTTCAGAGGCCTCTGGGCAGTTCCTCTCTCATTCACAATGAAAAGAGTAGTGCACACCTTTAATCCCAGCACTCAGGAGGCAGAGGCAGGCGTGTCTCGGAGTCTGAGGCCAGCCTGGTCTACAGAGTGAGCTCCAGGACAGCCAGGGCTACACAGAGAAACCCTGTCTCAGAAAACAAATCAAAACAAACAAATGAAAACCCTCCCTAATAATGAAGCACCCTTGCAAGCAGTTTCTTTACTGTGTCCCTTCACAAACATTTACCGCACTCCCTCTTAAATGCTGATACATTTTTTTTTTAATACATAGTCGTGCTGTTTTTCCCAAAGGTCTCAAACTCTGGACTCAAGCAGTCCTGTCATAGGCCTCTAAATAGCTCAAACTACATGCACTACCACCCTGTTAAAATACAAATCCCCTTGAACCACTAATGTCACCACTGTCTATAGAAATATAGATATAAAAATATACATGAGGGATGGTCACTATAGCACCACATGCAATAGAAATATTCTGGAAATACACCAATACATTAAGGTTCATCCATACTACAGAAAAGTGCTCAGCCGTTAAAACTTGTAAGGACAGGCCTGTAAGGTGGCTCAATAAATACGAGGGCTTGCCTCCAAGCCACAGGACCTGAGTTTGATCCCTGGGATGCACATGATAGATTCCCAAAAGTCCTTGACCTTCCCATGAACACTGTAGCAATGCATGCATATGTGTGTGTGCACACACACACACACAAAATTGAGGAAGAAACTTCACAATTTCCTAAAACATAACCTTTTGGGGGGTTGGAGGACACATTCTTGAGAGCTCCCTATTAGCCAGGGATGACCCTGAACTGTTCTTCCTACCTCTACCTCCCGAGTGCTGGGGTTACAAGTATGTGTTACCATATCTGGTTTGTATGGTTCTGGAAACTGAATCCAGCTCCTCATGCAAGCTAGGCAAGTACTGTACCAACTGAGCTAAACTCTCCAGTCCTAGAACATTTTCGGTGGAGGGAAGAGATGTCCTCAGAATGTAGATAATGTGAGTTCTTTTACTCAGGAGAGAAAAAGAAAATATCTATGTATTGTACGCAGAATACCAACATACTCAGCTGCAAATGCATAAACAAAGTCCAGAGACAAAAGGGAACTTCCATGTATGTGGAAATATTCAGATATATATGAAAGCAAGTAGTAATTAACTTTACACTTAAATTTCCTGTTTAAAAAATTTATTTATTTTTATTTTATGTATATGGGTATGTTGCTGGCTAGTCTTATGTCAACTTGACACAAGCTAAAGTCATCTGAGAGGAGGAAACCTCAACTAAGAAAATGCTTCAGGGGCTGGAGAGATGGCTCAGCGGTTAAGAGCACTGACTGCTCTTCGAGAGGTCCTGAGTTCAATTCCCAGCAACCACATGGTGGTTCACAACCATCTGTAATGGGATCTGATGCCCTTTTCTGGTGTATGTGAAGACAGCCACAGTGTACTCATATATATAAAATAAATAAATCTAAATTAAAAAAGAAAAAAAAGGGCTGGAGGGATGGCTCAGTGGTTAAGAGCACTGACAGCTCTTCCGAAGGTTTTAAGTTCAAATCCCAGCAACCACATAATGGAGAGATGGCTCAGAGGTTAAGAGCACTGGATATTCTTCCAGAGGTCCTGAGTTCAATTCCCAGCAACCACATGGTGACTCAAAACTTTCTATAGTGGGATCTGATGCCCTTTTCTGGTATGCAGGTACATATGCAGATAGATCACTCATATACATAAAATAAGTAAATAAATCGGAAGGAAGGAAAGAAGAAAGAAAGAAAGAAAGAAAGAAAGAAAGAAAGAAAGAAAGAAAGAAAGAAAGAGCCTAAGTTTGTAGGACAATTTCTTAATTAGACATTGATGGGGGAGGGCACAGTCCACTGGAAGTGGGGACACCCTCCTGGGCTGGCAGTCCTGGTTGTATAAAGGAAGCAGGCTGAACAAGTCATGAGAAGCTTCTCCGTGGCCTTTGTATCAGATCCTGCCTCCAGATTCCTACCCTGTTTGAGTTCCTGTCCTAACTTCCTTCTCTGATAAACTGATGTAAGCTAAATAAACCTTTTCCTCCCCAAGTTGCTTTGGTTATGTTTTATCACAGTAATAGTAACCCTGACTAAGAGGGTGTTTTGCCTCCACGTATGTCTGTGTACCACATGTATGCAATTCCTGCAGAAGATACTGGATCCCCTGGAGCTGGAGTTACAGGTGGTTCTGAGCAGGCCAACACTCTAGGAACCAAACTACGAGCCTCTGGAAGAGCAGTCAGGCCTTTCCATGTCCAAGCCAGCCCTCCAGGGCCTTACACAATTCCTAAAAAGAGCTTCCTCATATTCAAGGCTAAGAGAAGGAGATCAGAAAGACAAAGGGCAGCCCTGGTATAAAAACCAGCTGCCCACCTACCCCAATGTCAAACACTGAGCTGACAGGCTTGTGGTCACTGGTCTTCAAGGCCATGTGGCTCTGGTAACTCAGCTGAGTGATGTTCTTTCCTTTCCACAGGACTCGGTCACACCAAGCAGGTGCACGACACTTCTCACTGAAATACAAAGTGCACGCTGGTCTGCTCACGGAAACATCATGGTCCACTGCTCAGTGACTGATTGCCAGGGCTCAGGCAGGGAGCAAGGAGGCAGAGCCTTCACGTCCATGCAGTTCGAGGACCTAAGATGGCAGATGATCAGGCCTATGGAAGAGGCCTGTGGGAGTCACCTGTGGGCGTCATCCACAGTCACTATGAAAGCTCCAACAGAAAACAGCTCACCTGGACTCCTGTCCTGTGAGGGCGGAGAGAAAGTAAGAAAGCAACAGGAGAATAAACACTGTGAGTCCGTAACAGAAAGTGCTTAAGGGAACAGTCTGCGAATTTCTGCTGCCTGGGTTCAAATACTGTTTGGGAGATTCTTGGACTTTCTATGCCTCAGTCCAAAGTCTCAAAATAAATCATATATACCTCAATGAGCTCTTAACAGAGATATACAAATGAGATATACAAATCAAATAAATCCAGCAGTATGTAGCATACTGTAAAAATTATTAAAAGAAATATTAACTATGGGGCTGGAGAGATGGCTTAGAGGTTAAGAACACTAGCTACTCTTCCAAAGATCCTGAGTTCAAGTCCCTGCATGTACATGGCAGCTCACGACGATCTGCAATGAGATCTGATGGCATCTTCTGGCATACAGGCATGTGTGCAGACAGAACACTGTATATATAATAAATAAATCTAAGAAGGAAGGAAGGAAGGAAGGAAGGAAGGAAGGAAGGAAGGAAGGAAGGGAGGGAGGGAGGAAAGGAGGGAGGGAGGAAGGAAAGGAGGGAGGGAGGGAGGAAAGGAGGGAGGGAAGGAGGAATATTAATATGTCAAGATCAAGCACAAGTTCAGCTGGAGTCATCACATTACCTTAAACATAGTTCAAAGTCAATTGGTGAGCTGGGGAAATTGCTCAGAAGTTATTAAGAGCACTTGTTGCTCTTACAGGGGACCTGGGTTCAGTTCCCAGCACTCACATGATGGCTTACAACCAGCTGGAGTTGTAACTCCAGTTCCAGGGCATCTGGCACCGTCTTCTGTCTTCTGCAGACACCAAGTCTACATGCAGTGTGCATACACATATGCAAAGACACACACACACAAAACAAATACATCTTTTAAAAAGGAAAAGAAAAGTCAAAGCATAATGGAACAACACCTAATGCAATCAGAAAGAAATAATGTGGAAATTTAGTGGGCTTAGAGAGGAAATATTTGGCCACCATGGAAAACATGGAGAGTCACAAGGACCTTCTGCTCTTCAGGTCTACAAGGGCCTGTGCTTCCCAGAATTCTGGAGTTTCCATTTCCTTAACCCCCTGAAGTGCCCTCAGACCCACCTGGTATCCCAGTCGTCAGAACCAGTATCATACTTGTAAGTAGGTTGGAATGTAATCTCGCCCTCTGTGAAGCCTTCAAAGATGGTCTTGGCAGCCACCTGGATTTTCAGCTGTATAAAAGAAGCGGAAAAAGCCTTCAGGATAAAGGGTCAAACCTGGGATTAATAGAGGCCACAACATTAATTCATACCCTAAGCCCTACCTGAAAGAGAAAAGACTCATGAGAAAACTACTCCTATTCCATGAGTCAATAAAGAAATGATTTCATAAAGAGAGACAGAAAGTTAAGATTCTCCTTCAGTTGTTCTGTGCTGGGAAAGAGGTGGAGAACCGAAGGATTTAGACCTAATGATGGCAGGGTTGTCAAGAGCAGAAGAGCTCAGACAGAAAAGAAAGCTTCAGTGTCCTGGACAGTTCTGAGCACTTAAGAAGTCTTAAGTCTATTGAGGAGAGCCAAGAAAGTCAGCGGCAGGCTTCTCTCAGCCTGCAAAGTGGCCGGTGCTCTCAGAAGACATGCTACATCAAAGCATGGTAGGGAACAGCAGGCCGCAGAACTAACTCACCAGAGTGAAGAGAGGAGCTGAGAGAGTTTACTCACACTGGAGAAAACTGGTGAGGAGGAAGAGGCAGAGGACTCATTCTAAAGAGAATTATTAAATCACCTAAAATATACCAAGTAGTTTCTTTACTTTAGAAAAAAAAAATCAGTAATGTCAAGACCTTGCGTTCCCAACTCCTGATCTCTTGAGTGAATGAGAAAGTGTGTTCTTACTCCAAAGGACACAAGGTGCTTCCAGGACAGAGACACACATGGACAGCATCAGGTCCTGGGGGAAACCTCCGAAGATGACGGAGGAGAAAGCAGGCTCTGTGCCCTCCCAGTGGAGGAGATGTGGTAGCCATGTGTACCTGATCGTGCGCATAGAGGGTTTGGAAGGCCTTCTCTTCCACGAGCTTTTTCACCTTTCCCACATCCAGCTCTTCTATTCTGTAGTTGAGGTCCCCCAGCCACAAGATCACACTGTGAGGGCAGAGCACAGAGGGGACAGGATTTAGGAGGAGTGTTCACCCTCCCTATCCAGGATGCACTGGACAGAAGCCCCAAAGTGGGACAGGGACTTAGTGTTGCAGAATTTTCCTTCCTACCCACTTACTAACACATCTAATGCACTGCTGACTTGATAGTCACAAAGGGTCAGCCACCTAGGGACCCTGTGCTACATTCCAGGCCACAAACATACTCATAGCCTGTGTCTAGATGGAATTTTCTGAAGCAAAGCTCGACTGTGATAGCAGAGCCTGGATTCACCCACCACATCATGGCTGGCTTACTCTGAATTCCTGAGATGAGCTGTGTCACATGGTCCATTTCACCTGTTGCTGCTTCCTGAGGACATCAGACATGCCATGAATTCTACTGCTCTACCTGAAGCCAACAACCATGTCACTAAGTAACGTGTCTAGCGGTGTACACTCTCTCCAACAAATGCATCCTCAGCCTAAAGGCAGACAAAGGGCCGTGCCAGCTGCAGCCTCACAGTGGAGAAGACATTCTCCCTATGAGGGACCCTGGAGAAGAACAGCCATCCAGTCAGCTTCCAAAATACCAACAGGCCAGAAATAGTACCACTGCTTTGGACAGGACCCCAGGGGCTTTCTCTTTATAAAAGTAGTTCCAAAAACTTTAACTGTGATCACAAAGTCTGAAATGCCAAGGCTTTGAAATCTGACAAATAGCAAGCTTTGGTGATAAATGAAATAACAAAAGAACAAGCAAAACTAGTGTGATCTGCTCTGCGAGGTCGGCACTACGGTATTGACACTGGAATCAAAGACATGAGCAAGAACAGGCACAAAGCACCAGCCCACTCTCAAGTGTGTGTGCTCCGGAAGGACAGACAGCTGTGGAAACCTGCAACAGTGCCCCAAACTGTGCTCAGATGAAAGCTCTTAGGTTGCTTTGCCCCCGGTGCCCGATCAAGACAGAATTCTAGGCAAATAAATCCTGTGCCTCTCCAGGGACAAGGGATGCTTCGTAACGGTTCTTAAGGTCTTCCAGATGATAATTTAGGAAGCCAAGAATTTCCAAGAAACAAATGAGAGCTGGCAGACACCCAGGCTCACTCCAGCATTCGAGTCCAGGGCACAATGGAGAACCCAGCCTGGCAGTCACAGGCAGGGACTGAGGAGGAAAGAAACTCAGACTCACTCGTGCTTGTTAATGGTGAGAGGGGGGAGGCTTGGGTCCACCTGAGAGAACTGCATTCGAGAACAAATGTCTCTGTAGTCTTGGTTCCTCCTCTCGTACTCCTCTGTGTGGGCTGCCAGGTGGGAATTGACGACGCAGATGCTGGTGTTGTGTAGCTGGAACCTGATCGCCACTCCTCCTTTGTTACCCTGTTGAAAGTGATCCCCTCGGTCATTTAAACTCCAGACGTTCAGAATAGTTTGTCTTTGTCTTCAGAATGACTATTATCCATATCTTATAGATAAGAACACAAATCCCCAAGCAGAATTGCTAGCCATTTCTGTAAAAAACTCAGGCCGGAGCCTGCCTCTCTCGACCTTCTGTTCTTTTGTCTGTATCCTCGGTGAGGCAGCTGCATGTCCAGCTCAGTTCTTGCAGGAGGATCTAAGGGCAGGACTCCAGAAGCCTCAAGAAGAGGAGGAAATTGTGAACCTATGTGGTTCAGTTTTCCTTGGTGGCCAAAAAAGTTTCTGTAGCATACTGCACAGTATACTTGGATCAACCAGAGGCTCTGATACTAATTCCCAGGAGGAAGAAATGCACTGGCTGGATTTTTAAGCTGTCTATTCAATCCAGCCCTGCTTGTGGGCACAGCTCGTCCTATAATAGCAGCATCCTAGGTGGACTTGTATGGCTCTTGCATCACGAGAAGCTGAGTCAAAACACTAGGGGTCAAGATCCTCACTGTGCCGTAGGATATTACCGAGGACTCACCATCCTCCCCATGATTCCTGTCCCCACAGTCTCGGCTTCCACCTCTGAGATATAGGCTGCGTGCTCCTGTTTGACGTACAGTAGCAGCATAATCCCGACAAGCCGGATGAGTTTCACCTGGAACACAGAGCCAACTCTCAAGCGATGGCTGCCGCAGACAGAAGTTGAAAACCAGAATTCCCCAAGGGAAATGTGGTGGGAGAGCTGGCTGAGTCACCAACACACCTCCTCCTCCAGGCCAGGGCACAAGGTAGTCTGTTCCACTCATTGAGCACGCTACATGATACCCTAACCCACCTAGAAGTGTCAAGACTCCGAGTCTTTCCATTCAGACAGGTCCCTCTAGAGGACTGTGGGGTTGGCTTACACTGAAGGTTCACAGACACACACACACACACACACACAGACACACACAGACATACACACAGACACACACACAAACAAACACACACACACAAATGTTCACTGAACATTTATCTCAGACTTGCAGGCCCCTCACTTACCTTTGCATACTTGGCATCCGGGTGAAGGCTTTCTGACACAGCCTTAAACCACTCCTCCTCTTTTGGGGTATCATGAAAGAAGAAGGCTTCCTTACTCAGATCGAGCTCCTGGAACCTGTTGGAGAGACAACTAATGACCCAGAGAAAGGCAGCACGCAGGTAACACCTCCCAAATCCACTCAGGTGCTTGGGTCTCAGCTTTTATGCCGAATGGCAGGACCCTCAAGAAGATATAAAACAAACAACCAGAGAACTGAAAGTTGTGGGACTTACTAGGTACGTCTCTAAACAGGAGCTCATTTCCTCTCCAGGACCTAGCCACTGGACTAGTTAGAAGCATCCCTCCATCCCCATTTTACACCCTTAATTGTTAGGTCAACAAAGACTACGTGGCAAATTGGAGTTGGAATCTGGGTCCATGTTTTGTTTGGCTTGGTCTGGTCTATAGAAACCCCACGGTTTAGCTCTTTCCCCCACGACATTGAGGCTCCCACCCCGACGGCCACCAGGATTGTCATGGAAGGATAGTGTGGAGAAATTGATGACTGAGCTGAGTGTGGGCCCAGTAGGAAAGCACTTGCCTCTCACATTTTAGTGCCCTGTGTTTAATCCACAGCACTGATAAAAGAAACAGAAATAAAAAACAAGCCAGGTACGATGGTGCGCACCTATAATGCCAGCACTTGTATGCAGAGGCAGGAGAGCCAGCCTGGTCCATATAGCAAGTTGTAAACCAACCACTACTACATAGTGAAACCTTTCCTCAAAACTATAAAACAAGGGGCTGAGAAGATGGCCCAGTCAGCAAAGTGTTTGCCTTACAAACACAAGGACCTGAGTTCGATCTACAGAATTCATGCAAAAACAAACACAGGGCCAGGCATAGTAGCTCACACCACTAACACCAATATGCAAAGGCAGAGGCCTGCAGATCTCTGTGAATTCAAGGCAACCTGGTCAGCATAACCTCCAGGCCAAGTCCCAGACTAGAGAGACAGACCCTTTCTATTTGTCTGTCTCTCTCATTACTGGGGAATAACAGACTGACCACAGGCTTCCACATTCATGCATGTACATACACGCATACATACATAAAACTGACTGATGACACTTTAGTGAACCTTCCTTTCCTGGCAAAAATATTCTTTGCTTTGTAATGAAAACTGTGTTGAATGTCAAGTAATGACACACCAATTTCTAACAGAAGGTTATACTAAATTTGTATCAGCATTTAAATGCCAGGCACAGGACGTGGCCAGACCTCTGTGTATCAGGAATAACATTGAACAGAGACACAGCTGTCTCTGAGCTGAGCTCATGTTTTAATCCCTTCACCTGCCACAAAGACTCAGCTCAGGACCCTGTTCCTTCAGCACGGCTCTAAATTCTTAAGAATTAGAAGAAGGCCGGGCATTGGTGGCGCACTTGGGAGGCAGAGGAAGGTGGATTTCTGAGTTCAAAGCCAGCCTGGTCTATGGAGTGAGTCCCAGGACAGCCAGGGCTACACAGAGAAACCCTGTCTCGAAAAACCAAAAAAAAAAAAAAAGAGAACTGGAAGAATGGGGGCTGGAAAGGTGGCTCAGCAGTTAAGAACACTGACTGCTTTTTCAAAGGTCTTGAGTTCAAATCCCAGCAACCACATGGTGGCTCACAACCATCGGTAATGAGATCTGACACCCTCTTCTGGGGTGTCTGAAGAGAACTACAGTGTACTTACATATAATAATAAATAAATCTTTGTGCCAGAGCGAGTCGAGGTCCTGAGACCAATTCTCAGCAATCACATGATGGCTCACAACCATCTGTACAGCTACGGTGTACTCATATACATAAAATAAATAAATCTTTAAAAAAAGAAAAGAAGCCGGGCTGTGGTGGCTCACGCCTTTAATCCCAGCACTTGGGAGGCAGAGGCAGGCAGATTTCTGAGTTTGAGGCCAGCCTGGTCTACAGAGTGAGTTCCAGGACAGCCAGGGCTACACAGAGAAACCCTGTCTCGAAAAACCAAAAAAAAAAAGAAAAGAAAGAAAGAACTGGAAGAATGGAAGGGAAGCACTCACCCCACACAGTACACATCTGGAGCCTGGGTGCTGTGGCTCAGCCAGGGCCGGAGGCATTCTTTGGGGGACTGTCCGTTCACATTGTATGTTCCCACAAAAAACCTGTCGCCAAAGAGGTTCAATCAGTGATTTGGAAACAGAAAGTCAGGGCTTTGTCTCTGTGGAATGACATTTTGAGACATAAGAAATGTCCTATTTAACCTAGACCAATGACTATGGCACCAAGGGGTGACCAACAGTCTGTCTTTATGATAGCTGCAAATGGTATAGGTCTTCTCTGACCCAGGTGCGGTGGCATGTACCTATAGTCCCAGCACTTGAGACAGTGAGGCAGGAGGACTGCTGTGAGTTCAAGACCTGCTTGGGCTGCATACCGAGTTTACAGCAACCATGGCTTCCTGGTGAAAGAGTGTCTCAAATAAATAGCTAGCTAGATAGGTAGGTAAGTAGGTAGGTAGATGGATGGATGGATGATAGACAGACAGACAGACAGACAGAGTAAGTAGGTAGGTAGAGCAAGCCAGCCAGGCTGCTCTGAACATTCCCCCTCCCTTAAGTAGCCATTGTGGAGACATAAGACACCAAATATTTGCCCTGTGGGTGCTATTGAAAGGAAAACTATGCAAAGTAGCACCAGTGGTCGGAGGTCATTTCTTCCCCCATATGCCTAGAAATGATTTAGTTTACCTTACAGTACCAGCACAACGGTTTTTAAAGCTCCAGAACTCTGAAAGCTTTATTCATTTAGCGTTCAGCGAGCCCACCTAACAGGATTACTGAACGTCAGTGTTTCTCTTCAAGGCCTGGAATGAGCAAGGGAACAGAAACCCAGGCAGGTACTCGAGGCTCGGGCACTGCCCTTTGCTCTGTCCTCTGCAGCCCTGTGCACACTGCTGCAGCCATCTGCAAGTCACGCCACTCACTGCAGCCCATCAGATCAGGCACACAGCCTCCCCAAGGAGACAGGATGTCAGACACCAGCAAGGAAGAGTAACCAGACGTAGGGCACACTAGCATGCATCTGTAACCCTGGCATTTGTACAGCTGAGACAGGAGGATGACCTGATCCTTTATGTTCTAGACCAAGCTGGGATACCTGATGCCCTACCCCACACACCCCTAAGAAGTGAACGCAATGATACTCTTTGAAAAGGAAAAACATCTAACAGAATATATTGCTTTCAAATCCAAGGTATGTGAGGCAGAGGCTGAAGTTCCAGAGAGCAGAATGGCCATTTTGCCTTGAAAAACCATCAATGCATACCTTTAATCCTAGCACTCCAAAAGCTGAGGCAGGCAGATCTCTATGAGTTTGAGGCCAGACTGGTCTACAGAATGAGTTCCAGGCCAGCCAGGACTAAACAGAGACACCCTGTCTCAAAGGAAATAAAACTGTGGAGAACCTAGTTAGTTACCTGAAGTTCTGGATGTAGGTATAATTCTCTTCCTTCTGCAGGAGGTGCGATTTCACGATTGTGTCTCGAAGCCCAAACTTCTGCATGGATAATATGTGAGCCTTGTCCGATACCGTGATCGTGGAGGAGCGAACCATGTCAGTAATTTCAGACTTAGATTTATTCTGTCTGGAAAAATAAAAGCATTTTAATCATATTTTGAGTATGGTATGGAAAAGAAATATAAAATTTAGATGTTCCCACACATTAGCACCTGTATCACAGAATAAAAGAGGCCCAAGTTAAACTTATTTGCTAATAACAAATGGGAAATTAAGTAAGCTGATATATTGATTATATGGTATAATTGGTCTAGAGATTTTTCTACACTCATAGAATCTTAGGTCACAAAGGAACCTTAAGAGAAAAAAAGGAAGCTGGGCAGTGGTGGCGCACGCCTTTAATCCCAGCACTTGGGAGGCAGAGGCAGCGGATTTCTGAGTTCGAGGCCAGCCTGGTCTACAGAGTGAGTTCCAGGACAGCCAGGGCTACACAGAGAAACCCTGTCTCAAAAAAAACAAAAAAAAAAAAACAAACAAAACCCTGTCTCGAAAAACCAAAAAAAAAAAAAAAAAAAGAGAGAGAAAAAAAAAGGAAGGGACATAGCTCAGTAGGCAGAGCACTTGATATGCATGCACAGCACTTGATGTGTATGCACAAGGTCCTGGGTTCAAGTCCCAGTACTACAAAAGTCAAATTCTCTCATCCTGTTGGAGGTAATGAGTAGCTGGAACTCAGATGTGAGTGTTCTTCCTGCATCTCTGTGCCTCACAGAACAAGACTGTGAGGTCCTCTGTACCCCTGGGAGTAAGTAAAAATAAAAAGGCAATGGAAATTCAGATTGCATTGTTACATAGTATTTGTAGTCAGGGTATAAATTATTCAAAACCTAGTGTAAGAAAAATATGACATATTCACCTACCAGGGTCCTACATTACAACCTAAGGAACTTGTTGGAGATGACTTAATGGACTAAAATACAGAAGGCTCTTAAATCCATTCCCAGCACTGACTAAAAATGGCATGTGTGGTGGCTTGAATAGTGGCCCCCATAGGCTCATATTTTTAAATGCATAGTTCCCAAGGAATGACCCTATGCAAAAGATTTAGAAGGATTAGAAGGTGTGGCCTTATCGGAGGAAGTATTCCACTGGAGGTGGCTTTGACGTTTCAAAAGCCCATGCCAGGCCCAGGGTCTCTCCCTGAGGACTATGGATCAGGACGTAGCTCTCAACTACTGTCTGCCTGCATGCCACCATGCTGTCTGCTACAATGATGATGGACTGAACCTCTGAAACTGTAAGCAACCCCCAACTAAATGCTCTCTTCTATAAGAGTTGCTGTGATCACGGTGTCTCTTTACAGAAACAGAACTAAGAGACCACGTGAGTATTGGCAGCACCACTGATATTTACATATCAAGTAAGGTTGTGTGAGACTATATAACGTGGTGACTGCCTTAGTTAGGGTTGTATTGCTGTGAAGAGACACTATGACCATGGCAGCTCTTATAAAGGAAAGCATTTAACTGGGGCTGGCTTACAGTTTCAGAGGCTTAGTCCATCTTCATTGTGGCAGGCAGAATGGCGGCACACAGGCAGACATGGTGCTAGAGGAGGAGCTGCGAGCTCTACATCCAGATCTGGAGGCAGCAGGAAGAGACACTGACACACTGTCCAGGCTTGAGCATATGAGACCTTAAAGCCCATCTCTCGTGACACACTCCTTCTAACACACCACACCTACTCCAACAGGGCCACACCTCCTAATAGGACCGCTCCCTATGTGTCTATGGGGGACATTTTTATTTAAACTACCACAGTGGCACATGTTAATCTCAGTACTAGGGAAGCAAAGGCAGAGCTATCCTCATCTATGCATCAAACTCTAGGTTAGCCAGGACTATATAGTGAGACCCTGTCTCAATAAGGAGTTGGGAGGGCGACTGGAAAGATGGATCCGTGGTTAAGAGCACTTGTTGCTCTTGTGAAGAAACCAGGTTCAGTTCCCAGCACCCACATGGTGGCTCACAGCCACCCACAACTCCAGTGCCAGGGTATTTGGCACCCTCTTCCAACCTCTGCGGGCATAAGACACGTAAGAATCACTAAATATAATTATGCATGGAGCAGAAGGAGTAAGAAAAACAAGCTTTCCAAGGCAAAAAGTATGAAAAGAATGTGAGAGGGCTGGAGAGATGGCTCAGCGGTTAAGAGCACTGAGTGCTTTCCCAAAGGTCCCGAGTTCAAATCCTAGCAACCACATAGTGGCTCGCAACCATCCTTAATGAGATCTGATACCCTCTTCTGGCGTGTCTGAAGACAGGTACAGTATACTTACATATAATAAATAAATCTTTAAAAAAAAAGGAAAAGAATGTGACGGTAAAATCAAACATGTTCAGTCTCCTGTATTATTGTTTGTTTTAAACAGGGTTTTTCTGGGTGGAGGAACGGCTTGGAACTCGGTGTGTAGACCTAGCTGTCCTTGAGTTTACAGAGATCCATCTGCCTCTGTAGCAGGTTTAACTTTTTTAAAATAATCTATCTTCCCCCCCACTGTCTACCCCTCCATGCCTCCCCCACACCTGTGTGTGTGTGTGTGTGTGTGTGTGTGTGTGTGTGTGGTTTTCCTCCTTCGTCACTCGGCCTATCCTCCAGGCAGACCAGAATAGCTTTCTCCCTGAACCTGGGGCTCCTGTTTGTCAGCTAAGGTAGAAGCCAGTAAGTCCCTGTGGTCCTCCTGTCCTCACACCTCAGTAGCTCACCCCCAGTCCCGGGCCGTGGGTTACAAAAGTGTTCACTGAACACAGCTTTTTTGTTACTCGGGTGTTGGGATGCAGATCTGGTTCTCACAACTGCACACCTGATGCTCTAAACTGCCAAAGTATCTCTTCAGATCACTTCCTAAATCTCCACACGAGAATTAGAGTGCTGGCAAGTTCAAGTTCTAGAGGAGTTCCTGGCTATTGCAGGGCATTGGGTACCTTATGTAAAAAAAAAACAATCCACATGGGCTCTTGGAATCAGAACTCAGGTCCTCAGGTGTGAGGCAGTGCTTTATCTACTGAGCCATCTTCTCTACCCAGCCTATGCAGTCCCTTTTCTTTTTTTTTTTTTTAGATTGATTTTATTGTTTTTAAGTATGTATGTGTCGCCACAAGGGTATGCATACACATGAGTGCAATTCCCAGACTCAAGCATCAGACCCCCTGGAGACATGCGGTCACTGGGAAGTAACCTGGGTGTTCTGCAAATACAGCCAGTGCTATTAACTGCTGAGACGTGGCTCTACCCCCTTATGTCATTCCTGGTCACCCGGGTCTCCTTAGCTATAAAACAGTAAAGTATGAAACTCTGATGGAGACAGCAGTCCTGGGAGAGCACGCAGCTTGGCAAACACAGTAAGTTCGCTGTGTCCATACATAGGAACAGTTCTTAGGATTCAGCTTAAAGCAACTTATGTTATAGGTGGGGCTGATTCTCAAAGGAAGACTGTCTCACCAGGAAGAGATACAAACAGAGGGAGGGTTGCATTACCTTGTGAGAGAGTTTTCTGGTTTGTCCGGACACCTGGCCCCAGAGCTTTGGTCCATAAGCAGGCCTCTCCCATTTGGCCCCGAGCTGTCAACGTAAGAACCGCCTAAAGAGAAGGAATTAAAGTACAGTAGTGTGTTTGAGTACGACACACTTCTCAGACGATAGCTGAGATCCCTGGCAGTCTGCATCCTGCTCGGCGACTCTGCGAGGCCCACACTGTTGTGCAGTGTGGTGCAGTCTCACAGGGCACATACAGAGGCGGAAAGGTAGCTCACCTGAATGGCTTTGTCACTGAAAACAAAGCCATTTAGTCACTCCACCCCCTTCTGGGAACACAAATCACAGACATCAATTGCAGAAGACACTTAACACCCAACTGTGTCCTCCACATTCGCCTTGATATACATATAGACATCAAGGCCAACCTAAGATATATGATGAGACCCAATCTCAAAAATCCAAGGGCAATTTACATCTCAGCACTCAGAAGACAGAGACAGACAGATCTCTGTGAGTTCTAAGCTAGCCTGGTCTACTTAGTGAGTTCCAGACCAGCCGGAGCTAAGTAGTGAGACTCAGATTCAAAAAACAAAGTAAACAAAAACAACAATAACTTATAGGTTGGGGATGCCACTGTGTGGCAGAATGCTTGCCAAGATGTGCAAGGCCCTGACTTTGACCCATAACACCATCAAAAATAAAGGAAGAAAATCACTTAAAGATCTCAGGGACTCTTGGAGTGGAAGAGAGAAAATGACACAGGCATCTGACTGCATCACAGCATGGAACCACCACGCTGATGGGGGGGTAAAGAAAAAAGTGTTAACCGTAAAACTTTAAAGACGAGAAGCCCGTGAGCCTAGTGGCAAGTGGGAAAACAGGCACACTGTGCTCCAGTTCAGAGTGCGGTGAGGATGGGGCACAGATTAACACGCATGAGCACCGAGGAAAGGGACGGAGAACGATGTAAACCAAGTGAGCCACCCACCGTTGAAGCAGGAGAGCTCAGACGAGCAAAGAGAGAGAGCCAGAAGGAGCCATGCGGTGGTGGGTTAGACTCAGAAACGTCAGCGTGAACTAACAGTTATCTTACTACAGGTGATTAGCTAGAGAGAGAACCACCCGCAACTCCAGCTATGCTGCTGGCCTCCCAGGGCACCTCCAAACACAAGCCACGTACTCACACATGTACACATGGTTAAAATTAAACTAAAGTTCACATAGGGCTGGTGGTGTTGCTCAATTGCAAGAATGCTTGTCCAGCACGCATGTAGGCCTGGGTTCAGTCCCCAGCACCATATAAACTGGGTGTGGTCCTTTATAACACCCCTAGCATGAGGGGGACAGAGGCTGGAAGATCAGAAGTTCAAAAGTACTCTCAACTACACAGGGAATTTGAGTGTAGGACACATGAGACCCTTTCTCAAGGGAAAATCTTGTGTGCACGCGCGCACACACACACACACCACACAGTCTTTTGCTCTCCTCTAGAATCCACAGAGCAGCATGCATACCTGATGTGAGACCTTAACTTCTAATACTATCTTCCAAAATGGGCTCCTAAGAAGTATTGCTATTTAAGGACTGAGAAAGGAAACACACAAAGTAAACTTTAAATACCTGACAGTGCTAAAAAGTAGGAAAGTGCTATCATCATCATCATCATCAAGGGATGATAAAACAAGTGAGAAGACATAAATCTCCCAGAGAATTCCGAATAACTCACATAGCAGCTTCCCCTTCATAGAGGAAGCTAACCCCTTAGGGTGGACTGTGCCGAGTGACTTCGGAAAGTCAAAACTCTGTGGAACAGAAATGTGACAGGCACTTCCTCAGCTAGGTGGTCAAGGTTCACCTGTGATAAGTCAAGTTGATAACCTACATCCTTGAAGGACAGGCTGTTCCCTGTCCCCCACCTCGTGCAGAGTCCCTGTTTAAGGACAAAAGGAAGTACTCCTGAGAGCTGGCAAGGTCATCAAAAGCAAGGCAAGACTGAGAAACAGATCAGAGAAAAGTAAGGAGATATACGAAAATTCAGCATCATGGGAGTCCTGCATGGGACGATGGGTAGAAAGTCATTTGGTTAAAGTCCAAGGAAATCTGAGTGTGCACTTTGGTTAATAATAATCTGTTGGGGCTGGAGAGAAGGCTCAGTGGTTAAGAGCACTGACTGCTCATCCAGAGGTCCTACGTTCAATTCCCAGCAACCACATGGCGGCTCACACCCATCTGTAATGGCCTCAGATGATGCCCTCTTCTGGTGTGTCTGAAGACAGCGACAGTGTATTTCATATACATAAAGTATAATCATCATCATCATCATCATCACCATCATCATCCATCTTCACAGATCTCACTGTTAACAAATGTGCCATGGGTACTGCAAGATTGTGTTACAGGAAACTGATATACAGTGAAGACATTTTTTCTGTACTGTTTTCACAGAAAAATAAAACTGTTCTGATAGACATGTGGCACACAGTTTAATCCCAGCACTCAGGAGGCAGAGGCAGGCAGACCCTTGAGTTCATAGCCAGCCTGGTCTATAGCGCATGTTCCAGGACAGCCATGGCTACATAAAGAAACCCTGGCTCAAAGGGGAAAAAATAAGTTCTAAAATATAAGAGATTTTAGAATTGGGAGCTGAGATCAAAACCTCAGGAAAGGCTTCACCCCTGCCCAGCCTCTGCCCTGCTCTTGTGCCTTTTCAATCTTCTGCCCTAGCCTCGTCTCAGGCTTCATCTTCACTAAGTCAGTCAGGGTCTCTGCCCCCATTCCCCCAATGATTTATTTATTTTATGTGTGTGAAGGTCTTGCCTACATGTATGTTACCACCTGTGTGCCCAGTGCCAGAGGAGATTAGAAGACAGTACAGAACCCCCTGGAACCAGTTACAGGATGACTGTGAGCCGCCATATGGGTGCTGGAAACTGAACTTAGTTCTTCTGCAAGAGTATCAAGTGCTCTTAACCTCTAAGCCATCTCTCTAGCACCTCCACATGGGCCTCTTGCTTCATAAATGCAATTGAAAACACAAGGAAGCCAGGCAAAGAGTGAGACTCTGTAGCAGACAGTGGCTGGAGAGATGGCTCAGTGGTTAAGAGCACTGACTGCTCTTCTGAAGGTCCTGAGTTCAAATCCCAGCAACCACATGGTAGCTCACAAACATCTCGTAATAAGATCTGATGCCCTCTTCTGGGTTGTCTGAAGACAGCTACAGTGTACTTACATATAATAATAAATAAATCTAAAAAAGAAAGAAGGAAGGAAAGAAATAAAGAGAGAGAAAAGAAAAAAAAAAGAAAAGAGAAAATGGCAGACAAGTCGAACGGAGGAACTATCAGCTTTGATAAGACCTTGCCTAGAAAAATGGAGATACGCAGTCCAGTGAGAAGGTTCAGTAGGTAAAGGCTCTTGACACCAAGCCTGACAATCTGAGTTCAATCCCCCTAGGACTCACAGGGAGACAGAGTTTCCCTACATAGTGGCCTCGAGCCCATAAGAATCCACTTGCTTCTGATTCCCAGGTACTAAGAATAAAGAACACATCACCATATCCAGCTTCAATGTTTTAGCCAAGTGTGGCAGTGCATGCCTTTGGTCCAGGCACTTGGGAGGCAAAGGACAGTCTGGTGGTCTACAGAGCGAGTTCCAGGAAAGCCAGGGATACACAGGGCACAGGGAAACCCTTTCTTGAAAAAAACAAAAATAGAAAGAAAGGAAGGAACAAACAGAGAGAGAGAGAGAGAGAGAGAGAGAGAGAGGGAAGGAAGCAAAGAAACAAACAAACAAAGAGGTAGGCAGATCTCTAGGAGTTCAAGGCCTACCAGGTCAATATAGTGAATTCCAGGACAGAAACCCTGCCTCAAAGACGGATAAAAAATAAAATTAAAACAGAGATTCAGGAGAGTGCCCTGCCCCAAGGAGACCATCCAGCAGGAGAAGCAGAGTAACATTTTCTAAATACCTGAAGAGTCAGGGGCAAAGTCACAAATCACAAGCTGCACTGGGAGCCCAGGGATTCTGTGTGATGCCGGTGACCTGTGGGTCTTTAGGGAGCCCCCCCTGCCCCCCCCCAGGTTAGACTGTTCCCATCTGCCCTGGGATGCTATGGAAAACTGTATGATCAGTGAAAATAAAACTTGCCTCATGGCACACAAATAAGAACTAAACAAAGTCTCAGATTTGCATTTCTGTTCCATACCTTCCACCTCATTTCCATCCAGTTCCTTCTCCCAAGCCCCGGCTTCACCTTCTACATCCCAGTAAATGGCATCAGCGTTCAACCAGCTGACCAGAGCAAAACTCTCACACTCACAGGCACAGCAGCACATGCCTGCAGACCCAGTGCTCGGGAGGCTGAGGCAGAACTACCTCAGGTGAGACCAGCCTGGGCGACGGTCTCCAGCTGACAAAACAGGACAATAAAAGAACTTAGGGCTCCAATGAGCAGGATGGGACATACCTGTAGTCTCAGTATTTGGGAGACACTGCTGTGGGAGGATAGCCTGAGCTACTTAGAACTGACCTAAAACAAGCAAACAAACCACACCAAGGCCTTTCCTAGTCCACAAGTACATTTAATCCACTGAGAACTGAGGCAAGTTCTGCCTTCAAAACCATGTCCAGGAGTTCTCATCAAGACTGCAGCAGCAGCTTCCTGTTTGTGCTTCTTTACATGAGGCCTACCGTTGGTCTCCCATAGAGCAGCCGCAGCAAACCTTAAAGTACACAAGTGTATTAGATGAGGTCCCTTCTCTGCTTGAAGTTTTTAAAGAGCTCCCCATTACACTGAAAATAAGCCTCCCCCCCCCCAGAGCCTGAGAAGGCCCTGCCCTGGGCCCACACATCCTGGCCTTGCCAGCCTTCCTTCTTCGGTCAAGCTCACTGCCATGCCAAGGGCTCTGCTCTTGCTGCGCCCTGTCTGGGATTCACTTCCTCCTGACACCCGCACTGCTCACGCCTCCTTCCATCCAAGCCTGGGCTCAGATGTTGGATATTCACTCTGACACTGTGGCAGACCCCTGCCCCCTGCAGGTGCTCAAATATCCCTTTATTTTTAACTCCAGAAGCTGCTAAATTTCCTCAGCTCACAGCACCTACTTTCAAAATATGTATTTATTTATCATGGGGAGGGGCGTGCATACATGCCACAGTTCACATGTGGAGGTCGGAGGACAACTTGAAGGAGCTGGTTTCTCCTTCCATGTGTGTCCTAGATCAAACTCAGGTCACCAGGCTTTGAGGGGAGCATCTTCACCCACTCCGTCTTTTTACTGATAGGTCAAAAAACACCCAGCAGAAAGTTCCAGGCCAACCAGAGCTACATAATAGGGAGACCTTGTCTCAAAAACCAAAAACAACAACCAAAGCTACCCAGAAGTTCTATCTGTAAGTGGTGGCATACGCTCAGAATTCCAGCACTTGGAGGAACAAGTGGGAGGACTGTCCTGAATTCAGGGTCAACCTAAGCTACAAAATGAGCCCATTAAAACACACACACACACACACACACACAATACCACAGTCATACATACCCTAAGTAAACCTAAAAATAAAAAGGGTTACCTATTAGTACTACCATCGTTAAATGTCAAGTCACTTTATTCATATCCTACTTATAATAAGGCCTGAGCTGTGGCTCGGCTGGGAGCTTGCTGTGTGTGGTGATGCACCTGTGATCCGGCCTTCAGCAGAAGGAGACAGAAGGATCAATAAGCTCAGGGTCGTCCTCCACTACACAACAAGTTCAAGGTCAGTCTGTGCTACCTGAGATGTCAGCTCACTGAAAAAACAGCAAAAGATTTGTAATCACTCATGGATACGAGACACCAGATGCCTCTCACTAAGATAAGCCTTGGGAAACAGGGCTGGCTCTCCCTGGGCACAGAAAGGCACTGGAGTGCAGCAGGCATGCACCACGGGCTCAGAATGAGAGCACCTGGGACCTGAAGTTGAAGGCCTACTCTACCACCGTCTTCCTGTGTAATGACAAGTCACCTCCTTCTTTGGGTCTTCCTTTTTATGTTTATAACACAGGGACACTAACATTGTCAGCTCCTGGGGCTCTGTAACAGGCAAGGCACCTGAGCTTCTCAGCCTAGTGAGCTGTGACTACAATGGCTGTCTGCACTCCAAGACCTCTTAGCGTGCTCTGGGCCACAGATGTGGAGTGTGCCGGAAGCTGCCTCGCTCTGCTCCATCGTGTCAGTCCTCGCTGTGGGATGGACTGTCTTCATTCGTGACAATGGATGGAAACTTTAAGCCACTGTTTGGGGAAATTTCCAGCTATGAGCAGTTCTCGGAACCTTTTCTCCCCGGCATCTGGCACAGAAACTGGCCGTCAACAGTTCTTCGCTGCATTTACTCCCCGCCGCACCACCATGCCCTCTGGCCACAGCTTCCCTTCCTTTTTGAAGCTTCCCCAGTTCCTTTCTGCCCTCTCCAGCCTCAGCCCTCCAATCCTTTGTCACCCAATTTAAGAAGTAACAAGATTTGTCCTTCCTTCTTGTGCTCAGTTATCAGGTCTAGGAATATCATCCTTATTGACTTATTTATTTAGAAATAGGAGCTTACGGGCTGGAGAGATGGCTCAGTGGTTAAGAGCACTGACTGCTCTTCCAGAGGCCCTGAGTTCAACGTAACCAGCAACTGGTTACATGGTGGCTCACAACCATCCGTAATGGGTTCTGAGGCCCTCTTCTGGTGTGTCTGAAGACAGTGTACTCACATATATAAAATAAATAAAATTTTAAAAAAAGAAAAGAAATAGGAGCTTACAATGTAATCCTGGCTCACCCGAACTCCATACATAGATTAGGTTGGTCTAGAACTCCATATATAGACCAGGTTGGCCTCAAATTCAGAGCCCAACCAGCCTCTGCCTCTGGAGTACTAGGATTAACAGTATGTGCCACACCAGGCTCTCTTAAACCTTTTATGTTGAACCCTCTTTTACATCCCACTGCCATGCCTTACCTAGCTTCAACCTTGATTTCTGCAAGGCTCATGCCTGCATTCCTGTCCTCCTACCAATCCAGTCAACAGGTAGAAGTCATCCTTCTCAGCCCGTCACCTGTGTGTTAAGGCCCCCGGTGACTTAAGTCACCTTTGAGATAAAACCTGAACTTGTGTATTTAACACATAAAGTCCTCTATAAGTAACCCCAGCTGTCTCTCCAGTCGCATTCCCACCCTCACTCCTGCCTCTCCAAGCCCTCAGCCCACTCACAATGAAACTATTGCCCTCTTTACCCCTGACCCTGTGTGTATCTAAGACCATGCACCAATCCTATCAGCATCTGGTAAACTACACTCCACAACCCAGCTCAGAACCACCACCTCCATAAAGCTGCCTCCGGGCCTCTCCTAGACCCTCGCTGATGCAGCTTCTCCTCCTCCACACATCCCACGTTATCTCTCTAGGAGGAGGAGGAGAAGGAGTGCTTTATCTGCTCAGGCAGCTTGTTGGCCCTCTTTTTAATTAGTTCTCTGTTTACACGTGTACCCACATGAGTATGCGTCTATGTTGGGGGGTGGGGGTAGAGGATAACTTGTGGGAGTTGGTTAGTTAGAGCTCCTTCTGTCATGCGGGTCTCAGGTTGTCAAGCTTGGCAGCGAATGCCTTTATCTGCTGAGCCTTCCCTACATCTCAGCTTTGAGGTTTGCTTTTTTTTTTTTTGATTTATATTTTTAATCTGTTTACTATTTATTTATTTTTGAGTCAGGGTTGTTTTATGGAGCCCTGGCTGTACTAGAATGAACAATATTGACTAGGCTGGACTTGAACTCCCAAAGTCCTGCCTGCCTCTGCCTCCCAAGTGTGAGGTTAAAGGCATGTACCACCATGCTCAGTCTTAAAAATTTATTTTTTAAATTTTAAAAAGTATTTATTTTATGTATATGAGTATTGGATCATATCACATGTATGCCTAGTGCCTGCAGAGGCCAAAAGGTGTCAGATCCCCTAGAAATGGGGTTCAAAATGGCTGTGAGATATCATGTGGGTTCTGGGAAATAAAAGAGAAGCCATTACTCTTAACAGTTGAGCCATCTCTCTAGCCCCAAGATTTATTTTATTATTAAGTGTGTGTGTGTGTCTATACAGGTGTGTACAGGCATGCACAGGTCTGTGAGGAGTCTAGAAGAGGGCACTGACCCCCTGGAGCCGGGCTGTAAGTGGTAGTGAGCTGTCTGTGGGTGCTGGTAACCGAACCTGGGTCACCTGTCCAGCACTCTTGTCTCCATGACAGGGACTTGCTGTACAGCAGAGGCTAGCTGAGCTTGCATCTGTGCAGGAATTTATCACATCAGAGCTCTAACTAGCCCAGCTGACTGCGAAGTCTTGCCTCTATCGCTAGAGAGACAGATGACTCTTTCCTGCGGCCCCTGGCTTGTCAAAACAAGTGTACGTACTTGGCCTTTGATAATGAATACTGAACAAAACAATCCTCATTGGGGCCATTTCTTAGGGCTGCTCTCTGAATGCATTCCCGATGACTACCTGCCACGCCTACACTTGAAGTCACTTCCCACAGCAGTTTGATCCGGGTGTGGAGAAGTATGGAATCAATCAGTCTTCCTTCCTCTTTAATTCTGACTCTGCATTAACATCTTAAAAAACAACAACAATCTTCCCACACAAACCTTGCTTTACAGATAATGTTGCCTTTTAAGGCTTCTTCTTAGCCTGAAGAGCAGTATAGCCAAACACAGGCCCACAGAGCCTGACTTCAAAACCTCCAAGCCCAGTGTACGTTGGAATTCAGAATTTGGTGCACTTTAGAATAAGACATTACCTACACCACTTTGATAACAACCCCAGTAGAAGCTGAGACACTGTGCAACTTATGAATATGCTATACATAGACTCATATCGGTAAAAGGAAGTTTCACTGCCAAATCTAGCGTGAGCCAAACAAAAATTCTTGTCAGCCCCAAAAGCTTCTGGGAGTTCAGACCTGCCGATGAAGCAGCAAAGATGACGCTAAGTGGTGATGACGCTGAGTGCAGCCAGCTGGATCGCCACATGCTAGAAAGGACGTGAATCCGTGTCCACACTCACGGCACTCAGAAACCAGCCCCATCTGTGGACAACACAGACACAGCGCGCTTGCCCACGGGCTTCTCTGGAAACTTACCCTTCATTTAGCAATGGCAAGTGGTGATGGAACTTCTACAAGTTGAGGCCTCTGGAGGTGATCGGGTCAGCTGGGGATGCTAGTCTCAGAAGGGAGTAAGGATGTTTTTGTGAGACACCAGTTAATTCCCTCAGTGGCTAGTCACTACAAAAAGAACCACCCTGGCCCTTGAATCTTTCTGGCTTTATGGTGTGACCTCTTCTACAGGCACTGCCAAACATTATTGAACAGATGGGGGCTGCTCAAACTTAGACCTTTCGCCACCTAAACTTTAAGCTAAAGAAATATCTTCAAAAAAATAATCTTAACTAAAGCCGGGCAGTGGTGGCACACATATTTGGTTCCAGCATTTGGAAGATAGAAAGAGGAAAATCTCTTGAGTTTGAGGCCAGCTTGGTCTACAGAGCAAGATCCAGGACAGCCAGGGCTACACAGAAAAACACTGTCTTAAAAACAGAAACAAAATAAACAAACAAAAAATAACTAAAAAAACCTATCATTTGCTCCCTCTCTTTCCTCCCTCCAGACCCTCCATATGGCCTCCCCTCCTCTTTCAAACTCAGTCTCTTTTTAAAACTTTTCTTTATACACCATGCAGGGTTCGGGGGTTGTTTTATTTTGTGAACGGGCTGGCCTCAGACTCACAGATCTGCCTGCCTTTGCCTCTTGAATGCTGGGATTAGAGATGCGCTGGTGCCTTCACAGCCAACCAGGGATTTTTCAACAATATCAGAAACTAAAGATCTATAAACAAAGAAAACCCAGAAGGGCACACAGCAACTACTTAATAATGGTCATTTCTCTGTGGTGATCTTTTTCTCTTTGCTTGTTTCTGCTCTCTTTTTCATTTTGTTTTGGCTTTATTTTTGAGGTGGGTCTCACGTAGTCTAGGCTAGTCATAAACTCAGTATGTAGAAAAGAATGACATTGAACTTCTGATCATCCTGCCTTCATCTACAGAGAACTGTGACTACAGGTGTGTGCTGCTGCTACATCCAGTCAGTTTTTACAGGGCTGTGGACCAAACCCCTGGCTTTGTGCACTTGAGGCAAGCACTCTCCCAACTGAGCTGTTGAGGTTTGGTCTGCTGCTATATACAGTAATGCTAATACTGGCCCCCAAGATCTGGTTGCCCCCTAGAGGAGATCCTCATGTACACCAAGTGATGCTATGTAGCCTTGCCTCCCAAGTTATCCCTGATTGGTCAATAAAGATGTCTACAGCCTGTAGCTGGGCAGAAGAGAGGTAGGCAGAGCTTCGGTCTGGGCTAATAGTCTGAACAAGAGGAGGGAGAGGAGAGAGAGGAGAAGTAAGAAGATGTCATGGGTCGTGAGAGCATGGCCCTGAGGGCTGGCCAACTGGAATAGGAGCAACCCAGGCAGAAAGTGACAAGTTATATCTCGGGATTATTATTGACAGAGATGTAAAGTAGACAAAGTAACACAGGATTGAAAGCTCTAAAGCTTTAAGGCTTATTGAAAATATAAAGGTTTTATGTCTTTTATTTGGGGATTAAATGATCAAAAATAGGGTAGAAACTCCCATTTAATAATTTCTACTTCACTGAGCCATATCCTTAGCCCTAATCTGCGGTTTACATATTATATAAAGACACAGGCTTTGGTGTCAGAAACTTAGGTTCTGCTGCCTCTTACTGTACATGACCTAAAACAACCTACCTAACCTAAAGCCTTTGCTTCCTCGACCAAAGTCAACCATATCTTCCTCCTGTGATTACTGTCCTTTTCCATAATTAACTTGAAGCTATCCTTCCCGCAGTAGCCCAGGTGCTTTATAAGTCAAACAATGCCCAAAACTACAAAATGAAGATAGGAGACAAGGTATCAGTTCAAACTCTTGACACAGGGCCTACCACTCATATACAGTCTGGACTTCTTTTTTTAAAGATTTATTTATTTTATGTATATGAATATATTGTAGCTCTCCTCAGACTCACCAGAAGAGGGCATCAGATCTCATTACAGATGGTTGTGAACCACCATGTGGTTGCTGGAAATTGAACTCAGGACCTCTGGAAGAGCAGACAGTGCTCTTAACCTCTGAGCCACCTCTCCAGTCTCTAGTCTCGACTTTTACATGAAAGTTAAAATGTATATTGAAACCCAAGTCAAAATATCCTATTTCTGGGCTTCTAAGATATCTCAGCTGGGTAAAGCACTTGCCTCGCAAGCCTGATGATCTGAGTTCAATCCCTGGAGCCATATGCAGGTAGGAGAGAACTGACTCCATACTATCCTCTGACCTCCAAAGGTACACTGTCATACCTACCCGCCCATCTACACACACATGAATATACATAAAAATGGAAATAAATTGAACATACGTATGCATATCTTTAATCCTAGCACTTGAAAGGCAGAGGCAGGTAGATCTCTGAGTTTAAGGCCAGTGTCATCTACATAGCAAGCTCCAGGCCGGCCAGGGCTATATAGTGATACCCCATCTCAGGGGCTGGTGAGGTGCAGAACTTTTGTGGACAGATATTCTGTCCAACAGTGTAACAAGTAAATAGACTAAACACCTGAAATGTGACTACAACAAATGGGAAACTCAATTTTTAATTTTACTTTATATAGCCGGTAGCTGGTAGCTATCATAACTATTGGTGCAGATACAGGCCTGGTGCCTCCTCTGAGAATGGCCATACATCATGCTTGGGTCACTGTAAGCAGGGCCATTCAGCTCAGCCTTCCTCCGTCTCCTGAGTCCCCACAGGATGTTCTATACTCGGGTGGGTCCCAGGGAAGACTCTGACCCACGTCTATGCTCTCCTCCTGAGCTCTCAGTGCTATCAGCAGCTCCCTCCATCCCTCTGACCACGGCTTTGCAATCCTGCCATCCACTCACACTTCCTCTGGGGCCCCTCTTCATCCTCACAGTCGCTGTTCTCCAGGCTACCACCTCATCATTTGCTACCACTGAGCCGAAGAGATCCTCCCACTTCTCCTTGCCCAATGTAGTCTCTGGTCTTGGCCACATGAAACTCTGATTTCATCTTTCTGTTACAAAACTTTCAGGGTTAGATGATGCCTGCAGGTTAAGGCCAAAACTGGTTCAACTGGCATCCAAAGCCCTTTGCAGACTGGCTTTACTCTCCCTCATTAATCCACCACCCAGACATCTCAATCTAAAAGGACAGGTTCCCACACATGCTGCACTCACTCTTACAACATCAAGTCCCTCCTACTTCCTGGCCACCTCATCTATAGAACCCAGCATCTACTCCTGCCTCCCCATTCACAAGGCTCTGCTTACCCACATTCGAGCCTTCAGTAGGTAACTCTGTGAATTAATTCAGAGAGCCTTAGCTGGTACTTTAAGAGATATTAGAGGAAAACCTCAGGTTTTGGAATAAATAAAGCTGGGTATTTTCCCGGCTCCATGCATTACATCATGTGAAACCTCAAGCAAAAGACAATTTGTTTCCTCATTTGTAAAGTGGTACTAGTGTGACCAAGAAGCCAAATGATGATCAAATAAATGCATAGCCACGATGGCTCAAGCTTGAGCCTGATGCTGGAGGACTCTTCAAAGCCAGCCCTGCAGTCAGTGTGTTCCAGACCAGACCAGGCTACAGAGTAAAAGCCTGTCTCAAAATAAAGCAATGTGCGTACATCACAGGTACTCAGACATTCTGTTCTGCTTTTTTCCTTCTCTATAAGTACTAACACCACCCCGCCCCACCCCCCGGTGTTTGATGGCGTGTCCTGACACAGAAGTGCTGGACTATATATGTCTTATAGGCTGGAGAGATGGCTCAGTGGTTAAGAGTCCTTGCTGCTCTTGAAGAAAAGATCTGGGTTTATTTACCAGCACCTACTTTGGGATCTTGTAGAGAATCAAGGTACAGATGAAGCTCACGACCACCTATAACTTTATCTCCAAGAGATCAGATACCCTCTTCTGGCATAAGGGTGTATCTTGCCCCAGGCCCTCTTCCTCTCCGCCCTCCTCCACCTCCCTCTTTGTTTCCTGGATGCCAGGGAGTGAATTACTTTCCTTTACCATGTTCTTTCAGTAGTATGGTTTTGTTTTACCAGAAGTCTAAGTCTAAAGCAAACAGAAATTTTAAAAAAGAGAACAAAGAAGTGGGGGACAGGGAACAATGGAAGCAGATGACGAACTTAAATCTCTGAAACCATGATGAGACAAAATAATTTTGTGTGTGTGTGGGGGTGCACATATGTGTGGGTCTCATAGAACTGTAGTTACAGGTGGCTGTGAGCTGCCCAGCATGAGTGCTGAAAACTGAAATAAGGTCCTCTACAAAAGCAGCAAGTGTTCTCAACCACTGAACCATCTCCTGGCCCGCTTTAAGTTGTTTTCCTCTGGGATTTTGTCATGATGATTAAAATAAACAATCAAAAAAGAAACAAACAAATTTGCTGGGCAGCTGGTGGCACATGCCTTTAATCTCAGGATTTGGGAAACAGAAACAGGTGGATCTCTGTGAGTTCAAGGCCATCCTGGTCTACAGATCCAGCATAGCCAGGGCCACATAGAGTAACTCTGTCTCAAAAAACCAAACCAAACAAACCTCAACATGCTCCCAAGATTAAAAAAAAAAAAAAAAAAGGAAGATTTCCTTCCAGAACTCTTCTTATTGTTGTTTGGGATAGGGTTTCATGATGGACAGGAGACTGGCCTCTAACTTACAAATTTACTACATAGTTGAGGATGACCTTGAACTCCTGATCTTCTGCTACCTTACAAGTATGGACCACCACACCTAGCTCCCAGTATTTTTATAGCACAGTATTAGAGTCCATAGATCACAGTCATTGCTTAATAAATTACAAATGCTAATAGTAACTGTGGCACATTCCGAGCCAAATGGTAAGACTTTGAACGCCACACAAACCTCAGACTTCCCATTTTTCTTCTTTAGAGGACAAGAGGACACTGTTAATTAATTATTTTATTGTTATACTGTTACGTAAGCCCACGAACACGCATGATGCACTTTGAGCTCACACACCCAATGCCCACCCCTCTTCTCTTTCTTCTGCCCTCCCCTCAGTTCTCTTCATTCCCCTAGACAGTTTCACTTCTACTTGCTGTCTATTATTACCATCTCTACACACAGGACTTTATCCATATAAATCTAGGAAGCACAAAAAAAGACCCATGGGATACTTGGTGTGTGTGTGTGTGTGTGTGTGTGTGTGTGTGTGTGTGTGGTGCTCATGTGCGTCCTTTTTGGGCTAGGATCTCTCAATGACCTGAAGCTTGGCCGGAGAGACCCAGGGATCCTTCTCCCTCTGCTTCTCCAACACTGGGATTAAAGGGCCATGGCACTAAGCCAGCTCTATGGGATGCCAGGGACCCGTCTTGTGCTTATGCGGTAACAACTTTAAGCACTGAGCTGTTCCCCAGTCCCCAATATGTATTTTCCTGGGCATGATGTAATTCTACTCAATGTGGCTTCCTAGCAGCAGGTTGGCCTCGAACTCCCAATCCTTCTGCCACCATGCCAGGCTTTGAATTTAAATCTTAATCCACCTGCCTCTGCCTCCCAAGGGCTGGGATTAAAGGCGTGCGCCACCACTGACCGGCTTTGAATTTTATTCTTATAACAAAGGAAAACCAAGTACACAAAGCTAGCAGTTCTTTTTTTTTTCTTCTTTAAAGATTTATTTATTTATTTATGCGTGAGTGCTCTATCTGCATGCCAGAAGAGGGCATCGGATCCCATTATAGATGGTTGGGAGCCACCCTGTGGCTGCTGGGAATTGAACTCAGACCTGTGGAAGAGCAGTCAGTAGCTCAACCACCTGAACACCTAAGCCATGTCTCCAGTCCAGCTAGAAGTTCTTAAGTGAATTTAATAACACAGGGCACCTGGCATTAAAAAGACTGGAAAGAGCCCTTTGTTACCCTTTGAGCCTGCCCACCAAACCAAACAGTTACGGGTTGGTTGGTTCGGGCTTGGTTTTTGTCTTTTCTGGGAAATGGTCTATGTATAAAAAAAGTACCACAAAACCAGGCCTGGCGGTACATGCCTGTAATTTTAGCACTTGGGAGGTGGATGCAGGAAAATCAAGATTAAAATGTTTAAGGAGGTATAGGGGAAGATAGAAACTCAAGTCTAAAAACCACATTTTTTTTGCTCTAAGTCTTGAATCCAAAATCTGGCGTGTTCCCTGTACAAATCAAAGTAAGTAAACAAGGACTAAAACAAGCAGCCAGGCTTTCAAGGAGAGGCTCTCGTACAATCACGTGACACGGGTCAGAGGTGATGGGCTACTGGAGAGGACTTGGCTTTCCCTCCAGACTCCCTCTCTTCAGTGGGCCTTCAGTGAACTGTGGTCTGGTGATAGGACCGAAAGAGAAGTGGGAAGGAGAAGCCAGGAAGCCGAGGGGCTGGGGGTGGGGTACAGAGCAGTTCACAAAAGGGGAGGGAGGGAGGACACTCTGTATGTGAAGACTATAATTTATAGTTTCCTTAGCTCAACCAAACGCAGACTTTTCTTTTCCCTTTAGACAGGGCTCCAAACAGCCCAGGTGGACCTCAAACTCCTGATCCTCCTGCCTCCACTTCCCAAGTGTTTACAATTACAGGCCTGAGCCACACCTTTCTGGCTCAGACAGACTATTTTTTTTTCCAAACGTACTGATGAAAAATGCCAAGAACAGCGAGTTCAAAAGTTCAAGCTTATAAACATGGAGCCAGGGCTAAAGGAATGGCTCTTGCTGCTGAGCCTGATAATCTGAGTTTAATCTCCAGGACCCACGTGGTAAAAGGAGAGAACCTCCACACTTGCCCCGTGGCACGTGAGTGTATGTGTGTATGGGTGTGTACGTGTGTCTGTGTGTGTGTATGTTTACATGTGACACAAATAAATAAAATTTCCAGAAATTCAGTCTAGATGATCATAGTAGAACATTCCTCACAGCATTGGGAGGAAGAGGCAGGTGGATCTCTATAACTCTAAGGCAAGCCGGGGCTACACAGTGAAGACCTTGTCTCAAAAAAATGTCAACTAAGAAGTTAACCAGAAACAATAAGCAACGTCTGAAGTGAATAAAGGTGAGTGGTGGTTCGGAGGAGAGCAGAGGCCAGCTCCAGGAAAGGCCATAATGCAGCACTGAGGCATCTGAACTTTATTCCGTAGACTCTGGGGTGTGGAGCACTACTCACCTCAGACACTGCGCTCCCGGAGGGAGGGGGGAATCTGAGTGCAGGTAGGAAGGCAAGGGCTGGGATGCGGCTCAACGGGAGAGCACTGTCTAGCACAAGCAAGGTGGCTTGACGGTCAGAACTGAAAAATGAAAAATAAAATAATAAAAGAAGTAAGGGAAGATTAGTATGGAGCCACTGCAATTGTCTACGTAAGAATGCCAGGCACCAGGGCTGGAGAGATGGCTCAGCAGTTAAGAGCACTGACTGCTCTTCCAGAGGTCCTGAGTTCAATTCCCAGCAACCACATGGTGGCTCACAACCATCTGTAATGGGATCTGATGCCTTCTTCTGGTGTGTCTGAAGAGAGTGACAGTGTACTCACATACATAAAATAAATATATAAATCTTAAAAAAAAAATGCCAGGCAGTGGTGGCACAAGCCTTTAATCCTAGCACCTGAGAGGCAGAGGCAGTCGGATCTGAGTTCGAGACCAGCTTGGTCTAAAAAAAAAAGAAAAAGAAGAAAGAAAAAAGAAAGAAGCCGGGCAGTGGTGGTGCACGCCTTTAATCCCAGCACTTGGGAGGAAGAGGCAGGTGGATTTCTGAGTTCAAGGCCAGCCTGGTCTACAAAGTGAGTTCCAGGACAGCCAGGGCTATACAGAGAAACCCTGTCTCAAAAAAAAAAAAAAAGAAAGAAAGAAAGAAAGAAAACCTCAAATTTTTGTAATGTGAGTAGACAGAGGCAATGCTACAATTGAAAACAATTTTGCTTACCAGATGTGAGAAATGAGCCCAGGATAACCATAAGAGTTGGGACATAGTCACATAGACCTACAATTCCAGCATAAGGGAGACTGAGACAGATTTTACCATGAGTTCAAGGCCAGCCTGGGCTACATAAAGAACTAGGGATCAGCCTGGGCTATCACACAAAGATTTCTGTCTGATAAAGAAAAACATAACAATAAAATAAAACAACCATGGCTTTCAGTGGTTGCACTGAGAGAAAAGAATCAGGAGGTGAGGTGAGGCG
Organism: Tokudaia tokunoshimensis; assembly: GCA_036184795.1. Classification (NCBI taxonomy): domain Eukaryota; kingdom Metazoa; phylum Chordata; class Mammalia; order Rodentia; family Muridae; genus Tokudaia; species Tokudaia tokunoshimensis. The sequence continues at coordinate 108,202,181 of BTHU01000005.1, read as the reverse complement.
GAGAGACTGTGACAGCAGGCAGAAACACAAGCTCTGTAACGCCAGCAGGTGGGAGGACCAAGAGTTCATGGACATCCTCAGGAGCTCAAGTCTAGCCTGGGCTATGTGAAGGCCCATTTCCAAAAAAGGGAAGAGAGAGACAAGTGGGTAAAAACTTGCATCTCTGCATCACGTGTAATCAGAATTTTGAAAGGCTAAGGCAGAAAGGATCTGCAACTCTCAGTAGGAAGAATCCACTCCTGGAGAGGCTCCGGGGCCACCAGAGTCTAAGCTCTTCAGGCATATATAACGCCTGAAGTTTCCCAAGCAAAAGTACCACTAAGGAAGGAAGCCAGCATCCCTCCTTCCAGGAAGCAAACTTTTACTCCTATTTCACAGATGTTAGAATTTACTCCTGTTTCAGTCAGCGTCTGGGGAGGAGATGGTAAGTAGGTAAGAGCACTTGCTGAATTAACACGAGGACCTGAGTTTAGATCTCCACACCCACATAAAAAGACAGGATGGCTGTGCATGTTGTAAGCTCAGCAGTGGCAAGAAGGGGCTGGGGGCACAAGAAGACTGTTGGGACTCAATGACCACCAGCCTAGCAGAAAACCAGTGAAGCTCCGGGTTCAGTGAAAGCACTGTGTCAAAAACTGAGGCAGAAATCGAAAGAGGAGGGCACCCCACACCCTCTCCCAGCCTCTGTGCACTGACAAAGACATCTGTGCACCCGTACAGGAACACACGCAGCCACACACCACATATCCACACAAAGAAAAAAGAAGGAAAACAACAATCAAGGCAGGTTACTTGTTGAAGCACGTTTTTCATTTTTAAAATACCCAGGCCACTGACACACACACACACTTTGTTTAAGTCCTTATCAAAATGCCAAGAATGAAAGTCTCTCTCTTGTTAATATTTGCTAACTTTGGTCCATAGATGGATCATCAGTAAAGTCTACAAAATCGTGAAAGGATTTCTTCCACCCTTTTTTCTAGTGCTGGGGATTTGGGACCTTACATATACTATGAGCTGAGATCTGTGTAGCTTCCCAAGTGGCAGATGGGATTACAGGCATGAGCCACCATGCCTGGCTACTTTTGGTTTTGTTGGGAATGTTTTCTTTTGTTTGGGTTGTTGTTGTTGTTGCAGTGTATTTTAGGCAACACAACAATGTACACACACAGAGTCAGAGCCTCTGCACCAACACTGTCCTTCCTCTAATAAATATTGATGCTTCCCTCTTCCTTAACTGTCGGGCCTTGAGGATTTCTGCTTAAAGCTCCACTCCTAATTGAGTGTCTGTGGGTCCAGACAAGACATTCCAAACCAACCATTTTGGTAAGAAAACAATTATTAAGGAGGAGGTTTGCCGGTTGTAGAAGCACGAGGTTGAATGGGACAAGGGAAAAATGGAGACACACACAACAAAAGGAAGAAACTGAGTATCATTTTGTTCTGTTCAAAGAAACAAGTGACTCAAAATAAATTAATTTGCTTAGGAGCCTGAAGAACTTCCTACAGCGGTGGGCATGCTGCGCAGGGTTTCCACCTCTAAGATAAACAAAAGGCAAACTCATCTTCCCCACAATGAAAGACTGTATCAGTTGGTCACACAGGTGTAACTTATTAGTACAGACAAAGCCAGATGAAACAAGCAGAAAAGCAACCCACAGGCTATTTTTCTAGCATTCTCTCTGGCTCCAGCTCTGCTAATGGAGGTTACCCTTCATGCTACCCTGAGATATAAATAGTAGTCATTTCCTTTCACAGGCCAGGCAGAGTTTAGTGCTTTGCTTCCTGGGTCCAGGGGAAAATATTCGTAACATACTTCTGTGAGAATTTGGTTGCAGGGCTAGAGAGAGAGAGCTCAGTCAGTAAGGTGTTTGTTGCATAAGCATGAAGACCTGACTTCAGCCCCCGGCGCCCATGTAAGAAGCCAGAGCAATGGTTTTCACCTGCAATCCCAGAACCAGAGAGGCTGAGACAGGATGAGTCCTGGACTATATAACCAGTCAGTCTCCACTAATCAGAAATACAGACCAATGAGAGACCCTGTCTCAAAAAACAAGCTGGATAGCTCCTAGAAAACAATACCTAAGATGACCGACAGCTTACACACACACACACACACACACACGAGTCACACTTGAGCTACTAAAAAGCTGCCTAACTTTGAATCAGCTAGAAGAAAAGAAAAAGAACACGCTTCAAAACACCAAAATGTGTTGGGTGGTAGTGGTGCTCGCCTTTAATCCCAGCACTCAAGAAACACAGGCGGCGCATCGAGGTGAGTTCCAGGACAGCTTGATCTACAGAGTGAGTTCTAGGACAGCCAGGGTTACAAAGAGAAACCCTGTCTTGGGAGAAAAAAAATGTTATTACCACTTTGTTGGTTTTTGAAATTCCATTTATTCCTTTATTTACTATGAATTTGTGTGTGGAAGTCAGTGTGTGATGTGAACAGGCACATGCTGACATGTTGCATGTGTGCCAGACAGTTCTCTCCTTCTACTGCATGAATTCCAGGAGCCAAACTCAGGCACCAGGCTTGGTAGCAAGTGCCTTTACCTGCAGAGCTATCTTGCTGGAGCCCAGCTCCTGTTCTTGTTATGGTCGTTTGGTTAAATTACCCCATGGGATTTCAGCTGTTTCCTTTCCCATGTATCCTCCAGAATACAACTCCAGGACTCTGCCATGAACCCAGACTGAAATGCTGGCGAACGTTTTGCAAAAGGACTTGGACAATACTGAGCTCCGTGCAGCATCCCCAGTGGGGCTGTATGAGTTCCAGAGCCCTTGGGCTGCCACACAGCAGTAACGAGGCATTTCTTCCAAGCCACTCTGTTCTTATCCAGGAAGGAAAGAGCATCCCAAAGTTAAAAGCAATCATAAGTCATGAAGCAGGGCAGTTACTCTCTGAAACGGCGACCGGTCCAAAATCAAAACAAGACCACTGTGATTCCACATCACAGCCCAGCGCTGACACATCTGTGACCTGAAGACACAGACGTAGTCAGAAACGAGCTCCATCTCCTGTTCCTACTACAGTCCCACCAAGCCACCCTGGAACTCTTGATTAAACCTTTGTGTGATGAGTCTGCATGTGGATATACAGTCCTCACTTTCCACCTCCCTCGAGACAAAATCTCTTAGTCATCCCTGAATACAGACAGCAAGGTAGGTGGTCTTGGAGCTTCCAGAGATTCTCCTGCCCCCACTTCCTATCTCACCGCCAGAACCCTGGGCTTATAGATGCCCACCATATGGTGCCTGGCTCTACAGGGGAACCAGGGATATGAACTCTGTTCCTCGTATTTTCAAGGTGAGCACTTTACTCATTGAAGCATCTCCTCAGCCTCACCTCAGCACTCTTGAATTCAGCTGAGATTAATGAAAGAAAGGAGTTTTGGGGGGGAAAAAAATCACTAAGGTGACATCTTCTAACAAGGCAAAAGGTGCTCGCTTCGGCAGCACATATACTAACAAGGCAAAAGAATGGGATAAACGATAAGTTCAATTTGCCCACAAACACTTGGACCTTCAAGATGCTTTTGATTACCCTACAAGGACCATCGTGCTGCCAGACTGACCCTGTGCCCCTTCGGTTCTATTTATACACTAGCCTAGCAGACCTTTCTTCATCAGAATGTCAACTCCTGAAGAACAATTGTTTTTTAATCCATTGTTGTTGGGGTGTTTGTTTGTTTGTTTGAATGAGATGGTGTTTCACTTCACGTGGCGCCACTGGCCTTGAGTTCACTGGGATACCTAAAGGATGGCTCTAAACTCCTGGCTCCTGCTGCTTCCGTCTCTCATCTGCTGGGATTACAGGCATCCGCTACAGCACCTGGCTACCAATAGCACTGGGAAGCAGCATTTTGCCTTGGGTTAGTTCCCTGGGTTTTGGGGAAGTGGGTATTTTGATGGTCTACCCATAGGAAGAATCAAAATCCACTACTTGTTTCCACTGGAGCTGAATCTACTGGTGCGTCCAGAGGTGGTTCAAAGGGTTCTTTCCATCTCTTCAAGAAGAAGAAGTGACTCTCCATTGAGGCCAGAGCAACTCTGGAATCAGAGATGACCCAAACAGAAATGAGTGCTTGGTTTGGTACCATCCTTTCCAGTTTCAACATTGGCAACTTAGCAGTTACATAATCTCATCAACTATTGGGTATTATGACGAGGATGAATCTTTGGAACTAAAAAGTCAAAGCAAAATCTTAACCGTAATTCCTCCCCAGGATGCGGCCAGTTTTTCCTTTGTGAAGCCAGATGAATGCTTCTGCGACCGGTGCACATTATTTCACCCTGGGGCAGATAACTCTTTTCAGAGCTGGCTGCCCTGATTTCTCATGGTCTATCTCTCTTTACTAGAAGCCCCAAAGAGTTCCCAATAGCCCAGCTCTGGCGTGTGGGCAAAAGGCAGAAGCCACCTTTTTGTGCAGCCACTGTGTCTGTTCTCTACTTAACTGCATTTCTGGTAGCCTGTTGAAAAGGGCAAGAGACGAGGTTGATCTTAAACGCTCACCAGTCCCTGTACCACAAACCAGAAGCTCATGGAAACTGAAGCAACCAACAGCTGTGCAAGTGTGCTCTGAGATAAGCCCAAGAAAGATGCACACTATCTACACCATCAAGGGCTTCGGTGGCATCTTGTGGCAGTTTCAAGGAAGAAAAGGCTGAGGAAGTCCTCTGCTGCCTAGTTTCCTCTCGTTTTACAAACTCTTGCCCAACGTCTCACCTCGCCCCAACTCCTCATACTTTTCAAGTCTCATAACTGCAAACGTCCTGGCCCATACTTGACAAGGCTACTTGACGGGACTTTTGTGGCTAGCAAAGCACAGACAGGAATGACAGAAATGGGTACTAGTGATTGTGTCAAAGCCCTTAGGAGCCTGGTGCTTCATGGACAACACCCTGGGGAAAACAAATGCCAGGGAGACCTAAATCACAGGGCTGACCCAAATTTCAGCCCCGCACCTCTTTCTCTCTCTCTCTCTGCAAAGGACAATGCCTTGTTCAACAATTAGTCTTTTGTGCTGCACATTATCCGCCAAGGGATAAGTGGCAAAAACCTAGTTGGGTTCACCTGTTCACCTCATCCCCGAGGGCCTCCATCCAGTCTGCACCCCAGCTACGTGCACAGGGCCACACCGTCCCAGCTGCAGCAGAGCACAGAGAATGCTAGCACACGCCACGCCTCATCCGAACACAACTCTGTCACAGTCGCGCACCTCCCCCCCCCAAACACACACCACCCTCGAAAGGCCAGGACTGAGGAACTACCTCGGCTGGAGAAACCGAAACGCCAAGGGGAGTAAGCAAGCAGCACGAGGTCACACACCCGGTCACCAACGGGGCTTCCTTAACCCCTCTGCCTTAGGATTCCCGGGTACCCGCTGGTCACCGGCCTGTTGCCCCCAAGCCCGGCGGACAGTAACTTCCAGGCAGAACTTGAGCCGCAGCATCCCCGCCTCGCCGAAGGCCAAGACCTTGACCTTCGCCCCCACGCAGCCATCTGACGACCCGCCAGTCCTCCCAAAAGCCCAACACCGTAGCCCCGCTCCGCAGCGACCGCCCGACCTGCACAGTCGCGCTCCCGAGAGACGCCGCCTGCCGACATTTCCCAGTCTGCTTCCTCAAGCGCTTCATCCCGCCGCCCGCCGCGCGCGCTCCGTTCTCGCACAGGCCCGCCCCCAAGCACCTCCTCTGCCAATAGAAATTCCGGCTCCTCAGTGGCTCCGCCCCAAAGCAGAATGTAGCCGGGGCCCTGAGGCAAGACATCCTCCAATCCTCGCCGTGCTTTCCGAGACTGATACCTGCCTCCTCCAATGGGCGCGAACCCACTCCGGTTACCCGGGTCCGAATTCCACTCGCGCGGTTTGGGCGGCTCGGCATCGGGCTCCACGCACCTGTGTCTGGACAGCCACAGGAATTCGGGATCCCGCGTCTCAGGGTTGAAACCTATGGCAGGGACAATGGAGCACAGACTAAGCCACGGGTTTGAAAAGCCAGCTGCACTTCTGTAAGAGAGTATGCTGTGGAGACTCCCAAGTTCGCTCCTGCACAGCTTGGATCTGAAATCCAAATGCAATTAACAGAAGTGAAGACGAAAGTGCTCTGCCAAAGCAGGACTGCTTCATTATCCAACAAGCTTTATTAGATGGGGAATTATTCTTTTATAGAGGAGGCAACTGAGTTCGGAAAGGATGAATGCAAAGTCACAAAGTGGAGATCCCAGCACTAAAGAAGAGGCTGGGAGATTTAACTCCCCCCACCCCCCATCCTTCATCCGAAACTTCCTAGCCACCACAGACAAATTAGAAATAAGCTATATTTCATATGTTATTTAATATACTACTAAGACAAGCCCTCTGGGGCCTGGGGATGCAGCTGGGTAGGGCTGCTTGCCTAGTGTGCACCTCCAAGCTATGGGTTGGATACCCAGCAACACATAAAACTGGAGGGGGGCTGGGAAAGGGGTCACACACCCATAATCCCAAACTCAGGAGGTAGATGTGTGTGTGTGTGTGGGGGGACCAGAAGTTTAGGATCAGCCTGGGCTACACTCATGTAATCTCAGGATTTAGGAAGTAAGGAAGAGTGTGAATCCCAGGCCAGCCTGAGCAACATGTTGAAACCTTGTTCAAGCTGGGCGGTGGTGGCTCACGCCTTTAATCCCAGCACTTGGGAGGCAGAGGCAGGAGGATTTCTGAGTTTGAGGCCAGCCTGGTCTACAGAGTGAGTTCCAGGACAGTCAGGGCTACACAGAGAAACCCTGTCTCGAAAAACCAAAAAAAAAAAAAAAAAAAAGAAAAGAAAACAAAAACGAAACCTTGTTCAAAAAAAAACAACCTTCTGGTACTCTTAACCCAATGGGCACCCCTTCCTGAGCAACCTCTGCTTCTGACTCAAACCCAGTTGTGACTCTCAAACTGTAGCATTAACCGTTCTTGCTAAACCCTCTTGTCCTGCCTGCTCAGCTTGTATGACTGCATGAACCAGATCCAACTGCACTGAGGAGACCTACGCTCGAGTCCAGGCACTGATTTCAAATTATCTTCAATGTTACTACTACTACTACTACTACTACTACTACTACTACTAACCCATATCCAATCTTATGTAGTCCTCACAACACCCTTAGATTGTTAGGTAGGTCAGGCTCATCTTTCTATTTCTACTGTACGGATCAGAAAGCTAAAGTCTGAAGAAGTAAAAGAACCATCCACATTCACATACTGAAAGTGGCAGAGATGGGGTCTCAACTCAAACTGTGGCATTTTGTGGGTCTTAGTGTCAAAAACCTACTTGTTACTTCAACTCATGAATGGTCTCGGTAAATTTCTTACATTTGCTGTGTCATCTGATACAAGACACTTAAAAGCCCCTCTCCTTTAAAAAAAAAAGTTTTAAATTGAGAGGTGGTGGCATACACAGAGGTCCACCTGCCCCTGCCTCCTGAGTACAGGGATTAAAGGTGTGTGCCACAATACCTTGCCATTACTAGTCTTTTTAATTGCAGAATTGAGGTCAATGGGAAAGACTGGACTATTGGGGTTCCTAGAGCTGGAGTGGGGGCGGGGGTTGTCCTAAAACTTGGGTCAGAAGCTTACTCATCAATAAAACAAGAAATCTAATCCTTACTATTATTGCTCCAGAACTGAAACAAGATAAGCATGGTTTGCTTTTGCATCATCTAGGAAGATGTCTAGCTTACAGTAGGTTTTCAGTTTGAAGTTAGCTTACTCCTTTCATGACCTGCTGTTTCTTGGCTGAGGCACTACTCCACCCCCAGGAAGGTTAATGGGGACTGCCTTCACCTGGAGCTACATCCTGGACCCCAATCCCTTCATGTGTAAAGTGCAAGTGTTAGCTGGTGGGTGTTCAAGGATCTGTCCCTGTCACCAGGTTCCTTTCTAAGGAAGCCCTGTCCTGACGGTCAGAGCAATAAGAGCTGGTACAGAGCTTCCCTGCTGGTTACCTCACACAGGGTGTGGAACCCAAGGAAAGAGCAGGTGAGAAGTCTGCAAGACACTAAAGGTGACATATCCTTAATCAAATCTCTCTCTCTCTCTCTCTCTCTCTCTCTCTCTCTCTCTCTCTCACACACACACACACACACACACACACACACACACACACAAACCTTTCTTGAAATAATTCCTTTGGCTGCCTAACTCCTTCATTTGCACATACCATGCACAGACACACCTATCTGAACAATGCACCTGGCAATTTCAGAACCACCTCAACCTCCTATCTCTATGGAATACACATACACCCATCTCTGAACTGTTAGTTTTCCTATCTCTGATCTCATTCAAATTTAGACAGTTTTCTATTCAATCCTTTCCCAATGACTCTATGTATGAAGAATAGAAGAGCTGATCTGCCGGGCGGTGGTGGCGCACGCCTTTAATCCCAGCACTTGGGAGGCAGAGGCAGGAGGATTTCTGAGTTCGAGGCCACCCTGGTCTACACAGTGAGTTCCAGGACAGCCAGGGCTACACAGAGAAACCCTGTCTCAAAAAACCAAAAAAAAAAAAAAAGGGCTGATCTGGCCTGATCTAGTTTGGGTAAATGGGAAGTCGGGCAATATTGTGTCCTCTGGTAATATTTTAGGGAAAATTTCTCTATTTACCACTTTATACCTATGCATATAATTGGGAATGCATATGATTAAAATCAAATGCACTGGGCTGGAGAGATGGCTCAGCAGTTAAGAGCACTGACTGCTCTTCCAAAGGTCCTGAGTTCAAATCCCAGCAACCACATGGTGATTCAACCATCCGTAATGAGATCTGATGCCCTATTGTGGTGTGTCTGAAGACAGCTACAGTGTACTTACATATAACAATAAAATCTTAGGGCCAGAGCGAGAAGGGCCAGAGCGAGCAGAGGTTCTGAGTTCAATTCCCAGCAATCAACATGATGGCTCACAACCATCTGTACAGCTACAGTGTACTCAGATACATAAAATAAGTAAATAAATCTTTTTAAAAAATCAGATGCATTATGGGAAGGGGTATGCACAGTAAAAAAAAAATGAATATATGACAACCTACCAATCAATCAATACTAGACCCCTTGGTAACAAATCCCTTCTAACACTAGGTGATATCGCAGGACCCTTGAGTCGATCTTAGCAGTGTCTCCCTGTTATGCCTTTGCTCCACTGATGTTAGTTCACCTTTCTTGCAAATCTATGTGATCCCCTCTTTTCAATTCTTCGGATAAGAGGCCAAGAACCTGTAACACTCAGCCTGGACCCTGACCACAGATAACAATACCATACTCTGTTCATCCACTCAGCAAATATTCATTTCATATCTAGTGTGTACAGACAGTGTTCTGATCAGAAGTTGTCAACATAGCCCAAACTCATGGCCCACGTGGTACCTTGGGTCTCATCTGAATGGTCTCCTTACTTTCTTTTTTTTCAAGATTTTTTTTTTTTTTTTTTTTTTTTTTTTTTTTGGTTTTTCGAGACAGGGTTTCTCTGTGTATCCCTGGCTGTCCTGGAACTCACTTTGTAGACCAGGCTGGCCTCGAACTCAGAAATCCTCCTGCCTCTGCCTCCCAAGCGCTGGGATTAAAGGCGTGCACCACCACTGCCCCTTCTTCCCAAGTCCCATGACCACATCCTGGTCTAAGCCTCATTTTTAAAAATACAGTTTATGGGAATGAATGTTTTGCCAGAATCTATAATTTATACCTCACATATGCTAATACATAAGGAGACCAAAAGAGGGTGTCAGATCCCCTAGAACTGGAGTTACAGATAGTTATAAGCTGTTGTGTGGGTCCTGGGAATTGAACCCAGGGCCCCTGCAAGAACAGCTAGTGCTCTTAATGGCTGAGTCAACTCTCCAGCCCCCTAAGCCTTATGCTTTATGTCTGAACCATGGAGGCACCTGCCTTCATATTGTTCTTCTGCTGTCCCTGCTCTAGGCTCTCACTGCCTTCCATACCTGTCACCAGTGGAGTGCCTCAAACTTTCAAATCTTACTGAAAACATTTGGAACCTCTTTTAAGGCTCTCCACAAGCTACAGGGCAGAGTCCAAGCATCTCTGGACTTTGTTACTCTTCATGAGCTGCCCTTTGCTAGCCTCTCTTACAACTCTCCACACCTGACCAAGTCGAGTAGCACCAACTACTGCTCCAGTACACCCAATGCCCTTTCTACTCCTTTTGCCTGATTTGGGGGGTGGGGAAGGTGCTTGTTCTTCCTTGTAGTCTGAGCTTCAACATCACCTCCTCCAGGAAGCTTTCTCTGAGCTGTTTACACGAGAAGAAAGACACGGGCCAAGGAAGCTCTCGAGCAAAGCCTCAGGATCCAGAGGACATCTAGGCAATCCTGGTCTCATCTAGGAGGAAGTCACCTTGCCAGCTTGCTAGCCATACAGGCAGGCAGGGCCCTTGCCTAAGTTCCTTTATCTATAGAAAGAGACACTGATAATACCAACCTTGTAAGGTATGATAAGAATTAATGGCCTTAGAAAAGAGTCTAGCTGGGTATGGTGCAGGAACACCTTTAATCCCAGCACTTGGGAGGCAGATTCTCTGTGAGTTCAAGGGCAGCCTGGTCCACATACTGAGTTTCAAGATACCCAGACCTATGTCTACTGAGACCCTGTCTGTCTCAAAAATACTGAGAAGGGGGCGGGCAGAGAAAGACAGAGACAGAGACAGAGACACACACACACACACACACAGAGAGAGAGAGAGAGAGAGAGAGAGAGAGAGAGAGAGAGAGAGAGAGAAGAGTCTAAAGCATGTCACATCAATGGTAAACTTTAGATATGCCAGGTGATGGTGGCACATGCCTTTAAACCCACCACTCAGGAAACAGTGGTAGGTGAATCTCTGAGTTTGAGGCCAACCTGGTCTGCAGAGCAAGTTGCAGGACTGTCAAGGATATACAGAGAAACCCTGTCTCAAAAAAAAAAACCAGTTTGGAGTTTGGAGGATTTCCAGTTTGATACTTCGATGTTAGGCATGTCCAACCTAAATAATAATAATAATAATAAACTATTATTACTATTGCCTGCAACCACTGCTAACAATCATAAATTATCTTTATTATTTTACATTTTGTTTATTTACTTACTTATTCTTAATTTATTATTAACTATTTATAGAATAGCACTTAAACCCATCCAAGGCTCCATTAATTCTTGTTCTGATTTCCTTTTACCCCAAAGGCTCCAAAGCCAGTCACCTTCCTGGCACAGCTAGTGAAGTGCTTAGAGCTGGAAGGCCCCATAGGCAGTTGTCATAGGAGACAATCCCTCCGTACATTCCTTTAAAGGGAACTCCAAAATGGTGCCCGGTGAGCACCTGAGTCACAGCACCTGGCAGTATGAATTTGCATACTGTGTCACTGGGCCTCCGCTCTGTATACAGCCTCTTCTCTGCTTGCCTGGCTGACCTCCCATCTAAACAAATTTTGTCAAATGGCACCAACTTCTTTTTGCTGGGCCAAAGCAAGACTTTTTTTGTCCAGCTGCAATGAGGAACAGAACAGGGTTTGAGCAGAATACATTTGACAGACTTCTCTTGTTTGTAGCTATGGATACTAGAGAATTTTGACCTCTCAACTAATTTGGAAGAAGCCCTAAATCCTCAGAGTCACAGCCCAGTTAACATTCAGGTTTAGAAACCAGAAACAGAAAATCAAATGCTGGACAGGTGTGGTATACAAGCTTATAACCCCAGCACTCTGGAGGGAGGCTGAGGCAGAAGGATTAGGAATTGGAAGCAAAACCCTCATCTCAAAAAGGAAAAGCAAACACAGTAGCTGGCTGGCAACCCAGGCACCTTGACTCCATGCCTGCAGCCTTGAGATGGTACAGAAACTGTGTCGTATGATCCCAATGGGGTTGGAAAGTCAACTATCACTGCTGAGAGGGTAGGGCAGTGCCCCCAGCCAACGCAGCCTTTCCAGGAAACCTGGCTCTTCCCTACCTGGACAGGCTCTGGCAACTTCCTGAAGGAACGTTCTGGTGTGTGAACCAAAGGGTAGCTGGAATACAAGCCTGAGTTCAGCCGTGTTCAGTTGTACTGTCACATCAGCGCCTGCAGAGAGGAGGCGAGAAATGTGGTCACCAGGAGCCAAACACTGAAATGTAATAAGAGTAGGGCTAGAGAGATGGCTCAGTGGTTAAGAGCACTTAACTCTTCCGGAGGACCAGAGTTCAAGTCCCAGCACCACATGGCAGTTCACAACTGTTGGTAACCCCAAAGCCAGGGGATATGACACCCTCATGCAGACATACACAAAGGCAAAACACCAATGCACATAAGCTAAAAATAAATAAACTTAAAAAACAAAGAATGGACTCTGCCTGTTGATGGTGACACACACCTTTAATCCCAGCACTCAGGAGACAGAGGCAGATACATCTCTGTAAGTTCAAAGCCAGTCTGGTCTAAGGAGCAAGTTCCAGGACAGCCAGGCCTACCCAGAGAAACCCTGTCTTGAAAAACCTCTTTAAAAGAGAGCTGGAGGGCTGGAGAGATGGCTCAGAGGTTAAAAAAAATGACTGCTTTTCCAGAGGTCCTGAGTTCAATTCCCAGCAACCACATGATTGCTCTCAACCATCTGTAATGGGATTTGTTGCTCTCTTCTGGTGTGTCTGAAGACAGTTACAATGTCCTCATCATATATATATATATATAATAAAATCTTTTTTCTTAAAAAAAAAAGGGGGGGGGAGCTGGAGAGATGGCTCAGATGTTAAGAGCACTGGCTGTTCTTCCAAAGGTCCAAAGTTCAATTCCCAGCACCCACATGGTGGCTCATAACCATCTATAATGAGATCTGATGCTCAATGCCCTCTTCTGGCACATATAGGCATATATGTAGGCAGAATACTATGTATATGATAAGTAAATAAGTCTTGAAAAAAAGAAAAAATATTTAAAAAAAAGAATCTTCAAACTAACAAATCTGATGCTCGATGCCCTCTTCTGGCACGTATAGGCATATATGTAGGCAGAATGCTATGTATATGATAAGTAAATAAGTCTTGAAAAAAAAGAAAAAAATATTTAAAAAAAAGAATCTTCAAACTAACAAATCAGAAAGCCTAGGCGTGAGCTAGTGAAATGGCTACTCTTACAGAATTCTGAGTTCAATTCCGAGCACCCACATGGTGGCTCATGACCATCTATGAAGGAATCTGATGGCATGTAGGGCTATGATTGGGATGTAATATGAATTTAAAAAATAAATTAAAATAGAAAGAAAACCTAGGCTCTCAATGGTCTGACCCTAAGCTGATGAAACAGCATAGGAGCTCTGTGTACCTCTTCATCCAAGAGCAGTTGTAGAGATGAAAGTCAGAGCTCTGAACTCTGTGAGTTGAAGAGCATGCAGAAGTACCTGCCTATCTTCTGGTCCATGGCAAAGCCATGCCTGGGAAAGCCACGATGAGGAGAAAAGACTACGTATAGGAGAGGCCCAAGCTGAAAGGTGTGACGCTTACAAGAGCAGGGATCCCAGGGACACTGGAGATGGCTCAACAGGTAAGTGTTTGCTGCCAAGCCTCCTGAACAAGTTGTCCTTTGACTGCCACACAGACACCATGGTATTCAAGTACACACACACACACACACACACACACACACACACACACACACTAAATAGTGTGATTTTTTTTTTTTTGTATTTAAGGTAGGTTTATTGGGAAGCTGCTCTCACAGGGGGTCGGGGGATCAGGTTCACTGGCCCTAAGGACTGAGGCCAGAGGAATCACCATGGGGAAAGGGGGAGAGGTGGAAGAGAAAGAGAGAAAGGGCATGCACACAGAGAGAGAAGAGGAGAAGAGCGGGTGATAATTTTTTTAAGAAGAGAGAAGTGGCTGGGTGGTGGTGGCACATGCCTTTAATGGCAGCGCTGAGGCAGAGGAATTTAAGCATAGCCTGGTCTATAGAGTGAGTTCCAGGACAGTCAGGGCTACATGAAGAAACCTTGTGTGGGAAAACCAAACGGGAAAAGAAGAGGAGGGAGAGGAACAGCAGCAGCAGGAGAAGGAAGAAGAAGAGGAAGAGGGGGAGGAGTAGGAGGAGGGGGAGGAGTAGGAAGAGGAGAGTGACAACTTGTGGCGTCTGAGGTGATGATGGAGCCCACCTGGAGGACCTAACTGCACTGGCCAGGGGTAACTGATGAAAACCAGCTGGTAGAGGAGATAGTGTCTGATTCTTGAGGGCCTTATTTGCCATAGTACAGACATCAGGAAAGCTTTCTCTAGAGTAAAATTCCAGAAGCTGGATCTTTCATTCTACCAAGTGGGTTCTGGGGCTCGAACACAGAGAGTTGGTCTTGACAGCAAGCACCTTCCTTCACTAAGCTGTTCCATCAACCCAACAGTTTTCTTTGTTGGTTTGTGGTCAGTCTATAGCTGGCCTAGAACTCACTATGTAGTTCTCATACTACTTCAAACTCAAGGCAATCCCCCTGCCTCAGCCTCCCACATGCTAGGATTTCAGACACCTAGCATCACAACCATCCAGGCATGTTCTCATTCATCTTTTCATCTTTTGGATCCATCAACTCAACAGGGACCAGATTGAAAGGACTACTCACCGAGGATGTAGAGTTCACCATCTGGGGACACTGAAGGAGGGAAATGAGAAAGTCTTTAGCAACTGAACAGCTCTGTCCCACCCACATCACCCTCCATTGCCACCACCCTCCCTACAGTGAGGGCAGAGATGAGTTGGGGGTCACCCAGAGGAGAGTAGTTCATACCACCCGACCCAACAAGCACCTTCTTCCAGCATAAAATCTTTTGAGAGTGGCACTATCTGGTCCAGAGATACATCGTCTCCTGTGATGGCCATCCTCCGGTGCGTATACAGGAAGAGACTGGGGGCAGACATGAGTAGAAGGCACAGCTTAGAGTGGGTCCCTAGTGCTTGGCTGGCAGTGCCCTAGTCATAGGAGTGGCTCAGGCCCTTTCCATCCACAGCGTCCAGGGAAGCTGTAATTTATGGATGACATCATCCAAGCCTAACCCCTCACAGTTAGAAGAAAAACCACTTTGGTGCTATCTAGTGTGTGAGTGACAGGAAGTGTGTCCGTACCCAGTTCCTTCATGTCCCTTCATGTACATCAGTTTCTCCATCTAGCAAATTACAGTGACAGATTAGATGTGTAAAGCCCCTCCCGCTGGCCCTGAGACCCCGAGGTTAACTTAAGCTTCCAGACCTTTGCAGGTATTATTTACTCCCTCTGCTCCCATGAAACAGGCACTGTCACCAGGCAACATTTAATAAGCACTTTATCTTTGTTTCCAAGGCAGAGTATCTCTACATAGCTCTGGCTGTCTTGAAACTCATTATGTAGACCAGGCTGGCCTCAGATCCAGAGATCTGCCAGCCTTTGCCTCCCAAGTACTGGGATTAAAAGCCTGTGCCACCACTGCCAGCCATTAATCTCTCTCTTATAATTTTTAAAATTTCATTGTGTGTGCGGCATATGTGCTTGTAATGTGGATTGGTACATGCATGCACATGTGTGGTCATATATGTGTGCACATGCACGTGGAAGCCACAGGTTGACCTCAAGTATTTTTCCTCAGTCACTCTCCTTTTTAAAAAATTAATTTTTTTTAGATTTATTTACTTTGGGGCTGGAGAGATAGCTCAGCAGTTAAGAGCACTGACTGCTCTTCTACAAGTCCTGAGTTCAGTTCCCAGCACCCACATGGTGGCTCACAACCATCTGTAATGGGGTCTGATGCACTCTACTGGTGTGTCTGAAGACAGCTACAGTGTACTTATATAAATAAAAATAAATAAACTTTAAAAATAGATTTATTTATTTTATTTTATGTGTATGAATATATATGTGTACCATCTCTGTGCCTACAGGCTTTGGCAGAGGTCAGAAGAGGGGGTCAGATTCCCTGGAACTGGAGTTATTGATGTGTGTAAGTCACCATATAAGTGCTAGGGAATGGAACCCAGGCCCTCTACAAGAGCAACAAGTGCTCTTAACCTCTAAGCCATCTCTCCAGTCCCTACCTTTTTATTTTTTGAGGCAGAGTCTCTCAGTAAATCTGAAACTCACTGATTCAGCTTCGACTATCTAGCCCGTGAGCTTAAGTGATCCACCTATCTCTCTACCTCCCCTAGCTTCTTAAGATTTATTTTATGTTTAGGTGTGTGTGTGTGTGTGTGTGTGTGCGCGCGCGCACATGCCCAAAGAGTCCTGAAGAGGGTTCGGATCCCTTGAAATTGGAGTCACAGGGATTGTGAGCCACTGGAGGTGCTGGGAACCAAATTCAGGTCATCTGCAAGCACAGTACACATTCCAACCACTGAGCCATCTCTTCAACCCCATCCCTTCTCTTTTTGAGGTAGGGTCTCACTCTGTTAGCCTAGGTTGGCTTAGAACTCACTGTGTAGCCCAGGATGGCCTGGATTTGTGACAATCCTGCCTCAGCTTCCTGAGGGCTGAGCGATTCCTGGTGCGAGCGCTCATTCCCAGTTCAACCCTCTGAACTTTACTCTGGGTAAACGGAGCTATAGAATAATTTGCATAGGATCACAGCATCTGGATTTAAACTCAGGCACTCGCACGAGCTCAAAATCTGGCCAAGTGTGATAAATGCTTCTTTTCTAAAAGCTTCCATATCACATCTTGCTGATTATAAAGCGCTTAGAACACGGTGTTCCAAGAACACTATCACTGTGTTAATGAGTCCTGGAGACTCTGGTGGAATGACGGACGTCAAGTTGGAGGCTACTGAAGAACAACCCATGGCCCACACTGGCATCTGAGCCCTACTTACGCATGTTCCGGGGCGCCATTTTCCAGCTGGTACCGCACCAGCCCGAGCAGGCGGCTCTGCCTGCTGTCTCCCTTACACAGCACACCTTGGACTGCCTGCTGCTCAGAGTGAAGGGAAACTGAAAGCCAAGAACGAACCTCCCAGTCCGACCTACTCCACCACGCACCACGCTGCCTTTCCCCCTCCCACTGGCAAATGAATTCCCCTCTCTGAGCTTTCCTCATCTGCAAAATGGGTATAATAGTCCCCAACTTCACAGCTGGTTGAGAAAATAGCTACAAATTTAAAGCACCTGGCAGAGAGACCAGAGCCAAGTGAATACTTGGTAAATATTGGTTTACCTTTTCCCATATGGCTTAGAGAGAAAAATTTCCACACCCTCCATCCTACCTCCCAAGGCGAAAACAGTCACAATCTGGATGGCAACCTACAACTGGGAAGGATATGATGACACAGTATTCCCCCTCAACCAGGGTCTCCTGGATCGCCACAGACTGGTCCATGCTTCGCTGTCAGACCCTGGGGTAGGGCAGGTGGGAGCCTCCCATGCCGTATTAGAGCTGCTTCAGGGGGCTGTGGGGATGGAAGAAGAGAGAGAGTTTGGTCATCTCCCTTCTCCTTTCGTCCTTCCCTCTCTTTCCTACAATGGACCTCTCAACATTTCCACAAAATGGATTTCCACCCCTTTGCCCCTTGCTGGATGTTGCCCCAGATGTTCCCAGTGGGGTTCAATATGCTTGCTGGTCTCCTTGATTCTGGGTACAGCTCTGATGCCCTCTTCAGGGAGCAGTTGTGGTCCATCTGGCTCTTCTCTGGGAATGGTTGGTGGTGTGTCCAAACAGGGATAGGGAGACAGACTTCGCCGTAGTCTCAGCTAGGAGGGTCTTATACTGGAGAAAAAAACCAGCCCTGCTGCTCTTTCCTTAGTGCCTGTAAGTGTCCCGTTGCTCCTTGCCACTCACCCCACCCAAAAGGTCCCGTTGCATCAGCAGCAGATTAGGAGTGTCCATTCTAGCATCCACAGGACAGGGGCCCCAGCAACCAGCTTATAAGCTCCCTCCCACTCTGCACTTATTTCAGACCCTTGTCATTGCAGCCTACCTTCTGAGCTGTCACCAGTGGGCCTGCAGGACACCGCCGTCCCAGGACAGATCAAGGACTACATTTCCCAGCTGCCCTGGCGTCACAGGACGTACAGCCAGCCTGCAAGTCCCAGCATGCCCGATTGGATCATGGGCGAGTAGGTGGGTCTCTCCGCTCTTACCCTATTTAAAAATCTAGAATCTACAGAGTGTATTCAAGGATACTCAGGCGTCCCAGTTCTGGAAAGGCTGCGTGAGGAACGCCTTTCTCAGCCCACCAGATGAAAGGTCCAGTGCCCCTGTCCACAGCAGAAGGAAGGTGGTCATGTTACCCTAACGGAAAAAATGATGTTAACTTTTATTTTCAAGTTAATTCCATCCTCAACTCTTCACATTCAGAAATGGACAGCTTTCTATTCTCCTGAAACGCTTCCAGATAACTACCCTGCCCTGCCTTGATATAAGTCACCTTCTCCACTTTCCAGGTGGAGAAACTAAGGAACATAGAGATGAAACTCTGAAATAAGTGCTGGGTGCCCAGAGGGAAGTCCAACTCCAATTCCTGTGTCATTTTCTCAGCTAGGAACTGCTAAATATTCTTCAGGCCCATCTAGCTCTTCTGTCCACAGATGGAACAGGAAATGTGTGGCATCTTTATCTGTGACACGGTGATAACTACCACCAGGTCACGTGGAGTACTTTATTCCTACAATGGAGGATGTGCCTCTCTTGGCTCTTTATTTCTTTAAGGATTTATTCTGTTAGTTTTATAAACTTATGTGTGTGTGTGCTTGCATGAGTTTATGTGCACCGTGTGTGTGTGTGTGTGTGTGTGTGTGTGTGCCTAAGAAGGCCAGAGGTCATCAGATCCTTGGGGCTGGTTACTGGAGGCTGTGAGGTGCCTGACATGTGTGGTGGGAACTGGGTTCCAAGAAAGAGCATTAAGTGCACTTAACTAAGGAGCCATCTCACCGCAACCCCCAGGCCTTTTAGAGAGCCCTGCTCTCAAGTCTCTTTCCCACGTTCTATTGGCCATTTACCCTGACAGGAATCCTTCTCTTCCAGGCTCCATTGCTCCCTTTTAGACTATATATAGCTCAAGACAGGACAGAAAAAGCTAGCTCAGATGAAAGGGTCTCGAATGGTTCTCTCTCAACTGCTGGCTAGTTCAGTAAGCTGGATGTCCCGTGAGCACCAGGCTGAATCTTGCCCTCACACTCCTGTGCAGTTTCTGGCATAGTGGCTCTGAGAATTTCATTTATTTATTTTGAGAAGTATTGAGGATGGAACCTAGGAACCCAGGGCCTTACACCTGCCAAGCAAACACTCTACGACTGAACCACATCTCCAGCCCAGAACATGTTTATCCAATTAATTAGCTTTACTGAAAGATCGTTTTTAAGCTTTTTCCTAAAGGAAAGGAACTGCAAGCAGTTGGGCCAGTCAGTGTTGCAGGATGGATGATCACTGTGACTTTTTATTGCTGCTGTTTTGAGACAGGGACTCAATAGTTAGCCCAGGCTGGCCTAGAATTTGCCTCAAACTCTTAATTGTCCTGTTTCAAGCTTCCAGTGCTGGCCATTGTGAGTTTTAAAAATAATTTTAAATGTTTATGTGTATTTATCGCTTACACACACACACACCTCACAACCCATGTGTAGAGATGGTCTGAGGACTGCTTGTGGGAGTTGGTTCCTCCCACTATGTGTGGTGTAGGGATTGAATAATCAAATTCAGGGCATTGGGCTTAGCAGCATGTGATTTTACTGCTAAACTGTCTCATTGACCCCCACCCCCACCACTGTAACCTTTAACCCACCTCCCTCCTTTTTGTTCTGAATTGAATTCTGATAACCAGTTCATCTGCATGTTGCAAACCCCTTCCAGATTCTTCCTGGTTGTCTCTTTCTAGAAACATACACAGCATAACTGGAGTTCAAGTTTATTGGGCTGCAGTCTTGACGTCATATGGGCGATGGGGGAAGAGAATTGGTTAGAGATCAAGGCA
The DNA here is from genome assembly GCA_036184795.1 of Tokudaia tokunoshimensis. NCBI lineage: Eukaryota > Metazoa > Chordata > Mammalia > Rodentia > Muridae > Tokudaia > Tokudaia tokunoshimensis. Next base: position 108,182,297 of record BTHU01000005.1, on the reverse strand, counting down.
CTGAATGAAGGAAAGCAGGAAACCCCCTTAATGCTGATGGCTAGAGAGGTGGGGTCTAGGGAGATGGGGTGGGGCTAGGCAGTTTTTATAGATGAAACTATCTATGCAGAATTTGGGGGTCTTCCCACAAAATGTAAGTCAAATAGGTGTATTCCTCCCACCCCCAAAGTCCAAGTCTCTTCTTGGGATTGAGGACAAGGACCTGCCACCTTGGAGGAGGACCCATGTTCAAGGCCTAGACCCATTGAGTAGGGAAGGGAGGAACGTGACTTTGGTAAGTCATGCTCTCTAAAGATACAGCTATAGGATTTGGAGCAAGGAGGTGTGAAGACTTACAGTGTCCACAAAGTCCTCTCAGATGTTGCTTGCTGAACCCAAGTAGTGGACTGGGGACAGGAACAGCGCAAAGGGAGGAGCGTCTCTGTAGCTACAATGGGGATCCAGGGCAGGGGGTCCCTGGTGACTCTTGGAGTGGCCTTGTTAAAGTTAAGGGTCCCATCTGGCTGGAGGCAGCTACCTAAGGCCAAAGCTTGACAGCACTCAGGTAATAGGGCCCAGCCTCAGCTCTGGGTCACTTCAGTGTGCTTGTCGTGCAGGCCCGTTTGAAGTCCTTGGTGTAGCCTAAGCTGGACCATTTGAGCTACAAGAATAGACATGACCCAAGAATAGACACATTACCCTTGTGCTTCCCCCAGCTCTTGAAGGCAAGACGTCTTAATGAAACTAGAACTGAACTGAGCTGAGTTCAGCTTCCCCTATGAGGTCAGCTTCCTCATAAGGTCAGGCAGTCAGTTCCCGAAAAACCAGTAAGTCAGAAACAAGGGGCCACATTCTGGAGACTTGGAAAATTCCTCTTGATCCCCTGCGTTAAGGTGCTATGCAAAACAGAAAGGGTCAGGCTTACTCACCCCAGGCAGGCTGGCTCTCCACAAATGTAGCTCCCTCTAGATTCCACTGCTGAGCTATTCTATCAGGCAGCTCTGAGGAAACACTGTAGGCCCACCTCACAGAAGTTCAAGCCCTTGGGGCCCATGGCCGGAGTGTCCTGCCCTTTGGAGCAGGCATCCCCTTTGCAGGAAACTAGAATATAGGTTATATAGGTCTCTTCTGAAAGAAAATGGAAGGTTTGAAGGGTTAATGCTAGACAGAGGGAGGAGGTGGGAACCCTGCTGTGTCTGGGCCAAGGCCTCCCCTTCCATTTCCCAGAGCAGGCAGCAATGTATAAGACACATCTCTCTGAGGAGTGGACTTAGTGGTGGTCGCCAAGGGGGGGATGGGAAGCTGCCTGTGCTCTGTGATGCTCAGAGACCTGCTTCCAGAAGCAGGACACTCTGCCTGGGGAAGTGCTGGAACATCCCAGGAGGGGAGTACAGCACCCTTGTGAAGCAGCAGTCCCACCTCGACCCTCTAGGATGTACAGGAAGCTAATGACCCAACGCTCCTCTCAGCTGCCACAAACACATGTTCCATGTCTCTTTGAAGCTTGCAGGGAAGGGGAAAGAGGACTGGGCTGGGTTAAGGGACGGAACATGTTAGAAAAGAGGGCTTGGGGCTGGAGAGATGGCTCAGCAGTTAAGAGCACTGTCCGCTCTTCAGAAGGACCTAAGTTCAAGTCCCAGGAACCACATGGTGGCTCACAACCATCCACGTAAGGAGATCTGATGCCCTCTTCTGGGGTGTCTGAAGACAGATACAGTGTACTTACATATAATAAATAAATAAATCTTTAAAAAAGAAAGAAAGAAAGAAAAGAAAAGGGGGCTTGTGAGAGAATCGGAAACCCAGCTTTGGGGGAGTTGATAAAGACCTCAAAGGTAAAGGTCAGTTAGATAAGATTTAAATGTCAGGGCTGGGGAAATGGCTCAGTGGTTAGGAGCACTGACTGTTCTTCCAGAGGTCCTGAGATCAATTCCCAGCAACCACATGGTGGCTCATAACTATCTGTAATGGGATCCCATGCCCTCTTCTGGTGTGTTTGAAGACAGCTACAGTGTACTCACATACATAAAATAAGTAAATTAAAAAAAAATTTAAACATCATGCTGCTGGGTGGTGCTAGTGCGCACCTTTAGTCCCAGCACTGGGCAGGCAGAGGCAGGCGGATCTTTGTGAGTTCTCCGGCCAGCCTGGTCTACAGAGCAAGTTATAGGACCACCAGGGCTACCCAGAGAAACCCTATCTCAAGCAAAACAAAACAACAACAACAACAACAAAAGATTTAAAGATCTGGATGTTCACAGAGATTAAGGGACTGGTGAAAACTGAGCTGAGAACGGAAGACCTTTCAAAGGGTAGTGTGGCTCAGTGGCAGTGGAAGTCAGATTTGGGGACAGGAGTCACAGAGTAGGGCAGCTTGGCTGAGGGTCAAGAATGGTGCTCTGGCCAGAAACTGAGGATGTATTGAACAGTAGGCAGAGTGCCTATAGTTGTGCATGGGTCAGGGCTGGACACCAAGTCCTCGGACAGCAGGAAAGGGCTGGACCTGTTTCATCTCACCTTACAACTGAGCCCACCAGGCCTTGTAGTGCGTTAGTTGAATCAGCTGAGTAAAGCACAGTGGGCATCCCCAGACTTGTGGGGCCCACCTGAGGACCTGTCTCAGTTTCTCCCATCATCGTAAAAGGGACGCCTCTCTCTCCCCAGCCTTTGAAATGGACTCCAAACCCCCTTTACCTTAGAGTGGTGTCTCTTCTGGGTCCCATCCCGTCCCGACCCCCTACCTTGCAGTACCATTCCCTAGATGTCCCCCCTGCTGCCTGGTGGGAGCCCCTCACCTGCTGGGAGAACACAGCTCCAAAGCAATGTGTGAGAAGCTACAGCAGGTCTGTGACTGAGTTGAGTGCTGTGGCCCCATTTCAAATGGAGTTCATCAGTCAGGAAAGGTCAGTCTTCTTCACACGCTGCTTACCTGGACTGAGCAAGGGTCAGCTGACCTCTGGTCAGACTCTGTGCTTCCAGGAAGACCAGCAGTAGAACTGGGATGAGGAAGAGGGTGACAGCAGGAAGTGGCTAGATCAAAGGTCACAGGTCAAGGAAAGGCTATGCAGGAGTTGAATGGAAGAGGTGTACAGTCAGGAGAAGCAGCATCAAGTCCGGGGCTAGGAATGGCCCCAGGGTCCAAGAAAGGCCAGGATCTCAGAGCTGAGGACACGTACCTTGTAGGAAAGCAGTCCTGGGGCAACCATTGGCCATAGACATCTTCTGAGTAGGTGCTACAGTACTGGGAGTGGAGCAGTAGGCCTGAGCAGCTCAGGAGAGGCCGCAGAGGCTCTTTTGATTGTGTTACACGGATGAATGAGTTGAGGCCGGGGAGCAAGGGAGACAGCCTATAAGGAATAAGAGGTCCCAGGAAGTCGATTTCATCCCTGAAATTTTAGAAACAGCCCCTCTGAGAATTAAATGTTGTCATGGCCACAGCAGTGTCTCAGGCCTGAGGAGAGACAGCACTGGAGCAGGGACAGGGACAGGAAGTAGCTATCCGGTGCCTCTGATCGGGATTCATTGCCTCCAACATTCCAGGTTGTGGGGATAATGGTAAAGCAGGGGAATAGAACCCAGGCCAGGGAGACTTGGGAGACAAAGGGGCTCAGAAGACTCTATCCTGAGATTCAGGAGTTTTGGGGGTGGAGATTCTGGTCCGCTCACTAAGGGAAACCCGAGTGGGTCAAGGGCAGCGAGCGGTACCTCTGATCCTGAGTTTGGGCATCACAGCCCCCATGGGATCTGACCTGGAATGATCTGTTACACCCAGGCTTGAGCTTTTCCCTGCAGGGTAGAAAATTTCTGGAGATGGGAAGGGACATATTATTCCTGTTATGCACAAGCCTGCAAAACCGAGCATAGCCTGGTCTCCAGCACTCCCAAGACCAGCAAGGCTTCTGATCCTCTGTCACACACTCAGATGTGTCTGTTGGGGATATCTTCCAGGGTGATGGAATACAGCCTGCACTAAGGACCCTCTGTTTACTGCATGGATGAAGCCACACTTGGGATTGACAAACTGCTGTGATGAAGCATGGTTAATGGGAGCTCCTCTCTTTGCCTTCACCTCTCAAGACCAGACCCTCAGCCTCCCCGCTGTCCCTTTTCAACTTAAATAGTTCTTAGCTGAGTGTGATGTCTACCTGGTGATCCCCTGGACTGTGCATAGAGCTTCTTACCCACCAACTCTGGTCTGTGCACCCTTCCATGGATACAGGGAATATTCTGCATTCCCTGTGTTTGTCCCATCCCACTGTAGACCTACCTACCGGCCCACCTGAGGATTCAGAGGGCATCGAGTGTCTGTGCACAAGCCAGGGAGGCTCAAATGCAGCCACCGGAAGCCACTAGTGGCCCTTCCCTCCCTCCAATCATTTGTCACTTTGGGGAATGTCCTCTGATGTGGTGTCCCTGGAGACCCACAGAAGTTACATGCTAATGAAGGAAACCCAGTTGATGTCTGCACTGCACTGTAATCAGGGGAAAATAAAGCCAGTTCTGGCAGATCAGAGGACCAACAGCCCAGTCCCACTGGAATGGGGAGGTGTCTATTTGACTAGATTGGTCCCTGACAGCTGGGGAGGGCTCTTGGAAGAGAGTACAAAAGACAGTCCTGGTCCTCCTGGAGCTCATATGCTGATGATGGTATCTAAGAGATGAGGGAAGGGAAGGGATAGCAAGTACTAGAAAAAAATAAGAGGGAAGGCAGAATAAAGGTAGAGAGCTCACCTAGCAGAAGGCACAATTTGGTCAGGGAGCACAGCTGAGAATATGTTTCTAAAGAGGACTCCAGTAATGAAGTTCAGACTTCAGGGTGACACCTCCAGGGACTCCTGCTGTTTCTGCCTGGCCTCAGCTATACGTCTCTTAGGGCCTGATGGAATCAGCCATGTCATCCCCATGGAGACTGCATCTGAGCTTCCTTACCTGGGGCTCCTGCTTCAACTATCTCACTGCCACGCAATTCAAGCTCTGCAAACCTGGCAGCACCTAGTATACAGCAATATTCATTTTTAAAACGAATTTTGGGCAGTGGTAGTGCACACCTTTGATTCCAGTACTCTGGAGGCAGAGGCAAGCATATCTTTGTGAGTTCGAGGTCAGCCTGGTCTATGAAGTGAGTTCCAGGACAGCCAGTGGTACACAGAGAAACTCGGTCTTGAAAAAAAAGAGAGAAATATAAAGATAGATAGATAGATAGATAGATAGATAGATAGATAGATAGATAGATAGATAGACAGACAGACAGACAGACAGACAGAGACAGACAGACAGACAAATTTTGGTTAGCAAAGATTTCCTTTTTTTTTTCTTCCCTGAGACAGGGTTTCTCTGTGTAGCCCTGGCTGTCCTGGAGCTCACTCTGTAGACCGGGCTGGCTTCAAACTCAGAAATCCACCTGCCTCTGCCTCTCAAGTGCTGGGATCAAAGGCGTGCGCCACCACTGCCCAGCTTGAATTTTTTAAGATTTATTTATGTATATGAGTACACTGTTGCTCTCTTCAGACACACCAGAAGAGGGCATCGGATCCCATTACAGATGGTTGTGAGCCACCACGTGGTTGCTGGGAATTGAACTCAGGACCTCTGCAAGAGCAGTCAGTGCTCTTAAGTGCTAGCCATCTCTCCGGCCTGTAATACATTCTCTGTATTTATTGTCTTTTACCAGACATCCAGATTGATATCCTATTTTTGCAATTTTGATTCCCTATCTTTGCAATAAATGTATATGTACAAATAATTTCTGTGGTGTCCTCTTAGAGTCCTCTGGATGTCTACCCAGGAGTAGCCAGGTTATACAATAGTTCATTTTAGTCCAAAGAAATTGAATGTATGAAATATAAGCAATGAAAAAAAGCAGACTTTGCTGCAACAGGTTAGCTCAGGTTCCTTGCTAGGCATTTTTGGCATAATTCATAGGACTCCTCAGGCTCTGATCCCACCTCCCCTCCATACCATAAGAGGGCATCTCACTAACCCTGGAGTCCCAGGCACCTACTCAGTGGGATGTGGCAGCTATATAGCAATGGTGCATTCCTTGATGGCCCAGCATAGCTGATTGTACCCGAGGGCTTCCCCCTTTTCCATTCTAAGGCTTTGCTCCACTCTCTCCCACAGAAAATGGTATGTTTCCTTTCACCTTGGCCTAGTTTTCAGCAATCAGTTTCTAATTGATTCAATTAGATGTGATTATGGGCTCCTTGCTGCCCAAGCCCAGGGGAGGCTGCTCATCTAGCCCTCAAAGACTGGCAGAGCCAAGCATAAGGTGTCATACAAGGAATGGGTTGGCCAGAGTAATGTAATTCAGAGGAGGAGTGGTAAGACCCTTGCTGCCAGGGGTGTGACAAGGACAATGGGTATGTGAAGGATGGCCAGCTAGAGTTGGGGCTCTTCAAAGTAAGGCCTGAAAAGCAAACCATGCTAAGAGGGCTCTGGGTAATTTTACTCAACCTTCAGTGACTGTCCTCATAGGTTGGACAGGACTTCCTAGTTCTTTCTGAAATCTGGAATAGAAGATTCAGAACCCAGAGCAGCTCCTTTTTGCAGCCATCCCCTTGTCTGAGCTGCCTGGAAGCTTCGAATACAGGCCTCCACTACTATACCTGGCTCCAGCTAATTTTATTTATCTTTTAAGGCAGTGTCTCACTTTGTCACCATGATTGGACTCAGATACCTGCCTCTGTCCCCAGGTGCTGGGACTAAGGCCAACTACAGCTAATTTCTTTATGCAAATAAGACAGGCAAACCTTGAAGCCACTTTAAGCCCTCGGGCCCGGCTCATCCTGTTTTCTCTTCTATGCACACTGAGGGCAGACTCCACTGAGGGCAGAGTTCATGATGGCATGATGCTCAATTGGGAAGTGGCAGTGACAGGGAGAAAAGTTAGGTCTCAATGACTAGACACATGCCTGGTGTGGCAGCACAGATCTGTAATCTCAGCACATGGGAGGCTGAAGCAGGATAGATGGGAGTTCAAGGTCAGCCTCGGCTGTCAATGAGACATATACACAGAATTATATATAGGCAGTAATAACTACCTTAAATCTAAGCCGCTACAGAAGCTGGTGAGAACGAGGTTGGGAGGCATTAAGAACAAAAGGATGAAGTTAACTTCATAAACCTGGGTTTCAGAAACAATACATCCAGAACTGGTTTTATTTTCCAACAGATCTTTTTAATATAAAACAAAGATAAAACACATGCAATCTGCCAGCATGTCTTGTTTCTACAAGGTAGATACTACATAGCAAAAAAGTCTTTAAGAACATTTGGTTGGGAAAAATTTTCTCAGGGAGCCCAGGCGTGGCCAACCACTAGAGCAGCCCTTGTCTTTTCAGATCCTCGTATGTCTTCTTGTTCACGACATTTCCACTGGAGTCTTCATATTCTTCCTGAAAAGGAATGGCTGTTAGCTACACACTGAGTTCCACAGCAAACTCTGGTACCTGGAAACCAGCTCTAACTTCACACAGCTTTCTCACCCAGAGCTCCAAGAGGGAACCAATGCTATTTCTAAATATCTAGAGTGGCACCAGTCGTGGCTCACCCATATCCCTACATAGTCTTTCAAGTAATGGCCTGTGTTTGAGACAAGGAAGCCTGGCAGGGAAAGGCTGACCAAACACTGCAGTGTGAAATGGTCCCCAAGCCTGGGTTTCTGACCTCGGGCCACTGCAGGAAATGACAGGGAGGCCAGTCTTGTGCTTCAGGTCTACATTATAGCTGGAAAAGCTCTTGATGTGAAATAGCAAAACTGAAATACTGACATAGAATAAAGGAGACTACCGCCAGTCTCCACAGGACCAGGATGTTACCACCATCCCTTCAATGTGGGGTAGTCATCTCTGAAACCTGTCAAGACCAACAAGGACCTATCCCCACTCTGAAGACAGGACTCTGAGGACTTCCTTTCCTCAGAGACCTAAGAGGTGACAGACTTCTTTAGAAATCCCCAGGGTAGCACAAGAGACTAGGTGTCCTTATTCCTACCTGCCTCAGTGAGAGACCTGCCTGATGACAAAGACTTAGAAGCGTGACAACAGGCTCACACATAGTCACCTTTGTCACACTGTCTCATTACACTTGCTAGTACAGAAAACTTCCTAGCCTCTCCTCTCTGCATGGTGAGGGAGCTGTGACTTGATGCCACAGCCAGCATGCTCCACATTAGCACCCACCTCAGTGTCAGGCTGCCATCGTTCTGAAGCCTTCTGCAGCTTCAGCTTGGCCCACACTGCAGGACAAGAGATAAGCAACCATTAGGGCCCACAGTCCTACATAGTTCTCACCGCCCCACTGCCCCCCCCCCCCGCAGGATCCCCAAATGACTGACAGCCCCCAAATGGAATTTTGATTTAGAACCACCTGTAGATAAAACTTTTATTGAGAAATTTCTTATGATTTCACTTTGCTATAAAAGAAAAGGACCTAGAAAACAGGATGGACGTACACACCTGTAACTTCAGCATTTGGGAAACAGAGGAAGAAGGATTAGGACGTTTAAGGCTAGCCTTGGCTAAATAGTGAGGTCGAGGCCAGTTTGTGCTAAATGAGCAACCAAACAAACTATTAGAACAGTAAAAAGAAAACACTCTCAAAAGAGGCAGTCAATGTGGAGCAGTCTAGAGAAACTATGGGATAAAATCAAAAGGGTCAGAGCTGAGAAGGCATGATGCATGTCCTGGTTAGTGTTTGCTTTGCTTTTGTGTTGTGTTTTGACACAGGGTTTTTCTATATAGACCTGGCTGTCCTTGAGCTCAGGTTGGCCTGGAACTCACAGAGATCTTGTCTCTGCCACCTGAGATCTGGGATTAATGGAGTGTTTCCATGTTCAGCCTTTGTCCTGGTTAGTTTTATCTGAGAAGAAGGAACGCCAAGTGAGAAAATACCCCCCTCACATTGTCTGAACTGCACTTTCTTGATTAGTGACTGATATGGGATGGCTCAGCTCACTGTGGGTGCTGCCACCCCTGGGCAGGTGGCCCTGCAAGTTTTAAGAAAGAAGGCTGAGCAAACTGTGGAGAGCAAGCCTGTAATGGGTGTTCCTCCTCGGCCGCTGCCCTGATTTCTGCCCCGAGATCCTATCGTGACTTCCCTCAGTGATGGACTGTGACCTGAAAGTGTAAGTCAAATAAACCCTTTCCTTTTCAGGTTGTTTTTAGTTATGTTTATTATAGTAACAGGAAGCAAACTAAGCCATACCACATTGATGGCCTTAAAACACAGCCAACACCCGATGCCACCTTGTTTTTTTGTGTGTGTATAGGATATGCATACATGTGTGCATCTTTGAATATTCATAATTGTCCATGAGTGATAACTTGAGCTTGCTTCCTACATACAAACAGTGCACATGGTAAAGAAAAGTAAGAAAAAAACATTTTTCAAGACAGGGTTTCTCTGTGTAGTCTTGGCTGTCCTAGAACTCACTCTGTAGACCAGGCTGTCCTAGAACTCAGAGATCTGCCTGCCACTGCCTCCTGTATACTGGGATTAAAGGTGTGCGCCGCCACCACCTCACTCAGATAAACCGTTTTCTAAGCATTTGAAATGTAGATTTACAATTCATTCTATTAACTATGCCTTAATTTCTTATCATCAACGCAAAAAAGGAAAAATAAAACAGGAAGTTAATTAGGGGCAGGTGTGGCTCATACGTGTAAACCTGGCACACAGGAGACTGAGGCAGGAGGACCATGACCAGTTCAAAGTGAGTTTCACACTTGGGAGGCAGAGGCAGAGGCAGGCGGATTTCTGAGTTCGAGGCCAGCCTGGTCTACAGAGTGAGTGCCAGGACAGCCAGGGCTACACAGAGAAACCCTGCCTCGAAAAACCAAAAAAAAAAAAAAATGCTCAAAGTGAGTTTCAGGGCAGTCTGGGCTACAGAATCAGATCCCATCCCCAAAACAAAAATAATTTCCAGGGGAATGGCTCAGAAGGCAGAGCCCTACCATATAGTATGGAAACCCAAGCCTAGATTTCTAGCACCCTCATACAGGCCAAGTGGAGGCAGACTGTGCTCTAATGCTGGAGGGGAGGGAGAGAGCTCTGGAGCTCACTGGCCAGCCAGCCTGGATGAAGAATCGGCTCCAAGTTTGAGAATAGAGCTTATCTCAAAAAATAAGGTGGAGAAAAGGCCGGAAAGACGGTTCAGTGGTTAAGAGCACTGGCTGTTTTTCCAGAGGACCCAGGGTCCTCTAGCACCCACATGTCAGCTCACAAGGGCCTGTAACTCTAGTACCAGGGGATCTGATGCACTCTTCTGCTCCATAGGATCCTGTATATACATGAGGCACATAAATGCACATAAGTAGTACACCACACAGACACATCGTATTTTTTTTAACTCAAGAAATAATAAAAAGGAGAGCTGGGTGGCGGCAGCACATAATAGCACATACACATGCATGCACACACACACAATTATTCACAGCACTCAGCAGGCAGAGGCAGAGGCAGAGGCAGAGGCAGGAGCAGGGGCAGGGGCAGAGGCAGGGGCAGGGGCAGGGGCAGAGGCAGAGGCAGGGGCAGGGGCAGGGGCAGGGGCAGGGGCAGGGGCAGGGGCAGGGGCAGGGGCAGAGGCAGAGGCAGGGGCAGGGGCAGAGGCAGAGGCAGGGGCAGGGGCAGAGGCAGAGGCAGAGGCAGAGGGAGAGGCAGAGGCAGGGGCAGGGGCAGGGGCAGAGGCAGGGGCAGAGGCAGAGGCAGAGGCAGAGGCAGGGGCAGGCAGAGTTCTGAGTTTGAGGCCAACCTTGACTACAGAGTGAGTTCCAGGACAGCCAAGCTACATTGTGAGACCCTGTCTAAAACAAAACAAAACCCATCAATAAATAAAACCAACTGTCTGGTTCACGTGAAGTGAGACACAACAGAGACGGATGAGAAGGAGGAGCAGGAGCCTGCAGTAAGGTGTCTGCAGCAGAGGCCCCCAGGCTAGGCGAAGCACCCGGCACATATCCCCCCGGCCCTCCCTCGACAAGTACACTGCTGCTGTCACTCTCTTGTCTGCAGCTGCCTGAGGAATACGAGCCACTTCTGTTTTCTTCTGGATCGGTGATTCTTAACACACTAAAGTCAATTCAGAAGAGTAACAAATAACCTCACCCAGAATGCTCCAGAGAGGAAAGTTCATAGATTCAGGCTAAAAGCCCGGTTCTAACCTCAGTACAGGGTTCTTTTCAAGGGATATATAATAATCAGTACTGTTGACTTGCTCACTCCCTTAAAATATGCAGTAATTACACGTGTGCCTTAGCTTTCTATAGCCACAAGCTCTGCTCTTGGGCCTGGAGACAGCAGGGTACTAGGACAGCTGTAGGAGTGGCTACTTGGTCTTGCTAGGGACCAGTCAGCAAGCTTACTTACAGGAGACGGCATCTTCAATCTGTGTCACATTTGCAAAGTGGGCAGTGTTTGGGATGCCCAAACACCTCATGCCATGAGCATGACGCCATTCCTGGAGGGAAGGACAGGGACAGTGTGAAACGGTTGGCAGAGACAGCGCCCACTTCATTCCACCACAGACCCTAGCCCAGTGAAAAGAAAGGCAGCACTCCTTCTGGAGTGTGTCTATACAGCGGGCTGGGACTGACACAGGCCAGCATTGCCAAGTGGCGCCTCACTGTCTCAGGTGTACAAACTTCAGGCTCTAGAGTTAGTGGTGTCAAAGTACACCTGAGACTCGTCACTTGGTGCTAGAGAGAAGCTCGCACAACCCAGAAACCCCTGTGGGGCCGTGAGGGCAAGCTGGTATTATCAGAAGGATGGAGAGAACAGGAGAGCGTGATAAAACCACAACTTCAGCTCTTAGAGGGAAAGGCACCATAGGCTTTAATTTATCCTGGACACCAACCCCACCCATCGAAGAAAAACTCAGAGCCCACTCAGGGACACAGAGAAAGGACCCAAGAGCAGCTAGTAACACGTCTGAGAGGGGAGCTCAGGAAACCTGCCATGCTTGTCTAGTATAGAATGTCTTCTCCATTATGTAACTGTCCTCCAAAAACAAAGGGCAGAATGCAGCAAGGGTGAGCCCACTGAGGTCGTACTCAGACACTACTCGTGTCAAGAACAGGTTGGTAAATATCAAAGCTTAGTTGACTTTTTCTGCAAAGAAGCAAGGGTCCATTTAAAACTTGAAAAAATCAAGACTTGCTCAGCTCCCTTTAAAAGCAATGTAGAAAAATGACCAAAAGCCAAAAATGATCCAAATGCTGCAGAAAAACAAGAGAGGAAGGTACAAGAACGAGTACGGGAAAGCCAAACCCAAGTTCCACGGCAGAGCGGCAGCATGCCGGGAGCAGCCCGGGCTACCACGACCCACGGCCACAGCCATGGCCTCTGACCCCTCTCAACTCTGGACACCAGTGGCCCTCACAGGCCGCTCACATGCCCTTCTCTAATGTGTGTGTTTCTACTCAATTCCCACGAGCAATAGCTCTGAACTTCTTACCGCAAAGTGCCGCTGGAAGGCCTTGGGCCCTCGGTAGGTATAGTTTCCACAAATCTCACAGTTGTAGTTGATATTCAGGCCATGAAGCTTATACAGCCAGTAGGGGATGGGTTTGCCGTCCCAGCCCAGAGGCAGGTTTTTGGGGTTGTAAATGATCTCATTCTCTTCATCCTCACTTTCGCTCTCACTGATCTGCTCCTCCTCCTCCTCCTCCCGCTCCTCGCCTGTCCTGGCTTGCTTGCGCTGTACATTTTCATGAGTGAGCTGTCGCTGTTCCTGAGGTGAGGCATAAAGAAAAAGCAAAACAAAGTCAGAGCACTTAGTCAGGACATGAAGGGACAATTCCTTTAACTCTTGCTGGCCCTCACTCCAAAAAATAAGGTTTTGGTTGTAAAATAAGGCGAAGTCAGGTGGGCAAGATGACTCAGCTAGTTCAGAAGTATCTGCTAGGTACTTCTAACGAATAACCCGAGTTCAAGCCTCAGACAGAACCCACGTAAAAAGCCACCTCAGCACTCCTACAGCATCATGGAAGATGAAGACAAGAGAATCTCCTGGAAGCTCATGGGCATATTAGCCTATAGCATCAAGGGAAGCAGAAACAGGGAAGACAGCACCTCAAACCAAGAAGGAAGGTATGAAGGGCTGTCCTTGGCACTTCCTAAGAGACTACAAGAGGAGAGTATCCACAGCCATCTTGGTACTGGCCCTCCTCTAACCCTGCTAGTTTTCACAATTTCAACGTGGGCAAACTGCTGTGTCACAGGAAATCAGTTCTGAAGCGCCGCTGAGTCGCCTGCCTGGCCTTTGGAGTGCCCACTTCGTGGGTCACCCCTGGTTTATACCAAAGCTCAGCGAAGAGTTGCATTATTCTTGACCCGGCTGAGGGAGTCGGATTGGGTCTGCTGCCTGTGTCTGGCCTTGTGGGAACTGGGCAGCCTGGGGACTATCACCCAACAACACAGCAGGAGCCCAGAGAAGGGTCAAGGACTTCAGGAGAACCGCATTTTGAGGTGAACTAATTTACTGCCCACCCCACTTCCTCATGTGAACTTTAAAAAAAAAATCCTTCCTATATAATCCCACCCTGAGCAACAGCGAGCCTCTAGAAGAATGCACTTACCCCGAGAATCTCCACGTATTCATAGATCTGGGCTTCCAGGAAAGCAATGTCTTTGTTCCTCTCAGTGTCTCTGAGGAGAACAAACTGTATCAATTAAGGGTTCTTTTTGCACCTAAAGCTTTATTCCCTGTCAGGAACACTGTCTCTGTGACCAAATTGGGCAATCTCAGGCATGGGAGCAACGCCACGCAAGGCAGCCTCTCTGCTTAAGCCCTGAGGTTAGTCCTTAGAAGCCAGGGTGTCTCCTCTTGACTTGCGAATACAGTGAATGACCTGCTAAGACCACTTCAACTGTAATGTCCCACTATAATTCACAAAGGAACGCAGTAGATAAGAGGCCCTGAAAGCAAGTAATGATACAAAGTCCTAACTCTGCTGCTTTGCAACTGCAAGGAAGGTCACATTTGGCAACTTTCCCAAGTTCTTGAAAAAATAAGAGTAATAACCACTTTCCAGGCTTGTTATAACAAATTAGGAAAAAAAGAAAGCCAAACGAAAACCCACCCTGTATAAGTATGCAGTTCATGAGCATATCCAACTGTCACTAGTAAAAGTAAAGTAGAAAAAAATTATATTGAGACAATATAACTGTCAGGGCGCCCTTAAACCACGTCATCCTAGACCAGCGCTTTCTCCAGTCCTCGCCGGGGCAGCAGATGGGAAGAGATGCGGAGCCCACAGTCAGACAGTCAGCGGAGAGAGTTTAAATGGGAGGTCTCTAACCAATCCCTCCCCTCTGAGCTCAGGAAACCCCGCGAAAGAGAGGCACAAAGAGTCTGAGAGCCAGAGGAGATAGGACAGCAGGAGAGCAAAGGGCCCGACGCAGCAGTGCCTATGAGCTCAGAGGGGAAGCAGAAAGCACAGGGTCTTCACGGTCTGCACCAGGTCCTCTGCGTACATCTTAGAACCACTGTATTCTTAGGGGACTCCTGACCGTGAGAAGCAGTGGGTCTCTGAGTCTTCTGTCTGCTCTTGGGACCCTTTTCCTTCTGTTGGGTTGCCATGTCCAACTTTGATATGATAGTTTTTGCTTCACTTTATTATATTTTATTTTGTCATGTTTGGCTGTTAACTCTTAGAAGTCTGTTCTTTTCTAATAAGAGACAGAAAGGGAGTGAAACTGAAGGGGGAGGGGGAGAGGAAGTGGGAAGGAGCCAGGAGGGAGAAAGGGAGGGCAAACTACAATCAGGATAAATTGTAGGAGACAATAATCTACCTTCAATACAAGAAAAAAAATTCTATTTTAAAAAAAAAAAAAGAAAAAGAAAAAGAAAAAGAAAAAGAGAGAGAGAGAGAGAGAGAGAACCATATGGTCTGTAGCTGGGTTTAATCCCAGCACTGGGAAGACAGAGGCAGGTGGATGTCTGTGAGTTTTGAGGCCAGTCTGGTCTACATCATGCGTTCTAGTACAGCCAGGACGTTACACAGTGAGACACTATGTCAAAAAACAACAAAATGCAAAGCAAAACAAAACCAACCAACCAACCCAGGCATAGTAGCACATGCCTGCAAGAGCAACCTTCTGGAGCTGGAGGCAAAAGGGTCACTGCCAAGGGGGAAGGGGAAGGTCCTGCCCAGACACCAGCAAGTTTGAGGCGAATCCGAGTTACAGGAGAGCCTGTCTTAGAGGGAAAAAGCAAAGCAAAAGGAGAGGCGGAGAGCAGACACATGGGAAGAAATGTAGACAGCAGAGAGGAATGTCCTAACTGCTCACCTTTTTGTGCCCTTTGACTTGGGATTTTTGGCAAACAGAGAGGTGTCGAGTGACTCCAAGGACTTTCCTTTGGTGCTGAAGAGCCTCTGAGCTCGTTCTTCCAGGGTCCTAAGGAGGTAAGAGGTCCACGGATTTTTTTTTTTAAAGAAACTCACTCTTATAGACCAGGCTGGACTCCAACACACAGAGACTTGACTGCCCTGTCAGTGCGGGGGGGTGGGGGGGGTGTTAAAGGCATTCACCATCATGCACTGCACAAAAGGATTTTTGCAGTGTGGGATAATCAAACAACAAAATCAGAGCCACTGAGAGTATCATCCAAACACAGTCACTAGGATTTTTTGATAGCAAAACCAGGTTCTTACCCACCACACTTCAGGCCTAAAGCCAACAGAGCAGATTTCAACCTGTCCAGACCCAGAGATGCCAACTCCTAGAAAAGAGAAATCAGTTACAACACAATTAGCATTTTCTCCAGGTAAGACTACACCCTACAGTCAACCTCCTAGATTTCAGTTCCCAAAGACTGGCTATTGCCACATGTAGACTCAGCCGCCCCAGGAGGCAGTGTTCAGTGGCTCTCTGAGGGAGACCATTCACAGCAGTATAGTTTTCAGAGATCAGAGCTGACCTTAGAACCTCACATGTGCTAGACAAATACTCCACCAACTGAACTCTAGTCTCTAGCTCCTTGTTTTGGAAATACTAATTTTGTGTTTTGAGACAGATCTTACTCTAAAGCTAGCCTTAAGTTCACAGCAATTCTCCTGCCTCAGTCTCCCTCTAACCTTCTAAATTCTATGACATCATACCACAGGTCTCTGAAATTTAGTTTTCAGAAATGTTAAGTGGTTTTTTTCCTTCTGATCTTTCCATATCCCTTGTACATGTCTGTCCTCAGGAAATGGTATTGTTACAAGTCTAAGACACTGAATACAGGATATCAAGTAGTCCCTCTCTGAAGGCCAGTGCTAGCGAGATGTCTCAGTAAGAAAAAAAACGCCCGCTGTCAAGTGACAACCTGAGTTTGGTCCCCAGGACTCACATGGTGGAAGGAGAGAAGCAGCTACCACAACTCTGCATCTCTGCATGCACACTGTGGCACATGTGCAGGGACACATGCCTACACAGTAAATCTACCACCACCACCACCACCAGAAAGAAAGATAGCCGAGCAAAAGCAGTATCATGCAGTGTCATAAAACATACCTCCCAGGAAGAGAATGCTGAGAGGTCAAGATGGGCTCCCGCATGAGTCAGGGCGCTGCTTGTCTCTTTCTGGCAGGAAACGGAAGTTTATTAAGATCTAGGTTAATAAGAAGAATGAGGGAACCATCTAACTTCCCAGGACTGGCTGGTTCCTTTCTTTAATCACATTTACAAATAATGATCAATTCATACAGAAATGGAGAAAAAAAAATCAGACAGCTAGTTTTCTTCCTGAAAGTTCAAGTTTATCGACAGAAGTAAAAATACACAAATTCAGGCTGGAAGAATGGCTCAGCAGTTAATAACACTGACTGCTCTTCCAGAGGTCCTGAGTTCAATCCCCACATGGTGGCTCACAACCATCTGTAATGGAATCTGATGCCCTCTGCTGGTGTGTCTGAAGACAGCGACAGTGTACTCATGTACACAAAATAAACAATTCTTAAAAACAAACAAACATAGATTCTGATCATACAAACTGATCAGATTTTGGTCAGGAATCACAGAACAGTCAGGATATGGTTGTTAAAAATCCTGGGCCCAGCCAGGCAGTGGTGGCGCATGCCTTTAATCCCAGCACTTGGGAGGTAGAGGCAAGTAGATTTCTGAGTTCTAGGCCAGCCTAGTCTACAGAGTGAATTCCAGGATGGCCAGGACTACACAGAGGAACCCTGTCTCAGGGGAGGGGGTTGGGGGGGGTGGGGAATCCTGGGCCCAGACAATGTCTAGTGGATCCTGACAAATCTCATGTACAAAGAATGCCTGGCTTCAGGGTGGAGCTGATACTGAGGGACTGACATCCAGCTTGAAGCACTGTCTTGATACATTGTCTTGAAGCAGAGACTCAAGGTTAAAATGAGCCCCACTGAAGCTCACCGGCCATCCAGGAAAGGTGCCATTATCCCACTTCTTCTCAAAGTCGGTCTGAATCTTCCCAAAGAGCTCGTTCTGATCCTGAAGGGGCTTCACTCTGTCTGTGTAATCCTGTAAGTACTCCAGCAGCATCTCCAGGTATCTGCAGAGAGCCGTGCAACAAGGAAGTTGTCAGAGCAAGGAAGCAATTCTACCTGTGACATACTGCTAGGCCCCACAAACTATACGTAATTTCTAATAACTGTTGGTAAAGAAACACTCGTACCATTAGTGTGTATGTACTCGCAGAATTCGAACTGAAGGCCTTCTGACTGCTAGGAAAGTGCTCTGTACCTGAGCCATATTCCCAGCTCACTACTAATTTTTAAATGAGTTTTATTTTTTCTTCAAACCACTACTTAAATTGTAACCTTTCCTACCTCATTTTATCCTTAAGATTTAATGTCAAATACTAGGCCTTAATTAATTCACTGAAGAAAGTCAGGTATCCAGACATGAGGAGGAGCAAGCTTGGGAACATGAATTGAGAAGTGTGGCCAAGTCAACAGTACTTTCCGCTCAATACCTGATCCAAGTACATCACTTAGTCTGGAACCTTTCCCCATTAAACTCCAAGACCTCAGAGGTCCCCAAACAGACTTCTTTCTAAATCACACAAAATTAAGGAAGGCATGTGTTTCCATAAATACCTTTGTCCACAACCAGAACATTCCAAATGTTTATTTTCTGAGACAGGGCCTCATTACTCATCACTGACTGGCTTAGAACTCACTATGTAGACAAGCTGAATTCAGTGACCCACCTGGCCGTTTCCTCTTGGAGTGCTTGCACCATGACAATACCACAAATATTTCTAAAACATAACATTCAGCCTCTTTATCTTCTGATAAACCCAAAAGTCATTCATGTACAGTATTCAGACAACAAAAGCCACAACTTTGACCTCAAACCTTTCCATGAAATTCTAACTAAATCCCCAAACAGTCTGGAACCTGTGAGTGCCTACCTTTTATACTCTGCATTCTTTCTTTCTTTAGGAATGTCAAATAACTGGTCAAAGATGGACAGGTATGTGATATAATCCAGCTTCTAAAAAGAGGAAAGAAATGACAGAGTCAGGCTGGTAAGTCAGCTCATCTTCAAAAGATCAGGCCAAGGGCTGGAGAGATGGCTCAGTGGATAAAGGTGCTCGCAGCCAAGCGCAAAGATCTGAGTTCTATTTCAGAGACCCACACTGTGGAAGGAGAGGACTAACTCCCTCAAGTTATTCCGTGACCTCCATATTTGAAGGCCGTCACACAAAAAATTTTGTTTTTAAATCAAGGTCAAAATAAGTGTTTTCTGGCCAAGTATCAAGGCTTGGCTCACATTAGGGCTTTCCTTCCTGCCCTATAATCCCTAAGGCTGCTGACTCTACTGAAGCGAGTACAAGATTGCTGAACATGAAACCAACTCTACAAGATCAAGTTAACAAACATTAATCCTAAGGAGACCTGGGCCGGGTCGAACAGTAGTGGCGTACGCCTTTAATTCCAGCACTTGGGAGGCAGAGGCAGGCAGATTTCTGAGTTCAAGGCCAGCCTGGTCTACAGAGTGAGTTCCAGGACAGCCAGGGCTAAAAAGACTTGGGCTGTATATTTAGGGTGGGTCAGGATCCTACCTAAAGATTTTTGCAATTCTAAAATAAGGTCTTGAAAGGTGGGCTCTGTGTGATTAACGCATCTCTGAACCACATATGGAGGTGCAGAAGAGGATAAGGTACCTTCCTGCAGAGCTTTAGGGTTAGTAGCTGAACTTGGGGACATTTCCTCATTAGGAACTTTTTGCTTTTCTTTTGAAACAAGGTCTAACAGAGATCCTCTGCCTCTGACATCTGAGTGGTTGGTTAAAGGAGTGCCACTATGCCCCACCTATGAACTTACTATTAAACTTCCTGGTGACCTGAGACCATCATTTTAAACCTTGTCGTCACTGAACAAACAACAAATAAAGACCTCCTTTTCTGAAGGATCAGATACATCACGTGTCACATATGTCATACTGAGTGCCTAACACAAGAACACTGGAAGGTATTATAGGTTTAGAAATGTGCCAGGAGGGTGGTACACACCGTTAGTCTCGGCACTCAGAAGGCAGAGGCAGACAGAACTCTGTATTTCAAAGCCCGACTGGTCAATATAAATATAGTGAGTTCCAGGACAGCCAGAGAAACCCTGTCTCAGAAAACGAGCAAACAAACAAAGAAACAAGGTATTTATCTTTGTATAGTGAGATGGTTCTGTGAATCAAGTGTTTACAGTATAAGTATGAGAACCTAAGTACAAATTCTCAGCCCCCATGTAAAAGCTGGACATGGTGGTGGAACATATTCAGAACCCCAGTGTTGAATAGGCAGAGATCCTGGGGGATTACTAGCCAGCCAGTATAGCTGAAAGGATGAACTCCAGGTCTAGTGAGGGACCCTATCTCAAAAGGTAAGGTGGCAGGACCAGAGAGATGGCTTAGCGGTTAAGAGCACTTGATGCTCTTGCAGAAGACCCAGGTTCAGTTCCTAGGACCCACGTGGGTGTGAGCCCACAGCCATGTGTAATGAAACTACAGTTCCAGGGGCTCTGACTCCCTTTTGGCTTCTAAGGGCATCAGGCACACACACTGTACAGATAACATGCAGGCAAGACACTCTTAAAAAAGAAGTACATAAAAATAATCTATTTTTTAAAAAAGGTGGAAGGCAGGCAGTGGTGGCACATGCCTTTAGTTCCAGCACTCGGGAGGCAGGGGTAGGTTGATCTCTTGAGTTTGAGGCCAGCCCGGTCTACAGAGTGAGTTCCAGGGCAGCCAGGCCTATAAAGAAACACCGTCTTAAAAAACCAAAACCCAAAACCCAAGAAAACAACAACAACAAACAAAGGTGCAATTGAAAAACAATTGAGAAAGACACCTACTGTTGACATCTGGCTTCTACATACACACTCCCAGGAGCACCCCCCCCATATAGTTTATTTAATTTTATTGCGGGGGGGGGGGGGAGTCAAACCATGTGTTTGTTGAGTGCCTGTTATGTGCTAAATACTGTTCTGGGTACTTGGGATAAGCAGAGAAGAAAACAAGGAGCCCTGCCCCCCTGGAGCGTACAGTCTGTCACCTGCACACTGCTGTGACCCTGGACAAGTCACTGCACCCTCTGCCCAGTAGACAGAGCTGGGTGTGGTGCAGTGCTGACCAGGACAGTGACCTGACCCACCACCCCAGACAGCAGCGAGGACTGCAGGTTGATCTTTTACAATCAAGTGCACTGGGGAGAGGGAGAGGGAGAGGAAGTAGGCTATAGGAGCTGCTGCTGCTTGGTGTCGGTCTGGTTGGCCAGGTCCTTGGCCTTCTCTGTAGCTGCCAGCGCGGTCTCCTTTGCTTTCTCTTTGGCTGTCTCAACAAGTGTTTTGGAGGGGCTTCACCTTATAGCTTGGCCAGGATGTATTCAAAGCCCTTCACTGTCTTGGTCACATTGCTTTTGAACCAGGCAAGATCAAATTTCTGGACACCTCTGGATATGCCAACTAAGCAAGAGGAGACCCAGGCTTCCCGATGGATTTCTGTCCAGCCACTATTGTCAGAGCTCACACAGCAAACACATCGTTCCTCCACCTCCATCAGCCGGGTGTGGTTGATGTTCCAGGTGAAGGTGGTCATGGTCTGTTTCCGTGGGTCCACAATGGAGGCCTCCAGGATGTACACTGAGTGAGCAACACTGGCAGGAAGCAGTGGCTCTGCCCAGCGTGGCATCCTGTTGGTCTTGATCAGGAGTCTTTGGGACAGAAGCTTCTGGTCAGGGGTCATCTCCCAGTGCACTATGTCTTTGATTAAAACATGTTTGCTATAGGGATTTGGGTACTGTTGCCAGGAGACAGCGAACACTTGGTCCCATAAACTGCGGAGCACATTCTGGCCCAGGAAATACTTCACCATCAACCCAACCCGGCTGAGCACCCATGCAGCATCATGGAGAAGAGCCCATGGCTAGGGGCGCGTGGCTAGCACCAGGCTCATAGCTCAATTACCACCATGCCATGCCCTGAGGGGCTATAGAACTGCCCAGGTAGTTTCTTTTTACAAAAGTATTTTTGTTGTATGAATAATTAATAAACAAAATAATAGGTTTGCTATATTAACTGTAAGACCCTGACTTTCTTTATAAATAGTGTTTATTCCAAGAAACAGAGTCATCTACTTAATGCTTACACAAGTTACTTGGGGGCGGGGAGCACTCTACCTTCTTTAACTAGGTATCTTGACTTAGTCCCAAGAATGAGACTCTCCAATCTCCAGACCTTACCTCAGACGCCTTCAGGTTAATGTACTTGAGGTAGCAGTCATGGAGATCAAGGTAGCGACCATATCCCTCTTCATCTGTGAACTCCACCAAGTCTAAAGGAATCACACATGCCAATGATTAGATGTTACAGGCTACTTTCTTGAACTTGCTCTTTCAAACACACACTATCTTTTAGAAGTTATAGGAGGTAGCCTCTAACGAGGTAGCCTGTCACTCACTCAATGTTCTCTCTGCTCTCATCAAGTGACAGAGGTAGGTTTTCACTTTGAGCTTATAGAGCACAAAAAAGCATTTTGAGCAAGATCATCAGAGTGTCAATATAGCCTAGAAACCAATCTGAAAGCCCAGCTACCAATTCCTGAGGCCGCAGGGTGGGGTTAAAGAGGGTTTCATGTGGCTTACACTTAGGATGGCCTCAGACTCATCTGCCTGCTTCTACCTATGCGCTGGGATTATAGGTATGTGTCATCGAACAAACAGAATCCAGGGCCAGTATGAAACACATAGTAAGACCCTGTGCAAAAAAAAACCCAAAAAGCCAGCTAGATGACTCTCAGGCCTGAGATCATACCCCAAAACCCAGGTAAACGTAGGAGAGAACTGACTTCATAAAGCTGTCCTCTGACACACATGCCTCTGTATGCATGCCCACACGTATACAATTAAACAAACAAACAAACAAAAAACAGACTAGCCAGGATTAGTAGCACATACTTTTAATCCCAGCACTTGGGAGGCAGAGGTAGGTGGATCTCTGTGAGTCTGAGGCCATCCTGGTCCACACAGTTTCAGGACAGCCAGTGCTACAAGTACAGATCCCATCTTTCTTTCTTTCTTTTTTTTTTCTTTTAAAAAAAAGATTTATTTTTATCTATATGAATACAGTGTAGCTGTCTTCAGACACACCAGAAGAAGGTATCGGATCCTGTTGCAAGTTATTTCCTATCCATTCACATTGAGGCAGTAAGAAGCCAGTGATTGGAGGGGAGAGAGGAGGAGCTAAGAAAAGTGAGGAGAGGAGAAAGAAAGGGAGACGCGGATATCCAAATGGCTTCAGACATATTTCTGGTGTTTTGGAGAGGTTAGAAATATTGGGATAAGACTTTATCATTGTAAATTGGCATTATGAAATTGGGAGTTTCTTATACATAAATATATTTGGTTAACTATTCAAGTTTAAGAGTCATGTTTTACCGGATACCTGGAAGGAGTGGTGCAGAGGCCTGGCGGGGCAGTACTCTTTATTAATTATTACCCACTACTGGATCCCATTAAAAATGGTTGTGAGCCATGATGTGGTTGCTGGGAATAGAACTTAGGACCTCTGGAAGAGGAGTTAGTGCTCTTAACCACTGAGCCATCTTTCCAGCCCCGGGATCCCATCTTTTAGAAAGAACAGATGGAAGGAAGGAAAGAAGGAAGGAAGGAAGGAAGGAAAGAAAGAAGGAAGGAAGGAAGGAAAGGAAAAGCAAACTAGGCAGTGGTACATACCTCTAATGCCTTTAGTCCTAGCACGAGGGAGGTAGAGGCAGGCCATTTCTGAATTCGAGGCCAACCTGGTCTACAGAGTGAGTTCCGGGGCTACACAGAGAAGCCTTGTCTCAAAAAACCAAAAAAATGGGGATGGAGAGATAGCTCAGTGGTTAGGAGCAATGACTGCTCTTCATTAGGACCTGGGATCAATTCTTAGCACCCACATGGTGGTTCACAACTGTCTGTAACTCCAAGACTTGACACCTTCAAACATACATACATGCAGGCAAAACACCAACGCAGATACAAATAAATAAATTAAAAAAAAATGTTAACTCACCATACAATTAAGAAAAAGTAACTCAGAGAACTTCTGAGAGCTGAGATTAAATGGATACTCCACCGCGATTGGCCTTTATTTGTTTTTTGAGACAGGTTCTAGGGCCTAGAGAGGTGGCTCAGCAGTTAGAAATACTGGCTGCTCTTGCAGAGCACCTGAGCTTGAGTCCCAGTCCTTATGCGGTAGCTCAAAACCATTTGTAACTATAGTTGGAGTGGATCCAACTTCCTCTCCTGGCTTCCTTATTAGGCCATCACACACATGGTATATAAACATATATGCAGGCAAAACACCCACACAAAAACAGGTTTAACAAAAAAACAAAAACAAAACAACACATAGGCTCTAGCTATATAGCTCAGAATGGATTTGAGTTTCCCAGAAAGAAACATTAGGCCATTACTTACTTTGTGCCTCTTCACTTGGATTCTCTCGAGCCTTCAGTAGCTCCTCAAATTCCACTGACATTGGCACACAGATCTGAGGGAAGGAGAGAAGCTCAGGTGGGTCTGGCAATGTCTTAGGCACATATGGGGCTGGGCTGCTAATGCTTGCTTTGACCTTGAGTGTACACAGGAGCTTACTACTTAGTGTTCTCCACTTCCCTTGCTGGATAGCTGGTAGACATTCACTGGCACAAAATATGGCATCCTAAGGAAGGACTGCTTTGGAGGAGGTAGTCTACAAGAGATATTTTGTTTGTTTGGTTTTTTCTTTTTTTTTGTTTTTTGAGACAGGGTTTCTCTGTGTAGCCCTGGCTATCCTGGAACTCACTCTGTAGACCAGGCTGGCCTCGAACTCAAGAGATCCACCTGCGTCTGCCTCCCAAGTGCTGGGATTAAAGGTGTGCGCCACCACCGCCCGGCTACAAGAGATATTTTACAAAGGAGCTGGCAATGGACATGAACCCTGAAGGGGTAATGAACTCTGGAAGTGAACAGAGTACCACTGTGTTGGTAGACTTCAGGGCAAAGCTAGGAGCACATTCTATTGGGTGGGAGAAATTCTTGTGAAAGATAAATAGGAGAAAGTAAGTTTGGGTAGGGGGAAGCCTAGACTATGAGGAAGACAAAATCTGAACCAAACCAACAAAGAACTCTGGAGCAAAATTCACTCGTCTCTCACTGGACAGAAAGAAGCAAGCCCTAGTGCTCTTTTACTGAGAAGGGATGCCAGGAAGGAAGTCACCTGTGTTCACTGCCAGGAAGGAAGTCACCTGTGTTCACTGCCAGGAAGGAAGTCACCTGGGTTCACTGCAGTGAAGTAGCAAGTTCTTTCTTGGAGAGACATCTATATGGCATACCTCCATTTTCCTTGCATCTTTCCTTCTCTGAAGGATAGGTCTGGGGAAACTGCTTCGGGAGGCCTTACCTCATTTGGGTGCTTCCGATGAAATTCCTTTATTTGCTTGAGTCTGTTGTAGAATTCAGCAAACTCGTTGGGTCCTGAAATAGCATTGAGCTCCTCCTTCCGTAGTCTGCAAGATATCAATGAATCCAAAGAGCATAAAGTACACATCATCTCCCCAGGGCTCCTCAGAAGCACTAACTGTTGGAAGGGACGTGACCGTCACTTACCCATCTTTATCATCATACAAATCCCTCAGGTTCCCACTGACCTCCATGTACCTCTGAAACGCAAACATAAAGCCATCAGAATGGAGCAAATTTGTACAACAGGGTTAAGTAAACAACAAAGGATGTCTTGGCAAGACCCAACGAAAGCGCATGAGATACAAGGTCTTGAAAGTTCCACCACTTTTAAGAGCCAGCCTGATCCCAAAGTGGTTGCATACACTTTTAATCCCAGCACTTGGGAGGCAGAGATAGGACATCTGACTAGGAACCCTAGAGGGGTAGGAATCACCCTGAGCCTCCAAACCTTCCCTGCCAGCACTTTTCCCGCCCAGCCCGACCCAAAGCAAGGCAGACAGCAGGGCACTCACATCTTGCATGGCCCGAGTGCGGTGATCGGAATTGATCTGGTCCCGAAGCTGCAGAAAGGCAACACATACATTGTTAACTTTGAGTTCAGTAGTTGGAAAGGCCACCCGAAAGATGATGAGCTTATTGGTTTAGGTCCCAGGGGGTGAAGCAGAAAGGCTGAGGAGCCCTCGGAGGACGTTAACGAGGCCAGAGCGCCGAGACAGCTTAGGAGGAAGGTGAAGATGGGGCGCAGAGTGGGTATGAGGCCAAAGAAAGCGCCGAGGGCTCAGCAGAGGACCGAGGCCCTCCTTCTGATGTGGCCCCGACCACGGCTCACTCACCGTGGACTTCTTAGTAAGCATCTCTTTGGCCATAACATCCATAAGCCGTTCCTTCTCCTCATGATAGCGCCGTTGCTGCTCTAAAATTGTCTCCATTTTCCTTTGGCCACGGCGCTTCAATTCAGACCACTAACGCTGCCGGAAACACCGCCTGCCGCCTTTCACGCCTGGGTCTCAGCGCGCAGCATCCGGCTGTACCAAAGTTCCGCGTGTCCCGGAAGTGGCTTGGGGGGACTCCAGAAAAAATGAACACCACAAAAAGAGCAAGTCGATGCTACCGGCGACAGTAGCTACACTGCCCCCTGCTGGCTGGGGGTCTGAAGGGGCGCTGCCTCCGCAATGAAAGATGTCGCTAGGATGCCTGCAAGAATCCTGTAGGCTGAGGGTAAGAGACAGCTGGCTTGCCTGGGGCTTGCTGCAAACAGCTGGGCCGGCAGGGACACACTAGCATGAACAGATAAATTGAAGGATACAGAACGCAAAGGGGAACTGGAAGCTGTAGTTTTCAGTGTGTGACCTCTGGTGATGTTTTCCCTTTGTCTGGACTTTAGTGTGTCTATCAGTAAAATGGAGATGGTGGTGGTTTTATTCTTAACAGAACTCATACATAGTCATACTTAAACACAACCTTTGTTTATTAGCAGTGGAGTCTTTAAGAAAAACGTGGTACACTCAAGCAATGATATACTTGTTCAGCACAGGTTGGCTTCTGGTTATCTGTAATTCTTAATTTTTCTGCTTTTTGCCTACCTCTTGCTGGAATTACAGGTATGAGCCACCACACCTAGCCACTGTATGGCTTAGAAAATGAAATCTATTAAGAACAATGAATTCAGGAAATTCCTAGGCAAATGGTCAGAACTTGAAAATATCATCCTTAGTGAGGTAACCCAATCACAAAAGAACACAAAAAATAATAATATCCCCTTATCAGTGGATATTAACCCAGAATCTCGGAATACCCTAGACACAATTCGCATATCAATAAATTTCTAAGAAGATGGAAGGAGAGACCCCTGGTCCTGGAAAGACTGGATGTAGGGGAACGCCAGGACAGAGAAACGAGAGGGGGTTCAATGGAGAAAAGAGGGAGGGAAGGGGGCTTATGGGACTTTCGGGGAGGGAGGAAAGGGGAAAGGGGAAATGATTTGGAATGTAAATTAAAAAAAATAAAATAAAATAAAAAAGAAAATGAAATCTAGGCTTTCTTTTTTTTTTTTAAAGATTTATTTATTTATTATATGTAAGTACACTGTAGCTGTCTTCAGACACACCAGAAGAGGGCATCAGATCTCATTACAGATGGTTGTGAGCCACCATGTGGTTGCTGGGATTTGAACTCAGGACCTTTGGAAGAGCAATCAGTGCTCTTAACCACTGAGCCATCTCTCCAGCCCCTAGGCTGTCTTTCTTGTTCCTTTTTTTTTTTTTTTTTTTTTTTTTTTTTTGGTTTTTTGAGACAGGGTCTCTCTGTGTAGCCCTGGCTGTCCTGGAACTCACTCTGTAGACCAGGTTGGCCTCGAACTCAGAGATCTGCCTGCCTCTGCCTCCCAAGTGCTGGGATTAAAGGCGTGCGCCACCACTGTCCATAGGCTGTCTTTCTTAAAAGGAGGAGGAAGAGGAAGAAGCAGAAGCCAGAGGCAGGCAGATCTCTCTGAGTTCTAGGCCAGTTTGGTCGGTTTACTTAGTGAGTTCCAGGATAGTCAGGGCTACAGAGAGACCTGGTCTCATGAAAGCAAACCAAACCAAACCCAGAGTAGGGGCAGAAAGTGAGCCAGTATGGAGAGCCTGTGTAGCATGCCTAGGAAAAACCACATTGGCACAATGCAGAGTAGGTCACAGCCGTGATCCTAGCACTTAGGAGACTGAGGCAAGAGGAGAACAAGTGCAAGTTCAGCCTGAGCTATGTGATAAGACCACATCTCAAAACAACAAACAAAACACACACACACTCTCTCTCCTGCATGCCTACGCTAGGCACAGAAGTAAAAACATTGTCCATGTGTTCCTGTTATTCATAATTCACAAAAACTGTATGTAACCCAAGAACCCATTGATTGGAACTGGAGAGATGGCTCAGCAGTTACGAGCATTTGCTGCTCTTCTGGAGGATCTGAATCCAGTTCCTAGCATGCACATCAGTCAGATGACTAACAACCACTTGTATCTCTAGATCCAGGGGATGAGTAGCCCCGCCCCCCTCCCGCTACACATGCTATCCACCTTTACACAGAGACACACCTAATTCATTAATTCATCGGTGAATGGATAAACATGTTACCAGAGAATACTGTCCAGCAGTGAGGGATGCTATAAGGAACCTCCACAAAGACGGAAGGGACTGGCATAATGGTTTAGTGGCTAAGCATATCTTCTAGAAGACCCAGGTTTGGTTCCCAGCACTTACACGTCACCTTACAATGATCCCTGACTCCTGTTCCAGGGGACCTGATGCCTTCTTCTGACCTCCATGGGGACCAAGCATCACATGGCACACATACATACACACAGGCAAACACTCATACATCACATGGTGCACATACATACACACAGGTAAAACACTCATACACATAAAAATAAATCTTTAAGAAGAACAAAATAAAGATTGCATAAAACATTTAAAATGAAAGAAAGAAGGCACAGGGGTGGACATGATTGTCCACTTGAGTGACTGATGCAAGAAGGTAAGTTTGACACCAGCCAGACCAGCATATAGAGACTCCATCACAAAGGATCAAAAACAACAATCAAAAGTGTTTGTTCAGGCTGGAGGACAGCTCAGCGGTTAAGAGCATTGACTGATCTTTCAGAGTTCCTGAGTTCAATTCCAAGCAACCACATGGTGGCTCACAACCATCTATACTAGGATCTGATGCCCTCTTTTGGTGTGTCTGAAGAGAGCAACAGTGCACTTAACATATATGAAATAAATAAATCTTTAAAAAAAAGGTTTGTTGGGACAGGCAAATCCATTGGGACAAAGGGAAAAACAAGAGAGTGGTTGCTTGTGATAAGAGACTCAGAATTAGCAGAAGGAACTGTTCCAGAGGTGGCAAGAATTGTGAGATTTTGCACTTAAAATGAACGACTTGGCTATATGTAAATTATAAACTTAATAAGTCTCCTATTTAAAGAATTCTGGGGCTGAGAGATAGCTCAGTGGTTAAGAGCACTGGCTGCTCTTCCAGAGGTCCTGAGTTCAATTCCCAGCAACCAGATGGTGGCTCACAACCATCTATAATAGGATCTGATGCCCTCTTCTGGTGTGTCTGAAGACAGCAACTGTGTATTCACATACATAAAATAAAAAAAAAATTCTTTTTAAAAGAAAGAAGAATTGGGAGCCTGGAGAGATTAACACTGGTCGCTCTTCCAAGGGGAAGCTGTTCTATTCCCCCCAAAGAACAGTACAGCAGCTAAAACTGTAAGATTTCAGTTCTGATGCCCTCTTCTGGCCTCTATGAGTACTTCATGCATGCTGTGCGCATTTGTACATGCAGGGAAAATACATATACGTGTAAAATAAAAATAAATAAATCAGCCCGGCAAAGGTCAAGGCTGTGAGACCCTTAAAAAAAGAAAAAAAGCTGGGCAGTGGTGGTGCACGCCTTTAATCCCATCACTTGGCAGGCAGAGGCAGGAGGATTTCTGAGTTGGAGGTCAGCCTGGTCTACAGAGTGAGTTCCAGGACAGCCACAGCTACACAGAGAAACTTTGTCAAAAAAAAAAAAGGGAAAAAAGAAAGAGAGAAAGAAAAGAAAAAGACCGGACTTCCTGCTGCCCACTCAACAAGCTGGGCATCCCAGCAGAGCCCTGTAACCCTAGCTCCAAAGCTGACACAAACTGGAGATGACTGGGGCTTGTTGGTTTCTAGTCTATCTAAGAAAATATAAACTCCAGGAGAGATACGACCTCATAGGAATAGGGAGAGAGGACAAACTGATGCCCTGTTCTGATTCCCGTGTGTACAGATATGTGTACACACAGAATCATGTACACACTCACACAAATTCTAAGACAAACAATAAAGACACGGATAAGCCTTGGTGATCTGGCATAGGAAGAAAAATTTTCTATTTTATTTTGTTATTTTAAAGTGTGTTTGTGTACGTACATGCCAAGCCCAGGGTCTTAAAAGGTGCTCTATCGGGGCTGGAGAGATGGCTCAGTGGTTAAGAACACTCACTGCTCTTCCAAAGGTCCCAAGTTCAAATCCCAGCAACCACATGATGGTTTACAACCATCCGTAATGAGATCTGACTCCCTCTTCTGGTGTGTCTGAAGACAGCTACAGTGTCCTTAGATATCATAATTGACTGCTCTACCAGATGTTCTGAGTTCAATTCCCAGCAACCTCATGGTGGCTCACAACCAACCATCTGTTATGGGATCTGATGTGTTCTGGTGTATCTGAAGACAGCTACAGTGTACTTATAAATAAAATAAATCTATACAAAAAGAAAAAGAAAATAATTTAAAAGGTGCTCTATCATTAAAACCCTCCAACCCCTTAAAAACTTTGTTATACTCAAGATACAGCATCCTTTCTCCTTTTTCTTTCCTATACATGTACTTTTTTCTTGTTTCTTTTCTCTTTTTCTATTCACCATGGAGCCAAAGATGATCGATCCTGCATTCCTGCCTCACCCCAAGTGTTGAGACTATAGGCATGTGCCAAGCAAGTGTGACTTTTTTTTTTCTGGAAACCTGTATATTGAGATAAACGAATCCCTCCCTCTGAGGTGAGCAGGAGACCCAAGCCATGCTATTCTCCCTCAGCCTCCGGTCTGAAGCCTCCCTTCCAGCTAACGGCTACTCCATGCTCACTCTGCACAGGGCTTTCCAATCAGTCACCAAGCTCCACCTCTTCCCTTCTGGCTGCTACGCGTCTCGTGACCTCCTGGCCCGATGTACAAGTGTTCTGATCAAGCCTGCTCATTTTACCCTGCTAATCCATTATTCAGACACAGCCAGAATGATCGTTCTCACACTGACCCTCCGATGCCCCCGCTTCCACATTTCCAGGGGCTGCCCACCAGCAGGGAGAGGTCTGTTTAAGTTGGCATCTGACTTTTGACCACCCCGGCTCTCTGCCTGCCATTTTAGTAGCTTGGCACTTCTTCCCTAAGAAATGACTTGTGCTTCCCCTAACAGCCTGTTTTTAGGTCTCTGGCCTTTCCCCAGTTATTTTCGAGGCTTAGACTGTTCTTCCTCAACAAGAGTTTATTGAACTTGTATCAAAAGTTGGGAGTGCAGGGAGGGAGCCTGGAAAGCAAGTGCATAAGAGGCAGGTCCTTGGTTGGTGGGAGAAACAGAAAATGTAAACCTACAACTGTTATAAGCACGCATGTTGGGTATTCACAAAAAATGTGTTGAAGTGTTGGGCAGCCGCTGAGCTGACCCCGCTGCAGGGTGCTTGCAGTCATTTTCCCACGGAGTCTTGAGTCGTCGTCCCCCCCCTCCCCGCCCCCAAGCCCCACGTGGTGGAGAGAACTGACTCCCATAAGTTGTCCTCCACTGTGGCATGGCTGACAATGCCAGCCTGGGCTACAGACTGAGCTCCAGGCCAGTCAGGACTACACAGAGAAACCATCTCAAAAAAAAAAACAAAACCCAAAAAAACCAAAAAACCAAAAAACCAAAAAAAAAAAAAAAAACCTAACCAAAACACACACACACACACACACACACGCCAACTTTTTCTTTTTTTTTTTTGAGTGTGCTGGTTGGCTCAGACTAGTCAGCCTACTTTTCTGGAGGCTGAGGCAGGAGGATCAGCCTGGACTATATACAATTAGACCCTACTAACCCTACTCCTCACCCAGTAAAGGGCAAAGGCTGCCAGTATCTTGATCTTGAGGTGATTGTCATTGCGACCTTGGGCAGATGACTTTGAAAAGGCGGACCCAAAGTTAGGGAGGGTTTCGGGAGTTACTACACTTTCACCGTTTCCTCTTGGCAGCCCCTCTCCCCTCCACCCCTGCGTCTCCGCCTCCAGAGACTGCCTCAGCCACCCAGGCGCATACCTGCCGCCTCAGTTCAACCGCAGAGCCAGCGGCCAGGTTTGGGCGTCCAGCAGGGTAGCGCTCCGCCCCATCGCCCCACTTCAGGGGACAGCCCTCCGGCTCACTCCCGCCCCCGCCAGTGAATCACGAGAGGCGGGGCCATGACCCATTCATGCTGGGAATCGGATCCAGATGTTCTCCCGGCGCGTGCAGCTGCATCCTTGCCTTTTTTGGCAAAAAAACGTGCGGCCGTGAGCGGATCCTACGCCGCCCCCACTAATCCTTGGGAAGAGGGGGAAAGGGGCTGAGGGTCTGGGCCCAACTGGGGATCAGAACTCGGTGCTTGCAGGTCGGGTTGAGGCTGGGCTGTTGGGGGTGGGGGAAGATGTGTACCAGACCTAGAAACCCACTGCCTCTCGGCTCTGTCTGGCACCTCTCCCACTCCCTCCCTTGCTCACAGAGGAAAAAGTCCTCCGCCAGCAGTGGGGAGGTTGGCCAAGCTCAAGAAGGACCGGAGTGGCTGCCAGAGGGGATCCTCTTCCTGGGGAGAGAATCCCCACCCCACGGCCCGCCCACTAGGAGGTTTACAAAAGCCTGACTCAGCCATGGAACCTTCCTTCAGCCTCTCGACAAATACACGGGGGCCTGTGCTCCCTCACACTGCTTTATTGCAATCTCTGGAAACAGGGTTAGCAACCTTCCAGCCGCGTTATCTCTGGGCAACCTGGAGCTGAAATAACATGGTACTCATAGGCTGGGCAGCACCCTGTACCTTACAACCCTCTAGCCAGGTAGCCGCTAATCTGCTCTACATACATAATCTATAGCTCAGAGAGAGCAGTGGGATGGGGGTGAGGTCAAACCGGGGGTACAATCTATTTTTGAAGACTTCTTAGGCACCTGCAGAAAAACTAAAAATCTACCCTAGAAGTCTAGATTTAAGGAGGCCTAGGTCTCAGAGTCCAGGTTTGGAGGAGGGCTGGGGTGTCAGAGCCTTGATGTGGGGAGAACTCATTTCTGGAATCCAGACTTGGAGAAAGGCTTAAGTCATGGGTGTTCCACAACAGCCCAGATTTGGAGGCCTGGGTCAGGGAGCACCAGTGGGGTATGCTAGAATTGGGTGACTGAATCCTGAAGTCCCCATGAGTGGGGAGTCGGGGGAGGCCGGTTCTAGGGAGGTGCTGGGTCCCAGAAGTGGTTCAGAAAAGGAGCCACAGTCTTGAACCCCTGGTCTGGGAGAGAGGAGAGTCAGGAGCCTCGGCTCAGGGGCCTGCTTGGCTGCAGCCCTGGCACAGAACTTGCTCTCCGTCTGGTACAAAGCCTTGGCCCACCAGGGAGGTGGAGCAACGGACACAGGTAAAGCAGCCATGGTGCCAATGTCGGTCTTCGAAGGACACGTACTTGCCCCCACCGAGTCCTGGAGGAAGGCTGGAGGTTAGCTCTGCAGGTTTGGGGGCACTATGCCCCTCAGCCTCCCCCCATCACATCCTCGCTCTTACCTGCGCCCTCGCCACTGCTCCCACCTGTGATGGGGCGCTTGCAGCTGCTGCACTTGGGTGCAAAGAGTTCTCCAAAGCAGGCCACACAGTAAGGGTCATCATCCCGAGATGTGAACTGCTGCCCTGCAAGGGGCGTCTGGCACCCAGTGCAGACCAGGCACTCTCGATGCCAGGGCTGATCGCGATATGTCACTCCACCCTGGGTCAGCGTCTGTGGGGGCGTCATCCATCAGCAGGGGAGTGAGGATTCCCACCCACGACAGGTCTTACCCTGAATTCCCAGCCCCAGACCCCACCTTGCTGCAGCGGGCACACCGAGGAGCAAATTTGTTCTCATAGCAAGGCACGCAGTAGTGGGCACCCTTGTCAGGCACAAAGGAGCGGGAGCCCAGGGGCAGGTCACAGCCGCTGCACAGAAAGCAGTGTTCGTGCCATGTCTGGCCTCCATACTCCAGCTTCCGGGACCCTGTGGGGAATCAGGAATCCCACTTAGACCTTGGCCCAAACTCTTGAGGGCCACTCTGCCATTCTTCTCCCCAAGCTGTCCCCACTGCTCCTATAACCATAACCTGGTAGAGTTGCATCCATGCATACCAAGCAAGACTACCATGTACATTACATATGCCAACATATGCCCCATACAGCACATGCTACAAGTGTGTTAAATCCATGTCTTTAACAGGACTATACACCAAGCCTCTGTGTAAAATATATGTTGTTGCCGGGCAGTGGTGGCGCATGCCTTTAATCCCAGCACTTGGGAGGCAGAGGCAGGCGGATTTCTGAGTTCGAGGCCAGCCTTGTCTACAGAATGAGTTCCAGGACAGCCAGGGCTACACAGAGAAACCCTGTCTCGAAAAACCAAAAAAAAAATATATATATATATGTTGTCCCAGTACATGTTAAATAAGCCATTATATACCAGAACTACCAGGGTAACACTCAGGCAAGATCCCATTATCCAGGCAACTCTGCCTACACAAAGCTTAATGTCCAAGGACGACAGGTTCAGTACATGCTAAAGCCTTTGCATATTCTAGGTCTATCGTTCTCCACATGCTAAATCCCCACATACTGAGCCATACAGGTCACCATACATTTCAAGCCTACAGTTTGATCTCTGCACCTAAAACATCAATGCAGTAAGACTGAGAATCTCAGTATACCAAACATTCGGGTCTTCACACACACTGACACCTGTGTGTCAAGTATGTCAGCCACTATATATAGCTGATGAGTCCTTAGGTGTTCACCAGGCCTACAGGCCCGATACACCTTTGGTATTCACCACGTTGTCATGTGTAGAGCTGGGTGTGCCAATCCCTGTGTGCATTAAGCTCTCAAGAGCATACATGCACACCAGTTCCACACATGTTCCAGGAACATGCAGCGTGTGTAGGTCTCTACCCACATCAACCCCCATGCGTGTACAAGACAGGCAGGAGAAAAGACCTTACTCAGCAATTCCCAAACCCGGGTAGAGGCTCTGGGGACATACCAGGCATGACAGTCTCCCCACAGGCAGAACACTGGGACGAGAAGGCTGTGCAGTAGCACTCATTACAGAGAAGCTCGCTGTCCTGACAGGTGAAGGGCTCGTCAGCAAGGGAGCGCTGGCAGCGGCAGCAGCGGAAGCAGCCCTCGTGGAAGTGACGATCCTCATAGAACAGCTCCTTTGGGGAGACAAAGCAGGGGTGCTAGCACCGGGGCTTGGTGGATTGATCTTTGGCTCTCTCCCACCAGTCTTCATGTACTCTCACCCGTTTGGTCCGGTCCTTACCCTTGAATCATGCCCGATGAGCTGCTGGCACTCGGCACAGGTGTTGGCAAAGGTGTTGTCGTAGCAGGGGATGCAGTAAGGGCCGCTGTCTGTCTGGATGTATTTGCGGCCGTACAAGGACTCGTTGCATTTTGCACAGTCAAATGCCTCACTCATGGTGGCGGTGCCCAGTGAGCCCTGTTAGGAAGATGGGCAGAGTTCACCTAGAAGGGCTGTAGCATAGCCCTGGATAAAACCTCTTTGCATTCAAAAAAGAAAGGGGCACAGAAGATGCTAGATCAGAGCAGGTGGGATGGGGGAGGACTGCTCTGGGGACCTCAGGGTAGTCAGCAGTAGGCTCAGTGTAGGCTCAAATCTTCCATGTTTCTTTCTATATTTGACTGCGAGGATAGGAAGGGGTCAGGAAAAAAAATCAGGAAGCAGAAGTTGTTTTCTTATCTAGGCCCTGGCTGATCTGGGGGGAGGGGGCTTTTCCTGGGTCAGTGACTCATTTCCTGCCCTAGCCTGAGGCTTGGGCTGTCCCTAGGGTGCCAAAGGCCAGGACAGAGGCCATCAACCCTACTGCATATATACAGCATTCTCACCTCCTGCCTCCCAGGATACGAATCATAGGAGTTTAGATTAGTCTAGATTTATCTAGACTTCCGATCTGGGGAGTTTTAAGTGGAATGAGCTGTTCTGTGTGCTCTCTCCCCCAACCCCGGCTCCCTACCGATGCAGGAAATAGTGCGATGCTAGAGAGATGCTTGTCTGATGAATGGTGGACGTCAGTGTGAGAAGTCGGGCCTCCCCTCCCAGGAGAATCAGCCAAGCAGCAAGAACTTGAGAGGCTCAGCTTAGGTTCAGTCAGGAAGGAAACCCTGCAAGCTGGAGACAGCCAAACTTTCCCAGCTGAACCCTCATCCTCATCCCTACCACCTCTGCTGGGTCTCTGGTCACACCAACCCCGGGCAGTCTTGGCTGTGACATCTGCTGCAGCTGTGGCCCTGAGGAGGGCCAGATGTCAGCTTTTTGCCAGCCAGAAGGAGAAAAAAAGAGAAAAAACTGAGATGCCCGAGGAGGCAGAAGGGAAGTGGAGACACAGAGACAGGGCAGTGTGCCCCTGGCCACCTCCTGCCAGGTGCCGGATCTCTCTCTGCAAAGCCCCCTGCATCTGGACGGGCAGCCTCTGCCTACCTTCCCTGATTCCCCAGGGTTGGAGGCCAGAGTAGTGAAAACTGAGAAGGCAGGAGCCCCTGGAGCCCCAATGGGGTTCCTTCTTAACAGGGGGGAGTAAGACAAGGGGAGTCCTAAGTGCTGTTGCTGCAGACACCCAGCCCCCCACCAAACCTCAGACACTTTCCATTTTCTCAGGAACAAAGCATGTTTGTGGGATGAGGTCACCCACAGCCGCCTCTGGAACAGGAGCAAGAAGAATGGGGGGGCCAGGCAAATGGGGTTCCCAGTCTCCCCGGCCCCAAAGTCAGAGTTCTCCAGCTCCACCCTTCTCCACTAGGAAGCAAGCTCTCAAAGGGCTGGGTAGTGAAGATTCTCGGGACCCACAGGAAGGGGATGACGTTCTTGTTGTACAGGAGACTGGGGGAAGTTAAAGGGGGGTGCACAGAGAAACCTACCATCCCCCTTCTCCATGGCTGCCCTGGCTCAAGATGAAGGAAAGGCACTCCCTCCCTCCCCAACACACACACACACACACACACACACACACACACACACACACCCCTCAGCAAGTACAGGAAATTCTCACCAAACACCTTGGTCTGCCTCAGAGTTCAGACTTCAGTCAGCAACAGATGTCCCAAACCTGAAGGGCCCACCTCTTTGTGGCTTATGACTTTGAACTTTCCCTTCAACAAGGAGGGAGAACACCCGGTTCACACCCAAAGCAAGGCCACCAAAGCCGGAGTCTTCAAAGTGGAGAGTCCTCAGGTAGGGGTCATGCTGAAGGCTGCAGAGAGCCCCTCCTTCTCTCTCCCCTCTGTCATTCAGGTCCTGGTTTCCTCTGGCCCAGCAACTGAGGATTGCCTGGGCTGCTAGCCACTGGACAACAGGCAGCAATACAGGTGGCCTGTGGCCATGTGGCCATTTGTGAGCCCTTCCTTCAGGGCTTGGCTAGCAGTAGCGGCAGCCGCTACCTTTCCAAGCCCAGGCTAGCCCTGGACCCACCCCCTCAGAGCCAGTCACCACAATGAGATGAGGCACCCCAAATAGGGTATGGGTGTGCCTTCTGCTTCCTTCCCAGAATCTCCCAATCCCTTAGTCTAAGTCTCTAATGAGGACAGAGTGCCGGGCACCACCAAAGCCCACTTGTCTCTCCCCATCTCTGTCCCTCTTCCTTCCAATCCCCTTCCCTCCCCCCAGTCCCTGGCAAGGCTGGGGGACTAAAAGTGTGAGCTGGGAGACAGTTTGTATCCTGGTAGCAGGTGGGCGGTGGGGATGTGAGAGGGCTGTAGGGATGGGGGTTGGTGAAGGGGGTGGAGGAGTAGGGGGTAAGAAGGGGGTGGTTTAGAAAAGACAGTGGCTCTTCCAGATGTCCCCAATCTGCTATTCCCACTAACACACATATCTCCATACCTGACTTAAGACACACACACACACACACACAGAGGAGTGAACTTCTTAGGGCTAAGTGGCAGGATATCTTTCCGTATGGTGTCCAGTGTATAACAGCTTGCCCAAGTCACAAAATATAAACCAGACTTGAAATCTTGTGACCTTAGGTACACAGTTTTCATTACCTAAGACGGTTAATCCATCTAGTTAAATGAGATACCATTACTTGTCTCTCCTAGGACAGCTGTCAAGCTTAAATGTGATAATCCCCATAACAGCATCTGTAACCTTATGTAAGTAAACGGTAGTCACTTGTATTTTTACTACAAGCCCCTCAACTCCTACTGGAGTCAGGCAGTGGGTCTCAGGCAGACCTGAAGCAGGAGTTGACCTAAGATGTGACCTTGGGAGTCTCAGTGAAGTCTGAGGGAACCACCGGTACCAATCATAGCTCTAGCCCAGTCAGCTGGACATGGGGGTGAGGGGTGGGAACTTTAAAGATCTTAGAGATGGGTAGTTCCCAGGGGCACACACTTGCTTGATGCCTTGTCATTTACAAAATACATACCCCAGTGGCCACTGCATCACAGCTCACAAAAAGGCAGGACAGAGTATAGCTACCCTTTAGAGCTCAGCACAAGACACTAGGGGCAGGCTAGGGGCATGGCCAAGGCTGTGCAGCAATTGGAGCAGTGGGGAACTCTGCCTAGAAATGCTTTGATAGTGGTGGATGGGGCAGTCAGTCTTGGGGGGGGGTAGAGGGTGAACAGGGGATACACTAGAGCTAGCTCTCCTCCCCAGCAGCCAGCCTGCCATTGGAAGACACCCAGAAGTCTTTCCAATTACCCATGCCAACTGCTCAACCCTTCAGTACACTCTCCCTTCCCCGCCTCCCCCACCTCAAGTCCTGGAGGACCCTGGCCAGACCCCACAGCTGTGACTCAGACATGGAGAAGACCCGTCCCCCTCGACAAGAGGCTTAGGGAAGAAATTAGAGCCGCCCCCCCCCAAAACCAGGCACCAACCCCAAAATCTCCACCACCCCTCTTCCCCACAGGACCTGGAAGTCAAAGCAGTTTGGGGAGAAGGGGAGAAAGGAGAGGATCCAGCAGCTGCTCTGAGGACAGGAGAGGAACATTTCATTCACCCCAGAGTCCCCTAGGGCTGAAGCAGAGCGTCTCAGATTTGAGTTTAAAAAATAAGTTGGCGCTGTCTTAGTGGCTGTGTGTATACCGGGATTCATTCTCTGTCTCTGTCTCTGTCTGTCTCTGTCTCTCTCTCTCTCTCTCTCTCTCTCTCTCTCTCTCTCTCTCTCTCTCTCTCTCTCTCTCTCTCTCTCTCTCTCTCTCCCCGGTTCAGCTTTACAGCCTCAGGTCCTCTGCCTCCTGGGGGATGGGCTGGCTAGGAGTCAATTTCCCCCTAGCCTTGCCTCCACCCTTTGAGGCCTGGGGCAGCTGTCAGTGAACGCTCTAGGTGTCTCTCCTCAGTGAACTCTAGCCTCCACTCCGTACCTCTCAGTACCCTTGGGCTGCTGTCTTTGTGTTTGGGTGAAGGTGTTCCTGTATCGCTGTGTCCCAGTAGGGCCTCCACCCTGGGGATCTATCCCCGAGCATCTAAGTCTTGGTCTCTCAGCGTCTCAGTGTCTCTGACCTGGGAGTCTCTTTAGGCCTCGGGGAGACAGATTTAGCGCAAGTCTAACAAGCTCCAGCCTCGGGGCCCTCCAAGGCCCTGGGAAGGACGCTAGAAATGAGTTCCCTGGGGTCATTTGCTTCTTAAAATGCTCCCCAGAACCCGGGTCCCCGCCGTGCCTCGAGAAGTTTATCCGGCCATTCTCTGCCCTCTTTGGAGTGGTCCCGGTAGCCTCCTGGGGCGCGCGTCCTTGTCTGTTCTACCAGGCTCCCCAAGAGCCTTAGTTTCTCCAACCCTGCTGATCCCTGTAGCTTTTCTAGTTCAAACTTGGTCCCCACCCCCTGCAACTCCGGCGGCCCCCGCCCGGTCCGGAGGCGCAGAGCGGTGGGGTCCGTTCGGGATGCCCCAGCAGAGGACAGGGATGGGGGCCCAGACAGCGACCCTGGTCCGAGAGCAGCGCGGAAACCGGCTGAAAGCTGGGGCGGGGAATTCTCACCTCGAAGCGGGCGCGGGAGCTGGGCGCGCGCGGCGAGGGTAGGGCGGGAGCGGATGGCCCCGCGGCTCCTACCTGTGGGCCGGGCGGAGAGGACCGAGAGAGCCACGGCGAGGTAGCCGGCTGCGACAGACTGTGTGGGCGAGTGGGCGCGCGGCCCTAAGCCTCCGAGGAAGTGCGCGGGCCCGCCCCGCCCGGACCCCGCCCCCGGGCCCCCAACCCGCCCGCGGGGGCCAGACCCCGCCCCCTCCTGCCTGCGGCGAGCCCAGCCCAGTCGAACCTGGTGCTCTGACCTTCTCTACCACTCCCTGTTCGCCCCTGCAGCTTAACCTCCCTCCTGCGACCCTCGGACCCCAGGGGGAATGCTGGAAGCAATCCCAGGGCAGGGGTGCCGGGCTCCTAGGACTAGCTAGAGTCAATCTGGGAACCAGACCCCCCTTCTTTTTTCCCTGTAGCTCATTCCCAGATGTTACACTAAACCTTAGTTTAGGAAGGAGGCCTTAATCCAGCCTGCTGGAGGCGTGGTTTTGATTCTGCCTTAACAGGGGAGATGAAGAGGGTTTTTTTGCTTGTTTGTTTTGTTTTTTGTTTTTGTTTTTTTTTCTAGAAATTTGGGCTAAAGAGTGAGAGAGCCTCTAACCTCCTCAATTTCAAAGGGCTTTATTATATAAGTTGGTGGCGAAAGTGCAGGCAACAACCTCCCCATCCTCAGCTGTGTCCTGGCACTGAGGTTTCTATAGTGCCCAGGAATAGTTTTGACTTTTCAGGCTCAGGGAGACCCTAATCCTAGGCCCGATTGGCTTTGGGTTTCTTGAGAGGCTGTGTGGCTGAGTTGGTGCAGGCAGGGGTAGTTAACAAGGGAGGGAACTTGTGTAGTTTCTGACCCTCCAGCTTCTACCCTATTCCGGGAAGGGAGGACTGGCGCCTGCCAGGGACACAAGGCCCATCCAGGTCCTTGAGGCCACCACCCCTGGGATCCTCAGGCTTGTCACTAGGAATAAATAGCCTTGATCTGGAGGACGGGAGTGGGAGTGGGGGAAGCTCTGTTGTGCTGTTTGCAAAACAAGAGACAACAAACTAACCCTTGGTAATAACCTTTGCATCTCCATGATGATTCAGATGCCCAGAGAGGCTCCCTTGATCCAAGGCTGCATCCAGCCAAGCTAGTATTAAGGGATTAAGACCCTTCAAGGCTGGTGAGGATCCTCCCCTTCTGTAGCATGGGTCTGGTTGCTAGGTCCTAAGACAGCCTCCAGGCCAGGTTTCCTTTCAAACTTAAAGGATTGCTTAAACGTTGTTGATTCTTAAATTGCAAAAGCCACGAGGGCAGAAGTTGGGTCGGGATTTTTGTTTTGTTTTGTTTTTTCTTTTTGTTCACTACTGCATTCCCAGTATCTACTCCTGTGTTTGACCTGCAATAAATGAAGGATGAATGTCACACACTGCTTTCATTTGGACCCCCCCTGCCACTCCCTGCCAGGCACCTGCTATCAGTAGTGAGCAAATAGTCTGAGGGTGGGCCCTTCCTCTGGGACTTGTCTTGCAGGTCTAGAGACTCTATGTTCAGGAATGCAGGAAACACCGCCATTCTTGGTTGGAGTAGAGAGCAAGACAACTTGTCTGTCCTGACATGAAGTAGGGACAATGATGAGAAACTGTCCTATCTAGTTTTGGGTCAACCTGACACAAGCTAGAGTTTTTTGAAAGGAGGAAACCTCAATTAAGAAGATGCTTCCATAAGATCAGGCTGTAGGAAGGCCTGTAGGGCACTTTTCTAATTAGTGATTGTTGGAGGAAGACCCAGTCCAGTCCATTGTGGGTGGTGCCATCGCTGGTAGCGCACGCCTTTAATCCCAGCACTTGGGAGGCGGGTGGATTTCTGAGTTTGAGGACAAACTGGTCTACAGAGTGAGTTCCAGGACAGCTAGGGCTACACAGAGAAACCCTGTCTTGAAAAAACAAAACAAAGCAAAAAACAACAACAACAAAAAAACAAAAACAAAGAAAGAAAGAAAGAAAGAAAGAAAGAAAGAAAGCAAGCAAGCAAGCCATGAGTTGCAAGCCAGTAAGCAACATCCCTCCATGACCTCTGCATCAGCTCCAGCCTCAAGGTTCCTGCCCTGCTTGTGTTCCCGTCCTGATGTCTTTCAATGATGCACTATGATGTTGAAGTACAAGTCAAATAAACCATTTCTTCCCCAACTTGCTTTTTGGTCATGGTGTTTCCTCGTGGCATTAGAAACTATAACTAGGGCAGAGCCTTCAGGAAAGGAAGAGTTATGAGTGAGCAGTAAAGGTGCTTCATCTTGGGATCTTTCTTCTTTTTTTATGGCTTGAAGTGCTACTGAAGGGCTTTACCAAGAGCCAAGACTGTGAGCTTCCAGTTTGTACCATTCCCCACTCCCTAACACTTTACATTCATGAACTCATGGAATTATCCAATAAACATATATACATAGGTATATGCATATATATGTACATATATATATGGTGTATATGTGGGTAGTTTGTGTATGTATGTGGGCTTGCATGTGTGTGTTCTAGTGCTGGTGTACCTGCGTGCTTGTGTTGGAGGTCAGAGGACAACCCTCTGGAGTCGGTTTTCTTTAAAAATATAATGGGGGTGTGTGTGGCTAGAGAGATGGCTTGGTGTGTGAACCTGCTTGCTGTTAGCTTTCTAACACCATGACCAAAAGCAAGTTAGAGAGCCAGGGTTTATTTCAGCTTACAATTCCACATTGCAGCAGCTCAAGGAAAGTCAGGGCAGGAACCTGGGTAACAACCATGGTGGAACATTCTACTTACTGGCTTGTTTTTCATGAGTTGCTCAGCCTGTTTTGTTTGTTTGTTTTTGTTTTCTTATAGCACCCAAGACCACCAGCCCAGGGGTGGCACCACCCACAATGAGCAGGGCCCCTCCACATCAACCATCTATCAAACAAGCTTACTGTAGACTTTCCCACAGGCCAATCTGGTGGGGCCATTTTCTTAATTGAGCTTCCCTCTTCCAAAATTCCTCTAGTTTGTGTCAGGTTAACATAAAACATAGCCAGCACACTGCTCCTCCAGAAAACCTGAGATCAGTTCCCAGCATATAGATCTGGCACCTCGGACTGGAGAGATGGCTCAGTGGTTAAGAGCACTCACTGACTGCTCTTCCAGAGGTCCTGAGTTCGAATCCCAGCACCCACATGGTGGCTCACAACCATCTGTAATGAGATCTGATGCCCTCTTCTGGTGTGTCAGAAGACAGCTACAGTGTACTTACATATAATAAATAAATAAATCTTTTATAAAAAAGATCTGACACTTCACAGCAGCCTGTAACTCCAGCTTCAAGGAATCTGATGCCTCTTCTGGCCTCCTCAGCTAAGAGCACAGGTGACATTCACTCACAAAAAAACAATCATATACACATAAATAAAAATATAATAAATTCTTTAAAAGTGGCGTGTGTGTGTGTGTGTGTGTGTGTGTGTGTTTGTGTGAATACACATGTAGGAAGTCAGGGGATACTTGTGAGAATGAGTTCTTTCTTTTCACCATATAGTTCCTGGGGATAGTCAGGCTTGGTGACAAGTGTTTTTGCCCACTGAGCCATCTTGCTGGCCCTGGAGTAAATAAGATTCTGCCAGCATGGATTTAGGTCAGGAACTAAGGTCAGCAGGCTCTCATACCAAGTGCTTTTACCCACTGAGCTGTCTCACCAGCCCTAAATATACATTTCTAATCTTCTTCTTAAAGGTGAGAAAAATGGTACTTGATTCAGTAGCACAGATACTAAATTTGGAGTGATACAGAGATTAGCATGGTCCCTGGGCAGGGATGACTTGCAAATTCATAAAATATTCTGTATTTTAAAAATAATTTTTATAATTTATTTTTAGCTTATGTACATTGGAGTTCTGCCTGCATCTATGTCTGTGTGAGGGAGGTCAGAACCCCTAGAGCTGGAGTTATAGACAGTTGTGAACTGCCACATGGGTTCTGGGACTTGAATGACAG
This sequence comes from Tokudaia tokunoshimensis, assembly GCA_036184795.1. NCBI lineage: Eukaryota > Metazoa > Chordata > Mammalia > Rodentia > Muridae > Tokudaia > Tokudaia tokunoshimensis. The sequence continues at coordinate 108,138,578 of BTHU01000005.1, read as the reverse complement.
TCCTTTGGAAGAACAGTCAGTACTCTTAGCCACTGCACCATCTCTCCAGCCCCTTGAAATAAAATGTTATTGTATAATTATTTGTTCCATTAAAATCATTTAGCCTGTAACAACAAGCAAACAAACAAACATAGGAAAATTGAGGCTGGACCTGTGGCAGCCTACACCTTCAATCCTGGCACTCAAGAAGCATAGGTAGGCAGATCTCTGTGAGCTGAGATCTAGTCTGGTCCACATAGCCAGCCAGAGCTACATAGTGAGCCCCTGTAGAGAAAGAGGGGATGCGGAGAGGAAGCGGGATGGAGAAGGGAAACCAAGTATATTACGAACGGCAAAGTCAGGATTGAAACTCAGACTGTCAAATGACAAAGCTTCCATGCCAAAAGCCATCCTCAAGGGTACCATGATTGAGGACTGGATAAAACCAGGCACTAAGTCATCAGTAGGTGGGAGCCCTCCCTCCTTCCTTTTCATGGTCAAGTGCTAAGGTTCTGCTGTTAGGATTTAGAGTCTAAAGGTCAGAGAAAGTTAGGAGATCTGTGGCCTTGACCAACCTGGGGGAGGGAGACCCAGGACATGGGGGCTGTGCCCTTTCTCCACTCTATTTCCAGTGGGCTCACATTTCCCTGCTCACTCTCTTTCCATTGGCCCAGAAAGATGTGCCCCAGGGAGTTCAGGGATCAGCCTCATGGACTCTCTGTTCCTGCTCCCCATCTGTCTTCTCCCCCTTCTTGAGAAACAGGTGTGCCTGAGCCGGAGTTGGAATCAGAGTGACCGGCTTCAATTAAGGGGATTGGGTCTGTGTGTGTGTGTGTTTGTTCCTTCCCACCCAGGAGATCCCTATGCACACTTCCCTACCTCAAACTCAAGAAGCCCCATCTTGTCTTCTTACTTTGCAAGAGTTTTCAAAAGAATGTTCTGGGTCTCTTCTGCCAAGGCGCTCATGGCTTCCTCTGGGTGCTGAATCACTCTCTGGTGCCTGCAACCACAAGACCTCCTTCCTCCTGGGGAGAAAATACCCTTCCTTCCTTGGTTTTATTGCTCACTCTTAACGCTGCAGAGTGCAGAGCCCTCACAAGCCTCAAGCTTAGTAAATACTCTCTTTCAAATCCCTAGAAATGTCCTTTGTGCTCTCAAGCCCACGAGGGTGTAACAGAGGGAAAAATGCGTAACAGGCAGAGCATGGCAGGGGAGCAGAGAGTGCACATGGCTAAAAGCTGTGTGTAGGTCCTGTGTGTATGGCAGTCAACACCTTTTTTAGTCTAAAACAAAAACAAAAAAACAACATACGCATGAATTGGTTTACAAAGATTTTGACCATGTGGCTCTAAATGCCAAGCTAATAGGTGGCAGTTGTACAATGCCAATCTAGGGCTCTCTCTCAAGTCCCCCACCTCCAGGGTACAATGATGGCATCCCTAGATGCTGCTGGTCACCAATCCTACTTCAGGGCACGAGGCAGGAGTGGATACAGCTACCATCTAGTCATTCTATCAGAGAGCTAAGTTTCTTGAGATAAGGTTGGGAAGGTAGTCCCAGACTAGCTCAGGAAGTAGCTTGTTTCCAAGGATGACCAACAAAACGGAATTTTCCTCACGCATGTGAACCTAACTGGACAAACAAAGATGAAGTGTGTCGAGGCAGAAAAAAAGTCTTTTTATACTATGACCTTTTTCATATCTACTTGTCCCCTGAACTCTCTGAAGAGGGTTTCCACGGCATTCTTCAGCTGGAGGGGTGACTAGTGTCATGTAAAATTGATGCAATTAAAGAGTCTGGAAGGCTGCGAAGCCTGTGTGGCCCATGACCTTAATTTCAGCACTTGGCAGGTGGATATCTGTGAGTTTGAGGCCAACCTGGTTCTCATTGTGACTTCTAGGACAGCTAGAACCACATTGTGACATCCTGTCTCAAAAAAACAAAACCAAAATATAGCCTGCTGAAGAGTAGTCTCACGTAGTGGAAAGGATTCCAAATGCCAAGAGATGAAAACCTACCGGGGGGGGGTGGGAGGGGGGCAGGGGAGAGCACAAACAAACCCAAACACTGCTGTGGTGCTTGCGCTTGGCAGGGTCCAGCTCTCTCTTGTGCTACTTAAAGGTGGCTTTAGTGGTGGCAAAAATAACAGGATAGTTGGGCACATTGTCACACACTTGTAATCCCAGCTCTTTGCAGACGCAAGAGATCACCGTGAATATGAGGCCAGCTTAGTCTATGAGTTTCAGTGCAGGCAGGCCTACATAGCTAGACACTGCCTCAAAACACCAAACCCAATTAGACTAAGCTAAACCAGATAAAACACATTACCAAAAAAACAAAACAAAAACAAAAACAAAAAACAGAAACAACACAATTTTATTGAGAACCTGCACTGAAAACATATGTCATTTAGACCTCACAATTCTGAAGGTATAGAATTATTTTACTATTTTACAACTAGATGTGGATACCAAGACTGAGCAAAACTAACTTTTCTTGGTTAAGAGCAGAGCTGGCGCCGGGTGGTGGTGGCGCACGCCTTTAATCCCAGCGCTTGGGAGGCAGAGGCAGGCGGATTTCTGAGTTCGAGGCTAGCCTGGTCTACAGAGTGAGTTCCAGGATAGCCAGGGCTACACAGAGAAACCCTGCCTCGAAAAACCAAAAAAAAAGAAAAAAAAAGAGCAGAGCTGGCATCAGAACACTCCCTCCACAGTTCAGGGCTCTCTATCCATCACATTATACAACCTTATGTTAAGTCTGCCAGCCAGACTTCACAACTTTGATGGTTGTGAAGGACTCAGAACTTTATTGCGCTTAGACGATTCTCTTCTACGCTGCTTATAGATACAATTCTGCAACTCAGTGCTCTTGATACTCCTGTGAGCAAGACCAGCCTGCTGTTATTATGTTCGTTTTATGGGTGAGAAAAATGATGCTCATTAAAGTCAAGCAATCAGCTCAGAGCCACTCAGCCAGAAGTCAGCTGAGGAAACAAAAGTGCTCTTTCTGTGACTCACATTATTTCTAGTTTTTGGTTTGTTTTTAGACTGGGTTTTATTTCACTATGTAGCCCTGGCCGGCCTGGCAATCACTATGTAAGACCAGGTTAGCCTTGAACTTACAGAAATTTGCCAGCTTCTGCCTCCAGAGAGCTGGGATTAAAGTTATGAGCCATGGTCTAGCTCTACTGAGAATCTTAACCCAAGCCAAGTCTCAGGTGACAGCACGTGCGCACAAGCAATCCGAGATCAGCCAGAAAGCAGTAACAGCCACGTGTTCCCCGATGCCAACGTGCAGCCCCAAGCGAAGGCTAGGTCTCTGGACCGGTGGATGCTCTCTGACAACTTTTGAGACCTGTGAAGAAATCCCAAGACTCTAGTTTAGAAACTACATCTCCCAGAAGCCTCCAGTTCGGGTCGCTTGAGAGGGAATGTATTTCCGGAAAGGCAGGATTCTGATAGGCTGCATAGCAAGCCACAAGCCGCTGGGCCTGCTTCCGGTAGCCTTGGCTAACGCGCTAGGTTGGGTAGTGCGGTCGTGGTGGTAGAGTTTGGAGTATTTCCTAGACCTCAGCAGGCATGTCGGCAGCTTTTCGCAAGGCAGCCAAGACCCGGCAGCGGGAACACAGAGAACGAAGCCAGGTAGGCCCTCGCAAGCCCCACGGGCGCTTGCCGGTGGCCCCCGCCCCCTCGCTGTCCCATCATCCGGATACGGGTCAGCGCGTCTGCCTTCTGTCTATACCCAAAACTTGGGACCTAACCCCGGTGTGCCTTGTCTGGGAGATCCGGGGACCGGGTTGGGGGTGGGTATCATTCTCTACGGTGGAAGGTTCAGTGGGTAACTGAGTGAGGCAAGGTATATCAGATGCTTTTCCCTGGAAATTGAGGCCAAAGTCAAAACGAATGTAACCGAGTGACCGGAGACAGTAGGCTCCTCACAACCGACGCATGCAGGGGTGTTCTTAAAGTGGGCCCAACTTTTGGCATGGGATTTGTGGTTCGTGTAGATCTGTCATATGCCTCCCCCTAAAATCGTGGTACTTCCTTATCCCTTCTGGAGAGTGTCTTGACCATGTACAAACTTTGCTGGACCTCGTAGCCCAGGTCTATAATTGCAGCTACCCAAGAGGCCAAGGCAGAAGGATCACAAAATCAGGGTCTGCCTGACCAACTTAGACCTGACTCAAAATAAAAATCTAAAAAATTCTAGACATACACCTCAATGGTGAACTGTTTACCTAGCAAGTTCGGGGCAGTAGATTTAGTCCTTGGTAGGAAGAAAGAAAGGAGGAAGGGGCGGGGGTGGGGTGGGAGTCTCCCACTAAACTTAGAATAAATAGGTGTGGATTGTCTGAGGAGAATGTGTTGGGGTTTGGATAGGCGATAGAAATAAAAATGTATGCAGAATCACTTTATCCATTTTGCTATTCTCAGAAATCACATATAACTGGTTCAAAGAAGCCTTTAACAAGCCTTGGAGAAAGGACTAAGTGATTAAGAGTACTTGGCTGCTCTCTCAAAGTTCAAATCCCAGCACCCACATTGTGGGCTCACAAATAACCTGTAACTCCACTGTAGGAAGTCAGCCCCCCCCATCTGCCCCTCCCTCTCTCTCCCTCTCCCTTTCCCTTTCCCTGTCCTTCTTTCCCTCCCCTCCTCCCTCCCTCCCTACCACCCCCTCTGGCCTCCATAGGCACTGTACTCACATTCATTCTCTCTCTCTTTCTCTCTCTCTCTCTCTCTCTCTCTGACACTCACTCTCTCTCACACACACTAACATTTTTTAAATTAAAAAATTAACGTACGTGTGTGTGTGTGTGTGTGTGTGTGTATGGGTGTGTATGCATGAGTGCATATGTCTGGGAACCCATCCTGGAGCTGGGGCTATATGTAGTTGTGATTTGTCTGAGATTCTGAGAAACGAACTTGGATCTTCTGGAAGAGAAGAATGTGCTTTTAACTGTTAAGCCATCTCTTTAGCCCCTCACATAAATACTTTTTGTTTTGTTTTCTTTTTAAAGTCAAGAGGATCAATAGTTCAGGGTAGCCCATCAGGTTTTAGATATTCTGGGCTACAAGAGACAGTATCTCAACAAGACAAAACGGGCTGGTAAAACGGCTCAGCTGGTAGATATGCATGCTGCAGGGCCTGACAACCTAAGTCAGATCCTCAGAACTTGGTTACTAAGGAGAAGGAAAGAATGCACTCTTTTGTCTTCTTCATTTTTGAGATTATAACTTAATTACAACAGTTCTTCCTTCCCTTTTCAACCTCCAACACTCCCATATACTGCTGCTTGGTCTTTCAGTTTCATGGTTTCTTTTTTTTTTTTGAGAATGGACTCTTTTTTTTTCTTTTTTTAGATTTATTTATTTATTTTATGTATGAGTACACCATTGCTCTCTTCAGACACACCAGAAGAGGGCATCAGATCCCATTTCAGGTGGTTGTGAGCCACCATGTGGTTGCTGGGATTTGAACTCAGTACCTCTGGAAGAGCAGTCAGTGCTCTTAACCACTGAGCCATCTCTCCAGACCGAGGATGGACTCTTTATTTTCTTTTTAAAGATTTATTTATTATTATATGTAAGTACACTGTAGCTGTCTTCAGACACACCACAAGAGGGCATCAGATCTCATTAAAGGATAGTTGAGCCACCATGTGGTTGCTGGGATTTGAACTTAGGACCTTCGGAAGAACATCAGTGCTAACCGCTGAGTCATCTCTCCAGCCCGAGGATAGACTCTTGAGATGTTGTCCTCTGTCCTCCGTATATGCAATGGCAAGTCCACCCACATACACATGTATCATGCATATACACAAAATCAAACCCCAGCAACAACAAACAAAACTGTGTATACACAACCAAAGGGCCTTTGGAGATAATCTGCTTTACAGATCCTGAAGAAAAGAACATTATCTCTGAAACCAGGCAGCTGACTGATGTGGAGTTGAGGCCTCTCTTTCTCTCTTTCTTTTTTTTTTTTTTTTTTTGGTTTTTCGAGACATGGTTTCTCTGTGTAGCCCTGGCTGTCCTGGAACTCACTCTGTAGACCAGGCTGGCCTCGAACTCAGAGATCCGCCTGCCTCTGCCTCCCAAGTGCTGGGATTAAAGGCGTGTGCCACCACCGCCCGGCCTTTCTCTCTTTTCTTACAGTTTAACAATCCTTTTGTAGTAGATCTTAGCCAAAAGGCTGGGAGGTGATAGCACGGCCTTCTTTATCACAGCTCACTCTTCCTGCTTAGTGCCTTCATTAGATGCATGTTGAGTGGAAGCAGTATTATATGTGGAGTAAAATCTTTTATTTTACATGTATTTTTATTTTACCATATATGTATTGGTGCCACAGCTTTGTGGAGGTCAGAGGACAATTTTCAGGAGTCGATCCTAGGTTCCAACTCAAGTCATTATACTTGGTGGCAAGTGACTTTATCCACTGAGTCATTGCACCAACAGTAATGTATTTTTTTTTAAAGATTTTTTTTTTTAATTTATATGAGTACACTGTAGCTGTCTTCAGGCACACCAGATCCCATGGCATCGGCTCCCATTACGGATGGTTGTGAGCCACCATGTGGTTGCTGGGAATTGAACTCAGGACCTCTGGAAGAGCAGTCAGTGGTTAAGCCAACTCTCCAGCCCAATAGTAATGTATTTTAACATCTTGTTTGTGAGGCTGTACATGGACCTATCTAAAACCAGGAGTAGTCAGAACTTGCAGTGTAAAAGCTCGACTCTGTCTCACTGCTGCTCACCTCAGAGCAGCTGTTTGCAAGCAGGTTATTATGGCCTCACATTTCCTGAGGAAATGAAGGCTCAGAAGGGTCAAGTGCTGTGCAGGAAGAGGTGCAGCTGGAGCTGACAAAGCCAGAAAAAGTATCAGGGTTTCAAGAATATAGAGGCAACTTTTTTTTTTTTTTGCGGGGGTGGGGGGGTCTGGTTTTGAGACAGGGTTTCTCTGTGTAGCCCTGGCTGTCCTGGAACTCTGTAGACCAGGCTGTTCTCAAACTCAGAAATCCGCCTGCCTCTGCCTCCCAAGTGAGATTAAAGGTGTGCTACCACTACCCGGCTCGTTTCTGTTTTTGACATTGTTTCACTATGTAGCCTTGGTTGGTCTAATACTCTGTGTAGACCAGGCTGGCCTCCAATTCACAGAGATTCGCCTGCCTCTGCCTCCCCCTGAGCGTTGGGATTAAATGTGTAAACTACTATTGGTCAGCGAGAGGCAACTTTATAAGAGGTGACACATTAAGAATACCAGAAGTGGGGGGTGGAGAGACGGCTCAGTGTTAAGAGCAATGGCTGTTCTTCCAGAGGACCCGGGTTCAGTTCCCAGCATCCTCCTCAGCTCACAGCCGCCTGTAACTCCAGTTCTAGGGTGTCTGAGGCTCTCTGGTCTCTTTGGGTACCAGGCACACTTTAGATGCACAGGCATGAAAGCAAGTCAGTCATACACATAAAATAAAAATTTAAAATATCAGATGGGGAACATGTATGGAGAGGGCTGGGGTATAGAGCATTGTGGGGAAATGTGTTGGCCTGGGCGATCAGTTTGCTTTTGAAGACAAAGCTAGTAAATTTTCTTTTGGAGACAGGATCTCCCTATTTAACTTAGACTTACTTCAAATTTCCGTTTGTGATCCTTTTGCTTCACCTCATGGATGCTGGGATTACAGTACATTCTGCTTGAAACAATTACCTTTTGAGTGTTGTAGGAACAGTTGTAGGAACCGCTATACAAAGATTGTCTCCTAATTTCACATCGTCCTTGGGCGATAGATGTTATTCCATTTTACAAGTTAGGAACCTGGTGCTTAAAAAGATTACATTTCGTATCTAGAATCACAGTTGCAAATAGTTAGGTTAGGTTAACGTAAAAGAAAGGGATTTCCAGACAAGCCTGAGTCATTTTTGGATTCCTTGTATGTCTCTTTGCCCTTCTTTTTGAGGCAGTGGAAGCCTTGTGTTGGGGGAGGTAAATGTAAACCGATTCAAGTGCTGTGTCTAGTTTCCTCTGTAGTGTACACGTACAGTCACACCTTAGTGATTTCAAGACTTCTAGCTCTGTTGTTCCCTGATCTTTGAAGTTTCTTTCTCTGTCAGTCTCCCTTGCTTTGCTGTATTAAAAATAAAAACTATTGGTCTGGAGAGATGGCTCAGCAGTAGGGAGCACTGGCTGTTCTTTCAGAAGACCTGGGTTAAGTTCTTGGCACCCACAAGGCAGTTTACACCTGCCTGTTGCTTCAGTCTCAGAGGATCCGACACACTCACACAGACATGCATGCAGGCAGAACAGCAATGCATATAAAATAAAAATAAATCATTTAATTTTTTTTTTTGTGGAAAACTATCATGGATACTAGAGAGATGGCTCAACAGGTATGAGCGTTTAGGACTCTTGCAGAAGACTTAGGTTTGGTTCCCAGCATCCATGTGGTAGCTTACAGCCATTCATAACTTCAGTTTTAGGGCATTTGATGCTTTTGTCTGACCTCCTGGGCACTAGGCATGCATGTGGTACACATATGTATGTGCAGGCAAAAAATCGTACACATAAAACAAATAACAAATCTAGCCAGGATGGTGGTGCATGCCTTTAATCCCAGCAGTCAGGAGACAGAGGTGGGTGGATTTCTTTCTTTTTTTTGGTTTTTTGAGACAGGGTTTCTCTGTGTAGCCCTGGCTGTCCTGGAACTCACTCTGTAGACCAGGCTGGCCTCAAACTCAGAAATCCGTCTGCCTTTGCCTCCCAAGTGCTGGGATTAAAGGCGTACACCACCACTGCCCGGCGATGGGTGGATTTCTTGATCTTGAGGCAAGCTTTGGTCTATAGAGTGAGTTCCAGGACAGTCAGGATACAGAGATAACCCTGTCTCAAAAAAACCAAACAACAACAAAAACAAACAAAAAAGCAACCAACAAACAGAAAAACTAAAAAAACAAGAACCAAAATAATTTCTTAAAATTTATTTTTATTTTATATGCATTAGTGTTTTGCCTACAAATATGTCTGAGTGAGGGTGTTTGATTCCCCTGGGAATGGAGTAAAAGACAGTTGTGAGCCGCTATGTGGGTGCTGAGAATTGAACCCAGATCCTCTGGAGGAATAGCCAGTGCTCTTAAAATCTACTGAGCCATCTCTCTAGTCCCATTTTTTTTTTGAATAAGCATCTCTCTCTGTCTTTCTCTCTCCCTCCTCCTTTCTCCCTTTCTCTTCCTCTCACTTTTTCTCCCCTCCCTCCCGCCTGCTCTTTCTCCTTTCTTGTAGCTCTACGCTTTCTAGAACTTGCTATGTAGACCAAGATGGGCTGGAACTCAGAAATCCGACTCCCTTTGCCTCCTGAGTGCTGGGATTAAAGGTGTCTACCACCACCACCCATAAAAAATAATTTTGAAAAAAAATCAGTAAAGTCTTTTTTTGAGACAGTATTTAACTATGTAGCCTTGGTTGGCCTAGCACTCTGTGTATACAAGACTGGGCTTGAACTCAGAGGTTCACCTACTTCTTGTCTCCTGAGTGCTCTGAGTGCCAGCATACACAGTTTAAATTTTTTCTTTAAAGATTTATTTGTTTTCTTTATGTATATGAGTACACTGTCACTCGCTTAAGTCACACCAGAAGAGAGCATCAGATCGCATTACAGATGGTTGTGAGCCACCACGTGATTGCTGGGAATTGAACTCAGGACCTCTGGAAGAGCAGTCAGTGCTCTTAACCACTGGGCTGTCTCTCCAGCCCCAGTTTCAAATTTTTCAAAATTATATTTACATATTGGTTTGTGTGGGTGTTTGGGGCAACCATGCCAGGGAGTGGTTATGGAGGTTAGAGAACAACTTTTGGGTAGTCACTTCTCTCTTTCCATCATGTAGGTCCCAGGGGATCAAACTTAGGCATAGTGGCAGACATTTACCTTTGAACCATCTTCCCACCCCTGGGTTGTCATTGTACACAGTAGGCTATGTTATCCCTTGAAAGGTTAAAAGATGACAAAGGTGACTGTAAAATCCCATCCAAATCATCATTCCAAGTTCAGTAGAGACATAAATCTGAAGCCTCAGAAGTCAAGGTTGTTCCAAGGAGTGGGCACAGTGGTACAAATCTACTACCCAGCCTGGGACATAGTCTCCAGAAAAGAAGAAAAGCACAAAGCAGGATGTGGTGGGCATACTCATCTATCATCATAGCTTCCAGGAAGCTGAGGCAGGAGGTCATGAGTTTGAAGGCAAGGGGAGCTGTATAAAAACCTGCTTCCAAAACCAAAGCCAAACAAATGTTCTTCAGAGCAGAAAGATGGAGTATATGGGCTCTGAAATAGTGTAGCCTGGCCACAGACTGGAATTTACTATGTAGAAGAGGCTGGCCTTGAACTTGCAGAGATCCCCCTGCTTCTACCTCGGGAGTGGTGGGATCAAAAAACATGCACTGCCATCGCCTGGCAACCTTGAACTTCTGATCAGCCCACCTACTTCCTTCCTGCAGGATTACTTACAGGTGTGTGCCACCATGCCTGTTTATGTGGTGCTGTGGACTGAACGTAGGCAAGTATTCTACCAGCTGAGGTACATCCCCAGCCTTGGTTCTGCATTCTTGAATATAGTCTCTAAATGCCATCCCCCTTCTGGAATACGCTTTACTTTTTTGTAATGTCATAAAGAAGAAATAGGAGTATGCAACAAGCGTATCACATTGCTTTGGAACAGAGTGGGTCTATAACTGTGAGCTGTTAAGTTGAAGTAGGGCGAGCTGGGACGTAGCTCAGTTGGTAGAGTACTTGCCTCTAATGTTAGAGGTTCTGGGTTGATCCTCAGCACCTAATAGAAGCCAGGTATTGTGGCATATACCTTTAATTCCAGCACTCTGCAAGTGGAGAGTTCAAGTATGTAGCAGGATTATGAATTGACCCTGTCTCAAAAGCCTTTCCCCACAGCAAAAAGTCATAAAGGCATCTGATATAGACATACACATAATTTACACAGGGTTTCATGTAGCTGAGGCTGGCCTTGAACTCCTGATCCTCTTCTAGTTCTCAAGTTCTGGGATTATAAGCATTACCAGTTTAACCCGACATTAAGTACTCAGAGTAATGGTAGCGTATACAAGGATACATCAAGATGTACTCATTGAACCCTGCATGCTATAGAAGTCTATGTCAGAGATGATGCTTTCCCATTGTATTTGGTTTTGTCTCTACTGTTCTCTATGTTTTAATTGCTTCTGGTCTTACTATGTAGCCTTAATCTTGCAGTCCTGTCTCAGCTTCCCAAATGTCAGGATTGCAGGCAAGCACTCTTTTACCCAGCCTTACTGTCTTATTTTATAGTTAGGGAGGTGACAGCTCAGTGAACAGACAGTTCTGTTCAGTGATTTATTTGTCCAAGGTCACAGACTGTGAAGAGGTAAAGCATGGATTGAACCTAGGTCTGAAAACTCTAAATTTAGCTCCCTTACCACAGTGGCCTCCTGTTACTCTTCTTTCCCTTCATAGTATTTTATAAGCCCTTGGATTAAGTTGGTAGTAATTTTAGTACAACTGGCAACTGCTTGCCTAATGTCAAGTCATTGTTGCCTCTCTCTCTGTCCTTAATAGGCCAAGAAACCTCCTACAGTGGTGCTTGTGAGCTGCCTGGCTCTGGGATGAGCCCTCTCATCCCTGGGCAGGGCTCAGCAAAGGGAGGAGGGAGGAACAGGGTAGTGGGCTGGCTCAAGGACACAGGTTTACTACAGAGTCTTGTTCTGTCAAGTGACACTTGGCATGTGTTTGCGGAGAGAACTAACTGCTTCTTTTCCCACTTGTCTTCTAGCCTGGCTTTCGAAAACGCTTGGGTTTGCTGGAGAAAAAGAAAGATTACAAACTTCGTGCAAAGTGAGTCCAATATTTCTGGTAGAGGTGCTGCCAAGAGAGCTTACAACATCCCTGGACTTAAGCAAAAGTGTCCAAGTGTCTAACTGCAGAATAATTTCCTGCCATTAATAAAACACCCAAAGCTCTGGCAGCCTGTTGGCTATTTTCCTGTGACCCCAAGCTTCCCTTTGTTGAGACCATGCATTACTTACTTGAGTACTCACGCTGTAATTTTTTATGCCCTTCCAGATGGTTTCTCATAGTGGTGTTGATTTGCCTTCACTTTGGTATTTGAATCTTTTTGCTCCCTTTTCTTGAAGTGAAAGATAAAATCTAAAACTCCATGAGACTCCATGCTGAGTCTCTTGCATCATAATGTGTGGTGTGGAATGAAGAGATGTGAAAGACGGATTCATGAGCCTGAGAGTGGGTGATGAACTCTGAAAACACTTTATAAACAATTATGTCCATTCTTCTCTCTGGCACGTCATTTGAAAACACTTGTAACTGCTTATTAGAATACAAGTCATCTGGGGTTCTTATGCTCCTGGTGTGCCGGGTGGTGACCATTTTTCTATAAGTCTCAGGATTTACCTTTTTAAAAATTTGTTATATTTTAGTTTTGGAAATAAAGTTTCACTATGTAGACCAGGCTGACCTTAAATTTACAGCTGTCCATCCAACTGTCTCTGCCTCTGATATATGCCTATGGAGGCCAGAAGAGGGCATCCCCTTGGAACTGGAGTTACAGACAGTTGTTAGCCGCCGAGTCTGTTCTGGGAATTGAACCTGGGTCCTCTGAAAGAGAAGTCAGTGTTTTTAACTACTGACCTATCTCTCCAGGCCCTCAGCTTTTTTCTTGTACAATTTATTTTATTTTTCGGACAGTCTCTCTGTGAAGCTAGGCTGACATCAACCTCAAGGTCTCCTACTTTAGCTCTCTAGTGCTGGGGTCACGGTTCTATATATCATGCCTGGCTGCCACCAGAGCTTGTTGTTGTTGTTGTTGTTACTTGAGACAGGGTTTCTCTGTGTAGCCCTGACTGTCATGGAACTCACTGTGTTCACCAGACTGGCCTCTAACTCAGAGATCCTCCTGCCTCTGTTTCCCCATGTCTAACATGGTTTAAAGGCATGTGCAGTGCTCGAGAGGTTTTGAAGCAAATTCTAAGAACAGAGAAGTGATTGTTTTCCTTTTTGTGGTGTGGTGGGAGATGAAACTTGAACCCTGGGGCCTTATGTCTTCCAAAGAAGCTCTCTACGGTTAGCTCGACCCCAGTCCGGAGTGCTGTGGTGGGTCAGGCGGAGTTCTAGGAGATACAGTTGTGTGTCTATTCATTCCTTCCAACAGCCTTCTGGGTGGGTCACTGTTATACTCACCTTATACATGAAATCAGGAGTGGAGTGGTTATTCAGCTCACCCGGGTTTATTTAACCAGAGTAGTGGAGTCTGGATATAAACCACCCAGGGTGGCTTCTCAAGTCACCGCTCTACTTGTGCCATGTGGCAGTCAGTGGGGCCTGAGTCATGGTGACAGCTTGGTGCTGGCGCACGCTGCAGCCCTTAGCAAGAGGTTGAGGTGGTGCGCTACCTGGTGTCCTAGGATGTGCAGTGGAGACAGCAGTTCTAGCTGTGGCTGGAACACAGGGCTCTGAAGTTGATGGGTTTTATGGCGAGCCTGATTCAATGACAGTGGACCATGGAGCAGATCTGCTCACTGCTGTGTGTTTAAAACACTTTTGTTTTATGTGGTCTTCATTGGTGTGTTTGCTTTAAGGTTGTTTGTTGGTTGAGACAAGCTCTCACTGTAAATCAGATTGATTTGAAATTTGTGCTTCTCCTTCCTCAGTCTCCTGAGTGTTAAGGTAACAGGTGCACATCCACATTATGAAGTTTTAAATGCATGCAGTTTGTTCATTTGTGTGGGAAGTTTTTTTTTTCCTTTTCTGAAACGAATTTCTTCTAACTTACTTTTTTAGTGACTATCATAAAAAACAAGATTTCCTCAGAGCTCTCCGGAAGAAGGCTCTTGAAAAAAATCCAGATGAATTCTACTATAAAATGACTCGGGCCAAGCTCCAGGTAGGTGCAAAACAGATAATAGTCGTTGGAGCCCTACATGCTGGGAGATAAGAATGGGGAATAAGGCAGAGCAAGGAAGCATCCTTGGTTTAACTTGGCCCTGCTCCAGTTGGACCCGGCGCTCCTGGTGAGAGGTCTGAGGCAGACTTCCCTTTTCCTGGTCGGCATGCTCCTCCTACCTTTGCACCATCTTCTGTTTGTTTTTCTATTGTTTTTATTTTGATATTGCAAATGGAACCCAGTAGGCTTGTATGCTAGACAAAGTGCTACCCGTTAGTTGCACACACCCCAGCTTCTTATTTGAAGGGTAAATGACTGGAGGTGTCCTCTGTTCAAGGTGGGCATCAGTGGCCTGAGGCCCTGGATAACTCTTGCATGGGCATGTGCTTGTCTTTGTTTTAGATGTGAGTTATGCTAACAGCTTACTAATGATCTTACTCAGCTAAGGACTGTATCTGTTAAACCTCAATCCTAGGATGGAGTTCATGTTCTCAAAGAGAGCAAGGAAGAAGTGACGGCGGAGCAGCTGAAGCTGATGAGGACTCAGGACGTCAAGTACATAGAGATGAAGAGGGTTTCCGAGGCAAAGGTAACTAGCTCTTTGTTCGATGTACCCCGTTGGTTAAGAAAGGACACGGCAGATTGTGGTTGTGTGTATCTCTAATCCCAGGACTTGGGGGCAATAAATATTGAGGCCCTGGTTTAAACAACAGCAACAGAGGGAAGGATTTTGTAATCTCAAGTTATCAGTGTATTCCAGTCTTCAGTGTGCTTGGGTGCAGTGATGATTTAGAAATACAATCAGCATGGTAGATAGAGCTCAGATTTGAGAATGAGGTAAGCTGGGCAGTGGTGGCGCACGCCTTTAATCCCAGAGCTTGAGAGGCAGAGGCAGGCAGATTTCTGAGTTCAAGGCCAGCCTGGTCTACAGAGTGAGTTCCAGGACAGCCAGGGCTACACAGAGAAACCCTGTCTCGAAAAACCAAAAAAAAAAAAAAAGAGAGAGAGAGAATGAGAATGAGACAGATGTAGGTTAAGTTCAGGCTCTGCTTGTTTCTAACCCCAAGGTTATGAACCAGTTAATTTCCTTGCGAATGCTTATTTCTTTTATGTTTGTTTGTTTTATTTTGTTTTGTTTATCAAGATAGGCTTTCTCTGTGTAGCCCTGGCTGTCCTGGAACTCATTCTGTAGACCAGATTGGCCTCAAACTCACAGAAATCTGGCATGAGAATGCTTATTTCTGTCATATATTTTCAATATTGAGTTTTGTGGCATGCCTAGTCTAGTACTTGATAAATAGGTGGTACTTGGAATGTGTAGCAATCAAGCCATTGAGAACAAAGTATAATGACAGGCAGGCGTGATGATGCCAGGTGAAAGTCAGTCCCTAAAAATACCAAAAAAAAAAAAGAAAAGAAAAGAAAAAAGAATGACACGAATTCTTTGCTGGCTGACAGTGATGATGTGAAATGTCTCAGTTCTTGCTAAGTTTATTTCTGAGACTCTGGAGGAACTCACTTTAAGGAGGCCATGTTCATGTTCCAGAAAATTGAAAGATTGAAATCAGAGCTCCATCTGCTGGATTTCCAGGGGAAGCAACAGAACAAGCACGTGTTCTTTTTTGACACCAAAAAGGAAGGTATAGAGTGTTGGTTGTGTCTGGGATGGTCTGCCATATCACTATGTCATGTGCTGTTAGGGACAACCTGTGCCTTAAAGATTGTTTTGACTTTCAGTTGAACAGTTTGATGTTGCGACTCACTTACAAACGGCCCCGGAACTAGTTGACAGGGTCTATAACAGGCCCAGGATAGAGACCTTGCAGAAGGAGAGAGTGAAAGGAGTCACCCCGCAGACTCGACTCAAGGTATGCCGCTCTCTTGACACTCAGATGGGCATTTGGGGGCGTCTTGGTTTCTCTTTGTCTGGCCATTGCATTTTGTATATTTGTGGGAAACTTTTAAAACTTGGTTGACAGAGTGGAAAGAGAATTTGGCAATGGAGTGGAAGTGGAGATTTTGTTTGTTGTTGTTTTGGAGGACATGTGCTTTCGTTGTCAGGATCTTAGGTTTTAGGTTTGAATCCCAGCTCTGATCTGGTCCTTTGAGCTTTTAATGCATGGATCCTTTGCCAACATTTAGAGAGTGTAGAGCAGGGAAGGAGCTTTGGAGTCAGAGATGTGGTGTGTGCTGCCTTGGTCCTGAGCCTTAGTACACATATTAAAATGTTTTCATAGTACTCGTTTGTAACCAAGGTTTTGTATTGACTTTTCCTTATGGTGCTTTCTATCACATCACTGGGTTGTGGAGATGACAGGATTTTTCTCAAAGCCTTCTGGAGTTGAACTCTCACTTCTGACTGATTCATTTAAAAAAAAATGCTGTCAATGTGTTTCAAGCAGACAGCTGTTCTGTTTTGATTTGAATCATTTACACCGCATCAGTTTTGCTTCCAATGTTTAATTTCACAGCAGTTTCCTCTAGCTCAGAGGCAGCTAAACTTGCTTTAGTAATATAAATACCCCTAATTAGTTTGACTATATTGGGTAATCCCATAAATTTGACAGTCTGTGCAATAAAGTGAAAACAAAAGCTGTCTGCAACCACTGCTGTGAAGCTGTCGTGGAGCTGAGGAGCCGGAGTCTGAGGCCCGTGCGAGCCCCACTCGCTACGGAGCAGTTTAGCCGAGGAGCTGACCCAGGGCTTCTTGTGATAACCCTGGCTGTCACTTAGTTGTATTTTCAGTTAGCCGAGTCTCTGCTGCTCCTCAGGTAGTATAGTGGTCCTCACAGACCCCGAGGAATGGTCTGCCATCCTGCGGTTACACGGGTGAGAGGGCTGGGACCTGCTGGGTGCTTTGCTCCATCGGTCTGTATAAAGCGTAATCACTTTTACCAGAGTCTGCTGCTGGGGAGTAGACTGCGAGGCTGCAGCTTGAAGTGATACAAAGACCTGTGACCGGCCTGAGGAGGTCTGTGAGCATCCACCCTAACATTCAAGTTTTGTGTATATATGCATATATAGGTTTCTGCGTTTACAGGTTGAATATTCTTAGTCCAAAACAGCGAAATCTGGAATCCTTCAGAATTTGCAGTGTTTTGAGTGCTAACAGGATACAAGTGGAAAATTGTACACCTGATTTCCTATGATGGGCCACAGTCAAGATGCAGGCACGCCAGAAACACTGTGTGAAGTTGTCTTCAGGCTGTGTATATAAGGGATACATGAAAAATTAGGAGTCTCTTATTTAGACTTGAGTCTCATCCCTAAAGTATCTCATGCACATGCACATATTCCAAATACCCCCAAATTCGAAATCCAAATGTGCCAGTTCCAAGCATTTCGGATGAGTTATTCTCAATCTGTATGCTATCTCAAAGAAGAAGGCAAAGTGGTTAGTTTCTCCGGTGCTTACCGAGTCTCTGAAGTGAAAGGACTCCCTTAGTCCTGAGGCATCCCTAGCAGCCCCTCTCAAACCATCCTTGTTGAAATGCTCCTGTTCTCTGAGATTTTAGATTTGGGTTCGCAGGCCCAGCACAGCACTTACCACTGGGTCTTCTCTTGCTCTCTGTTCACTTTGGCAGATGTGCAGTCCGGGCAGGTGCTGCCCTCAGCTCCAGTAATTGGGGCACCCAGAGGCTGAGGCTACTTAGCATACCTCTGGGACACTCTTGGAAGTGGGGGACTCAGGACAGTCCTGACTGTGATTTAGGCAAATCATCCATCCTTAGACCGGTTGCTTTTCTTCTCTGGGTCTCATTCTGCATCTGTAAAGTGATATTGATAGGAAGTCTCCATGGCTGCCTTGTCGTTTTATTGAGAATAACTGTTTCTTCTGCAGCGGATAGCCAAGGAACGACAGAAGCAGTATGACTGCTTGACGCAGCGCATCGAGCGGGAGAAGCAGCTGTTCGTTGTTGCCCAGAAAATCCAGACACGAAAAGACCTCATGGTAAGGGAGGGGGCCTGGAGCCTTTTCTTCTTTCTTTCTTTCTTTTTTCTTGTAAAGGTCTTAACTGAGACTGGATCTAGGCTGTGTGTAAATCAACACCAGTGAAATGTCTGCTCCTTGGGGGCAGTGGTTTGAGCCGGTGTCTATTGCTCTGACACTGTTGAAGTGTTCCTTGATTAAGAAGGTAATAAGGGGGTTATTAGTCCGTGCTTTGGAGCAGCAAAGGGTAGGATCAGGTAGCATATGGACTTTATAGCTTATGAGCAGCTCCCGTAACATTTAAACAGGTTAACAAAACAGTGCATGCCACTCACTGGTGTTTAAAAATAGACAACATTGTGCAGTTAAATAGCAGAGCTAAGGAATTTAAGAAGCTCTTTCGAATCACCGCTCCTCTAAATGTCAGATTCTCCAGCCTTGCAGATCATTTAGGTTGGCCTTTTTCAACTGGGGTTCTGAGAGAGAATTAAATTTATAATTTAAACAAAATAATTACTTGAGCTGCTCTCTCCTCAATTTTTCCCAAAGACTGTCCCCAGCTGGTAGCATTCTTGGGGCTCCCAGAGAGGTTAGGTGGCTCCATACAGGGTGCCTAAGGCTCTTCTGAGCTGGAGAAGGGCCGGGTTGGGCTGCCCCTTAGCAGATTACGAAAAGGCTTTGCTCTTTATGAAGTCTGTTTGTGTTTACTGGTCACCTGTTTACTCTTACAGGATAAAACTCAGAAGGTGAAGGTGAGGAAAGAAACAGTGAACTCCCCAGCTATTTACAGATTCCAGACTCGCCGAAAACGTTGATGTGTTAAAATTAACCCTCAGCATTCTGTATCAAAAAGAACTCTTATCTTTTTCCCTCTTGCTTTTGTAATAACTTCAGATTTTATTAGTTCAAACGGCTTGGTCTTCCTGTTTTGTAATCATGACTTACTGTCAACCGAGGCTTGATGTCTTTCTATGAAAATAGTAAAGCCCCTTCCCCAGTGTCATTGTTTCTGTATTGATGAATTGAATCTCTTACATATAGTACTTACTTTTCCCTAGGAGAGTTATAGAGTCTCATATAACAACGTAGAAAGTAGATGAATATATTTCCATTCTCAGTGTTTAAGAACAATATGTTTATTCCATAGCAGGAGCTAGGGCTACTGATGTGAACAGCTACTGTGGGCATTCTGGCTCACATTCCCCATTTGGGAGAGTTACACATCGTTTTTTGTTTATGTTTTGTCATTCTCCTTATAGTAAATTTTACATTCTAATTTTTTTTTTTTTTTTTGAGACAGGGTTTCTCTGTGTAGCCCTGGCTGTCCTGGAACTCACTTTGTAGACCAGGCTGGCCTCGAACTCAGAAATCCTCCTGCCTCTGCCTCCCAAGTGCTGGGATTAAAGGCGTGCGCCACCACCGCCCGGCTACATTCTAATTTTTAATTAACTCATTAGCTCTATTCCATTTTTATTACATTACTGAATTTTTCAAAAGTAATATAAAACCATAGTAAAAAGTAAAATCCTTGTTTTATGGTATGTGTGTGTGTTTGTGTGATTGCACATGTGTGGTGGTGCATGTGGAGGCCGTAGGGCTACCCCAGTGTCATCCCTTAGAGTAAGTCCACCTTGTTTTCAGACACTGCCTCATTGGCCTCCAGCTCATTGATAGAGAGACTAGGCTGGCCGGCCAGCAAACCCCAGGTACGCCCCCGTCTGTGCCTCCCCTTTTCTGGGACTACAAGTGTGGGGTGGTGGGTCAGGTGACAACTTAGATTTGATTCTTCTCTCCTTCCACTGTGTGGTTCCAGAAATCAAAGTCCAGTCATCAGGCTTGGAGGCAGGCACCCTTACCTGCCGAGCCATCCTATCAGCTTCCTTGCTTGGGCTTTACAATGTGGGTTCTAGAGCTGGGCAGCGATGGCACATGTCTTTAACCCCAGCACTTGGGAGGCAGACGCAAGCAGGTCGAGGCCAGCCTGGTCTACAGAGTGAGTTCCAGGACAGCCAGGGCTACACAGGGAAACCCTATCTCAAACAAAACAAAACAAAAACAACAAAATGGGTTCTGGGAGTCACGTTAAGTTCTCGTGTTTGCTCAGCAAGTGAACCTGAAGTTTTGTTTGTGTTTTGAGATGGGATCTCATGGAGCCCTGGCTGACCTAAAATTTGCTGTGCAGCTAAGGATAACCTTGAACTCCTGATTGTTCTGCCTCTATCTCAAGGGCTGGGATTACAGACATGCCAAAAACACCTGGCTAAAGTAATCTGTTTTAAGGATTAAATGTTTTGTACAGTTGGGAGAGGGATCTTCATCTTATTATTTATTTGAGTGGCTTCTTAAGTTGTTCAAGAGTCCATTTCTCCCTCCTTGCATGTAAAAATAAACACACTTAGAATTAGGACCTCTTGGGCTCCTGTTTGTTCAGGAAGCTCGTGTCGGAACCCTGGGGCTGGCTCTGTTCCTGCCCCTCTCCTCCAGGCCAATTGCTGATTCCAAGGTCATAAATGACTTCACCTGGGATACAGACCCCAGGCTATATGGAGCTGTTTCTTAGCTTCTTCCTAGGTCCCACCCTTCCCCTCCTTGGCCTTATATAGGGAAGGTAGGCCATGGCCAGTCAGAACAGGACTGAGCATGCTTGAGGAGGATGTGGGAGAACTGAGAACAGGATCCTGGGAGCCTTGTTCACGTCTCATGTTTTGGGGAGGAATAGCTACATTGGTCTGATAGCTTTTCTTTTTTAAATGCGTATATGAGTGCTTTGCCTTTGCGCCACATACATTCCTGCTGTCTACAGGGGCCAGGAGAGGGTATAGGATCCCATGAAAGAAGATTGTGAACACCATGTGGGTTCTGGGACTTGAATCCAAGTCCTCTGGAAGAGTAGCCAGTGCTATTAACCTCTGAGCCATCTCTCCAGGCCCAGATTTTTATATATATAATCTTTTTTTTATTTACATTCCCAGTGATTTCCCCTTTCCCGGTTCCTCCCTCTCCGAAAGTCCCATAAGCCCTCTTCCCTCCCCCTAGATTTTTTTTTTAAAGATTTATTGTTATGTGTACATACACTGTAGCTGTCTTCAGACACCCCAGAAGAGGGCATCAGATCTCATTATGGATGATTGTGAGCCACCATGTAGTTGCTGGGATTTGAACTCAGGACCTTCAGAAGAGCAGTCAGTGCTCTAACCTCTTAATCACTTGAGTCATCTCTCTAGCCTCTCAGATTTCTTTTTTTTTTTTAAAGTAGTAGTAAGTGACATGGCTACTGGTCTCCTGTATAAAGCCTAGATGGGAAGCCTGTTTTCTCAAAATGTATACTGTGGGATTCAGATCTGGGAGTCTTGAAAATAAGGTTCTGGAGAACAGAAGCTAGCCTTTAGAAAGGAATCTTTCCCAGGCTAAACTCCAGTCTGTGAGGAGGTGC
Organism: Tokudaia tokunoshimensis; assembly: GCA_036184795.1. Lineage (NCBI taxonomy): Eukaryota > Metazoa > Chordata > Mammalia > Rodentia > Muridae > Tokudaia > Tokudaia tokunoshimensis. The sequence continues at coordinate 108,117,307 of BTHU01000005.1, read as the reverse complement.
TGAGCTCAGTTAATACCAATGGTCTGAGTTTCGGTTCCACAAGAGAGATGTAGGCTAACACTGTCTGTAACGAGGTGAGGGAAGGGTTTTCAGTCGGTACCTGAAAGGAATTTGACACACTAAGGAGTTAACATACCAAGCAGTGGTCTGTTGTGGGGTAAGCAGGGGATTGCTCTGAGTTTTGCCATTCCTGGGTAGGAAGGTTGGGGAGAATTGGGAGTATACGTGACACCTTCTCATAAAGCATACACCCACACCAAAGTACACAATGCTGCATGGGCCCTTGTGTTCACAGATGCATAAGGCAGCAACTTGGGGTTCAGAAACAGGTATGGACACATCCATGCACCCTCCCTCTGGGCATACACACACCAATGGAGATGCTTGAAGGGGCTTGTGCTCAGTCCAAAGGGACCACAAAATCCATTGTGTTTGAAGTACCCTAGCTTCCAGGCCAGAGGTAATCGGGACCAGAGGAACAAGACTAGGTATATCCTTGTTGCTGAGCCATGGTTGGCTGTCTCTGGGGCCCAAGGATTCTCCTGCAAGAGCAGCAAGTGCTCTAACTGTTGAGCCATCTCTCCAGCCCCTTGCTTTTATTTTTTGACATGCCTTCGTGCTAGCCTGGGCTGCTGTCAATCAAACTTTTATTATTCTACCTCCTCACAAGTGTTGGAATTACAGGGGAGAGAGATTGGTGGTCCCTTGTCGTTAACCCATCCCAGGTTCCGGGCCCGTGCATTCTTAGAATAGACCACAGCGTTTAGCAGGTCGACAGACTGGCTGGAACAGGAGACAGACTCAGGATGGTGTGGCCTGTTGACATGGCATATACCATGCTGGCTGTGCCACGGGGCTTGGGGGCAGCCTGTGGAAGTGGAGACTGTTTCTGTGACTCAGTATTCCTATTTGGTTTATGTTTTGGCATAAACTAAGTCTTCAAAGCAGCAGCTACCTGAAGCACATGTAGCCGGTGGATCCGCCTAAGGGAGAGCTGAGGCCAGCCCAGACAGCTTATAGCCACGTTTGAGGGTCTGAGCTAGTCAAGGCCTTGTTTCAGTTTTCGGTAGGAGAAAAGAACTGGTGCGTGGGAAATGGCCCAGCAGGTGGCGCTGCTGCCTTTGCTGGGCTGGTTATCAGCGAGTCTATGCCAAAGGAGCTTCTGCCAGAACCTTCTTGCCCCCAAGAGATGCTGAGTATGGATTTGTTTATTGAATTTAATGTCACGGAGGAGCGCTCCATGAAAAAGATCTTTCCTTTTAATTTGAATGTATCGTGGCTTTCCTCACTTTTAATGAGGATCCTGTAGGGGCCATTAGGGTCTTTCCCAAAGCCTCAGGTTTCCCAGAGGTTGGCCCACTGGGGTGTGGTAGAGGGGGTTTCCTTTTGTGAAGTTCTGAGGGTTGACTTGTGGCTAGCTGTCTCCCTGTGCTGCTGACTGTGGGTCACTGAACACTCAAAGCCGCACGTCCTTCAGCAGAGAAAGCAGTGTGCAGACTGCTCGGCTTGCCAGCGGAGGCCGGGGAGGCCAGGGCCTGCCGGGACTTGAAATCATGAGGCACGTAGGTGTGTGGTTCTGAGCTTTCTTCCTCCCAAAGCTATCTTGGCTTGCCAGTTCCAAAAGCCTCATACACGGGGCATTGGGAAGGGGATACTGAGCCTGGGGTGGGAGTGCTGGCCCCAAACTGCAGATGAGCGGAGGAATGAGGGTGGGCTGTCTGAGGCTGAGCTGGCAGGTTTCTTGAGCTTCGCAGCTGCCTTCTGGGGTCAGACAGTGCACTCTCTAGCCAGCCAGGTCCCGGGGCCTCCTTGCTGGCACAGTCCCCCCTGGCTTCTGGGTCCATAGGGAATGGATGCCAGAGCAACCGTACAGTTGCAACAAGGAAAGGCAAAGAGGCTGTGCTTAGGTCCGTGGCCTGGGGTATCGCTCTGTGGTAGAGCTCTGGCCTAGAATACGCAAGGCCTGGACCTGAGCCTTAGCCTTGCCTTCCAAAGCCCAAGTCTGAGACTCCAGAGTCCATAGGAGGCTCTTCCGGTTATGCATACTTCTGCCTGTCTCCCCTAGAAGGCCAGGCCAGAGGAAACATCGCTCCGGCTGCTTCTGACTCCAAGTAAGGAATCTCCTTGTCCTCTCTTCCCAGGCCCTTTGGCATGACATTTGGGAGGTCTTGTCTCAGTTACATCTCCCTGTCCATCTGCTCTGCCTAACTTGATGGTCCTAGGAAAGGCGATGGCCAAATGCTGACATGGGAAGGGACAACTGGTGCTGGGAGGTCCCGCAGTCTGTCCTTGGCAGGTAGCACCTAGTCTGGAAGAGAACTGAGGATCTGAGGGGTGGGGGTGTGTGGGTGGGCTGCTGCTTTTGGGGGTTTAAGTGGGAAGGAAGCCTTCTCAGGTCTTCATTGTCTGTCACCTGATGGCCAGCTCAGATCACCAGTGCTAATGAAACCCTGGTGCCCGGAGGCACGTGGGCACTACCCTCCCTTGCCCTGAGCCAGTTTGACTAATTTACAGCTTTTTTCTTTTTTTCCTTCATTACCCCAAAGGCTTCTTTCTGAGGTGACAAATGTGGGGGGGGGTTGGTTTCAAGTTTTAAGTTTTCACATTACTGAGTGGGAAAAAAAAACCCACAACCTTTCTATACAAAAAAAAAAGAAAAAAAAGAAAAAAAAAGAAAGAAAAAGCAGCTTCTACTGAACAGGCAGCTTCACCTTGAAAGCACTGAAAAAGTCCCCATCTTCCATCTTCTTTTGCTCAGAGACTGAAGAGTTAAGAGGAAAGGGCTGAGTGGCAGCACCTGCCATTCTGCTTCAAGTTAGGGGAAGTCCTCCCATGTTCCTCCAGTTCCGGGTTTGTGCGGGTTCCCGGGGTCAGTGGTAGAGTGCAGGGCGCGGGCCGTCAGCTCAGGGTAAGGAGGGACCAGAGTGGGAAGGAATCGGCTCTCTTCCCTAGCTAATTTGATCCTGTAGGGCTGGGACTAATGTCTGTTCCTGAGAGGGGGCTCTTTAGGTAGAGAGGTAGGTGGGAAAATACAGGGTCCATCTGGCACATAGAGGCTGGGGAGGGGTGCCACCCCCTCCTGTCTTTGACTGGTAGCATTATAAACTACCCCCTGCCAGGGGCAGATGGCCTCCATGCCAGATGGAGACTAGGCCAGCAGTGGGATGGGCTTTCTAGCCTCAGCCTGGCCTCCTCACAGGCTAATAAGACAACCAAGGAGGCAGTGACAGGACAACTCCCCCCACTCCACCCCCCCTTCCCAATGCTTGCGTACAGGCACGTGTGCGCATGCGCACCCTTTCCTTATTAAACTAGCCTGTGGAAGAAGGAGCGCCCAGATAGAGCCAGTGGATCTCCAGACACACTGTTTACTCTGTAGTTTGGGGTGGTAGGTGCTGAGGCCTAACACTGCCCACCTGTCTGGGTTCCTGATGCTACCCATGGTTGGTTTTATCAGCGAGACTGCCGCAGCCGGAGCTCAGTTTGCTAGATGAAGACCCTTTCCCGGGTCCCCAGAGCATGGGTCTGGGCCGCAGCTCCTCCCAGAGGACGCACCCCTTTATTATGCGTTCCTGCCCCCTTGCTGCTCAGGCAGCGCCCGGCCTTCATTAGCCGAGGAGCTGGGGTCTGTTTTGGCTGCTTCATCAGCATCAGTGAACTGCGTCCCTGCGAGATTTGATACAATTTAATTAACCTAATTAAAAGCTCTGATTGCAGAGATGATTGGGGTAGCGCCAGCAGCGACTGCATATTTATAATGAGCTGCAAGGTGTGGGACCGCAGCCAAACGCCACGCATCCTAATGAGCGGGAGCCGGGAGCCAGGGAGCGGGAGAAGGAACGGTTATTTTTGGCAACAATGCCCAGTTCCTCCCTGCCAGGGAGTCAGAGACCCAGGGAGCAGAGACCGACCTGCCCACCACTCTCTTCTGCACAAGGTGAAAGCAGAAATGTGTGCTTTCCCTGCGGGCGGTGTTGCGCCTTCGGACACCCCTGTTTGCCCGGAACTCAGTGCTGGGGTCTCTGTTTGCAGAGTGGGGGTGGGGTGGCCAGGGCCCTTCCGCGCTGCTTCTCTCCGTCTCTGGGAGCCCGGGACCACCTTCAGACCCGTCCTGAGGACACAAGGGCCAGACTCATTTCCAGACTTCAGGACTTCTGGGCTCTCCTCTTAAACTTGTAAAAGGGAAGGAGACCCAACCAAAGCAAGCTCAAAGGTGAACCGAGATGTCAGAAAAGGGGTCTGAATATCCATGAGTCCCAAGTGAGGATCCTGGCCTAGAGCAGGTAGGAGAAACAGCAACATAAACTCCCTGCTCATCCTAGGAGTTGCAGTCCAGGAGACCTAGCTCCTGGCTTCCTCCCGAGGACCCTGCCCACCTTCCCTGGACTCTCCGCTCCCACTGTCTTCGTCTAGGGGAATCTCAGGGTTTGTCTGACTCAGCGCTTCCGCTGTAAATCACATCTAATAATAACGAGAGTGCGAGTTGAGGCGGGGATGCCGTGGGTGAAGGGACGCACTGCCCAGGTGTTAAGGGGACAGAAGTGAGCTCCAGAAGCCCTCATCAGAGGCCCGGAGGGAGAAGCAGGAAGCGGCCTTCTAGCCCCCCACCACTCCTGTTCTGTACAGGTCATGAGCTCAGCCAGGCGGGCCCAGCCCCCCAGTACTTTGAGCACTGCCAGGACAAGATGAGATTTGTCCCCAGCCCACCTTGCAGACTTGCAGCTGTTTAGCACCCTTATCAATCTTCTCTGTGGGTTTAATCATCTCTCTGTCATCCTGCAGGGCCAGCCCTCCCCTTACTAGAGCTCCTCAGTCCCAGCTTCCCTCCAGACCCCCTCCCCCAGACACAACCCTCTTCCCTCACCTGACACCCGCCGGTAAGAGACAGAGTGGACCAGGGTGACTTTGCCTTACATCTCAGTGGTAGGGGCTGAGTCAGGGGCTAGCCTTAAAGTATACATAGGACTTTGTATTGCAGATGGCATTGGCAGAGAATGTGCCCTAGCTGGCTCTCCATTTGACTCCATTTCAGACTAGGTAGGACAAGGCCTAGAGGTTGGTCATGACCTTCAGCCTGGACTTGAGAGACTCCTGCGCAGGTGCAGTATATGTCCTTCTGGTCAACCCTGGCCTTCTTCTTGAGTGGATCCTGTGGCTCAGTAGCCTGTGGCTAGGAACCATGAGCCTATGACTTTGTGGGCATCTTGGGAAAGAGGGTACACAGGAGTCAATGGAGCCTGTGTTGTGGTCCAGGCTGGGAGCCAGGACACAAGGGGCTCCGGGGCCCCTCCCAATGCTGACGTGCAAGATGACCTTCAGGGCCATGTTTCAGCCTTCTCTGCTCTCTCTTTCCCCCCAGAGCATCTGTGGAATGGGTGAGGTGGGGGGCTGGGGTCACATGGTGGCGTATCTGCCCCTAGGAGAACAGAGGAAAGAAGGCCCTTCTTTCCTTTGCTCCCTCTCTCAGTGCCAAGGGAGGCCCCTCCTCACCCCTTCTTGAGGATAGTGTGAAGTCCCAAAGACGAATGGGGTCCTGCTGGGCATCGACGATGACATCATCATCATCATCATCATGCTTGAAGGACTCCTGAGCAGAGGCATCTCTTTGGGGGGTTATCAAGGCACTGGAGATTCACCAGCTAGTCTGGGCTGGAGAGGGTTTTCCCCCTGCCACACAGGCTAGGCTCTGGGAGACAATGGAGTGTTGACAAAGCCTCAGTCCTGGTCTCACATGACCTGACCAGAGTTGTGGGTGGACTGCACGTGGCCGAGCCGCCTGAGCTGACCTTTGGTCGCTGGCTAGAGAAGAGAGGAAGCCATGAGGTCTTCTGCCCACTCAGTACCCTGGGCATCCTGCCACCCGACCCCAGGAACTGCCCTCTGGGCACACACTCTGCCCTCCCACTACCTTCCTTTCAGCCTTCTGTTCCACCACGTGTGAGAGTGGTTGCGTACTGAATGATAGAGAGAGGGAGAGAGAGAGAGAGAGAGAGAGAGAGAATATCGACTATCACGTCTGGGAGTTCTCAATCAGGAATGAAGTCCTGCTTCTCTGGGGGATAGCACCAGGGACTAGGCAATGCAATGCAAAGGGGCCTTCTATTCTGTTTCATGCTTTGGTCTGGGTTTTTATTTCTTTGGGAGACGCAGCGTTCAAGGCTGGGTCTCGTGGACACATCTTGTTTCATCCAGGAGCCCAGGCTGAGACAGGACCTCAGTGTTATTTTCAAACATAAAAAGGGATAAAGTTGGCATGGCAGCTCACACTTTTATCCCAGCACCTGTGAGGCTGAAACAGGAGAATCTCAAGTTTAAAGCCAGTTTGGGTCATGTAGCAGGAACCTGTCTCAAAACAAATCAAATGAAAACAACAACAAAAAACCAGAAGAATTTGGGGGAGTTGTATAATTATTGTACTCAATGAATAAACTAAAAAGGTATCTAATAAGGAAGCAGGGCATGCACATGCATACACATGTACACACACACCCTGCACACATGCACTTCAACACACATGTTCATATGCAATACATACATGGAATATACATGGAAAGTCAAGAGAGCCGGTCTGGTTCTGAAACAGGTTTTGCTTTCTTTCTCCTCTCACTACAATTCTAAGGTAAGTGTAGCAGTGGGTGTTGTCTCTAGAGAATCTTCCCCTGATGTCCCTAAGGTGTTGAGGTTCAGGGCTTCAGAGGTGGGCAAGTCAGTACAAATGACTTCATCCTGTGCTTAGAAGGCGGTCTGCCATTCGACTTTGTCACATACCTGTACAAGCATTATCTGAAAGTGAAAGGTTTTCTGCTGTTGTTTGGTTGGTTGGTTTTGAGTCTTTGTTGGTGGCCTCTTCTTCTTCTTCTTCTTCTTCTTCTTCTTCTTCTTCTTCTTCTTCTTCTTCTTCTTCTTCTTCTTCTTCTTCTTCTTCTTCCTCTTCTTCTTCTTCTTCCTCCTCCTCCTCCTCCTTCTTGTCCAGCAGGTCCACCTGTACAGCCTCTCTGTGACCCTGAGGTCATACACAGGGAAGCTAGATAGACTTGGATTAGATGGAATGGGATGCCAGGTGTCAGCACAGAGAGGCCACTGGGCAAGGAGGGTGCATGTGCCTTAGATCGACTCCCCAGAGACCCTAGAGAGGTTTCCAAGAGCTTGCCCTCTCCTTCCCTCTGTTCTCCCCTAGCCTTTTTTTCCTTCCTCCCCAACCTCCCTCTCTCTCTCTCTCTCCAGAGTTTCTCTGTGTAACCATAGCTGTCCTGGAACTTGCTGTGTAAACCAAGCTGGCCTTGAACCCACAGAGATCTGCCTGCCTCTGATGTAATTAAAGACATAGGCCACTGTGGCCTGGCTCTGTTCCTTTCTTTGTCCCTTGACAACCCCCCCCCCCCCAATCTAGTCTTAGGAATGCCATCAGGGAGACCGGATGAGACTAGTCCTTAGCAGTGAAGTAAATGTTGGAGCCTGGTGGGCTGGGCTGGAGGCTCAGTGCTACTTCATGGGCTGGGGTTAGGGATGGAACATAGGCAAAGGCCTAGGCTAAGGTTAGAGCTGAGATTTGAAGTTGAAACCAAGTTGAATATGCAGGATGGTGGGGGTTGGCAGGGTCTACTTTTCAGTCTTGACAGGGTCCTCAGATGTGTATTTTTAGTGTCTAACGCAGATGTTCTCCTCCAATGAAGACTGTTTGGTGTCTGCTCTCCCTTGGAGGGGCGGGACAGGTCCCCTCCCCCTGCTCCCCACAGCTGAGCAGAGCCATACATCACCAAGGGGCTGGGGCTCCCTAGATGTATTGCCCTAATACGTCGCTATAGCAACCCCACTCTAATCCTGCATTATTCTAATGTGGTCTCCTCCCCACTGTGATGTATAGCTTGGGTCTCAGAGCTGCTAGTCTCGAGTATCCCAGGGATGAGTAGGTTGGAGGTTGCCTTTGCTCCCATGGGTCCCATCTCCATTCTCATTCTGTGCAGGGGGATCCTTTGTGAGGTTGGCTGTGGAGGTGGGGTCTGGCCATCAGCCTACCCTCCTGCCTACCCAGAGAAGGTAAGCAGCAGGTCATGTGTGCCCAGCTCTGGCACACGAGAGTCTGACGCACTGATCCACACCAGCCTGCCTGGCCTGGGGACCTGAGGCCTTGGGGTTGGGGGCCGGGGCAGGACAATAGCTGCATTCCGGCTGCTAGCCACAGGCCCCCATTGTTTCTGTGGACACTGCCTGCTTGAGGGTTGCAGTTCTGGCCCTCACTCCTCGGGGAGCGTAGGATGCTCCCTGGACCACTCCTCCGGGGACCATAGAGGGGTGATTCATGGGGTGGCTAGGGCATAGTAGGCTCCAGCTGTGCCCAGATTCTGGGGAGCAGGAGGGGGAGGTAACTGAGGATTGTTTGTGTCAGGGGAGGGGGGCTGAATAGCTAGAGCTGAGTCCTCAGGGCCCTGAGCACCAAGCGCGTCATCTCCTATCTTTCCTCTTGTGTGGGCTGCTCAGAGAAGCCCCATTGTCAGAGAAGCAGGCCCACCCAGGCTGGAAGGCAGGCAAGACCCCCATACTGCACCGGTAGGAGCTGAGGTGGTGGATGTGGCAGGGGTTTGTTCCCATACACATCCAGGTACTGACAGGGCTGGGAACAGAACTGTCACCCTGGATCGCCCTGGTGTTTAGATGTCCCTGCCATTTTCAATAGAAAAAGGCAACCCAGTGCTGGTCTTGAAAGAGGCTATGTTGTTAAGCTTCTTCTTCCCAGTGACCTTTGAAACCCCTTACGTTTAGTTTAGCTCAGAACTTGACATTCTGGGGGGGGGGGCTAAGAAATAAGAGCTAAGGGGAATCCTAAGGCCATCTAGACTTTTGCCACTATAGCTTCTTTGGGGCCCTGGAGAAAGGAATGGAGTGTGGAAAGTCCCAGCACTTTGACACACACACACACACACAACTTCACAGATATGACAACAGATTTCATCTCATCGTTACCCTGTACACCGCTTTCTCAAATACCTACCCTGTATGGCTGAGGGGCAGGAAGGGAATGAGACCTGGCTAGAAGCGTGTGGAGGTTAGAGGCCACTGGTCTTGACATCCATTAAGCCAGATGATTGGATGAACGGATGGCAGATGACAGGTGGGTAGCTGAATAGGTAGGTTCGGGGTAGGTGGATGAATGGTTGTATACAAAGGCCTGGTGAATGGAGGAGTAGAGGGCTGGAGAACAGACTGAGGGATAAGTGAATGGACGAATGGTTATTTCTTAGTTTGAGGTCCGAGGTGACAAATGGTCCAGTTGGTGACCCCAAGTATCTGAGACTGGTTAACCTCTGGCTAGGGTTAGTAAAACCAGTCATGGAGACCTGAAAGGAAGCTTCAAGACTTTTAATCTCATAGTTTGTGACCCCCATCAGGTTTAGAGGCCATGACCCTGCACTGAATTTTTTGTGCTAGGGGTCAAAAATGTGCTGCAGCCTGCTAGAGGAGCGTCCTGGATGGGGTGGGGAAGGTGGAAAGGTTCAGGATCCAGGAAGGGTGAGTGGATATGGTCTGAGGGTTCAGGGACTGAGGCACTTGTCTCTGGGATCAGGCCTGGATCCGGGGGCTCCTGAGCAAACCCCCACCTACTCCTCATGGTCCAGCTTAAGACCTCTGGGTACTGTTTCTGCAGAGCCAGTACGAAGCCTTGGTACACAGGATTTAGTATTAAAACCTCAGAAGACATGGTTGGGGAAGCAGGCTCGCCACAAAGTGGAACTAGGCAATAGGATTAAAAGCTACACCTATCATTGATTTTCTGGGTCCCTCTGAGAAAGGCCTTTACTGTCTTTGGTCCTCAGTGTCCTCACCTGTGGAATGGGGATGGAGATTTTAGACCTAACTATCCTAGAGTGGTTTTATGAATGAAATCATTTTAGAAAGGCAGGAGTGTTAGGGGAAGTACTTGACTTTTTTTTTTTCCTGAAACAGCTCAGCAATAATACACACTGTACATATAAAATTATTTTTTACAGCTAACATTTAATGTGTACTCACGATGTGCCAGGCTCTGAATGTTCATGGCATATATCCTCTCAAGCATCAAGTCCTCACTGCAGTTCTGTGGGGCGGATGCTGTTGTTATCCTCGCTTACAGAAGAGGAAACCGAGGTAGGGAGAGCTCAAGGAACTTTCTGGAAGACTCTGACTAGTGGGTAGGACCACCAGGATAAATGCTGGGCAGATGTTAGGTCTCCATCCTTGACTACAACTTGTTTGCTCTGTGATGAGGAGGCTTGGAGAGAGCCAATCAGGAGGACTTCCTAACGAACTTGGCAAATTATCCAACTTTCTTTAGCCTCAGGCGATTTATTTGATTCTGGGTAACCGGGAAGGGGCCGTGGATTTTAGCCAATTAGCTGGCTCCAACACCCTTGGATCCCAATTTCCGCGCATGCATTCTGGAGCTTTCCTCTCCTTGCTTTGAACAAACACTCCGCATCGACTACTATTTTTGCCGTTGGCCCTTAGCATAAAAAGAACAGGGGCTCAGGAGTCAGATAAAATGGCTTCTATTTCAATCGCTGGCATTTACTAATCTTGCCGCGTTGACTAAGCCAATACTCTCTGGGCTGCAGCTTCCTCTTTTATAGGACAGGGCAATACTGGGTGAGGCAGTCAACCAACGGAAAGCATAAGGTGAGTGTCCTTGGAAAAAAATGGGGTCCCTGGTCAGAGTTCACTATTCTATGATGTCCTTCCCTGAACGCTAACTTCTGAGCCCAGGCCTCAGAATAAAACAACTTCGATTTATTCATCATTTGTGCTAAGCATTATCCCACTTAATTCTCAAAACAACTCTACAGTACAGAATGGCCATTAGCATCATACCAGGAAACCGAGGCAAGGAAAGGTGAGCGGCTGGTTCAGGTCCCACAACTGTGCTCTGCCCCCCCCAGTCACGGCAAGTTTCTTGGATCTTTGATGACAATAGAAGGCAGGTGATCCACAGATGCCGAAGGGAGCTTTGCCACAGGCTAGATCTGGCCCTGAGATGCTTGGGTAGGTTCTTCCGGCTTCTGCATGGAGGAGTACTCTCTCCTCCCTAGCTTGGCTTCCGCAAAAACCCAAGCAGGGTGACTCTAGACCAAGGGAGCACGGACTGCGCAGTGCAAGGTAGGGGTCTACCTCAGCTCAGGCTCCCGCTCAGAGCTGAATAATCGGGAGCCCTTCAAGAAGGATTTCTGAAAAGCCATCAGGAGTGAGTCATTGACTTAGGGAGGCGATGAATCAACCGGGAGTTCATAAAAACGGCAAATGAATCGGGTGCGAGAGAGCAACGGAGCCACTGCTATTCCCCAGAACCCTCCAGGGACGGAGAGCCGAGAGAAAAGAAATAAAAATAACACGGGGCCTTATGCCTGCTACAAACCCGAGGCAAACCCTCTTTCCAAGTGGGAAGATAGGGTGGAAGAGAGGGACAGGAGCCTGGTGGGTGGCGTGACATGGGGCAGAGGAGGCTCCCAGGGCACTCTCTGGGATCCCTAGGTCCCGGCTGTGGATGTAATTAGCAAACGCTCTTTTCCCTTCTTTTCAGGAGTCCTCACAAGAAAGAACACTGATTTTGACGAACACCCAAAATAATGTGAGATCAGGCACCATGCATTATGCATGAGGTCTGATTTAACATGAACATTATTTCTTGTGTACGAGACCATATGCCTCCGTGCTGTCTCTGAAGCCTAATAAAACCCAGACCCACCCTGGTCAGGCTCAGCAGGGAGCTGCGTCCACTGCTCTGTGGTTGCAGGTGGGGTGGGCAGGGGAAGGGTTGTAAGCTCAGTGCTCCCGGTCCTTGGGTCATTTGAGGAGAGTCCATTAAGATTCTCTGAAGAGAGGTGGGAAGCAGGGGGTGGGTTATACTCTTGTAGTGTACAGTGGGTTTTACTTTATGAAATGCTAGTGTGTGTATGTATGTGTGTGTGTGTGTGTGAGAGAGAGAGAGAGAGAGAGAGAGAGAGGAGAAGAGAAGAGGAGTCAGGAGCCCATGACTAGGTGAATCTGGGTTTATCACAGGGGCCCACGGGGACCCATGCATAACTAGGTTTTACTATTCAAGCATGATGGTGGAGGCTGGAGCTAATTGCTGTGTGTGTTTGTATATATACACGCATATGTATGTGTGGGGGTGTGTGTTTGAAAAATAAGATCACACATACATACAAACACACAGCCTAACTTTAATTATCTGAAAGGAGCAGAGAGAGAGATCTGGGAGGAGCTGGGGCAATGATGGATGGGGATGTATTTGGAAAGTGGTTTGTTGGGTGAATGCTTAGAAACCTTGAGAGGATGGTAATATGTGTTTAATCAAATAGTACGTGGGTCAGGTACCTGGACCAACCATGAAAAAGCTGGTTCTGGATGGTTGAACAGAGGTGCAGGTGAGGCTGTGTGTGTGTGTGTGTAAACTGGTGAGGATGTGTGTGAGCAGGGGAGGTGAAAAGAGGCAGCATGTGGTAGTGCGTTTCTGAGCATGGCTGTGTGAGTGGGTAGGGTAGCAGAGGGAAGGGGTCACAAACCAGCGTATTTGTGTGTGAAACAGGACTGCTTCCTTTGGGACCTGAACTCACCTCTGCTCTAGCTAGCAAAGCCTCCCAGTCATCACCTTGAAGTTGACTTGGGAGGAGGGCAAGTGCAACAATTAGGTCATTCTGGTGACTGAGTGTCATGTCCCAGCTCAGGGACCAATAGAGGGCAGTCCTCCCACATGGAGTCTTGAGCAGCACTAGGGAAGCCCTGGAGACCTGAGAAACACGAACTGCAGGGCCAGGACAGAACTGATGTGCTGCCTCTAACCTGAAACTCTGGCAAGATCCTCTTGGCTAAACTTATGGGAGTAGCTGGGCTAGATGGCCCCTTCCCACCCTACCTCTGCCTAAGTGACTCTCCTTTCTGGAGCTCAAGTCTTGCTGTGGAAAGTTCAGGAAGGAAGAAGATTGGCCCTAGGTGGTTCACATTGATTTAATTTCTCTTTCGCAGACCTAGATAGAGCCTGTCTAAGAACTTCCAAGTAGCTCCAAGCAGGGGGCTGTGATTAGGAGTTGGGTAGACCTGTGGACACCGAGTTGAATTCTAGGGACAAAGGATGATGGCTTGGAATTTGTACCAAGCAACCTGTGTAACCTGGGGCAGTAGATGAGGGAGGATGGCAATGTGCTTGATGCTCAAGACAGGGTACCTTCTGGCTTTGCCTTAATGACAATGGCCATCTTCCTTCTTTCCAGTGCTAACAGTCCCTTATTCCTGCAAATGCTCTAGATCGGATTCCCAGTATAATATGCATTCCTCCATACCATGTATCTCTGGGACCAGACACGGATTTTCACACACACAGCAGAATACACAAATATCAGCAGGTATGTTTTCTCACGAGACCAAGTTCTACCGACCTGTGACTCGGTGATTACAGGAAACAACTTTGAGTGTAAAGGGTGAGAGATGGCCTCAGAAATTCCAAGTTTGCAATGGAAGGATGCACTTCTCTGGACAAACGGAAGTCTGAGGAACTCTGGCGCAGGCGGGTAGACCTACATACAAGAAATACAGAAGCCCACAACTGATGTGCCTTTCTTCAACTATTCTGTCAAAGGATTAGTTCTTTAGGTTCCTAGGTTGTCTGGAGCAGGGTAGCAATCCCAGGCTGGTATCTCATTAAGCCAAATCCTTGCAGTGCAAGATCTTCTCCCTCCCCCCCTTTCTTTTTGTTCTATCCCTCAGCTGCTGCTGGTTCTTGGGAGGCTGCATTGTTTTGCTATTTTTGAGTTGACTTGCTTCAATAATAAGCCCACCCTCTTGTACAAGATTAAGCAGACAATTAGGAAATCAATCAATCAATTGGTGTCAACTGTAGGCAAGAGGCCCGTGAAAGGCCTTTCCAGTTTCAAAACCTGCAGAGACTCTGGGCTGGCAGAGACTGGAAAGCCAAGTTTCATTTACCTCCATATTGGGACAACCCTCCCCCCACCCCAATCACAGACAAATCTAGGGGTGGAGAACTAGGGGGAAGGAATATGGGATGGTGTCCAAGTTTTGTATGTTATCCTGAGTGCCCGCCCGGCTAAACACCACAGGTTTGGGGGTCCTGGAATACCTGACTCTGGGCATCACCCAGTCCACCAGCTAGAGCTAAGGGACTTCCCAAGACCTAGACTCGAGCAGCTTCCCAGGCCTGCAGGCACCTCCCCCTTCGTACCTCCTCACCTGGGCTACAACTTTTCCCCAGCCGAAACAGTGCTTGCAAGTCTTGCTCCACAAAGAGTAAGAACTTTTTATTTCTCCTGAGAAGGGCAAAGAACTGCTATGGAAGACATGGGAAGGGTTGTTTTAAAGGGGGAAAAATATATCTTGACTTGGATGCTACTTTGGATTTTGAGCTGAACTGAGACCTGTCCCCAGTATGGAGACTTTCCGGGGGGGGGGATGCTGCTACGGAAGCAGAGAATATCTCAGAATGTTGGTTTTCCCTTCCACCAGCAAACTCATCTCTCCCTCCCTGCTGTTCTTGGGTGTCTACCCAGGAGATATGCCAAGGATGATATGCCAGCAGAGTCTATGCCCCCACTTCTAAGAGTGGATGGGACTGGTGGTTTGCAAAGCAGACCTAGCTTTGTCCAAAGCAAAAAGGCAGGACTTATTCTGCAGGACCACTGAATGGAACTCAGACTGAACCTGTCAGAGAACCAATGTATCTAGGTCGGTTTGGGTGGAGATCCAGCTGGGGTAGGAAGAGCCTGACTAGGTTTCCAGTTGCCCTATAACTCTTAAAACTTGGCTTGGACCCCATTCATGGAACACAAGGTGAAATCAAAGTTAGGGGTTGGGGTGTCAGGCAAGGGAAACAAGGCTGGCAATCCAGGAAGAGGTGAGCTGCTTCTTTCATGGCTGACCCCAGGTTCCACGGTATCAAGGATTTACTATCCTAGGCCTTGATCTGGTCTTAGAAGTCAATGGGAACAGGATGTGATTCCTGCTAGACTGTTGTACCTGGGCCAGGTGCCCAACTGCTGACCAAGCAACAGGCAGGCAGTCCTGTTACTGACCGAGAAGGCTGGTGTTTCCTTTCCTTTCAGAGCCCAGAACTTCAGGAGAGGGGACTAGGCAGGAGAATCTCACCGCTTCCTGCAAAGCAAGCCCAGCCCTGGCAGTAAAGAGAACAGGACACAGCCCTGGGGTACATGTTTATGTGAGTAATAAAATATTTACTATAACATAAATATAAAGGGAACTTCCCAGTCTACATTATTATTATTTTTTGCAATGAAGATACAAAGAGAATGGACCAAAACATTGTTCTGAAAATAATAAAAACAAAATTTAAGCTCAAACCTTAACAAACGGATGAAGAAATAGTGAAGGGGGGAAGCTCCAAATACATCCAGAAAATAAATAGCGATGGGTCAGAAATTCGGAAACCATATTAAAATATCTTTTTCGGTTTAGTCGGGCATACAAAACCCTTTAGGATGGGGAGGGAGAACAACCCAGAAAACCAACAAATAAAAACCAAGCACAAAGTGTTTCTTCCCCCACCCCAGTGTGTACATATCTCACATATTTACATGGTTCCCACCTCACCCCAAATTTGGAGAATTTCTCCCCAGGGTTCCCCCAGCATCCCGCGGTGTCTGGAAAGAGAGCAGGAGGAAGCGGTAGGGAAACAGGCGCAAGGTTCTTGGGGGAACGGTTTATTACTACAGCTAGTTAAAAAATAGTTCCAACTTTTCTAAGTTTCGTTCGTTAAGGCCAGGAGGGGCAGGGCCCGGCAGGGAAGCAGTGGCCCGCGGTGCGTGCTCGGTCTTGCGGGTGGAGATGCCCCTTGCCACCCGGGTGTGCGTGGGAGCGCAGACCCTCTTTGCTAGGCCAGGAACCGAGCCGAGGGCTCGGGTAAAACGAAACGGAAAATGAACACTCAAAAAAATTTTTTGTTAGTTTTTTTTTCTTGTTTTTGTTTTGCGTTCTTGAAGGAGAAGAGGGTAAGACAAAGGGAAAATAAATTAGGCTAGATTAAAGCTTTGGCTATTTCCTGCTTTTTATACACAGATGCGGCTCTCGCGGCCTCCCCTCTGGGGCCCCGATAAATACAGTATACAGCGATTTAAATTAAGGGCGCGGGCGGAGTTAGAAGGACCCCAGGAGCCCAGAGGCTCCACGAATAAATAAAAACCGTAAAAAAAAAAATCAAGCCCGGAGAAAAGGTGAAGGGGTGGGGCGCGTTCAGGTGCGAGAGAAGAGGCGCGGAAAGAATAAAGTGACAGCCCCCCACCCGTGACCTGCAGGCTACAGGGAGTCCGCGCCCGGGAGAGCTGCTGGTGACTCTCCTCTCTACGTCCATTCTCCCGGGGAATCCCTAACCCCGCACCGCGTTACCTTTCGCTGTGGGGAGGCCGCTGCCGGGATCCGGCCCCGAACAGCCCGGGGGCAGGGGCGGGGGTCGTCGAGGGGATGGGGATAGGGAGCAGGCAGTGGGCACAGGGCGCCCAGAGTGAGTTGGCGCATTCTGGATCTTCGCTGCTCTCTCCCGGGACTTGGGCGACACAGCCTCTCGGCCGCCTTTCGCCGCTCGCCGGAGAGAGGGGTCGGTCCCGGTGTTTGGTTTTGTTTAAAAGTTTCTGGGCTTTTTTTTTTTCTTTTTTCTTTTTGTAAAATCCAAAGCAACCGAATAAACAACAAAAAGAGTCCAGGCCGCGCGCGCTGGCTGCGCGCCGGAGGCACCGCTGCGCCGGTGGGGAACCCAGTCCGCAGGGTCACTGCACGGAGCCCGGCAGTGTGTGGTGGTGGTGGTGGTGCAGCGCGGCCGGCGGGGGCGGCGGGGGCGCAGAGGGTGGCGACGCGCTGCCCCCGCCAGGCCCCAGCTCCCCAGGCGCATAAACGTCGTCCATGGGCGGGTGGCCCGCGCCGGCCGCGGGGGTCATGCGCTTCTCCTTCTGCCGCCGGTTGCAGAACCAGACACGCACCACCTCCTTCTCCAGTTGCAGGCTGTCGGCCAGGCCGGTGATCTCGTGCGCAGACGGCTTGGGACACTTGAGAAAGTGGCTCTCTAGCGCGCCTTTGACACCCACCTCAATGGACGTGCGCTTCTTGCGCTTGCGGCCCTGCGCCGCGATCTTGTCCAGGTTGGTGGGGCTGCCGCTGGACGAGTCGGTCTCCTCCAGCCACTTGTTGAGCAGCGGCTTGAGCTTGCACATGTTCTTGAAGCTCAGCTGCAGGGCCTCGAAGCGGCAGATGGTGGTCTGCGAGAACACATTACCGTAGAGGGTGCCCAGCGCCAGTCCCACGTCGGCCTGGGTGAAGCCCAGCTTGATGCGTCGTTGCTTGAACTGCTTGGCGAACTGCTCCAGGTCGTCGGAGCTGGGCGCATCCTCGTCCGAGTGCTCTCCCACCGACGAGCCACCACCGCCCGCGCCCGGGTGCAGGTGTGCCGCCGCCGCGTGCAGGCCGCCCGCGTGTGCATGTCCGTGTGCGTGTCCGTGTGCGCTCAGGTGCGGTGGTGGCGACGGCTCCAGTTGTGCCTCGTGGCCATCCTCGTGCAGCGCGTGGTGCAGGCCGGGTCCCGCGCCGCCGCCTCCCGCCGCCAGCATCCCGGCCAGGCCGCCGCCGCCGCCACCGGGGTAGGCCGCCTGAGCGTACAGCCCGAGCGGCTGGGGCTGGTGACCCCCGCCGGCCCCGGGCGACGGCGACATGGCGGGGCCCAAGTGGTGCGCTGTGCCGCCTTGTGCCCATGCCGCGCCCGCGTGGGCCGCCCCTTGGTGCACCAAGCGGGCGTGGAAACCTCCGCCACCGCCGCCGTCGTCAGCTCGGCCGGTACCGCCACCGCCTGCCTTGCCGTGTTCCAGGTGCGGGCCGCCCGCCCAGTCGCCGCCGCCACCTCCTCCCGTGGGTAGCCATTGAGGGTGCGCTAGGCCCACGGGGTGGCCCGCGCCCGCGCCCAGCCACTCGTGGTGCATCAGCTTCTGCACTTCGCGGTACGCGGCCCCCGCGTGCAGCCGCTCGGCCGCCGCCGCCGCTGCCGCCGCCGCGGCGGCATCGGGATGCATGAGCGGCCCGGTGCCCCCGGCTCCGCCGCCCGGGCCCCGCGGCAAATACTGCGCGGTGGTGGCCATGCCGCCCCGCGCCCTGCGCCGCGCCGCCGCCGCCGCCGCCTCGCTCCGTCTGCGGGCCCCGCCGCCGCGCTCCGCCGGCTTAAAGCCGGGACCCGCTGGGCGCTCCGGAGCCCCACCCCGCCCGCCGCCCATTGGCTGCCCGCGGAGCCGCCTCCCGCCTCCCGGCCCCGGCCTCCGCCCCCGGTGCCCGCCCGCCGCCAGGGCCTGCAACCCAGAGCTCGCTATTGGGTCTCGCTCCCGGGGTCCCGCGCGCCGGCAGTGCTGATTGGCCGCTGGGGCTTCATTCATGACCCCCCCCACCGCCCGCGTACACATTCACGCCCCGGGGGCGCGGCCGCCACGTGGGGAGTGGCGCGGGGGTGGCACTGGGACCGCACCCCCTCCGGTCCCGGCTGCGTGGGCCCCGCTCTCACCGCAGCGCGGGAGACTCGGAGCCCGGTCGGTCCCCCACGTTCCACACAAGCTCAATTTCCGCCCGCATCCCACTGGGGCGGGCGGGGGATTGCGGGCTCCGGGAGGCGCTCGGGCTCCGAGCAGAGACTCAGCCCCGCACTCCTCCCTGCGCTGCGCCGCTGCCTGCGGGCCAGGATCCCGCGAGTCTGGGCTGCAGCGAGAGCGAGGCGGCGTGGCTTCCCGGCTCGGTACCGCACGGCTGCTCACCTCTGGCCTCGCCTCCTGCGGCTGCCAGGTCGCACCGTGCTCTCCCACGGTCTCGGTTTTCCCTCTTCTCCCTCTAGACTCAGCGTCACAACTAGCTGGACCTCTGCGGTCCTGAAAGTGCAGCAGGCACGGACAGAGTCGGATCGACTTGGGCTTCACGCCTCTCTCCGGCTCACCCTCCTTTTCCTGGGCACCGAGGCCAGGTGAGTACCGCGTGGGCAGTGCTGAGCCAGGACAGCGAGTCGCAGAGCCTGTACGCGGAGATGCGAGCTCCAGGAACCAGCTGAGCTCCGGGGTTCTGGAATGAGAGAACCTCAAGGTGGAGACTGGTTCCAGAGAAAGCGCCACCAGTGGGCGGGGGATGGACACTGGGCCCTGTCTTTCGCTGCTGTAGCCTTTTCTCGTTGTTTTCTCCCAGCTTGAACCGGGGGTCCGTCGTCGGCGCTGGTTATGGTGGGGTCATGCCAGCCGGAAACTTGCAGGATAGGATGAGTGGACTGACTTAGGGAAGGACAGTTGAGCCCTTCGGAAATCCAATGTGCAGGCTGGTAGCTGGCGGCTGTCTAGTCTCCCGTGGGGCCAACTCGGGCTTGTCTGATAGGGAATTGAGTTTGAGGTGTCCTTGTTGGAGAAGTGGACAGTGGGATGCGGCCAACTTCTTCATCCCTGTCCGTGTTTTGTGTCTCTCCTAAGGATCCTGAGTGGAGGAGGGCCTCAGTTGCAGCGGGTGTGTGCTTCCTCCTTCTGCATGCCTCTATGCTTCTGCCTATTCCTGTGCTGGGTTTCCGTACACTGCTAGACCCTCTTCTGCCTCTAGTTTTGCTTCAAAGTGGTTCAAAGATTCCAGGGTGCCGAGCTGGGGGGCCCAGCTAGGACCTCACTGGACAGGATTCTACTCAGGACTGTAGAATGAAGCCTATGTATTTGAAGAAAAAAAGACAAGGGCTCTGAAGTCAGCTGCTGTGGGGATGATCTAAGGGTGGCTGGGACAGAGTTGACAGTGACAAGAGTTACCCTGTCCTCTGAGCCCTGAATGTCCCAAGCTTAGCACCTGCTAGCCCTCAAGGGAAAGAATGGAAGAGGTCAGGGTTGTCTGACTATTGGCCACAGTCCTGAACAGGCATCTTTAGGTCCGGCTCTAGCTTCAGGAGTTGTGATGGATTCCTGTGTCTGAACGCATACAGGGATGCTGGGTTTTCCTGGATCTTGGCCTGGGAAGCAGTCACCCTGAGGCAGCCCAACTTCTCTTGGTCCATGTACCTGGCTAAGCTTTCTCCCAGACCTAAGTGTAGGACTAAGGCTTGAATTCTTACAGCTGAAGTCTCTCATGCCAGTCCTAACCAGGCCTGAAGATTGGGCTCAAACTGGAGCTTCCTCTGTTTTCCAGTTAGAGTACTTTGGTCTGTTCTCTCTAAATTTGGTTTTCCTTTTTTTGTAAATTGGGACTGACAATGGCTTACAGTCCTCCTGTCTCCCTAAAGTGTACAGGGAATGGTATGAGACAGTGAGAGTGCCCACCAACTCCCCGCACAAAGGGCTTTTATTTGCTCTTTTCTGTTGTTACAGTCTGCTAGGTGGGCAACTATTTCCTCAGTGGGCTATGGGGTTTGAACCAATTTACCTTCTTTCCTCTTCCATGTTTGACAGTCTGAGAGTCTATACATTTACCCTGATCCTGCAGGAAGATGGGAAATGTCTGGACAGCAGACATGTTATGCTGTACAGATTTGGGGATACCACTATGGCTCAAGGAACAGTGAGGCATGGGCATGGTGCTGTTCTGTCCATCATTTGGCCTGTGCCTTAACTCCTGGGGGAGCTAATGACATCAACCTCAGAGGACAGCAGAGCTAGGCTTACTCGTCCTGGTCCGCTCCTTCTTCTCCCCCATTGCTGTAGTTTGCAAGAAGTGGCGATTTTGGCCTTCAGGGTAAAGATGGCCTACAGCCTTATCTCTGGCCGTGCTTTCAAGCAGGGCAGGGCTGTCTGGAAGTTTTGTTCCCTGGTCTGTGCTGAACAGAGGAGGGTTACCCTCAGGAAAGCAGGACCCAAGCTCTTAGGCTGTTACTCAGCACGTCTCAGTCCCCAGCCTAACACCCCTATAGGCAAGCAGACTGTGAATCACTTGCTTCTCGGAGCCGAGGTTTCTCCATCTTAAAGTGGAGACAGTAATGTCTGTATCTTAGGATTGCTCTGAGAATGCAACAAAGAATGTCATTTAAGTGTCCTTCCTGTACACAGTGGATGCTGCCTCAGGGGTCAGCAGCAGCATGAACTAGGAAAGGTGAAATTCTTAACTTGCATTGGAAATTTTAGACCCTCTACATTGTAGAGTCTACAGTGAGATGGGTTTGAGTCCCACTTTTCCTAGGAGTCAAGTTTCCCATAGAAAATCTTGGTATTCTTTTCCTTCTTATTTTTGGTGATTGCATGGGACATTGAGGACCGTCATAAGCCCCTGGCAGGTACCTGTACCGGAATGTCTCATCTCTCTAGGACAGTGGTTCCCAACTCCTTTGGGAGTCAAATGACCCTTTCACAGGGGTCGCCTAAGACCATCAGGAAACACAGACATTTACATTACAATTTATAACAGTAGCAACATTACAGTTATGAAGTGACAATAAGAATACTTTTATGATTGAGGGGTCCGATCCTTAAAAGGGTCGCATGCAGCATTAGGAAGGTTGAGAAGGATTGCGCTAGG
This sequence comes from Tokudaia tokunoshimensis, assembly GCA_036184795.1. Taxonomy (NCBI): domain Eukaryota; kingdom Metazoa; phylum Chordata; class Mammalia; order Rodentia; family Muridae; genus Tokudaia; species Tokudaia tokunoshimensis. Next base: position 108,095,827 of record BTHU01000005.1, on the reverse strand, counting down.
ATCGCTTCCTTCACAGTCTCAGGAAGAAGTCCTCTTTATAACCATGCTGCACAGCTATTGGGTGCACATGAAAGTCAGGCACCAACTTAGCTGGTGCACACGGATTGGGGAGGACATGCCAGGAGATGGTCACTCTCACACATACTGAACATATTAGCTACAGATATGTAAGTCAGTACAGGGACACACATGTACTAATTTGCCACAGGGACATATAGTGTTGCATTAGTAGGCCAAACATGCAAGTTACACAGAGCCATGCCTGATGATCAATAAAGCTAGTGTCCAAACAGGGTCAGATATAGAAAGCTCACGTAGACTGAAATGGGTCTTCCTTGTCTGACACTAAGTATCTGAGACCTATGGACCCCTGGGGTCACAAACACAGTGATTCTTCCTTTTTTTAAATTGGATATTTTCTTTATTTACATTTCAAATGTTATCCCCTTTCCCTGTTTCCCCTCTGCAACCCCCCCTATTCCATCCCCCCTTACCCTGCTTCTATGAGTGTGCTCCCCCATCCACCCACCCACTCCTGCCTCACTGCCTTAGCATTCCTCTACACTGGGGCATCAAGTCTTCACAGGACCAAGGGCCTCTCTTCCCATTGATGCCAGATAAGGCCCCTCCAGCTCCTTCACTTCTTCCCCTAACTCTTCCATTGGGGTTCCTGTGCTCAGTCCAATGGTTGGCTGCAAACATCCGCATATCAGTGATTCTTGAGTGTCACACAGTGTTATCACACAAATAGGTACACATTGGTATCTATGAACTCTCTTACCCAGCTGAGCAGATACAAAGAGTAGACGCCCACACCCTTATCCACCCCCAGAATGAACCACCAGTTCTGCATAAGGGGCCAGAAAGCTGGAAGGGACTGTGCTCTGCCCAGAGTCTGGTCCACTTGCTCTGTCCTCAAAGTTAGCCCCAAGGACATAGGAAAGCTCTTTCTTTTTATTTGTTTCCCCCTCCCCTCCCTTCTCCTCTTCTTGCCTGTACAGGGCAGCTTCCCAGCTAGACTGCTGCCAGTCTCAGGCTCCCCCCGTGGGGCCCCTCCCCAGCTGGCCCCCAGGCTGGAGCTCCTCAGCTTTCCCAGAGTGCCCAGCCTCCTCCAGGCTCTGGGGTGTGACCGAGCGCCTGCTCATTTGACACAGGTCACTGAGCCTCCAGCAGATGGGGCCCTCACTGTGGGGGGCCTTTGAGCTGCAGGGCGGTTGGGGGTGTGTGTGTGGAGGGGGAGGGCTCTGTAGGGAGGAGTCAGAGCTATGCAAGCTCCAGTCTGCAAAGCCTGAGGTCACAGACATGGACCTCCACAGAGGATGCCTTGTGAACACAGCTACACTCTGAAGGCTGTCACCGTCAGCACCTGGCAGTGATGCACACTCTGTTACAGTTCGGTTCCATGTCCCTGGTAGTGCAACTTGTGCGGTGACTCAGGAGCCCAGGTTCGGGGCAGGTGCGGGGGTGGGGGGAGGCAGGGAGGAGGGATGCAGTCCTGTTAAGTGTCTCTTGGTGGCAGCTGAATCTGACTGCTTTCCCCTTAGGTCCCTGAGCCCCTTGAGCTCTCTTCTAACCGTTAGTGGGGAGACTTGGAAGTGCAGAGGTCAGGCTCAACCACAGATGCAAGTCTTTGTGGTGTGGGGGCAGACTCAAGAGAAGCCCCACTTGGAGCCCTTGCAAATCAGGGATGCCAGGAAGAGTAAAGGAAGAACTGGGTGATAGAGTCTACCTGCTGAGCTGATGGAAGAGCCTTGTCTTACTTAGGATGTCTTCCTACCCAAGGGCTTAGTTTTTGTTTGTTTGGGGCCTGCTGGGTTTGGAAAGCAATCATGGCCTGCCTTCTCTCCCTTCTGCTAGTCTTTTCAGAGAGCAGCCCCTGGAAGTCAGGGTCCTGGGTTTCATCTGGCCCTTGGCTCAAGGCCTATGGATCCTGAGCCAGTTTCAATATCCTGATCTCTGTGGCCTTTGACCTCTCCATAGCTTCCTTTATAAACTGGGCAGGATGACCTCTGATAGTGATTAAAGGATGGGTGAACTCTAAATCTGCCCTAAGGAGGACAACAGTGTGGACCTCCAGCCTTTCCCCAAGCCTCTGAATAAAGTGCTTTGACTTCAAAAAGTCAAAGAAAGAAAGAAAGAGAAGGTGGATGGGATAATCAGGTTCCCCTCCACAAGTAGAGCCTTTTCCATCCGTGACCCCAGACTGTCCCTCGGATCTGGAGATCCACAAAATTTTAATTTCCTGATGGCAGTCCTGTGGCCACCAGGGGGACATTCTTTTTCTACCCAGGCAAGATGCTCTTGGAGAAGGAAGATCATCTTCCAGCTAAGGCTAAGCAGACGGATGAACCCTCTCCCAGCTCTGCATCTCTTGGACCAGCCTCTGGGTTCCCCTTTTTACACTCACTTCATGGACTTGAGCTTTGGGGTAGCAAGACTTTTCAAATAACCCAGGAATGAGATTGCCTGGGTGCTGAGAAAAGTATGTCTATGGGGATGTCCCACAGGGAGAGGTCAACGTCCTTACCTCCTTCCTCAAATGTCCCTCTTCCTTACATTTAGCTCAGGTGCCCTGGGCATCGTCATCATCTACCACTGCACACATAGCCCGGGTTTCCTACACTGTGGTACATGTAACTCATGTTCCACCACACCATGTGGCTCTGCCTCCTCCTACAGTGGCTGTCTGGACCTGGGGGGGGTGTGTGAACAAGCACATAGGTATAGTTTGGTGATTTTTATGGATTGTTTGCTGGCCTTCTTTGACCTTGGGGTAGCAGGTGAAGACTCAACGGGAAACTTAGGAATGGTATTTTTCTAGAGACCTCTCAACATCTTTATGTATCTCTGGTGGCAGACATCTGTCTGAGTTTAAGCTAGCATCTGCCTGGGCTGGAGACAACATCTGTTTGAAGCTGGGACACCTGGCTGAGCCTAGCACATTATCTGGCCCGGGGATAGCTTCTGTCTGGGCTCAAGACATGTGTTTGAACCAGGCATAACATCTGTCTGGGCCTCATGCAACATCTTCCCAGCCTGGGGGCAATGTCTGTTTGAGCTCTGGACATGTGTCCGACTTGGGGACATCTGCTGGGTTCAGAACAATACCTGTCTGAGCCTGGGACTGGACTTCTTATTGCAGATGAAATCACCCCGAGGTCTTCATTTTGTTCTGTGGCTGAGGACAGTGTGTGGAGGGCTCACACCCCCATTCTCCTATCTGTTAGAGAAGTACTCTTCCGTGGAGTGACTCCCAGAAGCCAAGGTTAAAGGAAGGGGAGTGACTGGTTCTGGCTAATTACTGGTCTGGAAGGCTTCTGCTTCCTCTCATCCTTTTTGAGTAGACTGAAGTCAGAGTTCCCACTAAGACCTAGCTCTGCCGTGGCACTTGGCTCTGAGCAGAGTGGCAGGCATATGGCTTGCTGTGGGCCTGTTATAAGTCTCAGCACATGGAGGTCCTGTCCTGTGTCTCTTTGAACACAGAAGCACCAGTTCTGTCCCCAGAGAAGCGAGACCCTCCCCTGCCTCCTGCCTGTATGACTAGAATCTCTCTTCCCAGAATGCTTTCTTTCTCTCTGCTTCATGCCCTTCAAGTCTGGGTTCAGGGGTCGTTGGCACTGGGGAACTTCCCTTTCCAGATGGAGACATGGTCTTGTAATGCTTATGTAATCCATCTCTGTGATATGTTCCCTGGACTCTATTGTCTATTTCTCTACTGGTTCCATTTTTACCGAGGTTCCCTAGGACTCACCTCAATTCCTGGTTTATAGGAAGCACCTATAATTTTGTTTTTGTTTTTGCTTTCTTCTTGGTTTTGGTTTAAACAGTCTTTGCTAGGCTAGCCTTGCACTTATTATGTAGTTTTGGCTGGACTGGAACTGGATGTGTAGACCAAACTGGCCTTGAACTCATAGAGATCCTCCTGCGTCCAATGCTGGGATTAAAGGTGTGCCCATTTTACTTCCTTCTTTTAAGTTTTTTATTTATTTTCTTAGATTTTGGCGACTTGATTTTGCTATGTAAATCAGGCTGGCTTGGAATCAATGGTCCTTCTGGTCCTTCTGCCTCAGCTTCCTGGGTTCTGGGATTGCAGGTGTGCGCCGCCATGCCTGGCTTAGTGCTTTCTTTTTAAAAGGGGATGACGAGAGGATATTGCAGTTTCTGGCTTTCCGCTTCAGAGAAGCGGGTGGATCTTCTTATTCACATTGGGTCATTGCTTGTAGCCAAAGTGGGCTGGTTAATGGACCCAGAGCACCAGGAGGGGGCCCTGTTAGGACTCGGCTCTGCCTAATAGCCTTGATCCACGACCAAAATGAAGATGAATAGAATGGTAAGAGAGGAAATAATTCCTGCCAGTAGGAGCAGAGAAAACCAGGGAAGGCCAAGGACAGTCACGAACCCAGTCATACTAGCCTCTGTGGTGGGTAGGCTAAATCTAGTGGAGATGACAGTGTCCCAGCACAGGTCAGAACCTTTCCCTGAGGGACCAGGGAGTATAGATCCTGACTTAGCTCAGATGGGAAGGGTCCTAGGCCTTGCTTATCCGGGAAGAGAGGGAATAAGTAAGGTATTAGCAAGGTATGTTTCTGTAGTGCAAAGTAATTTGAGGTGGGGCTTGCCTGGCATCTGGCCAGGATCAGAGAGATACCCATTCCTAGGAGAGTGAGTGAGGGTTGGACTTTGGAGTCTTCTGGCAGAGCTGGCTATGAAGGGAGGGCTCCTGAGACATGGTCTAGACATTGTAGCTTTTACTCTCCCCAATAGGAGTATTTGTAACTTTGTTTCTGCTGCTGATAAAAGCAACACAGTCTCGCTGATAAAAGCAACACAGTCTCACATGTAAAGATTCTTTACCCCTGAAAGTATCTGAAATAGGAAGTGAAAGCCTTCCATCTGCCTCTCCGCCTCACCTCTCCTAACTACTTGTGTTGTGGTGCTATCTTTCCAGAACCTTCTGCACATACACACGCTATTTAATAAGAGCCAGGGTTTATTGAGTGCTTTCCCTGTGCAGGTGCTGGGCTCACTGCTCATACCTGGCCTTCCGGTGCTGCATCCTTACAACAATGTTTGCAACTATTAATTACCTTGTTTTACAAATGAAGAACTGAGGCTGGGAGAATTGAATTAATCTGCCAAAGTGACAGCTCGTTACATATACTTATGGATGTATTTTATGTAAACATATATTTATAGGCATGGATATAATGATTTTTTTTTCATTTTTAAGAAAAGGTATGTATACAGCCCAGGCTAAACTTGCTCTTATCTCAGCTTGTATGTATTGGTGTATAGGCATGTACCACTTTGCCCAGCTTCGCAGGACTTCACAGGATTCTTGTGTGTGTGTGTGTGTGTGTGTGTGTGTGTGTGTGTGTTTGTAGGTTTGTTTGTCTGCCTGCCTGCTTGCCTGTGTATATGGGAACATGTGTGCCTGAGGAGGTTAGTTTTCTTCCACCATGTAGTTCCAGGGGATTGAACTTTGGTTATTAGGTTTGGTGGCAAGCCCCTTTACCCTGTGATACATCTTGCTAGTCCTCCACTGATGATTTTGATTTCCTGTTTTGGGCCAGGAACTGAAGAGACGACCACGAAAAGAACCAGGCTCCTGCTCACAGGAAGCCTAGTACTTTCTGGAAGCGAAGAAAAGAGACTGAATACAGACTATATCAAGAGCAGTAAGGAGGCTTCAGTGGAGATTGGAGTTGCGGGAAGGGCGTGGATTCCAGGTTGAGAAAGGCCTTTGAGGACTATGTAAGCTCTGAGCCTTGCAGGATGAGATCAGCCCATTGCACACCTAGCATAGAGAGGTTTCGCTAGAAGATGAGCTAGCTGGGTGTCCAGGAGTTCTGACTTATCCTAGCAGAGCAGGAAGGAAGGAGCAGGAGGAGCCGAAGCCTGGAGGAAGCCAGTCAGGATGTCGCAGGATCTGGTGGAAATGTGAACAGCATGCCAAGTCCCAGATAAAGGCACATTCTTGCTTCCTATGGTCACTTCGAGAGCTTGACATACCTGTTCTTTTAGTTTAGCTTTCCCCAAAGCAGAGCACAGGGAAGTGATCCAGGAAACAATGGGGAGAGGATGAGGGGGGAGACAGGGAAGGGGCGGGGAGTTAGCTCCGGTTCCACAGAGGTCCATCGGGCATCAGTGTACTGAGCAAACCTGGATGCTCTACCGCTAGATGAAGAACAACTGCCACTAGTCGTTCTGCGGGCTGGGTAGCACTCTCTGCTGTGGGGGCTGACTCTCCAACACTTGTGGCCTGCCCTAGGAGGGGAGGGCAGCCTCCTGGAGATCAGCAGAAGCCCTCAGGCAAAGCTGCAGTTCCTGGCAGTAGGAAGCCAGGCTGGAGTGTACTGAAATGGTAGGGCCTGGAGGGATGGGGGTGGAAGACTGAACCTCTGTGGCCGCACACGGGGAAGTCGTGGAAGCCTCCAAGAAAGAAGAACACCTATTACTTTTATGATTGTTGTAATGATTATTGCTATTATTGTGAAAGCTAGATGAGATGATATAAAGAAGAGTGTAGATAAACTGTGTGCATACCACCAATGACCCTTCTAAGCACTTCACATAGTATCTCATTAAATGCTTTTAGTAGCTAGTGTGTAGGAGAAAGCATTGTGGCAAATTAAATGATTTATACTGACAGCGTGGAAAGTCTAGGATATGAGATAGTGAATTCAACAGGCTCCCTTGGATGTTGAGGGCTCTTGTCCTAAACCTCCTGAGCAGCAGACAGCCTCCCTGGTATCTGGAGGTGCTGACTCATCAGGGAGAGAGAGAGAGAGAGAGAGAGAGAGAGAGAGAGAGAGAGAGAGGTAAATTCCTACCTGGTTTGCATATGATTAACACATATTTATTTATGAGAGTCTTTGATTAATGTCAGAGTGTGTCTGTGATTTTTCTGTCAGGCTTCAGGGCCCTGCAGAGTCTGTGGCTAGTGTGGATGTGGGCGAAGTGTGGGGTGACCGGATATGTGTGTGGGGTGCTGGGTGGGGGGCAAGTGACTGCTTTGGGTGGTTGGTTGGTAGGTTCAGGGGCACGGAATGGACAAACCAGAGCCTAGGACTTCAGAATGGGTGGGTTGAACAGTTGAAGGGTGTGTGTGTGTGTGTGTGTGTGTGTGTGTGTGTGTGTGAGTGTGATCTATAACCAGATGACGGTCAAAACTCAAGGTGCTGTAGCGAGGGGACAGATAGGTGTCATAGTGATAGGCAGGCTGTCTAAGGAGCTCAGACCCAGGGAAGCAGGACAGAGTCTGGAGTCCCATGGAGGGCCACACAGCAAGCGTGAGGAAGTAGGCATTACGGACGACTCCCAAGCCACCCAGAAACCGAGAGGTGGATGGGGCCCAGCTCCAGAGTGCCCTCCCCTGGTGCTGCCAGGGCAATCCCTGGCCCAGATGCCCCAGGAGAGAAAAGTTGCTGATCAGCAATAATTTTGTGTGTGTGCAGGCAGCGCCCAGCCCTGTGCCTGGAACTGTGGAGAAGGTCTGTCTCAGCCTGCAAGCCCTGGCAGGGAGGCTGGTGAGATAAGGAGGGAAGGGCAGGCCCTGACCTAACCTCTGAGGGTTGTGAGCCTGGCACCCTTTGGTATTTACATCCATTATCTTCTTAATCCTCACAAGGGCCCAGAGGGGCTGAGGCCCTCTTATCTCCTCTCTGTGGAGGAGGAAGCAGGTTCAGACTGCTGCAACAACTTGTCCAAGGTCACACAGCAAGGGCGTGGAGAGGTTCTGATTCAGAACCCAGCTCTGCCTCCTTCTGGAACCTAGGCACTTAGTTCATTCTAGACCAGCTCGGTGCCAATTAGGGTATCAGCCTCTTTGGTTGTTGTGAGGGTGAAATGAGTTCAAGTGTGTGAAGGACTTGGCATGGTAGCTTGCACATAGTAAATGCTCAATAAAAGACACACACACACAATGGTAAAGTCAAGAATCTTCACTCCTGGTGGTTGTGGTCATGTATGCAAAGTGGAGTTCATCTCTATGGGTGGTACCACCGGTCAGGCAAGAGTCCTGTTGACTCAAGTCCTAGCCATGGATTGAAGGGGGATATTGAGGCTGGCTAGTTGGGACTGCCTGGATATGTGTATGTGGGTTCGGTGAGGACGTGATTGGAAAAGGAGAGGGCATCGTTGGGAAGAGGGCACTCTGCCAGTAGGCAGTGCTCAGACCCTCCCACGTTTGCAGCTGCCGAGTTCTAAATCAAGAGGGGAAGCAGGAGTTTGAATGGGCATATCTCCACAGTAGCGGTAATATCTCCTCCCATCCTCCGGTGTTTGAAGTAGAGGAACTCAGCAAGAGAGAGTTCCATCCATTCATCCAACAACATTTAGTGTCTATTCTGTGCCAGACACAGTCCTAGGTGTCACCGGTAACACTTAGTGCTTGCCGTACCCGAGGGTTTCACACACAGTTCTGTCTTTACTCGTAACTTTGCAATGAGTCACTGAAGTCACCTGGAGAGAGAGTCGGTCTCCTGACTTTTCTTAGGAGCCAACCGCATTGGGCATCCAGTATCTGCCACCCAGAATACTAGGGTGGGCAGGGTGGAGCCACCCAGCTGGACACCTCAGACCGAGTTCTCCTACCCCCTCTTCCCATCTCAGCCTCGGCATCCCCCTTCTCCAGCCGCCCTTCTCCGCTCTACCCAGACTCACCCATCTAATTCTCACCTCTCCTGCACAGCTCAGCTCACATCTTGCCTATCAGCTCTTCTTGGGAAGCAAACCCCACCTCAGGTCTGAGGCGCCAGGGAGGGACAAAAGAAGGGTCCGTAATTGTTTTCTGCTAGAGGTGGCAAAGCTGCTGTGTGTGGCCTGTTCTGCTCACTCTGTTCTTTATGATGTAGAACTCACAAGACTCAGTCAGGGTGGGCTTCTAGTTCTTGACAGCCACCAGTGGCCATGCACTTAGCTGACACTCGTGGTCTGAGCTCCTCACTGACTGATGCTGCAAAAGAGGTGGAAGAGAGAGAACTTGCCTCAAAATTCTGAGACCAAGGGAGAAAGAAGCCTGATACTTCTTCATTTTGCCTTCAGTGAGTGAGAAACTGGCAAAGGGAGTTTTGTTGGTGAGGTGAAGTGAAACCAAGTCTTTCATGGAGGCCTATGCTGCTGTGTTGGTTGGTCTGGAAACCTTGACTCCATCCACTTAGACATCTATCCACTTGCCTGTCCAATAACCATACACCCTACCCACCCGCTCACATACCTACTTCCCCATACATGCATCTGTATATCCACCCATGCATCCACCCACCCACCTATCTACCTAGCTATGCATTCATGCATCCATCCATCCATGCATCCATTCATCCATCCATGCATCCATCCATCCATGGATTCAGGCATCCCTCCTCTTACCTATCTACCAACCTGTGACTCCGTCTACCTCTTCGTCCATCTGTCTACCTGCTGGCTGATGCCTGATGCACCCTGCAGCTCAGTTCTACTTATTGAATTAGTTTTCTGGGGAGCTGGCCAGTGCTTCTATCTCTGTGAGTCCTCCGTTCTGTCTTCTCTTCATCTGGTTTGTGGGGACACTCCTTATACAGTGGAACTGCCCCCTCTGTAGAGCCAAGGAAGAGATCTGTCTTGACTATGGGTTGGTAGTGGCTGTCCAACTTGTGTACCCTGGTGGGGAGTCTTGCATGATGCTTCTGCCCCTTCTAGACCAGACTTGTGACCTTCAGACCACTAAGTTTGGGATAGTTACTCAGTCACTGGGTGGGCAGAGCCAGGGTCTTGGGCTGCTGACCTCTTGCTAATGCCAAGCCTTTGGAGTAATGTTTTTTTAACTCAGGGTTCTGGTGGCCAGAAGTCCAAGATCACCTGGATGCCAGAGCCTTATGCTGCATCAAAAAAGATGAAAGAGATGTGTGTGTGTGTGTGTGTGTGTGTGTGTGTGTGTGTGTGTGTGTGTGCGTAAAAGTCCGGCTGATGAGAGGGCTTGCTTTTTTAGCAAGGGGTTCCAAGCCCCCCAAGAATTGCATAATAACACTCAATTTTCCTGTTGTTGTGAGTGTAGGGTGTAAGTCTAAGAGATAACAGGGCAGGGTTTTACTTCCTCTGGATGGCCCCGCGTCCCATGGCCTTACATAGTGCCAGCCCCTCCCTTTGTAGCCAAGACAAAGGGGTGGCCTGGCTCCCCAGGGCTTCTGGCCTGAGCAGCCCCAGGTTCTTGGATCCTATCCCTGAGCCTGCATCAGGCTCTACCCTCAATCCCGAGGGCAAGCCACTTCTGAGGTATAGGACAGTTCTAGTGGCACCTCAGGTGTGGGTTGTCCCAGGAGTGATGCCTGCTCCAAACTCATACCCCTCACCACTGGTTGTAGGCCAGGTTCTGGCCTTACTGGCTCTCTCAGGGATCAGATGCACGGCTGCTACTGAGCTAGCTTCGAGGGGTTAGGTAAATGCTCCATTGTACCTGCGGCACAGCATCCGGTCACCGTTCAGCAAAAGCTCATGTTCCTAGGAGCTCACCCTGTGACTGTCCCAAACAGCAGCCACATGTAGCTCATGGGCCTTAAAACAGGACTAGGCCATCTTAAAAGACTATAAGTATAAAATGTGAACTGAATTCGAAGACTTGGTCTGAGGGGAAAAAATGTAAAATGTCTCTAAGAATTTTTGTATAGAGATGGTGTATGGGTAAAATAAAATATATTCCGAAAGTTAATTTCACTTGTTCTAGTATTTTTCCCCCCTGAGACAGTAGATCCATATATAGAATAGGCTGGCCCCAGTCTCCGACTGGACACTGAAGATGTCCTTGAACTCCTGCCCTGGGAGGAACATACTTTACAGGGATGAGCCACCATGTCCAGCTTTCCCTATCTTTCTGCGTGTGTCACTGGAGACATTCAAGTCACACATGATCTTGAGTGGTGTTTTTGTGGCCAGTGTTGCCTCAGTGCCTATTATTCACCGGGGGAGCTTTTAGACCTTGGTGACTATGCCTGTCCTAGGGTCCCAGCCCTTGAAGTCCTTCCCCGGTATGCAGGCTGGTGAGGCAGACTGAATGGCTGTGACAAACACCAGAGAGGAACCCTTTAGCGGGATGGATTCCATTTTGCTCACTCTGTCCAAGGTCTCAGCTCAGGCTCAGCTGTGCCCAGTGCTCTTAGGTTTGTATGGAGGAACGTTTGTGGGGGAGGGCCTGGAGGAAGGAAGACACTCACTTCATGGCAGCCAGAAAGTGGAGAAGTGTAAGGCGGGGGGGGGGGGCAGGAAACACACATCCTTCATCCCTGGTGACCCACGGCCCTCAGATAGACCCCGCCTTTTGTCAGCAGGCTCCTTGTGATGCAGACATTGCCCCGGACTCCCCTGCACAAGCCTTTAACATGCTAGCTTTTTGAATGAGGAGATTCTTCATATCCAAACCATGACACAGGGCAAGCCCAGTCTTTACCGTGCTGTCTGTTACCCTTTGTTTCCTCATAGATCTCCATAGCCACTCTGTTCTCCCCTCTTCCCCGTTTAAACTTCCCGAGTTCCCTTCTACCCCAGGGCCTTTGCACTCCCCAGTTCTCTCTCTTTCCAGGTCCAGTTCCCATCCCTTCACACTTTGTCCATTTGCTTGATTCAGATTCCCCTTTAACTGTCCCCTCTTCGAAGGACTTTGTGCCCTCCGTGGCAAACGAGTGTGCCACCCTGTTACCCTCTCGTGCCTTAGGAAGAGCGGTAATCTTCCTGTGGGCCCAGGTAAGGCAAGAGCTCGCCCAGGTTCACTGCCATCAAAGCAAACAGCAGCTGCCCTTTATTGAGGCCGTGTGGCAGGAAGGTCCCTATGCCTCTTTGGCCTTTTCTCACGGTTTCATCTGTAATCTCTGCTCTTGCAGATGAAGACTCTGAGACACAGAGAGGTGAAGTGATTTGTCCGAAGTCTCCCAGCAGCTGAGTCTGGGATGGAATTCAGGTCTGCCACCAACTGAGTCTTGCCTTGTTCTTTTGCAGCCTTCTTAATTCTGCAGACTTTGATTTCTCTCCATACTGCATAAATCGTTTACCTTTCATCAAATTCCTGGTCTCCTGCAAATTCCCAAATCTTCTGCAGGTCGCTGGGGGGAGGGAAATAGCAGTCAGCAAAATGGAGGCGGCTCCTGGGGTGTGGCATCCGTGAGGAGGAGAGGCTACCCCTGCCCAGGTCCAGATGCGGGGTGGGGTGGGGGTGGGGGTCTCTCTCTCTCCCCTTCCCTCAGGGCCTCAGAGCTAGCGCCTGCCTCCGCTGCCTGATGGGGCAGAGCTCTGCTTCATGATTTATTAATAGCGCTGCCAGCCTTCCTGTTTTCATGCTGATAACCTGCTGGGGAGGAGGTGGGAGGAGGCAGGGAGCAAGGTGGCCAACCCCGGAGCTCCAGGCCTCCTCCGTGGCAGAGTGCTCTGTGGGACTGGCACAGCCCCAAACCTCTGAAGTTGGTTCCTAGACTCCTAGAGACTTTCCCACTTGGTCTAACAGAGCCCCTTGGAGGAGACAGGTCCTGTAAAGGAAACTCCTGGAGGAGATTGGGGCATGAACCCTGAGGTGTTCCACCACTAAGCCATTGCATTTATTTTTTGTTTTTTGTTTGTTGTTTTTTGGTTTTTTTGAGACAAGTTTTCTCTGTATAGCCCTGGCTGTCCTGGAACTCACTCTGTAGAACAGGCGGGCCTCGAACTCAGAAACCCGCCTGCCTCTGCCTCCCAAGTGGTGGGATAAAGGCATGCGTCACCACCGCCCGGCTGGCCATTACATTTAGTACACTGAGAGTGCCTCTGACTTTGGTCCTTCTCAGAGGCAGGTAGGCACATATCCAGGTGGCCATGGACTCAATAGGTTCAGGGCTGAGAGGGGTGGGGGTGAGGGGTGGGGAGGGAGGACTGAGAGGGGTGGAGTGAGGGGTGGGGAGGGGAGAATCTGAATCCCATAACCAGACACAGTAGCACACATGTGCATTGTCAACACAGAGGACTGTTTAGAGTTTGAGGCCAATCTGGCCTACATTGTGTGTTTGAGGCAAGTCTTGGGCATTGCTCAAGTGAGAACATTTTGTTAAAAAGCATGTACACCGACATTGGTTCCCAAGATTCCTTGGGTAGGAAATGGCTGACATCTTGTCACACAAGAACCATACCTGGGCTGGCCTCTCCCAACCCTCCCTCTGTTTCCCTCTACATCCTGATGGGAAGGCTAAAGGAAAGAGACAGATGGAAGCTGGTTCTACACAGTGTGGGGTGGGTAAAGGCCACCCCTACCCCCACCAGCCAGCCTATAGGCTGGGATCACTTGTCCAGGCCTGCAGGTACCAAGCACAAAGACAGCATATTGGTTCTTTAAACTTGGCCATGGCGGGAGTATTTATGCCTCAGAAATAAGCAAGTGGAGGGTCTGTGAGACAGCTGAACAAGTACGGGGGCTCATGGCATAAGCCCAGAGACCGACATAAAGATAGAAGGAGAATACCAACTCCTCAGGGTTGTCCTGTGATTTCCACAGCTGTGCGACAGTGTGTGAGCGCGTGTGCACGCACGCGTGCGCGCACACACACACACTCACATACACTCACATAATAAAATAAAACTATATCAGCAAATGCAGTTGGGTGTGTGGTGGCATATACCTAGAATTCCAGAGTTTGGGAGCCCAGGGAGGAAGACCATTGAGTGAGGCCAGCTACAAAGAAAGATTCAGTTAAGCCGGGCGGTGGTGGCGCACGCCTTTAATCCCAGCACTTGGGAGGCAGAGGCAGGCGGATTTCTGAGGCCAGCCTGGTCTACAGAGTGAGTTCCAGGACAGCCAGGGCTACACAAAGAAACCCTGTCTTGAAACCCCCCCCCCCCCAAAAAAAAAGAAAGGTTCAGTTAAAAAAAGAAAGCCAGCAGTCTGAACTAAAGATGCACACAGCTCCCAGGCCTGGAGCTGTTGATTCTTTAGCACAGTCCTGGAACCTGCCGGAGGGTCCTGCCCCGTCCCGCACTCCTGCTCTTGACCTTTGCCCTGACTCTTCCCCTTGGCTTGTTCCTTTCCTTTCCTTCCTCCTTTAAAAAGCCGATGTCTTTTTATTTTATGTGTGTGAGTGTTTTGCCTGCATGTCCGCCTACCTGTGTACCCTGTGCACGCAGCACCCCAGGAAAGGGCGTTGGATCCTTGGAACTCGAGTTACAGATGGTTGTGAGCTCCCTGGCATGGGTGCTGGGATTGAATTGGTGTCCTCCACAGGAGCAGTATGTTCTCCTCACTACCGAGCCATCTCTCCAGCCTTGAAAATAAAGCTTCTAGTGACGTGTACTACCAATAAAACAAATCAGATGTGACGGGAAAGGTTCAGAAGTTTGCAGGGGGAGGTTCAAACTTCGTTAGACTGGTTTGGCGCCCATCAGACTTAAGTGAATGAGGAGGCATACTATAGCCAGTACAAAGGTCCTGGGGTAGGAGCTACTGGGTATGTGTGAACAACAAGGAAATCAATGACCCTGGAAAAGAGTGACTGGAGGAAATAGATCAGAGGTATAGGAGTTAAAAGGAGCAGATAAGAGAGAAGGGCCAGCAGGAATCATTAAGGAGGGGCACGGTGCTGGTTTTAAAAGACTGCAGCTTCCCCTTCTGCCCCAGGCAGGGACAGATGGGGCATGAAGCACGGAGGGGCTCTGCTTTTAGCACTTGAAATAGTCTTTGTCAAGCCAGGGAGATTACCTAGAATCCACATTAAAGAAGACTGGGAGTGGTGGCATGTGCTTGTAACCCTAGTGTCACCCAGATCCATGGACTGTGGTCAGCTATCCTAGTCCAACTGGAGTCTAGGTCAGTGAGAGAACTTGTCTCAAAAGAGGAAGAAGAGGAGGGGGTGAGGAGGAGGAGGAGGAAAAGAAGGAGGAAAAGGAGAAAGCCTGGCACCTGACAATGACACTTGAAATTGTCCTCCAAAATCATCTGCATGTACATGCATGTATAAGTCTCTCTCTCTCTCTCTTTCTCTCTCTCTCTCTGTCTCTCACACACACACACACATATCTTTGACCTTTCTAGATCCTGGTATAGCATCGAATTGCCTCAGTTTCTCCTTTAGGCAACTATGAACTGTTTCTGTGTCCCGACAACAAGGACGTCCCACCCTGAGGTCACACAGCTGACCTGGAGTGATGTCTGCAGTAGAATGTCCTCTCCCAAAGCTCCTGCTCCCCAGTTCCTCCTCCCTCTGTCCTAGGATCCACCATAGCCTGACGGGACCCCAGAGCCTGGAGAGGCAGGCAGTGCAAGGACAAGGTAGCCTGGAAGGGAACAGCATGGCAGGCAGGTTGAGTTGATGGTGTTTCCTACCAAGCAGGGCCTCTGACTTGCGTGGAGGTTTTCACAGTGTGTGGTGTCTGGGCTGGATACATGTAGACCGGATTTATTGGTCTGATGCCATATCCCACCCCAGAGCCCTGGGTGCTCAGAGTCACACCCCTCGATAAAGCTCCCCTGTAGATTTTACTGTGTGGAATTTCATGACTCTTCAGGTGTCTAGTTTTTAGGCCAGTTTGGAGCTGTCCTGAGAGCTGTGAAGATCACGCCTGCCCTGGTAACATGAGGGGTGAGAACTCCAGGAAGCTGACTGGCTGGGGCTTGGGGAAGTGACTACTCAAGCCTGACTGGGGGACTAGCTTGCCTTCTTGGAGTGCCTACGGCTCTCACTAGCTGATCCCTGACTTGTTTGGAAACTTCAAGCCCTTCTACTAGGAAGAACCATCACTACCTGAAAGGAGAAACCAGAAACTAGAAGTGGTGGCCCCCACCTGTGATCTCAGCCCTCGGGAGGCCCAGGTAGGAGGGACCAGCCTGGGCTTAACGGAACTGGTCCAGCCTGTCTACCTCCGAACAAACACAAACAAGGTACTGAGGCCCAGAGGGGAAATCACGTGTTCCATTGTAGGCCTGCATCCGCCCCGCTGCAGGAGGTTTGATTGCGCTTATCCTGTGCTGCTGCCGGATGGGTGCTGGGCTGTAGGGAAGGAGGCACCGAGGCACTGCTCTGGGGGTGGGGAAAGCACAGTCTTAGCCAGAGCTGGTTGGCAGGGGTGGGGGTGGGTGGGTGGGGTGGTCGTGGTCCCAGGGCCTGTGTCGAGGCTGGGGTGTGGGGTTCTCAGACTCTTGGACATCCAGGTGCCACGGGGAGTCTAGGAAGAGAGAGCATAGAATGGGGTGGGGGAGGGGTGGCGTGGCTGAGGATCCTCCCCAACCCTGTCTTGCCTGGGGCTGGAGGAAAAGGGAAGCTCCAGCCTGTCCCAGAAGGGATGGTTGTCCTTGGCTTGACAGAGGCAGGTTTGGTGGGGCTTATGTCTGGGAGCACAGAGAGGCCTTCTACAGGAGATTAGGCTACGGCCTTCTTCATGGCTCCCCACGGCGGATCCTGATGAAAAGAGATGGTCCATGGTTCTGGTTTATTGTCATGGCGGGAAATGGATGGGTAAAGCCACACCCAACTTCTCAGGGTGGGCATGAGATTAAATACCTTTTTGCAGGGAGAAATGTTTAGGAAGGGAAACTTATTAGCTAAGCCCTCGGGGTCTCTTGGTACCTCGTTAGCATGGAGAACTCTGTCTTGAGCCTTCGTGTCCATAGGACGTTTGTATTCTGTGAGAAGCATGGCGTGTGTTCCAGGTCAGGAGTCTGGGAGGGAGGTGGGAGTCACCTAAGCCTCAGGTGTGTCCAAGTCTCTACCTCCTCCGCCTTACCAAACTTTCTGGCATGGTTTTACCTCCCACATTTGAAGCTACACAGCTGACTGCCGCCCCTTCCGAGGAGCCTTCCTTGGTTCCTAGCTGAAGTCCGTCACTTTGTTGTGTTGCCCCACACACTAACTTTGGATCACCTAAGGGGTTCTCATCATGATCTTCCATGATCTGTTACCCTTATACTGTTCCTCCTCTCCCCCTCCCTCCATTGATCCCTTCTTCCACCCTTCAGCAGAGTCTCATGTAGTTCAGGCTAGATCCAGATTTGATACGCAGTGGAGGCTATCCTTGAACTTCCCGAGTGTTGGGCTAATGATCATGATGAGGCGTGCTGTGCTTTCTGACACATCGCCCCGGGCTTCACCCTTTGCCTTTAGCGTGTGGCCATGCATCCAGCTTCACGGCTCTCGCACTGATTTCTTTCCATAGAACACCTAAGCTCCACCAGACACAGTGGCAAACACATGTGATCCCAGCGCTTGGGAGGTTGAGACAGGAGCATCAATGCACATTTGAGGCTAGCCTGGGCTACACACAGGGACTTCATCTCAAAACAACAACCACCACCAATTAAACAAGAACCCAGACCCAAACTCTTATGAGTTGAAGTGGTACATTTTGATGTCACGTTGAAAAGGGATGAACTTGTCACAGTTCACTTTTTGTTGTCAACTCATCTGGATGGGGAGTCACCTGTGAGACCCAAGGGCGTTTCTGGAGAGATTTAACTGAGGAGGGAAGACCCACCCTGAACATGAACATAATCTCATGTGCTGAAGTCTTGGACTGAGTAAAAGGGGAAAGAAGACCAAGAGAGTTGGCCACCAGGGTCATCTTCCTCTGCTTCCTGCCACCAGACCAGATGTGCTCATCTGCGTTGCGCTCCTGCCTCTGCCTTCTCCAGCAGCACAGGTTACATCCCTACAAACCATGGGCCAGGACAAACTCATCATTCACTTGCTTTGTCAGATAATTGGTTAGCTCAATGAGAAAAATAATGCACACGGGGCTAGGAGAAGGTTCTGCGGGTGAAGCCCTTGCCATGCAAACATGAAGGCCAGGGCTTGGATTCCCAGAACCCACATATAAAGCCAGGTAGGTATGATGGCCCCCATAAGCCCAGTGCAGTGGGGTGGGGTGGGGGAAGAGAACTCCCCAGAGCAAGAAGGCTAGTCAGACTAACCAAGAGAGTGAGTTCTGCATTCAATATGTAGCAATAGTGAGAGACCCTGCTTCAGTATGTGTGTGTGTGTGGGGGGGGCGTGATCAAGGAAGACTTTTGACGCCACATGCATGTGTGCACTCATGGATGTGCACCCCCACACATGTACACATGCATCCACACATTTGAGCATATGTACGCACATGCATACACATCACACACACGTACGTAGACAAAAGAAAAGGGGTGGACCTGCTCACGATACATTGTTTACATGTATGAAATTGTCAAAGACTAAAGGATATTCTATAAAAAAGAAGAGAAAGGCAATGAATATGGAAGGAAAACTCCTGATCTCTGTGAGGGCCTCTGTCTGTCCGGCTTGTGGCCATTCCTGGGTGCAGTACAGCTGTTGGGTGACTGAGCATAGCGGAGGTTAAGAATGAAGAGATGGGTGGTCACCAGAGAGGGTAAGGGTGAGTGCCGGTGTGCAGCATCTCCACTGTAAGGTCAGGTGGTTGCTCCAGGTGAGTAAGGCGGGCAGAGAGGGTCCTGAGCCTCATGCTCTGTTCCCCCCATTCACTGTCTCTCTCATCATTCACCCCAATATTGATTTCAACCTCAGGTTCAACTCAAACTCCAACTTCAGTTTGACCCCAGAGCCCTGTCCTGCTTCCCTGATTGCTCCCACCCCAATCTTAGCCTGTTCTGTAGTCTAACTTATTTCTTTATCCTGTCTCAACCCTGGACCCAGATCATATCCCAACCTTGGCTGCAGGTGCTAACCCATCTTCCCAGCCCCCAATCCAGCACAGTTTCAAACCCTGTCCCGACCCAACCTCAACTCCAGCCATCATGGTCTTGACTTTAATTTAACCTGACCCTGTTCCATCTCCCAAACAGGTTTAATTTGGGCCGGATTCAACTACTGTATCTTACCTCAGCCTCTACAGAAGACCGCATACTTCACTGTATAACCACTCCTAACCTGAGCATAGCTTCCTCCTGGTCTTTGGTCCAGGTTTCTGGCTCAGCCCCATCCCATCCCCATCCCAGTCCTCAACCCCAAGCTAACTTCAACCATGACTTGCTTCCCAGTTTTATCCCTACTGTGGCTCAGGGAAGCTGAAAATCTCCTCACTCCTGGATGGCCAGTCCTCTTCCTTCTTAGAACCCTGCTGGGCCTTCCTGGGAGCTCAGTTAGAACTCCCCTGCCTGGGTTATGGCAGTGTACAGACCATGTCTTCTCCATCCACTTGGAGATATCTGAGAGCCAAGGTGAGGTCTCCATGTCTGTGTCACAAGCGGAAGTGGGCCTCAGAGATGAACTCTGCAGAATACTGTGAAGGGGTGCTTTAGCCCAGCTTTCCCACCTTTGTTACAAGCCATGCCTACTTCTCCCTGACCCGTAGGGAAGATGAGCTCTTGGCTCTGTGTGTGGGTTCGCATGATGCTGCAGTCGCTACATCCCTCAGTACTCATGGGTGGTCCCTACTATGAGGCAACATAGGATTAGTCCCAGTGTTTCCCACCCTGCATTCAGGGGGAACCCATGACAGGGAAAAATGGAGTGAATTGGAATGTCTGGTCAGGGACCTGGCAGGACGGTTTCTGTGGACAGGATAGTTACAGAGGCAAGGGTGCATGGAATTCTGGGAACAACCAGAGATGGTGATCCCTGAGACCAGCAATGCAGAAGTCTCACTTCTGGTGCTGACGAGGCTGAGTGGAAGTGGCGGTGTGGAGCCAGGGTCAGTGGGTACTGGACAGTGCCAGTGCAGTTATTGTCTTGGTGAAACCTTGGAGGGATAGAGAGATCAAATCATGATCTCTTCTCCTTCCAGTCTCTGCTCGTGTTTCCAACGAGCTGGATCCAACCGGGGGTGTCCAGGCCCAGCCTCTGAGGTCAGACTGTTGGCACAGAGCAGGACTTATGAAAGACAGGGATGCATCTGGGTCAGAAAATTCCATGGAGGATAAAGAACTGAAGAAGGAAGAGGGAGCAAGGGGTATGGCATCACAGGGAGAGAAGAGGTATAAAGAGGCAACCCATGGAGGGAGCTGGTGAGCGTGAGCGTGGGGTGAATCAGCTGCTCTTGGAACACCAAGCTGGCTCCTCTGCATCTCCTCAGATAAACTGGGAAGTGGTTACCTGGAGCTGGCAGAGGTCAGAGAAGCCAGCAATGAGGTGTGTGAACAGTGAATTTTGAGGCTTCTGTTTGTGTGCCTATGTCCCAGGTAACATTAAAACATGGAGGAGTGAACCTCAGTGTCCCAGGTTGACACCACCTGAGGTTCCATGGGTTGTTGACATCCCGGCAGCAACCCCCTGGGGGCAGGATGCTGAAGGGTCCTCATTCCATTCAGTTGACAAAGAAACAGGTTCCTTTGCCAAGGCCGGATCATGAGTTGATTGTAGAGCTTTGAACTTGGCCCTCCGTGAAGCCTGAACTTTGACCTCATACTGAGTTCTGACACAGGCCTTTGAGTAGGACCTGTGGAATATCCCTGAGGTTGGGAATTTTTCCAAAAGAAACTTTCACAAAACACACAAACAAACAAACAGGAAGTACTCTGGCCTAGGTATCATGCTGAGTTCCTACTATGATTTATACCCTCTAATCCCTTCAATTCCTTAAGGTTCAGTACTGTCATGCTCCTTATTTTATAAATGAAGGTAAAAGGACCTAGGAAGTTTAGTGTTCCCCAGCTGGTATGTGGTGGAGCTGGAACTCAAACCTAGGTCTGTAGATTCCCCCTCTTAATGCCTCGCTGAAGAAAAAGGATCAGAAATAGTAATGCTTCTCTTCTCTTCTCAAACTAGCAGCCTACAGATCCTTAAGTGGAGACTGGCCCAGATAGGCTTTGTGCGCGCAGCTCGGGGGTAGCCTGTGATGAGGGAGGTTGGAGAGAAGACGTGCTTTCTTTGTGATCACATACAGGAAGCCAAGGAGATTGCAGGGCCTGTGGATCATACAATGGATAGTCTGTATTGCACAGGACACTCTGCCCTCATTATGTGTGTGTGTGTGTGTGTGTGTGTGTGTGTGTGTGTGTGTGTGTGTGTGTGTGGTCCATGAGGTATGGATATGCTGTGCATTGATGAAGAGAATGTGTGCCTTCCTAGGAAGGTAGTGGCTATGTCAGCTAAGGAGTCACCACTTAGCAGCTCTGTGCTGTTTATAGCGCGAGGCATGTAGAACCCCACACTGGGGCTAGGGATGTAGTTCATGTGGTAGAGTGCTAGCCCAGCATGCATGCAGCCCTAAGCTTGAGGCCTGGTACCACACAAATTGGGCATGATGCTACAGGCTTTTGATCTTAACATTTGGGAGGTAGAGGCAGAAGGATCAGAAGTTCAGGGTTGCCCTTTACTATCTAGTGAGTTCGGGGTCAGCCTGGGCTACATGAGAACATGTGTGCTGGTGGTAGGGGCAGCAAAGGGGACTTTCCAGGAAATGTGAGCAAAGATGAGTCTTTGGGGCTTTAGTTGATAAGTCTTCCACCAGTGAACACTTCCCTGGGTCTCCCCAGTAACTTTTCTCTTGTGACCCCTACATCCTAAAGAATCTCAAGAAGAAACTGAAATGATTGCTTTTATGTGTCAGATGTGGAGCTGCTGTGGTGCCTGGGAGGTGGTGGGTGGAATGTTTCTTGTAATCTTGAGAATTCCCTGCTCTGGCCTGCTTGCTTCTATGCAAAGGTGGTTGGTGACCTCCTGGATCTTTGAGATCCCCTCATCTTTTTTTCCTGCAGTCTCTTCAGCTGGGAGCCTGACTTCCGATCTCATTTTCAGCCTCCATGCATAGGCACTGGCCATGGTGCTGAAGCCAGTCAGTCTCCACGGGGGCTCGGAGGCAGGAGTGTGAGCCAGGCACTGGACTCAGGACAGAGGAAAGTTACCTTAACTGTGCACTGTGTGTGTGTATGTATATATATATATATATGTTCTTGTTTACATGCAGTGAGCACAATATCTCTTAGAGGAGGGTATCCTAGGAAACCAAGTTTCAGGAGCTGTGGGTCCAATACCTTCCAGGATGCTGATGGCTACTCCCTTGACTTTGGGTTCCAGGTCCCGTCTCTGGACAGTTAAGGGCAGCAGAGAAAACAGGGGCATGCAGAGATGGCTGATAAAACTGTGAGGGAATGTCTGTTGACAGTGATTCGGAGCCTGCGGCCAGAGATGAATGATTGAAACACCAGGCTTGTTAAAGCGAGAGCACGTTTGATTTCTCTCCCCTGCACTGCATGCGATTTAGCTGGAGGGAAGTTAGCAATCAGCTAATTGACATTGAATTAACCATGAAACCCAGCCTGTGCCTTCTCTCTGAAGCGCTCTCCAGTAAGACTTTATCAAGGCTTTGAATTATTGATTATTACTTATAGCTCTGATGGGGTGATTTCCTTTTATTTGTTTTCACGTTGGGTGTCCTTCATAAGTGTCCCTGAGAGAGGGAGGCATCTGACACAAAGCTCGTTACCTCAGAGCAATGGGGAAAAGACCCATTCCAGGGGTGACAGATCCGGACAGTCCATCCTGCCCCTGACAAATAAGCCTGTCCCTACAAACTGTAGAGTTGGGGGGTTTTGTTTTTGTTGTTGTCATGGTAGACTAGGACCTAGTACGGTATGACTAGGAGGGGCTTTGGGGGGTCTGATCAGTTCTAGGGGCTCTGGGGGCCTGATCATACCAGGCCTAGACTCTGAATGGGGATGCGCTCCCTGTACCAACCATTCAGGCCCCACCTCTAGGGTCTCTTATCCCATGTCTGTTTCTACTCCTTTTGATACTTGAATTCTCTTACAGCAGTTCTCCAACCCAAGTGGCATTCTGAACCTTAGTTACGTATTCTTGGGACAGGGAGTATTCCCCACAGAATTGGAATTGTCTATGCCCCTCCCACTGGTTTGGTTCTTCCCCTTGGAGCCCCGAACAATGATTTATAGCTTTTGCCCACTGACAGCCCTTCAAAGTTCTGAAGTCTCTTGTCCCTGAGACAAAACATCTTTTCAATTTTTCCTCAGGAGATTCAACATAGAGACTCTTCCCAAGCTTGTTCTCCTTCCATGGGAATCCAGTGTATTTGGGCACTTCTAAAATATAGCACCTTGAACTGGGCCTGTTACTTCAAGTATAGCCTGAGAGTAACATGGCAATAGGACCGTCTCCTTTGTCAAAGTGAATATTGCAGGGGGCAGTTGAGATGGCTCAGCTGTGAGGGTGCTTGCCACCAAGACCTGAGTTCAAACCCCAAGACCCACGTAATGGAAGGAGAAAGCTGACTTCTGTGAGCTGTCATCTGATCTTCACACACGGGTCATGGCATACATATGTGTCAACAAGTGTGTAAGTGTGAGTGCACACACACATGCAAAATATGTGTAATATAATTTTAAAAACAAATTGAATTGGACACTCACACACGCATACACCTTTAATCCCAGCATTCAGGAGGCAGAGGCAGGTGGATCTCTGTGAGTTTGAGGCCAGCCTGGTCTATAGAATGAGTTCCAGGATAGCCAGGGCTACACAGAGAAACCTTGTCTCAAAAAAAACAAACAAGCCAGGAAGGTGGTGGCGCATGCCTTTAATTCCAGCACTGGGGAAGCAGAGGCAGACGGATCTCAGGGAGTTTGAGGCCAGCCTAGTCTACAGAGCTAGTTCCAGGGCTACACAGAGAAACCCTATCTCATCACCCACAGAGCACTTGTCCCTGCCCTGTCCCTACTATGCTCTGCAGCCATTCCTATTTACTGACTTGGAGGTTAGTAGCCGTGCATTGCTCCTTATAAGTCTCCCAGGACCTGCTCTCTTGCGTAGAGGACATTAACCTTGGCAGAGGAAGTTCTGGGCATCCAGGCAGAGGTAGGCAGTATCACCCTCAGGCTTTCTTTGGAATGAGGCAGTGTGGACTGGAATCTCAAGTTCTGGGTAAGAGCACTTGCTCCACAAGCTTGAGGACCTGAGTTCAAATCTCCAGCACTCGTGTGAAAATCTGGAAATGGCTTTGTATATTTGTAATCTCCGTATTGGTGGGATGGAGAGAGGCAGAAACCAAGAGCTCTCTGGCCAACTAGTTACTGGTAACTTGTTCAATAAGAGACCCGACTCAAGGCAATAAGTAGAAATTGTTAGGGAAAGATATTAATGTCCTGCTTTAGCCTCTACATGTGTATGTATGGGTGACACACACACACACACACACACACACACACACACACACACATTCCATCATTGACCTAATGAGTGTCAATTGGATAGTTACATAGACTCTGAATTTCTGTCAGATATAGATAAGAGTCCCAGTGTCTCGGGAGCTGAGAATATAATAATATGTTTTATAGCATATTATTAAACACATTAAGAAGTGTCTACTGTGTTGTGTTGTAAGTAAATGCCAAATGTAATCTTTACCGTCACCACCATAACTGTCACTGGGTTCAGAAAGTGTTGATGCCCCAGACATCTGGGTAGGAACAGAGAAGAGAGCCATCCGGGAAAGGTTCCTGCCTACGGTCACAGGTGGGCGCAGCAGGTGCAGATCTAGTGGATCTTTTCTAGTTCAAGGTCCACATCCTGGGCCTGTCCTTCTGAGACTGTCCCTCAGAAGACGAGCCCAGTCTTTCTTCTGCCTTACTGGATTTCAGAGCAGATGTGTAGGTGGGCAGCTTGTCACATCTGGCTGCTTTCTCCGGTGCAACCCTGACTGGTTCTGCTTGGCAACAGAACAGTATGGTTAGGAGCCATGTCCTGTGAACTGTGTCCAGTGTGTAGAAACGGGGGAGATGCTGGAGAGGCGCTACGTTAGAAGCAGACAGCACGTGTGGACAGATGTTGTATAAAAATTAGAAAGAACCCCTGTGCACTCTGTAAAGTTCCCTACCCTGACAAATGTCACTGTACAAACACACACAGTTTTGGATTCTAATGTCTTTGTGGAAGAGAGGCAGCTTGCCTTTTTAAAAATTTATTTATTTATTTACTTATTTTACATATATGAGTACACTGTAGCTGTCTTCAGACACACCAGAAGAAGGCATCAGATCCCAATGCAGATGGTTGTGAGCCGCCGTGTGGTTGCTGGGAATTGAACTCAAGACCTCTGGATGAGCAGTCAGTGCTCTTAACCACTGAGCCATCTCTCCAGCTCCTTAAAAATTGTTTTTAAAGATTTACTTATTTCACTTAGTATGTATGAGTGTTTTATCTGCATGTGTGTATATGCGCCCTTTGTGTGCCTGGTGCTCTCAGAGGGCAGAAGAGGGAGTCAAATCCTTTAGATATGGAGTTGTGAGCCACCATATGGGGGCTGGGAAAAGAACCTGGGTCCTCTATGAGAGCAGCCAGTGCTCTAAACCACTGAACTATCTCTCCAACCCCAGCTTGGATTTTTGAGCATTGAACTCATAGGTATATTGTATTCTATTGAGTCCTCAGAACTCCACAAGGGGAAACTTCCTATTCCCCTTTGACAGATGAGGAAATGGAGACTTAGATAGTGTATGAGTTTGGGACCTGAGGCCAGAATTCCCTCTTCTCAGCACACTACATTCTTCCCAAGACTTGTCCTATGGCCTAGTCTTTCACCTCTGCACTGTGACAAATGTGTCCTTTCTGTTCCCCTTAAAACGCTTCCTAAACACCACACACTATAGTCTTCTTCTCCTGAAAATGGGAATAATAAAAGTACGCATTTCCTAGGAACATAGTGAACGCTGGGCCAATAGTCACAAGGTGTTCCCCACACTGCCCGGCTGGCATCGACTGTTCCTTACGAACCAGCACTGTCACCGCGTGTGGGACACTGTGCTAGCCATGCTCCTAGCGTGGTGCTTTGTGAACTGCATCTCATCAGGCTTATGACACCATCTGCAGAACCCGAGTTCGCACAGGTTATAGCGGCATAGGAGTCAGGGGCTTTATTTTTAATAAAAAAAAATTCAAGTCTTTTTTATTACATGTATGTGTTAGTGCGAGTTCACATGTGTATACACACATGTATGCATGTTCATAAGGAGCCTGAAAGTTGAAGTCTGATGTCCTCCTTGTTCTCTGTCCACCTTATTTATCGAGGTAGGCTCTCTTGTTGGACACGGGGCTCACCAGTTCCAGCTAGTCTAGATACCAGCTTTCCCCAGAGATCCCTCTCTCTGTCCCCAGAGTGGCCTGGTGAGCCTGCTCTGCTTTTACGTGAGTTTCGGGGATTTGAACCCGGTACCTCATGCTTGCATGCTTGCATGGCCATCGATTTATTTATTGAGCCGCTTCCCCGGCTTGGAGGGGGAGGTTCTGAGTTTTGATTTTCTGACTCGGGAGGTTATTCTGTGTGTGATAGGAGCCATGGACTAATCTAAAAGCTTCTGCATATCGAGTGGTTATTACTTGCCAGCTATAGCTCCCCCTCTCTATCCCAGTCTTTATCCATATGTTTGTATTTATATCTGTGTCTGGGTTTTTAAAACTGTCTTCTGTGAAGCTGGTCCCGTTCATGAGCTGAGTTTTTGACTTTTGAGACTGATAGAGACTAGGTTCCCTCCTCAAAATCACACAGGTGAGAAGCTGTCGTGCAGAGACCTAAGCCCAAGCTTTATCAGGGGCCACACATTAGAACCCAGCTGCGTAATCACTGACCCCGCAGGAAGGTGTGTGTGTGTGTGTGTGTGTGTGTGTGTGTGTGTGTGTGTATACTCATACATACTTGGGATATCTTGCGATGCTTGATATTAAAAAAAATTATACCAAATGCATACTAGAAGTAAAAGGACTCAGTACATTTTCAAAGGATGGCATAGGAAAAGATATTCATGGCCAAAAGCAACACCAGAAAAAGTGTGTAAATAACTGGCTTTCTAATGGCCCCAGGTAATTTGAGCAAGTCACAGCCGGTTTAGTTCAGCATGATCCAGTCTTGGGCAGCCGGGTCTGTTGGAACTGGCTCCAACAGATTTGGTTTGGCTGAGGCCAGCTTGAATCAATTAGATCTGGTTGCTGCCAGTTGGCACCAGTCTGAACTGGACTGATCCCACTTTAAATACTACCAGTCTCTTCTGGTTGACTTGCTTTGCAGCCTTAGCGTTGGGACGTTGGGACGCTGGGTTGAAATGCTCTTGGGCTGCCCCCCTGGTGTGGCTTTGGTTGGGACACCTGTGGGGGAGGGGATGTGAGTAGGTAAATGACCCTGTAGGGTCTAACCCTCCGGTCTCCATCAGCTGGAGGACCTCAGCTGGTCAGCCTTCACTTGAATGATTGCCAGAGCATCAGCTCCCCACTCTCCATTCCTGCCGCCCCATGCCCCTCCCTGTGCAATTCCCCTGCCGCCTGCTTGCCCCATGCTGTACCCGGTTGAGTTCCCGAGAATCCCTCTCTTTCTTTTAGAATGAGCAAACTGGGAGCTGTCCCCTGTGACAGCGGTGCTTGTCAGGGATGGCCGGGATGATGGGTGGGTGGTGTCGCCTGTGATGGGTGACCGGTGTGTGTTGCTCATATTGTTCCCAGACCCTGAAACTGATGTGACGTGCACTACTACCATGGCGATTAAACAAAGCGTTGATGTTGATGCGTGTGGGGGTTGGGGGAGGGAGGTGGGTACAAAGGGCAGGCTCTGGCTAATGGGATGCCACATTGCATTACTGTCCTGCAGGAACCAGGCTCCCTCAGACAATAACAAGGGCGAGGGAATGAAGTCCAAATAGGCCCCAAACAGGACAGGGGCAGACTCCATCTGTAGGGCTCCGTGCCCAGTGGGGCTGGGTTTGAGATGAAGCCGTGGGGCTGATCGGACCAGGATCCCTTGGAAATCCAGCTCCGTGATGCTTGGAGGTTGACAATCACTAGCCACTCCTGCTTCCTGTGGGCGTCATGCCTGAGTACTGGAGATACTAGCTAGAGGACAGGGCTGCCTCACCGGACATCCTAACCTAACAGCAGGAAGACACATGTCTAATACATTGTTCAGATCTTGGAAAGGTTTGGCAACTGTGGCACGGGCCCTCCTGACATATAGAAAGAGGGTGGGGAGAGGGTCCTCTTTCCGTCATAACTTAGAATTTTCCTCTGGTGTCTACAGCCAAGTGCTTTGGAAGAGGCTGGTGGAGGCCTGGCCTAGACCTCACTGTCCTATTTCTTGTTCTGCTGCCTTTGTCTACCATTAAGCAGGCAGCACAGGGCTCTCAGGAACAGCATTTACACACACACACACACACACACACACACACACACACGGGTTCTAATTCTGACTCCTAGGTAGGTGGGCGGCGTCATGCAAATCCACAAAGGTCATCTCCTTGGCCTGCATCATAGTCTGCTTTGCACTAAAGCTCAAGGTTGACTCCAGCTGTTCTCAGGCATAGCTGTGATCAAGGGGCTGACTGCTGACTTCCCAGGGAGGGGACCAACAGTCTATGAGCTGGTTGTATTCAGGGACTACCTGTGTCTGTGAGGTGATGAGGACTTGCCATGTTGGGGGCCATCTGAACTGATGGCTAACTTGCCTACTGAGTGCCAACTTCACTGAGTGTACCTATGCCTACGGACTAATGATACCCACAGTGTCTGTGTTTAGAGGCCTGGCGTGCCTGGGTATTGATATACATGGAGAAACCTGTGCCTAGAGATTATTTATAGGGACTGCCTGGGCCCAGGAACCAGCCTTTTTTAGATAGCAGTTATGCACAAGGACAGATGGATTTGGTAAACCAGCCGAGACCAAGGACTTGTCACTACCTAGGGCTGCACTGGGCTTGAGGAGACATTCTATGTAGGAATGTAGGGCACAGGGTCAGCCGTGTGCAGCGACTAGGGTGTGCAGATGTAGGGAGAGAGCCTCTTTTGCTTGAACATAAAGTAATGAGCATGCAGGGGTACCGAGCTATGTGTCACTGTGCCTGGGGTGGGGGCCTTCAGCAGCCACTCTTGTTCTGGGACAGTGGGTGGAGGACATCTGTGCTCAACACCGACAGTCTCAGGCCCCATGTCTGTCTGGAGCCTGGGGAATTGGAGGGAGAAAGAACATGAAGTGCTCTTGAACACCAACTGTGTGTCAGTGTGTTCCTGGTCTTTTCTGCCCATGACGTCATTTCCTCTCTAGGATAACCCCAGGAGTCAGGACTTATCACCCCCATTGGCAGGTGAAAAACAGGTTCACAGATAAAAATTCTGTCTGAATCTGGAACCCTGTATTCATGTGTTCATCATTTAATTGTGTGTGTGTGTGCACATGTGTGCATCGATAAGCCCCCATATTCACTTATTCACCATTTAATTTGTGTGTGTGCACATGTGTGCACAGATATGGCTCTGTATTCATTTAGTCATTTAATTTTTGTATGTGTATGTGTGTATGCACATTTGTGCATGGATATAACCCTGTATTCATTTATTCACCCTTTGTGTGTGTGTGCACATGTGTGCATGGATAATGGAGACCAGAGAGTGACTTTAGATTTTATTCCTTAGACTCTGTCCACCTTATTTTTTTTAAGGCAAAGTCTTTCAGTGGGATCTGGAGTTCACTGATTAGGCTGGTTAGAGCCCCCAGGACCCTCCTGTCTGCCTGGCCTTCCCGGGGCTGGGGTCACAAGTGTGTGCCATCATAGCTGGATTTCATATGATTGAACTCACATTCTATGGTTGCATGGCAAACACTGTACTGACGGCCATCTCCCTCACCCCCCTGCTTTTGTTTGTTTTGTGTGTGACCTAGGCTGGCCTAGAATTTGTCAATCCTCCTGCTTCAGTCTTTAGAGTACTGGGATCGCTGGCTGGAGCGGCCACACCCTGGTCCTGACTCGGGGGCTCTTAATCAGAATGACTGTGTGATTATGTTGAAACTTGGGCCTCTCTGCGGTTTGCAGAAGGGGAACCTGGACCAGGGTCAGAAACCAGGCCTGCATTTCTGCATTTGGCAATCTCGACCTGTTTGCACCAGTGTTCCTGACTCCCCCAGCGAGAAGGGCACTTGGCAGGCTTACTGGGAAGGGCTTCCTGCGGGCTGCATTCCTGCTCGCTGTCCTGGAGGCTGAAGGGAGCTTCACAAGCCCCCCTTTCAGAGCACCCAACAAGGCCCCTTCAGAGCCTGGGCTCGGCTGTACAAACAGGCACATCTGGGCTGCTGTCCGGAGCAAGGCAGCGGAACTCCCCCACAGCTGGCCCTCTGCTCCTGACCTTCAGGACAAAGGGAGGCTTTGGCCATGTGGGGGGCTCCCAGGAACTTGGGGCTCTGGAGGGTACAGCAGGGAACAGCTTTCTCCTTCTGCCGCCTGGAACTCTGCCTTTGACAGCACTTCCTGCTGAGGGCATGCCCTTCCCCCCTGGAGGGTTGGCACCCATCAGGACTGGGGAAGACAGAACAAAGGCTGCGGCAGACAGGAGCCAAGGGAGGGCAAAGAGGAGCCAAGCAGGCCGCCTGCTGTAGGCCCAGTCCTCCCCGAGTCTGTGATTTTGTGGAGTAGAAAGAAAGACCGAGATCAGTCACAAAAATAATA
This sequence comes from Tokudaia tokunoshimensis, assembly GCA_036184795.1. Taxonomy (NCBI): domain Eukaryota; kingdom Metazoa; phylum Chordata; class Mammalia; order Rodentia; family Muridae; genus Tokudaia; species Tokudaia tokunoshimensis. The sequence continues at coordinate 108,065,478 of BTHU01000005.1, read as the reverse complement.
GCAAATAGGGGGTGCCTCTTACACGGGGTTCTTCAACTTCCGGGACTGGCTTGGGTGCTCCACACATTTCATCTTCACGCAAGCCCTACCAGGGTGCTGCTAGTTTAAAGATTTTTCACTTGAAGCACAGAGAATTAAGGTGACTTGCTGAAGGTCACACAGCAAGTAAGCGATAGGACCAGGATTTGAACGTGGGCAGTGTACACTCGTATCTGTGACTCACCTTTACAAACCATCACAGGGGCAGTACCAGGAAGAGCTCGGGGTGGGTGGGGATCTGCTGGGGGAGGAATAGGGTCTGAGTTGCCAGGTGGAAGTTGTCATGATGGTTTAGGTAGGGACTGACAGTCATCTGGCTTGGACCAGGGCAGTGGCAGAGGGCATGGGAAGGAGGGCGAGCTGGAGAGACTCTGGGTGTGGAATGGCAGTAGCTGGTGGCTGGGCAGGTGTGGCGGTAAGGGCGAAGGTGGAGTTGAGGGCTCTCTCCGGAGCTTGGGGAACGAGCCAGCCAGCTTCTTCAGCGGTTATCGTGGCCTGCTCGCCAGGCCCACCCTGGCTTTTTTGCTTCTTCAGGAAGATGGGAGAGGTCTGTGGGACGTGTTTGGGGCTCCTGACATTGCAATACTCTAGCTGCTGAGAGTATCCTCAAGGGCTGGCTGGGAGAAGGTGTGTGTGCTCCGAGGATGCCTAGAGATGGGCCACAGACTCGAATCCAGACTCCTTGGATGATTTGGAGACTCGGGTAGCTCATTTAAAACTATGCCTCAACTCCTTCTGACACAGTGCCTTACGAAATAACCGCAGAGGTTGGATCGCCAGGGTGGTCTTGTCGGGGGTGGAGAGAACAGTAATGCACACTTAGCTCCAGGGTTCAGGCTGCTCCCCAATAGCATCTTTTTCATAAGCTCTTCCATTCTTCTAACCGTGCTTACGAAGTGTCAGACGCTGACTGGCAGTGTAACTCAATGGTAGAATATCTTCCCAGCATGCTTTATCCCACAACCCCAGACCACGACACAGAACAACACAGAGTGCCAGGCAGACCCTGGCCTTTGGCCTGTGACACGGTGGTGACTCAAGGTTGGCAAGGTCCTAGCTTCCCAAAGCACACTGTGACAGACTGAGGAGACACAAACAAAAACAAAAACTATCAACAGAGTGCTTTACAGGGACATAAATGAATAAATAAGCCAAAATCAAATCCCTAGTATCAAACAAAGAGAGATCAGAGAGGGCCTTCCTCAGGTGGTCAGGGGAAGTCAGGTCTCCTGGTACTGTGTCAGATGAGTCCAGGTCTTGGCTGATGAGTGGCCATCTCGAGGTGCTTAGTGAAGAGCTAGCCAGCGCACGGACCAGGGTGCGGTAGGAGAGAGAACCCTGGGAAGTGGGAGAGAAGCCAGGTCGTGGGGACCTTTATGGGCTTTTTTTTTAGGGCATGCAAACTTTCTTCTCATTCATTTGAGCCAGTTTCAGTATGTTGAACTGGTTTTGAACTCCTGCGCCCAAGCGATCATCATCCTGCTGGCCTGGCAGGTGTGTGACACCTGGTCCCGTCAGTGTGCACCGTGTCCCCAAGAGCCCTGGGAAGCCTTTGAGAGATTCGAGCCTGGGCAGAATCAGTCTGGTTCTCTGCTGTGCTGGAAGGGATCAAAAGGATGGAGGGCTTCAATGCATGGCACCTTTGGCTCAGGTCCTGCCCCAGCCCTGGCTGGGTATCACTCCTCTAGCTGCTGAGACCTTTTCCCTGACTCTTCCAGGCCAGGGGTTGTAGTTGTTTCGGAGCCCCAGAGAGTATCTAGGATCTAGGAGCAGAGGATTGGTTGGAAGCCACAGGCAGAGGCTGGACAGCGGTGCCAGCAGGCATGGGTGTGGCTGCCCAGCCTGCTCCCACTCCCTACGCAGGCCAGAGCCCTACCCCCACCCACATGGGGCTTTTGAATTAAAGAGTCTTAACTTTTTCTTTTAAATGGCAGCTCTGTGTACTGTACATGGTAATTAATACATTAGCATTTATGCAAAATACCATCACAGCCAGGCTGGTATGTCAGCTGCCTTCCTGAGCTGCAAAAATGTGAGCGCCCCGAGGTACCTCAGACAGGCCCCCCGCCCCCAGCAGACAGATCCATTTGACCCACGTCATTCACTAACGTGTCTTGGGAGTCTGGGTGCATGCGATGCATCGGTGCATACAGACCAGGGTGCATGCTGCTTCTGTGTGGCTATGGACATGCATGTGTCCTTGTGTGAATATACATGTGTGCCTGTGTTTATATGAGTACAACATGTAGCATGTAGCAATAACAGGTAGCATGTGAGGTGCCTTCCAGGGCCTGTGTGGTGGCCTGGACATGTGTGCACAGGACTCTGGTTTTGTCTGGGTATGTTTCAATTGTGCATGCTTGTGTGTACGTGTTTCTGTGTGTATGTGTGTGGTTTACATCTTGGCATTCTCATGTACATGTCTATAACTTTGTGTATTTGGTGCTGAATATGTATATATGGATGCATGTCTATATTTGTACTTTAATGTTGCCTATGTGCAGTGAATATATTTATATATATTCATGTTCATGTGTATAAATCACGATATCCCATGTGCAAACACCTCTGTGGGTCATTGAGTGTGTCTGTGGGGACTGAGATTTGTTTCTGTGTATGCCTACATGTGTTTATATATGTCAATGTGTATTCCTATGTCTGTCTAAAATGTGTGTGTATGTGTGTGTGTGTGTGTATGTATGTATGTATGTATGTATGTGTGTGCGCTTAACTCTCTAGAGTGATCTTGAAGAGGAATGAACATTCTGGAAGTGATAAAATCAGGATTCAAGCCCTGGTCCCACCTCTTGCTAGCTTGTGACCTTGAGAAAGTCAGTCCATCTCCCTGAGTCTAGTGACTGAAGACTGATTAGCCACTACTGTAACTGTGGTAACACATGCTCACCAGTCACTGGGCTACCGCAGTGGACAGTTGTATCACTGTGGGAGAAATGGACCAAGAGACAGGCAGTGGCAACCTGGTGGTCACAAAGACGGTCCAGACCAGCGCATGCTGTGCTGTAGAGTAGAAGATGGGAGTAGAGGGTGGGGCTGGAGGAAGGTGCTGTATTAAGGGACATCTTGGAGGGTGATCAGTTTAGCAGACAAAGACTCTGGGAAGAACAGGCCATCTCTTGGGAGTTTAGAGTTGTAACATCACTATCACCACCTTCTCCCATTTAGAGTGGCTACAGACCAAGATGAAGGGGAGAGGGGCCACTGGAGAGGACTACCAAGGCCACTGCCACTGTGTGTGTGTGGGGGGGGGGGGATAGTGGGAGGAGTGTAATGAGGTGTCCTGAGGTGGATTAGAAATGACATTTACTCCGTTCGGTCTTCTGTCCATCCATCCCCCACATGTCAGACATTGAGAGACCAAGAGGGACAAGATAGAAGATTACCATAGGCAGAGGTAAAATCAGGTGTTAAGCCCAGAGGCAAGACATGGTGGAGCCTGAGAAGAATTATGAAAGGCTCCGGAAGCAGGGAGCTTGCAGGAGCAGGGAGGGAGCCAAGGCCCCGTCATGCAAGGCCTTGTAGTGTGTTGGGGAGGACACGTGTTGGAAGGACAGAAGGACAGTAGGAGGGCAGGTTTGGATGTGTTTGCTTGGAGGAAACCTCTTCTTGTTCATCTCCAGTTGAGGGCCCCCTGGTCTTTCTTCTGAGCTGAAAAGTAGGACGGTCGCTAGTAACGATCCGCACAGTTGGCCACACACATGTGGATGAGGGTGAAGTTGGGCATATGTCTCAGTCCTCAGGGAGCTTGCTGTGTTGTGAGAAAGCAGGAGGCATGGAAACAGACTCTGCTGGGCAGGGGATGCCGGAACCTGTGGCAGGTGCTCAGGTAATATTTGTTGAGTGGATTATAGATTTAATGGTGACTACCTTCTGCTGTGGATGGAGGAGGGTCCTACCACAGGGGATTAGGGAAACTCAAAGCTGGACCCTAGAAGATGCCAGGGCATAAGCCGGATGAAGGAAGGTAATGGACTGAGGTATGACATCATTGAAGTGACTCTGACCTCATCCGAGTTGCTGCAGTGGTGTGTATAGTGAGGTGTGGACAGGCTTGAGTGTCAGGGAGAGGCGCTTAGATCTCCCTTGTCCCTTGGGAATATGGGGTCACAGAAGGCTGGGTTGGTTTGTATTTTATAGAGTCCTACATCCTAGATAGAGAGGGAGAAAGGGCTGTCTTAACAGCAACAGAAGTGGAATCATTATGGTTTAGTCTGTAGCCCAGGTTGGCCTTGAACTTCCACTGTATCTGGAGCTGGCCTTGAACTCGTGATCCTCCTGATACCATTATACCTGGATGTTTACTTATTTTCTGAAGCATGGATTTAGAAGCCAGGACTGAGCAGGTAACTGCAGTCTGACCTCTGCTCTGCCCTCTGTCTTTACCTCACTCTGGTTAAGGTGCTTGGCTTCCAGCAGGACACTAAAGTTATTCTTAAGAAGCTGGAGTTTGCAGGAGGAACCTTGGGTGGGGGTGGGGCTCTTTGTTTCACCTCCCGGGATGCAGGGTCCCCTCAGGGCACTGAAGGGCTGCTGTGAAGGGAAGGCTGCTTTCCGTTTGCTTTCCTTCTTCCCCCTCCTGCACAGGGCGAGTGGGAGGAGGGTGAGGACAAGGACGAGGGGGAGCTCATGTATTTTCATGCGGCAGCCTCGACTCTCAGCCCCGGTCCCAGCTCACAGGGGCCCGGAGGCCGCTCTGGGGTGGGCCGACCCTTACTGCAAGCAGACACTCTGCTATTGTTCAAAATGGAATTGGTCCCAGGAAGCTTGGAGCCTTCGAATATCGCTATGAATTTTGCAAAACAGCTCCGAGGCGATAAAGCATGTCAGAAGACTCAAACGTGGAAAGCCCTATCTAGAAACTCCACTCTGGACAGGCATGGCTCCTGGAGGAGAGACTGGGGCAGACATTCTGGCCCTAAGCGCCCTTCTGCTGTAGCCTGGGAAGGAACCCAGCTATTCCAGAAATGGAGAAAAGCTCCTGGGTCCCCTCCGCTCCCTTCAGTCTTATTGGTCTGGTGTTCTTGCCTTTGGGCCCCTCACAAAGCACTCCCTAGCCTCCCCCCAATGCACCTATAATTCTTTTGAAAGCAGCTTTATCATTTTTTTAAAAGGATACATATGCCTCATTGCAAAGAGAAAAAAAAAATCAGACAATATGGAAAAGTTCAAAGAAAAAAATGTAAAAACCACCTCAGACTCCATCAGCCAGAGATAACCACATAACATTTTGGTGAAGGTCCCTCCAGACTTCTATCTGTGCATAAATATACACAAATAGATTCTACGTATGCAGTTCTACCCCGAGCGAGATCAGATGACACATGCTGTTCTGTCACCTGTTTCCCTCCCTCCCTCAGCAATATGTCCTGGACATCCTTCATGTCAGTTCCTTCCTGTGGCTCCACCTCTCAGACTTCAGGCCTACATTATCTACCTGGATCGCCTGGTCCTGGTCCGTGTGTCTGCTTTGCTGTCTTTCTCCCTGTCCCCAGGTTCCTAGCCCATGGAGACAGAAGTATTTCCAATTGTTCTGCTTATAAGCACCCCTACAGTGAACATCTGCAGGCTTGTCTCTGCATATTTCATTTATACTATAGATGTCGTTGAAGCATGATCAAGCCTAGCCCAAGACCAAGAGCTGGAGATGCGATGTACTGAACAGACTTGGTCAGGCTTTGCTCTTAGGGAGTTTATGGTGTTGCAGCGAGACAGGACAGGGAATACAGTGGCTTTGCTTTGTTTTGTTTTTATTTTTAGTGAACATATGTATTAAGCAGTCACATGAATATTTACCCAGTTAGCACCTGATCCATAGTACCAAGGAAACGCTGATAGCTAGGAAGCAAGGAGAGAACAGAACTGGAAAGACCTCTTGTCTTGGAGTTAGGGAAGCTTCTCCGAGCAGGTGATGGAGGATAGGAAGGCTTAGGTGTACTTCGGTGGTGGGAGAGGGTCCATCTAGGACCTGTGTTGGATTCCTAGCATCTCAAAAGGAGAAAGAAGGCAGAGAAATGGATGTGAAGCAGGGCGTTGCGTTTCCGTGACAAACACGCCGGGATTTCCTAAAACTGGAACCGTTGGGTCAGAAGGTAGGCAGAGCTGGGATTTGTTACAGATTGTAAATCGAACTTGGGGAAGGTTTGGAGCATTTACAGGGCTATAAAGGGTGCTTGCTCTTCCTGGCTACCCATGAAGGCTCATTCAACTTGCTAACACAGAGAAGGCTAAACACAGCAATCCCATGCAGGAAGTGAGCGGCTCAGCACTGGTCCTCCTTGCTCTCATTATCTTTGCCAATCTAATCAGTGAAAAATGATATTTCATCTTTGTTTTTAGCCTGTGTGTCTCTTTTTCCCCCCCTTTTGGATTCTGCAGGAAATTGAACTCTCAGGAGGGAGAGGTGTGGTGGAAATGAACCATCCTTCTTGAACTACCTTTGTCAAAAAACTTCCGACATCCTTTGGGGAGGGAGGAAATGCCAGGAGTCTCCAGCCTGCACAGGGTCCCATCCTCAGAGTGGAGCCCCTGGGTCTCAGAGATGACTCTGAGTCCCAAGTGACTGCAGGTTACCAAGGGCAGGCGCCAATCAGAGCTGATGGAGGTGGGTGGAAAGTGGGGGTGGGGAGAGTGGGGGTGGGTGGGATGGGATTGGAACCTGTGTAGGCCAGCAGGCATTGTCCCTGTGGGGTGGCTAGGCAGGGGGTTGGGGGACTCAGGAGGCTGAATCCACATGCCATTAGGAGTGCTTAGAGATCCCAGGTGCTCCTGGATGATATTAATGCAGCTATATGAATATTAATAGCATGTCCATTAATATTAATGACAACAATAAACAAGTGTGAGGATTATTTTTAAAGAGGACTGCTACTCCAGCTGTTGCCTTCCTTCATTAGGAAGCCTCTGAGGTCCCGGCCTTTCTCTCCTCAGACCTCTAACAGATGCCCGTGGTATGTTCTCGACCTCTGTCCGAGCAGAACTCAGCCCAAAGGATATTTCCAACACTTTGGGTTGAAAGGGAATAGATGTAAGAAACCCCAAGTGTCCTTTCAAGGAGTTCTGGGCAATCCATGAAGGTGGGCAGGGGACCAGGAAGGTCTGTGTCGGGGCGGCTGGCTGCAGTGACTCCATTTTTGGCTCTCTTCAGGAGCAAGGCCTGGAGGTCCAGTCTAAGTCCTCCAATGAGTGTGGTCATGGGGTGTGCCAGTCCCTTGGAAGGTGGTTAGAGGAATCACCCTGTTAAAGCGGCCATGAATTATAGAAAGGAAGAGGGGGAGAAAGGCCCAGAATATCATATGTGTAAATAAAGTGGAGTGGCGGCCAGACATTAAAGCCAGCTGCCGAACTCTCGCGCCCACAGCGCGTCCCTTCGCCGGCAGACCCACCTCCTGCCAAGTACCACAGCTAGTCACTTACCACCCCCGCCTTCAGAGGATTTGTTAATAAGTCAATGACGGAACATCTAAAGGGGAAAAATATTTCTCTTTATAGTTGGAGATAATTGTCCCAGGAAAAAAAAAAACAAAAAAACAAACCTTTAATTACAACTCACATGGAGAAAGCTTGATTTGTGGGCGAAACCCGAGTGCTGAGGAGCTGGGTGTAAAATATTTGTAATATTTAGGGAACCTAGAGTTTTACATAAAAGTAAACAGCATTGCCTGAAGGCACAATTTCCAGCAACACAATAAAATGTGCAGTGAATTTATGGCGGCCATCCATTAGCTCTTACCAAGGCAACGTCGCCCCTATCTGTCGTCCATCATTATAATAGAGGGTTAATGCACCGAATTTACATAAAAAAGTCATATTGTCTGCATGAATTATTTACACTCGAAGCTGTTTTTACAGCTTGGTTTCAAGCTGGATTCTGGGAGAGATTCTGCCAGTAAATTACTCTGTGGAGACCCTGGGTCTATAACCGCGTACGGAGCTGGCAATGAAAAGAAAGGAAAATGGGCAGACCCTAGCGGGTCGTTGGTGCCGACGCCTCTCAGGTGGGGGCTGGAGGCACCGGGGGAGGCTATAGGAGGCTGTGGGTCCCTGCTGCAGATGGGCTTCTGCCTCTAACTCAGTCCAATGTCTTTATGGTCACTCTCCAGCTGCAGGGACACTGGAGGCTTGCTAGTGTTCTTGGAAGCATGGGGATTCTCCTGAGGGGGACACTCCAGAGTGGCTGGCATCTAATGTCTTTTAGGAATCAGGATCCTGGAGAGGAGAGAATTCGCTGCATTTGTTGGAGTTGGGCCTGTGTCAGCAGTGTAAGCCCTCTACAGCCACTCTGCAGATGGGATGATGGCAGCCCGGAGGGCACTTACACAAAAGTCAGGAAATGGGACAAGCTCACAACCTTTGCAGGCTGAGGGTGGGGTCGAACAAGTTTGGCCTGAGCCACACAGGTGAGAGTCTGTGTCAAGACAAACAAAACCCAGCGATACTAGTAAAGGCAGCTCAGACCTGTGGGGAGGAGTAGGTGGCTTTGGAAGGATAGACTGCTTGCCATTTCTGTCCTCCTGTTTTCTAGGTTCTTTAGTTAATTAAAAGCTGTTTTCAGTGGTTTATCTGATGTGAGGTGGACTGTCTGGACCTGGGCTCTCCTGTTCTCTTTACGTTGGGATTTACAGTATTATGAACAGCTTGTGTTTTTGCACACTGTGGGGTTACAAAGTCTTAGTTGTAGAGGGAAAGAGCTGGGTATTTGTTTGTCTTGTTTACCGAGACAGGGTTTCACCACGGAACCCTTGCCTTGCCTGGAACTCACTATGTAGACCAGGCTAGCCTCTAGCCTCTACCTCTCAAGTGTTGGGATTAAAGGTATGAGCCACGACCTGCATTTTTAGTTTCATGCCAATGTCAGATGCGGTCCTGGGAGCTCAGGTAGTTTTCCTAGATATTTGTTCGTTTGTTTGTTTGTGTGTGTGTGGAGAGAGAGAGAGAGAGAGAGAGAGAGAGAGAGAGAGAGAGAGAGAGAGAGAGTCACTAGGTAGCCCTGTATGTAGAACAGGCTGACCTCTAACTCACAGAGGTCTGGTTTTGGAGGCTGGGGACTCTCAGCTCTCCTGTTGCCGGCCTGCCACAAAGGAATGGCAGGTGAGAGGCTCTGGTGATGTGAAATGCCTTGGGAGGCTTGGGGTGTGGCTTAAGCTAGGCCCTAGGAGACAATGGGCTCTCTAGAGGGAAAAGTTGAGATCAGGGAAAACCGGCACTTGAAAGGAATGTGAGGAGGAGAGATGGAAGATGAAGCGGAAGGTCCCACAAGAGGCAGCAGAATCCCAGGAATGAGAGCTAGGGTAGGACAAGGGGCAAAGGGCAAACAATCAGTGACTGAGATAGAGGGAAGGGGAGAGGAGAGGGGAGGGAAGGGAGGAAGAGGGGGAGGAAAGAAGAGGGATGGGAAGGAGAGGGGACTGTCCTTGGGAAGGACACTCAAACTGCCTGGGGCTCTGGGGCCACACTTCCTTGGACAGAGAGGAAGTTGGGGCTAGCCTGCCCTGGTGCTCCTACAGTCTGAACTTGTCCTCTTCATCCAGCTCCCTGGACCAGCTCCCTGCATCCAGTCTGAAGAGTGTGGGGCTGCGCTCCAGGGGCCCGAGGCCGGCCCCCAGCTCCCCAGCACCTGGGTTGGGCATGTGCTTGTTGTAGCTGTCACTGCCCTTGGGTCTCCCTCTCCTAGAGCAGCTACAGTGGGTCCCAGGGGCCTGGAGACAACAAATGACTCCCTGCTGATGGGCTCCCTGCCTCCTGCCTGCCAGCCTGGTTTGCTTTGCTCAGGCAGGTAATCATGCAAGGCCAGGGAACCTCTCCCTGCCCGTGGGGGTGTGATTTAAACCTGAACTCAGCTTCACTTCTCATCCCCTGGGAAGCGAGATTTATTCTCTGACTTGCTGGAAGCCTGCGTACATACACACACGCACATACACAGACATACACACACACAGACACACACACACACACACACACACAAAGACAAAGGTAGATGCTCACATGTTGCAAATTCCCCACTGATGCTGGCTTGTGTGTGAATACTTTTGTACAAATGTGCCCACTCCTTTCCAATCCACATGCAGGCCAGTTTTACACGTGATTGCATGTATATGCAGAGGCAGCTCATAGCCACAGGCTATGAGGGAAGCTAATGGTTGATTAAAACAGCCAGGATAGAGATAGACTGGAATGGGAGAGGGACAAGGGACACTGCAATTGTCAGAGATCCTTCAAATCTCACCTGTCCTGTAGGATGAAGGCATGGGGATTGGTCTCTTGCTTGAATATGTGTTCCTGTGTGTGAGTGTATGAGCTTCTTGCTATTGATTTATTTCTGCGTGTGTATGGGAACGGGTGTTCCTGTGTCACAGTGTGCGAGTGGAGGTCAGAAGATAATTTGTGAAGGTTGGTTCTCTCCTTTCACTGTGTGAGCCCCAGGGATTGAACTCAGTTTGTCAGGCTTAGCAGCAAGCACTGCTTGCTGACTGAATGGTTGAAGAACCACTGAACCATTTCGTGGGTCCTGAACTTCTTTTTATTTATTTATTATTTATTTTTTATTTTTTTTGTTTTTTTGTTTTTTGTTTTTTGTTTTTTTCCTCGAGACAGGGTTTCTCTGTGTAGCCCTGGCTGTCCTGGAACTCACTTTGTCGACCAGGCTGGCCTCGAACTCAGAAATCCTCCTGCCTCTGCCTCCCAAGTGCTGGGATTAAAGGCGTGTGCCACCACACCTGGCACTTATTACATTTATCTGTGTGTGTGTGTGTGTGTGTGTGTGTGTGTGTGTGTGTACCTGTGTTTGTATGAGACGTGGTGTAGAGGTCCGAAGACAACTTACAGGAATCATTTCTTTCCTTCTGTGTGGATCTCAGCCTGTCAGGCTTGGTGGCAAGTGCCTTTATCTACTGCACCATCTTGCCAGCCCACTGTGTGCATTTCGGTGAGTGTTTGCAAGCATGATGCCTTTGTTGAATGCTGAGGCTGATGGTCTATGACATGGGAACCTGTGGTTCATGGAACTGGAAGGTGTCTGTCGCGCTGCCTTGCTGCTGGCCTTGAGCAAGCTGTTGTCTCTCTCCCGGCTTCTACTTCTGCTGACCCCTGCGGGTCCTGTCTCTTCTCATTTTCTAGTATCTGTGGTCTTGAGAGAGTTTCTCTGAGCCTTGCTTTTAAGTTGGGCTGAGGTGTGTGTGTGTGTGTGTACCTTTCACAGAAGAGGATACCCAATGTGCCTGTGTGTGCAACACTGATTCTGGTGGGTGATCTGGGGGTATCCCTGCTCTGTGAATCTGTGAGGTAAGGCCCAGGGACCATCCTTGCTTAGGGGTACTTATATAATCCCCTTAACCTTTGGTGTAGTTTGAGCATCCACACCAAAATTTATGTTGAACAAATATTTTTGTCCAGCTCTCTGAGAGGAGATTCCTGGTATATAGCTCAGGCTAACATGGATGCTAACATGGATGTTCTGTCTTCCTGTTTCAGTCTCTCAAGTGTTGGGACTACATATGAGTGTCAACATACCTGGCCTCATCTTAAAATTTATCCCTTACTGTGACACTTAAAGAGACAGAAACTAAATTTGACTGGCAATTGGAGTGTGACCTCTGGGAAGCCATGAAGGTTTAATGATACCATAGAGCTGGTTCCTGAACCTATGGGATGAGGGCCTCATCAGAAGAGGGAGAGAGACTGCAGGGTACTCAGGCCCTCTTGTCACCACTACTCAGAGCTACCTGGGGACTCTGCAGAGTTTCCAACAGCAAGAACTTTACCAGATGTAACCTCCAGATCTTTTTTGTTGTTGATTTGAGACATGACCTCTCTATGTAGTCCTGGCTGTCCTGGGACTTGCTATGTAGACCAGACTGGCCTTGAACTCGGAGAGGCATTCTTGCCTCTTCCTCCTGAGTGATGGGATTAGAGTGTACCACCGTACTCGTCAGATCCCAAGACCATGGACTGAGCAAAGTTCTCTACAAACGGCCTTGCTTATGGTGTCAAGTCAGCAGGAGAAAGCAGGTTCGGGTTCCTTCTTGCTGCTGTTTTAAGTTCTCTGTGCCTGGGCCACATCTGGACACAGTGAGTTCTCAAGGCTCATGGCCCTGCTCCGCTTATGGTTTCTCCCCCAAATGGAGGCCAGAATGGAAACTCCATGAGAGTAGGAGCTGCAGTCGGTTCGTTCACGAGTGTGTCCGCACTGTTAAAACTGTCGCTGGCAGAGAGTGTCCTGGATGCTTAGTACTATAGATGAATGTTTGAGCGAAATTCTCACCTCCTCCATGTACCACTTGAAGTTGCCACTGAGCTCCCCGCCCCCTTTCTAATTCTTAAAGTTAGAATAAGGTTTCTCTTGTTCCCACATTACTTTCTGTTCTAGTTTTATTTCTGTAGCTATGATAAAAATACATCGACACCCCACCCCAAAACAATGAAAAAACAAAACAACACACACACACACACACACACACACACACACACACACACACACACGGAGAAAGAGTTTGTTTTTCTTAGCTTATAGTTCCAGGTTCCAGTCCATCCATCCCTGTGTCAAGCCAGGCAGGGACTTCAAACAGCTAGTCACGTCACACCTACGGCCAAGAGCAGAGAGTAATGAATGTGAATATATTCTTTTGCTTCTTTGCTTGTACTCAGCTCCATTTTCTCACTCTTACAGTTTAGGACGTTTGCCTAGGGAAGGGTGCCACCCACAGTGGGCTGGGTCTTTCCACATCAGTTAACTTATTATTATTTTTTTTGTGTGTGTGGTTTTTCGAAACAGGGTTTCTCTGTGTAGCCCTGGTTGTCCTGGAACTTATTCTGTAGACCGGATTGACCTTCAACTCGGAAATCTGCCTGCCTCTGCCTCCCAAGTGCTGGGATTAAAGGCATGTACCAGCACGCACACACACACACACACACACACACACACACACACACACACACACACCATGAGGAATGCCAAGAACAAAATACAACTCCAAAATTAAATATATATATATATATATATATATATATATATATATATATATATATATACACACAAGTGTGTGTGTGTGTGTGTGTGTGTGTGTGTTTACAGGATCTTGATCTGCGGCCCAGGCTAGCCTTGAATACACAGCCTCCCAGCCTCCCCAGTGCTGGGATACAAGTATACAAATGCATGCTGCTGTGCCTGAATTGTGGGTCTCGTCTGCCCACTGATGTCTCCCAGTACTTAGCGTGGTGTTGGGAGGCAGTGGGTGTTTCAGCCACATTCACCAGATAAACAGGTGGCCTTCTGTGAGTCACAGGGGGCTGAGTGGACTCATAGTGTTAGTGCAAGTGTACTTGTGGGCATGGTTGTCAATGGCTGCAGTTGTGAGTGTGTGGGGGACTGGGATTGGAAGCATTCTGGGTTTGCTCCAGCACTTGGTTCCCATGAGGCAGGTTTCTGATGGAGGCTTCAGGTAATAGGCCTTCTGCTTTGCTGTGGTCAGAGTTTATACACAGACTCACAGGTGGCTTTCTCATGAATCTAAAGGAATCTTTTCCTCCACTGGTTTTCTTCATGGTGGCCATAGGCCTGAGTTCCAAGGCTAGACCTCAGAAGTATATTTCCTCTTACCGTTGGGAAGTCTATGCCCCAAACAGTAGCCTAGTTTGACTTCCCAGGATGAGGACATCATCAGGAGGGTGAAATGGTTGTCACTGCTGGATAGGGGCTGCAGGTGCTAGCTGGCCCTGTATCCAGCTAGTGGAGGAGTCAATGGCCTAGCATAGAAAGGAACAGAAAAAAATATAATCAATCAATCGATCAATATCTATACCTATACCTATATCTATATCTATACCTCTATCTATCTATCTATCTATCTATCTATCTATCTATCTATCTATCTATCTATCTATCTATCTGTATATATGGAATTTATTAGAGTAGCTTATAGGCTGTGTTCCATCAATAGTTATCTCTTGAGGGAAAGGCCAAGGATGTGAGAATTGTTCATTCCACAACTGCCCCAGTCTGGTGCTGGAGTCCCAGAGAAGTCCCAGAGAGCTATAAATCTTCAGTTTACATTGGGATCCAGAAGAAGTAGGTTCAGCTCAGGAATGCCTCAGCTATAGGATAGATGAACTTGCAAGAGAGAGTGAGGGCAAACAGGCAAAAAGAGAAAGCTTTCTTCTTCCATGTCCTTTTATGTGGGTTGCCCCCCAGAAAATGTGGTCTAGATTTGGGGTGGGTCTTCTTACCTCAAAGGATCCAACCAAGAATATCCCTCACAGGCATGCTCAGTTGCTTGGGCTTTAGTCTAGATGGTCTTATTAGCAACCAAGATTTGCCATCATGGGAAGCTGAGATGCCAGTGCAAAGACTGTGTTTGCAAGGCCAGGATGAGGGGCTCATCACCCTGTTTCCATGGAGAGCTGGAATTGGTACCAGAGTACAGTCCCTTGCTCACTGAGGGCGGTGGGCACAGAGCTGCTGGGAGGAGGGATGGGAAATGGTTCTCCTGTGAAGGACATAGATGATGCTTAGCTGAATGGAGCTTGGAGCACAAGCCAAATGTAGCAGGTTGAGAGTCAGCTACCACTTCTGACCAGCCAGTTTTGAGTATGTAGTGTCCAGGGTCTGACTGAGCTGGGCTTTGCTATTATAGTGACCTACTGGGCGACCTTGGAGGGTTTTGTTACCTCTCTGCACCTCGGACTCCTCAGAAGTAGGAACATGTATTTTTTTTTTTAATTCTTCTGGAGGAATTAAGCTCTCATCACTCCTGTAATTGATAGTAAACAAAACCCAGACCAAAACAACAGAATTTAATGGACATGGTGGTACACATTTGGAATCCCAGCATGAAGGGTGCAGAAATAGGAGGCTTGCTCTAAGTTCAAATCCAGCCTGGTCAATGTAGTGTGCTCCAGGCCAATCAGGGTTTCATAATGAGACCCTGTGCCGCCAAAACAACACAACAGAAGCAATCAAAACCAAGCTACAAAGGCTGCCCCAGGCTAGGAGGGGAGACTGTCCTAGTAGGAATCCAAATAGAAAGGACCCAAAGGAGATGTCGAGGCTTGGTGGATAAAGGCACTTGCTGCCAAGCTTGGTGACTTGAGTTCTATCCTTGGAACCCACATGATGGACAGAGGGGACTGACTCCCACCAGTTGTCCTCTGATAATAAATAAATAAATAAATATGGTGTCTGTGTCTGGCATGAACGAGGAAATCTGTGATGCTCAAGGCAGTGGTCCCTGGAGCCAGTGTGACTTTACCAAGACTAGTCACACGCTCCAGGTTGTTAGCTAAAGGACTAGTAGGTGAAGCCCATGAGTCAGCCAGGGACACAAAGGAGGGTTTGTTTACTAAGTGTGTGCTAATGGGTCACACATGGTCCTAGATGTGATAGTCTATGTGGTGAGACAGTTTCCCAGAGGAGCAATGAAGTCTCTGGGAAAATAAATGACCTGGGATTCGAACCTAGCCTTGTTTGACCTTTGTATTCTGTCATGGATACGGCCTATGAGGGCATAGAGGTGATTTAGGATTTACCACAGCATGCATGATGCCCACATGGTCACAGGACCTATCTACAGGAGCCCTACTCCCAGCCTGCTGCTGGGCCACTGTAATTAGAGGGATAATGTTTTCGTCAAAGGAGGAGGGGACCACCCTCCAGCTTCAATCCATTCTGTGCTTCTGTGTAGTCTCTAATCTACATCTTTGAAGGTCAGGTGCCATTTTCTGTTTTTCCATTTCTGTCTGTCTGTCTGTCTGTCTCTGAGATAGGTGTCATATAGTCCAGGCTGGCTTCATCTGATTACCTAGCCAAAGATGATCTCGAACTCCTTATCCATCTGAGTGTTGGGATCAGATCATAGGCATGCACCACCACACCTGGTTTATGCGGTGCTGGGGATCGAACCTGGGGTTTCATGCATCCTAGGCAAACCCTCTACCAACTAAGCAACAGCCCTAGTCTTAGTTTTTCTCTTTGAGTCTGGCCTTGACATTCCATCCAGAACAGGCTCCAAGTGACATTTTTTATAAAGCATTTTTCAAGATTAATTTATTTTTATGTGTGTGTGTATGTTGCCTATAGAGGCTAAAAGAGGACGTAGGGCTCCCTGGAAGTGGAGTTATAGGTGGTTACGAGCCTCCCGATTCTGGTACTGGGAATTGAACCCTGATCCTTTTGCAAGAGCAGCAAATGCCCTTACCTCCGAGTCTTCTACCACTCCCCCCCACCCCCCCAAAAAATAAAAAGAGAGATAAAGATTCAGTTACTGAGCTTTGGTGTGAGCGGTACACCTTGGGACTTGGTCTTTACACCCACTTAGCTATCTTCCCCCACGGGAAGAAAAATGCTGAGGAAAAGGCCCAGAAAGGGGCCTGGTCCCTGTGGCGCTGACAGGGGTGCCCGCCTTCCTTCCAGCCGCCTGTGCCCTTCTGTTCCAGGCCGCTGGTGTCCCATGGTCAGCGCTGGCCTGGCTCCGCTCTGCTCGGCACTCTGCTAGATCCGGGTGGCAGCCGGGAGCTGAGCCTTGCTCCCTCGGGCTGCGTCTCTGCTAGAGCTGCTGTTACCTGCCAAGCTGAATTGGGCACAGGAAGCGCCTGGCGGGGAGACGAGCTGTTGAATTTGGAGGCTCTGCTCCACTCCAAAATGCACTTCTCCTGGCAGCTGCCCTGTAGGGAAGCTGTTGAGCCTCCCTGTCTCTGCCAGGATCACAGCCACTTTTTCCTGAGAAAGAAACAGGGCTGCAGACAGTTTTACTCATTAAAGCCTTCTTTTTCCTCTTAAATCTGTTTTTGTGATTTTTTTTCTTTTTCTTTCTCTCTCCCCCCTCCCCATTTTTTTCCCCCCCGAGAACGGAAAAGTAAAACGGATGATATTGAAATAAACAAGGCATTTGTGATAAGAAGGTTAAAGCAGATTGCTGGGGGTGGGGAAGGGGTTTGGAAATGCTCACGGGCCTCTCCTTGCCTGTTGAGAAAGAGAGAAAGAGAATGCACGAGTTGCCCGCCTTCTCCAACAGCCTGCTTCCTCAGGGGTGTGGGAGGTCACGGAGAACAACCACGAGAAGGACGCTCACCTTTCTGAGGAGCTGACTGAGGCTTCCAACGTGGGTGTGCGCCTTCAGTTCCCTAAGACCCCTGTGCAGGAAGGGCCCATTTCACAGACTGGGAAAGTTGAGGTCTTGCTGAAGTCAGGCCCAGCAGACACACAGAGGATACTCAAGTCAGGGATAGGAGCCTCTTTGACCTCATCTGCTGGGCTGTTTTTGGCTACACATTGTGGTTGTGTTTTGAATGGGAATGGAAGGCTGAAGCGGAAGGGAAGAGGAAAAACGAGGAGACACTGGCTGTCCCCGAGGAGTGAGCATTGCGCCTGGTAAGACTGAAGGAAGCATTACTGTGTGTGTGAGTGTGTCAAGTCCTGTCTGCTGCGCTCGCTCTGACAGACAGGGGTGTTTTGGGGAAGGGCATGTCTACATGGGTGTGGGTGGGTGTGGACGCATGGGTTTGGCTTGATCGCCAAAGCAGGCTTCCTGGAAGGGGAGGGCTGTGGAACATGAATGGAGTCCGGAGCAGAGTGCATTGCCACAGAGGGACAGGGGTAGGAAGGGGAAGGTCTGGCTTGGGTGGGAGAGGCTAAGTCGGAACCGGCGGGGATGGTTGTGGGTGCGTGGGTGCGCTGGTGTGGGAGGCTCAGGTTGGAGACTGTAAGACTAAATAAATAAATAAGTGAATTGGGAGCCGGGAGACCCCGTACTGGGAGGCAGACGCACGATTTTCATCCTGGTTCTGCCATTTTGGTTTACTATGTGATTTTGGGCAAATTCCTTTCCCTCTCTGGGCTTCAGGTTTTCCATCTTCAAAATGCTAGAGTTGGATCTTGGAACTCAAAGAACCTTTGCAGAATCCCACGAGGAGAGTCGGTGGGACTTGATTACCAAGCATTGGCACTGGGATGGTGAAACTGAAGAAGAGGCCCGTGAATGAGTTTAGTAACGCGTTCCACCGGGCGTTACTAAATCAACATGAAGCCCCGGGCTTCCCTAATCCACTGTCACTCCTCCATGCCCTGCCTCTCCCCTCCCTTCACACCTTGTCTGTAGTCAGCCAGGGCATATCCCATCTAGTCTGCAGCCGCCACCAATCCCAGATCATCTGCCGTTGGTGCCGCTGTTCTTTGCAGCGATCCCCCTGGCCTGCCCACCCATCGCCCCAGAGGGTGGCCATGACCGAGGAAGGAATCAAATCTTCCTCCACCTCATGCCGGCCTTTGTTCCTCAACGAGCTCTGTTGGTTTCCTCACATGCCTATGTCTCACCTCCATCCACGTCACCGGACACTCTCGGTCCTGCCCAGGATGTCCGTTTCTCCTCTCCTGAGTTCCCTCCCTTTGCCTCAGTGGCTCTATTCAGTAAGATAGCAGAATTTAGATAGGCAATTCTAAAGGGCCAGGTTCTGGAAGGAATGGGGATCGCTGCAAAGAGCAGCGACACCAGGGACAGATGATCTGAGGTTGATGGTGGCTGTAGAATTAATGGGATGCTCTGGCTGACTACAGACAAGGCATGAAGAGAGCGGAGAGGCAGGGGATGGAGGCCTGACAGTGGATTAAGGGGGACCAGGGCTCCGGTGTTGATTTAGGAACGTCCAGCAGAACACACATGCAGCGACGCTTTTCACCAGGAGTTCTCACCATGGGCCAGATATGGCTGGTGATCCTCTCTGCGCCTTCCCACCTAGAGGGGCCTTCAGCGAATTTGTCTATGTTCTACCATGGAGCAGTTTGAAATTTGAGGAACCCACCCTCTAAGAGATGCCATCAGGAGCTGTTGACTAAGGTCTCATCTGTGTCTTGGGGGACCTGAGTTGGGGAGAGCATGTACCTCTGAGAGTTCTGTGGAGACAGGTTTGACTGCAGTGATGTTCTGTATCCTCCATCACAGGATGCAGTGTGCCAGTGAGGGGTGCCGTGGCTTGTAGAACTGAGGGAGGGCTTTCTTCCTACCTCTATCCTAGAACATCCCGCATGGTCGCAGGAATCGATCGGCACTGTAGTATTTACACCCCAGCGAGTGGCAGCTGCTCCAAGTCAGAGGTTTTTTTTTTCCCCCTCCTCAAGAGTTGATTGGTAAATTTGTAGAGGCTCATGATAAACATTTACTGCTTACTTACAGAGTGTGCTAGGATGGGGTCTGGCACACGGCACCCACAGACACAGAATGCATTGCATGCAGTTGGTATTTAATACAAGTGCCTGCTTCACAGCACCCACAGACCCAGAATGCATTGCATATAGTTGGTATTTAAAAGGTGCAACTGTTTTTCCTTTGATGTCCCTTTCGTAAGGGAACCTACTGCTTCATCTGTTGAAAGTACCAACCTCCCCTGAGCTCCCTGTAGCAAGCTTCTCAGGTCTCAGACCCTTAGATCTTCCTTCTTGGTGGAGTGGTGGGGCCAAAGAGATGAGGATTTAGGAGTCTTGAGAGTCTAGGTTTGCAGCTTCCTAGATGTGTAATGACCCTGGGCAAGGTATTTAATAGCTCTCTGTTCCTCAGTTAAGTCACCTAAAAGCTGGGGGTGGCTGGCCAGACTCCCTCATTAAGTTGTTAGGAAGATGGAATGAGGTCATGGGGTGTAAGTGCCTGGCACTGAGGTATAGTTTCAGTGAAAGCTTGAGCCAGGCTGTCCTCCTTCGTCCCTCTGACTGGGGACCCAACTCCGGCCTTGGGAGGGAGGTCTGCAACCTGGGAGGGAAGGCTTTTGGCAGAACATGTAGGTCATAGCGCAGAAGACCGTGGGACCCTCCAAATGTATTGACATGCAGTGGAGGGGAACTCCCTGGGCTGAAGAACCTACTTGTAAGGGCCTCACCTGCAGATTGCCTGATAAGCTCCCCGGTGCGTTTCTGGGGCGGCTTCTGCAGCCTGGGCTGCCCTGATTTACCACTCCAGCCCCAAGCAGATTAAATCAGCCAGAGTCATTTGAATTTTACCCGGCCTTGTCACACAAATCTTCAAAACTGCTGTCTGGCAAGAAAACTTTCTCTGTACTTTTTTGCAGGAAGACTAGCCGCTCTAGAAATTGAGGTGAACTAGGAAAAGGGAGGAGGTGCCAGGGGGAAGGGAGGGAAGAGCTCTTCTCTCTGTGTGACTTCAGGAACTCATTGGGCTTCTCTGAGTCTCACAGGACTGTGGGGAAGCTCCAAAAGGGCCAGTCAGATCTGTGATTGAGAGGATGGGACAAATGAGTCTATCGATAAATTGTCCACACCACTGGTGAGCAGAGAACAAGAGTGTTGGCAGCTGAAAAGAGACCGCACAGTTGTCAGAGGTCTGGGGCTAAAAGAAGGGTAACTCCCAGCAACATGGTGGAATGAGGGAGGAAGGCTAGAGGCCTGCCTTGCAGGGCACCAAGTCGGGCTCATAGCCCCCGCCCCCTCCCCCAGTTTAGCCTATCAAGGGAAATCCTCCCTTTGCTGTGGGGGTGGGGAGATGGGGGGTGGGGGGCACATAGAGGAAGAATCTAGAAAAAAAAATCACAGAAACTAGTCTCCTCCCTGATCAAACTGTGCCTGAGAGTCTGTTATACCCAGAGCATTGAGTGAATGAGTTAGTAAATCATATGTTTTATCAATTCTGATTAGTTTTTTTTTTGTATCATTTGCCACATAATCAGACTTGAGCTAACGAAAGGGTCTGAATGGGGGGGGGGGTCTGTGTGGTATAAAGTAGTGGTTAGTGAGAGTCCTAACATTGGAGTTAGAGGATGCTACATAGGAGTTTGTGCTGGGATGGGGTGGCAGCCGATGCTTGGAGACAAGATTGGAAGGAGGGCTTCGGCTGATTAAAGAGGGCCCTCAGGGCAGCGTTCAGAAGGAACACAGGGTGGATTCTCTTAGTGGGGACTGTCTGGAGTGGTGTGCGCAGGGCAGGGCGGGGAAGCAAAGTGTGAGAGCACAGGCTTGGGGAAGACCGGCTTAAAGTGGGTTTCATTAGGTTGGATTGGAAAGCAGGGTGAGGAGAGCTGACTTAAAAGTTGCCATTTACTGATGGTGTGCAGAGCTCACTGCCCATAAATGCATGTATGCCCTCTCATGTATTCCTTAGTAGAGCCTGAAACTGCCCCGTTTTAATTTGACTTTCAAAGATCTTGTGTGACTTGACTAGATCATAGGATTAGTAACTGACAGAGTCTGGTCTCGAACTCAGGCCATCTGACCTCAGACTCTACCTCACTCCTGTTTCTGATAACACAAGTGACACTTTAGTGGATTGTAGACTAGGGTAGAGGTAACAAAGGTTGAGAGGAAGAACAAGGAATCTTGGGTCAACAAAACCCTAGATATGTGAGTATCAGTCAGAAACCACACCTGGGCAGCTGTTGTCTATCACAGTCTACCTATTATCTACCAACCTATCTATCATCTATCTTCTGTCTGTCTATCATCTATTAACCTATCACCTATCATCGATCTATTTATCTATCTATCTATCTATCTATCATTTATGTATCATTCATCTATTGATATCTATCAATCATCTATCCATCCACCCACCCAGTTATCTATTGTCTGTCTGTCTATCATCAATTTATCAACCTATCACCTATCGTCGATCTATCTATCTATCTATCATTTATGTATCATTAATCTATCTATAATTTATTGATATCTATCAATCATCTATCCATCCACCCACCCAGTTATCTATTGTCTGTCTGTCTGTCTATCTATCTATCATCTTTCTCTCTCTATTGTCTATATATATATCAACTATCTACCATCTATCAATCTATTGTCTATCATTCATCTATCTATTGTCTGTTGATATCTATCATCTCTCCATCTACCCACCCACCTATCTATTGTCTGTCTGTCTGTCTGTCTGTCTGTCTGTCTGTCTATCTATCTATCTATCTATCTATCTATCTAGTCTATTTTTGATGCTAGGGATTGACTCAGGACCTTGTGCTTACTAAGCACATGGTCTACCACTGAGCAACACCTCACTCCTAACAATATTTGGGAGTACACTTTTCCTGAGGAGGTAGACATAGCAGGCAGACATGAATATTGAATAGAATGTGTAGATACTGGCAGGTGAACAAATGAATCATTGGGATGAGGTGAGGTGATTGTTTGGAAAGTCCAAGATAATTTTCTGAAAACATCTGGAAGAAAAAAGTTTAGTAAAATGTCCTCATAAGGCTGTGCATGGTGCATACCCCTTTAAATTCCAGCACTCAGGCAGCAGAGACAAGATCATCTCTATGGGTTTGAGACCAGCTTGATTTACATAGTGATTCCAGGACAACCAGTGCTATGTAGAGACTCTGTTCCAAACAAAATACAAAAACCAAAAAACCAAAAACAAATCAAACAACAATAATAACACCAACACCAACAACAAACAAAAACCCCAAACGACAACAAAGCAAAATCCAATAGACCAGTTTTTCCTTTCCCTTTTCCTTCCTTCCGTCCTTCTTTCCTCCTCCTCTCGCTCCCTGCTTCCTTTTCCTCCTCCTTCTAAAACAAAACAAAACCAACCAACCAAACCAAACCAATCCCAAAATCCCATGGTCTCACTATGTAATTGTGACCTGGGCTGAAACCTACTGCATGGCTTCAAACTTGAAGCAATCTGCCTGCCTCTGCCTCCTCAGGGCTGGGAGTGTGCTACCATGCCTTCAGAGTTTGCATTTATAGTGACTATCTAAATGAGAAGGCCTCTTCCACACCCAAACCACAGACTACCTAGGGATGGGCTTCGTCAGAACTGGGGCATCACACGAAGAAAACCAGAAAACCTTTGGAGAGTGGAAAATAGACAGGTAGATATGACCTGCTCCTTGTGCCTGGGGAAGCTCTGAGAAGATGCCAGTGATACCAGCTCTTCCTACACGAGTGTGCAAAACTAAGATGGCCAAGAGGTCTAGGAAAAAAGTTGTTTTGAATTTACCAAAATAATCTTAAAGCTAATCTGAAAGAAATTAAAAACTGAAGGAAGTCAGAAAATTCCAAAGATGAAAAAAATATGAATATTTATCAGAAATTAGTATGCTTTATAAAGGACACTCATTAAAACTCTCATGTTAAGAATAACTCCATTCTTTCATTGGGACAGAATGGAAAGTCCAGAAATGCATCCAAATATTTAAGGGAATTTTTTTTTTTTGGTGTGATAAAGTGGTATTTCAAAGGAACTGGGAATATATGGATAATTTTATACATTCCATTGAGCAGGAAATATGGGGCATTCCTTACAACATAAACAGGGTTCCTAGCTAAAGAACTGTGGAAACCATGTGAATGCATGCTTTTGCTTACCCTAAGGTGGGACACATCCTTCTAAGCATGCCATGATACCCATAAGTCATGAGAAAATAATAAATGTGTGCTGGTAAGGATGGTACAGTGGGTAAAGTCACCTGCTGCCAAGCCTGATGTCCCGTTAAATTCCTGGGGCCACCATGGTAGAAGAAGAGAATAGACTTCCACAAGTTGTCCTCTGACCTCTACATGTATGTGCATGCACACAAATAAGTGTAAAAAATATATGCACTTGACTGTGAGAATCAAGACTATACATTAATTAATTAATTAATTAATATCAGATCCTGTTATTTGATTGATTGATTGACTGATTGATTGATTGATTGATTGATTGATTGATTGGTTTTTTCGAGACAGGGTTTCTCTGTGTAGCCCTGGCTATCCTGGAACTCACTCTGTAGACCAGGCTGGCCTCGAACTCAGAAATCTGCCTGCCTCTGCCTCCCAAGTGCTGGGATTAAAGGCATGCGCCACTACTGCCCGGCCAAGTAGCTGCTTTTCTCTACTTCCACAACCGCCTGGGATTGTGCGCCGGCATCCAACACCCTCTTCTGGCATCCAAACACATGAAGTATACACACACACACACACACACACAAAATTAATAAAGAGGAAAGTACAGAAAGGATAAATGCTAGAAAAATTAAATTTTATTTTTCCTGTGCAAAGGATCAGTTACTGATTATTAGGAAAAAGCACAAATATTTTATCATCAACATGGGCAAAGGACATGGACAGGCAATTCATAAATACTCAGAGATAAATGAGAAGACGCATGACTCTTTACGGTCCCCCATGATCTCAGTCATGCCAATATGAGCCACTGTTTTGTGCCTTGCATGCACTTCTGAAGGCTTATAAGATCCGGGCTGGCACAGTGTGGGCAGACAGGTGTTAGAGTGTGGCTTCTGTCACAGGCAGTAGGATAGGGCTCAGGGAGGCTGAGCTTTTGACATTGCATCGTGACTTTGTCATCTGCAAAGTTCATGCTTGAGAACTGTGCAATCCAGACTGGAAAAAAAAAAGATCACACAAAACAGAACAAAACTGATGTTTAAAGGGAAGGATATGATTTGGGTTTGGGCCTTTATATAGCTCTCTGGGGCTGCTTGTGGCTTATGGCTACAGACTGGACTTTCATGGTAGGCTTTCTGAAGGGCAGCATGATAAAATTAGAACTACTATCTCCTCTATTACGGCAGCCTCATTCGCCAGTGTTTAGTTTAAAGAGCGAAAATGTACAAAAATGAGCAAAGAGATACGTATGCGGATGTTTATCCCGACGTTGTTGATGAGAAGAAAATCTTGACAACATCCTACATGATCATCATCAGTAGAGACCCAGGAACATAAAGACGATGCACACATACAATGGAGTACTACGGAGTAATTAGAATAATTTTGTAAAGCTCTATTTATTGACATAGAAAGATGTCTATGACATATTGTTGGGCAGGAAAAGCAGGTGTCAGCGAGAACAGTATGTATAATACAACTTCTTAGCTATAAAATTATATACATGGCGCTCCATGTGTATATATGCATAGAGATATGTCTGCAAGCCTGTTCACCAGAATGCTAGGAGTTATATCTGGGTGCTGGGATTTTTTACTTTCTTTTTCATACTTTTGAGCGTTGGTTTGATTTGAGCTTTATAATGAAGATGAATCATGGTTTTCAACGAGGACAAATGATAAACTCTTTTTTCTTGGGAAGGAAGATAAGTGTTAACTAGGAAGACTGAGCACACTGTGGTTCAGCTCCTGTGGATAAAGGAATGACATGCAAGGCCCGAAGGACTGTGCTTGGATGGCTAGCTCAAGAGCGTTAACTGTGGAGGAGAGTGGAGGCGCCAGGGCATGTGGTGGTGGTAATGGCTGCCTCCCACGGGGTGGGGGTGGGTGTCTCTCTGAGGACAAAGTGTGCTTGAGAGCTGGGGGGGGGGCGGAGAACATGGGTGGGGACAAGTGAGAGCCGAGGTGTCACAGAGTACATTTCTTAAAGTCAACCATATGTAACAGTGCAAAGTCATGGAGGCGGGAAAAGAACGGAGGATGAGACAAACGGGAGGCTGTTAGTGACCAGGGGGAGTGGCTTTGATGAAGGAATGGGCCATCCGGCCACTGTCACACTCAGGATAGAGGATTCCAGATACAGGATTGCAGACTGGAAAGGGATGGAGCCCTGATTTAGGATGTCAGTAACTGGCATGTGTGCCGCTTGTCCCTTTGCAGGCTACGGCAGACACCACCAGTCGTTCTGCCCAGCCTGGAAGAAGTTCAAGTCTCTCTCTCTCAATAGCCAGTCCAGGGAGACAATCCCAGCGAAGGGAACTCGAAGGGAAAGTGAACCTCATGCTGTGCCTGGGCTGGAGCACGGGCTTGGAGGATGGTGCCAAGGAAGCCATGGAAGAAGTGATATAAGGGTTAGAGCAAGGATGGCTGCTCTGCATCCACGTAGACAGGGACCACAAGCTCAATCTCAAAAAACATCTAGCCAGGAGCTCACGATAAGTGCAGCTTATGGGATGAGCTCTGGAGTCTGAGCTGATGGGATTGTAGGACATTCTTACACATTGGCTGACATCCTGAAAAAGCCTGACCATAGGTAACCTACCAGTCAGGGCACAGACATTAGAATGCCTACAGTATCCCCCACCTGAGCATCCAGGGAAGGCAAATGGGGACTCTAGCATCTGCAGTACTGAGCACCAGGGGTCTGTTTGTGGGTTCAGATGCAGGCCTTAGGAGTAGAGCAAGACACGGAGGCTGTCATGTTTTGCTGGGAAGACTTTCAAGGAGAAAGCTTGGGTCAAAGACAGCATTTTGATTGCGTCAGTGGGAACATAGGGGGCCCTGGCAGGAGGTGGTGGAGGTTGTTCTGGACTCTTAGTAAGCGGAGCTAGAAAAGTGTATGCACACAGGCACAACTCACCTGGAGGGAAGGCGCAGACTGGAGAGAGGCCCATTTAGGAGAAGAAAAACGCTTGGAGGAGCGGGGGCTGAGGGATTAGATGTCTTTTAATCTGTGGAAACGCTTTCCTACAACATTAACCCCCATGAATATTAGTGTCTTGAGGTGTTCCAAGGGAAAGGATTCTGTGTCCATGAAATGTCACATTCACAGACTGGCACATGTGTAAACAGCAAAATCTCTGAGCAGTCCTATGGGGAAGAAATTTGTTTAGTGTGGATTTTAGAATTCTTCCCACATTTGCAGAAATCTTTGAATTTAACAGTGTGTCTGTAGTAGAATTTATGGGCTAGAGATGGTGACAGGATTTGGGGCTGTCTTGGGGTCAGTGTGGATACATGGCAAAGAGGCAGATACTAGGTCTGTCCTTTGAAGGACTCTGCACCCTACCGCAGAAGTTTTCAGTGTGGTAGAAGCAGTAAGAGATCCCAGCTCCTGGAAGCCTCAAGCAGACTGGAGACAAATCTCAGCTGAAGCTAAGCGAGCTAAGCTCTGGGTTTGTGTTAGCATAAGCCTCAGTGATCCCATGAGGCCTAGGATGGGCCTTTCTGATTTCTCAGAGTGGGTAGTCTCCCCTCAGATCCTGCAGTCTTGGCTTGTGTCTTTATATGTTCTGTCTAAGAGTCCTCAGATGCTCGAACTGAACAGTCTGTGAAGGTGTGGACGTATGTATGTCCTCATCCAGCACCGAATACACAGCCCAAACTCCACACTGTGGGGGCAGCAGCCGGCGACGCCCACTGTCCTACTTGCTTTCCTGTACCCCGAGAAAGGCTCTGGGCACAGAGCTCTGGTTTTCCTGTTCGTTCAGGTAATAACTGTCGGGAGCCAGCTGTGCCAGACAGGCAAGTGGGCAGTGTGTTTGCAATGACCCCCAGAGGTGCCACTCAGATGGGTGCCCCACACAATGGCATTTTCTCTCCTAGCCTCCTCGAGTCTAGGGGTAGGAGACCGACTTTGATCTCAGTGGGTCCACACTGAACTGCCAGGTTGAGATGGATGCCCTTCCCCAGGAGACTTGACCAGCACCATTCAGAGGATCTGTAGAGGTTCAGATCTGATGCAGGAGTGAGGCTGGGATGGAGGGAGGTAGCAACTCCATTTAAATGGTTTGAGGATTGTTATTTGAGTCCTGTCCTGGGCTGGAATCCCACAGCTAGACGGAAGCACAGGGACCAGGTACCTTTCAGGACTGGAACATTCAGAGGACAGGGAAACTGCCTGTCTTGAGGATGGGCGTGAGGAAAGTCATCTCAAAATAAGAAGCAGCATCACTGTTCCCTGGAATTGACTATGAACCTGGAGAAAGACAAATTCCTGACAGTTGGAATATAACCTTCCGCAGAAGGTGGGTGCGCTTCCTGTGGGTTTCCAGGTCCCCAAGGGACACCTGTCCTATCTCCTTGCCTTCCAGCCCTAAAAGACTCCAGAAGGCCCCTTTTGAGGTTTCTTTAAGGCAGTCCATACCCTGGTACTGTCAGCAGAGGCTAGCTGGGATGCTGGCCCACCAGGGTCCTTGGTGGTAGCCAGGATAGGTGTCCTGGAACAGGCAGGCTGGGGCCTCTCTTGCCATTAGATTTCTTGTGGGTGGCTTGGGCCACTTTCAACTTTGCTTCCTGGTTCTTTCCCAGGAGCCAGTTCCATTCCTCAGCCCGAGTGGCACTCCTTGGGCCGGAAACAATGTACGTTCTCCACGACTAGGAGTGGAAGTCAGCAGTTTGGCACCGTCTGGCTGGCAGCCTCTATCAGCTTCCTTTGGCACTTTATTGGCAAAGGCGGTGACATTTCTTTCAGTTGGGTGGGTGGAGCTGTTATGCAAACTCCCGCTCTCCTCATTCGCCAGATGAATATTCATGACTCAGGCAATCTGTACCAGCCAGACTTTCCTGAGGGCGGCAGCTTTTCTTCCCTTCCTCTCTCTTTCTTTCTCCTTCTCTCCTTCCCCAGCTCTTTGGAAAGCTGAAATACGGCTATATTTAATTTACAAATACAGAGCTATTTAGCTTGCCTTTGAGATAAGGCTTTGGATAGGAGGGAGTGGGGACAGTGGCAGAGGCTCTGGGTCCTGACCCCATGTCTCCAGGCCCCAGAGCCTACGGCCTGGATCTCAGACCCCAGGAAGCCAGTGGGTGGTCCTTTGAGCTGAGCATCTCAGTGTCACTGTGCTTGACGCAGCTCACATCCCTTTTCATCACGTTGGCCTTTGAGGTTGACATGGAAATCACAAGTCGATGATGCTTGGTCCAGGTACCTTCAGTCTGTCATAACTTCTCCCATTTGCCTCCCTGCCCGCCCCACTTTCTGCTCCAGACTTGAGGTCAAAGAAAGAGCCGAAGGTATTTACTAGTCATTGGTTTCCTCAGAAAGGGTCGGTCCCAATGCTGATCCGGATTTGGGGTCCAATTCCTGGGGGACACACCAATTCCCTTTCTATCTACTGGATGCAGTGGGACGTGCCTGTGATGCCAACGTGTGTGTGTGTGTGGGGGGGTGGAGGTAGGAAGGACAGAAATTCAAGGTCATCCTCAGCTATATAGTGAGTTTAGGATCACTCTGGCTATGTGAGATCTTGAAACTCTGTTTTTAAAAAAAAACTAGAAAGAAAACAACAATAACAAAAAGGAATCGTTCCCCAGTCTCTTTTGTCTCTTCCCCTAAAGAGGCACCAGATGCCCCGGCAGAGGGGTCAGAATCTCCAGAAATTTCCAAGAAATTTGGTCCTAGCAAGGATGTGCTCGCATGAGTATGTCTTGTGTGTAAATATTTATGCACAGCTTAAGTGAGTCTGTATGCCTACATCTATGTTCAAGTGTTTGCGTGTGTGTCTGTATGTGTAAGGGCGTGAATGTGTGTGTTGAGGAAAGCCTGGGAATGTTTGCATGTGCGAATGTGCCTCTCCAGTTGAGTTGCGTGTGTACCTCTGTGAGTCTGGAGGAGTTGAGTGTTTCGGTACCCAGGGGGTGGGGAGGCTGAGGCGTGTGTGTGTGTGTGTGTGTGTGTGTGTGTGTGTGTGTGTGTGTGTGTGTCTTTGCAAGTAGATTGACTGTAGGTGTCAAAGTAAGAGTCCAGGAGAGAGGCAGAGGGTGTCAAAGTAAGAGTTCAGGAATGAAGCAGAGTGAGAAGGGGGTGGGGGGAGAGGCAGTCAGGGTATGCTTTCTGACCTCCACCTCTCCTGAACATTTTCCTCTCTGGGGATGGAGAGGAGGGGGGCCCCACCCCCTGTAAGTGATACAGGTTCTATCCAAGGATGCGAACAGAAGGTTTTCCAGCACAGAACGTCCTGAAATCACTTTATATTCCCCCCTCCTTCTTCCATCTAATCAAAATAGCAGTATTGGGCTCACCCATCCCCACTGCTGCCCAGCACACTCCACTCAGCTCCGGGGTAAGGAGGGGTGGAGAGAGGCTGTCTTCTCTGACCCCCCCCACCCCCATCCCTCTTTGAGAGCACCTTTCAGCCGGTAGCCAAGGAGCTGTCTTCCAGATCTCCCCTTCCCATGCCTTAGTGGCAAGAGCAGCTGCCTCCCAGCCTGCCAGCAACTGCCAGTCTCTTCCAGAACCCGCTTCTAGGCCCAGTCTCATTTACAAATATGCAAATTTGCCTCTTCTCTGGTATGCAAATGGAGACATGACAAATAACTAATTAGGGTCAAAAGAAGTACTTGAACCAATTAGTGGAAGGCTCTGTCCCTTTCGGGTGGGAGGAGCCTGCTCTCTTCACCACCTGATTCCAAGACACTCAGGATGGCTCTACCTGAGTGGTGGTCATGGTAGGGCCTTAACCTCAGGAAGTCTTGCTTTGATCTTGGCTCTCAGACTCCTCCCTGAGTGGAGTGATAGCAGTGACTGTCTTGTCTGTCACCCTCTGTTCCTGAGTCATATGACTGGGGAGGACATGGATGGAAACAGGATTGAAGATGGCATTACAGTTTCGCTCATGGTGGCACCAAAAATGCTGGTCAATTGTGACGGGGATGGATTAGTGATGTCTGCAGTGGCCAAGTCCTTGGACTCCGGCAGGTTACGGGCTACATACTTATTGGTCATGAAAGATACAGTTGGAGCAGGAGCCTGTCTACTGCTGTGACTGAGTTACTTGACCAGGACCACAGCTTCCCCTGGTGTAAAGCTGATACAGGAGAGTAGCTGTAATGAGTAAACATGGGGTGGCTAGGGAAAGGCTCTTTGTCATCTAGGAGGGGATTTGTCAATTGAGCATGTCAGCGGGGGCATCCATATTGTCCCATTTCAGAGGTGAGGTTGCCTAAGGCCGGAGAGCGTGGGCAGCTTGGAGAGGCAGCAGAGACCTCTCAGGGCAGGCCTGCCCACACACGGGGCTGTTCTATCTGCTGTTACAGGATACCGGCTCCCCTGAGCCACCCCGATGTTGTTGAACCAAGCGGGCCACAACAAGCCCACTGGCTCAGCTCCACTGTTGGGTGTGAAATTTGGTTGAATTGGCAACTGGAAGAATGGGGCCATTGCCATTCTGCAGCCTGGGGCCTGGGCCAGGGCCAGTGGGCAGACGCAGGTGGGCGGCTGAGTACTAGGGAGTTAGTTAAAGCTAGCAGTTGGCAAGAGGGAGCCAAGGGGTGACCTGACGTGAGGAGAGTGTTTTCAGGGATGGCAGAAGCCAGACTACACTAGGATTGTGTTGTAGGCAGTGGTGGGACGTGCCGGTGTTTCAAGCATGTCTTGCGAGCATGTATGTCAGAGGACATGTGTGGGTGGGTGCTCTCACACAGGGGTGTGTGTGTGTGTGTGTGTGTGTGTGTGTATGTGTGTGTGTGTGTGTATCAGTTCAGGAATACATGTGTTATATAGTTGTGCACCCTTGTGTTGATGTGTGTGTGTGAGTGTGAATCTGCACATCTGTTTCATTTTGTTTATCTGTGCTGTACCAGAGACAGGACCCAGGGTCTTATGCAAGCTAAGGGATCACTCTGCCTCTGAGCTCCATGCTTCTACTCACATGTTCATGTGTAACTAACCTAGTGTGAGCATTTGTTATGTCTGTGGACACATGTCCATGAATGTGGGTTCTATACTCTTCCCGCCTGTGTAAGAGTGTCCACTGCATAAGCATGGGATGCCTGCCCGTGTCTGTGGACGTGGACCACTTCCGCTGGGCATGGTTACTGCACATCTGTGTCACAGCCCCCTCTACCTGTACACATCTGTAAAGCTGCCCGTGCGTGTGAATATGTCAGTGAGTGCTCATGTGCGGATGCATTTCTTTATCTTATTTATTTATTTACTTGTTTATTTATTTGTTTGTTTGCTTGCTTATTCTGTTCTCATATATTATATTTTGACCACGGGTTCCCCTTCTTATTCTCCTCCCAGGGCCTCCCCTCTTCCTCCATTGTAGGTGCATTTCTTGGTGTGTGTTTCCTCCTCCTTGCCTGGAACTGAGGCCTCCTGGGCCACCACAGTTCTTTGCTCTGCTGAGAAGGAATCCTCACTCTGGATCCCCATGGCTGGGGACTCTTGGAGAAGGACCTGCTGGCGCTTTGGTGCTTATGCATGGCGTCCTCT
Organism: Tokudaia tokunoshimensis; assembly: GCA_036184795.1. NCBI lineage: Eukaryota > Metazoa > Chordata > Mammalia > Rodentia > Muridae > Tokudaia > Tokudaia tokunoshimensis. The sequence continues at coordinate 108,033,596 of BTHU01000005.1, read as the reverse complement.
TTCCTTACCTCATCCCATATTCTGTTTCTGTTCTTCCGTCCATCGCCCCTCCCCCATTTTCTCCCTCCTGTCCTTCTCTTCTCTGAACTCGCTTGAAGAGACTGGGCCTCGGGCTGCTGTACAGGCCTCTGTCAAAGCCTCGCTCTCAGGGACACACTCCAGAGCTGCACAGGTTCCTGGGGCATTAAATTAAAGCCACAGCTTTGCTCTCTGTGCTTATCATTTCCCTCCCTGCCTTTCCAGCCCCCCTTTAAAGTGTGTATGTGTGTGTGTGTGCGCGCGCACACACACACACACACACACACACACGCAGGTTTGTGTATGAGTGCTGCTGCCTACAGAATCTAATAGAGGGCATTGGATCCACTAGGCTTGGGTTACAAGTAATTGTGAGCTGCCCAACATGGGTGCTAGGAGCCGAACTGGGGTCCCCTGAAAGAGCAGCAGGTACTTTAAACCACCGAGACATCCTTCTCTTCCTCTACCCTTTTAATTTGAGACAGGGTCTTACTATGTGGCTCAGACTAACCTGAATTCATGATCCCCCTGCCTAACCCTCACAAACGCAGGGATTACAGGCCTGTACCACCATGCTCTGATTCCAGCTGTATTTTAATAATCACCGCAAATGGTGACTGTGGCTTAGAAGCCCCGACTTTTCCTCCTTCTCTAGGGGGTAGTCCCAGCCATCCTTCCCATGATGCTGGAGAGAGGTGGCAGCATCCTTAACTCAGCTCTGGTGCTGGCCCTCCTACCCATGATGCATTGTGCCATCATCTCTAGGCCTTTCCTGGGACTGGTGGGGATTAAGAACCAGCTCTTCCCAGTGGGATTTCCAAGCTTACATCCCATGGTCCCCTGGAAGCCCTCCTTCCCCGTATGTATGTTTTTTTTTTCACAAGATGGATACAAATGTCTTATCCATTTTAATATTAAAACAATGTAAGTGTGTTTGGGTGTTTTGCTTGCCTGTGTATCATGTGCATGCAGTGCCTGTGAAGGCCAGAAGAACTCGAGTTACAGATGGTTGTTAGCTACCATTTGGGTGCTAGGAATCAGACCTAAGACCTCTGAAGAACAGCCAGTGTTTTTAACTGCTAAGCCATCTCACCAATACCCTTTTTAATGTTTTTATTTTTGTTATTTTTTATAGACTTTGAGGAAGGGCCTGGGTGAGAGCCACTTTGCCTGCCCCCTAGCCCAAGACCTGATCCCCAGCTTTTTGACCCCCCAAGTTGAGCTCAGAGCACAAATGCTGAAAGATAGTTTTGGTAAGAAATGAGACACCATGGCTTATACCTCACATTTATCAGATGCCTTCCACAGCTCGCCTTCTCCTTGCAAACCTCTCCCTTCGTTAGTGACTTTATTATTTTTGAGACAGGGTCTCACTGTATATTGACTGGCCTGGAACTTACAGAGGTCATCCTGCTTCTGCCTCCCAAGTGCTGGAAATAAAGGTATGGACCAACTTGCTTGGCCTTTTACTAATAACTTTAATAGAATAGAATTTAAAAGAGGAATATTGATTAAAAGTTAGAGAGTACATAAGTTAACAAAAATATTTGGGACTGGAGAGATGGCTCAGTGGTTAAGAGTACTGGTTGCTCTTCCAGAGGACCTGGGTTCAATACCCACATGATGGCTCACAACCATTCGTAACTCCTGTTCCAGGGGATCCAGTGCCCCACACAGAGACAATAACAATGTGTACAGAAGAAAAAAATCATTATAAAAATATTTAAAATGAACAGCTACCATTGGAGGGGTTGGAGAGGTGACTCTGGTTAAGAGCTCAAGCTGCTCTTGCAGAGGACCTGACTCCGGGATACTAAGGTAGCAAGTGAGCCAGGCACTGGGAATGTGGGGGTTAGAAGCTTCTAGGAGGACATGTTGGCTGAGGAGGCTCTGCGGAGAGTGGCATGGGAAGCAACCTCCCCCCCCATCCCCAGGGCAGCAGGCTGCTGTTTGTGCCCTATGTAGTGAACACTTCCTGGGGCAGGACTGGGCTACTCCATGTTTGCCTGGTCTCCACTGCTTACAACAAGCAGAGAGAGGCGCCTCTGTATGTACCTGGAATGGGTGGGGCCGGGGTCTAGCCACTTTAGGGCAAAGAAGAACCACCTGATGCAGTTGGGGGCCTTGGGGCAGTTCTCGGAGGAACCAGGGGAAGATGGTCTTACCACTTTTCAAGTTGTTTCTTCCAAGGGTGGGGGGCCAGGGATTCTTTACAACCTGAGTCACCCATATCCATCCAAACTCAATCTGTTTGTGGCTAAGCGTAGCTTTGGGTTCTAAGACAAGGCTTAATTGTTCTTATTAATTATAATTATTGTTATCTTAATGTGTGAGCTTTTAAAAATTTTTTGATGGCTTACTGGTGGCAGAGTTTTGTGTCACCCAGGTTGGACGCATCCTTCCTGTAGCAGAGGCTGACTCTGAACATCCCCACCCAACTCTCTAAGCAGGCAGAGAAAGAACTACCTTTGTAGACTGGAGTGTTAGTTCACGCAAGGAGTCTCTGACCCAGAGGTCCCTGGTTAGAACCACATTTCAAAACAATGAGTTTCTTTTGTCGTCCTGTGTCTTATTTTATATACCTAAAAATACTGTTTGGAGGCTGGAGGGATGGCTCAGCAGTTGAGAGCGCTTGCTGCTCTTGCAAAGGACCTAGGTTCAGTTCCCAGTACCTCAGTGTGGCTCACAACTATCTGCAACTCCAGATCCAGGGGCTTTGACATACTTTTCAAGCCTCTGTAGATACCAGGTATGCTCACAGTACACATACACACATGTAGGCAAAACACTCATACACAGAAAATAAAAATCTGTACATCATGGGAACATGGAAGCCGGGTGTGGCAGCACACAGATATAATCTTAGCACTCAGCAACTTAGGTATCAGAATGACAAGTTTGGAGCCAGCCTAGGCTGCACAAGCAAGATTCTTTTTTCTCTATAGATAAATAGGAGCTGGGAATGTGGCTGTGTTGGTAGAGGGCTTGCCTACCACGAATCAAACCCTGGGTTTGATTCCCAGCACTGTATGAACCGGGTGGGTGGCACAGACATGTACTTCCAGCTCTCAGGAGGTAGAGCCAGGAGCCTTTGAGAGGGGGTTCTGGGGGTGGGGGGAGCTGGGCTCTAGGGGAGGGAGAAAGTTTGGCTTCTGTGCAGGGGGTGAGCTGCAAGTTCATCTGTCAGGGCTTCTGGGGTCCGCTTTGTAGGTAGATGCTTTTGCCTGGTGGGAGTGGACTTCCCTGGGCTTCTTTGAAAGTGATCTAAGAAGTAGTATCCAGGGCTACAGGATCTTTCTCCTTCTGCCAGTCCTGTGCAACCCAAGCTACTCTGCGAATCTCAAAATGGTCCCTTGCTACTGGCCTCTGCTTGTCCTGTTTATGTAAGAAGTTTTCAGCAAAGCGGCCTCTGTTTTGTCTCAGCACAGTAGCTGATCTTGGTCCTTTGATGACAGTGAGCTTCAGCCCGAGGCAGCATTACACCATTCTGAGTCTGGGTGGATTATAAGTCACGTCACTCAGCTGCAAGCTGCTCTGGGTTTCAAAGTGGGGTCTTGATGGGCTCTCTTCCTATTCCTGCAGATCTTTTCATGGAGTTTCGCAGCCCTCAAACTTGCCTGGGGACCGTCTTCATAATGGTCTGGTTCAACACCAATGTGGGAGCATAGATGTGGTCACTGATGCCCAGCCTGGGCAAAAGCTAAGTGACGTAGCCTAGGGTGGTAGAGCTGGCTCTAGCATCCCAGTGCCTAACCTCCAATCCCTGCCGTAGAGTATGGAGCTAGAACTGAGACAGGAAAGGAAGGCAGGCTGGGTCCCCTTTGATAAGCACATCATGCTTGCCACCTAAAGCACCTCTGTGGATGGGGAGCCAGGGATGGTCTATTAGCTTTCTCCTGCTGTCCCTGGAGGGGGCATTTGTCTGTTTTGCATTTTTCCAGGCTGTAGTTAGACAACTCCTGGTCCTGGGGGGCGGGGTGCAGCGGAGAGAAAATGTCAGGGCGACACGCCGCCAAGATAACATTAGCGAAATATCAAGTCCTTTATGATGTCAGGAGGGATTCCTTCCCGCTGCCAAAGCTGCCTAATGACATCATAAAATAGGCCTGCGGCAGCCACAGTCCCCCCGAGTCATCAATCAGGCCTGTCTGTGGAGGGCTCTGGGATGCAAGGTGGGGGGGTGCAAGATTTTAAACTTAAAGGAAGCCTGCACATAGCAACACCATGAAGGCTTGAGGGACTGAAGACCCCTACAGGCCCAGAAAGGGCTGGATCCTTGTAGCTCAGCTGGGCGCAGGGAGGCAGGCATGAATCCTGAATTGCACCTCCCCCCCAAGTTATTCAGGACATAACATATGCACTAATGCCTCTGAGTGACACTAGCTCCTAGCCAGGTGAACTCAGTGGTACTGAACAGGAGGAGGGCTGGCTGACCTGAGGATCCAGGGACACCAGAATTGACAGGGAAAGACTGCTGTGTTTATAGGTTTCTCTGTGGAGTGCAATGAAGTGCAGGATCAACCCCCCCAGAAACACACAGAGGGGTGCCTTTAACTCCATCGAGGCAGGTGTGTGTTTCTGTGTGTTGTGTGTTTGCTTCTATGTGTTTCTTTACCTCCATTCCTGGGGAATGTTCAGGGCACATATACAAAGGGGGTCTGTCCATGTATGCACGTATGTTCACCTGTGTCTGATGTGTCTGTCTTACTGTCTGAGGACCTTCATGGCTTGTGTCTGTCAAATTGCAGATGTTAGTGAGAAGACGTTGGAGGGGACCAGGAAGCCTGAAAAAGTAAAGAAGATCCTAGAAGGTAAGTGGGTACATGGGGCATATGTACCAAGCACACCCCTGCCTCACCCCCGACCAAGGATGGTATCGTGTATTAGAATCATCCAAGGAAATTGCTGCACCTTCCTATGCTCCAGTGTCACTTCAGATCAATGAATCTGCTTTTCAGGAGCCAGGGCTCAGACACTACTATTTTTAAAGGCTCTCTAGGCGATTCTAAAGGTCAGCCAGGGAGGAGAACCACGGCTGGACTAAACCTTGCTATTTCAAGTGTGGTCTGAGGGTTATCTGCATTGGCTTCAATCATGGGCTTCTAAGAAATACAAAGGAGTCTCAGGCCCTGGGCTGGACCACACATCACACTCCACACTGGTGTCCTTTAGTTTGTATTTGCCAGGGTCCCAGGTGACCTGTGCATCAGTTCAAGGTTGAGGACCCTGGAGCTGGAGCATGCGAGAGGATATATGTGTGGACTCAGAGGGGGCTCTGCAGCAGCCTCATCAGATCAGGCTGGGCTAAGGACTTGCTTTCTCTTTTTTAAAGGTTATTATTATTTATTATTATTATTATTATTATCGTGATGAGGAGGAGGACGTGATATGTGCATGTGTAGAGGACAACTTCTGTGGAACTGGTTCTCTCCTTTCACCTTATGTGGGTTCAGCCCACTTGCTTTCCTAATGAGTGAGTTCCCAGGTGCTACAGTTCCTGCCGCCTGCTGTCCAGAGACCATGTGGGAAAAATGATTGGTACAGCCGTGGCAGATGGAGAAGGAAGTGGATCTTTCTGTCTCTAGGTCTCTGTTTCTTTGTCTCTCTCTCTCTCTTTGTGTGTATGTGTGTGTGTGTGTGTGTGTATGTGTTAATAATGTAAGGAGGGCAAGATGGAAGGAGAGACCATGTTCTCTTCAAGAGCCTGCCTTGCCAATGTCTAAGGTTCTTGATTTCCCTGTTCTAGGGCCAGGCCAAAGCTGGGGCAACTTAAGAGAACAGGAAACAGAGGTATTAGCACTTGGGCCCCCTCTGGTTGCCATGGTTTCACTCCTGCAGTGCCTTCTATAATGAGACGAACCGGTGACAGGACCCTTCTCTAGTTCCTTGAAACCCAAGTCTCAGAGTCATTGGGCTCTCCCAAGTTCACCAGTGTGCCCGCACACCTTCACAGGACTCAGCCATCCCTGGAGGCTCAGGAATCCAGGCAGTTGTAACACACTAGCTTGCCTGGCACACTCTGGGTCACAGAATCTGAGTTTCATTCTCTGCAGTTAGGGGTAGTCTCGTGCGCCTCTCTGTAACAGTGCTTAGCAGAATGGATAGTTTGATTGAGGTGGAAGGGAGGAGCCGAGAGTGGAAGTGACTTACCTGTGTTTTCAAGGAGGAAGCTCCCTGGGACCCTCCCCCTTGCCAGGCTTCCGGGGGTCCTTCCCAGGATGTCAAACTATGGATCAGAGTTCAATCTGGTAGGGGCGGTATGTTAGAATTGGGCATCTCTCCTACAAGGCAGTCAGCCTTCTTGTCTGTCTGTTCATCTGGCAGGGAGGTAAGAAGGGGGTGGAGGTGGCAGTGGAAGCAGCAGACAGGCAGGCCAGGGCTCAGCTGTAGCTGCTGTCCTGCCTGGAGGTAGACCATAGAATCGCCACCCCTTTTGCCTGCATCTCTGCCGCCTGCATTGGCGGAGTAGATAGCGATCAACCAGAATACCAGAGGTGTGAGGCAGGCATGACCTCACCCAGGGTGTGCCTGCCCCCTGAGCCCTGCCAGGCCACCCTCCCTGTTTACTCCCTGCCCCCTCCCCTTCCCTCCAACCAGATTTGACAACAAGCTTCAGCCAACCACAGCGGGGGGTGGGGGAGACTTCCCAATGCCCTGGCTGCGTCCCAGCCAGACTCAGGCACAGGGAACTAGATACCTCTTTGGAACCAACTTCTAGAAAACTGGGGGGTTCACGGAGGTTTCAGACTCTCTCTTGGGCCCCGGGGTGCTGGGACACTTAGGAAATAGATCTAGGGCCAGGGAGACTGACCAATTTATGAGTAAATTCATATGCCAAATCTATGGGCCAAAATGAAGGGACATTGATACTGTAAAATGAAGGAGGGGACTTGGAGGTCCATATCAGCTTGGGATAGGAGACAAAAATGAAGAAGAAACAGGCCCGGCAGCATGGGCCAGCAGAAGGACGCCTACTGTGTGTCTGGCATCATGCTAGCAAGTACCGATTTGGAAATCACACCCAGAAAATCCGGAAGAGATTGTAGGAAGAATTTACCAAGCCAAATATATAAAACATCTCCTGGTAACTACGTTTTCCATATATCCCAAGATTCCCATTGTGGTAAGATGGGTGGTCAGAGTCAGGTGTTTGATCATGGAACTGGTGCGGTGATGTATGGTGGCCCCTAGAAGCTGTGTGGGTCCTGAAAACTCGGACAAGATCTTAGTTGAGGGTCTAGAGCAGAAAATGAGCTGCGCAGTCACAGCGAGAAGCTGTCCTTAGCTCCTGGTTAGGGGCTCCTGCTGTCCCTGCTCTGTCCCATCCTTACTTGACTGTCCTCATTTGCACACTCAGGCCCTTCCTGCACAGTCTCACCTCCTCTCCTACGCTGCTTGCACCCACCACCTCTATGTGCACCCTCTACCCACACTCTCTGGCAAGCAGACGGGCCTCAGCTAGGAGCTTTGCACAAAGAACCGTAAAGGATCCACTTTGAGAAGCTGCTGATCCTTGGCTTCAAGTAGCAGCCCAAATCCAGCAGGGGATGGGGCAGACAGCGGCTGTGTCTAAAGCCCACTTCCCAGGGCTCTTGTTCCTGTTTCCAAGGGACCTTTGCCAGACTACTGTGTGCAGTTCACCATGCTATTTCCTTGTCTTTCATTTCGTTTTGTGTTCGTTGGGTATTCCACCTTTGACCTGCTGAACTCCAGGAGCCAGATGAGAAAACCACAGCAAAACAGGGTCTAAGCAAGGCCACCAGGATGACCACCTGTCAGCATTCACCACACCTCTTACTCTGTCGTGCACATGTGGCAGTCACCCTCCTCCTGGTCATTCCCTATGCCTCTCTCACTGCCCTTCTTCACACTGCCTTTGGATGGTTGCAAATGCCTGGCCATATCCTTGTGGTGCTGGGCAGCATCAGGAGAGCAGTGGGAATCTCCGAGCCATCTCTGGGAGCTGGCAATCTCTGTCTCCTGCTTTGGCATTGAGAGAGGCAGAGCAGGATGGACCCTGCATGGGCGAAGAGAGGTTCATTTAGGGTTCTAGGTGAGGGTCTTGGCTTCTTGAGAGCCTGGAGCATGGTGGAGAGCTGACATATGAAAGAAAGAGAAGAGGTGGTGAGAGAAAGAAGAGGGAGGCAGGAAGAAGGGGCTGGAAGATAGAGGAGAGTCAGAAGTCTGAGTGGGGACGGTAGGACCGAGGTATTCTCCTTTCTCCTCCATTTCATGTGCTTCAGCTTTAGTTACCTCTGGTCGATCAAGGCCACCGAATATTAAATGGAAAATTCTAGAGATACCCAGTGATGAGTTTTAAGTTGCATGCCATTCTGAATAATGTGATGAGATAGCCCACTGTCCCACTCCATTCCACTCGGGTAGTAAGTTATTCCTTGTCCAGTGTATACATACCGTATATGCCACCTACCCACAGTCACTTAGGGCAAGGTAATAGCTGTGGTTTTAAATATATACTGAGGAGGGAAGAATGTCTTAGGATGTTTTCCCTGTGGATGAAGGTGTGCTCCTGGAGGGATGACAGGCAGAAGTTCTAACCTCATCACTAAGCACCTCTGAAAAGCCAGTGTTTGCTTAAATATGTTTGGGTCTATCTCAGTACGCATGGCGACACCATCTGACTTGCATAATCTGCTCTCTGGGCTCTAGCTGGCCTCAGTGTCTGGCTCCTCCTGCCAAGGACGACTGGAGAAGGTCCTCGTGTAGTAGGCCCTGGATAGTGACAAGCCTCTTTTGAGGCTGGTCTCATTCTGGAATTCTTCCATCTTCCACCCCAGCATGCTGTGAGCTTGGTTCCCCTCAGTTCAAGCTCCCAGGGAACTTTATAAGAGGTGAAAAATCAGCATTCTGGGGAATTTTGTAAATTTCTGTCAGCCTCTGGCTCTGCCTCGAATGAATGGCCTCCAGGCTTTTCCCAGGTACTTGGTCCAAGGCTCCCTTGCTCTGCTGCGTGTGAGAGATGAGACCTGAGAGACGGCCTGGGTCCAGGTGGGAGTGAGGGCTCTTGGGAAGACGCTTGATGCTTCCTTCTGCTCAGTCTGACTATCAGTGAGCACTTGGGAAGGTTCTGATCCGACTCAATCCACTCTGCAGGTATCCCCGGGCCCTCCTTTTGCCTGGGTGTCAGGAGACCCCCACCCAAGCCCCTGGCCAGGGCTAAGACCTTTGCTAACTGCCAGAAGCCATCCCATGAACTCAGCCAAGGATTGTGGCAGTATCGGCAAGTCCTTTTTTTGTCCCCACAGCATGCACCCGCCCCAGGACAGAGGGGCCTTGGCAGTCTCCAGCCTGGTTATCTGATTTGGGGGCTGATGGGGTTTCTAATGGGAAAACAATATGTTAATTTCAGAATGTTCCTGATTAGATGAAAATGATACGGCATCAAAGTTACTTCCTTAATTTATTCAGAAAATAACAAGAGAGAATTCTCTGCTATGATCCTTAATTAAACCAGAGCCTCTACCTCCCAGGCAAAGCAGGCTGTGCGCTCCAGGTGTGGGGAACAAAGGCGCCCCTGGCCTGAGTCTCCTAGTGGCTGCCCTGAGGTCTTCACAGGGCCAGGCTGCCACTTTGCCTGTAGCAGGATTGGCTGAGGTAGGCAATGAATGCGACTCCTCCCACTGCAGGGACCCCTCAAATGTAGAGTCTTCCCAGTACCTCAGTCAGCCTTCCATACCCTCATCCTGTCAATGACCCAAATCCACAGACTTAGCAGGCAGGGGTTGTTCGAGCAGGAATCCCAGGGTATCTTTAAATACGGAACAGCTGTAGAACATGAAGGATACTGACGGGTCCATGTCAGGGATACACAGTGGTCAGCCAAAGAAAACGACTTCTGGTGAGGATGAGACAGGGTTGTATCAAGGTTACTTCCTTAATTTATCCAGTGGGACATTAGTATCAATGGGAAGAAAGCTGTGGTTACTTTTGGGTCCAAAAGAGCATGGGAAGGGGGGGGAGGCAGGACTAGGGTGGGGGAACTTTACAGCTGGTGTCATAATGCCACAAATTAGAGAGGAAGCAGGCTATGTATCCTTAGTTTCTCTTTTCCTCCCTCCCTCCCTGCCCGTAGGCACAACACATAGTGGCCTGTCGGGGAAGCTAGAGGACACTGTAGCATACTTCAGAGGTGAGGCTCCTGAGACACAGGCAGGACAGAAAACGAATGTCGGATCAGAGTCATAGAGAATGGCCAACTCAAGATTATGGGAAACAGCTCCTACCCTTCTCCTGCTTCCAAACTGCTCATCTTTCTGACCATTCCCCACAACAGTCCTAGGTACCTATTCCTGTCTCTTAGAGGAGAGGTCAGAGAGGTCAAGTGGTATCCATGAAATTGCGGTCAGGAGGCAATGGATTCAAATTTGGTTTTGTCTCATTCTGATTTCTCCTTCCCCTGAACAAAGTCTTGGTGATGGAAGGATTGGCCTGAGTGGATGTGAGGAACTAAGTTCTTGGTATGACTGAGCCTTGCCTGGAAACTTCTAGAGGGTTGTGAGGGAAACCTTCCTGGTGCTACTGAGGGACGGCTATAGAATACCTCCTGTACTCCATACACCAGGCAAGAGTCATTCCCCAGAACCAGGCATTGACTTTCCCATTGGTTGCCATGGGTGATGCCTGCCCATCTCATTCTCCTTTCCTATCAGGAAGTGTCTTATTTTCTGGGAAGTATAGACAGGACTGGCTCAAGGATGTGTAGGGAGAAAGTTGGATGGGGTCCTCAGGGGATCTCCTGATTTAGAATGCTGATTTAGCAAAAGTTAGAAAATTAGAGGCCTGGGCCTTGAGGCTGCAGCTGAAGAGGACCCGAAAATGCAGGGTCCTGATGGGCAGGGAGGCTGGTGTTGGACAGGGTGTACCTGTGTGCATCTGTGTGTGGGTGTGTGTGTGTGCGCACGCGTGCGTGTTTGTGTGTGTGTTTGTTTGTATGGGGGGGAGAGGACTGTGAAGGTGATCAAGGGATCAAGGGTCACAGTGATAGGAAATGGGGCAGGGATTGGCCAAACCAGATGGAGACAAGGATGGTAAGCAGCCGGCATTTACATAACACTGGATGCTAACCCCGCCCCAAATTCTTTTTTAAAAGTTTTGTTTTTATTTTCTGTGTATGTGAGTTTGGCCTACAGGTATGTATGTGTAGCATGTGTGTGCCTGGTGACCACAGAGGTCAGAGGAAAGCATTGGATCCCTAGAGTCATAGATAGTTGTGAACAGCCGTGCAGATGTTGGGAATTGGCCCCAGGTTCTCTACAAGATCAGCAAAGGTTCTTGGCTGCTGACCCATCTCTCCAGCCTCATCTTCTTTATGTAGTTCTGGGGATCCAACCTAGGGCTTCATGCATGCTAGATAACGTGGTTTGAATAAAAATGGCCTCCAAAGGCTTATATATTTCAATGCTTAGTCACCAGGGAGTGGAACTATTTGAAAGGATTAGAAGGATTAGGAGGTGTGGCCTTGCTGAAGGAAATATGTGTGGGATGTGGGCTTTGATGTTTCAAAATCCCATGTCAAGCCCAGTGTCTCTATGTCTTTCTCTCTGTCTGTCTCTGTCTCTGTCTCTCTCTCTCTCTCTGTCTCTCTGCTTGCAGATCAGGGTGTAGCTCTCAGACACTGCTTCACTGCCATGTATGATGCCATGCTCCTGCCATGATGATAATGGGCTAAACTGTAAACAAGCCCCCCCAATTCAGTGCTTTCTTTCATAAGTGTTGCCTTGGTCAGGGTGTCTTTACAGCAATCGAACAATGACTAGGGCACTAGACAAGAATGTTACTGGCTGAGCCCCAGCTACAGCCTCCCAATCCCAAATCATAACCACTGAGAAGCTCTGCCTCTTGGCTCTGGGTTGAGTGATTCTGGTCTCATGGCTCTGGGTGAAATGTTTCTGGTCTCATGGCTGTGATCTTTTGGGGTGCCTGTGGTCCCTTGGCTCTGGTTGTGATGGCTCTGGTCTCTTGGCTTTGGGTTGAGTATCTCTGGTCTCATGGCTCTGGTCTATTGGCTCTGGGTAGGGTGGCTATGGTCTTGTATTCATGCTGGGGCCTCCTGGAACCCCACTTTCCGACCAGCTTCCTGTTGCTTGCTCATCATTCTCAGTTGGTGTCTTGAGGGGATGTGAAACTGATTCCTGAAAGCCCAGGCACCAAGCAGGTTGTCCTGCCAGTGCCCAACCATGGAGGGAGTTTGGGGTTGGGAGGGTTGCCTTTCCTGGTGGTTGGTATATGGGATGACATGGGTGAGACAGAGCACTGTGAGGGGGTGACGGATCTATAGGATGAGGTCTCAGATAGCACAAGAAAGGGAGCATCAAGAGTAGCCTGGTCTCCCCGGAAGGTCCTCTGGCTGCCTATGGACTGAGGTAGGGAGGCCAGTGTGAGGCAGGGCAGCCAGCAGAAAGATGCCGCAGCTCCCGGGCAGAAGGTGACAATGACATGAAATGGCCAGGCCTGGTGGCAGAAGTGGGGATACAGTCCCAGAGATACAAACCTTGGTATTCATGGTGGGCAGAGGGGAAGGAACCCCAGAGAATGACTTCTGGGTGTCTGGTAAGTGGGTTGATAGCAGATGTCCATGTCCCTGGTGCCCAGGACATGGTTACCTAGACAGACAACAGCTATATTGACATGAGGGTGAGATTTGATTTCCTTTGATATTTTCACTGTTTTAGGCTTCCTTCTTTTTGTATATGTGTGAGTGTGCACATACGTGTGCATAGAATGTACGTGGAGGTCAGAGGACAACCTTGAATGTAGTTAAGTACCATCTACATTTTCCTCTTTCTTTTTCTTTTCTTTCTTTTTTTTTTTTTTTTTTGAGACAGGGTCTCTCACTGACTTGAAGTTGGCCATAGGCTGGCCACTGAGCTCCAGGGGTCTGCCTGTCTCCATCTCCCCAGAGGATTACAAGGGCAGACCACTGTGTCTGGCTTTTAGATGGGTTCTGGGGATCACATTCAGACCCTCCTACCTGTGAGGTAAACAGACACCTTGTTATCTCCTCAGCCCCTCTCCACCTTTTGTAGTTTTGAGATCAGCTTTTACTCTGTAACCTAGGCTGACTGGAACTCACCATGTTGCTCAGGCTAGCCTCAAATTCATGGCAGTCCTCCTGCCTCAGTGTCTTACCTGGTAGGATGATAGGCTTTTAATGCCACCTTCAGCCAGGGGCGTCTTTATTCTTTTATGTTCAAATACCACAGAAGTTCCATTCTTTAATGAGAGTTCAAGTCACTACATTGTCACTTTGTTAGCTGCGTGTTCTCCAGGAAAACCACTTGACACACTGGGCCTTAAAGTCGTCTGCTGACAGGGCTCACTGCAGCACACGTGTCTCGTGCAGTGTAAAGCCGACCAGCAATGATGATCCCTGCAGGGGACAGGGGTGACTCTGGCATGTCTCTTTACTTGTCTTCAGAGCCACCTGCCCCCAAGTAGGTGACACAGCCATTCCTTTGGAATTAGAATTGTTAGAAAGGCGGCCTTTCTGGGTCAGGAAGTAGTGCTTATAACCCTTTTGTATCCCATGACCTTTCTCTTCCCAATCCTTAAGGCCCTGCCTCTCCCCAGCAATTCCTGGACAAGACTGAAAGGACCTATTACTCCTGCCTGGAGACAGGGGCTTTCCCAGATGGGAGCTACATTTCTCAGCCTTCCCCTTTGGCCAGGTAGTGCCACCTCAGCCCTTGTCCTGCCTGGGCAGACCTCAGACCCAGGCCTCTGGACCCCTTTCCGGCCTTTGCCTCCTCACACTGCAAAGTTCCAGCAGGGCTTCTGAACCAGTGTGGGCAGTGCCCATGCCCAGGCCTGCCCTGGGTTGGAGAGAGGAGAAAGAGTTCTAAAGTCTTTCTGAGAGGTCAGGGGTCAGACCCCTGGCCTGAGTTTCCTCTTACCCCAACCCCGACTCTTGAGTTTTCTGACAGCAGCGTGTCTGACTTTGGTGTAGTTTCTGTGGTTTAATAAGCTACAAAACCGACATTATTTTAAGCCAATCTGGATATAGCACAAAAACTCTCACCCCGTCTGTTCTGTGAAACTCAGATACCCTGACGAGAACACAGCTCACAACCAACTAATACAATATTCTACTGGGCGCGCTGTCAGCGAGCCCCACGCGGGCGCCGGCTCCCCGGAGGCCAGCCCAGCCGCCGCACCGCAGGCCCGAGCGGGGAAGCGCGGCCCGGGCGCCGCGCAGGAGGAGGACCCGGGTGGTTGCTTCGCCGGGGTGCCGCGGGGCCTCTCCGCGCGTGGCCGGGGACCGGCCGCACCAGCCCCTCGCTCCCCGCCCCCTGCCCGGGGATGCGGGAGGAGAAGAGAGAGGAGGGGAGGAGAGGAGCGTTCTGGCCTGCTGACAGCAGCTCTACTCCCACAACCCGCATATGTCTGATTCCGAAGCAGGGAAGTGTGTCCAACACACCCAATGCAAAGACAGGTTGTTGAATATTTTTTCTCTCATCACTAAAAAGGATTCCCTGCTGGGTGCAATCAAGATCCATAAACTCGCGGCTCGAGTCGGTGTGAAAGCAGCGCTCCAGCCCAGACTCCCTCGCTGGCGCTAAATGCAGGCTCCGGGCGGGCGGGCGGAGATGCGCAGACATCCGCTTGCAGTCTGGCCTTGCGACCGGCAGTTCCCGGCACATTAGGCAGTGCGCTTATTTTGGGCTACGCTTCAGTGGATTAACTTTACAGCGTAAAGTTTCGCGGTGCGGGTATGGTCCCTGTGGCGTCCGCACTCCCGATGCCCCCTCCCCTGACCCTTTTCTGTGCAGAGCCAGGGCCAAGTGCAGCGTCCTGACTGGGTTATCAGCAGCCAGAGAGTCAGGCAAATAGGGCAGGTGGCTCCCTGCCGACCCTTGGTTCCCTTGGAGAGGTAAGCAGTTGCTGACCTAGCCTGCCTCTGGGCTTGCAAGATGTCCAGTGTCCTTATCCCCTGGCAGACACCAGCTTCCCGGCTTTGAAGATCTTGCATCCATCTCTGGTGAGGTTGAGGGGTGGGGTGGGCTGCTGCTTGGGTAGCAAGCTCTTGATCCCTCCCCATCCCTCATTGTCCTAGTGGGACAGGAGGCCAGGACACATCTTGGAGACTGGAATACTCATGTCTATTGTGTCTTTTTTACCTTCTGGGTTGACCCTTGCCCCCAAGTTGGGAGACTGAGGCAGTAAGGGAGTAGCAGAGGTCTTTGCTGGGCTATAGGAAAACACTGGGGCCATTGAACAGAGATGTAAAAGGTGTGGGTGTTAGAAGCGGCCTCTCCCATTTCTGTCTGATGTTTGGGGAGAGCTCAGAGTTCTTGTGGAAAGACAGCCCCCTCTCCCCTCCCCCTCTGAACACTCTCCATGACCATCCTCTGACTTTAAAATTCTCACCAGACTACTCAGGGACAACGGGGAAAAAGGTCATTTCAAAACCAACTCCACTCTCCCTCAGCACCCCATGGGGGAGGGGAGGGCATGGCACACGGTGTGTCATTCCCAATCAGAGAGCATCAGTGGCAGCAGACAGAGCGAGGTGCTCTTTGTGTGTGCACAATCTTTTACATTGTTTATTTATCGAAAAGAAGGACCAGTGGCGCTGACATGATGCAAGTGCTTAGGTACAGCTGGGGGAGACCCAGAGGTCCCATGGAGAGGGGACAACAGCCCTCCAGCCAGCCAGCCATTTGCTGATTTCCTAGGGCTGACTGTGGGCCGGGCACAGTGTTTAGGAAACAAATGAGTTTGAATGGAAGGCGAAGTGGAAAGGGCTGGAGAAGCAGGGAGAGGGGTTCATAGGAGAGGCTGCTTAGGAGAGGCAATGCTGCCCTGGTCCTGTCCCTCTCTGAGCCAAGTGCTGAGTGAGGGCCGGAAGGGCCATTCCCTCTTCTCAGCCTGTGTCCTTCTGGGCTTCTTCATGCTTGCAAGAGACCCCAGGGAGAATTTTGCCTGGAACAGAATCGCACACCAGTGGGGGGAAAAATGAAGAGAAAGGAAGTGTCGGAAGGTTTCGGGGAGCCCTGGACTGAAAAATCCTCTTCTCCTCACTCATGAATCATAAATCATTCTGGTCCCCCCCACCCCCACCTCACAGATCAGCACATTGCAAAGACAGGTTGTTGAATATTTCTCTCTCATCAGTAAGAAGGCCTCCCTGCTGGGTGTAATCAAGAACCATAAACCCTCCTTGCAGAGTTGCAGAGTTGGTGTGAATCCAGCCCCTCTCAGCTGCCCTCATTCAGACAGCTCCGGCCCGGGCTGACAGGGCTGGCTGCTCTTCCCTGTGCTTTGGAATAGTTCAGAGTAAGGAGTGGGGGCTGGGACTCCTCGTGTCTCCACCCTCACAGCTCTATAATGGCCTGGGGTGGAACTCAGGGTGCCTCTCCACAAAGGTCAGGATAGAAGGATGCCTTCAGAGGAGTCTAGGCAGTGAGACACACTGTGGGCAAAGCCTTGGCCCTCTCTGTATGTCCTCAGGTCCCCAGGGAGAGGAGAGGAGTCAGAATGGCTTCTGAGACCTTGTGGGTTGCTTGTTAGTGGGCTTCCTGGTCAGGTGGTATGGCTTCCCTCTGGTTTTCAGAATTGTTTCCAAATGGGAGGGTATAAGGACCTAGTGTTGCCCCCAAGGGCTGGGATGGACCTGGGAGATGGAGAGATTGACAGAGTTGGGGAGAGGCACCAGGCAAGCTGACTGCTTAGTCACAGAAGGCTTCCTCCTGCTCTTTGGAGGCCCATTAGCAGAGCTAGGTTAGTCCTCAGAACTAGACAATGCTGGACAAGAGTCTGGCCTATCTTTCCTTGACATTGTACTTCCATTGTGACCCTGTCCAATGTCACTACCACTGCATAGACCTTTGGCTCAGACCACTTTTCTTCTGTGACTCACGAACGGCCCCCAATATTCCATTCTGAATTAGCCAACAAACCCATGAAGACACGAGCAATATGGCAAATATACCGTGTATTTCCTTACCTCAGCGGCCTTTGAGTTTACCACCCCTTGCTCTTTTTCCACCTCTTTCTAGCAAGCTCCTATGTGCATTTCAGAGACTTGTGGAGAACTTTCCTGGTCAGGACCAACTGTGATCCCTGGGCAATTGTGCAGTCCTGTATCATGATCCCCAGGTCAGTGAGTGCCTCTCTCCTGCTGGATGGGTGCTTCCCCCTCAGGGCTTCAACTGTACCCAGAGCCCAGCACTTACATTGTTGGGATGAAAAAAAACGAAATTTTCTTTTCTCTCCCCCCCACCCCCCCCAAGATAGGGTTTCTCTGTGTAGCTCTAGCTGCCCTCAGACTTCCTGTAGACCAGGCTGGCCTTGAATTCACAGACATCCACCTGCCTCTGCTTCCTGAGTGCTAGGCTTGAAGGCGTGGGTCACTACCACCTGGCCAAAACCTGAATTTTGATCACCAGGCTTCAGTACCGCTCTCTCCTGTCTGTACCTGTTTTCCTGGGTAGGCGAGTGTACCCTGGTTTCTGTGTACCAACCAACTATGGGCATGTCTTTTGAGCTCTGAGGGGGGCAGGGTGACTCTGCTTCCTCTCTGAAAATACAGATTCCAAGTGGGCGTTGCTGAAGCTTATCGGTCCTGGATTTGGAGTTTTTGGTGAGGTAGACGGATCACGGTGCCTACAGGGTTGTGCTGTGTCGCTTCCTAGGGAGCTGGGGGTGGGCGCTGAGGGGGTGTTTTAAATGCTGTGCCTTCCTGGGCCTGGAGGGGCCTTTCTGCTTAAGCCTGCAAGGTCAGATCCTGTAGTTTTGATCTCAGGGTTGGCACCCAGGGTAGGGCACATAGCTGGTGGGGAGCTCAACAACTAATGTGACAAATCCCATAGGTCCCCAGGAGACAAAAGGGTAGTGTCAGGCTTGTGGCTGCCTCCCCTACCTCTCTGGGGAGGCCAGGAGCAGGAACTCAGCTAAAGCAAGGGCTTCTTCTCAGGCAGAGAGCAAGCTGCCCTCCGCCTCTGCAGGAGGGATATTGCCCAGCTTCAGGGCTCCCATAACTCTTTCAAGACAATCACTTTATTTATATGAGTTTGTTTTTTAAAAAAAATCCCACAGACGATCCACCCAGGGACCCCTCTGACCGCCTTGGCTGATTCTCTCCTCTCCTGCGAGTCCATAACTCTTAGTCTTTTGATTCTCTCAGTCCACAAACTATAAAAATCTTATTTCTATAAGGTCTTTTATGGTTACCCAGATAGTCAATAGTGTCATTTTCATTCATATCATTCTGCAGGGAAGTTAGAGGAAACGAAGCAGACAGAGGAGAGCTATAAATAAGGTTCAGCTACACAGGGCCCCAAGCGGATCCCACTGCGTTCCTTTAAAACTACTCATGCACAGAATACACGCAGTACATACACAAGCACACACAGATATATATGCACATGGTGCCTACTCATGCCTAGAGACAGGTGCACACAGGTTCTGCCATGCACATAGACAATGGCTTTGCCCCTTAGGCAAGGCCTGGGTGCTTGTATGCATTCTAGTTGCAAGTGCGCGCGTGCGCGCGCACACACACACACACACACACACACACACACTACGCACACTATAAGCACAAGACTTGTAAGTATTAGAAAGAAAAAACAAAACCCTTTCTGGAATTTGCCTGGCTTTGAAGAGTCGAGAGCAGACAGCAGCATTTGCTGTGGCGAGATGGGGGGAGCGAGGCAGGCCGGCCTGGAAAACACATTCCAAAGCCATGAAGCCCAGAGCTGGGCACTCAGCCACCCATGAGCTCATGAGCTGGGAGCTTCAGAATTCCCACCGACACAGGAGTCCGAGTCCCTCAGCAAGCTCTGGGAACGTTGCAGCCACTCTCTGGGCCGCTTCGCACAGTCTTGGTGGTGTCTTCTGAGGGCCAGAGCCCTCGTTCCTGGAGGACAGCTAAAGGAGCTTATTGATTCCTGATTGTCCCTAGCTGCAACTCCTCCACAGAAGCCATCTCTAGCCTTGGGGCTAATGGCTTTGCCCAATAGAGAGGGGGAGTGGGGTGGGGATAAAGTACTGAAGGGGACACCTAGACTGAGTCAGACAAAGATATCAGGGACTGATCCAGGTCTGAGGATGACTTTGAAGGTTTCCTCAGGGGAGCACGATAGGCCCTGGGAGGAGGGTGTTGGGGGAGGGGAAGGGCTGTATGGCCCAGTGGTTACTCTTATTGTCATTTTTTTATTGGTGGGGTGTGTTTGAGACAGGGTTTCTCTGTGTAGCCCTGGCTGTCCTGGAACTCACTCTGTAGTAGACAAGACTGGCCTTGAACTCAAGAGATCTGCCTGCCTCTGCCTCTTGTGTGTTGGGATTAAAGATGTATATCACCACCTGGTTCTTATTATCCTTTTTTATTTTAATTTTATTTTTGTAGTATTGGTGTTAGGACCTAGGCCCTTGCATATGTTAGGCACGTGCCTTATCACTGAGCTACACACCCCCTGTCCCAAATCTGACTCATTGGTTAAGTGCTTACAAAAAGGACCGGCCACCAAGCAAAGGGCCTGAGTTCATACTATGGTATGGAAGCAGATAGACACCCTTCCGTCTCTGAACATTTTTTACCCTAGGGAATAATGGGAGGAAGGAGCTCCCAGGCCATTCCTAGTTTGGGAAATTGCAAGTAGACTAGCTACACTCCAGGGGTCTCTTTAATTTCCCCATCTGCAAAATGGGGCAGTGGATTCTGGCTATTCACAAGTATTCGGAAGGTTTGCAGGGATACTGTTAGGAGGGGCTCCTCAGCTCAGAGGTACCCAGAAGCTTATTCAGAAAGCTGTATGCTTAGAGCTTGTAAGAAATATAACCCACCAGGGTTCCTGAGAACCCGAGAAAGCTACACTCTTAGTGTTCCCCTTACTCCATAGTATTTAGCCACCCCTCCCAACACTGAAGTGCTTAGAAGGAGCCTGGGGCTCTGAGCTCAAGGGCCTGGAATTCCTCTATCCTCCCATCTCCCCTCCACCCCCTGTCTTCTACAAGGGAACTATTAATTGTAATTTAAGCCTCCCAAGTTAAAAGCAGCGTGTAGATTCAGAGATTCTTTCATGGCAATTACACATCGTTTCTGGCTGCACTTTAGTGCCAGGCTTTTATCTGTTGTTCTGGGGGAATCACTTACCGGCCAGAGCACCAGCTTCACACAGATTTCTCCCTGATTATGTTTAATGGCAAAAGGAGGGTTAACTCTCCGCCCTCCTGATCGGTGACAGTAGTTCCCCCACTCGGCCAGACACAGCAGTGAAGAGCCAGGCACTTGGGAGTTGCCCACACCTTCATGCTCTAGAGTCATTTGTACAAGGCCTTAAGGGGACCTGTACAGTTTAGGGCAGGCAAGGGATGGTTGTTGATGTTCTAAATCCAACAGCAGCTAATTGCTTACTCTACACATTCCATAACAATGGGAGGCTACTCGATACCAGGCTCTGGGCTGGCATCCTCTCCTTATTCACATTGTAAGGTGCTGGATCTTTATGGCTATATGAACAGACAGACAGACAGACACACACACACACACACACCGCCTCCACGTGCAGGGACACAATATTTGAGCCCTCATCTCAGTCACAAATGTCCACTTGGACACTTTTCACTCTTCACACAGAACCTTCTCTGTGCATGTGTTCGCCTGTCCCTCGCATAGTTGAGAGGCCACAGGAACTTGGCGTGAGTCTTGGGACATCATGGGGTAGGATTATAGAGTCAGACCACTGTGCCCCTGACCCCCATCTGTCAGTCCCATTTGGAATGATAGCCTACTTTGTCTCTCAAACTGGGTAGCCATCCTGTACTATGAATGTTACTCTGTCAGTTTCAACTACAACAGCGTTCAGTTCACATCAGGTCTCCTCTACACTTTCTCCAGTGGGTGTTCCCTTGTCTGAGGCAAGACCTTCTGTCTCAGGACAAGAAAGTGTCATGGCCAGTTTTGGTTCCTGTGTTCTCTTCACTTCTGGCACCCAGTCATTATTGGCCAAATGTAATGGCTGCACTTTAAAAGCGTACCTCTGATCCCCCTTTGCCACCTGTCGGTCACCGCCACCCTCGTCCTCAGCTGGCTCTGCAGTGAGGTCCAAGCAGGTTGCCCTCCTTCTGCTCTTTGTCTCTATAGAAGTCTGGGGAGGGCTCATTTCAGACTAGGTCCTCTGGAGAGCCTTATAGTGAGCAGCAAGTTCTTATGTGCGCTATTCTATGTCATCCCATCTCACTACGGTCCCTCTCCTAGTCCCCCACCACACCCCGGTCAGGGATGTTTTCCCACCCGGTTTCCACCTGGTAACTCCCTTACATCCACCTTCAAGTCTTACTCAAATATCACTTCTTAATGAGGTTGTTTTAAATATTTTCTTTGATTTCACAGCCTGCTGCCTTTGGGGGCCCTGCCCTTCTGATCCTTCTTCCTCTGCTGATTTTTTTCTTGTTTTCTTGCCCTCTTCTTCCTCCCCTAGAAGATACCCTTCCCATAGCAGGTCGAATGCACAGAGGAATAGACTGGGATAGAGAATTTTTCCTTGGAGGGAGTTTACTGGGAAAGGCTCTCATACCTGTGGGGAGTGAGGGAAGCCGCCCAGGGCAGAGGAAGGGCTACCATGGGAGGCAGTCACAGTGAAGACTGGAGCTGATGCCCGGGGACCTGGGATCCAGGAGAGCTTTCAAAGCTGCTAGGCATTAAGGTGGGGGCATGGACATTTGTGATTCTCTACTGACCAGACATTGGATGTAGGCTGCTCCTAGGGAAGGGAGAAGCCATAGGTGAAGCAGCTCCCTTTCCAGAGCAGTTTTGCAGACACTCTGCTGCAGGGCCGTCCATCAGCACTCCCATAACAAGGGAGAGGGGCCTCTGTTCCAAAGCGGGGAACTGGGCAGACCAGAGAATCCATTAGACATTTAAAATGTACAAGGCCGGGCAGTGGTGGCGCACGCCTTTAATCCTAGCACTTGGGAGGTAGAGGCAGGTGGATTTCTGAGTTCGAGGCCAGCCTGGTCTACAGAGTGAGTTCCAGGACAGCCAGGGCTACACAGAGAAACCCTGTATCGAAAAAAAAAATCAATAATAATAATAATAAATAAATAAACAAACAAATGAGTATTGACGTATTCGTTATTTCTTCTTCTCTCCCACCATACAGGGAGTTCCATGAGAGAAAGGCTGTCTGTGGTTACAGCTGCATGAGGTTTCTCAAGTGTTTGGGACAGTAGGCCCTCCATAAATGTTTCCTGAATGAATGAATGAGCTGGTTTAATATTCTCTCTGTCTCTGTCTCTCTCTGGTTTTTCAAGACAGGGTTTCCTCTATATAACAGTCTTGACTATTCTGCCACTTGCTTTGTAGACCAGGCTGACCTCAAACTCAGATATCCTCCTGCCTCTGCTTCCTGAGTGCGGGGCTCAAGGTGTGTGCCACCGTGTCCATGCTCTTATTTGCCTCGATCACACCCTAACTGGAATCTTGGTCCCAGTTCTGACACCAACCAGTAGAACAAACCATAGACAGATAGTCTAGCTTCTTGGAGCCTTTGCTTCCTCCTCTGGGAAATGGGTAAACAGAGGCACCTGTCTTCCAGGGGTTAGAGAGGAGGACTGAGCAAACTTGTAAACGCAGTTAGCTGGTGCTCAATGAAGGTTAGTTGGTGTTGGTGATGTCACCCTTGGTCCAAGGACTCTGCACAGACTTGAATGTGGAGCTGGGACTCCAGGTGGTGCACTTGAAGTCAACAGGTGTGCAGGAAGACGTGGTATTCAGACATTTAATCCAATCAGGTTTGGACTAATGAGGACAGAGATGTGCTTATGGATAGCCTGAGTTCTTGCTTTGGGAAAACTTTGTGTGCGTCTGTGTGTGTGTGTGTACATGTGTCTTTCTGTATACATTATTGTATATGGGAAGATGCAAATGCAGGCAGTGTTTGAAGAAGTATACTCTCTTTGTTTTGAGACAGGGTTTCTCTTTGTAGTCCTGGCTGGTCTAGAACTCTTTACATAGACCAGGCTGGCTTCGAACTCACAGAGATCTTCCTGCTTTTTCATCTTGAGTGCCAGCATTAGAGGTGTGAGCCTGGCAAAGCTCTACTTCTAAAGAACAACTTATCTTAGGCACTGCTTACTTGAGTAGCCATCCATTCTGAGACTAGAATGGCCCAGGGGCTCATCTTCCCTCCTGCTTCTCCTCCTCCTCTAGCTCTTGCATGAAACTCCTCCCACTACATCATTGAACACCCCATTCCCTTAGTCTCTTGTGACTTCCTGTGGCCAAACCCGGTGGAGCCATACTTGACCTCAGGAACAATACCAACCACCATTCTCCCTCTTGAGTTCCCTAATGCGGCTTGAGGAGGTTGCTATGGTTTAGTTCTCAGTGATAGATAGCATTGGTTGTCCATAGCATCCAATGGTCTCTCTCCCAGAATTGCCTTTTGATAAACGGACTTGCCTCCCCTAAAGTTTATGTTCCTTCCTGGAGGCGGTTCCGATTCACTGACTGTTTACTATCACCTAATGTCGGTAGATCTCTAAAGTGTCATACCTGATCTAGAACTTTCCAGGGGATTGCTGTCTGCGATGCATACACACAAGGTTCAAGGACTCACGCAGCCCAGTCGGGGCTCTCTTTCTTTTTGACTAATGTCCCTGCTCTCGGCTCTCCAGTAAATCCTCTGCATGCAAATCTCCATCTTTGATCTATTTCTAGGGAACCTGACCTACTACTACAGTTGGTGCTGGGAGTGCTTCCTAGGAAACAGACTCTAAAATGGGAATCTAGAGCTGGATTATCCACCGGCCTGTTGGTAACGCGAGCCCGTCTCTAGTGGTGGGTGGAGGCTCTAATGGCCTCTGAGTGGCTTGTTAAAACTTTTAGCAAGGGTGAAGTAGGGTGGGACAGTTGTGGAAGCGGATGTGCTGGTGGGCAGCCTCTCTGATATTTGAGAGGCTCGGAGGAGGTAGTGGCGACAAAGTCTATAGAATTAGATGATTGCTGCTGGGGGACAAAGACAATGAAAGGCTGAGGCGATCCATCACTATTTTTTAAAAATTAAAAGTTGTTATTGTTATGTGTGTGAGTGTTTGCCTGCATTTATATCTGTGTACCATGTGTGTACAGTGTCCATGGAGGCTAGAAGAGGGTGTTGGATTTCCTGGGACTGGAGTTACAGACAACTGAGTCACCATGTCAATGCTGGGAATCGAACCCAGATCCTTCTGGAAGGGCCGCAAGTGCTCTCAACCACTGAGTCACCTCTTTAGCCCCTCATCACTAAGTCTACAGTGAGCTGTGAAAATGGGAGGGTTTCCTGGTAACCAGAAAAAGAGAATTTCCCCTACACCTGGAGGGTGGAAAAACAGATGTAACCCAGGATCAGGGTAGAGGATTTCTCAACAGAGAAAGGCTGCTATGTTTTGATTTGTCAGGGTTTGGTTGGGGATCTTGATACCTGGGATACAGACATTTGGGTTGACACCCTAGGTCACCTAGGTAGCAGGTGACCTTCACCTTCTTCCTATTAAAGGCTATAGCTGTCCTGTGTATGCAAACGGTGCAAGGACCTTTCAAGATACCATGAATCATGTAGCAAGTGCAACCCAGTCAGCTACCGGGCCAATAACACGGATGAGGCTGCAATATAACCTGACTGCTCAGGAAGAAGAGGATTCGGGGCTCAGCTGGTGGTCCCAAGGAGCAGGGAGCTAATGTCTCTCGCATCATTACCAGATCCTCTGGTCTTACCTCCCTGGTCCACCTTCCACCTTACTGTCAGAGGAAATCTTTTGAAACAGATGGCTTACCAGTCTCTGCCTTACTTAGAACTTTTCAGTAGTCCCCGTTGCCTCCGGGAAAACCCACATTTCTCGGCTCGCTGTTGCCTCATCTCTTATCTCGGTTTCCGTGTGTTTTGCTGGCAGTGGTTTTGCTTGTTCTCACGCAGGAGCCTCTCTTTGCTCTCGCTGTTCCCTTTGCCTGGAAGCTCCCTCTCCATCCTCCCTCCACAGGGAGCCTTCTCGTTCAGTGCAAGGGCCTTGGGCTCACCTCCAGTAGGGGTTGTGTTCGTGTGCCTGCCTTCCTCTCAAGGGGATGCTACCTCTGTCTTCAGCTGCTGAGAATGTCAGTTGCTAGGTGTGCTCAGCCACATTCCTCCATGGAGACCTGGAGACAGCAGGCAGATACCTTCACTCAAGTGAGGGCCTCTTCTGGAATAGCCCACAGCTAATACTGGCTGATGAAGGCACAGTCTCCCTACCTCAGTTTAGGATAATGCTTTCCTTTGTGACTGCTAAGTTCTCAAAGGTCCATCCCCGGCCTTAGGTGCGGTTCTAGGGACTTTCGGATCCTGTGAAGATACAGATCCTGTGGCTAAAAGCAACTTGGGGACAAAAGGGTTCATTTTATCTTACACACAAGTGACAGTTCATCAACCTGAAGCAGAACCCACAGAGGGATGCTGCTCACTGACTTGCTCTCATGCTCATGTTCAGCCACCTTTCTTGTGCAGCCCAGGCCCACCAGCCTAGGGATGGTAATTCCCTAGTGGACTGGGTCCTCCTACAGAAGTTAGCAATCAAGGAAATGCCCCACACATATAGCCCACAGGCCAATCTGATGGGGATGTTTTGTCAACGAGGGTTCCCTCTTCCCAATTCACTAGTTTGTGCCAAGTTGACCACTAACCATCACATGTGCAAGTCCAATTCCATCTATCTCAATAAAAATATGTTTGATTGACATCCAATGGTCACACTTGCTTCTAGGCTACAGTATGATGTCTGAGCACATATGTATACAGTGTACTGATGAAACTAGGGCAGTTAGCATTTCCATGCCCTTATCATCGCATCATGTATGAGCTTTTGAAAGCCTATCTTCTAGCTCCCTCTAAAAGCATGTTACAATGAACTCCCCACACAGTGCTATATATGATTAGAATGCATTCTTTCTGTCTAACTGTGATTGGCACCTCCAGTCTACTCTTCCACTCTCCTCCCTAACCTCCCCATCTTCTAGTGACCACTACTCCACACTTGATTAACTTCACTTTTGGCTTTCTTCCTTTCTTTATAGGAATCTCCAGAGTACATCTCCTGTCCAATTGAACTCATTCTTTGAAACCCCCATTTTCAAAGGCTGTTCCAGAGAGCCTAGTTTGTAGAATACCTTTTCATGTGTTTTTAGATATTCTTTCTCTGGAACTCCCCAGAAGGTATACATCAGCTAGTGAGTGTTTTTCAGCTTTCTGTGACTGTGTAACAAACTGCCTTGACAATAATGACTTAAAATGACTTGAGTTTTCCTTTCTCGTTAATGGGTTGGTTGGGCTCTTCTAGGCAGTTCTGCATTATCTGTTGTGACTGGACTCAGCCAGGGGCCCCTTTGAAGCCCAGACCAGGTTTTCCCCACGCTCCAGGGCTTCCATCCACACCGTGTCTAATCAGTTAACTCTGGCTCTCTTACACTACTCACTGGATTCCCAGAAGGAGGAAGTGGAAGTGACTGTCATCTTAAGGCCTGGTCTTCACTCCTGCCACACTACTAATGAGAGTATGGTGACAGACATGATTGAGAAGGAGGGGACTAGGTTCTACTGTGCGGGAGGAGCATAATGTTGTTGGGGGAAGAGGCAGAGGCTGACCACTGGACACTGACTCCCTCCCGCCGCGTCGTGGATGTTCCTTGAGAGCAAGGAATCAGTTGTATGTCCATTGTCTGAAGCCAGGAACTTCCAGGGACTGTCAGAGACCTTTGGTGATAGACTTCCAGTTTTAGAATCCTGGGTATGTGTGCATGTGTGTGTGCGCGCGCGCGCACACACACACACACACACACGGGGGGGGAGGGAAGGAGGGAGAGAGAGGGGGAGGGAGAGAGAGGGGGAGGGGGAGAGAGAGAGAGAGAGAGAGAGAGAGAGAGAGAGAGAGAGAGAGAGAGAGAGAGAGAGAAGAAGACAAGCCCTGGCTGTCAACAGCCTTTATATCATATCCAAATGCTGCCTGGGAGTCTTTCTGGGCATGGGCTCTGCCCCCTGGGGCATGAACGGGCAAATTTTATTCAGCCACATGGTTACACAGGGTCCTGGATCCAAACACAGACTTAATAATTAAGGCTCGTCTCTTCTCTCTCTTGTCATTGTACATTTAGAGCATGTGGAAGTCATTAGTGTTGTTTGTCAAATATTTCTGGCTGTGCACCTGCTGAACACATGGAAGGTTTGCACTTCTTGGCCCTCTTGTGGTTGGGTGAAGCCTTGTGATGAAGCCTGGCCAATGAGCTGCGCATGGAAGTGACTCTGTGCCATGCACGGGCATCTCATCGCTTTGTGAAGCCTGCGGAGAGAGCTCGTTCCCTCTGGCCTGGTGCTGGCAAGGCTTCAGATGGTGTCTGCTTCATCGGGCAGTAGGGAAACAAGGGCAGAGCTCTCCCAGCTCATGAAGCAGGTGACACAGGTACACAGTCTCGGCTGAGATTAAGAGGGGTTTTGTCAGGGTCCCTTGACCTTGACTTTTCTGCTGATAGAAGTGTCCCAGAGGACCTGAGCTGTTTGAGCATAGACCTTGAGATGGGGATGAGCAGATGCCGGGATGGGATTCGGCTCCTACACCCAGGCCACACACTAATAGGTAACTGCAGTTACAAAGGCTCAGTGTTCAAATCAAGATGCTGTGTTTTTCAGCAAGGCAGGGCTTTAAGAAAATTCTTGCCACATCTCCTGTTTGGACACCCCCCCCTCCCCATTTCCTCATTCACTCCCTGGGATTTGAGTCCTTGTCTTAAAGGCAAGTGATTTGAATGCCCAGACATTTGCATATGGGTTTTCCTTCTGTTGCTTTCTTTATTCTAGCTCAGCGGCTCTCTAACTTTAGTGTGCCTAAAAATTTCTGTTCACGGCTGTATAAACAAACTCATGGATACTGTACTTTGCGAGTGGCTTCAGAGTTTTCCAAGGGCACTTTTGACTTTATGCAATTCCTTTCTCAGGCACTTCCAAATCTGCCCCCCCCGCCCCCCATGTGAGATGAGATTCCATTGTTCAAAACCAAAAGAACCTTGCAATTTTTATGAGATGCTGAGAGCACAAGATGCCAGCAGCAGCTGCTCTTAGCCCATTATCCACCCATCACCCAGTCCTGTTGATTTTACACCCACAGTCTAAGCCTCCATCATCCTTCCCCGGATTCCCAGGGAAGGCTCCTAACTCACTTCTGCTTCTGTCCCTGCTCCTTCCAATCTATTAGTCTGCACTGCAGACAGAGTGAGCCCCTCCAACCCCTGTCGGGTCACATAGCATCTCTGTGCAACCCCCCTCACCTGCCTCTCTTGGCTCTTACAGGGAGGACCAGCATCTTTACAGTGTTTCTGAGACCATAGGGCCTGCCCTCACCTGTCTCTCCAGCCTTATGCTCCTGCAGGCTCCCGTTTGGTCCCTGTGGTCTGTGCCGACCTTTTACTTCATCAATATGTTCCTGTCCCTCCCCCAACGCCACAGAACCTTGGCACCTGCTCTACCATCTGCGGGGACTGTGCCTTCTCCACCCTCCTGTTTTGTGCTTGGTTAACTCCCACTCGTGCTTCAGATGTCAGTTCAAATGTTAGGCCTTTGGAGGCGCCTTCAAGCCGGCTCGTTCTTCATTTGCTCTCCTAGACTGTGTGGCGTTCCCTTGGAATATTTCTGCCAGTTTGTAATTATGCACTCATTTGTTTGGTTGTCTGATGAGCTTGTTTCTTCCACTAGACTGTAAGCTCTAAGAGAGCAGGGCTGAGACTGCCTAACTCTACTTGGATTCACAGCCCATGCCGCGGGCATCTGCTGCACGGATGATGGGCCGGTGATGAGGCGGCACAGCGGCTGTGACAGCGGGCCTCAGCACTAGTGTCGTTGGTGACAGCTCTCCACTTGTGTGTGGCTCAGGCTGTGGTTTGCTCCAGTTTTTATTTCTGAGTTTCTGAGGCCTGAGAAACTAGGAATTGTCTCCAGGTGCAAAAAACAAAAAAAAAAAAAAAAAACAAACAAGCCCTAGAGCAGCAGTTCTCAACCTGTGGGTCGCAACCCCTTTGTGGGGAGTGTGTGTGTGTGTGTGTGTGTGTGTGTGTGTGTGTTTGTGTGTGTGTGAAACAACCCTTTCGTAGGGGGTCACATATCAGATATCCTGCATATCAGATATTTATATTACAATTCATAGCAGTAGCAAAATTTTATGGTTGGGGGGTCACCACGACAGTGAGAACCACTGACCTATGTGCCTCTCCCTCAGCCCTGAGCCGGCTAAACAGACCTCAGTTGTTTGCCATAGTCTTCCGACCTAGATGGAAGCAGACTGCCACTGAGCTTGCTGTGCAACAGAATCCAGCCGAAACAGGGGATGGGTCCTTGGTTGCCCCCCTATATATTCAGAGCAGAACATTAAACTTTGAGCCTTGATCAGAGAATTCTGTCTTGGTTCGTTATTTCTCTTGCCTGCCTATCCTCTTCCATCCCCAGTTCTCCCTCCAGGTGTACCTGGTTCTCCATGGCCGGTGGACGGCTACAGACTTAGATAATAGATAAGACTCATATCCTGTTCTCCAGGTTCTGAGGGAGAACTCCATAGTACCCTCTGACCTGTCCACTGACAAGCTAGATATGGCCTGAAGTCTCCAGGGCGAAAGAGCTGGACTTGAGGGAGTATACTAGCATCAGATTGTTGACTTGTTGAGGCTTTAGCATCTGACTGCAGGTCTGTGAGGGGTGGGGCTTACCTTAGAAAGGAAGGACATTTCTACTTCCCGTAGTTCAGGGGGCAGGTTAATTCTAGAGTGGGAAAAGGAAGAGGCCTGAATTGTCTTCCACTTTCTGGAGGTTTGGGCCAGTTTGTTCTGGAGACAGGAGAGAATAATTAATAGCCAGTTTCTGTAACAGAAAAATTTAAATGCTCTGTGTAGCTGAAGAAAAGTTTAGTTCTTGCTTCCATGAGTATTGGTAAGTGGTGGCTTTCCTCCATGGGCAGTAAAGGACTTGGTTCCCTCTATTTCACTATGCACTCATTTTAAATGTATGATTTTCTCCTCCCCTCCCCTTACATCCCCTCCCTTTTTCTCCCTTCCACATTTTCTTCCCTCCTTCCCTCTCTCTCTTCTTTCCTTTCTTTATTTTTTTGACCTGGTCTCACTATGTAATCCAGGCTAGTTTGAACTCACAATGCCCCAGTCTCTGCCACAGAGACATTTCTGTGATTACAGATGCTTGCTTACAACTTTGGTTAACATGTGATCCTTTCTTTCTCTCTCTCTCTCTCTCTCTCTCTCTCTCTCTCTCTTTCCCTTTCTTTCTCGTCAAGTTTCTCTCATGTAGCCCAGGGAGGCCTTGAACTCACTTTGTACCCAAGGATGCCCTTGGATTCCGATCCTTCTGCCTGCACCTCCCTAGAACTGGGAGGTGTGCATCTCTAGACTCAGAACCATACCCTTGCACATACCATTCTGTGTTATGGTTTTTCATTTTCATGTGTGAGTGTGTATGTTCATGTGTTTGTGGGTTCACATGTGTAGGTACCTGTGCATATAGATGCACATATGTGGAGGCCTGAGGTTGGTATTGGATCACTCTCATCAGCTTTTGTACTTTTTTTATTGAGGCATGGTCTCAAAGTCAAACCCAAGGCTCACTGATAATGGTCTCGCAAGCCACCTTGTTCTGGGAATCCTCCAGTCTCTGCCTTCCAAGGCTGGGATTACAAGTTGGCCACCATGTCCTCCCTGAGTTTTACATGAATTTTTGGCATCAAAATTCAACTTCCTTTGCGTTCATAGGAAGCACCTTAACCATTGAGTAATCCCCCCAGCCCACATATGACTGTTTTGTTTTGATTTCTGAGACAGGGTTTCTTTGTATAACAGCCCCACCTGTCCTAGAACTTGCTTTGTAGACCAAGCTGACTTCGAACTCACAGAGACCCACCTGCCTTTTGAGTGCTGGGATTAAAGGCATGCACTACCACACCTGGCCACACATATGACTCTTAAGGTCAACATAGAAATGGAGAAACAAATTTGAGTCAGGCCAGGTGTCAGCTTAACGTGATCAAGGGAGTCCAAATTGGCTCCAGGAAGAAATAGCTTATTCACATAAGAGCTACTTATGCTGCGGCAGTGGGAGCTAGGTGGGTGCACCTGAAGGTGGGGGACTTGTGTGGGACTAGGGGTGAGAGCCCAAGTATGGATCAGGGTGTCAGCTACTGACATAAGAATATTTTCCTGCTGGGTGGTGGTGGCTCATGCCTTTAATCCTAGCACCCATAGGCCAAGGCAGGTGGATATCTGTGAGTTTGAGGTCAGCCTGGTCTATAGAGTGAGATCCAGGACAGCCAGGGCTACACAGAGAAACCCTGTCTTGAAACAAAACAAAACAAAAGAGAATATTTTCCTAAAAGCTATAGGATCCTTTGTTTATACAGACACTTGCTGCCAGGGCTATAGTGCTACTGAGATGTCCCCATGGAGTTCACACCTGCAGTAAATTAAGGATGGTGCTGAAATTGCCTTGGTAGAGTATTGATGACCCAATCAGAGGATTTGGGCTGTGGCATGAGTCTGAGACAGCAGTGAACTATATTTTCTTGAAGGATCCAGAGGCCATTCTCATCACTAAAAGTAGCAAGGGGTGCTCTAACCAGGGGCATTGAGTTCTGAAGGGTTCTGCATGGCTGCCTTCTCTGGACAAGAATGGGTGGTAAGAGAGATTGGCAGGGATCTGGGGTCCCTGATGAGAGGGGCAGTGATGGGTTTGAGAATAGCAGAGGCCAGCAGGGGACAGACAGAGGAACGTGGACTTGGTCACCACATCAAGCAGTAGAGCCAAGTAGTGGCTGAGAAGCCTTAGTCCCCATGGCCCCATGTTGATAGCTAAGGGGCTAGACATGGGCAGTCAACCAGGCATTGCCTGACTTCTGTCATCATGAAGGAGCTAGGTGGGTCAAAAAACAGAGACTCATAGCAGCCTTTCTCATAGAAAAATGGTGGCTCTCCACTCGCTTTCCAGATCTGAGCTACCTTTTACACTGAATCCTTTGCTGGAAAGAGGAGGCCAAGTCCCCTTGAGCTAGCACTTAGAAATGATGCTTTAAGTATTTACAATAGGCATTCCCCCAGTTATTTTTCAGAGGGACTTCACATTCCACACAAGTCATTGGCTGGACTCATGAAACATCCAGATGGTTTTAAGACCGTGATGATGGGCTGTCTTCCTTGGGGTTTCCATTGCTGTTATGAAACACCATGAACCATAGCAACTTGGGGAGGAAAGGGTTTACTTTTACTTGGCTTATACTTTCAGGTCACAGTCCATCACAGAGGGAAATCAAGGCAGGAACACAAACAGGGCAGGCACCTTGAAGCAGGAGCTGATGCAGAGGCCATGGAAGGATGCTGCTTATTAGCTTGCTCATCATGGCTTTGCTAAGGCTGCTTTCTTATAGAATCCAGAACCACCAGTCCAGGGGGTTCCACACTATCCACAGTTTGCTAGGCTCTCCCCCATTGATCATTAATTATGAAAATGCTTTACAGACTTGCCTACTGCCTGATCTTCTGGAGGCATTTTCTCTGTTGAAGTTCTCTCCTCTCAGATAACTGTAGCTTGTGTCAAGTCATCATAAAAGTAGCCGGCACAAGGACTGTGGAAAACAAATGGTCTCTCCCACTGTAGCTGCTCTCTGCTGGATTTGGTATCTTCACTAGAATAGATCACTGTTGCCTCCAGCATTTGATATGCCGCGTTTGATCTTTTCAGTTCACATCAGGAAAAAGGATTAGAAGCGGTTTGTATTCACATGGGAAAGACAGCAATATATATTCACTGTCTTGCCTCAGGGCTATGTTGATTTTCTTCTGTTACATTATAGTCTAAAGGGTCTTTGATTATCTTGACATTCCAGATCCACCATGCTGGTCCTCTCTACTGATGGCATCATTCCCCTCAAGCCCAGTGAACAGGAAGTGGCAAGTACTTGGGTTCCCTCATAGGAGATGTGTATATCAAGACACAGGAAATAAACCCAGCAAAGATTCAGGAACTGGCACACTGGTGACACGCTTCAAGGTCTTGCTCATTGAGTTTCTAACCATGGAGGAAGAAGCATAGTGCTTGGTAGGTCCTCTTGGGATTTTTGAGGCAATAGATTCTCACTTGGGAATAATGGTGTTCTAATTGATTTGTTGAATAATAGCCCAGGAGGTTGCTGGTTTTGGGTGTGTCTAGGTGAAAAAGATGCAAGTCTGTGGTGCAATGCAGTATACACAGCCCTGTCCTCTTGGATCACGTGACATGTAAATACAGTAGCGTTGGGGGGAGGAATCTGGAGTAGAGTCCGGCAACCTTCATTAGGAGACTCAAAGAGAAAACCTTGAATTATGGAATAAGGCTATGGGCACAGTTGCAAAGAACTACCCGATGCTTTCAGACCAGTTCCTGGAGTCTTACTGGACTCCAGCAGAGTCTGAGCACCTGACCAAGGATGACCAAGTGACTGTATGACCAGAGATTCCCACTTTGAGCTAGGTGTTAGCATAGCTAAGTCCTTGCTTGAGGGAATGCATCAGCAATCTGTTGCGGTTGGAATGGTGTCCTAGAATCAGATCTGCACAGGTTCAGAAGCTTAAGTATAAACAGGTACAAGAGACTTAGCTGCCTTCGTCATCCAGCTTGACAGAGCCAATACGTTCCTCTCAGCTCATATCTATTCCCTTGTCAGGAGATCCCCATGGCCTGAAGATGGAAGGAAACCCCTGAGTTAGTTCATGGATGAGTCTGCTCAGTGTATTAGTGGAGCTTAAAGACTAAGTGTTGAAGTCTTTCATAAGGAAATAGTTTAAGCTGTATAGTTTGGTTGTCAAGAAACATTCGGAGATGAGTTTCTACAAAGACTTTTGGTCAGTGAATTGCTTCGCTTGGTCAGAAGACTGGAAAAATAAAGATGGCGTGATCCAAGATAGGGAGTCTGGGGATAAGGGTGTCGATGGCTGTATGGGTGTTTTACTTGCCTTTCTCATCACTGTGACAAAATACCTAACCGCACCCCCCCAAAAAAAAACTTAAAGAAGGAGGGATTAATTTTGATTCAGCTCATCATGGTAGAGAAGGCACGGTGGTAGGAATAGGAGGCTTGGTCATGATGCGTCCACAGGATGAGTACGTCATGACACATCCACAATTAGAAAGCAGAGAGGAATGACCAGTGCGTTCAGCTTACTTTCTTCTATTTATTTGGGGCAGGTTCCCAGACTGTGGTGTGGAATCCTCCACATTGATGGTAAGTCCTCCCATCATAATTAAGGCAATCTAGATCACTAAAGGCCCTTAAGTGATAGTGTGTCCCAAGGGACAGAGTGCCTGGATCTGGGATCCAAGGGCTGAAAGTGGGTTTTGGGTTCTCACCATCACTTCTGGAGATCAAATTGAGGAGCTTGTGCTTCCTGCCTCGAATCTTAAGTTTCTGTGGCATTAAGACATCCTAGTTCCAAGAGGCAGGACCCTTCCACTAGGAGAGATAATAAATAAGGATTTCATTGCACCTCAAAGATTTCTATGTAGTGCTGTTTGTGCTAGTTGACCAGTGCACAAAGAGAGGAGATAGGTGTCCTGCTGCATGATGGGACAAAGAAAGGGATGTCTAGGAGTCTCCTACCTCCCTTGGGAAGTTTTTGCACACCCTACATTACATGGGACTATCTCTTATGTCTGAGTTCATGTCTCAGGGTTGGAGCACAGTAAGGCAGTAGGATTGTGAATTTTGTCCTCTGCCGATGGAATTCACGTTAAGCTTGTGTGCTACATGAGCAGAGTTTAACAGATGGCCCTGTGGCTGGGTGAAGAGTAGATTAGCGGGGCTCAAGTGGATTTAGGGAGTTGAGGGGGAAGGTAATTATAATATCCAAGATAAGCAATGATTATGAGTTGGTCTTGTGTGGTACGGCGGTAGAAATGGAAAGAGAGAGAGAGAGAGAGAGACAGAGACAGAGACAGAGACAGATAGAGACTTTGGGGGAATAGAATCAGTAAGACAGGAATTCCCTTTGTCCACTGAGATCTGTCTGCTCAGGATTGCTTTGGCTCACTTGGTCACAGTCCCATGCAAGGCCGATCACTGGCTCCAGAGCAAGCCCCACTTAGACCTCTTGCTGGTAGCTTTTTGCTTGGAGAAATACACACACACACACACACACACACACACACACACACACACGACTCAAAGAGCTTGCTCTTGCTTATTGGCCATTGAAGCCTCACAGTACACTGAAGCCCTGGTGTAGGACTTCTCAAGAGAAGTCCAACTAACAGAAAGAGCTATTCTCTTTAGCAGCGCAAAAGAGTTCTCCTTCTGTCTTGGACACTCAGCGTGGCACTTCTGCAAATCTCTGACACTGTGGTGTTTGGTTAATTGTCATTGTGTTGAATAGTGGTCCTGTTGATTTGTGGGAATCATGTGGCAATCTTAAACCATCCAGAATTACCCAGTAGGTAGGTACATGGGAGTTGAATGGAAGGGAAACCTTTAAGAGGGGAATTCTTTCCCCCAGTTAGCTGGAGGCCCAGGACACTGGGGAAATGGGACTGTTATTTGTACTTGGGGACTGGTTAGGCCTAATGCATTGGATTGTTATGTCTGTTGTTTCAAAAGCTCTCTTGTATGATGCTTGGTGCTTCTTTAGAGCAATGGTTCTCAGTCTCCCTAATGCTGTTACCCTTTAATACAGTTCTTCATTTTGTGGTGACCCCAACCATAAGATCACTTGGTTGCTACTTCATAACTGTAATTTGCTACTGTTACAAATCATAATATAAATATCTGTTATGTGATCCCTGTGAAAGGGCCATTTGAATCCCTAAAGGTGTTGTGACCCACAGGTTGAGAACTACTGCTATAGGGCCATGTTTTCTAAGGTCCCTGTTACAGTTTGAATGTGAAATGCCCCTCATGGAAGCATTTGTTCAGATGTTTGGTCTCTAGCTCATAGTGCTATTGGGCGGAACCTTTAGGAGGTGCGGTCTGGCTAAATTTGGAGTGGATAGCCTGCCCCCACTTCCTGTTCCAATTCTGTTTCCTGGTCTGCAGAGAGGTGAACAGATAGCCCTGCTGCTCCTACCGCCATGTCCTCCTCACCAGGAGGGATTGTCGCCTCTAACTATGAACCAAGGCAAATTCTTCCTCCCTTAAGTTGTTTCTTTGTCTGCTTTTGGTTACAAGAAAATCAACTAATATAGTTGTTATAAATGTAATAACCACTAAAGGCTGTGGCAGTGGTGTTTCAGAATGACCTAGGCCTGACGACTACTCTGTTGGGCTTAGTAGGGATGCAGTAAATGTATGCTGGGTTCCATAAGAGGTAGATATTCTGAGGAATGCTTAGGAGTATGTTCATCAGGCTGTTAAAAAATGTGTGTGTGTGTGTGTGTGTGTGTTTTATAGAATTTAAAATAATGCCCATCACAGTAGGAACTCAATAAATAATTGTTCAACTATTTGAGTTAAGTTCTTTTCTGGCAATACCCATCCTCAATGCTGGTTCAGAATACAGTTTTCTCTGTAGGATAATTTAGTCTCCACGTAGGGAATTAAGTTAGTTAAAGATCTCTTACTGAAGAAGCATGTCTTTGGAGAGCCTTCAAAAGGCTCTTGACTCATTGAAGCCTCCTTTGGATATTTAAGGCCGTGGGGCTCAGTGTTGAGAGATGAAAACCCAGAAGCCTGCTGGGTCTGTGCTTTGGACATGTGTGTGGTGTGTGTATGTGAATGTGAGTGTCTGCGTACCTGTGAGTGTGTGCCATTGTGTTTCTGTGTGCATGTGAGTATGTGTGTATGTATATGTGTGTGTACATGTGGAGGCCTGAGGTTGACATCATGTGTCTTTCTCAGTTGTTCTCCATATTATTTTTTGAGACAGTCTCTCTCTCTCTGAACCAGGAGCTTTCCAGTTTGGCTACATGGGCTAGCCTGTAAGCCCCAGGGATCCTCCTGTCTTCATGGCCCCAGAATTGAAATTACAAGCACAGGCCACCACATCCAACTTTTATGTGGGTTGTGGGACCAAACCCAGGTCTTCCTGCTTGTGTGACATGCACTTTACCAACTGAGCCATATTACCATGCTGAGAACCCACTTTTTATGAGTCAGGTGGTGATTGGTAGTGATTGGGTGGGCGTGGGTGTGGATGGAGAAGGCCACTCTTTTCGGGTTAGGATAATTATAGTCTTTCTGATTGCCAAGGTTATCAGTACAGGTTTTGGAGTTAGATAATTTCAGATTTAAATCTTTGCTGCTTTTAGCTTTGTGACTCTAGGTATTTAAAAAATGTTCAAGTCTATTTTCTTTCTTTTTAAAAATTAGCTATTTTTTGGTTACTTTGACTTTCTTTGCCCCACTATATCCCCTATTCTGTTCTTCCTTCTCTTTTCTGCTGGTCTCTTTCCTCTTCTCAGATCGCCCCATTCTGCTTTTTTAGAGGAAAATGTGAAATTTTTCCTTCAGCACCTGGCTTATTTCATTTGACATGATGATTTCTGGTTCTTCCCCCTCCAAATCATATACCTTTGATTTTCCTTATGCCTAAACAATACTTCATTGTATATATATATGCTGTATTCTATCTATCTATCTATCTATCTATCTATCTATCTATCTATCTATCTATCTATCTATCTTTATCTGTTTTTGGATCTCTAGATTGACTCCATCACTTGTCCAAGCCATGCCTTTCATATTTGTTAGATGAATGTTTATGTCATCTGTCTCAGTGAGTTGTAGTGAGAATTGAAATAATAAGACACGTGGCATACTTAGTTCAATGATCAGCATATCGAATGCTTTCAATAAGTGTCAGTGATAATAGTAATTCAGCCAATGATAGTAATGACTATTTCATCTCCCCAACAGCTTTCCTTGCATTCTGTGTACTCCATGAGTAAGGTGTCAAGATTTTTCTCAGTCTTCTGAGAGGAAGAAGAAGCTTGGAGAGGTGAAAAGACACTATCCAACCATGTAAATGGGGGAGGTGAGCCAACTGGTCCAGTTTTCTGACCCTAAACCTCTATGGCTCATGTCATGGAAGGCTTAGAGATAGTTGAGTTCTCTAGCCCAAGCCAGGAACAACAGAGACTCTAGGAGAGAGAGAGAGAGAGAGAGAGAGAGAGAGAGAGAGAGAGAGAGAGAGAGAGAGAGAGAGAATATCAAAAGGTGAGCTCTCCAAACCCCCAGGAATGTCCTAGTCACAGATGGCTCTTTTCCCTGCCATTTTAGCACCAGTCTAAGGCCATTCTCCTAGATCAGTCTTTTAGAAAGGAAATTCAAGTAAAAGAAGCAAATGTTCCGCATCCCTGGGTCCCCATCCCAGCCTCCCACCTGACTCAAGCCTTGATTGAACTCTGAGGTCAAAACACTTACTTGGATTTTAATTCTTTTTGTTTGTCTATTTTGCTTCTTTGAATTTGCTATAGCTCAGTGTTGGGGTTACAAGTGTGTGCTGGAATACCTGGCTACATTTTCTGTCTCTTTGTGACTGAATGATTCCTTCAACTCTCTGGTCTCCAGGATCATTCATTGCTGCACCCACATTTCCTACCTTTGGGGGGAAGTGGGAATGACTGGGGACAGAAGCATCAATCTCCTGTCTGGGATGGCTCCTCTGAGTTCTATATTTCTTGCCTATAGTGACCAGGGAATTTTCCCTTATTGATTGCTTTCTGTAATCGAGCTTAACAAATAGAACTTCCCTCAAATGATTCTTCCAACTAAACTGATAGAAAGCTAACCTTGTTATATTTATTGACAGAACATTGAAATAAATATTATAGGTCTAGAGGGAATGTTTCAGCTCATTGATTTTTTTAAGGAAATAATAAATGGAGCCTATTCCCTTTGGCATATTATGCTGGGAATAATCTGAAAAAATGCTTAGCTTGTTCAACACAGAGCTTAGAAACCCTCCTTCCACTCCCAGCGGAGCAGGGGCCCTTTGCATAAATCTGCTCTGGCCCAGACAATCAATTTTCAATTTTAATTATTTTCAAAACTCGTTTATTATTTGCTTGTTCAGTGAGTTGGGAGCTTTCCCTTTTAGGGAGTTTACAGCCACAGTGGTCAGGCCTCTGGCTTGGATCTGAATGCTTGGGATGGAATGCTTCCCTGTCCCTTGTGCCAGGGACTTTAGAGCCAAAGCAGTGGTCTGCCAGCTCTGGACCACAAGGTAAAGCCAGCCTATTTCCTGTTCTTATAAATAAAGTTTTATTGGAACTCATTTAAGGGCCAGGCACAGCAGTGTGCCATCCGTAAACTCAGTATTAAGGGTGTAGGAATAGATGGCTTCCAAGGGCTTTCTTTGCCAGCTAGTCTAACTGAGACAGCCAGCTTTAGGTTCAGTGTAAAAAGAAATGTGGATTGTAGCAGAGGAAGACACTTAGTGTTGACCTCTGACTTCCTTGAAGACATGCATGGGCAAGTGCACGTATACATACATCTCTCTCTCTCTCTCTCTCTCTCTCTCTCTCTCTCTCTCTCTCTCTCTCTCTCACACACACACACACACACACACACACACACTACACAAAGTAGAGCCTTGTGCTGCCCCTCGTCCATTTCTACTCCTCCAGTGCTTAGGTTAGAATCACCTTCTCCATCACTCGATGCACTTCCCATAGTCATTTCTTCCTTTGCTCTTCCACCCCAGTGGAGGAATTGGTACCTGCTTTAAGGGTCCTTTACTTGGGTGGTTTCATCCATGCCTCAGACATGACTGGGTACCTAGAATGATGTGCATAGTCATCAGGAGCCCTCTAGGGAAATGAGCTTAAGCCATGTTATATACTCATGTCCAATCAAAGGTTTGGGCTACCTGACATCATCATTTTGACCTTTTGTTCTCTCTGGCTGTTACTATGTCTTTGACCTCCCATCCAGGCCAGATTGACCGAGTTTCTGCTCCACCATTGTGCCGGCATCCGCCCCTCACCTCCATTTTCAGTCCACTCTAATCTGGTGTCTGTCTAGAGCCCATGATGGAGCTTAGGTCCTTGTGTCTCCAAACTGCAAGGGCAGTGCTCCCAGGGCTCCCATCTCCCTGAAAGGCTCCCCAACAACACGTTTTCTCCTCCCTTCCCATCTCTCCAGATTCTTAGCTGCTACAATGGTTAGTCATCTTTGTCAGCTGGAATCACTTTGAAGACTCAACTCTTGGTGTTCCTGTGAGAGTGTTACTGGAGTTTAACTGAGGAGGGAAGGCCCATTCTCAGTAGAGTTGGCACCGTTCCTGGGCTAGACAAAAAAGGGACAAAGGAGAAAGTGAGTTGAGCATTAGCTTTAATTTCTCTCGGCTTCCTTACTGTGGATGTAATGTGACCAGCCACTTCATGCAGTGGCCATACGTTCTTACCAAGAAGGCATGTGGACTGTATCCCCTCAAGCTGTGAGCTTATGGACTGTATCCCCCAAACTGTGAGCTTATTGACTGTATCCCCTCAAACTGTGAGCTTATGGACTGTATCCCCTCAAACTGTGAGCTTATGGACTGTATCCCCTCAAACTGTGAGCTTATGGACTGTATCCCCTCAAACTGTGAGCTAATGGACTGTATCCCCTCAAACTGTGAGCTTATGGACTGTATCCCCACAAATTGTGAGCTTATGGACTGTATCCCCTCAAACTGTGAGCTTATGGATTGTATCCCCTCAAACTGTGAGCTTATGGACTGTATCCCCTCAAACAGTGAGCTTATGGACTGTATCCCCACAAATTGTGAGCTTATGGACTGTATCCCTCAAACTGTGAGCTTAAATTGCTCTTGTCAGGTGTTTTGTTACAAGAAAACGAACTCTCATAGTGCCCCTTTCTAGTCCTGTTTTATCTATTCAGCTAAATTTAGGGATGCTTTGGCAGTCGTCTGAGTCCCTCCTCTTATCACAGGTGGAGGAAAGTCACAACTCTAAGCCCCATTTATTCTTCCATATGTTCCTCAAATCTCTTTCCTGAACTCCTAAATACATGTATTCCTGATACATGTAGTTCCCTGTTCAGACCCCTGGCTTCTGCTGTCTCCTCTGCTCTCTGTAATTGTCTTCTTGATTCCTGTTCTTGTAGCACCTCTCAGATTTCCATCCCTCTCTTAATGCACATGCATTCTTATGTGCCCTGTTCATCTCTCGCTTGGATAACTGATTAATTAATTAATTTGACAACTATGTTACTCAGAGCTACTCACAGGGGAAAATAATATTGAACAAGGCAGAATGTGTCTCAGTTTTCAGAGGCTTGGACTCTCCATTGACAAGAAGGCAAATATTTAATTAAGATCACTTCAGATATTGTGGAGAAACTAAACGTGCATGACACGAGTGTAAGGGACCATAGGCGAGCTCCTGGGGGTCAGGAGGGACTCTCTGAGGAGGGGATATTTCAGCTGAGACCCAGATGACAAAAATGAACAGCCATGTGGGATGTTTCAAGGGGAAAGGACAGTTGGTGAGATCTGAAGTGGGAATGAGCTTGCTTGCTCAAGGAATGTGTAGAGGCTGTTGGTTGCTGCTGGCCCATCCTGTGTACGGGGCAGGCCATCAGATCATACATTTGAAGACGTGAGAGCCAGCAGAGCCACAGCACTTTATATTTGTCTGTAAGGTGAAGAGAAGTCTTGGGAGCATGTCAAGTCATTTTCTTTGATAATTATAAACAGGGCCTCATTTTGTAGCCCTAGTAGGTCTGGAACTTGTTATATAGTCTGAAATTCACAGAGACCCACCTATCTTTATCTCCTGAATGCTGTGATTAAAGGCATATATGTCTGCTCTCAGTCCCGTATTGAACTCAAGTTGGAAGAGGCGAGTCTGATCTCAACATGGAGGATCATGATCCAAAAGAAGCATTGCCGCTGAGGAAGCTGTTTATCGGTGGTCTGAACTTTGAACCACAGATGATAGCTTAAGAGAACATTTTGAGAAATGGGGCAGACTTACAGACTGTGTGGTAATGAGAGATTCCCCCCCCCAAAACAAAACCAAAACATTCCAGAGGCTTTGGTTTTGTGACCTGCTCTTGTGTGGAAGAGGTGGGTGCTGCAATGTGTGCCCGCCCACACAAGGTTGACGGGCGTGTGGTGGAACCAACGAGAGCTGTTTCTAGAGAGGGTTCTGTAAAGCCTGGTGCCCATTTAACTATGAAGAAAATTTTTGTTTGTGGTATTAAAGAGGATATGAAAGAATATAGTCTGAGAGACTACATTGAAAAGTACGACAAGATTGAAGCCACAGAAGTTATGGAAGACAGGCAGGGTGGGAAAAAGAGAGGATTTGCTTTTGTAACTTTTGATGATCATGACACAGTTCATAGAATTGTTGTTCAGAAATGCCACACTATTGATGGGCATAATTGTCAAGTGAAAAGGGCCCTTTCTAAACAAGAGATGCAGTCTGCTGGATCAGAGAGGTTGTGGAGGTGGATCTGGCAACTTTATGGGTCATGGAGGAAACTTTGGAGGTGGCAGAGTAAACTGTGGTCATGGAGGAAACTTTGGTGGAAGAGGAGGCTATGGTGGTGGAGGTGGTGGCAACAGAGGTAGTTATGGAGGTGATGATGGGGGAATATAGTGGATTTGGAGGTGATGGTGGCAACTATGGTGGTGGTCCTGGTTATAGTAGTAGAGGAGGTCATGGAGGTGGTGGACCGGGATATGGAAACCTGGGTGATGGATATGGTGGTGGAGGAGGAAGAAGAGGAGGGTGAAGAAGAGGAAGAGGAGGAGGAGGAGGAGGTGGTGGTGGAAGAGGAGGATATGATGGTTACAATGAAGGAGGAAATTTTGGTGGAGGTAATTATGGTGGTGGTGGGAACTATAATGACTTTGAAAATAATAGTGGACAGCAACAATCAAATTATGGACACATGAAGGGGGCAGTTTTGGTGGAAGAAGGTCAGGCAGGCCCTATGGTGGTGGCTATGGATCTGGAGGTGGAAGTGGTGGATATGGTGGCAGAAAATTTTAAAATAAAACAGAAACAAATGGGCTATAGTTCTTAGCAGGAGAGAGAGTGAGGAGTTGACAGGAAAGCTGCAGGTTCCTTTGAGACAGTCGTCCCAAATGCATTAGAGGAACTGTAAAAATCTGCCACAGAAGGAACGATGACCCACAGTCAGGAAAGTCACTGCAGTTTAAATAGGAAACCCTTCCTGTTCAGGACCGTCATAGCCACAGTTTGCAGAAAGTGCAGCTATTGATTAATGCACTGTAGTGTCAATTAGATGTACATTCCTGAGGTCTTTCATCTCTTGTAGCTTTGTTTTTTGTTTTTTTTTTCTTTTTTTTTTAACTGCATCAGGTATATTGATTGCCCTGTAAATCGTGGTAGTGGTACCAGGAATTAAAAATTAAGGAATTTTTAATTTTTTTTAAAAAAAGGCACATATGCCACCATGCCCAGCTACACAGTATATTGTGATTATATCCACATCCAAAATTTCCAACTATGCCTCTTGTATCACTCCAACATATCACCTGCCTATCTTCAGACTACTTCCTTTAAAAAAAAAATGATCAAAACAAAACAACACAGTATCTCTTTGTAGTGGGGTGTGTGTGTGTGTGTGTGATCGTGTGTGGCCGCTATAGCTGCAGTAAGTCCATGAGTGTAACCGCTGACTCACATCCAGAGGAGTGAGTTCTGATATACAGTTTAGGAGCTCACTGTGGCTGCTGTGTGGGGAACAGGTAGGAGAGGTTATTGTGGAGGCAAGGGACATGGAGTCCCGTGCATCTGGTGACTCTGCAGGGGACGGTACAAAGGGGCAGGAAGAGTGTGGAGAGGCAGGACTTGTTAGGCGGTAGAGTCCGCTGGTTTGTTGATGGAGAGAACAGGCGCTGGTAAGAGGGGCTAAAGTGTTCTGGCCTAAAGGCAGCCTGGTCTGGGGTGTGCCAACTGGCTGGGCCCCATCAAGGATTGGGCAAACCAGGAGGGGTCAAGTCACCTCTCTAGCCTTATGTATATAGTCTTTGCCCTCAGAGCCAGAGCTCCCATCCCTGTTGTCCTGGGATAGCCAAGCAGTATGTGCTCCCTACGAGTCTCCAAGGCTGAGAGACTACATGAAGTCCTCCAGGCTTTCTCAGCCCAGCTGAGTTCCAGTCTTCTCTAGGCAGGAAGAACAGTGGGCTTGGGATTAATCAGAGAGTCTGGTCAAAGGACCCATATGGGCAGCTGGCTAAGCTGTAGGGCCTTGGGTAATTGATTTCACATTTTTCAACTTTGTTTTCTTCCTTGTAAGTGGGCAAATTAGTTCTGGCTTTTACTTGAATTTTGAAGATTTGGTACCAAGACTTACTGTTCATGCTCATGGGTAAGGATGGATGCATTCCTCTCTAGGCCAAAGGGGAAGAGAGTTCCAATTTTTTCAGAAGAAGGCAAATTCTCCATGGGTAGGTTGAAGGAAAGTGATTTTCCAGAACCTTCTGGCTATTGTCCTCCTGTGACCCATTCAGCTACCTGCTGCTCCCAATGGTCAAATTCAGGGAGCAGAGAGCTAGCGGAGTTACATCCTCAGGGACCAGACAGAAAACCAGTGAGATGGGCCTTGTGAGGAAGATAGTTCCATGAAGGGCATGCATGTGTGAGTGTGGGTGCGGGTGTGTGTGTGGGGGGGTGTGTGGGTGCGTGTGTATATTAGCCATGGAAGTACCAGCCACGGTTTACAGACTATAGGAAGTTAAGCATGATATTGTTAGACCTCCTGAGTTTTCAAGAGAAGTCAGAAATTTGGAATTTTATGTGACATCTCTTGAATTTTGC
The DNA here is from genome assembly GCA_036184795.1 of Tokudaia tokunoshimensis. NCBI lineage: Eukaryota > Metazoa > Chordata > Mammalia > Rodentia > Muridae > Tokudaia > Tokudaia tokunoshimensis. Next base: position 107,988,807 of record BTHU01000005.1, on the reverse strand, counting down.
ATGCTGGCAACTAAAGTCAATTAAAACAAAAATACCAGCTTGGGCCAAACAAAGCTGCAGGATGCTTTTGGCCTGCGGGTGGCCAGTTTGGGATGCTGGATATAGAATCACAGAGGGACCCAGGAATAGTCATGATCTAACAATAGCCAGGTGCTGAAGCCAATAAAAAGCACAAGGAAACATTGAAGTTTCATGCCCATGTCGTCTGACCAGGACCACGTGCCTCACATCTGCAGAGGATGCCCATGCTGGCACCTTTGCATTTCCTCTGCAGATGCTGCCTTCTATCCAGTGCCTCTTGCAAGGGTTAGCCAGCTGAGGGCTGAACACGAAGGGTTCTGCTAGGCCTTCTGTCAATGTGCGTACACGACTATTTATTTCTTCATTTATTCCACAAGCTCTTCTCATTACCATACGGGGTGCAGTCCTGGTTTTGTGTCATGTTAAAAATTATTTGTAGAGCTAGAGAAAGAATAGTTGGTAAAATGTGTGGTGTTCCCGTATGAGGAAATGACTCTGGCCTCAGTAAGGCATGATTCCTGGGTCTCATTAGACAGTCAGTGTAGCCTAGTTGGTGAGCCTCAGGCTGGCAAGAGACACCTTGTCTGAAAAATGCAAGGTGGGTAACTTCAGGGCAAATGGCACCTGAGATTGATCTCTGGGCATTACATGTGCACGTGTACAAGTGCACACACATGAACATGAGTCCCCTGCCATGCACAAATCATTTGCAATAATAGCCAGAAACGGTAAAATACGTGCTATGATACCAGCAAAAGATCATGGGAGTTCTGAAAGGAGGTAAGAGAAGAGAATGTATCATGGGATACATTCGGGGACCTCGGAAGGTTTCAGAGAGGGGGTGTTTCTGGATCTCCAGTTTGCAGATGGCAGATGACAGGAATTCTTAGTATCTGTCCAGCCCCGACCAACACACTGATCCACAGGAGGAGATGCTAGGCCTGGGAGAGGCAGGGGCTCTGGGAGCCTTGCAAGTCTGAGCTATATGTGAGCTCAGAAACCAGTTTTCAGCAGGAGCAGGTTAGAGAGGGACGTGGCTACTGATAGCTGTGTCTGCTCCTGCTCCAGGCGGCCTCCAAGTGGTCCTGGAGTCCTTGTGATACTTGCTTAGCACGCACTGTCCCAGGAGATGGTGGACCAGCTGTGGGTCACTTCTTCTGGTCTCTGCAGACACATGAAGGGCCTGATGTTCCTTCATGGGCTTGGTGGAGAGGAGCAGGGCATGGGAAGTTCCCTCCTGCTGGGGCTTTGTGCAAAGGTGACTATTCCCAACTAGTGTTGGCAACTGAGGAGGTAGCCTTGACTACTGCAGACTAAGCCATTCTGTGATAGGACAGTGCAAGTGGCCTCTGGACTCTGTCCACGGAGATGGAGTGGGGAGGTCTCCACCAGATGCAGTTTCTGTGAGTCTCTGCCTCTGCTAAGTCATCTCCTGGTGAGGGATGTGGTAGCCTCGGTATGTTGTCTTATTAGACATGGCTTCTTGCCCATTCTCAACTTTCATTCATCCGTCTGGAGAAAAGTTAAGCCTAATTTTTTGAAGGTACACACTTTTCAGTTAGTTCCATTGATACAAAGAATAAAACTGAAGTTTTATTAGTATTAGAAACAAGTCAAATACATGGTTAGAAGGAATTGATAAGAGTATTGTTATCGTCTTTATTACTGTTCTATTGTCATGAGGAGACACCATGACCAAGACAACTTAGAGAAAAAAAGCATTTAATTGGGGGCTTGCTTACAGTTTCAGAGGGTTAGTCTATGATCATCATGGCAGGGAGCGTGGCAGCAGGCAGGCATAGCGCTGGAGCAGTAACTGAGAACTTACATTTTATCCTCAAGCCGAATGCAGAGAAAGGGAGGGGGAAGGGGAAGAGAGGGACAGTGTAAGGGAGGAAGTGAGGGAGGGGAAGGAGGGAGAGGGAGAGGAAGAATGGAGTGAGGAAGGGAGGGAGGGGGAGAGGGGGAGGGAGGGAGAGAGAGAGAGAGAGAGAGAGAGAGACTGAGTGTTTGATGTGGGTTTTGAACCCTCAAAGCCCACCCATGAGTGACATACTTTCTCCAACAATATTTTCTAATATTATTCTAATATTTTCCAAAACAGTCCCACCAGTTAGGAACTAAGCATTCAAATATATGAGCCAATGAGGGCCACTCTCATTTAAAAAAAAATTAAGTATATTTTGTTTTACTAATTTTGAAAAAAATTACTTTATTATCTCATGTGTACGACTGTTTTACCTGCGTGTATGTGTGAGCATAATGTCCATACCTGGTCCCTTTGGAGGTCACAGAGGACATTGGATTCCCTGAGACTGGAGTTACAGACAGTTGTGAGGCACCGTGTGGGTGCTGGGATTTGAACCTGAATCCTCTGGAAGAGCAGCAAGTGCTCTTAGTTGTGGAGCCATCCCTTCAGCCCTCAAATGCAGATTTAGTACACATTGCGGAATTAATCTATTTAGACCAAAGGGCAACCTGCCTACTTCAGCACTATTAAAGAACTGTATATCACATTCACACATCTACCCTCACACACCCACAGAAAAACATCTGGGAGGATTTCCACCAAAATGCTGACAGTGGTGACTGTAGTTTGGTTTCAGGAGGTCTCCCGAAGCACCTCAAAGTTGCTTTTCAGAGTCAAGCATGGTAGCACATGTCTGTAGTCCCAGCACTTGGAAGGTAGGAGCAGGGGGATCAAGGGTTCAAGGCTACCCTTGGCTACGTAACAAGGTCCAAAACAGTTGGTGTTACCTGAACATCTCTGTATCAAAAGAAATTTAAAGTTACTCTTTGGCTTGTGCTGGGAGATGGGAGGAAGCTTCATGGTAGAGCCTGGCGGGAGCCTTTAGGTCACATGCCACTGAGGGGGAGTAGACCCCAGTGGACTCCTCTTTTTGTTCCTAGCTTCTAGTTGAAGGGTTTCCCTCTGCCACGGGCTCCACATGGTTATACTCTGTTCCCATGAAGAAGAAGGGCTTCTTCACCACAGGCCGAAAGCCACAAGGACGTCTGAGACTACCAAAGCCGTGGGCCTAAGGATACCTACCTGTCTTCTTTATGTATCAGGGATGTGTTACAGCCACGGAAAGCTGACTGATGCCGCCTACCTCCAGGACCAGGGCTCTGGGTCGGTTTTATCATACTTCTTTTCCTTTATCGTCACTTCTCCGTAGTTTCTTTGGATGTAAATATCAGAATTTTCAAGAAGGAAAACATTATTTTAGAAATTAGAAAAATTTTTGATATTTTTTATCTGCAAGTCTTTTAAGAAATCATAGCATTAGTTTTAAAAATTAAAGAAAGAGAAATTGGGGCGGTGGCAGCAAGATGGCTCATTGGGCAGAGGTGCTGGTGGAGCAAGTCTGGTGAGCTGAATGTGATCTCCAGATCCCATGTAAAGGTGGAAGGAGAGGACCAACTCCACAGAGTTATCCTCTGACCACCTCCACATGTGACCCCCATCTCAGCCACACCTACAGACAGACCAAATACAGATAAATTTGACAAATATAAATTGTTGTCAGAATAAATGATTGTGTATCTGTCTGTCTGTCTGCTTGCATACCTTCCTACTTATTTTAAATTTAGAGCCCTGGCCCTAGTACCTGTTAGACAAGCATCGTGGTATACTGAGTGTCTTCACCAGGCCCTAAGCTAGTATTTAAAGACTGTGGCTGAGGAATGGGGCTGATAGATATAGACACCATTCCCAAATCACTTTTGCCCCTCTTTGCCCCTACAAGGGACAGCCATCTGCTTGATAGCTCTTTGTAGTGACTAGGACATAGGGTTACAACTTCATCAATCCGAGGCCTGTCTCCTTGTTTTACACAGTGAATTTACCCATGAGATTTAGGACACTTTTACCATAATATTTATTCTGTTTTATGGCTTTAAATATAACACTAACTCCTAATAATCAATATTGATTTAACTATAATATCTTATTTATAGACACAGTCTCCTGGTTTGCATATGGACTCAAGCTATAATGGAACAGGAATCAGCCACTCACTCTCCTGGCCCCTGGCCAGCACCATCAGCCTCTAATGAATGGCTGTGAGGCCAAGATGAAGTTTGTAGTTTGTGACGTTTACTGATTCCCCACCCCCCACCAACATGGCTGCCTCTTGCCCTCCAGTAAGTCACTGGGGGCCAAACATGCCCATTCTGATGTCCTGCCATCAATCTTAGGCTACAAACATTCCGAATGAGACAACCAGGTCTAAGCAGAGGTGTGACCAGAAATGAGACTTTGGCGGGTAGAGGAATATCTAGAGGTAGGAGGGCTAACCTGGGGCTTAGAAAAGCAGAAATGTGTCCCTACCTCATCCCAAGAGGCTCTGGGGTGGATGTCTCATGATGTTATTATTGTGAGCAATAAAAGTTTCTGGGCAGCAAAGGCTGCAGGCATCTCTTGTAGGGATGGACACTGGCCTGGTCGCTGTGACCTGGCGTGGCACGGTTTTGTAAGGAAGGGTAGAAGAAGCCAGACCATTTCTCTGGAGAAAAGAGACTGGGGAAGCCAGAGAAGTTAAGGAGATAACTCGGATGCGTTTGCCCAATGACTTAATGTCTATTGTGCAAAACATGGCCCCTCTCTCAGAAGCTTCTGGAATCTCCACTCTATTCGATGAGGATGGTGGAGAGCTGTATTTATATCCTGCAGACTCTCTGCAAACACACACACACACACACACACACACACACACACACACACACACACACATTCATTTACACATCTGAAAACAGCTCTAGATTCCTCAAGACTTCAGCCCCATAAATCATCTCTTGCCCTTGCTTACAAATTAGGGTGAATCCCAGGACTTTTGGAGGAGTCTGGCTATTTTTCAATTCATGTAACACAGAGGGTATAGCAGTTGCAGCTAGTGATGGTTCGCTTTAACCGACTACTTCCTACAACCTAGGAGAGCCTGGAAGAGAACCTGAGTGAGGGACTGCCTAGATCAGTTGGCATGTGGCATGTCTGTCGGGGACTGTCTTAATTGTTACTTAAGGTGGGAAGAGCCCAATGGGGGCAGCACCATTTCAATGGACTGTAGGCTGCATAAGAGAAAGCTAGCTGGGTAGCAACCAGAGAGAGAGAGAGAGAGAGAGAGAGAGAGAGAGAAAGGACCCCCCCATGTCCCCTCTGTACTTGACTGTGGATGAGATGCCTCTTTGGTATCATGGACTACCACCTGCAGTTGTAAGACAAATAGGCCCTCTGTCCCCTATGCTGCTTTTCTGTCAGGATATTTTGTTGTAACAACAGGAAGGATACTAGGATAGAGCTCCTGTAGGTATTTTGGCACTGTGTGGCCCATGTAGAAAACCAAATCAACATAGAAACCATGAGTAAAACGTGCCTTGCAAGAGCCCCTACTATTTTCGTCATGTCCCCAATCCTTTCTTAGAGGACCCCGCCCCTCCCCTACCCCAACTCCGTACAGTCCTAAGCACACGTGCCTTCATTCTTGTTCCCAGGTAACGTTATCAAGTGTGAACATCTATCTAACCTGGCCAATCAGATTCTTCCTCCCAACACAGGAGCTAAATGAGCGAGGTGGGGTGGGAACAGGGTCACGCAGTGTTAGTGCCAATGCTGATGCTCCACCTTATTCATGTTCTTGAGACACACTTCCAGTTGTAGCAAGCCAGAGTGAGGAGGCCTCAAGAAGTGTAGGGATAATATCCACAGTGTTTGGGTTATTTGCTGCTCATGGGCCAACCCTGAGCTTAAGGCCTCGAATCAGTTGTTTTTTGTTTTCTCTCCTGGTTCTGTGGGTAAGCTGGAGTTGGCTGGGTTATTCTCACTCAGGCTCTGTCCTGCTGTTGCACTCAGATCACGGCTAGGGCTGGTGCTGTCTGAACTTCAGCTCTCCTGCATATCCTGCTTGGGTAGTGTCTAGCGATTGACACTAGCTAGCAACTGATGCTTATTGGCCAATAGTGGTTCTGGAGAAGGAACTCTTCTAGAGCTATTTCCAGAGCCTGCCTGTGTGACTTGGAGTCCTGTTGCATGTGCCCGGGTTCTAAGTGGATTTGTCCCCAGAGTGAGTGACTGAGGAGAAGGAAGCAAACACTGCCAAGTCTCCTTGAAGGCCAGATCTCAAGCTATCACACTGTCACCTCTACCCTACTGGGACAAGTAATCACAGGCCAGTCTAGTCATAGGCACTCACAGGTGATTGGACGAGAGGTGACCAACCGACCGCTCTAGACCAGTCACACAACTCCATCTTAGGCTGGAAGGGAAGCATCAGCTGTTCTTTGTGGTTTTTTTGCTGTGTCAGGCTCCTGACAACTTTCCCTTTTCTCCGTCATTGCTGGACCTGGGCTAAAGTAATTGAGAGGAATAATGGTTTACAGGGAGAGAAGGAATTGGACAAACTAATGATTTCTAATCATAACGTTTGCTAACCATGTGCAAAGACAACTTCTATTTCCTTTAGTCCTCGGAAGAATCTTTCAGTGACTCCCATTTTATAGATGAGAACACTGAGATGTGGAGAGGACAGACGAGGAAGGATGCTTCACTGTCAAACAATAGACGCCCAAACTGAAAGAGGTTGGAATGATAAAACCCCATGTAGCATCTTGTGGAAGAAGCTGAAGAAACCCCCACCTGCAGGTGTCTTCCCAGGGCTGGGCCAATGACTCAGCTGGTGAAGGGCTTGCTATGTGGGCAAGTGGATCCAAGCTTGGGTCACCAAGACTCATGTGAAAGCCACGCTGGTGACCTGTGTCTGTAACCCCAGCACTGAGGGGCCTGGAGTGAAAAAGACTTTTGGGGGCTGGCTGACCTGTCAGTCTAGCTAAATCTGTGAGTTCCAGACCCTGGCTCAAAAAATAAAATGGAGAGAGATTGAGGAAGACACCCAGTGTTTACCTTGAGGATCTCCTGTTCATTGCGTCTGTTTTGTTCGTTGTGTTTTGGTTTTGAGACAGGGCTCACTATGTAGTCCTGGCTGTCCTAGAACTCCCTATGTCCTGTTAATCCCACAGGTTGAGCCAAATTGGAAGCAAGTTTAATTAAATGCTGGCCAGGATTATGGACTCTGGCAAGGTTCATTCCAGGGTCCCCAGGAAATAGCTACGAGCCATATTTTGGAGAGGCTTAAAAAAGGCAAACCCATAAGGCCACAGTATTTCCCATCAAATCCTGTCGGGGACAAATGTACACCCTGAGGTATTTCCTGCCTGTGTACCTCCTGACTACGTGTGATCAAGCACATCCGCTACAGTTGAGTCAAACACACTTGTTTCAGGGAGCAAAAGCATGCAGCTTGTTATCTGACATAAACAGCCTCCAGCATCTCAGGCAGCATCTGTCCTTGGTAAGGGGCTTACAGCTGAGGGGCATTTTCGTTTTATGGATCGCTTAGGCAAAGTAATTAAAACATAAAACTTTGTAGACCAGGCTGGCCTTGAACTCACAGAGATCTGCCTGCCCCTGTCTCCCGAGTGCTGGGATTAAAAGTGTGCATCACCTCACCCTACTATCTATTTCCTTTTTAGGTGTCCTATAGGCTTCCTTCTATGTCAGGCCTGCGATAAACCAAGCACAGAGAACAGTATTGTTATGACAGGTTTAGACTAGTCATAGGTAGCAAACAAGTGATAGCTGTTACTGTCATGTCACTTAGAGGTGACATTCATCTTGCCGCTGTGCAACCTCCCCTGCCCTAGAGACTCACTCTACCTACTGAGTCCACGGCAGACATGAGGGAAGAAAGACAGTTTCTCCCATGGTGACTGGACCAATCCACAAACTGCTGTTCTGGCTGGATGCTGAACAGATCCCACTGTGTCCCACAGCGGATATGGGATATGGCCGTGACAGATGGGGCACATTTGAATGACACTAGCTGGGAGTTGTGCCAGTGAGGAGATACTGTCCCATGAAGGGGGTGGAGTCCCAGCAGCTTGAAGACCTAGCTTTGAGCTGTGTTTCCCTGGGCCATTGAAAGGCTGATGTAGGTAGAGAGAGTGGACTCTTTATGGGGACCCTGAAGAGGAGGGAGGGTCCTCATAGAAGACATGGGAGCAGTGCAGTTTCTAGGGTATACCATCCCATCTGAAGCTTGAGGAGCTGGGCCCACACCTCACTCCGTGTTTTTTTAACCTTACCTCGGTGACTCTCGGCATAGGGAATCACCAGACTGCATACGCAGCCTCCTAAAAATACCTGTTCCCCAAATCCCCTCCCAGGCAGCTCAGAGCATGGCAGAAGGCACCACCTCTCTCCCCAAATGCTCTTTTCCCTGAGTTCTATGAGTAGGGTTCCCCCCAACCTCTCATTTCGAGACAAAGTCTCAAGTAACCAAGACTGGCCTCAAATTCTCTATATAGCTTAGGGTAACTCTGGTGCCCCTCGTACAGGGCACTGGGATTATGAGTATACACAGTCAATCCCAGGTTTGGTGCCGAGACCAACCCCAGGCTTTGTGTTTGCTCAGCAAGCATTCCACCAGTGGAGAAACAGCCTAGCCCTCACTTTGCTCACTTAACAAAGTGGACCATACACTGAGGATGGCCTGGATCTCTTTAGCCCCATTGTGGGGACCTCAGGCTTTCTCCACACAGTGGCACTATGCCAGCTAGGAGTACATCTCAACCTTTGCTAGGCCCATCTGGCAAGGAGAAAGGCCCTTGTCACCCCTTTGTAGTGTTTCTTGGAGCTTAGACACTCAGTGCCAGGTATCAGCCACACCCTTTCTTCTTGCTCCAGGGACATCGAGAAGCTCACAGGGTACCCGGCTGCCTCTGGCAAACCATGAAGAGGCTCATGGAGTCAGTTCAGGACAAGCAAACCACTCACTAAGGACTCTGGACACTCTGGGTGGCATTTCTGACACCCAGGGGCTTTGGGAGGCTCTGACAGCTACTGGTGGGGGCTAGGAGACAGGTAGAAGCAGAGAGAAATACATTTTTAAAGATAACCTGGAGGCAAATATAATATTTATACTTATTTATCCTCAGAGCTCACACGCAAGGCCCCAGACATGTCTAATGAGCAGGAATTGCAAAATGGCCATGGGTCCTCCTTGTTTGCCTCTACCGAGGCTCCTGGCACTCACACGGACCCATATTTTTCAACTGTGCAACCGCTGCAGGCAAAACGGCTGTAAGGAACACCAGAGCTTGTAGCAAGTGTCTGACTCCCAGAGGCATGGAACCACAAAACTGCCAACCCAGGAAAATGAGGTGCCTCCCCTTCACAGAACACAGGGCTTCCACACGTATGTATTCCCAAGCTCAGGGGGCTGACATACATATGTACACATACATATGCACTGTGAAGTGTGCTGAGATCTTCTGTAGCCTCATGCCTCTTTCACAGGCCTGTGGACTCATCCCTCTCCGGTTCCATACACATTGTCTGACAGGTGCAGCATAGGGCACACTGGGGCAAGATGCTTAATGACTGCAATCTTGTTCTGGTCAGGACTCATATGTGTTCTGGCTGTAGATCATAAGTGTGATCTCCTGGAACATCAAGATGGCTCAGTAGGTAAGGGTCCTTGCCGCCAAACCTGAGTTCAGTCCCTAGAACTCAAGTGGTGGAAAGAGAAAGGCAACTTCTGCAAGTTGTCTTCTGACTTCCTCATGTGTCACATATGAACACACACACACACACACACACACACACACACAGTGAGAGAGAGTAAATAAATGAATATAAAAATAAACACAATGTCCTATGAGTATAATCATGATAAAGAGATTAAAGGGATGAGAATGACATTGAGTTTCCTATATGGTTAACTTTAACTCAAGTAGCCATGCAGAGCATCTATATGTATAACTATATAAATACATCTACGGATACATATGCATACATTCAAATAGAAAAATATATGGTTATAAATAAATGTGTGCATATGCAAATGCTACATAATTAGAATGGGGTTGGCTTCTGGGCCATACTCTTGGGCACAGATGAAACCCTTAACGGTGGGGACTACATCAGCTAGGTCCTGAGTCCTCAGGTTGGGTCAGGCTTACTGCTATGCCTGTTGGAATCACCACTATTCCCTTTGTAGCACTTAGTACAGTTGTGGTCTGAGTGCTGTCTGTGATGCCGGCTTTCCCAGTCTGCATGGAGGGAGGGCCATATCTCCTTGCTCAGTGTTTACTAAGAAGGTTCTCAGTAAAGACATAGGTGACTGAAGTCAGGACCCCTCTCTGCTGTTATGTGTCCTTTCTGTGTCCTCTTACCATCAAGTGGGCACCAGGAGGCCCATTTCTTTTAATGCCAACAGCAGTGAAAGCCCAGGCTCTGTCTGAAATGTGCAACTATCAGAGAGAACACAAGGCCTGCAATTTCTAAGAAGAAATGCAGTCTGGTGATCTCAGACTCTGGGCTGCCGACAGTCTGGGTAACTGGGAGCTGGCATCACTCCACGTTACAGTTTGAATCTGGACAATCCCCACACAGACTTATGTTTACACTAATTGGTTGTTAGCTGGTAAGATTGGTGCTGTTTGGGGTAACTGTAGGACTTTTAGGGGTCAAAGCCTGGCTGTAAGAAGCCGATCCTTTTAGAGCAGGCCTTGAGGGTGATAGCCTGGCCCTAATTCTTAACTCATCTCTGGCCTTCATGATGTGACTAGCTACTTCAATGCTCAAGCCAACAGAGACAAAGTGGCTCTCACCACCATACCTTTCCCACCAGGATGTATTGCACCTCCTGAGCTGCTTCCAGGTGTGTGGTCACAGCAAAGAGAAAAGTAACTCACATACCTTGTTCACATGAGGTGAATTCCTTTCTCACGAGGTTGGATGTTTACGCCCACAAGGTCAGTCTACAGCTCTGCCTGGGCTCAGTGGAATGGTTTTCTTGGATGTAGGACAGTCAGTGGGAGTGAGAGACCCTGGCACAATCTTCCTTTTCCTTTTCTTTGGGAATTTTGGGAGAAAGACTCCCTTCAAATCTCAGGAGTTGAGCAAGGATCATGATAGTGAGGCCCAAATAGTGACCATTTCCAGGCAGATGCTGGTATCGTTTTCCCCTTCGCATTTCCAGGGCTCAGTGCTCCTACAAGGAGACAGGAAGCAGAGATGGGAGAATCTCAATGAACCTGTGGCCCCCCACATATGCTGTGGGAAACAAAACAGACTAAAGGCTGGGTGAAAGTCAAAGACCCACACTTGAGAATGTCCTCGATTTGCACACTACTTATGCCATGATGTGTGTTTGTATGCCCCCCCCCCATCACATCCCCCCTCTTTCAATCTCTCAATCCTTTCTCTCCATCCCTCTCTCTCTCCTCTACTCTTTCCTTCTCCCTGGTCTCAATCTCTTTCCTTTCCTCCTCCCTTTCAGTTTCTCTCTCAATCTTTCTCTCAATCTATTTCTGTATCTGTCTCTGTCTCTGTTTCTCTCTCTCTCTCTCTCTCTCTCACACACACACACACACACACACACACACACAGAAATAATTGAACTCTGTCTTCAGAACAATTGGTCCCACCACTGAATAAATCTTCAGACCTGCCACCCAGTCACCCCTGCTCCTCTCCTATCCCCATCTCAGCTTTTCTCATGCCTGTTATTTTGAGGAATGTGGGGTAATGTCACATCTGTATCTCACTGAACTTTGGTATTTAGCTCATGTAACAAGGAAGAATATAGGTAAGCAAGGTGCTACAATGGCTAAATTTGTCCAGGGGTGTATTTGTTGCTTTTGTGTCACTGTGACAAAAATACCTGGTGGAATAACATTTGTGAGGAAAAAGATCTATATTGGCTCAGGGATTCTGGAGATTTCAATGCTTCCTCTCAAGGAAGGCATGGCGGGGCAGCTCCATCTATGGTGGTGGGAGTGTCAAGTGGCTGATGTTCCTGGGGTGGTAGACCAGAAAGCTGAAACAGCCAGCCGGGAACTGGGGTGAGGATAAGTGTCAGAGGCTTGACTTTAGTGACAGTCATACTCTCACCAGCCAGGTTCCCCCTCTGAAAGGCTCCACAGCTCTAAAAATAGGTCTATAAACTGGGACCAAGCACTTAAAGCATGAGCCTGTGGGGGACATTCTGGGTACAAACCATAACAAGCTGAACGAGAGCTTTCAGCAACACTTCCTGAAGGCACGCTGACACTGGCTGGAGCTCTTAGTAGGGTTGCGAAAGAAAGAGGAGAGTTTGGGGCAGAGGGGGCAAGTCAGTTGGAGAAATATCTGTTAGAAAGGGGCACGATCCAAGTCTCTTTGACTTGAGAACTCTCAGCTCCTGAGGTATTAATATCATTTGGGAATCTCTGAAAGAGAGTTAAGTTCATAGTCTTTCAGTTCGTTCCACTTGGGAACCTGGCCCAACCCACGCAACCCAGTCGAGCACACCATGGTCAGTCAGACAACTCTTCTCTTCTCTTCCTGCAGGCAGGAGTGGGTGGTTGCTGCTTTGGAGCATGCAGAAGAGGAACCAGAGGAAACTCTTGCACCAGGGACCTAAAGCTCCTGCTGGACAAACAAGGGAGTTTTGTCTCCAGGGGCAAGTGTTCATGTGATCACCTCCCAGTGAGCCTCACAGACCAACTTCTGGCTCCAGCCTCCCCCAGGGACAGGGCTCCTTCTTGATGTCTGAGGAGCTGACCTTTTCAAGAGGCGTGTTAGGGGAAGTGGGTCTCCAGCTGGGCCCCTGACCCTCTGCCCTCTCCCATTTGGAGCCACTGGGGGAAGGACTACTTGCAATGGTGACTCAGCCCTTGGCCATGGGTGGCCAGGCTGCACTGGCTAGGCAGGGTCCGTGCAGCTTGGTGAGCTCCCATTCACCAGTCTGAGTCTTGTACTTTCTCCCTTCACCCTTGACTTTTTATTTTGGAAGTCTTCAAACCTATGGACAAGTTTGGAAGAATAGTGACATTATTACCCATGAAGCCTGTTTGCAGAGTCTGTTGAAACTCTACGTTGTTAGAGCCGGCTCTTTTTGGTGTAGTATTTAGAGGTGAGTTTGGATATTGTGGCTCTCATTTCCAAAGATTCCTGATGTTCCTCCTAAGAATAGGAGTATGTGTCCCTTACAGTCACAATGTCGCTGTTGTGTGTGAGAAAATCAACAGCCATTCCAAAGGAGCACTCCAGTTCAGTCCCATTTCTCAACTGTTCTAAAATAAGGTTTTATATCTTTTGTTTAAAGTAAATAATTTGAACTCTGGGCTGGGAGGATGGTTCAGTGCTTGTCATGCAAGCATGAGAACCTGAGTTTGATCCCCAGTACCTACTTAATAAAAGACGGGTATGGTGGTGACAGTTTGTAATCCCAGGGGTGGGAGGTGGTGACAGATCCCTGCTTGCTGAACAGCCAGCTTAGCTGACTTGAGCTCCAGACCAGTGAGATACCCTGTCTAAAAAATTGGTCACTAGGGCTGGGAAGATGGTTATGGCTTCAGAGTGCACACTGCTCTTTTAGGGGACTTAAATTTAGCTCCCAGCAACTAAGGCAGGTAACTCACAATCACATGTAATTGCAGCTCCAGGGGATAGACACCCTCTCTGGCTTCCACACATACCTGAACACGTGCAGCATCCACACACAGACTTAAGCATACACATGAATAAAAATAAAATAAGAAATAAAATATATCTTTAGAAATTAGTTATTTTTAAAAGGTAGATGATACTTGAGGAATGGTTACACTTGAGGTTGTACTCTAGTCTCCACATACACATACATGCACACATGCAGCCTTACATATGAACAACTGCATGTACATGTACAACCTCATACATATGGAATATCTGTGTGCATACAAGCAACCTTACACATATGAAGATGTGTATATACATGCAACCTCACACAAATGAATGTGTGTATGTATGTGCATAGCCTCATCAATATGAACATGTATGTGCACATACACAGCCTTGCACATGTGAACGTGTGTATGCCTACATGGTAACTTCTACATATGAATGCGTGTTCCTACATGCAACTTTACACGTGAATGTATGCATGCACACATTCAGCCTCACATATATGAACATGTGTGTGCACACACATTTGAACTAGCATCTAACCAGGTAATATATTTTTATGTTTTACATTTGATCTTTTAAGAATAACCCTCTTAACTTTTTTTTTCTTACCGTAATTAATTTTTGAAGACAAAATAGGCCTTTTATTTTGGTACAGATTTCCTATTAAATTTACTGGCTTGTTTTCTCCTGATATCATTTAACTTGCTCCCCAACCCCTGGTTTTGTCTTAAACTGAAGTTAGTCCTAGTCGGCAGCACCTAGCTGCTGAGACTTGGAGTGGACATACTTCACAAGGTCCTGGGGGTTTGAGCAGCCAATGCTGCTGTGAATTCATTTGAACTTGTCCTTCCTTCCTTCCTTCCTTCCTTCGTTCCTTCCTTCCTTCCTTTCTTCCTTTCTTCCTCCTTTCTTCTTTCTCTTTCTTTTTCCTTCCTTCTTTCTCTTCCTTCCTTCCTTCCTTCCTTTCTTTCCTTTTCTGAGACAGATTATGCTATGTAGCCCAGGCTAGGCTGCAACACCTGCTCCTTCTGCCTCAGCCCCATAAAGTCTTAGATTACAGCATGTGCTACCAGGCCTTGATTTTTGAGCTTCCTTGATGTGCAACTTGAAAACATGACAGATTTAATAAGATTGCTTGTTCTATGCCAGCCCTTTGAGGAACTTCTTGGAAAAATATCAGTTAGTGTGTGTGTGTGTGTGTGTGTGTGTGTGTGTGTGTGTGTGTGTGTTGTGTGTGGGGCACACATGCTATGACATGCATGTGGATGTCAGGGGACAACTTTATGGAGTCACTTTTCTCCTTTTGCCTTTTTGTACATTCCAGGGATTGAACTCAGGTCACCAGGCCTGCACGGCAAGCACCTCTACTTGCTAAGCCATCTCACTGGCCCCCTTGGCAGAGTTTCTTATCTGGACCCACAAAAAACATTTTGAGGAAAGGGTGTTTGCTTTATAGCTGAAAAGCTGAGGTTCAGAGGTGTCAAGGTGGGAAAAAAAATTGATTTTTTTGGTTTGCTTTTTGAGACAGGGACTCACTATGTACTCCTGACTGACCTGGTACTTGCTAGCTAGACCAGGCTGACTTCAAACCCATAGAGATCTGCCCACTTCATCTCCCAAGTGCTGGCAGTGTGAGTCCTCTAGCACTCAATTACATCTTGGCTCCTTGTCACTCTCCCCTAAGACCCTTTCCTCCCTAGCCCTTCCGCATGCATTCCCTTCAGGGGCCCCTCACCTTTGCACCCCATACCTTTTGCTTCTTTGTGGTTGCTTGGCCTGGACGCCCAGCCCCTCAGCACCCCAGGTTAATTTATTCCCCAGTGCCCAGCTCCAGTGCTGTCTTGAAGAAGCTGCTCCCAGCTCCTCTCCATCCAAACATAGCCTCACTCCCTTGCGGTCCTTCGCTTGCACCACCATCTCTGTATTGCTTCCTGTGTGATGCACAAGCTTTGCTTGTAGCTGGTAGAGCAAGCGCGCAGGAGGCCAGGCCTCAAATCCCAGGCCCGTCACACCCTGTGTGACCTTGCGTGTGTCAATTCACCTGAAGCTTCATTTTCCTCGTTTCTAAGGGAGAGAAGGTTGGGAAGGTCAAGACTTCGTGATGCTTCAGAATCCAGTGATGCCACCGTAGCGTGCTCCACAGGGCGAAAGGGAGCTCCTGGCAGACGCAGAGGCCCTGCTGGTTGGATTTCCTTCCCAGACCCCATGTGCAACCTGACATAGAACAGCTGTGGATGTCCTCAGGGTCATTTACCCCAAATACCAAACGGGTTCCTGCAGATGCCACAGATCTGGGGCTTGCCTGCGTTTTGGCATTTCTTCATCACCCCCTCGGTGTGGGGCAAGACTTGGCTGGGCCCACAGCCAGCAATAAAGCGGATGCTAATCATATCATTATATGCTGAATAATTAACTGTCATTTAAATATTCATATGTTGTTGGGGGCAAGGCCTTTTATCAGTATCTGGGGACGTGTCAGCAGAGGAAAGAGATGGATGTTGCCAAGGCTGACTTTGCCTGTGAAGGGCGACCTGGGGTCCAGGGAGAGCCATTGCAATGGCCACCAGACAGTCAGCTAATATATAACTGCAATATTCTCACGTGATAAACGGCAACTTCATAAACGCTTGATGCATATGAGCAAGCCTAAAACAATATTGGAAGCATTAATTTCATTTGACTAATGCTTATCTATATTTTATTCTGTTGCCATCTCTAAAGAAGCCCCTCTTTCCTTCAGGGGAAGGGTGGTAGGGCTGGAGGGCCACTGATGAGAGACGGCAGCCAAGGGGGGCATTTCCTGTTAGTTCTGCCTTTAGGATGGGGAGATTTGAGACTGGCTCTGAGCTTTGAAGACCTGCCTGAGAGTCTGTGTCTAGCCCTGTGGAGGAACTCAGCTTCTCTGGTGGCATTAGGGGAGAGTGGCATCAGGCCTGGCCAGGTAAAACAAAGGTATATAGGTTCCCTCTTGCTGTCAGGGATGAATTAAGAGGGGAGGCCCTAAGGACAGATGTACAGGCAGGTGGGGAGTGTTATGAAGTGACCCTTCTGTGACGGGGTGTGGGTGGGTGTGGTGGCTTGAATATGCTTGGCCCAGGGAATGGCACTATTAGGAGGTGTGACCTTGTTGGAGGAAGTCACTGTAGGAGTTGAAACCGGCCTTCCAACTCTGTGGGAGTCAATCTAATCTTATTTAGCTGCCTTTGGAAGAAGAGGTAGAACTCTCAGCACCATGCCTGCCTGGACACTGCTGTGCTCCTACTTGATGATAATGGACTGAACCTCTGAACCTGTAAGCCAGCCCCAATTAAATGTCCTTATAAGAGTTGCCTTGGTCATGGTTTCTGTTCACAGCAGTAAAACTCTTAAGACAGAGGGGAAGGGACCTGGAGGAGAGCAAGGGAACAGAGAGAGGATGTGAAGGAACAAGAAAGCCAAGAGGGAGAGAATGGTACCTGTAGGTCTGGTGATGGGTTAGCTGGCTGTCCTGGAGGAGCAAAGCAGTTTGGCAGAGGCTTAGTAACAATGTTTCTAGAATTGGATAGCGATATGCTAGGCTCTAGCTGTGCCTTTAACAAGCTGTAGGACCTCCGGACCCTCTTTTTTCAACCCTCAGTTTCCACTTGTAAAATAGGAGACACTGTATTTAGGGGATGGTTTACTATCCATTCTGTGTGGATTCTAAGAAGGGACTTAAAACTTGGTAGATTTAAGTAATGTTTCTAAACACGTTGGGGGGTTGATGGCTTATTGGGCTCCTCTTCTAGGGTATCACAGAGCTCCACCAAGTGTCATCGATTGGGAGGCTTGAATTGTGGGTGGTGGTAGCGGTGATGTCAGTGGCAATGTAGGTGGTAATGGTGGTAAAGTTGGGAGGCGATGGCAGTGGTAATGGTAGGGGTGACATGGTTGATGTCGGGGGTGATGGTAGTGGTGATGGTGATGGTGGTGGTGATGGTGGTGGTATTGGTGATGGTGGTGATGTCATTGGTGATGGTGGTGATGTCATTGGTGATGGTGGTGATGTCATTGGTGATGGTGGTGGTGGTGATGATGGTGATGGGTGTCTGCTTTCAAGAACTCTCTGCAGTCTGCTGACTTGTTTCCTTTCAGGACCTGACTCTGGCTGGTTGTCTGCTGAGGAGACCCTTAATTCTGAGTGACCCATTGGTCACTGGCCCTGGGCATTTCTTCAGCATGGCTGCTGACTACATCAAACAAGAGCCTGTACCTAAGACAGAGCTTATACAATACACAGTAATCGTGAAGCATGGAGGGACACTGTCACCTTTCCAGGTTTATTAGTAGGTGACAGGTTCTGCCAACATATATGGGAGGGGATAGTGCAGGGGTATGAATATCAGGGGCCTGGGATGTTAAGTGACCCTCAAGTCTTTACATCATATCTGACAAGGATAGCAGTAAGTGCTCAGTACCAGGTACTTACTGTCCCTGTGTTTTGTGAACTTTCTCATCTGACCCACAGAACAACCCAGGAAGAGTAGTGACTACCCTTCACTGTACCAATGAAGGAATTTGGAGGTCAAGGAGCCCCGACCCCTGCCAGGGGAAGGCAATTCCCTACTGTTTAATTGGTCGTAGACACTGTGAGATCCAACACCCAAGGTTGCCAGTGAAGACAAACCTCAGAAGACTGAGGACATACCCTGGCCCAGATATGCCCACTAACCTTCCCACCCCACCTAAATAACCCACTTGGGACTTGGCTTCCTCTGGCAGCCTCTGTCCATACTCTGTGCCCACAGGAAGGCCACCTTCACATACCCTGAATGTTCACAAGACCTTTGTGTGGGTGCATGTAAACTGCAGTGCACTTGGGGCAAAATGAGGACCACAGGGGATGACCCTGGGTGTGGTTCTCTTTACCCGAAGTGTTGCCTATTGGTATCTCAGGCCTCAGCTTCAATACCACTCATCTGTTGCTGTTGTACTAGCTTACTGTACTTGACAGTCTCAGCACATACTTATCATCTTATGGTCTGAGGTTCAGAAGTTTAGGTTTTCACTGGACTAAAATCAAGGTGTGGGTGGGGCTAAAGGTCAAAGGGTGGCTCTGTCTCCTGGTAGTCCTAGTTTCCTTGGCTCTGGGCCCCTTTCTATATCACTATAACCAGCCCTGACTGGTCACATCTGTCCCATGGGGCATCACTGGGACTTGATGCCTCTTCTTCTATCCAGGTCCACTTTGCCAGGACACGTGACAATACTGGGACATGCAGGTGGCCCAGGACAAGCTCTCTGTTGTAAAGCCAGCAGGTTAGCAACTCACTTCATGCACAGCCTTAATTCCCCATGGACCAAGTGACGTAGCAGATTCTCGGTGTCCAAGATAAGGACTTCAGCATCATCTGCCTAGTGTCTCCCACCAGTTAGTTCTATCTGTCGTGCCACTGGGGGCTTGTGGGTTGCATGCTGTGACTCCTGTCCCAGGTTGTCCTTTACTCCCCATTCACTGCCCTTAGCTCTCAGCCAGGGTCTGGAGCTCACACTAGAGCCAAACGAAATGTACATTTATTCTTTGGATATGAAATAATGAGAAAGGATAATATGTGGACAAGAAAGAAAAAGGAAGGAGAGAGAAGGGGAGGAGAAAAAAAGAGACAAGGGAGAGAAGATGCATGTTACATTTATACGTTTTAAAGCTCTGTGCTGGCCATAGGCTGCCAGTTTGTTCCTGGGGTTCCTATTAGTCCGAACTTCCGAACATGAGCCAAAGTTGAAGCTACTGAGATATCAGCCAACACTTTAGCTCAGGGACGGTGCTATCTATGTCTCTGAGTATGCTGAACAGGTCTTCTCTGGGATGGAGTGTCTAGAACTGGGGCCTGTATCCTGTGGCCCTTAGCAGGATGTCTTACTCAATACACAACCTACACCCGCTCTACGGCTCGGTCCTGCTGTCTCATACAGCCTGGCACACAAAGCACAAATCTGGGCAGCGTGCTTGTTGAATGTGTAATTGAATGAAACCCAGTGCCTTTCATTCACTCCGCGTCCTGCTCAGGGATCTGTGGCCTCCTTCAGAGCGCTTGGCTCTTCATAACAGGCTCCGGCCACAGGCACAGTGGATACTGTGTGCTTCAGTGTGAGCATCAATTACGGGCTTCATTGACCTGGAACCCAAAGTGGAAGCCTGCGCAGGAAGTGACCATGGCCTGGGCTGCAGAGGCCAGGCCGGGGAGCTGAAGCATGGTGCCTCTGGCCTGCCCTTGCAGCTGCCCCAGATGCTTCCTTCCCATCTCTTCCCCCCCCCCCCCCCACCCCCAGACCCATGCATTCGAGATTCCCGGGAGGTCGAGCCTGGTGTAATTACAGGGTATCTGCTGCCTCCCTATAAATCTAATAGACTTTTTGGCCTTGTCAGATTAAAACTTACCTATCAACCCGCCGCAGTCCTCTAGATCTCCCTAAATCTGTACTTGGGAGAGAATTTATGGCCAGGAATTGCATTTTGCAAAATGATTAAAGTTGCCAAACAGCCATAAAAAGTTGCAGGAGGAGATATGGTTTTTTTGAAAGTCTGCTTAATTTATAAGGGGTGGAAGGTTTATTGTCATTTAGAGTCCAAAGCCTGGCAGCGATGGAGCGTTTGGCGGCAGCTGTGCACAGCTGCTCTTGCTTTATGCCTTGTACATGTTTTTAAATTGCCCTGTTTGAATCTGCAGCCGCCGAAGCGTCCCGGTTTGCAGAAGGGTGGTTCCTCCTGCCCCCCTAACGCTGACCTCTCCTGCTCCCCCTGATGCTGGCCTCTCCTGCCCTACTCCTCAAACTACCCGACTCACCTTCCAGAAGTGTTCCTGGGTGATCCGGTCTCACTCCGACTGCTTCCTGCCTTCCTGTCACCGGCCAGCCCCTAAGAAACACCAGCAAGCACTCACGTGTGCAAAGCTTTTAAGTCTATAGGCGGGTTTCACATGCCGTGTCTTAACACTTGTCTCCCTGGATTAAACGATTAAATGAGATCAAACACTCAAGGCTCTAAGTGCCCGGTGTTACCTCTTGAGCTGATAAATAGAATTAGGGCTCCCATTTATTGACCGCATGCGAGATGCCAGACCCTCTGCTCCGCGCTCCTAGCACATTAATTCACAGAATCTTGGCTGCCACGGTGGGAGACAGCTGTCAGTTGTACCTGGGTTTTGGGAAGTGTGAAGAACTGAAGGCCAAGGTTATGCAGTCAACACTCGTGCACATTAGCTAACTATTAGTAATGTCATTAGGGCAAGCGTCCCGCTTGTCTGTCTCCTGGGCCGGCTGGCACAGAGCAGGCCCTGGGTGGATCCTGTTGAGGGTGAGCCTGCATGCCTGCGTGAACCGAGCTGTCCCAATTGCTATTCTTATCCCCGCACCCCTCCCTTTCTCCTTACAGGCATCAGACCCTGGATCATCTGAAGGCTAACTTAGCGCTCAGGCTGGTGTCTGACGTATTGTAGTTCTTGATTCACTGGAAAGAGGACTGGATACAATCAATCCCAACAGTCCTGCAGGAGGGAGGAGCCCGAGCGTGTGTGACACCTGTTCAAATAACAGCGTCAGAGCCAGGATTTTGGATTCCGAGGCCCGAGGTTTTGTTTCTGTGTTC
The DNA here is from genome assembly GCA_036184795.1 of Tokudaia tokunoshimensis. Lineage (NCBI taxonomy): Eukaryota > Metazoa > Chordata > Mammalia > Rodentia > Muridae > Tokudaia > Tokudaia tokunoshimensis. The sequence goes on along the minus strand of BTHU01000005.1, from coordinate 107,967,694 downwards.
ATTGTTTTGTTTTCTCACCAGAGGCCGCCCACCTAACCACCTGGCAGGCGTTTGGGGGAGATTCAGAAATGTTTCTTTCCCACCACCATCCTGTCTAGATGAAATACCCATCGTTCACCAGTTGCAGACATTCTCCAGAGAGCCTCAGAACATCCTCGCAAAGGTGTCTGTTACTACCCCCATTTTACAGATGTGGAAGCAGGTTGAAGGAGTCTGTGTAGTGACTGACTGAGCTGATTCCACGGGTAAGGTCAGAGTGACTGGGATAAAGGCCGGCGAGGAATGACCTGCAAACCCAGCTTGCCCAGGGTTGGCAGGAACAGAGGAGGCTCAGGAGAAGCTTCTAGAAGACTTTTCCCCCAACTGGCCTTTGAGGGCAGAGTGGAGCTTTGATAGACGATTGATAGGAATTGTTCTCTGTGCAAGCAAGAGCAGGCCTAGGTTGAGTGTGAGCACCTGGGCTGGGTTGTCCTGAGTTCCTGCTGGCTTCAGTGTTGAATCTGCCCTTCCGTGCAATGCAGAGATGCATAGGCAGGAGGGGAGGGTCTGTAGACTGGTGTGTCCAACTGGTCCTTAAGGTTTCTATCAACCCCATCCACATTTTCTCCTCTTTTTCCCACTAGCCTCCTGCCAGCACCATGGAGTGAAGAGCAGTTTGGCCTGGGATGATGAGATGGGTCCACTTGGATGTTCTCCGGCCTGCCCCTCCCAGCCTCCCCCCCTCCCCCCGTGCATCCCTGTCCCTCCATCCTTGCTGTACAGGGTCTGCCTTCCTGCTCACAACCAGACTCGGCAGGAAAAGCAGCCTCTCCTCGGATTTCCCTGCTTCCCAGACATTGCTGACACCCGAAGGCTGTTCTCGGCTCTTCTCCTGGGTGGGTGCATTTATTTTTCCTCTCATTCATTTGTTGATTCATTCAGCAAGTAGTTTCTGAACTCTTAGGCTCTCCTAGGCTGGGAACACAGCAGTGACCCCAGCTGACCAGTCTGTCTTCTTCACAGAGGTTACCATATCGAATGGATGGATGCGGTGGTTTTTAGTGAGCAACACAGGCCTTGATGTCAGTAAAACATGAGGCATGATGGGAAGTGACTGGCTATTGCTTCTTGCAGACAGAGATCCCATCTCCCGCACAAGAGGGGATGTCGGCAGGAGGATTTGAGTGTGATGAAGCGAATCGAAGGAAGATCTAGATGAAGAGCATTCCAGACTCAGTGAGCAAGAAGTGCAAAGGCCCTGGGGCTAGAGTGAACTTTTTCAACTCCAGGAACCGGAGGAAGCTGGGGCTTAAAGGTGACAACAGGCCAGGATCATGGTCACACTTTCTATTTCCCCATAAGTACAATAGCAGCTCTTAGTGGGTTGGGTCTAGGGAAAACTGACTTGATTTCTGTGTGTGTGTCTCTCTCTCTGCCTTTTGTACTGATAACAGAGAGAGCATTAAGAGCTCTGGGGCCAGGGGATGGTGTAGTGTTGCATGTAAACATGAAGACCAGAGTTCAATCAAACAAGCTGGGCATGGTACCATGAGCTTGCAATCCTCAAGATGGAGAGATGGAGACAGGAGGCTTCTTGGGACTGGGCTAGTCAGTCTAGGCAAATAAGTGAGCTTCTGGTTGAGGAGAGACTCTGCCTCAAAGGAGGTGGATGCTGTTCTTGATGACATCACTCAAAGATGTCTTTAGCTTTTCACACACTTGCGTGGAAGCATGTGCATGAGTGTGTGTGTGCATGTGCGCAAACACACACACACACACACACACACACACACACACGAAAAAATAATTGTGCCAGTTACTCAGATACTCAGTACCCCATCCTAGCTCCTTTAGGTCTTTCACCGACACATCACTTTCCAGGAATGCCTTTACCCATACTTTTTGCAAAGTTTCTGTGCACTCCTCAGGATCCAGATCCTGGGCATCCTTCTGGGGAGTCCTTCACCCTCTCTCATGGCAGGATAAATTCACATCCTCACTGTCATTACCAGTTCTAACCACGGGCACACACAGTATGTTTCTCGTCCCTCTTTCCACTAGGTCAGGAGTCCTTCCAACACCAGGATCTGACTCTGCTGGTCTTGGAGACCACAGACCTTCCCTAGTCTGGTCTGGGAGTGGTGCCTGACAAATGCTTTCTGGGCTGATGTGAGTTATTTGAGTCGCTAGCAGAAGCACTGAGTTAGCAAGTCCCCTTTGTCTGAACAAAGCATTGTACTGTTTGTTCTTCCTGGTGAGGCTCTAGCAAATCCACACTTTCTGGGACTCCTGGCCTCTGGAGGGCTCCTCAGTGTTTTCTAAAAAGCAATAGCCAGTGAAAGTCAAAATGTGAATAGATATCTCTCAAGAGCTGGTCCTGTATTACCTTGAGACAAGCGTTTGTTTGTTTGTTTGTTTTAAAAGGAGTCTAGTTGCTAGAACACATCTTGTAAATACTTGTGTTTGGAAATGTATACTTCCGGGATGCTTTGTGGGTTCCTGTACATGTTCGAGTACGACTGGAAATCTGTTTATCACAGATGCTTCCCAGGCCTGGTGGTGGTTTTCTCTTTCCTAATTAATCTATTGGTATTGGATTCTGCATCTTTCCCCATAAGCTAGGAGTGTATTTAGAAGCTCATTTCCTTGCCTGAGATACATGCAAATAAAAGTTAAAGACAATTGAAACGATGTCCTGTCTCTTTATCCCACCTAAGGACTAACCTGGTGTGTGCGTGTGCGTGTGCGTGTGCGTGTGCGTGTGTGTGTGTGACCACACACGTGGCAGTTTGTATCTGGTCAGCTGCGAGCTTGCTGGGGATCTGTGCTCCAAGTCTTGCTTCAGCAAATGCTTGTTGATGGAGGAGCAGTGAATTAGCTGCTTACCTCAGCTGCCCCTCTTCTCACTGGGGCTAAGTCCAGTGTGGACTGAAGCCTGCTGCTCACTCTGCAGGGGGCATGCACCTCCTGCCCAGCACACCCCGAGGACCATGTTGTGACCTGTTCTTACACTGGCCTGCCTTGTGTGCATGGCACAGATTGGCTAGGCCTTCAAGGTCTTAGCAACCTCTGGGTAAGTGCTAGAAATGGCACCCTAATGGTCAGAACTTGAAAATATCATCCTTAGTGAGGTAACCCAATCACAAAAGAACACACATGGTATGCAGTCACTGATAAGGGGATATTAACCCAGAATCTCGGAATACCCTAGACACAATTTGCTTATCAATAGATTTCCAAGAAGATGGAAGGAGCGACCCCTGGTCCTGGAAAGACTGGATGTAGGGGAATGCCAGGACAGAGAGGGGGTTGAATGGGGAAAAGAGGGAGGGAAGGGGGCTTATGGGACTTTCGGGGAGGGAGGAAACGGGAAAGGGGAAATGATTTTGAATGTAAATTAAAAAAAACTTACAAAATAAAATAAAATTAAAAAAAAAAAAAGAAATGGCACCCTAAGAGCTCCGTAGCTAACCACAGGAGGAGCCAGAATGGAGAAGGAGAAACAAGTAAAGAAATGAAATCTCCATTTGGTAAAGGTGTTAAGTTACTGGGTAAGTTGTTCACTTCTTCAAGCCTTAGTTTACACACACACACACACACACACACACGGTATCACAATGCATTTGGGAAGAGATCCCTCCACAGCCGAGTGGCTCATCAATACCGAGGTACACACAGGATAACTCTGCCTTGGCTTCTGACATCAGAGTACAGGCCGAGACAAAGGCCCTAACTCTGGTGAAGTCCACATCTACTTTGCTCAGACATCTTGGAGCTCAGTGTGGTCGGTGGTTCAAGACCATCTAGATTCTGCCATTGCTAACCCCTGACACAGACAGCTGTCTACCCTGGCTTGAACAAGGCTGTCACTTGTCCTGTTCTTGCTTCATCCTCCCAGGCTGCAGGCATCGTGACAGGTGGCTCTGGGCTAATGGCTACAGGTGGCTTGGTCCTCTCAAAAGACAAAGCAAAATTGTAACCCTGCAATGACTCGTTCATAGTATTCATTCATTCTACAAGTAGTCCTCAAGAAGCTTATTGTGTGCCAGAGCCGGGAGGTCTAGAATCCATCAGAAACGGATCCATGGAGTCTGCACTCTGGGGAAGGGTGGGGTGGAATTTTGGGGTAGCGGTGTGAAGTGAACCAGACCTAAATGTCTGTAGGCTCTGAGCGCTCCTTCCTAAAAAAAAAAAATCCATATTCAAGTGTGACTCTAATATCTGCCCATCGAGTTTCCAGGAGACTGCAGCTGCTACACGTTGTCTGGAAAAGAAGCAGGCTCATCTTGAATGAGCGTAGGTGAGAGATCTAGTTGTCTCTTTTGGTCTAGGGCTCTGTGTTCACCATCCTGTGTCCCCCTGGTTTTCAGGCAGAAGAGGAGGAGAGTGATGTATCCCGTGTGCAGGGCCGAGGTAAGCCATGCAGTTTGGTTATGGGGCAAAACAGAGGAGGCAGGCAGGTGGAGAGCCTGGTGAAAGGAGGTTTGGGGACCTAACTATAAGAGCTGCAGCAGAGGAGGAGACAGGGCCGGGCTAGAGGTCTGCTGAGTGCGATGGAAGAACATGATGATGGTTTGACTGGAGCAAGGGAGTCTGGGTCAGATAGAGCAAGGAACATGGAGAACATTCATACACAGATTGCCAAGTTCTACCAAAGTGTTATGGTCTCTCTCCTGTCATCCAGTCTAGGGTCTGTTCTAGAACCAACAAGACCCCCCCAACTCCAACACCTCCCCCCAGCAGGCAGAGTGCAGGATGGCATTGTTGTCCATCATAAAAATCAATGGTTTTGCTAAGTGGTCAATATTTATTTGGCTTTAGCATTGTTTAATTCAATGCATCAATTAAAGATAGTGTCATGTCTGCTCTGATCCGCAGCCTAGGCCCTCTGTGTGTCGTTAGCTCATCGGTTTGAGATCACTCACATCCTTACGTCTCCGCTCCTTTGTCCCCTTGCATAACTCAAGGACAGGAGTAATTGACGTGAAACTTTTAAAAATTAATTTCGCTGCATATGCCATGGAGGGGGAGTGCGAGTCCTCCCAGCCATTTATAACGTCACGGTGATTGGTCCTGACAAAACAATACCTTAAAAACTCACCAAAGTAAATTATGGCCCGAGCAAATGGCTGCTCTGCGGCAGGGCCGGAGGCTTGGAGGGGAGCCAGGCAAAAACAAAGTAATGTGCTTTTGATATTAATAACAGAGATGATATCGATCTGCACGCTAGTGTCACTTCTCCACTCCAGCGAGGAGATTGCTCCCGGCATTTAGTCCACTGAAAGCCACTTTCCATGCAGGCCATTTAATTTTGTGAGTCTTTAATTATGTGAAATGGAGTCTAGTTAAAGGGCCAGGTCCCAGTTTCGCCAGGCGGAGACGTGGGCTGTGATTCAGGAAGCTGTCAGAAATGCATATAACTCAATTCTTAGATCTGCAAATGCAGTTGTCTCTCTAAATGTTTATTTCATCCTTGCACTTCCCTGGCCTGGTGCCACCGTGCATCAGGACAGACACAGACTCTGATTACAGGACCACATTTTTCAAAAGACCTGAAGTTAATGTGCCTGTTTTCTGCATAATAAAAGTCATAACTCACAGGAGCCGCCAACGCCTCCCCCCAACCTCTTAAAAGGCTGTAGAAGGGACAGTGCATCCCAGCCCCAGTCATCTGACATTCCTGGGCCTGACCTGATTCTGGACTCCTTGTTCCTTTGTGGATCTGTGGCAGACCACACTGGGAGACCACAAATCAGACCACAGACTCATCCGTGGGTCAGAATACTTCAGAGGCTCGTGAGACAGACAGGAGAGAAGCCCACATGCTGGACCACAGTGGCAGCCACAGCTTCCGTTCTAGACTTCGGGACAGCGACCCCATGGGTCTCTGCCATAGGGCTCTCCACACCTTTCCTCTGCGCAGCTCAGTCAGTCTGTTGCCCCCTCTCTCCTCCACACAGAGCCCTCTCTGTATGTATTCTTGTGCTTCACAAACCCACACTTTTATTTCTGTGTCTGTATGTGTGCATATTTACACACACACACACACACACACACACACACACACACACACACGGCTCGCCTATGGCTATGCACTGCTCTGGAACCTCTCTTGGGCTCTGCCTTGTAATGCTTTCATGCTGATCTCTCTGTCCCCTGACAGTTATAGCTGTCCCAGGTGTGACAGAGGACTTTCTCGTTGAACCACATCGGCAGTGCTTAAATCTCAGCTTACCTGGGCTGTCCTGGGGAGTTCTGGGTGCTGCCCAAGTAATCCATGGCAGGGACCGCATGGAGGTGGGCAGACTGACCTGGCTAGCTTCTGCCTTTCTGCTGACGTGTAACACGGAGACATGAGGGTAGAATGGCATTCTGTGTGTCTAGAACTTGGCTCCTCTGGTAGCCCTAGTACCCTAGTCAAGGATGCAGAGCCAAGATAATTGGCACCGTCAAGATATAGTGCCATAGAGCATGTGTGTGTTCCTCACGTGAAGGTAGGTACCTATGAGTGCACTCTTCTACTTTGTGAGTAGTTTTGCTAGGTTCCATTATGGCTTGTCCAGCCCACAGGAGACTTAGGATTAGAACAAGGATGCATAAAGTGACTTCTGGGAGTACCCACTGCCCAAGCAGTAGGAAGTACCTGAAGTCAGGGAAGAAGACAATGTTATAAGCTGACCAAGGAGCCCCTGGTGGTAAAGTGGACTCATTAGCAGAGTGTGTAGGAAGAGGATTTGTGAACAAACACAGATGAGAGATGGGGTTTAAAGGAAACCAGATATGGGCTGGAGTGATGGCTCAGAGGGTAAGGTGCTTGCTGCATAAGCATGAAGACCGGAGTGTGAATCTTCGGCCACCACAGAGAAAGCCAGGGACAACAGCATATACCTGTAATCCAATTACTGGGGAGGTGGAGACAGGAGGCTCCCCAGGGACTCACTGGCCAGGCAGCCAGCCAGGTTGAATTGCTGAGCTCCAGGGTCAGCGAGAGACCCTATCTCGAACAAAACAGACAGAGATTGAAGAAGATTACTGATGGTAACCTCTGGTGCTGTGTGCGTGTATACATAGGTGCATGACTATTCTCATAGATGTACATGTACAAACACACACACAGGCGGGGCGGGGGGGCACATGCAGGAGGGTGTCTTACCGCAGACCTAAGTGGCCCAGTATGCGAATATGCATAGACCATCTCTGAGGGTAGAGATGGAAGAGTCAATTGATCCCAAAATTGTCTGCCTGTGGATATCTTTTCTCCCCTGTTCTTAGCTGCAGAGGATCCTGCAGGTTGGTATCTAGCTGTACAGCCCTAAAGAAACATGCAGGGACAGAGGCTGATGTCCCACCCTGCTGGTGGCACTACACAGCACTGTTTCTTCTTGCATTTGCAGGGTTTTTACCCATGGGGTTGCTACCATTTGCATGGCTCAGGTATCTCCCAAAGCTTTATATGCTGGAGGCTTGTCTTCCAGGTTACAGTGTTGAGTGATGAGACCTTTAAGAGGAGCAGCCTGGTGACCGGTGGCTGAATGGAGCTCCGATGGACTCCACTTAGTTCCTGCGAGAAGGGATTGCTATAAAAGGATCTCTGTGGTTTCCAGTCCTGCCATGTGGCTGTTTTCTCTGCTCACACATATTCTCGTCACGAAGCCACCTGTTACATTGCGATGCAGCCAGAAGGCCCTCGCTAGGGCTGAGCAGAAAGCAGTGTTGTGTTCTTGGGCCTCTAAAACTGTGAGCTAAATTGACCTCTTTACTTCACAAATTATCCAGTCTTGGGCATTTTGTTCCAGCAACGGAAAAAGACTAACACAAGAGTCTACCCGTCAGCTCCAGAAGCAAGCACAGAAGCTGTGTGTGCTATGGACACAATGATCAGGTTCAGGAAAGGCTTATGGGCTGACTGGAGCTATTGACTGTGGGATTTTTGCATAGATTTTAGGATAAGAGACAGTTGGACTGGAAGGCAGAGAGGCTGTGAAGTTGGGAGCTGTGACAGAGTTTGCTACTACGTGGGGCCTAGGAAGAAGTCCTAAAAGAGACCAGAGCTGAGTGGTGGAGAGTAACCAGGCCGTTAAATATCAGTGTTAAGCTGGGCCCATGGCACTTACTTGGGAGGCAGAGGCAGGCAAATCTCTGTGAGTTTGAGGTCACCCTGGTGTGCAGAGTAAGTTCCTGGACAGCCAGGGCTATACAGAGAAACCCTGTCTCAAAAACAAAACAAAACAAAACAGATCAGTGTGGATGCTGGGTGGAAATGAGTGTCAGAAGAAGGGTCTAGCTTGGAGACTAAAAAAGTGATCAGAATAGTTGATTAGATTAGATTAGAGAGGAGGCTGTGAGAGTATGGGGGGACAGAGATGGGGGGGAAGGGATGGAAAAGAGAGGGAGAGAGAAGGAGCCAGAGAGGAAGAGGGAAGGGGAGAGGAAGAGAGAGAGGGAGAGGGGGAGAGAGAGAGAGAGAGAAGGGAAGGGGAAGAAGAGAGGAGGGGGAGGGAGAGAGATCAGAGGATAACCTGTGGGAATCAGTACCCTCCTCCTACCATATGAGTTCTAGAGTCCAAACTCAGGCTGTCAGTTTGGTGACCACTGTCCCCTCCCCCGCTCCCCCCCTTGGAGTCATCTCATTAATCCTTAAGGCTGGTTCTTGACACGCCTCAGTGCAATGCTAAGTAGAATATTAATGTAAGAACTCAGGAGAGCATTCGTTGGACATAGTTCCGGAGAATCTTAGTCAGGTTTCAATCACTGTTACAGAATATTATAAAGGGGAAAAAAGAGAAGGATTCTGGCTTACAGTTTTTGCAGCTTCCAGTCAAAACCAAGGCGCGGCGATTGTTGTGGGTCTCTGAGGGCAGGGCTAGATGACCGTGGTCCAGGAGTATGTGCTGGAACAAACCATACACATGTGGCCAAGAAACAAGAAAGTAAGTGGACAGGCCAGAGTCCCCAAACCAAGTCACAAGATGTCACTAGTGGCCTTGGGGCCTCTCACAGGGACATCCTGTAGGTCCTGTCCCTTGAGTACTGACTCCCTGGGGACAGATCCCATGCCATATGTTATATCTGGTATTATCCAAAGTGTATCACAAGAGCAGTGGCTCATGGCAGGTATGAGCCATCCTGGTGAAAATTCACCTCCAGGTCTGGGGCAGGAGGATAGACCTCCCAAGAAACCAGAAAGGACGTCTCCAAAAGGTAAAAGGAAAAGCAGGCTTAAGGTCAAAATGAATGGAAACATTCACAGCGTCAGTAATGGCAGCCAATAATGGTGACCCCAGGTACACCCTTATTGCAAGTGGGCTCTGTTTTATGCGCTGCCTGTGTGTAAGCTTTACAAGGATTCTGGGGAAGAGAGAAGAGAAACAGCCAAGAGAGGTTAGTAGTCTACCTGGGGTCACACAGCTGGTAAGAAATGGAGCTAGAATTCAAACCTGGTTCTAATTCAAACTATGATTCCAGTGTACGTAATTCTAACTCTTACCCTATACTAAAGATACCAGTAAAGGCAACTCTTGGGGTAGTTTGCCTGTGGAGGAGAGAGAGAGAGAGAGAGAGAGAGAGAGAGAGAGAGAGAGAGAGAGAGAGAGAGAGAGAGAGAGACAGAGACAGAGACAGAAAGACAGAGAGAGACAGAGAGACAGAGACAGAAAGAGAGAGACAGAGACACAGAGAGAGACAGAGAAACAGAGATAGAGACACATACAGAAAGAGAGAGCAAGAGAGCATGAACTGTATAATAGTGGGGGATTTGGCTCACAAGAGGGCTTGTTCTTCCATGGAGTCTTGAATGTCTAAATGTCATTAGAGGAAGAAGATAAAGACAGGAGGGAGCCTGCGCAGTGTGGAGTGAGTGGTTCTGAGCAGGTGGGGAGGAGGGGCTGCAAAGCCCAGAGGGGCTGGGAGGAAGGACCCATCTGTGGTACCCGGGGATGGATTTGGATACGGTATAGGCAGGTTGTAGGTGTGATTCTTTTCAGATGACTTGCATTTCTCTGTGAAATGGGGAGTGAGGTCATCAGGTAAGGAGAAAGGGGTGGAAGCAACTTGGTTTGCAGAGCTGGGAAATCTGAGCAGAAGAGGCAGTTGATAGGAGGAAATGCTGGTGAATCATGAGACATCAGTGATGGTGGACTTGTACGTTTTTGTGTAGCAAGCAGAAAGCAGGACCAGGGCTTTGATAAATGGGTAGGAAGGGACGGGGGACTGGGGAGAGTCAGGGGAGATGGTGTGAGTGTAGGTAAGATGCTTAAGCACTCAGTGGACCTACTGAAAGCTAAAGATGCCGGCAGAGATCTTGGTCCTGATGCAAGCTTGTAGGGATGGAGAGGTGGTGACAGACAGCATGAATTTGGTGTGAGGGGGAACAGTTTAGAGTAACAGCAAGGGTCTTGGTGAGACAGAGACTGAGGCTAGGAGGATACAGTCATTAGGAATGAGGTCAAAGGCCTGGGAGGTTTGGGTGTTGTGTGGTTGGTTCCTATGGATGCCGAATTTACCCAGGGGAAGGGAAGACCTAAGCCAGATATCTGGTCTCCAGCAACTGGACCGAAGGGGCCGGTAAGTATTGTAGCATGCACATCTAGCATAGCCTGTCTACAGTGAGGTTGAGGAGAGGAGCAGAGCTGAGTGACTTGGCTTTCCCTGGTGTGCCAGGTCTTGAGACACAGAAGAGAACAGTACGGAGAGACAGATGGTTTGAGAACATGGTGAGGAGAGAAGAAAGGATGAAGGGCACCATAAAGTTGGGGGCACCTGGGAACTAATGGTCTAGGGACCATTTGGTTACTGACACAGGGTCATAGAGGTTGAAGGCTAGAACCAGTGTTCTCTGAAGATGGTTGGCTCCAAGCTCCATTGCTGGAGGACATGGCTTAGCTTGGGGGAACAGCTATCACTCAGGGTCCTCCCATGCTTCTGTAGGAACAAAGTGGTCCATCCTTTATAGGCCCCCGAATTTGCTGAGGTCAAACCCAGGCAGTCCTCAGCCTCAACCATTGTGCCTTATGATTTCTCTCTGTGCTAGGACTGTTAATATCCATTATCACCAGTATTCTGCCTGATTCTTTGTTCTCTACTGGGTCCTATTGGCATTTTGACACCAGATTAGGAATTTAAATCTTTGTTGGATGTGGTGACAGGAGCCTATAGCTCCCAGCACTAGGGAGGAATGCAGAGGCGGGTGGCTGGCTGCAAATTTGGTCTCTATAACAAGACACAAAAGCAAACAAAGGAAAAGAGTTTATACTCCAGTCAGGTAATTGTGAATTTCAGCCCAGGCACGGAAGAGCTGAGGGATTCAGGCAGACTTAAGTCTTCTCTTCTGTCAAATCAGGAGGCAGAGGCAGAAGGAGTCAGAGTGGAGGTTAGGCAGAAGGAGCCAGAGTCGAGGTTAGCCTGAGCTGCATGGCCAGACCTGTCTCAAAGAACTGAAGTGAGAGAAACTCCATCTTAGACTGTTGTGAAGATTTCTATGTGATGCAGATAAGTGCTTAGTAACTGATACAAAGCAAGGGCTAACACACACATCCTACATTTGCTGCTTCTTACTGTGTGCCAAGCCATCTTCAGAAACTTTCTGCGTAATAATTACGTCATTCTCTTAACAGCTCTGCCAAGTGGGAGCTCTTATCCCAACAGTCCCATTTGTTGAGGGAACCTTTGTGCAGAGAGGCTAAGCACCCTGTTCAAGGGGGAACACAGTTAAGTATTGAAGCTGAGGTCAAACCCAGGCAGTCCTCAGCCTCAACCATTGCACCATATGGCTTCTCTCTAGGCTACAAATGTTAGTAATTAGTAACTATTATCACTAACCATCATATAAGTTTTCAAAAATTTCATTGCCAAGTTTAGGTAACCCAGACTTGGTGTCCGTATTAAGCTAATAGCTGTATATGGGCTTTAATTCATGGGCTTGGTCTGCTTCCTTTGTCCACTGGGCTGGGTCCTTCTGCCTCCCAGTGGCTCAAGCTGGGAGGGCTCCAGTTCTCCAGGAGCCATTGGCTGTCAGACCCAGGACTTCTGCCTATTGAGATCTTCCATACCAGAGCACCCCAGGGACACAGCCTGGGGCAGGGTAGTCACTGGAGTCCTGTTTCCCTTCTTTCTGTTCCTATCATAACCTCAAGGCCACTTTGTGTCCTGGGGCTCCTGGTGAGACTCCGCTGGCTATTCATCTCAGCATCCTGTTCCTTCCCTGTCTCCGTCTCTTCTGTCTGATTTCACAAACACCCGTTCTCCAGCACGCTGAGAGCTGGGGCTGGCAGACTGACGAGGGTAAGGGAATGTCTCAGGGAGCCCGGTGTTCAGGCCCTGAAGGATCCACTTGTTCAGGGATATTTCTCTGGTATCAAGAGTTTTCATGAACCATTTGTGGCTGGGAGCAGTGACTCAAACTCTAGTGACTTGACAGGCATTCTAGACCCAACTGGCCAAGAGGTGTGGAGGATATGGCTCTCTCTGGGTGACTCTTGTGTGACTTGTCCTGGAAATATATCAAGGAAAATGTGCTCACCTCAGCTAGGGGGAGCATCAGCGGATGCCAAGAACAATGCCTAGTTTGGCATAGCAGTGAGTTTACTGAGGTGGTTTATGGATGACTCAAAGTCAGATACATCCCTGCAAAGTACCCTTGGACAACCTATACTATTGAAGGTTCTGCCTCTACCATGGACAGCTCAGCAAAAGTCGTGCTGTAGAGGAATGCCTTGTGAGCTTCCTCGCTCTCTCCATGAAGGGATATCAATAGACATGATCTTGTGGAGGTCTGCTGCAGGCAAGCACAACTCTTCTGATTCAAGATGAGGGCAATCATGTCCAACTTGGAGGGAATATCTTCACAACAGTGCTCTCCCTGGGATCCACCAGCAAAGTGAGCTCCTGGAGGTCAGAGTCTATGTCAGCCTCACTTGGCGACAGACCCGGTGTATTGCTCTGAGTAGGAACCTTATTTGTCGTGCATCTCATTCCATCGTCTAGATTTAGAAGAGAGGAATTGAGCAGGAAATGATGAACATGGTAAAAACACCTGCAAATGTGTCGGCAAAAGTTGCTGTGTGGCAGGCATTGTTCTAAGCCCAGATACAGCCACCAGGCCCAATTCTGGGTTAACTAAACTTGGCAATGCAATGTTTTACATAGATATTAATTAAATCCTTACAGTCTCAGGAGATGGGTATTGGCATCATTTCCACTGGTAGATGAGGAAGTTGATTTCATGATATCAAGTATCATTATATAATATAATATCATTATAATATCTTTATGTAATATAATTAGCAAGTGTTCACTTGCTTATTATTAGTGAGTACCAGGTCTGGGATTTGAACTACAATAGTGTAGTTACAGAATGTGCTCTTGATGAAGACATGTGCTATCTCTCTGTTTCTGAACCCAGTCACCAGGGACAGATGCTCTCAGTCACTTTAGCTGAAAGGGAGCGGTTGGTTTGGTGTTTGGGATACCTTGGGACTCCTTGGTGAGGAAGTGGGACATCTTGTCTAAGTTCATACAACTCGAAGTGGTAATAATCCTGGTATTGAAACCAAGACCTGAGCAGTTCATCTGTTTAGCTAGTGGACCTGGGAGCACACACTGATGGTGGCTTGTCTGGGTTCCACAATTCCTCTGAGCAGTCCAGTGGGGAGGAGTGACAGGTGGGCCCTTGATGGGGCATAAGCTAAGCCTTACCAGGGCTAGGGTCAGGGTTGGAGAGACTCTGGTTAAATGATGTGTGAGTTCCTAAAGCTGGCGATGGCTGGTCCTCTGCCCTCCTCTGGCCCTGTGGACTTGGGGCCTGGGCATCTCCCTGGGCCTCTGGCAGGGAGCGAGCAGTGCCGAGGCAGGAGGCAGGCAGGCTCGTTGCGGTCCCTGCCCATCTGGGGAGTGCTTGGTGTTGGCTGGAACTGAGCAGTGGACGGTGTTTGGGCTCAGCAGCACGAGCCCAGCTCGGAGGCTGCGAGGCAGAGCCGTGAACGCCAACAGTCTGGAGGCAGGCTCCGGAGGGAGACGGCTCGGGCCCATTTGCTGAGCTCGGTTCCCACGACAGCTCAGCAGACAGATGGACTTGGGAATCCCTGCCGCCTGGCCAGGAGGGTGTACACGTGAAAGGATATGCAGGCACCCCCATAGGAAGGAATGAGTTGGAGGTTTCCAGGGACACCAGGGTAGGGGATCAACAATAGGTTCCATGGCCTGGGATGAACTGTCAGATAAGCCATTGGAGAGAGTGGGGTCCCAGGTTAGAATAGGCTCTGGACCTTGGCCAAGTACAACCCTGAACCTGACCACAGGCTTTGCCTTGATTCCTCAGAATGACTCCTGAACTGGACCTTGGATATGAGCTCTGACTGTGGTCCTGACTAACAGACTGAGCCTTGACTCTGACTAATCTGAGCCCTGATCCCAGTTGCTGACTGTTTACACCAATGGTCTTCTAGGCAAATCTGCTACCTTATGCAGTTCTTCTGAAGGGTCTTAGAATCAACTGCCCACAATATGCCCCAGGAAATGGGAGATAAGGCGTGGGTCCAGTTACACTGGCGACTTCTGGATGGCATAGGAAGAAAGACAGCAAAGATCAAGAATCATGGGCCAAGAGGCAGTAGGTATAGTGGACCAGAGCAGTCCTGTCTGCCCAGGGGATGCCCGGAGGAAGCCCTCTGGCTCCCATGGCCCAAGGATGGAGCCCAGGAAACAGAACTCCAGGGCCAGACTTTTCCGGAAGCATTGGGAAGGAAGCGAGAAAAGTGGCCAGGGAGGGAGTGTCTGGTCACTTAGCCATGAGTGGGACCCAAGAGGGACAGACAAGTAAAAACCTGTGAAGACATGGGGAGCAGCTCATGATGGGAAGGACCAGGGAGGACTTTAGTGAGGGCTCACTGGGTCTCCTTCCTTAGCACTTCAGAACCTATCCTTAGAGCAGCTCAGGGTGCAGTGGACTCTGCATACCAGCTCTAAACATGCCCATGAGCCTCTGTCAGAACGTCCTCTGACTGCCGGAGTCCTGGGAAAGGTTGGGTACCAAGAGTCCAGCTGCTTCTCCTTCAGGGGAGATGACTCTGAGGGATGTTTCTGCTATGCCCTAGGCCACGGGCCAGTGAACACTATCGGGACTGGGCTAGGCAGGGAATCTCTCAGGCTTTGATGATGACATGGTTTCTATTTCTACTATCTAATTCTCAAAGGTTTGCCTTAGGGTCTGTCTAGGGACTCTTCAGCTAAAACAGGTATCCCAAATTACACCTAAATTATCCTAAATTATATGATGAGATTGAGGTGCCTGGAGGCCAAGGGCTTGCACTTGAACCTGCAAGACTCAGAATCGCTTCCATGATCTGAAGTGGTCCTATCTGAAGCTCCTCTTACCCCAAATCTACTATCATCCTGGGGGAAGTGTGTATTTGCTTGTACGGGTTGGATCTCCTCCTTAACGTAGGTCCCTGGATCTGACATTTTTAAGTGGTCCATTCTTTATGAGGTGTGTGGGCACCAAGCATGTAGCTGCCCCCTCCATACTCTAGAACCCATCACTGGATAAATTAAAGTGACTATTCCATTTAGGGAATAATGGGATCAGTGTATCCAAGGGAAGACCTTATTTTATTACCCTTTGGATCTTCTCGGGAATAGCTATATGCCATGAATGACCATACCTACCTTCCTTTGGGTGACCTGAGGCTTAGGGAAGGAGCTCTGTGCCAAGACACACAGTTTATTCTTGTCACAGGGCTTTGTGAGCATCTATGGGTACCGAGAAGAGAGCATTCTCTTTTGCTGGCCATGGTGTGGAGGACATGAAAGATATCATCATGGCTCTTATAGACTCTCTTGCTTGGTCACCTCATTGCTCCAAGTCACTATGTTTATATTTGCTACATCCCTGTCTCATGACACCTTGAACAGAATGGTCTTGAGGTGTTGTTTAAGCTAACTTTCATTTGACAGATGGGAAAAAGGAAGAACCAGAGAGGGAGGCAACTTCCCAAAGGTTCTGACAGCGAGTCAGGCCAGGCAAACAGCAAGACCTCAAGTCCCCCCAAAGTCTTGCTCAAAGGTAGGCAGTGTCTCTGCCATGCTAGCTCCACTAAGCCATCTCTAGAGAGGACACCTGGCCTGTGCCAGCCTTGCTTTGCCTCTCTGCCAATGCCTGGCTCTCTGGGTTCTGGCACTGTCAAAGAACTCCTCCGCTGGTCTGCTCTCAGCAGAACACAGATTATCACTCTTGTGCTAATTATTTTTATGATTAAAAGATGATAAATTATTAAACAAAGTCTGAAAAATGTGCCAAGATCTGCTGTGAGGCTGGGCCTGAGAAGTTGCCCCCTTGGCGTCCACGTTAATTAATAAATGAGGCTCTCGGTGGAGAAGTCACAGCTGGCACATCTGGCAGCCAGGCAGGAGCTGGCGTGGGGCAGATGCTGAGCTGATGGAAGGGAAAGGACTTCCTGGAATGCTCAGCTTGGCTTGGGAATGGGTCTCCCTTTCCTCCACATTTCCAGCGTAGGACCCAGGCCGTGGCTACAATGACACCAGCCTGGCATATGACCCCTGGAGGAGGGGTAGCATTTCAAACTGAGAAGCCACACTTAATTATAACTCCAGTCCCAACTACGATTGCTATTTAGGGAAATAGCAAATTTCTATTAGAAAATAGGTTATCAGATTCATGTTTTTGTCAGCTATTTCTTCTTTGTGAAGCTTGGGGGAGGTCATCAAGTGAGACTCGAAACCTCCGTTTCTTCATCCGCAAAATGGGTAGATGACATTTCTGCTGAATAAAGAGCGGGTTTAGGGTTGTGGCTTTGGTTGTCCAGTGCTTTCTCAGCCTTCATGGGGCCCCAGCTTGGAGTCTTAGCCCAGCAAAATCAAGTGTAGCAGTGCAGGCCTGTAATCCCAGCACTGAGGAGGTGGAGGCAGGAGTCAACACCATTGTCAACTGTATAGGGAGCGCAAGGCCAGCTCAGGATATATGAGACTCTGTTTAAAAAAAATAAACAAATAAAACCAAAGCACATCCACCTCTCAGCAAATACATGTTAGGTTAGGCAGTTTCTAGTGATTTGCCATGAGACCTTGGCCAAGTGTTAATCCTTGCTGAGTCTCATTTTTCTCATCTGTTTAATGGGAACCCAAATTCCTAAGTCAGGATTAGAGGAAAAACTACACCTAAAGCAAGTATTGGAAGCAATTTCATTGTAATTATTCATTATAGCTCCAAGGTACTGAAGTTTTATCAAACAGGTTTCCTTGTGTCCCCACGGGCCACTATGTCCCTGCCTCTTTTGCTGGGTTTCCTCCTGCCCCCAAGACTCACACACTGTATAAACTCACACACCTCTACCTGTCGTCACTCCTGTCTGTATGGTGATGACACCACATCTCACTCATAACTCTCCTCGTCACTTGACAGTCAGCCCTCTGTGCATTTGCCCACCTGAACTGTCCCCTTGGGTGGACATTTGAGGGACAGCTCAAATCTCCTGTCTCATATCATATCCCAATGGGATCCTCATTCTCAAACCTGCTCTATTCCAGCCCTCCCTACATCAGTGACCAGCAACACCGTAGTTTTGGGCTGGAATGAGCTCCTCGGGTAATCCCTGATTCACTCGTCATTCATGTCAAATACTTGATCCTCCAGGAATGGGATCGGTTCCACGCTCCCCCTCTGGTACAGCCTGAATGCCTGGCTATCAGCCCATCATCTCTGACCCCCTTCCCTCCTGGACATCTCTCGCTCTCACTCACTATTCCCTGCCATCTTGTTACACCCATCCTAGGATAAGTCACCATCATGCCTTACTGGGCACAGCAGCTTCCTTATTAATCTCTCTGCTCGGGATGAAGCTTGTTGCCAGGGGCCTCTGACCCACAGGATAGCTGGAATGATTCCTTTAAATACCAGTCAGGCTCTGTCTAAATACCCTGCAGGAGAGACACAGGAAGGGGGCTCTGCTGCCCTGACTCCATGTATGGTTGTGGTACCCACCATTGCCTCTGGGGTCTTTGAGCTGGGTTTCATTCTCGTTATAACCTCTACTCCCTTAGACCTTCTCTGCTCAGTGTCATCTTCTCTCCTCCCTGCCCTTGTCTCTGGTTTCTGGTTGTCTTTTCCCTCTGCACATGAGATTCCAAGGGTGCAGGGTGAAGTCAGACCTATGCATTCCCACAGCATGCAGCACAGGGCCCATGTGGAGGAGGAGGGGCTGGGGCTAAGAATCTGGACACAGGGTCTGCCTCTGGGGACCCTAGAACTCCAAGTCTGGTAGCCATACAAAAGAATAAGCTAAGTGTTTCAGGTTAAAATGATTCCGATTGAGAGAGAGGCAGGGAACATTTGGTGGAGGGGATGATGCCTGAACCACATGCTGAAAAACCTTGGGGCTCCCAGGAAGATAGAGGAAAGGGGTGCTTCGGCAGAGGAGTGTACTGGTCTGAAGGTTTGGCAGTAAAAGGACATGTGCTCTGTAAAGGACAGTTGGTCAGAAACAGCCTGAGAGGGAGAGGTAGAAACATAAGCCTAAGAGGAAGCAGGAATCAAGGGGGTGGTGCCGGTGGTGGGCTTGGGAGGGAGTCCACCATGGGTTTCCTAATTCTGCCTGACCCTCTCCCTTCAGCACAATCAGATGTGGCATATGCCCCACTCCGGTGAGTCCCCAGAGGGGACAAAGCAATTTAATTGCCAGAAACAATATTAGCAAAATAACTATAGTATTTGATTAAGTGTAGAAAGCACAAGTATTTTCCACACTGCTAAGAAATCCTACCAATTAATGTGTGCCATGGCCTGAAGACCTTGGGGAAGACACAGACTTCTCACGATTGTGGTGATGCGATGATGGGTGGTACCCAGACTTCACTGCACATCAGCCTCTGCCCTGATCCCTTCAGATACACAGTATATTGTTGAGGTGTCACTGTACAAACCTCTGAGCATCCTGGAGGCAAGCACACTCCCCATTTTACAGATGTGACAACCAGTGTTCAGAGAGATTAAGGAGCTTGCTGTCCAGCAAGTGGTAAGGGAAGGTCTATAAAGCACTGCCTTCCATCAGGAAATGGAGTGTGAAATGCGGAGCCTGGGTGAAAAGCCAGGAAACCAGCCATGTAACGTATGTCGGAGGCAGTGGTTTGATTGATTTGGTGGTAGGGCTTGCCCTGGCTGTGGTCCAGCATTCGGAGTCCCATTTTAGACCCGAGTTCCTATGGCAGCATTTTAGACCTGAGGCGTGTCTTCTGTGGCCAGGCTGACCCATGCTTCCCTTTCCATTCTTGGAAAATCTCAGCCTTCCAGGCTACTGACGCCTTGTGACCATATGAATGGCCTAGGAACTTCCCGGCTTTCCCAAAGGGATCAAACTCACAGTCTCCATCTGCCCCCGGGCCCCCCAGTAACCCCTCATACCCTTTACCCCAGTGCTCTAGAAAAGGCTGAAACCAATGGGTTAACTTGCTTTCCCTATTAAATATTTACATAAACACGCTTGGGAAGGTGTGTGTAAGTTATCAATAATGCAAGGCCAGCCTAGGTTCGGTGAGAGCTAAGAGACCCAAATTGTATCATCATAATCCATTATTCACATATAATGCGTCTATTCTCCTCCATTAGTGCAGGCAGGAAATGCCCCTGAGTGCCGGGCAGGGCTTTGGAAAGCGCAATAAATGGCGGATAGACACATGGCTGGTGGGCGGCAGCTGTAGTTAAACAAGTGTAAATTAGTGCCCAGCCTGGCTCCTGCTGCATCCGGAGGGTGGGCACAGGCCAGTAGGGAGGGGGTTAGAGGATGCCGGGAGTTGGCCATCAATCCCCATAACTGCATGGCTGTGTCTGGAGCCTTGGAGGAGCCCTCCTGCTGCCCACGTGGGAGACATGGCTTAGGCTGGGTGAGAATATCAGCTGTGCCAGTGAGCAGCAGCCTGGGGTGAGAGAGGGACAGCTCTGAAAGCTGACCCACAGTGAGCCATGGGTCCCATCTGCAAAACAGGAGAATCACCACCTTACAAAGTTGCATGCAGCAACATGAGGATGGAGAAGTGGCCAGACCCTGGCACCTAGGTAACCCTTAGAGACTGAAACAACTCTCTACTTGCTGTCAGGCAGTTTGCAAACTAGGGATAAACATGGACATTAGGGACCCAGAGGCATGGGGAGCAAAGGCAGAGCTGGGTAAGAGGACATTCTGTTCTCATCTGCCCAGCTTTGCTTGTGGCTGTCTAGGCTTCTACCTCACTGGCCACACGGAGATCAGTCCCCTGGGCTTTAGAGGCACACGCAAATAACTCGGCCCTGACTCTCTCCTCCCTCACCACCACCACCATATTCCCCTGGTGCTGCAGACACATAGTCTTGTGCCCATGTGTGCATGCACGCTCACACACACACACACACAAACACGCACACGCACACACACACACACACACACACACACACCATGTTCATGAACTGAGTTCTCTGGTTCAAACTTTCTGTAGTCTGTCACCACAGATATTTGGATTTTTTTCCCCTCTCATAGAAGCTGTGCCTAGGCACACAAACTATTGGCCATGGCACTAGGTGGACTGGGTCCTAAGGTTTATTCAACTGTCACAGCAAACTCCAGTTGAATCTGGACACAGAACATTAGCAACTTTTACCTTGTCCCTTTGTTAGCATGTGGCCCCACTTCTCTAGGTTAGACCAGTTCTTTGTTGAAAGGTCACCTCCCCTTGAGACATCTTCCTGCAAAGACGCTTGCTGACTCCAACTCTCTACTTGGTTTTTTTCTTCCCATCACACACAGCACTGCCTGGCTCTTCATATATACTAATTATTTTGTTACCTGCCATTGTGTGTTTCCTTGACCTGAACATCAGTCTGTAAGAGCCCAGATCCTATCTGTCCTGTCATCAAGGGCCCTTGATACCCATGTGATGCGTATTTAAGGAGAGAATTAATAATTTTCAGAATTAGATCTAACACACACATATTGTGCGCCTGCTGCATGCCAGTCATTGTGCAGGAGTCCTTACATAAGCTACTCATTAAGCCAACCCCGAAATGATGTCTGCTCATGTATAAGGCCCGTAGACACTGTCAAGAAATTGCCATTATGTGCATCTCCAAATCCTCTTTCTTGCCTCTGTTGGGCCAGGGGGTAACCGAAGACCTACAGGGCTAAGCGGTAGGAATGACTTTATGTCCTGACATCGATTCTCAAACTCAAGTGTTAGTTAGGCAAAAATGGTTGTGCTGGGCAACACTCAAAGCAGCTCAGAGGCAATTGAAATAGAACTCAGTATAACTCTTGTACCAATTTTAGAAACTGCTATGCATTATAAAATCGTATTAGCTGTGTGCTTTTAGGCAAGATACTCATTCTGAGCCCCAGTGGCATCTGTACATGTTAAGAGTTACCTTGCAGAGTGTATGGATTGCCTATGATCTGTATATGGCAGACATTGGGTAAGTTTTGAAGCCTAGTTTCAGACTACAGGAAAGTGACTTAAACTCCTATGCCTCAGTTTCTCCACCTGTTAAGGTGAGCTTTTGAATCAGGGTGAACCCTGTTTGTGTTCTGCAGTGAAAGAGGTCTGCATGCTGAGCCCAAACTGTCTAAAGGTGCAGTGCTTAAAGGTACCTG
This sequence comes from Tokudaia tokunoshimensis, assembly GCA_036184795.1. Classification (NCBI taxonomy): domain Eukaryota; kingdom Metazoa; phylum Chordata; class Mammalia; order Rodentia; family Muridae; genus Tokudaia; species Tokudaia tokunoshimensis. The sequence continues at coordinate 107,946,092 of BTHU01000005.1, read as the reverse complement.
TAGTAGAACCTGGCAGGGGTGCATGTCCTTGGCGCATGGAGGAAATATAGCACAGTTGGTGTTTGTGGGGCAGTAATCAGTAGATGCTCAGCGAAAACATTTGAAGAGGTCACAGGACAGCCTAGATGGAAAGGTTTCTTGCCTACTTTACCAGAAACACAAACTATTCAGTTATAGATTTGTGTTTGTGTGTGTGTGTGTGTGTGTGTGTGTGTGAATAATATGTGGGTGGGTGACTAGCAGAGATCAGAGGCCAACATAAGACATCTTTCTCTATTGCTCTCCACTGTATCTTTTGAGATAGTGTCTCTCATTGAACCTAGAGCTCACTGATTGGCTAGACTGGCTGCCAGCAAGCCCCTAGCCCCACCGTCTCTGCCTCAGTGTCTAGATTACAAACACCTGCTATTGTTCTGGGTTTTTTTGCATAGATGCTGAGGATCTAAATTCAAGTTCTCATGCTTGTACAGCAAGGGCTTTACCCACTGAGCCATCTCCCCAGCCCAGCAATTAGACACTTATTCATTTAACAAGTAGGCACTGAGTGCTATCATATGCTAAGCACCATTTTAGGTAGTGGAGAAAACAAGTCAGACATAGTCCCAACCCATATGGAGCACATAGGTTAGTGGCCATAATGATTTTTTAAAAATCCCAGTAGTAATATTAACGAGAGGAATAATGACTTCCATTAAAAAGGAACATTACAGTGTGTCAGACGCTGGCTTTGCACCTTACACGTAGCACTTTACTGAACCTTCATAGTATACCTATTGAGTTAACATCAATATCCTCACTTTAGAGTTGAAGTGCGTGTCTTAGTTAGGACTTTATTGCTGTGAATAGATGTCATGGCTTCCGTAACATTTACTTCGGCCTTGCTTACAGTTCAAAGGTTGAGTCTATTATCTTCATGGTGGGAAGCTTGGTGGCATCCAGGCAGACATTGTACTGGAGAGGTTTTACCATCCCAATCCAAAGGCAACAGGAAGAGACAGGGAGACACTGGGCCTGGCTTGAGCATCTGAGACCCCAAAGCCCACCCCCAGTGACACACTTCCTCCAACAAAGCCACACCTACTCCAACAAGGCCACACCTGCTAATAGTGCCACTCCCTGTGAGTCTATGGGGGCCATTTTCATTCTACCCACAGTACCTCGAGCTTGGTGAGAGTGTGTAGTTTCTTTACAGTCACAGAGCTAGGGAGTGGTGACCAAGAAACTTAACTCAGATCCATCGGTTTCCACAGCCTAACTACGGCCATTTTCTCAGAAGGAATATCTGAGACAGGAGTCTGGGAGTGACTCCCTGGGGCCTTCCATAGGAAGGATAGTGAGTGAGGGGAAGAGGAGAGTGTGTGTCCCAAAAGCCCCATGTTCAGTCCACAGTGTGTGGAGACCCCTTACTGCTGTAAATGGCAGGGATACTGGCCATGGTGAGCCACAGGAAATCTCAGCTCAGTGCGTAGGTGACAGTGAGTGTGAGGAAGAGCTGGCTTGGGGCTATCCTGGGCAACAGCTTGTGACATCTTTACCGTCTAATTTATGTCTGATAGCAGACATAAGAGGCGACTCTGAGGTTAAGAGCCTAGGGACCAGGAGAAATAAATAGGCTTCTCTAGGGGAAATGTGGATCCCAGACAAGGTGCCCACCCTGTAGTCCACTGAGGGTATATGAAGCAGGCAGGCTGGGGCCTGGGGTGTCCCTGGAGCCTGCTGAGGATAATACACATGGTCTGGTGAAAGACCTGATATGTCCCCCTCAATCACAGCCTTGCAGAGGTAGATCTGAGAGATATCCCTTGGCCAAGTAGTGACCTTATTGAGAAGGGCCTGGAGTTCGAGGTTCCAGACACCTCTCTGGCTCTAGCAAAGTGTCTATCACTAGGGCACAGGAATCCCATGCTGACAATTCTGTAGCCAGCTCGCCCTGTCAGCTGTGATTCCCCTAGAATGAGATCCCAGGACTTCCTGCCAGGGTTTTGTGGTCCGGAGAGCCACTGGGCAGGATGGAAGTCTGCACTGGGCCTGGAGTCAGTAGGGCTGGCAGTCTCTGAGTAGAGATGGTCAGGGAGAAGAGGAGAGTAAGTACAGACAAACTTGAAAGAACGGTTTGCTGAGGAGGAACAAGAACATAGTAAGCCTGCCAGGACACATGTCAGATGGCTGCTGGACTCTGCTTAACCTCTATGTACAAGGCAGCACACAGAAGGCAGTGCATACCCAGCTGGCCTTGAGTTTGGAGAAGCTGGAGGGGGCCATCCAGAAGGGTCTGCTCACGTAAGCCAGCAGCAGGCTACACTTACAGGAGCAGTGGCCCCACCCCTGTAGAATGAGAGAACAAAGCTCCACTTCTATGTTCAAATTCTCCCATACCTACCTATGGTGGCCACCCTAACCAGATCCTCATGGTGAAAGGAATCCTGGGAAATGTAGTTTTACCTTTGCTCAATGAACTACCATATGATGTGGCTAAGTTCCTTTATCTATATTGTGAGGAATGAGGTCAGCAGAAAATTCCATTTCAATGCTAAAAGCAAAAACACACAAGCAAGCAAACAAAAACCTATCCTGGTATAGGAGAAGCAGAGGCAAGTAGATCATTGCTAATTTGAGACCAAATTGATCTACATAATGTATTTGAGGCAAGCAAGGGATATCTATAAAGAGAGCCTGTCATATGTATGTGTGTGTGTGTGTATAAATATATAAAATAAAATAAAACAAGAAAAAGAGACCAAATAAAGAACTAAAACCAAAAAAGCAGCTTGCCACAACAACAAAAACCTCAAAAAGGAAAACAAAATTAAAAAAAAAAGGCAAATAGACACAGTGACCTCCCTCTTTTCCCTTTTGTATGCAAATGGCCGACACGTGGTCTCCTTGAAATAAACTTGCTGGTGCCCAAGGCCCCAGGACCACCACATGGATGTTGTCAGGGCTGGGACAGGGCTCAGTGTGCTCAGCAGGCTTTCTAGCTCAAGGTCAGCTTTCCTCAAACTGCTGCGTGTCTGAGGTCAGGAAGATGCTTGACCAGGGGGCTCTTCCTCTGGGAGCTGTCTAGACTGTGAGGGGACAAGCTGCTTAACAGTATGGAGACCTGGGGGGGGGGGAAGGGGGACAGAGTCTCTGAGAATCTGTTACTGAGGAATGAGCCTAGACCGTGGGGAAGGACATCCAGAGAGAGAGGTTTGTGATGCTGCAGGGTGCATTTGGGTCATGGGAGGGGACAGGCTCAGTGATCACCTAGGTTAGGGCAAGTTAGAAAAAGGTGTGGTGAAGCCTTAGCTTGCTGTGGTGCTTTGAAACAGAAACCAGAGAGGCTCAAGACTTCAAAACTGGGGGAACAACCAAACAGAAGCCCACTGCTTTGGCAGTAGGTGTTCCTCTGAGAGTTTCTGCCGGCTCCTCAGGGGTTAGTGTCATTTTCTGTCTACACTGCATACATCTGAACCTGCCCTGAGAGCTTGCAACATTCATTGTCCTTTGCTGGTTCTTGTGCTCCAAGCTGTACCTCTCTGATTACCTCTGTTCAGGGAGAGTCCTCTGGTCTAGGGCTGTCAGATGAGGCAGGCTTTTGCCAGTGGATAGGACCCTCTAAGGGCATTTCCAGGTAACTAGAGCAGAGTGGCTATCCCACATAAATCAGCAAAAGCTACAATGGATTCTCTACATTTTATAAGTTAAGATTTAACATTCTATCCTAAAAACCAATTGACTAACCTCCTTTCATCTTCGGCCACATTGTTAACATTTTTTCTCTTCCCAGAACTCCTTGCCCATTCCCATCTCTCCCAGGTCCTTTGGAAACTCCAATTTCTAAGCTTCATTCAGTCCTTTCATGACATTAGTATCACTTTCCATCCATGTTCTAGGGTGAGGCCCATTATATCCCAAACAGGTTTACTGAGTTGTTACTCTTTTTCCTCTAGGAAGGCTGTTTGTTGGGTAGCCGCTTCCTAGGGCCTTTTCTCATATTGAATTGTAGTATTCAGGAGGAACTCTTATAAGACTCAGGAAATTCCTGAAACTTACAGGATCAATAACTTTATAAAAGTTAAAAAAAAAATTGCTGGAGGGAACAGGCTCTCAGTGGAACGTCCTACAGGCTGGTTACGGAAGGAGAGCTTGGGAAAGTTTTCATGAGTCAGGGAGACTCAGACTAGAGCAGGCTTTCTGGTAATGCAGATATCTTTGAGTCATCTATGCTCTTGGAAGTGACCCCTCCTCTATGCTTCTTTAGGTAACCTCATAGATACATTGGTTCAGTAAGCTAGGCTTGGGTGAGGTTGTTTCTTTGCTTGGTTCTTAGTGCCCTGTGTAAGGTAAATAGACATTTGCTTATGTTTCCACAGGAAAGTGATCATACACACACACACACGCGCACACACACACACACACACACACACACACACACACACACACACAGAGCTTTAATATAGAATAAATTTATACAGATTTATTTTTCTTCCTACTATACAAGTTGGAGTCACCAGATGGGTCTGTGGACATTAGGTGTGATAATTGAAATACTGACAACAATACAGAAAATTGTACAGAGAGTTCTGTAGACACAGTCACCTCAGGTCCGGATGTGTACACAGCGGCAAAGTCATGTTGCCTGTGCTAAACACAGAATATACCCTAATTCACAGCAGTAGAAGGAGAAGTGAGATAATCCTCAGAATATGCTGTAGATGCTGACCTAGAAAGATATTCACAACATTGTTAAATGAAAAAATTACAAATTAATTATGTGTATACATATACACACAAACACACATACACATTTTTTTTTTTTTTGAGACAGGAACTCTATATAGTCCTTCTGTCTTGGAATTCCCTGTGTAGACCAGACTGGCCTCAAATTCTGCCTCTTTTTCCTGGGATTAAAGGTATGTACTACCAGGCTTGGCTCATGTATTCATATATGCCCCCGCCGGTTTTGGTTTTGTTTTTGTTTTTTTGTTTGTTTTTCAAGACAGGGTTTCTCTGTGTAGCCCTGGACGTCCTGGAACTTGTTCTATAGACCAGGCTGGCCTCGAACTCACAGAGATCTGCCTGATCCTGCCTCCCAAGTTCTGAGATTAAAGGAGTGTGTTACTACAATCCAGCTAAATTCAAGATATCCTGTCTTAGCCTTTTGAGTTGCAGGTGTGTGTCACTATGTCCAGTAAGACACTTTTTAAAAAGTCTTAAAGTCTGTATAAATGTGTATGTGTGTTCACAGACATAGAAAAATCTCTAAAAGGATAAACTTTGAACTGTTAGTGGTAGCAATCTTAGGGTTACATGTCTATGGAGAAAGGAAACATGTTTCCTATATTTCTAGGATTGCATTTCTTACCATGAATGCATATGGTTTATCTACATTTTTACATCTATGACTTCTAAAGAATGTTTAGCATGCAATGCCAAGGACAAATGGTAGGATTCAAAATGCTTATACACGGTGGTCACGACTTGGCAGAAGTAGGAACCCAGGGAGAGGATGTCTTAGAAGAGACAGGAAGCTACAGAGCGGTGTCCAAGGAGAATTCTCTCACCCTACCAGAAGGCTGGGGCATCTTGAATTCCTCCTAGTACCTCCTCCATTCCTCCCCCAGCCCATGTTCCCATCATTTAGAAGTGGCAGTGGGTATCAACTATTCAATTATTTTCAAATAGTTGAGCCTGGATCTGGATTGAATAAATCAGATTGATGCCAATTTCCAGGGAAGCCCTTTCATATTTTATGATTCGCCCCCCACCTTCCCCCCCGCCTGCCTTGTGCTCCTGTTAATGAACCAGGAGACTGCGAAGGCTGCTCGGACGTCCCCACTGCAAAACCCCACGTGGAGATGCTGCTGCAGAAAGCACTGTAGTTTTGGGGTTTTTTTCTTTCCCTCTTCGACATCCTGGGGAAATTGATATGCAGGCAGGATTATGCTTTGTTTAAAGCTCAGCCCTGGCTTCTGAAAGAATACATTATCCAAATCGGCACATGTGGTTGAAATTCTGCAAAACTCACTCGTGTCACTTGTGGCTTGCCAATGAGATGTCCAGCCAGGTCTCAGGCAGCATGAATGCTCTGTGCGAGAGAGAATAACCGTGGAAACTTACCCAGGAGGCACTGCGGGAGTCAATCATTTATGGGCTGGGGATGCGAGGTTGGTCAGGCCAAGTACCTCTACTACCCAGGAGAACACTGATGGACCACCAACGCCCAGTCAGGGGACCATCTCTGCTTCTTTCTTCTTTCCTGTTCCTTTAAAATTAAGATTTGTTTAAAGAACAGATTGAATGGGAACATGGAAAACAGAGCCCCCAGTGCCCCACCTGTTTCTTTCTTTTTGTGAAATGAATGTTAAAGAGTGCCATTTTGGAGTGTGGAGTTGTGGGAACACAAGAGTCGGAGCTAGGTGTAACCATGTGGCTTCCAGCATCTCCATGCACCTTGTCCTTCAGGAGGAAGAGCCAGGGAACCACTCATTGGTGACAATTTGGGACCATTGAGGTTTGCATCACTTGCTCTTTAAAATGTTAGAGTTTTAATGATTTAGGAACCAAAAGAATAACTAAGGAGCCTAGCAGTCATTATCTCAAATAATGAGACTTTTTAATGCAAAATCAATGTTTGTTATAATGAAAATAGATTCCTCAGCTCCTGCAGGGCCAAATGTACAAATCTTTTTCTGCTGTTAAATAAAATGTGACGGCTCATTTTCAGGATGGTGGTGAGCATTTTTATTCAAGAGTAAAAATAAAATGTCAGAACTTATTTACTTTTATTAAGTGCTCATTCGCAATCAGACGCTCTGATCAATATCTAATTGGAGGTGAGGAAACAGAAAATCATTTTCATGGCAACTTGAGTGGAAGGAAGGAAGGAAGGAAGGAGGGGAGGAAAAGGGAAAGGAAAAGAATGAAGAGAAAAGCCACTTAGTATAATTTTAGTTATAATAGCAAATGTTCATCAAGTGGGTGCTTCATGTCCAGCCTGAGTTCTGGACCCAAGTTGTGTCTCAATATAGTAACCTGCTGTGCGGTGACCCTGTGAGGTCAGCCCTTCAGTGGTCTCTTTGCAGGTGACAAAACAGCCTTCTAGAAGATAATAATGGCCAGCGTTCCTGGTGGACAACACTAAGCTTGTCTGAGCACCGGGTCCTAGCTCTTGAGTTAGCTACCCATTCTATCCACACCTAACCCCACATTTGACATTTTTGTTTTATTTTAAAAACATTTACTTACTTATTTATATAAGTACCATAGAATTCACGTGGAACTTAGGTGGCATCTTGCAGGAGTCAGGTCTCTCCTTCCATCATGTGGGCCTTGGGGACGGCTCAGGAGCAGATGCCTTTCCTGAGCCATCCTACAGCTGTTTGGATAGTTTGCTTTATGTGTCTGGACTTTTGAAGCTGGGTAGGGCTTATGCTTATTCTAGGCTGACTTCAAACGTAGGATCCTTCTGCCTCAGCATCTCAAATACAGATATTACATGCCCAGCATTTATGCTTTCTTTCAATTAATTTGTGTGTGTGTGTGTGTGTGTGTGTGAGTGATTGTGTGCATGTGTGTACACCCCTTCGGTATGTATGCATGTACATGTGTACATCCCTACTGTGTGTGTGTGCATGTGTACATCCCTGCTGTGCGTGTGCATCTCTGTAAAAGTCAGTTCTTGTCTTCTACTTTGTTGAGACAGGTTCCTCCCCAAAGGAGTGCTAGGATTACAGCTGTGGGAGTGCTAGGATTACAGCTGTGGGAGTGCCAGGATTACAGATGTGGGAGTGCCAGGATTACAGATGTGGGAGTGCCAGGATTACAGATGTGTATAGCTCACTGGCTTTTTATCTGTGCTCTGAGGATGGAACTCAGCTGTCAGGCTCTTTATCCACTGAGCCATCTCCCTGGTCCTGTTCTATGCCTCAATAAGTCATGAGGCAAGCTTTACTAATAACAAAAGTTTTACTCTTTTTGTTTATTTGGTCTGTTTTTCTGAGACAAAGGCTCAGGTAGCCCAGGCTAGCCTCAAACTTGTCATGAGTTCAGAATGACTTTGAGCTCCTTACCCTCTTGCCAATCTCCCAAGTGCTGACATTGTAGGCACGCAGCACCATGCCTGGCTTAAATGTTTTATTCTTATTATTAGCCTCCAAACTGTAATTGTTAATGAGTTTTAGAGGGTAAGAACTTCTTCAAATACATTTATATACTTCTCAGTCTTAGCAAATAACACATGGCAAAAAGGTATACCCCAACTTACAATGGTTTGATTACATTTTTTGGACTTTAGAATGTTGCAAGAGCACTACATATTCAGTATTAATCGTACTTTGGATTTTGCGTTCATATCTTTCCCTGGGCTGGTGGCTCTTAGTGACTTACTCTGTCATGATGCAGGGTAGAGGCAGGGCGCTTCAGCTCCTGGCTGCCCTGGGGATGACTGGGCATGGATTATGGATTACAACTTTCACTCTTCAGTGTGCTGTAGTCTGTGATGCTCAGTAGGCTAAATGTGGCAATGATTTGTGTTTTAGTTTGCTCCCTGCTGCTGTGATAAAATATCATGAGCAGGAACAACTCGGGGAGGAAAGGGTTTATTTCATCTCAAAGGTTACAGTCCATCACTGATGCCAAGGCAGGAACTCAAGGCAGGAACTAATGTCGAGCCCACAGAAAAGTGCTGCTTACTGACTTGCTCTCTTTGCTTGTTCAGCCTGATTTCTTATACAGCCAGGACCAGCTGCCTAGGGATGGCACCACCCATAATAGGTGGGACCCTCCGACATCAATCATTAGTCAAGAGAGTATCATAGAAATGCCCACAGATCAATCTGATGGAGGCAATTAGTGGAGGTTTGCTCATCCCAGGAGACTTTATATCAAGTTAACAAAACTTAACCAGCACGCCGGGCAGTGGTGGCGCACGCCTTTAATCCCAGCACTTGGGAGGCAGAGGCAGGCGGATTTCTGAGTTCGAGGCCAGCCTGGTCTACAAAGTGAGTATCAGGACAGCCAGGGCTACACAGAGAAACCCTGTCTCGAAAAACCAAAAAAAAACCAAAAAACCAAACTTAACCAGCACATTTTGTGACATTCTCAGCTTATGCAAGAAGCCTCTTTACACGGACCTTCCATTTTTAGGCTCATTTCTCTGATGTAATGGATCTGTAACCTATCAGGAAAGACCAAAATGTTAGAAGTGAGTTGAAATTCTAGCCTTTTTCTGGCTACTGGTGCCTTGGGAAACCCTCCACACCCTCTGTGAGAGACTGGGTCTCATAATGATCTTTGATTTTAAATGATATCAGTTCACAGAAGAGCCTCTGAGTATGAACCACGTGTGTACAAGGAGGCCAAAGGACAGCCTAGGGTGTTGTTCCTCAGGTAGTATCTATTTATTTCTTAAGACAAGGTCTCTCACTGGGACTGTTTCCACTATCCCAATGACTGGGTTACAGATGCAGATACCACCACATTGCTCTTTTTATGTGGATTCTGGGTCTTGAACTCAAGTTTTCATGTTTGTAAGGCAAATACTTTACTGACTAAGCTATTTCTCAGTCCCAGGAGGAACCTTTAAAACACCAGAGTTATCTGCACAATGGCTGGACTGCCTCAGGAAAACCAGAACACCCTTCCTGGACAGGTCCAACCATGACCAGCTAAGGAAGTGGCGTAGATAATAAGGGTTCAGATCAGTCACCTTCAGGAAGGTCAGTACCTGAGGTCACTCAGTACTTTTTATATATCACACTTGTACTGGCTAGTTTTATGTCAACTTGACACAAGGTAGAATCATCAGCGATGGGGGAAGCCTCAATTGAGAAAATGCCTCTATAAGATCTGGTTGTAGGGCATTTTCTTAATTAGTGATTGATGGAGGAGAGCCCAGCCCATTGTGGGTGGTGTCATCCCTGGGCTTGTGACCCTGAGTGCTATAAGAAAGTAGGCTGAGCAAGCCATGAGGACAAAGCTAGTAAGTAGCACCCCTCCATGACCTCTGCATCAGCTCCTGCCTCCAGGTTCCTGCTTTGTTTGAGTTCCTGCCTTGACTTCCCTTTGTGATATACTGTCACCTGGAAGTGTAAGCAGGAAGAAACCCTTTTCTCCTCAAGCTGCCTGGTAATGGTATTCCATCACAGCAATAGAAATCCTAACTTAGGCACCATGATCCTACCTCTTACTACCCCTATGAGGTCATTTCTGTCATTATTGACATCTGCATTTAGCAGAGAAAGAAACCAAGGCTTTGATTTATGAAGCTGCTTACTAAGGCCATAAGTAAACAATGATGCATAATTTGGCACCAGAAAGCCTAAATCTAAATCCTGGACATTAATCCTGTTTACTAAACCTGTTATGCCAGCAAGCTCCATTGACTTTCACCTGTAAACCCCACTTCAATCCCAACTACTCAACACTTCACTGGCTACAACTCTGGGTCCAGACTCTTCCAAGAATCTTTAAACCAGCTTCTTCCACATTTATTCTTGCTTCTCTACCCCTATGTACCCCCAAATTCTTCTAACAATAGCAATCTGTGGGATTCTTTAAAAAAAACCCATCAACTCTATTGAGATACAATTTACATACAATAAGTTTCTCAGATTTTAAATGTACAATTCAATGAGTTTTGACAAATGCAAAGTCAAGTACACACATTCAAAATATAGAATGTCTCCGTGTGTGTGTGTGTGTGTGTGTGTGTGTGTGTGTGTGTGTTTAATAAACTTGAAATCAAATAATGTCACTCTTCTGCCCAGCATGTTCAAAGGGTTCCCATCTCTTTTAAGTGACAGTCAACATTCTTACAGTGTCTCCTGGGGTCATGATGAAAGACAGGTTGTTGTAGGTTTGCAAAATGATTTTAGTTTTTTTCCCCCCCTAGGGCACAAAGGAAGACTCTATTTGTATTCCTTGCATATAGGTAGGAATGTGTGACTACCTCTGGACATTAGAAGTGGGTAGCAGCAATGTCTATACCTTTCAGACCTGGGTCTACATCCCTAGAAAAATGCCTGGTGATTTCTCTCCTGCTTGATTCAAAGTCCCCAAGGAGCATGCTAACCCTGAAGAATCTTAGAGCTACTTAGAAGTGGACTTTAATAGGGTAACAGGCAGGCAACTTTGAATCCTTATAAAATCTGAGGTCTTTAGAGGAATCGGTAACACTGAAGCTAATGCTAACATCTGGCCAGTTTGAAGGCCCTACCCACCCTGGCCCTTGCCATAGCTTGAACCTAAACACACACACACACACACACACACACACACCACAATAGCCACACCCTTCCCTTTGCTCTTCAAATGCCCGGGTATTGTGCTTGGTACTTGTGGCAAGTTCAATATGGGTCCTTCCAAATCTTAAGACTTTCCTATTCTAATTCTTAGCACCTGTGAATGTTACCTATGACCATAGAAGAGACTTTGGAGGTGTGATTAAGTTAAGGACTTTGAGATGGGAACATGATTCTGGATTAGCTGAGTGGGTCCATGTCATCACAAGTGTCTTCATATGAAAGAGGAAGAAGAGATTTGACTCTGGAAGAGAAGACTTGTGACGCTGAAGACCAAAGCTGTAAAGGATCAGCCAAGAGCCAAGAAATGTCAAGTGGGAAGTGTGGCTTCCCCTGTGGGGTCTCCAGGATGAGCCAGATGACTATCAACCTTGATTTTACTGTGGTGAGACTTCTGCTGCCTAATGGCAAGAGCAAAGACACTGCATTTAGGCTCATTTCTGCCTAGCATCAATGTGAAACTCATTAAGTGCTCCTTCAGTCTGAAGTGCTCCTTCCTGGATAACTGAGAGGCTTCCCCTTACCTCCTTTATGGCTTTGAGTGTGCATTTGTCACCTTCTTAAGGAGGATTTCTCTAAGTGCCCAATTTAGAAAAGAATGTTGGGGCTCCTCCCTCTGCATCGACCGTGACAGACATTGGGCATACCACCTGTTCCATGAGTTCATTTTGCTTATGTCCTTTTCTCATTAGAATGTATGTTCTAATAACACAGGCTTCTCACTAGCTCTGGCCACTGCTCCAGCTCCTAGATCAGGGCATAGCACACAAGTCAGCCTGTAAGTACCTGCTGAGTTACTATATACATGGCTAGATGGCTGGGATGGGAAATGCTTGGGTTTCTAGGTATCCACTCTTCTACTGTCACTTGAAGAGGGCTGATGGGTGACGCTTTTTTCTAGGTGTGGAACTAGAAATGGCAGTTGGGCGAGATCTGAAGCCTGGTGGTCTCAGCTCCAAAGTGCTGGTTCACTTGAGTCAGGAAGTCAGCTTTGGTTTGTCTTAGTTATTGTTCCACCACTGTGATAAGATGCCATGACCAAGCCAACTTATAAAAGAAAGCATTCAATATGGGGCTTGTGGTTCCACAGGGTTAGAGTCCGTGGTCATTAAGGTGGGGAGTTTGGCAGCAGACATTCAGGCATGGTGCTGCAGCAGGGGCTTCGAGCTTACATCCTGACACAACAACTGCTGAGAGAGAGAGAGAGAGAGAGAGAGAGAGAGAGAGAGAGAGAGAGAGAGAGAGAGAGAGAGAGAGAACTAACTAGGAAGGGCATGAATTTTTGAAACCTCAGAGCCTACCTCCAGCAACACACCTCTAACAACAAGATCACATCTCCTAGTTCTTCTCAAACTGTTCTGCCAACTGGAAACCAACCATTCCAACCTATGAGCCTTTTAGGACTGTTCTCATCCAAACTACCACATGGTTGCAGATGGATATATGCAGAGTAAAGTCAGGGCTCCAGGAAGGCCTGGTTGGGAGCTCAGAGGGGAATAGGCCAATCTTGGGAGAGGAACATTTGGAGGGGCTGGTAAGAATATGGATTGAGAAGGGCACGGGGCTGTCAGGCAGAAACTGGTGATGGAGATGGGGTGTGTGTTTCTTTCACAGAAATAGAGGCTGGGTTAATTATGAGAGGTAGGCTGGCAAGGTGCCAGAAGAAAAGAGACCTGGGTATCTCAGCAGACTTCGTGGCAGGGAGTAGATGGAGAGGAACAGAAGGATTACAGTAGAAGCATTGAAAACGGGGGACTACATTCATGACAGCTGACCTCAGGCAGCCTCTACTTCTCTGCAGCCTCTCCCCAGTGTACGTTTGTGCAGGTGGGTGCTCTGTGCAAGCCCTCAGAGCTGGCTAGTCCTAGCTCTTGAAGGTTTCCTCCTGATCAACACCCTTTGACCAACACATCACTGGGACTTTTGGCTCTCCTGTTCTAAAGAGAAGGCCGGACTCCTGGAGATTTCAACACCCAGAACGAGGAAACTGCTTCTGAGTAACAACATAGCTGAGAAATCCTTCTGACCCAGGGAACCAGCATGGATCCTTCTGGAAATGCAATCTGGTTGGCAACTCAGACAGACTCAGCATGACCAGTTTTCACATTGACAGAATCACTGCCCGCCCCAAATATAGTAGCTTTCAGACATTGTATAAAGGGGCTGGCCTACTGAACATGCCTTTAATCTCCAGAATTGTTGAGCAATGTCATAGACCTCCAGTTTTCCAGATGTGGAGTCTGTTACCCAGAAAGGTCACAAGACCAGTGAGTGATTGTAGGGGATGGCTCTGATGCTCTGATTGGGAATCTGCATATGAATGCTCAAGGTCCTGTTCGCCAATTGGTTCTTGATGGATCAATAAATATGCTGGCAGCCAATGGCTGGGTGGAATTGGTGGGACTTCCAGTCCCCACCCCCCAGGCAGGCTAGGAGATGCAGGAGGGGGAAAGAGGATTTGCCATGCTTTGGAGTAAGAAAGAGCCACCAACCATGTGAGATCTCAGATGGAGTGGCCATTGGCTACTTCCCCGACTGGGCCTGGGGTAGCACGTCGGAGATTAGAAACACAACTAAGCTTAGGGCAGATTTGGAGGTGTTGACCTAGGAGTAAAGGTAACTGAGCAACTAAGCAGAGGGAAAAGAGGTGTTGAACTGGGAGTGAAGGCAAGCGAGTATCAGCTGTGGGAGGCTTAGAAGTGCCCATCCATTGAGTTTAAAAGCATATTAAAAATAAGCTAGTGTGTGTGTGTATGTGTGTCTTTCATTCACAGATCCATGGAAAACAGGGAGGTGGCTGGTAGCGTGGTCTGCCTGGAGCTTAAAGCGGCATAGTAGAAACTGCATGCTACAAGTGATAATGCCTGGATTGAAAGTCACATTTGTGATTGCAAAGTTCAGGTTCCTCACAACAGTGCTATGGTCCACTCTGCACAGGGCTTCTTCCTGTGGGCCCCACGGATACCAGAGCCTTCATAAGTGAATGCAGTGATTTGCGAATGAAAATGGACAAGACAGCAATGGTTTTGTTTTGTTTTTTATTTCTGCATCATCTGTCCTGAATGCAGCTCTTCCTTGCATTATGAATGTGGGTAACACACTACCACAGAATCGGTCATTCCACAGTTTGCCAACAACAGAGGGCACAGATAGAGTTGTTACAAATATCTTGAAGTGTAATTTGTCCAGGTTTAATATCCCTTATCTGAAATGTCTGGGAGCAGATGTGTTCAGGTTGTGGTGTATTTCAGATTTGAGTGTTTGGGGATTAAAGGGAGTTAATCTGTACACCCCAGAAGCCACAGTTCTCAAGAACGCCATTCTACCTTGCTGCTTTGTGAGGTGATAAAGAAACTCTCAACTTTCTCATTCACAGACTTTTCTCTTTGCAATGTTGGGATCAAACCCAGAATTCAGCATTTTCTTAGATCTACCACTCAACTGCTCCTTTTTCTTTTCTTTTTCAAGAGGAAGAGCAAAAGTCTCACTATGATGCCAAGATTGGCCTTGAACTCCCAATCCCCCGACTCTTTTCCAAGTGCTGAGCTTATAGTTTGAATCTTAGATTTCAGAGACAGCTGTCTCTATATGTTAGCCTGTAGATCTGCTTTCCTGCATTTTAAAACATGCTGAGTCTCAGGCACCACTGGAACTTGGCATGAAAGTAGCCACGAGCCCCTGCACAGAGTTCCTCTGACACTTGAGGAAGTTCTTCCTTCTTCCTTCCTGCAGGCCCAGTTGGTATTTCTTTTCCTGTGCCACTTGTGTCATGATCACTGACAGACACATTGAATCTCCTCTAAATCTTTCAAGGCCAGGCCTAGTCTGTCCATTTGTATATTCTCCATAGTACCATTCAGTGCACAATAGACAGCCACAAGATACATGTAGACTTACCAAATGAGTGAGAGATGAGTGAATCAGCAAAGGGGAGGGAGAAGTAGTGAGCACTGGGGGGATTATCCACAATGGGGGGATAGTGACATGCTTTGAGTCAGGGAGGGTTTACATTCCCTCATAACTGTCCCAAAGTACAGGAGTGTAGATACTGTGGATTCTGCATGCCAGGGTTGTGATAACACACTCTAGGTAAACCTTCTCTACTTCAAAAATTCTGTATTGATGGTGTGAAGATCTAAAGCAGTAAGGAGTCTCCTATCTCTGGATCCATGAAGAAGGAAAATAAGGCTCATCCTCACGATCTGCCAGAAAGCTTACAGCCTTTTTGTGATGGGCACTTAATTCAGAAGGAGGGGATATTCGGGTTATATAGATGTAAGCACAGGATATGGGAGGGTTGGTGCCATCTGCAGCTGTAGGTCTTCACTGGGGGTCTTGCATTGTGTCTGCCTTGCAGGGGGCACCAACTGCTGTGAATAGGTGAACACACTCCAGTGTGAGGATACAGACTAGACTGTATCTATGTGAACACAAAGGAGCATTCTCTGAAGCTGGAAACAGTTGACCCCATTATTTCTGTCTGGTGGTTTACTAAAGCCCCAGTGAGCAGGGGCAGGCATACTCTTCAGATGCACTCTTTGGAGAATTTGGAGAGTGTGCCCTGTGTGTATTAACATAGAAACCCCTGTGTGGTTCATTTCAGATAAAGACTTCATCCTTTCCCAGTTAGGTATTTAAAAACATAAATATTCAGGGGTCTGGGAGATGGCACAGTTAGCCAAAACACTTTCTCTGAATGTAAGAGGACCTGAGTTCAAATCCCACTTAAAAGAAAGGTGTGGTCATGCATACTTATAAACCCAGTTGTTGTGTGTGGGGATGCCATTCTAATGGATTCTGGAAGCTTGCTGTCCAGTCAGTCTAGTCAAAATTGTGAGCTTCATGTTTAGAGACCAACATCTCAAGGCAGTTAGGTGGAGAACAATAGAAAAAGATACTCAGTGGCTTCCTGTGCCCTTCTGCTTACACATGCACAGACACCCATGTGTACCATGACTCATCACCTCATACCCATATTTTAAAAATGAATAAATAGGCAACAAAATAAATGTTCAGAGCCCAGAGAACTCTATCAGACATTATTGAAGAAAGTGGGTCAGAACAGAGCAGATCTTTTGAACTCTGCTGTCAAAGTACTGGGTCACATGGAGTAGGGCATGTTCTCAACAGTCTGAAATGAAATGCCCTGCATTCCTCATCTTGAATCTCACAATAATTCCATGAAGGAAGATCAACTCTCTATTTTAGAGACAGGAAACAGGCTTAGAGAGTCTCAGCCATTCAGTTCAAATTAGCCAGCCAAGGCAGTCTAAGGATAGGGATCTAGGTTTGACCTCTTGGGCTAGCTATAGCTCATAAGTATCAACACTTCATCCAGGGCCTGCCACTTGATCTCTCTGATCCTACCTTAGACCATAACAACTAAGTCTATATGCATTTGGCAAGAGTAAAGAGGGGGGTTGGGTCCCATGTTCCTTGGCTTATTCCCAGCATTGCCAGGCTTCCTATTACTATCTGCCTGGGAGGTCTTTCTTCCAGACTAACCTCAACATTTTATTTCTCACTTCCAGGGTTTCCCTTCTCCTCTTTAACCCTTATTTGGCCCGGTCTATACCACCTGCACTCCTCTTTTCCTACTTATGAGAACTCTCTATTTTTTATCATCAGCAAAATACCCTATTTCTTCACCCTTGACCCGCATGTCCCTCTGTGTCTGCCTGGAAGCACCGCTATTGCCAGAGGATGCTGCCTATGCTCTGCTTTCTCAAGTAGAGGCTGCTCTTGGTTCTTCAGCCTCTGAACCAGGCATGGGCCGTGGAGCTGCTGTCCTCCTCTTTCCTCCTTGATGCTCTCCGGACACTCATTCCCAGGCATCCTCCCAAACCTCTGCTTGAAGTCATCAGACCCTTTGAGGCTTCCTAACCCAGCATCTATAGACCTCCAGACACTCTCCTCTACTTATCCTGAAGATGCCTTCATCCTGAGAACTCTTTCTCCAACACTGTCTTGCCCCAGTTCCTGGTGTTTTCCATAGATGTAGACATGACTCTTTTCCTAGTGTCAAGTCTTACTTCTCTGGCATCTTAAGTTTCTTTCTCTTTACTTTTCATTCCCAAGGTTAAACATCAGTGCTGATCATCAAAAACCACTCTCAGGTCTCAATTGTTCTACTTTCTGAATGTTTCTTGCTGACAGACCATGTTATGGGTGGTATCATTGTGTGATCTCCAGGAGTCTGTTCTCTATTGGCAAGGGAGAGGGGCTGCCTCTTCTGCCCTAGAGGGCCCAAAAGAAATCTGAAGTTCAAGGTTTCCAGGCTTGTCTACATGAGTGTCCTCAAGAACTCTGGTAAGGGTCTCAATCTCTACCAGTCAGTCTATAAAACATTTGTGGATGAAATGCATTCATTCCCTTCATTAGTCTACCCCTTATCATTAGATCCTTGGTTCAATTTTCAGCACAACCTACCTTGTAGCTGCTGCTGATGTGATTCTTCTAATAATGTCATGGGATCCTCTGGCCTCCCAAGCATGCCTTCACTAATTAGCTTCCCTTCACCCACCATTTTTAATTTTTGCAGGGTCTTAAAGGCTATCAAAAGCAACCAAATTTTACCACAATCCTCATAATAATAAAAATTTCCAAACCAGCAAAGTACCTCAGCCTCTGCCAGTCCAGTGTCTCAACCCCCTCCACATACCAGTCAGACTTTTCATCACCATGACTAGCACCTGAGAGAAACAATTTTGGAAAGAAAAGGTTAATTTCAGCCCATACTCTCAGAAGTTTCAAGTCATCATTGTGGGCCTTTTGTAAGGCAGACAGACAGATAGACAGACAGGTTGGGGAGGGTGTAGTAGTTACCCATGGTTGCCAGTAAGCAGGAATGGGTACTGGAATGAGTCAGGACAAGATATTGTTCCTGAAGACTTGCTCCCAGTGACTTAACTTCCTTTAGTTAGTCCTCTCCAACTAAAGTTGTTAGTCCCTTTTAAAACAGCAGTCACCAGCTGAAGACCAAGCCATTAACATGAGAACCTGTGTGGGACATTTCCTATTTAAATCATGGTCTTCTAGTACCCCATGAACTTAAGTATTTGTGAACTGCATCCCATAGGCAGTCACTTCCCACAATCCACCAGCAATGAGGTCCTGTCTGTCTTTAGATGGGTGGGCAATGCAACTCCTAAATTTTATCTCTAGGGCTACTCTCTAGGACCCTGACCACTATCAACTTCATTAGTCATGGCTCCCAGAAAAGAAATCGGGGTTTTGAGCTTCTATGATCACATTTAGTGGAGCATGTGATCCAGAGGAGTGAAGTAGGGGGAGCAAATGTAATGAGTATAATACTGAGGTGGGTTAGCACATACTTTTGTAATAAGTGTAGCCAAAGGCTTGGCTCCAGCACATCTTCTAGGTGCAGGGCACTAATACAACAGCTCAGAAGGTTAGTGAAGAGCTGGTGACAGGGGCAAGTCACAGAAAGAAGCGATCCACAGGTGGACTCTTATCTGTGAAAGCATGCCCCATGGCATGCCGACTCGCCTGCACTCTGGGTGGTATCATTCATTTATTTAATGAATCCAAATGTCAGAATGTGTGGTGCTTTAGCCTTTTGGTGTGCTGTTTCTTGGCACAGGCAGAGTATTCAGAGGCTCTGGAGGAGTCTCTGGCTGCAGATCTGTCTCCTGAGCTGTGGCTGGGGTGCGGCTCACTTGGAGTCTGCTAACATGGCAGAAAACTGGGGTAAAACAAAACAAGGTTAACTGGACAGGAGTGAGACCCAGGAGCCCACAGATCCAGGAGCCCAGGGAACCAGGAGTCCGCAGACCCACGTTAGTCTGGTCTGTTCTACTTTGCCAACTGTTCTACTCTCAACAAGAGCAGGGTTTTGTTTTGTTTTTGTTTTTAACTTGTTTGTTTGTTGTTGTTGTTGTTTAAACTAGCACCTTGCTTTTCCTCAACCTCTCCTATCCTTTCATCCAGGGATAGAGAACAGGAGTAGAAGCCTGCTCAGGCAGTTTTACAGCAGGACATCCCCTCCCTACCCCCAGGTCAGAAGTTGTAATTCCTGTCCTCTGGGGCTGGTGACACAGCTCAGTAGCTAAGAGCAAATACTGTCCCCGGAGAGAACAAAAATGTAGTTCTTATCTTATATTGGGCAGTTCACAGCTTGCTGGAACTCCGACTCCAGGGGATCCCTCTGGGGTCCACAGGCATCTGATTTACATGTGCACAAGCCTTTCCACACATGCACACATGATGTAAAAAGAAAATAACCCCTTGATTCTTGTCATTGGTCAGAAGCCAAAGTGTCCTTGACTCTGTTTTGGCCCAAGACTAAGAACGCCAGATAGGAGCTTCGATTTCTGATCGGGGTTCTTGTCATTTTCTTCTTTTATATAACCTTTTTTTTTTCTCATAAATTATAGTTCCCTGTCTGGAAACTGTATGAGGATATAACAACTACGAAGAGGCACCCAGACACCTTGTGGAAGCGTGACCTGGCTCACCATGCCCCCATTTAGCAAAGCCTCACCAACCCTTAGGTGGGGACCCCTGATGGTACCTTACTTCCGGGAGCTTGCTCCTTACACATAGGGGCTGTGTCCTCCTCTCTCAAGTTCCCACCTACAGTTGTAGAATAAAAACCTTTATCAATTCATCCTCCTGTTCTAGAATTATACTCTTGGAGACAAGAACAGGAAGCCACTGACTCCAGGGAAGCTTTGTGTGACCGTGAGCTTCTGGCATGCAACTGTTCTCCAGTTCAGCAAAGACTAGAAAGCCTCAGCCTGACTCAAGGATTCTCAGGCCGTCTCACCGGTGCTCAGGGCCTGCTTCTCTCTCTGCTTGTAACACTTTTCCCTTACACACCTGAGCATCCATCTCTCTCATTTCCAGCAGGGTGCCTGTCAAGAGGAAGACCTTCTCAGGATACCTTACAAATGGCCAATTCATTTCCGTTTCCCCCTGCACCGTGCTCTTTTCCTAGCCTCACCACTTGCTGTCCTGACAACCCATGTTTGGAATCACTGCTTCTTGTCTGTCTCTTCCGAGTAGCAGCCAGAGACTCTGGTTACCCTCTGGGTGCCTATGACGGACACGGTTCAGAGGGGCCACTTCACAGATCTGAACTGAATACCACCCTGTGGCTGCCACACAAGCCTCAGGCCCAGATCTGTACTGAGGAGACCAGAGGGTTCTTAAGTTTCCCTTCGGCTCCTCACGGAAGTTCCAGGGCGTTTGGCATCAGGCTAAGGGCCAGTGAGGTTGCCTTAGAACCTGTGAATTCAGGGTGGAGCTGGTCTTCGGAGGTCCCTCAAGGAGCCCGGCCCAGGACAGAGAGAGAAGTTCCTGCTGGTTCCACGCTGCTGTGGGGTTCTGATCATACTCCAGGACCTTGTCATATCCACACCCCAGTTTCTCCTTAGGCTAAATGAAGTGG
Source organism: Tokudaia tokunoshimensis (assembly GCA_036184795.1). Lineage (NCBI taxonomy): Eukaryota > Metazoa > Chordata > Mammalia > Rodentia > Muridae > Tokudaia > Tokudaia tokunoshimensis. The sequence continues at coordinate 107,925,395 of BTHU01000005.1, read as the reverse complement.
TTTTCTTTGGGCTTACCGCTGAATTCTTAGATTGCAACACTACCATTGATTAAATAGCTTGTCTGCTCTGAGCCTGGTGTTTTGTGAGACCTGAGTAGGTCCCATCCTGCATAGAGGCCCTGCCCAGGGCAACCGGGTCCCTTACAGGAGTCTTTCCTGATTTCCAAAGCAGCAGCTCCTAGGCTGCCTTGCATCTTCTTCCTGGCACCCAGGGTGTGCCCCAGCTGCCCCAGTGCCCCGGGCTTCTCCTCCTCACCCTGGCACATGGTACCCTCCCCAGCCCAGCTGTCACCACAGGCTCCGGGCTCTTTACCACCTCCCTGCCTGAGGCCCCAGGTCTCAGCAAGACTCGAGCCCGGGCCTCATCCCTGCTTGTTGTCTCCGACCCCGCATCTGGCTCCAACTCCCCAGCCTCCGGAGCCTGCCGTCCCCTCCCCCCACGCCTGACCTCTGAGCACAGAATCTATTGTCCTCCTCCGTCCCAGCCAACCCCCCTGCCCAACCTGACAGCTCCTCCATTACAGATGCACATTCACAAACAGCTCATTTACATAGAGCACAAGGAAAACCGCTCTGTCCTCAGAAAAAGAAGAGAGGAGGCTCCCACTGCATGAGACCCTGAGGTGAGGGAGCCTCCTGCCCCTCCCTTCCCCTAGGCATTTCTGAAGGGTGTCTGGGGTGAGGTGGGGGGTGGGGCGCGACAGAGGTCAGAGGGGTGAGAGGGCGGAAATCAGGTTGGTGTCGGGGGAGGGGATGAGGTGCTGTGCAGGAGCACACTATTTAGTTTTTGTACTTTTTTTGCTTTATAGTAGTTTATTTTCTATCTATGTATCTATATATGTCATTGTGAAATCTTTAGGACGTCTGCCCAGTCCCCAGCTTACACTGTTACCCACCCCCACCCATCCCTCCTCCACATACAGGCACATACACGTGTACACACAGACACACACAGGCACACACACAGACACACACACACAGACATAGACACACAGACACACACACACACAGACATAGACACACAGACACACATACACACACCCCATATAGTTTTTATCCCAGGGGACTGCTAGCAGCCATGGAGGCAAAAAGGCAGGATGCACTCTGGGAACCTGGAACCTCAGCGGAGAGGCTCAGTAGCTTTGTAATCCTTGTTCAGCTGCAATGTGGGACATGTGGACATTTGACAAATGGCTTCATTTCCCATGAAAAGTGAGTGTACCGGTATCACCTGCCTTGAGTGTTTGGAGGAGGGCGCCATGAAGGGCATGATGTCATGTGCAGTGCTGTGCGCACATGAGGAACCTGTCAGAGGCAAGCACTACTGGGGCTTAAGAAGCAGGGGATCTTGGGTAGAGGCTTTGCCCATGACCTTCCAGGAGCCGCAGTGACAGCCCAACCTGGCTACGAGTAGAGGGCAGGGTCACTCGTTCTTGCTCCTTTGTCAGGTTGTGTCCTTTTCTAGAAATGGTCCCTTGCTTTCTTGTTCCTCTCTTACATCCTCCTCCCTCCTACCAACAGCTCCACCAAGTGACAGGATGTGGACAGGGATTGGGCAGGGCTGGGCAGGTCAGGGACCTTGTAAGGCAATGGTGCTGAACATGCCTGGTATTATGCTGGGCTCCATGTTCTACGTCTGACTTAATCACCCACTTAGTGCTCTCAAGGCCAGGCAGTTGCAGCTGAGCCCAGCAAAGTTCTCAGAATCATGTCATGATCCATTAATGATGTCTGCCATGGGTGAAGCCAGGGGAACGTCAGGACTCCGTTTGTCCTCTCAGCCTGGTGCTGTTGAGAACAGGCAGGAGGAGCACTGAGCTCGGGCTAGGGCTCTAGTGGGTTTCCTGCGGAGGTCTGTGGACATCTGTAGAACGAGTCCGCTGAATAAGTATAGGCAAGGTGCTCTGGGCAAGAGAAAAACATGGGAATGAGCTATGAAACACCACGGTGGGCAGGTAGGTGTTGGGAACTCAAGGCTGGAGGCAGAGAGAGATAAAAGTTAGAGAGAGAGAGAGAGAGAGAGAGAGAGAGAGAGAGAGAGAGAGAGAGAGCGAGCAACGAGTTAGTACCTGTATGGCATCTAGAACACACAGCCAAGTGCACGGGAAGGGACACCGTTTCTGCTGTTTGGTATCATGTTGATGAGCCTTTCAGCCAATGCTTCTTGGCCGGCAGGCAGAGGGCAACGCCCACTAAGTACCTAGTGGATATGGCTCAGTAAATCCCTCGCTGACTTATTGGCAGAATGATCAATAATCAATCGACTCACGGAGAGTCCAGCCATGGCAAGTGACAATATGTCAGGATGAAGACTCTACCCCGAGTATAAATCCAGGCCATCTCTGCTTTTTGTTGCTCTGGGTGGTCCTACAGGTTTCCCCAGGGACCCTGGCAGCCTACCCACGCGAGGGGCTGGTTCAGTAGCCTCTCTTGGTCCCTGTCCTGGAGAAGAGGGTTGCCTCCCCTACCTGACTGGAAAACACTGCTGTACAGAAAGGCAGAGCAGAGCTCTGTCCGCCTGTTTCTGCCCCAGCCCTGAGGCCTGTACTGGGGAGGCGTGAGGTGGAGAGAGATGATCCTCTCTGTACTTTCTAGGACCTAAAGATTTGGCTTGATTATTGGGGTTCTGTGAGCATGAGCTGAGGGGCGGCAGGTGGTACATGGGCCAGGGGACACTTCTTTGAGCCTTGTGCTTTTATTATTTGATTGATTGATTGATTGATTGATCTTTTTGAGACAGGGTTTCTTTGTGTAGCCCTAGCTGTCCTGGAACTCACTCTGTAGACCAGGCTGGCCTCGAACTCAGAAATCCACCTGCCTCTGCCTCCCAAGTGCTGGGATTAAGCCCGGCGAGCCTTGTGCTTTTAAACTATCACTTCTCTATTCCTATTCTAGTGGCCTAGTGTTCCTCTCTCCAGCCAAAGGTTAGGGCACTGTTGTCCTCCTCCTCCTCCTCAGCCTAGGGCAGCTCCTTGTCTTTCCTGCCTCCTCTGCTCTCTCTCCTAGAGCCTGCTGGCCTCCAGCTGGGTTCTCCTTAACTTTGCAGGCTGGAGCAGCGTCCTCCCTCCAGCCTCTCTAGGAAAGATTCCCATCTTCTTCCTTTCCTCCTCAGGGTGCCTGTCTCTGCTCCCACCCACACCCCCTCCCAGTCTAATTGAAGAGGCTCCACCCGGCAGAGAAGATGAAAGCTTTATCTTCCAAGTCCATCCCGGAGCGTGTTATGATGATGGATGAGTTTCCAGACCCGCTTGCTCCTCCTAGTAGCATTAACAAAATTGCCTTTCAGGCTCCCGACTTCCACATTGGAGAGATGGGCTGCGCAAGGTATGGGAGACCCAATCTTTGGCACTCGAAGGTGAGCATTAAAATCATTTTAAGGCTGCATTTAGACTTCGGGTTCCCTGTGTGCGAGCCAGTCCCGTTGCTGGCATGGCAGAAGGAGATGAATGATGTTTGTTAAAAAGCTCTTTGGTGTGGTCGGATTGACCATTAGGCGTGCTCAGCCTGAGCTGGGGTGCTTGGGCCCAGATTCTGTGGCTGGCTGGGACTTGTGAGAGATCCTGTCACTATCGGCCCTTCGGGGTCATGGTCAAGTCATCATCTCCTTTAGGTCCTTCCAACCCCGACTGAACTTTCAAGAGGTCTAAGATAAGGTGTGTATGAGGGTCCTGTGTCGGAATTCTACTTCTGTGACTCAGTTGTTGATTGAACTATGCAAATCTTATTCCCTTTGGCTTTCAGGAGCTCCAGCTATGAAATGAGGGGGTACCTGGCTGTTGTGAATTGAATTATGGATCCCTAAAATTTATTTGTTAAAATTCTAGTCTCCAGCATCTACGACTGTGTCCTTACTGGAAGATCGGGTCTTTATAGGGGTAATCAAGTGCAAATGACATGGCTAGGGTCAACCTTAATCTAGAATGACTAGTGTCCTGTTAAAAAGGGGAAAATATGGGGAGACAGACATACACACGACCCCTGTGTGAAGATAGAGACTGGAGTGTTGTGTGTGGAAGCCACAGATTGTTCAAGATTGCCACAAACTGGCAGAAGCCAGTGGGGAGAGGCCTGGAGGCTGCCCTTAGCATTCTCCAAAACCCAGAGCTTGGACTTTGGTCTCTGGAAGCTGTCATTCAAGCTGCCCCAGTTGGGTGCTTTGTCACATCAGTTGCAGGAAGCTAGGATACTGTCTGGAGCCACATCCCGAGTTCCATTCTAGGCTCTAGCATTAGGCACCAGCAAGAACAGCACGGCCAGTGGAGGGTGATGGTGGCTTCTGCTGCTCTGTTGCTCCTGGAATATGAAAACCAGGTTGCCTGGACATGGGGACAGAAGCCACCAGCTATCTTCACCACTATATGAAAACGCCTGCCAGACTCTGGGGACCACTGGGTGAAGGATGAACAACATACCAAGAGACCAGGTGGAGCTCTGGTGCTGGGTTTAGGGCCATCCATGATTCAAGGCTGAGGACCAGGATCTCTGACAGAGGAGCCTAAGTAAAATCAGTTGTATCTAAGCTGTGCAGATGGGGAAAAGCTGAGCTGGGCCAGTCTCAGTTTTTTCATGCAAGTCAACTGTTTTATTTTTCTCCAAAAATTATTCACTAGACTAAAGCGATAACTCAGTCCATAAAGTCCTTGTACAAACAAGAAGACTCAAATTTGATCCTCAGCACCCTTGTAAAAATCTGAATGTGGTGTCATGTGTTTGTAACCCTAGCTCTGAAGAGGTGGAGAGAAGCAGATCCCTGGGGTTCACCAGTCAGTCTAGCCTAGGCTAACTGGAGAACTCCAATCTAATGATAGCCCTTGTCTCAAAAATATGGATGGCTTCTGAGGAACAACACATAGGTTGTCCTCTGGGCTTTACACACACACACACACACACACACACCACACATGCACACACACACCACACGTGCACACACACATGCACACACATACATGCACACAGGCACACATATGCACAGGCACACTTTTCATTATTCGAACTTTTCTACTTGAAGGGTGTGTTATAGGAAATAGAATCCTTCTACATCTGAACGTGTAGAATACAGGCCCATCAAACTGTTAAGCTCTTTGCTGCCTTCGATCATTCAATCCTGTTGACCCCTCTTTTTCTGAGTGTTTCCAAATTTAGAGGAGGAAAACGGAGACACAGATAGTATGTTGTAGTGCTGGCATTTGAACTTGAGGAGTCTGAATACAGATGCTATAGTGGCCAAAGGCATGCAGTCGATGACATTTCACGATAGGCTAAGACCTAGGAGAAGAGATGAGATCTCAGAATCCCCTAAAAGAATAAAGGCGATCAAGATATGGAGGCTTGGTCCAAAGCGGCCTGGTGATTGAAGTTCATACTTGCCTGTGAATGCTGTTTATTGGACAGAAGTTTGGGTGACTGAGCAAGAAGCACATGGTCTTTGGATCCTGGGAGATGAGCTAGAAGACAGGCAGTTGTCTGCTTGTGGGGACAGGAGATGGATAGATAGGCCTGGCGGGTGACTTCCCTGCCACCCCTTCCCCCACAGCAGGTAGCACCAGGTGTATTTGGCAAAGCCAGGAGGGAAGGCCAATCAGCTCAAGTGAGCTGGGCTGCGCTGGGGCTGGGGATTGCTTGGGATTGCTCTTGCAATCAGGGCATTTCACACAGCAAATTGTGGTCATTTAGGCTCCTCTACGACGAGCTTAATTTCAGGCCCAAGCATGGAGGATATTCAGAGACACAATGAGGTAATTTCACATTTTAAAGCAGAGAATGCAGCGTAAATTAGTAGAAAAATCATGACACTTATAAACCCGTTCTAAAGATGTATTGTTCCCTTCTCTTCTGGGAGAAAAAAAAAATCAGCGTCTATTAAGATTGAATTAACCACTGGAGGAGAATTCCTCAGACGGCCAATTCATAAGGAGAGATCTATTTTAAACTTGGTCGAAAAGGCTTTTGCAGAAAGTGGTGGGAAGAGAGTTCCCAAGGAGAAGCAGGTGTTCTCGCAGCAGGCCCTGCACCTGAGCAGGGAGCCCTGGGCCTGCCCAGGCCTAGGAGCCTGCGTTGACCCCCTCTGGCTACTTCTACCTTGAGTGGCTCAACTGCTGAGGTCAGGTGCCCCCCAGGATGAGGAGTCAAGAACAAACAGTGTACTTGGGAGATGAAGGGGTGTGTGTGTGTGAAGATGCGGGATGCTAAGCGGTCACCCCAGGCTGCAGCAAGCTGGCCACCTCTATAGGCAGCTGTTGCTTTGTCCTATTGGGCAACTCGGGAATACTGCTGCCTATAGGTCATGTATCCTAGAGTTAGGACCACAAAGTCAAAGGATCTGGGCTGCTGTCACACCCAGCCCAAACCTTTGAGGAAGGATGCCCCTCAGGGATTTAACTCTTGGCTTTCCCTTGATGGTGTGAAGTGCACTGGGCTGCAGCAGAGAACAGGAGAAGGGGGAGCTAAGCAAGGGTTCCTGGGAAGAGGTTCAGGGAAGGGGTGCTTGCTGATATCCTGGCTCCCACCACAAGGGTCTTTCCTGGGGTCTAGCATTTATTTCATTTTTAGACAACAGGTGCTGTGTGTGCATCATTGAGAGAGACAGCTCCAAGTTTTTATGTCAACTTTTTTTTTTTTTTAGCAGACTGCCTCCTTGAACTCTGCTCTGTCTTTGGGGTTCTGGGTAGTTTAAGAGACTTTTTGAAGGGCTTTGCACTGGAATGACGGCTTAGAAGGCAGAAGAGTAGAGGAGGGGACAGGTGGTGAACTCAGTCTCTCCCAGCTCTCAGCAGAGGCTCTCGGGACCATCAGGCAGGTCAGACGTCATGAATGCAGCCATCCGGGAAGATGGGTAAGTCACACCCTGGCTCCTGAACTGAGGAGAAGCCCAGGCAAGTGGGCCTGTGGAGTGGCTTTGCCGAGCCTGCGAGTGGGGAGGAGGTAAAGGGAAGAGAAATGGCCCTAGGCTTTAGCCCCAGTTTCAGGGACTTGGACACCAGAATCTCATTTTATTTTTAAGATGACCGGCTATCTTAAGGCGAATCCATCCCGAACTCGATGAGTTTATTTCCATTCAGCAAATATTTGTACATAAAGTTACCTGGACAGGGTGCCCCTCATTTCCCTGTACACTCTCAGCTCTATTTTATCCTGCAAGTTAAAATTAGCCTTCTGAGTCTATATTATCAGAATGTTTAACACCCCCACACCACCACACACATACACACACACACACACACACACACAAACACACAAACACACACCCTTTACAATAAGTTTCCAAGCCTTTCTTTTATATAAAGATAGATTTTAATGTTGATCAAAAGGTTTAGATGGCAGAGCCCTAGAGCCTAAAAGTGGGATGCAGAAGCTGCCAGCTATCCAGGATGCAGGTCCCTCGTGAGGGCTACCTGTGCCTCCGCATCTCCCAGGCCAGCAGTCTCTCAGGGGTTCATCCAGCCTACTTGACAACCAATGGCAGGGAAATGGCTTCTCTGAAAGTCGGCGCTCTACAAAGACAGAAATAATCAGGTTGACCAAAGGGGAAAAAAGGGAAAATTGAGCATTATGAGGGTGATAATTCAGAAGGTGTCAGCCTCAGAATAATCGAATCCGATGACATTTCCTGCTACAGGAAACAATAGCAGCTAGCCCGCTGCCCGTCTGATTCATGTCTGGTTCATGTTTAACAAAACAAGGGCAAGGGTCACGCAGCCACGAGCCCCATAAATAACCCGTTAATGGGATTTCCAAACAAGCTGTCCTCAAAGTGGCTTTCCGTCTCACTGAGAGAATATTAAAATGCAAATGGATTCGGGCTGTGTCTTCATAAACAACCGTGTTCATTTAACCTCCGACCTCCCCGCTTAACTGCCCATTCCAGCAATTTGTACGGGGCTCCTCGGCCGCCGGCTCCTGCGGTAATTCAGGGAAAGTGCATTAAAGGAAAGGGTTACAATTTGCGATGCTCAGTTAATCACGCTATTGAGATGTTTATGGACAGAACCAGTTCCCTCTTCACACTCGTCTCAGGCCTTCTGCCCCCGCCAGCCAGCCTCGAGGCAGCTGGTTGCTTGCTTTTGTTGTTTGAGGAGCCGCTGGAGTGGGTGGGTTCCCCAGCTCAAAGAGGCCCCTCCTCTGTTCTCCAGTGGCCAGCCTGTTCCCCCTTGGATGCTGTTGGATGCTTTGGGGTCTCATAAGTTAAACGTTCCTCCCAGTCGACAGTCCCCTGATTCAGTTTCCTGAGTGAAATGGCACAAGCATTTGTAGGCTATTGCCTGTCACGGTGTATTTCCGCTCACTCTGCCCTGGCACTGGCCTGGCAAAGGGCTCTGGCCTTGACCAGATCTCTGAGATGCTCCTGGAATGTCTGCTTCCTCACTGGGTCCTGGGCAGGCTTCCTATGCCTTGCCCCTCCATCTGCATGGCTGCACAGAAAGATGAGTCTTGCCCAAAGAGAACAAGGGTGAGACAGTGACCATGGTATAGAAGCCAAGTACTGAGCTGGCAGAGTGGCTATGCTATCTTCTGGGTGGCCTGGACAGATCACCTGTGCGTGGAATTTCTCAGTTACATATTGTTAGCTGATCCATTTGACTCTGATATCTGGTACAGAGCGGGGGTTTCAATGCTACTGAAGAAGAACATTAACTGGGGTGAAGACCCAAGGGAACCAAGACGTGTCTGGGCTCACCTAAGAAGTAGAAGGTGGCATGAACCTGTGAACGTGGTGTGCGGGAGACCCCAGCGTCTGTGGCCTTTGTCTAGAGAGCAGGGAGAGTCTGTTGGTGCCTGGAGAGATTGCTGTTTTGGTGGGAGGAGTGTTGAGGAGGTGAAGCTATGATCAGGAGGGCCGGTGGGGCTGGGGATGATGTTTGTGTCAGGGTCGCCTGGGCTGATGGCCTCCTTCTGCAAGCCTTGACTGCCTGAGTCCAATGGAGTGTTTGTGTGGCTCTCCGGAGAGTGTGTTTCTCCTCGGATCTCACCATCCAAAGCTGCTTCTCGAGGTTACTAGTCAGGCTCCCACATAACAGACATGAGAACTCTCCCACTCTGCCTTGCTCTCCTGCTTGGTCAGCTCCAGCCTGCTTCCAGGCACCGATTTATCTCAGCACTTGAAAAAGGTTACTGCTGCAGATACCAGCCAGGGAAAGAGGAGGTGGGGACACCAAGGCCACTGGGGACTGGCTTGGGTTGACATGGCCCTGCCTTGCTCTTTCTCCCAAGCCACATGCTCCTTCTGTCCTGTCTCTTTCCTTCTGAGTAATACCCTCCACTCTGTCATGCTCAGCACCTCCAGGTATGTCAGAAAGCCAGTGTCCGAGGAGGAAAGTTAAGTCTATGGTCTTGTCCCACATTTCCTGTCTGCTTTCTTTCTGGCATTTTCTGTCTTTTGCTTCCTCTCTTTGAATATTGTTTCCTATTGTCTTTGAAATGTCTTCTGGAATGTGTATGTCTGTGTGTGCGCGCGTGTGTGCGCTGAGTGTATGCGCTTGCATGTGTGTGTGTGCCCGTGAGTGTGTGAGCACACGGCAGCCAGAGAAAGTCTTTGGGTGTCTGCTCTATCACATTCCACTTTATCTTCTTGAAACATGTTCTGTCTCTGAGTCTGGAGCTCCCTGGGTTTTGGCTGGCTGGGCAGCCCCAGGGATCCCTGGTCTCTCTGCTCTGTCGGTGGAGGGATGAGTGCCCATGGTCACATCCAGCGTTAATGTGGGTACCAGGGATTCAAACTCGTGTTATCTTTGCTCTTAGATAATGGAACATCTTTTCAGCTTGGATGGTCTCTTCTTTTTGTACTTCTTTCCTTTTGGTCTCTAATCAACTAAGCAGTTAATACATTGTTCCATTGTGTAGTATCAGCCAGCCTTGAACATTGTTCCATTGTGTAGTATCAGCCAGCCTTGAACTCGTGATCCTTCTGCTTCAGCCTCTTGAGCAGTTAACATACATGTAACTCTATGCAAGCTCACTTTCTCTCTCTTTAGAAATATTTTGATTGTATTTTATTTATCGTGTGTGTGTGTGTCTATATATATGTCTCTTTCTCTTTACACACCCACATGCACATGCACACACACACACACACATGGAGTATCTGGGGGGCTGGTAAGATGGCTCAGTGAGTACAGGTGCTTGCTGCACAAGCCTGGTGACCTGAGTTCAAATCCCTGGAACCCATGTAAAGGTGGAAGAGAGAGGGCCCATTCCTCAAAGCTGTCCTCCGGCCTCCACACATGCTCTGAGGCACATGTACCCCCACTCATCCAAACAATAATGATAAATAAAAATTAAAGATAATAGAGTATCCCACTGAGGAAGAGCAATGACCCTCCACACCAGTGCTCCTAGCCATGCTTCTATTTAAGGCCAGATCACGTGTGCAGGGATCACTCTCCTATCCAGAGTATCTGGGGTTGGTGCTGAGAAGATTAGAATCTTGGCCCTGATCATCCTGGGGTGAGAATCCAGGTAAGAAGGAAGGCATAGGTTGGAAGAAGGACTCTCTTACTGTGGGAAGTGGGGGAAGGAATCAGAGAGAAGGGCTGGTTGAGAGGTAGTCACAAGATGTTGATGGTCCTGTTTCTTAATAAAATAGGAAGTGAGGTTGCTGGCTTGTTGGGTGTGATGGCCATTAAGATAAGAGAGGAAGGATGAAGGTCTTTATAGATCTCAGAGGGCCATCTAGACAGGGAGCAGTGGTGCCTCCCTGATGACTATGTTCTTGTGAAGGCCACCTGGTAAGGTAAGACAACTTCCCAAAGCATACTACGAAGTTCCCAATAGCAACTACGAAGATCATCAGTGGATCACCAGGAGCAGTGGATCACCAGGAGCGGGTTTCTTTCAAGGATGTGATGGGAGGGTGAGGGTCAAAGGAATCAAAGAGAGGATGGTGTGACTAATGGTGGTGTGAGGTGGGGTTGGGAGAGAAGGAAAGGTAGGAAGGGGAGAGCAAGAAGAGGCGAGGAAGAAATAGCTGGCAATGTTGTGTAAGTGAAGAGCCCATGCTATGGATAAGACAGGAAGACAGATGTGGAGGTACACATGGGTAATCCCAGCCCCGGGGAGGCAGAAGCAGCCTTGTCTATATGAGTTCAAGGACAACATGATCTACTTAACGCATTTGAGACAGCTAGGGCTATATAGTGAGACTGCCTCAAAATAGTTAGGGAAGGCTTAGGAGAGAGAGTGGGCGGAGAAACTCCCTGTTTTATTGGTGTTGCTGCACAGAACAAAGGTTGCGGTGCAGAGCAGGGAGATCAGGAATGTTCCCCAAGGCATCCAAAGATCCAGAGGCTTGAAACAACCATCAATCATCTATGTTCTAGTTCTAGCACCAGTAGAGAGGTTCCACGGATGGAGACCGGGCGTGGCTGATCTTGGCTAGGCTAACTTCTGCATCTGAGGTGTGCTGGCATGTTGCTTGGAGCTCTCTGGTCTCAGTATCACTTATGCTTCTAGGAGTGGACTAGCCATTGATTGGGCTGAGGGTGACCAGAAAATGTGTGCCAACAACCAGGTCAGCTCAATTGGGAATGCATATAATATCACTCCTGCTCATCCCCTCAGCCACAGTGAGTCTAAAAGCCCAAAAGGAGAGAAATAGGCTCTGTCCTGGGATGCAGGGCCCTGGGGGTCAGGTAGACCCTCATTCTCAACACCAAGTCTGAGAGGACACAGAGATTTAGATGTGAAGGTCTTTAAAGAGGGAGAAGACTAAAGACGACCTTATCAGTGGTTGAGGAGAGGGCTCAAAGAGTAAAGTGCTTGCTGTGTGAGCATGAGGATCTAAGTTTGAATCCTCAGCACTCACATAAAAACCTGGATACAGAAGTGTGTACCTATGATCCCAGAACTGGGGAGACAGAGACTGCCGGGCCCTCTAGCCAGCCTGTCTAGTCGAGATGGTGAGCTCCAGATTCCCCAGTGAAAGACCCTGTCCCAAATAATAAGATGGAGAAATGACTGAGGAAGACACCTCTGTCAATATCTAGCCTCCACATACACACACATACATGTGCATACAGACCCAATCATATATGAATACACAGCAGACAGTTTTCTAATAAAGATGGTCATGTTGGTGGCTGAAACCCTCAGAGAGGGGTGTGTGTGTGTGTGTGTGTGTGTGTGTGTGTGTGTGTGTGTGTGTGTGTATGTGTGTATGTATTCTGGGTATAGAGTTAGAGAAGGAAATCAACCTCTCAACCTCCACGGGGTGGGGAGACCACGACAACCCTGGGAAATAATTCCTAGAGCTTTACAGATTTCTGCATTAGCCCTTCAGTTCCTTCTTCCTGGTGCCCCGTCCTCCCCGCTGGTAGCTGACAGAAGGTCACGGCCAGTCACGATGCTGCCCAAGGGAAGGCTGCCACATCAGCTCTTTCTTATTGACTGGACTGTCTTCACTTTCTTTCACTCAACAAGTAATTATTGAGCATCAGTCATGCGCCAGGCTCTGTGTGGGGGACAAGCCAGAAGACACTGTCTCTGTCCTTGGGGAACTTACAATTTAGACATGACAGCTATGGGACACACACACACACACACACACACACACACACACACACACACCAACCCCAGCACCCACAGATTTTTTTTTTGTGAATGAAATTTTGTGAAAATAAAAACTTCACAAACTTTGAAATTGTCCCGATTATTTAATCTTTTTGCCTCAAATTCTGATGTCTGAGATATTTTTAAGAATACAAACAAATTAAAAAGTAATTGCAGGCTGAGGAAATGGGCTTATAAAATATTTGACACAGAAGCATGAGTTTGGATTTCCAATATCCACAAAAGAGCTGGGCAGGGTGGCACACATCTGTAATCCCAGTGCTGGGGAGGTGGGGATAGCTGAGGACCAGGCTTCCTACATCATGTCTTCCAGAGAAGCTAGGAATCTGACAAAAGTAGGCAAGGGGTGAGGGTATCAAGAGTGAACATTTAATCCATCACAGGAAGGGCAGCCATCTTAGAGTAGACTCCCTAGAAATGAACGGTGACATGGGGATTTGCAGGGGTTGGGGTTGAGGTCGAGTCCTATGTGTTGATGATTTTGTGCTCACTAATGCCGTCGGGAGGTGGTAGACCCTTTCTGAGACGGAGTCTAGAGAACTTTTTAGGTCACTGCATACAGAGAGATACCAGATATCTTCTTCTTCCTTTTTGTTTCTCTCCCTGGCTCTGGGGTAAGTGGGTCTCTCCCCCAAGCAGTTCCAGGGAGTGTAGATCAAATTCTGGGAGATTTTCTTCACCCCTTTTGCTCCCAAGCCATGACAAGGCTTTGTATGCTTATTCTATCCCATTTTAGCTCCTGGGTAAATAACATGGAGAATTAATAAACTTACTAACAAGCTGTAGGCACTATGCCGGGCAGATTCTCATCTCTTTATTAACCAATCAGAGGTGATGGAAAAGAATTTCTACACATCACTGAAACAGGAAATGCTCCAATATCACCACAATGCCAACAAGTGTCTGGGCTGCAACCAGATCTCTGAGCACAACAATCAGCATCTGAATGCACAGTGCACAAAACCATCCCTCAACAAGGGAGTGCTGTCTGCCAGTCGCACCGAAGCCCCAAAGCTTTGAGAGGCTCACTGATGAAACCAGTTCCAGACACCTCATTGTCAGGAGAAGTTACCATCTCACTCACCCTGTAGGCACCCACTCTAGTGGCTCAGTCATGGTGACAAGGCCAGGGGAAGTGAGGGCGGGAGATGTGTCAGTAAATCCTGAACTTATTTTAAGCATTGGCAATATGGTGGCAACAAGGCAGAAGGGTTGGGAAATAGGTTGAGAGCTGAGAGGATTTAATAGACAGGAACTTCAGGTGAAGTTTAACTCTTCTGACTTTTTATATGTTAGCCCCCTCAACCCTCGAAGTGGAGGCAATTATTATCTCCATTTTGCAGATAGGCAAACTGAGGGTTGCAGAGATTAAATAATCTGCTACGGTCAGGTGATAAGTGGCAGATCCTGGATTTAAACTGTCTTTTTTTTCCTTTTTTTAAAAATTTCTGGTTTGGTCAGTGGATAGACAGATGATGGTAGTGTTTGGTGCATTTGCTTTAGCTGTTCTGACCCTTGACCACTGTGGACTGTCTGAAAAATATGGTCAAAGGGCAGTGGGCTACTTAGATCTGGCTCAGTGGAGCACTGGCTGGGAAAGAACAGAGGCTGGTACCCTGGAGGTGATGGGCAAAGCCATGGGAAGGTGGGCTGGCTCACTCAGAAGGGAGCTTGTGGGAGAGAGGCCTATTCAGCATGGCAGCAAGGGGAAGGTGATCAGCTGAGACAGGCAAATGAAGAAAAGACTCTCAGTCCTAGAGGGAACTAGAAGCATAGTCATGAAGCCAGGGACAGTGTGTGGTAATGGGCTGGGGATGCCACATGCTGCAGAGGGCTTCTGCCATGGCGAATCAGATTCTAATTGGAGAGACTGATCACTCCCTAAACCCATTGCCCTGCAGAAAATGAAGCCTGGAAGCTCAGATCAAACCTTCACCATCTCCTGGCAGAAGTAGAAACGAGGGCTTTAGTCAATGGGCCACAGGTCAAAATGATCAAAACTCAAACCAAGAAAACAGCTGAGGCTGGAGAACATATGGGGGGAGGGGTGGGGATTGTGCACTGCTGGTGGGAACGTAAAATCGGTCCAGCCACTGGGAGATGTACAATGGTGACTCCTCAAGAAACTAGAAAGAACATGAACATATGATCCCAGTGGTGTACCACTCTTGAGTATAGCCTATAAAGCAGACAGAGTGCAGCAGTGATGCATCTAATGCGGCATTGATCACTATAACCAAGCCCTATGGGGGTATCAGCTTGGAAGTCCATCAATAGATGAATGGACAAAGAGAATGCATCACACACATACTGTTCATGCACAGCACATACACATGCACAATGCACACATGTACACACACATTCACATGGATGCACACACACATACACACACGCACATACGCATGCACACATGCATACATGTACACCACATGTACATACATGTACAATACACGTAGGCACACACATGCACAATGTACACATGTATACATACATTCACATGGATGCACACACGCATACACACATACACATGCACACATGCATGCGTGTACACACATGTACATACCTGTGTACATACATGTGGACACACACATGCACACACCACACACTCACGTGTGTGCACATGCAAGTGTGTGACACATCTTTGTCCATTCAGTTTGTGTACATCTGTGTGCATGTGTGTCTACATGTATGACACATGCATGTTCATGTGTGTACATGCATGCATTGTGCACCCACACAACAGAGTACTAGTTAGTTATAAAGAAGAATGAAACCATGTCACTTGCAGGAGTTGATGGAACTGGAGAACATTATATTCAATAAAATGAGTATTTTCTCATGTGAAATTAATGGTAATGACAATAATAGATGACCTGAAAATAGTAGAGTTAGTACTAGGGAAGGACAGGGGACGGGAGCTGAGGGGAAGGGTGAGCTAGGGCAATTAGGACTGTACAATCACAGCATGATATATTGCATGTATGTAGATGTTGCCACGAAGCTCATTGATATGTATAACTGATATGCACTAATCACTATAAAATGCTATTGTAAATATTCTTTTTAAAAAAGTGCTGGAGGACTTTCGAAACACACTGTTTAGAGACCAATAAGGCAAATTCTCTGTTTATCATTTCGTCCTGGGATTTCCCGAGCACCTCTCCCTGAGATAGAAATCTGAGCCTTGTCACCAGAAGCGAGGAGACAGATCCTGTCAGCCTGCACCTGGAGAGCCCTGGAGGTGGCAGGGTGCTGGTGGGAAAGCAGTGGAGGGAGCGGCCCCCCACTATGTCTGCTACCCCTCAACTCCTGCGGGGCAAACACCTGGAGCCCTCCTAGCAGGCCCAGGGCTGTCCCGGACAGCTCCGCCCCCCAGTCTGACACAGAACTGTGTGGCTGCATCCATCCATCCTTGTGCCACAAATCCCACCTTCTGCAGACACAGATGTTTATACACATGTGCACCCTGGGCTGCTGCACCTGAGGTGGCTGGTGGGGCAGGGGAAAGGCTCCTGGCTTGGACTAATTTGTGCTCGCCAGCCAAGGGACGCTGTACCATCTGATGACACAGTGATATCAGTTACAGAGTCCTGGGGACCATGCATAGCCTTCTACACACAGGTGCTCATCCAGCCCTCACCGTGGCATTCCCGGCAGGCTCTCTTCTTATTCTCATCTCACACCGAGGAAAGCCACAGCATCTAGGGTATGTGTCCGTTGTTCAGAGTCTCGTGACTTCTGTCTGGAAGAGCTGGAATTTGAACCCTGATACCTGGAGCCTGAGCAATGTCACTTTCTTCTCCTGATTTTATTTTCCAGTCCAGTCTTAACCAGCCAGCTTCTTCAGTCACATATCTGTCAATGCCCAGTTTCAAACAGTGACTAGTTTTCCGTTAGCTGTGTGGAAGGAAATACCATTACTGGACCTTCAAGCCCTCCACTTCTTGGCCTCTCTCTCTCTCAGGCCTGGTGACTGGTGAGTGGGCTGTTTAGCCACTGTGCTGTGCATGCCCATGTCTAGGACAAAGGCAGGGGTTCTGGGGTACCACGTTGCTTTATATCTGAGCCCTTTCTCCAACTCCATCTTCTCCCTACATCTCATGCCTCTCCTATCTGAATATCCAGGGAATGCTTATGCCATCAGAGGCTGATTGTGGATTACAGAAGTGCCAGGAAAAGTTAAATGGGGCAGCTATCCAGTCCTGACGAAGGGCTACCTATGTGCGGGCTTCGTGGTTGGCTCTTTGGGGTAAGGGTATTGAGTCCCTGTACTTGAGGAGATGGCAGATACTGGCCTGTTTAGCCTTGACACTAGCCAGGAACTAGGCCTAAACAAGAAAGCAAGAAGAAATCAAGATTGGCTACCTGAGGGAGATCTCATATGTACTAAGTCTTTAAGGACTGGGTTAGGAGAAGGAATTCTAGGACTGGGGAGAGAATAACACTTGAAAGTACTTTGATACCTTCCAAACAGCCCTCCCCGACAGGCCCCTTTCCACGCCCACTTTGGGCCTCTGCCAACTTCCATATCCAGGCAGGTAGAACTTCCTTCACTGTCAAGGACTGGCTAGCTACCACGGATCCTCCACACTAACCTTAAACCTCGCTTTCACTGCCCCAGGCTGGTTCTGGCCTCTGCTTGCTGTTCCCAGGGCCTCCTTTCTCCAGT
Source organism: Tokudaia tokunoshimensis (assembly GCA_036184795.1). Taxonomy (NCBI): domain Eukaryota; kingdom Metazoa; phylum Chordata; class Mammalia; order Rodentia; family Muridae; genus Tokudaia; species Tokudaia tokunoshimensis. The sequence continues at coordinate 107,908,165 of BTHU01000005.1, read as the reverse complement.
GTGACTTGCCAGTCTCTCTGGCTATGGCTTTAGCGAACTGTTTGCTGGCCCCCTAGGCCAGACTCCATGTTTGTCCTGCTTACTAACACACCCCGTGCATACAACAGGTGCTCCATAATGGCCCGTGGAATAAATGACTTAAGTATTTGATAAGTAGTAGCCAGTCTTGTCACTGCATTGTACCCGCCCTGGTAGACACCTTCTCCTTTGCCATTGCATCTTGCCCTGGTTGTCTGTCTGGGTTCTAACCCTAGCCCAGCAATAAAGACTGGTACCCGGACAGGCCCCGGGGACATTGGTAATGTCTCCAGCAGGACTGTGAAAGCCACAGTGGGCCTGATCCAGAGTGCTTGTCCCTACTAATTATTACGGACAAGCCTCCTTATTGAACCCCGTCCTCCTATTGACATTCGGATGCATGAGCTGAGGCTGTTGTTTTAAATGTGCTCATTAGCCACACAAATCAGTCCTGTTGACAGAGCGCCTTTGAATTAAGCATCCCGCCGTAGTCATTGGACAAGAAGCAATTTATAATGCCATTAGCAACGCTTTCGAAGGTTACAGGCATCAAAAATTGTTCAGCCGTAATTATTCTTAATGGATACAAGGAATAAACCGACGTAGGACAGCTTTTTCATTAGCCTTCAATCAAGGCTGATGGCTTTGAGAAATGTACAGTAAGTGCGTTTTGGGGAGAAATAATGACGTTCCAGCACCTTTCTCGGGAAAATGCTCTTGGTACACAGCTTAACTTTTAATGGCCTTAATTTGACATAATTAAAAAAAATTTGAATTTGTTTTTTTGAAGATCTCGAAATAAATTATTTGGTTCCCATTTTTAACCCTTTGGGGGAGCTGGTGTGGAAGAGTACTGAGAGGATGGGGGGCAGTCTTTGAGAGATGCAAGGGTGGGGTTAGTACTTTTGGGATGGGGGGGGTCCCAGAAAGCCCATGTAGACAGCAGGTGTGAAGGCCATGTCCCAACTCCAGAATTCCTGAGGGTCCTGGGGTAAGACATGGACTTTCTGAGTCGCCAGGTTTAGCTATACTTTGAGTATCTTGTTGCACCTCCCAGGGAGTGGGTTCCAGTGGGGAGGGGCAAGGAAGTTGGTCTCTGAGGCAGAGTAGGCTAAGAAAGTATAGAGCTGAGGCTAAGCCCAGGCGCTGAGCCTTGGAGCCTCAGGAAGTGACTGTAGGCTCAGCCTCACCTTCTGAAGCTGTAAGCTGAGGGTGAGCTGTCCCCAGATCTTGGGGCCATTGTGAAGGTTTGATAAGAAAACTGACAGGAAAGCCTGGTGCCTGGTGTGCAGTTGGTGCTTGAGGTGTGTTCCCTCCTGAGGTTTGGGTTTGAAATCATCTCACTCTGGTAGCACTATTGGTTCAGACTAGGTCACCAAATATCCTGTAGATGTAATGACCTGCGGACATCTTTGCTAGATCTTGTCAAGGAAGGACACTAGATATTGCAGAAGGGAAGCTTCTTTGGGGATGGGGAGAAGTGACTGTCTCCTTGGACCAACCTCCTGAGATCAAAGGAGAGACCAGGTGACCTCATCGAAGAAGAACAATTCAGTGGGGTGATGGGCTTTCTCTCTGCTGAGTCAAGGTACCCAAGTTCGGGGCAGTGCCAGACTGAAGGAGACATACAAGGAGAGGACAATGAACACTTGCCTTCTCCATTCTTTGTCAGGCTGGGCTCAGCTTTGCCCCAAATACATGAACTCCCCAGCCCACCAAACTTAAGGCGGTTCCAAACATAACCTGCCTGGAGTGCTCATGTGTGTGTCCAGGCCTGTACGGAGAACGCACCTACATCAAGGCGTGTTGAGAAACAAGGTCAAGGCATATTCATAACATAACTAAAGTCTCTCAGCTGTGCCTCTCATACTGACCGGCAATGGCAGACCCAGAAGTGTAACCTGGGGTCAGGCCAGCAGACCTGGCATCTAGCCTTGGCTCTGCTACTGCCCAAAGTGTGAGCCCGGACACTGCGTGAGCCTCCTCCCATTGCAGAAGATGTCTCACAAGACAAGAGGCAGGACAGCTGCACAGATCCCTTCATGGTCCAGGAAAACGAAAGCCGCCGGCATGGGCCCTTGACCAGATCCGCTGAAGAGCAGACGGAAGCCCAGTGAAGGCAGGAAAGCGCAGGGCTGAGACGGAATTGTTCTGTTCCTCAGCTTGGCATTTTCTGGGATGTGGAGAGGTGGCTGTCGCTGCATTTTGATAGGCTGTAGGGTATCTGCAGGCTCCTGTGGACAGACTCAAGGCAGCACTGAAGCAGAACCCGGATGCGGGCTCTGAAGCAGAGCCTGGATGCAGGCTCGGGCTCTTGGCTGTAGTTCAACCTTTGGGATTTAGCCTAATTTTTTTTTAAATTTCCCCCTTTCTTCCTCCTTTTGTCTCTTTCCTTCTTTCCTTCCTCCCCTCCTTCCTTCCTTCCTTCCTTCCTTCCTTCCTTCCTTCCTCCCCTCCTTCCTTCTTTCCTTCCTTCCTTCCTTCCTTCCTTCCTTCCTTCCTCCCCTCCTTCCTTCTTTCCTTCCTTCCTTCCTTCCTTCCTTCCTTCCTCCCCTCCTTCCTTCTTTCCTTCCTTCCTTCCTTCCTTCCTTCCTTCCTTCCTTCCTTCCTCCCTTCCTTCCTTCCTTCCTCCCCTCCTTCCTTCTTTCCTTCCTCCCTTCCTTCCTTCCTCCCTTCCTTCCTTCCTTCCTTCCTTCCTTCCTTCCTTCCTTCCCTCCTTCCTTCTTTCCTTCCTTCTTCCTTTGCTCTCTTCCCTCCATCTGTACATCTCTTCCTTCCCTGTCTCTTCTCTTTTCTTCTCATTCCTTTTGTCTTAACAAATCTGTTTTTTTTTTGGAGGGGGAATCTTCCACAGATGCTTACAATATGAAATAAAGATGGAACTTGTTTGGTTAAGGTGGGGTGGGTTCTCTCCCTGCTGGCCACTCTAGGTTCTGTGCACTGATGGACTCCTTCTTGACCTTCTCTTGAAGTCTTACCTCCTCCTGTCACCCCATTCTCCTACCCCTCCCTTCTCTCATCACCCCCTTGACTATTTCCCAGTGTGCCAAATCCTCTTTGCTCTAGTGCCGGCTTCCTGGACTACCTGGGCCTTGACATCTCCCTGAGAATCCAGTTCAGCCTTCAGGGTTGACTTCCTCCCCAGGAAGCTTGGATGAGAGTCACGCAGCAGCCTCTGGTGCATCTTGACTCCCACAGGTCTTTTTTTTTTTTCGAGACAGGGTTTCTCTGTGTAGCCCTGACTGTCCTGGAACTCACTTTGTAGACCAGGCTGGCCTCGAACTCAGAAATCCGCCTGCCTCTGCCTCCCAAGTGCTGGGATTAAAGGCATGCGCCACCACTGCGCGGCTCCCACAGGTCTTTATCTGCTTATTTGTGGTTAAAATATAATCCTGATCAAAAGCTCATTGTGTAGCCAGGCTAGTCTTGAACTTGTGATCTTTCTGCCTCTGTCTCCCAAGTGCTTGGGTTATAGATGTATACCACCAAGTCAGGCTCTATGAATCTTTATAAATCAGCGGGCCACAAGTGGCTCCCAGGGTATTAAAGCTAACAGGGCCATGTCTTCCTTCCCGACCATACTGTAAAGTCCTAGAGGGAAAGAGTTGAGCTTTGTGTCCAGCGCTGGGCACAGAGAGGACATGCTGGGAGGCATCTCTTCCTAGAGGACCAGTATAACATGGCTTCCAGCCTTTCTGGGGTCTGGCATAGCACAGGTGTCTGCCTATCATGAACTGTGCCTAGGCCCTTGGCTACTCAAGGGATCACCAACCTAAGGCTTGGCACAGATAACTTTCATGTGGTACTTGGCACACAGTGGACCTGACCTAGCAAAGACCCAGCTCGTGGAGAAAGGGCTTCCAGTGGAATAAAGTCCTTATCTGGGAAAGAAGCTGGCTCCTCCTCAGTCACAGTGAGAGGCATACTCCTCAACTCCCCACCAGTGGAAAGAGAAACAACTTCTGCCCAGCAGAAGTAGGGTGTGGGCACCAGCTGAGGCCCTGGATCGAGAGCAGGCACACTTTCTTATCAGCAGCGAGTGTCCTCAAATTTTTAGCCATCACCCTCCTGGCACAGCTTCATTTGGACTTTTTCTGATAAACAGTTATCTATGCAAATTCTCCAGGCCAGGAACAGGGATGCTGGAACACCACACGTGTGATAAAGTGGAATTCCTTGGTCCACCTTATCCCCAGTCCGCTCATCACATTTTCTGACAAGGGTTATCAGGTGCAGGTAGATCTCTTCTGGCGCCTTCCCTTACAGACAGCTTCGGGAACCATCCATAACATTGCCAGGCTGTGGGTACCTGCTCCCCGCTAGCCTTCTATTGAGGAGGCCCTTGGAGGAACTCAGAATACTGAGACCATGCAGAATTGGGATCCCCATTGCTCTCTGGGTGCTTGGGGCAGGTCTTTATACCTCTGTGGGCTTCAACTTCCACACCTAACCTGCGTGTGTGAGGGCGTGGGTTGCATCACGTGTAAGGAACTTTTTGGCTTTGAGACCTATTCTCTTATTTTTCTGCTGTTAGGCACACAGGAGAATAGAGTTCTATGGCTATATATAGTGTGGGGATGGAGTTATCTCAGATTCTAGAGATTTTTTTTTTAAAAGAGAGTCTCATCTAGCCCAGGCTGGCCTCAAACTTGCTATGTAACTGAGAATGACCTTGGAATTTTGGTCCTCCTGCCTCTACCTCCCAAGTGTTGGGATGATAAGCATGTCCCACCATACCTGGTTTATGGGGTGCTAGTTATCAAACTCAGGACCTTGTGTGTGCTAGGCAAGCCCTTTACCAACCAAGCTCCATCCACAGCCCTCCAGGGGAAACACAACAGGGGCTATGTTCATAGGCACTCGGCCGCAGTGTGCCCTTCTTACCATGAATGGCTTTTGTATGGCTCTGCAATCAGGCAGAGCTGAGTTAAAAATCCTGTTGTCTCACCTACTAGTGACAAGCTATTTTATCTCTTTGGGTTTCAATCTCTTTCCACGAAACAGACAGCTGACAAGGATTGAATAAAAGTATGCAAAATCCTTCCAGTGCAGGATTCAGAGCCCGGAACGTGCCACCAAACGTTGCCTTTTTAGGACTCAGCGTGAATGATCCTTCTAAGCTGATTGTGTAGCTCAGTGGGTAGAGCACTTGCTTAGCTTGCATGAGGTTACAGATTCCATCCCTGGCGTTGCGTTAACTGGCTGAGGTGGTGCATGCCTACCATCCCAGAGAATTAGCGGCCGGTGTATCACAACTCAAAGTCGGGGCATGGGGAGATAGTTCCAATGCCTAGAAGTCATCTTTAAAAGAAAAAGAAAATGCAGACACGGCAGCACATATGTCAAACCCCAGCACCCCTGTGAGGAAATGAACAGTGGAAGCAGGAGACGGTCTAGAAACATGTGAACCAGCTAAACCTGAGCAAGGAGACCCTGACTCAAGCAAGGTGGAAGGCAAGGGCTGACGCCTGAGGTGGTTCTATGACCTGTGCATGTACACACAGACACACGGACACACAGACACAGGCACACATAGACACAGACAGACACACACAGACACACACACACACAGACACACTCACGCACACAGCACATGCATGCCTCCCCCTGGACAAAGACAAAAAACCATTTAAGGCAATTCTTGGCTATAGGGAATTTGAACCTAATGTCAGCTAGGGACTCTGCCTCAAAGGGAAAGGAGGAAGAGGCAGGCAGAATCCATACACACACACACACACACACACACACACACACACACACACACACACAGTCCTTTCAGCATTCCTTCAGAGGCAATAAGGACTATCATGATGAGGGGCAAGAACTGCAGAGATTAAACACTCTTCCAGGAGGTCAGAGGAGGGCTGTTTCACAGGCCTTTCTGTTGCCAGATTCTGCACTGTGTGGTGCAGAGCAGTCCTCTCAGTTCTTGTATTGCCCACTCTATGCTTAAAACCTGCTTAAGCCAGCTGGTCCTGGTGTCTGTGGAAAGGGAGAGGGGCCGTAGAATTGGATAGGATTGTGGGGAAACAGCTGTTTTACTTGAAGACTTGGGTGAACTGAGACCCATGTATGGAATTCATCTGGTCATTGCAATTTGTACTTTTGGGATGGGGGGGGTGAGAAGAAAATAGATTGCAGTCTGTTACAGACCCTGTGACTGCAAATCATTCTGAAAATTAGCTTTCTATGGGAAAATCCATATACTAATTAACTCCGTGGCCTCTCTAACGAGTTTAAGCACAATAAGGCCTCTGAAAATATCAAGGCATTTCGCAGCCGCCTTAAATTCTACCTAGGGAGACATGCCCACGGTTTTGGGCTGCTCTCAGGCTCTAGGACAAAAGGGGAATCTTAAATGATTCAACTCCTGGGGCAGAAGGTGGGAGCTGTGACTGTTGCATGTTGCACGGGTGGGGTGGGGAGAGGCACAGCAAGCTTCAGTCTGCTGTGGATGGATGGTGTCCCTACCTCAGTAGCCTTGGTTGACATCTAGTTGAAGCCAGGACTTCCAACTGGGGGTTCCCTGTGAAGTAGACAGGGGCTTTTTTGGTGGAGTAGTGCTGATCATAACATTCCTGTGCGTGATACAGGGGGCTTGCCCAGCCAGTATAGCCATGCCACGATCCAGATCCAGATAGCTCATTCTAGGTAATACCTTCAAACCAATGGGTTTTCCCTATCATGTCTGGTAGCCTGAGAAAGGAAGAGCTTGGCAGGGCACATGGCATGCATATGTGTTCACCGTAGGAGTTCATGTGAACAGTCACATGTGTGTGTTTATATAGAGCTGTACTTATGTGAACACACATACCCCTCCACGTACCTCTACCCATAGCACTGAGGCTAAGAATAATACTTGCTATTTATATTTCTCAGAAACTTGGACCATCAATCAGTACATCCTAGTGTACTGACTGGATGCCCAAAGTGGGAGAGCCTATTCTTATATGACAGCTCTCATAGCTGTAATGGCTACTAGAGTCTTCAGTGTTCACTGTGTGTCTGGAGCTGTTCAAGGGAATCTAGATTGCTGAAGCTACCTCCCAAGCATGCCCATCCCAGTGAATAGCAGGGTAGGGGATTTGGATGGAGCACATCTGTAGTGGTCTGGATTAAAAATGTCTCTCTTGCCGGGCGGTGGTGGCGCACGCCTTTAATCCCAGCACTTGGGAGGCAGAGGCAGGAGGATTTCTGAGTTCGAGGCCAGCCTGGTCTACAGAGTGAGTTCCAGGACAGCCAGGACTACACAGAGAAACCCTGTCTCGAAAAACCAAAAAAAAAAAAATGTATCTCAAGGGCTCATGTGTTCGGCACTCGGTCCCCAGATGGGAGTAACACTGGAGGTGGAATCTAGAGGAAGTGGAATCATAAAGGCAGACCTGAAGGTGGAGCCTTAGTTTGGCCATACTTGTGTCCCTCTTCTGATTCTGAACCCTGGGTCCAGGCGATGTGACCAGTCTCCTGATGCCATGTTTTACCAACATGAGGACCTGCACCCACTTGAGTTGTAAGTCAAAACGAGCCCTTCCTCTCCATAGCTGCTGATTATCATACACTTGGTTCCAGCAACGAGATCTGTGAAGTCTGCTCTGTACAGTAACTTAGCCCCTGGTCTTCTGAAGACTTCATGGAGACTTTGGCCACCGCATCTCCCCTTCCATGACTTGTGGGATGGCTGACTCGTTTCTGACACTGCTGCTGCTTGAACTCTCTTGGCTCCAGGAGGACAGTGTGTGAGGCCTCCAGCCTCCTAGTTGTCTGTCATAGCCCGTGGTAGGTTCCATAAGGAGGACCTGCTTGTTATGCTACTGACATGGCATTAGATACAAGGAGGTGTGAGGAGGCCTTAGGCTTGCCTGCCTTGTGGAGAGGAAAACAAACAACGATGCCAGAGAGAGAGAGAGAGAGAGAGAGAGAGAGAGAGAGAGAGAGAGAGAGAGAGAGACAGAGACAGAGACACAGAGAAAGAGACACAGAGAGAGAGAGAGAGAGAGAGACAGACAGACAGACAGAGAGAGACAGAGACAGAGACACAGAGAATTTTAACAGCAGGAAAAGCCATAGAACCAAAGAAAAACCCACTTGCTTTGTGGACAGCAAACCAGATGCTTCCAACAGTACAGGAGAATGAAAGCATGCGAAGTCCCACCATTTCTGCCATCACAAAGCTTTGGGAACACAGCATGGCTTCCCCAGGACACGTGTGCTAGACCCTGCACTGTGAAGGCCTTGGAGTTCTTCAGAGTCTGTGCCTACAGTTTATTCAAACTCTTCCACCACACTTCTGTACACATGCACACATGTTCATATGTGTGTGTGCGTGCACACACACACACACACACACACACACACACACACACAGAGCCAGTGAGATAGGACTACTATTCTGTGACAGTGCAATCTCTTTCTATCACGGTGGACAATAAATCCAAAGTGACGTTTCCAAAAGCTGAGCAGAGAGCAGTAGCCCCTGAGTTAGAACCTGACCCATGACCTCTGGTGTGTGTGGTTTTCCCCTCTCTTTCTCTATAGAAAAGTTACTTATGTTTTTCTTCCCTTCTTCCCTTCCCTTCCCTTTCCTTCCCTTCCCTTCCCTTCCCTTCCCTTTCCTTCCCTTCCCTTCCCTCCCTCCCTCCCTCCCCTTTCCCTTCCCCTTTCACCCTTTCTCTCCTCGCTCTCATTCTCCTTTCTTTCTCTCTTCCTCCTTTCCTCTGTCTTTTCTGAATGTGACAGACTACTTCCAACTGTCTTGTAAGACACAGGTCACACTAGGCCAGACCTACGGGTCCCACAGAAGGATATGCTTCTGAGCAACTCTGTCCAGTGAGAGATGGCTAGGCGAGGCTCTGTAAAGAGCTGGAGGAGGGGAGGTCTGGGGCTGTGGAGACACATGGATGGGTTGTGTGTGTGAGGCTTTCTAGGAAGAAGGCTAACACTACAGAGGAGCTGAGGGCAGCATGTGCATTTGGGTGTGTAGAGGCTCCCGAAGGCAGCCTGCCCTCTGGTCTGTCTGGATCCCCTGTGGTAATCTCTTTATTATTAAAATGGGGCCTTGGTATGAGGCCTACTGCTCTTTGGGGACCTTGTATAGGAAGGAAAGGGCTCTTGCTTTGACTCTTGGATGTGACTCAGTTCTCTACTACACAGGAAGGGTTCTCTCCTCAGCTGGCTATCTCCTCCCAAGTGCTGCTGTCTACCATAGGCTAGTGCTCATCCCTTCAGGACACACAAAATCCACCTATACCTCTTGTCATTAGGAGACCTGGGAGAATTTCACAGGATTCATTAATATAGTTCAGGACTCCCCTGGGCTGACAGCTTCTGTAGTCAGGGAGCTAGATTTTCTTGGTAGACTCTGATCCTCCAGGGGTAGGAAGAGATCACCCCACCAAAGCCCAAACCCCAGAAGGGCTTAGGCAAAGCCCAGAACGCTCTGAGATCTCTGGGGCAGTTCTGAGTCTTGTCCACTCTTAGCAGCTTTTGCACGATGGACGGCCTTATGAGGCCTGTCTTCTCTGTGGGCTGGCCCTGAGGCTCAGGCAGCTGCTTCCAGGGTTCTGAACCTGGGAGCCACTGAGAGAGAAGAGGGCTTTCTGAGCCTGGTACTCCAGAGACTGAAGCAGTACAGAAAGAAGTCAAATGGCTTCTTTTTGAGGCAGCAAGGTGACCCTCACAGTTTATGGCTATTGTGACAATGATGACTCTGTCAGGCACAGGAGCAAGGGATAGAAGGAGGCTGAGGTGGCCTTAATAAGCTCTGGTGGATGGGGACAATGGACTTGATGCTCAATGTCCTCTACCCTTTCTCTATTGTCCAATAGAGTGACAGGAGTAGTTGATACATTGGGAAGGATGTGTTGAGAGACTGAATGACTGACGGAGCAAATGAATGGCTTAATGACATTTCCTCTAACGCCTCATGGAACCTCCACTGGGACTTTACTGATTAATTTTTTTGTCAACCTGACACAAGCTAGGGTCGTTTGGGAAGAGGGAACCTCATCTGAGAAAATACCCCCATTAAGCTGGCCAACAGACAAACCTGTGAGGAATTTCCTTGGTTAATGACTGGCCTTGGAGGTTCTGGCCCACTGTGGGTGGTGGTATCATCATCTTTGGGTAAGTGGTTCTGGAAGGTTTAAGAAACAGGCTGAGAGAACAAGTCAGTAAGCAGCACTCCCCTCTGGTCTCTGTTTCAGTTCCTGCCTTGGCTTCCTTCAGTGATGGATTCTGATCCGGATATGTAAGCCTCTCCTAGTTACTCATGGGCTTCCACTTTATTAGAGCAGAGGAGACTAAGATAGCGACTTGGAGCCTTGATCCTCACAGTGTGAGTCTGGTACATCCTTTCTAAGGCCCAGCATCTGTCCTCTCCCTATCTCTCTACTCAAAGCTGATGTCAAACTCTCCTATGCCCACATTTCGCCTTCTACCTGTCTCCTTGAGCTGGCATTAGGACATTGCTTCTTATGTGATTCATTGGATTTTTTTCTTTGTGGGCTAAGAGACTTATGAGACCCCGGATTGCCCTTTTGGATTGGAGAGTCCAGTCTTCCTAGAAGGCTGGGAACTCTGTTAGAAGTCTAGGTGAAATCCGACATTGGGGAGGACCAGTGTGGCATAAAGCATTGCCCTACCAGGTAGATGATTTGCCCTGAGGCTCAGGAAGCTGAGGCTGCTCATCTCGTTTCTGTATCTCGATACTGTGTAGAGTCAGATGCCTGGGACCTTAGTTTTCTAATCTATAAAATGGGAACAGTATTTGCTACCCCAGAGAACTATTTGGCAATTGATTGAATCAGTTAGTATGTGCCGCATGCTTAGAAGGGACTTTGGGAGCTAGCGAGTGCCCATGTCATGGCCCAGATCTAATGCTCAATATTTCAGTGGAGCATCTCCAGGAATCCATGGTGTACTGTGTGCAAGACCACAGAGGTCTCAAAGGATGGCAGTCCCCATGCAGTGGGGCATGAGGAGTCTCAGACCCTTTTGCTTCTGGAGTCTGCCTTCCCAAATGTTTCATCAAGAACCTCACGTTTCCTTTCCTGGCAGCATCCCATTTACCCAAGCAAGTCCCACTGTAGATGACAGACATAACAAAGGCCAGTGACCAGGGAGCCACAGGTCAGCATCTGAGGCTGCAGGGTGCAGGCCCACCTGAGTTAAGCCTAGGCCCAGGCTGGAGTTCTGGAGTAGAGCTGCCCCTCCCTGCAGCAACAGCACTTCTTTTAAGTCAAATGTTGCCTGGAAGTCATTGCTTCAGCAATTACCTCTGAAACCCATTGTTTCCTCAGCCCCATTAACATGTCAGATCCTGGCAGCAGCTGACGGGGCAAACACCCCTTCGAGGGCTGCAATTCAATTTAAGGATCACCTCCCCTGCACAGGCAGCCTCGGAGCCGGCCCATCTCCAGATTTCACCAAATCGAGAAGAGAGTCTCAGGGCGCAGTTTGATCATGCTGCTTCCTAAATTAAAAACAAAATTGTAAGTGTTAAACATCTTTAACAAGTCATTAAGCCCCAGCCATAATCCAGAAAAAGTCCCTTAATGAGTAATGACATATGTTGTGAGCGCAGTTATCTCCTAATGTTGGATGCTGAGACGGTGTGATGAAATGGCACGGGTGCTCAGAAGGGATGGATCACCACTAATGGCAGGATAATTTGAGGCTGTTGGGCTGAGGACCCTGGAGGGCTGGCAAGGCAGCCGGAAGCTGGGTAGCCGGGCTATCTGACCTGGCCAGGGTGGTCCTCAGTCTCCCCAACCTGTCCTAGCCCCCAGAGACCCTCTCTTTTCCCGGGGATGTTCTGCCGGCAGACACAGGCTCAGCTCTGCTCCTGGCTGTGCCAGATATGGACCTGCACGGTGCGAGAGACAGAAGTAGCCCCCAATCACTGTCCTATGGCCACCGAGCTTTCCAAGCTCCCCTTCGTCCCTGGGCCTGTGCATAGCTCTGGTGGGCTGCAGGGTGCAACTCCACATACTGACGCGTGGCTTCCTGGTCAACGGCCTTTATTGTACCTGTCATCTACAGTGGGGCTTGCTTGGGTAAAGGAGGTTGGGTTTGCTTCCAGGAAACAGGCTGGAACGTGAGTTTCCCAAGCTCCCTGTAGTTCCAGTCTTGGCTTCTGCACCCTTTCAGGAGACAGGGATCTCTTCCCAAGGACTTTCTGCATCCTTATTGACCACTCTGACTACTGTCCACTCCTCTTCTTGGCTCAGGAGCACCTTCTGCATCCCTGTCTACAGTGTGAGGCTTTTGTCTGCTGGCTTTGGACTTCAGAGTTCCCCAGCCTGGATCAGATTCGATTAGGAGCATGAGGAACAGTCCCCACAAAATAGGGCTTACTTTTCCTACTTGGACATCTGCAACCTCAGTCCCCCAATGTTTGTTAGCATCACATTGTTGGATGCCCTGTTCCTTGCTGGCTCTTGCTTGGGTGTGGCTCTTTACCCACACTGCTCAGCGATCGCAGAGCAGGAGCCCACCTCTAACTGGGCTCCTAGGGATCAGTAGTCTCAGAGAATCAAGAAGTGGATTCTGAGACAAAGCAAACCTGAGGGGAGCAATAAAGAAAGGGGAGCCACAGGACAAGAAAGGGGAGGAGGCCTGCTGGTCACAGGCTGATCTCAGACTGGCCATCTGGGGTGGAAGTTAGTGAAAGCCCAGGTCATGCTTACTTGAGGCAAGCTGCAAGTGCAGGCAGTAGGGAGCAAAGCACCCTTGACCCAGGTTCCTCCTCTGAAAAAAAAAATCAATCACTTTTTTTTTTTGAGACAAGGATTTGCTATGCAACGGAGGAGGCTAGCTTTGAACTAGCTATGTAGGTCAATTTGGTTTTGAATGTGCAGCAATTTTCCTGCCTCAGCTTCCTGAATCCTGGGGATGTAGGTATGTGCCACCGTGTCCCACTTAAAGTTAACATATAAGATATGTAAAAAAGTTTCATATATGTATATATGTGCATATGTGTGTGTATGTATATATACATATACATACATACATACATACATATTACCTTGTTCATATTCAACCCTGGTTCTCCCCCATGCCCACTCTTCATTGATTCCTCTTTCCTTGATAGTCACTCCCGTCTTCTTTGAACACACACACACACACACACACACACACACACACACACACCACTGATTTCACATATGAAAGAAAACATGCCATATGTCTTTCTTCTTGACCTGTTTCTCATTCATTCATTCATTTAACACATATTAATGGTCCCATTCTGCTCTTTATCATTTACTATCTGCCAAAATATTGCAGAGAACATTACATATGTTTTCCATGGAAAGCACAGCAAGGACAAGACATAGATACTGCTTTTACCTTCATTCTCTGAGAGGAGGAACCAGGCTTTGAGATAGCTAGAAAGTGCTTTATCTAAGGTCATGTACACTTCACAGGCACTGGGCTACAGGCTCTTAAAGATATGAAGAATGTGAATGTGTGTGTTATATGTGTATTTTGTGCATGTTATATATGTGTGTTATATGTGTATGCTGTGTGTTATGTATGTGTTATATGTGTATGCTGTATGTGTTATGCATGTGTGTTTTATGTGTGTGCTGTGTGTTATATATGTGTGTTATATGTATGTGCTATGTGTGTTATATGTCATGCTACATGTGTTATGTACATATGTGTTATGTATGTATGCTATGTGTGTTCTAAGTGTGTGTTGTGTTTTATATGTATTGTGTGTTATGTACATGTATATTATAAGTGTGTGCTGTGTGTATTACATGTGTGTGTTACATATGTGTGTTGCGTGTGTGTGAGCTGTGTGTGTATGTTTTCTCCCCCAAAGCCTTGCTGATAAAAATACATTACTTCTCAAACTGAAATCATTGTATGTTAGTGTATGCATGGGTGTGCACATTAACGTGGTTTCCTGTGGAGAGTGGAGTCAATGGTGCACAAGTCAAAGATGCCTTGAGCTCTTTCCACCTTATTTACTGAGGCAGGGTCTATCATTGAACCTGAGGTATCTATTTGGCTAGGCTGGTTGGCCATTGGGCTCCAAGAATCCACGTCTTTGCTCTCTGCTCCCTGTGCTGGGATCTGGCTTTTCCATGGGTATTTGGGACCAAAATCAGGTCCTCACGCTTGTATGGCAGGCACTTTACCGACTGAGCCACCTTCTGAGTCCCATCTTCCCAAGTAATTTTAGAATTCATTGGCGCAATCTTGCCCACAGAATGTCAGAATTGGAAGGAAGTGAAGAGAGCTCCTGGTTAGCCCCTGTACCTAACAGATGCAGGGATTGTGTGAAGTCCCTGACCAACGAACAGTGCTGCTATAGCGGTTGGGACTGCCAAGATGCAGCAGGAACAGCAACCTCCTGCTTCACAGCGCGGTGTTGCGTGCATGTGAGCGCAGCAAGTCCTCACCGGGCAGTTTGTTTAAAAGCAACAGAGCAACATCGCAGGAGAGGATCACTTCCTGCAGAGCCCTTTCAGTTGACACCAAGGGGAACAGCAGTGTCGATCAGCGGCTGGAGGAGGGTGGCTAGAGGACCATGGAAGGCCTAGAGAAAGCCGAGCCTGCCTCAAATCCATGGCTAGTTCTGGATTCTGCCAGGGCTGTCCGGCTTCACCTCATTCCTTTGTCGTATCCCTTTGCCCACACTAGGTTTTAGATTTGAACCATATCCTTGACCCTCACGACTTGGTAACCCTCTCGACTCTGTGACCCCTCTTTTGTACCCAGTAGCTTTCCAGCTGTCTACCTAGTCTTGGAGAGTTTCCAAAGCTTGATCTGGGCTAGAGGTTTGAAGGCTAACACCGACTACCCTGCCTTGAGTGTAAGCCTTTTGGGTCCAGTGGTGACAAGGTGGGTATCTGGAAGTCGCTTCTCAGCTAGCGCCATTAGCTAAGGTATGTGAGGCTGAAACATAGCCTACTATGCTTGGGGGACAGTAGAAAGCTTGGCTGAGGCCCAGACTGAGAATGGCAGAAAGGCTGCCAGGACCCATTCAAGCTGAACCTGAACCAGTGACCGGAAGATCATTCTTGCTTGTCTATTTGAATGTTTAGTGTCATGGGCCAGGGAGCTGTTATGGTTTGAGTGTGAAATGCCCTCCAATGGGCTCCTGTGTTTGCAACTCTTGGTCCTCAAATAATGCGAGGCTGTGGGACCTTCTGGATATTACCAGCTGGCAGACATAGGCTGAAAGGCTGTAGCTTCAGATTTATAGAGCTCACCCTGGTCCCAGTCTGAGCTCTGTATTTTCTGTTTAGTGTCATTAATAATCTGTGCTGAAAGCTCCCACTGTACCATGCACCACCGATTTCTCTCCCCCATACCATTCCTTGCCTCCCCACCACTCCCCCCAGCACGTGCCACGCCTACTCCCTGCCTCACCATGCCTTCCCTATAAATGAGGGGCTGAATCTCCTAAAGCCTGGAGCCAAAAGAAATCCTTCATAAGTTGCTTCTATAAGGTATTTTGCCATAGTGACCAGAAAAAATGACTAATAAAGTCTCTCTGGGGTACACATCTTTGAGTCTCTGGACCATTTTCTGTTTCATCTTTATCCTTTTTCATCCATCTCCCTTAGAAGCAGGGAGCATCCTCAGGCTCCAGATGGAAAATGTCACTGAGATGTCTGCCGCAGGAAAGAGTGAGGGGCTGGACGGCGGGGGTGATACAGGCTTTACTTAGACGGCTATGTTCACAGCCTGCTGGCCACAGGGTTTGAGGGCCGAGAAAGCCCTCTTTGTTCTGGGCAGACGATGCAAAGCCTCGTTGCCATAGCAGCCACTGCCACTTCCTGTACTCATCCTGGACAGCAGCTCAGCCGGGTCTGGGTTCAGGCTCTGAGAAGCCCGTAGCAGAGGTCAGCCTGGGATGTAGGGGGTCTGAGTCACTGAGACCCTGAGAGGGACAGAGGTTGATAGTCATCAGAGATGCCTTCCTGTGTCCTCATCTGAAGCTGACCGAGGGGCCAGCAGGGACACAGGCTTTGGGGACACAGCTGCTAAAACAAAGCTTCCAGCTGTTTATATCTTTTGTAATCAAGATGGCAGAGGGACCTGAACTTGGGGGGACCCTGGAGGAAGTGGGACAGAGGATTCCCTTTTGAGAATGAGAAATGAAACAGCATGAAAGTGCTAAGGACTGCTGACTGAGGCGTCACTTCATACAGAGTGGTTAGTGACAGTATTATTAGGGCCAACGTGACCAAAACGAGAAGTTTGTAAGTCAGAATTGGCCACTTCTTCCATTCCACCTTACACCTGAGTGTCCTTGGGAAGTGGATGAGTCTGGTCGGGTGGAGAATCATGACTTCTCTGGAGTCCTCAAGGCCGCCGAGGTGTCACCCTCACTAAGATGGAAGCTCCGCAGTGTGACTATGCCTGGCTGCTTATCCTCAGTAGGCCCCTGTCCTGCCTGGCCTAGCTCAGCTGTCCACTCTGATGGAGGTCCATCTGTCTGAACAGCCAAAGGGTCACCTGTCCAGCCAGGCCCGCCTCCCGGTCAGCTCTCCTAATCACTCACCCGGAGCCGGCTTCTTCTTTTCCCTTCCCCGTCTTTCTCTTTTGTTCGCTTTCTTTTCTTAAAGTTGGGTCTTTTTTTCTTTTTTTCTTAAAGTTGGGTCTCACTCTGTAGCCAAGGCTGGCCTGAAACTCTCTGAGATCCATATGCTCTGCCTCCTGAGTGCTGGGATCAAAAGCATGTTCCACTGCCCTTGGCCTTTGTTCACCTTTTCACGGACACAGTTGGATGAAGGGTGACACACTTAGGTAGGTGCATACTCATCTGCTGGAACGTACCAGAACACCCATAGCATTTCCAGGATTCCCTTGGCCCTTATCCCAGCCCCTTGATGGCTACGGATATGCTTTCTTACTTGTGGTCTTACCTTTCTGCAAAGGAATAGGAAGAACCAGTGTGATGCTTCTGGGATCTGGATTCCTTCACTGGGGTCTGTGTTTTCCAGATTCATCCTGGGAGTGTCATGGGTCAGTGGTAGGAGTTTTCTTTGCTATATTCCATTGTTTAGATTAGTATTTACCTATTAAGGGATGCTGGGTTGGTTCCATCTTTTAGCACATTAATTTTTGAATGATTAAAGCTGCTGTAGATGTATATAGGTTTCTGTTTGAATATATGTTCTTTTTTTTTTCTCAGTAAATAACAATGAGATGGCTGGTTCATAAAGCAAGTTTTTTGATGATGATTATTATTGTGTTTTTATTACTTTAAAAATTATGTACATGTATTGTGTGTGTGTGTGTGTGTGTGTGTGTGTGTGTGTGCATATGACTGCAGGTACCCACAGTGACCAGAAAAGGGCATCAGATCCCCTGGCGCTGGAGTTGGAGGCGGTTGTGAGCCACCTGACATGGGTGCTGGGGACTGAACCCAGGTCCTCTACAGGAGCTGAATAAACTCTTCACTGCTGAGCCATCTCTCCAGTACCACACAGGCAAGTTATATTAACCTATATGAAAGTCCAAATTGTCTTCCAAAGTCATTATCCCATCTGAGTTTTCATAGCAATGTATGAGAGTTTCCGTTGGGTGGGTTGTGTTTTTATCAGAGTTTGGTACTACCTGCTTTAATTTTTCTTTTTTTAGCCATTTCAGTGAGTATGCTATAGTATCTCATTATGGTTTTAATTTACATTTCCCTAATGATTAATAATATTGGATTCTTTTAATTAATTAACATTTTTCCACCCACATATCTTCTTTGGTGAAGTATCTGTTCAGAATTTTTCTTGTTTCTAATTTGGGTCGCGTTTTCTTATTGTGGAGTTTTATTTATTTATTTATTTTATATTTCCTTTATCAAATACCCAGTTTGAAAATATACCAGTCCCCCAGTCTATGGCTTACCTTATAGCCTCCCAACAGTGTCCTTCAGACATTAGAAGCTTTTAACTGTGTCCAATTTATCAATTTTTAAAAAAGATTTATTTAATGTATATAAGTGCTCTATCTGCATGTACACTTGAAGAGGGCATCAGATCCCATTACAGATGGTTGTGAGTCACCATGTGGTTGCTGGGAACTGAGCACAAGACCTCTGGAAGAGCAGCTAGTTCTCTTAACCACTGAGCCATCTCTCCAGCCCCCTAATTTATCAATTTTTTTAAGAATCATGTTTTTAGTGTTCCTGGTATGGGTCAATTTTCTTCTTTTGTTTCTTTCTTCCCTTCCCCCTCTCTTCGCCCTTTCCTCCCTCCTTCCTCCTCTTTTTTGGTTTATGGATGTACAGTTGGTCCTGCTGCTTGTTGGAAAGATTGTTACTACATCCCTACATCATTGCAAGTCAGCTAACTACATATGTAAGCTCCTGTTGCTGGACATTGCTTTTTTTCTGTTGAAAACTGCTTTTTAGGCTTATTCTTTACCAACACCCCAGGTGGAGATTAGTCTAGCTTTGTAAATCTTATCCCCAGTCAGTGTGAATTCTCCAGCTTCATTGCTTTTTCAGAATTGCTACTTCATTTCTACATGTGAAGACTAGACTCACTCTGTTGAGTTTTTAAAAAAAATCCTTCTGTGATTTTGATAGTGATTTGGACTACAGATCAGTTTGGGGAAAGTTGGTATCTGTTATACCATGTCTTTTAGTTTGTATATGTTCTACCTGAATTATTTTATACAGTTTTATATTTGCTGAGATATAGACATTCCACTTGTTTTGGTAGACTGACAACATTATTTCAGGTTTTCGGCGTAGTGTTCTAAATGGTACTTCCAACACTGTAATTTTTTAATTGTTTCTTGCTGGCATGTAGGCCAACCCTGGAGTTTTGTATATGATTTTGTATGCTATGATCTTTCTATCTTTTCTACTAGCTTTTGCATAGCTTCTTTGCAACTTATGTGATTTTTCTATGTAGACAACTGTGCCACCCACCTATAGAGACAAGTTAATTTTTTTCGTTTTTATTCTGTACGCTTTTTACTGATTTCTTTTTCTCATCTTATTACACTGGCTAGCGTTTCTAATTCAGTGTTGGATGATATAACCGGCCTTTGATGCTTCTCTTGCTTGCACGCAGTTGCTTACTGATGTTTCTGCTCTTGTCTTTACGATCCTCCCTGCACAGATCATCTGAAGCAATCTTTGGAGATCAACTAGAACAACACACAGGCTTCTGATCACAGCCCACAGAACTCTACAGTAGGCTGCCTGCTCTCCTCTCTGCCTCCCCCCTTGCTGCTTCCAAACTGCTGTGTCATGTCCTGTTGTTATTCAAATATGCTGTGCACTCCCCTAAGTTGGGACTTTCGTCTTTGCCTTTTTCTTTGGGTACCCAGTTTTCTTGTATGGTTCTGTTTGCCTTCTCTGCTCTTCTGGGCTAATACAAGTCTCTGCACTAATGATCCTCTAACCATCCTTCCTATTTTATCTCTCTCACAGCACTTATTGGTGCCTAAAATGATCTCTTATGTGTTTGTTTTCAATTTCTATCTGTGCTAGGCACTAGATTAATGTCCAGTCAAATAAAGACCTAGATTTGGCTTGGAGCAGCTCTGTTAAAAATACTTCCTTTGCTACATACTCAGGGTGGACATGGCAATGACTTTGGCCAAGGAGATACAAATGGAAATGGCTGGGTGAAGCATCTATAAAGGCTAATTAAAGAGAAAAGCCATCTGGGACATGCCTTCTGCTCTTTGTCCTTCTTTGTGTGTGGAATGAGATGGCTGCTTTCTTGAGATTATGGGCAGCCATTGACTCTTGCCACAGAAACGCTGCAAAACAAACCGCCCCAAACTGCTGTGCACCAGGAAACTCCCAGTTGGCTGCAGTTCAGTGGTCCTGCCTGGGCCAGGCTGTTTAGCTCTGCTTTGCGCTGTAGCGCTGAGGCCTCCCTGCGTATACCTCATCCTCCCTCTGGGGCATGCTCTTCTGGAGGCAGCGCTGGCAATATGCAATGTCTTCTAAGACTCAGGCTTAGATCCGCACATAGACACTGTCTGCCTCAGGCTACTGGCCAGTGTGGCGGAACTCAAAGTGAAGAGACAGAGATGAGTTCCTTAGCTGGGGGTCGGGGAGGACTGAAAGATGGTCTACAAGGAGGTGAGTGTCAGCTGTCTGTCACAGTGACTAAACTCCTAAGAAAACCAATTTAAAGGAGAAAGGATTTATTTTGGCTTACAGGGTTAGAAGTTTCAGTGCATGATCCATTGGAACTGTTGTTTGGGAGGTGTGTGTCAGCTCAAAGCTGTTTATATCATGTTTGGAAAAGGACAGATGGAAAGCCAATACAGAGACAGAGGGAGGGAGGGGAGAGAGAGAGAGAGAGAGAGAGAGAGAGAGAGAGAGAGAGAGAGAGAGAGAGAGAGACTCTCTTTAAGAGATTTCTTTTCTTGACCAGGGCCCACCTCTTAAGGCTTCTCTTCCCTCCCAGCACAGCCATCATCTGGGGACTAAGACTTTCCCACAGGATCTTTCGGTGGCATTGCAGATCTAAGTCATGACAGTGGTGCCATTTGCTGTGTTGGCTGTGAAAAGCGCCTCCAAACATGGCCAGGAAGCCAGGGGAGTCGGTGGGAAAGTCATTGTGGTTAGAGTTCCATGGCATGCAACTAAAGAGAGGTTCCAGGCCATGCAGAGAGGTTAAGAAAGGGAAGGGGCAGAGGAACTATGACTTGGAGTCTCAATGAAGTCAAAGAAGCGAGACTGTGGAGGAGAAACTAGGATGGTTAAAAAGTTTTGATTGGAGAGAGGGCTTTTGCAAATGGGGGATGTTGGAGGTGGCACAGCTTCTGGTCCTTCTAAAGCCTCAGGTGTCGGAGCCAGCAAACTGGAGCTAGGGAGGCTGGGAAGGGGTCACTCTCCATCTGCACATTCAAGACATGCAACTGGTAAGGCTGGGGTGCAGGAACTCCAGTGACCCCCCTAAATGAGAAAGAGTAGTCTGCGGGGCCTGGAAGAAGCCAAGGAAGTTAGGTTCAATGTCAAAGGACCTCCAGGGGTCTGAGGTCTCATAAGGAAGAGAGACAAAGTTGGCCAAGTGTATTTATAGTCCATGGTGCTTCTTGAGACTTAGCCCATGGAATGAGCGCCCCCTGGCACGAGCGCCATAGTTCACTGTCCCCTCTGTACACCTCCCTCCTCTGCTGCTCACCAGGCAGCCACTGACCCGAGCCAGAACTCCACGCCTGGTCCCAGAGTTTGCCCATTTCCTCTTCCCATTCCAACTCCTATTAATTTTATATCATAAATATATTTCCATTCATCCCCCACTGGGGATCAGGGAATGGCACCCTAAAATAAAGCCCCAGAAGCTGCTTCAAAAGAAAATGTCTAGCCAGTGAGCTGCCTGCTCCACTCCACTCATGGTCCTTGCCCCCCCCCCCGCCCTCCAGGTAAGGGGTTAACACTGAATGTGACTCAGCCAAGTGCTTACTGTGCAAACATGAAGACACGATTCTAAGTCCCTGCCATCCCCCGCCCCCCGACCCCGTGTAAGGAAAGCTGGGCTTGGCGGTGTGCACCTGAGACCCATCTCTGAGTCAGTCTAACTAAACTGGTGAGTTCCGGTGAGGCCCAGTCTCAAACAACAGGGTGGAGAGGGATAGAGGAAGAGACCTGTTGTCAACTTCTGGTCTATACACACACACACACACACACACACACACACACACACACACAGAGGAGAGCATGCATGAGCACACACACCTATAATTCCTCTTCTTCAAAGGTGCGTGTGTAACCAGAACCCTGTCCCCCAAAAGCCAAGCAGAAAAAAAAGTTCTTTTCTAACCTCCCACCCACCTTTACATATAAGAGCCAGCCAGAAAGAAATTAATTTTCTCATTTCCAAACAGCTCTGTGTCTCCCAGGCCTAGGAGAAAGAATGCTACAATGTGGGGTGGGGGTGGGCAAAAGAATCTCTGCCGACCTGCTGAGCTCCCCCAGAGCCCTGGCCCACAGTTTTCAGGGAGGCTTGTCTCTCACAGGTCACCCCCTCTGCTTTGGTGCTAGAGATAAACAAGGCTTTTTGGGTCTCCACGGGGAAGGCTCTGGGTCAACTAAGCCAGCGAGCAAATAAGTCTGTGATGCTTCCCTCTGTCATCCGGTGTTTTGCTCTGGGGTGCTGGTCATGACCTTTATGATGCACAGGAAGGGGACCTTTCCTTTCCGTTCTTTACCTTCTTCTCTTTTGTACCCCGTTTTAGGCTTGCACCAACCCCTCAGTCCTTATTCTTCTAACCACACACCTGCCTCCTGTTTCTCCCCAGGAAATCCATTATCTGACACCTCAGGGAACCACTCCGATGTTGGCGGAATCCAAAATCACACTCTGTGGAGAAGCCAATCCTGACATACCTGCTTTGTCTCTCAGATGCATGAATACAGGGGAAAAAAACAGATTCCTAAAACCAGCAGGGTGGCGTGTGGGGGAGTGGGCACGAGGGATAAAGCTCCAGTATCCTCAGGAGGTGTAGGTCCCCCAAGTGGAGCTCAGCCTTGTCCCATTCTGGGGGGTTTAACTCAGTGGGGTCTCGATGATGTGGTACGTGGAGGATTGCAGTACCCTGGCAGGACTCCCTGCCTCGGGTGTCCCCAGGGTTTTGCAGAGTGGATGCTGAGTGCGAGGGGGTCTGGGGGAGGGGAGGCCAGATGGCAGGGGGGGTGTCAGAACGGTGAGGAGGGCTTGGCGGCAGCTGGGAGGAATCAATGCCTTTTCCCTCTCTGTGTTTGTGTATGTTGCTATCCCTGCTCAGATGAAAGAAATTCAAATCGTTATTGATTCTCGCTGAGGGGGGAATGTGGGGATCTGGCCTAGCTCCCTCACAGCTGCACCTAGGCCCTGCCCAGCCTCACTCCCACCCCCAGCTTCTGCTGCATTTGACACCTCTGCCCTTACTCTGGGTTATGGCTCCTGCTTGGTCTCAGTCTCAGGGCAGCATCCACCCTTCTCTTTGCCTTGGAAAAGTCAAGTGCTCTGTTCCCAACCCACTGGTTCCTTTAGAGATGCCAAACAGCTTTTCCCTTAGCCCCAGGGGACTAGTCAGGCCAGTGGGTAGCAAACTGTGGGGTCTGTGGGTCAATTCCAGCTCACAGCCTGCCTCCCACTGGTCCCCCGACACGCTGTCTGCTTTTTTACATTTATAAAGAAAACCGAAAAGGAGTCTGGGACAGAGACCTGACTCACAGTCTAAAGTGTATGAAATATTTCTTACTAGGCCTTTGCACACAAAATGCTTGGTGCAGCTCGCTCTCCATCCTCAACTTTGGTGGTGTGGTGTTTGCATTTAGGAGTAAACAGGCCGCCTCTCTGCCACCCTCAACAGGATCCTTAATCTCTACCTCCTAGGGTCAGGAAGCAGGCCAGCAGTCTTTCTCCCCATGCAGCCCAAGATCTCTTTTGCCCCAGTGTTCCAACCCTTAGCTTTCTTGTTGTTTGAATAGGGATGCTAAATATGCCTTGACTGTCCAGTTGAGTTACAGACTGGACAGTAGCCAAGGGACTGTTCTAGGGATCAGTGACCCTGGGCACACCATCCAGCTGCTGTGTCAACCTCAGGGTTCTGCACCCACGGTTCACTCTCCTGACCTGGTGCTTACTGTAAAGCTGCTCTTCAGTTTTGTTGGCCAAGGCTGCAGAGCCCTGCTGCTCCCAATGCTCCCAGGAGAGGCAGTCAGTCCTGACCTGTCGTTCCCGGGCAGTCCTCTTTGTTGAGTGACCTTGGGATTGCTATCAGACCGGTTCTACACTCCAGCTCCCCTGGCTCTAAAACGGACTGAGTGTAATTAGTTGAGAGCGTTCTTTCACGTGTTTACTATAACATCATTTTGTGTAGTTAGCAAAGAAAGAGACAGACACAGACACTCACACACACACACACACACACGTGTGTGTGTGTGTGTGTGTGTGTGTGTGCGCCGGAACCTGTGCTCCTGAGGCTGTTTCAGTTTGCCCCAGAGTTTCTGGCCCACACACATCACAATGCAAAACAGAGCACTGGCCAGAGAAATGGGAGACTTCAGTGGGGCCACCTGCTCTTTAGACTAAGATCCTGTGGGTGAGTTCACTACAGCTCTTTAGATGGAAGAAAAACTGCTAGATTTGTCAGTATAGGAATGGCCTGGTGGTGACTGCTATTCTTAAAAGACACATCTGCTTCAGTGGACTTCTTCTTGGGCCAGGTGCCTTGAACAAAAACTGGGCCTAGGGGTTGTGGTCCTAAGGTCCCCCACCTCATTACACACACGAGCACACACACACACACACACACACACACACACACACACACACACACACAAAACTAGATGCTCTGGAATCAGGAATCAGCAGGAAGAGGCATTGATCGCCATTGGGAGGGGCCATGTGGGCTGCCTATCGATTAAAGGCTAGCCTCTCCCCAGTCCTCCTCCAGTGCTCCCCCAGCAGGCAGTGTGAGACCCTCTTACCTTCCGCCTCTGACAGCTCAGTGGAGGAGAGGTGGGAGGGGAGTCAGAAATCTCCCTGATCCCTCTGGACAAAGAGACCTGACAGCTGCACGTAATTCGGGGCTCTGATAATCCCTAATCCCTAATCCGGCTCCATTTGCACATAAATGCAGTGCCTGGCTTCTGACCCCAGGGGTCCTGGGAGCTCTTTGGGGGTCTTGTGTCTCTTTATTTGCTCCGTGAATTTCCATTGGTTGGGAGACCCCTCTGGCCTCCAGATCACTGAAAAGAAGATTTCCCAAAGACAAGGCTTTCTCTGGATGGAAGGGAATTTCTGTAAACGGTACTCTAGGCCCCCTGGAGGCTGAGGAGGTGCCCACAAGGCTGTGGTGTGACTGGGAGGTCTTGGAGCTGGCTGGGGAAGCCTGTGGTCTGGGAGAAGCCTGGGGACTCTTGATGGAAACACAAAACAATAGAACTTGCTGATGTGTGAATAGGCCCTTGGTGGCTTTAGCAAAACTAGACATAGAGATAACATTTCCTGAGAACCTACTGTGTGTCCAGCAGCACACTCTGTCTTTACCAGCATTATATTCTGTCTCGCCATGTTAACTCTTTGGAACCTGGTGCCGAAGGGAGTTGCTCAAGAGATTAACACTGGGAAGGGTGAGGGCAAAGTGTCCTGGGGATGCAGGCTGCCTCGATGTGAAGAGCCAGCCTGCCTTCATCTTAGGCTTAAAAGCTAATAAAGACGAATTAGGTTTATTCCCGTTCATGATTAAACCGCTGTTCCTCACGGATTGGACTAGTCCCTACTTGTGACCTTAACTACAAATGGTTTCGTATTGCCTGTTTCAGAAAAGGCAATCACATCTTTATTTTAAATATTGTTTATAACCCATCTTACGACCCTCTGTTTCAGAAGGTTCTAAGACACCCCCCCTCCACCCCTCAGTTGTTATGATTATCCTGTTAGGTTCACCTCCTAACTATGGCTTTCTTTCAGAAGGAGACTAACTTGCGGTGCTTGTGTTCTGCTCCTGTAACCCCACCTATTTTGCTTGCTAGATCCCCCCCCCCATTTGGAACCCCCTACTGCTGAGCTCTAAGAGCCTGGTCTTCCTCATGTCCGAGGCTGATCTCTCAGACCCCAGACCCCGCCTTAGGAGAAGGCAGCCTGTGTACACTAATAAAAAAGCTTGCTTTAATGAATTTGGCCATGATGATTTGGGTTGGCGGTCTTTCTCCTCTGTGGGATTAACAGATACCTCCATTGTTGGTTCATCCTTCAGAAGAGAAAGGATGGTCCCCTTCCCAGGGCTCTCTAGTGAATGGATAGGAAGTCAGATGACTTAGCCTCTGTGAATTTCATTGGTTGGAGAGACTCCTCTGGCCTCTTCCTGGTCACTAAAAAGATTTCTCAAAGATGCAGCTGCATCCCTTGAGTTTCTGCTCCGAGGGAGGGAGCAACCCCCCCCCCATCTGAATTTCTCTGTATCTCTCATCTGGCCACACCCTCCTCTTAGAAAAGGACCCCTGGCTTCTGAGGACCTGCCTGAAATCCTGTTTTTCTTGTAGATTTTAATCATGTTCCAGGTTCTTGGGACCCCAGGTATCCTTCTCCCTTGGGCCAAGTCCCATTAAAAAAGCAAGCTGCTTGTGAGTGTTGGGGTTTTGGAGCCTGCACGGAAGTCTGCAGACTTCAAGGGTGGAAATACGCGCTGGATTTGTGGGCTTTGGTGAACACGGGTTTGTCAAGATAGTTCATGTATATTTAAAGTTTTCAGGAGTTTAGATTGCCATAACTGCAAACAGACATCTATTTGTGTCACACGGTGTGTGTGTGTGTGTGTGTGTACACAGATTTATGGGGTAGCCTGGCCCAGATAAAGAGTCAGTCAGCCTGGGTTCAGATTCTGGGTTCTCTGACAGCTGTGTAACCCTGAGGACATTCCTAAATCTCTCTGTGATCCCTATTCTTTTCTCTGTAAAATAATAGCTCTTCAGGGTGTTGCGATCTAGGCAGCGTAATGCCAGGGTGTCTAGGAACTAGGGTAGTCGTCCGTGACTGAGCTCTCATTCCCGCCTTTACAGAGTTATAGTTAGTGCTCACCTTAACTTCCTATACCGAGAGGTATCTGAGGGGCAGGGTAATTGTGATCCGATCACCCCTCTTCCTGTGCAACCTTTTGCAAATTCCTCAGCCTCTCTGTCTCTCTATCCAGGTCTCCAAGTGGAGGTGAGCTTAGAAGCTGAGGATTAAGGAGACAGGTATCTGAAGATGCCTCCCCTACCACATGGTGCAGCATGTTTTCTGGCCTTTCCGTGGAAACATCCTGTTTCTTTCTGTTGCTCTCCGCGTTTGCATCTTCTCCTCACTCAGACGTATAGCTACTCATGTCATTTATCCTGCACACCCACGTGAGGGAGGCTTTCCACAGTGGGAAACTGAGGCTTGTGGAGGGGTGCAGGCATTCCCACAGAAAAGCTGGGGCAGGTGGGTGGTGGTGGTGCATGCTTTTAATCCCAGCACTTGGGAGGCAGAGGCAGGTGGATTTCTGAGTTCAAGGCCAGCCTGGTCTACAGAGTGAGTTCCAGTACAGCCAGGGCTACACAGAGAAACCCTGTCAAAAAAAAAAAAGAAAGAAAGAAAGAAAGAAAGAAAGAAAGAAAAGCTGGGGCTGTGTGCTATGCAGGAGGAGACAGAGGACTCCCATTGTCCATCTGCCCCCTTATGAGCTGTGCTCAGATATCTGTGGTACAGTGGTTACAGACACCCCACCTGAAGGGCAAGGAGCCTCAACACACCTCAATTTTACAAGTGAGGTCTCTGAACTTCCAAGACACACAGTATTTTCCAATTGGACCCCTCTGGAGCCAGCTGACTGGTTTGGGGAAATGGAATAAAATCGCAGGCTTGTCTTACAAGTAATTTCTCACCGGCTTTGCAGGGATGGGACATAAGGATAGCAAGATGTGCGGTACCTCCCTTCCCTCTATTGGACACTGGTTTCAAGAATTCCCTGAGGGGCTAACCTCTCATTTCAATATGTTAATGTGTGGAAACTAATGACATATTTATTGCTTATGTAGATGCTAGTTATTTACATGGGAAACTGATTTATCTATTAGATAATTAGTAAACTTCAATAATTGCAAAAACCTTTTAGCAATCAGTTGACATTTAATTAACATACAATAACTGTCTTATTAAATCTACATTAAATGCCTATTGGAGTTAATTAAACTCATACCTATGACTCCATGTGCTTTGGGAATCCTCATTAAAGCCCACCAGTTTAAAAAAAAAAGACGCAGACAGGAACATCTCTGGAAGCGAGTTTGTGGTGGAGTTGCCTGGATGGCACTCACGTATTTAATCAGGGCCCACTATGTTCTTAAGCTTCTCAAAACAAAAGCAAACCAAGCAGAGATCGGCCTTGCCTTCAAGGAACTTGGAGTCTGGTGGTTGTAGTGTGGCGATTAATCAAACAGTCATGCAGATGAATGATACCTGAGACTTTCTGATGGATGAGAAGGGCAGGGGGTTACTGGGGAGGGGTGGGGGGGGGAGGGGAAGGGTGGTCTAGTCTTAGGGGTTAGAGTGACTTCTTGAAATAGATTCTAAAAGTTGAGGTGCAGGTGAGGAGGCTTTGTTGGGAAACGGGGAGGCAAGTTGCTCCAAGCATAGGCAAAAGCATCTGCTAAATCTATGGAAAGGTAGAAGGAGCCTGGCCAGCAAGAGGACCAAAGGCTGACCAACGGGGAGCAAAGGCGAGGAGCCCTTTCCCTACGTGGAAGCAGAAGTGGGGACTGGAGAGATGGCCCAGAGGTTAAAAGCACTGGCTGCTCTTGTAGAGGATCCAGGATTTGGTTCTCAGTACCTACATGGTGGCTCACAACCATCTGTAACTCCAATTCCAGGGGATTTGAGGCCCTCTTCTGGCCTCTTTGGGCACTAGACACGCATGTGACACACAGACATACATACAGACAAAACACCTATGAACATAAATAAATCTTTTAAAAAAATGAGATCTTGGGCTGGAGAGATAGATGGTCAGGGGTTAAGGGCACTGACTGCTCTTCCAGAGGTCCTGAGTTCAAGTCCCAGCAACCACATGGTGACTCACAACCATCTGTAATGGGATCCGATGCCCTGTTCTGGTGTGCCTGAAGACAGCGACAGTGTATGTACTCACATATATGAAATAAATGAATCGTAAAAAAAAAGTGAGATTTTTCTCCCTCCCCCAATGCCATGAGTGTGTGCATGTGTGTGGCTGTGTGTGCATGCACATACACAATTGAATTTTTGTCAGGGATCTGGAAGGACACATGGAAATGAATCAGGAGGTAGTTACCATGGCACAGGTGAGAAGGCTGAGAGCTTGAACTTAATGATGCATAAGGTAGGGACAGAATGATGCAGAAACATTTGATCTTCAGCCCTGCTGGGGCCTGGGAGGAGGGCAGAGAAAGCCAGCTCTGTGCTGTTTGAACAGGATGGTCGATAGCTCTCACCAGGAGCAGGACCCTGGAAGAGGACCAGAGAGGTGCACTGTGAAGTGGACAAGGAGATGTACAGGTCTTGTACTCAGTAGCTCAGGATGGAGATGTAAAAACCCCCGATGTTTGGGGTCCACTCTCGAGGTTCTGATTCAATAGGCCTGGGAGACAGCTGATTCTGTTAGCTAAGGTTTGCAATGAAGCAGAAAGTGTAACTTTTAATTTTTTCAAAACCTTTTTTTAATGATGGTTCTTAAACGCTTTAACCTCCCTTGTAGCCCACCACCCATGAGAGGCAGTGGAAAAGAAAGGACACAGGGGAAGTGGACCTGTTTAGAAAGGGTCTTTGGAGCAACTCCTGTCTGTGTTGTCTGGAAATCAACAGTTCAGTTCACAGGTTAGCAGGCAGCGGTAGCTCAATCCACTTGCAAACACTTCACAGATACAGATACAAGAAGTCCAGTTCAGTAGAGTAGGGTTAGCAATAGCGGTGACTTGACCTAGCAGAGACAGCCAGGCCTCAGTCTCGCTCGAGTTTGTGTGGGAGGGGGGCTGGAGGGACACCAGGAGAAGTTCTCGGCTGTGCCTCTCTCAGGGAAATGAAGATCAGTGAAGACTCGAGACCCGCAAGTGTTGCACGGCTGCTGTACCAGCAAGGCAAGTTCCTCTCTGTCATTCCTATTCATACCCTCCAACATCACGTGCCCTCCACATGCCTTGCCTCAGTCTGGCTTTTGTCTCAGCATATACATCCTACCAGCCCAAGTTCTTGGAAGCAGCAAGAAAGTGCAGCACATCACCAGAAGTTTTTTTGGTGCATTTCTATGGAGTACCAACAAACGCAGTTCAACTATATATTGTAAGGTGGGCCAATGCATGTGTGTTGTTAGCAAAGAATCCTTCATCATCCAGCACTCGGGAGGCGAAGGCAGGTAGATTTCTGAGTTCGAGGACAGCCTGGTCTACAGAGTGAGTTCCAGGACAGCAAGGACTACACAGAGAAACCCTGTCTCAGAGAGAGAGAGAGAGAGAGAGAGAGAGAGAGAGAGAGAGAGAGAGAGAGAGAGAGAAGAGAGACAAAGAGAGAGAGAGAGAAGAGAGACACACACACAGAGAGAGAGAGAGAGAGAGAGAGAAGCATCCTTCATCACACGTCCTTTCACATGCTTGCTTTAGCAGAACATCCTCTCTCCTGTGTCTGCTTCAGCGAAACGTTCCTTCACGAATCTGCCTTAGCCTTTCACACCTGTGTTCACTTTAATGAACCATTCCTTCATATGTTTGCCCCAGCAAAACACCATTCAACAGGCTTTCCAAAGAACCCTCAAGTTTCCACTTCAAGAAGGCTTGAGTATGATCACACAGCAGGGATGGCGCCCCCTCTGCCTTGGTTGGTTCACCTTTACTGGAGCCTGTTCTCACGTGCCCACAGACACTGGGATTGTCCACGTGGTAGGCTTAGGGTGTTCCAGACACAGTGCTGGCTGCTTTGCTTCTGTTTCTATTATGGTGAGCTGGATTTTCACGTCCATTGTACAGACAAAGAAACAGGGGCCCTGACAGCTGTCGTATCTTGTCTGTCTCAGTGTGGTACTAAGTAAAGCCTGAGATTCGAACTCCAGTCTGTTAGATTACAAAGCACCTATGCTCCACTGCAGTGACATGGAGCCCCTATCAGTGTGAAACCAAGAAAGTGTTTTCTCATGTGTCCCTCTCATGGCTCTAAGTCTGATAGAGATACAGAAGGATTGATGGCTCTCATGGGTGCTTAAGGGAGGGTCCTGGTCCTCAGCAAGGACTCCTTGTTGGCAGAAGCCAGGCAAGTGTACTTGTCCCTGCTCCCTGAGCTGTCCTCTGGTTTGGAACCATGAAAGGCGAAGAGAGAAAGAGAGAATTAACCACTGAATAAGCCATCCACCTGCCTCTGTCTCCCAAGTGCTGGGATTAAAGGTGTGCACCACCACTGCCCAGAGCCAAGACATTCTTGCAGAGGGTCCCATAAAATATATAAGTCATCATAGAGAAGCCATCACTTCTCAAGGAATATTCTAGAATTGACAGCTAAGAGCTGCGCAGTAAAGACTATGCAGTTTCCTAGTCTTCTTTAGGTGACACATGTCGCTCTCCTTTATCAGTTTCCAGCTTAGCATTTGTCAACCATTTTTGCCCCAAAATGACTGCACCTGAACCACTCGAAAGGCTTCTTTAAAATTTGGGACTAGGAACCAAGAAGATGGTTTGGTGGGTAAACATGTTTGCCTCTGACTGGAAACCACATAAGAAAGATGCCATGGAGACCAAGGGAACCTGTTGGAAGCTGGCAGGCCAGCTCACCTGGAGTGCCCAGTGCAGCAGCTGGAGAGGCCCTGCCTGAAAAGCGAGGTGGAAGGGAAAGAAAAACCCTTGAACATTGTCCTCTGACTTGTAACCCACCCATCCACCTGTCCCACCTAATAAATGAAAGGTTTTTTTTTTTTGGGGGGGGGGGACCAGGGTTTCTCTGTGTAGCCCTGGCTGTCCTGGAACTCACTCTGCAGACCAGGCTGGCCTTGAACTCAAGAGATCCGCCTGCCTCTGCCTCCCAAGTGCTGGGGGGGATTAAAGGCGTGCGCCACCACTGCCCGGCATAAATGAAAGTTTTAAAGACGTTAAACATTTGGGCCTGGGATTCCCATCCAACCATCAGATTATGCACTAAAAGTTCCCCAGATCAGGCACACTGCTGAGCCGACCTAGTGTGAGCTCAGCTTTAATAACTTCTCTTCTAGAAGGGCTTGTGTTCTAGAAACCCATTTTCTCAGGTGCCACTGTGGGTGGAAAAGACACACCTGTGATTTCCTGGGGCTGCTCTCCTAGGATTCCAGTAGGAGTGACAGTCAGAATACAGATACTCGAAGAGTGGCTAATTCCAGTGGAGCAGTGATATTCATGTTCCCGTCACAGAGGATTAGAGGGCAACTGCCTTCCTGAGGCAGGGTCGGTGAGGCCTTCTGAAGTGAACAAGGGGTTTGCATGTCCCCCAAATGTTCACAAGGAGCATGCGGGTGAACGCAGGAGCTCTCCATGGGAGCTCTGTCCGGGGTGCCTCAGACACTGTGGAGAAATTGGGGACAGGGGTTTCTAGGCCTGTGGTTTCAGTCAGAGCCATTGTACTGTGATCTGATTAAGTTGTATGGGATCAGGATTCGGTTGCTTTAGAAAAAAACAAAACAAAAAACAAAAGACAAAAACTTGCTGACCACTGACGGTATTCCCTCATTTGTCAGAGGAGACACCTGTGACCCAGAAAGGAAAAGAGACTTCTCTAGGGTCACCGAGCATGAGTGACAGAGTTGAAGGCAGGAAGGAGTCTCCCTAGCTGGCCCATGGCCCTGAATTGTTGTGCGCGGTGTTAAAATGCAGCCCACGGGCAGCGCCGTGGCCAAAGTCACCCGTAAGTCAGAGCTGGGGAGCATCCCGAGGAGGACCAGCGTCTTCCTCCTTGGGGCTGACCTTCCTCCCTGGCCTCCCTGCTCCTCTCAGCACGGGCTTTTCTCAGCACCTAAGCATATGTATGAGGCGAAATCAAAGCCTGCTCGGACTTGACAGAACTGCTGAACTAACAGCCGTATCACGTCCTCTACTGAAGGACATCACCTTGTCAAGGCAGAGCTCGGCAAGAACGCACCGCAGGAAGCCAACTTCCGGGGCGGGATCATGTATATTCATGGGGCTCCACGGCTGCCCACCCTTTCCAGCCCCCGGGCTCCCCACCATCAAGTTGACCGGCCCTCTTGCTACATTTGGTCTGCAGGCTTCTGCTCTCCCACTACAGGCTCCTCCTGAGGGGTGTGTGTGTGTGTGTGTGTGTGTGTGTGTGTGTGTGTGTGTGTGTGTGTGTGTGTGTGTGTGTGTGTATGCTGCCTTCATCGATTTCCAACCCAAGTCTTCCTCTGTTCCCTGCACTCTATTCTTCGGGGATCCAGCAGATGCTAGACACAGCGTTCCGGCCCTTTGTGAGCTGACCCCGCCCCCTCTCAGGGGAGCGCTTTCATCTGGAGCTTGGGTTTTTTTGGTTTGTTTGTTTGTTTTGTTTTTTAAATTTTCATTCTTTGACTGCTCCTGTGTATTTGCTCCACCTAGTCCTCCCATCTGGGGCTCCCTCCTGTCTTCTCTGCTTGGTGAACCCCCTTATCTATCTATTAAGCCCAGCTCATAGATAGATTCTTTCCCAAAGCATAGATCATCCTTTCCCAAAGCACTATTTTTTATCCAAGCACTGGATATCACCCTGTCACTTCACTTTTGTTTGGGAGTCTCTTTTTCTTTCTCCACCGACAGTTTCTGAGGCCAGGGGAGCATGCCCAGTCCCTGCTCAGGGTCTGGCATCATGCAGGGACCAGGAGACACTGTGAACTGATGTCCCAGTTGCTATCACGTGTGCAGTACTGCCACGGCAGCAGACCACAACTGGCTGTTTCCATCTCTGGAGGCTGAGGTCGGAGAAGAGGCGTCAGCAGGCTTGCTTTCTGCTAAGGTTCCCCTTCACATGGCCTTCCTCTGCTTATCTCTGTCTGAATCTCTTCTTGTGGGTAAAGGTGCTTGCCACCAAGCCCAATGACACAAGTTCGACCCCTGAGTCCCACGTGGCAGAAAAAGAGAACTGACTCAGGCAAGTTGTCCTCTGATCTCCACACTTGCACTATGTCATGTGTACATGAACACACACAACTTTTTAAAGACACTAGTTGTGTTGGATTAGGAGCCATCCACATGACGTCTTCTACTGTAACCATGTTTTTATAGGTCCATTTCTAGTCGTTATTGAGGCATTGGGGTTAGGACTTCAAGTGAAGTTTTTCGTGACAGACTCAGTTGTGCCCATAACACTGTATTGAAAGCACCCATTTTGCTACATAAGACATGTTACTGTGCACATGAATTCTAATGGTCAGACTGTGGACAGGCTGGCTTCTGCCCTTTGATGCATGGGCTCGTTCAGCAGGGATCTCAGACTGGGGCTGAGTCCTCTGAGGTCTGCTGACAGGTGGGTTGTGGCTTGGGATGACACAAATCTCAGGTGATGACAGAAACTCCCGTGGCTTGGCTTCCTCATACCATGGAGGGCTTTGGGATGTCTCCCAAGTCCCCAGCACTGAGGGTTGATCTTAGGGCGTGGCACAGCTAAGCAGGTGCTCTGTCAGTGAACTGCAACCTCAGCGCTTTTCTTTTGCATTTTGAGCTGGCCTTGAACTTCGGATCCCCCTGCCTCAGCCTCTGCATAGCTGAGATTATAGGACTGTACCACCAGGCCAGGTTTGGACTTTCTTTACATCTGAGGGGGTCTAAGAGAAAACGTTCAAATGGATAAAGCCGTGGGACAAGACCCTGATACCATCTACTGTAGAGACACCGGCAAGGTCACTGTGAGGAAGTGTATGTGGGAGGCGAGAAGTGGCTGTTGCCATCTTGTTTGGGAAAATGCAATCTGCCACACCTGAAACAAGCAGAACTCAAAGGGACATTTTGCAGCCACCATCCCAGACATGCAGAGTCTATTGCAGTATTGCAGATGGGGAAATAATTTAGCTTTTCTTATATGATTTTGCAAAGATACTTTTTTGTTTTTTTAAAGACATCATCTCTTATTGTCCACACTGGCCCTGAAATCACCAGGTAGCTAAGCATGCCTTTGATCTCCCTCAGTGCTAGGATCATCCCCAGTGTTAGTGCTAAGGGTTCAAACCCAGAATTCCATGGATGCCTCGAAAGCCCTCTAACAGCAGAGGTATGCCCGAAGGCAGGGCTCAGTATCATTGATCTTTGTGTTATCCGTTACGAAGACCCCATCTCTCACCCACTAGCCATTCGACTTCTGAGATCAATACTCTGCTTGGAGCAATCAACACAGGAGAGAGGCATGGTAAATGTCCACTGTTCTCAGGTGCATGGAGAGTTGGGCATTGAGGGTCACTCTTTTTATTTGGTCAGCACACTTTTCTCCAGTGCCTTCAGGAGGTCCAAAGCTACATTTAGGAGTGTGCCCATCATTGGGCACAGTAAACAGTATTCGTTGACTTTTGTCATTCAGCACATGTTGTCATTGTTCAGTTACTCAACAAACATGTTACGGCATCCACCCTGGGGAAGCAAGGGGTTCTTGGAAGGAAGGCCCGCTCTACAGTGAACGTTATGCTTAAGATGCACTGGGCAGGATTCTAACAGCATCTCCTGTTTCATTTTGCCCATTATGACACCATTATATTTTAAAGCTTGTCTTTCTAACTCTCCTATTTTTCTTCTAGACTGCACTTCTGCTGTATGGCTCCAGTTTCTCTCACCATTAGGAAGGTATTACAGTTACTGGAGATTCATCTATCATTTTATGAGCCTCTTTCAAGAGAGGAAATAACAGGTTGTTTCAAGTGCAAAGCGCCGGCTCACAGAGCCTCGAGGAATGGGCGTCCGGCTCCCAGGGGAACAGCCAATCGGTGCTTATCTTTGACACAATAAGCAAAAGATCAGAAATGATTACGACAAATGGCAGAGTAAACAATCCATCTGTAGCAAAGGGCATCTGCCCAAAAGCAGGAAATCGTAGCCGCACACAGTCGCCAATTCCAGACTGTGTCCTGACGGCTGGTGGCGTTCTGAGCATGGGCAGGGACTGGTGTGGGTTCTTCTGTTCTTCCCTAACAGCTTCAGCACCAGGCTGCTGTGAAGGTGTCTCCTGGCCCTGGTTGAGAAAAGACCTCTCACCCTTCTTGGGACTTGGTCTGTCTCGTCTAATGACAAAGTTATGTAGAACAGTGCCTGGCACATGCAAGACACCCATGATCACTTGTTCACAGAGTGAAGGAATGTGGCAAGAGCTCTCTGGCCCTGACTCTGTCTCCAGCTCCAGGGCTTGGTCCCTGTTGTCATTGGTTTCACCGAATGTCATTGGGTTCTGAACTCTAGCATTTTGCTACTTCTAGGCTTCCTGCGAACACTCTGTTTTCTTCGATGGCTTTCACCTCCTGATGACTCTGCTTGGTCCCCTCCTCTTTTGAGAGGCCCTCCCTGGCCATGTGTCCCGAGGCCCATCCACCCTCGTGGCATTTTATCCCCACTTTCATTTTACAGCCTTTGTCTAAGAGGGCAGCCGGGGTGGCATTGCTCACGATATGGGCAGATGTCACACAAATGCCAAAGAGTCACAGTTTCCTTGTTCAGGACTGCATCTTCTAGCCTGGCTTTGTATTCCTGGGGTCTTCTGTTTTAGAACCATGCATCCTCACTGGACCAAAGGGAAGCCAAGGACTCCTTTCTCCTTTCCATTTCTAAGGATACCTTTCTGTTCTTTGACCAGACACAGAAGACCTAGTGAAGTGCTCTAAAGGACTGAAGCACCTTGAGTTCTCTCTTTATCCCTGGAGCCGAGTTCTCTTAGTCAGAGCCCAAACGGAACACGTGCCTTGAGTGTTATGTGTAAAGTAAATCCTTACCCTGTCTTAAGTTACTGATTATTTGGGCATGCTTGTGCACCCCCAAAGGACAGTTCTTGGCCATTGACTTGAATCAGACATGTGATGGTTTATACTGTCAAATCACCTAGGAGACAAACCCTGGGCATATGTGTGAGGGAGTTTGTAGCTTGGTCTAACTGGGATGGAAAGGTCCACCCTAAATGTCACTGGGACTGTCCCACCAGCTGGGGTCCTGGACTCTATGAAAACAAAAGCAAGATGAACAGCTCTCTCTCCCTCTCTCTCCCTCTCCTCCCCTCCCTCCCTCCCCCTACTCTGTTTCTTAGCTATGGATGCAATGTGACCAGGGCCCACCACAGCTATCACAATTTCCTTCCCATGGGAACTGTACCCTTAACCCTGAGCCCAAGTGAACTCTTCCCCCCTTAAGCTGCTTTGGTCAGGTATTCTGTCCCAACCTCAAAAAAGTAACTAAGAAACAAGCTCCCCTTTCTTTACCAGCAGTTTGCTAGAATGGGCAGAAAGGGGAACATCTCAGGACTGGGAGAACTGGCCTTGTAGTCTCTCCTGGAAACAAAGTGTCCCACGACAGCTCAGACAGTGAGTCACGTTATTCTGCTATAGAACCAGGATGGGTGCCTTCTAGGCCCTGAACTCATCATGAGAAGGTGATGCACAGTGGATTGGGGATGTGAAGCCAGAGAGCAAGAAGGACCAGGGAGGGGAAGCCTTGAAGGAGAGACAGCTAACACAAGGACGGATGGCGGTCTTGGTCTCCGTGGCTGTAGACTGTCTGCTGGAGGACGACAAGGTGGCCCTGTGGTGGTGATGACTCTCCTTTCTGGGCTTCATGTATGCATTGAAGGTGGGCTGGGTGTGTCCCTCAGACTTCAGAGAGGCCTAAGGCAGGAAGTGAGATACATGTGCCAAGGTTCAGACATGGCTTTGACGGGTTCACCTGCAGGAAGCTGATCAAAGCCTGAGCAGAGTTAGTCACTTGGCAGTGGCTGGGGTGACAGCAATACCAGGGTGCTTTCCCCATTGTGTAAGAGCAAATCCCCAAATCACAGTCACTCTCCAGTGTGTGGACTCTTCATCTTGTTTGTGTTTTCCTCATCGAGAAAGGCAAGGTTTACAGCTTTCCCCAACACCCAGCACAGGTCCTCTCGCACAGTAGAACTTAATCATGTCAAGTGGATGAAAAAGCGAGGCGATTATTTTTCTCCACAGGGCAAAAAGAGAGACGAATCCTCTTTCAGGATGTAGCTATACCCAGAATCCTGAACAAGACAGTACAAGTACAGACCCACATGGTGCTGGGTATGAGGTGGTGTAGGAGTAATCTCTATAGTGAACTCACCTGGCCCTCAAACAGCCAAATAAAGCATGGACCCCATTCCACAAATGGAGAATGGAGGTGGGAGGCATGTTCATGGTCGTGAGCAAGAGAGCCGGGATTTACTTGGCCCAGGTAGTGGTTTGATTCCTGCATCTGGGCATGTGGGTGCCCATGTCCTGCCCAGACTTCAGAGAACAGCAGAGGACAGGGTAGGGCCACAGCCTGGTGTTTCTGCCTCTCACTTTCTGGGGGCTGGTGGCTGCCAGAAAATGGTTTGAAGTTAATTTAAGAAAATAAAAAATAAAGACAAGGCCTCTAGTCCAGACCAACCTCAAACTTGCTATGTGCATGAATGACTCTGAACTTCTGATCCACTCTGGTGGGCTGGGGTTACCGGCGTGCAGTGGAACTTCAGGTGTACATTGCCCTGCTGGGTTATAGGATGCTGGAGGTGGCTCTCAGGACTTTGTACCACATGTCCCGAGTTATCCCTGTAGTTTATGTTTTCTAAAGCTTTTGGTAAAAGTCTAGAAATGAACGCTGTGTATGAGGATGAGCTCTAACGTCTGTCCACAGAGGAGGGACGGAGCATGGAGCCCCACCTTCTGAGTGGTTTTCATCTTTCTCTCTCTTTCTCTTCTTGCAAACTCAAAATGTGTGTGTGTGTGTGTGTGTGTGTGTGTGTGTGTGTGTGTGTACAGAAAGCATATTGATTTCAGTGATGAGCAAAGGACAGCCACAAAAGAGGCCACATAAATGATCAATAATTCAAAAAGTGTCTCATCAGTAATCAAACTAAGGTAACTGAAAGTGGCCATATGCTTTCT
This sequence comes from Tokudaia tokunoshimensis, assembly GCA_036184795.1. NCBI lineage: Eukaryota > Metazoa > Chordata > Mammalia > Rodentia > Muridae > Tokudaia > Tokudaia tokunoshimensis. The sequence goes on along the minus strand of BTHU01000005.1, from coordinate 107,869,636 downwards.
CCTGTCCCTCTTGCCTTGTGTGACTGTGGCTGCCTTGGCTGGGACCTCACTGCCAGGAAGTCTTTCCAGGGGGTAATTTGGCAATAATTTTGGCAATAAGACTAGACGCCTTAAAAGTTTGCTTTGATCCAGCAGTTCCTTCTGGAACAGATCCTAAAGAAACAGTCAAGGATGCATGCAGCGATTTAATTATCAGTGTATTTACCAAAACATTGTTGAGGGTAGCGGAAAAGCAAAAGCCACTTGGATGTCTGACACCCAGCCTGTGTATACATCACAGTGGATTACTAGGGCAGTCATTAAAAAATAATGTTGTAGAATATAATATTTAATGGCATGGAAAGATGTACACGATTGTTAAGTGAGGGAAACTCAGGTTACAAAAACAGATAAATCAGTGGGGGCGATAGACGTGTGTTTGAACAACTCAAACGTGACTTGGAGTCCAAGGAAAAGAATCACGTTCAGGGTTTAGACTGTATGAATCCAAACTTGGCCCTGCTATACTCTTGCTATGTATGGTCTGGTAAGTGACAGACCGTCACTGAGTCTTAGGGTCCTTTGCTGTAGGATGGGCGTCCATGATCATCGCCATCTAAGAAGAGTGTGTGGAGTGATCATCCCAATACCAGCAAGCGAGAAGTGTGCCTACGAAGCCACAGCATCCAGTGCTTCAGAAATGCAAGGAGAAGCCTGTGTGAAGAGGACTTTGCTGACTTGCAGGAGAGATGGGCTGGCTGTAAAGAGATGGCCGCAGCATTTACTGTTGTTTCCACAGAATTGTTTAGGTCTTGAGTGACATAAGGCAGTGGTTCTCAACCTCTCTAAGGCCTTGACCCTTTAATACAGTTCCTTGGGTTGTGGTGACACCGACCATAAAGTTACTTTGTTACTACTTCATAACTGTTATTTCGATATAGTTATGAATCATAATGTAAACATCTATGTCTTCCAATGGTCTGAGGGACCCCTGTGAAACAGTCGTTTGATCCCCAAAGGGTTGAAACCCAGAGGTTGAAAACCGCTGATGTAAAGGCTTTCATTAGGAGGAACACATGTAAGGGATTTCCTCCCCAGGCTCCCTTAAAAGATTAGGAACAAGGTACCTAGACATATTTCTTCCACCCTGTCCCCATCGAGCTACCTAGGGGCCAGCCTCACACAGGGAGGCTGCTTGGTCTTGGGATAGCCTCTCCCTGCTGCCCTGCTAGGCCTGTTTCCCTATTTCTTAACTCTATTTTCCATTGCTTTGAATGAAAGGTATAGTCCAGGGGAAGATTCTCTTCTCTCTCTCTCTCTCTCTCTCCCTCTCTCCCTCTCCCTTTTCCTCTCCCTCCCTCTGTGTGTGTGTGTGTGTGTGTGTGTGTGTGTGTGTGTGGTCTGAAAATGACCATCAGGGTGCTGATGTGCCCTCGGCAGCTGATGCTTCCCACTGAATGCGAAGCTCTGAGGGTTAGCCACATGGAGGTGTGAAAATTTAGCTCATTTATTTCAACACTGGCAATGTTGTTCACTGTCCAAGTGAATCAAACACATGATTTATTTAGTCTTACTTTATGGATGGATATCTTGGTTGCTTCCCAACTTTTCTCTGTTGTAGCATCTGAGAGGGAGATTTCTGGATTATAGGTCATGTACATCATGTCCTTACCAGGTATTAGCTGTTCACTCTTCCAAGAGGAGTGTGTCCTGCGTAGCCCACTAACAGGAAGGCGCTCCTATTTGTCCTGTCTTCTGAATACGTGATGTCATCCATCACTCTAATTTTTGCCAGTCTGAGAAGTCACCTCGGTGTTACTTAAATTTACTCCTTCCTCCCTCTCCTCTTCCCTTTGTTTCTCCTTCCCTCCCTTCTCTGTTCCTTTCTTTCTCTCCCTCTTGTAGGCTCCTGTCTTCCTCACCCCATCCTGTGCTATCTTTCTTACTGCCCTGCCTAGGCCCTCTACACATCTTGTCTGTTCTCGACGGCATTTCCTGGACTGAAGAAATGCCTTGGTTGGGAAACTGCCTGCCAAGTAAACATGAGAGGACCTGGGTTCAGATCCCAGGGAAGGGTGGATCCCCCAGGGCTCTCTGGCCAGGGGGTCTAGCCAGTTGGTGAGCTCCAGACTTCAGTGAGAGATCCTATCTCAAATAAGATGGAAAGAGATAGAAGAAGACACTCTGATGATGACCTATAGTCTCTCCGTCTCCCTCCCTCCTTTCCTCCCTGCCTCCCTCTCTCTCCCTTTTTCCCTCCTCCCCCATCTACACACACACACACACACACACACACACACACACACACACACACACACACACTGGCACCTACTTGCACTTAAACCCACAAACATGCACTCATACATACACTACCCACATACCCACACAAATGAAGCAATGTTTCTGATATGTCAGCACTGTTCAGGGCCTAGCATCTCTTACCAGGTTAAAGCTCTCCTCCTAGGTTAAGAGGCTTTTCTACAAAAACACACTGATGTCAACGAATTTTACCATATGCTTTTTCTAAACCTACTGAGACACTTCTGTGGTTTCCTGGCTTTCACTTGTTCATCTGGTGAGTTAAGAGGTGGATCTTCTTTTTTCCTGCTGCACAGGTTCTTTTAAAGACACATAGCATGTTCCAGCTGTAACCAAAGCCCTGTTTCTTTCCACTGATCTCCTCCCCGCTCCCCTCCTGCAGCAGACACCATCCTAAATTCAGTGCTTATGATTCTCACGCATATTTTCATGCCGCCGCTACATATGCATGGACCATAAACAATGTATGGTGCTGTACAGGAGTTTATATAAATGGAGCCTTACCATGCACGTTCCACAATTTGCTTTTCCGTTCCGATATTACCGCTCTAGTTCACGGTGACACAGGGTCGTTACTCTGCTTTGGTTTCCTTATTCATTCTTTTGTTTGGAAACATGGAACTTTAAGAAATGGCTAGCTGTTGCAAACAGTAGCACAGACATATATTTTTATAAAAGACACCTTTTATTTTTTGTACAATGTAAAATTGCCTTGGTGTGCCACATATGTGTGTCCCCTCCTTCTCCATGGTGCTAACTATGACCAAATTGTTTCTAAGTTGCACATCCACACATAGAATTAAAGATCTGTATTTTGTTTATTTTCACTAATAATTTACCTGATGGATACAAAATAATACTCCATCGTTGTATTAAATTGAATTAGTTTCCCCACTTAGCAGTGAGATAGAAAACCTCATATTACTACAACATGTGTGTTCTCTTTCTCTCTGTGTGCACAGATGTGTGCACATCCATGTGTGTCTGATGCTGGGGGTTAAACCTAGGGCCTCAGTGCTGCTAGACAAATGCTCTACCACTGAAAAACAGCTTGAGTCTTCAGTTCATTTCTTCTTCTTCTTTTTTATTTTATTTATTTATTTATTTATTTTTTTCCGGAGCTGAAGACTGAACCCAAGGCCTTGCACTTGCTAGGCAAGCACTCTACAACTGAGCTAAATCCCCAACCCCAGTTCATTTCTTAAAAAAAAGATTTATTTGTTTATTTATTTAATGCCTATGAGTGCTCTATCTGCATGTACATCTGTGTGCCAAAAGAGGGCAAGAGATCCCACTGTAGATGGTCACAAGTCACCATGTGGGTGCTGGGAATTGAACTTGGGACTTCTGGAAGAGCAGTCAGTGCTCTTAACTGCTGAGCCATCTCACCAAGCCCTCATTTATTTATTGAGAGACAGGGTCTCACTCTGAGTTCTGGCTTGCCTTGAACTCTATGTGTAGACTAGGTTGGCCCCAAACTCACAGACATCTCTACCCAGGATGGCCATGTACATCTGCCTCAGCCTCTAAAGCAGCTGGGTTTCCAGACCTGAATCTCCAGACCTGGCTATTTGTAGAGTTTGTCCTTTTTTTCTTGTTTATGTGAAGACTTTAAACAGTGTGTGTGTGCGCAATATATATATTTTTATTAATATATATATATAATATATATATTAATATATATATTATATATTATATATATATATATATATATAATTAGTTACACACTTTGCCATGATAGAGCCTTTTAGTCTATGAAGTTTTCTTCTTTCAAAACTAAGAAAGGAAAATGTCATTCAGCAAAGGCCTTAAGAGCTAAATATTCATATACTTATCAAATGCACACTCATAGAAACCACCGATCAGCTGGAGAAGTAGGACGTGTCATGTTCCAGATCCTCCTATGGGTCCATTTTGAATCATGTTGACTTTTCTTCTCCTAAGTACAACTGCGATCTTGGTTGCTTTTATTAGTCACATTTTTTTTGTGTTTAGTAATTCTTAAAAAAAAATTTTTTTAAGTATGCACGTATGCCTGCAAGAGTTTGTGTGTGCCACACATGCATGGAGGCCAGAAGAGGGCTCTCACCTATTTCCAGTCTTCACTGACAGGTCATCTTTCAACAAAAATCATGTGACAAGATGCTTACATCTTAACTGTTACAAGGTCCATGTGGCAAAGACCTGGTCTCTAGCTTTGTAGAACCTTTAAGCGGTGAAATGGAGCCAAGTGGATCATCTTTAGCTCATGGGGGTTGTGGACAGAGATGGTGGTGGATCATCTTTAAAGGGATTGTGAGACCCCCAAGTTTCTCTTCTCTTCATTTCCTGGTCATGAGTGGGTAGGCTGGCTTTGCCCCAGTGTAGTGATAGGACATCAGATCTGGTACTGGAGTTAGAGGCATTTGTGAGCTGCCTAATGTTGTCGCTGGGAACCGAACCTAGGTCCTCTGCATGAGCAGAGTGGATTCTAACTGCTGAGCCATCTCGCTGGCCTTCTCCTTGCCTGTCTCCAGGACTTAGCCACACCTAAGCATTCAAGGCATGAGTGGTTGGTTTCCCGCCTTTTGCTTTACATTCAGATTGACATTTCTCCTTGTCTTGCTGCTGTGACTCAGACTGTCTGAAGAGCAACACTTGTTGTGACTTGGGCTCCAGTCCCTCAGTTTTACTGGTGGGTTTTTACTTTTGTTGTTTTGTTTTGTTTTCATGACCAAACAAACATGTCATTGCTTATGAATGTATTCTACTGCTGATTTGATTTTCCCCCTCAAGTTTTTAAATATTTAAATATTCAATCAACAGCACACGGAACATTCTTGTGTGTGTCCCCTGGTATACATGTGGGTGAGTTTCTCAGGAGGCACTCCTCGGAGGGGAGTTTCCTAATCATGAGGAATGTGTAGTTTCAGCTTGGGGCGCCTGTGCCAAACTCTGTTCGAAAGTGGCTGTTGTGGCTTGTCTTTCTGTGTGCTTACCCCTACGGTAGTGTCAAACCTGTGTGTGTTCTTACAGTGTCTTAGGTAAGAAATTCCTTTTTAACCTAAAAATATTTTCCTCAATGTTTTAAAGTTTTGTTTCGAGTTTTAGTCTACTTGGATTGAATTTTTGCTCATGGTGAAAAACATAAGCATTGCTTTTGATTGTTTTCAGTGAAGGTTGCTATCACTGCAGAGCTGTTTATGGAAGAGGCCATTCCTTTCCTGTCGATTTGTGACGTCAGTCACACTCCAAGCTTCAATGTAAGGGAGGATGTCTGTCTGTCTGTCTGTCTATCCATCCGTCTACCTGTATGTATATGCATATGCATGTGTGTACATAAGTGTGTGTAGAGTGAACATGCGCATGTGCGTGTGTATGGGTGTATGTGTGAGAGTGCATGGACTGCAATGTGTGATGCATGTGCATTTACAGTTGTTACATTTTCTGAATGAGTCATTGTCTTTTTTTAAAAAAGTAACCTTCTTATCTCTGGACCAATTTTGGGTTGAAGTCTACATTATCAGAAAGCAGAATCGCTATACTAGTTTGCCGTTGGTTTCAGTTTGCTTGATAGTTTTCAGTGGCTGCAGTGTCACAAGATTTTAATCCCAGTACTTGAGAGGCAAAGGTAATTGGATCTCTGAATTCAAGGCCAGCCATTGTAAGACATTGTCCCATAAAAAACAGTTTTTTAAATCCTTTGACTGTTACTCTTTACCAATTATTGGTAAAGACTATTGTCTTTACCAATAATGTGTCTTATTGGAAACAACAGAAAGTGGGGTCTAGTGTTTATTTTTAAGGTTTTATTTAGTTTTTAAAGTTGTGGGAGTACAGAGTCAAAGGAGGTGTCAGGTCTCCTGAAGCTGTAGTCATTGTGAGGACCCCAACATAGGTGCTGGGAACTGAATGTGGGGCCTCTGCAAGAACTGTGTGTACTCTTTTATTTTATTATTATTTTTTAAATTATTGTTGTTTGTTTTGCTCTTTTTCTTTTTTGCTTTTTGTTTTTCCAGACAGGGTTTCTCTGTGTAATCCTGGCTATCCTAGAATTAATTCACTCCATAGACTAGGCTGGTCTTGAACTCAGAGATCTACCTGACTACGGCTGGGACTAAAGACTTGCACCACCACTGCCCAGCTAAGAACTGTGTGTGCTCTTATCCTTTGAGACAGCTCTACCCCTGACTAGCTTTTTTTTTTTTTAAATCCAGTCAGCCAGTTTGTATCTCTATTGGTAAGTTGAGGCCATTTGCATTCAAGGTTATTCAAAGTTATTCCAAAGAGATGCATATGGGTTCCTGTGATTTTGTTATTTGCTTTCCCGGTCATTTGGTTAATTGCTATGTTCTTTTTGCATCCTTAGTATTAGAGGCTTGATGGGTCACTGTGTCGGACATGGCATATTCCTTCCCGCCTCTCCTATGTACAGCTATTCCTCTCATGAACATCCTCCTTCCCTGTCTCATGGTTGAAACTCTCCTTCTGTCTATGGTCGTCCTTGAAGGATCTTTGGCAGTGCACAGTGCTGGCTTGGTGGTTATGAACGGCCCATGTGACTGTTCTGAAATGTCTTTATTTTCCTGTCAGTTTTAAAAGTCAGCTTCCCAGGATGGAATAGTCATACCTAGCAGTTACTTTGTTTTTAGGGCTTGAATGTCATTTGATGTTGTCCTGGATTTTAGGATTGCTGAGAGAGATCTGATGTTATTCTGAGGTTTTTGCCTTTGTAGATGAGTTAGCATTTTCCCCTGGCAGCTTTTGAGATTGTTTCCTTGTTTTGTATGTGACATCTCGACTGTGATACATCAAAGGGAAGCTCTGCTTATATCTACTTGGGTGTCTATTTCTTTTGTAGATTTAGGAAATGTTTTGCTACGATTTCATGGGTTAGACTCTCTCCGCCTTTAGTATTTATTGCAACTCTTTCTTTTTTCCTGTAGCTTCTTAGGTTTGGTGCCTTGACTGTTTCCTAGTGTTCTTGTGTGTGGTAACTACGTGAATTGATTTTATTTTTGCTTATTGAAGTTTGCAGTATTTCTTCAACCTTGTCCTCCATCCCAGACATTCTTTCTTCAGCTTTGTCTACTGGTGATATTTTCAATTATGTTCTGTTTAATTTGACTCCTCGACAGTTTGATTTCCACCATTCCAATCCCTCTCGAGATCTGTTTCTGAATCTCTCCCTCGTTTTTGACTTTCTCATTCATACTGCTGACTTCATTACGTTTTGGCATTTCCCCCCCCCCCCCTTTGTATTGCTGACTTTAGTCTCTGGAGCCTGGATTGAACTTATCTGCCCATTTGTGTCTTCTTTCAGGCCATTCATCATTTCAACCAGACAACTTCAAAAAATCTTCATCTGGAAGTTTCTCTGTTTCGGTGGCCGAGGGGTTCTGGTCTCAGGAGGAGCCAGGCTCCGAGCTCCTGCGTGTTTCCTGCTGTTCTGGGCTCTGATTCGGGCGTCTGTTGGTTTGGAAATCTCTAGAGTTTGAGTGGTTCTTGCTATTGCATAGTCTACTCTTGGAGGCTCAGTCCTCAGTGCCACTTGGCAAGGAGGAAACAAGCTGCATTTGGAAGTGTCTTCTCTCTGGCTAGAGAGCTGTTTGGTGAAGCCATGTTTCGCCTGTTTCTCTGCGATGCCCATCTTTACCTCTGACCCTTGCCTGCACCTTTTCATTTGCCTTGTGGATTCCCAAAGCCTTTCCTCTATTTCTGTCTTGGGAGTAAAGTCAGGTTTTCTTGTTCTGATTCTTCTTTACGGAAATATAGGCAGCCTCTAGTCTGCCCCCTTTACCCAGAAATCCTTCTGGTAGGCTTCTATATTAGTAATTTTTTTTCTTACTAATTCTGTTTATTTCTGTTCCTTGAAGCAATTTTATTATATTCCTTGGTGGACTGCTTTCTTCACACAACTGTATGTAATACATATTATATATAATATATTATATTACATATGAATTACATATACACATAAATCATTATAGTTTATTTTGTCAACTATTATTCTGTCTGATATTAATATTGTACATACACTCACATAAATAAGAATATACAACTATAAAAATAAATAAATCTAATCTCCTAGTTCTGTATCTTAGTAAGTAGACAATTTTTTTTTCCTTTTCACATTTGTCTTAAAAGCAGAGCCTGAAGCAATTCCAGCCATTAAGAGAAAGAAAAAGGAGCCGAGGCTGAGGATCCTGGAAGCTGAGAGGCAAAGCTAATCCTTGACAGATAGACTCGCTTAGCCTCTCCGCCTGTCTCCACAGCGGCTGGGCAGACACACTCCTGCCTTACAAGAGCAAATTAAGGTAAAGGAAAGTATCTGCAGCTGCTTCCTCCTCCTGTTTAATTAGTCAAAGTTTGCCCCTTGGGGTTTAACTCCTCTGAACTCCACAGTGAATTACCTCGTCCGCACTCTGCGGCACAGAGCGCCATCTGAGTGGGAGGAGGCAGGGAGATGGCGAGCAGTGGCCTCCAGCTAGACACACGAAGCTGATTGTCACTTGTCCGTGGGTGTGAGGATCCAGAAGAGGTGCAGCGTCTGGGAGACAGACGAGGCCGAGAGATTCCAGAATGCGTCTTGTTCCACATTGGAATAATGATGTATTTGTATTATGTGTCACCTGACTTATTTTGTATTTCTTGCCTTTTGACTCTGTGTTTTCTCTTTCTTACTTTCTGCTGAACCGAGTAGCCCCCATTGATCCTGCCGTTTCTCCCCTACACAGTTTGGGAAATAAACTGAATTTTTTTTAGAACTCTAAAAAAATGTTTATCCTTTGAGCTGTCCACGCTTTAGGACACGAGTACCCAGGAGAGGCTTTGCTCACAGACTTACGTCATGCGGTGCTCCCATCCTCTTCTGAAGCCTGGCCCAGTCTTTAACTCACACACTATTGCTCACATGTGGTTTATTTTCATTTCTGATCACAGTTTTATCTGTTTAAAGCTATTGTCTAAGCCAGGTGGTGGAGGTACAAGCCTTTAATCTCAGCAATCGGGAGGCCGAGGCAGGAGAATCATTATGAGTATGAGGCCAACTTGACGTACTGAGTTCCAGGACAGCCAGGGTTACACAGAAAAATCCTGTCTCAAAAAAACAACCAACCAACCAGCCAGCCAGCCAACCAGCCAGCCCCCCAACCAACCAAATAAGCAACCAACCAACCAAACAACCAAAAAACAATTGTCTATTCTCTTCAACTAGTAAGTGAATAAATCTACCCATCCATTTTATCCATGATGCCATCAACTTAACTCTCTGTCTCTGTTTCTGTTTCTGTTTCTGTCTCTGTCTCTTCTGTTTTTTTCAGTACAGTGTTTCTCTGTGTAGATCAGGCTGGTTTCAGATACACAGAGACTCATCTGCCTGCCTCTGCCTCCATAGGGCTGTCTGACTGAATCTACCTTTCTTCCTTTCTTCTCCCTCTTCTTCTTCCTCCTCCTCCTCTTCTTTTTTCTTTTTCTTTTTTTTTGGGGGGATGGGGTGGGGTGGGGGACAGGGTTTCTCTGTGTACACCAAGCTGGTCCCAAACTCACAGTGACTCATCCATCTCTGCCCCCCAGAGTGCTGCCTAGCTAAATCCACCTTTCTTGAAGGACAGTCTTTAGTAGATCTTTTCCTTGTTTGCTTTTCTAAAATGTGCATTGTGCTTTTTAGACGTATGGAGGAAGTAGGGAAGGTGGCACGAGGTTTCTTATAAGTGTGACAGTCTCACTGGCTGTTAGCACGGCACATGTGTCGCCCAGGATAATGATGCATTGAAGAACTGATGTTGATATGTCAGTGCTAACAAAAAGAAAATGTTACTTTTTTTTTTGGTCAAACGTCTCTAGTTTTTATTCTGGTCCAGTACCCCAGGACCCCACATCACATGCAGACGTCATACCTCTTTAGGCACCCTCTGACTGACATTCTCTGTCTTTCTTTGTTTTAAAAAGCATTTTGTTTAGAGGCACTAATTTCGTTTTCTGTGTTTTATTTTATGTATTTTATTTATATGTGCTTTGCCTGCATGTATGTATGTGCACTATGTGTGTGCCTGGTGCCTGTGGAGACGAAAGCATTGGATTCCCCTGGAACTGGAGTTACACATGGTTGTGAGCCACAGTGTGGGTGCTGGGAACTGAACCAGGGTCTTCTGTGAGAGCCTTAACCTCTGAGCCACCCCTCCAGCCTTCCTACTTTCCTTGTTTTTGATAGGCTTGAAATTTAAAAAAAATTTTAGTGTTTTTGTAAAGTGCCTTACTATGGGGATGTATACTTTTTATGCTAAGACTGGATAGTCTCTTCTGGCTTCTCTTCCTTCCTTTCTTTCTACTTTTCCTCCCTTTCTTCCTCTTCCCTCCCTTACCTACTATTCCCCCTCCCTCTCTCTCTTGATACAGGGTCTCACTCTGCGACCCAGGCTTGCCTAGAACTCTCCATGTAGACCAGGCTGCCCTCAAATCCAGTGACCCTCCTGCCTCTATTTCCTGAGTCCTGAGGTTCCAGGTGCGCAGGGCCACACCCGGAACACAATGCCACCCTCATTGCATCATGACAGCATGACTTGTGAGTGTTGATGTTGGCCCTGGTCATCTGGCTGAGGAAGTGTTTGTCAGGCTTCTCCATTGTAAACTTACTCTCCCCACCCTGCCACGGAGTGCATCTGGAGGGAGATCTGCCTGCAGCCCACACCTGAGGAGTGGGAAGCGATGGAGGGTGGAGCATCCGCATACAGTGTGTGAAATCCTTCTGCCTGAGAGATTTGAGTCTCGTCAGCAATTTGTTAGTTAATTCATTAATTCATGCGAAAATCAGCTTATTAATCTTTGCTTTCTACTCTGCGTTATGACCCAGCACTATGTTATTAGGTTTGTTTCTCAGTGGTTTCCCCTGAGGTCATTGGCCACAGCACTTCTTCAACACAGTGCTGCTTTGTGGCACTACAGAAAGTTCTGGAATCTTGTATGTTTCCTGCATCAGTCCAAGGAGCAGACACTTCTCTAGGGATGCATGCTGGTTTTTATCGGAGAATGGAATCACAAGAAGAGACCTGGATGCTCTGTGTCTGTCTTTGTCCTTTTCTCTTTCCCTCTCTCTCCCTCCCTCTGTCCCCCATCTCCCCCTTTTCTTCTCTCTCTCTCTCTCTCTCTCTCTCTCTCTCTCTCTCTCATTAGTATTAGATGCTATAATGTGGTTTGTGCATTGCATGTTTTTACTGTAAGGAATTGGCTCATGTGATCATAAAAGAGACAAGGACCAAGTTCTGCCTTGACCAGCTGGAAAATCAAGAAAGCTGATGGCTAAGTTACAGTCCGATATCTCTGTTCAGATAGGCAGAGAGAAGGACTTCTTTTTTATGTCACCTTGTATTGGTCAGGTTTTCAAGAGATTCACCCAGCAGAAGAGGCCAGTTTGCTTCAGGCAGTCTACTGGTACTAATGTTTGTCTCAACCACAAATCTGCAAACATGCTTCTAGCTAAAACACTATTAACAACGCAGTCAGCTTGACACGCAAGTAGCCATTTCAGTTTACCAATACAATTTACTGGGCCTAACTGCTTGTATCTATATTAAATTAACCATTTGCTCATACTGGTGTATCTACCTCCATCTTTAGGTTATTCTGCCCTCCTCCCCATGTCTGTAAATTTCCATTTCGACAGAGAGAAACCTGGCTTCCAACATTGACAACCTATATACTTGGCTGTCAAGTTCCAAAATACATGCCCGGTGGGGTCAGGATTGTGGACCCAAACTCCTGTGAGAAGTATTAGCTTAATCAATTACCGTGATTAAACGCAGCTTCTGTTGTCTTCAGTCACTGTTTTCCAAAGGTCTTTTGCACAACATGGAGTTCCCTCACCGTCTTGAGTGAGGCTGTGTCCTGCATGTGACACGCTGCTGGCTTCTCATGCCACAGTCGCCATTCCTTCTCGCCATGCATGACCTCCCACGTGACTTTTGGAATTTTTGTATAGAGCTTCATCCTTCATATTGTAAAATTCTATGTGTTTGACAAATGCACATTTTAACATCTCATGGCAGCATCTTATAATAGAGCCTCAAGGGCTTCACCTTCCTTGTCTACAGCCAGGACCACGGTTCCCTGATCCCAGCACTGATAGGTTTGCTGTCTTTTGTAGAATGCTGTTGGATCCATCAGAGTTTTGAGAAATGACTTCAGGGAGGAAGAGTTTATTTAAGCTCATGGTTTCGCAGGGTTTAGTCCATGGTCACTTGGGCTCCATCATCTCTGGACCCACGTGAGAGAGAGCACCGAGGTGAAGGCGAAAGCACAGAAAAGTTCCTCATGGACGGCAGCCAGAAAGAGGCTGGGGACCAGAGTGACTTCAAAGGGAATCTGTGGCCTAATTGCTCCAGCTTCACGTCCAAGCTGCTGCTACCTCTCGACGGTGCCTTCATATTATGAATGCAGCAATAAATCCATCCACCGATGATTACGTCACAGCCTTCAGGATCCAGTCATCTCCCCAAATCTCCACCCTAAAACATCGTACCTGGAACTGGGCCTTCAACACATTTCACATCCAAGCCATGGTACTCATATAATTCAAAGTACTTACTCCGCAGCCTTCCTTATTCTCTCTCTCTCTCTCTTTTTAATCTAGTAATGTGAATTTGACTTCTTGTGGTTTAATGGCTCCTTTATTTTAATTGTGACATAATTCTTCCTTGTGTGGTTGTACTGAAGGGCATTTTAGTTCCAGTCTTTGGAGACTATGGCTAAAACCTCTGTAAGCATCCACATGCAAACTTTTCTTAAAAGAAATATTTATTTATTTTATGCATATGCGTACACTGTCGCTGTCTTCATACACATCAGAAAACGGCAACAGATTCCATTACAGATGGTTGTGAGCCACTATGTGGTTGCTGGGATTTGAACTCAGGACTTTCAGAAGAGCAGTCAGTGCTCTTAACCACTGAGCCATCTCTCCAGGCCCCATGCAAGTTTTTTGCATGAATGTAATTTTCACAGCAGTTGATTGCTAACTCGTGTGCTGACCAGGGTTCACATTGCGGGGCTCTGCCAAACTGGCTACCAAGGTGAGGATATCATTTTGCACTCCACCTGATCAATGAATAAGGCTCGATGTTGCCCTGATTCCAGCCACTGAGACATATTGAAGGTTGCAAGTCTCTGGCGACCAGAGATGCCATTATAATTATACAGGCTGTTTTTTAATTTATTTGGAAGTATCTTATCTATTCATATTTTTCTCTCAGTTAATTTTTTTTCTTACGTGATTAGGCTTTAGGTGCTGTGGTGGTGTGAATATACTAGCCCAGGGAGTGGCACTATAAGTCATGGCCTTGTGGGAGTAGGTGTGGCCTTGTTGGAGGAAGTGTGTCACTGTGGGGTGGACTTTGAGGCTCCTATGCTCAAGCTCTGCCCAGTGTGGAAGAGACCCTCTCCTGCTGCCTGCAGGTGGAGATGCAGAACTCTTGGCTCCTCCAGCACCAAATTTACCTACACAATGCCATGCTTCCTGTCATGATGATAATGGATTGAATTTTTGAACCTGTAAGCCAGCCCCAATGAAATGTTTTCCTTTATAAGAGTTGCCTTGGCCACGGTGTCTCTTCACAGCAATGGAAACCCTAACTATGACAGGTGCCTTTGTTATATATTCAGGGGATTCAGCTACTTGTTTTATAACTCTTTTCTCTCAGTCAACAACCTCTGATTCTTCAAACATAAGTTTTCATAGAGCGAAAAAAAGCCTTTGTGTGAATTTAGCCTTAGATAGCCCCCTTTCTTTCCTGGGATTGTGCTTGTAATGTAGGATTGAAAATTTCAAGGCAGCCATTTTAACTTGTATCTGTGGTCCTGGTTGTTCAGGAGAGGGTGGCAGGAAAATTAATTGCTTAAGCCCAGGGGTTAGAGGCCACCCTGGGTGATAGATATGGTGAGACCTTAAGGGAAAGGAAAAGGTAGGGCCAGCAAGGTGGCTCAGGAGGTAAAGGAGCTTGCTGAACCAAGCTGACAACCTGAGTTCAATCCCCAGATCCCATGGTGGCAGGAGAGAACTAACTCCTGAAAATTGTCCTCTGACCTCTATGTGGGTACTGTGGTATGTACGTGTGCATGCACATGCATATATGCAGACAGTCAGTACAAATACAAGAAATTAACTTTTTCATTGCTAAACCCAGTATTAAATAGATTTTTGTCCTCTGTCTTTTTTTTTTAAATAAACTATATTAATGAAATTTCTATTAGGTGTATGATCCATTTTGAGTTAATTTTTCTGAAAGGTATGATGCCTGAATTTAAATCCTTCTCCTACTCCCAGTTTGGAAACTAAGTTTTTCTAGCAGTATTTATTGAAAAGACTATTCCCCAGTGTTTGTTCTTCACGTGTTATGTTTTGAATTTTGAGTTTTGACAGAGACTTTAAAAACAGTTTCCTGATAGCCATTAAATATTTGTTTTAGTCAATATTTTATTGTTGTGAAGAGATGTCATGACTACGGCAACTCCTATAAGGAAAACACTTAGTTGAGGCTTCTGTATAGCTGGGAGGTTTAGCCCACTGCCATCATGGTGGGAAACATGGTAGCATGCAGGCAGACATGGTGCTGGAGAGGTGGCTGACGGTTCTAGATCCAGATTGACAAATGTCAGGACAAAAGAGCATTAAACAAGACCCAGCTACTCCAACACACTTCATTCAACAAGACCACAGCTACTCCAACAAGGCTACACATCCTAACAGCGTCTCTCCTTAGGAGCCCATGGGCCATGTTCACTCAAACTCTTACTGGGATCCTGACTAGATTGTGTTTTTGTATTTACAAATTAAGTTGGAAAGGTTGCCATCTTAGTAACTTTGAGTCTTGCTGTCCATGTCCATGAACTGTTTTTATTTAGTCTCTGTTTATTTAGGTCATTTTCAGATTCTTGTAGTTTTTCTTACATAGGTTCCGGACAGGTTTATGTCTGAACATGTTTGTGCTATTGTACATTATACAATTGAAAAATTCAAATACCAAGGTGTCATTAGTGATATATTCTACAACTTTGCCATAGTAAGTTGTTAATTTTTTCTTCCTCTCTGCTGATTTTCTGGGAGTTTCTACATATATTGATACATACATACATATACACATACATACATACATATGTATGTACATACATTGATAGTGTTATTAATGTCATCAGTAAACAAAGACTTTATTCCTTTCCAGTTTATACATTTCTTTCTTTTTCTTCCTTTTTCTTGTTTTGTGAGCTTGGGAGTATTATCTGGGAGACCCCCTCCCAATCTCAGTGCTGGGTAAGAGGGGTGAGGAGGGACAGCTTTGCCTTTTCCTTAATTTTAAAGGGAAACATTTATTTTTCACTAGTAAGTAGGATGTTAGCTACAACATTTTTTTTAAGTTCAAGTTCTCTTTTGTTCATTAGTTTCTTTAAAATAAGTGAACAGTGAATGTTCAATTTTGTCAAATGCTTTTTGAAATCCAGGGGTTGTGTGCTTCAGGCAAGCACTGTCCCAACACAGCCATACCCCCAGCTGATGCTTTCTTTTTCTTTGCAAGGACATTAATTATTTGATTTAATTTCTCTAGTGGCTGTAAATCTGTTCAGATTGTCTGTCCTTTATTGAGCCTTGGCAATTTACATCTCTAAAAGCATTTGTCTATTTCATCTATAAGTAGTCACCAAGTTTCTGATCGCAGATTTTTAAATATAATTTCTCTTATTATTCTTTTGATATCCATAGGATTGGTAGTGATGACTCCTTTGTTTCTGATATTGATAGTTTGTGTCTTTCTTTTCTTCTTCATGAAGCTTTATTGATCTTTTCTGAGGAGCAGTACTTGGTTTTATTGATTCTTCTATTTATCACCTTCAATTTCCTTTATTTTTGCACCATTTTTTCTTACAGTTAGATTTGAATGCACCTTCTTTATATAATGTCTAAACTCTAAACTTGAATTTTTGATATTTTAGATCTTTCTATTTTTCTTTATGAATGTACCCAATGCCATAAATTTCCCTCGAAGCACAACTTTTGCTACATTCCACAGAGTTTGATAAGTTGTGTTTCATGTTTAGTTAAAAATATATAAAAATTTATATTGAGATTTTTTTTCCCTCTGACCCATGTGTTATTCAGAACTTGCTTAATTTCCAAGTCCTTTGGAACAATCTGTTCTATTGATTTCTTGTTCAGTTATATTGTGTTCTGAGAGCAGGCACCTATTATTTTTATTCTTTAACTTTATGACCCAGAATGTACTCTCTCTTGACGACCATGTGAGCTTAAGAATGTGTTGTTATTGAAATAGTCGACGGATCTTGATGGCATCCAGTTGACTGATGGCGCTATTACGTTCCACTGTTTCATTACTGATTTCCTTGATCTATCAATGACTGGAGAAGGAGAGTTGAAGCCTCAGATGATGATCGTGGGTTTTTTATGGTTTTTCTGGCAGTTCTGTTGGATTTTGGATGACATATTTTGATGCGGTATTGTAAGGTACGTCTATATAAAGAGCTGTTGTGTCTTCGAAGGTTTTGAGTATTTTATATGATTCAATTTTCTTTCCTCTCAACATATCAGCTTCACTTCTTTTAAAATGTTTCAGTGTTTTCCCTAGAGTTTTCAATATGCATTTCTGTCTTGTCTGAGCCCACACACAGACGTACATGTTGTTTTATAATTAGTGAAGGCGACTTACATGGGAGCTCCCAGCGCCTCTCTTTGTCTCTCATTATCCTGTTGACATTTATGTTCTCTGCCCATGCACTGGAGTCATGGGATGTACTGCTGCTACTACACAGTTCTTTGATGCTTTTCTTTTCCTGAATAGAGTCAGTTTTCTGATCTGTCTTCCTTTCCTTCCTCCCTCCCTCCCTCCCTCCCTTCCTCCTTCCCTCCTTCATTCTTTTCTTCTTCCCATCTTCTCTTCCTTCCTTCATTACTCTTTGGGACTGGGCCCAGTGTCTTGTGCATGTGAGGCAAGTGTTATACCAATGAGCAGCAATTTTCCTTTCTTTTTGATTGAAAAAAGTATTTATTTTCTTTACTTTTCAGGATACTTCCATTAGATATGTAGTTCTAGATTGTCCTTTTTCTTTCTGTGCTAAAGTGTTTTTCCTGTTATCTTCTACCATGCACAATTTCTGATGAAATGCTCACTATTTTTTTCTGTCTTTCTCTCCAAGTAGTAATTTAATTTTTCTTTGTCACTTTGAAGATTTGTCTTTGCTTTTGTGGAATTTGAATGTGATGTATGGATTGAGTTTTTAGCATTCATTGGGTTTAGTATTCTCTGAATCTCCTGGATCTATGTTTTGATGTTTGCCATTAATTTTTTTTTTAAAAATCCTTGGTCATACTGCTTCCAATATTTCTTCAGCTCTGTTCCCCTTTCTTCACCTTCTGGCATTAAAATCATGCATATAATGCAAACATCATTCTATGCAGTCAGTAGGTTATATTTGGGAATATATATGTGTATGCAAATGCATATATATATGCAGTCACAACTGAAGGAAGGAGAGACCATGTGCGAAACAGAGTAGGGGAGGTATATGGGGGGTTTGGAGGGAGAAGGAGAAAGGAGAAGTGGTAAAATAAAAATACAATCTCAAAAACAATCACTTGTGTAACTTTTAAAATAGCTGAAGTTCCTGGATACAGCATTTCCTTTTCATTTTGTCTTTGCATTTAACATGGAAAAATGTCCATCAACATAATTTCAGTCCCAGTGATTCTTATTCTGGTCCTGTCTAGTTTATGAACGTGACCATGAAAGATAAGTGTCATGGCTGCTACAATGTTGGTAGTGTTCTATCAAGCATTTCGGTTTTCTTTGCTTGCGTGACGGTTTGAATGACAAATGTCCCCTGTAGTTATAGATTTTTGAATACTTGGTCCTCATTTGATGACTTGGATGGAGTTTGTTACTGGAGGCCTGCTTTCAAAGTTTCAAGTCTCATGCCACTTCTAGTTCACCTCCTCTCCTTCCTGCTTGTGGTTCGAGATGTGAGTCCCAGTCTTCTGCTCCAGACACCTGCTGCCTCCTCTCTGCCATCATGGATTCTAATCCTTCAGAGTCATACATTCAGACCAACTCTTCCCTTGCTGCCTTAGCCATAGTGCTTTGTCACAGTAAAAGAAAAGTGACAGCTACAGCTTATACCCCCATCTGGTCTCTTGTGTGCCTTTCTCTTTCCACTGTCAGTGTGATGACTGTGAATAATTCTGTTTTCTGAGTCTGATGATTGTCCTCTGGTAAGTACTAGCTCTCCTAATAATTTTTTTTCTCAATATTTCCAGATCTTGTAATTTTTGTTGTTGTTGTTGTTGTTGTTGAAAACAGGGCATGGTGTATCAAGTAAGAGGAACTGAGGTAGCAGGACTTCAATATGAGGCTCTATGCTAACCTGTGTGGAGTTGGCCATAGCTTGTTTTCTGTAACTGCAGGCGTTCAAGATGTTCAAGGTGTTCAAGTCCTTTCAGTGGTTTAGTTTTTATTTCTCTTGTTATCTTCATATTTTCCCTTTTCTGGGGTCTGAGTCTTGGAGCTACTTCACATGTAACCTACTGTTTGTATACTGGAGCCCTGTTAATGTTCTGATGAGATATGGGGTAAGGGCAACAGAGGTACAGGGCTCTATAATACTTTGAGTCTAGGTCTTTTAGTGGGCTTTTGTCACTGAACTTCACAAATGTTCCTCTACTTTTCCCTTTAAGTGACACAGGATGTCTAGTTAGTTGGGATGGTAGCTGTTTGTGTTCCCCCCTTTACACCCACACATACCCACCCACCCCCAGAGAGAGAGAGAAAAATCCCAATTCTTTCCCACAGAATGCCAGCCCTTTGATAATGAGAATGATCTGGGTATATTTTGACATAGCTAGCTTTCCTCTACATCTACAGAAAGCATGAAGTTTCTTTTCCCTTGGATATCTCACCCTAAGAACTCAATGGGGTTTCAGGAGGCAGAGCCAGTGCAAGGCACTCAAGTCTATAACTCTGAGGCATTTTGTGGCCACTCTCTGGCCTGTACTCTACCTCCATCAATTCACTGAAACTACATTTATGGACTTCCACCAACTTCCAGTCTGGGTGAGCTGATACTGCTGGTGATTCTGCATTCCTATATTCTCCAGATTTCATGGTGGTGATTTACCCTCTCAGCTCATTCTCTAACATATCTCAGAATTTCAGTTTGTTCAAACCCAAGTCTCACGCATGCTCAGGAAGTATTCTGTTATTGAATTTACATCCCAGCCCTATTTAGCATTATTTTATTTGTGAGAATGGGCATGTTACCTTTCATGTCAAATATAAAAATGCAAACCTCTAATAGCTTTTAATTTTTAATAGGTCGAGAAAGTTATACCTGTATATGTTTGAACAATGTGCCCCCTCCTCCTGGGAATACTAGTTTATCTGGGTATAAAATTTCAGATCGTCAACTCTATTCGTAGAACATTTTGAAACCATCACTTTACTGTGTTCTTGGCATCTAGAATTGCTGCTGACAGCTTCATTCTCACTCTGCCATGACTCCTTTGTAAATTATGTCTTTTCTTCTGGAAAATTTAAACTTGTTTTTCCCTTTTTATAAGCTATGACAGTAAGCATAGCATTTTCTTCACTTGTTTTATTTTTGATATAATGAATCATATTCCCTTTAATTGTGAAAAAGTCTCAGTTCTGATAGCTTCTGTAAAGTGTGTGTGTCTATGTGTTTGTGTTTCCACACATGCAGTGTGCATGGAGGCCAGAGGCTGACAGCAGGTATTGTCCTCTACTATTCTCCACTCTCTATCATGAGACGGAGTATCTCACCAAAGTTGGAGCTTACCAGTTCAGCTTTGCTGGCCGGTATCCTCCTGTCCTTGTCCACCAGTGCTGAGATTACAAGCTCACACTTTTGTGCCTAATTTCATGTGGACGTTGTAGATCTAAACTTAGTCCCTCCTGTTTGAGTGGTCAACCCTTTACCGACAGAGCCATCTTCCCAGCTCAGTTCTGATGCTTTGACGTCATATTTCTATTGCTTTCTTTTCTCTGATATAATATCTGCTCCTCCATCTACCCTCCACTTCCCCAAACTGCTTTTTCATACTTTCAGATCCATTTGTTTTGTTCTTGGGTAGTTACTCGTCATCTTTCGATTGATCTCTCTTTGCCTGTCTCCATTCTAGAATTCATTTCATTATGCTATTTTTATTAATGAGAAAGTTTTTTTTCTTCTTCTGAGCCAAAATCTTCTTCTAGTCCTGGTGTGTCCTCTGAGGACACTGATTTAAATCTGCTTCCAAAAATTCCTTGAAGCCAGAGATGACAGCTTGTCTTTTTCTTTAGATTAGACACCACAGCTAAATGTAAGTAGGTCATGAAGGATGCTATGATTCACCATGGAACAACCTCTTGCAATCCAGTGATGGAGAGTTGGAAAAGCAGATCAATATCTAACTTGTAATCAATACCTCTCCAGATGTTTGCCAGTTCGGTATTGAGCATAGAATGAACAGAGGGCAAGGAAGTTTCCTAGTTAACTGCCTCTCTGTTTATCAAGTGCACCTTGTTTAAATAAAAACCACAAATATAAAAACTTAAACTTCTGTGATCCCTATATGAATGGTGAACACCTCCTGGCAAAGAGATTTAATATGAGTGAATGGAAACCCCCTTGGGGTATGTAAATTAACCCTATGTGACTCATATGGGTTTCATTTGTTTATTAAACAATACTTCATTGTGTTTTCACTGTGTTGATATTCTTCCAAGTACCGAGGCTATACTGGGATCAAGACACGGGCTCTACTTTGAAGGATCTTAAAGATTAATGTGTGTGGGAGAACAGATAAGTACAGAGGCACAAGATAATATGACAAGTGCTGTGGAAAGAGTACTGTGGGATAAGATGTGAACCAAGCTATGGGGGTAAGGAATGCCTTCGCTAACAAAGAGGCATCTGGTCTGCTATTCGAAGCAAGGAGCAATCAAGTGGCAGGACAATGTGTGGGACTGCTTCCAGAAGAATGAGCGTGTGCAAAGCCTGAGAGTGAAGTCGAGATGCCATTTAAAGACCTGAACAAGATGAAGACATTAACATTCCCACAGAAGAGGAAAGGAAGGCTGAGACCGGAAAGCTCTCTATCTATGCTGGGGCTGGGTCTTATGAAGGGTTGTAAGCAATCTGAAAACCTGGGGTGCTGCTGAAGAGGCAAAGGGCAGGGTGTGGAATGAATAATTAGATACATTTTGATCTGTCCCTCAGTCTGCTGTAGATGGTTGAAATGGCAAAAAATGTTCTAACTATAGAGATGTAGATGGAGCTTGGTTAGCATGGCAGAAGCTGGAGCCAAGGGAGCTTCCAGATTCCAGGCGTGGAGGAGGGGAGTATTAGAAGCATAGGAGAGGGTTGTATTTAGTAAGAATGAGCTTGGATTTTTTTTTTTAAAGAATAGAATCTCTCTGTAGCCTTGGCTATCCTGGAGTTTACTATGTAGACTAGGCTAGCCTTAAACTGCCAGAGAGATGGCTCAACAATTAAGAACAGTAGAGACTATTGCACAGGGTCTCAATTTAGTTCTCAGAATCTAGGAAGGCAGCTCACATTCACTTGTAACTCCAGACCCAGGGGATCTAGTGCCCTCTGCTGGCCTCTGCAGGCACCAGCACTCGTGTGTACACACCCACACATACAGACATACGAATATATACTTCATTAAAAATAAAATACATTTTTGAAAAAAAAAGTGTTGGGTTATAGAGCTGGAGTTTAGCAGAATAATTTGGAGATATTTGTGCATTTATATAGCTCTGACATTCTTTACATTGGTGACAGAGGTGTGTCTCTTAGAACATCTTGGGCAGAAATCTGTCCACTTTAGGGATTATGTCTTTCTCTCTCCCTCACTTCTCAGTGTAAAGCTATCATCCTGTCAGTCCACTGCTCCTGATGCCTCTTTGCCTGTGCTAACAAAGGAGGAAGATAGGATGGTGACAGGGGATGTGACTATGCAGAGTGTACAGAGGCACAAGATAAGATGACAGTGGGGACTCCCACCCCCATTGTTCTGAGATTCCTTTTAGCATTTGATCTTTGTAAGGTGGGTTCTGTGGTCCTTTGTAGCCCCTTTGTGTAGAGTCTGCTTCAGCTTTGGTGGCTGGTGCTGGATGTTTTTTCTATCAATGTTACAAAGTATCTGACCACCTCCTATATTCCCCCAAAAGCAACTTAAGGAAGGAAGGGTTTATTTTGGCTTATGGCTTAAGGGTATAGCCTATCATAGAGGTGGGGCAGGATAGCAGGCACATGAGGTAGCTGGTATCATGTGTCCGTAGTCAGGAAGTGGGCAAGAAACAAGACTTGGCTATCATACCTCAGGGCACACAATTACTGCCTTCTTCAAGCAAGGCTCTGTGTCCTAAAGGTCCTATAACCTTCTTAAACAGTGCTACCAGGTAGGGAGCTGTATCCAAACAAACCAAGTATCCAAACATGTGAGTGTAGCAGGATATTTCAAACCATATCGCTTCTCGGCCTTTTGGCTAAGATCAAGTGTAGTATCTGTTCTTATCATATTCAAACCACAGGAGTGGCCTTACCCCACCCACAAATAGGTCTCTGTTTCATTTTGTTCCTAGTGACTTCTGCTTCCTGTGTTTGTTGATTCACCCACTGTGGAGGATCATGGCCCTGGTCAATAACCTCTAGGAATCTAAACCTTCTGTCCTTAAACTTCACAGTTCACTCCTACAGTGACTTTGGGCTTGACCACATGATTTGCTCTGACCAATGTGATGTTTGTAAATGTGCTGCCTGTAGAGGATGTAGATCCCTGTAATCTCTCGCACCTCTGCATTTCCTGGAACAGCTTGCCCAGACTAGCCTCTCTCTTGCATGGCTAATGATGAAGTGACGTTCAGAGTAACCAGATGGAGGAGATGCATGGAATAGAGTTGTGTCGTTCCAGATGAGGCCCCCTTAAAATCAGGGGGCCTTCAGCCCACTTCCAATTTGTAGGAGATACTTGAACAAACCTAGTCAGTGTCAGTTAGGCTGGCCAGGAACAGCAGCGCTCAGATCACGATCCACACATAGTGCAGCTGATCTACAGACTTTTGGGCAGTAAGAAAGGTTTTGTTTATTTTCATTTTGTTGTTGTTTATTTTCTTTAAAGCTATGGTGTTTTAGGGTGTTATATTATACAACAGGAGCTAGTTACTTGATGCAGGTCTTGAAGCTACTTGATGCCCCAACATGCAGTAAAGTTCTGTAGGTCACCTACTTTAATAAATCACGGAGAACTGTCATTGTCCAGAGCTTAACTCTCTTGCTGGGACCAGAGTTTTCCTAACACGCCATTGACTTGACTGTGCTGCTCCTGATTAGTTTAGTTCTTTTTTTTCTTCTTCCTTTTATTTATATGACTACACTGTCACTGTCCTCAGACACACCAGAAGAGGGCGTCAGATCCCATTACAGATGGTTGTGAACCACCATGTGCTTGCTGGGATTTGAACTCAGGACCTCTGGAAGAGCAGTCAGTGCTCTTAGCCGCTGAGCCATCTCTCCTGCCCTCATTTAGTTCTTTTTGGCCTTCATTTGCTGGCTCCAACTAGATGAACCAGTTGAAAGCGCTGTATCAAATCTAGAGATTTTCTTATCACCCAGGGGTCACGGTTGTCCACGTGGGACCTGTGCAGACATGGACAGTGACCACAGGTACTCAAACGCTCATGGACCTCCCTCAAACATTGAACTGACACCTGGATGAAGGGCTGCTTTCTGACAGTCTACCATAGACTGTGTGGCTTAAACAGCTTATGTCCCCTAGAGTTTTGGAGGTAAGAAGGGTGTTAGGAGGGCAGAATTCTTCTAAAATCCCTTTAGCTTACAGATGGCCACCATCTCCTCATGTCTTCACGTCATCTTCTTTTGTATGTGTGGATCCTAATTTCTTCTTCATACGAGGACAGCAGCCATGTTGGAATCAGGCCCATCTCAATGACCCCATTCTACCTTAATTACCTCTATAAAGGCCCTATCTCAAAGTTCAGTTATATTTGTGGTGCTGGGCATTTGGAGTTACTTGTCAAACCCAGTTTCCTTGGTCTGTCTCTGACCTGTGTGTCTGAGATCTGGGTACACTGAACTTCTGAGCCCCCAGAACTGTGACAATTATGTTTATACACAATTGAAATTTTGAGATGATAATGTCCAGCTTCTTCTCTTCACAACATTTGTTCCTAGCGATTGCCATACTTCTTGGCAATTTTGGTCACCAGATTATACTGTTTTCCTGCTAAGATTAAAGAAAGAAAAAAAAATACACAGAGAAACCCTGTCTCGAAAAACCAAAAAAAAAAAAAAAAGAAAGAAAGAAGAAAAAAACCCACAAGAGAATGATGTGAGCCCCTGGGACCAACTCCAGGGCTCACAGAGGAGACTATGTCCTGGAGGCAGAAATGGCCCTTCCTAAGTTCAACTTGTAATGGCCTAGAGTCCAGGTGGTGTGTACTTGGACTGACACTGGAGTGGGAGAGGCAGCCCAAGAACAATAGGATTTTGGAGGGGGAAGCTAAGCCCCAAGAATAGGCGTGCGTTTCAGAAAGGGGCAGTGAACGTTGCCGAACAGTGGCTTCGCTGGTTACTAGTTATGGCTTCAAGGGAGTCATTCATCCTCTCTGGCCTCTACTTCTCTGTAAAGGAGAGATTTTGTGGGACAGTAGTGCCAAGCTCTACTTGACCACATCAAGAACTTGGAATGTGTGCTAAGTCAAAGGCAGGAGACCCCAGGACGGGGAGATAGGAAGGGCCTTTGGGAAATACTGGGAGATTCAGACATCTCAGGGAGTAGTGGAACAACATTATCCTGAAAGCCTATTCAGAAATATCTTCTATTGAATCTCCCCCAACATTCATCTACTTGCATGTCCATGCATGCATACCTGTACAGAAGGATATATGAACTGCAGTAAGATCTACGAGCATACACACATGTGAACGTGGCTTATACACTTCCATGTAGTCCCCAGACTGTCCCTCCACTACTGATATACACATATGCACAAAGTGCGTATACCTCCTCCCTAGATGTGAGAATATACAAATACACACATATACTAGCATACAAGCACAAAAATATCAACTCCCACTTCTTCATAGTAGCTGCTTCCTGACATAAAATAAAACTCCAGACTCATCACAATGCCGTCTTCAGTCCCTGTTCTCGGGTCCTCCCGCCATATATCTCAAATTAAATACGAGGGGGAAGACCTAAGCCCAGAGCAGAGAGCCACACATACAGATCGCAATCACCACACAATGTTGCTGGTTGAAAGGAATGGATGTTGAGCATTGAATGTTAAAAATTGTGTTGAATTAGATAAGAAAATCCCGTGTAGACTTTGTTAATGATTCATAATCAGCTAATAAGCTCATCTTGAGGAGAATAATGATCCACGGACCTGTTGGCTCGTTTATCACTGTGTTTTACAACATTGGCAAAGAAACTAATTAAATCCCCGCATCATTACAGAGAATCCCTTTTAATAGAGATACAATGATGCACTAGAGGCTACAGATTACACTGCAAATTGTACCAGGAGATTTTGGACAGCGGGTTTTAATTAACATGTGAGCCAGAAGCAGCTCGTTTAAATAATAACCAGGGCTGGAACCATCTGTAAAACGGAGCCAGCCAGTAGGAGGAGGGGAACTGAGGCCTGGGAGGCAAGGGAAGTGTTGGCTGGGAGCTGGGAAGTATTTCAAAGTTAGGGCTCTGGGGGACAGGAGAGAAACTGAGGCAGGGGAGGTACGAACTGTAGCCACACATCAGTTTTCAGAATCAGAGCAGTTGTAGGACCACATCTCTAGCTAGGGAATTTCAAGGCTGGGTCTTCATTCACTGTGATGGAAGTGTCAGGTGGTCTACTGAGAAACCACTCCCTTCCCATGTAGCACAACAGCATGCAGAGAGGCCATGCTATGAACGAGCACCTCCATGGACTCCTGTCTGGAGCGGGTTCTCTGTCTGAACAGTGGCTGGTTCAGCAAGTTGCTGAAACTTGCCCTAGGGCAGGCTGGGTAGGTGCCCTGACAGGGACTCATTGCTTTAGACTTTGCTTTGGAGTGGGAACACATTTAATGGGCACAGCCTTGAACTCCAAGGCTCTTCTGAGGGCTGGCTTTCAGGAGTGGAGTGTCAGACTATCAGCCAGAAGAGAGACAGAAAGCCAAGTGCACATGGAGGTAGATGGGCAAGGGACAGAGCAGGAAGCCGCTGGCCAGGAGTGGCGTGTGCCTCTTGGAAATGCGGCCAATCCATGACTCAAAGACAAAGACTCATCTCTATGTGGGATGTTCCCATGAAAGGAGCTTCCTGAGGACACAGCATTGTCTGAGGACTGCCTGAGTCACATAGCAACTGCTTGGCCTTAGTTTGAGCTACTTGCCATTCATTGTCTTGGCAGTCCCAAAGCCTGGGTACTCATGTTCCCTCTTCAGGACTCTCATTTTCCTCCCTCAGTGTTGGGGTGGCCAGTGCCACATCCAGAATCACAGCCTTCAAATGGCCTTTCTGACAGTTGTGGGGAAGATCAAGGCAGAAGGTGGGAAGGAGTTCTCCACGGGTTCATGTTCATCTCTCAGAGAAAAGAAGCTGAAGGCTTCCTCCACTGTGCCTTGTATATTATTTTTTTTTTAAAGATCAGCAGCAAAATGATTCATAAAACCTTGGAAACGGGTTTAGCGTAAAGCTCCAAAGAACAATAGCTCATTGTGCTCTGAGACTCCCACCTGATGTTCTGCCAAAGGTGTGACACAGGCTCCTTCTGAGGGAGCTGCACCCGACAGTCACTCCCAGCTCAGCTCTATTCCTGGGCTTCCATGGCAACACCAGGAGCATCAGCCCAGCTCTTGGCTAGCCTCACCGGGTGGCACACAACCCTAGGCCCAGGCCTCAGGACCATTCCTGGCCTGGGATGTTGTTTGCAGCTGGGACGTCACTCCTACCTAACACCATGCACACAGGTGCACCTACCTATCCACACTAAGCCCTCTGTCTTTGCACCCCCTGAAGCTACAGTTCTGTGCCATCTGTCCTGACTACTCCTCTTAACCCCATCTGGCTTGGCAGCCACCTGTCTGATGTCACTCTTTTTTTCTGTCCTTGCATTCCGTCGTCGCGTGGCAGAGGACATAAACAATCAGGTTAGAAGTCAGAGGTCTCAGAGTTCCATATCCTCTCCTTTGAGAGGACGAAGAGGCGTGTGTACAGAGGGGGAAGGGGCCCAGTACTTTACACAGCACTGTGGCTTGGGACCCAGAATCGGTTTTCTTTCTCCCAGGCATGCATCACTACCCTGCGTAAAAGATGATCTCTTGTCGCCTGCTCAGTTCCACGTTGAGACGTTGCAGTTGTCTCCCATGTGGTCTCCGCTTCCCATGGAACTCCTTGAGCAGCTCTTCCGACTCCAGCAGCCATGTTTCTGGTACCTGCTTTCTGAGCTGTCTGAACCTCCGGCACGGCCTGTGCAGTGAGTCATATCTGAATGCTGCAGATCTGGGTGGGGGAATTGTTCAAGGTTATCTGGTCTACCTCACTCATTCTGATCGGGGAGGAAAGGAAGGCCCTGAGAGGCAGAGAGGAGTAGATGGAGGAGTTTGAACAGTGGTCCAGCTCTTGGGAGAGCAAAATGTTCGAATTCAGAAATAGCTTTGGTGACGGTATTAAAAAGTTGGGACAGAGGCAGGACAGGTGACTTTTGGGTAGACTGAGCCCAAGCCCTATGTGGCGACAGGAGGGTAGCCATACTAACTTTCTTTATTTGGGTGCTTACAGATCATCAGCTCCTCCTATATCTCCTAACGGTGCCCAGGGATAACCTGTAGTTCTAACCAGTCACATCTCCACCTTGCAGCACAGACAGGAAGCTGATGATACCTTAGTCTGGAGTCAGTGAGATCTGGGTTCAAATCCCAGCTCTACCCCTGATTCAGCCTAGCAAGTCCTCTAGGATGGGTGGTGTGTTGGCTGTGGCTTGTAAAAACTACTTATTTCATTTTAAGAATTTGGTAAACCAGCTATTAAATATGGCCATTACTGAAGATTAACTTATGTAAAATTATGATTACATAAACCTCGTTTCTGATCAGTGCTAAGGCAGCATGCGACTTTTCTAATCATTTTACTACTGATGCTACACATCTCAGTCTTCCTAGTGCTGAGACCCTTTAATACAGTTCCTCAAGCTGTGGTGACCCCCAACCATAAAATTATTTTCATTCCTATTTCATAACTGTAATTTTGCTGCTGTTATGAGTTGTAATATAAATATTTGATGAGCAGGATATCGGATAGCTGACACCTGTGAAAGGGTCATTCAACCCCCAAAAGGGGTTGCATCCCACAGTTTGAGGACTCCTGCTCTAGAAAGAGCTCTCCTCAACCTGTTTATGTCTGTTTTGCTCTAATGGCAAGAATCCTATACAGCAGTGTGCTACCTACATACCCAAGAAGCACAGAGATGGGAACCTTGTATTTTTGGCTTGACATCAGCCGAGGTGGAAGTCTTCACATTGTAGGAATCAGTAAACAGTATGGATTTAAGAGCGATTTTCTTGTTTCATTTCTTTTAAACTTTTATTATTATTATTATGATTGTGTGTGTGTGTGTGCATGTGTGCACGATTCTGTAGACACATGTGTCATGGTGCACATGTGAGAGTCAGAGGATGACCCTGTGGAATCATCTCTCTCCTTTCGACTTTCGTGTTGGTTTCTGGGGTAGAACTCAGGTAGCCAGGCTTGCCCGGTAAAAACTGTAGCCCACTGAGCCGTCTCGCTGGCCCGAGATTCATCATTTTTGAGAGTTGGCTGTTAAATACTTTGTCACTTGCTCTTAATCGTATGTATTTTCATTAGGAGGGAATTCTTGCTTGTAGAGGAGGAAACAGCCTTACGACAGGAAGTGGTATCTGCACAACAGGAAGTGGTATATGGAACTCACGTCGCTGGCAGGATTGTGAGCCAGAAACGAACTTCACTGTGTCTTAGAATTCACAATTTGGTCCTTTTCCCCCCCCCCAAATTTAAATTTTTGCCTTTTGCAGTGTGACTGCCCTGCTGTTTCTCTTCAGGCCCTGGTGGGCAGGAAGTCGTCAACCGAGCAACGAGGTTGCAGGGGGCTTGACTTGGCTGTAGCGACATCCCAGTTTGTTGAAAGATGGCGGGGGAGGCAGAGGTGCTGGGAAGCAGGGCATGCTGTGGGCGGGATACCTGCCTGCCGGGGGAGAAAGGCGTGATCTAAAGCCCAGCTCTGCTGCCATCTCTGCACTCCGCGATGCTTGAGCAGCCGCCCATGGCCTTGGGTTTCTCCCTCTGTGGCAGGAATGACACCAACGCTGTCGTTTTCATTTCACGTTGTTTTGAAAACGTAAGTAAGTGCACCTTCCGTTCTCAAAGTGCCCAGAGTGGAGCTGTCCACGGCTTGGAAAAAAAAGTCTCAGCTCCTTCCTTGCTTCCTTGTTCCTGCCTTCTTTTCCTCCTGATGAAGATTTTTCAATTGTCAGTCAGCCTGAGCACATCGATGAGTCTGGAAATGTTCCCCTCTAAAGGTAGCATCTTTCGTTTCTGGGCCAACTGTCCGTCGAGTTTTTTTTAATCCCCTGCTTGAAGAGCTTGGATCTTCCCTCAGGTTGGTGGGGTCGAGGGTGTTGCAGTGTATTCCAAAGGCTTGAGGTACTAAGTATCTCGCTATCCAATGATGTTTGAGACTTGAGAAATGAGAGCATCAGCTGTGGTGTTTTGGGTCCCTGGCTAAGATCACGTGAAGGGCAGCAGATACGAGGCCTGGTAGGGTAGCACAATTAAGACTAGCCTCTGTCTGCCGCTGAGAAGAGAACATCTGCTCCCTTAGGTGAAGATGGCCTTTAGGAATGGGGCAAGGGATGACTCAACTCTGGGACAGGGCAGTGCTGTTAGCCCTTGAGCAGAGTTGACCTTGAAATCCCAACAGCCTTTCCCATATCCTTCTGTTCCATTCCTCCTGAGAGCCTTGCGTTCGTCAACAGTGTCTTATCCCCCCCCTTTCTTGTTTCCCTTCATCCATCTCTAGATCAACAACTTGAACCCCCATGGTCCATGTCATATAACCCCTAAGCATCTCCTGCCCTAGACCTGGAGCTCCCTGCTCATACTGGATTCTGGGAAACCCACTTGGCTGCTTCTTCTTGGCAGAGCAGACATCTCTGCCAACTGTGTTGACTGAGTAGTTATAGGGAGGCCCCAGACAGGAACATCACAAATCCTTTTGTTCTGAGTGACGTCTCTGACAGCCCAAGTGGGACTGCTCTGACCTTCTCCGCTCTCCTCCAGGCACCAGAGACAAGTGCTATCTCTTGGTCTTCTCGGAGAACAAAATAAGGAGTGGCAGATCCTTACTGTCCTCTAGTTCCATGTCACAAATGCCAGGGCAGGATCTCTCTCTTGTTCTAAAGCCCAGTCCTCCTCCTCCATAATTCTCTTCACACTGCACCCCTGATCCCGCTGGGACTGTACTCCATCAGTCACCTCCTTTTCTTTCATTTCCCATCTTTCCCTTTTGGCTGACATCTTTCTAGAAACTTCTGGATGTGTTCGGGCCCCCTGACCCCCTTGAGTGACTGCTCTATCCGTCTCCATCACTCACTTGTCACCGCTGCCGTTTCCACACCGCCCACTCCTTCCTTAATCCTTGTGCAATCTGGCTCCCGCCCCCACTTCTCTATGGAAACTGCTCTTCTCATTTCTCTAACAGCATCCTCACCGGATCGAATATGTTCACAGCTCATAGGAAGCACCAAGAGAGGGCAGGCTTCCCTCTTGGCACTGGGTGAGGCACTGGGGATGGTCAAGGCTGATAGCAATGCGAATCTCATAGGGAGACTGGGCTTCAACCAGCTGGCCAATGTGTCCTGTGGCCAATGATCTTTGTGTGACACGTTCTATTGGGTTGACAGGCAGATGTCCTCTCTCAGTAACACCCTGACCCATTGCCATTCTACCAGTTTGCATTTCTTCAGGATTGTGATCCACATAACCACACCCCTGACCACACTGTCCACAGGCTCCTCCTCCTTTTTACCAGCCCCTCCCAGGGAAGATCAATTGATCAGCCGAGCTGATCTGTGCCCTCCCGGGAAGAATGGATCAATGGTAGCTTGACCTACTGAAGAGAGGGAAGTGTTCCTCAGCCTTCTGGCATATAGATTCTGATCAGAACCACCTAATGGGTCGGCGAGGGTGAAGCCTTGGCATCAAAATAGGATTTCTTCAGCTGCTTTTTAGGCAGTTGAAAAGCATGTGCTTTCAGTTCTTTCAAGCAATATAGTATAATTTAATTTAAAACTATACCGTTAGTGGTCTTTCCCTACTGCGGCGCTTCTAGCGTGTGTGAGATTCTTTTTGTCTTCAGTGGATCCTCGCTAAATGCTGAATGAGCGGACAGACCCATGAATGACTGAGAAAGGATCGGTAGGCTCAGAGCTTTCATTGTAAGTTCACCATGAGCCAACTCTCTCGCTAATGCCAACTTCTGGCTGACACTGACATTAACGACAGCTCTATTTTTGTATCTAACACATAGGAAGACACGACCTTGAGGATCAAAAAGTTTAACAAAGCCCCAGGGCCCAAAGGTGATCCGTGTTCCAATGGCTGGAGTGGTCTCCACTTGTAGTCTGTGTCCCCTGTCTGTACAATGACCATCAATCCTGCTCTACAAAGCCTGGAGGGCGAGTTGGCAGGCAGATTGGGAGGTACAAGTCTGGCTTGGACACTATTCAGCACTTCCTGCCACTCAAGTGTGTCCCGGGGAAGTCGTAGAGCTGGCTGGCGGGTCAGGCCGGTGCCCATCTGAGTGTCCGGTCTCCTGTGGAATCCCGTCGCTTCCTCCCACTGATTTGGCCAGGATCTCCATTGTCTGCTCAAATGTAATTAAAGAGTCCTCTGATGGTGCCAATTAAAGACTCGGAGGGACAGGAGCGGGTGTTCTCGGCATCACATGGCGCGGTGCGGTGAAGCTGTAAACATCCATTAGCCATTACAGTTCTCATTAGTCCTTGAAAAACAACTCATTAGTGTCCATAGAACTGACAGGTAAATACAGCTAATGGGCTAAATCTATCAATAAATTCATTGTGTGCAAAATCAGGGTTTCTGTCATTGTGCTGCTTGCGGTGACTAATCAGAAGGTTAAATACTCCTCCTGCAAAAATATATATAAGTTGCAAAGCACTTAGCCTGATAGACTGTGGAAAAATGGCATGAGAGAAACTAATGAAGACATCAAAGCCTTTATTTATACGTAGGGTGGGTTCACTGTAAGTTCAGGTTGCTATGAACTGTCACAGCTGTTTAGCTGAGACTAAATTTTAGAAAGCATATTGATTTGTTTTAATTTAAACGGGGCAGTTTACAAAAGCTGCTTGAATCTGAAGTTATTCCAGAAATGATTGCTTAGTGTGTGGCGGGGGGTGGGAGGCAAGTGTGCTTCTCCAGCGGCCCCACGGGCCATGTCTAGGGAGGCTGCCTCTCCTAGACTGTGCCAGTGGTACAGTACTGCAGAGGGGCTAAACTGAAGGTTTGTTTAGTCCCATGCCTTCACAGTGCAATGGGGTTACAGGGAGCCAGGGCAGTCTGGCTTCAGGTCCAGGCTCATTTGGGAATTTGTGACATAGTCCAGGTCTCATAGGCCTTAATTCTATTTTTTCTCTCTCCACAGAAACTAAGGTGTTCTTGGGGGGTCACCCACAGTTAAGGGTGACTTCTCTGTGTATTTGCTCCACTTTCCTGCCTGCTGCCCTCTTCAGAGAAGTCACAGCTTGCTGCCCTCTGTCTTCAGCCAGCCTAGCCTTGGATACCTGTGCTTTGGGTAGCCCCGGAGATCACCTGCTTCATTTCAGCCACAGAACTCCCATCCCCAGAGGACAGTTTCCCAACCGTCTGCTCAAAGGCTTCCCCTTTGGCACTGTAGATGTAAGAAAGAATTTCCTTATCTCAAAAGGATATGACATGAGAGGCAAGGTTTAAAGCGATGGTTGGTGGGTACCCTCTGACTTCTGCCTCAATTTGAATTTGTGATCTGCATAAAAGCAGTAGATATTGCATATATATAATCTTTCTAACTGCTTTGAATAACCTGAACTCTGGTAACAGTGGTTTCTGTGGCCAGCCTGGTCCTACTGGAAAGGGCCGGGCAGCTGTTGACCGCTTTGAATGGGGCCTGTACTTTTCCCAACAGTCTTATGTCCTTCTGCTCATCTTCCACACCATAGGTCACAGCAGCACCCCCTTTGATAGCCACAGTGAACAGCACCACATGCTATCACCGCCATTGTGACTTCTGACAGACCTCATTGTTCTGTGCCACCCATCGCTAGAACTAATCCCAGGCAGACACAGCTAGCCAACTGGCCTCATCCCTCCCTCTGACTGGAGAGGTGAAAGAAAGCAAGTTTTTGCTTTTTAGCTTCTTGCACCCAGACCGTGCCTTGGTGCTCTTAGGACCCCCAGGATGGTAGCTTTCCAAACCCTTAGAGGGTTTTTGGAGCTTCAGTATCGTAGACAGGACTAGTGCCCCATCCGGCCTCCTGCCAATCCCCCCGCAGTAGCTTTTGTTCTGCCCTGGTCCAGGTACAACACAGCTTCTCTTAAGGAAGTGGATGTGAGCGGTCATTCTCTCACAGAGGGGACCCTTGCATCCTTCAGTGATCCACGCTTCCCTGCTCCCTCCCTACTCTCCCTACCCTCCCTCCCTCCCTCCCTCCCTCCCTCCCTCCCTCCCTCCCTCCCTCCCTCCATGTGTCTCCTTCTCTTCCCTTCTCCTTCTCAGTATCAGCATCTCTCTTGGCCCTCTTACCCAGTGTGGTCTTCTCACCTCCCAAGAGCCTGGGTGCCCACTCTTCTCTCAGGCCGGAATGCTCTCACTTGCACTCTAGCTGGCCGGGCTTTTTCCTTTTCCTCAAAATTGCTAAGCTGGTTTTGTGGCCCCTGATTTCCTGGGGCTTGTGTTTAGCGTGTGTCTCCCTAGATGATCCCACTGCTGGCTCCAATGCATCACTCAGCTGCCAGCTCGAATTCCACCTTCTCAGCAAGGCTTTCTGCAACCACCCTCCCACCCAGCCTCTCTTCCTCAAGGCACGGTGCGTGGTCTGAATTTATATCATTTCCTTGTTTATGTTCTTGGTTTGTTTGTTTTTTTTTTTTTGCTTGCCTTCCAAGCAGGCAAACTCCATGAGAGCAAGTCTCCATCCCGCCCCATCACCTGCACGCCTTTAGTGCGGAGAATGGAGCCCTGGGACTGCTCTAAAACAAACAAGAACAAACAAGCCACAAATATAAACAAACCCGTCACATGACTGGCTTTAAAGGCCACTACTTGAGTGTGAGAAGACACTGAGGCCTAGGATATTCCATGCACATGGGAATAGACACAGAAGAAGGAAGGCAAGGCATGAGAAACTGATGAAATTCTCAGCTCCATCCATGGCCAGAGATACCTCAGTTAAACAGCAGCTGCCTCCTCCTTCATCTGTCTTGTCCGGCTGTACTTGAACATGTTGACAAGGAACTGAGCAAAAGGAGAAGCTCATGTCCCAGTGGCTTCCTACGGCTGTGCAAACTGTGTCTCAGAGCTCTATAAGGTCCTATACTCTGTGAAGAGCAGGTCTCTTCCTGTACCTGACCTGGCGAGGTCTGTGGTGCACGTGGAGATACATCCGCTGAGAGATGTTCATCATGCATTTACTACATATTCTGACAGTAAGCAACATTTTTCATACCCTTTGTCCCACCCAAGTATTGACCAGGCAGGACCCTGCTTACTTTGCAGAATTAAACATGATTGGCGCATGTTCTGGGTGATGCGGCTGTAGGTGTACTTAGCCCTTTCTTCCGCCGCTTAACTTCTAGTCAGAGAGAGACAGGCAGTATTCATTCAACCAGTAAATGCAGGTCATGTCCGATGCTCAGATGTCGCAGAGGAAAGTGAATCGAGACCAGCTGAGGAGCGGGTTACCATGCTGTCTGTGGCAGTGCTATAGATGGAATCCTCTGATTTATGTTGAAGCCCTGGTCCCCAGTGTAATGGCATTAGCAGTGGGACTTTGGGAGGTAATTAAATTTGGAGAAGATCGTGTGAGAGAGCTCCCATGACGGGACTGATGCCAAGGGATGAAGTAACCTGTGCTCATTATCGCTTGCATAGGAAGGAAGCTGGATGAGGACCTTCCCAGAGAACCCGACCATGCTGGTACCCTGATCTTGGACTTTGGGCTTCCGGAACTGCAAGGAAGACATCTTGTTACAGTAGCCTAAGTTGACTAATAATAGGGAACCAGGGAAGACCTCTTAATAAAGGCATGAAGGATGCACAAATGGGAGGAGAGAGGATGATTTTAGGATGCTGTGACTAATCAATGTAGAGGTCCTGAGGCGATTGGGGCCTGATGAACTTGAGGAAAAACAAGTACCCAAAACAAAGGGATTTTCCATGGGGGAGATGACGTTAGAGGAGACACTCGACTGCAGGGATTTTCCTTTTACCCAGAGGGAGAGGAGGAGCCTTGGGTCTCAGTTGTTTTAGAGAGCTCACTCCAGCAGCCAAGGCTGTGCCTAAAATAGACTGGGGTAGGATACAGCTGGGAGATAGAGTGACTGGCTGGTCCTCAGGTGAGAGATGCTGGGCTCTCGTTAAGGGGCTGGTGGAGGTGTGTTCATGTTGGGAAGACACAGATGCTGATGCTGAAGAATGGAACAGAGTGGGAAGGGGAGTCAAGACTGGCTCTGGGGCTTTAGGCCTGAGCACCCTGGAGGCTGGAATCGCCCTTTCTGAGTGAGAAGGGAATCTGCACAAACACAGCATTAGGAATGTGTCCTGCTTTGCTTTTTGTTGTTGTGGTAAACACCATAGCAAAAAAAGCAACGTAGAGGGGAAAAGGTTTATTTCAACTTGTATTTTCAGGCCACAGCCCATCATTGTAGAAGCCAGGCAGGAAGTGAAGCAGAAGCCGTCGGGGAATGCTGCTTAGTGGCTTCCTCTCTGGTTTATTCACAGCCAGCTTTCTTATAACCTCACCTGCCTAGGGATGATGCCACCCACGGTGGACTGGACACTCCCTCATCAATCAAGACAGTCTCTCATAGACACAGCCTCTGGCTTGTCCGATTGAGGCAATTCTTCACTTGAGGTTCCCTTGCCCCAGGTATCTCCAAGTTTGTGTCAGGTTGACAAGATAAACTAACCAGGCCAGGGTGTGTGTGTGTGTGTGTGTGTGTGTGTGTGTGTGTGTGTGTGTGCTAAATGTAATGTATCCACTGGAGGTACAAGTGAAGATACTGAGACCACAGCTGGACCCATGAAGTCTGGGGAGGTGGAGGAAACCTGGAGTCAGCAACAAATGGGCAGACTTGTGGGGCCA
Organism: Tokudaia tokunoshimensis; assembly: GCA_036184795.1. NCBI lineage: Eukaryota > Metazoa > Chordata > Mammalia > Rodentia > Muridae > Tokudaia > Tokudaia tokunoshimensis. Next base: position 107,832,895 of record BTHU01000005.1, on the reverse strand, counting down.
GATGGACTGGCCAGGCATTGAGCACAGATGATGTCTCGATGGAGTCTCGGAGTTGAGACCTGAGACCTGCGGTAGCTTGGAGCACAGTGGGGTAAAGAAAATCGGAGAAGGACAAGGGAAGAAAGGGCCTTTCTTAGGATGGAGATCGAGAGAGGGAAAGTAATGAAATCTTACGAGAAAGGACAATCCTAGAGGAAAGATGGGGATCAGGGAGAGGACAGTGAGTGAGGGCAGTGTTGTTGGGGTTTGTGGATTTGACCAAGCTATGTCATATACATGAACGTTGGTGTGTGTGTGTGTGTGTGTGTGGGGTGTGTGTGTGTATGTGTGGGTCATGTGCGTGTGTTTGTATGTGAATTTCATCAACATATATTTTTCAGGCCACTGATTCATAAAATTAATACGTGGGGAAAAGATTGAGCCCGTGAACCAAACCTTGTGGTACACAGTGATGGTGGTGGGGATGATGGAGGAGGACTGAGAGCTGACTTTCAAATTAGGCCACACAGAAGTCCCTGGTCACCTCAGTACCTGTTGTCTTGCTGGGTAGGGACCTTATGGAAGCAGGTCAGAGAGAATAAGACTGGGGTGCAGTGGCGGTGTGACTTGTGGCAATTCTGGGTGGGTTTGCTTTCAAGAGGAACAGAGGACTCAGCAGGTAAAAGTGGCTGTCGTGAAGCCTTACTGAGCTGCATGGGGCCCATGGGACCCTCACAGTGGAAAGCATAGATTCCTGCAAGCTGCCCTCTGACTCCCACGCATGTGCAGTCCACCCCACATAGGTAAACGTAGTGCAAAGAAGACTGAGGCGGTGGGCTCGCTGTTGGAAGACGGCGTAGAAGGACAAAACGAGTCTTTGATTTTCTTTTCTTTTTTTTTTTTCACTATTTTTCCCAAGATGAGAGAAGTCTCGATGCATTTGTTGGCTGGTGAGAACAATCTGGTCGAGAGGAAAAGATCTGATGATGCAGGGAAATTGAAGGGATAATTACTGAATTATTTGTCACAGCAAAAAAGAGAAACAGCCTAAGATGTCCATCAAGAGAAGAATAGATGAATAAAATATGTTATGTTCAAAATAATGAATCCCGTGCAGCTGACTCTGCCTGGAGGGAGGAATTTCAACAGCAGGGAGAGACCAGTGCTGTGCTGCTTTCTGATGTCCCTGCCAAGACCTCCTGTATGGCGAACTGAACCCAGACCACAAAGCCACACCCCTACATGTTACCATAGCAGATACCTTAGCTTATCAACCCGTGCAGAGAAGTGGTTCATTTCCGCTCCCAGTTTTGAGGGTTCTGGACCATGATACATGAGCCCCATTGCTTTAGGCCTTTGGCCAAGCAGCTCCTCATGGTGGGAGTATGTGGCAGAGCAAAATCGCTTATCTCATCACCAAGGAAGCCAAAGGACAGGGGAGGAAGAAGCCAGGCTCCCCAAACTCCCTTTGCGGTCTCAGCACAATGACTTAATACCTCTCACTGGTTCTGCTATCTCCCAGTATGCCACCCTGGTACCCAGGGGACAAAGCCCTGAACATGTGGGTCTTTGAGGTGCATTCAAAGTCTTTCTGTAGCACCCCACTGTCCTCAATTACCTTCACACATCACAGCAAGAGTGTAGCTACGTCTGAGGCTCTCTTGGAAAGTCCTCCTTCTGTTTACCTTGGTCAGAATGCCCCGCATTGTGATGACGTCCAAATAAAACAAGAACAGCAGCCATTAATTACAGATCGCTCACTGGTGTGCTGTCCTCACAGAGCTTATGTCCTTGGAAGACATTAAATAAACCGTCTAAGAGTAGCTCGATGTCAGCGATGACAAGTGCTGTAAGGGGGAGATCCAAGATGAGCCTGGAACAGTCTAGAAAGGTTGAGGAATGTTGTTTAATCCAGAAGCTGTGCAGGAGTTAGGTGGGCAGATGCGGGGAGGGAGGATGAGAGGAGAAAGTAAAAGGAAGAGTTCGCATCCATCCAACCAATGACTAGTGAGCCCCAGCCATGTCTAGGTGTGGGACTGCATCAACTGTAAAGCACAGCCCCTGCTGCCCTGAGGCTGTCAGTGTGACTGAGGGAGATCACCTGAGCATATAAAGGACACAGGGCTTCAGTTGGTAATGAGGACCAAGAAGGGGCTAACTGAGTACAGGAGGGTGTCACCTGAGACCCCAGTGCAAATGGCTGGCAATCAGCCTATCACACTTAGAAACAGCAAGAAGGGCAGCGTAGCTTAAGAACATGGAAGAGTGTGGTGAGATTAGAGTCAGAAGGAGAGAGACAGGGCTCGGAGCTTGAAGGGCCTCCTCCTACCATTTTAAGCCTCTGTAATCCCAAATCTGAGCCGGGCTGTCAGTTCTAAGGGAGGATTTCTTGGAAATAGCTCAGCGTCCCAGGTCCCCAGTGAAGGGCTGTGCCTGGTTTGCTTCTCCATTGCAGAGGTGTGGGATCTTTCAGCAGCCACCCCCCTCACTGCCGGCTGTATATCTCACCTTATCACTGCAGTCCATTTAGTGTGAGCCGTATACTCCCCTCCAGAGGAGAACTCTCACTTAATTAATTTTAGATTTAAGGCAACAAGAAGTCCTTATATTAAAAATGGAGTGGGGGGGGGAGAACAGCTTGTTAATTAAAATGTCAGTTAGGGTGTTCCTGGCGAAAACTAAGATTAGTGGGTGTTTCCTTTGGTTACAAGCCCTTGTGCTTTGATATTTCATGTGTGAATTTAAGGATGTGCCTGGTACTTGGAGACAGGCAGCAATTCACTGTGGCTCAATGGGCTCCAGTTCCATTGTCTCCTACAGCCTTTGAGACTGTACCCATAACCTCTCTCTCTCTCTCTCTCTCTCTCTCTCTCTCTCTCTCTCTCTCTCTCTCTCTCTGTGTATGTGTGTGTGTGTGTATCTGTGAGTGTATTTATATAGATGATCGTGCTTGTGTGGAAGCATGGCGTGGAGGCCAGAAGTTAATACTGAATGTCTCCTCAATCATTTTCCACATTGTATTTTGAAACAAGGTCGCTCACTGAACTTGGAGCTGTATGTATCTGCCTGTCTCTACCCCTGTCCCCCAATACTGGTGACATAGATATATGCCACTGAGCCTGGCTTTTATGTGGGTTCTGGACTGCAAACTCAGATCCTCAGGCCCTCACTGGAGATGCTTTACCTACTGATCCACCTCCCCTAAGTCCAGTTTTTAACCTCTGGCATCCACTGGGGAGTCTCTTTCCTGTTCTTTCTCTTTCTTCCTTTCTCTGATTCTTCTTTTACTCCTCCTCCATTTTCAGTCCTCTCCACCCTGTAACCCTTACCCTTACCCTTACCATTACCCTAACCCTAACTCTAACCCTAACCCTAACCCTAACATCTGTCATTTGCAACTATCAGACTTATGTGTTGTAAGACTCTGTCGAGCCGGGGACCTCCTGAGTGAACAATGTGGAGTCGGGAATTCGATGCAAAAAGCAAAAGAAATTTATTGTTCCAACATGTTGGGGTCACCCTGCACATGGAGAGAGAGAACAACCACGTGGAGCCTGTCCAGAAAGTCTATACAGTTCTCAGGGCAGCAGTCCTTAGGCACAATGTGATGGGCAGAACAGGGTGACTTTTAAACTGATTGGTCTTTAGGGAATGAGGTAGGTGGCCAATGGTTGAGGAATAGCTCCAGGCCTCCCCTATCAGCAGGTGGCCGGGGGGTCTGTACCTCCTCCCTGTGGTCTGAGGAATGTAATTAGCCCTTCCCTTCCAGAGGGGAGAGGTGCCTATGTTCTTTATGACCTTTCTCTTTCAAGAGTGGAGGGGTCTGGTGGAATTTTCCAAAGTTTCTGAGTTGACCGAATGTCTATAGCCTTTGCAAAGCTTGTTCACGCTTCAAGGATTAGTGACATTGTTCCTGATCTTAATGCGTCTTCTCCTTGTCTCTTCCTGCTGCCTGTGAAGCACACAGCTTACATCTTAGGGCTGTTTCATTTTGTTGAGACAGATAACTGTGTAGCCCAAGCTCCCAGTCCTCTTCCCCCAGCCTCCTAAATGCTGGGCTAGAGTCCTGTACCACCATGCTGGCTCTCTGCTTTAAATCCTTATGACGGATATAAATTGTGCTGGGGAAAATGTTTTTTAATCTTGCCCTTAACTGCTAAGGAGAGTGGGACCCATGAAGGGTCCTTGTTTGCTGTGATGAGGGTGAGTTGGGGAGTTGGCCTAGAAAAACTGAGGTAGACCTGTGCAATGAAGAGTTATAGAAAGGCCTGGAGTCGGGATGCACATCTGAGCTGGCTGGTAGCCACGCTGCAGAGCCCGAAGTGGAGACGGGATGTCCAAAGGCAGCTGAAAGCTGAAGAGTTGAGGAGGTTACATAAATGTTATGGTTTGAATGTGAGACAGCTCTCACAGGCTCACATCCCGGGTCTCTGCCTGTCATTCACGTCCTCATATTTGCCATGAATGACAGTCTACCGTGTGCTCTCTCTGATGTTCTGGTCAAGTGCAGGGAGTCAAGCAATCACGGATGGAGCCTCTGAAGCCACAATCCCAAATAAAACCTTAATCCATTAGCTGTTTCCATTTGGCATTTTGTTAGAGCAAGGGGAAAAACAATCAACTCGAAGAAAGGTGTCTGGGGTGGTGGCAGCCGGAGAGGGATCTGTTGGGCGTGGGAGGGAAAGCTTTCTTTTGCCCTCCAATGAGTCTTGAGTGAAATCCTTCACTGACTAAGTAAGGCTTTGTGGAGTTAGAATAAATGGTGCTAGGATGGGCTCACAGCAATCACTCTGAATGACCAAGACTCTCTGCTGGCAGACTTGGCAGTCCTCTATCAAGAGTATCACGGATGTTGACAGAAGATGTGTGACATCAGGTAAAAGACAGAGAACTCCATGACTGGCAATAGCAGTGGTTCCTGTGTCAGGGCTCACAGGGTACTCCAACAAGGCCACACCTCCAAATAGTGTCAATCCCTGGGTCAAGCATATTCAAACCACCACATATACCATATCAGTTAGCTAATATCACATAACATACCACTTAAGACTCGCAATATAAAATAAAAAACAAGAGCCAGAGAGATGCTCTAGTCATTGCAGGTCCTAGTTCAGGTTACTATCGCTATGAGACACCAAGACCAAAAGCAAGTTGGGGTAGAAAGAGTTTAATTGGCTTGCACTTTCACAGCAGCGTCTGTTACTGAAGGAAGTCAGGACAGGAACTCAAGCAGGGCTGAAACCTGGAGACAGGAACTGATGCAGAGGCCATGGAAGGGTGCTGCTTACTGGCTTGTTCAGCTCCTTTTCTTATAGAGCCCAGGACCGCCATCCTAGGGGTGTCCCTATCCACAACAGGCTGGGTCCTTTTCCCCATCAATCACTAATCAAGAACATGTTCTGCAGACTTGCCTCCAGCCCTATCTTATGGAGGCATCTTCTCAATTGGGGTTCCCTCCTCCCACATAACTCTAGCCTATGTCAAGTTGATCACACTTTATTTATTTATTATTGTTGTTGTTGTTATTATTATTATTATTGTTATTCCAGACAGCATTCTGCACTGGTAATCCCAGCATTCACACGGTGAAATGGAAGAAGAGAAGAATCACCTGGAAGCTTTCTGTTCCGCCAGCTACCCTGGAATACACAACACCTGGGAACAACAAGAGAGACTTTGCCTCACAAATAAGTTGGATCGGGAGGGCTGAGTCCTGAAGTTGCCCTCTTCAGTGCACAAGCGCAGTGGCAGGCATGTCCTCTAACACATGAATTCTCCTTTGGGCAAGACACTCTGACTAGTGAAGGGTATCAACTTCCACTTTGCTCAGGGAACACTCGATGTGTGGCACCTTCTTTGTTCCACAGATCTGAGCTCTTTGTGGGAGTTCCCCCCCCCGCCGCCCCCTTCTAGATTAGGAGCTAAGGAAAGATAGATTTCTCCTGGTTTCTTAGGATCTTTTATCCCATCACCGATACCCATCCTTAAGAGGAAATGTGCGCACGATGTGTCTGTGTGTGTGCTGAGCAAGCAGAGGGAGTGGAGGTCTGAGAAGAGGAGAGAGGATGAATGACAGAGAGAGAAGGGAGGGAGAGATGGAGGGGACTGTGTGAGAGAAATCAGTAGCCAGGGCCACACATCTGGTTCTGAGCTGCCCCCTACCTCCCCCTGACCCCCACCGCCAACCTGCTCTATGACCCTCCTCCTGCAGTCCTTGCTGGAAGAAACCACAGCCTAGGAGCCAATGCTTTCCTATTTAAGGCTCTTCCTTTCTCTCAAGCAAGACTGTGTGGCTGTGCAGGGGTAGGGCAGAGGTGGGAGCTCTCCCATTGTGTTGGGGCTTTTCATTATCTCAGTCTTTGTTACTGGCTTTATTTAATTTGTCACTTAATTACTGTTTACTGACTCTGCCGGCAGCCAACGTGTATTTACTTACTGTGCACTTTGTCTGATTTTAGTAGATTTTCCTTGCCCTCTTGTTGTCTCTGTATTGTTTATTCTATTAACGTATGATTAAGTAAAAAATAACGCAGAGAAAGTTAATGCTCCTTGACCCTTGACCCTTGACATTTCATCCTCCAGAGAGAACCGCTGTTGACAGATGGTTAGATATCATTTTCCTTTTGTTTTTAACACTCACGTAATTTGGATGTGACCCAAATGTATCATAGCAGCCTCCAAGGTGGGTTTCTGCTCCACAGTCATTCAAAATAATCCGAGTGGGACTCCAGAAGCATAAAGAAAAATGTAAATCTTTATTGTTGGTTTCCTTAAATAGGTGGTTGGTGCATGGCTTCTGACTGTGTCTGGAGACACACGTCTGTTCTCCCCCATGTCTCAGTCCCAACAGCGGCTGAAAGTCTCTGCTGGTACCCTCCCACTCAGCTCTGCTTCGGGCTCTACCCTCCTGAACTCTATTGACAGGAGCCCTCCCTCCTAAGAACGTCTTCCAGAAAGCTGCTCCTCCGGAATGCTGTCTTATAAAAGGCAGACTCACTGTAGTTTTAAAGAGAGAAGTTACTGCCTCTCTTCACATAAATAGGATTGTTCTATACACACTGTTCAATCAAACACCTTCCCGGACCTCCTCAGCCTGTAAACTCACAGATGCCTTTGCAGGGCCGGCTATTCAAAGCCACTACTCCAACTTGGGCATGGTGGCCTCATGCCTGTCTGACTTTAATTGCAGCCCTTGGGAGGAAGAGGCAGGAGGATGGCTGAGAGTTTGAGGACAGCCTGGTCTACATACTGAGTTCCAGAGCAGAGCCAGTGAGAGCTTGTCAGAAGAAAAAAGCAAAAAGACAGAGAGTTAAAGCTGCTGGGGCCGGAGCCCCGCCCATGAGTGTGATTTGTCATTGTTGGAGAGCATTGTGATTGCATGCCCACTACTACTGAGAAAAAGGCCACGGTGATCATCTGTGACTTCCCCTCCACACTGACCTCTGAACTTGACCTCCATTATTCTGTTCTAGCTTCTCGGCTGACAGTGCTTCCTTCTGAGCTCTTTGAACTCTTCTCTTCTTGCTCTGCATGGTCTTGTGGGGGCACCGTAACACCTCCAGACCCAGGCAAGGCACCTAACCAAGCTGGCCGAGCACAGCATGCCTTGCGGTTGGTCTAGGATCATCTAACCAGTTTCTGCTGTCCATCCGCAATGGTTCTACTCTGCTCTAGCCCCAGGCTCATCCTCTCTGGCACCCTTTGTCTGCATTCTCTGCTTCCAGGGAGATGCAGACATTTTCTTCATCAGACAGCTGCTCATCTTCCCTGACCTTGTCATTCCTGGTTGGCAGGGTCCACGTGATGCTTCACAGCAGAGGGCCCTATCTCCTCAGCCGGTCGTCTGGAGAGGAGAGACCTGGCTGTTCCTTACCCTCCAGCCCTGAGAGAGGTTTCCCCTCTCTCTCATGTACCAGATTTCTGATAGACTCACCTCTTTCTCATTTTCCAGCATCCACCCTCTGATACTGCTCTTGATCCCACAGAAGGTTGGCTGGCAAATCTATAGGCCCATGCTTTACGCAAGCTGAAGGCGGCTACTCTCTAACCCCCAGCACATGCAGGGAATATTCCATTTTGTCTTTCTGGGGACTAGCAGGGCACTTTATCATTTTTTTCATTTCTTGGAAACACTTGTTATAAGACAGCTCAGGTTGGAAGTCTGGAGTGGGTACTGTAAAGGCTTGGAGGTCCCATAGAAACCAACTCAGCTATGTCCCATAGGAACTGGAAACTAGGGTTGGAGATGTCACCAGGGGTGAAAGTGACTCCCTCCGTACCTTCATGGCTACCCATCCTTTTGTTTCTACCCTTTCACTGATTTAAAGCAGAGTGATAGCAGTGTACTGTTGCCATTCTTTTCCTTCAGAGCTATGATCAAAGGCTTACTCATCCCAGAGATGGTACCAACAATCAAAGAAACTATACCACCCAAGTATAGCTTAGCGAGATAGATTCCTCTTCTTCATGATTCCTTGACCTTGAAGTAAATCTTAAAAAAAATATTTATTTTTAAAAAAAGTGTGTGTGTGTGTGTGTGTGCGCGCGTGTGTGTGATACATTTATTGAATTACTTATAGAGGTGTAGGTGAAGAATTATTTATAGGAGTATAGGTGACTCACAGGCAGCTATCTCACTGTAAAAACCCATGGGTGACAACTCAAAAACTTGTACCCCCTAAATCACCCTTCCCAACTTGTAGTTGACCAGAGTCTGCACTCCTCACTCCCAGCAATCAATCACTGTTTAAATAACAAGAAGGAATGGCTTTTGGGCTCTTGTAAGTTTCAAGAACTTCCTGAGACTTCTGAGTTTCCATTATAGCTGGAGCCTTATGAGCTTCCTTTGTTTCTGAAGCCTTACCAGCTTCCTCCACCTCCTGAGTTTTATAAACCTTTCTCTTCCCTCTAGGAGGAAGTGATTCAGTTCAGCTACACACTTTTGTACAGTATTTACCTCCTGCCCACCATGACTCTGGCCACACACTCCTACTTATATTCCAGTCAGTGCCTGCCACATTGTAAACAGGAATAAGATGGTAATATTTTAGTGCATACAAAGGGAATGAACAGGAGTTTACATTTGTATGTTCTTGTTTTACTGTTGGCATAGGACAAGCTCTCCAAGAACAGGTACTATTATGTCTCCCACTCTGTAGATGTAAAAGCCAAAGCAGTACTTTACCAGGCAAGTAAGTGAACTGGGACCTGAACTCGGGTCAGTCTGAGTGAATATGTGGATTCATTAATATATAGAAGCAGTGGCATGTGCTATACACACACACGTGTGTGTGTGTGTGTGTGTGTGTGTGTGTGTAATGTGTGTGTTTGTGGGGTCTGGAGGACCAATAGGAAGAGGAGGAAAGGGCAATATATGAATAAAGTACAATAATGTATATTCATGAACGTGTCATAATGAAACCCATTATTTTGTTCATTGACAAAAATAAACAAACAGAAGTGATCATCTACTCCAGACCCCTGCCTCTCTCCCTGGGATTCTGACCATCTGGTCCTGGGGCAGCCTGCTGTTCTGATGGTAAGCTTCTCCCAATGAACCTCCAATACTTTCATCTGTCCCCAGCATCAGGCATTTATGTCCCATCATCTTTTTCAAACTTAAGATCCCTCTTCTCCTTCATGCTTCCTTGACCTTGAAGCAAATCTTAAAAAGAAAAAAAATATTTTTAAAACATATGTGTGTGTGTGTATGTGTGTGTGTGTGTGTGTTGGGGGGAGTGTATTCATGCCATACCTATGCAGATGCCTGAGGAGGCCAGCAGAGGGCATCAGATTCCCCTGGAGCTGGAGTTACAGGTGGTTGTGGGCTGAGAACTGAACTCTGGTCTATTGCAAGAACTGTTAGCCCTATTAACCATTGAGTCATGTCTCCTGTCCCTGAAACAGACTCTTGATTGGCACCATTGTCTGTTCTTTTGTGACACCCTGTGAAGTATATGTGTTAAATCTCTGCCTAAATCTTTATCTTTAGATGTAAGAAAGGAAAGCAAGCTGCCTCTAAACTCACCCTTGATGTGTTTAGAATGTGAACTCAGAACCCCAGTTGTTTATATAATCCATTAAGTTGAAGGCATGGTGAAGTGTCTGGAACCATGGAAGGCGTAGGCGTGGCTCTCTCCAAAGTGACTAAGAAGGAAAGGGAATGAACAGCAATGTTGGCACAGAGATACATGCAAACCAAGAAGGTGTCTCTTCCGTTCAGGGTGGAGTGTGGAAGGACAGAGTGAGGTCAGCGTGGGACCGGGGCAGCTGGAGGGAAATCATAACACAAGATCTCTGAGCTCCTCCCTCTAGCTACAGGTTGAGGGGCTAGTCAATTTCCTGGAACAATAATTCTGAACCAGGACCGTTGGTGTGCTTTGTCCATAATGTGTCCCCCTCATTCATTATTGACAGCTTGGTCCCCAGCTGGTGGCCTGGGCACAGATTGGATCCTAAGAGCTCTGCCTTTATCCACAAAGGAATACTTCAGTGGATTCATGCTCTGGTGCTGTCACTGGAACGTGATGGCAATTAGAAGGTGGGGCCTAGTTGGAGGATATATGTCGCTGGGGACACGCCCTGAAAAGAAGTGTGCCTTGTCCTCAGCCCTCTTCAGTTCAGTTCCTCCAGCTTCTTGATGATCAAACCCTCTCTGTCCATGCTGCTACAATCCGGATCCTCACCTTGCTTCAAGTCTAAAGCAACAGGTCAAGGGACCCCCAAGAGCTGAAACAACTTATCCTTTCCTTACATTGTTTCCTTACTTTGCTACAGTAACAAAACAAAACAAAAACAAATAAAAGAAGAAAAACAATGCCAACAGAAAAGAGCCGTCTAACTAGCACAGCTGTACCAGGCAACCTGGGACATCTGGTCACCTCGGCTAAAAGGCTCTTGATTTGCCCTGCCTCCTACCCTCTGAACTTTCCTCACTCTCGTTTATTACCCCCAGCCACACTTGTGCACCTCTGCCGTGAGCTCCCGGGTGTTGCTGCTGTGGGCTTCCTACCCACCCCTCTGCTCACAGCACTCTTCTACCCTGACAGGCTCCTGGGTGCTGGCAGCTCAGTGTCTTGTGTCCTTACTCAAAGGCAGCACCGAAAACTCTGAAGAAGTTCTAGGGTTTGTGTGCTAGATAGAGGTTCTCGGGTTCATTAATCTGAGTGTTGCAGACCCCAGGCTCCATGCCCCTCCAGGGCACATGCGCATACATGTGCGCATGCACGCATGCAATCATCATGTGCCCTACTCCACCAGGACTTCCTGTTCCCATCCACACACCAGGAATTTTTGTTCGCATCTGAGGTTTCCTAGGGAGATGAACTTCCTCAAGTATTTACCTCCAGGTCACCTTGGTTTCCAGAAACTTCAATCAGTGTCAAGTATGTATCCTTTTCTCAGGAAATCTGACTTGGGGAAAGTGCCATTTATTCTGTGCTCCTATACTTTCTGTGGAATGACTTTTGCTGGGTTCTGGCACTTAAATGAAAATTTTACTACGCCTTTTATTTAAAGGACTTTTTGACCAGAACCCTGACTTCATCCAACAAATGCTTGCTAATGAATGAGAATATTAGTCAGAGTACTCCAGAGAAACAAGACCAAGAAGATGTGTGGACATGTGTGCATGCAAAGGGTGTAAACTTACAAACTCTTAGTTGTGTGGAGGAGTTAGGGAAAGGAAGAGGAGGAGGGGGAGAATGAAGAAAAGGAGGGGAGAAGAAGGAAGAGGGGAGAAAGAGGAGGGGAGGAGGGAAGGTTTATATGAATATGCAAGAATGTGTGTATGCATGGGTATAGAAGTCAGAGGTTGACATCTGGTGACTTCTATTATCACTCTCCACAGCATCTTTTTAAAAATAGGACGTTTTATTGTTCTTTACAGGGTTCAGGGTTTGGTTGTAAATAAGGCTGCATATCTTCCATCTGTCTAACCTCTCTCACCCTGTCAAAACTGACTTCAGTGCTCCACCTTTTCTGTTAGACAGGGTCTCACAGAATCCAGGGATCACTGATTGCTACCTGAACTGTCCAGGGAGCCCTAGGGATTGGTGTCCGCCCCCATGCCCAGCACAGGAGGGACTGTGTGTGACCATGTCACGCTTCTTTGTGGATGCTGAGGATGCATATTCAGATCCCCACACTTGCATGACAGGGAGGGACTCTACTGACTGAGCCATTTCCCTGGGCCAAGGGTGTGGATTTGAAGGAGTTTACTCCAATGATGAGGCATTGCAAGCTCAAAATCTGCAGGCCACAGCAGCAGGCTGGGAAGACTTTCTGTTCACATCTGAGGGAAAGGTTTCTAGAAGGATGCTTTCTTGTTCTGGGAAACAGTTTCCGTTCTAAGAAGGCTGCCTGGAGGAGGCCATTTCTTATGAGAGGACTCTGGATTAGATGGGCAATTTAAAGTTAATTTAACAACTTAAAGATTAATCCCATCCAAAAATACCCCCACAGAAACATAAAAACTAACTATCTGGGCTCTGTAGCAGGCTGATTTGACTCGTAACCGTAATCACCACAGTGGGCCGACACAGAGAGCTAAAACAGAAAGAGACCACACTTGTAAAAGTCACATTCTAACTGTGAGGCGAATATAAAGCTAATGACACCATCACTTTAAGGGTTCTTACATGTGCTGGCCAGTGAACACCCCAAATCAGCCTTCAGTGCTGTGCCCAGGGCAGTTGGTTTGGAGAAAGAAGGATTCTGAACTATAGGGAAGTGTAGACAGGAGTGTGTGGTCCTCTCTCTCTCTCAACCTCATGTGTGTGTGTGTGTGTGTGTGTGTGTGTGTGTGTGTGTGTGTGTGTGTGTGTGGTGGGGGTATTTGTACATTTGAGGAGGCCAGAAGTCAGATTTGAGTATTTTTCCTTAGTTACTCATCTTATTTTATTTATTTGGTTGGTTTTTTTGTTTGTTTTGTTTTGTTTTTGAGATAAGATTTCTCTGTAGCCCAGGCTGCCCTGGGAGTCTTTCTGTAGACCAGCTAGCCTCAAACTCACAGAGATCCACTTACCTCTGTGGGGATTAAAGAAGTGTGCCACCCACTGCCCGCCTCCATCCTATTTTTAATGGCAGGATCTTTCATTGAACCTAGAACTTATCCATTGGCTAGACTGTCTGGCCGAGGAGCTCCGGGGACCCTCCTGGTCCTGGCTCCCCAGTGCTGGGGTTAAGTGTGGATACCTCTGTGCCTGGCTTTGCATGGGTGGTGAGGAAGTGAGCTCAGGTCCTCAGGCTTGCATGGCTGTAGTTTACTGACTGAGCCATCTTCTCAGACTGTAAGACAGGGGTGGGTGGCAGGGGGTGTCATCGTATTAGGAAGACTTACTTTGTTTCCTTCTGTAACAGCTTGAATGCTTGAGGTTTGTCTCATTCTTTCTGAGGAAAATTGGGGAAGTCCATGCCTGGGATGCCCATGGCATAAGGAGAGGGAGGTCAGGCTGTTCTGGGTAGGGGTTCCTGGGAGATATGCAAGGATGCTGTAGGGAGAGAAACAGGATGTGTGTGTCTGATGATGTGGCTGGGCCCACTGAGGCCTGTGGTAGGATGGATAGGACTCAGGCAGCCTAGAACCAGACTTGGTTGAATGCAGACTTGCAGGTGTCAGAGCTCTGGGAAAAGTCATACAAACTCAGTGAGGTCCTATGCCTGAGGAGAAAAGGTTGGAGAACAACATTATATTTAGTCCCTCAGGTAGCTGTACCCAAATGCCACCAATGTGGTGACTGAACACACCAGTATTTCAGATTGAGCAGCTCAGAAGTCCTCAGTGTGTCCACTGAGGCTGAGACCAAGGGTGTCTTTCTAAGAAAGACATCTTTCATTGATTGATTGATTTCAGCTCCCAGTATTTATTGACTTATGGCTCCACCGGTCAAGCCTTTGTCTCACCGGCTCGTTTCTTCTCCGGCCCTCGTCTCCTCCCTTACTTTTACAGCCATTCAGACCACATTAAAGGCAGCCACACACTCTGGACCACCATCCCTTTTAGGATTCTCCACTCAATCACTTTGCAAAGTCTCTATGGTTGTGCAAGATGACACAACTGCAAATGTTGAGGATTAAGGATATGGCCTTCTACAGAGACCAAGTATTCTGCCAGTCACACCCATTCCCTTCCTTGAATGATCAAAATGAACTTCGATGACGATGATGATGTATTTACAGTGTGACACTTGCCCCATGAATTGCAACTATAACTAGATCAGTGAAGATAAAAATGACCTTTTAAAAAAAATTTCCAGGTTTTAAGACTGAGAGCAGCTGTGTGGACAGTCCTCTGTGGGTGGTGAGCAGGGAGGGAACAAGACTAACTTTTGAACTCTTTGTCTTTTCTTTTCTGGGTTCCTTTAAGAACAACTTTTGTTCCCAAGATGTGCTGTGAGTATAGACAAAGGGGTGTCTTTGGCGGTGTCTTTCTATAATCGACTCAGAAACTGGCTACCATGGAGCCGCCAAGCCTCTTTACTCGGGTCCTTTGATACTGGTTTGCTTTTCAGTTTGATGAAATTTCCAGTCTTCATGACCTGTGGCCTCTGGTCCACTAGACTGTCTATCGCCTGCCTGGAGTCTACTGCGAAAGAACCTGGCTGAGAACAGTCCCAGGCTTAGACCTGACTAGAAGCCTCCCCTTCCAGCCATATGCCCTACAGGCAGCTCCCATCAAGGGCTCTTGTCCTAGAGCAGGCCTTGAACCCTGCACCCATAGTCACCCCTCCCAGGCACAGACCAGGGTATTCCCTGAAACCTCAGTGAGGATTTGTGTATAGAAGGACCTCCCCCCCGCCCCCCTCCCCGCTCTGAGGCAGTGGTTCTCCACCTGTGGGTTGTGACCCCTTTGTGAATGGAATGACTCTTTCACATGGGGTGTATATCAGATATTCCGCCAATTAGATATTTACAGTAGCAAAACTACATTTATGAAGTAGCCACAAAAATAGTTTTATGTCTGGGGGGATCACCACAACATGAGGAACTGTATTAAAGGGTCACAGCATTAGAAAGGTTGCAAGCCACTGCTCTAGGGGGTGGCCACAGTTGACCAGATTCTAAAGTAGAATCGTAAATCTCAAGCTGTTCCCAGCCACAGGGAAACACATTACCACTTAAATCCTTGCCCCTTATGAATCTTGCAGTTTCCTTGTTTATCAAGAACTTTTTTTTCCCAATCATGTGACCGGGTGAAGCCCAGGGGAGCCTGCTGATGCTTGTCTTAGATGGGAGAGGTTCCTGCCCACTCTGATTTTGAGGAATATAATTGCCCAGCAAAGTCACTGCATTGGTCCTTCTTCCGATCACCAGCTTACAGACCACATTCATTATGTGGGGGCTTACACACTGTGGACCCAGGAGGGGGATGACTGGGCCTCGCCGCAGATGCACACCGTCCCCCTGGTCCTGCCCTCTATTAGAACACGGCTGGGCAGACCCCTCAGTCTTTCTCCTGGAATTTGAAGGGATCAGGATGAAGGCTGAAGCTTAGACTTTTGAGCAGAGGTAATTTCAGAAGGTGGAATCATAGCTTAAGGAACTCTCCCGGGAATTTTCCTGATGTAAAGCTAACAAGACATTGTGATAATTTCTCTGGAGTTGGCCTCATTCCAAGTTGGATTTTAAACGCAGATTATAAAGCAAACACCATCCCCCACAAGTATTAAAGGAGGGGGGAAATAACAGGACGGGGGCTGCAAAAATGGTCTCTATTGTGGGACCAAAAGCCGTCAATCACGCAGGCTGACAGGCGTCAGAGATTGACAGACAGGCCCTCGCTCCTGACTTCAGTTATCAAGGGGAATGGGAAAAGTGTCTGCAAGAACATGTTAAATTGCCAAAGTCATTACCAGTCACCAATTACCAAAGAAAAGATAACAAGGTGTATTTTAGAAAAATCGATGCAACAACATGCATTTCAATACAGTGAGTTTTTTAGAACTTTTGAAAACAAAACGAACTATTTAGGGAATACACGATGGTTTTTCAGTGCATACCAAACACTGGGCTTTGTAAAGTCATCAATATTCACTTTAGATTCGGCTGTGCTTTAGGGGAGCTGGGATTAAGCACCAATCTAATCTTTCCCCTGCACTTCTACCCAAAGGATGGAACCAGGGAAGGCCTGCTTGATTCCTGAAGATCTCTCAGGACCCTGGGCGTGGCCGGGGCACAGGGTAAGTAGGCAGCTGCCTGCTGTTGAGAGGTGGGCACTGTTCTGCAGGATGCTTCCTGTTCCAACAAATCCTAATCGGCCTCTGCCCAGCCCTGAAGAAGAACCTGGTTGCAACACCAGCTAGGGTGGCAGGAGGAACATCACTAACTCAACAGATAAAGTGAAGCAGGACAGGAGGATCCAGGGAAATGACAAATGGTAGGGACATGGGGCAGGACTGGAGCCCCCATCCTGGAGTATGGGAAACATCCTAGCCAGCTGGGGACCGGAGCCCAGCACAGCCAGTGCTTCCTGAGAGGATGACGGACATGGAAATTATATTTTTCATATATAGATTTTTTTTCTTTAAATGTTAAACTAACAACAAATTTGTCTTAAGGGATGGAAATACATGACCTGGGCTTTCTGAAGATCTCAAACAAGAAGTTAGCTTGGTTTGCAGTAAAGACTTCCTACCTTCTTGAATTCCTCTGCCCTGTGCATTACAATCCTGCCAGGTGGCCTCAGGAGTCATCCTGCAATCTCATTTAGATTCCTTCTAGCTCTCTGAAGACAGTAACTTTAAAAATTCACTAAAATGGCATCCTCCGTGCCTATTGTGATGACAGCGAGGGCTGAGAGATTCTTTGAGAAGCCATGCACACACCATGGGGTGTGTCTTCCTTTTTGAGCATCTTCCCCTTAAGCTCCCTGCTTAGGAACTATATTAAAATGCCTTTTAACAAAAACCCCAACTCTGCTTCACACTGGCTGGTTCTGAATTTTTTTTCTCCATCAATGGCAAAAAAATCCCAAGTTCGCCTGAGTTAAAAGGTCCTTAGAAGACTGAGGCACCACCTTCATTACTGGGTATGACAGCATGCCATCTGTGACCCTCTCTTCAACACTGACAAAAGGCTATCACAGACAGATGCGAGAGCTCTTGTAACAACATGTCTCAGATACCATGGGAGTAGAAGGAAGGGAGAGACCGTGATCGCTGGGAGGAGTTCCAGGAGGACCAAAGGGATGGGAAGCAGGACCAGGCTCTTAGAGAATGAGCATGTTTACATCGAAGATGCAAACTCCTGAAAGAGAGCCTCCTACCCCTCCAGCTGCTCAGGGCTTACAGGTGACAGGGACTCTCCATTCCTGACATGCAATTCCTCCTCCAGAACTTCAC